>CM077139.1:10102564-14902564 GCA_039645545.1 Dendrolimus houi
AAAACAACCCACAGCCAGGTGATAGGGCATTTGCCCGACTGGATGTCTACCACCCCTGGTCTAGAGTATGCCATCATAACAACTTTGAGTTGTGTTCTGGCATTAGTGACCAGGTTCCAGTCTCCCTTAAGAGAGCAGCAGTGCATTTGTAGCACCTTTGGTGTTGTAAATGTCCATAGGCGATGGTAACCGCTTTTCATCAAGTGGGCCGTCTGCCTGTCTGCTGAACTAATACAATAAAAAAAAAATACGGAACTGCTGTTTTCATTTCATAATTTCTTGATGTAAAATTGCAAAATAGGTGATGTCACACTAGAGAGGGAGGAGTCTCACAAATGTGGACATCTGTGACAAGGACGGGGAATGGGTGAAAAATCATGAAAATCGTGGATGGCTCCTAACGTGCTTTCATGTGTACGCCGACACTGATCTTCGCTTTGTCGGCTCACTGCGAGCGCGCTGCTCGCCTCGAGCTCACGAGCCACGTACACACTGATTTTCGGTTATAATATCTGCAACGATTACGATTCGCAGATAAGTACCCGGCTTAAGGAAGCTAGCAACACCAGAGGTGCTGCTTATGTGTTGCTGGCCTCGAAGAAATTTTATAAATTCCTTCTATAACGTGTAGAACGAGAACATTTTTTTTTGGCTTCTAGCAACATTCTATTTTATCTGTAGTCAAGGTCAATGAATAATAAACAAAGCGAATTTATGAATGTTATTTTGATTTTAATGTTGATTAGAGTCTAAAATTCGCTAAAAAAATAACTGGACACGATTGTAACAATCAATACCAAGTTTCACGTGAGCAGTGACTTAAGTTTACCAAGGATGTCTAGTGGAATTTTTGCTGTTTACTAAAAAAACAGCCGACATGATGGGTTTGTAATGATTAGTTTAGCTTCTTTTAATCAAATAATAATAGTTCTGTTAACTATCACAAGGAGTTAAAGCTCTTGCTTACTAAATTATAATAATTATTAATAAGCATTACAGGCTATGTTGACAAAATGCGTACGTCGTAACTAAATACTTGCACGATGTTTGATGTCGTACCACGGAAGAAGAATACTATCATTTTTCATGGTCGTACTGAAAACACTTGTAAGTAGTATCGAAATTACTCTTGACTTAATATTGGAGTTGCTTGAGTTTGGGGAAATTTGATAAATAGGCGCCCCTGTAATTTTCTAGGTTATTTTGCCAGCCTGTTTTTCTGATAATAGCGCAAAATTTTGCTCAATGTGTTCACCTGTAAATGTAAAGTGTCAAACTGTCACTGACAGCAAATTTGGCTAACACTTTGACATTGACAGTAATAACGGTGTTTAATGTCATACTAAAAATCACTAGTAAATATCGAAATTACTCTTGACCAAATATTGGAGTTGCTAGAGTTTAGACTTTGCGAAAATGGCGCCATATTATTTTTTACTTTATGTTTGCATCCTGTAAGTGACCCCATGTCGTTCAAAAGGAAAGCCTCGGCGAGAAGTTCCCGCCAAGTCGTTATTGTACTCAGAATAAACGTTCTAGAAAACCGTTGCGTAGTTGAACGTGATATGTAATATAAAGAGAAAAACATTTTTAAGGCAAATATAGAAAAGCCTGTGAAATTAGCTAAACAGAATTAAGTTATATGCGTGAGGCTATTGAAATCAAAAAACACCCAAATGCCAATAGAGAAGATGGTTGGCAAATACCACCTGTTTGGGATCCGATCGTCAAAACTATCAAGACCCAAGCCCAGCAAAAACCAACTGCCAGACCTCAGGACACTGTGAGCTCTTTCTGGGTGCACCGGAAAACAAACCAACTTGACTGATAATTTCTTTTATTTTTCCTTCCACCCATTTTAATATTATATAAAATTATTAGAGCTAGGCATGTTTTATGAAGAGTTTCTTGCTCGCTTCTTCTCTTTGAGCCATAACATGTTGCGAAGCGGTGGTAAATTAGATTAGGCTCCCATAGAGTAAATAATAACCATAAACAAAATTAAAACTAAATAATTAAAATGAACAAGTTGGAGGTAGGCTAAATAAAACTTTAAACAATACTCGTTGACACTTGACATCTTTGTCTTCCGTGATCACGGCCACTGAAAAGTGGCCGAAACGTCGGAATAACAAAAATCAAATAAATTACCGCGCTTAAAACCGTTAAAACGTAGTTTTATTATGTTGTATACTAACTAGAAATACGAGATCCTGAATGTGTAATATGTGCAGGTTTTTTAGATAATTAGAATAGAATATACTTTACTGCATAACATTAATATAAAGTTCAAGAAAAAAAAGTACAGAAAATAATTATTGTATTTCTTATTGTTGTTTGCAACCTCTGTTGATTTAAAGACCAAAAATATTACAGAGTAATATTAAGCCGTCGTCAACAGTACGTATCAACCAAAAAATATTGTTACTAATCAGGTCCCGACAAAAACAAAACCCACTTGCATATATGAAACAAACACATTTTATTACCTGCCGGCATTTAAACTAATTGTAACTTGTAACTCTTTTATGTTCGTCTTCTTTTGTTTACTTTGTGTTTAAAATTTGTGATTAGAAAACAGCCCATTGTTTTATTGTACTCTTTTATGGCAGTTTGCGGTCGAGTCATTAGCCAGGTGTGGCGGATTAAGCTGACTTAGATACGGGGACATTGCATTTGTGCAGTATAAAACAACGACCTGATGGGAGGGGGAGACAGTCGAGCGAGTACCACGAGCGAAGCGAGACGTGTCTACTACAATCGGGAATCTAATAAGTGACGGACTTTGAGTGCGCGTTTTATGGAATTAAGACCTGCATTACGTTTGGATTTGTTGTGTTCGGTTATATTTGTAACTGTGTTATACATGTTTGTATAGTTCTAATAAACTCTATAGTAATTCTAACGGCATTTTAGTTCGAGCCTCGCGACTCATGACAATATTTAAAACTCGACTACGTCAATAATAGCGTGTATTTAATTATCACGGTCCCAAATTAGGTTACTTACATCCGTTTATAAACTAAATCAGCCAATGAATAATCGAATGAGAAATATATAGCAAAAAATACTTTTAGTTTTTCTGTATTTGGGTAAAATATGTAGTCTAGGTTAAAAACATCATTATTTTATTTTATTACCTACTTTTGATAATGAATTTCATGCACTTACATCTTTTTCTGACAGTTTCTGCATAGACTGCACCGTGGCCTGAGAGTATCTTTCATCCAGCTGACAATTTTTATTGAGATCTTCTTCAGGTTCGTCATCTATTATGAAGAAAGAAATAACTGGATTTATTTATTCTTAAATTGTACCTACCACAGGAACGGAGAATTAATACTATTTTCTGGAGCAGGGAATTACTGTCGTAACGGTAACAATATGTTGAAAGGACTTTTATTAAGGTCTTCAGTCTACAACCTTGTTTTATATTCAGAAATTTTCAACACATAGTTTAAAATTTAGATGACAATTTTCACAACTTTCGGTGCGAATATGTCGCCATCTACTTGTTGAATTCGTTAAAAATGTAATTACAAAACATCACATTATTTTTTTAAGTTCTGGTTATTCTGATTATGATTATGATTATGATTGATTCTGATGAGTCCCACATGACTAACGTACACTTACAAAAATTAACAAGCTAAATGTATGGCAGCCACTTTTAGTTTTTTTAGTATTTTTTTTATTATTGATAATCGATACATTATTATAAAACTTTCTAACTTTAAATAGATTACACTGTTTTGTCGAATTTATTTTTGCAGACCTAGTAGTTTACTGAGAAAATTACTGTGGCATACAGAGACACATGGACCGATAGCCACACATGAAACTTACGGAAGTGTTTTGTTTGCCGAAATTGATAGGAAAATCCTATATAGCTTTTAATTTTTTTGTATATAATAAATACAAATATGACTTAGCCTAGTACATAGTGAAATCTAGCTATTTCACTACGTACCAGGTTAAGTCATATTAAGTAGCAATTAGGTAGATTAGTAGTTACGTAGTGTGGTAGTTACGTAATGTAGTAGTTATATTCCTATTAATTAATATTATAAATGCAAAAGTAACTCTGTCTGTCTGTCTGTTACGCTTTCACGGAAAAACTACTGGACCAATTTGGCTGAAACTTAGTATATAAATATACAAATTTTTTTTCGACGTCGAGGATGAACATAGGATACTTTTTATCCCGAAAAATGGGATAGAGTCTGGGATAAAATATATTTGTTTCTGAGTTTGTTATGCTTTTACGGAAAACTAGTGGACCGATTTAGCTTGAATTCGGTGCTTATGTAATTTTAATAACGAGGGTGGATATGGGATACTTTTCATCCCGTAAAGGTTATACCAGAAAATAGGATAGGTTTTTTTGTGATATGTCATTTTGGTTATTTTAGGAATTTTGGTCGATTTTTCGTATCCACCAAATACAAAGAAAGGATTTTTTTTTCTTTCTATTTGGTGGATTTATTTGATTTGGTCATTATGGTCATTTCCATCATTATTGTATACAAATGTAGTTTTAATGCTGAAAATGGGCATACATATTGTTCATCCGGCGAGATGGGATAGTTTGTGATATAAAATAAAGTGAATCATCTGTGGACAAATAGCACTAACACAAAGATTTAATACTATGTAACCTGTATTAATGTCTGCTTTTTAAACAAGGCACTAGGGTTAGACCCGCGGCTCGGCCGCGGGAAAAACTCTAATAGTGTAATCAATTATGTAATGTAGTGTAGTAATTACGTAATGTAGTAGCGTCATAATAACATGGTAGGTGTCGAAATGTTTTATGAATTGTTCACCTTCTTCCTCGTCATCATCGTCTTCGCCCCCCTTATTGCTGCTGGTCTTCTTCCCAGAAGACTTCCGTTTCCTCGAGTCCGTTGGTGGTATGAATTTAGTTAACTCAATACAATCTTCCAAGAAGTATTGTTCCACTGGGTATGTTCTTCCGGGCACCTAATTAGGAATGCGATCTCATAAGATACACAGTAATCGAGTCATAATTTATTGACTTATATTTAAACAAGTGGCCGTGTGTGACTCGGACCGGCACATATAGGGTTTCTCTGAGATTTGTAGGGTAAAATGCTAGATTGATTTATATCATAAATAAGTATAGAAACCTACATGGACAAGTAAAATAGTTATTTGTTGAATAAAATGCAAAAATATAGTTTCTTTGTCTAAAAAATATGTTTCAAATTATAAAATGATGGTAGAAAATTTTAGTAGTGATTTTATGTATCAAAAAGGTAAACTAAAAATTCATCCAATAATTTATACAAATTTTCTGCAAACCAAGAATACTATACATACATTTTATGAGAAGGGAGTGTTGCGCTCTCGCTTGCCCTCTATCGGGGTTCGCATGTCATCTCTTTCGCACAACACATCATAAGGTGTAATAAACCTTAACACTTGACTGTACCTTTTTGCGGAAACACAAAGAACTAACTTCACTCGATGAGCATTTAAGTTTTGCGCATTACTCACCTCAATCACAGGGCAATTTCCGAAATAACTGGTGAAAAGTGTGGTGTCCACTGTCGCAGACATGAGTATAATGCGCAGGTCCGCATATGTATGGGCCATATCTCGAAGTAAGATCAGAGCGAAGTCAGTATCTGCATCGCGTTCATGCACCTTAAAATTGAAGTAATAATAATATACAAACTTATTTATTTAAAGACATCACTGTCCAAGACAGGAAAACCCTACTATTTTGTTAAAAATATTAAGAAGCTGTTTTTTATGTAGCCATACAATAATAATAATATTATATAGCTATAAAGTAAAAAATATTTAGATTTTTAACCAAGTGCCAATCATTGGTTGAGGTGCCAACAATGGTATAGTTTAAAATATATACAATAAAGAAGCACACACAATATACATAATCCTAACAGTAATGGTATTATCTCATATCTATGTTAGCAAGTAATGACTATTGTTTTATTTTATATACTCACTACCTCCATTAAACATCATTGCCATCATATAAAACATTAGTAGTTTAGTGCCTGTACCAGTACTTTCACTAACTATCCTACCATTCTTTCCAAAATACAGAGAATATTATTTTTGAACAATTATTGCCTACTACATATTAAGGTTGGGGAAAAAGTTTCTTCGCATTTGATATAAAAATTCAAATGGTTTTTTTATAAAGTTTATTTACATTTGACTAAAGTATGTAGGTGCCATTTTGTTGGATAACTTTTTGCCATCTTGTAGGTAGGGACGTGATCTCATTGCTATAAAAAATTTGGGGCTTCTGATCAAAAACCTGCGACAAGTGGTTTTGGCAGTCCTCTCGTGATGTTAAGCTGACACTGCCTAAGGAATTCTGCAGAGACCGAAACAGGTGAAAATCTGAAGGTGCAAGGTCAGGACTATACGGCGGATGCATTAACACCTCCAAGCCAAACTCGTAATTTTTGCTGAGTGGCTAAAGATGTGTGAGGTCTAGCGTTATCATGGTGAAAAACCACACCCCTTCTGTTGTTTAATTCCGGCCGCTTTCTCTCAACTTTTTGCTTTAATCTCATCAGTTGTTCGCAGTACAGTTCAGAATCGATGGTCGTGCCTGGCGGTAACAGCTCATAATGAATAATGCCCTTTCAATCCCACCATACACACAGCATCACCTTGTTGCGAGTTAACCCGGGTTTCGCCACAGTCTGTGAAGCCTGACCGGCCTTTGACCACTATCTTTTTCGCACGTTCTTGTCGTACGTAATCCACATTTCATCACCAGTTATCAGCTTCTTCAAAAATGGTTCGGTTTCATTAAATTCGTCGTAATAAAGAATCACAAATGAGTACACGGTTCATTATACATAGAATAGGTATACATAGAATAGGAAGAAAAATTAAATTTTAACTTATATATTTATATGACCTTCAAAAAGTGTTCTCCAGTGGAACTTATTTTGAATAAAAAACTTTGAATTTGAATTTGAATTTGAATTAGGTTTCTTTCAATGAGCTCATGAGGCACCCAAATATCGAGCTTTTTTCAAATGCGCCAAAACCGTTTTGTGGTCAATTCCCAGTTCTCCAGCTACACCGTAACTTCTAATATGCCGATCTTGCTCCACTTTTTCAAAAATGGCATCAATTTTGTACGTAACAGGGCGACCAGAGCGACGTGCATCTTTGATATCAAAATTCCCGGATTGAAAACGCTTAAACTAAATTTGCGCTACTCTCACAGATACTACATTAGATCCATAAACATCACAATTTTTTTTCGCGGCTTGTGTATTGCATTTTTACCTTTTTTGTAGTAAAATTTTAAAATGTATCGAAATTCTTCATTAGATTCACTCATTTTAAAAATAAGAAAAACAAATGAAAATCACACATTTTCCAAATTTGAATTTGGAATTGTCTTCTTTAAAATTAAAACTTTTTAATGATACCAAAACGAGCCAAATACAAATGGTATAGCCAAAGAAATCTTATTACAAGTTCATACATGCTATATGCGAAAAGACTTTCCCCAACCTATTATATAATATTAGAAAAATTCTAAACATGCTGTGTACATTGAAGCTATAAAAAAAAACAACTGAAACACACTATATTAATGATGGAGTACACAATGCATTTCTTGTCTGTTTGTGTTTGACGGTTTGTTCCGGATTCACGTAAAAACTACTGGTCCGATTTCGATGCAGTTTTCGCTGATCGAAAGCAAATTCTTAGACTTAATCTCGATCTGCGATAATTTTTATCCTGGGAACTTCGCGGGAATTTTTCAGGGAATGACTTAAAATGGCCAGATTGAAAAAAAAATCGAATTCCAATCTCATTTTTGACTGATCGATAGCAAATTTGATGTAATGAAATGTGTGATACTTTTTATCTCGGAAATCCCGCGGAAAATTTCCCGGGAGCGGTTTCAAGTTGTTCGAGTGCATATAAATTAACATATTCCGTCAGTTTTCACTAAAACGATAGCTTACATTTTTTTGATTCTCCGATGCTTCGCTTTCCGGGAATCCCGCGGGAATTTTTCCGGGAGTGGTTTATGTTCATAAAAAATAGGTGATTTGGATAAGACTATGAAAACCATAGCTTTTCAATAGCAATTCTGCGGTACTTTGTGTCCCGGAAATCTCACGGGAATTTTCCAGAGTATGGTACAAATTAGTTACATTGTTTAAATATTAGCTAATTTGGATATGATTGCACTAGAACGACAGCTTAAGTCCTGTTTCAAGTGATACAATATTTTATATTCCGGGAGCATTCCCGGGAGTGTTTTAAAGTGGGTATTATAGATAAAAATTAGCTGATTCGGATGCGATTGATACTAAAACAATACAATCCGAGGCATTTATGTTTGTCGCCATTTCCTAACTTCGAAATCACGTGATATTAGGACTTACTTGATAAGACAGTTTCTATGTTTATTAGACGATATTTAATTTTAGTATGAACAGATTTAGTTATGTATGCCTTTAGTAACATTACTTATCCTGGTTTTTTACGGGAATCTTCGGAATTCATATATTTTCATACAAAAAATCTGTGGTGCTGCTGAAAATACCCTTTGGTTTTAAATATTGGCAAAATAACTGTAATCTATGTTACCCGTCAAACGTGCAAGAAGTCGTGGGCATTCTAGTATTAATATAATAAGTGATTCAATTTGTGAGGATAGATTGACGTTTGTTACTCTTTTATGAAAAAGCTTATGGGATCTGCATACGTCTGTCTAGTTATGGCAGCAGACAATAACTACTGGCAACACGCGAGCGCACATATTAATAGTTGTTCTATCTCGCTCGCACATCATCCGTCCCGCTCACACATTGTGCAAGCTGTACGACTTGTAAATATTTGTACTTAAGGTTATAATAGCAGCCCATAACTGTCCCACTGCTGGGCTCGGGCATCCCACTGTAGGGGAACGGATGATTTACCAAGGCGAGTCCAAGGCGGCTTGCTAGGTTTGACACATCGGTTATCTCGCTGTGCAGGTTGCATCACGATGTTTTCCTTTACCTTTGTTAGCACGTGGTAATTGTAACAATATGCACATTAGGTCAGAAAACTGCCTAAGTTGCGCATGCGTACCGGCTAGGATCGAACCCGCGCCCTTTGAGTCTAGGACACGTGCGCTAGGCATTACGCTACCGCGACTTTTTTTTACTTAAGGTTACCATTTCCAAAATAAATGATTTCACTACAGTTCACATCAGCACTCGACAGTGAACACTACTCTCTGCCATCTGAAATGGAATGGACTGACGTAAAGTATTAAAATTACTTCATCAACGAGGACGTGACTGACGCCCCTAAGACCTCCTTCCAACTTCCTAAGCAACACGCCGACAGTGCAGAACATCACAGCGCCATACGGCCTCGGGAGCACAGACTCGAAACGCACAGAATAACTGAAAACACAGAATAAAAATTCTAAACATACCGTGTCTGTACATTGAAGCTATTTAAAAAAAAAAAACGGCCTCTGTGGTTGAGCGGGCTAAGCCTTTGCCGGCCAATCTCGCTACAACACAGAGGGTCCGGATTCGATTCCTGGCATGGTAAATTTCGTAAACGAACTTTCCTTTATTTACTATGATCTGTGTGTCTGGGAATCGGCCCCAAAAAGATCCGTTGTATATTACCCATAACACAATTTGAACTACTTATTAACGAAAAACTTCAAAATATTTCAACTCTATCTGGTTGAGCATAATGTTTGAACAATTAAAAAATAAATGGAAATAAAACTAATTACAGAACCACTGTTTTAAGTTTATAATTTCTTGATGTACAATTGCAAAACATGTGATGTCAATGTCACACTAGGGAGAGAGGGGTCTCACAATTGTGCCAAGGAAGGAGAGAGGACCAAAAATCACGAAATTCATGTGACGTAGTCTGTGGATGGCCCCTATTACAAAATAAGACATACCCGACACTGTTCCCGAGTTCCTCGCATCTCTCATTGGCTACTCTTTCAGCGACGCTCACTGCCGAAATCCTTCTGGGCTGGGTCACACAGACATTAGCCCAAGCACCTTGTCCACTTGCTATGTAATCGTCCAAAATGAATTGACACACCTAAAAGCACAAAATATTGTTAAAGGGCTATGTAAAGAGAGTTCGCACTATTTTCAAGATATATCAATCAATGAACTTTCAAACTAAAACTATGTCTAATTATGCACAAAGGCGATCTCTTCTAGACAACTCCAGGTGTTGGCGCCATATACACGTAGCCGCGAAAAGAAAGAAAAAATTAATAACCTCCCATTATCCTCTCTCGCTGTCTGTCCTATCCGCCACAACACTCGCGCGAATGAGACACACAATGGGAAGAAACAAAGTCTATGGCACTGCGCTTCCATAGCTGTCAAGTGTCAACCGCTTGAAGTACATTAACTTGTATCGAAAAATACTAAATTAAAAAACGGACCAGCAAACCCAACGAACAAGTGAGTGTTCCATATTATTCCTATTATTATAACGCATCACCACCAGGAATGAATTGAGATTAATAGCAACTGACTGTGCGTTCAAAAGCTGTATAGCCTTGACAGTATAAGGATTGTTGTAGAAAGTTGAACTATATGCATGAGTGTCTAGTTTCAGTTTATTGGAAGGGCGTAAACTATGGGAGCATGAGATAAAGTCAAAGCGTTCTTTAAGATATAAGAATGTGGAGTATTCGGGACAAATAAGATACTATATAGAAGACAAAGAATATGAGTATTCCGGCGAATTTACTACTGAAGACTTTTTATGTGGTAAAGCCATAAAGGAATAATTATCCTGATATCAGCTCTTAGGGCAAGCTCCATCGTTGTGATACTAAACACACCTTGTGGTAAACGTGTTTCCTGCGATGAGCGAGAGTTGCGATCGCCCACTTCCTCCCTCTCCCTCTATCCAATCTTTCCTATCCTATCCCTCTATTCTAATCCGAAATCGCATCCCTTCTATCCCAATCCTCTAATCTAGTCCTTCTTTCTCGTTCCCTATCCCCTCCTCTTTATCCCAGACTGAAAGCTGGTAACGTGTTGGCTTCGTCCATGGTAAAGTCTATAGGAGACGGTAATTTTCCATAAGCTGGTCCACCTGCCCGTTTGCCATCTTCGTAATAAAAAGAAATATTCTTGTGATTTTTTTATGATGAAAGCTTGCCAAAATCAAAATATTTTTTATGTGGAACATTCGTAATATTATTGTTGAGATTTGTGGTAAGTAAATTCTGTCAATTTATATCTTGAAAATGTGGTGATGCGCGAGCGAGATAGCGAACTCCATTTAGGTATAGTTTTACACAACTCAATTCCGATCGGCAGTTTTTGTTTGCGTAGAAAAGTGCAGACCAGTTTCTGACATGTAAAAAATAAAAACTTTATTCCCAAGCAGAAATGACAGAATTTTTGCTTGGTATACATTCTGTCCCGGGGCATAGTTCTGTCCCGCTTACACAATTCGAAAACCAAGATCGAAGTACCGCGCTACTAAAATTGGTCTACTGCACAGGTACATTGGGAGGGATTATTTGTTGTCTATAACTGTAGTTGCTCGTCTTACACATTTATGACTAAAACACAAATAAAATGTAGACTCCCATCTGAGAGAAAGTTTTATTATTATTATAATACCTGTGTGGTTTTACCGCAACCAGTGTTACCCCTGATGATGATGACTGGGTTATCGTTGATTGCTTCCATTATTTCTGAACGCATAGCATATACGGGCAGCTGTTCTCTTTCGCGGAGACTATCCTGTATTACAAAACAATTTTGGTTTAAACTACACTCAAAGTGTAACGATTAATAAAACAGAAATCCTTCAATTCCCAGAGAAACAAGGAATCTATTTTCTAATAGAAAAAAAAATCAAAAAAATGGTAATGTATAAATTAAAAAAATAAATTTTTCATAAAAATCAATAACAATCTCAAACGAATGAAAGTATAAACGGAGGCTACGTGCACAGTAGTTTAAAATGAACTGAGGTATTCAAGCTGTGCGAAAACTTATCTTATAATATTATAAAATTTTAAACATGCCGTGTCTGTACATTGAAGCTATTTATAAAAAATAACTAGAATAGACTATATAAATGGTGGAGAACATGATGCAATTTTTTTTTCTTCTCTTTGTTCGGGATTCACGTAAAAACTACTGAGCCCTTCGATGAGGTTTTCGCTGATCGCCAGCAAATTCTTAGACTTAAAGTCTGCTTTACTTTTTATCCCGGGAATCCCGCGAGAATATTCGCAGGAGCGGTTTGTAGTTGTTCAGATGAAGCTTATTCCGAATCAGTATTCACTAAAACGATACCTTAATTCTGTTCTAATACTGTGGTATTTGTGTCCTGTGAATCCTGCGGGAATTTCAAGTCATGGATGAAATCGCGGGCGTATCCTAGTGTAATATACACGTGGTCTGCGTCTGTGTTGGTAATAGTAATGTATCAACTGGAAACTATTCCACTTTTAACCAGACTAATTAAATTATTTAATACAAAGTTTTCGTAATGCGCTGTGGTGCCATCGGTTTTCTTTAGCGGGCTTCATTCAGAATTCAGGGCTCGGTCTACACATTTTCTTAGTCTGAAGAAACAATATGCATATTTGGTAAGAAAACCGCCATGGTACATGTTCCCGGCTAGGATTGGAACCCACTTTAATTGAAATGCGAATACATTAAGCTATCACGACTTACACTAATAAATGTTGTTTAACACCTAAAATATGGTAATTTAGTATATTACAGTCAAGCAACACTAAAAGCAAATTTGAGGTGTGACAACTTTATTATTAAAAAAATATAGAATTCTGTTCCAATATAAGCCCTATTAGAAGAGAAATCTATATTTATTTAATAATAAAGTTGTGATTGGTTTCATTTCGCCTCTTGTAAACTTATTATTTTTTCCCCTATTAAGCAACCTAAATGAAAGTTTCTTTATTATATTGTTACGAGTTGCGAGACTCGAATTAAAATGCCGTTGAAATTGTTATAGAGTTTATTAGAACTATTCAAACACGTATAACACAGGTACAAATATAACCGAACACAACAAATCCAAACGTAATGCAGAAGGTCGTAATTCAATAAAACGTGCAAAGTCCGTCACTGTTAGGTTCCCGATTGTACACACGTCACGCCCGTATCGTAGTTGTAGCTCAACTGCCTCCTCTCTTAACCAGGCCATCGTTTTATACTGAACAAATGCAAATATGCCCGTCGACATAATTTCCTAGAATTAACTTGTATTTATAATCCGTTACACCTGGCTAATTATGCAGCCTGCAAGTGACCGAAGACGAGTACAATAGAACAATAGGCCGTTCTCCAAAATAACTAGAAACATATGCCAAAAAATAAGTAAACAAAAGCAGACAATCATAAAAGGATTACAATTAGTTCAAATGCTGACAGGTAATAAAATGTGTTTTTACAGATTAGGAGTACAATTTGTTTTTGTCGGAACCTAAGTTGTAACAATATTTATTAATAATCATACCTTATAAAGTTGACTATTCTGAGAAATGTCTCTGTGACTCTTCTCTAAGTCAGAGCTGATACTGTCGAGAGTAGCTGTAGCCAGTGGTCCTTCATCTGTAATATAAGAAATAGTATATTAAATTAAATAAACTTTTATTCTGCCATAATTAATGTTTAGTACTACTATTAATTAAAATTATATATTTATTATTGTTAAAAAATATATATCGGTAGCCTGTTTGGCAGCTTATCCTTTCGACATAGACCTTCACAAAAGATACCGGTAGACCATGACGTACACACCATGATCAAATAACAGTAGTGTTAAAACGAGGTCAGATAAAAAGCATATCAAATAAACGTGCATGTATGAAGAGATTAATGAAAGTAGATGAAGCGAAAGTTGTTTGTCCAGATCGTCGCAAGTGGAGATCTATAGTCTCTGCCTACTCCCCACGGAATGGTCGTGGCGAAAACGTCACTAATGACGTTATCATTTTCGTTCACACAGCGCTCACAACAACCTACGTCAAAAGGTGGGTCGAAGTGGGCGTTGACCACAGAGCATTAGTTCTCTCTATGTCACGACATTGAAAAAGGCGCGATTTTCAAATCAACCAATGACATTTGTGTATTTCGTCGTTTATGACATCAACACCCCATAATCCCTTCCACTAGAGTTTATGATTGTAACATCCGCAAGCAAGTGGAACGGAAAAATGGCGGTCGTGAACGTGGTCCTTGTGTCTTGTGGAACGTAGCCATAGACGCACCACTCAACCTAAATTAACCTCCACAGGATAAAAACAAAATTAAAGAACTAATCAATATGATTTTTTACTGAATTTTCATTCAAGTAGAAATCCAAACAAGAAAAAAAAGTAAGTTTGGTACTTTGAACAAGTTAACGAAACAAAAGAAAGTAAAATCCATCTGTTGACAAAATCCGCAATGACTTAGTTGCCAACTCAAACTAAAGCAGCCCCTTACCAATATTGCATCCGTTCCAAGCGTTCCAGTTGGCCTGAGGCGGTGACCACGAAACCACTCCGCCAGGGGTCTGCTTAGCGTCCCTTATGGCTTTTATGCGGTCCACTTGCAGCAACGTCACGCCAGTTTGACCTTCACCCTCATCTGTGGGCGCTTGTGTCACATCCACAGGCTCGATATTCAGTTCTAGAAGCAATAATAATAATACTATTGTAGAATGTTGAAGTCTGAGCTTTTTATAACTAAATGATTGCATCAGTTCCAAACAAGTCCACAAAGGCAGTTTATATACTCTTGGGTGTAAAGAGATAAAAATTTACAAGTATAAAATAACCACGAAGACTAAGGTGGGAGCTCCGTGGCAAGTTTCACAACCGCCTTTAACCATTGTTTAAATAGTTACCAATGAATAAATAGTGACAATGTAGTCTGTCTTTCCTTTGGTTGGCTGTTTTTTTTTACAAGAGAAAGCTGTTGGAGGACAATCAGCCGCGCGGGGAGTCACTGTCGGTACGTGGGATTCGCCATGCTGGGGTTGCCCTAGCATTGCTATCAAGTGCCATTGCCACGCCGCGGTCTAAAACCCGTGTTCCGTCCTTCGCCTTTATACCAGGGTCATGACCTAGCCCCTCTAAGGGGACCGGTGGGCGGTGAGCCAAGGGCCTCATAGCCGAGAGAACTACGTTCCGGCGTCTTCAAAACTCTCATTCCTTAAGGCCACTAAAGGAGGTGAGCGTGTCCGGAACACGGCGCGCTCCCATATTGACGGCATAACGGTGAGGGAGAGCCCTTCTCCAGGCAGCTCAGGGCGGCCGAAGGTCTGGGCTAGTCTTCGGGCGCTGACGCGTTCTCCTTTGGCGGGAGCAGCGCAAACTGGTACGCTCACGCTCCCGCTCCGCCTCCTCCTTGGCAAGCCCGACTCGCTCGCAAAAGGAGAAAATGGCGCAGCGTCCCATCCAGTTCTGTAGCTAACCTAACTCACTCACAACCTTTCTTTTCTCTATAGTATTTTATTTGTCCCAAGTACTCCTCATTACCTTAAACAATGTTTTGATTGAAACAATTCCTTTCTTGCTTTCATAATTTACATCCTTCTACTAAACCTAAATTGAACACTCCTGCGCATAACTCAACTTTTTACAACAATTCTTTTACTGTTAAGCCTGTTCAGCTTTGGAACACGCTTCCTGTTACTAGCAAAATCGCTAGCGATATTTAAAACCATGATCAAAAAATACTACCTATCGTTGGAATATGATGTTTAAATTAATTTATAAATATTTATATATTCTGTAGATATGTATTTGTATGGTATGTATATTAAGTATATATCTATGTAATATATAAAATATCTACATATATATAATTTATGTATTTATTATTAAAATGTAAGTAGTTCGTACTATATGTTACGTATACCACCATCGGCATTATCATCTCAATTCATTCCCGGGTTGTCTGGAAGAGATCACTTTTTAGCGATAAGACCGCCCTTTGTACACAACTAGATATAATTTTAGTTTTTAAGTTCATTTTTGTATTGGTGTATAATAAAGTGTTATCTATCTATCTAACTCACTGTACTTGTCACTAGTCGCGACTGCTTAAGGCAGCCCCTCACTATGTGAGATATAAAATGAATTTTGGATGGCTGCAAAAACTATAACCACGAAGGCCAGGGAGGGAGGGAGCTCCGCTTTGCTTAGCCTTCTAATCTATAGACTTTTAAAGACAAACAATGTGAGGTCTATGTTATGGGGCACTTTTTATTTAATATGAACAGATCCGAACTTTTAACTTATTGGTTAGAAGGCTAAGGCTTCGCTTCGAGCTCAACCACCCAAAATTCGGTGTATATCTCAAATAATAAATAAAACTGCTTCATATCTACACTGCACCCAAAATCGATATTACTGAAATATTGATTCGTTAATGTTTATCGTAATGACATCTCTAGACAGAATTACCAAGCCATAAAGTAAAAACATATGTTTCAAATTTACTATGTTTAACTTAACCACCAGATATAGTCAAATATAACGTCAATAAAATACTTTATACTGCCAAATATAGATAAATGATCACCAAACTTGAAAGCCTCTTTGAAGTGGTTTATTTAGGTAGTAATAGCGCATTAATTTGCTTGTTAACATTTGGTGATCTGTTTGATGGTTGAATACAGTTTCGAAGGGCAGTCAAGATTAAAACATCTAGGACCATTGGAATTATTACTTTCTAAATTTGGTAGATGTTTCATTTTCTTAGTTCAGTATATTATTTTGGTAAGCAAGGTTAGGGTTTCAACATATTTTTTGATAGTCAGAATATTTGTTGCCAAATAAAAAATGCAAAATAAACATCACTCTTTGCGTTCCAACTAAAATCTTCGTCATTTTCATCATTTAAACTAACCTTGCAATGTTTCCTCTAGACGCTCCTCAAGTTGTGGACTTATTGCAACGGGGTATGGTTTCATAACACCTTCACCTGACCTACAATAATAAAATATTTTATAGAATCAAAATCAGTACAGAAATTTACAAACACATAAATTAAAGTATATAAATGTGAAAACGAGTTAGTTCTTTCTTCACAGCTTTAGTTATGCATCAATTATATTATAATAAACTCTATTTCAAGTTGCCATTCATCATAGTCATTATAAGCGCAACATTAAATCCTAGCAGCATTCGGATAGCAAATCTACTTTCCTACTTATTCTTTCACAATTTTATTTTTTTATTACAAACCTCGCAAACAGGCAGACGGCCCACCTAATGGAAAATGGTTACCGTTGCCTATAGCCATTTGCAGCACCGGGGACGAAGGCAATACGTTGCCAGCCTTTAGGATGGCTAGACCGGATGGATTTTAGGATATTTTTGCTATCTTTGGCATTTTTTATTCTGACATCATTGGCACACACAGCATCCTTCACAATTTCAAGCCCAGATTTCTTGGCTCGCATTATTTACAGGACCCAAGCAAAGGCAATATAGCCAGACAAAACTGGGTGGATTAGGTAAATCCGTTCATTCTAATTCGTCCTTTATATCATTCCACACATCAGTTTAAAAATTCCTACATATATGTATTATTTATAACAGTGTGTAAGGTTAGCAGAACACATGTGATGTGGTAGAGCCACGCTGGAATCATCTTGATTCTTCTTCGGCTCTTAGAGTCGGCTCAATCATTCTCACAGATTATTGGCGTCAAGCGATTAGGCATGAACTAATTTTGTTTAGTAGGATTTCTGAGAGTTCCGAGGGCCTATTTACCCCTTCCCTATTCCTCCAGCCTGATCCCTCTATCGCATATCCTTAAAGCTAGCAACGTATTGACTTCGCCCCTAGAGTTGCAAATGTCCATAGGCGAATGTAATAACTTTCCATAAGATGAGCCGTCTGCTTATTTGCCAAGTTCGCACTAAAAAAAAAAGTGCAATAAGTATTTATGCAAGTTATAATTAACAGTAAGTTCCAAAAGTTTTATAAAATAGCACGAACCTGTCCTTTTTCAAAGTTCCACTGAAAGCCTCGATCACACCGAGATGGTACAGTTGACGAACAAGAGAGAGAGCGCAAGATTTGCTAGCGGTCTGCTTGTTCGATCCAGTCTCGCGGCCGGTCACGTTGCGCCCGAGTTGACGCACGAACAATGTCATTTCACAACAGAAGCTCCTGTGATATTCAACAACTATAGAAAAATTTGCATTTTTACGACTAGCATGTTTGCATGTTAGCTTTTATCAAGAATATATCTATGGTCCGCCTGGTGTTAAAAGGGCGGGCCAAAGTACGTTTCCGCAATATCCCTGCTACACCTGGGAGAATGTTAGTGACTGTGACACGCAGATATAATCAAGGCACACCAAAGGTTTAAAGAGTTGAGATGCGATATTGTTACTCACGTTGAACATTGACATATAACTCGTGTAAATACACTAAAGTAGGTAATTAACAGCGTTATTTTTTATCGCTACTAACATGGCTCTTTTGACCACAGTCACTAACACTAACCCAGGTACGTAACCGAGGCACTAAATGTAAGGAATCACTACGTATGACAGTGACCTAGAAATAAAATAAAATATATTATTATGGAAAAAGTATACTTGTAATGACAATCGCCTAATAAAAAACGTAACTCTGAAAAGGCTTTTAATCCTACGTTATTCTCCTTTCGCTCTTTCACGTATTGTAACTTAAAGAGCTATCTAAATGAAATTAGCTATCTCGCTCGCGCAACGTAGCATTTTTTTGAAGAGTGTTGCGTACCGATACTAACTAATCCTATACAGGTGTTTTATTGGCCGTTCGAATTTGAGCGAACTATTGTTCGCACTAATGCCACTGTACGCCTCCAGGTAACACGTCATAAAACCTTTTTTCTTTTGTTTGCATTCGTTTTACATTCTTAGAAGCCATTGTGTTTACAATTTAAGAATTCAAAGAAATAGTGGGCGTGCTGGTAGGCGGCCACGGTTAATTTAGAAATATATAGGGCCCATCCCTCGAGACGGAGTCAGTTGAAGTTCAACTGCGATCGAGGGTTTACCTAGTGTACTTTCCGAACGAGTATCTTATAACGACGAACATGGCGCTATTTATGTGATTACGATTTTCTGCTTTACGGATTGGTTTTGTTTGTAAGAACTATGAATTATGTACTTCTAATAAACTTCTTGATAACTCCAACGGCATTTTAAATTCACATCACACTAATTCGTAACAATATAAATGGACAGAATTTGTTACGACAAATCTGTATTACAGTAAAACCTCTGTAAGTCGAACTTGAAGGGAGACGCCAGAAAATTCGAGTTATAGTCATCAACTTATGGAGGATTTCGAATTAAGCGAGAAAACATTCGACTAGTAGAAGTTAAGATATACATTATATTTATATTTATAGAGGTTGTAAAATCAAATATTGCCATGTTCGAGATACAGAGGTCCAATTTATTTTTTCGAGTTCTAGAGAGAAAATAAGTACTGAATTTGCTAATAGGGACTCATTAATTATTTCGACTTCTACGAGGGTTCAGATTTCAAGCAACGGAGGTTTTGGGGGTTGAAGGGAAAGGAACACAAAGTTTTTTCGAGTTAAGGAGGTTTTCGACTTATCGATGTTCGACTTAAAGAGGTTCTACTGTATATCAATCTCAACAATAACATTACGAATCGAATTTAAATCTTAAAAAAAAACTTATTTTAAACTTAACTGATTTAGTGTATAAATAACGCCAAAAAGCGTGTAAGAACGATATGTGACGCCATCTAGCCATGTAGGATTTTGAAGTTTTTCAGAGTTGCGTTTTTTAATTTGGTGTTTGTGGTTTCTAGTATTCTATTTCCATGATATTATTTTTTTTAAACTAAACTAATTACTTACCCCTTTTGAAGGACAGGTTCACAACCGAATGGTACACTCCACAGCTGTGGCCAACCATGTCAGTTTAAAGAGCGCAAACGCACCTGTATTCAGAAAATATCCAAGACTGAATTCAAAATGTATTATTATCTCTCATTATACTATCTAGAAATAATAACCTTGGTGTCTAGATAGAATTATAAGAGATATTATCTATATTTTGTCATGGATATTTTCTCCATCATACACTTACAGCTCTTTAAACTGACATCTTCTATCCCTTTCTAATAAACGCTAAATAAGGACCTTAAATCTATTCTCGAAGAAAAAAGAATTTCATACAATACCTTACCATTATTTATCTCTTTCACTCAGGAATAAATGGGTTGTCGTCACGCTCGCTCTTTGATATTTATCGAGTGAGACGGCAAAATATTATGTTATGTGAGAGTGAAAGAGATAAGTAACGACGGACAGTGAATGAATGTTTTGTGCACCACAGGAAAAGTATGCTTATATAACACTGTAGATTAATAAAATATAACGTAAATTGTATTACAATTCCTTACTTAGCAATTATAACAATAGGTCTCACTTGAAGGCTATTCCAATATTAATGTTTTTATCTCTGATTGAAATTACCAGAACTGCATAGAACTTCAAAACTGACAAATAATTTGCTGTTGTGAACTTGTCACTCGTCTCAGAGAGGGACTCAAGATGTGATTGCTTGTTTGCCAATACATGACCAATTCCTATGTCTTAGGGACCATTCATTTGCCTTACTATCGGTTAAAATTTGACATAAGCTCCATATAAGTAATGTCAAAATTCAACAGATGGTGAGGCAAGTGAATGAATAGTAAGATATAGGAACCGGGCAACAGTCAAATGAATTCCAACTCACGCCCAACTGAGCTGGTACTCAGACAGCAAATAAGCACAACTAATATCAGACTTCTAAAGAACCAAATGTCAATAGCATATATTATTAAAAGCTAATGCTTTGGTACCTAATTTTGCTTTCATTTTGAGCTTCCCACTTAAGAGCAATTCATACCAAGCTAATCACTAGCAGTTGAAAAGTACAGTGTCAGTTGTTGTTGCAAGACAAATGGACAAGACCGAATTCTGCAGTTCTCACATCCTAGTAGGCAGTTAATGAATATTTTCAAGACAATTTCTGGCCACAGCTTTGGATCGTTGCAACCATATTTCCAGCCTCTGATTTTTCAACTATCATGAATAACCAGTGGCTAACAAGCATATTAAATCATATAATCAATTGCATCGGAAACTCACACATGACTTTTTTGTAATTTCTGACCTTGTTTTGTATTGTAATATATATAATAACTAGCGAATACCAGCCCGCTTCGCGTGCCGTAAAATCCGTTCTTAGCTGACCTCTACTTGGCGAAAAGAAAGTCCATGCCAAATTTCAAGTCTATCCTGAGATATCGTGATGAGTCACTTTATACGTGGATTTCAATTATAATTATATATATAGATTGTAATATATATAATACGATACAGAGCAGAAAGAATATCGAACAATGACCCACACTTATCTCTTTCACTGCCGCACAAAAGTATTGTCATCTTGCTTGCTCTTAACTCTATTGTAGGCATGATGGCAATATACACAAGTGAGACATAAGAAACAATAGATCATTGTATGAAATTTTCCCTGCATCACAACCAGAACATAATTAAGTCCAAATAGAATTATTATCATCCAATCCAAGTAATACACCATACAAGTATGAGTGGATGTATTTATTCTATGAATATCTATGTACCACATAGAAGTTTAAAGCAGCAGTTTTATTTAACATGTACTTATAATATTGTAATAATTCACCTACAGGCCCTGCAGCTGTATCATGGAAACTATTCTTTTTCCATGGCTATATTAATTTCTCATTTCTGCAAGCAAATACTTAGAAAATATTTCATGTGTCTGTTTCTAATGTTTATTAAAATAATCATAATGTGGAAAAATTATCTAAAACATGTGTTCTATAAAAAAAAGACCAACTAATATTGAGAATATTATAAAGAATTATTGAAGACAAGAAACTGGCAAACAAATTAATTGAATAATATGAATATATTAAATAAGGGTCGATTTTTCAATCATATAAAAATTATTCATAAAATCAAAAGTTTTTGTTACATTTTTCCTATGAATAACTTTTATTAGATTGAAGTTTGACTCTCAAAGAAATAAATGTTCCTATGAAGCATTTTTCTGTAACTCCAAATTGTTCACCTTACAGGACAACTGATGGATGGTAATTTTATAGCAGCCTAGGGAACATATCCATACTAAATGACCCGTCCAGGGGGAGGGAGGTCTTCAAAATATCACACTTTGTTACGGGGGCTTAGGTTTTCGTCACATGGTCAATATCCTCTAGGGCAGTCTGGCAGCAGAAATCTGGCGCTTTTTTGACCCATATTCAAATATGGCGCGCAACTTTTAGCGCTTTTTAAACGGCTAATGAAATGTATTATTTCTTTATTAACTTTCAGTTTGAAATAAAATATTTAAGACCATATTTAAGGGGTGCAGTTTCAAAACCCCCTAAAATTAATAAAAGGGCATATAACATTATAGCGGGTTTTTAAACTACACCCCACTTTTATGAATTACTACGTGAAAACTAGAGTGGGAGGCGTCGGCATATACAAGGGGCGGTCGAGGTGGGGAAGGGGTAATATAATGTAAAAAATGGATCATGTAGTATAAGTATGTTTCCCTCTGAGTTCAAGGTATCGTGAAATTAAATTATAAAACTGTTTTATAATTTCAGTTCACAATGTCTTGAATTACTCTGGGTCGGTACTATCAGTTGTACTGTAAAATTCACATTTTGGTGTCACAGTTAATTGCTTCTTAGGTACTGAATCAATCAATCTCTGCAATGTCATTTAGATTAAAATTATGAATTTTGAAAGTTCTATAATAGTTCCAATGAATGAGGTTTGGAACAAAACCATAATTTATTAAAACTAATTTGTCTGCTAGCTCCTCATATAAATGCACTAACAACATAACCATAAATCTACATATTGTATAGACTTCCTTTACTCATCATACTTCCAATGGGAAGGGAAGAAGATGCACCACAACTTTGCATTAGTAAAGAATACTAGGAACAACAATTGTCTAATTACAACTGGAACTCTGATAAAGCCCTCAAATCTTTCGCTTCCAGAGGGTACCACAGGTCTTTCTGCTCATGCGTTTTGACATAGCAGAATACCAGTTGTCTTACAACTAACATTTTATTATTAAAAAAAATACTACGGTATTGAAGATTATTTTAATGACAAACTGCACTTTCACAGCAGATAGCTCCAGCCTTTTATACAATCTTATATGTAGTTGTATTTCATCAAACATGTTAGGAATTTATGCACTGTGAATTTTTAGTGTCTTGTCATTACTATGACAGATTTTTTTTTCTGTTATTATGCTCTGTTCGCTACAACAACGTAATTGTATAACATACTTCTGATTTTTATAAAAAAGAGCCTGAGTAAGACGAATATGAAAAAAAAACAATTTTTAGTTGGATGTTGCTGTGGAGTTTCTTGCCACTTCTTGTCTTTAAACAGTGATAACATTGTGAAGCGGTGTATATAGAATAGGAAGTAGATTTCATTTTGAACTTATTAATGTACGATCTTCAAAAGATTTTCTCCAACGGAATTTAGTTTGAATGAAAACTTTTTAATCTATGTTTTTATTTTTGTAATGCTTTTTTTGCATGAGTTTAGCAGACAAGCAGACGGCCCACCTGGTGGAACGCGGTTGCCGTCGCCTATAGACATTTGTCTCCGCCTCTCACTTAAAGCAGTCTGGAACCTGAGCACTAATGCCGGAACAACACTCAAGGTTATTGCAGCATAATCTAGACCAAGGCCGATAGCCATCCAGGTGGGCAAATACCCTACCACAGCCTGTGGGTTAGTCAAAAATAAAAAATCTTAATAATTAATTGTTTTCAATTTAACCCTTAAACTGAACTTAATAACTTAAACTTGAACTGATTTGGCAAAAAATAGAATTTAAATAATAAAATGTTGGTGTAAAGTCTAGTCGTGTTTTTCTGTATCAAATGCAAGAACAGAAAGCCTTAAGCCACCCTCTAGACAAACAAGGTTAAAGGGCTTTTTCAATGTTATGTTTTTTACCAGTAAATTGTTCTTTCTAGTATGTTTTAAAAGTGGCCTGATATCAAAGGGTGAAAGACTATTTATACCAAGTGACATTTGAAAAAATGTGTCGGCAGAAAAGTTTTGTTTTAAATTAGACAAAGATTTGCATAATTAATAAACTATGTAGGTACTATTATTTGGAAAAAAAGAACTATAGATTTTAATTGGTAATCAGGTTCTTTAAGTTTGAGACATTAGGATGTAACACCTATTATGTTAAGTCTGTCACTAAATATTCCTTGAATAAATAGCCTTCCCCTTATATAAAATATAATATAAGAAATTAAACTTCAATAGTTATAAACAAACCGTGTGTGATCAGGCCCGACAGCCTTGTAAACATAATCTGCATTGATTTTGTTGACTTGCATGAACTGGTGCAGCTTCGATTTGGCATTCTCCATAGTCCAGTTGCCATGCAGGCTGGCATTCACATCCAAGTCTTCGGCCTCTTCTACATTCTTCTGTTGTTGCATACGGTCCATGTATGTGAAGTTTTGACTTTGGCCTCCATATGCTCGATATGCAGGACCCATGCTGTCTGGACCCATACCTTGCTGTAGTTAAAATAACATAATCATACAATTTTAATATGATTAACACCTGAGAAAAGTATGAAACCAGCCTTGATAGACTGGTTGTCAGAGAAAAAGGTTCTTTATAAATAATAAAAAAAATATGATTTAGACCTCAAACTAAATACAAAAATTCAACTGTTGGTTACTTGTATGACCCAATTTTTAGATGTCTCACAGTTTTTATATACCACAGATATATTTCTAGACCATTTATTCATTGCTATGAATAAAGACACCTTCCTGTCAAATTTCATCCACATAGACCTAACGTTTTTATGAGAAAAATTACTAAAGTTCTATTTCACATAGGATGGTGTATATGAGACATCCATAGAAGTATAGTAAACTATCCTAGGAAATAAATATTAACTTTAATTATACAAAAATATATTTAATCCCATTTCTAAATAGTAACAATCTTATACTTAAAATCACAATGTTTAATTCTCTATTTATGTCATTTCTCCCATACTCTCCTATTTGAAATATACTGTATGACATACTAAAATAGATGAAGAAAAATTCTCAGAAAAAGTTCTGTTATTGTTAGAAAATAATAACAATCCAACCTACTTGAAATACAGGTCTTTGATTTTGTTCTCCATTTTCAGCAGATCCATTTGCATCATTGTCCTCTGGGTCCGGTTTGATCCTGGAATCTTCAGGGACTTCAGAAGCTTCCAAGTCACCACTACGCACAAGGTAATTTATGAAATCCCTGGCAGCATTCATCTGAGCCTCCTTCTTCGTAGTAGAGTTGCCGGCTCCCACATATGATATGCCATCTATACGAACTTCACACAAAAACCTTTGTCTGTGCTTAGGACCTAGAAGAAAATTTTTACAGGTATACAGTCTGTGATATTCAGATACAGGTTTTTATTCAAAATAAATTCCACTGGAGAACATTTTTTGAAGGTCATACTTATAAGTTAAAATTTTAATCCATTTCCTATTCTATGTACACTGCAACATGTAATCACTGTTTAAAGAGAAGATGAGGCAAAAAATCTCTCCAGAAACTCATGCTCTTTTTATTTTTAATAAACTTTACATTATATTTTTCAAAGAATTAATGGAGTTGTAGCAAACAGTACATACTAAATAAGACAAAACATAATAAGAAAAAACAAATGATCTTTTCTAATAGTGACAAGACATACCAAAAAGTCACACTGCAGCATATCTATCTATATGAGTGGTAAGAGGCTGCATAGTAACTGGTTTTGTGTGAGAAATAGTCTATTTTACAATTATGTTGCTAATTAAGAGGCCATGATATTTAGTATGGACTATAATAGTCAAATTTAATTAACATGTTGTCATAGAGACTTACTTGAACAAATTTCACATATGAATATATATTTCACTATATAAACTTAATGTAATTAGAATTAAAATTGTCACAACAACAATTTTGTATTGTTATTTGTAACACTTGTTATAATTTTTTTTTATTGCATGCGTTCAGCAGACATGCAGATGGCTCATTTGATGGAAAGCCGTTACTATCGCCTATGGACATTTGCAACACCAAAGGTGCTACAAATGCACTGCTGCTCTCTTAAGGGAGACTGGAACCTGGTCACTAATGCCAGAACACAACTCATGATTGTTATGAAGACATACTTTAGACCAGAGGTGGTAACCATCCAGTCGGGCAAATGCCCTACCAACTGGCAGCGGGCTTTGTCGCTCCTAAAAACAGGCCGCCCGGTCTCAGGAAATTCTTTTCTTTCTCCATTCCTACATGGATAAATGTTCCAGTATAGCAAAGCTGGTAAATGTTGATAGTGCAAAAGGTGGGCAGACATAACTTTAACACTGGAGTTCATCTGTAATAAT
This sequence comes from Dendrolimus houi, assembly GCA_039645545.1. Lineage (NCBI taxonomy): Eukaryota > Metazoa > Arthropoda > Insecta > Lepidoptera > Lasiocampidae > Dendrolimus > Dendrolimus houi. The sequence continues at coordinate 10,129,098 of CM077139.1, forward strand.
ATCAAAGATTTAAACTGGCTTAATGTATCTTATTTAAAGTGTTAAAAATAATGTTGTTTTTGAAAAGCCACCTGTATATATATACATACACAATTTTTAACATTATTAACAATGTCACCTCTCAAGTAACACATTAAACCCATCACCATATCTGCATAAAACGGTTTGTATTTGTAATATTATCAGAAATGAAGCTCCACCATAAAGGAAAAACCAAACCAGTATAAGGATTCAGTTGGGTTGGGCAACAATTTGTTCAATTACAACATGGTCATTGATTGTGACTTCTCCATAACTTAAGTATTATTCTTGTGGATGTAATTCAAAATGAGATAATCCATAAAACATCTAAAATCAACCACATAGCTTGTGGCAGCAGGCTAATCGTGTTTGTCAAAGGACAGATGGAGCATCTTTTTGATGAGCATAATATACCTTCCAGTACAGTGAACCAATGACCTGCATAAGTTCATTGGTAGGGGCTGGTTGTAGAAAGATGAGATCTATGACAAATTAGTTGATGTGTATCCACTGATATTGTAATAGTAACCTTTCTTTCATTTTTTAGATTAATTTTTGAGGAATAATTAAAATTAATCTCACTTTATAAATCTATATCACATGGTTACAAAGATATTGTAGATGCTGGCATATGGGCCATTGTGATCTTAGAATAACCGCCTAGCTTCCATGGGTGGAAAATTTGCCAATTTAACGCATTGTTTATTTAGGTTATTTACACCTACAACAATGTAGAATATAATTAAGCGCAAATAAAATAAAGAAACGCTTGTTTATAAAAGTTTTAGTGTACAAATTATTGATTTAAAAAGTAGAAATGAAGCTGTAATTACCTGTAGCACGGATGTCGAATGATGGAGTTAGGCTTTTCTTGTTACACCAAGCAAATAAAAACGATTTGTTGTCCATGGTGGAGGTTAACGCGACTAACGTACGAAGAAAATAGATTAAATAGTCCTTTACTATACAGTTAGGTAAATTTCCGCAAATATAATTTAAAAAAATATATTTTGACTGAACTTCTGACAGCGACAGTTTTTTGACCGGGTTAGGGCTACCAAATGATAAATTTAAAAACGCCAGAACTCCAGAAGTGCCATAGGTTATAAAAACAGTTATTTTTTTCCAGGCGGGGATATGCATTTCGCACATACCGGGTTCTTTGCTAGGGATTAGACCGTTGTCGATCATGGAGGCATACCACTGAGGGCAATCCAAACAGTAACCGACCGGCTTGTGTGGAGACTCGAACCAATGGACAAATGCCCAAGGACAAATGTCCAAGGACTAATACCCCACTAAAACCACCCTCCTCCCATGTGCCCCGCGCTTATGGTAGGAAAGGCGTGAGATACAGAACTTAGTTACGCCCATACCGATCCTAGTGCACAAGTGCTTGAGAATGCCCCGGGAGAGGCAAACTCACTTCGTCAACAGGGGTGAAGACTCCTCTGCTCCCTAGATGCTAGAGGGCCCCTGCAGCGGTATTTCAGGGAGGGAGATCATGCGCATATCTGCGCCTCCGGGCCCTCGACTGACGTCGGCGCCCGCGAGATGCATGCACACTTGTACTTCTCTCCCTATCTCGTTCCGGGGCCTCCTTTTGAGACATAACAGCCTCGCAGAAATTGGCCGCACCCACCCAATGATCATCGTTGTGCAGCATGGCTTGCACCAAACTGCCCAGCGAATCAATCGAACCTACTATTGTCTCGAGTTCAAACCTCTGGGGTGCCCAGACTGCGCACTCGACTAGCGTATGAAACGCCGTGTCTTGTGCGCCACACTGGCGGCATTGGGGTGAAGGCAAGCAACCCGCAATCTGGCACAAATACTTATCGAAGTAACCGTGCCCGATCTGTGTCATTCTCCATTATGAAAACAGTTTTGCCAACCCTCGGTAATACTCGTTTGTGCTGTGTCGACCCAAAAAGTGCTGAACTGGTTGTTTTTCAAAAAACACAAGTCCTAAAATTATCGTAATAAATAAAAGACTATCTTATCTTAAATATTTGTCTGACGCTTCCGGGGCACGTTATTATTTCAGAAAAATGTGAAAAAGTGAAATATAATATTAAATACATATTTTTTGAGCGTTAACAGACACAAAAGCTATAGATCTATCGCCGAAACTTAACTTAATTTTGAGTTAACTCAGAGCGCTAGCGTACATTTAATAATGCGCTGCACTTGAGTTGCTACTTGCTAATGGTTCAGGTACTGTACAAAATACGATCACTCACAGCTCTTCCAAGGTCTCACACAGTTCCTCATTCCTTTACCCACTTCTATCCAAATCCTTTTATCATCAAATAATCATTTGATTTATCGTTTATTAGGTATGTTTATTGTAAATAATGATATTAAGATTTAATATTTTTTTTTTACTTAACTATTTATTTATTTTCATTTAATTTACATTTGTACATAAATATATAATATTTATCACTATTCTTTCCAAATCCTTCTCTGAACCTTTCCTTTTCCAAATTCCTTTGTTTACGCGTTTTTTGTTTTTACATAAAAGTTTCCTCGTTTTAGTTCATATTAATTAATATTAAAAGTAAAAACCCTGTTTCCTGTATGATTATACAGAATACGTTGAATAAGTTTATCAAGATAATCAAGATTTGTCGTTGGCTCAACGCTAACCGCGGAAGCCAAAACAGACGAAAAAAAATGGTTCAGATTTGTAGCTCTAAAGGCTTCTCCACATTGTCGCGAATACGCGAGAAACTGAGAATGTGTCCACGAGAACAATGGAAATGAAAACGCGAGATTAATAATTCCTATGGCTACGTTCCACAACAGACTCACAACGACCACATTCACGATCGTGATTTGTCCCGTTCCACTTGATTTCGGGCGTTAGAATCATAAGCTGCAGTGGAACGGATTATGAAGCGCTGATGTCACTAACGACGAAATACACAAATGTCATTGGTTGATTTGAAAATCGCGCCTTTTTCAATGTCAATCGACAGAGAGAATTAATGATCTGTGGTCAACGCCCACTTCGACCTACTTCTTGATATGGGTCGTTGTGAGCGCTGTATGATCGAAAATGATGACGTCATTAGTGACGTTTTCGCCGCGACCTTAACGACCGCGGTCGCCTAGTGGAACGGTAGACGGAGTATTTTGAGTGTTGTGAGATACTGGAGGAACGCGCCCTATATCTATGGTGGCGCACCAGGCATCCACCATTTAATCATGATTATATCATATCATTCCCCATAGCAAATCGAAGGCGGCCCTGCGGCGAGTACGATCCTGTGGAACGATAACTCAACTGCACGGGCCACCTGCGTCGTCAATAACAAGCTAAGCAATATATAAAAGCGCCCGCAGCATGTAGAAGGACACAGCAAGATCACCATCGAGGCCACAAGCTACTCAGTATTCGCGAAATCTAACAGCGGCACTCTGCCCGTTGAGGTTCCTAAAATCAAAGGCATTCTCTATTTTAAACTGTATCCCTTGGGTAACGTTAGAATCAGTGAATATCAACATATTGTAAATATCAGTAATAAATACTGTAGGTATTCAATTAATCCATGTATATGATTGAACCTGGTGCTGTTGAATAAGAAGACGCTTGTTACAACCACTATAAGTATATCATCACGCTGACAGACACGTGCGGGTGTGATCAGAGGTTCCATACTTACATGCTATCTCTGGTCACCCGTATATATCTTACTATTCATTCACTTGCCCTACTATAGTGAATTTTGACATTACTTTTATGGATCTTATGTCAAAATTTAACTTTAATAGTAAGGTAAATGAACGGGTGGTGAGATATAGGAATTGGCCATTTGACGCTTTCGGCCAGTCTAATTGCCAATACAGTTGCCAAGCCAAATACTTTAAAAAACTAATTTCTAATCGAGTCTTGGCCGTTTGTGATTACAATGATGTAGCTTCATCTGCGATAGTGTTATTTAATCTGAGGCCGAATGCGTCTTATTTAAAACGTTAAAAAATAACGCTAGATAATAAATAATTTGGAGTCCTTAAAACAATCCATACGATTGGCAGTGAAGAATTTTCCCATGGAAAGAGTGCGTGCTTCTGTTGATAACTGGCCTCAACGTTTAAAGGACTGTATTGCAGCCAATGGAGACCACTTCGAATAAGCTTTTTATATTGTAAATTGTTTTATATTTATGTATTACTAACACACTGTAAAACTTATAAATGTTATTTGCAATAGAAAAAAAATCCTTTGTTACAATATTTATGGCAAGACTAGGTATATACTATATTATATAAACGACAGAGAACACAATGAAATTTTTTTGGATTTCTTGTTTGTTTTCGGGATTCACGTAAAAACTACTGGGCCGATTTCGATGTGGTTTTCGCTGATTAACAGCAAATGGTTAGACTTAAAATTTGTGCTATTTTTTAAAATCTCGGGAGCGGTTTGTATTTGTTCGGGTGCATTAAAATCGGTTTAGTTTTCACTAAAACGATAGCTTACATCCCCTTTAAAGTGCTACGGTAGTTTGTGTCCTGAGATTCGACGATCGAAATCAGGAATTCAAAGTCAACATGGACGAAGTGCGGGCATATCCTAGTGTGTATTATTATCGCTGATGAAGCCCCACCATTATTTTATTTATTTATTTTTTATACGACACCTCATTGCTATCAAAGATGGAAAATAAAACACAAATTAGGTTTAAATCCATTTATTATGAACTTATTATAATTATCTTCAATTTGAAAAGATATGTAAGAGAGGAGTACAATTGTATTTTTCTCTTCCATATTTTTATTGCCATATAAATAATCAATAGTAGATATAGTCCGCGGCAAACATTAAACGCCATTCTTAAAAATAGCGCATTAAAAAACATTCAAAATCAATGACCATTATGCTCATAGTGGACTATACTACTATCTATTTCAATTACAACGGTATGGCTAACATATACAAGAAATGTGACTTAGCTATATCGTAAACTTTCCTAGGAAATAAATATTAATTTTAATTATACAAAAATATATTCAATCCTGTTAATATTTAATCTTATACTTATAACCACAATGTATATTCCTTTATTTATGTAATTTCTCCCATACCGTCTTACTTGAAATAGACTATTATTACAAATTCATAGCAAAAGTAGTTTTTGTTTTACTTTGAACTTTTCCAATTTGTTCAGACAATGTTTTTCTTGTGTGCCATGGCCAGGTATGGATGAAGTTTGACAGGAAGATGTAGTCTATAATAATGGCGCTATACATTGGAATAGAACATTTAACTGAGAGTTGATTTTTTGTAAATGTATGTATCTATACATAGACATGACCATATTATAAAACACAGACAAAAATAACATCCTCTGGAAACAAAAATACTACTTAAAAAGAGCTTATTTTCTGTAACAAATATTACGGTCTGCAGTTAAATTTCCTCCACAACAAATTAAAACAAATAAAAATCTAATAAATAGTATCAAAATTAGTATATCATATTGTATAGTTATTTATTACTTGTTAAGTTCTATTATTATAATTGGGGGCAAACAACTAGAACACAATAATAGCCTCACTAGATCTCCAACATGTCCCATGAAACAAGTCTCAGAGAAAATGTAGGTCTTTGACTGACGCCAAACTACATAGTTCTTTTGCCAAATCGAAAAGTCATATTCCACTTGTATAATTAAAAATTTAATAAATACATATTTTTACATAAAAACAATCAATCAATACCTTATTCCTTTGTTCATTTAAAACATAATATATTTATATTTGACATTCCTTCACAGAAATTTATACTGGTGTAATCATACAGAAAACGTAATTGATTTTTCAAAAGACTAATGATACCATTTTAGTTTTTATCAAAATCAGCCTCTAGACTCCTTTGAGTATTTTTCGTTATTTCTTATATTCCCCGTTCACGTTAATTTGACGCGAAGGGTTACCAACAATCAAAAACATGAACACCAATGGTCTCAAAACGGGGGATGCAGAAGACCGCGCGAAGTGGAGTAGAAAAAGTAGGAAAGCGGACCCTGGGCGTCGGAGTGAAGGCTCCGAACGCAACCGGGATTTAACGCTCGGATGATGATGATGACGTTTTGTAATAATTTCTATTTATAACCTATTTCATAATATGATGTTAATTTTAGAATTTGGTAACCCTACTCGTCAAGTTATCGCGAAAGGGGACTATAACGGGGACGAAATATAAGGGACTAGTTTAGGATTTGATCCTGACAGCCCGCTTGAAAGTCACTCTGTATAGTAAGACAATAGAAACTTGCTGTGTACTGTCATACACTCGTGTTCAAATTGTTTACCCACTGCTATATGAATACATAGCTATATGGTATAGACTAGACATATAACGGTAAGAGATTAAAAAAAATATAAAAATTAAATACGTATTATGAGCAAAAAGAGACTGCATTGTTAGAAAAAAAAGAAGTAATTTGTGTACTGATACATAAATTGCTTTTATATTTGGAGTTTCTTTAAATTCTTAACAACACATAATTACTTACGTATTCATTTTGTGTATGTAGGGTAAACTATACCATTGTTGGCACCAGCCTTCCAGTAATTGGCAGCCTATCAACTATTTACTCAAGATAATAATAAAATCATTGATAGCTACAAAAAAAAAAAATCTTATTATCTTGAATAAATTAAGCGTAGGCATCAAAAATGATATATATTATACCCTAATTTTGTTTTTTTTTTACGAATTGCTAAACTAAACCGATTACACTATTATTATGATAAAAATCAAAGGCGTGCGAAAAGATATTTTTTCGATTTATAGTATATATGCATCACATAAGCCGCGTTGACACGATACGAGTGAACTCGAACTATAGCGAACTTTTACGAGTCTGTATTAACAGAATGTTAATAATTTATGTAATGTCAACCGTCAGGTCGAGACAAGTGACATCGTCCACGAAAACCATTGTTGCTTGATTCCTCCTAGGAAGAGATCACAAATTGCAACGGATTCCAAATAAAATAAGAATACCATTTTTAAGAAGTATCTATATTAAAATAAAGTCAAATAAATATTAATAAGAAGATAGCAACTCGATTCCTTAAGAAAACAGAAATTAAAAAGTGGCGCAGTTTAAGATTCGGATCGATTTATTAAATGAATGTTCAGAGGAGATACCAACTCACACCACCACTAAAATGTCACAAGATAAAGTGGACAACGATAAATGTGAGCAATCGAATACAAAATGCCAACAATCTTAAATCAGGAGAATATTCAAAACTGTGATCCTCAATGGTTGAGATTTAAACAAAGTTTTTATATTTTTTATGATGGCTGACGGCTTTGAAAAACATACTGAAACGAGAAGAGCTGCAATTATCTTGAATTGTATTGGTGTTCCAGTATAAGAACTCTATTATGTTTATAATATAGAAACTAAAAAGGTGGAGCAACAGATAGAAAGAAATGCACAAAAGAAACACAAGTAGGACAAAAGGTGATGTACAGAAACTATGGAAGTCGGCCAAAATGGATGACAGGTACAGTGGTAGACAAAGGAGGGTCACCCAGTAACAGATTTAGAATGGAGAATAATAGTGAGGTGGTAAACAGACACATTGATCAACTAGTGTGATTCGACCCATAGACAACTAATACACCAGACGAAGAGTTGGCAACAGAAGTGCAGGATACTAATCAAGATAAAGAAAATGACACCAAATTGAAGTATAACAGAATAGTCGCGACCTACCAGCTTTACACATATTTAAATATATGACAAACTCTTACATGTTAAAAAGTGATAACAAAGCAAAATAATTGCAAGACATCATATCAATTTTTCATAATTAATTCAATAATTTTCACAAGGATTACCCAGAAGATGGTAAATTGTTTGATTCATTCTATATATTCTATACAACTCTCAGAAAATTGGCTGAAAACTGTAATGTTGGAGAACACAAAGAACATATGATTCGGGACAAGATTATCATTGGTATCAAGGAGCAGTGGGTCCAATAGAATTTTCTGGAAAGGATTTTCTAGAAAAAAAGGCGTCAACGGGTCTGATATTATTAATTTTTAAATTAAAAAATCTTGTAATGAACAGATTGATATGATTATGCTTGGGTAAGTGTATACCGCTATCCGAGTATACTCCTATCAAGTAATTTTGTATGAATAAACTCAGTCTGAATCTACTCTAACGTGTCAACGCAGCATTATCGAGCTTGTTTTGAGATATTTTATATTTAGGGCCGATTTTTCAATGATAAGACAAAAGTTATCAGTCAAATAAATTATAACTTGACTAAATTGAAAAGAGAAACATTTCAACTGTTTTATTCATGGAACCATTGTTTTCAATTTTCCTATGTTCTGTTTTATTCTATGAATAACTTTTATCTGGTGACTGAAAAATCAGCCCTTAATCAAATAAATACATTTATTTAAGTGATGCCACTTAACAAAATTCAAAACAAAAAGTGTCTGTGTAAGACTCAATGCAGAACATCGTAAAACCTCTATGTAAATTAAATTTCAAAGCTCCACAGATAAATAAAACCAGTTGAAAGAGAGCTTTGATGGTATAAAATAATAAAAAAAACTGAGCTGTAATTAAAAAACCTAACCTATAAAGGAACAAAACTTATGACATTCCCGCCTAAAATAAAAATAAGGTGTGATGCATTTATTTATAACTTAATGCACTGTGACTTTGTTTTTTCTTAATAATTCTAGTCCGCCAATAGTATATTTATTGTTAATTACCATAAAATTGACATTTCCAAATTATAAAACATTAGAGAAAATAATTTAAAATTTAATTATAAACAATTTAGACGATTATCTGACGCACTCAGACAGCTTCGATTAACAAGATCACGACTATTACATTTATAATGGATAATTTAAATTGTTCTGAAGTTAAAATGAGTACAGTACTTGGCACTCGATATTGCACTTTGGGAAACGGTGAGATGTAAAATCGGCAACTCAGTGGCGTAGCGTAATGGGGGCGGCACTTTTTAGGAGGCGGCTAAAATTTCACAATAAATAATATAAATATTTGAACCATTTTATATTTTTATCGCAACTATAAATTCGGACCCATTCAAAAGAGCACGGAGTTTGTTCATTACTTACTCGCCCGGCTCAACAAGAACAGATTTTTCATTACTACTCCGCTCCTATGGTCCTAGCGTGATGTTATATGCCTATAATATTCCTCAATATGTGGGCTTTCCAACACAAAAAGAATTTTCGAAATCGGTTCAGTAGATCCAGAGATTACCCCCTAGAACGTCATAAACACACAAACACATTTTAATGTCAGTCTAATATTTATATAGAGTTCACGGATGACACGCCATTGAACGAAAATAAAAATATTTTTAATAAAATTGAAGAAGTATGCTTTACAAAAACGAAAATAGCCGATTATCACTGTACATTATACTCTTTACCCCGATGTTCCAAGTTCTGTACTGTAACCAAAACTTATTTTGTAACTTACAACTGACGCAAAATGTGTACAGTAATACGAAATATACAAGCGCCAGTACCAATAATAGACCGATAATCGCTGGTTAAACTACTTTTAAACGGCTTTAAGATTTTATTTCAATGTTTCGGCCACCGTTTAAAACCGTTAAAACTTAGTTTTAATTATGTGTACTAGTCGCGGAAACATAATAAAATACTACATGATCGCTAGCTCCGAGTGCGAGAGAGTAACAAGGTATAATATCAACACATAATACATAAGGTATAATAACCGCCGTAGATCTAGACCACTTTAAATTTTAGGTAGCAACATAGACTTTTAAGTAAAATACATTTTTAATTATACTTCAAGCTAAATTTTATGTCTGTTTTTAATTAACAGGCTATATTCCACGTCTAAGTATTCCTTAGTAGTTTTTTCTTATGAGATAAACTTTTGAATAAAGTTTTATTCTTGAGATTACTAATATAAAACATTATGTACGGTAATATCTAACTTTAGATTTGGCTTCAGTTGTTCAAGATGTTTAAACGTCATTAAATTCGATGGTTTCATTCCTTCATTCATTGCAAAAATCCTGTTAGCAATGTACAAAAATGATCTTCTAAGGAAGCTAAGAGAGGACATAAGTATGGCGCAAATACAACTTGATAATATCATCTTGGATAATGCACGGCGGTCAAGGTACCATGCTGTTATTATTATACACTTTCATGAATTTGCTTAATATCATTCAAAATGGCGCGTTGTACTAGATAACAAAAATCCATTCTCTCTCGTATCTAAATAAAAAGGTTATATATAACGTGTGCAAAATACTAAATTGAAACTAGAATCTTAGATGACATTAGGCATCAAATATTCAAATTTTTTTATGTATGCATGTATTAGATAGAAGCAAACCAATTTGTTTGCATGTATAAATAGAGTTGCCAGATGTCCGGCGATCTATCAGATTGTCTGGTCAAGAAAGTTTTGGTAAAACGGACAAAAGATTGTCCGGTTTTAAAGCAAATTCGTTCGTTATCTGGCGAACTCGAAAGAATGCTCGTAAGTTTCATTCGACGCACCACTCCGAATTGTGAGTTTTCATCAAGTACTAAATATACTTATGACAAAGTAGAATGGCTCTTAATTTAACATTCAATGCAAATTTAGTGTCTAAAAAGTTAGCTTTCATTAAATTTATATATTAATAAAAGAAAAATAAAACTTCTAATTTTTTTTCAATCACATCTGGCAACCCTATGTATAGTGGATATCTCTAGAGCAAATCCCAAATGCTTTGAGGGTAAATACTGAAGAGATTGCTTGCTGCATCCTAGTAAACCAAGTGCGTCAAAGTTGGAATCACTAGGCAACATTGGCCATCCACCATTTATCTTTTCCATATCTTTCCCAAATTCAGGTATAAAAAATATACTCACTTAACCTTATTACAATTTCCATCACAATGCAATACAAAATCTTGAATATTCGATTATAAACAGAAAAATACAACAATGGAAGTAGAAACCATAGACAAAACTGAGGAATGTCAGTCGTCACCGATTATTTTTATGCCACAGACTCAAAACTCAATATAGCCTCTTTCTAGAATGTTCCTGACGTTTCTGGTACCACATAATACCGAGTACCACGAGCACTATGATCACAATTGCTACAAACATCATGTACAGGAAGGTTTTCACCCCAGACATGGCTGGTTTTGAGTCATCTATTCTTTCACGGGGCGCTTCGAATGTTGCGGCCGATGGAATTATATGGGAGCGGTCTTCGTCTCTGTTTTGCTGTAATTAGTAAAATTTACATTAAATTTGTGAGTATACTCTAATTTTTAATTACCTTGACTAAAATGACGGCTGCGAACAACCTATTTTTTCATGTTGCAAGCTTGGAGTATAGTGTTGTAATATGGCTCATTCATAAGTGTTATTTTTGTCCAGGTAATTAAAAATCAGAGTATACATAGTTTTAAGTTACAATCTAGATACATATTTTATTCATATAATATTCTGCATTCACTCTGTAACAAGAGGGGAGCGGACTGTCGAATCAATCGAGATACTTTTTATAAACTTACAGAATCGTGGCCTCATAAATTTTGTTCGAGCATAAGTACTTATGACGTCATAAGTAGCTACAACAGAAAGAAGTCAAATAGCGCACTAATTAATGTTTGAAATGTAATTAAAATATTATTATTATAATATCTTATAAGTTATATGATAAAATGTTATTTTAACGCCTGTTCTTTGATAGATAAAAATTATGGAATGTATTATAATGTTACAAGTTGCGAGACTCGAATCAAAATGCCATTAGAATTATTATAGAGTTTATTTGAACTATAGAAACACATATAACACAGGCACAAATATAACCGAACACAACAAGTCCAAACGTAATGCTGAAGGTCGTAATTCAATAAAACGCGCAAAGTCCGTCACTATTAGATTCCCGATTGTAGTACACACGTCTCTCTTTGATCGTGGTTCTCGCTCGACTGCCCTCTCCCTCAATCAGGCCATCATTTTATACTGCACAAATGCAATGTGTCCGCAAGGCCACGTGGACCGAAATTCCTGACTAATTTTATTACAATACAACATTAGGCTGTTCTCTAGAAACGTATGCCAATAAATAAGTAAACAAAAGAAGACGATCATAAAAGAATTACAATAGTTTCAATGTTCTTGTTATTAGTTCAAATGCCGACGGGTAATAAATGTGCTTCTACAAATCTGTACATGGAATTTGTCTTTGTCGGCGCTTAGGTTGTAACAACAATATGCGTCCGCGCCCCTATTGCAATTTATTGTATATACCAATAAAACTAATGAATTAAAGGACATGTTTAATAGTTTTCCACAAATATCCGTTCATGGAAAATTCAGATCTGTCTCACGCAAAAACTATCCCACTTTTTGGGATCAAAATATTCTATGTTCATCTCTGTTATTAAAAGTACAGCACTTAGTACTTGATATGGCACTTTGTAATAAATCGTGACAATTACATGCAAGAATGGGCTATCTGTAATATTGTAGAAATGTACAGCATGTTACATAATGCACTGTTAGTGTGGTGTAGAAGTTCATACAATTGTCAGTTTTTAATGAAATATAAAAAGAGACTGAAATGTAAAAAATTGAGATATGGCTTAAAAAAGAGTTATATTTTTGTATTACAAAATGGAAAATATTAAAAATAAGGTCACAAATAAAATAAGTTATTAATTACTTTAATTGATTTATGTGAATGAATAATATATTATATTATATTATATGAATATAAAAACACTTAGACCACACGATTAATTCATTCAAAATAACTAAACCTACTACAATTATATATAAAAAATATCAATATAATAAAAATAAATATTAAAATGACTCGTCTTTTTACAATCTGGGCCCAAGAATATATGAAAGTGTATCCGTCTGTTTTGGGTATCATCAAGTAATGCTTCAATAAGATCTTGGTAAGCTTATTATTTCTTACACTTGATTCTCACTTAGGTGCAAAGACTGGTCAAATTTAAACCTGTATTATTAAAAGAAAAAACAATCATATGAAAAAACTTACCGAATCCAACAAATCCAACTCGTACATCTTAATGGCAATTATGTCATGGTTGTCACTCAGATCTCCGGTAGTGGCAGAGGCTCCAAAATAATACCCAGTTGGTAGTAGAACATTCTCCACCTTGAGACACTCTTTCCAGGCATTCTTGCCCTCTAAGTCAGTTGATACTAAAATTAATGATCAAAATGTATGAATTAAATATTAGAAATAATTGGCAGTGTACACACAATGAAGGCTCTCATAAAGCATAAAAAAGTAATTGAATCGAAGTTACAACATATCTCAAAGAGTGCTAAACAGATCCTGTTTAAACTATTTTTTTTTTTGGATATTCAGAATTTTTCACTTCATACTTTTAAAGTTTGAAGGAACAATTTTCACAATTTTGGAAGTACATATCTTCAGTGAGTTCCATTAGTAGCTCACTACGCTCAAAATGCTCCGTTAGCCGTTCCACAAGGCGACCGCGGTCGTTGTGGTCGTGGCGAAAACGTCACTAATGACGTCATCATTTTGTCGATCACACAACGCTCACAACGACCCATGTCAAGAGGTGGGTCGAATAACCGTGCCACTTGGGTTTACTATTGTGACACCGGCAAGCAAGTGGAACGGGAAAACCGCAGTCGTGAACGTGGTCGTGGTGAGTCTCTAATGGAACGTAGCCTTTGTCTCGTATTGAGAGAATGTCTGAAATGGAATTGTAGGTGTCTGCTATGTCAGGGGTATGATGGCTGCAGCGGAGAGTTCCTAACGTGGTCCGTCCGCGTGACTCAACATCCGCTGTAGCATTATCATCTCCGTGACACACAGCTCTTGCTTGAGTCGCTCAAGTACAGGCCACGTTTCAGTGCCAAACAAAGACAAGTCTAATGATCCACACTTATTTATACTTCTATACTTTTCATTATTATTACATTATACAAAGTTTATATGGATGTTTGATGCTCAATCACGCCAGAACGGATCTGGATGAAATTCGTCACAGAGATAGATTATAGTCTGGGATAGCACATAGGCTACTTTTTATCCAGGAAAATGTACGGTTCCCGTGGGATAACATTAATGCGAAAGTTAGTAGATTTATAAAAAAAATATAATTATATAATATAAATAAGATAATTTTTTTAACAAAATCAAAACCGACTTCAAACTAAAAAGCAAAGAATAAATATTTAACCACCTTCTTTCTACGACATCTCGAAGTCGGTGCCAAGTAATACATAAAAAACAAATAAATTTTTAGTTGCGCAAGCATTCGAATAGCTTTAGAAATAATATATTAAGCGCCTGTAGAAATTTGACTACTAGCAGGCGTATACAAGGTTACTATCTCACTCTTCGGTGTTGATGCTCGTTAACAAGGGTTGTTCTCGATTTTCCTTGGATCCACTCATCAGATCCTGACTTGGTAATCATGGGAACACCTCGAGTGTATAGACTTGTCAGTAATGAAAAAAATTGAAAATCGGTTTAGAATTGACGGAGATAATCGTGTTACAAAGAATTCTGTTATCAATTTTCGTGGGTTTCTCTAATTCCTTGTAATCTGCTCATCAGATCCTGACATGGTAACAATGGGACCAATTCGGGAGTATAACCTTTCGGTTTAAAAAAAATTGAAAATCGGTTCTTAATTGACAGAGAAATCGAGTAACGAACATACAAAAAAAAACAGACGAATTGAGAACCTCCTCCTTTTTGAAATCGGTTAAAAAGAAGAACTTACCTATAAGCGTATCATCTTTATACATTATAGATATATGAGTGTCATGATTATAGTTTCGGAATTTGGCCTCACAGCCAGCTAGCTGCGTGTGCGTGCCATCGCGGTCGTGGTCGTAATGCAACGTGCCGTTGCTTATCATCGCCGAGATATATGGATGCTGGTGCTGTAATTTCAAGAACATAATAACAATTTAAGGTATTTCCAACCGTTCCAGCGGTTTATCTTACTTTCGACAGGTTGATACACCATTACCAATTCGATTTTATATAGAAACCAAGTTTTGATGTCAATAAATTTAAATCATTTGCTAAAAATATTTTGTTGCGTGTGACTGAACCATCTAGGGGCTGGCTCGAACACAAACAAAAATCCTAGAACCCGATTCCAGTGCCACCTACCGGATTCAATTATTAATCTAAACCGTCCGATTTTGATGAAATTTTTTTCAATAAAATTTCGTCAAAATCGGCCTTCCGGTTTAGCAACTCCTGACATACGCACATACAGAATAATTATAAATAGGTATAATAAATATAATGATGGGATCATATTGAATTCATATAGTTACCTATAAATCATTAAGTATCTATTAATATATACTCAATGTTCAAGTTTTAGTGATCACCAGACCTTAACTAAAACCGGTTTGGTTAGTTTTACAGTCTAAAATGATAATGTCTATGAATAAAAATAAAAACAGAACGTAATATTGTATCCAGCTAGTTTCTGTTGTTCACATTTGGCTAATGGGCTTATAATGCTACATATTACGCCACCTGGCGCAAGAGAAGAGCCTCCTTGATGCCCAGGGCGCATAGGACTCCCAACAACATTCTGAATGTAATACCTATTAATATTATAAATGCGAAAGTAACTCTGAATGTCTGTCTGTTCCGTTTTCACGGAAAAACTACTGGACCGATTTAACTGAAACTCAGTATATATATATTTTCGATGCCGAGGATGAACATAGGATAATTTTTATACCGAAAAATGGGATAGTTTTCGGGATAAAAATATATTTGTCTCTCTGTTTGTTATCCTTGAATGGAAAGACTATCGGACCGATTTGGCTGAAACTCGGTACATATATAATTTTAATACCGAGGGTGGCCAAGGGATAGTTTTCATTCCGGATAATGGGATAGATTTATGGAAAGGTTATCCCGGAAACTAGGATAGGTTTTGCGATTTTGTCCATTTCATCCACTTGGTACCTTGGTACCTTGGTTGGTCCCGTTATTCCCGTTGGTTCCGTTGGTCCACTTGGTCCCGTTGGTCCACTTGGTCCCCTGGGTCCACTTGGTTCACTTTTGTCATTTTTGTCAAGTTTTGTCACTTATGTAGTTTACAGATAGATGGAGGATGGTATAGTTTGCGATATAAAATTAAGTGATCCTTCTAGGGGCAAACACATAAAAAAATTAATAGAATGTAACCTGTACCGCCTGCTCTTTAAACAAGAGATACGCACTAGAGGTTGACCCGCGGTGTTAACTCTAGTAGCTAATAAAGACAAAACTATTCTGATGTTGGTGTTTAAAGCATCAAATTCCTTTTGACGGGCTAAAGCCATGCTGGACTCATTACCTTGATTACAACTCTTAGGGTTGGCTCGAGTGGTGTGATACCACGCTCTCACAAAATATCGGTGTGAAATGGTTAGCATTCAGCTAATCGTATTTCGTACGGTGAGTGAGATTTCAGGATAGCCTACTTCTTCCTCCTCATATTTCATTCCTCCTGTCTGGTCTCTCTGTACTATCGCCTTTATCCCGACCTTCTATCCAATCTCTCTTATCCCATCTTAAGACTAGCAACGCGTTGGCTTCGCCTCTGGTATTGCACATGTCTATGGGCAACGGTAAACACATTGCTTTAGCTTTAGGTGGACTCCCTACCTGCTTGCCAGCTTCGCGATACAAATGAGGTAACCCTATTAGTACATAAATTACTTTAAATAGTTTAAAATTGACTAATACAGTAAAATTCTTTTATAATGACATCGAAGGGAAGTGACAAACACTGACGTCATACAAAATATTTAATATATATATTTAAAAAAATATTATATAATAAAACTACGTTTTATCGGTTTTAAGCGCGGTAATTTATTTCATTTCTATTATTTCGACGTTTCGGCCACTTTTCAGTAGCCGACATCACGGAAGAACTACGAACATCGGAATAATAACAATCAAATAAATTACCACGCTTAAAACCGTTAAAACGTAGTTTTATTATGTAGGTATAGTAGTCGGGAAAACTTAAAATATTATAAAAATGATTAATAACTAGTAATTTTTGTTCCAGGCATCATTAACCATAAGAATTGCACCGAGCACTGTCATTTTTGAAGGGTTATTTTGTTTAGAATCAAGGCAATTGCACATTTTAAGCACAAGATTCTTTCTAAATTTGCCATCATTGTCACTATAACTGGACGGACATCCCTATTAATATTATAAATGCGAAAGTAACTCTGTCTGTTCCGTTTTCACGGAAAAGCTACTAGACCGATTTGGCTGAAACTCAGTATATATATATTTTCGATGCCAAGGAAGGATACTTTTTATCCCGAAAAATGGGAATTTCCGGGATAAAATATATTTGTCTTTCTGTTTGTTATGCTTTTACGGAAAAGTAATGAACCGATTTGGCTGAAATTTGGTATATATGTAAATTTTATACCGAGGGTGGACAAGGAATACTTTTTATCCCGGGAGATGGGATAATTTGCGATATAAAATGAAGTAAATCTTCCGAGGGCAAATAGCACTAACATAAAAATATAATTCAATGTAACCTGTATTAACGTATGCTCTTTAAACAAGAGGCACGCACTAGATTTGGACCCGCGGCGCAGCCGCAGGGTAAACTCTAGTAATTTATAAAAATAGGTCATAATAAGCGAAATGGCATTATATTTTATCCGACTTTGTTATAAAGCGTTATAAATGTAAATGTACACCAAACTAAGCTGTGTAATTACTTTATATTAAGCAGTTGGTGAACGTAGGTG
Organism: Dendrolimus houi; assembly: GCA_039645545.1. Classification (NCBI taxonomy): domain Eukaryota; kingdom Metazoa; phylum Arthropoda; class Insecta; order Lepidoptera; family Lasiocampidae; genus Dendrolimus; species Dendrolimus houi. The sequence continues at coordinate 10,146,961 of CM077139.1, forward strand.
GAGAAATAGTAATCGGATTCTAGTGTACATATTTGGATCTATATCTGTAATTAAACAATAAATAAAATAGTATTACTCACATTATGCGCTCCATTGTGGTTGCTATACGTGTCGAGTATGATAGCTAGCCCGTTGAAGTAATCCTTACTGCCGAACACCGGCCCCGGCTGCATGCGGTCCCTCACGTACCACAGCGCGAAGCCATCCCCAAACAGATCTTTACCCCTACCATGCACTTTGAACTGAACTTGGACCTCCCAGTTACGCGTGTAACAGGGCTGTGGAAAACAAACAACAGAAGAATAGTTAGTAATAAGGATGAAAGGAAAATAATAAGGAATAATAGGGATGTGGATACATATTCTTGATATTATTGTTTATTATATATACACTTTATTGTACACAACTTAAAAATAAAACTCTATTAATAATTCAATGTAAAAAAAGAGTACAATTGGTGGTCTTATCGCTATGAGCGATTTCTTCTAGACAGCCTTTGGATGGAAATATATATATATATATATATATTTCCTATTAATATTATAAATGTGAAAGTAACTGTCTTTCTGTCTGTCTGTTCCGTTTTCACGGAAAAACTACTGGGCCGATTTGGCTGAAATTGAAATTTGGGTGGAAAAGGAATACTTTCCAACCGGGATAATGGGATAGATTTGTGTAAAGGTTATTCCTGAAAATATGATAGGATTTTTATTTGAGGTTTGCCATTTTCGTCATTTTGTTTATTTTGGTCAATTTGGTCGTTTAGGTAGTTTTGGTAGTTTTAGTTGGTAGTTTTGGTTGGTAATTTTCGTAGTTTCGGTAGATGTGGTAGTTTTGGCTGATAGTTTCGGTAGTTTTGGTAGCTTTGGTAGTTGTGGTAGTTTTGGTAGTGGTGGTAATTTTGGTAGTTTCGGTAGTTTTGGTTATTTTGGTTGCTAGTTTTGGTAGTCTTGGTAGTTTCGGTAGTTGTGGTAGTTTTGGTTGTTTTGGTAGTTTTGGCCGTTTGTGTAGTTAACAGAGAGATAGACGGGGATATATAAATAAAACTAGAACGGGTTGAAATAGGGGATTAAAGTTTGTATGGGAGACCAATAATTTCTCAAGTTTATAGATATAAAAACCTATAATCTATAAAAAAATGCAATAGTAACTCGACCTGTCTGAATACCAAAAATGGACATAGATACTTTTCAAACCGGGAGATGGGATAGTTTGCGATATAAAATGAAGTAGACCTTCAAATGAGGGCAAATGGCACGGACATAAAAATATAATACAATGTAACCTGTATTAACGCCTGCTCTTTAAACAAGAGGTACACACTAAAGTTTGACCCGCGGCAAAGCGAGGTAAACTCTAGTATATACTTAGTCTGGCCATAAATACTGTTACAATTAAAAAGAAACAAAATATTACATTTGAATTTGGAATCTGTCATTTTTATATGATTGTTCATTGTGTTTTCTCATTTTGGCGCCAATACATTGTACAACATTTTGCGATATTAAAATGGAGTGGGGCGATAAAGAGAACCGAATCGCTGTGATTGCATTACACAAAGTAGGTATGGAGCCAAATGCAATTTTTAAAACTCTCCATACGCTTGGTAGTAGTCAAATGTTTGTGTACCGGGCTATTAATAGGTACAATGAGACCTGCTCTGTTTGTGACAGAAAAAGATCTGGCCGTCCACGTAGTATTCGTACGAAAAAGGTGGTCAAAGTAGTAAGGGAAAGAATTCGAAGAAATCCTGTCCGAAAGCAAAAGGTTTTATCTCCAGAGATGAAGATATCAACTATAACTATGTCGCGTATTTTAAAAGATGACTTAGGACTTGCAGCCTATAAGAGACGCACTGGTCATTTCTTAACTCATAATTTAAAAAAGAATAGGGTGGTAAAATCGAAACAACTACTGAAGCGGTACACAAAGGGAGGTCTCAGAAAAAATTTGTTTACGGATGAGAAAATTTTTACAATTGCGCAACATTTTAACAAACAAAATGGCCGTATTTATGCTCAAACCTCTAAAGAAGCTTCTCAATTAGTCGACAGAGTGCAACGTGGGCATTATCCGTCTTCAGTGATGGTTTGGTGGGGTGTTAGCTATAAAGGAGTGACTGAGCCATATTTTTGTGAAAAAGGTATCAAAACATCGGCACAAGTGTATCAAGATACCATTCTTGAGAAGGTAGTTAAGCCCCTTAACAACACCATGTTCAATAACCAAGAATAGTCCTTCCAGCAAGACTTGGCGCCGGGTCATAAAGCTCGGTCTTGGTTGGAAACGAGGGTTTCGGACTTCATCAGAGCTGAAGACTGGCCGTCGTCTAGTCCCGATCTTAATCCGCTGGATTATGATTTATGGTCAGTTTTAGAGAGTACGGCTTGCTCTAAATGCCATAATAATTTGGAGTCCCAAAAACAATCCATACGATTGGCAATGAAGAATTTTCCCATGGAAAGAGTGCGTGCTTCTATTGATAACTGGCCTCAACGTTTAAAGGACTTGCAGCCAATGGAGACCACTTCGAATAAGCTTTTATATTTTAACTTGTTTTATATTTATGTATTAAACTAACACACTGTAAAACTTATAAATGTTATTTACAATAGAAAAAAAAATTCTTTGTTACAATATTTATGGCAAGACTAGGTATGTGTATATATATATATATATATTAGGGTGTTTTTTTCCTCGGTCCCGAATTGATTTTTTTTTGTATATGTCGGTAAAGCAAATTCCTAAAAGTGACAGCCCTTTATATTAATTTTAAGTACTTTCCCTAAGCGTGAAAAGATTTTCCATATAAAATACATGTGCATCAAGATTATTTTGTTATAAATTTCTATAACTCAGCCGCATTTTATGCTGTCACATCGGGCTTGGTCGCGATTTACTCAGAATTAAACAATCTACAATAGTGTCCACTGCGGCGAAAGTGTAACTTATACTGGTGAGTTTGTACACGTCACTGATGTTGATTTTCATCTAAAATTCTAGTATTTTTGCTGTTATCTCACAAGCTATGGACTTTACAAAAAAAAATGTAAATACAAATTTGTTGGATATTTAATTACGTACAAAAAAGTCTCATAGACCTAATTGCTTAGATCAATATTTTCTAAGATATAAAACTTTAACTCATTAGTGATATAAATTTTTTTGGTTATTCGAATGAAAAGTTTGAAATTTTTTAATTTTCAAATTATTTTACTATATTTTCGAATAAATATCATTTCTCCAAAAATGAGATGCTAAAAATATACCAAAAAAATAAAAAAACACAAATACTACTACAAACGCAAAAACTTTTCGAAGCTAATTTACAAATACATCCTTTTTTTTTAAATTTTGCGATGTTTTGTGTCCGGGAATCACGCGGGAATTTCAAGTCAACCGTGGACGAAGTCATATTGTAGTATCATATATAATTTTAATTACTTTTCAAATAATAAATAATCAATGCGCTATTTGACTCCTTTTATGTGTACCTATTTCTGATGTCATAAGTAGGTACACTCGCAGGGGCGCAGCTACCGCCGTAGCAGCCCTATTAGTGATACGGGCCCCCCAGGCTACAGGGGCCCCGAAAGTATGTAAGCAAAATTTCCTAAAATGTTATCCACAATCTTTTATAGATTAATAACATTTTTGAGCATAACTCTGCTGGGCCAACAGGCACGGCTATCAGACTTGTCATTATTGTCCATAGAGGCAGAAAATCTAGAAAAACTGAAATCTTCTTCATCTATGGATGATTTGATAAATAAGTTTGCCGAAAAAAAGGCGAGAAAATTGTATCTTTGAATTATTTGTCCAACTTAAGCTCCTAGGAACATTAAATATAAGCAATAACTATAATCAATATATAATTATTTTAATTCAATTCGAATATTTTTTACTTCTTTTATGAAAAAACTTTACCCTTCCTTTGGGCCCTCCAACACATTTTGATACAGCTCACGCCTAAAGCAAAGCTACGCCACTGTACGTACACTCGTACAAAATCTATGAGGCAGCGACCTATTGTAAGATTTTAAAAAGTATCTCAATTGATTTGACCGACCGGCGTCCGCTCCCCTATTGTGTAGTTAAAAAACCATTCGTTGTATTAATTCCGGTGACCCATTTCTCCCTTTTCCTCCCGTCATCCCTATCCCATTCCTACAGTCTGATCCCTCTATTCCGTCCCCTATATCCCATGTGGCTGATAAGTTGATAACCCGTTGGCTTGGGCCCTGGTGTAACAAACGTCTATAGGGGACGGTAACCACTTCCCTTCAGGTGGGTAGTCTGTCTGTTTGACAGCTTCGCAATAAAAACGAGTCCAAATTAGTCAGAAATTTATTCCGTTCAGGAACGGAGGAAGAATACAATCTCCTGCGGCCGGACGGCTTGTCGTAAGTGGTGACAAGACAACCCACAGCTAGGTTGTAGAGTATTTGCCCGCCAGGATGGCTACCACCCCTAGTCTAGAGTATGTTGCTATAACAACCTTGAGTTGTGTTCGGGCATTAGTGGCCAGGTTCCTGTTTCCCTTTAATGAGCGGCAGTACATTGGTAGCAAATTTGGTGTTACAAATGTCCATAGGTGGTTAAAAAATTAAATATTTTATGCTAGTAAACATTCGTTATTCCGGTTTGATTTCCCTTTGCCATTAACTTATACGCCATTTTTCAACACCTTATCATAGTTAGTGCTTAATTTAACACTACTAAAACAAAGGTAACACCAGTATTGGAGTAACCTTGACCAGTTAATCTAACCTCATTGCTCGGTTTCTTTGTCACTAGTTATAATGCAGGTATATTTAAGTTCATTGTTCTTTTGCTATGTAGATATGAACGAAAAATGTCTAAATCAGACACAACTAGATGGCGCTAAATCTACTTCATTGTCTTTCTGACATTTTATTATTCAAAAAATGATTATTTCTTTAATTCATGTTCTGTTTAAAAAGCCGTGATAGCTTAGTAGTTAGCACACTCGCGTCCTACACTCAAAGCGCGCAGTTTCGAGTCCTGGTCGGAAAACACGCGCCATTTAAACAGTTTTTTGACTACAGGGTGGCAAAATACAGTGTAAAATAATAGGGGCGCCACTTTCGCATATTTGTCTAAACTCTAGCAACTCCAATATTAGGTCAAGTGTAATTTTGATACTTACTAGTAATTTTTAGTACGACATTAAACATCGTGCAAGTATCAAGTTGCTTTAGTTACGACGTACGCATTTTGTCAACATAGCCTATGTTGTTTACTTTAATAATAATGACTATAATTTTGCAAGCAAGAGCTTTAACATCTTTTGATAGTTAACAGAACAATTATTTGATTAAAAGAAGCCAAACTAATCATTACAAACATTATCATGTCGGCTGTTTTTTGTTAAATATCTTGAAATAATAACCAAAAATTTTTTGCTTCAAATTCTACTGCCCACCCTTAGTAAACATTTAAAAATCACTGCTCACGTGAAACTTTGTATTATTACATGCGTATTTTAGACTCAGCTCAACGTTAAAATTAAAATAACATGGATAAATACGCTTTGTTTATGATTCACTGACCTTGATTATAGATAAAATACATTATTGCCAGAAAGCAAAAAATAAATTTCGATCTAGACATTATGGTCAGGTTATAAAGTGCATATTATTTTACAACTACAAAATGCCGGTGAAAGAAAACAACGTGATGAAACCTGCACATCGAGATAACTGATGTATCAAAACCCGCCAATCGCCTTGGACCAACATGGCGACTATATTGTCGGTTCCTCTAAAATGGGAGGCCCGAGCCCAGCAGTGGGATTTTATGAGTTATTATACATTTTCTGTTTGTGGGTGTTATATAACCACAGAGCTGATTTATATTGATCCAGCTACCTTCAAATTCTAAGGAAGCCAGTTCTGACTTCATACTGGCATCGTGTATATTGATTTTAAGTCACTAAAGTGAGCAGTACAAAGACTGACTGACTTTAATATTCCCGATTTAATATGTCGAAGTCAGTGCGCTCGCCAAGTCAGTAGCTGGATCGGTGTCAATCACCAAAACGTAGTAATCAGTCTCCCAAATGTCTTTGGTACTACAAAATCAGGAAAATATTATGAGGAAAATATAGTATTTTTTTACTTGTTTCTTATTATTGATAAGGTTATAATACTTTAATCGGTTTTACCAATTATAACTATACAGCTATATACCTACAGTAAAAAAATATATGTCGTAATAAGTGTTGACTATTGAAGCTGGCAAACAAACAGACGGCCCATCCAATGGAAAGCGGCTACCGTCGCCTGTAGACGTTTGCAGCACCAGGGGCCCAATTCTGCTATTTTAATTCCTTGGCGTTGCGAAGATATTGAAAATACGTCAATATCGTCGTAGTAGAATAATTTTAGAAAAATTTGATATTACTAGTAGCAAAAATGGCGTTAGCGAAATGGATATTGAAAAGCTACCACAAAATTTAAATATTTATTTCGCGATTTTTCTCATATAAATACAGAGTGGAATTAACAGAATACCAAAATTAGGCATATCCACGATTGATACGATAGTGTCCGGAGATTTTGAGGAGATAGTAATGCAGAATTGGGCCCCAGGGCCGACGCCAACACGATGTCATCGTGTACGACAGGATAGAGGGGATGAGATAGAAGGAACGGGATAAGAAGCGAGATGGGATAGGGGAGAGGACTCAAGGCTACGCATTCGATGCCGACATTTTGTGAACGTGCCTTATCACACTGATTAAGCCGGCCCAGTGAACTCTGATCAGCGAAATGTCATCCCAACAAGGCTCTATCACTTCAACATTTTATTCCAATAGTGTTGGTTTGAATTCTGACGAAAGAAGCACATTGCCAAACAGTTTTTATAGCCTAACTAGGATATGCCCGCGACTTCGTCCACGCTTGACTTGAAATTCCCGCGGGATTCCCAGGACACAAAGTACCGCAGCATTTTAAAAGGAATGTAAACTGTTGTTTTAGTGAAAACTGTGTCGGAATAAACTAATTTTTATGCATCCGAACAAATACCAACTGCTCCCGAAATAAAAAATATAGCATATTACAAAAAATTTGCTGTTCGCAACCGGAAAAATGGAAAACCGCATGGAAATCGGCCCAGTAGTTTTTACGTGAATCCCGAACAAATAGACGAGAAATCTAAAAAAAATTGCACTGTGTTCTCTATCGTTTATATAATATATTACAGTTGTTTTGTTTTTAAAAGCTTGAATGTACCATCACAGCATTCTTAGAATTTTATAGATATTACAATGGCTCTCAGTAATAATGAAAGAAATTTTTTTGAGGAAACCAATATGAGATTATACATCCATGATCAAAATCTGTCAATTGTTTAGAACAAAAGATGACATTATCATTGAAAACTACTACAAACGGTTGGCGAAGAATAAGATCAAAATGAAAAAATTATACAAGTGTGTGTGAGTTCACACAAAATAAAGATTACAGTACAGATGTACCAACATCCATATTTTCGTCATTTGACTAAATACCTTGTATTATATCAAAATCACAGAATGAAATTCACTTTCTTCTCTAAGCTCTTCTACCTTACTTCTTCATTTCATAGTTCAAAACTTGAAGGCAAACATATTTTTTTTAGACTAAATCAATCAAAAGGAGAGAAGTGTATCTGCACTTTCATACATTATTGGACCCAGATTGTAAAAGGATGAGTGATTTTAAAATTTATTTTTATTATTGTAGTGAGTTTAGTTATTTTAAATGAATTAATCATCTGGTCTACATGTTTGAATATTACTAATTGTTGAAATTCATTCATACAAACAATAACTTATTTTGATTGTGACCTTATTTTTAAGATTTCTTATCTTCCAGATAGAGGGCTGGTTTTTTTCTATATTATAAGAGAAACATATAATGCTTTTTTAAGTCATATCTCAACTCATTCCATTTATTTGACCCATAAGACCCCGTTAGTCTTAATAATAGTGAAGCTATCTACATAGCACCAGTCGAGTCCAGCTAATCTAGACTCGACTGGACTGACATGACTAATCATGTATGATTTAGAAACTTTTTGAAAAGTTTTTACTAGACTATAGTCATTCTTAGGATTTTTCTTCCATGCTAACATAATAATGGTACCATTGAATACAGCAGTGAACACCTTTCCTGCAATATCTAATGTTTATTACACAAATAATATTATCTTTGAGTGAAAGTATTTTCACATTGTAATAATATAAAATTACATCAGACTGTATAATTTAATTGCTGTGTATCATAAATTAGAATATTTTATCATATTTATAAAAGAATATATTAAAAATGTTTAACATAGACTATTTTATCTATGTTTATTCAGGTGTATTGCATATATTATTGTGTTTTCATTATGGATGAAGAGAATAATAATTGTGGAATGATAATCCCAGTAATGTAATGTTGCTTTGATGTCCCATTTTGTTTTTTTTTATTATTATTATTTATTGCACGAGTTCAGCAGACAGCAGACAGAAAGCGGTTACCATCACCTATGGACATTTGCAACACCAAAAGGTGATAAAAAAAGCACTGCTGTTCTCTCATTTGTTTGCCAGATTGTACTCCTAACTATCTCAAATACAATAGTATGGCTGACTCATCCCATTGAATATAACTTGAAGCAATATCTTAACTTGACTTATGAATTAAATACTATTTTAAATTATATATTATATTAGTGAAAAGTATGCCCTTAATTACATACTATGGGAACACTTTTCACAATTCTCAATGCCCTTTAATAAGCTCGAACATGGCTCAATAGATTTAAAAGAAAATTTTAGGCTTAAAAGATGAATTTTGTATTAATTTTTGTATATGTTTCATTTTAATATCTTGTAGGATTAATAATTATAATAATTAAACTTAAGCTTAAAGTTTTACTACAAAATGTAAGAGAACAATGGTTTTTGGGCCCTAAGCTAAAATGTATGATCATGTTGTTATTAACAGAATGTATGAAGAATAACTAACATAGACTAATAACTGTGTAAATATAGACCATTATTGTCTATATTCAGTACAACTATTTTAAAATATTTTCATATATTTTTTATCAATATCAGCTACAAATTACATTTTAAAGCACTTAACTGATTGTATTTTGAAAGTCATTGCAGGATTGCAATTGAAAAATTTATAATTTTTATCTATACATATAATAAAATATCAAATTTCTGTACAATGAAAAAAAATGCTAAAAACCGAGTCACCTTTGACTCAGTTTACAATACATGCAATACATCCCCAGATGTAAGAAGTGAAATAGAACTGATTTAGAATTTATTAAAATTTTTTGTTTCTCAGTTTGTACTAGCTAATCTCCAAAACAACTGAACCAATTTAAACAAAATTTTGTATGGTGGTAGCTTATATCCCTGGTCAACATATAGGACACTTTTGATCCCAAAAAATTTAAAGAGTTCCCGTGGGATAGTTAAAAAACCGCACCACATAGACTAAGTCGCGGACATCAGCTACTATTATTTAAAGGGTTTAATAAGCTATCAAATAAAAGGATCACTACTGAGCTGAGGGCTCCTTATTTTATGAAAATGGATGGTATATCCACCACCCCCTCATGCAAGGTAAATTGGTAGTGGTTGTGGTTGATGTGTAGGTTTTTTTGTGATATTTTCTTTAACCATCAGCATGGGGCAATATGTACAGTATACCAGAAAAACTGCCTAAGAGATACATGTTCCAACTGAGATTTCTATCCATATCTGGGATTGGTGTATTACCATATGGGCACTTTGCTTTACCCAATAATACAGAATGTCTGTAGATTATTTTTACCTATATGTATGCATAGTAATTTTTTGGCTTCAATATTAGAATGAAAATAAATATTGTAACCAAGAGAAATTGATTCATTGCATCACAAGTACAACACTTTGTCTTTTCTTGACAACAATATCAAATTGAGTTATTTTGATAACAATGTAGCATCTATTTCTTATCATAAGTCAGCTAATTTTATTGTAGTTTTTACTCACCGCCGTGTTCCAAATAGCACCGGACTTTGACTGTAAATCGGGTGTCAAACGGACGTAATTCGTTGTAACTATTGTGCTACCTAAAAAGTCCCAGTAAGGCACCGACATACCGCTCCCTGCAATTGATCAAATACAGCTTAATAACAGTGTAAATCCGAGCAATATTAAAGACAGAAGCAATAAGGTCATTTACCTTGGTAGGGTTTTGTCAGAGAATGTTCTCTCCGTACGTAGTCTTTTGTATTCCATTCTGCGAATATAGGACTAATAAATATGGAGATGTAGAAAAATTGGGTCCAACTTAACTTCTCATAAAGCATTTTCTCGATTTTGTGCAAAACTTCTTTGACAAGACAAACGCCAAATCATGGCAGCCACTAAGCAATGTTGCCAATTTCGCTTTTCGTTGCTTTATAATACTCACTCTAATATTATTGTGATGTGAATTAATTAATTATTGTTTAAAATATACTTTTTGGAATATTCACAGTAATCTTCTTTACATAAAACAAAGTCGTCTTCCACATCTATCGGTCTATATATTCGTTAACTCCTCCTAAACCACGCAACGAATTTTTAAGCGGTTCTCATCATTAATTATTGTAATTTTGCATTGAAGGTTTAATATGCTATATATAATAATCAATAATCAATAATAATCGGCAGACAAACGCACATATTGTATATCCCCAAATTAAGCAAGTTACGCTTGTGTTATGGGTAATATATAACGTACTACTCTGGGGCTGATCCCAGACACCCAGACCATAGTAAATAACGGAGAAAATAAGTTTCCGAAATTTACCATACCGGCAATCTAACCCGGAGCCTCTGCGTTGGCAGTGAGGTAGGCCGGCAATGGCTTAGCCCGCTCAACCACAGAGGCCATCAAACAGGCAAATATATGTAACCTAATTTAGTTTATCGTAAGTAAAATAGAACTACTTCGTAGGATTTAATCCATGGCGTAGCTGCGGGGAAATATCTGGTATAATATAAAAAGCCTAAAAATAAAAAAAAACTACTGTAAACACATTTACAAATAAAATATGATTATAATCCAGATCGCTGTCAGTGGGGAACGTTTGCTCAAATATAGGACAGTCTTTGTTCACCCGAGACATTATTTAATTATGTTTTTTTTGGCATGAAACTCATTACGATACCTATAACCAGAGGGCTAGTTCATACTTACAATATTTATTTAAATTTTCATATCTGTGTGACGCTGGCCACCAACAAATAAAAAAAGTTTTGAAATTGTTATTGCATTTCAACAATCAATTGCAGCTTTATTTAATTTTAACTAACAAATAATTTTTGGTGGGTCTATCCTTGCCCACACCTGTTTAATATTTTCTAGCAGAGAAAAACCCTAACTGGTGGTTAGGTTTGTTTTTCTAATTCTTATTGCATCTACTCTTCTTTTTTCTATGTTTTTCGATTTCAACAGTTGTTAACTAGAATACGCTTGTAACGAGTTGTATTATTGATTTGATAATATTAGCGGATAATTTTGATTACTAATCGGCTCACTTCGACATCGGTCGGATATAAAAACGTGTGTATAGGGCGAAAACCCATTCTCACTCCATTGGTTCCACGTACACGTCATACTGGCACTCTAGGAAGTCTTTCTTGATAGTGTCCCTGGAGCAAACATTGTTAACTTAGAGGAGTTAAAATATTTTCAGTCTCATAAATATAGTCAAGCTAGTTTTTCTTTAAATACTACTACACAGAATAAAGTACGACAAATAATTAATTCATTAAAATCAAATGCCCTTGGAGTAGACAAAATAAATATAGAATTGTTTAAATTAACAATACCCAACTCATTAAAAATATTAACTCCTATTATCAATTTTTTAATTAGTTCAAGAACATTCCCAGACTTATGGCGACAAGCTATTGTTCGTCCAATCCCAAAAAAAAAACCCAGTTAGTTGCAAAGATCTCCCTTCTGTTAGTATACTACCATGCCTTTTCAAAGTTCTGGAAAGGGTAGTGCACTTACAAGTTACTGAATATTTAGAAAGTAATAATATATTACCCGATTACCAATCCGGATTCAGAAAGGGATATGGTACGGCAATAGCTCTATGTGATGTAATAGGCAATATAACAGAGGCCCGTGATCAGGGACAGGGTACAATTTTTGTTCTTCTAGATAATTCTTGTGCATTTGATGCCATTAACACAAAGTTACTTCTATTCAAGCTGAAGTTTTGTGGATTCACAAGTGATACTATAAAATAGTTTCATAGTTATCTAGAAAATAGAAGACAACATGTTGAAATACAGAAGGCAGATGGAACATTTATTGTGTCAAGCCCAATGTACCTTGCTAGAGGAGTCCCATAAGGCTCAATACTAGGACCATTATTATTTATTATTTATACTGCCGATATAGCCAAGTGTATACGGAACTGCAAATTACATATATATGCAGATGATATTCAGCTTTACATACATTTCAGTCCAAACGAAATAGACAAAGCAGTTGAAAACATTAACAGCGACCTTAACAGAATTATGGAATGGTCAGAATCAAATTCATTAGTACTTAATCCTTTAAAATCGAAGTTTTTGATTCTTGGCAGCCGTCATCAGGTTAAAATTATCAAAGAACTTAATGCTATAATTATTATAAAAAACGAACCAATTGCAATGGTTGACACCACTCGTAGTTTAGGACTTACAATTGATCCGGAGCTCCGTTTTGAAAAACATACTAATGATGTGATTAAAAATTGCTTTTATAGATTAAAGATTTTGTATAGTATCAGGCCGTATATTAACGAGGAAGTTAGGAAAAGATTGGTAGAAACCTTAGTACTGTCTAAACTCATTTATTGTGACAGTGTATGGACCACGTCTACTTACGAGAGTTGAAAGTCTTATACAACGCATACAAAATGCATGTGTGCTCGGTATTTCTTTCAGATTCCTCGGAGAAGCCATATAACACCATTCCTAAACAATCACAATATTCTAAAAATGGCAGCTCGGAGAAAATTACACTTAGCATGTCTATTATTTGGAGTGATATCTTCTCAGAAACCCATTTACCTATTTAGCAAAATAGAATGGAGACAAAATAGATCACAGTAATGTACTATTCGCTCCGTTATCAGGCCCTTAGTAACAGCCAAGCATAAGACTAGTGCATTTAGAGGATGTTTCAAATACGCTGCTTCTAAATGCTAGAATGATATTCCTTCACCCATAAGAGACCTGAAAACGATACATTCTTTTAAATTTCATTATAAAAGAAACCTACTTAAGTTGCAAAAAGAAGACCCTACATATAATAAAAACTTATTACAAATTACTTACAAAATAATATTTATTTCATATTGCATCCATACATCTACAAATATATGTCGGCTCAACGCGAGACGAATAACACAATAATAATCTGAAATATTATAATCAAAGTTTATTACACTAGAATTATTACAATTACAATATTAAATACCGCAAAATAATACACAGAAATTTTAGGACAACTCCAAAAGTTGCATCCCCGCTTGTCAGGTGTCGAGCAGCAATTTGCCCTCAAAGAATACTGCTATTATCGGACAGTAATTATTGACCACAACATATTATGTGCTCCTTGTCCAACAGAGCTTTCGCCCTCTTCAACCGACGAATGTAGAATGTCGAATGTCCCGTTTAGGCGATTTCATCTCCTTTTATACTGTCGAACCAACAACACAACGTTTACCCTTTAGTAATCTGGTAAACTGAAACTTATTACAAAGGTTATTAACAATCCTAAAAACATTTATAAAGTGCTCAAAAATATAAATCCCGTCATATAAATACAACCCAGTTTTTATTAAACTAAAACACCACTTAATAAAATCAAGTGCAGGTACTTTGAGAAAAACATAAGTACCCTCAATTTAAAGTCGTTACTTTACGAAATTTTTACAATTATATCGCAAACTGCGATATATATACACTATACACTACATGTTTTCACATGTAACATGTGTTATTATATACACATGTTACATGTCAAAATAAGTGCTCTATTTAGGTTACTTTAATTTTTAGGTACATATCTTTAGTCTGTTTAAATTTTTTTATATGTTGATTATAATTTAAATTTATTTAACTTGTTTTCATCGTGGGTCGCATGACTATGCGACTATGTAATCAAGGAGGTGGGCACTGAAAATCAGTGCTGTGTCGGACTATGTTTCAACACAGCAAAGGCTGAGTGCCAACCTTATTTCTCGAATTGCGGCACACATTTCCAGTGTTATTGTTATTATTATCAATAATTGTTAATGTGTCGCATTTTTAGAAATAAATATTTTCTTTCATTCTTTCTAGGGAGAATAATTGTTAACATAATTAGAAAGATAATATAGATACTCATAGTTATATTAGCATTCTCGTTGCGATCACCATTAAAATGTCAGTAATAGCGATAATTCTGATAATAGCGATACCGATTTGTTCGGCTGTTACTTGTCTTCATTTCATCCCAGAGTCTTAGTATTTTATTTATAAGCTGACAACATTGCTACATCTTAGAAATGACAGTGTCAAATTAAAAAGATCTGTCATTTTGTCGGTAAAACAGATTTTAATCTATTTAATGCTCGATAGATGGCAAATACAAAATAAACATTCTAGAAACCCTAGAAGAACAATATTAGTTTTTCCAAGCTAGAAACAACCTTAGACTCTTTTTATTGGAGGTTTCATAAAAGAACTATAGATGGCGCTGTTACATGGTGCTAATGAATTACATTTAACAACTTTACTTTTATTCTCTTACACATTGATGATCTAAGCTCTTACTTACAATTAGATTATTTTTTTTATATTTTCTATCGAGAATAATTCGATATTGTTAGCCTTGCGTCTATAAGTTTTACTCGCGTTAGTCTCTGTAGCTAAATACGAATTACGATTTATAAACACCGGAGTCTACTGTAAAAGGATGAGTTAGGTATTGATAAATAGTATTTGTGGCCCCAAGCTCTGCACTCACCGAGTTAATAGGCATACTCTTCGATAAGAATACATTCAGGATAGCTGCCTCTATCTGATTGCGTGCAGCGGCTGTGCTTCCCTTATTGTTGTTTAGCTTACATCAGAATCACCGAAAGAAAATCACACCATTTAAAAAAAAATATTGCTGGGGTTCAGTAGGCAGTCAGACGGCCCACTTGATGGAAAGCGGCTACCATCACCTATGGACATTTGCAACACCAAAGGTGCTACAAATGCGCTGCTGCTCACTTAAGGGAGACTGGAACCTGGTCACTAATGCCGGAACACAACTTAAGGTTGTTATGGCGACATACTTTAGACCAGGGGTGGTAGCCATCCATTCGGGCAAATGCCCTACCACCTGGCTGTGGGTTATTTTGTCTCCTCTTACGACAGGCCGCCCGGCCGCAGGAAATTGTATTCTTTCTCCGTTCCTGCAAGGATGTTGCTCTAATTGACGTCATCCGCCATGCTCTTTTCACCGCCGAGATATGGGACATTCAGGAAATCGACAGTACTGTGCCGCGACGATGGCAAGTCACCGGCAGGATGTCTTTGGCGTCCTGGAAGATGGGGCGACCGTTAGTGTGAGACGTACATCTTCCAGGCGCGGCGTTGTTAGATCGCGCAACTCCCACACGAAGGAAGGACTTGGAACGCCGCAAATATACATATTGGCAATAGATACAATGCCAGATGGTATTGAATAACGATCGCGATAGAGGCGCCCAAGAAAAAACTACTTCAATTTTAAAAATTGTTATTCCACTAAGCCCCACTGGGAACATTTTTTAAGCTCCTAAATATAAGTCAAAAAATAAGTCCTTGCTATTCTGTGTACGCCGCTTCGCAATGTGTCATCAATCTTTGAAGAAGAAGCTATATGAACCCCCCCAGCAATATTATCGACTAGTATATATATGCTGGCGACTTTGTCCACTTGAAATTCTGGTGGGATTTCAGGGACTCAAAGTACCGCGGAATTTAAAAAATAATCTATCGTTTTCGTGAAAACTGTGTCGAAATAAGCTAATTTTTATACACCGGAACAACTACAAACCGCTCCCAGGAACATTCCCGCAGTATTCCCGAGATAAAAAGTAGAGCAGATTTAAAGTCTAAGAATTAGTTGTCGACCAGCGAAAACCGCATCGAAATCGACCCAGTAGTTTTAACGGTAATCCCGAACAAACAGACAAGAATTCTAAAAAAAATGCATCGTATTCTCCGTCGTTTATATTTGTATATCGTATATTCCAGTTGTTTTTTTTTTTTTTAATAGATTCAATGTAATGACACGGCGTGTTTAGAATTTTATAGATATTATATCATCTATCGGCACGACATTGGTAGCAACTTTGGTGTTACAAATATCCATAACCGATGGTAACCGCTTTCCTTCAGGTAGGCAGTCTGCCTGTCTGCTAAACTCATGCAATAAATAAATATATGTACTGAATATACATAAATTCATGCGGGACAAAGAATTAATATTCCCGCCTAAATTCCGGTTATTAGAATTAAATCTATGCAAATTATTTCCGAGGCCCTATCAGTCGCGAGGTGACCACGCGCAAGCCAAGGGTGCGGCTGACTTTCACCAGTTGATGGATCCTACCTACTTTCACTTCACTTTGCTACATAAACCTCGTGTAAGGTCAAAATCGCACTTGCCGACAGGTCAATGACACATGCCAACTTTTACCACAACTCATTTATCGCCTTTACGAGACTCGAGTCGTTTTTTACGTCTTAGTATCTACTCATATTCTATGTAAATATGGTTCTCAGTTCGATGTGTAATTTTTTTTAAGGAAAGAAGATTGAAAATAATTTTATTTAAGGCAACTAACCTAATATAAAAGTGTTAGCAAAAATAAATTAAAAAAAAGCTTGAACCAAAAGGGGATTAGCCACAGCATTAATGCTGGTCTGTCGACAAGCGCTGATCTTCCGCTGCGCCCATAAGGTGTCGTCACGGCAGAAATTATACCATAACAAAGTATACAACAATATAATTGTTAATGTAAACTCAACCATAACTTTTTGTTTCTGAACTGATTCTCATAATCCTTTTTGCGTTGAATTCAGCAAAACTACAAAATCGTCCAATATAAATTTTATTTGTATTAGATTTTGGGTTCCGAAGATATAGCAGAAAATACATTAAAATCGGACAGAATATATGTAGTGTTTGAGGATATTCAGCTATAACTTTTTTCTTTTTGAATCGATTTTGATCGATCTTTTTACGTTAGATTTTGTATCGCTTCAGAATAGTTCAAAATAAATTTCATTCTTATTGAACTTTAGATTACGAAGATATAGCAGGAATTTCCTCAAAATCAAATAGATAATGTGTAGTGATTGAAATACTGTTAGTTTTATTACAATCCCAAAATCGAGTAGGTACCAAATTATGATGCAGAACGTGCTATATTGAACTAGAGTTAGGAATGCCTATAACGGAACTCCCTAACGACAAACAGCACGAACGTGTAAATTGAGTTCGAGTTCCGTTGTATCCAGCATCCAACCATCGTTCCCGCATTCAAAAAGCTTCCTTACTAGGTTTACGCACGTAACTTAAGAGTGAAAAATTAAAAAAATATCTACATCTTGATGTTGGTGCGAAGTAAAACAAAAATCACTATATTTTGCAAAAGTCAGTGGACGAATGTCACCCCTACAGAATTATTCAATGTTTTGTTGTTTTTCTTACTACATTAAGTTTTTGGATATATTTTCTTGTTAAATTGTGTGTTTAGATTTTATATTATATTAATATTTCTATGTATATGTAATATGTATGTATATATAGTTTAAGTGGTGTAAGATTTAAATAACATTAAATAGTGTAATTAGTTGCAAAAATCCTATTTGTAATGTACGAGTATGATCTTTTAAGGAAAACATACTTACAGAGTCTGATACGCATTTAGCCGATTTTCAGTGTTGTAATATTTATGAATCACCTCTATCAATACTCCTCGGGCCATTGGCGTAATATTCTCGTTGTTATTATAATATTAAGGTCAAAACCACACTTGCTCGCATCGGGTCAATGACACCAGCACTTGCCAACTTTTACTAAGCAAGCGTGTGATTTCGGACGTCGAAACTCATCTTGTGTGTGGGCCTGTTGAGACTTCTTTGAAAACCTAATTAGTTTTCTTTATGAATTATAGGTATTATCAATAGAAAAAGAGTACTAGCTATGTAGTATGTTTAACCTATTACTGCTGGGCTCGGATCACCTCGGTTTTTGAAGATAAGTCTTTTTCTGTTTATAAATTGCTTTGCACCTAGTTTGATTTGTACCTAGTTAGGCTATAGTCCTGTCACAGCCTTATTTAATTTAAATTTTAAATACTGGCTGGAAAAGTTTGATCTGTTTTTGAATAAGGAACTATTACGCCATCTTAAAATATAAAAGGAATTGATCTACTTCCATTGCAAAAAAATGGCGTGGGTGTAAAAGTTACGGTGCCAATTGAGATTTATAAGCTTCTGTAAACTTTGGAAATAACGCCTACTTTAGAAATAACGATTGTACTGCATTAAAAAGATTTAGTGAAGATTCGACTTTTGTAGACCGTAAAAGAAGCTTCCAACCGTACCCAGAACACCAGCGGTCATCAAAGCAATGCGGGCGCAAATCCAACGAAATCCTGGCTGCAAGCAAAATATTTAACATCTTCAATTGTGGTTAAACAGAACTGCAGTTAAAAGAGGGCTAAGTAAGGTCGTGAGTCTAGCTTATCGAGGTTATTGACGAAAAACAGTGCATTATCTTAGTGAATGAATAAATTAATGAAAACTCTTTATTGTTCACCATAACTTAAACATAGACATTTAATATAAATACATTTCCATTAGAACAATGGGCGGCCTTATCGCTTACAGCGATCTCTTCCAGGCAACCCGGTGTCCAAGGAGACATTACAAGAAAAAATAAATAACATTTGGTGGTTTAACTAAATTAAAACTAATTCAATCGTAATTAAATATAATTAAAGAAAAAACAAAATAATAATAATAATAAACTAATATAGATATACATTATTAAATAGATTATAATAATATAAATTACATATACCTCTACCTACATG
This sequence comes from Dendrolimus houi, assembly GCA_039645545.1. Taxonomy (NCBI): domain Eukaryota; kingdom Metazoa; phylum Arthropoda; class Insecta; order Lepidoptera; family Lasiocampidae; genus Dendrolimus; species Dendrolimus houi. The sequence goes on from CM077139.1 coordinate 10,166,140, forward strand.
CGAACAATAATACAATTCCATTTACTGCAACAAATTTTATTTAATGGAGAAATAATGGTCAGTGATAAAGTGTTTGAATGTAGTGTAGCTTGTTTGATTTTCAAGGGGAGAGACAGGCGAACAGCCTGTATGGCAAAAGAATTTCCTACGAAGGACAAAGTGTGTTTAGGTATCGTTAGCAGAAGATGTTCATTTGAGCGCAAATTACAGGAATGAGATTGATAGAGGAAACTAAAAATTTGCTTTAAATATGGGGGGGAGTACAGGCATTAAAAAGGATATTGTGCAGAAGTGAGAGTAAGTGACTATTCCGGCGAAGGCGAATTGGCAACCATTTAAGCTTATTAGTGAGAATCTAAAAAAATTGAAGCTCGAAAGATGCCGGCCGGGTTTGTTAAGAATACGAAAATAACGGTGAGATGCTTTTTCAGAAGAAAAAGTTTTGTGCATCGAAAATTGCACAAACCGAGAATTCAGCGTGGACATTATCTTTCATCATTTATGATTTGGCTAGGAGTCTCGTATTCAGGTCTAACTGAGGTGTATTTCTGTAAAAAATGGTGTGTAAACGAGCGATGTTGTGTATCAAAATACACAACAGAATAATATAATTTGATTTTCGTTTAAAACTAAGAAAAAGAGAAAACAATTTTCTATTAATTTTAATGGAAAGTTATCAATTAATGAGTTCATTGAACTACACTCGGTTTCACCGGAATAGTAAGTTTCGCAGTTGGCGCATTTTTGGAAAAACCTGTATAACCATTTCCAAGTTTAATGTCGATTATATATTATGTATTCTTTTTATTGAAACAAATTTAATATTATCGAATTAATTTTCGTTGTTAAATAATTAAGCAAAGCCTGGATTTTTTTTTGTAATTACCGGGTTAGCAGTATAATAGTGTTACGTCATGTACGTCATGTCAACTGATAAGATATTTAAGATATTTATTGTGTATACATAGAGAGCATAACTCCTATTAATAGAAGTACAAGTTCGTTAATAAACCAGATTCCTTTGATTATGTACAGTCGTAGAATCAAAAGGTTTCGTCACCTTAAAGTCGACTTTTGCTTGCATGAGTAGAAAAAACAGTACTGCCAACATTTTAATAAATGTTAACTTTTGTTACGTTTTAAAATATAGTAACGTGAAAAAAGAAAATTGCAATGTTGACAATGACAGACACTGAGATTACCAATAAGAAATAAAGAGGATATTATAATCACTACGCTTATCATAAATGTTAAAACCTATAAAATGGTTTTTATGACCCTAAACAACATTCTTAGACATGACAGAAAATCAAACAACTTTCATCTAAGTAATTTTACAAGCTTTTTGACAAACACTTAAATATAATTTCCCGTGGAACAGTCTGTTCTGTGACTTAGTTTGAAAAGGTAATAAGCGCTCGCGGACCGTTAAATGAATCAATTTGAAAACTTTTGACTTTGAACTTTTCATACCATGACTGTACTTGTCTATATAATCAATGCCGATTTCATTTTGTCTCCCTCTTCCAACGATTATGCCATAAGTTCTTATCGAGGTAATCAACATTGATGTACCATTCCATCCATTCTACCCACTGTAGTATTGGACTACCATTATCGAAGAAGATGAACGCAGATGTATATACAATTGCATACAGCAACAAATACATGTTGTTTGCCAAGTCAGGAAGTTTGGTACAGCCATTCTGGAATCATTATATTAATTAGGTACAGTTCGTTGTGCTAGTTCAATAGGTGTGCTACAACGCTCTCACAGTTTCAGCGTGAAACAGCTTTAAGATGCCGTCTTTCGTACGATGAGTGAGAGTTTCAGTGGCACACTTTCTCCTCCCCTATCCCATTCAATATTAGTTTAACATTCGTTTTGTCACGTGAATTTCGGCCCTCCTCATTATCATCACCCATACCACCTTAGGTCCTTTGGTCTCACACCGTTGTATATTTATCTGTTTATATTTCACAATCCATCTATCATATTATAAAATTCTAAACAGACCGTTTCTGTACATTGAATCTAGATTAAAAAAACAACTGGAATACACTATATAAACAATGCATTTTTTTAAAATATTTCTTGTCTGTTTGTTTGGGATTCACGTAAAAACTACTGAACCAATTTTGATTCTGTTTTCACTGATCAATAGTTAATCCTTAGACTTAAACTCTACTCTATTTTTTATCCTGGGAATTTTTCTGGGAAAGATTTAAAATGTCGAGATAAAAAAAAATCGAATTAGGAGGTAACTTTACCTCCTTGGATCGCCATACTAATCCATTTTCCGAGGTAGGTAGGACCAGCCTTGATTACTTGAAAAGTTAATGAGTTGTTTTGATACAGATCTTTATAGAGAACACCTCTCATTCCACACCAAAATTTCCAAGATTATCTGGAAATTTAAACCAGATAACTGTGGGGAAAATCTAACTTTGTGCTCGTATTATAGATCAGCCGTGGTAGTTTAATGGTTAGACCACGCGTCCTAAGCTCAAAGGGCGCGGCTTCGAATCCTGGCCGGAAAGCATGCACCACTTAGACAGTTTTCTGACCTAATGTACATATGATTACAATTACCACGTGCTCTAATGATGAAGGAAAAACATCATAATGAAACCTGTACATCGAGATAACCGATGTGTCAAACCTGCCCAGCCGCCTTGCACAAGCGAGTCGGGTATAATGTCCGTTCTCCTATAATGGGAGGCCCGAGTCCAGCAGTGGGACGTTTATGGGTTATTATATGCTTTTATTCACATTAACAATCTTTAAGACCAGAGCCAATTCGTTACTTCAATGAATATATTCGCAAACTGTGTATTTTAATTATAGTCAGTTGCAAAGACACTCAGCGCCACAATTTTTTATTGTTAACCTGTGTAATCATTGTTTAAAAAGAAATAAAATTCATATTGTTACGAGCTACAGGACTCGAATTAAAAAGCCCTCGGAACTACTATAGAATTTATTAGAACTGTACAAACACGTATAAAACAAATACAAATATAACTGGATGCAACCAGTTCACACTGCACGATTCAATGCAATTCGACACGCGTAAAGTTGGTCGTCTATATCGCTAGTCGAGAGTACTCGAAAACGTCTTACTCGTCTCGTAGTTGTCGCTTGACTGCCCACCCCTCTATTCGGGCATTGTCTTATACTCATTACACAGTACAAAGAAATTGGCCGCGCACACTGAGTTTCCGAGAAATAGTAATTTGCACACTTGCGAACGGCCACAAAGTCGAAAAAAAATAACAAAAAGGATTAGTTCGACGCTAATGATGGTTATAAAACAAGTAGAAAAACAATAGCATGTTTTTCTTAATTACAAATTCAAAACACAAAAGAATTCCTTAATCCGGGAAGACAATAAACTGCGCTTACAACAGGCAGCTGTACGCTTATCTTTGACGGCATGTAACAATATCTTATCACTAAAGTATCTATTAATTATTGATTTTTTATAACCTTTCAAGTAACTTTTTAGTCTATACTTACGTTGATTTTATGATCTAATTTTGCAGCTACATAAAATATTTAAACAGTATCTCCGATTACATCAGGTATTGCCTTTTAAATTAATGACTGAAGCGACCTCACTTTTATATAAGCCATAAAAACCGTAAGATTATCAAACAGGTCCACCATGTCTCGCGCAGGATTATATTTATCCTGTACATTGTCAGGATTACATGCACACACACCCATATAATATATATTTGTATAGATTTATTAGGTGTTTACAAGTTCTTTGATGAAAAATAACTACAATAATTATAAACTTAAAAATAAACTACAAACTATACTATATAAAACACAAATTAAATTAAAAAAGGGAAAAATAACTAAAGATAAGATATTGGTCCCAAACCACTGTCACTTACACGTACTTACTTACACTTTTATATACATTATACACTGTTTTTCGTTACAAGATCTTTTTGTACATTACAAACAGGATTTTTCAAAGAATTACATTATTTAGAGTGTGTGTGTGTGTGTGTGTGTGTGTGAGAGAGAGAGAGAGAGAGAGAGAGAGAGAGAGAGAGAGAGAGTGCAATAACACTTTATTGCACACCAAAATATACAATTACGAAAACAGACCAATATTACAATCTTTTCTAGGCAATACAATAGGCGGCCTTATCGCTCAAAGCGATATCTTCCAGGCAACCTAAATGAAAGAGATAAGATTTAGGTGATATATAGGTGATGCAGGAAAAATGCAATAGATAAGTAAATACTCAAAGCAATTTACGAAATAAATATACAAATACATACATATATACATAGTCATATATATATACAATAATACATTTCAAGATACATAAGTACAGTATTTAATGACGTTTAAATGTCTAAGAGCCGACTTTTGAATCATCGGATAAAAGTTATTCATAGGATAAAACACAACATGGGAAAATTAAAAATGACAGTTGCATGAATGATAGTCAGGTTATAATTTATTCGACTGATAACTTTAGCTGATGATTGAAAAATGTACACTTAAAGTTACATATTATAGTAAAAAATATTTCTTTTTAATCATTTAAATACACAATTTAACTTAAATTATATCCAAAAATTTATTTTGTATAATAAGAAATACGTATTATCACGTGTTTCTGATATGGCAGGCAATCTTCATTTGTTATAATCTTGGCATATACCATTCATTTACTTTGTATACCTATTCTGTTAGCTATTCTATTCTCTCCTTCGTTGGTTTTTCTATAATGCTTACTGAGAACATAACTATTAAAGATTTCTAATATTCTTGTTATACAGAAAATTCATAACTAACATAAGAGAAACGAAATATCCAATTTAACTTACAAAATCATCCTCATCATTGCCTGTAACATTTGGAACGATTGCTTATCTACTTTTACTTCACGACTTCGCGCAATCTTTGGTATGCCTCTATTATATTAGACTATTGGCATGCATATAAAATTCTTAATGACATAAAGCCATCACGTCTTCGTTCTAGCCCTTCTACCGGGCTCAGGCAGCGACTGCATGGCTATATATTTATTTTCCACATAACTAGCCAGTTTCAATATAACATGGGCGTAGCCATGTCTTTGGTAGTTTGTTTGCTATCTCCCGAACTCGAAGGCTGCCCCAAAGGTGGCTCCTCTGGATATAGAACTAGCTTCAAGAAAGTCTCAACTGGAGTCCGTGCTCTTGAATCTCAAACTCGCGTCTCAAAACGACGTGAGTTCGAATCTCGTCTGGTATGTATGCACCACTCAGGCAGTGTTCTGACCTAATGTATATTATCTGATATAATATATTGTTACGACCGACAAAGACCAGTGAACACCTGCAGTTTATTACCTTTTCGACATTTGGACTTCTTTTGTTTACCTTATGTTTAAAATTTGTAATTAGAAATTTGTAACGAGTATAATACACAATAGGCTGTTTTATTGTGTATTGTACTCGTTTACGACCGTTTGCAGTCATAATAAGGCTGGTGTGCAGATTACGAATTCTAAGAAATTCGATCTACGCGGTCGGGCAGCCATATTGTATCGGTGCAGTATATGGCAATGGCCCAATGGGGAGATCGGCAGTCAAGCGATGGTCACAAGCGAGACAAGACGTGTGTACATTCGATAAGCTATATAGTGACGGACTTTGCGCGTGTTATTGAATCGTGTATTACATTTGTACTGGTTGTGTCCAGTTATATTTATACCTGTGTTATACGTGTTTGTATAGTTCTAATAAATTCTATAGTAATTCCAAACGGCATTTTAATTCGAGTTTCGCACTCGTAACAATATTATAGTGCTGTCGGCGAAAGAAAAACATCATGATGAAAGCTGCATATCGAGATAACCGATATGGCAAATCCACCAATCTGTCTTGGATAAGCGTGGAAGGTATGCTCTCCGTTGCCCCTAAAAATTGGCAGGCTTGAGAATACAACCAACAAAGGGACTGTTATTATAAAAGCAGCAGCCAATGAGGAAGTATTTTTAATTTTATTTTTTATTGCATGAGTTCACCAGACAGGCTGACGGCCCACCTGATGGGAAGCATTTACCGTCGCCTATGGATATTTGTAACACCAAAGACGCTACCCATGTGCTGCCACTCTCTAAAGGGAGACTGGAACCTGGCCATTAATGCCGGAAGACAAATCAAGGTTATTATGGCGGCCTACTCTAGACCAGGGGTGGTAGCCATCCTGGCGAGCAAATACCCTACCACCTGGCTGTGGGTTGTTTTCTCGCCTCTTACGGCAGGCCACCCAGCCGCAGGTAATTTTATTCTTTCTCCATTCCTGCATGGACGTTCTTGTGGTAGTTTGAAAAGGCACATCTGGTGAATCTATTGATATTTTCAACACAAACACACAATTATTTGCTAAAAAAAGTTATGCACAATAAACATTATCCTTAAAGTTTTCACCAAACCTTAGAGGGGTGGTACACATCCAGCATAAGATTACAAATAGCTTCTAACTTGTGACGAGCACACTTTACAAACAAACCAAGACATACAAAGAGCCTAAAAATTAATAACCTAGGCACAGAAAGGAAAAGCAACACAAATGGCACTAGTTAAGATATATATAGGTATAGACATAAGGCACACACTGCACATGCACTTCCTCACAACACCAGTATGTAACAGATACAAGATAAGACAAATATAAGATTAGTATAAGTTCAGTATTAAAAATAGAAAAAAAATATATTATAAGTTATTCTTAAGGTACCTACAACATAAAAATCACCAAATTAATGTCACACACAATAACAAAATAAACAATAAGCGTGTATAAACCTAAAAAGTTTAATAGAAATTAAGTTGTAAAAAAGGGTACGGAACTCGAGTCCGTAGAGTAGTTAATAAAAAATAAATAAAAAAAACTTGTGACGAAAGTGACTTCCAACAAATACGCATCTTATTAATTCATAGAATAAGACTGGAGTATAGTCCCTACAAGTGGCATAAGCGCTAAACGAATAGAACGGAAAACGCCAGAACAATGTGCATATCACGATTTTCTCACTTTCGCGCGTGCTCTGCACATCATCGCATTTTCCCTTCTAAATCGGCGCGTATTTGTAAACAAGTACTGAGTCACCGGCACAGTTCCGATAAATAACTCGTGTTATAGTCGTTTTGTCTGTCTGCTTGCCTCGGAAGTGAAAGTGTGGGTTTATAGAAAGCGGTGAAAACCGCACCCGGCGGTCTTTCCCTCTGCGCGGTTCGACAATCCGCGAACGTTGCATTGCTTCTGCAGTTTCCGCAATACATAGATTATATGGTTTATTGCTAGACGATTTTACGACACTTTGAACAATGCTGTGTAGAAGTGAAATTGCATCTTAATTGTCTTGAAATTCTGAACACAAACGATGCAGTGTTTGGTGAATGTCTTATAGGTAGAGATGGGAGTAACCATTCAGCAAAGTGCTGATTAGATAAGGCGAGTAGTTTTTGTATCAACAAATATTTTAGTAACTGTTTCGATTCTTTTCTATTAAATAGAAATAATGCTAGTATTTTTGGGCTAAAATCCTGGCGGTACAGGAACGGCTTATTTACTAATTAGATACGTATAACAGGACGTTTATGTCCTGGCTGTGTGGAAGAGATCGCCTTAAGCAATAAGGCACACTTTTGATTTGCCATTAAAGTGTTTTAAGGATGTATTTTATAATTGTTTATTTTATTGAACAACTAGCGGTCCCGGCAGACGTTGTCCTGCCTTGAAAACAAAATTTAGAACCCGATTACAGAGCCACCTACTGGATCCAATTGTGAATCTAAGCCATCCAGGGACACTTGAATACACACAAAAAATCTCATAAAGATTTTGTGGTTTTTAATAATCAAGATAAAAATTATCCTATCTTTTAAGTTGGACCAAATTATACATATTTGCAAAATTTCATGAAGACTGGTTTAGTAACTTCGGACTTTATCCCGGACATACATCGTCACATGAGATTTTAAAATAATACTAGCTCTCCCGGCAGACGTCGTCCTGCCCGGAAAAACTTCAATCGATATTCCGACAGCAGCGTCACCTACCGGGTCCAATTGTGAACCAACTCAGAAACCTTCTTTGGCTCATGCACAACAACTTTGCTAAAGATCATCATATGATCAAATGTATAGTTTACAATTCCATAAAATATAAATTCTATACAAACATTCATTTTTAAATATCAAGATAAAGTGTTATCTATATATCTAAATCTCCAAATACTGGTCATAAGTATCTCCTTCTTAGGATAATGGACGATATATCTGGTTTTACACTCCGATAATTTCGATGTAAAGAGGGGTAGGCCTAAGAAATACTGGCTTAACCTCTTGATAGATGATGCGTGGCTATAATATAATAATAGCAGCCCATAAACCACTATTGAGCTCGGGCCTCTCATTATTGGGTTATGGACAGTATATTCGCCACGCTTATCCAAGGCGGCTTGGCTGGTTTGTAATAAAAAATGTAAAAGAACTGCCTAAGTTATGCATGTTTTCCGGCCAGTATTCCAATACGCGCCCTTTGCCCAAACTCAAAGGGCGTGTGCGCTAACCATTATGCTACCACGCCTTCGTGGATGCGTACCTTTGATCTCACAATAGGGGAGGTGGAAGAACCTGTGAAGTGGAAAAGAAAAAGTAGATATAAGGACCACGAGCTCCGAAGCGGACACTCGAAATGCCACTACGATTTAACACTAGGATAATAATATTAAGAAAAGTATCTAAGTATTGACCCGGGATATAAACTCGCAGGGTGTCGAGTTTGAACTAAATATTTTCAATAGTTTTCATGTGATGTTCCAACAGACAGACAATAATTATAATAATTTTTGGAATCTGTTGATTCGAATTAGGCTCCTGATATTTTTACCTTTTTATTGCACAAACTCGACTATACAGATTTATTATATTCTATTATTGACAGATTTTTTAAAAATAAATCTTCTCAGCAAAACATCATCTTTCAAATTTGCATCAAAAATTCTTAGAAAGCCAATCCAGGTTAGTCATTTCCCAACGACTTTTTCCTGGTCCATGTTTGTCTATACCAAGATTTATAATAAATTATTTCCGTACAACACCAAAAGCATTGTTTGAATAATTCCTAACTCAAGATTATCACAAAAACAATGCAATTAAAATGAAATCATCATTATACCACGATAATGAAAACATTGTTCAGCTTGACCTACATTTCAAACATGCAACTTCATTTCAAATTGACACAGCAATAGAGTCTAATTTACATCGTTTATTTACTAAAAAAGTGAATGTCAAGTGTACGATAAAAATATCTTAGGGAGAGTGCCAAGAGTAGATCACGGCCAAATTATGTACTTTCTAAACTTTCTCTGACCTAAATAAATGTTAGTATTGTGGTAGGTCGACCGAACGGCCTTCGGGGTAGTACCACTTTTGGTTTTATCTCTCACTTTCATTAATCTATGTGGTGGAAAGCGTTTTTCGAGCATGAAGGTAAAAGTGGAGGAGCGGACGGAAATTGGGTCAAGAACTTTATGGTCGATGGGGAAAGTTATATGTAATATAACAGCCATTGAAAGTAGGTTTATTATAAAATTACTATTATAGATTCCTTATGTAGGTAATCTGAAATATTTTTTATTAAATAAACAAAGTCTAAATAACGTACTGATAGAATCTATAAGGGGCCATCTACAAACTACTTCACACGAATTTCATGATTTTTGACTCCTCCCCCGTCCTTGTCACAGCTGGTCACATTCGTGAGACTCCTCCCTTCCACTAGGAAGGGAATGATGATGATGTTACACTAGTAACATCATCATCAACAACATTTTTTAATTTTACATCACGAAATTATTAAATTAAAACAGCAGTTCCGTAATGAGTATTATTTCAATTGAAATTATTTTTCATAATTTAAACATTATGCTTATAGAGTTGGAAATATTTGGATGTCTTTCGTTAATAGTTAAAATTTCGTGTTTTAAAGTTAAATATATTAATTATATTTTGAAATATGACGTCATGAAATTTAAATCCTCTCTCACCTCTTGTCACACAATGTCAGACTTCGTCGACCCCCCTTAACGAAAATTGAAGGGAATTATGTTCTGAAACTTTAAAGAACAATAATAATAATTAGGGGTGGTCAACATTCATGCACTGTGGGCATACATTTTTTCTTGAGTGTACCTACATAATCATGTAAAGTATGGCCCAATATAGTAGAAAATAATAGGGGCGCCACTTTCGCAAATTTCTGTATACTCTAGCAACTCCAATATTATCTCAAGAGTGATTTTGATATATCCCGTTCACCATAATTTGACGCGCAGGTATACCAACAATCGAAAATATTAACACCTAAAGCAAGTGTCAAAAATACCTAAAATAACGATAGTTACTAGAAAATTCAAACAAAAGTTAAGAATAATTTACCATTTGTAACAATCGCTATTTTCAACAAAAATATTCAAACTTTGAATGAACGAATGGAATAAAATGAACAAAAGTTTGAACATTTTTGTTGAAAATAGACTTCAACCATCTCTATTTATAACCTATTTTATGACATGATATTAAGTGCTGTTAATTTTTAGAATTGGCAACCCTGCGCATCAACGTGAACGGGATATATCAAAATCGCGAACGGGGTATATGTACTTAGTAGTAATTTTTAGTATTACGTCTAATATCGCGCTTTGTGTTATTTACGACATACGAATTTTGTTTACATAACCTATGACGTTTACTTTAATAATATAACTATAATTTTGTAAGTAAGAGCTTTAACACCTTGTAATAATTAATAGTGCAATTATTCGATTAAAAGAAACGAATCGAACCATTGTAAACTTGTCATGTCGGCGGTTCTTTGGTAAATATCATCAAATTCTGATGAAAATATTGTTGCTTTAAAGGTTAAAGGTATTATTACCCAGTTCTTGAAGAATCACAAAGAAGTTCCTTAATGGCTGTTTTATTTAAGTTTATAGACGGGAAGACATGCTTCCAAAACCGTGAAAAGTGTGTCTCAGATACATGACCGGTTTTTATATCTTTCCGACCGTTCATTTGCCTTACTATAGGCTAAAATTTTACATGCGGCGGCGTCGGAGGGTCGTCCATGACGACCTCTAGCCGCCGTAGGCTACGGCCGTGCGGGCAACCGGCGGGGAAACCGGACCCGCCCGCACATAAAGGCCGGAGAGGAGGGACGCGCCCCGATCCGCGCGCCCCCTCTCACTTCGCGGTGAGATCGAGGAGCCGATCTCCGGCTAAAATGGTGAAGCCAGCCCGCAAAGGGGCCGGCCGCCGTCCGTTCGGGCTGATGGTGAATGTGCGAGCGAGCCCACAGCCCGGACAAAGGACGCTCGGGATCGGACAGGGGTTTTAGTGGGTATCCCTAACCGCGGCGTGGCAATAGCATCTCACACGTCACACGTGGGGTGCTAGTGCCACCCCGACCTGGCGAATCCCATACCCGGGCCGCGACCTTTCCCCCTCGAGCCGCTCACGGTCCTCAAACGGATTTCCTTTGTATAAAAAAAGGTTAAAATTTTACATTAAGTTCATACAAGTAATGTCAAAATTCAACCGATGGTAAGGCGAGTGATTGAATAGTAAGATATAGGAACCGGCCATTAATGAATTTAGTCACGTAGACAGATGACGAAAACAGTGGACGATTAATCAGTTTCTCCCTTAAAAACGTTGCATTGTTTGTGGGACACACGCACTTAGTCGATTCTTATCTGTATTTAAAAAACTAAATGTAAATGCAACATTTTACATAACATTTCTAGGCAATAATGAATCACATAGTTGAAAAGAATACCTAGAACAAAAATCCAATTAGTCAGAATTTACATATTATTACAATAAATCAAATAAGAAATCAACTAATTATTTCTAAAACAAATTAAAATGGCTAAAATATAAATCTCAAAAGCGGTTCATGATTCTTCACAAATTGAAGTAGACAAATATGCAGATGATCCACTTTTTTAGTTAATGTTATGTAATAGAATACATTTGCGCATACCCTCGGGACCCGGGGAGGTCATCGAGGGGTACGTGTGACTCCCGACGGCCGGCACTCCACACGCGGTTCTGACGATAGAAGGAATTAGACAACCCACAAAGCCTTCCAACGTCTCTCCGCAACGCACGGGACTGTAATAATAGGTATGATCTGTCGTAACGCCTTTATGACACCCGGTGGCACTGGGTGTCGCACGTCGAGACGGTGCCCTGACTTCCCAACCCCACTACGTTATCGGGACAAGATGGGCAACATTAGCGAACTCAGTTGACGAATATACAACGGATAGAACACTAAATGTGTATGTGGAATTGTATACCTACCCAACAAGAACATGTTTTATGTACAATCTAATACTATGCCATCTTTTGTGTATCCTGTTTTAAGCAAATAAATGAATTGAATTCATGCCTGCGACCCCCTCTTCGCCGTCTGCGACAGAGGTCCGCTTGCTTATCCTCCTCCCTTATTCTTTCAGCGAACGGAAAATGGTTACCGTCGCCTATTAGAGGTTTGCAACATCAAAGGGCGAAGCCAGCGTGCTACTTTTCGGATGGCATAGAGGGGATGGGATAGGAGTAGGGTTGCCATATGTTATCCAAATGAAGGACATGTCCTCCTTTTCGTCAAATGTCCTCCTGTCCTCCCTCATCCACGGATGTCCTCGTTTTTAAATCTCTTGAACTTTGACCTACACTCAGCTCATTGCAAGTTGCAATGCAATATGCGTTGACCGCGTTTTTTATAACTATATACTAAGAAACGATGATTTTTTTGGCTAAAATAGATAGTTCAGACAAGTATGTAAATAAATAAAAAAACATATTCGTAGTTCTATTTATTTAAGTATGTCCTTATTTTTTCATAAGTTCCTCTATTTTCTGCAAAATTTTACTCATCAGCTCTCCTTTTTCATTTTTCTATCTGGCAAACCTACATAGGAGGGACGGGATAAAAGGGATGGGATTAAAGGAAGAGATAAAAAAGAAGAGAAAAATAATGAGACAGAAGGGATAGGATAGAGGAATGAGACAGGGCAATGGAATAGAGGGTAGAATAGGGAAAGGGGTAATTGGGCTATGGGAACTCTCACTCATGGTACGAAACACGATTAGCTCAAACAAGGTTAACTTTGCCCCGCCGATATTCTGTATTGTAAAATATATTTATTTTACACTTGAAGTTGGTTTCTTTTTTGCTAGAATTTTTTTATTTTTGTTCTTAAATAATTAAGCTTGTGATCAATCAGCATTAATTTACATACATACATTTATTTTTATGAATGTATGTATGTAAAACTTTGGAACCAATCAAACCAAACCAAAAAGGCCTCGAAAGCTTTCTCGAAAATTCATTCAATAAAATGTTAATTGATATATTTATTATCGAAATGGAGACAAAACTTTGTCAAAATACTGAACAAATTCATTCATTGACCCTGCGCGGGTTGGGGTAAAGTTGTATTAATATTGCCAAAATCAGGGCTGCCTTGACAGAAATGGACTTGTGTAATATATTAGGAATTAAATTTCATTTCAAAAATAAAATTAAGCTAAGCGTGTCGGAATCGCTAGGTGAAAGATCTCATAGTGGCGAAAAATTGTTTTTGCAATTCGATTGTGAAACGCGTGAAAACGATAATAGCCTAATATGTATCTCAAAAACCATGCAATGGATTTTATTTAAAACAATTTTCACCTTATTCTATATATGTATAATTCTTCTACTCGTGTGTATGTAACTGAATTCCTTTTAAACGGTTGGAATATTTTGATGAAATTTTTTGTGTGTGTTTAAGTGGATTCGAGATTTAAATCCACAATTGGACCCAGTAGGTGGCGCTGCAATCGGGACCTAGGTTTTAAATTTTTCAGAGCAGGACAGCGTCTGCCGGACTCGCTAGTATAGTAACAAAGTTACTCGTACGGAGAGAGACATACACAATATACATGCATTTCTTACTTACACTTATTGCACTAAGGGCCGATTTTCCAATCACGAGATAAGATTTATTCATAGAATAAAGTAATAGAAAAATTGAAAATGTCATTTGTATGATACAGTTGAATGGTTTCACTTTTTAATTCACTCAGGTTCTAATTTATTCGACTGATAACATTTACCTGATGATTGGGAAAATGTTAGTTAGATGTGTCAAACCTGCCAAGCCGCCTTGCACAAGCGTGGCGGGTATACTGTCCGTTCTCCTATAGTGAGAGGCCCGAGTCCAGCAGTGGGATGTTTTTGGATGTTATTATATTGAAAATCGCGCGCTTAGCCTTACAGGCTATCAAAGTTTTAGGCAGCCCTTAGTTTTCCATGGCCATACCTTTGTCTCACACTTTGCCCCTATAATCTCTCTCTCCCTATCTTCTTTCAATCATTTGGCAACTTCTCCCAACCACAAACCACCATGTCATCCTTCACACAATTCATTTATCTCTTTATTGGTCTACCTACACATTTGCACCCACCAATCTTCCAGTTTAATATTTTTTCATATCACTGACTTTTATCCCTCCTCACAAGCCCATACCACCTTAGTTGGCTCCCTCTCAATTTTTTAATCATGATATTCAGATAAGAAGGATACCCTTCATTCAGCGGCGTAGCGTGGGTGACAGCCGCCCTTTTATTTAGGTATTTCAATTTAATGCATACTATATCTATACTAATATTTTAAAGAGATAAAGTTTGTGTGTTTGTGACGTTGTAGGAGGTATTATCTGGATCTACTGAACCGATTTTGAAAATTCTTTTTCTTTTGTGTTGCCAGCAGTCGCTACAAAATATCATTCAAAGAAAGGGGATTCCCCGAATTCGTCACAGAATAAGTAATGAAAAATTCCGTGCTCTTTTCAATAGGTCCGTATTTGTAGTTGGTATAAAAATATGAAATGGTTCAAATATTAATATTACTTATTGTGAAATTTTGCCGCCCCCTAAAAAGTGCCGCCCCCACTAGGCTACGCCACTGCTTTCATTCAGATAAAAAAGTGCTGTTACAAACACCTCACCATAGCTACGGAATGTCGCTTTCATGACATGTTAGTTAAGGGCGGCATATAATACCTTTCATTCGTGAAATGTACTGTTTACGAGGGATATAAGAAAACCCGAATTGATTTATAAAAACTAAATTAACGCATTTTAGTCACTTGTTGGTTAAATATGTAATAATGTAAATAATCAGCAGACAAACACACAATGTATATCCCCAAATTAAGCAATTTACGCTTGTGTTATGGGTAATATACAATGGACCATTCTGGGGCCGATCCCAGACAGCCAGACCATAGTAAATAACGGAGAAAATATGTTTCCGAAATTTACTATACCAGGAATCGAACCCGAACCCTCTGCGTTGCAGTGAGGTAAGCTGTCAAAGGCTTAGCCCGCTCAACCACAGAGGCCGTCGAATGTGTTAATATTATGTTTATCAACTCGTGGTAGCGTAATGGATAGCACACGCGTCCCAATCTCAACGGGCGCGGGTTCCATCCTAGCCGGAACGCATGCACCTAATGTGCATATTGGTACAATTACCACCTGCTAACAACGGTGAAGGACAACATCGTGATGCAACCTGCACATCGAGATAACCAATGTGTCAAACCTACCAAGCCGCCTGGACAAGCGTGGTGGGTAAACTGTCCGTTCCCCCTATAGTGGGAGGCCCGAGCCCAGCACTGGGACAGGTACGGGCTGTTATTATATATTATGTTTTATCAATACAGACAGATAGATGTTATAAGTCTAAAAAATTATATTAAAGCTACAACCTACTATACACACATTCATCAACACAGTCGAGAAAGTAAGTTGAATCATAAAACATTTATTTTACGTTGACATTAACACATAAAAGAAAGCATTTAGAATCCAATTGGAGTCAAGATTTTTTGATCACGTTTTCGGATCAATGTCTTATAATTTAAACAAATAAATAAAACTGAGGTGTCTGTTTATAATGTTAAAATAACAGCTTACTCAATGCATATGAAAGTATATACCGTATTCATTTTTTTTTATCAAAATATCATTTTTTGTGTGTCTGTATGTTTCGGCTAATCTCTGAAACGGCTGGACCGATTTTGACGTGACTTTTGCTACCAGATAGTTGATGCCATAAAGAATAACTTAGACAACTTTTATTTTAGAAAAAAAATTGAGAGGCCCACGCGTACTGTCGCCGCCGTTGCCGCACTGAAAGCAAAATTAAATTCCACGCAGATGAAGTCGCGGGTAACAGCTAGTGTGTTGTATATTCGAAACTCCTCGAAGTGTTAAAGAGTTAGTGCTTACCAAAGGCATCAGTTCAATGATTATTCTTGCGGATAGTTTTGACCTGGTAGAGCCACGTTGGAATCATTATTATTAGAGATGTTACGAATAGTGGTTTGACCAAATACCGAAGATTCGGCCACGCTCTCGGCCGAAGCGACGAATAGTCGGCTCCCGAATGCTCCTGTCCGGCCTGTGTACTATTTGGCCGAATACCGAATAGTCAAAAAAAGAGGCCGAATAGGCCGAATGCCGAGTAGCAGCCGAATATTTGTGGCATCTCTAATTATCATGATTTTAGCTCTTAGAGTCGATTACGTCGGAGTGACACCATGCTCTCATAAAATATCATCATGAAACGGTTAGCTTTGAACTAATCATGTTACATGTGATGAGTGAGAGATCCTATGGCCGAAATCTCCTTTCCCCTATCCCATCCCTACCTATTCCATATCCCAATATAGCTGTCTGATCTTCCCGCCCCATCCCCGCTATCCTTTACTAAAGGCTGGCAACACGTTGGCTTCGCACTTGGTATTGCAAACGTCTACTGGCGACGATAACGAGTTTCCAGTACGTGGCCGTAATGCCCGTTTGCCGACTTCGCAATTTAAAAAACTGAAACATATGTCTTAAAATCAATTCTTTATTGTACATAAAACGTTACATACAAAATTATAGAATAGTGGTGATGTACAAAGGCGAGATTAACCCTAAAAGAGTTTTCTTCCAGCAAACCTATCTAGCGAGAAGGGGAGAAGCAAAAGGCAGGGTTGTGTACACTAAAGATAGTTCAATCAATCGGGAGTTTTTGTCAGGAACTGAAAGGGGACGTTGTCCTGTGCAGTTTGATTTACTTGAAATGTGAAATTACTCTAAAAGGATCAATAGTTGTAGGATATTTATAGTTTTTGAGTAATTATGTATTTTTGTGAGAAACGTGAACTGTATAGTCAAATGTGGCCTTTTGAGTTTTCACAAGAACCCTGTTGAATGGCTTCAGTTGCAGCCTACAGTACAACTGTGCTACTATACGAAGACTTATATATCAAAAATGGCTGTATGGACTGAGATTCCTTTGCCTGCCTTTGTGGCGAATTGTACTACTACTTAAAATCAATCGTTGTCTTGATCTCAGTGTTTCACGTAGTGATCACAGCCAGGAGCGTAGCTGCTGCTGTTTCAGCCGCATTGACAATACTGGGCCCCCAAACTACAGGGGATACCCCAATGAAAGACAAGCTGACAGCCCACCTGATGGAAAGTAGTTAGAGTCAACTATGGACATTTACAACATCAGAGGTGCTGCCAATATTTCCGGTCTGGAATGGGTACAGAAACCTGATCAAGGTCTCATCAAGGTTGTTGCTTTAGCGGGCATTCTCTTGACATTAAGACCAAGGGTGACGACAATCCAGACAGGCAAATGCTCCACTGTCTGGCTGTTATTAGTAGCTTCTTAGGACAGGAATGCTAATAAAAGTTCGTAAAATATTATCAATAACCTTTTACAACGTTTTATTGCTAAGGGGTCTGTGATGAATCTCCATAAAACCAAAAGAAAATATCGTCTACGGCTTAGATTTGCAAAGAAATTAATAAAAGAGTATATTTGATTAAAAGTGATTCCAGGATATAATACTTAACTGTCAACTTGAATATAACTATCTATAAATAATCTAAATATGACATAATAACTCTGTAAATGTTCGAGTTTGTACAATGTGTTTAAAAATGTGAAAAATGTCACCTAAGGGGATAGATAATTCGCAGGAAATTCCGAAAATGCTTTTTTTAGAATTTTTATCTGTCGTTCTGTTAGAGCATCATGTGAAAACTACTGAACGAATTTAAATAACACTCGACATAGCGCTAGCCTATGTCTCGGGTTAACAGTTTACACTTTAATGAAGTAATTTATCAGTTGCGATTCACTGATAAATACGATGTCAAAGTTTCGCGGGCAGATGCTAATGTAAGTAATAAATTCGTTTGCTTCGGCCAATCACTGCGGTACGTAGGCCTCCCCAAGTTTACGCCACATATCCCGCCGTCTTTATCTAACCCCTACCGGCGACCTTACGCAGGTCGTCGGTCCAGCGCGCTCGAGGGCGTCCTTCGCTATGTATAGCGAGACGCGTTTTCCACTCCAGGACATGTTTGCCCCATCGTCCATCGGTCATGAGATAGACGTAACCGGCCCACAGCCATTCCAATTTACTAATATATCCGTAATAATAAAAGATCCGTAGTGGGTATAATGAATTTAAAAGTGTGAAAAGAGTGGGACTGTTCGTACTAGCTTCCAAAAAGACAAGGTGAGAGACCTATCGACTGGTATTAGATAAGCATGGTCTACACTATACGATCCATAATCTCCATATAAAATCGCGAAAATTATTCGATTCGATTCATTCATACGTTTGTTGCCGTGTACATTTCTATTCAATGTCAATGCCTTGTAAAATACCCATGGTTGGGCAAAGACCCCAAGCCGGTATAGTCTGTTTTAGACCTAACTCAATGTTCATAAATAAAAATTTATTTGATTAAGTTGGTACACAGCATTCGAAATATAGTTTTATTCGTAGACCAATTTGTTTAAAATATAATTGATAGAGCAATAAAATATTGAGTGTTAATTTACGATTTCTAGTGTATTTTTGACAGTAAAATTCGTCACTTTGTTATGATTAACTATTTTTGCAGACTTTAATAACCGCCATTATTTATATTGTTTATACAATTTATATGAATACATTAGACGGGAATTTGTAATAAGGCTGTGGTTTTTCTTAGTAATTATTGTCGTTAAAAGGTTGAGTTTATCCTTACTATATAGCATGCCTCCTAATGATATTACTAAAATAAATTATAATATGAAATTAAATTAAAATAAATGCGCAGCTACCGCACAACAGGAGGGATATACATCTATTGGCGATGGATATATTGCACGGTTAATCCAATATTGAATCAAAATCAAAATTTTGCCAAATCGACTTTTTATGCCATCTATCGTAAAACATGGAAATACATGTAATCCTGGTTTAACAGTAGGTAACAGAAATATCCACTAGGAAGGCATTGTAATAAAGCATGTAATCATACTGATTGATGTTCATGCTTAAAATATTTTTTTTTTATTCTTCTGTAAAGTTCACTTTTTTGGATAGTGTCAGTATTGATTAAGAGTGCGATATGTTTGTGGTGATGTCGAGATTCTGGGGCTATGGAGTCCCGAAGCCTATCGGTTTTACCGAGACCTATCATTTCTTTTGATAGAAGTCTCGTGTGGCCAAATGGCTGGCCTGTACTTAGGGCACCGCATCGGCGTTGCCATCCAACGCGGGAATGTAGCCAGCGTTTTGGGCATGTTACCAACCCACAGCGATTTGGGACCTATATTATTTTTAATTGTTTTTTTTTAAAGAAACTGTATTTAATTCATTTTACATGTAATATGTTATTATAATTTATATTTAGACAATTACTAGTTGGCCCGGCACGTTGTCCTATCTTAAAAAAATAAAATTTAGAACCCGATTGCAGCGCCACCTACCGGGTCCAAGCGTGAATCTAAACCCTCTCCGGACCCACTTGAATACTACACGCAAAAAAATGTCATCAAATTCGGTCCAACCGTTTAGGAGAGTTCAGTGACATGTACACGAACAGAAGAATTTTATATATAACGATGTTAATTAACTACAGATAAATATAAAATCATAATAATATGTAGAATTTATTTACTTTTACAGTCTTATTCATATTGATATATACATTCCCTCTAAATCGTATATATAGATTTACACAAACTCAGCAAGGTTTTGAAAAAATTACTGTGGCATACTAGTAGTCTAACTAACAGACGGATAAAACCATTTTATATGTGTCGACATACTTTTCTTCGATTCGTGGTAGGGAAATTTTTAAACGATTTTTTTTTGTATTTATTCTGGTCTAAGTGTCTGTTTAGTAGAGTATCAAAACGTGAAACAATTTAAATAAGACTATGAAGTATATTTTATTTTTAACTGCTGTCCATCAGAATTAAACTTGAATATAAACTTTTAAATTTGACTTTGTCGTTTTTTTATTATGTTGTAGCAAATATTCTACAAACTGCTTTTGATGAGAAACGACTTTTATTGCTCGATATAAAATTTGATTTCTCATTTAATATACTTATCGCTTAGGGTTGTCAAATCATCTGATCTTATTAATATTTTCGTCGCTCTGGGTGTTACTTAATGCCGGATTTCTATATCTTGCAACCTGTCATTTATCTTAAGCTGATATTAGACGGTTCATTTATGTCTTTAAATTTGGATGAATGAACTAAAGTGATCCATATAAACATAAACTTGAATTCAAAATCAATGATCAGAAGACTGGTTCATATTTCGCCCAACAAATAAATATTACAATATAATTTGGCAATGCAGCCTTCTGGATACGCAGGCAGTGATCTACTATATAATCTAATTTAGTTTTAATTATTAAGTTTCAGTTCAAGCTAGGATATTAGTAAATAATTATGATAATATCCAGAGAACATGATGGAACTGACTAACAAGGGAACACATTAAAGTACTGGGATTCTTTTTTTACATTGATACTGGTGTCGGGGGTTTATGAGTATCTGTTCAATTGATTTTTAAATGCTATATATACCTTTACTATATATACCATTACACTATAAAATAAAATAAAAAAATATGTAATAAAAAGTACAATAAACATATTTACAGATAAAAAATGTAGTCTAGATTGCTGCCTGGCGTTCCCAAAATGCTGGCCGCATTTCCCCATTCCCATTTTATTATTTAGTTTATATTTCAATGTTTAATTATCCAAATCAATGAACACCGTCATATTCTTTCAGTCCTGTGTCTTTCAACCAAATTGATTAAATTTGGATGATCCGTTTAATATGAGCATTACCATTGGTAAATTTACGCAACTTGTATGAAGTTTGTCTTACAACCAATAGCAAGGTAAATTGATGAATAAGATATACCTACAGAAACCACTAATCGATTCTAATCTTACCCTTCGGATACTATTCATAAAATTAGCATACGCTTTACCTACTTAATTTGTGAATATATGAAAATACTATTTGTTATTACTAAAAATAACTTATATAAAATGGGGCAAATGTGTAGGAGTGCATGAGCTGTGGAAGATTGCATACAGGTGACTAATGTTAAATGTTTTCGTTATTTGCAAGTTTTCTGTTTTCAAACAACTCTTCTGGCATAATTAAAGAATTATTTTATTACTTTATCAAAAGCTAAAATCTAACTCTTTATTGTACAGCAATACAAAAATAAAATTGTATAGTAGAACTATATCAAATTGTGCACGAAAGGCTGTCTTATCGCTAAAACATGATCTCTTCCATACAATTTCCAGAATGAATGGACATGATAATGGCGATGATGGCAAACACAATACATAGTACTACGAGTACTCACTTTATTATTAATGCAAACATACCTAAGTGTTATATACGTTTCATGTATTTGAAATATATGAATTATATACATATCTACAAAAATATATAAATATGTATACACGAATATACAGAGGCCGATTTTGATGACAACTAGTGTAGAATAATTAGATTTTAGAAACATCAATTACTCTCGTCTGAAATAGAATCAGCAGATTTTGAAAAAAATAAATACACTTTTATTATTACACCAAATCATAGTGTAGCTTGTGAGAAACAATTTCTGTGAAGGAATGTCAAACGGTAATGTTGAGAAAATTCTGACTGACGACAAACACTTTTTTTTACATTTTATCCATCTTGAACCAATAGTTTCTGAGAATAATGTCTAGTACATATTAAGACAGACAGGTGAAGGTATATGACGATCTCCAAAGGATTACGTGTTGCCAAAATGACTACGAAACCCTAAAAATTATCGTACTTTAAGATCAAATTTCACGCATACATAAATCTTTGAAGTGAGAATTTAATATACATATAATTTATTAAGTGAAATTAGACGACGTTAATTAGCCAGAAATATTAGCTAAATAGAAATGAGACAAGCGTTCTACAATGAAAAAACTTAAAATAAACTAATTAAAATATATAATGAAGTCATTAACTTCAAATTGAAATTATGTAAATGACAAAAATATGTTGTAGGCGTTTCATTTTAATTGCTTATACAACTATTTAATGTTTTATATTTTATATTAGGATATGCCTGTGACTTCATCCACGCTTGACTTGAAATTCCCGCGGGATTCCCGGGACACAAAGTACCGCAGCATTTAAAAAAATAATGTAATTTATCGTTTTATTGGAAACTGTGTTGGAATAAGCTAATTTTTATGCACCCGAACGACTTCAAACCGCTCCCGGGTAAATTCCCGCGGGATTTCCGGGATAAAAATATCACACATTTTATTACATTAAATTTGGTCTAAGAGTCAGCTGTCGATCAGCGAAAACCGCATCGAAATTGGCCCCGTAGTTTTTATGTGAATCCCGAACAAACAGACAAGAAATCTAAAAAAATTGCACCGTGTTCTCCATCGTTTACGAGTATATAGTCTATTCCAGTTGTTTTTTTTAAATAGCTTCAATATGCATATACGTCATGTTTGGGATTTTATAATATTTTAGATGAAAATGAACAATTTTTCAATCTATGTGTATGTATTTTGACATCTGTCAGGAGACAGTATACCGTGGAAAACTAT
This sequence comes from Dendrolimus houi, assembly GCA_039645545.1. Classification (NCBI taxonomy): domain Eukaryota; kingdom Metazoa; phylum Arthropoda; class Insecta; order Lepidoptera; family Lasiocampidae; genus Dendrolimus; species Dendrolimus houi. The sequence continues at coordinate 10,189,227 of CM077139.1, forward strand.
ACTATAAATTCAGACGAAATAAAAGCATAGACGGAGCCTACTTGAACAAAAGCGTCAAATGAAGTGAAGCATTTTGTAAAAACTTGTATGCGTAAACTTATGTAGTAGGTATATACGTGGTTTGCATCTGTGTGGTTAATAGAAATGTATCCACTAGAGAGTTTTTGGCGGGAACTGAAAGGAGATGCTGTGCTGTGCAGTTTTGTTTTCTAAAAATGTGTAAAATTACTCTAAAATGAACAATAGTTGTAGGATATTTATAGTTTTTGAGTATTGATTATGTGTTTTGTGAGAAATGTGAACTGTATAGTTAAATGTGGCCATGGAGTTGTCACAAGAACTCCGTATAATGGCACCAGCTGATAATCTACAGTTCAACTGTGCTACACATAGGTTTTTGAAAAACCTGTGAAGTGCCGAATATCCAAAACAAACTTGGCTTAAAGGTATAGAAACCATGCCATAAAAAAATGTATCCAATAGAAACTATTCCACCTTTATCCGTATTAATACGACTATGTCCTCGTAATGCACCGAGGCGCGTTCCGAAAATCGGCATCCTTTTTACCCGGCTTCACTTTGAGAGTCCGAGACTTCGTCTGGGTGTTTCGGACTACGACTATAAATGACAATCGTTCTAGTAGAATCTGTTTCCCTGTAAAGCTTCTAACACTAGTCAATAATGACGAGATGTCGCCATTGGTAATATTTTTCTTAATTTTTGACATTTTATTAATAAATATTGCAATTTTTTAAGCATCATTTAAATATGCATTGGTCGAATAGTTAATTTATTTGCAAAACTGGCGAGTTAAGTTCTTATCGTCGTTTGGACACTAATTTTCCAGTTATGTAACAAATTGACAATTAAGTGGATGTCCGTACAAATATATGTAGATGCGGTCTTATTAGCTATTTAACTAACTACTTTATTTATGTAAATGTAAGTGAAGCTTGAGACGAAATCCACCAAAACTTGAAACAATAAGTTTAATTTCAATTTTTTACTATAATTAAGGCCCAATTTATACAGAGCTACATAAAAGAAAAATAAGGTTTGTATATTATATGTGTCATATTATAATTCCATATATTTAGCCATACATAAGATGTGAAAACATATTTTGAATGAAGCCTATATGCATTTTATTATAATAAAATTGATTATGAATGCAAAATTAACTTTACTGACAAATCAAATAACTACGATGTTGCCAAAAAATAATTTAAAGATATTAAAAAAAAATAGTACAAACAAATTATTATCTATCCGGCAGAATCACAGTATACTACCACTAGCCAACGTCGGCCGTGCAATGTAGTCTTTGACGAGCCAGACGAAATCACCCAACTTTTTGCCATAATGAATCTCCCGAGGCGCAGAAAATCAGCCTGGCATAACAGACGCTGGAGAGTCCCCGGTCCATCCACACAAAGGTAGTCCACCAAACGCATCCACTTATTACGGACACAAAGTAACCATATAAGATTAACATAGGCGTGTTGCTGGACAGTCTATTCCGCCGCCTCTTTTCTACCAGCTATAACACGTTGCGAAGCGGTAGTAAAGATAGACTAGGATCGGCTCCGCCGGCGGAGTCCATAACTCGTTTTAGCCTTTTGGCTTAGCACAATTAGCCTTATATGGCTTAATCCGATAGAGTCATCTCCCCCGCAGCGGTCGAGCCGAGGTCGAACCTCACAGGAGGTGAGGCGGCGCCTCCTCGAGAGCGCTTCCGGGCTGAACGCCTCCGCTCCCACGGAATTGGGCACTAACGTTGTTCGCATTTCCGTGACGACGATGTATATATTAGTGAAATGCAACGACAGCGCCATCTTGATTTGCTGTATTCATCTATTCTACGGCAACGGTGTCATTTATCGGGATAAAAAGGATCCCTAATGATGACCTGGGATGTAAGCTAAATCTGTGTTGAGGTACATTCAAATCCGTTGAGTTATTTTCACATGATGCTTTAACAGACAGACATTATAAAAATTGCATTTTCGGATCGGAGACGATCCAAGCCTCCTTGACTTTATTCTCATTTTTAAATTAATTATATAAAGGCCATGATCCTCTGCAAAGAGCTTTCAAAACGACATATAACGAGCTGGTTTAACCTCGGACAACGGATCAGTATGGTAATCCAGTGAGGAAACTTAGCCAGCCTTCTGGGCAACTTAACCATAGAAGACGGTGACCTGAGCTTAGTATTCTACTTATAGTATCGAACGATTATTGGTAGAATACAATATAAGTAAGTTTTCTATAATATTTTGTTAAGTTTTCGCGACTTGTATACATAATAAAACTACGTTTTAACGGTTTTAAGCGCGGTAATTTATTTGATTCGTGATCGCAATCAGCTGAAGACTCCACACCAACGTCAAAAAAGCCCTAAACCACCTTCAGTCGAGCGGTGCTCTGCTACCCTACCCCAATGGGGTCACAGACATAATTGGTCACATCATCAGGCGAGCTTAAATCAAAACATATTTCAAGCCGCATAAAAAGATTACCCAATTTTTGAGACCTGTGAAACGCAATATCCCACTCCAGGATGCAGGTGTCTATAAGCTCGATTGTGAGTGTGGATTATCATACATTTGACAAACAAAGAGGAGCATAAAAACACGGGTAAAATAACACATTGCTGACCTGAAACACACAAGGTCTACGAAGTCTGCGGTCAGTGAACACGCTGGACAAACCCAACCACTACATCAGATTCGATAACCCACAAATCCTCGCGACAGAGTATCGTTTCATACCTAGAATGATAAGTGAGGCTATTGAAATCAAAAAACACCCAAATTTCAATAAAGATGGTTGGCAAGTACCACCTGTTTGGGATCCGATCATCAAAACTATTAAGATCCAAACCCAGCAAAAACCAACTGCCAGACCTCAAGACACTGTGAGTTCTTTCTGCGTGCACCGGAACACTAACAGACTTGACTGATAATTTATTTTATTTTTCCTTCCACCCATTTTAATATTATATAAAATTATTAGACCTAGGCATGTTTGCTGAAGAGTTTCTTGCGCCGCTTCTTCTCTTCAAGCCATAACATGATGCGAAGCGGTGGTAAATTAGATTAGGCTCCCATAGAGTAAATAATAACCATAAAAAAATTGAAACTAAATAATTAAAATGAATAAGTTGGCGGTAAGCTAAATAAAACTTCAAACAATACTCGTCGACACTTGACATCTTTGTCTTCTGTGATCACGGCCACTGAAAAGTGGTCGAAACGTCGGAATATCAAAAATCAAATAAATTACCGCGCTTAAAACCGTTTCAACGTAGTTTTATTAAGTTTTCTATATTCTGTTAGTTTTAAACTCTTAGTTTAATAAATATGTATTAAAACTATTTAAACTCGACACCCCCAAATAATTATTTATTATATTATAGATAGATACATAACAGATTGATGTGCGAAGGTCGTTGGTAGCAGCCCTAATTTATACTGGTTGTAAATAATTAGGAATTAAACACGACCAGAGCAACTTTATTGGTTCCACACGGAAATGTATTAGTAAATTTTGATTAAACTCTTTCTGTTTAATTGGTTGCGAATGAGTTGATTGGCGTGTGGCGGGTCGTTGCACTCTTGGTTATCGTACGGGATGCTAAATATTACGTTAACCTCTACTATAGACGAACACGCGATTCTTTTGCGCGATATTTCTATAAACATCGATAGTAAGGATTACAATAGAAGGAAAGAAAAAAAATATTTGAAGAAATAGGACGTATTTATGGCCCATCCACAAATTACGTCACACGAATTTCATGATTATTTGACCCGTCCTTGTCACAGCTTAAAGCTTATTAAAACAGCTGTTCCTAAACTATTACAGAGGTGTACAAATAAGTTTCCGCCGTTTTTTGTCAAAAAAATAATATCTATTGTGAAAGAACAATAGTTTAAATGTAATCGAAGTATTGTCCATCACTTGCTACAAATTTTTCCCATCTTTCAGGCAGCTTTCGGATTCTGCGTCTGAAGAAGTCCTTATCTTTTGAGGCTATCCACGAATCAACCCAATTTTTAGTATCTTGTCGCACAATGTCACACTTCTCGCTCGCCTCTTAACGTGTGACGTGATTTATGGATGGCCCTTACATTGCTTCTCCGTGTATTTTAAAAAAGCAGATTTTGAGAATATGTACGACGCATTTTCAACAAACAAGTTTGCACTCGGGTTATTGTTGTGCCGGAATTATATTCGACACAACGCTGCTATAGCACATATCTGTGTATATTTAAATTAAATTAACATAGGGTAAACTATATCATTGATGGCACTCCCTAGTTAAAAATTTTGAATTAATAATAATAATAATCGGCAGACAAACACACACATTATACATCCCCAAATCAAGCAAGTTACGCTTGTGTTATGGGTAATATAAAATGGACAACTCTGCGTTGCCGTGAGGTTGGCCGGCAAAGGATTAACTTGCTCAGCCACAGAGGCCGTCAAAGAGGATATCATTATTATTATTGTATGGCTACAAAACCTGTGATAGTTTAGTAAGCGCACCCGCGTCAGACAGTCGCAGGGTTGAATCCTGGCCGGAAAACATGCACCTCTTAGGCAGTTTTCTGACCCAACGTTCATATTAATACAATTACCACGTGCTAACGTTGAAGAAAAAACATCGTAATGAAACCTGCATATCGAGATGACCGACGTGTCAAACTCGCCAGGCCTCTTTGGGCACCTTCCCCTATAAATACAAGCCCAGCAGCAGGACGTTTATGGGCTATCCTTATTTTACTTGTATGTATGTACGTCCTTGAAAATCACGGGCCATGAGAATGGTCCGGACTTTTGAAGGGCTTGCGTGGGGCCACGGTAAGGCCAACACGCTGAGGCCGCCTGGCAAATTTAATTGAAATGTGCCGTGACACTAACCGGCGATTAACCCTGTCTGAACTATACAAAATGCACCCAAGGACAAGCACCAGTAGTGTAGGACTATTGTAAGAAATGAGAATAAAAAGTACTGGGTTATTGGGATTCAAAGTAGATAGATAGATAATTATTTATTGTACAACAAAGCACAAATATACAAACAGAAGTAGAAAAAAATAGATAATACAACAGGCGGCTTTGTCGCTAAGAAGCGATCTCTTCCAGGCAACCGTGGCAGGGATTGATAGATTTTTAATACTGACAGTGGTGCAGTTATTAAATAATGATAAATGTTAAATAAATATAGTACATATAAATACAAAAATAATATAAACATATATGACAATACAAAAACATACATATACTTATATCTTTAGGAATAATAAAAAAGTAATTACAAATACACAATAGAAAAGTAATGCTACTGAACCTGATTTTTAAAAGCACGGTAAGGATTTGGCTTGTCTTATAGCAATAAGTAACTCATTCCAGAGACCCACAGCCTGGACAGTGAAAGAGTTATTATCAAAACAGGAAGTATGTACTAGTGTATTTATTCTGTATTTAGTGGAAGGGCGCAAATTATAGGAGCTAGATACATAGAAAATTCGAAACGTTCCTTGAGGTAACAAGGAGTAGTGGGTAGAAACCATATACTATAAAGAAGAGTGAGAATGTGAGAATTCCGGCGAAGATTGATAGGTAACCATTTGAGTTTTTTACGGAATTCAGAGTCATATTTACTTTACCCAAATATGAACCTTTTCCAGATAAAGTATTGGCAACTCAAAACCTACTTTTGAAGTACCTAGCCAAGGAATTCCTACTATTGTAGCTCCTGGGTAATTAATAAATAGATTTATAGCTGTGTCAGCGAATGTTGTGCTTACTTTCTACTTTTGATAAACTTATAGCGTTCTGTAAGTAACGTCACAGCCTCATATATTTTATATGGGCGTACCTATTTATAAGGTCATAAGCAGTTACAAATAAAACGAGTCACGTGGAGCCTTAATTATTGTTTGAAAATTAAGTAAAATTATTTATGTTATTATCTATACAGATAAATAAAATTTAATTGTTTGTTTGTAATGCCAAAATAAAAATTTGAAAAAAATCAGGGGGCAAAATTCGTACTAGGTGATTCCGAAAATTTTCAAAATTTTTGACAGTCTGTCTGTGTGTCTCGTTGCGGCTAATCTCTGAAACGGCTGGACTGATTTTGACGGGACTTTAATGCTGTTGTTATAAGGAGTGACTTAGGCTACTTTTTTGAGGGACCGCGAAAAAAATTCCACGCGGCCAAAGTCGCGGGCACTGCTAGTTCATATATAATAATATTAGAATTTATTATAACACATGTCCGCATCCCTATTGCCAACGAAATACCTTACAAACCAAACAATACAAAACGATAAAATATCTATTAGTATTTGCAATTAGTCTTTAAACTTTATCTCACACAGTTGTTAATTTATCTCATAGTGGAACGATTAGTGTGGAAAAAACACAACGAAATCGAAAGCGTTGCTTTTTAACCATAGTAATGAGTCTAGCATTTGCAGCTGTATGCCCAGGCAGCTGGTAATTGATATATCTTCAATGCATCTTGAATAAAATAGCGAAAAAGTATAGTGTTTGTGCTTTTATGTCGTCAAATAAAGTATCGATTTTTATCTGTTTTAAATTGCTAGTTGATTTATAAATTACTAGCTTCTGCCCGCGACTTCATCCGCGTGGAATAGTTAAAAAAAAATAAGTTAATAAAACCCCCCGATTTTGAAACATTCTTCATTGATGCTCCGCTCCTATTGGTCTTAGTGTGATGATATATATATAGCCTATAGCCTTCCTCGATAAATGGGCTATCTAACACTGAAAGAATTTTTCAAATCAGACTAGCAGTTCCTGAGATTAGCGCGTTTAAGCAAACAAACAATCTCTTCAGTTTTTTTAGCTTTTTTTTAACTATTCCACGCGGACGAAGTCGCGGGCAGAAGCTAGTATTAGTATAAGATACGTCACTAACAGGAGCGTTGCTAGTGCTAGGGTCCTATAATTAGTTGAGGGGTTAGTCATTTCAAAACTTGTATGTGTCCAAAATGACACGGTATTTATAAAATCTACGTATGAAACTGAAAAGGAGCTAATGCTGATATTAAACGGATCAACCATATTGAATCAATTTGGTGGAAAGACTTAGAACAGAAAGAACACGACGGTATTCAACAACATTTTAAAAGCTGGATTCAATCCTGGAGTTGCAGATGTTTTTATGTGGCGTTAACCACTCTCCATGAGCTGGGCCGTGTGCCTTTGCCGCAATAAAAAAAAGTAACACAATATAGTGGAACTTTATTGTATTTAGACGCGTGTCTATTTCAGTGAGAGAAGAATCGCTTACTCCAAAACTGTCTCCTTTACACCTCCTGATCTTAATAATTTAAATCTACTACCTAGACTACCTTAATAGACTACCTTTTGTCTGAAAACCAAGCTTAATTTTTGAATAAATGAATGAATATGCTCTATTGTGTTTTAAAAGATACACTTTACAGAAATAAAATTTTACAATACAATAGGCGGTGTAATCGCTATTAGCGATTTCTTGCATGCAACCTTTGGATGGACAAGAAGTTTGATAAGAACAGAGGTATGTTGCATTATTCTCACTACCAAATCAGTATCTTATAAATATATACATACATGATATAATATACATACACTAATACAATATAAAAATTATACTAATAAGATATATCGTCGTCAGCCATTCGCAGACCACTGCTGGACGTAGGCCTCCTCAAGTCGGCGCCACTCACCCCTGTCCTCTGATTTCCTCATCCAGCGCCTACCTACCTTCCTATGTGAAACCCTTATGGGTTGCTAGAAATTATCAAATGTTTTCCATGTTGACTGGCTCGGTCGCGTAGCAAGGTTGAGAGAAGATTGAAGCGTGAAGAAAGTATATTTAATTTTGGGAGAACTAGTCAATTAGCGTTCGGTCGGCCGTCCAAAATATCGCTAAGAATACAGAGTGGAGACACCTATATTAAGCTTCAGGTCTATAGTAACCAGGAAATTGTATAGGACTGGAAAAAGTAGTGTATCGTCTTGTAGGTCAAGATTTGCTTTAGGTAGCTGAGCTGACAGGAGTTGGTTTGATTCTTTTGGACGTCGGTTATGACTGGATCCTCCGGGTTCCAGTCATGCCCGGTATAGGGCTAATCTACTTTGCAGATGACACCTTACTCACAGCACGTGCTGCGTCATACCCGGAATTCCGTGGACCTCGCCAACGTCGGGTTGGCGATCGTGGTCCAGAGAATAGGTAGGCTGGGCTTGAGCCCTTGGCTTTTCCCCCGCAAAAACGGAGGCCCTCATGTTCCATACGCGTTTCCGGAATTCCCCTGCGGACTTGACCGTTACAGTTCAAGGGCTGGATATTCGTGTCGGGTCCCAGATTAAATATCTAGGGCTCATTCTCGACTGGAAATGGCTGTTCAAATCGTACACTGGCCAGCTAGTTCCCAAACTCGTGAGGTCCACAGGCGCTCTCGTTCGGCTTCTTTCCAACTTTGGGGGACCGGGCTGGGTGACTAGGAAACTCTACTCGGGCATCCTTAGAAGTATGACCCCGTACGTTGCACCCGTATGGTCCGTTGCACTTCACCGGCACAATAGGACCTTGTTGTGCCAAGTACAACGAGTCCTGGCGTTGAGGACCACCCGAGGATACCGTACAGTGTCGTGGACGGCGGCGACACTCTTGGCGGCGATCCACCTTGGCCTCTCCAGGCGGACGTACTTGCCAAAGTTCGTCGCTCCCGACAGGATGCCCTCATTCGTGGCCTGGTTTATTGCCAGGCCGAGATTCAGGCAATTAGGACGCGGGAAACCGCGACCATGATCCAAAACTGGTCGAGAGAGTTGGAAACTCCTGTGGCTAGCGTTGAGACTGTGAAAGCAGTGTGCCCACACCAGTTGCGATGGCTCGCGCGGAACCGCGGGACCCTGACCTTCAGGATGACGCAGATATTTACAGGGCATGAGTGCTTCGATAAGTATTTGAATCATATCGTGGGTTGTCTGCCTTCCCCTCGAACTCGAGGCCGTCGTAGGTCCGATCGATTCCCTGGACAGTCTGGTCCAAGCTATGCTGCACAGCGACGATCATTGGGTGGGACCATCCAAATTCTGCGAGGTAGGAGGGTCTCAAAAGGAGGCCGCTGAACGAGAAAGGGAGAGATGTACGCGTGCGTTCCGCGGGTATCGACGACAGTCGGGGCCCCGGAGATGCAGGTATGCGCTAGATCTCCTCCCGTAAAACCACTGCAGGGGTCTTCCAGCATCTGGGGAGCGGAGGATCAAACCCCTGCAGACGAAATGAGTCTGACCTGCTTCCCGGGGTATTCTAAAGCACTTTTGTGCAGGTTCAGCGTGGGCGTCCTAAGTCTCACGCTCTTCCTACCATAACCGCGGGGTAAATGGGAGAAAGCTGGTTTTAGTGGGGTATTAGCTCATCGGTTACCTCTCCACATAGAGAGGGGTACCTTGCCGAGTCCCCCCCCCACACATGCCGACAATCGACTCTGTTATCTGCCCTATCTTCAGTGGATAGCTGTCATTGCTTTGGTCTAATCCCAGTAAAAGACCCGGTAGTGTACGAAACGTATTTCCTCTGCCTCAAAAAAAAAGAACTCGCAACGATTACTCGATACTCAGTAAACCATTCTACCATTTCACTGACCACTCAAGCTAATGAGTGTCTTGGGATAGTAGTAGTAACCTAACTGACTATCAGTGGTTATTTTACTTAATGTGTATATAAAGTACACATTAATAGTTTCTGTTATATGAACAACATAAAAATAGGTAACTTTCTAGTAGATACATGCAAACTAGTAAAGTAAATTTTCCGAAGCATTTTCCACATATTTGTTCAACTATATGTACATAAATAAATATGTACATAGTTCCGTGCATAGATATAAATAACCAAGCGTGCAAAAGAGACAGGTGGATCGGGTTGTGTGAACTCACCGGCTCGGTGTGACCGCGAAATTATTTTCAAGACTACACCAACCTCAAGTATGCACACAGACATGCCTCCAACTTATCTGCACACTCGTCTCACTACAGAACTGCGAATGTGGTGGTAGTCGTGAGAAACTTGCCATTCAATACCAAAAGGTGTTAAGTCCAAAAACACTAAAGACCAATTCAAAGCCTTATTACAAATTAGAACAGTTTAACTTTGGTGTCCTCGAAAAGGTGTTTCTAACGTTCCAAATACAAGCGGCATGTGGTAAAGTTGCTATCTTGTTCGTAATGTCCGCGAACGGAGGTACATTCAACTTTTAGCCCAGTAAACTCTCAAAGTTCGTTCACCCACTGCTTGTCAACTGACGTAAACTGAACGAGAGGTAGCGCCGAAGAGATAGCTACGTCTCATTCTTGCTTTGTGTTCAAGCGTATATAGCTTTTTATTAAATGTTTGGCTGTCAAAATAGTTTACTTTTGTTATGTTTTGGGAGCCTAGTACCTTCGACTGCTTACGTTGGTTATATCGATAGATAACGACGTGACTTTTTCAATTTGTCGTATCGATGAAATTGTTTTCTACCTTCAGGCCATCTTGTAGAAAGAAAGATACCTTTCTTGGGGTAAATGTACGTTTTACGTGATAAATAATGATAAATTAGGCACTAGCTCGTTTCGTGAGGTTTCTCCTGTGTCAACGAACTGTATAAATATCAAATTAGCATTATATAATACATTATAGCCTAAAAAGTGGTGTTTTAATAGCGACATTAGAGACCATAATATTTCGATTTAGATGACATTTCATGATTGATATACGGCCAATGAAAAGAAACGTTGCTTTTGTCTTCAAAGAAATATTCACGAGGAAAAGGCAAATTATAATTAATGATATCGAAATTAACTTTTGTTTTAGTTTAATTTCGGCGGCGGAAACAGCTGAATCACTTCCACGACGCTAAGTTGGGGAAAAAGTCTTTTCGCATATAGTATGTATGAACTTGTACTAAGATCTCTTCGGCTATACCATTTGTATCTGGCTGGTTTTGATATCATTAAAAAGTTTTAATTTTAAAGGAGACAATTCCAAATTCAAAGTAGGAAAATGTGTGATTTTCATTTGTTTTTCTTATTGTTAAAATGAGTGAATCTAATGAAGAAATTCGATACATTTTAAAATTTTACTCCAAAAAAGGTAAAAAAGCAACACAAGCTGAGAAAAATGTTTATGTGATGTTTATGGACCTAATGCAGTATTTGTGAGAGTAGCGCAAATTTGGTTTAAGCGTTTTCAATTCGGAAATTTTGATATCAAAAATGCACGGCGCTTTGGCGCCCTGTTACGGACAAAACTGATGCCACTTTTGAAAATGTGGAGCAAGATCGGCATATTAGTAGTTACGATGTAGCTGGAGAACTGGGAATTGACCACAAAGCGGTTTTGGCACATTTTAAAAAAGCTGGGTACACAAAAAAGCTCGATATTTGGGTGCCTCATGAGTTCACTGAAAGAAACCTAATGAACCGTGTACTCATTTGTGATTCTTTATTACGACGTAATGAAACCGACCGGAATTAAACAACAGAAGGGGTGTGGTTTTTCACCACGATAACGTTAGACCTCACACATCTTTAGCCACTCAGCAAAAATTACGAGAGTTTGGTTGGGAGGTGTTAATGCATCCGCCGTATAGTCCTGACTTCGCACCTCAGATTCTCACCTGTTTCGGTCTCTGTAGAATCCCTTAGGCAGGGTCAGGTTAACATCACAAGAGAACTGCCAAAACCACTTGTCGCAGTTTTTTGATCAGAAGCCCCAAAATTTTTATAGCAATGGGATCACGTCCCTACCTACAAGATGGCGAAAAGTTATCCAACAAAATGGCACCTACATACTTTAGTCAAATGTAAATTAACTTTATAAAAAAACCTTTTGAATTTTTATATAAAATGCAAATAAACTTTTTCCCCAACCTTATATAACCTTTAGTGAGAGTTATTTTTTGTTCGTTAGGTGTCGAGACGCTTGGACAGTGGGATCTTGACGCCATAAGCCTCTACAAAGAGCTATCAAAACGACTCATCACACTTAATCGATCAATCAGAGGGCTGGTGCTTACCTTAGAATAGACAACGAATCAGTATGGCAATCCAACGAGGAAACGTAGCCAGCCTTCAGGGCACCTTACCCATAGAAGACGGTGACCTAGGTACAGTATTCTACTATATATATAACCTTCAGGAATTATAGGTAGAATACAATATAACCATGGAAGAAGAATTATTTTTCCATAATATAACCATAAATAACTAAGGTAAATTTACTGTATTTTATCAGTTTATAACGTCTTATTTTAATAAATATTTTTATCAGCCGGTTTATTTGTATTCTTTGATTTCTTATTTTGAAAATTAATACAAAAAATAATTGATTATTTATATATTAATGTCTAGCCATCATCCGCCTCCAAGGACCTGTGTGGAGATTTCGTAGACTATATATATATGTATTTTAAAAATGTAGGGGTGGATGAGTACAGTTATATTTTTGTTATTATAATTATATTTATTGATCAACTAAATGGAAAAGTAAAGAAGAATAAGTTTCACAACGTCAAAACATGTAAAAGTTATAAAAGTAAACTACTTATAGAAATGAAGTTGATTGCAAGAGTGGTAATTAGAAAATAAGTTACTCTAAAACACTGTATATATATATATATATATATGTATATGATATATATATATATGTATATGTATATATATATATATATATATATATATATATATATATATATATATATATATGTATATTAGATATACACACAAGACAACTTCGGCTTCGTCTTGTTTAGAAATTTCGACGTAATGCATACGAGTATCGAATTTTTATCAACTAGATAAAAGGTTCACACGTTTTAAGGAATACAGAATTGAGGAATGGCTCTCACATGATATCACGACATACCGACAAATTTAACACGACCTTTTATTTCTAAACAAGATTTTTAAAATTCTAATGGTCCTGTTTCACCAATTTGTACTAACATATCGCTCCACGGTATTTCTCTCCTACACGCGTGGCCTCTGGACCATCAACCTGGCTGCCAAACCCCCAGATCTTATACGGTCACCCGAGGAAGGTGATGTTACGAGGTCGCGAAGACTAGAAAGTCCCTGATAGGCCACCAGAGGACACAGATCGCTACCCAAAGCCCGATATGGCTACCGACCCCCCGCGATCTTATACGCTCGCTTGAGAAGGGTGATGTTACGAGCTCGCGAAGACCACAAAGCCGCTGACACGCTACCAGACGCCACAGATAGCCACCGAACGCCGATGAATGCCAACTAAGCCGTAGACGAAGCCAATGCAAACTCCGCGATGGCCATTGTACGCCGCAGACTGGCCAACAAGAGCCGTTGGAAGATCACCGTTATACGGTAAGGCTTCAACTGCTCCAAACCCCGCTAGTTCCTGCCGAGTAGAAGCCGGGGCAATGAGTTTTCCTTTAGGTTCCAACATCTTTATCGTCTCTAATAGGCAAAGAGGAAAAAGACTACCAATTTTTACTATTGTTCTGCGTATCTACGATGTATCTGTTTATGCTGCATGTACGTGTAATTTTGCTCACTAGATTTATCAAAAATCTGAAGATCCTACTTTAGATTTCATAAAAATCGGCTTCTCGACTACTTTCAGTGTTTTTCGATGTATCATGTAGTTTAGGATTTGGCCCTCAAGGCCCATTTGAAAAATTCACCTGTATAATAACTAGTGCCAAAATTCAAGTGATATTGCGTCACCACATAACGTGTGAATCATATGCTGTCCTTTCATTTCGTAGATTAAAAAGCACCAACCTTGATTCTGTTGGGAGCGTCCGCTTCAGAGATCGATGTTAGTTTTCCTATTTTTTGTTCTTGATTTCATGTGGTCTTCGGCATCCCTCATTGTGAGACTGCCAAACAGGCTGACAGCTCATCTTATGGAAAGGGATTACCGTTGCCTATAGACGTTTGCAGCACCAGGGGTGAAGCCAACGATTTTTTTTTAATATCGTGAGTACAGCATACAGGCTGACGGCCCACCTGGTGGAAAGCGGTTACCGTCACCTATGGACGTTTGCAACATCAGTGATGTCACCAATGCGCTGCTGGCCTCGAATCAATTTTATGACACCCTTTTTGAAAAACTCCATATCGTAGCGCTGTGCGAAAACCTCGGCTGGGAGCTTATTCCAAATCCCCACGGTACGCAAGAGAAACGTTCTACAGAACCGTTGCGTACATGAGCGAAGCGGCTCAAGGAAGTGGGGGTGAACTCCCAATCGATGGCGAGCGGTGCGATGGTAGAAAGAGGACGAAGGCACCATCCTAAACAGTTCTTCGGAATACTCCCCGTTGTACCGTCGGTAGAATACGCAGAGAGAAGCAAAGTCTCTCCTAAGGCCAAGCGTATCTAGACCGTCTGTGAGTATGGGATCATCAACAACGCGAACGGCTCTACGTTGGATACTGTTCAGGGGATTAAGTTGGTAGGCAGATGCACCAGCCCAAAAGTGTGAGCAGTACTCCATATGCGGCCTCACCTGGGCTTTATAAAGCACAAGGCGTTGCCGCGGTGTGAAGTATTGCTTGGACCGGTTTAGCACTTCCAGCTTCTTGGAGGCAAGTTTTGCCTTGCCGTCAAGATGGCCTCTGAACTGTACATCGTTCGCGATGTCAACACCGAGGATCCCAATACTTTTGGAGGTGATAAGAGGAGTTCCTTGGAACTGAAGCGCTTGCTCGAATGGAGTTAAAACGTAGTACCTGTAGGATAGGATAAAAAGATAGGATAGAGTGATGAAATAAGGGATGAGACGGGAGTAATGGAATAAAGGGGAGAGGAAACTGGACCATCGGAACTCACTCGTCGCACGAAACACGATTAGCTCAAGGCTTACTGTTTCACGCCGATATTCTGTGAATGCATGGTATAACACTAATCGAGCCGTTCCTAAAAGCTGTAATAAAAAAATATATACCAGCATGGCTCTAACAGGTATAAACTTCTAAGGTGACATACTACGTATCACCTTAGAGTACCCCAGAGAGTGTTTCTGTCGAGTATCTGTTCGATATTTGGACAAAAGCTACGGGTATGCTTATCCGTACTATCCGTACCGTCATAGATATACTCTTTAAACTTTTCCTTTACTTACAGCCTCCCTTCTACTCATCTCTTCCTCTCACTAATACTTACCTGGTTCTGGTTTCCCGCAGTCTAGGCTTATAGATCGGGCCTCAACCTCTTCATTCCAACCAAAATTCTACACATCAAAATGAAATTAAAGTAAAGTCTAGATAGGGCCAAATCTCCAAAGTCTATGAATGAATGAATGATTGAAACTCTTTATTATGCACCATAGACAATTAATATGGATATATATGTATTTAAGAATGGGTGGCCTTATCCCATATGGCGATCTCTTTCAGGCATACCGGTGTCTAAGGAGATATTAAGGGAATAATTAAACGATTTTATTATTTTATCCGTGCAGGAACGGAGAAAGAATATAATTTCCTGCAGCCGGGCGGCCTATCGTAAGAAGTGACAATAGCAACTCACAGCCAGGTGGTAGGGTATTTACCGGACTGGATGGCTACCACTCTAATCGCTTCCGATCAGGTGGGCCGACTGCCTGTCCTTTTTTTTCTTTATTTTTTTATTGCAGGATTTCAGAGGACAGGCAGACGGCCCACTTGATGGAAAGTGGTTACCATCGCCTATGGACGTTTGCAACACCAAAGGTGCTACAAATGCGCTGCTGTCTGCTGAACTCATGCAATAAAAAAAATAAAAATAAAAATTGAGAGGCTAATAGTTAAAATAATAGTAATTACATTACTAGATTACAAACTGTACTCTTATTTTTAATTACCTGGACTACAATGAAAGCTGCGATAGACCTTTTTGTGTTGCAAGCTTGAAGCAACTTACCACTATGAGTTAATTCCTATATAATTCTATAGGATTTAAGGCGAGTTGTTGAATCAATTCATACAACTCATTTATAAATCAAAAGAAGGTTGATCGCAGCTGTCATTTTAGTCCAGGTAATTAAATTTAGAGTATAGATAAGGAGGAGGTATTAATAAGCCTCCACAGATGACATAAAAATAGTAAAAATAAATTTGGGCATGTACTATGGCTATTCGATAGAAAACCGATAAGCTAACAACACAGCGTGGATGCACTACAGTGGATCGGTAGCTTAAAATTTATAATAGACAACTTTAGAGGGTCTGTGAAAACTGGTTGTATAAATACCTCATTGTCTAATGTTTACCGAGTGTAGGCGTACCGGTTTTTTGTTATGCTTTTCTTAGTTCATTCAAGATTTCGTTTGGATATTTTTACGCATCTGGTTATGTGTGGGTTGGACATTGGTTACGTAATCCGACATTTTGGGCGTTTGCCGATTTGCTTTTAACTTACCGGTTATGGATTTATGGTTTAGTTGTACCATCGACAATTTTTTTTAATTCGTCAATAACTTTTGTAGGCTTGGTATGTCTTGGAATTCAAATTCAACGAATTAGAATTAAAATTTAACCACGATATTTTTCTACCCACACCTAATATTTTTAGAAACACAATGAACAATGAATTTTCAATGAAAACTAGTTTTATTTAAGCTGCAGATTCTTCTGCACTTTATAGTTTTCAAGAAAAATAACAATAATTAAGATATATACTCTAAGCTACTTACGGGAGTAAGTCTATATGTTAAGGCTTTGAATTAACAATATTTTTAATTATTTACTTAATTTATATAACAGTTGTTAATTAGTATTACCAAAATACATAATTACTACTCAAAAATTATAAATATCCTAAAAGGGAAATTTAGATACTTTTTAAATAATAGATTGGGGAAAAAGTCTTTTCGCATATAGTATTTATGAACTTGTAATAAGATCTCTTTGGCTATACCATTTGTATCTGGCTGGTTTTGGTATCACTAAAAGTTTTAATTTTAAAGAAGACAATTCCAAATTCAAATTAGGAAAATGTGTGATTTTCATTTGTTTTTCTTATTGTTAAAATAAGTGAATCTAATGAAGAAATTCGATACATTTTCAAATTTTACTACAAAAAAGGTAAAAATGCAACACAAGTCGCGAAAAAAAATTGTGATGTTTATGGACCTAATGCAGTATCTGCAAGAGTAGCGCAAATTTGGTTTAAGCGTTTTCAATCCGGAAATTTTGATATCAAAGATGCACGTCGCTCTGGTCGCCCTGTTACGGACAAAATTGATGCCATTTTTGAAAAAGTGGAGCAAGATCGGCATATTAGTAGTTACGATGTAGCTGGAGAACTGGAAATTGACCACAAAACGGTTTTGGCGCATTTGAAAAAAGCTGGGTACACAAAAAAGCTCGATATTTGGGTGCCTCATGAGCTCACTGAAAGAAACCTAATGAACCGTGTACTCATTTGTGATTCTTTGTTACGATGTAATGAAATCGAACCATTTTTGAACAAACTGATAACTGGTGATGAAAAGTGGATCACGTACTACAAGAACGTGCGAAAAAGATCGTGGTCAAAGGCCGGTCAGGCTTCACAGACTGTAGCGAAACCCAGGTTAACTCGCAACAAGGTGTTCATTATGAGCTGTTACCGCCAGGCAGGACCGTCGATTCTGAACTGTGCTGCGAACAACTGATGAGATTAAAGCAAAAAGTTGAGAGAAAGCGGTCGGAATTAATCAACAGACGGGGTGTGATATTTCACCATAATAACGCTAGACCTCACACATGTTTAGCTACTCAGCAAAAATTACGAGAGTTTGGCTGGGAGGTGTTAATGCATCCGCCGTATAGTCCCAACCTTGCACCTTCAGATTTTCACCTGTTTCGGTCTCTGCAGAATTCCTTAGGCAGTGTCAAGTTAACATCATGAGAGGACTGCCAAAACCACTTGTCGCAGTTTTTTGATCAGAAGCCCCCAAAATTTTTATAGCAATGGGATCACACCCCTACCTACAAGATGGCAAAAAGTTATCCAACAAAATGGCACCTACATACTTTAGTCAAATGTAAATAAACTTTATAAAAAAACCTTTTGAATTGTTATATAAAATGCGAAGAAACTTTTTCACCAACCTAATATAAAATTGCACAGACAACGTCTCCCTTCAGTTCCCGCCAAAAATTCCATTACGTATATAAACTAAACAAACTAACACAGATTATCAAGATAACAATGTTACGAACATTTACAAATGAAACTTTCTCAAGTTTATTGACTCCTAGTAACTTGCTGGTAGGTGTTGAACTCTGTTGTTACTTTCTTTTACGACAAATAACTGCCAAATTTTAGAAATTTTCCAAAATGAATCCGATTTTGAACTTTATTTCACCGAAATAACAATGTCATTGGTAGTAAAATAAAATTGTCAAGTTATAAGTTTATAAACAAAGTTAAAAAGGCAGTTACTAAAATTAATTTTACTTAATTAAGGGAAAGTAATAAGAATAATTAAGTAAGTACATGGATTACGTAAAAGTTTTCAAGCGTTTCACATTTTAGAAGATTTAACGATGCTTGGTGGTAGTCATCCCAGTCATTGTAACTGAAATTGTTTATTGTATCGATTATTATATCGTTAAGTATATAGAGTAAGTGGATGTTAGATGTAGAATATAAACGTATGTCAGAACAGAGGAGTATGGGAGGAAAAGACTTATTGTGCTGCCGCCAAATAATTGGAAGAAGGTGGAAGAAGAAAAAATGACGGACTTTCTTCTTCACTTCACAATAGTGCAGTTCATGCCGAAATTACTATAATTGTATGATTAAAAGCACGCGGTAGTTTTAAAAGCCAAAGGTCTTAGCCATTACACACGACTGCAGTCAATAGAGATTGACACATATTGACGTAACAAAGGCTTGTTCAATATCAAATTTATTGTGCTTACAATGTGTGGAGCCGCGATCTCTCGACTCCGCAGTAGGAAGTGGCGGGAAACGTGTTCCCATCGATGCGACCCAGGTAGGGTTGGTCCATAATACCAGTTTGCGGATGATTTACATACTAATGTCGCCATCATAGGACAGACAATGTTAGCAGGAACTATAGATTAATGTTTAGCTAAATGCAGAGAGATAACGAGGAAATTGAACTTCAATAAAGGATTAAATAAAGTTAATGTCTTTATTTAATCCTTTTTTGAAATAATAATTTAATTATACTAATTAATTAAATAAAGTAAACAGGGTTGCAGGTTGAAATTTTATTTACTAAATATGTACATGTACCTATTAAATAATATTATTTAAACATGATGATGTTGTAGAATACGAGAGAAAATGTGATCTGTTTAGTGAAATGTGGATTTTTCGACTTGTCACAGGAATTCCGTTCTTTCGTATGTCTGTCTGTAACTGGCATAGACCTACAATAATTTGATCACATGCCTCACCATCGGTTGAATTTTGACATTAGTTTGTCAGGAGCTTATGTCAAATATTACCAATAACAAGGCAAATGAACAGTTGGTAAGATATATAGACCCGTCATTAATTGAACTAATAAGGCTACAAAAGGTTCAAGTTTGTAAAAATATATTGATTGAAACAGGATATCTCAAAAACTACATTTATTACATTTTTGGTCTATCTGTGTATGTAGTATTGGTGCATAATACGAAAAATATTGATTGATTTTCAATGAAATTTGACACAATAAGTTAGTGTTTAATATGTTGGGTTGCTCATTCTTAGTTCTTCACGACTTTGGAATTGCTTATCATAAATTGTTAATATACTTAATAATTTCCAAGTACTCTATTATAATCTGTATTTGAATAAACATAGTGCGACCTGATATAGTATGGCTACGTTCCACGAGAGGCTCACAATGACCACACTCACGTCCGTGATTTTTTTCGTTCCACTTGCTAGTGGGCGTTACAATCGTAATCTCAAGTGGAACGGATTACTCGACCCACCTCTTGACATGGGTCGTTGTGAGCGCTGCATGAGAGAAAATCATTTATTAGTGACGTTTTCGTGGCGACCATAACGACCGTGTTCGCTATGTGGAATAGCTGAAGGAGCATTTTGAATGTTGTGAGCTACTAGAGATACAAGAGATAATTTAATGTTTATAATTTATGTAGGGTACAGATTATATATTACTTTGCTTATCTAAACAGGCTATTCTTCTTCGAAAAATTTACCTATTCCAACCCTATGATGCATTCTGCAGATAATATGTCGATTCGCGCCAATACTTGTCGATAAAGGCAATTGCTATCATAATTACTATTACTAAATACAATGTTGCTTTTATAAAGAATTATGTTTATATCTATTTGTAATGTTTTTTAATTAACTAGGTACTGTCACAACGTGTACTCAAGTTATTGATAAAATAGAGAAGAGAGAATTTGTGCAGAAAGTGAAGTTTTGGTGTGCAGTTTCATTCAAAATATTGTATAAAATTATCAAAAGTTTTACGATATTGGATTTTTTAAATAATAATTTTGTGTTCTACAATTTAGTGAGTTGACACAAGAAGTCCGTTGTCTGGCGTTAGTCAAAGACCTTAGGATAATAAGCTTTCTATGTTCGCCTCCGATCGCTTAAATACTATTATAAATTTCAATATATTATTATTTTTGTATTTTGTGGTTACTACATATGTGTAAAAAAGTAAAACTTACGAGAAAATAAAGCGGAGGAATTATTGAAAAGAACATAGTCTCTTACTCCTGTCGCTAATCGAGAACATTCTCAAAAAGTTATTCCAAAAATAGGATAGATGTTACACACAAAAAACATGAAGCTAATAATTGTAAAATAATGAGAAACTATTGTAGAGCCCGCGCCACAAAAGCAGTCCCATAGACGCGATGCTGCAATCGCCGTACTTAATTCTGCCAGAGTAATTAATTGCTAATCCATCGATCGATGTAGGTCATTACTGAATAATAAATACAAAAGATTCCATAATTAAAGCTGTAAATTTATTGCCTGGCTACTTTAAGAACAAAATTCTATCAAACAGCGGAGCCGTCACTTTTAATCTTTTATTTTCCGTGGGACTTATTTGGTGGCGTGGACACTAGACGCGTGCGTCCTGTAATGGTTACAATGAAAGAACCATAGACTAATAACATGTAATAGACAAAGAAGTTTTGGACAATAGATTACCCGAGGTAGAGAATCTAAACTAACGAAAGCAAAGCTGCTTAAAAACCCTATTTTATTCATATGATAAGAATATATTATAATCTAATTCAAAAACACATCAGCTAAATGTAAATGAGCACCAACACGAGTTGTCAAAGATCCGATTTTCACGGCAATTTTCTCTAAGCCGATATAGTATCGGACAGTGCATTAATTGGCCCCAAGACGGGTTCCGTATATTTGCATTGGCGGTCGTTCAACTCGGAACCAGATGGGTACAAACACATAATACCTTTTACTTGTGTAAGGTCGGGAAATTCTCGTCGAGGTTTTCATCTCACTGTTCTATTAGCTGCACCTATATTATTCGCGCCGGTCTTGGATTTTATATTCATAACTTCTAAATCTTCCAAAATATCGAAATACATAGTATAAAACAAAGTCGCTTTCCGCGCCTGTCTCTTTTGTATATCCGCTAACTACTCCTAAGCCATGCAACAGATTTTTAAGGAGTTTTCATCATATGGAAATTGCTCACACTTGTGAGCCGGGGCACCGGCCTACCAACTAAATCCCCTGGACAGTATCCAACGTCAAGCCGTCGCATTGTCGGCGATCTCATACTCACAGATGGTTTAGATACGCTTGGCTTTCGGAGAGACTCCGCGTCTCTCTGCGTATTCTACCGATTGTACAATGGGAAGTGTTCCGAGGAACTGTTCAGAATGGTGCCTTCATCTTCTTTTTACCACCGCATCGCACGCTATCGGCTGAGCGTTCATCCCCACTTTTTGAGCCTCTTCGCTCATGTACGCAACGTTTCTCAAGAAGGTATCTCTTGCGCGCCGTGGGGACTTGGAATGAGCTCCAGCTGAGGGTTTCCCACAGCGCTTCGATATGGAGTTTTTTTAAAAAGGGTGTCATAAAATTTCTTCGAGGTCGGCAGCGCGTTAGTGACATCTCTGGTATCGCAAACGTCCATAATCAACGGTGACCGCTTACCATCAGGTGGCCAGTCAGCCTGTCTGCTGCACTCCAGCTATAAAAAAATCTTTGTATGACAAGACACCCACTTTTCCTTTTAATTTGATTGTGACATTCAAAGAAATAAAACAACTAGCCCATAATAGAGATGATTGCAGGAGGCTATGCTAGGAGCTATAGATAAACAATTTATTATTATTATTCTTATTATTTTATAATGATCTTCAAGAACCATGCTTGCAGGTCGGAAGAATATGAAATTAGGTCTCACGCTTCAGA
Source organism: Dendrolimus houi (assembly GCA_039645545.1). Taxonomy (NCBI): domain Eukaryota; kingdom Metazoa; phylum Arthropoda; class Insecta; order Lepidoptera; family Lasiocampidae; genus Dendrolimus; species Dendrolimus houi. The sequence goes on from CM077139.1 coordinate 10,211,660, forward strand.
AGATTTATGCCAAGTAACCAGTCAGAACTGTCCAAACATATTTATTTTAAAACATTTTAAAAAGCCATTTTATACTAAATGCGAGATTTATTCAAGAAAACAAAAACTTTACGTTGTTCAACAAATTCAGTTGATTCATGGGCGGTAAAAATCAGAGCAAACTAAACTAATTTGTATTCATATAAACAAAACATAATATTAACATTTTTAAGGCTTACAATGTTGCTGCTATAAATCTTTAGAGTGCATTCCTAAGCAAGTTGCTCGGTTAGGGAGTATCAAGTTAAGAATATATGTTGACATTATGCAATATACTTGCTGCTTACATAATAATTTCTCGTACGTCACTTAAAACCGTATTCACAGTTAGATAATGGAAGATTAAATTGTTTTTCACCAAATTCACAAAAAGGAGAAGCTTGTTAAATATTATTTGTATACCTTAATTTTAAAGATTCTTTGTACTTTGGGTTAAATATTTCACTGAGGTGGTCCCAGTTTATTTTCAATGTTATTGGATCTTAGACGTAGAAGACATCACTAACTAACTATTTAGCGACAAACATAAATATGTAGATTGAGTCGTCATAAGTATTATCAATACTCTAAGTAACATACTATAGAAACACTTAATGACATAATCCGTCGGGCTCTTGTCACCGCCGGGGTACTTGCAAGAGACCCGATGGTATGTTATTGGTGCCCTGGAGGATGGGTCGCCCTTTAGTATGGGACGCGTCTTGCGTCGATACTTTGGCGTCGTCCCATCTTTCAGCCACTAGCATGTCTGCTGGTACAGCTGCTGCACAACAGGAGGCCCTAAATTGCCGCAAATATTCCGCCATCGGAAATGGTTACATATTTGCGGCTTTTGGGGTCGAGACCCTGGGACCATGGGGGCCTGAGGCACTCAAACTTTATCGAGACAGCGAAACGCCTGGTAGACGTCTCACGTGACCAAAAGACTGGTCTGTACCTCGGACAACGCATTAGCGTTGCGATACAGCGAGGTAATGTGGCCAGTCTTTTTTGGGCACGTTTCCAACTGACAGCGGTCTGGCACTAGATTTTATAATTTAATTTTAATTTGTATATATACTTATTTATATTTTAGTTTAGTTGTTTAATTGTTAATAGTTTCATATAATTTCTTAAAATATGGCCTTATTACTATAGAAATAAGGAAAATAAGTTTTCATTTTGCTTGGCATTGACTTCTAAATCATAATCGTAAAATAAAGAATATTTTTTATAGAAAACATTTATTTCTCTTTTATGTATATTAAGAAACTTACTCAATGTTCCCCGACTACTGGATTAAAGAGATTTTTTATGGACGTAATAGGTCTTCCGCTTCTGTGACTTTGTAAGCATTTATTCCCAAACGATTTATAAGGAAAAATAGACAATATACATTCAAAAAATTTAGGAACGTGTAAATTACGAATGTATCTTGCAGCGCTACGCAATGAGTAGACTAAGTTCGGAGTACAACTCAACTTTTTTTGAAACGAAGTTCTTTTATGCGGCTTAAGTGAACTGGCAGAGATCGTCACGTAAGGAAAAAGCGTTATGGCATCTCCAGGCGACCTTTAACGCAATCTATACCTATATAATATTATAAAATTCTAAAAATTCTAAAAAGCTACTAAAAAAACTGGAATACAATATATAAACGATAGAGAACACGATGCATTTTTTTTAGATTTCTTGCCTGTTTGTCGGTTTGTCTGTTTGTTCGGGATTCACGTAAAAACTACTAGGGCGATTTGGATACGGTTTTCGCTGATCGACAGCTAGTTCTTAGACTTAAAATCTGGGCTACTTTTTATCCCGCGAATCCCACGGGAAATTTTCTGTGAAATATTTAAAATGGGCAGATTGAAAAAGGAATCGATTTTCAATGCGATTTTTTTACTGTTTAATAGCAAATTTTATGTAATAAAAGTGTGGTACTTTTTATCCGGGACTCCTTTACCCGGGAGCGGTTTGAAGTTACTCGGGTGCATAAAAATTAGCTTATTCCGACAAGGTTTCTACTAAAAAGATAGCTTACATTCTATTTTAAATGCTGCAATACTTTGTGTCCCGGGAATCCCGCGGGAATTTTAAGTCAAGCGTGGACGAAGTCGCGGGCATATCCTAGTTTTTATTATAAAATTTCGAACTTTAATGCGATGAAATACGATCCAAAACATTATCCATTAGTGGATATGGTGTTTTGAAATTAGAAGGTCTTGTAACCGCCGCCCGCCCTTATTCGGGCGTTGTCGCCGCGCACGTGCACTTATATGTTTTTATATTTTACTATTTTGTATTTAATATTTCAATAAATGAATATTTTTCGTTTTAACGCAAGGATCTTCGTTCCTGCCCCCGAAAGTCGGGACCCAACCGCAGACAAGTTTATTAATGAGGAGAAATCCGAATGAGGACTAGCCCTCGCGGGGAAAAGCGGCAGGGGCGTGTGGGTTTCGCCACGTTGGGGTGGTTCTAGCAGACATATTGCCACCCCATAATGTCAGGGTGCCATGCCGTCTGTGATCTGAGTTAACTAAACTGTCTTTTTAAATGCGTTTATTTACTAAATTTATACTTATTTTCTAGGATAGAATGTATCATATTTTCTGTTCATCCCGTTAGACTAAGTATTTTTTTATTATTCCAATTCACTTAGCTTTGTTTGCGTAAGGAAAAAACACCTATCTCACGGAACCTATGTCAATTCCCAATTTATCCAAGTATTATGTAATGTATATTAAGTTTCATGATAATTATGATCTTTTTAAGGAGACCTTACACTCAAAAATTCAAACACAACATGGATGCGTTGATGTTATTATTATATAGTCTTGTTTCGTTTCTTGATATTAAAACCACCAATTTATAATTTTCTTATACTTTATTTTTGTATTTTAACATGAACTCTGATTCTTATTTTAAACAAATATATTTTAGGATATAATGCTTGTGTGCGTGTTCAATTCAACCATTAGAAGGGGGCGAGGATATCGATGTCTTTTGTCAAACTGACTTGACATTAATGACAGTAACGTTTGTATTTTACAGATTAAACAGAATAAATACCACTGTTTAATCTTGTAATAAAGTAAAAACCAAGGAAAATCAAAAATTATTTATACTTCTGTCAAATACAATTTTTATGAAATTACATTATTCTCTTATTAATTATTATATCCTTAAAAGACTGTCCAAAAAGATTATTCACCGGCAAATTGACACAACTTGTATTATTTATTTATTAATTACGAAGCGAATAGACAGACCTAGAAGGACCATTATTAAATTAATAATTAATCATAATAAATAAAACATTTTCCCAGTTAACAGAAACAGGGCTTTAGAAATAACGTTGTTTAAAAAAACAATGTACAAACTTAATCGTTGTTAATTTATTTAAGTTATTCCATCCATACAGCGTATTTGTATTCACTTAAGTGTAAACTTAAACAATTTTTTTAGGCGCGAATGACCTTTTTTATTTTTCTGAACGCGGAAATGCAAAGACATTTTTAAGAAATGGCCCCGTCGAGCCGGTTCGGTTTATTTTAAACCGAGCACGTAGGAAAAAACAACAAACTTAAAATGTATGCGCAAACGAGATCCAATGTACCAGGCTTACACAAGACGACGGAGTGCGCCCAGTCACACGAGCCTCACCACAGTCAAGGCTCATTAAACATATCGCCTACGCTCTCACACAATCGACAAATATTAATTACCGCTCTATCTCTCTCTAATAAACTTTTAAATTTAATCAATATTACGATATACATTTGATAGGTCGCCAAGGTGTTATTAATGGTTATTTAATTGCTAATTTTATTATCAAATTTTGTTTGCATTTTCTTATGACCATGAAATGAGTTATGCTTCTTTCTGTCTCTTTCACACTCGAAATACACTCACACATGCAAAAAAAATTGATAAAGGTCGTTCATATATCAAACTACAAATATTTAAATAAGGAATCAATAATATTACAATAAAACTAGAATTTTATTGATTACAAATTTGAACTCGGAAGTGAATATCGTGCTCACTAAAGCAAGTGAGTTATCAACATTTCTCACGCTTCTTACCATAGTTGTGTGCCATCCATCTTTGTTACCGTGCACTTGTATATACAAGACATATATACAGACCCATATGGGTCTGCATGTGTGCATGTTATCTTGTTTAGTTGTGTGTGTAAGCTGAGAGCAATGAGACGCGAGTGCTTCCTAGGTTCGTTCAACTTTTAGCCCAGTAAACTCTGTGGATGACTGACTATAGGCGATGGTTGTGTCTATGGTGCGCTACAAAGGGGTGGCGTGTACACTCTCGGCGCATTCTACAGGAGTGTTTACTCTGCACGGCTTTGTTCCGCTATACTGTGTGCTTATCATATTTTTTTATAGTTTTTATTTAATTATAATAATTTTCTTAATTATATTAAGCTCCCATAGAGTAAATAAAAACCATAAGCAAAAATTAATAACTAAAATGAACAAGTTGGGGGTAGGCTAAATAATAACTTTAACATTACTCTTTGACCCTTGACACCTTTGTCTTACACGTACACGGTTACAAGTAAGTGGCCGAAACGTCGGAATAAAAATCAAATAAAATACTGCGCTTAAAACCGTTAAAACGTAGGTTTATTATAAGATATTTTAACATTAGCATAAATTACATAAATATCTTCTTTTACATTAATTTTGCTGTTTATACAAAATTTTGAAACAATTTTCGAAAAAAAGATAAGAAGATTTAGTATTTAAAATATTTCCAAATTGTTTCAATAAATCAAAGCGGAACCTAGCATTAATTGACAAAAGTTAAAATTATTGCTTCCTATACAAATAAAATATTTAAAAATTAAATTTAAAATGGAGTTCAACATGATTATCATCCTAGCGTTAGATTTGCATATCAGTAGCTTCTGATTTGGAGCACAGGGATCGCTTTTCTGTTAGGCCCGTCCTGCCACAATGGACAGACCGGAGCCACGGCGCCCTGACGTTTCGCCAGACACAGGTACTGACCGGGCACGGCTGCTTCGGCCCATACCTGTGTCAAATAGGGCGTGAGACATCGTCAGGGTGCCATCATTGCTGTGCCAGCGTCGACGACACGGCGATGCACACTCTACAGGAGTGTCCAGCCTGGGACGAGGAGCGCCGTGCCCTCGGCGCAAACATCGGATATAACCTATGGCTCCCGGCCGTGGTCCAGGCCATGGTCGGGAGCCAACCCGAATGGGACGCCGTCGCCTCCATTTGCGAGGCCGTCATGTTCGCGAAGGAGGCAGCGGAGCGGGAGAGAGAGCAAGCAGCCGTGCTCCTCTCCCGCCGAAACAGCCGGTCGCAGCGCCGGAGGAACCAGGACCTCCGGCCGCCATGAACCCGCGGCGCGGGTGACGGCCAGGGGAGGCTTTAAGGCCGTCACCCGCATTCAAAGCCGCCGCGTAGCCTCTCAATCCTGAGTCAAGAGAGGCCTGCCCGACGGAGCGGGCTACGTCAGCCGGGGTCGCGGAAGAAAGCTCAGGCACATCCCGTGACTCCGGCATATGGTGTCAGGGGGTTTTAGTGGGTATTTCGGCTCTTCTAGCCGGCGAGTCCCACACTCCACCGCCGAAGTTTCCCCGGCGGGGTGTCCGCAAATGGATTTCCCCTTGTAAAAAAAAAGGGTTCGCTTTCCTAATTTTATTCCTCACTTTGCTCCACACAATCTTAATTAAGTCGCACAATAAATTAATGCAAAGCAAGAGTTTTTTGTCATTAAAAAAATACGTTGAAATTGTATTTTCTTAAGTTGTCGTTTTAACGGTTTTAAGCGCGGTAATTTATTTAATTCTAATTCCGACATTTCAGACACTTTTCAACAGCCGTGGTCACTGAATCAAATAATATACCGCCTGTAAAACCGTTAAAAAGTACTTTTATTGTGAGTTGTTTTTTTTAAGTATGGCTTCATACAGTTTGTGAATGAAGCCAGGTGTCAGAAATTTGAGTTTTGATTACAAATCATTCCTCAATTCCTTGATAGTACACTCACGAAATTTAAAAAAATGTAATAACTAGCCTGTTTTTGTACCACTAAACTTTTCGGCACCTTAATTTTAATACTTTCAGCGTTGGCTGTCAATAAGATTGAGTTCCTCAAAAGTCCTTTATATTTCTGTCAGCCTATCATTTACTCTCGTATATAGTATCATACTTTTCAATCATTACTGTCATTAAGTTGTCAATGCAATAATAATATACGAGAAATGAAACCTCTCAATTTTTTGCTTCCTTCATAATTTAAGTGTATGTATATGTATTATTACAATATTATTTTTCAATACAGTACTTATCGACATTATGCTGAGCTTTATACCGGTTCCGTTCCAAATTTCAGATTTTTCTACAACAACAACAGTATTAACTTTAATTAAAACTACGTGCGCGGCATTTTTTCATTTTTATTTTCACGTGATCTTATTCAGCCAATCAGTCCACTGCTGGACGTAGGACTCCCCAAGTACGCGCTACGTGATCACGGCTACTGAAAAGTGGCCAAAATGTCCAAATAAAAATCGCTTATCATTGCAAACTTATGCTCCAGATTATTTTCATTTTAGAAATGTGATAATAAAGTCATTTATCTATGTAAAACGGGAGAAAATTTGCATATTTATATGTAATGGCTAAATGTGAAAACCATGTAAAGCTATTAATCAAGTTAAATAAGCAAATACGTTGTTATCTACAAATTTTTTGTGTAGGTGTTATTTCACCGAAGTGAATGAATGCGTGACATCTGTCACATTTCTTTTGCCAATAAATTTTGACGTATGACAGATGAAAACGAAAACTTGTTTTGTGATTATTGTCTGTGCGACACAGTGATTGAAATTTGAAAATGGAAGTTCATCACGTTAAAATTCTGAATACAAATGTTTGTGGGGAGCATGTAGGTTGAAGTTTTTGTCCACAATATTATTTTATTTTTTTATAATTAGTATAATATTAAGGAACGCTTAAATGTGCTTGGTCCAATACGCACTTGGCTGATTTTTATGGAACCGACCCATTTTGAGAAGATGGAACTCTAGTGCTATTATTATTCTCATGTGCATCCGATTATTCGGCTAGCCTTTTGTCTAAGTAAGCATTATATAGTCACTTTCTTCAGAAAAGAAGCGTCGTAAAATTAGATTACGCAGCAAGCTTTATGCCGTTTTACAATAGTTTAAAAAAAATGTGTAGAAACTAAGATTTAGGAGTAGTAGTAGCCTAAATTAGGCAAAAAAAAATATGTACCTACACAGGTATGAAGAGTATCGCTTGGACAGATAATTATGTATTTTAAATAATTAAACTCATAATTATGTATTTTAAATAACTAATAATTTGCAATAAAATAATTAAATTACTTTTTATGTAAGTCAATAGCTAGTGACATTAATTTCAGAGCTATATAGGGAAAAGTTATGCAACCATCTTATATGGGGGAAGTTAAAAAAGTGTCCAGCAGTAGAGGAAGTTCGGGCAGCCCCGGGCACTTGCATGAATTGCTAATATTCATTCATCCTATGTGCCCTGCCTTATGCATCTAATCTAACAAATAAACAAAACAGGCACATATATGACTTAAATTTATTAATTTATAACTTGACCCATCGTCATAGTGACATTTTTTATTTTGACCTGAATAAATTTACTAATGGTAAATTTAGGCTAAACAAAGATACTATGTATCTGCCTTTTAAGTTACGAAGACGTATAGCTACTTTATTAGCATTTAATATACAAAATCATGACAAAGTTATGTATGATATAACTGAAAAACCTGACATCAATTTAAATAAAAACAATAATGTTTTTAATATTAACTCTACTATGAGTCCTAGACCTTTAAACTACTAGAAATGACCAAAGCTAAACCTACTTCTAATTTAAATATAGTTCACCAAAATATACAGGGTTTAGCAGGTAAAGACTTACAAATTGAACTTTTTTAAAAGAATGTAAGGTTCATGTCCTATGTATTACAGAACATTGGCTTAAAACTTTTGAAGTCATAAACTTCATAGAGCATTATACAGTGGTAAGTGCATTTGTAAGGAAGTCCGCTATACATGGCGGATCACTTATCCTTGTAGCAAATGATGTAAAATGTAAAGAGCGTAAAGACATTATGTCCCTTTCTGTTGAACGTACTGTGGAGGTTTCCTGTATTGAGCTTGAGCGCTATGTAATTGTCTGCGTCTACACGACCCCCACAGGGATTATAGTGTATTTGAAAGCACAATGGAGGAATTATTAATAAAATTAAATAAAACTGATAAATTGCCTATAGTTTGTGGGGATTTTAATGTTAATTTGTTGGAAATGTCATCAACTCGTACTAAGATCATTAATCTTTTCAAATCCTTTAATCTTATACATGTCTTTAATGAACCTACGCGTATAACTGCTACTACAGCTACTTGTTTAGACAATATATTTTGTAGTTGCAAAATAATCGATAAATCACTCATAGATGTACTACGGTCGGATCATTGTGGCCAGTTTATATCAATACCTTTTGACAGTATTAAAATCACTTCTAAAATAACCTGTAGACCGGTGAATTATCATCGCTTAAGAACCTTTAAAGATAATCTAGCCAAAAAAATTCCTACCTTGGATCTCAACAGCGAAGATCCAAACAACTTGTATAGTAGTTTCTTCGACGTTATACAAGCTGAATTTGAAAACACATTTAAAACTAAAACAATTAACAAAAGTAATAAACTTAAGTTTAGTGATTGGGCTACAAAAGGTATATATAAAAGTCGAATAAAACTGTATGAATTATACAGTGAAAAACAATTTAATCAACATACAGACTTTCTTGACTATATTAAAAAGTACTCTAAGACCTTTAAAAGAGTGTGCATCGCTGCCAAATCTTTATATTATAGTAACAGAATTAAAAAATCATCAAATATCATTAAGACAGCTTGGAGTGTCATAAATGACGCTTCCGGCAAAACTTCACGTCGAGATGATGGAATTGAGCTTGTAATTAACAATAACACCATTAGTAATACCTTTGAAATTGCACAAACATTTAATGAATACTTTAGGGATATACCAACCTTAACAACTGGCTCTTTGTCATCATCACCACTGGAAGCTGAGCTGCTAATGACACAGTGTGTTGATGAATGTAATATTTCATTCAAATTTAATCATATAGATACAAGTGATATTGTAAAAACGTTTAAATCATTAAACATTAAAAACACAGCTGATTTTTGGGGTATATCTTTAAAAGTATTAAATGACATAATAGACACTATTGCACTGTCACTAGTAGAAATATTTAATCGATGTGTAGATAAAGGGTATTTCCCGACTTAATGAAAGTTAGCAAAGTTATCCCTATATTTAAAAGTGGAAACAAAAACGACCCCTCCAACTTTAGGCCAATTTCTATTTTACCAACCTTAAGCAAGATCTTTGAAAAAATAATTTTAAATCAACTGCTCTCACATTTTAATATTAATAAATTATTTCATACTAAACAGTTCGGGTTCACCAAAGGTCGATCCACTACCGATGCAGGTGTTGAGCTCCTAAAACACATTTATGATGCTTGGGAAGGATCACAGAATGCCATTGGGGTATTCTGTGACCTGTCCAAGGCATTCGATTGCGTTGAACACGTGACCCTCCTAAAAAAGCTCAATTATTACGGTATTCATGGCGATTCTCTCAACCTATTATCGTCTTACTTAAATAACAGATCCCAAAGCGTTGAAATTAACAATGTCAAATCTTGTGAGACTGGCATATCTATGGGTGTGCCCCAGGGCTCTATTCTAGGTCCCTTCTTATTTTTGATATATATTAATGATTTGCCATATTTTATTAATGATATGTGTGAGGTAGTGTTGTTTGCTGATGACACATCACTTATATTTAAAGTCGATAGAAATAAACTGAACTTTGACGACGTAAACAACGCCTTATCCCAAATATCTAAGTGGTTTACTGTAAATAACTTATTACTCAATCCGAGCAAAACTAAATGTGTTAAGTTTGTTATGCCCAATGTAAAAGAATACGATATTAATATCTCTCTTAACGACACTAGACTTAATCTAGTAGATTCAACTGTATTCTTAGGCATTAACCTTGATCAGAAGCTCCACTGGGGCGCTCATGTATCTAGTCTCTCAGGAAAACTTAGTTCTGCTGCATATGCGGTCAGAAGAGTTAGGCAGTTCACTGACGAAGAGACTGCTAAACTAGTTTATTTTAGTTATTTTCATAGTGTCATGTCCTATGGTATTTTACTTTGGGGCAACGCTGTTGACTTAGAGACCATATTTGTTTTACAAAAAGAGCCGTAAGATCAATCTACAACCTCGGCCCTCGGGAGTCTCTTAGAGAATGCTTCAAGGAAATCAATATTATGACGGTCGCCTGCCAATATATCTTTAATAATATAATTTATATTCGTAATAATTTGAGTGCCTACAAGCAGTATAAGGATATTCACAATTTCAACACCAGGCATTGTAATAGACTGATATTGCCATCTTTTAGATTACAAAAGTACTGTCCTCTTTCTTGGGGGTTGGTATACGCTTCTTCAATAAGATTCCGAGTGAAATGTTAGATCTGCCTTTCACTAAATTCAAAACCAAATTAAAAAGTATCTTGCTAAAAAAAGGGATACTACACTATTGAAGAATACTTAAATGACAAAAATTCATTTACATAGCAGCTCACTCTAACATCTTATACTATATTTTGTTTAATGTTATCTTGCCAAGCTTGTAAGGGATTTATGGAGATATATTGCAGCATAACATTTTAGTACGTCATATCATTATTATAACTTTCATAATATTTTTCTTTCCTCTTATTGTGTTTTGGTCTTATTGAGTATACACTGTTTGCTACAACTCCATTAATTCTTCAAAAAGTAATTCTGTAACATACTTCTGTATAAAACTTATTAAAAAAAAACAACTTGAGATATAAATAGAATAAGAAACTTAAAGAAAAACATTATTTAGCTAGACGTGTTGCTGGGGAGTTTCTTGCCGCTTCTTCTCCTTAACAGCAATAACACGTTGTGAAGCGGTATACATAGAATAGAAAGAAAAATTAAATTTTAACTTATATATTTATATGACCTTCAAAAAGTGTTCTCCAGTGGAACTTATTTTGAATAAAAAACTTTGAATTTGAATTTGAATTTGAATTGAATAAAAAACAAATATCTTTATTTTATACTTAAAACAAAATTTGGAACTTCTTTAATTATATTAATTAAACTTTACTAATCATATCGTATTTTTCAACGGAATATATTGAGAATAATATTAGGTCTTGCTTTTGGTGTCATAGAAAACGGCGGGTAGCCCCGGACATAGTAATTAATGGTGACCCAACCGCTTTTTGGTCTTATTAACAGCACAATTATAATTAAAACACGATACATATATACAAACACAATCCTCGTGGACCGAGCTTTGCATACCCGGCACTGAATCTTAACTTGCCTTCCATTATACATTTAATTGCTTCTTTGACTTTATTGTCATCCAATTTTCCTCCTTTACTAATTCTTCCCTTAAATTTCGGTATATTTCAAGTATATCTGCAATAATAGTAACAATATTTTAAGATACTTTCCATAAATAAGCAAAATAATAATGCAATTGTAGTTTGTTAAAAAAATATTGCGAAATTCAAAATTGCCCAATCGTTATCATGCAACATTTTAAAATATAGCTCTTAAATTATACAACAATTGTTACAAATATGTTTTGAACCTTTAAATATATAAAATTTTCTAAAACATTGATAGATAATAGACAAGAATGCACGCTTATGTATTGTACTTGATAATCTGAAATGTGTTTGGGCCGTCTGCCTGTCTGCTGAACTCTGCAATAAAAAAAAAAAAAAGAAAAACTCGACTATTTACGTAGTCTAAAATAATTTAGTAAATATAATGCTGTGAGAAAACGTGCAGAGTGATTTATTTATTGTGAATTTTTAAAAATAGAAAACAAAGCGGAAATCTTTCAGTCCTTGTTCTCTTTTTTTCTCACTCTGATTACTTTTGGCGCTTCCTTTAAATTTTATCTTATGCTACTGCAGCGCCAACCTTATTATCCGCGTTTTGATGGACACTTTCAACACGGAGATCGTACGGTTTTTTTTATTGCCTGAAGCAGGCAAACAGGCAGACAACTCACCTGATGGAAAGTGGTTCGGCTATGGACTTTTGCAACACCAGGGGTGGCGCCAACACGTTGCCGACCTCTAAGATATTTTATAACGCCCTTCTTAAAGAACCCCATGTTGTAGCGCAAAGAGGAAACCGCGGCGGGAAGTTCCCTCCATATCATTGTGAAATTGATCTCCTTACCTCTACGCTCCATATTTAGAGCTAAGATGGTAGGTAAAGTTAAGAAATTCAACGGAAATTGATTTGATCAAGATTCGTTGAGTATTTTATGAAACGTGGTTCCATAGCAAAATAAAAAAAAACCACGAAACCATTCTTTGTGCATAGACAGCAAAAAAGGTACTTAAAAGCTATTCAATTCGAATCCTTAATATACAATTTCAGTAATCTTTAAAAATAATAAATTGTATGTACGTGGTTAGGAGTACAAGATGAAAAGACTTATTTTAAATTCAAGATGTTAGAAAAACTGTCATTAAGTAAATAGTGATCACGTTTTGTAATGTCGAAATAATCTATTTTTACATATTCACGTGAACCCAACTAAAGAAACAGGGACGCAAACTTTGTATTAAAATAATCTTCGAAAATTGAACATTTGCATAAATGTGTCACGTGTCATCACAGATCACGTGACACACATGTTACGCCATCAGGCTACGTCACGTGACACGCGGGTCACGATTTCACGCAGCATCCCGTAACGGGCGTGTCATGTACTTTTGTCACAAAAATATGAGGTTGAAAGTCCACTAAAAACCGCAGAAGGAATTCTAAAACAGTGCTTAAATTGAATAAAATTTTAAGGTCTTTTTCAGTGTGAATATTCGTGTGAAGTAATCAGATCTTGAAAAATCTTAAAGGTTGCCAGATATTTACTTTTGAAGTCGAAAACTTGCTTTTTTAACTATAAGGTGGAAAAGTTGGGAAGAAACATGAGTTTTCAATTAATTGCCTTTTTTGGGTGGTATAATGCTTTTTTATAGTCAAATAACAAAAATAGTTAACGCTCGTTGCCTCTATGGAGTACTCTAAATGCCACGCACTTGTCCAATTCGATTAAAAAATAAAAGTGCATAGCAAATTGTACCCTTCAATTTCCCGTTAAAATTGGACGTGTTACAATAAGTTCGTTGACAATTACAACAACTGAGATAGTTTTTATCATATTACTAAACACCGAAGCCTACTAGATATTCTACGAGCATAGCAAATTATGATGTAATTTCTGTAACGAGTCAAATTGCGTATTAATTGTAGTTTAAGTTTAAACGATAATATTTTTATCATGCTACTTTGAAAATAATGTTAAACTGGAAGAATGACGGGTACAAATATAAAGGTAGACCAAAACAGAGATGGATAGATTGTGAAGGATGACAGATAATTTGTGGTGTGGTAAAGAATGTACATCTGTCATAATAAAGGAGTATGGAAAGAAAAGACATATTTTGTCAAGTGTCGACGCAAAATAATTGGGAGAAGATGAAAGAAAAGAAAGAAATAAACTTTGAAAAGTAAGATAATACTTACAAAATAAGTATGGTATTTTTGCAGCCGGTTCTATTACACATATAAAATAATTTAAAAAATTATCGTAATGTGTATCATCTAACTAATTCTGGTCTCGTAAGTAGTGACCCTTATACAAAACCAAGGAGGTTATGCCGATTTTAAGATAATAAACAATGTTTCTCAGTTGATTTGACTGTCAAAATCTTAATAAGAATTTATAAATATATTCTCCAGTCGAATTATGTTTGAATAAAAATTGTTCGAGAGTAGATAATTTTCAAGGACATTCGGTGTATGTTTTCTGTACATTATTATCTCGAGCCTTTGTCATGCGAAACACGCTCATTTGGAATTACATGCGTGAAAAAGCGCACCTAATCTATGACCAGCCGTGCTTAGAATAATTGTGATTCAATTAACTTACAATTGAAATACGAAAACAAATAGTAAATTAATTGTAATGGTTGTGTACGCTGGTTTATTTTAATTGGATTTCAATTGTATGTTGGGATGTGTTTGGTTACGAATGTTACAATTACATTGATAACAGAACTTTTAGGCAATTCTTTTCCGAATAATAGCCAAGCGTATATTACTTCGTATTAGTTTTTAAGGCATTTTACGGCCTGGTAACACAGCTTTTAAGTCAAGTCTTATTTATAATTCATGACTTCACCTGTTGAAAACTAGGTAAATTACAGGTCTTTGACTGTCTTTTAACAATGGGGTGCTCGTGGTTACTAAACAGTAGATACTTCTTTATAAATACAAATCGTGCATAAAATAATCCATTACAACCAAATTCATATATATTTTAATTTCAATTTTTTTTACAATGTATTTTATTTTTTACAATTTTGTTGTAGTGTGAATGAAATATTCAACTTTGAATTGGAAAAAAATCATAAATTATCGCTTATCACACACCTCTCGTATTCATATACTATGTAAGAGAGCAACAGTTTTCAGACGCTTTTGATTATTACTCCAAAAGTAAAACATAAAATTATAAATATTTTTGCATTGTACGTACCTACTAAACGTATACAGTGTAGTTTCTAAGCAGGTAATTTTTTTCGATCTTGCGACATGACACTTGCATTTGAAACTTTACTTGATGATATTCCTCAAGTTTATAATGTTAGTATAATTAGGAATTAGTTTAGATGAAATCCCAGAAAAAGTGCTTGTACAAAATTATTCAAATACGTATATGGCATGTTTTCTACAGCCAGGTGGTAGGGATTTTGTCCGTAGCTATCACCCTTGGTCTAGAGCAGGCCACCACAAGATCCTTGAATTGTGTTCCAGCATTAGTGCACGGTTTTAGATCCCCTGCGAGGCCGGCAGCATCTTTGGTATTGCAAATATCCACAGGTGACGGTAAGTGTTTTCACTCAAGGCCCCAATTCTGCTATTATAATAACGTCAGAATGGTTGACCTCTGACATCGTAATGGTTGATTTTGTATGAAAAAACTGTCATTATGACGCTAGTAGTCGACCATTCTGGCGATATAGTAGCAGAATTGGGGCCCGAGTGGGCCGTCAACCTCTCTGCTGTACACCAGCAATAAAAAAGGAACTTGTGAAAACAAGAAAATTAATTCACAGTAGATTACAATATTTATAGACCATCAATTTCTCTGTCTGTACACCAGCAAAAATATTTGTAAAAGTTGAAACTTGTTGACAAACAAGAAAATTAATTCACAGTAGATTACAATATTTATAGACCATGCATATTTATAAAATGTCAATATTATGCAACTATTGAAGAATATGCAAAAAATATTTGTAAATAGTAGGGGTGAATACTCCTCTGCTCCCTAGACGCTACAGGGCCCCTGCAGCGGTATTTCAGGGAGGGAAATCATGCGCATATCTGCGCCTCGAGCGCTCGCTCACTTCGGCGCTCGCGAGACGCATGCGCACTTGTACCTCTCTCCCTATCTCGTTCCGCGGCCTCCTTTTGAGATATAATAGTCTCGCAGAAATTGGCCGCACCCACCCAATGATCATCGCTATGCAGCATGGCTTGCACCAAACTGCCCAGCGAATCGATCGGACCTACTATTGTCACGAGTTCAAACCTCTGGGGTGCCCATGCTGCGCACTCGACTAGCGTATGAAACGCCGTGTCTTGTGCGCCACACTGGCGGCATCGGGGTGAAGGCAAGCAGCCCGCAATCTGGCACAGATACTTATCGAAGCAACCGTGCCCAGTAAGTATCTGCGTCATTCTGAAGGTCAGAGTTCCGCGTTTCCGCGAGAGCCATCGCAACAGCTGGGGTCGAACCGCTTCCACCGTATCAATGCCAGCGACAGGGTTTTCCAATTCTACTGACCAAGATAGGATCATGGTCGCGGTTTCCCGCGTCCTGATCGCCTGCAGCTTAGCCAGGCAGTACACCTGGCCACGTGCGAGAGCATCCTGTCGGGAGCGCCGAACTTTGGCAATTACGTCCGCCTGGAGATCCCTATCCTGTATTCCGCCATCTGTTGCCGAGTAGTGTCAACTGGTTCCGAATTTTTATATCATAAAATTTATTCGACTCGCACCCGTATTTCAGTGTAATAAAGCAATTAAATTGTCAGTCACTGGAAAGTAAAACGTCAAGTTTATGAGCACTCCCCGAGTCGCATTATAAATCGTTTACCTCTATTCTGGAATTAGTGAAATCGATATGTAATCGACTATTAGCAAATAAAATGGTTTACGTGATTTTAGTTTGTTTTATTAGTTTTGTTTTATTAACAATGAGAAAGATTATAGAAAAACGTCATAGTTTAACTCGTGCCTAGTAATGAGAGGTTTCTAAACATATTTATTATTGAAACTAATACATTTTATGTTCTTATAATGGTCGGGCTCTATCTGGGGTTATACGTCCGCCCGGAAAACCTTTTTTTTTTTAAAGCAGGGGAAATGCATTTCGCACATACCGGGTCCTTTGCTAGGGATTAGACCGTTGTTGATCATGCAGGCTTTCCACTGAGGCAATCGAAACAATAATCAACCGGCTTGTGTGGAGACTCGACTAATCAATACCCCACTAAAACCACCCTCCTCCCATGTGCCCCGCGCTTATGGTAGGAAAGGCGTGAGATACAGAACTTAGTTACGCCCACACCGATCCTAGCGCACAAGTGCTTGAGAATGCCCCGGGAGAGGCAAACTCACTTCGTCCTTATGAGACACTACCGTCTCGCAGAAATTGGCCGCACCCACCCACCAATCGTCGCTGTGCAGCATGGCTTGCACCAGATCGCCCAGCGATTCGATCGGTCCTACAAGTGTCTCGAGTTCAAACCTCTGAGATGCCCATGCTGCGCACTCGACTAGCGTGTGTAACGCCGTGTCTAGCGCGCCACACTGGCGGCATTGGGGTGAAGGCAAGCAGCCCGCAATCTGACACAGATACTTATCGAAGCAACCGTGCCCGGTAAGTATCTGTGTCATTCTGAAGGTCAGGGTCCCGCGTTTCCGCGAGAGCCATCGCAACAGCTGCGGTCGAACCGCTTCCACCGTGTCAATGCCAGCAACAGGATTTTCCAACTCTACTGACCAAGATTGGATCATGGCCGTGGTTTCCCACGTCCTGATCACCTGGAGTTCGGTCTGGCCATAGATCAGGCCACAGGCGAGGGCATCCTGTCGGGAGCGCCGAACTTTGGCTATCACGTCCACCTGGAGAGGCCAGGGCGGCGCCTGGAGATCCCTGTCCTGTATTCCGCCATCTGTCACCGAGTAGTGTCAACTGGTTCCGAATTTTTATATCATAAAATTTATTCGACTCGCACCCGTATTTCAGTGTAATAAAGCAATTAAATTGTCAGTCACTGGAAAGTAAAACGTCAAGTTTATGAGCACTCCCCGATTCGCATTATAAATCGTTTACCTCTATTCTGGAATTAGTGAAATCGATATGTAATCGACTATTAGCAAATAAAATGGTTTACGTGATTTTAGTTTGTTTTATTAGTTGTGTTTTATTAACGATGAGAAAGATTATAAAAAAGTCATAGTTTAACTCGTGCCCAGTAATGAGAGGTTTCTGAACATATTTATTATTGAAACTAATACATTTTACGTTCCTATAATGGTCGGGCTCTATCTGGGGTTATTATAGCTAACGATCGCTTCACGCGGATGTAGATTTAATTGTTTATTGTAATTGCTGATTTTAATAGTAACATAATAACAACTGTGTCAATGCCATAATGCTGTATTTAGTGATAGATGTTTTCTGTCGCTAAATACAGCATTATGGCATGTTACTTTTTTATTGGTGTACTTATAAGTTTTTTGTTCGACCGTTGTCTTCCTTAGTGTTAAGAAAAGACGCGATCTGGGTTAGAGCATTCTTATCTAGAAGACAACTATAGACGTGCTTTGAAGACTCTCAGATTGTATTAGTCCAAAAAACAGAGTAAATTCCATTCTTCGTCAGAATGCGTCAGGTAGAAGCAAAACGCGTCGTTCGAACTGGTGTTTTTTTTTAAATATTCAGTGTTTGTGTCCAGAATAAGGACGCGAGGGTCGATGCCCGCGTCGATTTCGGCAGCTAACTAGCGATACGTCTGCAGAATCGATAATAATCGATGTCTAGACTACATAGAGTCGGGACACTTCGATTTCTTTGTTCAACGCTACCTTTTAAGTATTTCAATAAGTTTTCTATACAGAAAAAAAGAATATTATTTTGGGAACTAACATCGATAATTTTGAATGAATGAATAACTTTACTGCACATACATTAAAGTACAATGGGCGGTCTTTTCGCCTTCATAAATGGCGGCCTCTGTATGTTGTAGAGAGAATACAAGAAAGGTTTCTGTAGTAGTGTATAATTTTTGCATGATTTTTCTAATTCTGACATATCTATATTTAAAATATTAAATTAAAAATAATATATTTTTTTGTTGTAAACTCTGTGGTGAGTGGGCTGGGGTTTCGAAGGCGAAAAATTATATTGTAACATGCCTGTCATCTCTTCAAGTTTGTATATGAATGGAATGGTATAATTTATTCATATACAAAGAGAAGTTATTTATTAATTTTCCACAATATTGTATCAGATTTTTGAATTGAGGTGACTCGCTCCGAATAAGTTAGGATTCTTTTTAGCTGGTTTGGCTAGATATTTAAATAGTGTAAAACGATTTTTATGGTTTATATCCTATAGCCTTCCTATATATTATTTGTATGGAGCTTATGTCACATTTTAACCGATAGTAAGGCAAATGGACGGTCGGTAAGATATAGGAACCGGGAAATAGTTAGATGCCTTTATCCCCGGTTTGAGATTACGCCCATGGGAGTCATTAGCAATATTCCCCTGGAGTGGTCATAAAAAGAATTAGTTGAATCAACTGAATTTCGTTTGGAAAGTGAGACATAGAAACTCGGCTTTAATCATTTCCCCAGTTCTTATAATTAACCTTTTCATTGTTACTTACCAAAAGCATTTGCACTTCAGGGGTAGGGGCTAGGACGGACGTTGAACCTTGCGAATGAGACAGCACTCAAAACTAAAACGTCCTAATAACTTGATATTTCGTTTAGAAATATTGCCTTATCAAATAAGAAAATAAGGTTGCTTTTAGCTTGGTTATTATTGCGGGATCGTTGAGCTTGAAAGCGTTTTAACAGCCGAGTTCTAGAACATCATAAATGTTCCAATATTGGCAGACAAAAGACAGCTTTAATACATCGCAATATAGTGGAAAATAGTTTGTGGATGCTAAAGTTAAGATCGCAAGTCTTCCTGGTACAACATATCATATCAATTAAGGTATCAGCTCGCTTATTTGAGGAAGCAGGGTATTTAGTGCACGTGTCTGTTTATTGAATATGGAATTATTATACAGATAATTTCATATTTAATTCTAGACGAGTTTAATGGGGGTATAGTATAGATTACATGAATATTTAAAAACATCGGTCAAGTGTGTAGCAGCACTATTTACAAAAAAAAGGTCCGTGTATGTATATGAAAGAATGATTTGTTAAAAACGTTTTTTTAAATCGGCAGGCAAACAAACACTTTGTATATCCCAAATTAAGCAAATTACGCTTCTGTTATGGGTAATATACAACAGATTTCTCTGGGTCGATCCCAGACACCCAGACCATAGTAAATAAAGGAGTAAATTCGTTTCCGAAATTTACCGTATCAGGAATCGAACCCGGAGCCTCTGCGTTGCAGCCGGCAAAGACTTAGACCGCTCAACCACAGAGACCTTCAAAAACTTTACTGAATGGATCTTGCTCAAATAATGGATTTTATTTTTTTACAATAAAAAAAACACTCAATATTTCAAAAATTTTGACGTATTTAGGAGCGAATATTTCACCACCTCGTACGAAAATTGCCTTAAAGAAAAGGTTACTAAGAAACGTCATCACGAACACCTAACTATATTACAATTAGTACTTACCACTCTTATTATCCATCTATTGATTCCTTTTACCTTGTCCCTTCTTCCCTAGGTTTCTTTCCAAAGTGCTCAGAAAAAATGTTCTCAAACTACTCAACTGAAAAAAATATTAAAAATATATTTTATAAATTTAGTTTCATTCTTCTCAACGATAAAAAAATTTGTTCCCAAAGAAAAACAACTTATTTCAAATATTATACATCTGTTTCCAAACTAATCAACGAGTTTATTATTTGTCGATATTAATTGAAAAGTATTTTATTTTGTTTTTTACAGTCCGTTTCCCTGAGCCTGGTTTATAAGGTCAGATTGTTGTCCAACTTTGAAAACTACGGTAAGATAATATTAGAAAAATATTGTTACACCATACGCCATAAACAAACAAACGTCTCTATTGTTTTATATGAAGACTGGTTCACGATATATGTACATACATGATTATATTTATAGATATTTGAGATCACGTTGCAATGTGCATGATGCATGAACGCATTCTGAAGATGCTACACAGCATCTTATGTCTATTTCATACTTGATTTGAATTTGTAATTGTTGAGCGTATGTTCATCCTAACTATAGTTATTTCGTAGTATTGTGTAAATCTATTATTTGTACTTATTATTCTATCTCTCTTTTCTTTCACCATATCCCAATTATTTGGGGTCGGCACAATATGTCTTTTCCTTCCACACTCCTTTATTCTGACATACATCTTCTGTTACACTACATATCATCATATCATCCTTCACACAATCCATCCATCTTTTTTGGTCTACCTTTACATTTGTACCCATCCATCTTGTAGTTTAACATTCTTTTTGTCACGTGACTTTCATCCCTCCTCATAATATGCCCATACCAACTTAATCTTCTTCCTCTCAATTTTTCAGTATTCATTATTCTATATAATACTATAAAATAAAATGATTTAATAAAACTACGTTTTAACGGTTTTGAGCGCGATATTTTATTTGCTTTTATTATTCCGACATTTACAACATTACGACGACGACGATTAGATTAGACTCCCACATAGTAAATAATAACCATAAACAAAAATTAAAACTAAATAATTAAAATGAATAAGTTAGCTGGGAGGATAAATAAAACTTTAACAGTTCTCATTGGCACTTGACATCTTTGTCTTCCGCGATAACGACTACTGAAAAGTGGCCGAAACGTTGTAATAGTAAAAATCAAATAATATACCGCGCTTAAAACCGTTAAAATATAGTTTTATTATTTGTACAAGTCGCGAAAATTTAAGAAAATAATATCTTTAAAGTGATTTATTTATTTGAAACTACAGTAAACTTTTTGTTATAACTATATTGACTAATTTCTCACCTTATCCATTCTTGTGCAATACCACACATCCATCTCGACATTTCATCTTTTTTTTATTGCATGAGTTCAGCAGACTGACAGACGCTACGCAGACGCTACCACGCTATACGCTCGCCTATGTATATTTGTAACAACAAAGGTACTAGCAATGTGCTGCCGCTCTTTAAAGGTAGTCTGGAATATTGCCACTAATGCCGAAACACAACTTAAGATTGTTATGGCGGCATGCACTAGACCTACCCTACCACCTGGCGAAAACACAGCTGACTGGAGACGTGTGGTGTGTATGGTCGTATTACAGATTTACATATGTAACATTTTAGTTTCAGTAATATTAGCTTGTCAATCCGTCTCTCAATCACCTTCACTCTGTGAGGTATCTGAATTCGGAGTTATATGGAAGTGTGGCTGATTGCAGTTTAAGAAACACAGCACTAAAGATTCTGCCGAAACCTCAAAGTTCTCCATCTCAATATTATAAATTCTATTAATACCGTCTTGAATTATATGGAAATCGAAAAGCTTTTAAACTTAAACTTCATATTTTCTTAAGTTTTCGCGACTTGTATACATAATAAAACTACGTTTTAACGGTTTTAGGCGCGATAATTTATATGATTTTTATTATTCCGACGTTTCGGCCATTTTTCAGTAGAAGTGATCACGGAAAAAAGATGTCAAGTGTCAATAAGTATTGTTAAAGTTTTATTTAGCCTACCGCCAACTTGTTCATTTTGATTATTTAGTTTTAATTTTGTTTATGGTTATTATTTACTCTATGGGAGCCTAATCTAAATTACCACCGCTTCGCAACATGTTGTGGCTTGAAGAGAAGAAGCGGCGCAAGAAACTCTTCAGCAAACATGCCTAGGTCTAATAATTTTATATAATATTAAAATGGGTGGAAGGAAAAATAAAATAAATTATCAGTCAAGTCGGTTAGTGTTCCGGTGCACGCAGAAAGAGCCCACAGTGTCTTGAGGTCTGGCAGTTGGTTTTTGCTGGGTTTGGGTCTTAATAGTTTTGATGGTCGGATCCCAAACAGGTGGGACTTGCCAACCATCTTCTCTATTGAAATTTGGGTATTTTTTGATTTCAATAGCCTCATGCATCATTCTGGGTATAAAACGAAAACTCGGAATAATAAAAACCAAATAAATTACCGCGTTTAAAACCGTATAAAACGTAGTTTTATTACTTAAACTTCATATAAAATTATAGCATTTTTAAAAACAATAACTTGACGAAATTAATGCCGTTCTCGCGAATACAAATCGATTCATATTTCACGCCAATAACGTCCTGAAAACGAAGACCGATCATCGACCCCTTGGTCACGTCGTATCTTAAGCTGAAATCAATTTCTGTATGAATAAAAAACGAGAATTTCTCCAACTTTGAATTGCGGATTGCTATTAAATATTAATACTCTGTTTTGCCGTTATGGTAATTAAATCGATTCTATTGTTTCATTTTGCAGGCAACACGTCAGTAAATTGTTGAAACGAAGTGGCTGAAGCCCAGTGCATTGGGCTACTTATTCGAAAGGGTTAATCAGGGCCGGATTCGATTGTTTAAATACATAAGGCACTACAATTTTTGTAGAATATTAGAAAAGACACTCGCTGATGAAGCGTTCAGAACAGGGCAGTTACCAAAAAGTGTACAGACGTAAAGAGCGCAAACCGATCACCCTATACTTACGCAATCTGCTAGTTTTGAAAATTACTTACAGAACATTAACATTGATGAAAATGATACACTTAATGTATAGAATTGCAGCAGTTTGTAAAAAAAATAATGTTGAAATACAAAGACGGTATATATATATATATATATATATATATATATATATATGCGTGCGTGCGTGCGTTTGTGTGTGTATAGAGATATATAGGTGTGGATAGTTGAATAGTAAAGCATATCTATTGTTGCCAAAATGGCTACGAACTCCTAAAAATGGAACAGGAAAAAATAATTTCTATGTTTTAATGTCCAAGAAAATAAAGAGCTAATAGAGACGTCTCACGTGACCAAAAAACTGATCTATACCTCGGACAACGCATTATTACCGTTGCGTTTCAGCGTGGTAATGTAGCCAGTCTTTTGGGAACGTTTCCAACTGACACCGGTCTGGCATTACATTTTATATTTTAATTTTAATTTCTATATAAATTATATTATCAAGAGCTAATTGGAAAGTTAATCCGAAAGATTTTTTTATTGCATGAGTTCCGCAGATAGGCAGACGGCCCACATGATGGGAAGCGGTTACCATGACCTATAGACATTTGCAACACCAACTTAAAAATGCGGTGCTGCTCTGAAAAGAGAGACTGGAACCCGGCCACTAATGCCGGAATACAACTTAAGGTTGTTATGGTGGCATACTCCAGACCAGGAGTGGTAGCCATACAGATGGGCGAATACCATATCACTTGGTTGTGGGCTGTTTTGTCACCACTCATGAAAGGCCGCTCGGCCGTAAGGAATTGTATTCTTTCTCCGTTCCTGCACGGATAGCTAGAACATTAAATTTTACATCAATTTGGAAATTAAAATTTTCAAATCTGGACCTGTGCTCCAAAGAAACAGTGCAAAGGGTTTAACGAACTATCACGTGGCTTGCCACGATACCAGCACCCTAGCTAGCACTGCATCTGAAGCCAACATTTGAATGTTAAAACCGACACATCATCAATTAATCATACATATACGAAGAGGTAACGTCGAGTCCATTCTTAGAATTTTGTAAATGAAATCATTATATTATGAACTAGCCATGCCTGTGACTTTATTCACGCAAGACTTATATTCAACTGTGACACTCCTGAGCGCATCATTGTCTGTAATCACGTTTTTTAACCAACTCAAAAAAGGAGGAAAGGTTGTCGATACGCCGTGTATTTTTTTTTGTTATGTTCATTTATAACTTTTTGTTTTTGAACTGATTTTGGTTATTCTTTTTGCGTTCGAGTCCACGAAGCTTCACAATGTTTTCATATGAATTATGTTGCTATTGAATATTGGATTCCGAAGATATAGCAGGATTTTTTTAAATAGGCAGAAAAATATATAGTATACATTAGTTTTCACGGGCTTTCAGGAATAACTTTATTGTTTCTGAACCGATGTTGATCATTCTTATTGCGTTGGTTCAGTATAAGTTCGGAATAGTTTCATATAAATTTCGCAGTCATTGGAGCATATGCGAAACTTAAAAGTGAAAAATAAAAAATTCTAGTTATAATAACACTGATTTCGAGAGTAAGTAAAAAGCCACCATGAATATTTGTAATATTAATTAATGATTTATCTATAATACCTTGAAGTCAGTACCAAGCAAAACATAAAAAACAACAAATTTGAAAATATATTAATTTTATCGAGACATAGAAAATGTTTATTTTTGCTTTTTAGTTACTTTTCATGTTGTTTTTTTTTTTTGAATTATTTTTATTAACCGATGATCTCTATATAATTGGATACCATAATTAACAACTCTTTTCTTCCTCCTCTATTCTGACATACATCTTCTGTCACACCACAAATCATCATATCATCCTTCACACAATATCTTTTTTGGTCTACCTACATTTGTACCCATCTCTATCTTGTAGTTTAACATTCTTTTTGTCACTTGATTTTCGTCCCTCCTCATTATATGCCCATACCAATTTATTCTTCTTCCTTTCAATTTTTCAGTCACGGGTGCAACTTTGAAAGGTTATGTACTCTCTGTACACTGATAACAAGGCACTTAAATCGAAGATATTCTTAAGAAGATATATCACTTTAAAAAAGGTCTTATGGACAATGATGCACTCGAAAGATTCACTCTCATATCTTCTAAGCCCTGCTCGATTGAAAGGAACATATACAAAAAATTAAGATAATTTTTTTGTTATGATCCTTAAAATTTTCATTGAAATTCTTTTGAGCTTCCTCCTCTCCCTTAAGAGAGCAGCAGCGCATTTGTAGCACCTTTGGTGTTGCAAATATCCATAGGCGATGGTAACCGCTTTCCATCAAGTGGGCCGTCTGCCTGTCTGCTGAACTCCTGCAATAAATAAATAAAATAGAGCTGTGTCGGAAACTGATCAAGTCCAACTTTTGGACAGAGGGACAAAAAATTTATTATAATATATAATTTAGAAAGACAGAAAAATAAAGAAAACGTTTATTTAAAGAAATAGCGACGTACATTATTAGTAGCAATGTACCTAATTGCTTGCATGTGATTGAAAAATAACTTTTTGCAATTTTTGCGATTGCACGTCAGAAGTGAAAACTTGAATCTGAGCGTGATGGTCACGCGACTTAGTGCTTTTTCCCCACCCCAAAAGTGCCCAACGCGCCTAATAAAGTTTGCACTTCAAAAGTAGCATAATTTGAGAATTTTTTACGCCGCATTTCAGCAAACAAGGTTTGCTGCATTCAACTTATTGCTGTGCTGGAATTAT
This sequence comes from Dendrolimus houi, assembly GCA_039645545.1. Classification (NCBI taxonomy): domain Eukaryota; kingdom Metazoa; phylum Arthropoda; class Insecta; order Lepidoptera; family Lasiocampidae; genus Dendrolimus; species Dendrolimus houi. Next base: position 10,237,677 of record CM077139.1, read on the forward strand.
TTCCGATACACTCTGATTTTCAATGCAAATATGTGCGCAGCTCGTCGCACATATAATATTTATTTAACGCTGACGTTGTTGGCGATACTCTGGTCGTTGTAGGTATAGAAGCTAAACACTGTTAGTGGTGGAAACTTATAATAAATCACTTTTACAAAACAAATACATATGCACTCGACTACAACCGAAATAGAAAGAAGTAAAAAGCAACGACAGTATTGCAAGTTTAAAAATAATATTAGCTTATCTTGGTGTTGCCAACAAACCTTCCTTTTAGCATGATACCAAAATGGCCTAAAAATTTAACTATTGTACGTCTCAAATTAGTAACAGATATGAAATTTTGTGATGTTAAATTAAGATTTAAACAGTATAATGACGTCAATAGTTAAACTAAATATATTTTCCTATTTAACATTTTTTTCTTCACCTGTTTAGAATAAGTCACGCTTATGCTGAAATCACGCGCCAGTATTAGATTGTTTATCGTAAATTTATTTATGTTAAATTCTGATAATTGGTACGGTATATACACGGAAGATTTTCGAGAAAGTAACACAATTGTTACGACTGTTTTCCACATACTTGGCCCTTTTGCGTACGTGACAATTTCGCTTATGAAATATACATAAGCTAAAATAACATTTACTTTTTGTTCTTGTTTTCAATGGTATAATGATAAGGTAATGCTGCATAACATTGGTCCCGTTTTGAGTTTTAGTAAAGTAACTCTTGCTATATTTCATTTACATATATGCGCAGGAATTTTTAAGAAAGAACTGTGTCTTATAAAGATAGATCGACCAGACGTCTTTGAGAACGCACCGCAAATAACCGCGAGCAGTTTGGGAATATCTGAAAATGCAAAAACGCCGCGTACGAACACGTACAGCGGTTGGCGTTTTTGTTTAATATTATTTCATTAACACAATTTAATTCTAATGAACAGCGTGTGTTGTGATAATCATCTGCACTAGTTCGGTCGATAATGAATATGAAAATCGAACGCGTTTAACCGCCGCGTCGTGCGTGTGCCACAATACTAATATGAGACTAAAAATAGGCGCGTTTTTAAACAGCACTACAAATTCAAAAATACGTTTTTAAAATCAGCCGCTAAAAATAACTACTAATGCGTGACCTTGTATTGATAGCTATATGCTACATTTTCCTGCGGTTTTCAACCGCTGACGTTAAATCGCAGTGCGTACTCGGACGACCAGACCAGACGTTGGCCATTCGATCATCTCTTAATAGACTTTTTTTTATTTTTACTCCTCTTCCCATGCGTTTTACGTGATCCAGCTAGCGGAGGTGTTGAAAATTTATTTCTCTTACAAGAGTTTAACCCGCGGCTGCGCCACGGGACAACCTCTGGTACATGCCTCTTGTTTAAAGAGCAGGCGTTAATACAGGTTACTTTGTACTAAATGATTATGTGAGTGCTATTTGCACCCGGAAGATTAATTACATTTTATATCACAAACTATCCCATCTCTCGGCAAGGCCAAAAAGGACAAAAAGGCCAAAAAGGACAAAAAGGACAAAAAGGACAAAAACGTCAAAAAGGTCAAAAAGGCCAAAAATGACAAAGATGACCCAAATGACCAAAATGGCAAATCACAAAAAACCTATCTTACTTTTTGGGATAATCTTTACATAAATCTATCCCAAAATCTATCCCAATATCTTGGATAAAAAGTATTCCTTGTCCACCCTCGGTATTAAAATTACATATATACCAGTTTTCAGCCAAATCGGTCCAGTACTTTTACCGTAAAAGCATAACAAACAAACAGACAAATATATTTTTATCCCGAAAACTATCCCATTTTCGGGATAAAAAGTATCCTATGTTCATTCTCGGCATTGATATATATATATATATATATACTGAGTTTCAGCCAAATCGGTCCAATGGTTTTTCCGTGAAAACGGAACAGACAGACAGACAGAGTTACTTTCGCATTTATAATATTAATAGGGATTATTTTCGGCTAAAGATATTACAGTCACTTCAATTTTTTTTTAAATTTCAATACGTAATCTGCGTTCTTGTTAGTAGCACTATACACTTCACACTACACACTATACACTTCTCTATAAACCTTCATTCATATAGAACTAATAGTTACTAGTTACCAAGAAAAATGGCTAAGACACACTGGAGGCTTTTATGGCGAAGCCTTAGGTGAGTAGCGACACCTTGTACCAGACTCCGGGGGCCAAGCCTCCGTCCTTGCTTTAGCCAGCTGGCACGGAGTGGAGATCGTTAGAGCTAAGACTCAAGCTCCAAGGATGAAAGTGATAAATGGCATAACGTCGGAAGTAGCTTCGGTGAACCTGTATCCCTCTCGACACCCCTTAGCCACTCATACCGTATAAACAAACGGACATGACGATTTCATTAGGAATCCGTTATTGCCAAAATGACTATGGAACCTAACTAGGGTGGAGGAGTGAGACGCAATGCTCTTCCGTCTCAAAGGAAGATCCTCCATAGGCCCATCTATTACTGCTAGAAATTCTGTATGTATTCTTTGTATATTTCGGCAAACGTTTGCGACCTCAATTATTGCACAGAGCCATCTAATGGCTTATAAGTGTTCCACTACACATACCCTTTATGCCACCTTTCTTAACACATCCTAAAGGCAACGCTTTTGCCTTCGCCTTCTTGGTTTGCTTTCGCCTTGTTGCATGCGCCTATAGGTGATAACCATTTTCCATTAGCTGGGCCGTCTGCCTGTCTGCCAGCATCGCAATAAAAAAATCTTTCAAACTGTTATGTACAACAAATTATCATTTAAATGCAATATCGGCAACGAAATGTATTCGTGAAATATAAATAAGTTTGAACTGTTCACAGTTATTTGATCTAAAAAGTTTAGAGGCTATTCTACATAATTATGTAGTGCAATCTCAAAAGGTTGTTGTGATATATCGTTTTAAATGAACTGCTGATAAACTTAAAACTATATTGAAAGAATTATTTCATATTAATTGATTTACAATGCTACATTGTATACGTTCATGATTTTCCGAGTGTTAAATCCCGATAGCGATAAGAGAGTCCGTTTGGAACTTCGGGATCCGTTTTTCTATTTTTTTCTTTTCTTCGTGCGTTCTTCGGCATCCCTTGATGAAAAACTTTACGACGCCAAGAAAGCATTTCTATTGCCTACCACTTATATTGAACCTGGCGGAGATAGCATGGCTAGACATTTCCTCCCCACGTAGTTTGTCAGCCCCCGTAAAACGAGACAGCACACTGATACATGAGCATAGTACGGATAAAAAAGGAATTTATGCTTCTCGGTGATCTTCTTATTTGGCCGTTAAAACGAGGTTGAACCTTGAGGTAACCTAACTGAGAACAACTTCTTTGCCCCGGCTATAATTCGGTGTGTAACTACCCACTGGTAACTGAGTGTGGAGCCGTTCGAGAGTTTCCCACCTTATTGTATAGTGGTGTTTCGATGGTTTTCGTTTTTCAATTTACGGAGTCAGTGGTTTCGTCAGAGGTTTCCGTGAGGCTTCGACTTTCGATGGTCATATTAGGCTTTGGGGTGGGTGTTTGTAGCTTATACTGATATTTCAGTGGCTTTTGCAGACTTCGCAACCTCATGACTTTAATCTGGTCAGGCGAATGTGCGAAATCAAGGGAGTCAGCAGCCAGGGGTATATTGGGGGCAATTCCATGGAATGACATGTAGTGACCATTATCGGCGTGGTCATATTCTCCACGGCAACATCTGCACAAATTTCTCAACACTGAGTATGCCTACATCGCGGGCGATTACGTCATTTCTGATCTAGGGATCCGCTTTTGTGTACATTAGCAGGGTGATGTTTTACTTGTTAGCTGTAGCCTGGATCTTTGTTCTCCGTTTGGCCAAGTACAGCAAATACTGGAGCCATATACCTGAGTCTCGAGCAGAGAGGTCTTACAGTTATAAACCAGACGATCAAACAAGAACTCAAACAAGAGATCAAAACAAGAAGACTATGCAATATAAGAAAAAATGTCTCGATATATTTGATAGTAAAGTACCCATTGATATTACATACAACAATAATATTCAATCAGAACAAAACAGATGTAATCTGCATGAAAAAAATTGACAATAATAAATCAAAAAACAATTCCTTGAGATGTTTACCAACACGCTGCTCCATTTAGAGCTTTGGGAGCGTTGACACCGAACTAAAACTGAATAAACGATGTTTATCCCAAGGATTGTTTCGCAAGATAATATTGTAGGGATTTATTTAGATTTATTGAACGTATTGACCCTGTTATTTGCAGATGCACGCCGTCATGTCTTTGGGTAACAACCTACATGACGGCGTGTGGATTATTCTCATATAATCTGGCAAGGTTGAATATAGAGTTATTTACGAAATCGTCGTATGATTCCTTTGTTTTCATAACTGGTTAGTCATCTGTGGTACTTACATCGATATCTGAACTAGTTTGTAATAAAGATTTTGGGATAATAAGTTACGTAGGTTATTTGTTGGTTGGTAGGTTACATTGTAAACAACTATTATACGTATATAACCCCGAATTTGATGGATTTATTATGTCAGAAGTAACATGACATCATCATTAGATACATTTCAATGGTTGGCGACAATTTTCATAAAAAAATTGATCCCAAATAAACATTTTTGAGAAATAAATTTTAATCTGGAAGTCGTATTCAAATTCAAAGGTTTGCATTGCACTGAAAAGTTTTTTTCGTGTTTTGTTTCTATTCATTAATTTAATTGAATATTTATTTAGCTCGCGAAGTATTTTTACTCGTCACAGTTTTTCTAAAAAGAACAAATTACATGTATCCTTTATTCACTTTCCAACTAACTCGCAAATAATGCAAGTCTTATCTGTTTAATCCTATAGCCATGCTTTCGCACAGTACAAAATTAATATGACATGCACGAGGCAATAAAACGATAAAATTGCATAAAAGTCTAGATAATTGTTTTGGCGTGATGAATAAATGCTTATTAAATCGACAAAATAGTATTATTACAATGTGCACTAACACGTGACAAGAAGTTTGTAATGAAGTTTAAATGATTTGTATGCATTAGGTACCTTTTTGAATAGGAAGTGATATAGTAATATTAGCACTTTGGTATCATCATATTTTTTTATATTATTTTAGATTTAATTTCATTCTCTATATTGAAATAAAAAAGGAAAGAAAGAGTTCGTCTGTAAAGATAAATGGATAGATAATTATCGGTATTCTAATGTTGGATATTTATTAGCCAAAACCAAGTTTCTTAGCAAAAAGATTTAAATTTAGACAGCGCACACAGACGCAGAGGGAAATATATCTAAGTATGTGGTAGGCTTGAAACGATTAACAAAAGATTGTGGATTCTATTCAAAGAGTGTGAAGGAATATTTCAGAGACCCAGTTCGTATATGGATTTCATTCAGTATTTAAAATGACTATAACTATGGAGACGGCTAAGACAGACGCCGCTTTAATGGAAAACCGGACCAACAAACGAAGTAAGGATAAGTTTGTGAATCAAATGACACATACATTACAAGATACCAGTGGCGCGGAGTGGAAATTCGGATAGGGTGAGCTGGTTGAAAAAACATACCGTATGACGCAAGCGCCGATTACACCGCTGTTGAAAAAATGTCTAACTCGCGATGTATTTTCTTATTACAATTTGTATTTTTAATTTAGCAATTTTATAGCATGTTCTGAAACAAAAACCGGTGCCTGATCGGGTTATGAGTTGCTATTTCATGCACGTGTGGAACTGGAAAGCCGCCAAGTGTAAGAGATAATAATACAGTAATAACATATGGACGAATAAAAAACGTAAGCGCCAGTAAATTTATGGCGCTTTCGACCTTTTTGTTGCTAATTAATTTATAGAGACACTAGTAATATAAATACGTTTGAACTTAACGCGTAAAAGCCAATGAATGCAGGGCGTTTTTAACCTTTTGGTCGCTAGTTTCTTAAAGGTAGGCTATGAGGAAGCGACTTGTATGAAGTCCACGCCACTGCAAGATATATTTCGGTGAACGTGGCACGGAATGGCACAAATTAATTCCACCCTCACCTTTTTACCACCGGACAAGCAGTCGTACGAGCCACCGATTTATTACTATGGTGGAAATACTAACCAAGCGGATGAAGCGGTATGCTTCCACTCTTATTATATGCATCGCTGAGGAGTGGAGCTCTTTACCTCTTTACTGTCGTCTGTTTTTCCTGAAACTTACAATTTAGGTGTCTTCAAGTCTCGCGAGAACAAGTATCTTCTAGGTAAGCGTGCTCCATCTTACACTGCATTTCCACCTAACATCAGGTACAATGTCGGTGAAACACGAACCTATATAATAAAAAAGATAATTCTTTATTGTATACCAACCATTATAGAAAACTTCGTCGTCAGCTAATCGCAGTCCTCTGTTGGACGTAGGCCTCCTCAAGTCGGCGCCAATCATCCCTGTCCTCCTACTTCCTCATCTAGCGCCAACCGGCGACCTTGTGCGGGTCGTCAGTCCATCGGACTGGATACTAGTCCGATGGACATCGTAGTCCGGCACTACGTTTACTGACACGCGGTCTCCACTCCAGGACTCCCCTGCTCCATCGGCCTTATAGAAAAGTTACAGGTAATAAATCACTTTCCATTAGATGAGCTGTTGCCTTCTGCTCATTAGCCAGCTTCGCAATAAAAAGAAACAGAAAGAAAGAAAGAAAAACTTTATTTGAAGAAATAGCCACGTAATTACATTCCTTATACATTATTATACACAGAGCATATAAAGGAAGAAGGAGAAAGGTATCAATGACTCTAAGTTCCCGTCAAATCAAATCAAATTATTTATTGTATAAAAACATGGTTATGCAAATAGGTCTTATTATTTTATACTGAGCACATGTTTTTTGCCGGTTGGGCGTACATTTATTTTTAATTTATATTATATAGGTACATACTTATTTGGTTTTAATTATTATCATCCGTGCAGGAACGGAGAAAGAATACAATTTCCTGCGGCCGGGCGGCCTGTCGTAAGAGGCGACTAAACAACCCACAGCCAGGTGGTAGGGTATTTGCTCGACTGGATGGCGACCACCCCTGGTCTAGAGTATGCCGCCATAACAACCTTGTGTTGTGTTCCGGCATCAGTGACCAGGTTCTAGTCTCCTTTAAGAGAGCAGCAGCGCATTTGTAGCACCTTTCGTGTTGCAAATGTCCATAGGCGACGGTAACCACTTTCCCTCAAGTGGGCCGTCTGCCTGTCAACTGAATTCCTGCAATAAAAAATAAAAAAAAATCACCAATGTTTCAACCTTAAAACTATGTATAACCTTAAATTTAACAAATACTAAATGACACACAGTTTAAAGTTAGATATGTTTCTACAAATATCTGTGGTACAAATATTATAAATATATTTAAACACTTAATATTCTTACTTATCACTTATAATTAAAACTTGTCATTAAGGAACTCCGTTACACTGTAGTAGCTTTTTCTTATTGGTACTTTTTTATTTTGATTTAAATAATTTAGCTTACAAAGCTTTCAGCTCTTTTAGGATTTTATTGTATATTTTTGGGGCATACTATACTCTTGTACAGTAAAGTTGTTTTGGCAGGATGCATAAAAAGTTTTTCTTTATTACGTATATTCCTAACCATAACGTCGGATGTATTTGGAAACAAATGTAGATTTTTGTGTACAAACATTGTGACTTCAAATATATATAGCGGTGGAACAGTGAGTAAACTATATTTGATGAATAGCGGTTTATAGCTTTCAGTTATGTGTATTTTGAACATTGCTCTTATACAGCGTTTGCGTTCTGCATTAGGAATATATAAAACACAACCATATTCCAAAACATCATTGTTCATATAATTTACAAGCATTATGTAATTTGCGTGCAAAATGCATTCAAATACATACGATTTATTATATTTTTAAAATCATTAATAATGCTAAAATGATTTGCTTCCATTCGGAACATGTTTGCTCATTGTCATAGTAAATCCTATTGTGCTTAATAAAGTGTCTTGTTGCAGCCAGTTTGTGGGGATTTGTATGAGTGGACAAGCGTTTGGATGGCTGAAGACAAGCTGCAAAAAATGTATATGAAAATGAATGGCTGATAGATTAATACAGGTTGATGTTTTTGAAGCTGTATTTAGAAAATTAAAACAGTATTATATCGTGTTCTTGACATGCTTATTTTACAATCAATTCTAAAACAAGTTCTAAAACAATTAATTCTTTTAAAAAAAAAATCTACAATGAGGAAAACTTAACCTATATTGTATTCTACCTATAATCCCTTAAGACTATCAGTAGAATACTGAGTATAGGTCAAAGACATCAATAGTTAAGGTTCCCGGAAGGCTTTCTACGTTAACTCACTAGATCGTCATACTAAACCTTTGTCTGAGGTAGAAACCAGCCACTCTCCTCCCCTTTGATCATCTGAAGTATGTATCATCTGTAAATAGAGCATTTTGATAGCCACCGTATAGGCTCGTGAGCTCAGGAGGCCACGGTCCAAGAGTACCAAGAGCAAACGGTACAAACATATAACTAAGTGCGTAAACAGTAACTAAAATTGATAATTCACTTTTACATTTTCACTCATACGAAATTAAAGTGGCTGTTACGTTTTGTAAGACAATAAAAAGTATCTCAGCTGATTTGATATTTAATCTAGTATATATTAAGTTCATCTTTGCAATAACCTATATCTTACCGGTTTTTTTTTTAATTTTAGAATATTTAATTATAGTGGAATATGGATCACACTGTATAATTCCTATATTTGGCGGCAAATAAGGCCAGCAAAGGGTGTTCAAGGACAATGGTGGACAAGAGAAATGCCCATAATATCCCATCGACACACTGGCCAACACTGGCTCTATGCACGGTTTGGAGAAAGTACAACAAAATACCACTGTTGCGTACTCCTTTTTTCTACGTTTTTAGATATATCTAGTTGTCTATCAGAATGTGAAATAAGTTTGGTTATAACATTATAATTAACTAGCTGCGCCCGCGGTTTCACCCGCGTGGTGATGGAAAGTCGTTATATTTTGGATAATTCACATTATATCTTTATAAGTTATAGCCTATGTGTTATTCTGATGTGTAAGCTATATTACTGTAAAGTTTTATCAAAATCCATTTAGTAGTTTTTGCGTGAAAGAGTAACAAACATACATCCATAGCTCTATATATCTATACATCCATACATATATTCTTACAAACTTTCACCTTTATAATATTTATAGATTTATAGATTCCCTGTCTGCCACTGAATGAAAAAATTACAATATTTCATTTTACAATTAAATATCATTATTAGCATCATAAACACCTCTTATTTAAACAGTAATCTCCATAACAGCCACAATTAAATTTAATAGTGTAATTGAAGATTGATTTTGTAAATAAATATTTTAGTTTGCATTAGTATTATCATAAAATTTAGATTAAATTTATATAGTTTTAAGTAACTCTTGTGCAAGTTATCGATAAATTGTCCAAATTATTATTTTCTTCTTTACATAGTATAAAAAAAATAACAATTAGTTAGAAAATAGTCGACGCACATCGTAGCTGCTTTTTTCCGATAGTGTTTTTAGCATTGATTTACAACTTTCGACTGTATCATGCTTGCCCCAAAACATCATAAATATATTCTAATCGAACTAAAAGTGTCCAGTACTTTCAATCGTCTATACTCTATGTTCTTAAATGTAGTGTCGCCCATCCGTCAAATCCGAATGGTCAATACCATATTGTCGATTGAAAAAATACAGGATTAAGGCATTGAAATGAAAAAAATCTTCCATGGGTCCAGTTGGTGTGGAACATAGAATTTTTTTCAAGAAAATTAGCTATGAATAAGTGGGCTTGTAAAGGGTTAGTAGTGTTGGAGGTAGGGACATCGATAATATTTTTTTTAATAAAAACAAAACCGACTTCTCTCTAAAAACCATGAAATAAATATTTAACTGAATTCTTTCTACGACATCTTGACGTATGTGTCGATGCGGTTTATATGACAAAAAAAAAATATAATAGAAAATCGGTTCACAACTGTCGGAGAAATCGAGTAACGAACATGCAAGAAAAACATACAGACGAATTGAGAACCTCCTCGTTTTTGAAGTCTGTTAAATATGAATTAATTGTTAATCGGGTCGCAAGACTTTTTACTTAACTTTTGTATTTTTTGTGGGTCGCAACGTAAAAATCGTTGATAAACAATAGTCTAGAGAACTATATTTCGATAATTTGACATTTATGACAAAGCTATGAGAAAAAACCTAGTTTAGTATAAGTCCAACCTGCCCTATTAAAAATCTATCTATAATATTATAAAATTCTAAACATGCCGTGTCTGTACATTGAAGCTATTTAAAAAAAAAACAAGTGGAATAAAAATATAAACGATGGAGAACACGATGTATTTTTTTTTAGATTTCTCGTCTAAACAGACAGTGTTCGGGATTCACATAAAAACTACTAGGTTGATTTCGATGCAGTTTTCGCTGATCGACGGCAAATTTAAAAAATATCCTGGTAATGCCGCGGGAAATTTCTGAAAATGATTTAAAATGGCCAGATAAAACAAAATCGAATTCTAATGTGATTTTTTTACTGATCGATAGCAACATTTTATGTAATAAAATGTGTAATATTTTTTATCCCCGGGAATTACGCATTTTCCCGGGAGCCGTTTGTAATTGTTCGGGTTCATAAAAATTAGCTCATTCCGACACAGTCTTCATTAAAATGATAGGTTTACATTATTTTTTTAATGCTGCGGTACTTTGTGTCCCGGGAATCCTGCGTGAATTTCAAGTAAGGGTGGAAGAAATCACGGGCATAGCCTAGTTTATTAGTAAGTAGGCGCTATGCACTTCACTAATATATTAAAAAAAATCCGGACACAACTTACGAAAGCAAGGTGCGCAAGTGACCACCGGGTATTTTGGTGAAAAAAAAAACGTATGTCAGCATTGTTAGCTTGAGATGCGTATGCGCATGTGTGCGGACACGGGCCACGAAAGCGACAATTGCATGCAGTGATGGATCGGCCGTGCTAGCATGTCGGGCGGGCGATGGTTTTACTGGTGTGGAAAAGGATCTTGAGAATTAATTTTTAACCACCATCCAAAAAGTAGGCATTTTCAGTTCATCGTGTAAATATATTTTATGTATTGTATATTGTACAGCCGTGACTTTTTTGGTTCTGAATCGATTTTAATCATCCTCTTTGCGTTGGAATCAATATAGCTTCAGAATAGTTGCAAATATTGGAAACCATATTATACTAAAAATGACAAATAAAAAATTTCTAGCAAAAAAGAAACCGACTTCAATAACAACAAAAAGGCAAAATTAAATATTATTTACAACATACTGAAGTCGATGTCAAGCAAAACATTTGCCGACAATCCCGAATTCAACAGTCTAGATTTTGAGAAACTACGCATCAAAACTTTCTGTATAACTGATTTTGTATTTACGTCGCCATTCAACCAAGGCATCACTCGACATTTGACAGTCTTCCATTCTTTATGGCACTAGCTTCTTCATGCCACACCTACTAAAATTGTGAAATGAATCCCTTTCACGGATTTTGCCAGAGCGCTGCAACACGGGGGTTTTTTAAAAAGATGTACACAAATATTTAAAGTTTCTACAATGTAGATTTTTTTTATTGCTGAACCACAGTAGACAGGCTGGCGGCCCAACTGTGATGGAAAATGGTTACGGTCGCCTATAGACATTAGCAATACCAGAGGTGCTGCTAATATGCTACCGGACTTGAAGGAGAAATTGGAGCCTGTCCACTGTTACCGGAATACAACTCAAGGTTGTTATGGCAGCATACTCTAGATCGGGGTGGTTGCTATCCAGTCGGGCAGAAGCCCTACTACCTGGCTGTGGGTTGTTTTGTTGCTTCTAACGACAAGCCGCCCGGCCGCAAAAATTAGTATTTTTTTCCATTCCTGCACGGAGAAAATTGTAACGGCTCCATTAGTATTGCAGTTTTCTATGGACGAAGGTAACTTACTATTATTTTTGCATTATTGTGTAAAGTTAGTTGAAATAATGTTATTGTTTACTTAAAATACATGTAAGGGATGGTAGATCTCTAGAGACCAAGTTTGGGCGATGTCATTTAATAATATGGTCAGTCTCTGGGGAATTTTTCCATTTTTTGACAGAATCGAATGTTTTAGACAAATATTTGACTTATTGGACTTTACTCCTTGAGAATCGATTTTCAAATAAGGCACCCAGTATAGAAATTTTGTAATGAATGAAATATTACAAGCGTTAATTTAAACACGTTAATGTTTTTAAACTATACAATTTCGAACTTTAATGCGATGATATAAAATCTAAAATAATATCCATCAGTATAAGATATAGCATTTTGAAATTAGAAGGACAAGATTTTTTTTTGGTTTAAAGAGTAAACTTCAGTCGTGAGTCAGAGCTGACTCATAATTTTATTACAAAATATTATATCAATAATTTATGTTATTTGTAAATTAATTTACGTTGACGACGAATATATTTTCTTGATACTTACTAATATGAAATTAGCATCTTATTGGTAATATCGAATCTTCATTTCATGTAAATATCAGCACAGCACAATACTGAGTGCCAATCACGTTTGATAAGTTAGAATGAAACTCGTAAAACATACTGTAGGCATGAAATGAATTTTATTTGTAGGTAGTATATCGAATTTGGTAATAGAATATTTCCTTTCTTTCTTTGTAAAAAATCTACAAGATAAAAGAAACATTAAAAAAGCCGTTTCTATAACAAAATAACTTAATCATATCACACACTTTGCCCAGGGTGTCAGCACGCGTGCTCGCATACCGATTATAATCGCACAACTTTAATGCTTACAATCCTTTCCAACCTTACAATAATGTAAATAAGACTCAAATTCTATAATTCCAGCTGCATAAAATATATATCAGATACTTGTATTGTAGTTTAATATCGGGCTCTTCAGATACATGGTCATTCACGATTATCGAGTATATGAAATATCGTCGATTAATATTCGAAAATATATTTGTTATCATTTAAAGCGTGTTGATTTGTTTTGTTTATTTAATCAGTATTATGAATTTGGAGGCGAATATACATATTACCACTTATTAAATTAAATAAAAAATGCAATAAAGAAATATTATTATGATTTTCGAAAGCCTGTCTAATAAGCCCACATGTCTGTGCCGGTAATTTTTAATCGATCAGTAGTGTGCTTGGGAGCAACCCGCGTATTCCGTTTTTTCGCAGTATAAGTATTCAGTATATCGAATATATTTTCCTCCCAATTTTATCTGAGCAGGAACGGAGAAAGAACACTACTTAATTTCTGCGGCCGGGCGATCTGTCCTAAGAGGCGACAAAACAACTTACAGCTAAAATAGTTATGTATGTTCCAGCATCAGTGGGCAAGCAAGCTCCAGTCCCCCCTTGGAGGTCGGGTTTTCATTGATAACATCTTCGGTATCACGAATATCCTTAGGCGATAGTAACCACTTTCCATCTGGTGGGACGTCACCCTACCTGCTGTACTCCAGGAATAAAAAATCATCCACACGATGAAAGGTATTTTCTAAAAATAATAATATGTTGATGACATAGGAGTAGGAATCATTATAATAGGAGAAATAAAATTTCACCGCCTTCGCTGGATCGGTCACGTAGGTCGGAAAGGAGATGATCGAAGTGTAAAGAAAGTCTATTTGGGACGATCGAATGGGCGACGCCCGGCCAGTCGCCCCAAATACCGGTGGAAAGCCAGTGTGCGACAGAGGTGCTCAAGCTTCAACTGCTGGCTATCTACCTCAATGTCGTTAAACTCTAATTGATCGACACTAAGTGGTTGCAAGTATGTATGATGCAGGACTGTCAGTTAGGTAGGTAGAGTGTAATGTGGCGCAAGTATAAGTACAGGTATATACATATATAGGGCACGGCAAATTTTTGTCGTGATCGACGCAAAAAGCACTTGCGGCCGACTGTTTAAGTACCCCTGGAGTGGAGGTTGGCCTTTGTGAGCTTCAAACCCATAACTGCCAAGAAACGGTACAGGACAGAAAAGGATGACGTGTTTTCGTTTTGGAGGCCAAGACACATTTTAGGACGCTGAGCCAACGGAGTTAGATATATGAGTACACGGCAATAATGAATTTTAAATGATATTCTCAATTGTAAGACCTATGTAGCACTTAATACGCAATAAAGTTTAGATTTCATTTGACGATTTACAAGTGTTCAAAACCCCAAGAATGAACATCTTAAATACTTCAGATACGCATTAGACTATTAAGCTATTTGTCCGCTGATTACAATGGTATACCACCCAAACTCTAAGGGTATTAAGGAAAATGTCATTTACTTCTTATTTTCTTCAACCAATGGCGCAAAAATAGGTGACATTGAAGAAATAGATGCAATTCAATTCGTTCCTTGGGTGGCTATCTTAAAGTGGCGTAAAGGGTATTTATTTAAAGGATTATAAGGATTAAGAATGCTACTAAGTGCCTCTGCGTAAGCCTTTGTAAAGTATTTCGTTACGAAAATGTACGGATTGTTGTGTTTAAGGCCAAAGATATTAAAGGTATTGAATTATGTCAAAAAATTATTGACGTATGTTTTTTTAACTTTATATTTATACTTTAGGAACTAAAATAACTTCTTCTCTTCTTTTGCGGCGGTTTCCGCAACTCAAAGACTTAGCGCTTATTTTGCTTACGAGGGTGGATAAAGGGTTACTCCATCTATCTCAGCTCCTCCAGGAAGTCCACTAGCTTCTTAAGATGGTGAAGACTTCTCGGAGGATACCCGGGGCGTCCAGATACTTCGCCTTGTATTGGACCACGGGTCAACGAATTTCGATGAAAATTGCACGTATTAAAATTTTCAGATACCAGCGAGGTAACGTAGCTAGCCTTCTGGGAACCTTAGGCATTGACTTCGATGACCTGGGCTCAATATTCTACTTATAGTCTGAAAGTATTATAGATAGAATACAATATAAGTTAATTTTCATCATTATAAGTTTATAATTTATTTATATTTTGATGTAAATAAAAGCATTAAATCATAAAATTTAAATTAAACGTTGATTTAATAGTTACAGGTAGCTTTTAATTGTCTTGTCTTTCACCTCCCAATTATTTAGAGTCGGAATAATATGTTTTTTCGTCCCATACTCCTCTACTCTGACATACCTACATGGCATCCTTCACACAATCAATTTATCTCTTATTTGGTCTGTCTTTACATTTGTACCCGTCAATCTTCCAGTTTAACATTCTTTTAGTTTAGTGACTTTCATCTCTCGTCATTACATGCCCATACAAACTTAGTCTTCTTCCTCTCAATTTCTTAGTCACGGGTGCAACTTTCAAAGATCATTTTTTACTCATTGTACAACTAGTATTTACTAAGGGCCAATCTTTCAATCACCAGATAAAAGTTATTCATAGTGTTGCGAGTTGCAGGACTCGAATTAAAATGCCGTTTGGAATTACTATGTAATTTATTAGAACTATACAAACACGTATAACAGAGGTACAAATATAACTGGACACAACCAGTACAAACGTAATACACGATTTAATAACACGCGCAAAGTCTGTCACTATATAGCTTATCGAATGTACACACGTCTTGTCTCACTTGTGACCTTCGCTAGACTGCCTCACCCCTCTTTTCTGGCATTGTTTTATGCTAAACTATAAAATATGTCTCGACACAATACTCGACCACGTAAACAATGATTTCCAAGAATCACACCTGGCTAAAGACTACCATAAAATATTACAATACACAATAGGCTGTTTTTCTAATTACAAATTTTAAACATAAAGTAAACAAAAGAAGTCCAAATGCCGAAAAGATAATAAGCTGCAGGTGTGAATTGTTCTTTGTCGGTCGTAACAATAGCATAAAGTAGGTATATAACGGAAAATTAAAAAGTCAGTTGCATGAATAAAACAGTTGAATGGTTTAACTTTTGAATTCACTCAGGTTATAATTTATTCGACTGATCATTATTATCTGATTTTTGAAAAACCGGCTCTAAGAATGTTAAATCCACAACAACGATATTTTTAACAACAAAAGCAAACAGAATCGCGGCGCTAACTTCCAGTAACCTTAATCCCGGAGGAATCAGAAGCCTTTTACAAAAATGAAATGAACATGTTTTTTTATTAGAATATTTCGATGAATTGTTGAATTGTGTGGGTTTAATGTACAGGAAGTAATTCTCTACAATTGTCCACGCTCTGTTGAATACAGTACATTTATGTTGGCCTAAGAAACTCGGTATGAGCAATTAAAAGGGTTGAATATTACTTTGTCAATTTTTTTACAGTGTCACCTATTTTATTCGCACTAGACTTGGATATTATATACCTTGTTCTTACAATTTTTTGGATAAAATTTTAATTGTGTCCTTAGATGATTAATATAAAACCATTTTCTATTGTAATATCTAACTTTAGACCTGGCTTAAATTGTGTAAGACATTTAAACATGATTCAACAGTGTAATTCATTACAAAAAACATGTTTGTTATGTACAAAAATGATGTTTTGAGGAAAAATGTATATATGTACGTATTTTATTATAAACATGTATTTTCAAATATGTAGATGATAAATGTACAACTTTTTTATCTTTATTATTATTACATAGTATTTTATAATAGGTACATGTATGTTATGACCTGATCACTTGATGATTATTTTAAATGGATTTCCAACTCCAAAATTGAGTCAGTCATCCATTCAAAAATTAGCTTAATAAAAGAGCCAAAAACTAACAATTATCTTCATCTTCTATATCTTCGACTAGATTTAATAGATATGATTATATATTATTACACTATCGACTAGCATACTATAGCCAACGTCTAGTTTTATGATTGTAAAGACGTTTCCAATATTGAACAAATTCAAATTAAAAGTTTTATTGAAACTAAGTTACGCTGGAGTTCGTTTTGTGGAGGTTATAGATATACAAGTTGGCGACATGTTATCACTGTTTACGGAAAAGAAGCGGCAAGAAACTTCCCAGTAACATTTCAAGCGAAAAAGTTTTTCTTTTCTATCTTCTTAACAATTCTTTTATCTATATCAAGCTCGTCTTTACATAAAATAATATAAAAATATAAAACAAAGTCGCTTTCCTCGTCTGTCTGTATATTCACTAACTCCTCCTAAACCAGGCAACAGATTTTTAATAATTTGAGCCTTATTATTTTAAGAGTATTCGCACCATGATGAGTCTGTTCGTAGTCATTTAACGATTGTTTGTAGTCAGTTAACTTCTGTCTCCAGTAAATATAATATGTAAAGTCGTCGACAATAAAGCAAATACATATATACATTCTGTGCCATCCAAATGCGACATGCTTATTGGAATCAATTTTATTGAATAAATACAGTATTATTAAACCCTAAAAACGTAAACAAAACATTAAACATAAATCATCGCTTTAAGCAAAACATTCAAGACGAAAGTAACAAATTTCTTTTGAATGAGATTAATCATTTATCTCGCCCAAAACCCCGTGTCAAGAGGTCATCGCCATACATTTCATTTCAGGTTTTTTTTATAATGTACATGACTCACAAACACACGTAAAGTGCTAATTTGTTACTTATAATGCAAATTGGCAGAATCTCCTTTTTTCGCTTAACAAATTTTGTAAGTATGTCAGTCAAACAAAAGAATTATTCACGGTAACATAACTAAGCAGATTGTAAACGAGGTTATAAGGTATATTTAGAAGCAAATTAGTGTAGGTCATTGGCTCAATTTTATGTAATTTTTTTGACTACTATTTAATTTATCTATTATTATTGTACCTACACAGGTTTCCAAAGTTTACAGTATCGTCCCCTAGAAGCGAGAAAGCTGTAGTGAAATTAACAAAACCAATAAGGAACATGATTGAAATCTAAAGTATATACATCTAAAATATATTTATTTTTATCCGTGCAGGAGCAGAGAAAGAATACAATTTCCTGTGGCCGGGCGGCCTGTCGTAAGACACGACAAAACAACCCACAGCCAGGTGGTAGGGCATTTTCCCGACTGGATGGCTACCAGCCCTGGTCTAAAGTATGTCGCCATAACAACCTTGAGTTGTGTTCCGGCATTAGTGACCAGGTTCCAGTCTCCCTTAAGAGAGCAGCAGCGCAATTGTAGCGCCTTTGGTGTTGCAAATGTCCTTAGGCGATGGTGGCTTTCCATCAAGTGGGCCGTCTGCTTGTCTGCTGAACTCCTTCAATAAAAAAATAAGAATGTAAGCAATCGTACAATAATTATGTATACCACCATCGTCGCAATTGACAATCAAATCAAATCAGTAATTCCTCCCACGAGGTGTCTGGAAGAGATCGTTTTTTAGCGATAAGACCGCCCTTTGTACACAATTTGTACGGTAATTGTTTGTAAGCTTTCTGTAATAAATAGATAGGTGTAGAATAAATAGTCATCTCACATATTTTATATACAAAACTACCAGATATATAAATATTTATATATTTTTTTTAAATTTAATGGATCTCTAAAGTTCCAGCAAAGGTTGGGTGTCATTAGAAAGTGTATTTATAAAATTATACTTATTTCTTAATGTAAAGCTATAATATGGGGATACGTAGTAACGTACTTCTCCAATGTGTATATTTTTTGGAGTAAAAATCCTGCCTGTCTATAGTCTATAAAGGGTGATTTTAATTAAGTTCTTGAATATCGGCTTATATCCAAAATCTAAAAATGCCTTCAACAAGTTGAACAATATGACTCATTTTCAAATTATGTTTTAATTTAAATTAAGGCTTAAGGTGCATGATATTTTTTCCTTAAGAGAGGGGTCTGTTGATATAAAGAAGTTTGGAAGCCGTTGTGCTAGAAAATTTTGCTTATTAGATAAGTACCTATGTAAAGAATGTACTAGAAAGATAAATAACATGTATACGATGGAACATGACTGCGTTGCGTGCAAATAGCTACGACTCGGTCCGCACAAAAAATGTAGGTGTACTTAAACGTTTGTGTATTTTCCTGCTTTCATTCTATTAGCTTCTAGTTAGTGTATTGTTTGGTAGTACATTGTCATTATGTTTAACATGACAAACGCTTTGATGTTTATTAATAATGTCGGTCAAAACCGCTTGTATATATTTACTTACGAAAGTCTTTAATTTTCTGTCATTAACAGAAAAAAGTCGCATATTTTTTTTATTCGCCTTCTCCATCATCATCATCATTTTTCTTTATTATCTCTTAACTTTAAAACGCAACACAAGGAAAGGGGTTCTTTATTTCTGTTATGTCTTATTTTTTCTTTCTTTTCTTTTCAGAAACTTATCAAGTATTACATTTTTACTAAAGCTAGTTTTACACTTTTTCTTGTTTTAATACATTCTTACTATCTAGTAGTTTTATTATCTATTTTTTTATTTATGCTGTCTTATTTCTATTTATGTTTTCATTTCTATTTGTATCTATGTATTTATACACTTTTCTCTTACTAACTAAGGGTTGGTTACATTTTTACTACATACCATTTCTTAAACGCTAAAAATACATATATAATAATATGTACGCAGCGTTATTTACTGCCGTTTCTTTTGACCGCTATTTTAATGATTATAAGTGCAAAATTGACGAAACCAATCCTCAGTTTTTTACTGAGCAGCTCGTGTATTTGGTCTCTTTTTATTTCAGTTCGTAAAAAGATCGCATATTTGACGAACACACAACCACGCCTAAATTATCTTATATGCTAGTAGACTTTTCCACGCAGCGACGCCGAATCCTGGTGGGTAGGTCTATTCCACTTACAAACTTAATTAGGTTTTCTTTAATATCGCAAGCGAAGCCGCGGGCAGTACCTAGTATATATGTTTTTTTATATTACAATTTTTGGATGACTATCAACTATTCACATTATAATAATAACACATTAGTGGTTGTGAGCTATTAACAAGTCACCACAGATAGAAATAAATTAAGATATCTAGTCAGAGATCAGAGAAGTAAAAACAAAGAGAAAAAAAAGTCATTTAAACGTAAAAAAAATAAAAATCTAACATCCTAAGAAAACCTGCTCATTACACACTAAAATTCAAAATATAGATTATTGAGTTTATTCCTAAAATCAGACACTGAGGTACGCGTTGTATCCAAATCATAGCTGCGAATTAATTTATTATAGATAGTACACGATCGATACAGAAAACTATTTTGGCGATAGTTCGTGTCAACTGATTTCAAAGCAAAATAGGGACTATGACGGAAACACTGTCGAGGAGTATATATATCTATTTTGTTAAGTAATTCAAGACAATCGAATTTCTGTGAGTTTACAATACGAGCTAGGAAGGTTAAATCAGCAATTTCCCGGCGCTGTGCGAGTTCCAGAAAATGGTGATTCTTACATGATATACTAAAATCTTTTAATTTGGAGTTGGTCCTAAAATTTAGATATTTAATAAATTTTACTTGTATTTGTTCAATGCGTTTAATGTATACATCATATCGTGGATTCCAGACTTGGATATATATATATATAAACCTTGTTTGATAAAGTATCGAACTGATGGTAAAAATTGCCTAAATATCGTTTGTGTAGTTTAGGAGGACGTGCGGATATAGACACAGACAGACAGGCAGAAAGCGACTTTGTTTTATACTATATAAAGATAAAGATTATTTATCTGTTATACTATGATTATTAGGTTTTGAGTAAAAATATATTTCACTAGCTTCTGCCCGCGACTTCGTCCGCGTGGAAAGTTTTTTTAACTATCCCACGGGAACTCTTTAATTTTTCGAGATCAAAAAGTATCCTATATGTTGACCAGGGATATAAGCTACCACCATACAAAATTTAATTTAAATCGGTCCAGTCGTTTCGGAGATTAGCCGGTACAAACAAACAGACAAACAGAGAAACAAAAAAAAATAAAAAATATAAATTAGTTCTATTTCACTTCTTACATCCCCTGACTCGGTTTTTAGCATTTTTTTTCATTGTACAGAAATTTGACCTTTACAATTTTATTATATGTATAAATTAATATGCCTCGAGCTTTGTGCCTGATCCCAGACACGCAGAAAAGATTTGACACAATATTTCCTTAATATTGTAACGTGTTTTAAAATATACCCAACACGTGGTGTTGCAAGGAAAGCAAAAGACAATTAGTTTGTGGTTTTATTTTTAGCGATGATGTGAAGATGTAGACTTTTCTATTGATGACTGGTGACAACAGATAAATGCCAGGTAGCAATAAAGCGCAGTGAATGACAATGCGACCTCGAATGAAAGTACTTTTACTATGCACACACGTGATCAGGGTAGCGCATCGAGCATAGACTAGTTGCATGTGACAGAGAATTTCGCAAAAATAATTGGTGTAACTCTAAAAAAAAAATGGAAATAAGCACAGTCGAAAATATTTAATTGCTGAATAGCAATGAAGTATACTACCAATAGTGTAAATATCTAAGCAAAAGTTAGAATATAATATACTTTAAAAAAAAGCTACATAAAATCAAGAACATCAATATTTAATTACAATCGGCGGTCTTATCGCCTATGGCGATTTCTTTCAGACAACCTTTGCATGGAGTATAAGAGGGACAAGAAAAGTTAATCTAATAGTAAAATTCAAATTAATTTAATAACAAAATTATAAGTAAGATGAAATTGAAGGTGTTACAATAGGCTGTACCATACAGTTATATTCTACGTTTATAATATATGCAATATTATAAACGTATGTGTCATTGAGAAGCAATTTATTATTAAATAAAAAATTAAAATTGAGGTCAAATTCAATATTCAAACAGTAAAAAACTTTGTAGTTAAATGAAAAGCTATTACTAATTTAAAAAAAATATTTAAGTTCCTTCACAAATAATGCCCATAGAGTATAAAAGAAGTCGTCAGAGTCAATGGACCGAATTTGTTGCTTTCGTGTGTAATTATGTGATATACTATTTATTTGGTTTGTTGTAAAGTTGTAGAATATCTGTACATATTAAAGTATGTAATGAATGTTGATTTCCCAAATAAATAAAATAACGTATTATAACCAGCCAATTTTATCATCCAACATTACCTCAGCATTCTACTTATAGTCTCAGGGGTAGATAGAATATACAATATAACTAACAATAATTTAAGTTTAGTTAAAGTCAAAGTTTTCTTCATTAAATTAATTTATGTGTATAAATAGGTATAAATGTTAAATATGCTAAAAAACAATACGGAAATTTATAGGCCTTTCTCTGAATCATCTTATTAGTCTACGCTAGATACATTAGCAGTTGGCTAGGTGCCCGGTGGCGGATGCGCCGCCGCCTTAGTCCACTGCACCATTGACCTGCACGTAGGGTAACTATGATGGCAGACATACTTGACTCTATATGGTTAGATTACTCCATTTCTAAGGTTACTTACGTGTCAAGGTCCTTTGAAATTCTTATATTGAGACCAAAACAGCTGTTAGAAGGAAATGAAATTATTTTCAATTGATTGAAGCAGGCAACCAGGAAGATGGCTCATCTGATGGTAAGTGGTTACCGTCATCTATGGAAGCTTGCAACATAAGTAGGATTACCTACGCGTTGAAAGAAAGAAAGAAATTTTATGATGGCCTTGACGCTAAAATTTTAGTCATAATTACGTTCTTTATGGAAAATTGTATATTAACCTGGAAATACTATTAAGTAGTACTTGTTTATAAATGTGTAACAATCTTTATTATTACACTTAGATATCGGTCTGTCTGTGTGTCACAGCTTAAGAACTACTAATTCTAGAAATATTAAATTTGATACTCATGTAGAAGTCTTGTCTGTCTGTATACGACAATGTAGTGTTTTATCATATTTTTTTTACTGAACTAGGCAAACAGATTAACCGTCTATTGGAAAGTGATTGCTGCCGACTCTGGATGTTTGCAACACTATATATAGGGTGCCTATAGGGTGAGATAGAGGGGATGAGGTAGAAGGCTTAGGATAAAGCTGGAGATTTAATTGAATATCCAAAATGGGCCAGGAAAGAAAACATTGAAATTTAAACGTTGAGCAATATCATCGAGTAAGGTATCGAATCGGATAGTTCTTCCTAAAACACTTTATTTTGTTAAATTTTATTTATTAAGTTATTATAATCAGAAATATGCAAACTTACTCTTCCCCTTTATATCTCCAAGTTTCATATTAATAGCGTCACAGGTTATTCTTGTCATGCTTTTTAAATAAAATCAGTACAAATTTAAAAAAAAAACTAATTACTTAATATTTTTTATTGATTTTCTATAATTTATGTAACTTTTTTTTTATTACGAAGCTGATAAACAGGCAGATGACCCGCGTAATAAAAAGTGCTTACTGTCGCCTAAAGACAATTATAATACCAAATGCGAAGCCAATGCTTTGTCGGTCTTTAGAATGGGATACACGGGATGGGGTAGAAAATAAATAAAAAAACATCAAAAATGGAGAGAAAACTGACAAGCAGCGCTATCTAGTGACGTAGGAGTCAGCATTTTTTTATTGCACGAGATCAGCAGAAAGGCAGACGGTCCATCTCATGGAAAACGGCTACCAACGCCTATGGGCATTTGCAACACCAAAGGTGCTGCCCCTCTCTAAAGGGAGACTGGAACCTGGCCACTAATACTGGAACACTACTCAAGGTTGTTATGGCGGCATATTCTAAACCGGGATGGTAGCTATGCAGACGGGTAAATACCCTGCCACCTGGCTGTGGGTTGTTTAGTCGCTTCTTACGACAACCTGCCTGGCCCCAGGAAATTGTATTCTTTCTCCGTTCATGCACGGAATAAAAAAAATCATAAATCTTTTTAGGGTTATAGTTTTTTGCCATTAACACTTTTGACCATAAACTTAAACTTGGACAATTAATATGGATACATTGCCAACATTAGGCTTATCGCTCTTAGCGATCTCTTCCAGGCGACCCGGCTTCCAACGAGAATTTATAGGAAAATTTAAATAATATTTGGTGATTTAAGCAAAATAAATTTAATAATAAATGTTCTTGCTCGATGATTAAAACATAATAAATTTAACTTGATATATGTAACAACATAACAAACACCATGAATCAATTGACATAAATATGAAAATGTGACAATATAGTGGAATTTGGAACAACTTTGTTGGGCCAGGTACCGATTTTTACTTGATTTGGTTATGACATAGTTTAACATCGACTTTCGTAAACATGGAATAAATTCAGGGAGAACGAAAATTTCCTAAGGAATTACCATGACGGGTATTCTCTTAGTTACTGCGTGACAACAGTTCTTTATAGAATTAACTTGCTATGGAGTTATATTTATATATTTATTTTATATATATTATATATATTTCTTCATCCTATTATATTATTTTCCTTATTATTAATATACATTATAAACGAGTAAGATGTAAAAACTACTGAACGAATTCGACCAGCGTATAAAACGCAGTGTCTAGTGCGCTGGACTCGCGGCATTGAGGGGAAGACAGACATTCCATGATCCCAGGTTTGGATCAAGGTCGCGGTTTCTCAGGTTTGGCGAGGGCGTCTGCGGACCTAACCAATTTGGGGACATGTTGTTCAAAATGAATTTTGAACAACCATTTGCCGTCCAACACGAGCCCCAGATATTCCATCTGGGGCTTAACGAAAATGGAAACCCCTTGGATTGTAACGGACAAGTCCGCAGTTGGTCCGCAGTTTACGCTAGGGAGACCCTCAAGCCTAGCCTACCAATACCCAACGTATAGATAGGCTGGGTAGGACCACGGTCGCCAACCCGGCATTGGCAAGGTCCACGGATTACGGGTACGACGCGGCTCGTGTCGTGAGTAGACCAGGGGTAGTAGCCATCCAGACGGGCAAATGTCTTACCACCTGACTGTTAGTTGTTTTGTAGCCTTTCACGAAAGGCCGCCCGGCCGCAGGAAATTGTATTATCTCTCCGTTCCTGTACGTATAAGTAGTGTTCAATGTTCATACTGAGAAGATACTATAATGGACATAGGATACTTTTTATTCGGAAAAATGAGATTGATTGAAATTTTCATGCGACGAAGGCGCGGTGTAAACCATAGTATTATGGTGACCGAGGGTAGAACTTTCTGGCAGCGTAAAACGGTGTCAAGACTTTTAGAAAAAGGTAGAAGATTCTGGAAGGAAAAGACAAGGACAGATACATTTTAGAAAGAGATAGGTGATGAACAAAATTTCTAGAATAGAAGGTTCAGGAAGGTAAAGACATAGATAGATAGATGTTTAGAAAGGGATAGATAGCAAATAAAAGAATAACGAAAAGAAGATCAAAATTATGGGTTCCAAAAGATTCTTCCGGGTATATAAGCAGCGTAAGACGCGCCTACCGGGGAGTTCGGTTCAAGACAGCGAAACGACAAGTGCGATACGAAAGAGTTGGAAGAGAAGTTTAATAGAAGACAGTGACGAGTTTAGTGGTCAATTTAGAGAAAACTTTAGTGGGCAGTTCAATGAAGGAGGAGTGTAGCGTAGTTTAACAGGAGATCCAGAAGCGAACTACACGCGGTAAATTCGGAGGTGAGCACTGAAGTAGCAGGAGGTGGTCTACGCAATATCGACAACGGTATTGTGAGTGAGACATCTTATCGTCAAGACAGTGCGTCGTTAGTTGTGCGTGTAGGGGCAACCCTGCGCAGAGGAATCACGTACGGCTGTGTAAGTTAATAAAAGCGCTTAGTTAAAAACTGGTGTTTCCTCCCAATCCTAAATGTGTACCCCCGCTCGCACATAACACTACGTAATATAATAAAGTGACAATATTTAATAATATTACAAAGTATGTATGTTTCCCACAGTCTAGACAGGCTCTATGTTACGAACGAAAGCAAAACTTTCAAAGATTATTATCAGGACAATATTGCAACAATGCACATCATAGTTCACCTACAGGTCTCTAGGCTGCATGTCGATCGTAGGAAAGTGGCCAGCATAGGGAATGAAGAGACGTGCCGTGTTTGCTAAATATTGTTTGGATGCGCATACGCAATGCACCGGCATAGAGTGAAACGCGATTATTCAAGTTCCAGTAATCCCATGACATAATCTAGATTATGGTAATATTGTATTGGCGTCATAAACAGATTCATTGTTTGTGGTGTTCAATGTTTTATAAATAGAAATTAGTGGGAAATGGGGTTGACAAAATGAAACGACATAAGGAGTACGCATTGTTAGTTCGATCTGAAAATATCCACCTTGTTATGTTGCGAATTTGTTGTTTGTAGGGAGTTTCCCTAATAGGATGTTAATGACAGAGTTACTAAATGTAAATTGTTTATTGCTAAAATTATGGTAATTAAATGGTTGTGCTAAGATCGATGGCTGTTTTGCCGACTGATCGAGTACAGTGCTAAACGAGTACTAATGCGAATGATATGTTAAAATGCACGTGTCGGTGTAAAATGCTGAAATGGCAATGTACGGCTGTTGCTAGCCCGTACGTTGATTTTTTATATCTTAATTGGCACCGACTTCAAAACGTAGAAAAATAATTTTGTTACTTTTTACTTTGAAGTTAGTTTCGATTTTTGTTAAATGTTTTTTAGATTTGACTAGATTATTGGCATTGATGAGTTCCATACTAGGATAGACCTGTATTATGGATGTCATCATTTTACGAGTTGCAGATTTACAAGATAATAATAATAATAGATAAGTATACGTGCGTGCGTGCGTACGTGGGTGCGAGTGTATGTGTGTGTGTGCACGCGTGCGTGTCTGTGTGTTTTATTTTCTACTTTTTACGCAGTTACCTGAATAGCTTTATAAAAAGATATATGAAACAGGTTGTACGTGCCTATAATATTCGAGAGTTGCTCTCGATTTCCGTGGCATCCACTTGTCAGATCCTGACTTGATGACAATGGGTCCTCCTTTTCAAATTTGGTTAAAAGTAGACGATTCATTTCTTTCTTTCAATATTGATAAAAATGAGGAATTATTAATTTAAAAAAAAACGAACTTAATTGTCAATAAAAGGTTTTATAATAATTATGTAACTTTTTAGCCGCGTATTGGGTTATGTAATGGTGTATCTTAGATTATGGAGTATTTTCAAGAAAAACTTTGTATTTAAAGAATAAAATATGATTGTTTGATTTCCCCTCGTAACAAAAAGGGCCATATGAGGAAAGCGTGCCCAAAAGACTGGGTGCACTGTTATGTTAAATAAATACACTGTGATTTTAATTTTTTCTCATTGTGATAAAAATGCTAATAAGTACCACAAGTAAGTGCTAACCCCTCAAGTCAATGGGACCCAATCCTCGCGAATAGAAAGTAGGACAGGATGTACCATCGCATGACAACCGTGCTGCCTGTTTAGTGATTCTATGCATAATCTAGACCTCGGTGAATAATGTTGACAACGTATGTATTGTTGTTGGGACGTGGCTTATATCATAGAACAGGATGATAATTAATAACCTTGATATTGTATGAAATAGGTCGAGTTTCTTACCAAAATGGGTAAATCTTACTATTCGTTCCTTACTTGTGATACCATTGGTAGAAAATTTACATAACTTGTAATGTAACTACGCAAAGTTGAGTTGGCCAGTTTGGGAACCTAATTAAAAAAAAATGCTTATATTTATGTTAAATGTTGATAAGGCAAATTAACGGATGTTAAGATGGGGGACGTTCTTTTTAATACAGTAGAAACAGGCAATATCGTTTGCAATGACGACTTGGATATTACGACTATATCGCAAGGTCCTGGCTGAATGTGAATACCTTTTAGTTACTGTTATCCTGCACTAGTATAGACAACAGTCATGTATTCTAGTGCTTCTACATAGGAAAACTCATTCTATATATTGTATAATATTATAATTCCGGTTATTTGTTTAGGCATGTTTCTGAATGTGTTCAGTTTTGAAGATAAATATATGAACATACCACCTATAACCGCATCGAATACAACGACGTACCTATACGAAAATTCATCGACTATAACAACCAATCATTGTACTTTTTCAATATAATACAAACATTACTTATTTTAGTAAGCGATAACAAGGCACCGCTTAATACCAGGTGGTAGGGCATTTACCCGACTGGATGGCTACCACCCCTGGTCTAAAGTATGTCGCCATAACAACCTTGAGTTGTGTTCCGGCATTAGTGACCAGGTTCTAGTCTCCCTTAAGAGAGCAGCAGCGCATTTGTAGCCCCTTTGGTTTTGAAAATGTCCATAGGCGATGGTAACCGCTTTCCATAAAGTGAGCCGTCTGTCTGTCTGCTGAATTCCTGCAAT
Organism: Dendrolimus houi; assembly: GCA_039645545.1. Taxonomy (NCBI): domain Eukaryota; kingdom Metazoa; phylum Arthropoda; class Insecta; order Lepidoptera; family Lasiocampidae; genus Dendrolimus; species Dendrolimus houi. The sequence continues at coordinate 10,266,128 of CM077139.1, forward strand.
AAAAATAATAATAATAATAACGCTTTAAAATTTGACACAAATTATAAACAAATATAACATTGAAACTAAATTAATTAAAGAAAATTAAAAAATATAATTATTTTGAACCTTATTATAATGTATAATGGATCGTCGATAACACGAATGGAGTATATATTTTTTACTTAGAAAGTTGGTTTTCCAAACCGTAACCGTACCTTACAAAACCCGTTTGAGTGAAGTGTTACATTAAGAGTTTTTTTTACAATGTTACTGATAGAATCAGGGAACTCTGTGAAAGGTGAAAACAAATGTCTTAATTTCAATTAATATGTCATTTAGTTGTCATTCTCACGAGTGATGCGTGCGTTTTATGCGACTCACGCGCAACTGCCGTGTAACATCCGTTCCTATGGTATTAATTGTGATTTGCAATTCCTCATTTAATGTACTAAAGACATTGTGAATCATCTGTAAATAAACTTTTAATATATTATTACCTTATTCAAATTTAAAATAACTAGTTCTGACCGACTCATTGATGCTTTGGGCGATCTTGAGGGTTGGACCTCGGTCATTAGTATGCCAATCCAGCGAGGAAACGTAGCCTAACTTCTGGATACCTTCCCCATAGAAGATGGTGACCTAGGCCCAATATTCTATTTAGAGGCTTAAGGGATTTTAAGTACACATATAAATTGAGTATACGATGTAACCAAGTCAAATTTGTTTATTGTATTCGTTTGTAACTAGTATCCTATTTAAATGTCTATAAATTAGATATTTTTTCCTGAATACTAGACCCGATATATGATGTATGATATGTGATGTTGTCTCTTTCGAGTAAAAGGTCAAATCTCTACAGATAAATAGAATTAAATTGTCTGTTTGTAATGTCAAAATAACAGCTTTTTACTAAATGTATATGAAAGTGTATTTTTTTAATGCATGAGTTAAGAAGACAGGCAGACGGCCACTTGATGGAAAGCGGTTACCATCACCTATGGACATTTGAAACACCAGAGGTGCTACAAATGCGCTGCTGCTCTCTTAAGGGAGACTGGAACCTGGTCACTAATGCCGGAAAACAACTCAAGGTTGTTATAGCGACATACTTTAGACCACGGGAGGTAGCCATCCAGTCGGGCAAATGCCCTACCACCTGGCAGGTAGTATACGGTACTTTTATCAAAAATACAATTAATTCTTTTTCTGTCTGTTTGGATGTTCCGGCTAATTTCTGAAACGGCTAGACCGATTTTGTCGAGACTTTCACTGGCAGATTGCTTTTGTCATAAGGAGTAACTTAGGCTACGTTTATTTGTTAGTTTTGTTAGGGTTCCGCGAAAAAATACACGCGAAAAAAGTTGCGGGGCCGAGCTACTAACATAATATTATCGATATGTTGATAAATCGTATCACATTGGCTATGGTCATTGGGTAAGCGATCCCTACTATTTCATCGACCGCTAAAGATCCGTGCCATATAACAGCTGGTGTAATAAATGTCCTTTGGCAACGATAAGCACTTTCCATCAGAACGATTAGCCTGTTTCCTTTACACTCGATAAATATTATTAGTTTATTGCAGATATTTATAGTCGGTGTTGTTGTATAATTCGATCAAATAAATGATGATATTCATATAAGACGAAGAATGCATACATATGAACATGATACTTAGATGAAACTTGATTTTGTATTGGAAAATGGCCGGCGTCCGGGAAGCATGTAGTTTTCTTGCCTCGCATGCGGAAGAGAAAGTTAATAGGAAGTTGTTCTGACTACTTCCGGCTTGGGATTGGTTATGGTAAACCTGGGATTGTCTAGCAATTACTTATATATGGATGCATTAAAAGGGAAATTATTTGTATATTACGGTTGTTTCTTTATATACAAGTAAGGATTTCCTTCTGGCTTTGCTAGTAGTAGTAAATATCAGGTCTGTACCATTAGATATCGTCCAATTTATGGGATCAAACTGACTTGAATTCAATCCTCATAGTTGAATTATCAATAACTTTATTAGTAGAACTTAAACCATTTCCCGCTTAAGATTTATTCTGTTTTCATAAAAGAGATAAACTCAGCTGCTAGATAAGAAAAGCACGCGATTGTTGCACAGACTAGGGGGGTCGACATCCAGCAGTTGACTGTGATAGGCTGACGAAGTCGAATATATCTAAACAAGGATTATAATTGTGCTCTTTAATTTCTCTATTATTTTTTTTGAGCATAACATTTGACTAATTGATATTCATATCGCAACGTGTGAGTAATCACGTCCGCAGATCATCGTCCGATGTAATTATTTCTTGGAAGTATTCTGTCAGAGGCGTTGTTAATTGCGGGGTCAAAATGCCCTTATGACTCAAGCCCTTCGGTCGTACTCCCTTTTAATAAATTTTATTCAATTCAGAATAAAGGAATGACTTCAAAATTAAACGTCACAATGAATTACACACAATAAAACAAAATTATTTTAGTTCTTTTGTCTGAATTCTACTAATGCTCGGGCTCCATCTGGGATAATGTTATGATTATTGACTGTGGCCAAATGCGTCTTATTTATAGCATTAAAATAACGCTGTTAAACAATAATTACATTAGTGTATATACATACGTTGTCTTTTAATATTTACTGTCATTAACAATTAATAACAACATCGCATGACAAATAACGCATTAAACCCATCGCTATATCTGCATGAAACGGTAACTCTAACGTTTATATCCCAGATGGAGCAGTATGGTAAGAAAACACTTTTTAGGGTCGGTAGCCATTTTAACAAACTCGCCTGTCTTTCTGTCTGTCTTTGCATTTAACAATCATATTCTCATTACTCTCTACATTTAAACGTATGGTCACTGACCATTATTGGTCTATTAAATAAAAATTGTTGCATTAAATGAATGTATGTATTGTTACATTACATATATAGTAGTTTATTTATATTTTATTTTATTTTTAATTGTACACCACCAAAAATCGTATATTGAAATTTCCTTTAAAATCTCCTTAGACACTGGGTTGCCTGGATGAGATCGCTATAAGCGATAAGGCCGCCCATTGTTCTAATGCAAATGTATCCATATCAATTGTATAGATTTAAGTTTATGGTGAACAATAAAAAGTTTTCATTCATTCATTCATTCATTATTCTTAAAACCTACTGGGTCTAGATAAATATTATTTTTCCTCACACACACGATTTTTGCAATAATTTACACTATTTAATGATGTTTAAATGTTTTAGTTACCTTGAGGAATATCTAAAGTTAGATATTAAAATAAAAAAAGGTTTAATTAATCAACTTAAAACTATATATATATATATATAAATTATTTTTAAGCTTCTTTAAGGTTCATAAACAATCCTAGAAACTTATTCTAACTCAATATGAATAAAACCGATACAATTTAACTAATAATGAAACATGACTGAAAATATAAAACGTTAAAGTATACCTGGGAAAAACTGAAGATTGAGGGTAGCTGTTATATATGTAACTGGTGGTAGACGTACAGAATAACGTATGGACATGACTACATTTTAATGATACCGTTTCTATCAAAGTGATTACGGAACCTTAAAAATTGGATCTAAATTTAAGCAAATAAATTTGCTCATACCGCATTTTGAAAATAAGACTTTTCAAATAACGTACACAAATGATATATGCACCGGAAAATGTAGATTAATCGAAGCATTTACGAACAGGACAAAATGTCGCACATGTTTGATAAAAAATTAATTTAACCTGTTATAACGTGCGGTTTTTTAGAATTGGCTGTGAAAGAAGAATAGTGTAGTGGAACACTTACAAAGCCAATAGACGGCGCTGTGCAATAATTGAGGTTGCAAACGTTTCCCGAAACATACAAATAATATTTACAAATTTTCAACAATAACAGGTAGGCCTAGGCCTGCGAGGAACGACACTAGGCTCGTTGAAGATCTTCCTTTGAGACGGAGCATCCCAAGCCGCTCAAGCCGCTCCTCCACACTATACGGGGCATCCCCTACAATAGTAAGAACCACATTCCTTCTGCATACGGCAGAGCTGTGGAATGCACTACCAGAGGCCGTGTTTCTCTAAAAGTACAATGCGGGGTGTCTTCAAGTCTCGTGTGAATATGTTTGTATTATCTAAGTAAGCATGCACTGTGTTCAACAGTATTTAAAAAAAAATACAGTCTCTTCTTTCACCTCTTACCAATCATTTGCGGTAGGCACAGTATATTTTTCTTCCTTGCTCCTCATCGTCATCATCATCCGAGCGTTAAATCCCGGTTGCTTTCGGAGCGTTCACTCCGACGCCCAGGGTTCGCTTTCTTACTTATTCTACTCCAGTTCGCGCGGTCTTCAGCATCACCCGTTTTGAGACCATACGCATGTCATCCTTCACAACGTCAAGACAACATTACTTGGGCCTTCCTCTTCGACCGGGACCTGGCGGAGGCGGCCTGGCTAGACATTTGTTCCTCACATTAATCCTCTTCCTTGCTCCTGTATTCTGGCATACGTCTCTACACCACAAATCATCGTGTCATCCTTTACACAATCTATCCATCTCTTTTTTGGTCTACTTTATCACTTGTATCTATCAATCTTCCAGTTTAACATATTTTGTCATATGACTATCATCCCTACTCTTTAAATTACTCATACCACTCTAGTCTTCTTCCTCTCAATTTTTCGGTCACAGCTGCAAATTTCAAAGCCTCTAACAACAGCAGGCCTGCGTATGTAGGTATAATTGCAAATTAAGATACCTTTATTTATGATTGATAAAATATATATGTAAATATAAGTATTATTGTATTAATATATTAATATAAATGTATAGTATGTGTATATATATATATATATATATATATATATATATATATATATATATAACACTTTCCAACCCAACCTGATCCAAACCTGTCCATAACACGCATACACGACCACATACAAGTAGTATAAATATTGTATTAGCCTAGATGTAAGTTTTTTTTATTATGTAAAGTTTAGACATAAGTAAATTATGTATTTAGGCCCGGTCAATCTTGTTCGCCTGGGACCACGGTTGCTGACAATAAATAAAAAAAAAACGTAAATGTGGAAGCACCTTAACCCTATGAAACTTATCAGATCATTGGTTCTTCTCTCGCTCTGTGACATGTTTTTGTTTTCTCACGTCGGATATACGATATATAATTGAATATACGATATATAATTGAATATAATTAAACAATTAGGTAAAGCAAATTCTAGTTCTTAGTATTTTCGCAGTCTCATAAACTTCTTTTATCTTTACATACATAGTCCTTCTCCTAAACCACGCAACGCATTTTTAAACAGTTTTCACCATCAATTACGTTATTTTTCAAGGAAGGTTATATATATTATTTTGCCTGTGGCTTGACTCGCGACATATAAAAACCTAATTAAGTTCACATGTAAGTAAAATAGCGCTAATTCCTAGGGTTAGAGTTTGAAATCTAGTATAATATATTATATTATACGATTGTGTAACGATATAATTATAATACATATATTTCTGCCAAATTTCATCCATGTAAGCCAAGTGATTATAGTTATCAAACACACAGACAGACGGCCAGGCTTCCGGTTTTTCCAATGCTTAATAAGTATAATAATTTATTTTAATGTTGTTTAAGCTAATTGCCCTTTAAGTTCTCTGAGTATGATAGTAAAGATAAGTCACGAAGGGCAATATAAATTAAATAAGATTCCATGGAAAGTGAATATGGGCTCAGTTTCTTTAGAATGTGGCACAACTGGCGTTAGGTAATGGCAATTTAAAAGATATTTATCTCCGCGGATTCTTCGGATTCTGCCCGCAGCTATTGCAGGTTGTTAGCTCGTTCTGTGGCTTCCTAACTTGTTGACATACCTTATTATGGTTTTCACTTAATATTTCATTGTTTAGTTTAGATTACAATTTTGTTTATGTATTATCTATAATATAATATTAGAATGCGAAAGTTTGGAAAGATGTTTGTTATTCAATCACCCAAAAACGGCTGAACAGATCGGGATGTAATTCAGCACAAAGATAGATTATAGTCAGGAATAGTAGTACATAGGCTACAATTGGCTGTTTTAAATTATTCAAAACATGAGGAAATCTTATTTTTTATTTCAAAGCCATACCAGTGACAATAATATAATTGTATGGCTACACTGTATATAATATTTCTTAACCTATACATATAATAAAATTGTAGAGGTCAAATTTCTGTACAATGAAAAAAAATGCTAAAAACCGAGACAGGGGATGTAAGAAGTGAAATAGAACTAATTAATTTTTTTTTCAACTTTCTCTGTTTGTCTGTGTTTGTACCGGCTAATCTCCGAAACGACTGGACCGATTTAAATGAAATTTTGTATGGTGGTAGCTTATACCCCTGGTCAACATATAGGATATGCTTGATCCCGAAAAATTAAAGATTTCCCGTGGGATAGTTAAAAAACCGCACCGCGCGGTCGAAGTCGCCGGCATCAGCTAGTCTTCAATAAATTAACAGTGTGCCAACAATGGTATAAGTACTTATACCTAATTGTACAAAAGGGCGGTTTTATCGATAAAAAGTAATCCTACGAATAAATTATTCAAGTATATATCTATTTATTAATACATATATACAATTATATAAATACAAATAAATAAATGTTATTGTATAGCTACAGAATAAAAAATATTAACACTATGTTTTGACAGAAGGCTTGGAAACCGGTAAAAAAAGTTAAACCGGTTAAGTACTTTGGTACTTTTCTTTTCGGTTTTGTTCCTACTTTAAGCTTAATCAGTCGGTTTTTGGTAACAAAAGTTAATTAAATAGGTTTCGATGAATAAGCCGGTTTCGAACGATAAAAAATAGTCTTTGCCGCACACTTACAAAGCGCAGCCATGTGACATAGCAAGTTTTCACTTGCACACAGACACAACATATTGAGAGATAAAATGATACTCCCTCTACTGGCGGAATAACCCGTGCAACACGGAGGGTTTTACGCTTTAGCAGCAACCTCCACTAAAGTGAAATGGTGTACTTACTGTTCACGACGTCAAAGCAAGACAATTCGCTAATGTCCGCTGTGTACGATTTTTCCGTGATCTGAATTAAAATCTATTACAATATAAAACATCTTAATATCTTGTAGTACCTTAGCATATTTAAACTACTAAGCCCGTTCATTTCCATTCATCATCCTTCCATTCCATCCTTCCATCATTGATCCGTTTACACTCCGAACGAAATAGTTAATTAAAACCGGTCATAACAGATTAAAACCGATTAATTTTAAATCGTTCTAAGCTTTTTTGAATAAATTAATAGTACGCCAATCACTGACTGGGGATGCCAACAATGGTATAGAGTCGCCTATTATAATTTGAGTATGCAAGTTTATTTTGTAGTGGTGGTATTGTTGTTGCAGACATGTTGATGTACAATAAATAATCATCTATCTTCTTTCTTTGAAAATAAATATAGCCGCCAGTACGTACAAATCGCGCATAAATGGCGTCACAATGCTGCAAACACATAGTTTCCCTTAAACGCTAGCGGGTTCGACGCCCGGGCAGAGCACGTGGTAAGGCAACAGCCTCGACGGCCCGCAAAAACTAGGGAAGCAACACTGAATCACAGCCCACTGACAACATCGACTAATGAACGCTGTTTACGTAACGAATATAGTAATACTATTGTTACGTAATAGGACAGCAAGAGTTTTATTGTTTCTATTCACTTATGAACGTATGCAATGCTGATATTAGACGAATCAACGAAATTGAATCATCTTAATTGAGTACAGCTGTTAAATAGGGCCGGTTCGATCAGTGTATACCACGCTCCCACAGATTATCAGCGTGAAGCGGCTAGCCTCGATCTAGACGTGTTTTGTGAGACGATTCAGGACGAAATTTCTTAGAGGCCGCGCATTGGCAACGTCCCTCCAGTGTAGCAAACATCCATAGGCGACGGTAACCACCTTCCATCCGCCCGACTGTTTTTTTTAAAAAATTTTCTTTTTTTATATTATTAACAACTCTACGGACTCTAGTTTCGTACCCTTTTTTACAACTTAATTTAGAAAAAAGTTTTTCATGTTTATACACGCTTATTTGTTATTGTGTGACATTTATTGAATGTATGTTTGTATTGTGGTGTACCATACGAATAACTTATTATAATAATTTATTCTAATTTTAATACTAAACTTATACTAATGTAGAGTGTATTTGTGACATGCTGGTGTTGTGAGGAAGTGCATGTGCAGTGTGTGCCTTATGTCTATACCTATACATATTAACCTAATAAGTGCCATGTGTGTTGTTTTTCGTTTATGTGTCTGGGTTATTAATTTTTAGGCTCTTTGTGTGTCTTGGTTTGTTTGTGAAGTGTGCGTGTAATGCAATGTGGTGGTAGTGCGCGTTGGTGTGAGTATGTGTGTAAGTTTTGTTGTTGGTTGTGTGTTTGTGACTTTGTGTGGTTTTATAATTTATTGTTAATTCTTTTGACAATGTGTTGATTAGGAATTGTTGTTGAAAAATTTGCACTTGGTGTTAGTGATGATGAGCCGTCCGCCTGTTTGCCTGCTTCAGGCAATAAAAAAAAAAGAATGAGGGTCCCACTTCCTCCTCCCTCTCCCCTCTTATCTATCCCATTACCCTATTCCAATCCCATATCCCATCCCTCTCTCTCTATTTCTGCGTTTTTTTTGTGACTGTACGTACGGATGGCTTTGACACCATCTGGCGAAATAAAACAGCCTACCTGCTTAGCAGAGCACGCGGCAGCAGCAAGAGCTTCCTAAAGGTTTTTTTTATATTGGATTATTTCGCGTTTGACTGACATTGCGCCTGATGTCAGGTGGAAATGCAGTCTAAGGTGGAGCACGCTTACCTAGAAGATACCTGTTCACGCGAGATTTGGAAGACACCTAGATTGTATTTTTCAGGAAAAACAGACGATTGTAAAGAGTTCCATTCTTTAGCGGTACGTATGTTAAAAGTGGACGCATAGCGTTTCATCCTCTTTGTTCGTATTTCCACCGTATATGGGTGGCGTGAGCTTGTACGTCTGTTTATCCGGGGATAAAACGGTGCGGGAGGAATTAATTCATGCATTTCCGTGGCACACTCGCCGAAGTGTATCCTATAGAATACCACGTACGTAATAGCTAATATTTTTTTATTACCTGAGTTCAGCAGCCAGGCAGACGGCCCACCTAATGGAAAGCGGTTACCATCGCCTATGGACTTTTGTAACACCAAAAATTGCTATTAATGTACTAACGCTCTGTAAAAGGAGACTGGAACCTGGCCATTAATGCCGCAACACAACTCAAGGTTGTTATGGCGCCATACTCTAGACCAGGGGTGGTAGCCATCCAGATGGGCAAGTACCTTACCACCTGGCACAATAAACACGATAGTCCTCTGATGTTGGTATTTATACAGAGGACTAAATCGTTATTATTTGTAAATTACTAATACATATTTTTAAGCTCGACTAACTATAATATTTGGTTTTAGTTGTTTGTACATTTCAATATTGTAAATCATGATAATAATTCCTCCTGTCTGATCCCTCTATTTCATCCCTATCCTGTCCTTTTTATCTCATTCTAAAGGCTGCCAATTCGTTGGCCTGTCCCCTGGTCCCCAATTCTGCTATTTCAATATCTTGGCATTGCAAAGATATTTATGGTACGATTCCTTTGCGTTAGTGTCAAAAATTCGTATTCTACTAAGGGTCGATCACCAAATAAAAGTTATTCTATAGAATAACACACAACATGGTCAAATTAAAAATAACAGTTACATGAATTAAACAGTTGATTCACTTTTCAATTCAGTCAGGTTACAATTTAATCCACTGATAACTTTTAATCGGCTCTAAATCCACAATATCTTCTCTATATCACCCTCTTTTCTTTCACCATATCCCAGTTATTTGGGGTCGGCACAATACGTCTTTTCCTTCCACACTCCTCTATTCTTACAAACATCTTCTGTCACACCACATATCATCATAATTAACATCCTTCACACACACTTCACACAATCCATCCATCTCTTTTTTGTCTACCGTCACATTTGTACCCCTCCATCTTGTAGTTTAAAAAGTCGTGGTAGCGTAATGGCTAGCGCACGCGCCTCAAACTCAGAGCGGCGCGGGTTCGATCCTGGTCGGAACGCATGCATCACTTAGTCAGTTTTCTGATCTAATGCATATTGTTACAATTACCACGTGATAACAACGGTGGAGGAAAATACCCTGGTGCAGCCTGCACATCGAGATAACCGATGTGTCAAACCTGCCAAGCCGCCTTGGACAAGTGTGGCGGGCATACTGACCGTTACCCCTCTATAATGGGAGGCCCGTGCCCAGCAGTGGGGCATTTATGGGCTGCCATTATGTATCTTGTAGTTTAAAATTATTTTTGTCACGTGACTTTCGTCCCTCCTCATAATATGCCCATACCACCTTGATCTTCTTCCTTTCAATTTTTCAGTCACGGATACAACTTTCAAAGATCCATTTATGTACTCATTTGTTACCTTATCCATTCTTGTAACATCACACATCCATCTCTTATATACCTTAATACCTTCTCGATATCGTCGCGGTAGAATAATAGTAGAAAAAAAAATGGTATTACCATTAGCAGAAATGTCGTTAGACGAAATGAATGTTGAAAAGCTACCAAAAATGTTATATATTTATTTATCTATAATATAAAATTTATATTACAAATAGAGGTAAGGCACCACTTAAACGTATGAGGTTTGCGTGTGATGCAACACACCCTCGCAATATATAGTCACGAACGCTCATACATGCAGGCTGTCATTGCAATTTTTTATATTAAAAAAATAATTTAATTTAATTTTAATTTATAAAGATATAAAGTGGCATGCCACAGGCATGCTATTGGAATCAACAGAATACCGAAATCAGGCAACCCGACGATTTTAACGAGATACTAATAGCAAAATTGGGTCCCTGGTTTTGCAAACGTTTATAAGACATTTTAACACCACTTTTCCTGAGCTGGGCAGGTTTGGCAGCATCCCAAAAATAATAAAAGGTGTATTTCAGTATCGACGTTGCAGATCTGCAGTCTGCTTATCCCAATGAGAAATAGGCGTGTTTTTAATATTTCAGAAAGCTAATAAGCCAAATACTAAATTAATGGCATTATTTCACCGATACGTATCAGTAATCAAACAAACACACCACGTGGTGCAACTCGGGTGCCCAGTTTTTATGCGAGTCAACGCCCGCGGACCGAGTAATTATGAGTTCAGTGTCTAGTGAGATATTGCTATCGGTTTCATATCGCCTTTTGTTTATTAAATCGATCCTTTTAATACTACTTAGTGTTTTGCCGAATGATCACGTGATCGTTCGCCGGTGTCACGGTGATTACTTGCCAGGTCCCGCGGAGTGGGCAAGCTATACCTGTGGCCTTGGCATAATGCGAAGGACGGGACGCTGAGGGTTTTTAGTGGGTACCTCCGACATGGTGTTAATAGCAATCTTTAGGGCAATCTGCTAGTGTGTTGAAATTTATCCATGCAGGAACGGAGAAAGAATAAAATTTACTGCGGCCGGGCGGCCCTGTCGTAAGAAGCGACAAAACAACCCACAGCCAGGTCCGGGCATTTACCCGACTGGATGGCTACCACCCCTGGTCTAAAGTATGTCGCCATAACAACCTTGTGTTGTGTTCCGACATTAGTGACCAGGTTCCAGTCTCCCTTAAGAGAGCAGCAGCGCATTTGTAGCACCTTTGGTATTGCAAATGTTTATAGGCGATGGTAACTGCTTTCCATCAAATGGGCCGTCTGCCTGTCTGCTGAAGTCATGTAATAAAAAAATAAAATAAACCTCTCATTTCAACAAGAACCTTTTTGTAGGGCGTTTTCTATATATGACTGATATTAGAATATAGTACGTCTTTGCGTCTATTGTTCTTAGGTTTCCAAGTCAACTGTAATCCGCTACGCGTATATGAATGTAAGAATAAAACTGCTAGTATTCTGCTAGTGTCACCCCAACGTGATGAATTTCACACGCCTCCCATCGCGCTTACCCCGCGATAAGAAGACTATTGGCCGTGTTGCGGAGATAACTCTTGGAATGATAAGCTTTTTGTGGCAAATAAATGTGTTTAATGGAAAAATGGAAAACATGTATTTTTTTACTATGTGGCAGACAGAGAAACTAATTTTTGAACCAGTCAACTTCAAAATAATTAAAAAACATATCTAAAAAGTTGCAGATAAAAGGAGTACGCAACATCCTCCCCCTTTGTGCAAGCACTAATTTACATTTAGCTTAACTAGTTTATTTAGGGGACGACGTAGCGTACCTGCTGCAGTGGATACGTCTACCACCCTTACTACGTTGTCGTGACCTGGGTAAGTGGCTGTTATTCTGCCTCTGGGCCATACACCTCGTGGTAGGTTGCTATCAGCAATCAGCACTAGATCTCCACATGCAATCTGGCTAGCCAAGCTTCGATAGGGTCTTTGTCGAGGCTGCATTGTCGGCAGTACTTCTTTCACCCAGCGTGACCAGAAAAAATCTGAAAGTCTCAGCGCTTTTTTCCATTCAGTTCGGCCAACTAGAACATTATCGGGCATCGTGGCTGGCAGTGCGGCAGTGGACGAGGAACCAATCAAAAAATGAAATGGTGTGAGGGTCTCCTGATCATCGGCGTGGACAGAAACATGCGTCAAGGGACGAGAATTAACGACAGCTTCAGCTTCTGATAAGAGAGTTAAAAGAGTCTCTTCTTTTGGTGAGCGATTTTTTAATGTCGCATTCAGTGCCACCTTTATGGAACGGATAAGTCTCTCCCAACAGCCACCAAAATTTGGAGCGGCTGGAGGAATAAAATGCCACTTTACTCCGTTGTCTGCGGCAAAATCTTCGACACCGTTGCTGTAAAATTCTCTCAAAATTTTATTTGCACCGACAAAAGCTGTCCCGTTATCGGAGAAAAATGTATCGGGAGCACCTCTTCGAGCGATAAAGCGTCGTATGCATGCAATCGCTGAATCCGCAGAGAGGGTGTGTGCAAGTTCTAGGTGCACAGCTCTTGAAGTTAAACAAGTAAATAATGCCACGTACCGCTTCTCTCGCCTCCGTCCAATCGTTACGCTAACAGGGCCAAAATAATCTAAACCAGTGAAAGTAAAACAACGTTTATAGTGTGCCATTCGCTCCTGGGGAAGATTACCAGTGGGCGGCGCTTGTGGTAGAGACTTGCGTATTTTGCAAAACAGGCAACTATGGGCAACTGTTCTAACTGTGCTTCGAAGTCGTAGTATCCAATAATGTCGACGTAGCTCGTTAATGACTGTCTCATGGTTAGCATGACCCATCTTGACGTGAAATCGATAGACTAGCAACCGGGATACGGGATGACTACCATCCAGGAGCACGGGAGTCTTAACATTTTGATCCACATCTGCTGCTCTAATTCTTCCTCCTAAGCGAAGAAGCTTGTCATCACCGATCATAGGTGACAGCTTGGCTAGACGACTAGTTCTGGGTAAAGGCTTGGAATTCAAAATACACGTGATGTCTTCCAAAAAACTGTCAAGTTGTATTTTCCGTAAAATGTGCCTTTCAGCGACGTTCATAAACTCAGCCGTAAACGGAACCAATGAAGGTATGGTGGACGTATTTAATAATTGACGTCTGTTACCGGAATATCGAGAATTTTGAATTAATTGCCGAAAGATAAAAGCAGCTTGGTGTACGCGTGCAGTCGCGCGTACCAAGCGGAGCCAGCTACTGAAACGTGAGCAATCAGCTGTTACAGCGCGAGTTTTACCGATATGCTCTGTCAAAGCTCCCACCATTTCAATCGGTGAAGATTTCAGCTCAACTTGGCTTTGAACTGATGGGACCTCTGAAACAGGCTCTTTTGGCCAATCTTCCGAAGGAAGTAAAAGAAATTTTGGTCCGGTGAACCATCTACTTGATTGATCTAATTGAGCAAAATGCAGTCGAGTCGCATCGTCTGCTACGTTCATGCCTGTCGGTACCCATTTCCAGTCACAAATACTAGAATTTTCAGTTATTTCACCAATGCGATGGGCAACAAATGGCTTGAATGAACGCGCGTCACTTCGTAACCAACTAAGTACGGTAGTAGAGTCAGTCCAAAAAAATGTTTTCGATGGTTTTTTAACGTGACTGTTTTTGATAGTTACGGCGAGACGAGATGCAATCAAAGCAGCCATGAGTTCTAATCTCGGTATCGATATTGGTTTTAAAGGTGCTACTCTACCTTTGCTACCGATAATAGCCAGTTTTACCGATTTATCAGCATGTAACAATCGCCAGTAAGCTACACAAGCGTATGCTGATTCGCTGGCGTCACAAAAAATGTGCAATTCACGCTGCAGAGGTTCAGCATCGAAGGCTTTGGAATACCAGCGTGGAATTTTGAAGGTAGAAACAGTCAAAAGTTCGTTAAACCATTCCAACCATTTAGAAGTTTCTGTAGGTAAAAGCTCTGAATCCCAATCAATATTAGACCGCCAATTATTCTGAAACAATATACGACCCTTGATGACTATAGGTCCAAGAAGGCCTAAGGGATCGTATACACGCATTAAATGTGAAAGTACTTTCCGTTTAGTCAATTGAGATGGAAACGTTTCACCTAAGCCAGTTCGGAAACCTAAAGTGTCAGAATTAGGATCCCAAACTATACCTAGCGCTCTTACAACTGTCGGTGAACTACCAAGACTAACTTCTGATGGTTTCTTAGCATACAGCTCTGCAGGGATGAGTCTCAAAGCTGTATCATCATTCGAGACCCATTCTCGCATTTCAAAGCATGCCGAGTTATGTACATCCGCTATATCCCTCGCGATTTTGGCTGCTATTTCAGAACTGTCATAGGAGCCAAGGTAATCATCCATGTAATGATCCTCGATGATTGCTTTAGCTGCGTTTGGAAAACATTGTTCATGTTCTTCAGCATTTTTATTTTTTATGTATAATGCTGTAAAAGGACTTGATGAAGCGCCAAATATGACGGATGTCATTCTGTACTCTTTGATAACTTGCGTCTGGTCACCATCTCTCCATAAAAAACGTAAGGCGTCCCTGTCCTCGTGTCTAACCCGAATTTGTGAAAACATTTCTTTAATATCGGCGGTCAAGGCGACGCGGCCTTCTCTAAAGCGAAAAAGAATATGTAGTAGATTTTGGAGAAGGTCAGGACCTTGCAGCAACAAAGAGTTTAGAGCGACTCCTTCATTCATGGCAGCGGCGTCGTGAACTACACGGAGTTTGCGTTTCTGCGGATGGTATATGCCAAAATGTGGTAGATAAAGTCTTATGTTATTAATATTAAACTGTGTTGAAGGACATATCTCAGCATAACCTTTGTCTACCATATTGTTTATAAATTTTCGATAAGCAACTGCAAACTCAGGTTCCCGACGCATGCGTCTTTCAAGACTTAAAAGACGTGACAAGGCTTGCGGAAAACTATCTGGTATATGTTTGATATTATCTCGCCATGGCAAACCTACTTCGAATCGACCAGTTGGTAAGCGAGAAGTCGTAGCTTCTAAAATTTCAATTGCGCGCTTATTCAACTTACTATGTATAGTTTCATGTTTAGAAATGCCTAAAGTTTCTAATTTATACTGTTCTTTGATTAGAAAATCTAAATTGTCGTTTTTTGACGTGAGCTCTTGGTCTATAAAGGCGGTATGATTAACAAAATGTACATGTCTTGTTGTACTTGAAGGCAACCCGTATAGTGTCCAACCTAATGCAGTGAGGCAGGCTACGGGTTCGCTACGTTTGCCCTTACGTACTGAATGACTGATTGACAAGTGCCAATGTTCAGTACCTATTAGAACCATCGGCTTAGCGTTCTCATAGATAAGGCAATCAGTTAAATCCTGTAAGTGTGTGTACCCCGAAATACTTTGCCTTTTTATTGTCTGCGCATGAAGCAACAGTGAAGGCAAGGACCTAGCGTGTTTGACGTCAAAAATGTCTTGTGTGTACTTATCCTTAATTTTGAAATCAACATAGGCTATCTCTACGTTTCTGGTAAGACCACCTACACCGTTTACGCTGATTTGCTGAAGCGGTCCCGATGCTCCTATATGTGCAGCGACACTGGCATCTATGAGAGTGGCAGTGCTGCCGTCGTCGAGCAGAGCGTATGTGTCGTATCTGCCTGACGGACCGTACACGGTAACAGGTACGACTTTGAGTAACGCGGCGGGACACACTTGTTGCAAATCGCGTGGTGAGACTGTATCTGTCGATGTGGTAGAGATTACCACTTGTTCATCATGTGGTGAATGTGTAAGTACAGGTGAAACATCATTGGCGATATTATTGACCGCAACACTAGTTTGGTTTGGCCAGTGGCTACCGTGAAGTAAAGGATGATGACGTAAAGTGCATCCATCGATGCCACAAACGCTGACCTTACATGTTTTCCATTTGTGTGGCTTGTGACGTAAGCATCTGTAACATACTTTTGCTTCATGTTGCCAGCGCCATCTATCTTCTATAGTAAGCGCTTTAAAATCAGAGCACATTTTTACACTATGTAACTTTATGCAAAATAGACAACTTTTACTATTTACACTATTAAAAGGAGCAGTATTTACCTCGTAACTGCTGTTATTTTTATGTACAGAGCTATTTACAGATTTATTTTTATATTGCGTAACAGCACGTATGTACTCCCGCCTATTTTGCCTGTCCTGCGAGGAGTTTGATGCTACTATAAAAGAAGTGTGTTCCGGCGACAACCCAAATCTAACGTGTTTGTTAAATTCCCGCATAAGGAAACTGGACAACAACTCTAACTTCGGTTGATTTGGTGTACAGTTATCGACTGCGAAATCCGTCCACCTCATTTTTACTACAGGATTCAATTTTCCTAGTATAGTGTGGTACAATTCGGGCGAGTACAAATATTCGACGTAATCTAACATACGTATTGTAGACAAACTGTTACAAACTTTTGTCGCGAACGTTCCTAGCTCACGTAAATCGTTACCCAATCGAGGCAACGCTTTCAATGCAGCAACTTCTTGGAAAACAATCATCTCCGGTCGAGCAAAGTTTTGTTCGAGGACGCCGATTATTTCTTCGGGATCTTGGGCTGACACGAGAAGAGCTGCCACGGCTTCGCGCGCGGCGCCACGGAGTGCTTGCTGCAAACGTGCAACGTTCTCTAGGGGAGAAAAAAGAGCTTTTGTAGTTTCAAATAATCGTTTCAACTGAAGCCACTTAGTGGTTTCTCCCGAGAACTGCATTAAATCAATGGTTCTCTTTATATTATTGCTTTGAGCGGTTGCGAGAGCTTTCGCTGCTGCCGCTGTGTCTGCCACTATTTGTAATATTTTGCTAGAGCCAATTCCGGATCCAGACAGACCAATGTCTATGTGAGGATGTGGCGAAGTGTGTGCCACAACCTCAGACCTATTTGTAGCCTGTGTAGGACAATGAATGTTTGGCTTATAAAAGTCAATATCCTTGTGAGCCGGTTCTCGCTCAGATAAAACTGTGACTTCCTGGGTATTTTGAAAAAGAAAAGGTGTATTGCTAACCGCGTCTTCAACCCATGCCTGTGTCCTACATGATTGATGCGAGCGCTCGGAGCTGCTTCGCCTGCTGGAACTCCCTTCTGCTTCTATCGCGGCCAGCTCTGCTCGCAGCTCACTCTCTTCAACTTGCTTTTCTAGTTCGAAGAGTTGCCGTTTGCGTTCGAGTTGACGGCGTTTTGCATGTGCTTCCGCTGCAACTTTGCGAGCTTTGATTGTCGCAGATGACGTCGTGGACGCATGAGAATTGATGGAAGTAGACACTTGTGGTGGACGATCACACGGATGGGGCGAGATGCATTTGCTAGTGGTAGTAATGTCGTGCATTGATGCTGACTTACCTGCTTGTGAACGAGTTATCATGATTACTATGAACTATGTGACGAACTGTAATGAAAATTATACGTGAAAAATGGTAAAATTTAGGTAGCTGAAATTCAATGGGAGAAGGACCAAATGTTGCGGAGATAACTCTTGGAATGATAAGCTTTAAAATTGGTGAACCTTTGACCTGTGTAGTAAAGTAAACACAGATCAATGGTAGTCACAGGTAGGCAATGGATAAGGCAAGCCGGGTACCGGGATTTGTGGAGCAAAATCGGGAAAGACTCCGTTTAACAATGAACTACGATTGCCAGACCTTCCACCGCTGGGCTCGGAGTCTCCCTATTTTTTTGGGTAAATAAAAACAAATTTTGTACTACATCACTTAAAATTGTAAAAAAAATGATGATCAAGACTATATAAATAATTAAAGAATTAAAGTATTTATTGGTCTCCAGTTATAAGCTAAACAAGTACAATATATAATAGTGCTTAAATTAACATTATGCGACAATCATTACTCCCCGTACTAGTTTTAAACTGTGTTACAGCAGAGTAAGTTCACGTCCCGTAAGTTAAAAATATCACAAAGATAGATATTTGTTTCAAACTACCTTTGAAATAATTTGTAGCACACAAAAAATGAGTTCGTACTTTACCAATTAGACAGTATATGTAAAGAACACAGAGAAAGCAACATTATTTGCTAAGTAAAAATAAATATACACATATATTTTATTTATATTACACATATACATCTATTTTCTGCAGTATTGATAGATACATAATAACTATACATTATAATATATAATATAATTAAATACAAACTTGGTATAGAGAAATATATATTAAAGATTAACCATAAAATAACATTTTCATCATAAGAATAAATAGATATTTTTTTGTTTTTATAAGTATATTGTGTTTATATATATATATATATATACAAATTCTTATTTGATAATTTTAAGCAAATTTTCTGTTCCTTCATAACCTAATTTTTGCAAACATATATCCAGTGCTTTTTTACATTGATATCTCGATTTATCTTTTAAATTTACAGACTTACTCAAACGATTATACAACAGTGGAGCCAAAAAATAGGTAAAATTATGAGCGAATTCTGTTTTACATTGTGGAATTTTGTAGACTTCATGTTTTCGTGTTTTACGTGTATGTTCATTATTTTTATTAGGGCAAGAATGTTGTTTTAAATAATTAAATAAGAAAAAGTGAAGAATATTTCAAATTAAATTCAATTAAGAACAAATATAAGAAATTTGTTTAATACAACGGTAAAAAAGTTTGCAGAATTTACATTCATTCAAACAAATTGATTGTAGAAGGCATCCCTAATTTTTTCTAATAATAAATATAGCCTATATTATCAGGGATAATGGAGCATTCACAATGATGAAAGAATTTTTGAAATCGGTCTAGCAGTTTTTGAGTTTATTCGTCTCAAACATATAAAAATAGAATTCTTTCCTCTTGATAATATTAGTATAGATATGTAACTGACCACTCTGGGGCCGAACACAGTCTCCCAGACCATACATAGTATATAACGGAAAGCTTGTTTGCGAAATTAGCCATGCCAGAAATCAAACCCCGAGCGTCAATCTTAACCAATTCAACCACAAACATTTGTCTGCTAAATTTTTTAGAAGAACGGACGACATTTATTACTCTACCTACCACCGACATTATTGCTGGAATACAGTAGAGGTGTTATAAACGAGTTGCTATTCTCAAAGAACTTTTATGGCTTTTTTCTCAAAAAAGGTCTAAAATTATCTCGGTGTTGCAGATTTATTTTAAACAAAACGAAATTAATGAAACTAAATATGTAATTTTTTAATTACCGCAACTTTAAAGTATTTTTGAAGTGATAATTTCTTGTAAACCGCTTCGTTACGTAACGCGTTACGGCGCCAGTCTGTTTGGCTTCCCTTTCTCTCACGCATACGGGCAGCGGTAGGCAGGCTCCTCCTCTCTCACTCTGACCCACAGCGCTAGCCGTATTTAGGACAGAATATTAAACAGTTCGACTTAGATTACTTTAATTTATCACATTTTGACAAAATGCGCTTATGTAATTTAAAACATACATAATTTTTAAAAACAAATTTTAATATTCTAAACTATCTTAAAAATTACACTACATTATAAAAAAGAGACCTAAAATGAAATACTAGAACTAAATAAAAAGATATTTATAGATAATAGACGCCAGCCTTTTGGTCGCGTGAGAAGTGTACTAAACGTTCAGCGACGTCTCGATAAAGTTTTAGAGCGTTAGGACCCCACGGACCCAGTTTCCACCCCAAACGCCGCAAATGTGTAACTATTTCCGATGGCGGCATACTTGCGGCGCATACTATATATGTAATAATTCGCATCTAAATCCTTACATGGCCTTGCTCTCTATATCAAATTTTCACAACTTACATCAAGCATAAAACTCTTATAACATTATGAAATTTGTATTATAAAAAGTAACACGTCCTCAAAAGTTTCTACATTTATATTCCCAGAGATTTTCGATAACTCACTTCTCCCTCCTCTATGTCATCTTTTCTATCCCACTATCCGCTTCCATCATCCCACTCTTCGTATCCTATGCCCTCTATTTCATCGTAAAGGCTGGAAACGCATTGGCTCCTTGCCTGATGTTGCTAACATCTATGGCAGTAGCCATTTTCCTTCTTTTCCTTCCTCCTGTTGGCTAGCTTCGCAGTAATAGAAGTATCTAAATCCTGAGGGAAATTTTCGATTGGTAGCTCATTCCAAATCCCCAGAGTGTGCAAAAAACAAGTTCGACGGCTTGTTGAATTAAAAATAATTTGCATGACTTTAAAAATATTTCACAACATTAATATGATAGAATGCTTTACAATAAAGAAAAATGTAATCATCGAGCCATTTGAATATTTAATGCGAATTGATAAATTTCATTCACCCCGGTCATTGACCTAATTTATGTTAAAAAAACTATTTATAATTCAGCTGTTCAGTCACAAATAACGTAGAATTTTTATTAAAAAATACTAGAGGAATTTTAGACTTAATAATGGCGGAATCAATAATGGGAAGTATTTCATTTATCTAAAAATAATTATATTGTAGATGTATGTTTGTTTGTTTTTATTTTACGTTTCCTGTCATGTAGTTCCTTGTAGTGTTTGTAAACTAATTAGTAGTAGTGTTTTTATTTATTTGATAATATATTTATAAGGTAGTTACGATTATGCCATCAGCTCCTTTTCAATTTCATGAATGTTACAAAACTGAACGAGAAAGAATATAATTTCCTGCGCCGGGCGGCCTGTCACAAGAGGCGACAAAATAACCCACAGCCAGGTGGTAAGGCATTTGCCCGTCTGGATGGCTTCCATCTCTAGTCTAGAGCTAGCTAGCTTGTTATGCTGCCATAACAACTTAGTGTGTTCCGGCATTAGTGGACTGGTCCCAGTTCCCCATTAGAGAGCGGTAGCACATTAGTATCATCTTTGTTGTTACAAATACAAATGTCTATAGGCGATGGTATGCGCTTTCCATCAGGTGAGCCGTGTCTGCCTGTCTCTCTGACCTCTCTTTTTCTCGTCTCTGCTGAAAACTTAATAGGAAGTAATGCTGTTATTAGACGAATCAACTAAATTGAATAAATCTGGTTGAAATGCCCAGACGTCAAAGGACACGACGGTATTCAATGACATTGCACTATTCTAGAATTGAACTTTGGTTGATAATCCAAATTAAAAGCCACAAATCTACCGTCTACTTTTGGCTTAGTTAGATATAGACTTTCAATGTATGACTAATCTTTACGTAGTATAAAAGAAAGTCGCTTTCTGAGTTTGTCTGTCTGTCAGTATATTCACTAACTTCTAAAGCACGCATAAGTGTAGTAGTAGTAGAATTCGCCACAAAGGCAGGCAAAGGAATCTTAGTCCATACAGCCAATTCTGTTGTATAAGTCTTCGTATAGTAGCGCAGTTGTATTGTAGGCTACAACCGACGCCATTCAATGGAGTTCTTGTGAAAACTCGAAAGGTCACATTTGACTATACAGTTCACATTTCTCACAAAAACACATAATTACTGCTCAAAAACTATCAATATTCTACAACTATTGTTCATTTTAGAGTAATTTTATACATATTTAGAAAATAAAACTGCACAGCACAATGACCTCTTTCAGTTCCCGCCAAAAAAAACCTCCCACGCAAAAGATATTTAAGCGGCTTTCACTATTTGTTAAATAAATAATTATTCAAGGAATGTTTATATTTCTAAACACTTTTCCGCGCCTTCGCTAGCGATATATATAACCTAATTAAGTTTTTATTTAAGTGAAGTAATTCAGCTTTAAAAAATATTTTATAAAAAGAAGTTAAGATAGATAGATAGATAACACTTTATTGTACACCAATACCAAAATGAACTTACAGATTAAAAGTATATCTAGTTATGCACAAGGGCAATTTTATCGCTTAAAAGACAACCCTACGAATGAATTAAGATGATAATGGCGATAGAGGTATACGTAATCTAAAGTACAATTACTTACATTTTAATAATAAGCGGAAGTATATATATATATATATATATATATATATATATATATATATATATATATATATATATATATATATATATATATATATATATATATATGGCCTTAACAGTAAAAGAGTTGTTATAGAAAGTTGAACTGTGCGCAGGAGTGTTCAATCTAACTGTAGTAGCAGGGCGTATATTATGAGAGCAAGAAAGGAATACTCTCTGTTATATACATCAAAACTAAATTAGGTTTTTTATATATATTAGACAAAAAACTTTACTGTTTATTTTTCGATTTACTGCAATAACAAAGAAACTAACTATAAATATTCTAAACAGCTACGCAGAAAAACATAGAGATGAGTCTAAGCCAACCTGATTTGAAGTAATACAATGAATGACTTGTTTCCTATGACAACGTATTTGTTAGTTCATTGAAAAAACGTGATTGCATCGCCATCTATTTAGCTAATCTGTTTCTTTTATGAAAACGACATCATTTATCGGGATAAAATGTATCCTAAGTGTTAACTCGGGTTATACGCTGGCACTATGTTGAGTTTCATTCGTATATGTTCAGTAGTTTACAAAAAAATATGCGATTGCAGTGCCATATTTTTCGCTATTTTCGTCTATCCCACGGAACCACGTCATTTATTGGGATAAAAAGTATCCTAAGTTACGCCCCGGGGTATAAGTTAGCTCTGTATCGAGTTTCATTTAAATGCGTTCAGTAGTTTTCACGTATTTGTGACAGTGTGACGTGTTCTAACAGTCAGACAGACAGACAGAAAGACAGACAAAAACTCTAAAAGTTGCATTTTCGGAATCTCCTGGTCCGAGTTATCCCTCTTGAATTTTTTCACATTTTTAAACGCATTGTTGGCGCCCAAGTTCATTCAGTTGTTCTTGGGTTAAATTTAGATAGCTGGCGTTAGTATAATCAAGGATAGGAAGTAATAGGGACTCTGCTAAATTAATTTTGGTGGAAATGGACAAGAAATTCCTCAACCTTCAAGTTAACTGTATGTTTTAAATAAAATTTTCCATAAAAACAAAGATGGACTAATGGCACCAACTATGATTGCAATGTGAGTTAAGATTTACGTTTTCTACTAGGAGATTGTTATTATTTAGTAATTAATCTTCTTCCATGTTTTTTAGTATTTTAAATTGACCTTTACATTGTTGGTGTTTGTAAAATTAGAATAGAATCACCCAATTTCGGGGCACTGTCAAAGCTAGTTCAAGTGTAAGTGACCTAGACTGTAAACATAGTACATCAAACTACTAATTGTATTCTTACTTGTGCATGCATATCGGGTCTAAGCCGTGATTATCACGGCTTAGACCCGATATACTCCAAATTTTTGATTGAAATTATTTTCATGATCTATCACTTTGATGACTATTTTCATGATTTTTCGCCCTATAGTTCCAAAGTTAGGGGGATAATTTTTACGAAGTTGATAGAAAATATCTCTTCATTTAAAAAAATTGTGTGTGTATACAGTTCAGACGCATTAGAAGTGAAACAAAGTGTGACAAGGGGTGGGACGGATTCTAAATTTCGTAGTTTATAGTGTTTAAATGATGAATATAATGTATTCTATCTCATTCTCTCGCAGGCTTAGTCCTATAAATTTATGTGTTTATCTCTTTTTAGCATCGCTTTTTCGTTTCATCGAGTTTCAAGTCACAACGATTCTAAAGAAGTTTCACTTCAGTAATAGTTTAAAATACCATTTACAACAAAAAATAAACTTAAGTCCAAGTGCCTTTTCGATAAAATGATGGTAAAGGCTCGATATTATATATCGATATGTAAAATATAGCTTTCCGCCAAATTTAATTTGTATAGATTCAGTAGTTTCTAAGAATTATGGCATTAATAAATAATATTAAACTAACCGGAACCAAGAAACCTACAAGACCTGCTGCTTTTGGAAAATCGCTTAGTGAAAATGAGACGTGTCTAAATATACGTAGGTTGTAGGTGTAAGAAATAGCTTAAAATTTTACTTTGTTTTGATACTTGTCATTTTCGTATGGTAATACGAAACTGCGAAAGTAGCCGGTTTATGGCCTCAGAAAAACGTAAGATTCCGAGATCGATTCTGCATTATTAAAATTAGATGAGGCCACAACTATGGTAGGCTTTAATGTAATACGTGATTGAAAATTTGCTAAAATTATAAAGATAAACATCTAATAGCATATATCAAATTCGCAAGAAAAAATAATAAATAAAATCACATTACGACAAATTCACAAAAAGAAATTTATGTTTGTAGATCTCTAAGATAAATTTATTTGCTTAGTTCTTCTAATTCGTAATTTATTTTTAGTTTTTGCTAACGAAGGGGCGTTTTAATGGCTACTCGTTTAGTATGTAATTAATTTACATTAATTGTATTATGATTTATGACTGCAAAGAGTTGTAATATCTCTTAAAAGTTTGATAAAATCAGTAAAATGTTTATGTATATACACATTAGCGTAGATTGTTTGACACTGATACCATAGATAATATTAGTTTATGACTGATACCTTGCCCACTGTTTAATTAATATTTATGATATTGCCGTTTTAAAACGAGATTTAATTTTGTAAGTCAATAAAAACGGATGAAAATCACGTGACAAAAAGAATGCTATACTGAAAGATTGATGGGAACAAATGTAAAGGTAGACCAAAAATGAGAGAAATGGTTTGTGTGACGGATAACATGATGATTTGTGGTGTAACAAAGGATGTACGAACAGAGGAGTATGAACGGAAGAGATATATTGTGCCAACCCCAAATAATTGGAGAAGGTGAAAGAAAAGAAGCATAAAACGCGATGGATATTCTCAGTTCTCCGATTTCTGATTTTATACAGATCATCTGTCCACTCGTAGACCATCGGTTTTTTTATGATGCAGGAGAATGTCTTTTCTTGGGACACCATCCTCGGGCCTGAGGGGGTACGCTCACCGAGGGATGTGTGGGACTCCTGATCGGCCGTATCCCTACCGTAGCCTCCGAGCGGAGGGACGGGGGATGGATGACCGTCAGTCTACCCACTATACCTAACCTGCGCCCCTCTTTTTTTTTATTGCATGAGTTCAGGAGATAGGCAGACGACCCACTCGACGGAAAGCGGTTACCATGGCCTATGGACATTTGCAACACCAAAGGTGCCACAAATGCGCTGCTGCTCTTTTAAAGGAGACTGGAGCCTGGTTACTAATGCCGGAACACAACTCAAAGTTGTTATGGCAGCATATTCTAGACCAGGGGTGGTAGACATCCAGTCGGGCAAATGCCATACCACTTGGCTGTGGGTTGTTTTCTCGCCTCTTACGACAGGCCGCGCAGCTGCAGGAAATTGTATTCTGTCTCCGTTCCTGCACGGATAAAAACGGCCCCTCTCCTATGCGCTTTTACGGAGTGCCACTGGAACTAAACCATAGGTATTACATCTGTGACACCCCAACGCTTGGCTCTCACTTAGGGTACTCCCGGGGAAGGGTACCCTCTTCACCTACACTGGTAGACCATCCTACACCTACTGATGTCGTAATGTAATAATGCTCGTAGGTTTCTCCATATTAGCGCCGTATATGCTTGCTTTCCTCGTTCAGCCTAAACCGGCACCTTTGCCCACATCTTCGATCGATTGAGCCATTACGTTAATCAAGACATGATCTCTACTTCAGGAGTCGTTTCAAAGTAATCCTGGAGTCCTACTCCCCCTGGAAACAGTAGTAAAGTAGTTTTGGAATCCCAATGGCATGTTCGGATCTAAACTACGCCAGGGCCCCAGAAAGTAAAAACTCTTCTGATGAGATAACACATGATCTCTCATCTTGTATAGAGTCCCCAGGATCCTGTTCTAGCTGAGAAGTGGCAATGTCACCTTATTTCATTGTGCATTCAACATGAGGTTTTTATGTCAACTGAATAGACGCCGATCAGTTCATCCCAAGATCCCAAATAACACTTGATTGATGTTTTACGAAATCAACTAATTATGTGGGGAAAAAATGTTCAGCTATGCCACTTCCTCCAGGTCCCGGTAGAAGGGGTAGGGCCAAGAAATGACGTCGTAAGGTATGACATGCGTACCATTGGTGTCACAATCAGGCATTCCAAAGACCCTACGAAGTGAAGAAGAAAATGTAGGAAACCGGACCCCGGTCTTTGAAGATCTGCTTCAAAGACCGGGGTCCGGACACAACTGGGACTTAACGTTAGGATGATGACGTTATATACGTTGACCGAGGAAAACTTTACGTCTGTAATGGCGGGTCACGGCGTTGGACAGAGAGGGTTGAATGATTCTCATTTCAGAGACCAACTCACTTTGAGTGATTGAGTCACAGGAGCAATGTATTATAGTGATGAGGCCTGTTAACTATGGAAAAATATTACACCAAAGGGTTAAGAACCGCACATTGTAAGGTTAATTATTGGTTCATTGATATGATTGGTGACGAGTTCAACAAACTTGATAGTACATTTTGTAGGGTTCAAATCTATTGTGTTTATTTCACCTTTATTGTTTAGATTTAAAAGCTTGGATTACTTTGCAGTTTAATAGTAGAATAGTAAATCTATTAAAATGAGCTATTTATAACGAACTCGCGGGTTCGGCAGACGTTGTCCTCCTATGAAAAAATAATAATGTAGAACCTGATTGTAGCGCCACCTACCGGATCCAATTATGAATCTGAACCATCTAGAGACGCACACAAAAACACACAAAAAAACGCGTGCGTCTCGGGACGCCCGACAGCAGTGATAACTTAAACTAATCTAAGTTGAAGTATTTAATATTGAAATTGTTTAATTTAAGAAAAGCTTAGGTTATTACTGAATTTTTATGTATATAGTGCGTGGGTTAGAGTGAGAGAGGAGGAGCCTGCCTACCGTTGGCATATACGTGAGAGAAAGGGAAGCCAGAATAGAATGGCGACGCAACGCGTTGCGTAACGAAGCAGTTTACCCTCCCATAAGAAGTTATCACTTCAAAAATTGACAAAATCCTGGAAGGGTAAAATGTTTTGGGATAGCTATAAAATGTTGTCTCTGGAAGGTAAAAATTCGAGCTAAGCACTGAAGTGTATCTAATAATTACGACAGTCTGGATGTCATGTTACTTTTGGCATAGTAAATTCTTCCAATTGGGGAAATTTCTATAACTCAATTTAGATACCTGGGGCCCAATTCTGTTATTTTATCTTGGCGTTGCGAAGATGTTCAAAGTACGATTCCATTTCGATAGTGTCAAAAATTAGTATTGTATTAAATCCAAAATATTTTCTAGATATCGTCGCGCCGTAATAATAGTAGAAAAAAAAGGTATTAGCATGAGCAGGAATTGGCATTGGCCGAAATGAATATATAAAAGTTACTAACATTTTAAGTTTATTCTGCGAGTTTCTGCTTATAAATATTTATAAAAATTGAGGAATTAGAGCTAATAGCATACCGACATCAGACAAATCTACGATTGAGACGATTTTGACGAGATAGTAATAGCAGAATTGGGTCCCAATAAGATTGAAATGTCGGTCTCTAATTTCAATATAAATGCCAAAATTCAAGTGAAAACTCTGATAAACACGACGTCTAATCATAAATAACCGCTTTTTAAGTCTTTATTTCTCACTCTGTCTGAATGTTAGTCTCAGATAGGTTCCAAAATGGCTGAACAGATTTCGATGAAATTTAAGAATTAAAACAGGAAGTTTATGAGAGTCGACGGGATCAGTCTAAAAAATTGACCAGGTCCTATAGATGAGGGCAGTAATCCATAGGCGCTATAATGTTCTAGAAGTTCTATTATTTTTATATTTATTATTGCTAAACCACCAGCAGATAGGCTGTCGGCTCAACTGTGACGGAAGGCGGTTACCGTCATCTATGGACATTAGCAACACCAGAGGTGCTGATAATGTGCTTCCGGCCTCAAAGGGAAACTGGTACCTGGCCACTGATACCGGAATACAACTCAAAGTTGTTATGGCGGCATATTCTAGACTAGAGGTGGTAGCCAACCAGGCTGGCAAATACCCCACCCCTGGCTATGGGTTGTTTTGTCGCCTCTTACGACAGGCCGCCAGGCCTCAGGAATTAATATTCTTATTCTGTTCCTGCACGGACAGAATAGTTCTAGTCACAGTGTTGAAGGACAACTGGTAAAACACAGAACTTATTAACTTAACGAATAATAGCCGGTTCCTATGTCTTTCTTACCAAGCGTTCATTTGCCTTACTATTACTTACAAATAATGTCAAAATTAAACCGACAGTAAGGCAAATGAATGAATAATAAATGGCAACCAGCTATAAGTAAATAACATAGTCAGATGTTATTTATAACATTCTTGTTTAATAAAAAATGCTTTCCGAGTTATAATGTGATCTTTATGAATGCACCGGAGTGCATTACTCTAATTTGGAGTCACCAGTAGTCACCAAGATCAACGATTACGTCACAATCGGTCACGTGATCCCTCGGTCAGGGTCGAGATCGTTCCTAAGGTCGTTGCCCGGTCAAATATTTTCGAGACTATAAAAAAATCTGCAATACTATTATGATGTCACGTCTTGCTTGACGAGTTTTTTCCAAGGACCTTTTTGCCGCGTGTTTATTCTTTCATCAGTATTATATATTTACATAATAAATAATCTAATAACAACATCACAAGTACGTGCGAACGTCGATATTTTTGTATCAAATTACACAGCTCTTGAATGTTTATAAATCTTATAAATTTCCCCTTCTTCTTCCTTATTCCACTTTTATATGTGCAGGAACGGAGAAACAATACAATTTCCTGCATTGGGGAGGCCTGTCGTAAGAGGCGACAAAACAACCCACAGCCAGGTGGTATTTGCCCCTCTGAATTGCTAGTACCCCTGTTCTAGAGTATGCCGCCATAACAACCTTCAGTTGTGTTCCGACGTTAGTGGCCAGGTTCCAGTGTCTGGTAGCACCTTTGGTGTTGTAAATGTCCATAGGCGATGGTAATAGCTTTCCATCAAGAGGGCCGTCTACCTGTCTACTGAACTGATGCAAAAAAACTCAACCCCGTATTCCAATCCCATATCCCATCCCCTATATCATATACCTTCTATCTGATCCCTTTTATCTCATTCCCCTATTCCCTTCTTTTTATCCCATACTATTAGCTGGCAAAGCGTTGCCTTCGCCTCTGGTGTTGCAAATGTCTAAAGGCGACGGTATCCACTTTCCATTAGCTGGGCCGTTAGCAAATTTGTCAGCTTCGTAATATAAAAAACTGTCAGTCGTACGACTGCATGTCAGGAATGAAACCTTTGTATCTGAGCGTTACGGGCACGTGTTTTCAGTGCTTTTCCTATCCCAATTATTCCCAACGTGCCGCAAGAAGTTTCACTTTAAAAATTGAATAAGGTGTAATAATAATGAGAAATGAGCAGTACATACTCGTAAACTACATCGAATACAAAGCGGTTATTCAGCTATCAAGATATTATTTAGCAACAGAAGATAATCGATTTATAAACAAAACAAACACGCGAACGGATCCTACGAATAATCGAACGTTTCAAATAATCGATTACAATTGTAATTTATTGCACGAATTGATCGATAATCGAACAAAACTCGCCGTGCCGATATAATGGCGAAATACTAAAAGCAAAATGGCGCCTTTTTTTTGCGGTACGCGCCAAAATAAACTGGCGGTCGTTCGTTGAACTCGGGGCGTGTGTCCCGCTGTGACGTCACGTGACGTGGCGGGCGTGACGTAGCGTGAGCTTGGCGGCGCGCATGGCCGTGAACACGTAGTTTCCCCGTTGCCATGCTATAATGATTGAACAGTGAACACATTGCGTTCAAGGTTTTATGCTTATCGGGTAATGTCCTGTAAGTAATATCGACTCTTGGTTATTAATACGTAAAACATGACTCATAGAATCGACGACGTACAATTTATTTTAATGGCATTAATGAATTTTCATGGTTTATTGTCTAATTCAAAATAATTATATATATAAAAAATGACTATATACTATTCTTGAACTAACTTATAGCCTTGAGGGGTTAAAGGTAGAATAAAATTTCTCTGAGTTAAGTTTTCTTTCTTTCGTATTTATTGTCATAAGCTGGCAAACGGGCAAACGTCCCACCTGATGGAAAGTGGCCACCGCTACCTATGGCCGTTGCCGGCCTGGAAAAAATTATATAACGCCCTTCTTAAATATTTGTGTCTTTGTAACATCATCATAATCCGAGAGTTAAATCCCGGTTGCGTTCGAAGCGTTTTTTCTAAGGCCAAAGGTCCGCTTACCTACTTTTTCTTTTCCATTCTGCGCGGTCTTCAACATAGCTGTTGTTGCGGCAGCGCTGGGTTGATAATAACAATGAACTATGTCAATTTTGTAGGAAAAGAAGTGTTGGTTAATTTAGATGGGAATGTGAGATTGAGTAAACATGTACCTGATTAATGGGCACGAAATGCAGCTGCTCCTCACTTTCACTTCTTCTTCACTTCAGTCCATTTGGTAGTTTCTTTATCTTGCATACATATTTATTTTAATGGCGAAACATGGATTCTATTATATTATTTTGTGTATGTATTTATTTTAATTTTAGGTTGTATATGTTTATTATATTTAATACTTGCGGTGCGGATCGGGTTATTTACATAATATACACATTTATGGCGTGCAGACGCGAATATATTTTATGTTATGTTATTTACAAAGCCGAGCGATTTTAATTTATTGATAACAATGAATGACTGACGTGCGTCCAAAAGGAGACCGCGCCGTCAGATTTGAAGACGGAATTTAAATACGTTAGAAGAAAGTTTGAATAGGTCGAAACGAGATTTACAGGGCAGTACCACTTCTACTGAGACCATTGGTACTCATGTCATCCCTTACAACGTCAAGCCAGGATTTCTTGGAGCTATCCCTTCGATATTTGTTCCCCACGTAACTAACCGGTTTCTGTAAACTTGGTCGTACCAGTGCAAGCGTCTTGCAATTTGTCTACTATGTCACGGACATGAAGAATGCCGTGGATGCGGGAAATCATGACACGATCCTTCCGTGTGACTTCACATATCTACCGAAGCATATTCATTACCGTGACTCGCAGCTCTTGCTTGTGTCGCCCAAGTACAGGCCATGCTTCAATGCCGTACAAAAGGACAGGTCTTATGATGTATTTGTATTCCTTTTAACTTAACCGGCTTTTCGACATAAGATTCATACAAGTAATGACAAATTTCTACCGATGGCAAGACAAGTGAATGAATAATAGGATATAGGAACTGGCCATTAACAAATGACCAATTCAGTAAGAAGTTATGTATCTATATAGATGATACACTTATAATATAATATTACAAATTAGTGCACAATGGAACATATTTTCTAATTTTCACACCTAACACATGTTTAAAGTGGAAATTAAATTTTGAAATAGTTTTTCTTCAATGGTAGGCATGTAAGATGACTAAGTGTTGTATAACAACATCCATTTCACCCAATTAAAGTATAAATTGTAACTACTAATGATTATGCATATATTGCACACGTAATGTGAGTATTTACGGTTGTGATAACATATGCATTGATTTAAATACCTATATGTTATTTAGGTCAATTTATATATGTATAGTATAAAGCTAAAGTTTGGAAATTTCTACGATCGCTGGGAGTTGGCAAGCAAACAAATAGTGCAATTCCTAAAGAACTCAACATTGACGATTTAAATCGACATTTCTCAGCTACTTCTGACTTTGACGTTGTGTCTAAGTCTAATACTTTAAATACTCTTTCCGCCCTGCCAACACCTGATTATCCTTCATTCTTATTAAGTCGATTTACTGATAGTGATGTTAAGAGCGCTGTAAAATCTATTGCATCAAACGCTGTCGGTAGCGATGGTATTAGTCGCAACATGATTTTGCCCATACTGGATGTCATCAATCCTATCCTCACTCATATACTCAATGCCTCTGTAGTTACTGGTACCTTTTCAGTCACCTGGAAGGAAGCCCAGATTATACCTCTTCCTAAAAAATCTAATCCTGTTTCTTTCTCTCATTTCCGTCCCATATCTATTCTGCTATTCCTTTCTAAAGTCCTGGAACGCCTAGTCTACCAACAGTTAATTGTTATCCTTAATCAACATTCTCTCCTTAATCCCTATCAATCTGGTTTCCGTCCTGGCCACAGCACAACTACTGCCCTCGTGAAAATCACCGATGACATCCGTTATGGTATGGACAATGGTTTATTGACTGTGCTATCGCTACTCGACTTCAGTAGTGCTTTTAACAACATTAACTTCGAAATATTACTTGGTATCCTAAGTTCTCTTAACATATCTCCTACCATAATCGACTGGTTTTACAGTTACCTGTATGGCCGCCGGCAGCGGTTTCATGTCGAGGATGATTATTCGTCATGGTGTGAACTCACTGCTGGTGTTCCTCAGGGCCGCGTGCTTTCTCCCTTATTGTTCGCTGTTTTTATTAACTCCATCTCTAATCAACTCACTTCAACCTATTACCTCTATGCAGAAGATTTACAAATTTATACACAATCACCTGTCGCCACCTTAGACAAAGCGGTTTCAATCATAAACTTAGATTTTGAACGCATTCTGCAGTGCAAGTCTTTTGGGCTTCATGTGAATCCTGAAAAAACTCAAGTCATCGTCATCGGTAGCTCACGGATGCTTAGTAAGGTCGACTGGAGTATCATACCTAATGTAATGTTTGACGGGACAATCATTCCTTTTAGTGATAAGGTAAAAAACCTTGGCGTTATATTTGACAGTGACTTGGCGACCTTATATCACCAAATTAAGCCGGCGGCTATATCTTTCATCTAAATCCCTTAGAAGGTTGAGGAATTTCTATAATAACCTACTACCACCAAAATTAAGCTAGCAGAGTCCTTATTAGTTTCTATCCTTGATTAGGCTGACGCCAGCTATCTAAATTTAACCCAAGAACAACTTAATAAACTTGAGCGCCTCCAAATTTTTTGTATAAGGTTCATATTTGGACTACGCAAGTATGGCCATGTGTCTAAATTCCAAAAAAAAAACTCAAGTGGTTGCCAATTTGATTTCGCCGGAATACTCACATCCTAGCTTTTATCTATAGTATTTTATTTGTCACTCCTGATAACCTTAAACAATGTTTTGAATTTCTTTCGTGCTCTCATAATTTACAACCGTCTACTAAACGTAAATTGAACACTCCTGCACATAACTCAACTTTTTACAACAATTCTTTTACTGTTAAGGCTATACAGCTTGCAACGCACTTCCTGTTACTATCAGACAAGCAAAATCGCTAGCGATATTTAAAACTATGATAAAAAATACTACCTGTCGTTGGAATATGGTATTTAAATCCATTTAAAAATATTTATATATTTTGTAGATATGTATTTGTATGGTATTTATATTAACTATATATCTATATAATATACAAAATTTCTGCATATATATATATCATTTATGTATTTATTATTAAAATGTAAGTAGTTCGTACTATATGTTACGTATACCACTATCGTCATTATCATCTCAATTCATTCCTGGTGTTGTCTGGAAGAGATCGCTTTTTAGCGATAAGACCGCCCTTTGTACATTACTAGTATTAGTATTTAAGTTCATGTTTGTATTGGTGTATAATAAAGTGTTATCTATCTATCTATCTATAGTAAATACAAAACCATTATTTCCAATCAGTTTTCCGATATATTTGGGGAAAATGTTTCTTCGCATTTTATATAAAAATTCAAAAGGTTTTTTTATAAACTTTATTTACATTTGATTAAAGTATGTAGGTGCCATTTTGTTGGATAACTTTTTGCCATCTTGTAAGTAGGGACGTGATCCCATTGATATAAAAATTTTGGGGCTTCTGATCAAAAAATTGCGACAAGTGGTTTTGGCAGTCCTCTCGTGATGTTAACCTGACACTGCTTAAGGAATTCTGCAAAGACCGAAACAGGTGAAAATCTGAAGGTGCAAGGTCAGGACTATACGGCGGATGCATTAACACCTCCCAGCCAAACTCTCGTAATTTTTACTGATGTGTGAGGTCTAGCGTTATCATGGTGAAAAACCACACCTCTTCTGTTGATTAATGCCGGCCGCTTTCTCTCAACTTTTTGCTTTAATCTCATCAGTTGTTCGCAGTACAGTTCAGAATCGATGGTCCTGCCTGGCAGTAACAGCTCATAATGAATAATGTCCTTCCAATCCCACCATACACACAGCATCACCTTGTTACGAGTTAACCCGGGTTTCGCCACAGTCTGTGAACCCTGACCGGCCTTTGACCACGATCTTTTTCGCACGTTCTTGTCGTACGTGATCCACTTTTCATCACCAGTTATCAGCTTCTTCAAAAATGGTTCGGTTTCATTACGTCGTAATAAAGAATCACAAATGAGTACACGGTTCATTAGGTTTCTTTCAGTGAGCTCATAAGGCACCCAAATATCGAGCTATTTTGTGTACCCAGCTTTTTTCAAATGCGCCAAAACCGTTTTGTGGTCAATTCCCAGTTCTCCGGCTACATCCTAACTACTAATATGCCGATCTTGCTACACTTTTTCAAAAATGGCATCAATTTTGTCCGTAACAGGGCGACCAGAGCGAATGCATCTTTGATATCAAAATTTCCGGATTGAAAACGCTTAAACCAAATTTGCGCTACTCTCACAGATACTGCATTAGGTCCATAAACATCACAATTTTTTTTCGCGGCTTGTGTTGCATTTTTACCTTTTTTGTAGTAAAATTTTAAAATGTATCGAATTTCTTCATTAGATTCACTTATTTTAACAATAAGAAAAACAAATGAAAATCACACTTTTTCCTAATTTGAATTTGGAATTGTCTTCTTTAAAATTAAAACTTTTTAATGATACCAAAACCAGCCAGATACAAATGGTATTGCCAAAGAGATCTTATTACAAGTTCATACATAGTATATGCGAAAAGACTTTTTCCCCAACCTATTATAATATTATGAATTTGAAATGACATATTTCATTTAGGAATACATGTGGTGCCATTCAGTTATTTAAGATTTAGGAGGTTTTAAGACTTCAGATTTTAATTTCATTTACAAAACATTTTTGTGAGACACAAGAGCACAAGATCTCTCGTGCAGTTGTCGGGGGGGACTATTTATTATTGACTCAAGGAAAGGCCAGCCCACAAACAGGGGTGGGCCCACGCCAGCCAGGGTCGTGGCGTCCGCACTGGTTTGATTCCGTGTCCCTGGCTTCTGGTAAGACGGAGAACAAGGAGCTGTTTTAGTGGGTATTCCAGCAACTAGCCGGTGATCTCCACAATACACCACTGCTATGTACTAACAGTGGGGTGTACTTAAACAGTATTCACCTCTATAAAAAGGGCACAAGACCTAAGGACATAAACAATCTACGAAAATTATGCAAGTGAATAAAATAAAGGAGAATAATAATAATAACTAAAATAATAAATAAACCCGCAGGGGGGCTTTGTGGCGAAGCCTTAGGTGAGTAGCGAGACCTCGGACCTAACCCCGGGGGCCAAGACAAGGTCCCCACCTTCGTGCTTGCCTTAGCCAGTCGACATGGAGTGGAGTTCGCTAGACCTCAACTCACACTCCAGGGGTGAAAGTGATAAATGGTATAACGTCAGAAGTAGCTTCTGTGAACCTGCAGCCCACCTCTCGACACCCCATAGCCACTCACACCCCTGTTACCCCTCGCCAATCTTGTACGGCATTTTTAGGGACCCATGCAGTGAGTGGTGAGTCACCGTTTGCCCATTTATGTATGTTCCCCGAACATTACGACGGGCAGACGCCATAGTCCCAGATCTCTAGTTCCATTAGCATCCCATACAATACTCCTACACTGACTGGGGCCTGTCCTTGGGTGCATTTTTATATAGTGTAGACAAGGATAAACGTCGGTCAGTGTCACGCCACATTTACATTAAATTTGTCAAGGGGCCTCTACGTGTTGGGCCGCCCTCCCATGGCCCCACGCAAGCCCTCCAAAAGTCCGGGCCTTTTTTTATGGCCCGTGGTCTTCAAAGACATACATATAATAATAATCTTTATAGTCAAAAAGTCAAATTTACATTATTTATGTTACCTACTGGTCCTTAACTAGGCGAAGACTGTATTTTGAAGACCAATGCTGATGCTTATAGCCACAGCGGGCAGACGTGTTTTGTGTGTGTGTGTGTCTGTGTGTATAGTATAGTAAAGTAAAGAATAAACAACCTTCTTTCCTTTCGTACCGGTCATTAGCGAAATGACAATAAAAAAATAACAATAGATTTTCACGAGTCCACACGTTCGCAGAATACATTACTGTAACCTCTTTACGCCAAGTTCAAGGACCTAATGCCATGATGGCGGCGTGACCTAGTTAAAAGCCCATTATCTAGACTCTAATTCATAGAATACCCACGGCTAAGTGGTATTCAAATAGCCAAAATGTGGCCTCATGCGGAAAGCCTCGCGTACTTATTCTGATTTAGGTTACACTTATAGGTGTATTTCATAGTCATTTAGGCAAAAATGAAAGCTTAATATTTTCATGTTCCTCCGTCCATTTGTTTTTTTAACGAAGTCAATATAGGTCGCCAAATATTAAACTCATAAACTCATTTATTTGTAACTGTCTTACACGTCAGGATTATATTATTAAGAATTTTACAATGAAATCTTAACATTCCATGAACTTCTTCAAGCTATAGAAAGTGTGCTCGATTAGCCACTTTTAAGCCGACAAGTGAATATAATACATATAAATAAATTCCTTATATATATTATTATATGTAAAGAATTTATGGAGATATATTGCAGCATAACATTTTAGTACGTCATGTCATTATTATAACTATAATAATATTTTTCTTTCTTTTTATTGTGACTTGGTCTTATAGAGTATGCACTGTCTGCTACAACTCCATTAATTCTTCAAAAAGTAATTCTGTAACATCCTTCTGTATAAAATTTATTAAAAAAAAGAGACTTTGAGATATAAATAGAATAAGAAATATAAAGAAAAACAATATTTAGCTAGACGTGTTGCTGGGGAGTTTCTTGCCGCTTCTTCTCCTTAACAGCAATAACACGTTGCGAAGCGGTGTACATAGAATAGGAAGAAAAACTAAATTTTAACTTATATGTATGACCTTCAAAAAGTGTTCTCCAGTGGAACTTATTTTGAATAAAAACTTTTGAATATTATTTAAGATAGTTCAAGTATGACTGCGTTTAGAATAATTTGAAACAATTATTATTAAAAAAAAAGCTTGTTAATCCGTCAGAGATTTTTTGACGAATACATTTTAAATGTTTTTATTGTAATTATTTTGACAGTGATATTATCACACATAGATATTTTTCTGCTTATTATTATGACTTAACTATGTTCATTATTTGAAATAATATTAAATTGATACGTTTTATATTGTTTGACTTTAATAATTAAATTGACGTGATGTAAGCTAGATTAAATTGTCTTCATTTAGATTTAAGTATAAATATTGCACACCGGCACCATCAGTAAATAACAATTTATTGTAAAACCTTTATATGACCTATATTCGCATTAAAATTATATGATGATTTCTGGTAATTTGTTATATACGATCGTACCCATAATATGCGTTAGTGTGTTTGATTTCTATATATATATATATATATATATATATATATATATATATATATATATATATATATATATATATATATATATATATCGTTACGCTTTGTATACACGAACTTGACGTATGCGGCTACTTGATATATTTAGTCTATGTAAGGTAGGGTTAAAATCCTTTTTTTTTTATAATGGGGTTTTGCAGACTCCTTGTTAGGTAACTCCCTAGGCTCACCATTAGCTACTAAAGTCATGAAATTGTGTCCCCCCCATACCCTCCCCACCATTCGGTTTTTAAATTATGTGCTGGAAAGTTCTGAAAAAAAGACAAGATGAAGGAACTTAAAAAATACTTTCAACGTAGCCATTCTCGCAAAAACGGAATGTATATGTTCTCAACATGTTGTCCGTCTGTCGATTAAATAAAAACTTGCAATATTAAATAAGCATGCACCCGTGTAGATTGCTACATGTCGGCAATGATTCGATTTTCGGCGAGATAAATTTTGTTCATGAACTTTTCTACATTTACTCTGGTCTGGGTATCTGGGATCAGCCCCAGTGTAAACAGTGCCCATTGAATGTTACTCAGTATATTAGCAAAACTGCGTGTATATTATTTATATGAATCTCAATTTATATGTTATTTTAGCATCCACTCTTTTATATGAAAATAATTTTAGAATTTAATATACATGTGAAGTTATACTTAAAAAGTAAATGAATCCCTAAAAATAAACTATATGTACAAATTCTAGAAAATCTAGTGTCAAAAAATCCAGCAAAACTTACTTAATTTATATGTTTACAATGTATTTTAGTCTGCTTATTAATTTAGAAAAAGATGTCACCGTTTTATTATAAAGTTAATTTACGTTATCAAATATTACCGTAATTTAGCTGGGGAAAAGATCAAGTCATTCACGCATAGAAATGATCAATCAAATGATTAATATTCTTTACGAGTTCATTATCTATGAATCGAATCAGAATAGGGCCGCATGTGCGTATGCGTTGCGTTGCTGAGGCGGTACGAAAAGCAATAACGCAAAATCGGAAACGTCGTAAATGATTCGTGATAGTTTTAATATTGAACCTTATTGTTATACTACAAGGCTGTATTTGACTTTGGATGATTTTGATATAGTGCGTTATAAGGAATGGGGTCTTGAAAAGCGGTCGTCCCACATACCGGTCGCGGGGATGTGACCTCCTCAAGTTTATTGCCAATACCACGATGATGCTGTATATTTGCATACATACAAACGCACAGAATGGACGATGATGTATTTTGTGTATGATAATAGGGTATGTATATATTTTTTATATCTATTTTTTTTTTATATTGGTTCCAATAGCTCACTTCCTCCCCTTCTCCCTATCCAAAAACCCCTATTCAACATTCCCTATTCAATTCCCTAATCCAATCCTATATCCCACCTCCTCTATCCTATTTTTCTCTCTGATACCTCTATCTCATCACCAATACGCGGAAGCCCACGAACATCGACTTCATCATCATGTAAAGGTCTAGGTGATCCAGCGACGAGAAGGCTCAAAAGGAGAAAACCATTTGAATTAGTGCTATGAACAAAACAAAAGTTTAGTGTAATGTGCTAGCTTAATATAGAACACATGAACAAAGTGTCTTCGCCTTAATAGTGACAATTAGAAAGGTGTTAATGGACACTATCTTCGTATGAATACTTTTAGTTAATTTAGGTTATATTTAAATTACATGTTTATGGGTGATATCAGCAATTAAACATATACTAGTGGTCGTCTAGTGGTCGAAATTCGACCATAATTACTTTAAATTATAAGTTTGACCATTGTTAGGGTTCTGTTGTCAAAGACTATATATACTTCTATAATTACAGATTTCGTCAAGGCTAGACTGTTAATTTGACTTTAACAATAAACAAAAGAGTATATATGCGTGTGTGTGTCAAATACATGGTAGTGTGTGTAATGTTTTTTTTATTGAATAATGTATTTTTTATGCATAATTAAGAAAAAATTAGCATTCGTCGCTTCTTATCTATATAAACTATAAGTGTACGAAATTTCATACTCCTCCGTCCGCGCAATTTTCGTAAAAAGGGGTATATAGTTTTTGTTTCACGTATTAATTAATAATGATTACAGTTAGAAAATTATAATGTTAACGGATTTTATAGAGAAACATGTTTTGCGTGTTCAATACATTTTACAGTAACTAAGGAAAAAACCAATGAAAAAATAACAAATCAGGGCGCAGATGCGAAGCTATCTAGCTAGCTATTAGTCCTTTAGATTAGGTGGTAATATAAATGAGGTATTTCCTCTTAAATACTTAATTTATGAAAAAAAACCCTCTCCCATCTTATACGCCGATAACGCGTTGGCTTTGCTACCGGTGTTCCAAACGTCAAAAGGCGTCATGAGTAGGGCTGTCTACCTGTTTCCCAACTGCGCGATAACGTTTATAAAAAAGTTAATAGTCGTAAAAATATAATTTCAATAATTAAGAATTAAAATTCAATTTTAAAACTTCAATCAGATTTGGACTGTATGATTTCAGAGGTTTTATCCGTGCAGGAACGGAGAAAGAATACAATTTCCTGCGGCCGGGCGGCCTGTCGTAAGAGGCGACAAAACAACCCACAGCCAGGTGGGAGGGCATTTGCCCGACTGCATGACTACCACCCCTGGTCTAAAATATGTCGCCATAACAACCTTGAGTTGTGTTCCGGCATTAGTGACCAGGCTCCAGTCTCCCTTATGAGAGCAGCAGCGCATTTGTGCACCAACCGGCACCTTTGGTGTTACCAATGTCTATAGGCGATGGTAACTGCTTTCTACCAGGTGGGCCGTCTGCCTGTCTGCTGAACTCATGCAATAAAAATGAAAGTAAAAATATTAAAATTAAAATATGAACACCACCATTTTCAGTTCAAAAATTTCTATGTTCCCGTGATTGTAAACAGAGTGTTTACTTTAATTAATGAAATATTAATTAAAATTCATCTAAACTATAAGCAAATAATAAAATGAAAATATAGTTATAAATGTAGCTTTACGGATGTAAAGATTTTAAATAAAATTACTTGCTATTAAATTACATTTACATTCCTTATCATATGTGCATAATTACTATGTTATTTGTAATTTCATGTTAATACTACTTGTTAAGTAGACTAAAACATAAATAAATTTATGCATTTTAGTACTGTTTCTTTAAGACTTGCGCTTTCATTAGACTTTTTTTAAATATAATTATTTTAACTTATGTATTCCGTGTCATTCCTTCTTAGTCTAGCTTTTCATGTTTAGTATTTAAATTCCATGAAAATTGCCTATACAAGAAATGTGAAAGAATAATAAAGAAGTGTGTAGACAACGGTATACTGAAATCATAAAAAATAAGGGTGTTGTTCAGCTTAAATGTGACTGTACTATACCTTCTTAAAGTGACTGACTTCTTAAATTTTGACGTATTTATAATAACGTTTGAGGACTACCTCGGGGGAAGTGTGGGATTCGTTGCGTCTGGTTGGCAATGGCACTTCCGATGGAATGCTATCCCATCCGAGTCACGGAATACCCATTAAAGTCCCTCGGTGTTCTATCGTTCACTTCATGCCATGACCACGGGAAAACGGAAGCTATTGTAAGGCTGCGGACATACAAGCCCAAAGAAAGTCCAAGATTTTTCATTGGTGTTCGCTGGTAATTCACCAGGTAATGTTAATATTAAAATAATCATTCCGGTGTTCAACAAAACATATACATAGAACCAACTAAAGCCAACGAAAATTATTAGTGCCTTCATGGCCCTGTTTGTAGCTGACATAACACAAAGTAAACAGACCACTGTAAAAAAACCTCGTTGCTAAACATATTGAATACTAGCTGTGCCCGTAACTTCGTCCGCGTGGAATGTTTTTCGCGGAACACTAAAAAATAGCATAAGTTAAAAAACATAATCTAAGTTATTGCTGATAACATTATCTATCTGCCAGTAAAATTCACTTCGAAATCAGTCCAGCCGTTTCAGAGATTAGCAGGAACATCCAGACAGATAGACAAAAATTTCAAGGATTGATTTGTTGATAGAAGTGTCGTATATACTTTCAATTTTATTTATCGTACAGACAACATAATACAATAAGTAGTAGTTTTCATATTTCTCGCTTGATATAGTAATAGAGTCAATATTTTTCTTCATACAATTTGAATATAGGTTCATTCATTCCACACCAATTGACAGATAGGTCAGTTTTTATGGACTGCAATTTGTACTACAGATTCTAAAGTTTGTCATCCAGCGCAGCAAAGATATAGTTGGCTTTATTAATGATACATGCCAGTAACATGTACAAGTAAGCTAGCTTCGTGACGTTTTTGCGTTTGTAGTACTATTTGTATATTTACAGGATTATTTTAGGACTTCTAAACTTGAAATTTAAATTTCCTTGAAATTTAGAATAAAAACAGTAAGTTTAATATTAATATTGATTATTTTAATATAGGTATATAGTATAGGTTTTTATTTTTTTACTATTGTATATATATTTTTAAGTTAGTTTTATTTATAGGATATAAATAATGTTTTAAAGTTTAATGTTTCAAAAAAATAACTTAAAAATACCTTTTAATATCGTTTAATATTATTAGTTCCATAATAATCACCTGCCTATAAAAATATTTAAAAAGTATTAGTTTATTTATTTATGTACTGACAGTATTCTACTACAAACGCAAAAACGGCTCGAAGATAATTTACCTGTATTTGTCTACTCATAATGTTCACAACGTTTATTTGTATTTCTCAAGTAAACAAATATGCAAAGCATATTTCTTAAAAACAATGAATTTTCGCATAATTCGTAGTCAAAGCTTATATAGTTCCTTTTTTTAATGATGTATCGTAAAACATAAGCAATTCATTTGACTTTGTAATTTCGTAAACGAAATATCCGTACTTTAATTTGGCTTGAGTGTCTGTGTTTGACCTCAGAGGTTATGTATTACTCAGAACACAAAGGGAAACTTCTTTACTTTAGGCACACACATAATTTTATTTGAGCGTATTTTTTAAAATGTTTAATTTTAGCAGGTCTGTCGCTGCGGCTTCGCTATTATAATTTTAGAATATTAAATGGTAAATAGGTACATATTAGATTTTTAAAATACCTTCAAACCTCACCGCGCAATGAATATCAACAAATACTGTAAATATATAAACCTAAATAATTCCAAACAAGTTTATTGATTACGTTGCCGATTTATGACGAAATGAGCATTATATCGTATTCCTCCAAGGTCACCTAGAGGTCACTGATAAAAAAGTATCTCGGAGAATTAGCAATAGTTTATTATCAATTAATTCTTGATATATCAAATCTATGCTGAAGGTAACATTTTGTTACGACCTACACGCGACAAAAGTAAATTCACACCTGCATACCAGAAAAGCATACTTTATTACCTTTCCGCGTTTGGACTTCTTTTGTTTAGTTTGTGTTTAAAATTTCTAATTAGAAAACAGCCCATTGTGTACTGCAATCTTTAATGGCAGTCATTAGCCAGGTGTGTCGAACTGATTCTAAGAAATTCGGTCTAAGCGGTTGGTTAGTCATATTGTATCGGTGCAGTATAAACCAATGGCCCAATGGAGAGATCGGCAGTCGAGCAATAACCACAAGCGGAGCAAGACTTGTGTACATTCGGTGATCTATTTAGTGACGGACTTTGCGCGTGTTATTGAATCGTGATTTACGTTTAGACTGGTTGTGTTCAGTTATATTTGTACCTGTGTTATACGTGTTTGTATAGTTCTAATAAACTCTATAATAATTCTAACGGGATTTTAATTAGAGTCCCGCTAACTCGTAACAATGTTATTATTTCCGCCTTTCGAGATATTAAAATATTTATTTTCGTATTAATTTCGAGAGGGGTTTGTTGCTTAGGAGCCCCGTCGCTCCCACGTAGTATAGCATATCTGCATGTAGTACACAACGTGCATTATACTTTATGAGATGCGTAACGATCAATATCCACGGATGGCACGCAGTAAAAACAAGATGCATCCGGATTGCATAGAAAACGAAAGTTAAATAATATAGGTACAGCCAGTATTGAGATCAAAGTATCAGATGACGTCTGATTAAACATTAAAATAAATTATTAAATAATAATGTTTTTACTTTGTATTGTGTATTGACAAGTTCAGTTCAAAGTTCCATTGAGAACACATGTTTCATTCCTAAACAAGTATTCTATTTTAAAAATGAGACATCGTCAAAAATTA
The DNA here is from genome assembly GCA_039645545.1 of Dendrolimus houi. Classification (NCBI taxonomy): domain Eukaryota; kingdom Metazoa; phylum Arthropoda; class Insecta; order Lepidoptera; family Lasiocampidae; genus Dendrolimus; species Dendrolimus houi. Next base: position 10,310,620 of record CM077139.1, read on the forward strand.
CATTTAGCTTGCTTGCTTTTTGGTGTTATAAATAATAAAACACCTTTATATCTCTACGAACAGCTTTCGTGGATGTCAGCAAGAAGGTCACTTGACTGTAGGCAAGGCTCGGTGCAGCTCAGCAGCATTGTTCGGCTGCCTTCAGGGAGAGTTTTCGTTACGCTGCATCGTACTGGAATAACATACCGCCGCCGATAAGGAACCTAAAGCCTGTCTTTGGGTTCCAAACTAACTTGAAAAAATTCTTATTTGACCACCAAATTCGCCAGAGAGACCTTAAATACGACACAAGTATTTTATAGTATTACTAGCTGATACCCGCCCGCTTCGCGTGCCATAAAATCCATTTTTAGCTGACCTCTACTTGACGAAAGGAAGGTCCATGCCAAATTTCAAGTCTGTAGGTATTATAGGTATATACGTGGATTTCAATTATATATTGTTACAACTTAAGTTCCGACAAAAGCAAAATCCACCTGCATATCTATAAAAACATATTTTATTACCTGTCGGCATTTGAACTAATTGTAATTTTTTCTTTTTATGATTGTCTTCTTTTGTTTACTTATTTATTGGTTATTGTGGAGAATACACTATTGTACTCGTTTATGGCCGTTTGCAGGCATAATTAGCCAGGTGTATGGATTACGATTTCTAGGAACTTACGTCGACAGACATATTTGCGTTTGTGCAGTATAAAACGATGGCTTGATGAAGAGAGGAGTCAGTCGAGCGAGAACCACGAGCAAAGCGAGACGCGTGTAGTACAATCGGGAATCTGATAAGTACCGGACTTTGCGCGTTTTATCGAACTACGACCTTGTGCATTACGTTTGGACTTGTTGTGTTCAGTTATATTTGTACCTGTCTTATACGTGTTTGTATAGTTCTAATAAACTCTATAGTAATTCTAACGGCATTTTATTTCGAGTCTCTCGACTCGTAACAATGTATTTAGATAATATGTAGATTAATACGCTATAACAAACCATTACAAATGTATTATTTCTGTCTTGTTCTTCACTTCTGTCCGTTGTTTTATTTTCTTTTATTTGTAATTATGACAATGTTACAACAACACACTACTATGTTATTACTAATGTCTATTTTTTTTAATTTGCTTTGTGGAGCTAAAACGTGGCATCACTTAAGGGTACTTGCGGAAGATCAGCACTGGTTGTGAAACTGGCATTATGCTGATCAAGAGCCTTTTTAGGACACCACAATTAATTGTTAGATATATTAACATGTAAGACTTTTAGTATCTTGTCCTAAATAACTATTTTATCTTTCTTTCTTTCTAACATGGTAGAGCCAAGACGGAATCATTACTTGATTACAGCACGTTGTCCCCTTCCCTATTTTATTCCTCTATCTTATCCCCTCTATCCAATTGGTCCTGTCTCGATCTCTCTCTATCTCATTCCTCCTGTCTGATCCCTCAATCTTACCTTAATCAATCAATCAATATCTTTATTTGCAAGAATGTAGTTTATACAGGTGTTATACAATTGTAGATGCACAGTACATTCTACTACATAGTGGTATACAAAATGAATTAAAAATTAAAATTAAATTTACATAAATATTCTAATTTTGTTAAATGTCAATTCCTATTCTCCTCCTCAAATCTCCTATTCCATCTACCCATCCCATCCTAAAGGCTAACAAGAAGTTGGCGTAGTCCCTTTTTTAATAACAGTTGGTGAATGCCCCATTGCTCTCACTGGGTCTCCCCATTTCAAGAAATAACATGTCATACGCAACTGCCCAGCAGAACATAGAGGAGAGTCGAAGCCAACCTGATTTTAAGTAATACAATGTTGTTGTTTTTCAAATTTGCCACAAAGGCAGGCAAAGGAATCTTAGTCCATACAGCCAAGTCTGATGTAATAATATGTCTTCGTATAGTAGCGCAGTTGTATTGCAGGCTACAACCAATGGAGTTCTTGTGAAAACTCGAAAGACCACATCTGACTATACAGTTCACATTTCTCACAAAAATACATAATTACTACTCAAAAACTATCAATATCCTACAACTATTGTTCATTTTAGAGTACTTTTACACATTTTTAGAAAATAAAACTGCACAGCACGACATCCCCTTTCAGTTCCCGCCAAAAACTACTTAAGTATTGTTGTTTATGACAAGTTGTTTAAGTTGTTATTTATGACAACGTGGTGTTTGCTAGTGAATTAAAAAAAACGCGATTGCAGCACCATATATTTTGCTAATCCGTCTATTTTAAGGAAACGACGTCATTTATCGAGTTGGTATCTCCTGGTCGGACTTGTCCCCCGTGATTTTTTCACATTTTTAAACGCATGTACAAACTTGAACCATTTACTTATTTTATGTATATACATAAAACATGTTTTAAATAATAAATCCCCAAAAAGCAAATGACCTAGGGCGCTTGGATCCCGCAGACCCCCCCCCCCTGTTGTAGAAGAGGGTGTCCTCCTCTGCAGGACACCCTGGGCTCGTCAAACAAGCGTTGGGACTTCACATATGCAGTATCTATTGATCTAGTTCCTGTGGCATCCCGTTAAATAAAATCCCCGTTGGCCACAGCTCGGAGGTGACGTTGGGCATGCGGCCGTTGAAGAGTCTCACACATCCCTCAGCGAAAAGCCTCCTCCCAGGCCCGAAGATGATGTCACAAGAAAATACATCCACTGCATCATCCAAAAAAGGGCGTCACCTAAATAATCTATCTCTTAGTACTTCTTCTTCGACGAAAATTACTATTTGTTAAATTCTAATACCAATACACAAATATAATATAGAGTTGTAAATAATATAAAGATACATGTATTTTTATTAAAATTAAGCAATTGCAACAGAAATTAGGCAATAGTAATTTTTTTGTAGCTGGAGTACAGCAGACTAGCAGACGGCCCACCTGATGGAAAGCGGTTACCAACGCCTATTTTGATATTTGCAACGTTTGCTACACAAGAGATGTTACCAGCGCGCTACCGGCCTCGAAGTTTGAGTTATGCGCGAGTGATGTTTGCTGGAAACCTTATATATTTGCTATAATAGGAGATTTTTATTCTTCGAGAAGCGACTTGCTCTGCTATATTGTATCCTGAAAAGGATTTCGCAATACTTCGAATACTTTATCGCTCAATTACATTAATAAAAAAGATGATTATCATACAATTAATGATGAAAAACGTCTTATTTAATATACGACTCCACAGTCGTCGGCTACAGTGTCGATCAGTAGTGTAACTCTGTGATATTATTGTTGCATATAACACACTAGCTATAAAACACAATTATTACACATGACAATATTATTGCGGTATAATTTTAGTTTTTATAATAGTAATATCTTTGGCCCGCGGTTTCGCTCGCCTTAATGTAGGTTTTGTCGATTCATTTAAGTTTTTTCTATCTTACGGGTACTGTACATTTTTTCCGGGTGAAAGATATCTTATGCTATCCAGAACAAACAAGTCGTTATAGCAATACAACAAATATGACAAAATAGGCGACTACAGCGTCATCTATTTGGTATTTTCTATCGCTTGAGAATAAGTACATTTTTCTGGATGAACAGTATATTACATCTTTTTTGTACACCTGCCCTTATATAATTATGTAAAATTTTATGATCATCATTTGAGGGATTAAGGCATGAAAGGAAACAACACAAACAAACAGCCAAAATCGTGTTAACAGGTATAATATTAGTTAGGATTAAAATAAAATTAAAACATGACTTTTAACATTTAACTAAATTAATGCCAACCACAGTCTGAAGGTAAAAGAAAACATCGTGATGTACCTTGCACATTGAAATAATCGATGTGCCAAAGTCGCCAAGCCGCCGTGGACTCGCGTGGTGGGTATACTTTCCATTACCCTTTAAAAAATGGGGCCTGAGCTTTGCAGTCTGTGGGAAAGTTTATGGGTTTTTATCTCAGGTGAATAAAAGTAAAAACGGAGTCTACGTGAATAAAAGAATCAAATGAAGGAAAGCATTTTTTACAAACTCGTGGTCGTAAACTTACGTAGTATTATATTATATTATTATATTATATAACCACATGTCAACATATATATATATATATATATATATATATATATATATACATACACTAGCTGTGCCCGCAACGTCGTCCGCGTGGAATTTGTTTTCAAAACCCCCCGATTTTTGAAAGATTCTACATTGGTGCTCCGCTCTTACTGGTCTTAGCGTGATGATATATAGCCTTCCTCGATAAATGGGCTATCTAACACTGAAATAATTTTTCAAATCAGACCAGTAGTTCCTGAGATTAGTGCGTTCAAGCAAGCAAACAAACAAACAAACTCTTCAGCTTTATATATTAGTATAAGATTGATCTGTGGTTTAGATCTGTGTGGGTAATAGTAATGTATCCACTGGAAACTATCTCATCTTTATCTGTACTAGTTCGATCGCTTAATACTAAGTTCTCGTAAAGCATTTCGGCGTGATCGGCTTCATATTCCTAAATCGACTTCATTTATCCGGATTCACTCGGCGAGTTCGGGATTCGGTCTACCAATTTTGTTCGTCAGGTTATTATTATATGTAATTCCAATCAATGACGAAGCGCCAAGGCGCCGTGTACGTAAAAATTTTCCACTGAATTATGTATACTGTGTCATGTTCCTGATAAAGAAAAAATACAAGTTGCGTCACATTTAAAGGAAACCGGTTTTGAAATTGCATTCCGGAATTCCAAAACGGTTTAAGAAAAACCAAATGGCCGGTACGGAATGTATTTTCCAACAAAAAATGTATTCTGTACGCTGTAAGAATTTCATTTATATCACCACAAGCTATTTCAAATTTTCACTATAATGACCTGCTTTTGAATAGGATTCTTCTTCTTTCTTATGTATAAAAATCAATTGCTGTTCGTTAGTCTGGCTGAAACTCTAAAACGGCATGACCGATTTTGATTAAATTTTGTATGTGTTTGAATAGGTTCCGGGATGTTTTAAAATTTAGATTCACAATTGGAACAAGTAGGTGGCGTTGAAATCGGGTTTTAGGTTTTTACTTTTTCAGAGAACGTCTGCAGAGCCCGCTAGCAATAAATACAATTGGTTTTGAAGAAAGAAAAAGAAAGAAAGAAAGTAATATTTATTGGCGAGAATTAATTAATGAACATCAAACTAAAAAATAGGGTAAAACTAACAGGATTCATATGTAAAACATAAAGATATAAGTATTTTATAAAACACAAAATATTTTGATAAAAAAATGCGCAGACATTCATGGCAATGAGGCCGACAACTCGGCATTATGCTGTGTCAAGAAGAGCTGACACAGCGCTGATTTTCAGTTGCAGTCTCCACTAAATTGTAAGTGACCCAAACATGTAAGTTCTCATTAACAATCGTAAACTAAATTTAAATCAATGGTAACTTAAATACTAATATCAAAAACTTAACAATATAAAAATTATTATGTCTATGAATACGCATGAGAGTATTTTGCATAGTTTCTGTAGTGTATGTACATTCAAACACATTATAGAGGGCATACGCCCTAGAATATTCTAGAGTTATCTTAGTTTTCTCTCATAACACTACTAACATAAGAGTTACAAGAAAGTCCAAAATTACAGACGAAGTAGAGCCATGCTACAATCGTTGTCTTGGATACAGCTCTTAAGGTCGGCTTGATAGGTGTGATATCACACTCTCACAGAAGATCGACCTGAAACAGTCTTGAGATGGCCCACTTATCTCTCCCACTATCCCCACCCTTTTTTTACCTCAACCTAAACGCTGCCAACGCGTTGACTTTGCCCCTTGTGCAAACATCTATAGTCAACGGTAACCACTTTCCATGAGCTGGGTTCTCTGTCTGATTACTAACTTCCCATGAATAAAAATGAAAACACCCCAAAAATCTGGAATTTACTCCGGATTTTAATTTATTGATCTGGTAATCCTACATGTACTGCTTTTAGAACACATGCCCACTTTGCAATATATAAAATAATATCTTTTATACACAAGTTTGAATCTATAGTATATTGTAATCATTCTTCAACAGACGTTTTCGCCGCGCCGGCTCATAAAAATGCTATAATAATTCACTTTCGCCCGACTGTGAGATTATATGCATCAAAACAATTATAATTTAATTGTCTTTATGTATATTTTACTTTTATCTTCTCACATTTTTGCTTCCCTAGTACAATATGTATGATATGTTAATGAACATTTTGTTGTAACACAATACTGTGATAATTTGTTTGATAAGATTACTTTGATAACATTAATTACTTACAATTGTTAGTGTCTATGGTGCCCTAGTACATTTTTAATTTATTTTATCGATAAATTAATTAATTAATGTATCCTGGGATTTTAAATAGTTGTTAATTAAAATTTAAACTGATAAAATATGGTCGTCACGTGTGTTAATTGTCTTTTAATATTGTTTCTTTCTATATGGATATTGTAAAGAATTTTATATGCAATGTTTGATTTGGGTTAATATTCGTATAATATTACTAGCCTGTGCCAATGAAACTTCGTTTGCGTTGCCGTTACAACGACATATTCGTTAATGAATAACAACACCAAAAAAAAAACACGACCGCAGTGCCATCTTTTTTGCTATATTCGTCTATCCCATGAAAACGACATCATTTATCGGAATTAAAAATTCTAAATGTTGATCCGAGATATATGCTAGATCTGTGTCAAGTTTCGTTTGAGCCCGTTTAGTAGTTTTCACGTGATAGACAGACAGACAAAAATTCTAAAATTTAACCACCCTGATTTTACTCTATTATAAATTCGTCGTATAAGTTTAACTTTTTATATATATGTATATAAAGTAAGTTAAAAATATATGGTACACTATCGTATACCTATATTTAAACAAATATGGCATTCAGTTGTACAGAGTGGCAAAAAGAAAATAATAGGGGCGCCATTTTCACAAATTTATCTAAACCCTAAGAACATGAATAATTTTTATAACTATTAGTATTTTTAGTATTACGTAAAACATCGTGCAAGTATCAAGTTGCTTTATTTATGACATACACATTATGTCAACGTAACCTATACGTTGACTTTAATAATAATGACTATAATTTTGTAATCAAGACCTTTAACACCTTATAATTAACACAACAATTACCTAATTATGAGAAGCTTAACGAATCATTATAAACCTGTCAAGTCGGCGGCGGTTGTTTGGTAAATATTGTCGAATTCTGACAAAAACATTTTTGCTCCGAATTCCACTACACACATCTTTGGTAAACTTTATAAATCACTCCTCGTGTGAAACTTGGTATTGTTATATCCGTATCTAGTTATTTTTAGTGGATTTTAGACTTGAAAATTTAAAGTAATATGGATATTTTAGGTGTATTTATAATATACTGACATTTACTACAGACAATATAGAGGGGTGCGGTATAGATATAGGGCACAAAGGTGTCCTCTATCTATACCAAATATACATAATAAAGATTTTTAAATAATAGGAGGTATGTAGACTGGTCACTATTTATTCATTAATAACTATTTAAACGATGGTTACAAATCTTTTGTAATACTCGCTAACCGCTGCACAAAAACGTTAATATCTCAAGAAGTCTATATTTTCTTGACATAGGGGTTGCAGAAGGGGTAAGTATTCCTCCCTACCCCCCCCCCCCCTTCCACCCTTCCCATTACCAAAAAATAAAGGTGCCCTATACCTATACCGCACCCAGATAGAGTATTGCCAGGAGGTAAAAAAATAGTATCTTTCAAGACATTATGGTCAGCTTATAAGTACATAGCTGTAGTATATATATATATATATATATATACTAGAAATTTCTATTTCAAATGCTCTTATTAAATACACCTTCCCACGTTGCCCCACAAATGTCCACCGTTAATTTTGTATCTAATAAAATATATTAAGTTCTGCAACCTACAAACACGTGTCTCCACGACAGTTATAGAACCTCATTCAGTACAACCTCTTGGATTATATGCGTTTGTACTCCACTATAAAATGATCCGCCCGTGTACAGAATAAACTGACTTTGACAGTTTATGTTACGCTGGTAATGTGTATATACAAATGTTGAGATCTCGGCACATATTGCTAACGGTAACTACGTTGCGATGATATTAGCGAAGCCTTGTGACCCAGTTTGGTTTGTACCGTTACCCGGACGTCGAACTTCCACCCCAAGTGTGCCATAAAGCTAAGGATACATCGCCGATTTAAGTCCGGTTGCTATGTCACTATGACCTAAATTTATCAAAAATATTTCCATCATCTTAATCGCGGCCTAGAAACTACACAACAATGTTTTTGGAGTTGTATGCCATGGCGCTGCTTAAATAATTGTTGATGAAAAAAATGTATCTGTATAAATTAATGATATTGAGGACATTTTATAGATACATATAAGAGCTAAAATTTGTATTGAGTATATTTGTTCAAAAAGAGTTAATAATAATATAAGTTAAAGTGGTCCAAATAGACCAGATAAACAAGAAATTGAATTATGGTCGTATGAGATTAATTTTACATGATACATAATAACGGTCTTATTCATATTGATTTAGAGTAAGTTTGTAGGCTTCTTTAAGGTTCTTAAAAAAGCCTTCAAACTTACTCTAACTCAATATGAATAAGACCGTTATTGTTTACACGACAATGCAATAAGTTGGTGTTCAAGGCTATGCATGGGTTATAATTGTGAAGTATATAAGCCACACTATTAAAAAACAAGATGGCTCTCACATTCTATAACATGATAAAAAGTGGATCAGTTGATTCGACTGTCATTTACCTTAATGCTCATGCTACATCTGGTATAATGTTACTGTTAGGGACTGTGTCATGCAGATGTAGCCAAGGGCTTAATGTATTATTTGATTTGCGACATAGTTAATAAGGTTGAACATTGACAGATAACTTATGTATATGCACTAAAGTACCTAACCATTAACGGCGTTATTTTATAACCCTATAAGTCAGTCGCATTTGCTCATAGATACTAACACTAACGCAGATGGAGCAGGGGCATTAGAAATAGAAATCCTATTATTATATTACTGTTACATGCCGTCAAAAATAAGCGCACAGTTGCCTATTGTAAGCGCAGTCTATTGTCTTCCCGGACGGATTAAGGAATTCTTTTTGTGTTTTGAATTTGTAATTAAGAAAAACATGCTATTGTTTTTCTACTTGTTTTATAACCATCATTAGCGTCGAACTAATCCTTATTGTTATTGTTTTCGACTTTGTTAGCCGTTCGCAGTTGTCCAAATTACTATTTCTCAGAAACTCAGTGCGTGCGGTCAATCTTTTTTTTGTACTGTGTAGTTAGTATAAGACGATGCCCGAATGGAGGGGCAGGCAGGCAAGCGACGACTACGAGACGAGTAAGACGTTTGTAGTACTCTCGATTAGCGATACAGACGACGAACTTTACGCGTGTCGAATTGCATTAAATCGTGCAGTGTGAACTGGTTGCACCAGTTTTATTTGTATTTGTTTTATACGTGTTTGTACAGTTCTAATAAATTCTATAGTAGTTCCAACGGCATTTTTAATTCGAGTCCTGTAGCTCGTAACATTACACTAATCAACAGTGGTTTTTTTGCCGTAGATATTATAATGAATATGATAATATAATTAAATTGGCTATAGTTTTTTAAATTATCATTTTCATATGACACTAAAAAATAGCAAGTATGAAAAAAACATAACAATTATATACCTTAATATCTAATATTTCTTGAGAAATAATACTATTTGTTTTGCTTTATATTTAATTAATGTATATAAACGTAAAAGAAAGAAAATCTATCTTTTACTTCAGAGAGACGCCTTCTATAAGATTTTCTTATATACTATTTTTGGGAAAATTGGCCGTTGCCATAAGACCAATAGAAATCTGCCATCAGGTAACAATCCCGTCTACCCTGATACCTTTCCACCATCACTTTTAGGTTGTGGTAGAAGTGCTCACCCTGTTCCACACTCGGATTCTCACGATTACCAGGAAATCTAAACCATGTAACTGTGAAGAAACTGTAACTTTATGCCCATATTCACTCTAAAAATCTTAAGAACCAGAGCCAATTCAGTACTTCCATGAATATATTCGCAAACTGTATACTTGAAATTATAAAACGATATAAACATATCCAAGGTAACATTTTTTTTTTAATTTTGTTGACCTATATTATCTATCTTATACATATATGTGTAATTGCTTGACACTACTGGGACTAGGACCATAACAACTTTATATGCATGTTCCTTCTATACTGTCGGTGCGCACTAAAAAAGGATTTTTGGAAATTCAAACCCTAAAGGGCTGAAAAGGGCCTGAAAGTTTATATAAAAATCGGTCATTTTTAAAGTAAAAATCACGAAATTTCATATACCTATTTCTGGTTAAAAATAAATGTACACGTGTATCGGCGTTATTGGAAATTCAACCCCTACGAGGGTGAAAAAGGGGCTTTTTTAACTACTCAAACTATGAATATTTTTTTGGAGTGAAACTTCTTTAGAATCGTTCGATTTGAAACTCGATGAAATGAAAAAGCGACACTAAAAAGAGATAAACACATAAAACTACAGGACTAAGCCTGCGAGAGAATAAGATACAATACATTATGTTTAATAATTAGAACACTAAACTCATACAGATAGAGTTGGAAATGCTTTGAAGCTTTTCTTCGTCAATACTTCAAATTTCATGTTTTAAAGCTTAAATATAACGATATAATACATGAAATGTGACGAAATTTAGAATCTATCCTACCCCTTGTCACACTTTGTTTCACTTCTACTGCGCGTGAACTGTATACTCACACATTTTTTTAAAAATCTAAGCAATTGTAGCCACAACTAGTTTTGAATAAAATTCAATTAGCACACACAGTAAAAATTATTGATAAGTTCAAAAAAAGCCGTTAGCTATTTTTAGTAACATTTTTAAAAATAGCTAACAAATTAATAAAAGAGTCTATTCCTAGCCTAATATTAACTGATGCTGATTTGCTAGATCAGGAATGATGTGGCTGCATTGCGGCAGGTCGTTTATGGTTCTAGCGACCGTTTGAAGTTAAACAATTGCTTTAATACTAATATGAAAATGATTCCTGGACAGAAGCAAGGTTAGGGGATCTCCATAAATTGCATTACGCGTTAGAAGGGGGGATTGAGTCGACGAACAGTGACATTGTGTGACAAGGGATGGGAGGGGGTCCTAAATTTCGTAACGTCACATTTCAAAATCTAATATATTTAAGCTTTTAAACACGAAATTTGAACAAATAATTGACCCCTTAGTGACAAAAGTCGTAATAACAAGAATACAATTAAATTCGGATGTCTATTCTATATTTTAACCGAACTAAAAAAAAGTCTAGGTTCTCAATTCGTCGTGTAAGTATTTAATTATGTTTGTTCAGCCGTAACTTTTTAATTAGCATTGGATTCAGTAAAGCTTCAAAATGGTCCCATATAACTTTTATTACTATTGGACTCTGAGTTCCGAAGACAGGAGAAAATTCATTAAAATTGGACAGAAAATGTGTATCTTCTGCGGTTTTTCAGTCATATCTTTTATAATTCTGAACTGGTTTCGATCAATCTTTTTGCGTTACATTCAGATCAGCTTCAGGATAGTTTCACATAAATTTCATTTTTATTGGATGCCATATAAGTGGCCTAAAAGTGAATAATAAAAGAAATCTAGCAAAAAAGAAACCAACTTTCGAAGAAAACTCCAAGAAAAATTAAAAGCAAAAGTTTAATCTTTTCTACAACATCTTGAAGTCGGTGCCAACCAAAACATAAAATACAACGAAAATTTTGCGAAATATTGTATGATAATATCAGCCCATAAATGTCCCAATGCCGGGATCGGGCCTCCCATTATAAGGGGAACGGCCAGTATACCCGCCACGCTTGTCCAAGGCGACTTGGCAGGTTTACACATCGGTTATCTCGATGTGCAGGTTGCATCACGATATTTTCCGTCACCGTTGTTAGCACGTGGTAATTATAACAATATGCACATTAGGTCAGAAAGCTGACTAAGTGGTGCATGCGTTGCAGCTAGAATCGATCCCGCACCCTTTGAGTTCGGGACGCGGGCGCTAGCCTTTACGCTACCACGACTACATATAAATATAATATCTATTTTTATTTCTTACTTCGCACCGACTGAAAAATGTGGAAAATATTTAATTCTTGCTTATTAGTTACTCTTGAAGTCGAAAGTCATAGATTATTTTTTACTAGATTTTTTTATATTAACTATTCATCTTCTCTACCATTGGTAGAAAATTGAAGTTACTTGTATGGAGTCCGTGCTAAATTTTAATCAGCAATAAGGGAAATGAATAAATTGTATACAGTATAAGTATGGATGGGTATAGCTACCGTCAATATCGTTGTTAATTTGATAATAATAGGCGTATTTGCAATTAAGTCAAAAGCAATAATTATTTTGTGCGCTTATGAACAAACTAATTACCTTAACCATGGTTCATTCAAATATTTTGTTTGTCTCAAAATAAATGACTCAGGGGTAAGCAACGCTTGGATATACCTAGTGTTGCTAGTCATCGAGAAACTCGGAAAAGTCCTGAATTATTTGTAATATTCGTCCTTTAATATAATATATCGTAAGAAAATACATTCACAATACACACATCAGTATGTTTGTATAACTAAAGTCTGTTTAAAACGTAACATGTAGGTAGCGTTATCGTAAATTTGTTTACGAAATAAATATTAATCTTAATTGTGTAAAAATATACCATTTAATGCTGTTACTATTTCATCTAAATCTTATACTTAGAATCACGATGTTTATTTCTCTATTTACGGAATTTCTCCCATACCGTCCTATTTGAAACACACTGTAAGTCTCATAATACTAGTAAACTTACTAGCCTTTTTTTATATTGAATAGGTTCGCGTTTGACCAACATTGATGATATCAGATGGAAATGCAGTTTAAGCTGGAGCACGCTTACCTAGAAGATACCTGTTCACGTGAGACTTGAAGACACCTAGATTGTATGTTTCAGGCAAACAGACGACGGTAAAGAGTTCTACTCTTCAGCGGTACGTATGATAAAAGTGCAAGCATAGTGTTTTGTCAGCTTTGTTGGTATTTCCGCCATGTATCGGTGGCGTGAGCTCGTACGCTTGCTTGTCCGGTGGTAAAAAAGTGAGGGAGGAATTAATTCGTGCAATATCGGGGCACACTCGCCGAAGTATGTCCTATAGAGTACCGACAAACTAAAGCATTTTCATTACAAAAAGAGAGAGTTGTTTGCCAAAGTTATCCCCATAGGTCACTGAGTGCCAAACTTAATATTAAAAAAATATTTTTACAAGGCTATCTTATGCGCCACAAGTATTTCTGGGAGACATGGCTAATGGCGATATGACCTATATGTGCCTACCTAGACAACGGATCAGTATGGCGATCGAGCCAGGTAACGTAGCCAGACTTCTAGGCACTTTACACATAGAAGATAGTGACCCGGGCTCACTATTCTACTTATAGTCTTAGAGGGTTTATATATAGAATACAATATAACTAATAATAATAAATTAAGTTTAGTTTACTAAGCTTAACTAACCTAAAGGTTAGTTAAGTTTTATTTAATATATTGTATATAATGTAATTTCTGTTAAATGTATAATGTCCTTAAACATACAAGAAAAAGCATTGACATTTATTTAATTTAAAGCCATCAACATGAAGCAGCTTTTAGTGTAAGTATTACCTTTAAATTACACGGTCGACCAAACTTTTAGTGAAATGTTCAGCATTTTATTAGGCATTTTTTCAAATTTCTTATGGCAGCCTTATTGAGATGTATTTACTTTTGACTCCGCTTTTGTTTGTAGGTCAACAGGATGATGTTACACTGTCCCGTTAAGTAATATGAGTCAATGCAATCGAGTAATTTAAACGAAAATAAGGTAAAACCCTTGAATTGAACATTGATAAATTTTAGTATGTTTTGAATGAATTTCACGATGTTTTCTTTTCCTGTTTGTATATCACAAAAATAACAATTAGGTAGACGTCACGTGTTACAATACCAAATATACATCATATAAAAGAAAATAAACAAGAGAAAGAAAGGTTGTAAATTGGATTAGGCTCCCATAGAGTAAACAACAGCTATGAACAATAATTAAAATGAACAACTTGGTCATAGGCTCAATAATAACTTTAACATTACTCGTTGAGACTTGACATCTTCGTCTTCCGTCTTCGTCTTCACGGCTACTGAAAAATGGCCGAAACGTCGAAATAAAAACCAAATAAAATGCCGTGTTTATAACCCTTACATCGTAGGTTTAATTGAGATAAAAGAAATGTATAAAAAAGTAAAAGAAAATATATAATATCGTGATGAGAATAATTTTAATTATAATTAATACCGTTTAAACAATAACGGTCTTATTAAGGTATTTAAAGAAGCCTACAACGTACTCTAACTCAATATTAATAAGACCGATATTGTTTAAACGCTATTAATTATAATTAAAATTATTCTCTTCACAATATTAAATATTTTCTTTTACTTTAAATTTTACTCTAACTCGATATGAATAGGACTGTAAATAATTAATGCTTTATTTGCTTCGTTATATTTATGAAGTTATAACCTTTTACGCTTGTAGAAAACCTACAAGTGTAAAAAGGGGCTGTTAAGTTTTACAACAAAAAGTGTCTCAATTTATTTGAATGACATCTTTTTTTTGACGAGGCGAAATCGAAAAACGGAACACTAGCTTATGTAGATAACCCGCGACCTCGGGCAGGAATGTCATCTAACCTATTCAATTATGTCTATACCATAATAAGTCTATTACCTCAGACCACAGGGTGAATGCACATAGACAATAATAATGAAAGTCATTAAAAACACATCCCAATATGTGTGTAAGATCCGCAAAGAGTTCTAGTAAACTATGATTGACTGACACTCAGATATAAAGGCACACTGGAAGAGATCGGAATGAATTAGCTTCTAGTGCAGATGGTGAGTTTTTTTAAAAATACAGAAGCACTTTTTAGATCAGACAAGAAACCCAATGCAGGAAACATTCAAGTAATAACAATATTTAAGGGGGTGAATATACGTTTATAGCTATAATAATAATACATTTATAAATGTCGTAGTAACCTTGGGGCTATATTTATAAAATGCAACAATAAAGCGCTGTACGCGATAAATCAAAGTAGGGTAAATAATTTTTCCTTATTTTTAGGGGTCACAGCTAGTTTCTATAGCTTAAAGTTGTAAGCTTTATATACATATAATTCGGATGAAAGATGTATTTATTCTACATGCTACTTTACAATGGAGTAGTAAAATCACAAAATATCTGAGATTGGAAATAGACATTATATATTAAAACTGTATATATGCTTTAAAAATTTGTATTTGTCATTAAATTCTCCTTTACAATTTCAAAGTTTTAAATTAATTCATTTACATTTTAATTTGTTTATTTATTATTAAAATTGTTTTTAGTGATTGCAATTAATCACTGACTAATTGCAATAATTTATTAATATAATATAATTAATAAATTAATCGGCAGACAAACACAGTTAAACACACACATTGTATATCCCCTAAGCTAAGCAAGTTACGCTTGAATTATGGGTAATATACAACGAACCACTCTGGGGCCGACCCAGACGCCTAGACCAGAGACTGTTAAGTGTTTTGGTTTAATATGAAGTAATATTATTTTTCATCGAGGCTAAGCGCTTATATTAATTATTCTCTGTCTCTGTATTACAAAATGAAAAACATAAACCCTAAATTATATCTAGAAGACGAGAAATATTAAAAATAAGGTCACGAATAAAATATGTTATCGATAATCTTAATCGATTTATGTGAATGAATTTCAACAATTAATGTGAAAACAAATCACACGATTAAATCATTCCAAATAACTAAACCTACTAAAATTATAAACAATCAAATTTTTCCCCGCGGCTCCTCTGCACGAAAAACGCTAGGTAGTAGCTCTATATTACGTACATAAAAATTTAATTAGGTGTTTAATATACATTATATAAACCTGCAATACTTAAGCTTCTTGTTGAATTCACTACAGTTACAAAGAAACTAAGTCAATATAGTGTAGACAACTGCACAGCAAAACATAAAGTAAAGTCTCAGCCAACCTGATTTGAAATACCTAATACGTAATTAATGACATGTGGGCAACCTGACCACGTTGCTGAATTAAAGCGTGGATTGTCTACATCGCAATTGCAGCGCCATCTTTTTTTCTGTTTTCGCGTTTCCCACAGAAACCACGTCATTTATCGGGATCTTCTTCTTCTGCGAGCGGGCGGTTTCCGCAACTTGACGACAAAGCGCCTATTTTGCGTGCGAGGGTGGATGAGGGTTTACTCCATCCAGCCCAGCTCCTCCAGGAAGTCCACCAGCTTCTTGACGTTGCTGAAGACCTCTCGGAGGCTACCTGGGGCGTCCAGATACTTCGCCCTGTATTGGGCCACCTCTCTGCATTCAAGCAGGACGTGGGCGGCTGTTTCTTCTGCCTCCAGGCATGCTCTGCACAGGGGGCTGTCAGTGACCTATATTGAAAAGATGTCTGTTAAAATGCCATGTCCAATGGCTGCAATAACTTGTCTCAGCCGTGACCGACTGAGATTTAGAATATTCCTGGAGAAGCGTAGGCTCACTCGAGGCATTGCCAGCTTGGCTTGCCTGCAATCTTCCAGGTTGTCCCAAAGTTGTTGATGCAGAGCCCTTGTCCTTAGATTTATGTAATTTCTAAACCAGCTGTGCGGCAAAGGCAGGAAAGGTTCCGGTCCAACTGGTTGGGTTTCGGAACCTCTCCTTGCCAGTTGATCTGCCGCATCATTTCCTCGGGCACCATTGTGTCCCTTGATCCATTGAAGGGTCAAGCTATTGTTCTTATCTGCCACCTCATTTAGAGCCGAGTGGCATTCGTATGTTAAATTTGAATAAATAACCCTGCTACTAAGGGCTTGTAGTACCGATCTGCTATCAGAGAGTATCCTGATACTGTGATCATAGACATCTCTAGCTACGATTGCTTTAGCTGCAAGCAGGATTCCCATGCATTCTGCTTGATATACTGTATTAAACTTACCCAGGGGTTCCGATGTGCTAATATTTAGGACTTCCGGGAAGACTCCCGTGCCTGAGCCCGAGCTAGTCTTTGACCCATCAGTATAAAGGCTAAGCTCATGATGGGAAATAAAACTATCGTTACCTTCCATGAGTTCAACCTTGTATTTTTTATTGAAAATGAAAGCTTTCTCTATTCTGTCACTGACCGCTTCCACCAAAGGTGAGTTGGACCAAGCTTCTGAGAGAATGCTGAAATGTCTTACCTTGTCAAACTTAGTTTTTAGGTGTTTTAATCTTAGGGCCGCCATTGCCTCTTGTTGTACGAACAGGTGCAGTGGAGGGATGTTAAGAGCTATTTCTAAGGCCGCGGTGGGCGTTGTTCTCATGCATCCCGTCACAGCACAGCACGCTTGTCTTTGTAGTCTCTGAAGTTTGGCCGTGCAGGTCGTAAGCTTAGTCCTTGTCCACCAAACCACAGAGCTATATGTTAGCATGGGTCTAACCACAGTTGTATAAAGCCATAGAAAGAGTTTGGGATGAAGTCCCCAACGCTTACCGATCATCCTACGGCATTGCCATAAGGTTACACTAGAAGTGTTGACTTTGTTGTCAACATGGCTGCTCCAGTTTAACTTGTTGTCTAGGGTTATCCCAAGATATTTAACCTCATTTGATAGTTGAAGTGTAGTTCCAAAGAGGGTCGGTAGTCTGTAATTACCTAATACTCTCGTGTTTTTAAAGAGAACAACCTGCGTTTTCTGTGAGCTAGCAGAGAGTTCATGCTCCCTATACCACTTCTCCACTACACGCAGGGATGCCTGTAGCCTATCACACACCATGCTGGCATTATTACTTACATTTAGTATAGTGATGTCATCAGCGTAGCCAACTGTGTAAAAATGTTGACTGTTTAGTTTGGAAATGAGATCGTTCACAACCAAGTTCCATAGAAGTGGGGAAAGTACTCCTCCTTGAGGACAGCCTCGAACCACATGGGTGCCTTTCGTGTCTTCCCCTACCTTTATAAATCTGTTACTTAACATGTTAATTATCCAGTCGATAAGTAGGGTTTCCACTCCGTGTCTTCGGAGTGCTATATCGATGCTGGTGAAATTGGTTTTGTCAAAGGCCCCCTCTATGTCTATGAAGCAGCCCAGACAGACCAGCTTATTTTGGAGAGCAGACTCAACTTTGCCTACCACCTGATGAAGCGCAGACTCGGTAGATCTGCCAGGGCAGTAAACATGTTGGTGCTTGTGATAGGGTAGATTGCGTAACGCGTTGTCCCTAAGATGTCTGTCGCGTAGTCTCTCCAAGGTTTTAAGGAGAAACGACGACAGACTTATGGATGTAAACGACTTCGGATTAGTGTAATCACCCTTACCTTGCTTGGGTATGAAGATAACCCTGACTTCACGCCAGGCAAGGGGAATGTATTTATGTGCCAAGCATGCTTGAAAGATGCATGCTAGGATGGGAATCAATTTTTCCCCGCCCCATTGTAGTAGTGCCGGGAAAATGTTATCGTTTCCTGCTGACTTAAAAGGCTGGAAGCTGTCAACCGCCCATTTCACCTTGCTGAAGGTGACGATCTCACAGGCAGTTTGCCAGCAGTGTTCTGTAACTGAAGAGTTGATTTCCACACTTCTAGGAGTTTGTTCTATTTGACACCCCGGGAAGTGTGTTTGCAGTAGTACCGTATTCGATTCCCCCTGGCTCAGGGTCATTGTACCATCGTCTCTGCGTAGGTTGCCAACAGCACAAGGGCCCTGTTTGGCCAGTAATTTCCTAACGCGGTTCGCTTGTGGTGTGGAGTTAATGCTTTCGCAAAATTTTCTCCATGAATTTGATTTCCAGTATCTGATACGTTTTTTATATAGAAACTTGGCTTCCTTATAGGTATCCCAATCTCTATCCGTACCTGTGTTCATTGCTTTGTTAAAGGCTATTCTAACCTTTGCGCGCAGTTTTTCAAGTTCTTTGCCCCACCAGCCGTTATTGTCACCCTTAGCACGAGGTACCTTTAGGGGGCAGGCCTTGTGGTAGCAGTTTATTATGGTAGTGTTCATAGTGTCTACCTGCTGTTCAATCAGTGCCGTACTTATAAACCTAGCAGTTGATGATTGTTTGTTCATTTCGTGCGCTATAAGTTGCTTATAGCGTGACCGGTCAGTTTTCTTAGGGCACCTCCTAGGTGGCTCCGAAGTGCTAGTTTGTTGTAGGTCATAACGGATCCACCTACGATCGGAACACGATGCTTCTTCCAACACGTGCCACCCCGTTATCAGCTTCAGTGCCATAGGGGTCGCTAGCGTTAGGTCGATTATTGTACTGCATCGTCTTCCCACAAAAGTGAGCTCGCTGCCATTATTTACTATGTCTAAACTAGTAGTGAGTAGATTTTCAACAAGATAGTTACCTCTGTTGTTGCTTGCTTCCATACCCCACAAAGGGTGGTGGGCATTGGAGTCTGTAGATATGATCAATTCCCATCCATTTTTCTCGCAGAATCTGACCAGTCTGTTAACTTCTGTAGGTTGCATATGCATATAGGATGATGCAATAACGAGGTTGAAGTTGTTAATAACTTGATTTGATTTAAGCCATATAGCACACAGGTCTCTGGAAAAGAATTCCATTAAAGGCTGTGCACTTATATTACCTTTGACATATATACAGGCTCTCGCCTCCCCAGAGTTATCAAGGGAAAGCTTACCGCCAATGTTGGAAAGTCCGCATACGTTGCCGCCCCTGATCCATGGCTCTTGGATCAGTGCGATGACCGGTGCTGTTATTGCAACCTCCAACCATCTGCGTAGTTGAGCCGTAGCGGTTATGCTGTGATGGAGGTTGCATTGCAGGATCTGGATGTTAGTGTAGGAAGGGGGATCCATTAGGGTCACCCTCCTCCTCCAGTGCTAAACTGGAGAGGTCCAGGAGTACGTTGTCGCTTGACGCTTCGACCGCTCGACTGAACCCCGCCTGCGTTGTCTCCTTCTGCTCCAGAGGTGGAGTTACCTCAGACATAGGAGCATCCGCGGTAGCTCGCCACCCGCAGTCTCGTCCAGGAGGTCCGCCGGGGTATCGACAAACCGTCCTTTGGGGCCCTGGAATTTCAGGTACACCGCACCCAGCCGATAGCTGAGGCGGCGCTTCCTGGCCAGGACCACAGGGACAAGATCCTTGGGGATGCTCACCACTACGAACGTCGTCCTAGTCTGAGGCAAGATAGCGTGCACACGCCACCTCTCCACTTGCTCCCAGGGATTTCCCCACTGCAGCATTGTGCCGATGAGCACCTTGTCGCCGTCGTGTTCGTGCGGCAAGAGTATACCGCAGCGTACCATCTTTGGGAAGTGCTTTGCGTCGGTGACCACAAGTTTGCCTACCTCCGGTAGCTCCAGGGCCGCGCAGGTCTCCTTCGTCCACTCAACAGCTGCCGCGTTATCGCAGTACAGCCGGAGCGAACCATCGACATAGGTAGGCCTGCGCATAAACTTAGGGGCTTCCAAGGTCGGCGTCTGTGTTTTTGCCGACGCAATGATTTTTTCTATCAGGAGCTTCTCAATCTCCGCGGCAGATGCTTGGGAAATGAAGCCCGACGATGATGAAATAACCAGCTCCGCCTTGGGAACATCCATGGACGCTGCCTCCGCGTAGCTGGTAGGTTTAGGCACTTGGGCAGGGGAGAGCTTCGGCTTTTTGGACTCGCCTCTGGGAGAGACAGTCTCATCCAGCCTAGCCCTCTTAGAGTTGGGTTTCACCTGCCTGGTGTCTTGCGTTTTAGGGCCAGGCCCGCTAGGGCCCTGCTTCTTGCTCGTATTTATCGGGATAAAAAGTATCTTAAGTTACGCCCCGTGATATAAGCTAGCTATAAAGCTAGCTCGTGATTCTCTTACAGACAGACAGACCAAAATTTTAAAAATTGCACTTTCGTAATATTCTGGTCCGAATTATCCTCCCTGATTTTTTTCACATTTTCAAACGCATTGTACACACTCGAACCATTTACAGATTTATTATATTCTAAATTACTCTAGATAGATAACAACATAATAAAAATAAATCTTAAAATCACTCTCAACAGGTCTCAAGAATCTATGAAAGCGTATCCGTCTCCTTCATGCTGTTAAATCTATGAGTGACTCGTGGCATATGAGCCTATATTCACTGCCATCTAACCTTGTAATTGTAAGGGATTTACATAAGATACTGATGCTGAATTTACGTCATTCCAGGAACGCACACGAACATTTCCGCGTAAGTGTCATATATCTTTTCCAGCGTAAATCTATGTCCGCATAAATAAGGCGGTGTACACACCCGTTACACGCCATCTGGGTTCCGAGAGGCCCCATATCAGGATGTAAGATAACCGTTGGTTAACTCGTTAAGTAACCCGATGTAGGTCAACCGTTACAGATACTCAACTTATAACTCGCAAGTGATCTGCCAATTAGAGTGTACACCAGGCCTAATGTCCGACAATGTTTTACGGAGATGCGGAGGCGATTTGTTGAGAAGTACAGATAGTTTTACATATAAAGTATCAATACTGTACTGATGATATTTTGCTTATTTGTTAACAGTGAAGTCAAGTGAGAAACTTTTTAACATCTTACGAAACGCTTAGATTCTGTACAAGATGACGTCATAATTAAGCGATGCAACACCAAATGTGCTGCTAACAATGTGCTGCCGAACTCGAAGGAGGACAGGAACTTGGCCACTTAATTTTTTTATAATGGTGGGGCAATGCATTTTCGCATTCCCTCGGGCCTCAGGCGGGCTTATCGAAGGGTGTGAGTGACTCCCGACGGATAACTCTAGACGCACCTTCTCTGAGGAAGGAGTTACGAGATTCCGGTCGCATAAATACTCACTAAACCTACCACCGTCCCACCGCGTGTTCGTGAGGCGTCATGGGATATAAGGGGGGACTGCGAGACATTACGAATTAGAAAAAAAAGAACATAAACACTATCGGCCTTATTCATAGAGTTAGAGTAAGCTTGAACGCTTCTTTACGAACCATTAAGAAGCCTTCAAACTTACTCTAATTCTCTATTAATAAGACAGTAAATACGGAACAAACAGTATGCCTCGCGATCGTACTAAATGAGTGCAGTTCAGTAAATCCTAGACACAAGTGTCTGACGCTTATTTTCAACTATACCCTGGGACGAACGAATTTTCTCCAGACTGGGAGGCGGAAAGGCCGCCCGGCCGCAAAAATTAGTCTCTTAAAACTAACCACCTCTTCAGCGTCCTCCTAAGCACCTAAAACCTAGATGCGGAAATAATTAGAAGTAGAGGCGTTTTAGAATTATATTGTGACTGTTTTATACTTTTCTGATATCATTTCACAATGCCTTGAACTCATATCATCACCTTTCCTGTGCAATGTAAATTTTGGAGATACAATAAAATAATTTTCAGGTGCAGAAACATGAGTGCCCTGGTGTAGCTGCGACAAAATCTGTATTCAGTACACATGTCACGGTAAAAGTAATAAGCTGGTTATTATATATTATAACCGATAATTATGCATAATCACCACTAATGCCGGTAAATATGTTAAATAAATGAAAATTTATCAAATTAATCGGTTTTTTTACATAATTCCCAACTCGTAATGGTATATGTGATAAATATCGTGACTGATTGGCCCAGTCCAACAGAGTGCAGTTTTTTTTAAGAAAGAATCTCAGAAAGATAGTTTTTCGTTAGACAAGGACAGTGGGTTAGGTTAGGTTAGCTTCAGACCAAAGCAGAATCGATTTTAAACATTGTTTAAATAGTTATCTATGAATAAATGATGACCAGGCGGTATATAATAATATATTAATTTATATTACAAATCTTGCTTGGGACGTATCGTCTAGATTTAGGGACTTTTATCACATTTACCATACGAGTTCGGAATTATGCAAACATACTGGTTAATTTGATAAATTTTCATTTATTTATCATATTTACCAAATTTAGTGGTGATTATGCATAATTACCGGTTATTATATATAATCACCGAATTAATCATATTTACCGTAACATATACATTATACCTATACTTCAATGTAAGTAACAGCAAGTCGCAATGACTCGTAACATGGTATTGAGGATCAAAGCTGTTTCTGGGGCAACCGTTAGACCATCGGAGCGGTTGTACGGCTGTATTGTATATGTTGAGGGTATGGTAATCATTACCTTATATTATATGGTGGGTATTTGGTATGTCATTTGTGTTTTTATATACGACTCATTCAAAGCACTTTATATAATTATGTCTTTACGTGAAGACTTTCCTAATTTCTAATATATTAATCAACAAACACATACATTGTACATGTAAGTAAATTTTAAAATTACTTTTCTACAGTTAAATATGACCAACTACTTATCTTACTAATTCCCGACAACAAATTCTACTCCACATAATAAAGTAGTATTTTATATAGATTTAGATCATAGGTCCCTAAAGTGGTGTATATGAACCCCTGGAGGTCCATTTCATTCACGTCAATGAAAACAAAATCCCCCAATAGTGAATTTCATTTAAGCAAGTCGTGACGAAATTTTCAACTTTCTATAAAGAAGTAGAATCATAACAAATTGATAGTGTGCGTTTGTACTTACAAGCTATAAAATTATATATGAGACCAATTAGAAACTACACGATACTGAATCCAATGCCAAAAGAATTGTCAAAATCGGTTCAGAAACAAACAAACAAAATGGCTGAACATAAAAAAATTATATGTATTTGTACGACGGATTGAGAACCTCCTCCTTTTGCTGAAGTAGTTAAAAAGATAGAGGTCCACTGAATGCAGCAAAAATTGTAAATGGTCTACAAGACAAAATAGTTTGGGGACAGTGATGTAGACTAGCAGAACTACGTTTTTTTTTTACCGTATCTGCACTCATATCAAAGATATTTTGAAGACAGATCAGGTAAAATGCAAATTAAATAAACGTGCATGTATGTAAGAAATTAATGACAGTAGAGAAAGCAAACAGTATTTGTAAAAGGTCTGTCATATCTGCCTACTACAATGGGAAACAGGCGTGACCATATGTACATATCAAAGATAAGAGGCGTTTTTATGGCTACTGTAGAATGTTAGTAAATTCAGTTAGGAGGTCTTGATAGTTGACCGTCGATTTGTGTTATGGGTGACAACTTTGGAGCTGATCCCAGACATCCAGACCATAGTTAATAACGGACAATTCTTAGACAAAATTTTCCAGGTCAGGAATCGAACCCAGGGCCTCTGATTTGCAATAGTAGTGATTTACGGTTAAGTGGTCTGTTTTGTTAATATATTAAATTTAAAGTCTGTGGCGATTTCATTATGTATATTTTATGTTTTTACAGCTTTTTATGTACTTAGTATAGATATTATAATATTATATTGTTAGGTGTAATATTTAGGTTATTTATGTTAGGTGAATGTAAGGCGAGTGACATGTGTGATTTATAATAATATTATGTAGTAATGAAATGAGTTTGTAATGAATGAAAATGTTGTGTTAATCGCAGATATGGTATATGCCTTTGCAGTTCGACGAGCAATAGACAACCGGACTTAATTGTTCCACTGAAGTCAAAGTAGCTGGCCACCCCAAAAGATTACATTTGCAAGAAATTAGCATGACGTATGTAACTGGAATCAGTAAACTCCCTACAGTCCCAAAAAAATAGGTAAAGTGCATTTATGCATGTTAACCACTCTGTGGCCTATTTACGTCATTATAGGATATACAAAATGGTTTTTACTTGGTGTTAGTCAGTTTATTTATTATAATTTTCAGTAGAATTTGACGATGTGGCATGTCAAATGTGGTGGCCTAACTTTTTATTATTATCTATAATCTTATGACTCAGCGTTTTAGTCACGCACTTGAAACATACCTTACGTTCTCTTTACTGTTGAACGTGTCGATGGGTTTTTTTAAATACGTACATTATGTTAATTATACAGTTTAAAGTATAATAATCTAAAGCCTCTGCTACGTCTGGGATGAAGTAGTGTTAGTGATAATTTTGACCGTCAATAACTATAACATTATCGCAAGTGAAGCCGGAGCATTACAGAAATTTTCTTCCATGCTAACATGAAGTTTTAATAAAACGTTTTTAGTAAATCTGTGATTCTTTTAATAATTGTCACACGCTACTATCAATATCATCGTAATTCTGAACCTCTATAAATCTATTATCAGAATCATATGTACAAATTAAATTATAACTTATAGATACAAATTAAAATGCCTAAAAATATATTTTTATACAATATACAACAAAGTCTCTTTCCGCGTTTGTCTATCTGTAGGTCTGCTAACTTGTCCTAAACCACGCAACGGATTTGTTAACGGTTTTCACAATTAGATAATTTCAATATAGGTTTATATATATAGAGAAACCTAATTAAGTTTTTATACTAACATTGTATATAAAGAAATCTTTAAACTTCAAAAAAATTCGGCTCCTTTTTTTCTAACTTACACCCGTGCGAAGCCGAGGTAAGAAATAATATCTGAAGTATATGGACATTCATTCATATACTCTGGTAATTTTTAGTAGCCATAAAAATACCTTTTATCTTTGATATACGTACATATTGTCACGAATTTTCAATTATGGTAGGCAGATATGATAGATTTCCTATGATCCTAACAAACACTCTTCGCTTCATTTATTTTCATCAATCTCTTCATTCATACGCGTTTATTTAAGTTTTTACTTTTTACCTGGTCTTTCTTCAAAATTCTTTAATATAACTGCTAATACAGGCAAACAAAAACATAGTTCTGTAAGTCTAAATCATCAATATTAGACATCTATATAAAATATTTTTCTATTATATGAGATAGATGATACTCTGGTATATGAATGTATTCATCCATAGAACAAGAATTCTGGACGTGAAAATCATCAAGAAGCTCGATAGGACCCAGCACACTTTTTCGCGGAAAATATTAATATTCGACACCGCGTTTGACACAAAAACCCAAACAAACTGATGGGAAAGAATTCGTAATAGGCATAAAGCCATATAAGACATAAATAAAAGTTTTCCAAGAAGGTAGCAATAAAATGATGTAACGATTTGGCAGACTCAATTTTTGTATAGATTGATCGTTATCAGCTAATTTTTTATATTTCAACTAACAGTAGACAGGCTAACGGCCCCCTTGATGAAAAATTGGTTACTAATGTGCTGTCGTACTCGAAGGGAGGACTGAAATCTGGCCACTAATTTTTTTAATGCTTTTAGCAAGCAAAGAGACAGATGGATCTTCCCTTGGATTATGGTTAACGTCTTCTATATAGATAGGTATGCATGCAACATTAGAGACGATGCCAACGTGTTGTCAACTACTATGATGAGATCAGATAGAAGAGATCGAAGAGAGAAGTATGAAAGGGGAGAGCATGGGCAGGGAATGTCCATCGGAACCCTAAAATCGCTCCAGGTGATTAGGAGGATTCTAGAACCCGATCTCAGCGCAACCTACCGGTTCCAATTGCGAATGTAAACCATCCGGAGACCCATTCAAACACACAAAACAAATATCATCAAAATCGGTAAAGTCGTTCTCAAGTTATGCTCGTACATACATTTCTACGATTCATTTTTATATATAAGATTACTATGATGATTATTATTATTATTTATATATATATATATATATATATATCAATATATATATATATATATATATATATATATCATTATATGTATATTTTTTTATTCTAGTTATATTGCAAACCCACATGTTACATAATTTTTTTCTAATCCCTCCTAAGATTGTCTGCAAGAAATTGCTTTTAGTGATAAGACGACGATAGTGATTGTCTTCTGTACTTAAACTTCTTGAATTGTATCTTAATGTTATGCAATAAAGTATATTCTATTCTACTCTCGTATGAAGCACGATTAGTCTTAAGACTAACCATTTCGCGCTGATATTCCGCGAGAGCGTGACAGTGACGTGTATTCGCACTTCACTAGGCATAGTAATTATGCGAGGCTTATAAAATGCAATCTTGGGAAGTCGAGCAGATTAACAAATTTCATGGGACCGACAATAAACTCCCGATATACAACCCTGGATCTTAAATTTTTTCAAGGGGGGCAAAATCTGAAAAATGCATCCCCCGCTCGCCTATATTTTTATCTTAATCATCATCATTTCAGCCATCAGACGCCCACTGATGGACACGCGTGCGTGCTTTTTAACTTATGTTTACGCACCCCGCTAACAGTAATTTATGTGCTTAAAGTACTGAATGTTTCAGTGGTTTAAGTTGCATTAATGATGAGTCATGTATTTGTCTGCGAAGTTTGATTTTGCCGCCCTATGAATTGGCCGCCGGGATATGGGACCCGGCTTGCTCCCCTAGATCCGGCCCTGCCGATAAAATAGGTGTAACAGACTCACCATCTCTCAATATCTTCAAAATACGGCTCAAGAGGTGGGTAGTAGAGCGCACCTTTTACACTGATCATCATATGTGTAAAAGTTTGTTAAAATTTTTATTTAAATTAAAAATTTAAAACAAACATTTAAATTATACAAACAATTGACGTGTAACAATGGCTACGTTCCACATGAGACCCACAACGACCACGCTCACGACCGCGATTTTTTCCCGATCCACTTGTCTGCAGGCGTTACAATCATAAACAAAAGTGGAACGAATTATGGAGTTTTGATGTCATTAAATGTAATG
Source organism: Dendrolimus houi (assembly GCA_039645545.1). NCBI lineage: Eukaryota > Metazoa > Arthropoda > Insecta > Lepidoptera > Lasiocampidae > Dendrolimus > Dendrolimus houi. The sequence continues at coordinate 10,338,531 of CM077139.1, forward strand.
ACATTTAATGATTTACAAATCAACCAATGGGTTGATTTGTAAATTGCGCCTTTTTCAATGTCAATCCATAGAGAGAATTAATGCTCTGTGGTCAACGCCCACTTCGATCCACCTCTTGACATGTGCCGTTCTGAGCGCTGAGTAATTGAAAATGATAACGTCATTAGGCTAACGGCTAACGGAGCATTTTGGACGTTATGAGTTACGAGAAGAACGCGCCCAATGTTACCAATAGAATGATTTATGATTTATTGCACCGATCGAGCCGGCCCAGTAAGCTGTAATCAAGACAATGATTTCAGTATGGCTCTAACCACGCCAGAACACAGCTCAAGGTTAGAAACATTGGACAAATTGCTGTAAATTTGGAAAAACTGAAGGTGCCTTTTCCATGGGATTTTTTTTATAGAGATCAAGACCTATTAGTTAAAATTCGAACTATATTTATCCATAACTTTTTTAAGGTTCTGTAGCGATTTCGGCAAACAGGGAACTTGCCGTGTTCGTCCGTTTGTCTGTCTGTCTCAATCACAGTCATTTTTTTAAGAAACTACTTGGTTTATCTATCTATAAAATCTGTAATTTAGCTTAGGCATTTGTTAACTCGAAATACTTGACTCTGAATAGTTACAATAATCGTACAAAGCCATATTTTAAAACAAGAAGTTTAGGATCACAGTGAAATTTCTAAAAAATATTTTCTAACAACCGGCCAAAAATTAGACAGTTAACAAATAAGGTTCTAATTTCAAAAACTAATATTTATCAACTTTTAGAATCGTTTTAAATTTTCACTTTAAATTACTTTTAAATTTCATTTGTAAACAAATATTCACTTGTGAAATTTCAATGGTGCGTTTACATTGGCTAATTTTCTAATACAGATTGCTTTTTTTTGGATTTTTGTTCGATTATGAGACAAAATCACCCTTGTACGAGTAAGTATACATAGCATATGTGTAATTTTTTTATTAATAAACATTTTACTAGAAATTTTATATGTATTTATGATTCCTGAAAATTTCTAATACGAAGGAATGGTTAAAATAATAAATGTCTTCCTTTTTAATATAGCTTTTCACGATTTGTTTACCCAGCCAGTATCAATTATTCTTCAAGTTCCTCCCAAAAACCTACACAGATGTTATGCTACTTTCAGCGAAAAACAAGTTTGACGGAACTAGTAATATTAGCCGAATACTATATATATAATATGGGAAATGGATATTTGTCATATTTGATATGATAATATTTAATCGTAGAGCATTACAAAAAACCTATCACGAATGCTACAGGAACTCTTCAAATTATCGCATCAATAAATTACCATAATTATCGGCAAATATGAATCCGCCTTTACGCCCGTCCGCCTCTCACTTACCCACACATACAAATCAATATTAACCTTTCTCTAGTTTATTTTCTCCTGGTACATGCCGGTGGCATTTTTTTTTTCACCAAATGCCAAATTGTTTAGGTCGTTGTCCCAGTTTCTGAGGTTCATTGCCGGTACCGTTTGCTGACCTACCTTCACATTTTGGCTGGTATTTTGGCCTGACAGTTAGTTTTTATGCGGCATTAAAATGCTGTGCAGATGAGATCGCTGCTACGATAAATGCGCGATCGGACGTGACGTGGTGCGTGTGAGCCGGCCCGATCGTTTGTTAGGGTTCTCGGCAATGCGGTCATTCATAAAAGTATCAATAATGGTAACGTGTGACCAATGTAAAGACTGACTTACATTAAGTCAGTTACTGACTTGAAATTCGACTTGTAACTCAGTGTTGACTCAATATTGCCACCGTGTAAATTAATTTGCAGTCAGTACAGCATTAGCGCATCAGTGCTGACTTCAATATTTCTGATTGAATTTTTGGAGTCCAATATACCAGCACCCGCATTACAACGATATTGACCTCCTCTAAACGACGAAGTCAGCAATTGGTCAGTCACGGACACTGTGCAAGATGATAACAGAGCAGAACCTCCACTTTCATTTCTATCGTCTATCCATTTTCTAACCCAAAATCGTTTCTTTTTAGATACCTCTTCTTCTAACAATTCCGTCAAATGCCATTAGGGAAAATTCTTAACAAATAATTCAATCGTATGAAATTCTGCCATTATCGAAAAAAAATCCCTACTGACTTCGTAAGCGTGTGTGCACCGTAAATAAATAACTAAGACTACTGACTGACTGTATGTAAAGAATGCGAGCTAGTTCTCGGCGTCAGCTGTTACTGTCCCAATGTAAATCAGCCTTTAAGGTCGAATTATCTATAATGTCATTTAAATTGTAACAAAGCCACGTCACCCTTTAAGCGGGTAGCAAATTATGTGTATGTGAATAAGCTTCGCATACTTAAAAGTGATATACAGGAAAATAAGTTGTTAAACCATAGGTATTACCCGTTTTGCATTCAAATCAATAGATCAATTTAGATAATTAGGACACTTTTCTATTTGTGGGTGGTGCGAATTGTTATGCTCGGTAAACGCGGTACCGAAAGCTCACCGAGCGCTTAAATTTCTATGAGCGTTTCCTAATATCAAGCAAATCAGAGAATGCTCATAAAAATATACGCACTACAGCGTATACCGAGCACACCAAGCCGCACCGCTGCTGCACTGACAAAACAGAGAGCGGCCTTATGCTTAACACTTTTAAAATTTTGTTTGCAATTTTAAATGCTTATGATAGCCTATTTACTTACATAATTATGATAATATTTTTATCCAGATGAACAATTGAATGTTTTCTAAAATAGGTGAAATTATTTCAATACTGCTCAAGGAAACTGATAAGCAGCTCGCATTTAAATTTATTTGTGGAAAGTTTATTGGCTGCTGTTGATTTTGGGACTTTCAAAGTTGTTTTTTTAAATTTCATACTTTGTGCCAGTCGCAATTATAATACAGGAAGACAATTTGTTATACCCACTTTCCTATCCTCCTAAGCTGCCACCTAGCGTCTAATTTTTATCACCAACTTTCACACATGGTTGCCCAGTTTAGTCAGACGATATTCCCAAGATTAACACAGTCTTGGAAAATCGGACAGATTGACGCATCTTTTTTTATGATAGATAGTGTACAAACTTTTTGCTGTATAAATACAGCAAAGAGTTTGTACACTCGTCGTCGTCGTTTGACTTAAAATGTTGTAATGTAATTGGTTAAAATATATTCGGGTCATTTAATAAATTTATTTTGCAATTTATTTGATAGAATATATTGATCACACGATAAAACCATTGTCCCTACGCCCACATTTTGGTGCCGAACCCGGGTATATACTGGGGACCTTTAGATATTATCTATAAGTCAAACGACCATAAACACAGCAAAGAGTTTGTACAGATAGGTTCTCGCGATTGACCACGATCACGTCTAATATCAGACAATGGTGAGGTCGAAGATAGAACGCTTATCTAGAAAATATCTATTCACACGAGACTCGGAAGATACCCAGATTATACTTTTCGCGAAACATGTACTCTGGCAAGGCAAAACGTTTCATTCGCACTGTTGGTATTTCCACTGTGAAACGATGGTGTAAACCAGAGTTCCTTGTCGTCCGAAGATGGAACGATGTAGAGGGAATCAAGGACCATATACAATAAACAACCCAACAGAATACCGGATTCACCATCCGTAAATTTATTTAAAATAAGCCTCAGAAAGTTGTTAGTCGAGCACACCTTTTGGTGGTCTCATTTAACATAGGTCGCAAATTCTTCATGACTAGAATTTGCGACCTATGCTAATTGAGACCACAACTACATTATTGAAATTGACATGTAACATTTTTAGGAATAAAAGATTTCTGATTTACACAATATGTCGCCCAATCTAGTCGAAAGATATTAAACACTGTTTTCCTTTTCTAGTCTCGTAACAATGCAGTTACACATTCCATATCTCAGCCCAGGGAAGAATGTACTCTATATTCTTTATTGTACACAAAATAGTTATAAATAAAACTACAAAATAGTGGTTAAGTAGTTAAGCTCGCCTTTGTACATCACAAAGGCGAGCTTAAACCTAAACAGAGTTTTCTTCCAGCAATCCTATGGGTCTAGCGAGAGGGGGAAAACAAGAGGCACGGTTGTGTACATTAAAGTTAATACATATTTATGTGTCCATACATGTACATTTAGGTATAAGAACATTGTTATACCTAAATGTATATTAAATTTACCAACTGAAAATAAATTTTACACAATAAAACTAAGGTTTTAAGCTCGGTAATTTATTTGCTTTTTGTTATTCCGACGTTTCGGTCACATTTCAGTGGCCGTGATCACGAAAGACAAAAATGTCAAGTGCCAATGAGTATTGTTAAAGATTTATTTAGCCTACCGCCAACTTGTTCATTTTGATTATTTCGTTTTAATTTTGTTTATTATTTACTCTATGGGAGTCTAATCTGATATACCACCGCTTCACAACATGTTATGGCTTGAAGAGAAGAAGCGGCCCAAGAAACTCTTCAGCAAATATACATACATAAACTTACATACACATATATCTACATCTATGCATACCTAGTATATACATATATATATAATAATATAATGTAGTTAGTGGATGTGTCGAAACTACTTTTTTTTATAACGTTGGGGAAATATATTTTTGCACAATCTCCTGACCCAGATCCCTTTGGGTACCTTAGATACCTCCCAATCACCAAAGAGTGTGTGGGACTCCTAGCGGCCAGTTGCGAGAAACTGACCACCAGACTACACACTTATTTTACGAGGCACGAGAGGAAATAGGGGGCCACAGGCAGACGACCGTGAAGCATCTTCAACTTCTTTATTTACTACTATGGGATAATTTTCGCACAACAAGCTCAAACAGGACAATTATCCGTGCAGTAACGGAAAAAGAATACAATTTCCTGCGGCCGGGCGGCCTGTCGTAAGAGGCGACAAAACAACCAACAGCCAGGTGGGACGGGATTTGCCCGACTGGATGGCTACCACCCCCGGTCTAGAGTATGCCGTCATAACAACCTTGAGTTGTGTTCCGGCATCAGTGGCCAGGTTCCAGTCTTCCTTAAAAGAGCACCAGCGCTTTTGTAGCACCTTTGGTGTTACAAATGTCTATAGGCGACGGTATCCGCTTTCCATCAGGTGGGTCGTTTGCCTGTTTCAAAAGTTTTTATTCTATCAAAATTCCAGTATAGATTTTTTTTTCCATTTCCTGCTCTATCTACACCAATTATAGGATACTCCATATCCCTAAAATATGATAGTGAGATGTTTCAAAATGCATGTGAACGAAGCCGTATAAAAAGCACCAATTTGTAGTACCTATAAACAAGTATTTGAACCAGTTAAGGTAAAATTTATTTTACATAACATAAATATGACGTTATAAGCATGACCATCCAATATACGTGTAGCCTTTTAAGGGATTTTACAAACCAACGAATATTTGTGGCTTACTTTCCTATACGCATCACATCGCATCATTAAGATATTAAGTAACAATTGTCCTGCTTATAATTAGTCAAAAGCGTTGAAATCAAAGTAAATTCAAATTCTCAGTTACAAGCGTTAATCAAAAGTTAGTTACATAGTTGTCTGTTATAAACTTTGTACTTTAGTGGTCTGATTTCAGTGCTGTTTTCCTAAATGGTTTTTCGATAATTTTAATCGTATTAAGAAATATAGATAAGTAACTCTTTATTGGACACAATTACAGACAACTTACACCCTAATTAGTACTATTCTAGTTGTAGTACATCTGACACTGCGCCTGGCACAATGGAACGGATAATATACCCGCTACGCTTGCGTAAGTCGGATTGGCGGGTTTCAAACATGGGTTATCTCCTTGAATTAATGAAAACTCTTTATTGTTCACTATAACTTAAACCTAGACATAGACATTTGATATAAATACATTTCCATTATAATAAGGGCGGCCTTATCACTTATAGCGATGTCTTCCAGGCAACCCGGTGTCCAAGTAAACATTACAAGAAAAATTAAATAATATTTGGTGGTTTAACTAAATTAAAACTAATTCAACCGTAATTAAAGAAAAAACAAAATAATAAACTAATATAGATATACATATATTATACATGAATTTTTTTTATCAAACATTTTAGTACATATATCAATGGACAATACAATGCAAGAAAAGTTAACTTATTCGTATTATATTCTACTCATAGTCCCTCAATACTATAAGTAGAATACTGAGCCCAGATCACCGTCTTCTATGGGTAAGGTGACCAGAAGGCTGGCTACGTTTCCTCGCTGGATCGCCATACTGATCCGTTGGCCGAGGTAAGCACCAGCCCTCTGATCACCTGAAGAGTCAATGAGTCGTTTCGATAAATTATACATAATTAATCCTTGTGCATGTTTCATCACGTTTTTTTTTCATTCAGCTTTAGCACGTGGCAATTGTACTGATGAGCACTTAGATCTGAAACCTACCTAAGTGGTGCATGCTTTCCAGCTAAGATTCGAACTTGCGCTCTTTGAGAACGAGACGCGAGTGTGCTAATCAGTAGATTGCCACGGCTCAGCTGAGGTTATAGAACCTCATAGTGACGCTGCAGTTTCATGAGACAGGCATATTTTGCCACCTTACCTTACTTACCTATCATAACTTAAATAAAAAAATGGGCAGGTGCGTGGCCGTCCACGAACTATGAAGGGTTCCTTAGAGTTAACAAACGTCAATTTAACATTCGTCATTTTGCTACGGAACCATAAAAAAGCTTTAATCAAAAATATCCTATATCTGTAAAACTCCTCAACAGATTTTGTGCAGAATAATTTTCTTTATAATTATTTTTCGACCTCTTGAACTAATTATCCTTTTTTAACGAATTTTGAGAAAAATTTGACTGCGGCATACGAACACAAACGAACAGACAAGACAATTTCACTAAGATTTCATTTTTGCCAAAATGGCCTTACTCTCAAATGCATTTCGTGATTCGTATTCGTGCGACCAGCCCGAAAGAGTCAATGAAATTTTAGAATACCTAGTAGAAAAAAGAACAAAGATTTCTTTAAAACAATAAAATCTTCTATATATATTGTTACATACCGTCAAAGATAAGCGCACAGCTGCCTATTGTAAGCGCAGTCTATTGTCCTCCGGGGGATTAAGGATTTTTTTTGTCTTTTGAATTTGTAATTAAGAAAAACATGCTATTGTCTTTTTACTTGTTTTATAATCATAATTAGCGTCGAACTAATCCTTATTGTTATTGTTTTCGACTTTGTGGACGTTCGCAGGTGTGCAAATTGACATTTCTTAGAAACTCAGTGTGCGCGGTCAATTTATTTGTACTGTGTAGTTAGTATAAGAGGATGCCCGAATGGAGGGGCGGGCAGTCAAGCGACGACTACGAAACGAGTAAGACGTTCTCTAGTACTCTCGATTAGCGATATAGACGACGGACTTTGCGCGTTCGAATTGTATCGAATCGTGCAGTGTGAACTGGTTGCATCCAGTTTTATTTGTATTTGTTTTATACGTGTTTGTACAGTTCTAATGAATTCTATAGTAGTTCGAACGGCATTTTTTTAATTCGAGTCCTGTAGCTCGTAACAATATAAAACATAGTCGTGTTAGTTACACCATTTATAACTCGAGGACGGCGGGAAAAATTTTCATGATTTTTGTGTTTTTGGAATTGTCTTCGTCCGGAATAGGATAATAAGTATTTAAATATGATATTCATCAATAAAAAAATATCATTAAAAAAACATCAGTCACAACTTCAGTCTAGCCATTCATTTGTTATGATTTTTCCCGGCCGATTTCGGGGCAATGGTGACTGCATTTAAACTCATTTTCATTTGTTCGATTTAGGTGAATTATTTTTGTGTGTGTTCAAATGGATCCCGGGATGGTTTAGATTCACGATTGGACCCAGTAGGTGGCGCCGCTGAACACCCTTTAACGGTGGGACCGATTTTGATGAAATCTTTTGTGTTTTTCAATTAGATTTGAGAATGGTTTAGATTAACAATTGGTGCCGATTAATAGCCTTGCAATCGGTTTCTAGATTTTTATTTTTTAAAAGTTAGATAACGTCTGCCGGGTACAACTAGTAGTTTATATAACACAGAAATAAATGGAACATATAATGAAATATGTTGTATATATTAATACGTGAAGCAAAAACCCCTTTTTACGAAAATTGCGTGGACGGAGGAGTATGAAATTTCGCACACTTATAGTAACGACGAATGCTAATATTTTTTTTAATTATGCATAAAAAATACATTATATCAATAAAAAAAACATTACACACAGTACCATGTATTTGACACACACGCGCATATATATATACTCTTTTGTTTATTGTTCAAGTCAAATTAACAGTGTAGCCTTGGCGAAATCTGTTATTTTAGAATTATAGTCTTTGACATTAATTATTATGGTCGAAATTCGACCACGGGCGACCACTAGTTTAAATATAAAAAGAAAGGAGCAAAAAAGTATTAAAACGAAAACGAAAGACGCTTGAGAGTAAACCATCAGAAGCGTAAATCGTCAATTCGACTTTGATCTTCCGATTTGGCTCATAAATAAATTCCTGGGCGGTCCATACTAAGTAACAAGATACCTATAAAGAATTTTGGATCTTGGTCAAAAGTGAAAATATATGAAATCTCATACAAGATGGAAAACGCGTCCGGGCGTCTATCAAACTGGTTCGAAATTTTCGTTTCACTCGGATACAAAATCAATCAGAACTAATGTGTGCTTTTATACTTTCCCACGGTATGGATTATGTAAGCTGTTGGTTTATATCCCATGGGATTCCACGCATGTTATATTCTGTCTTTCAATCATGTAAGTATGAAAGAGTTCTGCACATGCCGTTGAGATGACAGCGCGAGTGTTTCGCGCGCGCTCACCTCTCCTCCAGTGAGGCGCGTTACAAACCGCCCCACGCCCGGATTAGACCTGGAAGATGACGGGGAATAGAAGTAGTCCCCCGGCAATAGAAGAAGCCTGTGTGCGAGGCCCCCGCCTGCCAGGGTACGCGAAGTTGGGACTCCCGTTTTCCTGTAGCCCTGGCATAAGGCGGAAGACGGAACACCCAGGGGTTTTAGTGGGTGTCCCTAACTGGCGAGTGGCTAAAGCATTGTAGCAGTTCTGACTGGGCATGCTATAGTGCCACCCCGACCTGGTGAATCCCACACACAGACACGGGTCGCGAAGTATCCCCCCAAGCTTCTGTGCTTGTCGCAGCTTATGGCCCTCAATCGGATTTCTCCTGGCATAAAAAAAGATACTTTGACTTTAAACTAATATTTTCTAAACCTTGTAAGATATTACACGGTAATTTATGGAAAATATGCTGGGATCATCTCCATAATTTTCATTTGATTTAATTTATTTATTACAAAAAGATAACACAGTCCAATACATATACACAGATAAATACACACAATTCATTGAAATCTATTGAGCCGTTTTGTTACTCATTCGAAACAGAAAAATATTCTAATCGTATCATTTATGTTTAGGCCTCGTGTAAAAGTTTTCACTGAAATTTCGACATGTTTGGAAATCGCAAACACATAATTTTAATGTATATTTTATTTGCGGAATTCAACAGCTATAATAATAATAATTAGATTATAAGATGAATAAGGGACAGTTATTTATTAATAAGCCTCCACAGATGACAAATAAAGTAAAAAATAAGAGATAAACGAGGAAACAACAATAAAGGAAAAGCTACAGAGATTTAACATACCTGAATAGGGTACTCAGAATTCGAGTGAAATTTATCCCAACTTTGCGTTTAGTGATGCTGCACTCTTACGGTCTTATTCATATTGAGTTAGAGTATGTTTAAACACTTCTTTAAGAACCATAAAGAAGCGTTCAATCTTACTCTAACTCTCTGAATAAAACCGTAAGTCTATAAATGTCGTTCATTGTACTTAATATACATATTAAATTCATTTGCTGTTCTATTACCTAATTGATTATCATTTATTATCTCTCTGCGATCATGATTTAGAGAAATATTTTATTAACTCTGGAGATTACCCTTGAGATAAAATCTACTGTAAAACAATACATGGACCGAATATATAAAAGGAAGCAAACGACGACAAAAGAAGTAAGTACCTCTAGCAATACCTTATAAGATAATGCTATGAAATTAAAAAATACAGACTCGCGAATTCGTTGATTGTTTATGTGTACCAACTGTCCATGGTCGTATTGCTTTTAAGTAAATTGGGTGAAAGTTGAATGAACTGCGGACCATTTCACCAGGGCCGTTGACTCATCGCTGTGCGATTAAACGCTATCATTATACTGGCCGAAATTCGAGTGACATTCAATATACACCCATCAGCAGTTATGACTACCGTTTGCGACGTTTATTCTTTCCCTACTAAAATAAAATCGACCAAGAGCACATATCCGACTCCGCACACTGAATGAAAAGTTAATTTCTGAAGCTCTACATCATAATTGGATTTTTTTATATCTATATTAACATTATAAAGAGATAGTTTGTTTGTAGGAAGTAATCTCTTAAACTAATGAACCGATTTTGAAATTCATCAGTAGAAAGCTATATTATTCCTAAGTGACATAGGCTATATTTTATTTGTGTGCGTGCGTGTGTAGTTTTTAATGACGCCCAATGAAGTGGCCATGGGTCAGCTAGTATAATATTGTTACATGCCGTCAAAGATAAGCGCACAGCTGACTGTTGTAAGCGCAGTTTATTGTCTTTCCCGGATTAAGGAATTCTTTTATGTTTTGAATCTGTAATTAAGAAAAACATGCTATTGTTTTTCTACTTATTTTATAACCATCATTAGCGTCGAACTAATCCTTATTGTTATCGTTTTCGACTTTGTAGCCGTTCGCAGGTGTGCAAATTGCTATTTCTCGGAAAGTCAGTGCGCGCGGCCAATTTCTTTGTACTGTATAGCGAGTATAAGACAATGCCTGAATGGAGGGGCGTGGGGAGTCAAGCGACGACTACGAGACGAGTAAGACGTTTGTAGTACTCTCGGTTAGCGATATAGACGACGAACTTTACGCGTGTCGAATTGCATTAAATCGTGCGGTGTGAACTGGTTGCATCCAGTTTATTTGTATTTGTTTTATACGTGTTTGTACAGTTCTAATAAATTCTATAGTAGTTCCAACGGCATTTTTAATTCGAGTCCTGTAGTTCGTAGCAGTATCTATAATATTCTAAAATCCTAAAAATGCCCTGTCTGTAGGTTGAAGCTAAGCTTAGCTTTAAAAAAGAACAACTGGAATACACTATATAAACGACGGAGAGCAAATTCTTAGAGTTAAAATCTGCACTACTTTTTATCCTGGAAATACCGCGGGAATTTTGCTGCTAAATATTTAAAATGGCCAGATTATTTTTTATTTTATTTATAATATATAAGGATTACAAGCGGACTTGGCAGACGTTGTACTGACCTAAGACATGTAAAAATCTAGAACCCGATTGCAGCGCAATCTAACGGATCCAATTAATTGTAAATTTCGAAAACTGAGGAAAAAAACATTATGATGGTTAAGTATTTAATTTAGTTTAATTTTAAGTCTATTTAAACATATGCTTTATTTGCTTTACTGATCAATGTTGCTGGGAAGTTTGTTGCCGCTTCTTCTCCTTAAACAACAACAAGGACGTTGCGAAGCAGTAAATAATTAATAGTAGATAGTATACTTTATACAGTTTTCCTTAGAAGATCATTTTCGTGAATTACAAACAGGTTTTTTACAATGAATTACACTTGAATGACGTTTGAATATCTTAAGCAACTTTAGCCACGTCTAAAGTTAGATATTACAGTAGAAAATGTTGTATATTAATCACCTAAAGAAACAACTTAACTGAAATCATATCCAAAAAATTATCTTGTAAGAAAAAGCAGATGACTTATACTTGAATGATACTTTAGCCTTAACGAAGGACAAAGAAATTTAAAAAGAACATCTATACATATAATAAATTGTAGAGGTCGAATTTCTGTACAATGAAAAAAAATTCTAAAAACCGAGTCAGGGGGATGTAAGAAGTGAAATAGAACTAATTTAGATTTTATTTAAATTTTTGTTTCTCTGTTTGTACCGGCTAATCACCGAAACGACTGTACCGATTTAAATGAAATTTTGTATGGTGGTAGCTTATATCCCTGGTCAACATATAGGATATTTTTCTTCCCGAAAAATTAAAGTTTTAATTATACTTAAACAGCTTATTATACAACTTATGCGCCTAATTAAGTATTGATATTGCCGGTATCATCACCATACAATAAAACAATTTATACATTAAAAATAATTAGGCTATATATCATCACGCTACGACCAATAGGAACGCAGCACCAATGAAGAATGTTTTAAAATCGGGAGGTTTTTTGACTTACTTTTTTTTAATTATTCCACGCGTACGAAGTCGCGGGCAGAAGCTAGTATACTATAAATGTTCAACAGTTTTATTAAAGTCTTTATAAATTAAATTATCTTAAAAATTAAAGTACACTACAAACAAAAACTTAAAAATTAAATACTATACATTACAAGTAAAAAATGTAATCCAAATCGCTGTCGATGGCGATAGAAGGACACCAGGTTTTAGTGGGTACTCCGGCAGTCCATTTGGCCGGCTAGTCCCACACTGCCCGGCCATAGTCTCCCTGCGGCAGGCGGACACCCTGCCGGATTTCCCCTTAAAAAAAGGGAGTGTTCCCAAAATGTTGGCCTCATTCCCACGTTGTATGGCAACGCTTACTTAGATTTAAATTGGAAAAAGACAATGATGCAGTAGAAATTAAAGTAGTTTCACTGTGATATTTTTAAATATCTTTCCTAAATTTCACCAGGATGTTAAACGAGTTTAATAAAACAGAAACTAAATTTTAACATCTACAAGGTAAAAAAAAGTTAAAATGATATAAAAATAAAAGAAGTTTTTATAAATCAATCCAGTTTGATATTTGTTGCTACAAACTACAATATAAAATTGAAATCAAAAAGTAATTGTCGTAATAAAATTAAAATAATAAATTACCTTTTGAGATGAGAGCTTTAAGAAGTAGGTATATGTGAGGTTAAATTAAATAATTTGACAAGTATGATAAGGGAACGTTGTGCATTAAAAGAAGATGTAAAAATAAGAGTTTAGAAAGGTACGTATGTTAAGGTGGTTTAGACTTGTAGAGAGAATGTATGATAGGAGACTGACAAAACAAGTGTATGTTATGTATGTATGGTAGAATTAACTAACCAAAGTATAATTAATGCTCTTCAAAAAAATTTAAGAGATTTCAGTAAACAAGTTGAAAAAAATTGTAAAGCAAGGTTTGTGCGATAAGGCTTATTATATGTTGAAAGATTTTCTAGACGACTGCACCGAATGGGAATAATGCGACCGCTACCTAGCTCTTTCAGTAATTATTCATACAAATTACTGTGGGATGTTGGGCTGGCAAGTAAAACCACACTTTACGAGATTCCGATATGCGCGTGCGTTTATTCTGTATTTTAAGATTAAAAAACGTATATTTTAAAATATAACAGAGAGCGTCTTGTTTCGTGCGTACGTCGTCCATTCGTCGTCTTCTTTTCTCTCTTTTACTCGTCATCTCTTTCACACTATGGACTCGTTCAGTAATATCGTCTTACATTCATCACATCATGCGTTCAAGATACATCATTCCCACATTACTTTGTTAAACTTTATATTAGTATAAACTACGTTTAAAAAGGACGCACGTACATACATAATTATTATGAAATAAAGATATGTTGCTGGGGATTTTGTTGCTCCGCTTCTTTTCCATTAACAGTCAATAAAATTGTTTTGGAAGCGGTGGTAGACTCATGACTTTCAAAAAGTCATCTGTAAGATTCCATTTTGAAATAAATACATTAATTTTCATTTTCCCAGGCCTTACTTACTATAATCAAATTGCAAATGTTTTGAAGAATGGTCAGGGAAGAACAACGAAGAAGAAGAACAAGAAAGAAGAAGAACAAGAAAGAAGAACAAAGCATCATACATATAATAAACGTTAGATAAATGGAAATATATGAAGCAGAAGTTGTATCTCAAGATCGCAACAAGATCGTTCTTATGGAGATAGGCGTGTTAAATGTCTGTATGTATGTATAATGAAATCAGTCAAACGGGCTTCAGTCTACCCACAATTTAGGATTTCTTAAAGATAATGATCTTCTTCTGTTTCTGTCATTTGCATTCTAAGAAAAGCATATAATGGATATAAATCACTCTGAACAGAGGGTTGTTACCGAGTAGTTCATTCGCTGTCCGCACGGGGACTCCATACGAGCGAGCTGATGTTGGTCGTAGACCCATACTAAAATCATTATGTTGATTACGCTCTCACAAAATATCAGCGTGAAACGGTTAACCTTGACCTAATCGTGTTGATGAGTGACTTCCGGTGTGCCCCCCCCGATCCCATTGCCTAATACTATGTCCACTATCTAGTATCCTTGCTATCTCATCTTAAAGGGGTTTAAAAAGTAAAGAGTGCCGATGACCCACTTCTCCTCCGTCTATACCGTCTTATTTATCCCATCCCTCCTATTCTATCCTAAAGGTTGGCAATGATAATCATTTGCCATTAGTCGGAACGTCTGCTTGTTTGCCAGTCGGCCAAGGAAAGGCTCACCTATAAACAGGGAAGCCCACTTCTGCCAGGGTCACGGCGTCAGCATCGCCTTGGTCCCGTAGCCTTGACTTCTAGTGATAAGCAGAATTTCCGTAATTAACCGGCGACTCTCACACTATCCCACTTTTAGGTCCCAGCAGTCGGTTGTCCGCAAATGGATTTCACCTTAAAAAAGGACAAGTTAATAGATATACAGACAAACGCAGAAAGCGACATGATTTTATACCATATAAAGAAGAGCCTGGGATAGGTAAATGTGAAGTAAAAGATTCTTTAGCTAGACGTGTTGTTGGGGAGTTTCTTGCCGCTTCTTCTCTGTAATCAGTGATAACATGTCGCGGACTATGTAACATGTAACCTATATCTATAATCTCCAAATATATCTCCAGTGTAACTTAGTTTGAATAAAAAGATTTGAATTTAGTCAAGAATCAAGATTGGCAACGTGTTTACAATTATAAAACTAGATGGCGGCTGTAGTATTTTACATCGCGATATGCTTAGTCGATAGTGTAACAATATACAATCATACCTATTGATACTGTTATAAATTCGTTATTGTTATAGATAAGTTGAGTAGATTTACTAGAATTGGAAATCCATATGAAACAAATCGTCACTGTCATAAGGATGCAAATATCGACAAAGAATTTCAGGTTGCCATTGTATGAATTTCCATGCCATCGGAATGTTAGGATATTTCCATCGCATTACGGGTTCGTTCGCATGAATGACTCACCGTTTCTCCAAAAACTGATTGCATTTTTAGTTCATGGCATTTCCTACATCTCAATCAATGTAGTTGCGAAATTGTGACTACGGTTTGTTTACAAATTGGTGTTATGAAACTATATACGAGTTAAGTGACTCACGCGTTGAGTTTCCTTGAACTTAAAGTTTCATTTGTGTGTTGGCGCAAACGGGCGTTTGAAATTGAGTTTTAATCACGTTAGACTATTTTCTTTAATTTACTTAAGCAGATAAACGGGATGGTCCGTTTAATAAATATGGACACATCTAAACGTTTACTAAAGAGGCGTGACCAACGCGTTATTCGCTATTTATGACACTTTTCTCAAACAGCAATATACCGTAGATATAAAGTCTAATTCGTTATTGAACACTAGTCTATAGATACGTCTGTAGAAGAATCGTATTTGTATAATGAATTAAAAAAGAGAATAAAATCAGGGGATCTAACGTCCGACCATTAGATTTTAAAAATGCGGATTTTTGTTAGTCTTTCTATTTGTTAGAGTGTCACACGAAAAACTACTGAACGGATTTAAATAAAACTCCACACAGAACTAGCTTCTATAACGGATCAAAACTTTCTATCCCGATAAATGACGTCGATTAATATAGCGAAAACCGTGGCGCTGAAGTCACAAATTTTGAAACGAACATGAATGAAACTCGATACAGAGCTAGTTTATATCCTGGGACCACCCTTAGGATACTTTTTATCGCGATAAATTACGTCGTTTCCTTAGGATAGACGAATATAGCCAAAAAGATGATATTGCGGTCACGTCTGTTTTGGTGCCGCTGTTACTATTCACTAACACGTCGTCATGACAACGCGAACGAAATTTCTCTGCGACAACTAGTACAAAATAAAGTTACAAACCACATCCGATGGAATATTATGTAATAATATTGGAAATATTATAATATACATACATATGTGTTTATTTAGGTTATTCAAATTCATTTTCTTAATTCAATATAAGTTTCACTGAAAAAAACTCTTTGAAGGTCACACATATAAGTTAAAATTTAAATCTATTTCCCATTTTATGTACACCGCTTCGTAACGTATTATCGCTGTTTAAGGAGAAGAAGCGCCAAAAAGCTCCCCAGAAACACGTCTAGCTAAAAATACTATTTCCTCGTATTTATTTGGCTCTTTATTATTTATTTAATAATAATATATTACAAATAAAATTTGCTCAGTAATTAATATCTCATTGCAATGACACGGGCTCGAATCCTGGTATAGGTTTAACTTGAATATTTTTTGGATCCATATACCCTGAAAACTATCCTATTTCTAGTGCTATTACTAAAAACACATAAATATATATAAAAATTAAAGAAGCAAGAAACAAACATCTAACAAACTCTCTCTCTCTGTCTCGTTTGTACATATTATTTAAGTATGGATATTAATTTGAAGTCCATATAATTATGTTACATACTAATTGTAGATAATACAAGCATTTCCTTTGAGTGAGGTTGCCTGGAAGAGATGCTTTTAGCGATAAGGCCGCCTTTTGTTTTACCAAGTAACTATTGTCTTGTTGTGTATTTTTGTTTTGGTGAACAATAAATTTTTGTCTATGTCTATATTCCAAAATAGTAGTATTTACCCGCTCGCCTGCGTATCACGAACTTGGAAATTTTATATCCGTACATCCGAGTCGTGCGCCAGTAATGACTCAAGCGTCACCCGGACGCAACGAGGATAGTTCGTAGTAAATAGTTTAATGTCTAGGCCAAGACATAAACAAAAATTTCTTTAGATGTGTTCATATCGTACCCGCCAAGGCAAAATTAAAGAACTGAGGCCCAATTCTGCTATTTCAATATCTTGTCGTTGCAAAGATATTCGAAGTACGATTCCATTATGATAGTGTCAAAAATCGTATTTAGTAGATTAAATCCACAATTTCTTCTCGATATAGTCGCGGCAAGATAATTGTAGAAAAATATTGGTATTGCCACTAGCAAAAATGGCATCAGCAGAAATGAATATTGAAAAGCTACCAAAATTTTTTAACATTTATTTCGCGAGTTTTCGCTTATAAATATATATAAAGATAGAGTGGTGTGCCCGTGGCACGCCATTAGAGTTAGCAGAATACCGAAATCAAGCAAAACTACGATTGAGACGATAGTGTCCGGCGATTTTGACGAGATAGTAAAAGCAGAATTGAGCCCCTGGCCTTGTAGACAAGTGGCATTAACACTAAGCGAATAAAATTAAAAATTCATGAGAATGATATATCTGCCCTAATTGCCCTTGCAGTGATCGACATTTTTGGGTTTGTCACTTTTTTGCAGAAATATCCCAAGGCGCTAATCTATGCATAAAGCTTGATAATTTTTTCGTAATTTTTGATACACTAAAAAGTTTAACATGGACATGTTGTTTAGATATCTATAAATATGTGTAGCGCGTTTTTCTCGAAACCGCTATTTTGCAAGTACTGCTTTTGCTACAAGGAGGGCAGATATCTTTACGTTAGGTATTATGTCATTCCCAAATATTGTAATTCTATTCATTGATCGCTAATGCCACTTGTCTAAAGGATCCTGATATTATATGTTATCGAAATCGACTATATTGCATTTTCTTAAAGCTTAAATTGTTACTTATCTTTTAGTTTATTTAACGTTTATAAATCTTAGAAATTAACAGAAATAAACTCAGTAAATATAATTTTACTGGGGAAAGATTATAAGCTGAAAGTAGGGAATTGCATCTTTGGAAAATTATTTAAAAAATGGTTATGAGAAATAATTATGGCTTTTATTTGATAAGAAAAAAAAGATCTATAGTAAATTTAAATTTATTTACAGGGGCGAGTAAGGTTCGCCACGTTGGATGCCACTGGTACCCCGAGTGCTATCACCACACAAGTCGGGCATACCTACTGAAACCTCTCGGTGTTCCGTCCTTCGCCCTTATGCCAGGGCCACGAGTATATGGCCTTACAACTCCTCGAGGCCTTAGCAGGCGGTAGCCCAATGCTGAAGTCTTCCAACTGTCATTACGTGGGGCGGTGTGCAACGCGCCTCACGGGAAGAGAGGTGAGCACGCGTAAAACACCGGCGCGCACCCATCTCGACGGCATCAACGGCAGGTTCATCAAAACCCGCGCCGCTCGCTCACCGCGGCTGAAGGTTTAATGACGCCCTCCGGCGGGTTCGCATGCTCCTTTGGCGGGACCGAATCAGACTGGTAACTTCATGTTGTCGCTCCGCCTCCTCCTTGGCGAGCATGATCCGCTTGCAAAAGGAGGAGACAGTGATCCATTTGTCGTCTGACATCTGTCAGTGTCCGTATCATGGTGCAAACCACGGCCGGAAACGAGAGGTCTAGTCTGGTATATGCGAAGAGTCCTCGGCGCTGCTCTGCCTAAGCGTGGTACACATGAAGGTTGTACTTCTGTATTTAGACAGTATCAATCCAGTTTTAGATATCCTTCAAGCAAATAGGTACTTCGCCAAATTCAAACCCATGAAACAGAAACCTTTGAGAAGAGTCAAAGAGACAGAAGTTTCCACACGAAAACTAAGAATAGTGTTTAAAAATAGTTGCAAATTAACCCATGTTTAGTAATACAAGAACGGATCTAAACCACTGGTTATTTTTCTAAGATTTGTGTCAGATGTGACGCAGGCGCAGCCGGACTTATGACGCAGCCATTGGCAGAACAAGTTGGATGTTGAAAGTCTAGGTCACGCGTCTCATATGTTGTAACCTTTGCATATTTGCAATAGGACGTTCAAATTTTCCATTCATATCTTATATTTCAATTATGATATTAGAATGATCAACCAAATTGAATCAATTTCACTGACATGCACAGAATTGAAAGACGCGACGCTATTCATTGACGCTAGATATTGTATGAATCTAGGTTATATTTATATTATATTAATCACTTTGGTGGATTGATTTAAACTGAAAAACATAAATGAACCTTTTAGTATTCGTCTTTACAGAATCTTACGACCTAATCCAAACGTCTGATTAATTTGTAAATTAACATATTGTTACGAGTTTACGGGACTCGAATTAAAATGCCGTTGGAATTATTATAGAGTTTATTAGAACTATACTAACACGTATAACACGGGTACAAATATAACCGAACACAACAAATCCAAACATAATGCAGAGGGTCGTAATTCAATAAAACGCGCAAAGTCCGTCAATATTAGATTCCCAAATACCCATCACCCGCCCGTACAGGTACACACGTCACGCTTAGATCGTTGTTATCGCTCGACTGCCCCCTCTCCACATCAGGCCGTCGTTTTATACCTCACGAACACAAATGTGCCCGTATCGTAGTCGACGTTATCCGCAACACCTGGCTAATGATTTGCTCGCAAGCGGCCATAAACGAGTACAATTAAACAATGGGCTGTTCTTTAGAATCACATGCCAATAAATAAGAAAACAAAAGAAGACGATCATAAAAGAATTACAATTAGTTCAAATGCCGACAGGTAATAAAATGTGTTTTTCCATAATTCGTTAATCTAGATAAGCAGGTAGATTTTGTTTTTGTTGGAACCTAAGTTGTAACAATATGTTCTTTATTGAAATTCGAATCTACTGATTAGTATTACTTTGTATTTCATTTTAAAACTAAAAACAAAAGGTAAAATATAGTTTATTAAAAAAAATACTTTAGAAATGGAACTATACTCTGATTTTTAATTACCTGGACTAAAATGACAGCTGCGATCGCCCTTTTTGTGTTGCAAAAATGGAGCAACTCACCACCGTGAGTTGTTGATTTAACTCACTTATGAATCAAGAAAAGGTCGATCAAAGCTATCATCTTAGTCCAGGTAATTAAAAATCGGAGTATGTAGTAAAAAGTAGAAAATAACTTTTGAGTATTAATGATTTTGTTCCAAAGCGATAGAAAGTCCAATAAAATCTTTAAATAAGTAATTATTTTGTTATTAAAAAGAAAAGAATGCGTGATATCAAATGTTCAAATATTTCATCGGTAGCTTTTTATAAAAATAGAATCATTTTAACATTATAATAAAAAAATACGTTTGTTTGTAATTAACATCCAAAACTATTATTCATTTCGACAAATATTACACTTCTAAATGTTTTTTTTTTAAATAAAAGCTGCTTAGCAAAACATCACATTTCAAGTTACCGGAAAAATATTCGCATTAAATTTTTACTGTTTAAATAAAATCATATCTTTATTATATCTATTAGATATAATAAATATATGATTTTATTATATCTAATAGATATAATAAAGATATGATGCTATCACTATCACATTCACCACATTGGTAACTATCAAATGTTTATTTCGCATAAAAATCTGGAATATTCTAATGTGCCAATAAAAATTCAAGTTAGCATTTTATCGTTCGTGTTTCGCACTCAAATTGATTTTCGAATTCGACAATAGTTTTGTCTTTTTTGATGCCTGACGAGTGTTAATTCCGATTTCTATCTAGGCTTTGTTTGAACACTCGATCTTTGCCCAATACATTTTTTTAAAATCGTCCAATAAAAACGTATAACTAATATAATGGCTTATGTATTTCAACTATTAGTAGTTTAAATGTATAAACTACTAGCGGTCTCGGCAGACGTTGTCCTGCCCTGTAAAAATAAAAATCCAGATCCCGATTCCAGCGCCATCTACCTACTCAAACGCACATAAAATTTCATCAAATCATAGAACCCGATTACAGCGCCAAGTATTTTGCTTAGATTGATAGGTTACATTATTGAAATTTTGGTAGGGATCCCTAATTTTTATATAGCCTATATTAATGAGGGATAATGTGGCATTCCGATGGTGAAAGAATTTTTGAAATCGGTCCACTACTATTTGAGTTTATTCGTTACAAAAATACAAATCTTTCCTCTTATTAATATTAACTTAGACTACACAATATTTTGTTAATTTTGCATTTATATTGAATGCAAAGAAATAGTCTCCTATACCGGAGATTAGCGAATTATCTTGCTTTGACATCAATAGTTTATAAATTCATAATTATTAACGGAGGTTGGTTGTAGCGATAAAACCTCCGTGTTACACTAATATTATATGCGAATGTGAGTTTCATTGTGACGGTTTCACGCCTTAACTACGCAACAACAGATCATCACGAAATTTTCATACACGTTATGAGGGGTATAGAAGAGGACATAAAGTATCTTTAATTCAGAAGAAAAGGGCTGTTCCCGATTGAAGAAGAATATTGCAGAAAAGGTTTCTTTTATTGCATGAGTTCAGCAGACAGGCAGACGGCCTATCTGATGAAAAGCGGTTACCATCGCTTATGGACATTTGTAACACCAAAGGTCCTACAAATGCGCTGCTGCTATCTTAAGGGAGTCTAGAACCTGGCCTCTTATGCCGGGAACACAACTCAAGTTGTTATGGCGGCATACTCTAGATCAGGGCTACCAACCTACCGCCTGGCTGTGGGTTATTTAGTTGCCTCTTACGACAGGCCGCCCGGCCGCAGAAGATTGTATTCTTTCTCCGTTCCTGCACGGATAAAACGAAAAGATGGCGCTCCGATCGCGTTTTATTCGCGCCACCGTTGCAATTCACTAAGAATGCCGGGGCTACTGGAATACGGAGAATCTCCCAAATCCGCGAGCCCTGGCAGGCACATCCATGCCAGGGGACTACTCGTATTTCCCCGGCGTCTTCCAGGTCACAGGAACACGTCGCGCTCCCATTTCGACGGCATAAGTAGGTGAGTGAGAACCCCTATTCCGCAAGGGGCCTCACCCGCGCCACCTGCTTACGGCGGCTAAAGGTCGAAACCCGTCCTCCAGCGCCGATGCGTCTTCCTTTGGCGGGAGCGGAGCAAATATAACCGCTTACGCACCCGTTCCGCCTGTGCCAAATATTAATATGTATTAAGGCAAATGAAAGGGTAGTCACATAGAGTCAGATAACTTTACTAACAAACCATTTTGGGTTATGATAATATCAATTTCTTTAATCATCGTTAGTGCTCTCTAGATGCGGTAGTTTGCAAAAACGTTCTCGTTACATAACAACCATTTCACAAAGATCAAAGGATACTCATAGAATTCTCGGAATGATAGTGCCATCGAGACAAGTTGACCACTGGTCATCCACCGCTTGAAGTAGATGTACAGCTTTCGCGTTTCGACGCGGAAAGTGGTCAGATGTACCTCCGGTGTTAATGACCCCCCGACATGTGATCCGATCTGAAATCGAAGCAGGAGTTCGCAACATTCAGTTGTTTACATAAAATTAACAATGTTTCACTTTGAATTGATTTATCAATTAATATAATTGTGCTTAATCTATGATCTAATTGTGAAAAGGTAATGTAAATACGTAAAAATAGATTCATACAATTACAATTATTAAAAATTAATGGGCCCGGCAGATGTTGTCCTGGCCTGAAAAAAGAAAATCTAGAATTTAATTACAGCGCCACCTACCGAGTCCAATTTTGAATGTAAACCATGACGGGACGCTCTCAAACAGAACTAACTAACTCCGTTGGCTCAGCGACACAAAGCGAGTCTTGGCCTCCGAAACAAGAGCCCGCCACTTCCCTTTGTCCTGCGCAGTCTCTTGCCAATTGTCGGCTTGTAGTGCGGTCAGGTCAGCTTCCACTCTAACCTTCCAGCGACACTTAGGACGACCAACTGGTCGCCGTATTGTTACGAAAACTCAAACACACATATCATCAAAATCGGCCAAGCTGTTTTTGAGTTTTAGCGAGACTAACGAATGGGAATTGATATTTGTATATAAGATTACATTGAAATATGTTCGTTGATTAATAATGTGACAAATCTGTGTGTGTGAAAAACGAATATAGATTTTAGGCAAGAAGTAGAGAAATAAAGTTTTAATAAACCGATATATCGAGTAAACTATACCATTGTTGGCATCCCACCTAATGATTGGCACCCAGTCAATTCAATTCAATTATTCAAGATATTAACACTTAATATTTTTTATTTTATTCCTATACAATTATATTATTATTATTGTATAGATATAAAATAAAAAAATAAGATTTATTAATGTTTTGAATAAAATAATAGGGTGCAATTCATTATACTGGGGTGCCAAGAATAGTATAGTTTACCCTATTTTAAAAAGTTTGCCCTGCTATTTCTACCTCATAACTTTGGCATAATATTATACAAAGTCACTTGTATTTTTCAAATCAAATATGTAGCAATAATATCAATCTAATCTTTATTATTTATTTATTCCGAGCCAATTGTTGACAATCTGTGCGGTCGTCGCCTTTTCACCTATTTCTATTTGGGCTGGCGAATCAACAACGTAGTTGCAAATTCGCCGTGTTTCGGAAATAAACTATAACAATTAACTAGTTTTAGTGTTCACTTGTGTCATTTAATTAAAATCATATCCTTCATAAATTAATCAAGCCGTTATTTAAAAACGATAAAATAACAGCGATTTTTAAATATTTCCGCATAATTATAACTGTTGATTTTGCATTCTGTTATTCATGATGGTAATAAATTAGGCAATAAATGCGTGCTACGGGTGTTAGTTGTGTAGCAAGTTGCTACGAGCCCTCGTAGCTTATTGAGAACGCTACATACATTGTTATTCAGCATTTCATGATATAAAACTATAAAGAAACGGAATGATTAAAGAAAATTTGTGAAATTTCTATTGATTCCTATATAAAAGGTTACCTAAATTGTTGGAAAATCTGTCTTGGGCACTTGCTATTATTATTCTTTGTATATATTAATTATCTCTATTATTAAAATATAACTGAACATAAAGGTAAATAAAAGCACATTGAACAAATGAATATTTAAACCTAGCAAATGCTTCCCAAGAGGTTTTCCAACATACTACAAAAAAAATGTCATGAACCATAACGACACGTAATGTCTAAATAGACATGAATTATCATAATTATTTATTAAGCTCATATAGAGCGAAGACATATTTTGATACGGTTTTTATATGTTTTGGCAAGCAAAATATATTGGTATATGACTAGTAAGACAATAACTGCACAAACATTCATTTAAAAACAATGTCAGTTACTAGATTTTGAAGTTGCTCAGTTGAATACGTCTTGTTTATATTAAGTTAAAATTTAGAACAAAATTAATACTAATAAATACAATAAATGAACCCGCAGAGAGGCTTTGTGGTGAAGCCTTAGGTGACTAGTGATACCTCGTACCAGCCTCCGTGCTCGCCTTACCCAGCAGACATGGAGTGGAGATCGCTAGAGCTAAGACCCAAGCTCCAGGTGTGGAAGTGACAAATGGCGTGGTCAGCCAGATGCTAGGGCATTTGCCCGCCGGAATGGCTACCACCCCTGGTCTAGAGTACGCCGCCATAACAACCTTGAGTTGTGTTCCGGCATTAGTGACCAGGCGTCAGTTTCCCTTTAGAGAGAAGCAGCCCATTTGTAGCAGCTTTGGTGTTGCAAATGTAAATGTCCATAGGCGATGGTAACCTTTTTCCATCGGGCGGGCCGTCTGCCTATCTGCTGAACTTAGCATTAAAAACAAAGAAAAAACAGTGAAGCTTATATTATTATGTTATTTAATATTCTTAAACGGTATAAAGTATGAACAATTTATTAACTTACTATAAGCTCATATTATAGGATTCAACCAAATTATAGCAATAACATTGAATGACTAAATTTTAGTTTAATAGAAACGAACATATTATGTACTTTCTTGTACATAAATGATACCTACTTAAAATCGAGAACATGAATATTCAAGTACAACCGGCGGTCTTAGCGCCCATGACGATTAAGAAATCGTCATGGGCGCTAATCATTGATTTTTTATGCGGCAGACAAACACACATATTGTATATCCCCAAATTTAGCAAGTTACGCTTGTGTTATGGGTAATATACAACGGACTACTCTGGGGCCGATCCCAGACCCAGACCGCCAAATCATTGTGGAGGACCACACAATGATTTTATGTTTACTTAGATCACTTTAGTTGCTTTATCCCAATTGAAAAACAAAACGGAACCATATAATATCAAAATTAGTACAGTTTTTCACACACTATATAATCCAATTGGCAGTTCTCGTTTGCACAGATAATGCAGATGCAGCAGGTTTCCGACGTGTAATCTATATTGGACTTTATTCGCAAGCAGAAAATGCACTGTTGCTTTCTATGTAGTCTTAGCTCTGATCCGCTCACACGATTCGTACACTGTCGCTCGCTACTAAATTTGGCCTACTGCCAGGTACATCTGGAGGAAATACTGGTTGTATAAAACTGTAACATTTTTTGTATGTATGATAATTTTAATGAATATTAATCATTCATATATACATAAATACAATATCTACCATCATATATGTATATATATCTAGATAATAATGTTTATTTATAAATAACACCACCAGTACCATTTTAAAATGCTTGCAATTCGGTTCGTCGACCCCGCGCCGGCGCATCCACACAGAGTTTTGGCTAGTTCTTATACTTTACGTGACGGAATTTTTTAATTGCCTCCCTTTCTACTTCCTATGTCATCCATTAGTGTGAAAGAGAGGGCGACAGGGTCACAGCGGGACGTAATATGTGTAGGATATGTAGGAGATAAAAAATCAATTTTTCACCATTGAACGATTATTTAACGTATTTTGCAAAGCAACAAAGTTCTAAGACTTGTAGTTTGTTTTTTCGGAGTGAAGTTTATTTACAAAACAATGGAAAATATCGATAGATCTATTTTGATAGAGGATGTAGTCCATACTAATATACTACAGCGAAAGTAATTTTGTTATTTACGTTCTTACCACTAAGCGGCTGAAAAAATTAATCTTAATAAAATTTGGAAAGGATAGATTATGTATCCTATGAAAGAACCTAGGCAACATTTTGTCTCATAAAAAATCTTAAAGAGGACGAATTAGAGTGAAAATATGTATAGAACAGAATAGATAACACTTTATTTCTCACCATATAAACAATTACAAAAATGCACGATTACAATATAATTGTCTTATTAAGGACAATAGGCGCAATTTCTTCCATGTAACCTAACTTAAAAATAATTTAACCTAATTTGGGAATGTAGTTGGTGCAGATTGTTAGATAAAACTTATACTTAAACTACATATTTTATAAATTAAATACATACAAACATATTTACAGGATATACATATTAATTAGTCAGGTAAATTATTTTATGTTTAAAAAGTATTTTGTATCTGGTATCTCAAATACTTATTTTAATAGTATCTCGTATTTTGTATTCAGATATTTTATATCTCTGATTACTAAAGAATACATATATACATCTTACAGTCATTGCGTTGGAGATTAGATAATTTAAATTTCAACACATCAGAAAATTACATACAGCAATTGTGCTTCTGGTCTTACTTGAATTATGTATTTTTTTCACCAGTCGATGACATATTTAAATCGTTTAGCTGTCAATGCGTAGCTGTACATTATAATTCAGATTTACAAAGAGGTTATCAAATATACTTCGAAAGGGCACTGAACCTACCGTATTTTAAACATGTGCAGCCCTTTCATGTAGTCTTCATCATCCGTGTGTTGAAGCCCAATTGCATTCAGCAACTTCGGAGCACGGGGTCGCTCTCCTAAGTTGTCTTTTGAACTTCACAGGACCTTTAGCATCCTTTATTGTGAGATCATTAGCGTGCATGACATCCTTAACAACGTCAAGTAAGCATTTCTTGGGCCTATCTATTCTACTGGGGCCTGACGGAAGCGGTATTGCTACAAATTTGTTCCTCACACGACTAGCTGGTTTCCGTATAACGTTGCCGTAGTAGCATAGGCGACTCATGTAGTTTATCAGTTATGTGAGGTCAATGAAAGCTGCCCCGATGCTTAGGTTCTTCATATAGTCCTTCCACGTGACTCCACACAATCATTGCTGCGTATTCGCCTTGTGACAAGTAATTCATGTTTATGCCGGTCTAGTACAGGCCAGTGCTTGCAGTGAGTATATCATAGTGAAGTAATTGACAAGCTGAATAAGTCCATCGGATGGAAAGTGGTTATCAATTAAACGTTTACAACAGCCGAGGCCGTGCTAATACATTGCCAAATTTGATGAACTTTTTGGATACCTTTTTTAAACAATATTATTAATCTATATATTAATAGAAGCAAAAACTTTGTACCCCTTTTTACGAAAATTGCGCGGGCGGAGGAGTATGAAATTTCGCACGCCTATAGTTTATACAGAGAAGAAGCGAATATTTTTTTTTAATTATGCATAAAAATACACTAAATCAATAAAAAAAACATTACACATACTACCATGTATTTGACACACACGCGCATATATACTCTTTTCTTTATTGTTCAAGTCAAATGAACAGTGTAGCCTTGGCGAAATCTGTGATTATAGAATTTCGACCACGGGCGACCACTAATACTTATTAATATATTACATACAGTGAAAACTCATGGTAATTTATCTCCAGATCTATATTAGATGCGGAATAAATGTTTTAATGACCCATTGAGTAGTTGAGCGTGATAGGCAAGAAAAGGTACAAAAATAGCCATATTTTTTATAATTATATTATGTTAACGCAGTGTTTGTGTAGTGCCCGTTTTTTTATTATTTTGTCAATGCGTCTCGCTGTGTGATGTAAAATCCAAACAAATGTTTTTCTTGTTTTTAGACCTTATCGGCCTTTTGCTTTTATTTCATTTCTTTCGCCGCATCTGTTACTATCTGTATTATTACAACGTCTTACTATTTAAAACATATCTTTAAACTTAAATTAGTCACAAATAAAACTGTTATTATGATCTGTTACTATGTTAATATGTGACATTGTCTATGATCGCCACTCTTCTGCGCTTTTTCCCCACGTCGTCAGACTTAAATACGCGTGCTTAAAAGCAGAGGTGGGCCATTGTTATTGAAGGTACGCAGAAAGGAGAGGATCTAGAGAAAGATAAGCTTTTGTTGCATGCATCGTAGCGTCTATGACGTGAATTCCTTTCCTTGCATTACATCCCGCTCCACTTCATCTGCTGTGTGGATTAACATACCTCCTATATAGTTTACGGAACGCATTCATAAACATAGTTCAAGATCACGAATTTATCCATAATATGTATGAAGTAAGGGTATGGTGCTGGTGAGTTTGTTGCGTAGCTTCTACTCCTTGAACACTAACAAAAATTGCTTTGGGAGCGGTGGGAGACTCATGACTTTCAATAAAGGTCGGTTCCTATATCTAACTATTAATTCACTTGCCTTACAATCGGCTGAACTTTGACATTACTTGCATAAAAATATGTACAAACGTAGCCATAGCTACGTTCCACAAGAGACTCACAACGACCACGTTCACAACCGCGATTTTTCCCGTTCCACTTGCTTGCCGACGTTACAAACATAAACTCTAGTGGACAGGGCGTTGATGTCATAAACGACAAAATACACAAATGTCATTGGTTGATTTGAAAATCGCGCCCTTTTCAATGTCAAGAGATAGAGAGAATTAATGTTCTGGGGTGAACGCCCACTACGATCCAGCTGTTGACACGGGTCGTTGTGAGCGCTGTGTGATCGAAAATGATGACGTCAATAGTGACGTTTTCGCCACAACCATAACGACCGTGGTCGCCATGTGGAATGGCAGACGGAGCATTTTTGGTCTTGTGAGATACTAAAGGAACGCGTCGTAGGAAGCTTGTGTCAATTTTTTACCGCTAGTAAGGGAAATGCTCTGTCGGTAAAATATATACGAACTGGCCATAAGTAATGAGTAAGATTTCATTTTGAGACAAACACATTATTTTTTTCGTTTTCGGTACTAAAAACCACGAATCTTCCAAACACAAATGCAGATATATTCCAATAGTTACGCAATCTCTATTTCTCATTCGGCGACGCTATAATTTCCTTTTATCAAAACGTATTGACCGTTTGTTGAACCAACTTCGTATTCAACACCCGAATCCTTTTAACATTGGTAATCCGTTAACAATTGAATAATTCCCGATGTAAACGCGCATAAATACTGTCAATTACATAAATCGTACGCAAACTACAAAACTTTTAAAGCTTCGATTTGAATAGAATTATTTTTAAGAGAGATTTAAAATAAAAATTGGTGCCTGATTTGATTTATTGTTCACAGGTCAATTCACGTTACCGGCCCTATGGTTATTGTGGTTATTATAAAAATTTTGGGGCTTCTGATCAAAAAACTGCGACAAGTGGTTTTGGCAGTCCTCTCGTGATGTTAACCTGACACTGCCTAAGGAATTCTGCAGAGACCGAAACAAGTGAAAATCTGAAGGTGCAAGGTCAGGACTATACGGCGGATGCATTAACACCTCCCAGCCAAACTCTCGTAATTTTTGCTGAGTGATTAAAGATGTGTGAGGTCTAGCGTTATCATGGTGAAAAACCACACCCCTTCTGTTGATTAATTCCGGCCGCTTTCTCTCAACTTTTTGCTTTAATCTCATCAGTTATTCGCAGTACAGTTCAGAATCGATGGTCCTGCCTGGCGGTAACAGCTCATAATGAATAATGTCCATCCAATCCCACCATACACACAGCATCACCTTGTTGCGAGTTAACCCGGGTTTCGCCACAGTCTGTGAAGCCTGACCGGCCTTTGACCACGATCTTTTTCGCACGTTCTTGTCGTACGTGATCCACTTTTCATCACCAGTTATCAGCTTCTTCAAAAATTTTTCGGTTTCATTACATCGTAATAAAGAATCACAAAGAGTACACGGTTCATTAGGTTTCTTTCAGTGAGCTCATGAGGCACCCAAATATCGAGCTTTTCTGTGTACCCAGCTTTTTTCAAATGCGCCAAAACCGTTTTGTGGTCAACTCCCAATTCTCCAGCTACATCTTAACTACTGATATGCCGATCTTGCTCCACTTTTTCAAAAATGGCATCAATTTTGTCCGTAACAGGGCGACCAAAGCGACGTGCATCTTTGATATCAAAATTTCCGGATTGAAAACGCTTAAACCAAATTTGCGCTACTCTCACAAATACTGCATTAGGTCCATAAACATCACAAATTTTTTTCGCGGCTTGTGTTGCATTTTTACCTTTTTTGTAGTAAAATTTTAAAATGTATCGAATTTCTTCATGAGATTCACTCATTTTAGCAATAAGAAAAACAAATGAAAATCACACATTTTCCTAATTTAAAATTGGAATTGTCTTTTTTAAAATTAAAACTTTTTAATGATACCAAAACCAGCCAGATGCCAATGGTATAGCCAAGGAGATCTTATTACAAGTTCATACATACTATATGCCAAAAGACTTTTTTCCCAACCTATTATAATAAAATGTGTGACGTTTTTTATCCCGGGAATCCCGAGGGAATTTCAAGTCAAACGTGGACGAAGTCGCGGGCTTACCCTAGTTATATATAGATTAGGTTGCCTGAAGAGATCGCTCTAAGCGATAAGACCGTCTATTGTTTTACCGAAAAATATTGCACCTGAAGTTTTGTCTGTTATTTCAGTGAGCAATAAGTTAATAGAAGATTTATATTGGAAATTGTAAAATTTTATTCATATTGGACAACAATTAAGAATAAGTAGTAGTATAATATTCGCCACAATGGCCGAAAAACACAGATGTTTGTAGTTAGTACCTAACTAAATTAAAATCCACGGTAATTTATATTCCAATATTATGCAATCACAGTTACGTCCAACCATCGATTTGATGCCTAACAAGCTAAGATATTAAAATGCAACAACTCGAAGAATTACTTTTAAAATTCGCATGAAACTTTAATGTGTATGGTCGAATTATTTCAAATTCAAATTAATATCCTATTATTTACAGTAGTTTATTTTTAAAGATTTATATATATATAATTCAAGAACATGCGTAATAGACGTTCTCCCGATTGTGAATAAAATTATATTAAACATCCAAATATAATAATAATATGGCTACTTTTAAATGGTAAATTTACTCTATTTGTTATATATCTACATAAAATTCAATCACTTTATAAAGTACTAGCGGTTTCGGCAGATGTTGTTCTGCTCTGAAAATATGAAAATCTAGAACCCGATTCAAGCGCCACCTATCGGGTCTAACTGTGAATCTAAACCACCCCGGGACTCACTCAAACACATAAAATTTCATCAAATCGTAAAACCCGATTCCAACGCCATATATTTTGCTTATATTGATAGGTTACATTATTGAAGTTTTAGTAGGGATCCCTAATTTTTATATACCCTATATTAATGAGGGATAATGTAGCTATTGAATGGTAAAAGAATTTTTGAAAATGAAATATTCGTTACAAACATACAAAAATACAAAACTTTCCTATTTTTATTGCTGAAGCACAGCAGACAGGCTGACGGCCCAACCGTGATGGAAAGTGGTTACCGTCGCCTATGGACATTAGCAATACCAGGGGTCCTGCCAATGTGCTGCCGGCCTGGAAGGAGAAATTGGAACCTGGCCACTGATGCCGGAACACAACTCATATTTTTATGGCGACATACTCTAGACTAGGGGTGGTAGCCATCCAGTCGGGCAAATGCCCTACCACCTGACTGTGGGTTATTTTGTCGCCCGGCCGCAGAAATTAGTATTCTTTTTCCGTTCCTGCACGGGGTGAGCAATTCCTCTTTATAATATTAGTATAGAATATAATAAAAGAAAACTTAACTTAATTATATTGTATTCTGCCTATAGTCCCTCAAGACTATAAGCCTAGGTCACCGTCTTCTATCGGTAAGGTGCTCAGAAGACTGGCTTTGCACAGTTTGTATATTTAGACAGTGTCAAGTCAAGAATACTTCATGTACTGCCATTGTAGTGAATATACAACAATACAATCTGTGTAGTGATCAGAGTATAAGGTGCTTCAGTTTTTCTTAACGTTTTTAAACTCGGTTATTTTTAATTATTTCTCTTTATTAACGTCCCTGCTGCGCCTGAGACGATGTTAGTATTAGTGATTGTGTCACGCACACCTTGCAATGATTTTAAATCGTCATTTGAAACGCGAGATTGATAATGACGTTAAACATTGACAGATAACTCATGTATATATTGTAATGTAGCTGATCGTTAAGAATTTTTTTGGACGCTGTAAACAAGCAGCAGAGCAGGGTCCATAATAACAATGTCATATAAGTAAGACTTTTGGTAGCAAAATTTATTTTCAAAACGTCACCGCATTTGAAATTAAACATCAGACCTTTAACCATCATCCAGCTACTTTAAAAGGGATAAAATTATTCAATATTCAAAAGAATTTCCAGAAATGGCCACCGTTGAAATTTCACGCAATAAATACGCACCGGCAACTGTTGTTTTACCAAAAAATCTACAAAAGATTTTAGAAATCAGACAACCGCCGAATGCCGGTTTCAATGGAATTTGTTCGAACCACCGCACAGTGGGCCCCTAGCACCATAAATATGACAAAAATCATAATAAAACGGGAACATTTGTAAAACTGTTTTTGTTTACTGTTACCCGAAATGACAGGTCCAAAACTAAATGGTATGATGACGTAGCAATTCTTTACAATACTATCCAAGTCAAATGTGAAACTTTTAATAAATGCATTTTAAACCTTATATCTGAGTCAATAAAGAGCTAGTAAGTTATTGATGAAAAGGAGAATAATTTTGTGAATAGCTTTAACATTTATTACTTGGTGATCATAATATTTAATCCTTTCAGCCTTTTTTCTATAAGGCTGCAATCGTTGTTGGTAGTGTAGTATTAAGATGAGTCATTTTCAACGATCACAGAATGAGAAGTGGATATGTAAGTAATTCCATCTAAAATACGATCTTTAAAATATGCTCTTTATCAGAATATGGTGACTCCCCAACTGTAGCAAACGTTGCCAATTTCACGTAAATAATAACTTCGTCGTTTTAGCATCACGCTAAAAGAAAGGTTTGCACTGAAAATCAGCGTTGTGTCTGATATTATGCCGACACAGCAATAAATAAGTTGAATGCAAACCTTGTTTGCTCAAAATGCAGCGTACACATTCTCAAAATATGCTTTTATTTTGTTAAAATACATATGTAAGCAATGTAAGTACGTCACTATTTCTTCAAATCAATTTTTTATTTCTTTCTTTAATTTAGAATAAAACCTTTGAATTATTAATTTTATTTATTTACAGTACTTGAATTATTCACGTTTTGGGTGATCAGACAGCTGGTTCATACTTCGGTCACCGGATCAGTATGACGATCCAGCAAGGTAACGTAGGCAGCCCACTGGGAACCTTACCCATTGACCTTGATGATCGAGGCTCATTATTCTAATTATAGTCATAAGGTATGCTTAGGTGGAATAAATACAATGTAAGTTAAGACTCTTTCATTATACTGGTATATAATTTAATAATATATAACGTAAAGAACTAGGTGGTTTTATGTTTGCTTGCCTTTCTTTACATATTACGGATTTGGTATAAAGATGAATGGACGAAAGATATGATTTTTTTTTGTAACGTACAGAGGAAGTATGCCAGAATCAAGAAATATGGAAGGAAAAGAAATATCTACAATGTTGAAATGATAGGATAGGAGAATCTTCTTACCTCCAAAGACTACGAAATCGCCCGCTCAAAGCTCAAGCTACATACTTAGATAGGTTGTGTATTAGGGTGGGGGGCGTATGTATGGAAATTGTTTTTGTTCAGATTTCGAGTAGTAATAAGGAGGATTGGTACCTTATGTTACAGTAAAAATAAATCTAAATTTTCAATTCATTTAAATAACACAATCTGCCCTCGCACCCACCGCACACACCTCAATGTATAGATAAAGTACTTAAGTGTAGTTTTGGCACAACATTTAAGCGATTTAATGATAAAGAAATAATAAATGAAATGTATAGTGTGTACACATATGACCAACAAAGACAAGCGATCGATCGCTGACATTCGCTGACAGTCATCAAATAATTCGGCCGTTTGATGAAAGTCTACATAGAGCCAATAAAGCCTATTTGTTGGCCGTCATTGGGTCTGTGTGTACGCAGCTTTAGACATGAATAAATTATTCTTAGTGGCGGTGGCAATACAGTGGCAAAGTTCGTAAGACGTCTGAAACAAAAACAGTATTAAAGCCCAGTAGACAAAACAAACAATGCAAATTGATACAAAAGAGTTATACAAAGCAGAATATAACAGTAGCAAATTACCATTGTGACGTGCGACTAAGAATTGTGTCAAAAATATTATAATTAGGGCCATTTAAGAAACTAACGGTTAGGGTGTCGTAAAATACAGTAAATCCAAGAAAGGGTTGTAACTGTTAGTGGCCAGATTTTATGTACAGTGGTAATTTTATACAACGGGAAATAAATACTTCGACACAACGATATTCGAAGGTATAATAAATAGATCGTATAACATCAATTCTTTATTTAAAAGGGGTAAGAATTCAGTCATAAATATTCCATTTTTAAATTTCTTTGACAGTATGAGAGTTGCTTAGTTAACACTTTGTTGTATACAATTGAAGTAAACTTCAGATTTGTTGAATTAATTTGAAAGAAAGAGAGAGAGAAAACTTAAAGAACACGATGGTATTCAATGATATTGAATTAATCTGATAAAAAATAAACTTAGCTTTTTTAGTTTTTTAGTAAGGGTCTCGGCAGAAATTGTCCTACCCTGAAGAAATAAAAATCTAAGACCCGATTCCAGCGCCACTTACCGGTTCCAATTGTGAATCTAAACCATCCGGGATCCATTCAAACACACAACCAAAAATCATCAAAAACGGCCCAGGAGATTAGGAGGATCCAAGATCCCGATCCCAGGGCCACGTGCCGATTCCAATTCTGAATCAAAACCATCTGGGGACCCACTCAAAAACACAAAAAAATTCATAAAAATCGGTGAAGTCGTTCTCAAGTTATGCGCGTACATACATTTTTACGATTGATTTTTATTTATATAGATATAGCTCTGCACTGTGTGTGGATCACTTTGGTTGATTCCTCTAAATTGAAACAGTTTCTGCAAATACAGCCGCTTTAGGCCCGCCCTTAAATCATCTAATTTTTGTGTGAAAAAAAATCATTTCATTTTTCTTTCTTTTACTTTTTTTATTTAAAACATAATTTCAGATCTTTTTCACATGAGCAAATCTATTTCTAAATCATCAGAGGCGCGGGGACGTCTTGCGGCCGGTGTGTGGGACGCGCCGAGCGAAGATGTGGGTTGGCACTATCAACATCGGAAAAACCCACTAAAACCCCATGGATGCCTCCTTTTGCCCTGAGTGCCGGGGTCACGGGACGTAGTGTTAGTCCTTCCCGGCAACCCCGGCGGGGAATTGATTATAATGAATTTTAATGTCAAAAAGCGACAGAAGAAGTCAAGGCAAATGACGCCATCTAGTTTTGTAGAGATTGGAGCTGTTTTGAGTTACCTTTCTTGTTGGAAAATTATCAGTTCTAATATTTTTCAAATAATATTCTTCGTTATCTACAACTAACTGAAGTACTTTGTAGCAAAACAATCAATATAATGGCATTTTACGCAACCGAAAAAAAGCAAGCTTTCAAAGAACTCGGACACATAATAAAACATTTGGATGCCGACAAAAGCGTTTTTTAGATGCTCAATTTTGTTAACAACTCAGCAAACATAACTACATTGTAAGCAATATTTGCATAATATTGAAATTTAAAAATTAATTATTCAGCTATGGCCATTTCATGTTTACATAGAAATTTGGGACAATTTTTGAAATTATTTTATGAGAAAAGGATGATGTGCAAACATCATAAAAACGTAGTAAGAAATTAAAAAGGTTTGTCGCCAAGTTTATAAAACAAATATAGAAGATAATAGATTTTTTATGATTTTTTTAGTTTAGGGAACTCAGAATAGGGAATAAGTAGGAACTACAGGCGGCAGCATAAAATAGGTGACAAAAGAGATAGTAGAAATAAAAATATTTTTTTGTTTCTAAAAGTTGGGCCGCGCGGATTTCTCTTATTGCCTCAGCTACTTATAATAATGTTAGTATTAATAACTGTGTTACGTATATGTATAGTTCCCGGGACAATCTTGAGCACTCAACGGAACAGTAGGGATCGCTTTGAGCAAAGATCGTAGCCAATGTAATGAAATTTATCGACATATTATGTTTTTTTTCTTTACTTGAAAGGGAAAAGGGACTACTAAAACGGACCAAAATTACACTAATCGTAGGACAAACTGACCGCTCAAGAACGTGACGAGGACTATAGCTAAATATCAGTTCAGGAACTGAGAAAGAATACTAATTCCTAGAGGCAGGCGGCCTGTCGTAAAAGGCGACTAAACAACCCATAGCCATACCCATACCCATAAGTAGGGCATTTGCCCATCTGGATGGCTTCCACCCCTGGTCTAGAGTATACCGCCATAACAACCTTGAGTTGTGTTCCGGCATTAGCGGCCAGGTTCCAGTTTCATCTACATGTCCGGCAACACATTGGTAGCACCTTGCGTGTTGCAAATGTTCATAGGCGACGGCAACAACTTTCCTTCCCAGTTGAGCCGTTATGCGTCAACATATTTGCTGTACTCCAGCAATAAAAAAGCTAACGGTTTAATGCGTTATTTGTGATGCGACATTGTCATTAATTTCTAAAGACGTTAAACATTGTCAGATGACTTATATAGAATAACTAGCTGTGCCCGCGACGTCGTCAGCGTAGAATTTGTATTCAAAACGGGGGGTTTTGAAACATTCTTCATTGGTGCTCCACTCCTATTGGTCTTAGCGTGATGATATATAGCCTATAGCCTTCCTTGATAAATGGGCTATCTAACAATGAAAATTTTTTTTAAATCAGACTACTAGTTCCTGAGATTAGCGCGTTCAAGCAAAAAACAAACAAACTCTTCTGCTTTATGTATTAGTATAAGACTAAAAACTTACTAGAATAATTTACTCTCACTCTTAATACTAGTTTAACACATTTAAACCACGTGATTATACATACTTACTACCACTACTATAGAAACAAACACAATTTTTTGGGTCAGGTTGGGTATGGTTGGTTTACCCAGTCAGTGTTTCCGATCGATTCGCTGGGCAGTTTGGTGCAAGCCATGCTGCATAGCGATGGTCGGTGGGTGGGTGTGGCCAATTTCTGCGAGACTGTTATGTCTCAAAAGGAAGCCGCGTAACGAGATAGGTAGAGAGGTACAAGTGCGCATGCGTCCCGCGGGCGCCGTCGTCAGTCGAGGGCCCGGAGGCGCAGATAAGCGCATGATCTCCCTCCCTGAAATACCGCTGCAGGGGCCCTCTAGCATCTAGGCAGCAGAGGAGTCTTCACCCCTGTTATCGAAGTGAGTTTGCACTGCTTCCCGGAGCATTCCCAAGCACTGATGCGCTAGGATCAGCGAGGGCGTAACTACGTTCTAAGTCTCACGCTCTTCCTACCACAGCGCGGGGCACATGGGAGAAGGGTGGTTTTAGTGGGGTATTGAGTAATCGAGGCTCCACACAAGCCGGTCGATTAGTGTTTCAAACGGATTTACCCTGGCTAAAAAAGATATATACGGGTAAACGCCGAACACAAATTAATAGAATAGAATAGAAAACACTTTATTGTTCACCCAATACACATAAAATAAACAATTTACAGTAGTCACATTAAACAGTAAAAGTAGGAGCAATGGGCGGCCTTATAGCTTTAGAGCGATCTCTTCCAGACAGCCCGGGCTATGGATTTTATGAATAGGAGATTCGCAAGTGTATGACGGTGGTGTGCAAATTAAATACATATATAATATATAAATAGGACATATAAATATCACACAATACCTATACCTATATCTAAAATGAATAAAAATAAAATATAGAATAAACAATAACACATTTTAATATTATATATATACTAATATATACATCATTAATATGTGTATAGCAACAGCAATAGCTATATAATATTAATAATAGTATTAATACATAATATATTAATATTATATATACTAATATACATAATATTAATATACAAATACACTAATAAATAAACGTACATGTAATTAGATATAGATATTAAATATTTATTATAAAGTGAGATAATATTCTCGCACCAGTTTTTTAAAAATGGGGAGTGACTTTGCCTGTCTTATGCTTTCGGGCAATGAATTCCACAGCCGGACAGCCTGCACAGCGAAAGATTTGGTGTAGAAAGTAGAAACGTGTGCAGGTGTTTTTAAAGCGAGATTATGAGAAGAGCGCAAATTTGAATTTAAATTGAGCGCAAATTAATGTTGCTTAAATTTTCGGACTACCTAAAAGGCTTGGGTAATACTAGTTATACCAGGGAAAACTTAAGTTCCGGCTGGCACAGGTCCTCTCGGGGCATGGCTGTTTCGGGAGGTACCTGTATCACATTGGCCGCGAAGCGACGTCAGGGTGCCATATCATTGCAACATCGGCGACCAAGATACAGCGCTGCACACACTCCAGGAATGTCCAGCCTGGACAGAGCAGCGCTTCAGAGAACAGAGACCTCGTCGCCGTCACCGGATTAGACCTCTCGCTCCCGGCCGTGGTACATACAATGGTCGGGAGCAGCATCGGATGGGACGCCATCTCCTCCTTCTGCGAGAACATTATGCTTGCAAAGTCGAGTCGTCGAGGCGAGTCATAAACCGCCCCACGCACAGAATTTGAAGATGCCGGGGGATAAAAGTAGTCCCCCGGCAGTGGAAGTAGCCTTGCGGGGCCCACGCTTGCCGGGGCTAGCGGGGAGGCTAGGTCATGCACCAGTAGCCCTGGCATAAGGCGCAGAACGAAACACCCAGGGGTTTTATTTTAGTATCCCTAACTGGGGAGTGGCAATAGCAAGGTATTCGTTCTGACTGGGCATGCTAGTGCTACTCCCGATCTAGCGAAACCCACACACGGGTTGCGAACTATCCCCCCAAGCTTCTGAGCTGTTTTGAATCGGATTTCCCCTGGCTGTAAAAAAAAGATAAACTTAAATTTCTAGCATTATCTGTAATATCTATACTATTGTAGCTAATCATTAACGGCGTTATTTTTAACGCTATAAACAAAACGCATTTGGCAATAGTCACTAACACTAGCATTATTCTAGATGTAAGAGGAACACGAAAATGCGTCAAAAGCACGATAAGGTTCAAAAATTAATTTAAAATAATTTGTACGTCCCGTCACTGTAATACTAATATGTGTACGCTGAAGTATATCATAAAATATAAACTGTAATATAATTTAAATTAAATTCATATTGAGTACAATTAGTGTTCAATTTAAAATAAAAAATATAATCTTATAATATTTAATTTTAGTGACCATAGAAACAATGTAACGTTGTATTAAAACGAGGAAGGAAAGTGCATTTACTAATTAATTATAGAATTTATCAAAAGGATAACCGTCGTCTATGCAGTTGGCTACAATGACTACAGAAGTACACAGTATTGAGATGAGGTAAAATCCTGAGGAAGCCCAATTATGACCCGGTTTTACATAGGTTTTTAGTTAGAAAAAAATTATAGCTATGATAATTGTTTTGTTAAAATTAGGGCTTCCCGCAATTTAACCCGTGTATAACTTTAATTATGTAATAATATTTGCCTGCGATTTCGTCTACATAGTGTTATTAGTAAAGATAAACGGTCTTATTCACAGATAGTTAGAGTAAATTTGAACGCTTCTTTATGGTTCTTAAAGAAGCGTTCAAACTTATTCTAACTCTGTATGAAAAAGACCGTAGTAAGTATTTCGTGCGATGAGCGAGAGTTCCGATAGCCCACTTCCTCGTTTCCCTATTCCATCCCTCTAAGTAATTAGGTATATGTCATAATTATAATTGCAAACCAAAAAAAAATATACATATACCATAGTCGTAAATAACACACTCCAAATAATAATAAGTAAGCGTGTGGAGTGGTGAGTCACCGTCTGTCCAAATTTCCATGTTCCCCGAACATTGCGACGGGGAGACGCCATAGTCCCCATATTCCCAAACCTTTAGTACCACTAGCAGTTCACCCCAATGACCCGGTATGTTTGTTCTCATTTCCCACAATAGTCCTACACTGGCCGGAGCTTGTCCTTGGGTGCATGGGGCATCTACGTATTGGCCTACCCGTAATAAATTCAGATTAAATTCTCTAAAAAAGGTACGGAACACAGAATCCGTAGAGTTCGTTTTATTAAAAAAAAAACCATCCCTCTATTCTAACCTCAGATGCCATCCCTTCTATCCCATTCCTCCTGTCTGATCCTTCTACCTATCCTATCCGATCCTCGTGATTGGCAATGGCTTGGCCGTTTGTGTTGCGAACGCCTATAAGCTACAGTAAACACTTGCTATGAGCTGGGCCGCCAGCCTATTTGCCAGCTTCGCAATAAAAATTAATTAAATTGTAACAACAATATTCGGCATATAGCAGACAGGCAGACGGCCCACCTAATGGACAGCGGTTACCATCGCCTATGGACATTTGCAATACCAAAAGTGCTATAAATGCCCTACTGCTCTCTAAACGGAGACTGGAACCTCGCCACTAACGCCGGAACACAATTCAAGGATGTTATGGCGGCATAGTCTAGACCAGGGGTGGTAGACCAGGGGTACAATTTTCTGCGGCCAGGCGGCTTGTCGTAAGAGGCGACAAAACAACCGACAACCAGGTGGTAGGGTATTTGCCGGTCTGGGTGGCTACCAACCCTGGTCTAGAGTATGTCGACATAATAACCTTGAGCTGTGATCAGGTATTAGTGGCCAGATCCCAATCTCCCTTTAGAGAGT
Organism: Dendrolimus houi; assembly: GCA_039645545.1. Classification (NCBI taxonomy): domain Eukaryota; kingdom Metazoa; phylum Arthropoda; class Insecta; order Lepidoptera; family Lasiocampidae; genus Dendrolimus; species Dendrolimus houi. Next base: position 10,379,792 of record CM077139.1, read on the forward strand.
GGCAGCAAATTGGTAGCACCTTTGGTGTCATAAATGTCCATAGACAATGGTAACCGCTTTCCATCAGAAAGAAATCATCAAAAATGGATAAGGTGACAAACGAGTACATATCCTTGAAACTTACACCCGTAACTGAAAAAGTGAGGCGAAGACTAATGTGTTAAGTGCATGTAATGAAGAGGGATACAAGTCATGTGACAAAAAGAATGTTAAACTGGAAGATAGATACACATGTAAAGGCAGATAAAAAAAGATGGATAGATAGTGTGAAGGATGACATGATGATATGTGATGTTACAGCAAACATATGCCATATTAGTGTGGAGAATCTCTGCAAAGAATATATTATAAAGTATATAATATTATATACATATATATTACAATAACAGCCCATAAATGTCCCACTGCTGGGCTCGGGCCTCCCGTTATAGAGGGAACGGACAGTATACCCGCCACGTTTGTCCAAGGCGGCTTAACAGGTTTAACACATCGGTTGCTTCGATGTGCATGTTACATCACGATCTTTTCCTTCACCGTTGTTAGCACGTGGTAATTGTAACAATATGCACATTAGGTCAGAAAACTGCCTAAGCGGTGCATGCGTTCCGGCCAGGATCGAACCCGCGCCCTTTGAGTTTGGAACGCGTGCGCCAGCCATTACGCTACCACGACTTGCCACGTCACGAAACCTTATAACAGTATTCTTATAATATCCGTTCAATATTTTTTTATGATGCGGATTGTTTTTAATTAAAAGCTTTTTGTGTTTTGTTGTCTAAATTATGCAAACCAATCGTCTAGATTGTCATCTCTATGGAACCCTTCATAGTTCATGGACAACACACACTGGTTGGAATTCTTAACTTAGATTAAATTAGAATCGAAAAGACAAACGATTAGACATTAAAATTGATTGAAAAACTGTATCATAAAAATTTCATAGATTTTACTAATTACGTCATAAAACATGTGTGTTTGACATTTTTTTCAGTAATAATATAAGGTGATAAATTTGAAAAACTTCTTGCGTAAAAAATGTGACAGGCTAGCTAAATTTTTGTCATAATTGTAATAAAAACACGGGAAGTGATATTTAATTAATAAGGTGTTCACGTTTTAAAAGTGACAAGTGTTTACTTTTGATCTTTTGTCTATTTATCAAGACTAAAATATAGGCTGAATTTTTTTTCATCTGGCTGATGGGTGGTGAGCCCCACTAACCTTCATCCGGGTCTGAGTTTTTGTATTCAAATATCATAAGGTTCATGTTTTTAACGACGCCTCAAGCATCTACTCGAAAATTAGCATCAACTCTCTTACTATTTAATACTTAACCAATGTGGTACTAATTTTATATTGGTCAATAACTCCCCAATATTTGGAATGAGTCCATGTGGTGCAATGTGCCATCAAAGGTCGAAGCACTCAAAAGAGTGCGCTCTCAATTTTATGTAATCGTACTTTGAACTATGACGAATGCTCTTGGGTATTAATGTTTTATCAATTTGTTATTTGTTTATCATAATATCACAGTGTAAAGAAGTAAGGTAGTAGTAGTTACTAGATATCATATTATTTTTAGTCAGTATTTACAGGTAGTAAATATGACTAATGTGAAAGGTCCCTATTTCACTTGGGATAATGTTGGCGTTAGTGACAATGTCACATGGGTTTAATGCGACAGTGGATACGCGACACAGTCAATAACGTTAAACATTAACAGATAACTCTTCTCTGTGGTTAAGACTTTTCCGGACCTATCTCACTGCAACGCAGAGGCTCCGGGTTCTTCGTGGCATGATAAATTTCGGAAACGAATTTTCTACGTTATTTACTACGGTATGGGTGTCTGGGATCGGCTCAGAGTAGGCCGTTGTGTATTATCCAAAAAACAAGCGTAACTTGCTTAATTTGGGGATGTACATTATATGTGTTTGTTCGTTGATTATTATTATTATTATTATAACTTATGTATATACGCTAATTGCTGTATTTACATAGCAGCTCACTTTAGCCTTTTACACTATCTTCTGTGTCGTTTCGTCGTATTAATGGCAAGGTATCCAAACGTTTAATTCGCTCTCTCTCAAAGACAATGGAAGGTTATCTATGCTCTCTCTTCTCTCTGCCAGCACTAGTAACGGGTGTGCTAACAAAAAGATTAAATAAAACAAGATATTAGACAATTATCTTTTTATTTAATTTACAACATTCTGTATGAAGTTTTATTTTAACAAACATGTAAAGAATTTATGGAGATATGTTGCAATATGAACGTTTAGTACGCCATGGTAGTGTAATAGCTAGCGCACTCGTCCCAAACTCAAAGGGCGCGGGCTCAATCCTGGCCGGAATGCATGCACCACTTAGGCAGTTTTCTGACCTAATGTGCATATTGTTACAATTACAACGTGCTAACAACGGTGAAGGAAAACATCGTGATGCAACCTGCACATCGAGATAACAATAGTGTCAAACCTGCCAAGCCGCCTTGGACAAGCGTGACGGGTATACTGTCCGTTTCCCTATAATGGGAGGCCCAAGCCTAGCACTGGGACATTTATGGGCTGTTATTATACGAGTATAAATGTTTAGTATGTCTTGTAACGACAACAGTAGTAATATTTTTCTTATTATGTCTTTGACCTATCATTACAACTCCATTAATTGTTCGAAAAGTAATTTTATTACATATAATGTTTTTGCATTTATTTAAAATAAAGAGCCTGAGTTACATAAATATGAAGAAAATAATTTTTAGCTAGACGTGTTGCTGGGGAGTTCTTACCGCTTCTTCTCCGTAAACCGCGATAACACGTTACGAAGCGGTATGCATTGAATAGGAATAAAAATTAAATTTTAACTTATTTGTATGACCTTCAAAAAGTGTTCTCTATTGGAACTTACTTGAATAAAAACTTTTTAATTTGAATTTAATGGAGCTAATCGTTAACGCGGTATTTTTAACGCAATAAATAAGTCGCATTTGGCCACAGTCACAAACACTAACGCAGATGGAACATGGTCATTAGAGACGAACTTTCATACTTGTCTTAAAGATCAGTAAACAATACTCATTACAGAAAAGTAGATATACATAGAAAAACTTCATTATCTTGTATTTTTTCAATTGCATTCTTATTGCCAGATGCCATAATACAAGAATTGTCTGAGTAGCTAATCAAGTTCGCTCGGTCCGAGCGCATTCTGATCGTGTCAACGTAGCTTTATAATCCCGGCCCTAATAAGAACTTAATTGTAATAAAACTACGTTTTAACGGTTTTAAGCGCGGCATTTTATTTGATTTTTATTACGATGTGAAGGCCACTTTTCAGTAGTAGTAGATGATCACGAAAGACAAAGATATCAAGTGTCAATGAGCAATGTTAAAATTTATATTTAGTCTATCGCTAACTCGTACATTTTAATGGAATTACACTTGACATCTTTGTCTTCCGTGATCACGGCTACTGAAAAGTGGCAAAGGAGTGGAGTTGTCAAATAATTGCAGTAGCACAAAATAAAAAATAAAATGGGCGTGTATGTGTAGTTCACACGCAGTAGAAGTGAAACTTCTACTTCTTCTTGATAAGTCTTCTCTAACTTTTATTAATATAAAAACATAATTCCTTTAGCCTACATCCGTCAACATATTATAATTCAAAATAAACAAAGTATCACTTTCAATTTTTCACTGTTTTAGTCTAAAAAATATAAAATGTTTAGTCATCGGTTTCATTGACTCTCTAATCAATAATCTGTGCTGCACAATTTAAATCCCGTATCTCATTCTCTCGCAGGCTTAGTCCTATAGATTTATATTGTTACGAGTATGCGAGACTCGAATTAAAATGCCGTTAGAATTATAGAGTTTATTATAACTATACAAACACGTATAACACAGGTACAAATATAACCGAACACAACAAATCCAAACCTAATGCAGAAGGTCGTAATTCAATAAAACACGCAAAGTCCGTTAATATTAGATTCCCGATAAGTTACACACATCACGTCTAGGTCGTAGTTGTCGCTCAACTGACCCCTCTGTCAATCAGGCCATCATTTTATACTTCACAAATACAAATGTGCCCGCCCGCCCGGCAACGTCAACATAATTTCCTAGAATTAGCTTGTACTTATAATCCGCAACACGTGGCTAATAGTGCTCTTGAGCGGTTGTAAACAAGTACAATAGGACAATAGGCTGTTCTTCCCAATAACTAAAAACGTAGGCCAACGAAAATGAGTGAACAAAAGAAGACGACCATAAAAGGATTACAATTAGTTCAAATGCCGACAGGTAATAAAATGTGCTTTACAGATCTGTACGTGGAATTTTTCTTTGTCGGAGCCTAAGTTGTAACAATGTGTTTATCTCTTTTTGGTGGCGTTTTTTCGTTTCATCGAGTTTAAAATCACAAGGATTCTAAAGAAGTTTCACTTCAAAAATAAAAACCACATAAAGAAGCCATTCGTGCAACTATTTAAAATCAATTAACTCATTTAATAGCTTGTTTTCAAACGGTAATTGACAAAAGGGGATTTACGATATTGATTTTTATACAACCATATTTTAATACAGTCCAATGTAGACCGATGATATTCCGCTAGGCATTCGGATAATCAAGTGAATTTACGACAAAACGCTCCGAATTTCCGGTAATTAACATAATTTTGCGACGGTTCTCCCACACTTCTATATCAATGGGTAATTTGTTTTATCTATAAACGATGTTGTCAGGTGTAAAATATAAAATCGTGATCATTTTATGGGTTTATATTGTCAGATAAGTTTTTATTTTTTTATCGTAATATATCAATGTTTATTGCTGTCAAGATGAGTGTTGTAGTTGAAAATGTGATTTTATAGATTAGTGAATATTCTGGCACCACGCATTCGCTGCACGCGGTAATACATTTTTTTTTAAATTTTACTTTATATACAAGGAGTGCGTTGTACAATTTAGCATATGACTTTCTATTTAAAAGCTTTAAATTAGATTACTTTCGTACTTATGTGCAGCGATTTTACAGTACCTAAACGTATTTTATCATAAAATCCATAATGCTAAGCATAGAATCGTGAACCTTTTCTCTATTAAGTTTAGGGAAAATCTAGAATGATGATCTGCAAAAGGCAGTACATTCCTTCGTTTTCCTTTACAAATTAATCTAAGTTGATGATATGTGATATTTATAATTTATCAAGAAGGCAGCGTTATAACTAAAAATATAACACTTATAAGCCCACCAACCTATACCACCATAGTTTCGTGGCCCCGTCCGACATTGCTTCGGAAAATAATTAGCTGCAAGCTGTAATATGACAGAGGCTATGATTAAGGGCCCTAAAAAAGTCGTTTATTCGAATTTACGCCTAACATATATAAATTTTTGTTTTAATTATTACACTAAAAAAAATGTACATTATGCGAGACCAAATGCAACACCTGACAACATTATCAACCCTAGTCTGGCGACATCGCGGTTCATTGACTTTGACATTTCTAATTTAGGCCTCGTGAAATCCGGCTATTTACGGAATACACCGCCCTCCCCAACTTTGCATACAATACAGTGTACATCTAAATTTGGCAGGTGTATCTGCGAAAAACGCTCTCCGCCTCGAGTTCACGTCTGCTTTCTTTTATTTAAATTTGTCTATAGTGAAACCCAATAATCATATATTAAAAAGAAGTTACCAGACTAATATATTACGCTTATATGTTCATTTTTTCAAAATATTGAACAGCGACCTCACGCTATAAATGGAAATAATATAAAACAAAATAGTTCTATCATAATTTGTCATTTTGAAATTAATTAATTTTAAATCGACGGTGTTTTATTAGTTAGTTTCTTTTGACATTTTAAAATGTCACTTAAATCATAGCTTATTCACTCGGAACGATAACTTAGCTTTAGTTACCGTTTTCAACATAATTTACTCTTCATATCATGGAAAAAGAATATTAATCTATGCTTCATACATAGGGGCCGAAGCGTGGCCACTGAAGGTAGAATTATCGACAAACAACGAAATATCCCCAGTCTCTTTTATGAATAAAATTCAAAAAAGAATACCTATAAGAGAATCAAGGTACAAGACTCTCTTAAAAGCAAGCTGAAGTTGCAACGTGCTTACATTGATATACATAAAAACATATTCGACTGTAGCACAGAAACCTCATGGGTTTACTCGTTCATTTATAGACATACTGCTTGTTACGAAGTTTAGTGTATTATATTCTTTTTTCCTAATGTGTAATGTATCGCGATATGTTCAAATTAATGTTTTTTATTTCTTTATTTATATCTATCGCACGACCGATGGCCGATTCGTCCAGTGAAGTCTAGATCTCGAAAAAGGTAATGTAGGACGCTCTCAAGCCCGGTGGACCGTTGCGCAAGGTCGTCTATATATGCTGGACGAGGAATTGAAAGGAGCGGGTGGGTTATGTGACCCGAACTTAGAGAGAGGCTTACGTCCTACGGTGACTTACACACTAACAGTAGACTTTGTAGTCCATTTCCTGCATTTTAATGAAAATACTTCAAAAACTTTTTTCAATTTACTACTATATTAACATATAAGAAGAATACCAAGAATACAAGTGGCTAATAAAAAGTTAACTCCGAAAATCTCCAAGAAAATATGTTTCCAGAGGTCATTTTATACTCGCGTCTTGAGTTTTATTTGATATCATATTTAGATTATACTAGCTGATGATTAAAAAAAATATTATGATGAAAAAAAGATTTAATACTTTAAATTTTTAAGGAATTTGTTCTATAAAAATAGGTCATAAATAATAAAACATTAAAAAGCGTAATAACAATAGATAGATAGATAGATAACACTTTATTATACACCAATACAAAAATGAACTTAAAGACTAAAATTATATCTAGTTGTGTACAAAGGGCGGTCTTATCGCTAAAAAGCGATCTCTTCCAGACAACCCCAGGAATGAATTGAGATGATAATGGCGATGGTGGTATACGTAACATATAGTACGAACTACTTACATTTTAATAATAAATACATAAATTATATTATATATATATATATATATATATATATATATATATATATATATATGTAGATATTTTATATATTACATAGATATATACTTAATATACATACCATACAAATACATATCTACAGAATATATAAATATTTATAAATGAATTTAAGTATCATATTCCAACGACAGGTAGTATTTTTTGATCATGGTTTTAAATATCGCTAGCGATTTTGCTTGTCTGATAGTAACAGGAAGCTCATTCCAAAGCTGAATAGCCTTAACAGTAAAAGAATTGTTGTAAAAAGTTGAGTTATGCGCAGGAGTGTTCAATTTAAGTTTAGTAGAAGGGCGTAAATTATGAGAGCACGGAAGAAATTCAAAACTTTGTTTAAGGTAATTAGGAGTACTTGGGACAAATAAAATACTATAGAGAAAAGAAAGGATGTGAGTATTCCGGCGAAATCGAATTGGCAACCATATATGACGATTACCCTCTAATTAATAGACTATTCGTGATTTCAGTATATTGAGGACCTAAAGGGGTAGCTTTTGGAGAAGCGCTTAGTGAAATTGACACGTGTCTAAATATGCTGGCAGGTGTAAGATATAGAATAAAGTTCCACTTTATTTTGATATTTGTCATATTCGTCATACGAATCTGCGAACGCGGTCACTTTAGACCTTCCCACTGTCCTGTAGCTGCATATAGATAGAATATATGGAAAAGATATGCTAAACTTCATCTTCATACATATATAGACGAAATCATTTTGATCAAAACGCCTGTGACGTATATAAATAGAAGGACGAATTTATAAGGATTCCCCGTTATAAGCCAAAATGACTGCAAAAAGCACAGTACAACTTGTGTTATACTGCCAATTAATTATTATTGAATATGCAAGGACTTTTAAAACAATAGATGGCCATAAAGTGGTCTGTTTGATGGTTTGATGTTGTTTGGCCTTCAACGATACTGTGGCTAGATTTTTATGACACTATGTTTGTTGTAATCTCACAAAATTATAAAGACGAGTTCTTCTCATCACTTCTGTCTAGTTTTAGGCTCCCATGGTCAAATAGACCGATAGCCATTTATTGCCAGTACGGAACCCTTTAAATACAATGAAATGATATCAAATCAAATCAAAATCATTTGTTTGCATGATATTCATATAAGTTTTACGTGCATGCATCACCTTGTAAATGTATATAATATATATACACATTTTTTCTTCGTATTTTATGAATGAGCAAATTATGTCATTCATTATTTATTGTGTAATATATTCATTATGCGTATCGGTTTTCGTGAACATGAATAATTTATTGTTTAGGTTCTGGCGACTATTTTAGACAAAACGGAACCCGTATCTGATGATATTAGCTGTGGTCTTCAGCTCTTGCACACCGGTCAGCAAAGTCAGTCTGAAATGGCGAGAAAACATATGTCCATCAGAGCACAGCCATCTTATTTTTTAAAATAATACATGGAACTTTCGAATTGACCGCACAAATATGTATTAATAGTAATTGGTATCGCCAAGAAACCTTCTTTCGGCATATGCAAACTTTTCTTTTATTGTTTAAATTCTTCCTTCAAATCTGACGGCGCGTTCCCCTTTCACACGTCAGGTTAATTCATTAGTTGTCATATCAATCACTCAATAATATAATAAAAAACCATCATATATATCATAACTAATATCGCTGTACGCAATTCGCCGCTTTATAAATAAATAAATAGATAAATACACAATATTGTTAAACCTAAAACAACAAAGGTGAAAGTGAAGTGGACTGAGGAGAACATGCCCATTAATCAGGTAACTACCCTTCAAAATTGTCCCAATCTCCTTTTTACTTACTTTGAAAGAGTTTGCTTATCGCTAAATCCAGCGCCGCCGCAACAGTAATGTTAAGGTATAGTTAATTATACGCTTTATTACAACAAGATTTTCGCTATAATTCAACCCCAAAATCTATGGGTAATTTGCTTCGCCATATAAAACCGGCAAGTCGTGGTAGTGTAATTGCTAGCGCACGCGTCCCAAACTCAAAGAGCGCGGGTTCGAATCGTGACCGGAACGCATGCACCACTTAGGCAGTTTTCTGACTCCACTGTGCTAACAATGGTGAAGGAAAACATCGTGATGAAACCTACACACCTGCCAATTCACCTTGGACAAGCGCGGCGGATATACTGTCCTTTCCCTTATAGTGGGAGGCCCGAGTCCAACAGTGGAACGTTTATGGACTGTTGTTATTATATAAAACCGTCATGTACTCCTGTCCTTTTCTCCACCTGATTTTGTAAGTCGCAAGTGCAAAAAGAGCTTTTGTCTTTAATACATAGCTCGATATTACTCAACTTTTTCATTTTCACGTTTCCTTTTAATACCAAAATGTATATTTTGCAATTAACTACATAATATTTACAAACAGATAAGAAATCTATAATTGTGCCAAATTTTATATAATTAATAACGCCTGTCTCCCTTGGGGTAGGCAGAGACGATGGATCTCCATTTTCTAGGATCTTGACATACTTATTTTGATTTATCTACTGTAATTAATCTCTTCTTACATACACTTATTAAATATGCTTTTTACCTGACCATTCTTCAGAACATCTACAATTTAATCGTGGAAGTACGTCGGAACCCACAGGCACCAAATCTACGATCCATATTACTGTTGTCAAACACTTGTTTTATTAGTCTCCTTTCATCCATTGTCTCTACATGTCCAAACCACTTTAACATTTCTTTCTCAGGTCTTATATATATATATATATATATATATATATATATATATATATATTATTTTTGCACTTATGTGTACTATGTTGATGTTTATGATTTTATTTAGCATTCGTCGTTATTTATTAACTGCATCACCGTCTGTATTAAAATTGTATCAAACCCTACCAGGGCTGCCTGGAAGAGATCGCTTCTTAGCGATAAGGCCGCCCATTGTACAATCTTTTATCTTTTTCTACTTCTGTTTGCATATTTGGTGTACAATAAAGAATTATCTATCTACTTTCAATCCACAACGTTCCTTTATTTTTTACTATGGTACTGATTGAGATAATCAGCTGAATTATTTTTTCATTAAAGGTGTAATCTATATGGTGATACACAATGGTGGAAGTTGATCAAATGAAACTGCAAAACGCAGTATTTTGAAAATTAGGGATGGCCGCTATATATATATGAGGGTTGAATTTTGTTTAAATACATAGTCATGTGGGGTATCTTTAATCAGATCTCAAGAGTGAGATAAAACATTTTATTGAACACCAAAATATACAATTACAAAAACAGAGTATATACAATGCTTAATATGATATAAAGATCACGAGAGGAAATATTAAATTTTAAATTCGTTAACATTTTGGCCCTCCTTCGCCGTCCAACATACTCTATACCGGTTGTGGTAGCCATCCAGACGCGCAGACCCTACCACCTGGCAAATACACACAAACCGACACTTTTATTTATTTTTATTTATATTAATTCATTAACAAAAATATTATGTCAATAAAGAACAAAAATAATCGTCAACTGAATAATATGCTTGATTGAGAAGGAATGCTTTAACGTTACGCCTATAATATTGCTTTTTGTATATATTCAACTTTAGGTCAATAGGTAGTTTGTTGAAAATTTCAACAGCCTGATATGTGAAACTGTGCTTTACCACATTTACACCAGTGACATAAGGGTTCTTTATTACCTTTAAGTCACAAAAACCTTTAAAACATTCCTTACCCTTCCTCGGTACCTGAGAATTATATTACTGTAAATTTATCTTAATATTCGCCTTATAATTAGCCCTTAAAAAAATCACACAATCTTAACAAAAACAAAATTCCTAAAAATCATAGAAAGTCATGTTTTACAAGCTTTCCAATCGTAAAATTACAAAGATTGCGATATTTGTGCAATTATTTAAACAAAAGAATCTTTAGTGTACTACTATACTCGTATAACGCTTTAAAACTAAGGGATGCTGTAAAAAACATTCAAAGTGCTATATCTGAAATTGCGACCTTCGAAACACATTTGCACAAAGCGATGTTAGGGTTATAAAGCTTTTCTTTTATAACAAAAGTTGCGCAACAAACATTAAAAGTTAAAATATGTGCAGAAAATTACGGCCCTTTTGTCTTACTTTTAAAACTACCTGGAGGTAACAAAGTCAGCGGTGTCTGCGTGTGAAGGTCTTTTTCATAAATGATCATCTTAAAGATACAAGTTTAATATTACAATCTGATCTAATGTCCTTGATCTAGTGTTAGTGACTGTAGCAGATTGAGTCTTGTTTATAGCGTTAAAAAAGTATGAAACACGTTATATGTTCCTATAATATTCTGACCTTGGTGTCAATGGGACCACCTTACGAGTATACTCATTCGATAAAAAAAATTAAAATCGGTCCACAATTGACGAAAAAATCCCGCAACAAAAATCATACAAACGAATTGAGCCGTTTAAAATGACTTTTGTTTGTTGTAGGTTCATGCCAAAACCTAATACTTAGTTACAGTCGCGGTATGAAAAGGTTCGTCACCTTAAAATCGACTTTTGCTTGCACGAGTACAAGAAACAGTACTGCCAAAATTGTAATAAATGTAACGTTTTTCTACGTTTATAAAATATAGAATCGTGAAAAATTAAATTGCAATGTTGACGATGACAAACACTGAGATTAACAATATTTTTAATCGTCAGAAACAAAGAAGATGTAATCACTACGCTTAATATAAATATTAAAACAAATAAAAAGGTTTTACATCTCTAAACAATCTCCATAGGCAAGATAGAAAATCAAACAACTTGATCTAAGTAATTTTAAACTTTATTGTCAAACATTTAAACATCTGTTCTGTGACTTAGTTTGAAAAGGTAACATCTGCTCGCGGAAAGTTAATTGAATGAATTTGAAAATGGCGAACCTTTTCATACCATGACTATACAATGTGCATAAAATAGTGTGATCAATTAATTTAAAAATGTCACAAGCAATTAGACGCTAATGTAACCAAATGTGAGATCCAATCTTATCACTATATCAGATACCGTTTTAACTGAGTTGGGGTTTTTAATTGTTCTCCTAATTAGATTTGTGGTATACTAATATATTGTTATTCATTAACTCATCTAATATGTTTCGTTTTAATTATGACCGCCTTCTAGTTTATTGAAAAATACATTGATATTGTTAAAATTACTTCGTACTGACTATGTACGAAAACATTGTGAGGTAACCTTCACATCGAGATAACCATTGTATGAAAACCGTCAACCCTCATTAGAATATGGAATGAAAATATAAACAATAAATAAAAAATATTGTTACAACTTAAGTTTCGACAAAACCAAAATCCACCTGCATATCTGTAAAAACACATTTTATTACCTGTCGGCATTTGAACTAATTGTAATTCTTTTATGATCTTCTTCTGTTGTTTACTTATTTATTGGCATACGTTTCTAGATAACAGCCCATTGTTTATTGTACTCGTTTATGGCCACTTGCGACCGACTCATTATCCAGGAGTTTCGAATTACGTTGACTACGATACGGGCATATTTGCATTTGTGCCGTATAAAAGGATGGCCTGATGGAGAGAGAGGGCAGTCGAGCGATAACAACGATCTAAGCGTGACGTGTGTACAATCGGAGATCTAGTAGTTACGAACTTTGCACGTTTTATTGAATTACGACCATCTGCATTATGTTTGGATTTGTTGTGTTCAGTTATATTTGTACCTGTGTTATACTTGTTTGTATAGTTCTAATAATAAACTCTATAATAATTCCAACGGCATTTTAATTCGAGTCCTGCAACTCATAACAATATTTTTACATTAAAACATGATATAAATTATAATATTTTTTACTTGGACTACATTAACTTTAAAAAATACAATTTAATAATAAAAATAAACTAACTTACAAATAAATTAAAATAATGAAAATTACAAACGATATATGAGTCTCAAATCGTTGTATGGCAATGTTAGTACGCTGCTTTAAATACAGGCTATCCAAATTAGTATAAAATATTAATTTTAAAAATATAAAATACGGTGTCCACCGGTAGGTGGGGTCTGGGTTCTAAGCTACCGGTGTCTAAATAAGACTCCAGATACAGGTACCTCCTCACAATTCGCTGAACAAGAGGAACTTAGACTTAAAATCTGCGATACTTTTTATTCCGGGAATGCCGCGGAAATTTTTCTAGGAATAATTTAATATGGCCAGATTAAAAAACATCGAATTCCAATGTGATTTTTCACTGATCACACACACAAATTTTATGTAATAAAATGTATGATTTCTTATCCCGGGAATCCCGCAGGAGTTTTCCCGGGGGCGGTTTATAGTTGTTCGGGTACTTAAAAATTACCTTATTCCGGCACAGTTTTCACTGAAACGATAGCTTATATTCTTTTTTAAATGCTGCTATACTTTGTGTCCGTGTCCCCAGAATCCCGGGGGAATTTCAAGTCAAGCGTGGACTATCCTAGTTTATTTATAAAAATTCGGCGCAAATTTCAATGTAAATCGCAGGCATATCCTAGTATCCTATAATATTATATAGGATTTAAAAAATCGAGTTTACATCTTTACTGGTTGATTGTGATTCATAATTATTCTTCTTCTATGTCAAGTACAAAAAAACTATGATCTAAATATTTCTTAGTACAATACCTTTTATATTAACGTCAAGTGTTATAAATGATATCAGCCCTACTTACCAACAGGACTAAACCCTTTTCAAAATAAGGTCCAAATGTTTATTCAAAACAAAATGGAATAAGTCCCTTCTAATAAGTAAATCTATAACAAGAAAACAAACCGAAAATCACGTTGTAGTATTGACTAATTTGCATTGAGCTTTACTATTTGAATACCAGATTTTCACCCGCATAATCTTTCAGGGGGCCGATGCACCGCAGATGCGCAGTAAGATTACAATGTCGCAAAATCAAAGTCTATCTACTGTATAAAATATTCATCGTAATCTCTTTAAAGGAGTCTTTAATCTGATTAACGAATTTTGTAGGTTTCAATAGAACTTGGGATATTTTATGTTCATTCTAGAAACAAGTAGGTAAATTTTGTTTACAGTTGTTCGTAAGTAAAATATAATTTAATAAGCCTGTTGTTTTTTCTTACAAGATAAATCTTGCAGCAAAATTTTAATTTTTATTAATTTATTAATGTTCTACTTTAATATTTAACTTCATATGCTTTTTTAATAAAACATTTAAATATCATTAAATAAGTAATTAACTGCAAGAACAATGTTTGTAAAATACCAAAATTATCTTCTAAGGAAATACAATGAAAGAACTCTTCGTTTTAAGCAATGTATGCATATGTATGTAATTTTTAACTTATTCTTTGTTATGTTGTTGTGTGTTATGATTCTTTGACCATCAAAAATTATTTCCAGTGTAACTGTGTATAAACTTTAGAATTTGAATTTTAAAAATAAGTAACAATATTAATGATTAATTTAATAAAAATTTTATGGGAGGTTTTTTTTTAAATAATGTATTCTTTGTACGCTTTTTTTTTAAAAAAGCGTTATGATTATAAAAATATGTAAAATTTGTGTGAAATAGAGGAATACTGATTATTAGTGAAGTTGATAAAACGGCACACTTCCGAAATATTTTTCAATTTTTGATTTAAAAGTAAGGCTATATTCAAATCATTATTTTAATATATTATTTTTTTATTATTAAAAAAATATCTATCAATTAGCAAAATTTGCAGCCTAACCGGTGTTTTTTGTTAACATAAATTATAAACGAAATTCGAAAACGTACCATTTTAAAAATATCAAGCCTGTCTTAGCACCTTTCAAACTATACCTTGTTTTTTCTTGATAGATAAGTTTTTGAATAAAATTTTAGTTAAATTGTGTCTTTAGATGATTAATAAAAACATTTTCTACTGTAATATCTTACTTTAAATGTGGCTAAACGTCATTAAATAATGCAATTCGTTGGAAAAGTCCTGTTTGTGATTTACGAAAATGGTCTTCTATGGAAAAGTAATGTATACTTTTGATATACTTGATACATATCTAATGGGGTATTTGACACATGTTACAATAAATTCAAAAATTAATCATATTTAAAAGAGCTTCTTTTTACTCTTTTTTCTTACTTTCAAAACAAATATTTGAATTCATATTTATTTTTGAATGAAAAAATTTATTGAACTAATACAATAAAAGAAAACTTAACTTTATTAATCTTATTTCTTAATTAACTAATACAATAAAAAAAGTAACCTAAAAATACAATTAAAAACTAAAAGTAAACTATACTCACAAAATAACATAAATCTACAAGTAAAAAATTGACTCCAAATCGCTGTCGGCGGGGAGCGTGCCAAAATGGTGGCCGCATTTCCGGCTTAACTTAATTTTGTATTGTACTCTACCTATAATTCTTCTAGATAAATTCTTAAGTAGTGATAATGAATACTATGCCCGTTTACTCACAGAAGACGGTGTCTTCTATGGGTAAGGCGCCCAGAAAGTTGGCTACGTTTTCTCACTGGATTAACATACTGATCCGTTGTCCAAGTTAGGCACCAGCCCTGCTGTGATCACCTGAAGAGTAAATGAGTCGTTTTGATAGCTCTTTGTAGAGGCTCATGGCCTCAGGACCCTAAGGTCCATCGTCTCAATAGCAAATGGCAGGAATAAATAGCTCTCAATTTGTTCTCAATCAACAATAAAATTGACACGTTATTTGACTCTGAAATTATGATGTCACAACTTGCTATACACATACAAAATCCAGAAAACTTCGGCGTTTGGTAAGACCATATGTCTCAGTTATTTCTTTTCTTGTTACATAACTGAATAAGAAATAACCTCAGCAATATTTTAATCTCCTTAAGAAATTTTTAACCTGTTTTACATTAACGAACTATCCTCTTTGTCAGTCACCTCAGACGAAACTAAGGTATAGACAGATCCTACGTGAACGAAATTTTCAAATAAAATGAAACACTAATCAAAAAGTTATGTACGTAAACTAATGTCAATATATGTGGTTTGCGTCTGTGTAGTTAATAGTAATTTATTCCCTGGAAACTATTTCACTTTTATTCGTACAAATTTAATTAATTTTATTTGCCTGTTACCGCAAAAGGTCGAAAATGGGGTGCAAATGAAACAACTTTGCGTTAGTAATTACTGATCAATAGTTTATAAAAAAATATGCATAAATCGTCACGATATGAGCCGTAATATGGTTTTATCGTGATTATTCTATAGTTAATTTTAGTTAAGAAAAAAAAACACCAAATTACCTCCAAATTATTGAAATGAAACCAATTTACTCCTTCAATCTTTATCGAAACAAGATGAAAAATATATCTAAATATTTATAAAAGACAGACAAATTATTTGGTTTTAAATTTTTTTTTAGATTTTACTATGTTTTATTCAGAATAAAATAATAATGCATCTGAAAAACGACCCCGTCTATGGAATCCCCGCTATCGCCCGAAAAATTAGTACAGAAAATCCACAACGGCGTTGGCATTGCTACAAGCCTTAACTCAGCTTAATATCGAGTTCTCGTAGCGCACTGCGGCGGGATCGGCATTCTTTTCCGGCTGCACTTTTAGAGTCCGAGACTCCGTCTTCGTCTAGTCTAGTAAGTTTTATACCACCGATCTTATTTTATACTAGCATTTGCCTGCAACTTCGTTCGCGTTGGACAGGTAACAAAGATTACAGTTACTTTGCCAAATTTAAAATCAAATGTTATTTTCAGGAGGTTAATCGAGTTTTTAGTATGAAAATACATGTGAGAATACAAATTCCCGTAAAAACTCGGGATAAGTAATGTGACTAAAGGCATACGTAGCTACGATTGTTGAACTAAAAATATTATCGATCAGTGAAAATTTCTCATCTGAATAAGAATTTTTCTCGACATTTTAAGCTTCTTCCAAGAAAATTCCCGCGGGATTCTCGGGATATATAGTACCGCAGATTTTAAGCCCCGGAATTTGCTAATGATCAGTGAAAACCGCATAGAAATCGACCCATTCGTTTTTACGTGAATCCCGAACAAACAGATAAACACAAAAAATGTAAGAAACAAAAGACTACACATTTACAATCTTATAATATTATAGACTAGAAATGCAAATGACACTTCGTTCGCGTTCTTATAACGTTATTTATAACGGAAATGACGTCATGTGTCGGGTTAAAGAATATCTAAAGAGTTGACCCGTTTAGCTTTATGTTGCGTTTAATTTAAATCTATTCAGTAGTTTTCACATGACGTGGCGCGTGATTGTTTTTTCTCATTTTTAAATTAATTCGTTTTTTTGATTTGGTTCGCAAACTGGCCAAATCAGCTTAGTTTTAAACAAAACTATAACACAGATAATATGGTTGCTGACTGGCCTTCTTGATGCGAATACAGCATGCATTATACAAAGACATTGAATATACATAGTAATTTAAAAAGAAGAAATAAATAAATAATGAAGTTAAATGAATAATTAACAAGGAGTGTGAAACTACTTGATGTGCTTCTTCTGCAAACTCTTCATCCCAAAATATTTGTTATATTATAGATTTATACTAACTATAGTCCGTGGCTTTGCTCGCGTTACTGTAGATTTTATCAATGGATTCAGGTTATTGGTCAAAACAAGTAGAGAATGTTTTATAAATATTAATCAATAGAATACAGTATAAGTTAAGTTTCCTTCATTGTGCTAGTTTATAACTTAATAAGATTTGTTATTTTCTCAAATTAAAAGTTTTGTGAGTTGCCTGATAAAAAAGATATTAATCTATTTTTATGTTTTTTTACAATATTATGTAACAGAATACATATCCTGCGGTTAAATTATATCCATATTAACGACTTAGTAGTTTCCGAGAAAAGATATTGGTACATATTACATAGACAGAAGAACGAACACACACAACATATCAAAATGATGTGACGATTAATTGTAATCGCTACGAAACTAAAAAGTGCATGCACCCTTATGCCTGTTACATCTGAGATAAATTCAGTGACTGTATCACTCAGGTGTAGCCAGTGGTGTAATGCGTTATTTGAGATGCAACACTGACAGGCAGCTCATATATATACACTAATATAGCCAACCGTTAAGGGCTGGTTCCTACCTCGGACAACGTATCAGTACGACGATCCAACAAGGTAGCCTTCTAGGGACCTTACCCATTGTGCGTCGATGACCTAGGCTCAGTATTCTTCTTATAGTCTTAAGGGATTATAGGTAGAATACAATATAAGTTAAGTTTCCTTTACTGAACTAGATTATAGCCTATAATCACCTGACACTATCCCACAATCTATGCATTTTTATGGTACAATTTACTGAGAAACTATCACACTTTCAGATTTGGGCTGTGATATAGTAATTTCAATTTATTTCTTATTTTATTTTAATTTGATGTATTATCTATCATAAAAATATTATTTTATATTACTAGGTAGAAAACTTCGCGAGCCCTCCTAAAGCAACGCTTTTTGCTTGTGTAATTATGTAGAACAACTTACACCTTTATTACATGTTATATTTTAACGCTATATATAAGTAAGGCGCATTTGGTCACAGCACTAACACTAACGCAGGTAGAGCAGGGGCATTATGATAGTTCGTCAATTTGAAAACACTAATCCGCCGCAACTCCGTCATCTGTTTGTGTATTGTTTTAGTTCCCATCTTTATCTTCACAGAGAAAATGTAATCCATTTTAAATATTAAAACACAAATCCTTGTTCTAAGAAACATTTCTTCGTTTGTCAAAATCGTTGCTTTTTTTTAAACAGCCACCTGAACAGAAGCTGGGATTGAAATTAGCGGTCACTTTACGAGATTATAAGGGTTGGGTATTATTTTATCAATTTTTGTTAGTCTGGATTATAAGTTCTTAGGAACAAGTAGCAACAAGATTAGTTCATTATTTTTGTTTTGAAGCAATGTTTTCGAAAAGGTAAGGAAAGTAAATATTGGAGTTGAATTTTTGACCTAATGGATTCTAAAATATTATACCACTTTTTTTTCAATTAAGCATCATTTATTGTTACAAGCATTGGTGAAAGTTGTGGTACATCTACTACAACGATGCTCTTCAAGTAAAAGGTCTGGCCTATATTTAGGGCAAGGGATCAGCGTTGCCATACAACGTGGAAATGCGGCCAGCATTTTGAGAACGCTCCCCACCGACAGCGATCTGGACAACATTTTTACCGGTAAATATTTTTATAATAGTATTTAATTTTTAAAATCTAGATTGGAATCACTACTTAACTATGACTTATTCACACTCCTTAAGTCTAATAATGTCAATCATTACTTAGCTCCTATTGGAGCACGTATGTAAAGTTGTGGTATGAAAATGTTCGCCAATTTTCAAATTGATTTATTTAACATTCTGTGAGCAATTGTTACCTTTTCAAACTAAGTCACAGAACAGGTTGTTCCACAGAAAATTATGTTTAACTATTTGATAATAAAGTTTAAAATTACTTAGATCAAGGTTGTTTGATTTTCTATCTTGTTTAAGAAGATTGTTTAAACACATAAAACTTTTTATTGTTTTTAATATTTATATTAAGCGTAGTGATTATATCTTATTTGTTTCTTTTTGTTAATCGCAGCGTCTGTTATTGTCAACTTTGCAATTATCTTTTCCCACGTTTCTATATTTTATAAACGTTACATTTATTAAAATGTTGGCAGTATTGTTTCTTGTACCTTTACAAGCAAAAGTAGTCTTTAAGGTGACGAGTGGTGACGGTGGCCTATATATGTACATGTATTTGTAGTATGTATGGAAGAAGAATAGTATTATTTATCAAAAATAAAGCAAAAAATCAGAAAAAGCTACATATTGAGATAACCGACCTATCAAACCCGCTAATCCGCCTTGAATATTGCCCCGAACTCAGCATAAGCCTTATTTATGAGCTGTTAAAGTTTTATTTAATAACAACATGCTGTGTTCGCATCAAGAAGGCCATTCAGCAACTATATACCCTGTCTTCTAAATTTGTTTAAAAGTACCTAGTATGTAGTAAGTTGGCCAGTTTGCGAACCAAACTGATAAAAAAAGAAAATTGCGCGTGTGTGTGCATTTCACACGCAGTAGAAGTGAAACTTCAGAGAATATAGTCACAGATAATTCTTCTCTAACTTTTATTACTTATAATAATTCCTTTGGTCTACATCCGTCAATATATAATCAGTCATAAAATTCAAACTCAATTACACTTTAGATCACTAGCATAAAGTTCAAAATTCAATGCACTGTTACACACAATTTCCTTTGATCTACGTATAAAAGAATATTTGCCTTAAGTATATACAAATAGAGCTAAAATTCATTTGAAATCTTTTGAGTCTTATGTAAATTGAAAATTAATAGTAAAGTTTACGTGTTTATCTCTTTTTAGTGTCACTTTTTCGTTTCATCGATTTTCAAATCATAACGATTCTAATAAAGTTTCACTTCAAAAATTAATTAATACTAGGTATTTGCAGTTTTCCTGAAACCTTAACTTAGTTAACATTCAAACCTTAGTTAAACAATTAATTAATAACTCATATATTTCCCTTTATCAATTTTGTGCAATATAATTCTTTAGGTCTTAGAATTGGACAATTAATTTATTAATTGTATAACTAACTATAACTAATACTATAATAATATTTTATGTTATCATTTTCCTATACGCTTAGCAACACGTAATTTTAGTTGAGCTCTAATTACGTAAAGTGTTACTATGCGCTACAAATAATGTTTATCAGTAAAGTACGTGACGTGCTGTGCTTTTTGTCACAACTGAACCGAACTGTATCCCGCGGGATTCCCAGAGCTCTACAATATAACGATCTTTAAATAGGTCATTAATAGATATTTAAGGTCTAAACACGTTAGGGAACGCATCGACACTGACCGTTGCACTCCATGGGAGACGGTAATCGCTTACCATAAGCTCGACTGTTTGCCAGTTTTTGAAGTGAAATTTCTTTAGGATCGTGATTTGAAACTCGATAAAACAAAAAAGCGACACTAAAAAGATATAAACACAAATCATAGGACTAAGCCTGCGAGAGAATGAAATAGAATACATTATCTTTAATCATTTAAACACTATGCTCATACAGAGAGAGTTGGAAATATTTCGAAAATTTTTCGTTAATATTTCAAATGTCGTCTTTTAAAGCTTAAATATGTTAAAAAGATATAATATTTGAAATGTGACGTCACGAAATTGAGAATCCCTCCCACTCCTTATCACACTTTGTTGCACTTCTACTGCGTGTGAACTGCAAACATACCCAAAAAAAATTCTTTAGCCAATCAGTGTCCACTGCTGGACGTAGGCTTCTCCAAATCTGTGTGTCGTATCCCGATATCTCGTCTTTCTCATTCAGCCCCTATTTTTTTTTTAAGACGGCGGAAATTCTTTTCGCACAGTACCGGGTCCTTTGCTAGGGATTAGACCATAGTGGATTATGGAGGCATTTCCAAGGGGGCAATCCAAACACTAATCGACCGGGTTGTGTGGAGACTCGATTACTCAATACCCCACTAAAACCACCCTCCCATATGCCCCACGCTGTGGTAGGAAGAGCGTGAGACTTAGAACGTAGTTATGCCTACGCTGATCCTAGCGCCTTATTCAGGCCCTATCGGCAACCATACGCAAGTTACCAGTCCACCGGGCTGGAGGGAGTCCTACGCTACGTTTACCGAGACGCGGTCGATCTCCACTCCAGGACATGTTTGTCAGTTTACCTACAAACAAACAGAATAAAGTACACGTGGTAATTTAATGGCTAATACTCCTAGTCTCAAAATCATGTTTCGAATTATGTAGTTAGGCAATTTTCAGTACATTTTGTTAACAATTATCACGTGCTGGCGATGAAGGTAAAACATCGTGAGGAAACCTACCAATCCGTCATGGGCGAGCGGGTATACTATACCCTTTAACATTATACAGTTTCCCTAAAAATCTGGAGGCCCAATCCCAGCAGTGGGAGGTGTGTGGATTGCTATAGTAGAAAGTATTACGAATTTGAAAAAAAAAATCTCAAGTAAATTAATAAGTATATTAGTTATTTATATTCTACATAATAATCATACACAGCCTTATTTTTTAACGCTATTAATAAGTCTCATTTAAACAGCCAACAACACTAACACAAATACAAATACACAATTATGTCAATGTACAAACAACATCATTTTCAAGAAGATATATGAATGAAATATGAGCTGACATATGTTTAAAGCAATGCAAAGCGTTGCCATAAAACACAGTAACGCGGCTATCATTCTGGGAAAGTTCCCAACGAATGATGATTCGGGACCCACATATTATTTGTAATTTAATTTTTAATATCTAAATTTCTGTCAATTTTTTGCTTAGTATTATAGGCAATCTAATTTATTTTAATACATTTTTTAATTTTCTTTATTTATGTCGTACTTTGTTTACACTAACTCTTCTTTCACTATCTTTGTTTCTCCTCTTTTGAGAAGAATAGTTTACCAGCCATACATCTCTAAGGGAGATTGGCGAATTTAATTCATCGGCTACTTCGATTTGCACATTGTACTCGCTATGTATTCTAGCACGTGGTAATTGTAACAAAAAAATCACATTGAGCCAGAAAAACTGCCTAATATGAATTCGAACCCATTATGGGTTATATTCGTATGACACGCGTGGACTTTAACTACTATGTTATAACGTCGGAAATGATATAAAAATGACATAGTTTTACATAAATATAACAGTCACCTCTCATTATAATGTATGTAAATAATGTTTAACATCGTGACCCACTTTTTCATACACATCGTTTAGCGTGTAATTTCTGATATATTGAAAATATTGACGTGCAAAGACCTATTATTTAATTGGTAATTCAATTATTTCAAAATGATAATTTGAAATAATTTGCTGACGTAGTGATTTCGTGACAAAGTACGTTTTTATCGACTAAGTCGTAATTAAATCCTCATATAAGGACAGACATGACTAAAAGTAAAAATAATATTGTACATATGGAAAATTATAGTTAACATTTAATTCATCAGCAAAATCAACATAAAATAACAAGCAATTTAAAATGTATTGAATTCTGTATTTATTGTTGCATTTGAATTAAATTATTATTAAAACATAATTATAAAGTTCAATCAGATCAAAATGAAAAATTATCATGCTAAAATTTTGCTATTGACAAAAAAATATTGACAACAAAAAAGGTTTCGTAATTTATTTTCTAAAAATGCGATTATGATCAGAGCATGTGGTAACTGGCAGCATGGCTTTTTTAACTTTTTTATTTGCAAAAAATCATTAAGGGCGGGGGCGCTCGCCCACCCGGCTGAAAGCTTCCAAATTCAAATCGCAAAAAATGCGCGACTGCTCGCGAGAGGTGATTATAAAAGGAAGGCACGTGGTAGAGCAGTCACCAGTTTGCAGAGAACCATCGCACTAAACGTACGCTACACGTTCGCGCGAACTCACCTCTATCGTAAATAAGATCGATATTTTCAAGTTCAACGTACAATATTAACTTTGATACATCAAATATGGACATCAAGGTTTTGGATCCTACCGGCGTTTATTAGAGCGGACAATTTGGAGCCGAAGAAATTAATTTCTGGAAAATTTTGACTAAAATAACCAAAATGTTTGGCCTGGACCCCACTGGCGTATATTGATTCCGGATATTAGAAAATTTCTAGAACTGAACAAGATGTACGTCCTGGACCCCACTGGAGTTTATTGAGAAGGAAAATATTTTTTGGCGTTTTTTCCTGAAAATCATCAAAATGTTCGTGCTTGACCCAACCGGCGTCTACTGAAATTTTGTGTGTTAAGAAACAAAGTGCAAAAATGTTCAGCTTAGACCCAACTGGAGTGTATTGAAAAAAGACAATTTTTAGTGATTTAAGTGTTATTTTCAAAATGGAGTTCACCTTGGACCCTACTAACGTGTACTAGGTTATTTGCATTTTTTTCTTCTAGTTAATAAAAATGGCGTTTGGTTTAGACCCGACAGGAGTTTATTAGGGGTATCACCTAATAAGTCCAACCTCACGCCTCATGTAGTTATCTAAGTTGCATTTAAAACATGTTCCAATCTTGCTGTTCATCAGTCCGCCACAAACTAATCTCTATTAGTAGAAATGAAGTGTCGTCGAATAGGAAAAAGAGGAAATTTCATATCAACCACAATTTAAAATGAATTATAACTGTGTAAATAGAAACCAAAGACTGTAAAAGCCTGCCCATTTATAAAGTATGGTTGTACTCCTCTCGAGGTGTAGGTATGAGACTACGTGAATGTTCATTTTAAATTATTGAAGTTACCTTAGTTTAAGTGATTATTTATTGACTAACATTAGGGAAGTAGTTATATTAGTTGAATTGTCGATACATGCAATTATAGAATGTTATTTGTTACAGTTCCGACTTTATTTTTTCGTAGTTAAATGTTTCCAGCATTTCTAATGTAACCGATTGCATTTCTCTTGACTTTGGCAAAGATGTTATACTCTTGTAAATTAATAAGACTGTTAGATAAATACTCTAGCTAATTGTTGCTGAACAGCATGGAAAAATTAAAATAAAAACTTTGTAAAAATCTATATTATCTTTTAATTTTTTCTTACCTCAAATACCTGAAATGTTTATATATATATGTATTATATTTTCACACACACTACTTATAAATATATTGAGCAGTTTACCAGTTCTTTACTAACAAGTATTGGTAAATTGTGTCAAAATAGTTTAACTAATGAAATTGGTCGTACAGTTTGAATTAGTGAATAAATATATTTACACAAATTAACATTTAATTTGAATTTGTCTGCTGGTCATGAAGTCTTAGTTTATAAATAACACTGTAATCTAAACACAAGTGGAAAGTAAACTAACTTTAAAAAATACAATTAAATATTTAAAATAAACTTAGTTATCAATAATTTAAGTGATTACAGACTATCTAACATATCGCTACCGGAGGGAAGCGTTTTAAATTTACAAGTTTTTTAAATGTAATATAGAAATATTATTTAATTTACGCTAGTATAATTTAGTTTGATTTTTAACTATATACCTATGTATGTATATAGATACATAGATATATAGATATATAGATATAGTTTCTGATATCTTATTTATTTGACGTTTGAAATATTTCAATTAAAGAACTCTATGGTCTAGAGTCTAGTGGTTTAAGCGTTGACCCGCCTAGATCACAAGAACACAGTTATCGGGTTCAGTTTCTGGCAGGGAAATTTCATAAACTCAGTTTTCATTTTTATTCTGATCTGGGATCGGCCCCAATGTTCTCCGTTGTATATTAGGTACACATAACAAAAGCTTGAAGTTGCTTGGGAATATGCCAACAAGTATGTTTGTCTGAACACTGATTTATCACGTGGTAACAGAATTAATTATATTTATATTTTCCAAACCCTACTAGATATCTATCTAAAAGGAACACCAATAAAATTTCTGGTTTAATCTGAAATAATTTGGGCCTATTTGAATCAAACTTTTAACGAACAGACAAACATATAAAAATTCTAAAATAATTAGAAATCATATTAAGTGGCCTTTAACGTGGGATTCATTTTAAAAACACAAATAATTTAGTTCTATTCCTGAGTATAGATAATTTGTTTCATAATTAAACTGAAACATGATTCTTTTGAATTAATTCCGAATAATACTACATTTTCATAAGTGCAATGATAATGTAATTTCAATAATACAATACAATTATTTCAAAAACACAAGCAATATTTCATATATTGCGTTTTATCACAAAAATTCCTTTACATAACGACACATTACAAATGCTTTGGTGTGGTTGCATCAGCCTATTGCAGGTTGCTACCATGGCAGCCAATAGTCACGAAGTAATCACAAATTCTCAAGGAAAGTATGTGTTTAACTACATAATAGTAATATAGTTATAAAACATTTTGTTTATAAGAATGTTATAACATTTCTTACTTTCCTGACCCTTCTTCTCATTAAACAGCGATAACACTTTCTTTCCTAAGCGGTTTATATAGAATAGGAAATAGATACTTTTTCTCACTCTTGTAACGCTATACATCCATTTTTACATTTTCATCTTAGCTACGGAACCCTAAAACCAACAGAGCGATAGGATATCAAAACCGGCCGTAAATGAACGTAATCGTTTATTTCTAAGAAGTGTAAACCGCACCTAGTAACCGAAGTATGAAACCGGGCGCCGGATCCTGGCGAGGAACGCCCTTCGATCAAGGATCTACTATCAATGGAATTAGAACAGATACATTGTTAATGGATTAATTCAATTACGTAGACTGTTAGACGGCGACTAATTAGTTTATTATTGATAAACTTTATGAACTCTTGGTAGATTCATAATAAATATAATTTACGCCTTTACACTGAACATAGTCTGAATACTCCCATTTACAATACAACCTATTTCAACAATTGTTCCACGGTTAAGGCTGTCCAATTCTTGAATACGCTTCATATTCTTAGAATACAAGCAAAATTTCTATTAACATTCAAGAACATGGTCAGAAACTATTATCCGCAATATAATGATTATTAATAACTGCGGTCGGGCGGTCTGCTGAATTGGCAAAATAATCCATTGCCATGTGGTAGGGTATTTACCCACCTAGATAGCTACCACCGTTAGTGTCGAGATGCTCCCATGACAAGCTTGAGTTAAGTTCCTGGCCAGGTCTTCGTTCCCTTTTGAACTTCCCGCAAATGTCCATGGGTGACGGTAATCACTTTTCATCAGTAACGCATCTGCTGTACTCCAGCAATAAAAAAAATCATCATAATTTTTCAAGCTCGGACCAAGAATATCCGACATGACTATGTAAAAAGAAAAAAACTTCTATAACCCACATTTACATGTATGGCGATCATCTCTAATTCTTAGTCGTATCGCAGTATTACTATACTATTATATACCGCCAGATAGACTACACCTTCCTGATAAATTTCAATCATATAGACCCAGTCGTTTTTAAGGAAAATAATTATGACGTACCAACATAGACATACATGACATAAACATAATAGTAGAGGAGGCCAAACGGGGATATTGGGATTTACTCGAGCGTGGCAGAATAACATAAGGGGAGAAACCTTGCACCCTATTATGTACCCCCACCATACATTAACCCTTCATATAGATATGGTGGGGTATTTTTTATTCTTCAATTTTTTTTAAACCGTCAGATTATGGAAATTCCTCCACATCATTGTCAGATTATGGGTCAGCACAACAAGGACATCAAGCTGAACCGTCTGTATATTAAGCTGACGCGCTCGAGTATTTCAATGTTACATTTTTTTTGTATTTTCAAAAATCGACCATGATTTTTGGTCGCTTCCAATCGTCAGTCTTTTGGATAGGAGTTCCTTTAGGGTTTACTTAACATCCCTTTTGAATATCTGACGCGCTTGAGCATTACTGTGCGACTCTATTTTTTGAAAACCTGTATACGCTCCCCCCACCTGTGAAAGGACATACATAATATAACCTTTTTTCTTTTTAACATCTAATCTTCACAATCCAAAAGGTCCCCCGCGACGCTCGAATAACTCCACATTTAGCATCTTGGGCTCCTCATCTTTACTATAAGTGTTTTTTTTTACCATTAGCATGGAACCTTAATGACAATAATAATACCACGTATATAGGGCTATGAGCCTCCAAAGACAAAACATCTCATCTCAGCTACCAAAACGGCTCATTGATTCTTCGGATAAGCAATCGGCTAATGCCTACCTTTTTTTTCTACGAGGGGAAATCCGGTTCATGACCATCAGCCACGCGGGGAATCGCGGCCGACATGTGGTATTTGCCACGTCAGGGTGGCGCTAGCACCGCAAGCAAGAAGTGCTATTGCCACTCACAGTCAGGGATACCCACTAAAACCTCTCGGTATTTCTTCCTTCGCCTTATGCTGGGGCTACGGGACAAGCGGACCAACTCTGCGTACCTTGGCCAATGGCCACATCCACTGTCAAGGGAAAGCATAGCCTCCGGTGTCATCGGACTGGTCCTGGCGCTGGGAAATTTGGACTCGCCCCACGGGAGGAGAGGTGAGCACGTGCGGAATACGGCGCGCCTCCATCTCGACAGCATAACAGCTGATGAGAACCTTTCCCCGGAGACCCTAAGCTCTCGGCAGCTGAAGGTCAAGAACCGCCCGCCGACGCCAGCGCGTCCTCTGTGGCGGGAGCAGAGCAAGGACGTATGCTCATGCTCCCGCTCCGCCTCCTCCTTGGCAAGCATTACGCTCGCAGGAGGAGGAGACGGTGTCCCATCCGGGTTTGCTCCTGACCATGGCCGGGACCCAAAGGTCTAGTATGGTAAATACAACTTGTTCTCGTCGCTGCTCTGTCCAAGCGGGGTACACCTTGAGGGTGTGCAGCGCCGTGTCCGCGTCGCCCGTCTGGCAGGCTGGTGCCTACCTGGAACAACGAATCAATATGGCGATCGAGCGAAGTAACATAGCCAGCCTTCTGGACACCTTATCCATAGAAGACGCTGATCTGATAGTCTTAAGGGATTATAGATAAAACGCAATCTAATTAAATTAATCTTTTTATCGTATTAGTTTATTAGCTGATGCCGGCGACTTCGTCTGCGTGGTGCGGTTTTTTAACTATCCCACGTGAAAACTCTTTAATTTTTCGGTATCAAAAGTATCCTATATGTTGACCAGGGATATAAGTTACCACCATACAAAATTTCATTTAAATCGGTCAGTCTTTTCGGAGATTAGCCGGTACAAACAGAGAAACAAAAATTTTAATAAAATCTAAATTAGTTCTATTTCACTTCTTACATCCCCCTGACTCGGTTTTTAGCATTCTTTTTCCATATATACAGAAATTCGACCTCTTCAGTTTTATTATATGTATAGATAATATTTCACTTTCTTAAAATTCAAAGTTTCACGAGAAACGATTTTTTGAAAGTTATATCTGAAGAAGGGCAACTGGTCTTTTTATTACAGGAAAACTCTGGATTTTAAAAGATTAATATATATTTTAGATAATTTTAATAGATTTCAGATATAGCATTTTTTTTTCATATTATAATGCTGGGGCTTCATCTAAGTTAGTGTTAAAGATTTATGTTGTGAACGAAAGCGTCTTATTAGAAAAAAAACGCATAGCCACATTAGTGTACATTGTACTTTATCAATCAATATTTTATTCCATTAACAATATCGCATCTCAAATAACGCATTAAATCTATTGCCATATCTGCGTGAAACGGCTTAAATTTAGCATTTAGTGCTAAATTAGCAAATAAAGCCCCAGGATATGGTAGTTTGTTTCATTCTTGACGAAATCAATTTTAAAATTTTAATTTACATTTTCTTAATTTCGCCACCATTATGCCGTAAATATTCGGTTCACTTCTGTCTTTCATTATTTATAGAAACGATACACTGTTTACTTTAAAAAATAAACCAACTTAATTGTAAAAAAACATTTCATATGTGACTTATAACTGTTTTTATCTTCTTATTTGTTATTTAATAGTGTTTCTAAGATTATGAAGTATTTTCATGGACAAATTGGTGTTTAAAGTATAAAATAATGTTGTGCATAAATAACTGTAAGACTGTTATTGTAAAAATTCGGAACATTTTACAATAACATAATAAAACGGAAAAGAAACGAAATCGAAATATCAGCTAATAAGTCACTTACGCAACTAAAAGTCTGGTCTGTATTTTGGGCAACGCATAGGCGTTGCCATTCAATGTGGTAACGGGGCCAGCGTTTTAGAAACGCTCCCAGCTGACGGTGATTTGGGGCCTATTTATTATTTGCAATTTTTCTAAGCTATATTTGTATATTTTAATTTCAAGTTTTTTATTTTTATGTAAATTAAATTTGAATACAAATACACTTTACAAAGCAATTTATGAAACTTTGTTAAGAATTAAGTTTGTTTAGATTTTATTTTTTTTATGTTTTGTTATAAAAACTGAAAGACAGAAATCAACACGACTATTTCGGCTTTAGTGAGATAAATGATTATATAGTGAAATTGACTTTGAGTCATATAAAACCTACATGTTGATAAGGAAAACTAAAATATGTTATATTCTATCCTAGAAACGGACTATAAATTTTAAATTAATTTCCTTAATCATGATTATATTTAAGGACATATTAAAGGGATGTGTATATATTTCTCTCGCGGGGTTTTTCCAAGTGATGGGTCATACGACGCATGCGCGATAACGAACTATGGGGTATCAACCTCTCGGATTGCCTGACCTGATCACGTGATCATAATAAACAAACGTACATCTTGAAAATCATGTTTTAGCCATATTTACAAAAATATATAATATTATATTAAATTAAACATCTATGGCTATGTTGGCAAAATGCGTATATCTAACCTAACATTATAAGGAGGTAAAGTTGGTGACTTTGTTTGTAAGAAGTAATCTCGTGAAATAGTAAACCGATTTTTAACATTCTTTTACTATTCGAAAGCTACATTACTCCTGAGTGACATAGGCTATATTTGATTGTGATTAATCATTTTTTTTAATAAGTCGTAAATAAACCGACTTGATACTTGCACTATGTTTGCATCAAATACTAAAAGTTACTGGTAAGTACCAAAATTTCTCTTATCATAACGTTAGGGTTGCTATAGTTCAGACAAATGTGCGAAAGTGGCGGCCCTATTATTTTTGGCCAACTTATATCGGTGCATTGATATCTTTTTAATTGTTACATTTTGGTAAACAAATATTATTTAAAATGAACAACAGTTGTAGGATATTAATTGTTTTTGAACATGAGTTTTGTATTTATAAGAAACAACTTTTCAAAGTGTTAAACTTTACGCCACATGAATTGAAAAAAATGTGTTTGTCAACTCCGACGCACGACTACAGTTTACTTCTTAATTTAGATTGTTTTTGAATATGCCCTGATGGATATTATTATATTTTAGATCGGATTAATATGGCGATCCAGCGAGGTAACGTAGCCAGCCTTCTAGAAACCTTACCTATTGACTTTGATAACCTAGGCTCAGTATTCTACTCATAGTCTTAAGGGATTATAGGTAGTGTACAATATAAGTTAAGTTTCCTACACTGCACTAGTTTATAGTTATAATCTATGCTTTATCCGTGCAGGAACGGAGAAAGTATATAATTTCCTTCGACCTGGCGGCCTGTCGTAGGAGGCGACAAAACAACCGACAGCCAGGTGGTAAGGCATTTGCCCGACTGGATGGCTTCCACCCCTGGTCTACAGTATGTCGCCATAACCTTAAGTTGTGTTCCGGCATTAGTGACCAGATTCCGGTCTCCCTTAAGAGCAGCAGCGCATTTGTAGCACCTTTGGGGTTGCAAATGTCCATGGGCGATGGTAATCGCTTTCTATCAAGTGCCGTCTGCCTGTCTGCTGAACTGCTGGACTAAAATTTTTTTTAAAAATATAAAGAGGAAAGATTTGTATTTTTGTATGTTTGTAACGAATAAACTCAAAAATTCCTGGACCGATTTTAAAACTTCTTTCATCATTCGAATGCTACATTAGCCCTAGTTAATATAGGCGATATAAATCCCTAACTTCAATAACCCATAAATCTAAACAAAATACTTAGCGCTGCAATCGGGTTCTACGATTTGATGAAATTTTACGTGTCTTTGAGTGGGTCCCGGGGTAGTTTAGATTCACAATTAGACCCGCTAGGTAGCGTTGGAATCGGGTGGAAATTTTAGATCTTATTTCAAAAACATTGAGGTCAATGTTTCACCTAAAAACAACAGCCAGCTGTAAAC
The DNA here is from genome assembly GCA_039645545.1 of Dendrolimus houi. Taxonomy (NCBI): domain Eukaryota; kingdom Metazoa; phylum Arthropoda; class Insecta; order Lepidoptera; family Lasiocampidae; genus Dendrolimus; species Dendrolimus houi. The sequence goes on from CM077139.1 coordinate 10,411,776, forward strand.
CCCCCCCTATTTTCAGAAATACAAACTTCTTTCGTTACCGTCTCTCTGTATCTTTAAAGTAATAATATTTGTTACCTTAACCCAAATCTATTCTAACGCTTAGGAGATGTAGTTCCACAAAACAGACCTAATAATGATAGGCTTTGCCTATGTAGACTTAGAAGGCCTTATAAGGTAGTCTGTGCATTATGTAATACTCTTATAACCAAAAGAGTCTTCTGCATGGCTCATATAATCCATAATAAATTACCTTCATGCGTTAAAAATTTAGATGATGAATTTTTTTAAATGAAAATTAAGACATTCCTGAAAGAAAAAATATTGTTGCAAGCCGATATTAATCCTTTGCAGGTGTTGTATTACCTCTTTGAAAGTGATCTATTATTTGCGTTAATTTCTTTGTGCACACCGCCGTAAGACGTCATAAAACCTTCTTCCCTCTGCTGGTATTTCATGCGAATTCTCGGAAACCATTAAACTGACCATTTAACGATTTCAAGGACCAGTGAGCGCCATGTTACCTGGAAACCATGTCTAATATACAAATGGATGAGGGTCGGTCAGTCGGGAAATGCAGCAGTCGGTTTTGACTGTGAACGAGGCGTTACCTAGTGCACTTTCGGAGCGGGTATCTTATAACGACGAACTTTGTGCGATTTATGGGGTAACGATTTTCTGTCCTACGGTTTAGTTTTAATGTATTCGGCTATACTTGTAAGAAATATAAATTACGTGTGTATACTTCCAATAAACTTTATGATAATTCCAACGGCATTTTCGAATTTACATCCTACAAATCCCCTACAAATTCGTAACAATATATTACAATATAATATAATGAGTACCTAATTGATAATAAAACGACAATTCGTTTCTTTTAATATTTTTCCCATTATTAATTATTTGTTTAAATTGATTACAATGATTCTAATGAAGTAATACTTCTTTAGAATCATTGTGATTTGGAAATCGACGATGAAATGAAAAAGTGACACTATAAAGCGATATATATATATATATATATATATATATATATATATATCGGATATACAGAAATGAGAGCTTTGAGAAGTATATGTAAGGTTAATGTAAGTGATATGATAAGAAACAGTGTAATAAGGGAACGTTGCGTATTGAAAGACGGTGTAATTGTAGTGACAAGAGTTGAAAAAGGAATATAGAGGTAGTTTGGACATTTAGAATGAACTAGCTGATGCCCGCGACTTGTCCGCGGAGTGCTGTTTTTTAACTTTAATTTAATTTAATTTCTTCTTTCTTTAATTTTTCGGGATCAAAAGTACCCTATATGTTGACCAGGGATATAAGCTACCACTATACAAAATTTCATTTAAATCGGTCCATTCGTTTCAGAGATTAGTACAAACAGACAGACAAACAGAGAAACATAAAATTAAAAAAATCTTAATTAGTTCTATTTCACTTCTTACATCCCCCTGACTTTTTGCATTTTTTTTCATTGTAAAGAAATTCGACATCTACAGTTTTATTATATGTATATAGATATAGATAGATGAATGAAAGTAGAATCACAAAACAAGTATACGACAGCAATGTAACTGGTAGAGTCGACACCGCCCGCACCGCGACGTATTCACCACGATCAAGTTGAAGATACTTTGAAGAATGGTCAAGTAAAAAGCAATTTAGATGCGTGTATATATGAAGAGAATAATGAAAGTTGATGAACCGAAGTATTTGTCAGAATCGTAGCACATTCGTCGTCTCTGCCTACCCCAATGGGAAACTAGCATGATAATATGTATATATACTGTATGCTAAAGTGTTATTTATAACAGTGCCATAGCTAGGAAAGCTAAGCAATAATCAATCTAAAAACATAATCTCTTCACGCCCTCTGAGGTCAACCATATCGTATCAATATACCCATATAAATATTCTATAGGCTATCGTCACAAATTGTAAGGAAATAATTACTTTAGATATCTCTGAGATTGCTATCGAAAGCAACAATGTTGCGTATATATTGCTGAGATTGGAGAGAGTGTTGCTTGCTTGTGATGCGACGCCTAACTTTGTTTAGATGCAGTTTTGAACAATGAAATCTGTAGAGACTCCTAATACATTTGTTTTATTTTACCTTTTTTTGTACTATTTTTTCCGTTCATGTTACGTTAGTGTCGTTTGATATTGAGATGATGGCATCAAGGCATCCAAGTCCTTGAGTTTAATTGGTTTTAAACTTTTAAAGACCTCCTTATCCTACTGGGCAAAATTGTTAACGTTCTTGTTGTATTAAGAATTCACACCTTAGCTTCTTCATTTAGAAAAAGTAAACATGTAAACATCGTGGTGCTGTGGTTGCCCCTTCCTCTTTTCCGCTGTATAATTTCCGCTAGTGATTAAGATGATCTGTTTTATATTTAATAATTTTTTTATAGAATCCGTATGGTTTTACTACCTAGCGCTTTCCCATAATGCTATTAAAGTACACTAGGCACTTTCAGACTTATACTACAGGTAGTATATGTTATTTAGTAATCTGAAAGTACTGAAAATAATAATCTATCTCCAATAATCCCCGGACACTTTTTAAGTTGCTTCTTTTACTACTGAAAATAAAAGCAAACTAATAGATAATAGAATGGTTTAAAAATATTAGGTATTATTATTACATAGGGTAAGTTTTTAGTTAATTTTCTTTTTGTTTGGTATTTTAATTAAAATGGTCATTTTAAATATTCTATCTCAATCAAATCTATCTTTACCAAAACGACTCATTGACTCTTCCGGTGATCAGAGGGCTGGTGCTTACCTCGGGCAACGGATCAGTATGACGATCCAGCGAGGAAACGTAGCCAGCCTTCTTACCCATAGAAGACGGTGATCTAGGCTCAGTATTCTACTTATAGTGTTGAGTTACTATGGGTAGGATACAATACAAATAAGTTTTCTTTTATTATATTCGATTATGTGTAATTTTATAATTGTAAATTATGTAAATAAATTCAGCAACTCAAAAGAAAATTAAATTAAAGTTATTGAATTGAAACGCATTGTTTCTAAAATGTTATGGAATCAACTATATTATCTTATCTTTATTTACTCTAACTCGGAACTAGAGTGCCCTGTTCAACGTAGAAGCGCGCAGGTTCATGCATCTGGCATTCAGAGAGGATGTGGAATACAGTCTCGGGTTTTCCAGTTCTACATACATGAAAGGTCCTCTTTGCACTTGAAGCAGCTCAAGTACTCCAAGAACTCTCCGTACCCTATAAGCCTGAAGACTTCTTGAATAATACATGCAATACAAATAAAAGTAAAAAACAATTTCTAAATAACAACTCCACGCTTTCCCTGCGCGTTGTAAGTGGGTTAACGCAAGAAAGCGTCGTGGTACGCGCGGGCCGCAAACCGCGCATGACCGCGGGACACCTGCGCCAGCGCACAGCCCTCATTCACTGTGACAAAGGCGCTATCTCACTGATTACGCGCCTGTTTGTATACAAAAATAAATGGCTTGTTATTTACGATCTTTACTATAAAGCTATTCTTTGAGTTATCAAATTATGGGAATTATAGCTTTAAATCTCTCTTGAGCGGTTAACATAAGCAGATGTCTTAGAATCAGTTGTAGTCCTTCCAAGTCCTGGATGCCGCTCAGCAGGGCCCCTATTTTTCACAAGGGGAAAACCGTTTGAGGATTAACTGCGGGGGAAACGCGGTGCGGAGTGCGGGATTCGCCACGTTACAGTAGGAGTAGCATCGCAAGTAAAAAAGGCTATTGCTCGCTACGGTCGAGGATACCCACTAAAAGCTCTCGGTGTTCCTTCCTGTGCCTTATGCTAAGGCAACAGGAATGCCGAAACTAGATACATATCCATACCGAGGGGAACCATGACCCCTGACATCGTCAGTCTCTATCCGGCGTGGGGCGACTAAATATCCCGACCGGAGAAATGAGCGCGCGCGGAACACGACGCGCTCTTTTCTCTTCAGCGGGTCCCCTGTATTAACGTAACGCTGCCAAGATGATAAATCACTCTTCTGTTGACACCAAAATGCCGAGATACGTGGGACACAATTCTTCCCGCTTGTAGCACTCCTAAGGCTCTTTGCATTTCATCAGCAGTTAAATGAAGTCGCTTCATGACATAAAAATGTCTTACCACTCAATTTTTCAAATAAAATAGAATAAAATTATTGTTAAAATGATAAAAGTGAGATCAGGGAATAAAAACGCATGAAATCGGGGAAAATAATTGAAGTTAATTTTTGTGAAAATAAAACACAATCGAGAATGTTCTATTTTTAAACTCAGCCAGTATATGTTTCCGAGAACAAAAAAGATTGTATACCAACCTACTTTGCTAGAAAAGAAATTTCAATTAATAAAACTTGGCATTCCTGCAAATGATGTGTATTGATTAGACTTCTTGACCGACTTCCAAAAGGAGGAGGTTCTTAATTCAACTATGTTTTTTTGTTGTATGTTTCTTACGCGATTACTCCGTCAATTGTGAACCGATTTTCAAATTATTTTTATTTAAAAAAGTATACTCCTTAGGTGGTCCCATTGTCACTAAGTTAGAATCGACGAGTGGATCCCAGGAAAATCGAGAGCAACCATGGCCATTGTTAAAAAGCGCTGCAAAAATAAATATTTTCTACAACATGTTGAAGTCGGTGCCAGGTAAATGTAAAAATCAACAACAAAATTGCAAAATGCACCGACTTCAAAATGTTGTAGAAATTATTTATTTGAAACCGAGTTCAAAAAGGAGGAGGTTCTCAATTCGTATGTATATTCGTTACTCGATTTCTTAGTCCATTGTGACCCAATTTACAAACTTTTTCTTTTAATCGAAAGGTTATACTCCCGAGTTGGTCCTACCATCTCAGGATCTGATGAGTGGATTCCAAGGAATTAGAGAAACTCACGAAAATTAATAACAGACTTCTTAGTAACACGATATCTCCGTCAATTCTAAACTGATTTTCATTATTTTTTTACTCGTAAGTCTATACTCCCGAGGTGGCGCCATGTCACGTAATCATGATCTGGTGAGTGGATTCCAGGCGAATCGAGAGTGACCATTACTTATTAAAGAAAAGCCGTGCGCATTACAAAAGCTTGTATACGCGTGTAGCTATTGCATTTACTACAGGCGCTTAATTTTTTTTATCCATGTTACGCAATTTCTCCGTCAATTGTGGATCAATTAAATTTTTTTTTCTTTATTCGTAAGTATATACTCCCGAAGTAATTTCATGCTCACGTAGTCAGGATCTGATGAGTGAATCGCAACGAAATCGGGAGCAACCCTTGTTGTGGAGCATACACATTGAAGAGTGAGATGGCAAATTTGTATTCGCGTGCCCGTTGTACAATTTCTACAGGTGCTTAATCTATTATCTCTAAAGCTATTGAAGTATTGGCGCAACTAAAAAGGAAAAATAATATTTTTTTAATAAAAACAAACCGACTTCACACTAAAAACCAAAAAATAAATATTTAACTGACTTCTTTCTACAATATTTTGAAGATGGTGTCGAATAAAACCAAAAAATTACTATATTTTGTAAATTTGATATTTTTCTTTTATGTTTAACTTGGCATCGACTTTAAGATGTTGTAGATTGTAGAAAGAAGTCGGTTAAACATTTTTTTTATTTCTAGTGTGAAGCCGGTTTTGTCTTTGCTAAAGTTTTTATTTGATTTTTAGTTTTTTTGACTCTTTAGTTTCAAGTCAGTTTTGTTTTTGATAAAAAAATGTGTTTGTGCATATTACTGTGCTATTTTTAAATACATATATTATTATTGAAAGCTTAAGGCTTTTGATGTCCTTATAACTCAGTTGAAAATATTTTTATTGTTGAAGCATGCACAAATTCTAATGAGTATTAAATGCAAGCGATTTACATAACTCTATACAATTATGTACGTACCAGCGATGGAAAAGCAGGTGTATATGGCGCCATGTGTTAATGTAGGACAGACTATGTGTGTTTTTAAAAATGTACGCCTGAGTAAGTTGTCTGTGAACTGTCTATTCAAGTAATCTAGATAAACATTTTAGGATGTGTTTTTGCGATACTAACAAGCCTATTCAACTGAAGGTCCATGTACTTAATACACATTAGCTATGCCCGCCATTTAATTCATGCAATACCTGGACATTAGGACTCATAATTATGTTCTGAACCTTGCAAGATATAACAATGAAAATGCCCAAAAATCTATAGTATTATAAAATTGTAAAAATGCCGTGTTTGTATATTGAATTTTTAAAAAAAAAACTACTGGGCCTATAGGCTATCCACTACTATATGTACGATTAACTGTTTGTTACCCGTGACTTCGTTGGCGTGGATTTTTTTTTCGCGTCACCCTAATTTTAAAAGTAGGCTAGGTTACTCCTTATAACATCAGCTATCTGCCAGTGAAAGTCCCGTCAAAATCGATCCAACGGTTTCAGAAGAGAAGCACGAAATTTTACACACCTACTTTTAGTTAGAAATCAATATACAAGTGTATCGGCGTTTTCGGAAATTCAACCCCTAAGGAGGTGAAAAGGAGGATGATTTGTTCAAACTAGACCCACTAGCGAAGCCGCGAGCTACAGCTATTTATAGATACTAGTGGTCACCCGTGATCGAAATTCGACCATAATAATTAATGCCAAACACTATAAACTTCTATAATCACAGATTTCGCCAAGGCTACACTATTAATTTGACTTGAACAATAAACAAAAGTGTAATATGCGTGTGTGTCAAATACATGGTAGTGTGTGTAATGTTTTTTTATTGATTTAATATATTTCTAATGCATAATTTTTAAAAAATATTAGCATAAGTGTGCGAAATTTCATACTCCTCCGTCCGCGCAATTTTCGTAAAAAGCGGTACAAAGTTTTTGCTTCACGTATTAATATATAGATACATATACATTGTTTTTCTTTGTAAGATCATTTTCGTAGATTACATACAGGGTTTTTACAATAAATTACACTATTTAATTGTGTTTAAAAATATTGTTACGAGCTACAGCACTCGAATTAAAAATGCCGTTGTAACTACTATAGAATTTATTAGAACTGTACAAATACGTATAAAACAAATACAAATAAAACTAGATGCAACCAGTTCACACTGCACGATTCAATACAATTCGAACGCGCAAAGTCCGTCGTCTTTATCGCTAATCGAGAGTACTAGAGAACGTCTTACTCGTTTCGTAGTCGTAGCTTGACTGCCCCCGCCCCTCTATTCGGGCATCGTCTTATACTAACTACACAGTACAAAGAAATTGGCGGCGCACACTGAGTTTCTAAGAAATATTAATTTGCCCACCTGCGACCGTCCACAAAGTCGAAAACAATAACAATAGGGATTAGTTCGACGCTAATGATGGTTATAAAACAAATAAAAAGACAATAGCATGTTTTTCTTAACTACAAATTCAAAAGACAAAAAAGTTCCTTAATCCGGGAGGACAATAAGCTGCGCTTACAATAGGCTGTGCGGATTATCTTTGACGGCATGTAACAATATCTTAGACAACTTAAGCCACGTCGAAGTAAAATATAATAGTAGACAATGTCTTATATTAATCATGTAAAGACACAATTTAACTAAAATTTTATCCAAAAAATTATCTTGTAAAAAAAACAGGTATAGATGTATATAGTAGTAGTGTAACGACATTAGAACGCGTGTATTTACTTTAGTTAATTCAAGCTTAAATAAATACAAACTATACTATAAAACTGTGACAATGTACTCATACGCGTCTGGTATGACAATGCGTCCCATTTGGTATTCAAATCCCGTATTCGACTCTTGCGCAATTCACATATCCCCGATTTACACTAGAAAATACTAAAACAATTACACACGAACAGTTTTGGGCGTAATCGTAGAAATTTGTCCAAAGAATTTTAATTTTATATGTGGTTTTATTTAAAGCTTTGTGGTTAATCGGTTAGAACTTAGAACAGAATGAAAACGGTGAATTAGTTCCAATTTTTTAGATACAATAAAGTAAATAATAATTTAAGTGAAATTATAATTAAAATTATTTAATGAAAAATAAATAATTTCCCGCCACTGTTGTCTTAATATTTTCCTTAGTTTAAGCGGTTGCCGGGAAGAGATCGCTTTAAGCAATAAGGTCGCCCTTTGTTCAACATTTAGTAGGTACCTAGTTTTAAGAACGTAGTTGTTATTTTTGGTGAACATTAAAGCGTTTTCATTCATTCATTCATTCATATTTATTTAAATTATAATCATATCGTCTTAACATTTAAATTAATATATAACCATACTTAAAAATAACATTTTCATATAAATTAAACAGTATAAACGAATTGTGTATACAAATTAAATTTACTTAGTAAATCCAGTGCCAGACCCCTATTAGTTGGGAACGTTCCCTAAAGACTGGCCGCATTCCCTTTTTAAATGGCAACGCTACTGCGTTGGAAATAATGAAAAAGTGCCGACTTGGAGCATGTATCGATGGCTTAAAATTAAATTAATAGAGTCGAAATATAAACTGCATCAACTACCACATACATCCTCTCAGTGTAGGAATGGAGAAAGAATACAATTTCCTGCGACCGGGCGACCTGTCGTAAGATACGACAAAACAACCCTTAGCCAGGTGGTATGGTTTTTGCCCGACTGGAGGGCTACCACTCCTGGTCTGAGTATGTCTCCATAACAACCTTGAGTTGTGTTCCGGCATTAGTGGCCAAGTTCGAGTCTTTTTTTATATTAAATAGGTTTGCGTTTGACCACAATCACGTCCAATGCCGGACGATGATGCGGTCGAAGATGGAGCACGCTTAAAGTCGTACTTTAGAGAGCGGCAGCACATTGGTAACACCTTTGATGTTACAAATGTCCATAGGCGATGGTAACCGGTTTCCATCAGACAGGCCGTCTGCCTGTCTGCTGATCTCATGCAATAAAAAAACATAAATGATAGACATAAATTAAGTCTGTGTATTGAGTGTCATAAGAAAGCTGTTTTCACTTTGAATGGGAAATGGAAACCTCTGGCTAGAGTCCACTGCCGGCATGTAGGGTGACAAACGAATAAGCAAGTTATCAGACTTGTATATTAAATTCTTGTTTATATTTATTTATGATACTATGCAGCTGTACAACATAAGACTATCTCCACCAATAAATATTTTCGAAAGAGGACTTAAAATATATGTAGGAAACCTTATAAACACACAAGATCCGACGGACAGACAAAAAAAATACTAACTGTGATATTGTTTCACGATTCCTATAAATATAATATAATGTACATAGCTACTAGTATACATAGCTGATAATTACGTTGGCTTATATGTACGACTAGCTGTGCCCGCGACATTGTCTGCGTGGAATATTACCCTAAAAAAGTAGCCAAGTTACTCCTTAGAATATCAGCTATTTGCCAGTGAAATTCACGTCAAAATCGTTTCAGCCATTTCAGAGATTAGCCGGAACATCCAGACACAAAAATCTTTAAATAAATTTTAGGAATCTCCTAGTCCTAATTATCCCTGATTTTTTCACATATTTATTTGGACATTACAAACAGACACTCCAATTTTATTTATTTGTATAGATTTAGATTATAATGTATATGTTACGGGCAATTTGATAAATCCGATCACTATGAATAATGATCGGTCTGTATACATAATGCCCGTGTCAAGTGGGCAATGTAAATAAAACTGCATGATTGATCACTTTTCCCGGTCAGTATGAATGAACTTTAGTTTTTTTTGTCTTTATAGGCTGATTATACTTACGTCCAGCGACCTTCTACCGCCCCTCACAACTTTCGTATTTTAAAATCTATATAATTGACATATACATAGATTCGTTGATATTTATCATAATGACATCTCTAAACTTTGTTTGCCAAGCCATAAAGTAAAAAAAGGGACAGAAAATTGATTTTTTTACCTTTCAATAAGAATAACGTAATCTGGATCGTCGAAACTAACCCAAACTAGTTAGTTTTGGTTAGATTTGACGATCCAGAAGAAATAAAGAGGACGCTGAAAGAAAAGAACTTCCCAAGTGCGCCACATTTCAGGGGTGGGGACAGACCTGGCTACTTCTTCTACATCATATTTAGTCATCTCAATCAAGTCACCCCAGACTTACGTGATTTTAGGAAAGATGAAATTTTCAGTATCGGTAGTTTAACATAAACTTAGAAAGGAATGTATACTTGCTAAGCTGAAAGCGGGGCCGTTTTTCAGGTAGCAGGTATCAAAGGTGGAAAATGACCTAACTTACGTCAAAGTAACAAGGCTAGTTTTTATATATGTCATATATGATATTTTTATAAACGAAGATTACAGTTGCCAGACACTTCCTGTGGGCCATAACTTTGGACAGAAACTTTTAAAAAAAATGAGAACTTACGTCATTTTAGGAAAGCTAAATTTTATATATATTGTCAAGTATAATATTTTAAAATAGTTTCCAATGAGCCAGACAAATCTGACGGGCCAAACATCTTCCCATGGTTATTTTCCACCTTTGATAGCTACTACCTGAAAAACGGCCCCGCATTCAGCTTAGCGAGTATCCATTCCTTTCTAATTTTATATTAAACTACCGATCCTAAAAATTTCATCTTTCCTAAAATCACGTAAGTCTGGGGTGACTGAGATCTCTATTTATCAATGCATGTTTGCTAGGTGTCATTTGTTAATGCAATTACAATTCTGCTGCAGATAAACATAAAACAATAATTATTACTGGCGCATTAAAAGATACAAAAATTAAAACCCTCAAACGAAACCGCCATCAAGTAGCGCATTCATATAAACTTTAATAAACCATTCTTGATTATTAATACTAAAGCAAAACAATCATAAGCGACGCTCAGGAACCGCACAAAAATCTTTTAAAAGTTATATAATAGGTTGGGGAAAAAGTCATTTCGCATATACTATGTATGAACTTGTAATAAGATCTCTTTGGCTATACCATTTGTATCTGGCTGGATTTTGTATCATTAAAAAGTTTTAATTTTAAAGAAGACAATTCCAAATTCAAATTAGGAAAAAGTGTGATTTTCATTTGTTTTTCTTATTGTTAAAATGAGTGAATCTAATGAAGAAATTCGATACATTTTAAAATTTTACTACAAAAAAGGTAAAAATACAACACAAGCCGCGAAAAAAATTTGTGATGTTTATGGGCCTAACGCAGTATCTGTGAGAGTAGCGCAAGTTTGGTTTAAGCGTTTTCAATCCGGAAATTTTGATATCAAAGATGCACGTCGCTCTGGTCGCCCTGTTACGGACAAAATTGATGGCATTTTTGAAAAAGTCGAGCAGGGTCGGCATATTAGTAGTTAAGATGTAGCTGGAGAACTGGGAATTGACCACAAAACGGTTTTGGTGCATTTGAAAAAAGCTGGGTACACAAAAAAGCTAGATATTTGGGTGCCTTATGAGCTCACTGAAAGAAACCTAATGAACCGTGTACTCATTTGTGATTCTTTATTACGACGTAATGAAACCGAACCATTTTTGAAGAAGCTGATAGCTGGTGATGAATAGTGGATCACGTACGACAAGAACGTGCGAAAAAGATCGTGGTCAAAGGCCGGTCAGGCTCCACAGACTGTGGCGAAACCCGGGTTAACTCGCAACAAGGTGATGCTGTGTGTATAGTGGGATTGGAAGGGCATTGTTCATTATGAGCTGTTACCGCCAGGCAGGATCATCGATTCTGAACTGTAGTGCGAACAACTGATGAGATTAAAGCAAAAAGTTAAGAGAAAGCAGCCGGAAGTAATCAACAGAACGGGTGTGGTTTTTCACTATGATAACGCTAGACCTCACACATCTTTAGCCACCCAGCAAAAATTACGAGAGTTTGGCTGGGAGGTGTTAATGCATCCGCCGTATAGTCCTGACCTTGCACCTTCAGATTTTCACCTGTTTCGGTCTCTGCAGAATACCTTAGGCAGTGTCAAGTTAACATCACGAGAGGACTGCCAAAACCACTTGTCGCAGTTTTTTGATCAGAAGCCCCAAAATTTTTATAGCAACGGGATCACGTCCCTACCTACAAGATGGCAAAAAGTTATCCAACAAAATGGCACCTACATACTTTAGTCAAATGTAAATAAACTTTATAAAAAAACTTTTTGAATTTTTATATAAAATGCGAAGAAACTTTTTCCCCAACCTAATATATATAGTCGTTGCAAATATAGGTTTTTTAAAAATCATCAAGTTTTTTAAGGTCGGTGGGGCATTGGTATCACCTTTGATGTTACAAAAGGTCATAGGCGATGGTACTTTCCACCAGGTAACCCCTCAATCTGCTGTACTTCAGTAATAAAAAAAGAGACAAAATGTCCTATGAGTCATTTATGTCGAAAATAAGTCCGTACGTAATAAAAACTCCCACTCCAATATCTTAATTTTTTTCAAATATGCGTCATTTTAAAACCTCAAGTGTCAGCTAACATTTTATTGTTTATCAAAAGGGCTTATACGCCTGATAGATTTTAGTATAACAATTTAATGAGCAAATTAATTGTGTCAAAGTCAACAGCCATAGAAAACCATAGCAAGCCCCACTTTACACTTTTGCCTGAATTAAAATCTATTGATTGATAAATTGATAAAGCTTTTCGTAAGTCAAGTTTCATTTTGATATTTCTCGAGATGTTATTTATAAAATAATGTAGGGGATTTTTGGATTTACAACGACATTTTACTGCTTATATTATTTATAGCGATTATAATGAACCAATGATCACTTCTGTATTTTCTTTTATTACTATATTTGGGATATCCTTTCCTCCTTCTTTACCGCCATAACAAACTTAAGTTGTCTTATGATCGTTGGCCAGAATCCAACCACCCCTTAGAGGCCGGCAGCACCATGACAGCACCTTTGGTGTTACCAGTGTCCATAGGCAATCTCCATCATCAGATAAATCGTCAGATAGTATACTGTATTTCAGCAATACGAAACAACTTCTCTACTATAGCATGGCATATGTCCTCAGTCACATCACAAATCATCATGTCATGTCTCACCATCTTTTATTTGTCTACCTTTACTATCTTATTCATTTAACTTCGAGTTTAACATTCTTCTGTCATATGAATTTAATTCCTCCACATTACATGACCATATCACCTTAATTATATTCCTCTCAACTTTTCAGTCACTGGTGCACCTCTCAAAACTTCGTCATCTTTTCATTGTCGAGTTAGTTATTGATAAGTCGGAGTGCGCGCTTAGGCTTAGAGGCTTGAGAGATCAAAACTTATAGGTCTCCGGCCGCGCTAAGTTATCTTAATTTGACTCGGTACTGCCAAAATAATTTTAATTTCAAACATAAAATAATCAACGAGAACTCTACAACAAAACATGACGAATGCTGCTCAATCCGACTAAATCTTCTGATAGGCTTACCCCTCGAAGGGATATTATTATATTTAAAGTAGATTGATAATTTTCACAACATCTAGAGGGAGTAAGTACCTCTTAGTATTATAGGAGAAATATTCCCGCAGTCTGTTTTTCCGGTTACCTACAACCTGGGTCTTCAAATACCTTGTGAATGAATATGTATGTACCTTCTAGATAAGCGTGCTCCATCTTAGACTATATCTCCGCATAGGATCAGGCGAGATCATGGTCAAACGCGGGACATTCAATAAAAAAATATCCTCCTGAAGTCTCTAATATATCAAAAGGCTTTTACGCGCGGAAAACCTCGATATAATGCGATCCTCTCGCCACCAGATGGCAGCGGAGGAAGGCGATTCTATTATATACGGATGCGCGGGCGCCACGCCGCGCATTGCCCGACTCGGCTTAAACGCGAACGCACATCTGTGTATTGAGAGTACGCAACGCGGTGCAGTATTACGAACTGTTGTGTTACTGTGCTACCATGGATATTGTCACCCTCGATCCAACTGGACTATATTAAGAGACATCATGGACCACACCCTCGACCCCACTGGTCAGTACTGAAATATTTATTAACGTAAAATAAATCTAATAAGAATCTGATAAAATGGACTTAAAAGTATTAGATCCTACCGGGCAATATTAGCAGCGAAGATGATCGGCTTGGATCCTACAGAGATATACTAATGAGACTCAATATGTGCTGCGGAAAAAGGAGGATCTTCACAGGAACAAGTCCGGGGGAGACATCGTCCTGCAGGAAGAGAAGGTTCACTTCATCGCATTACCGCTGCCCTATAACAACACATCGCGCCTGTAAATACTATGAATAAAGGGAACGTGCCCGCAAGGTCATTGGATGGGAATCAGCTGATTCGCGCGCCGCGGCCAATCCGGAAACAATTTGTACATACAATAAACAACGAGCTGAAAATTCACCAAACATACTTCCAAGAAAATTAATTTGAATTCCACGTGAGTATAACATTTATTTTATTTCTCTTTTCAATGGAAATGGCTGGCGTGGAGATATTTAAATTTGGAATTCTGCGCATATTCGAATGTTTTGAATGTGCACTTTTTGGAACTGGCGGCCATTTTCGTTAGTTTGTTTTAGTTACCTAACTATTGTGAAGATTTAATCGATGATGACCGACATAAGACAAAGAGCAGGCGGGCAGCTGGCGCTCGTGGCGGACACGAGACGTGCACGCTGCATATTAAAGTTCGAAGCACAGCTGTAATCCTTCCTATAGCGGCGGGTGCCTAATTCGGACATTCTCATGTTTGTAACGGGTGCATTACTTTATAATTAGAATCCGGGCATCTGGTGGAGGGTGGACCGTACTTTACTCGCATTAAGCTCGAAGATAAGGTGTTAATTTTCAAGTTTTCTGGCCGAATTTCGGCCAGTATCGCGATTTTTATGGCACCGACCGCGAGTTCGTTGACCGGACATATTTTATTTCATCGCGCGCTTCCACGTACACACACAGAAACGTTGCATGCACACAGGCGCGTGACATCACGCACACACTCGCGCCCCACCTCTGAATGTTTGCGTCCAGTTTCGCGTAAACACAACGCGCTCGCTTGTAACACGAATGTAATCGTTGCCCATAAAATTAATTATCTTTATTGTGTCATATTATCTTTCTAGATTTCCACAGATTGCAAAAAAAAAGAAAATTTTCATATTTATATAACAATCTCAATTAAAATTCACTATTTATGCATATTCACATACAACATAGATTGTTTGTTACACGTAGATTCTTTAAGTCATAAGCTATTTTTAACACAAAAAATTAAACTTTACCTTTGCACGAATAGTATATTTTTAATCCCTGATAGTAAATGAATCGACATATATATGCTATAATTGTAACTAGTGATGATCCATTCGCTATAACTACCTCATGGGGAACAAGCAAGGTAATATGTACGCAAATTATCCCTTTAATTGAGAGATTACATAAAGTAGATAGTTTAGAATTCAATAAGTAAATACACTAATGAGCGAATTTATATACAGGTGTTTAATAATCGCAACACGGTCGGGTTGGTATCATAATATCTTAAGATTAACAAGGCGCGTAATGTGCTTGTGTTTGCCGAATTATTCCAGTTCAACAACCGGGCGAACGTCCGATCGGGAGTTCAAAATAGACGCGGACACGAATTCACCACGTTCCTCGGCGACAACACATCAAAAATGTCGTTTTAATGATATAATATAACACAAGAAAAACATACGGCCAGTATTAAAATGTATCAGATCAAAAAGCTAAACATTTCAGAACGAAACAAATTATGCAACTTTGGAAAAAAATTGGATTTGGAAGTCTGTCAAATGTCATATGAAAAACGTCACGCTCGTGTTCCTTATGACGCGTGAGTATAGCTATATCGAGCGTGACACTATATAGATCAGTGGGCCGTGATATTTAATTTGGCACATGGTGGATGCAAAGTTGGGCAATTTAATATTTCGCGATGAACCTCCTTGACCCCGCGCAAGCCTCGGTCTGCAGCGTGGCCTGTTTTTGGCATTGCGTCATCATAGGTCACTACCTCCCTAGCCCGCCTTATTTTTTTGCTCATAAACTTATGCTCATCACGTTGGGTTCTTCCTTTGTTAGACCATTTAAACTCATACCAGCTATTTTGGAAACTTAATATAGCCAAGACGAATCGTGTCGTAACTTAATGTGGCGTCATTTGATTGTGATAAAACTTGAGCTATTTTATTTTCTTTTTAAGGGCAAATGGCGGCAATAAAACTATGTATATGGGAGACAAAGGCTTCATTTCCGAGAGATCGCTTGTGTTCTGATAATTAAGCAAAAAATATTACACGTGTTATAAAGGTATAATACACAAAAACATGGCTTAAAATTTTCCGCCTAACAACAATAGTCCCCATAATTGTAGTCATGTTTTCATGACTTCTTCCATAGAGTTTACAGAATCTATGGCAGTTAATATTAAATCATTAGTACTCATCAGACACGCATAATATATAATTGATAGAGACATAATAATTGAATACTAAATAATAATATAATCATAATATGTATACGTAGTCATAAGGACCACCAATTGCTTGTAACTAAAACTACAAAAAATTGTATGCCTGTCAAAGGCGAACATCTAACTTTTACCATTTAGCATAGCATCTGCAAAAATGTCCATGTTTCAAACAAATAACTTTAACTTTGATCTAATTCGAAGGGCTTAAATTTTAAATCATGGGATACAGTATGTACTGCTTAGACAGTATTTCAGGCTGCGTTTATTGTTACAAATACTACGTGTTGACCCCGCCAATCCGCCTTGGTTTTATTTATTTATGTGGACTTGACTTTATATTGTTGGTCAAAATGACCTTAAAGCTTTACTGGGTCGAGCTCGAGCCCGAATGCAGCTGGTATGGAGCCCCCTAAGAAGCTTTAACGCAGTGGGACTGTTGCATGTTGCCATGAAAGAGATTTGAACAAATACAATGTCCAATCCCCTTTTTTTCTAACGAGAGAAGTCCCTTTGAGGACTATCCACCGTGGGGGAAACGCGGTGGAGAGTGTGGTATTCGCCACGCTAGGGTGGCATGCGGCTCTGCGAAGCCCTGGCAAACGGTGACCCCGCGGCCTCGTCCATTGCCGGGGGAGCTACGTCCCCGGCGTCTTCTTGCTCTCTTTTTGGCGTGGGGCGGTCTCTAACGCGGAAAGAAAGGTGAGTTCGCGCGGAATACCGACACGGCCCCATCTCGACAACATTAACGGTGGGTGAGAACCCTTCCTCAGGGAAGCTCAAGACAGCAGAAGGTCTAATGACCCAAAAAAAGAGGAGACGGTGTCCCATCCAGGAGAATGTAGACCCCCTCCCTAAATTGAGGAAGACCAAGCCTAACTATAGAATTACTTTTCGATTGATAGTACATATAGAAGGTGTCAAACAAACAAAGATTTCTGTTCTTGCCAAAATGGTGACGGAGCCCTAAAAAAATTAAACCTAAAATGCAAATTTAACGTTCATCTAGCAAAACAAACAAATTGCAAGAGAAGTCACGGCCTAAATCAATGTCGCAAGTGAAATACAGGCGACCGAACGACCAATACATAACCGTCTATAAAAAGAGAACGCGAAACAATCAAGGTTGCGTCAATACGATAACAGAACAAGACACAAATGACGAAATTAAAAAATGCATGCAATATTTTTTTTTACTGGTTTTGCGTTGCATTTATATGCATAGCATTTTTAATTTAATATCGAACTGGTTACGAATGTTGCCAGTAATCGGGGTAATTGCTTTCAGACACCTTTGACATTCATGAAGATTGAGTGCCTTGCATGTTTGATATAAATAAGTGAATTCGTTTTTGTCAAACATTCGTATAACCTGACCATAACATCTAGAACAAGAACTAATTTTACTACAAACTTTTTGTCTTCTGACAATTTTCTATGTTATGTCAGTGAATTACAAACAAAGTTCAATTTATCCATTTTATTTTAATTTTAACGTTGATGTGAGTTTAGAATTCGCTAAAAATAACTAAATACGGATAAAAAACAATACTAAGTTTCACATGAGCAATGATCTTTAAAATTTACCAAGGATGCCTAGCGGAGTTGCAAACAAAAATGTTTTTGTTAATTCGATGATATTTACCAAAGAACCGCCATCACAGGTTTTTAATGGTGCTTAGCTTCATTACAAACCTGTGATGGAATGGTAATGGAAGAAGCTTCTTTTAATCGAATAATTGTCCTGTTAATCAGTTACAAGGTGTTTGTTATAAAGCTCTGGCTTACAAAATTAGAGCCATTATTGTTAAAGTAAATATCACAGCTTATGTTGACAAAAATTGCATTATGTTTGACGTAATGGTAAAAGTTACTACCAAAATTATTTTTGTCATAATGTTGAGGTTGCTAGAATTGGGACAAATGTGCGAAAGTTGGCTCTTTTTGGCCAATGTTTACAGAGTTAAAATCTTGGGCCACAAAAGTGATAGACTGAAAACGTCTCTACTCAGCTGAGATGAGAATGTTGAGATGGATGTGTTACAAGAATGGATTAGGTGAGAAATGAGTACGTTAGAGGGCCTTTGAAATTTGCACCCGTGCCTGATGTACTGAGGAGGGATGAAAAACATGAGACGAAAAGCGTGTTAAATTAAAAAAATTACTTACGGTCTTATTCATATAGAGTAAAAGTAAGTTTGAAGGCTTGATAATGATTCTTAAAAAAGCCTTCAAACTTACTCTAACTCATTAAAAATAAGACCGTACAAGTTTAGAGGTAGACCAAAAAGAGATCGATAGTTTGTCTGAAAGATAACTTTATTGTAACAAAAGCAAGCCTATCTTCCTTCCCTAGTATATAATCTACTGTATAGTTAAATTTCAGTAAGATTTGTTTAGTCATAAAAAGGTAACAAACAGAATTATATTCGTGTTTATATTATGACTATGAAGTTTGTATGTAAACTTCATCAAATAGAAATTCTCTCAGCTGCTAATTTACATGATCAACTAACATAACTGACTTTATTTTACGTAAACTTTATAATATATAATTTAATTACATATAAATGCAGATGTAAATACGTCTAGACATCACAAAATATTACATATTGCCTTTCATTATGCAAAAAAATTATTAAATGGTTACCTGAAAATGTCAACAAAGAGCTTGAGATCAATTTTTACGTTGCCATTTTTTACATTGTAAATGGTAAAAAGCGTTCATGAATTGTAGTTAAAAATGTACGACTTTTTACTATGCAAAACACTGCATTTTGTTTGTAGGGTTACCACCTGTTTCGAAAAGTATATGTATATTTTTTAATTTATACATTCGATTGCCGGTGTGTTTGTCTATGGTTAGTTCCTCTATAACTTTAAGGAATGGGTAGTTGACATATATCACAATAAATTCTGAAACAAGGTTCATATAACAGAGCGGACGTTCAAATACCATTTCACCATCGTAACTTTGAAATTAAATAAATAATAAACTATAATTAGCACGCTATTTAACTGATTATAGAAATGACGTCATAATTTTCAACGCATGTGCAAAATTAGGTGGCTTCGGTGTTTTGTATATTGATAAAAATTATCTCAGTTGATTTGACTGTCAACTTATTCCTTAATCTTGTTCAAAACCTGGAGATAGTTGTTATTAAAATTTAAGAGTTGCTAAAATCAAATTTAAATAATTACAATAGAAGTATATAGTTATTCTAGTGTTTTATAAACAACTTATATTCATTTATTTCTTTATTTCACACAGCAGAAAACAACGATGAATAAATTTGAGTATTTATGATATAATTTTAGAATCTAAGTCGTATTCCTATGCGTGTAAATGCATTGAATTTAAAATACAGATTAAATTGCGTTATGTAAATAATGTACAGTAGTTTAAATTGAGTGACAGTTAGGTTAATACTATACACAAAATAATATTAAAAATAAAATTAAAACTTATGTGTAATATTTGTCCAAATCGCCGTCTTTTGGAAACGTTCTCAAAACGCTGGCCGCATTCCTACGCTGAATGTCAACAGTGATACGTTTACCTAAATATAAACCAGCCTATTGCCAAATTAAATCTTATATTCTTAACAGACAGTGACATATAATATTTAATAAATAGATGTTACAATACCTTAAAACCATTATCGTCTGTATCTAAGCTCATAATCAATCAATGATCCCACTGCTAGGCTTGAGCCTCTCATCTTTTAGGGGAGGAATTTTATACCAGAAATATTTTAGACCAGATACACATGAATTTAAGGAGCGGTCAGAAAATAACAAAAATGTCTTACACGTGGTAACCCTAGGTGTACCACAAAGGTGCAGTACAAGGTCTGTAGACAGCTGTGTGTCTAATTAAAGGTTTTATGTTTAAATAATTAAGCAAGTGGCCTAGGCAGGTGTCGTATTCGTGCACATATAAAAATTATTTACCAACACCAAATTACACGTATAAATAAATTGTCGGGAGATATGATGTATCGATTATTTAGGGTAATTTATTTAAATTATTATATATATTAAAAATTCTATTTTAATAATTGAATAATATAAATGTTCATATAGCAAGGTAATTAAATTAATTCATATGAGCTAGCTAAGCATTCAATATATTATATACAATATATTGTATATAATATAAGAATTTCAAATCACCGTTTTCTGGATTCGTTCCCAAAACACTGACCGCATTTCTTCGTTGGACGGAAACGCTTTTGCTATGCCCCAAAATTAATTATTATAAATACGACTTCATATTACTCAATTGATGAGGTCGACTGGCAAGTTACGAATTACCGGCAACCTTGCATTTTAATTGCCAAAGATAATCAAGGTTCTGACTTAACCTGATGGTCATTTGAATTACCAACTTCAGATATATTAATAAATATCGACTGACAAACACATGCATTGTATATCCTCAAGCTAATTGTAACCCAGTCGCCCTTGTATAATGGGTAATATACAACGGACAATTATGGGGCCGAGTCTAGACACCCAGATCATAGTAAATGACTTTATAATATATAGGTATAATATAAGTTTTTCACAACATTTTCCATGTCAATAATCGAACCCGGGACCTCTGCATTCCCTTGAGTTAAACGGGCCGGTCTTAGCCTACTCAAGTCAACTAGAGGCTGTCTGCCCGTGTTCCTGCTGACATCTTATTCTATTATTGTTCACAACTAATTTCAAATACTCTAGTGAAGTAATAAGGACCTTTTATAGATTCGACTAGAAGTAGTCGATTATAACCTACAAGGGGTCAATATAAAGAATATAGACATTCTGTCAAAATGCTTCCATCCAGATGTAACCATCAAGTAACGTCGAGATCTAATACCTAATTTTACTAATTCCACCAAGTTTTATTATTACACTATGAGTCCAAAAAATGCTGAATTAAAATAGTAAGGGACCGCATGAAAAATAAAGATAAAAATCTTTAATGAATCCTTAAATCAAATTGAAGTTTTCAAGGAACATAAAGGTTGTTAATTACTTAACTCTAGCTAAGTGCTCAAATCGTGCGATGTCATATTCTTGCTATAAAATAAAGAGTTCCTTTTTTAAAATCAACTAAAACTGTTTATGGAGCAAGCTTTGAAATTAATCGAAACATGCGTCATCGTTGTTTACACTTTTGGCTTGGAAAATATTATGTTGAATCCCTAACATAGCATAGAATATTTTAATTTTCTATCAAAAATGATTGCTGAGGTGCGTTTGTACGAAACACATCGTGTCAATAAACTTTGACCAAGGAACCTGTTCCTATTTTGTTTGAATACAAATATTTTTGTTCTAACATTATGTACATTGAAAAAAGATTACCAATAACATCATTTAGAAAAATGTTGTGGCATTTTTTGAGTCAGCTTTATAATAAAAAATAGGATAGTTCACAGTCGAATAATTTGAGATACTTTTAATCATATTACAAAAAGATTACCTAGATTTTATATGAGCGTAACGAATTATGACGTCATATCTTTAACTAGTCCCATAGCGTATTTATTATTAGATATATCTATAGTAATCATAAATATTATTATCATTATATTAAAAGTATGATGATAATAACATGATACTTTACTATTGCCTTTATTGAGACCTATCAATAATTGGCAGAAGACTCAGGTGAACATAAGGCTGGCTTGTATTTAGGGCAACGCATATTTATTACGTAATCAACACGGTAAAGCAGCCAGCGTTTTGGGAACGTTCCCAACTGACGGTTATTTCAGATCCATTTATTACTTATTTATAGTTTTTTAAATGTAAATTAATCTATATATTTTATTAGAATATTTAAAATTTAAGTTCCATTTTTTCAAATGAGAATGTAAATTTTAATTGTAAATGTTTAAAACAATAAATTATTTTTGGTAATAAAGTATTTTAACGCCCTCCTTTTTATATGAACATTGTATTTTTTTATACATAAACTACGAAATTTTGAATTGAATTTTAATTTTAATAATTAATATACGATTATAACCTAGGGGGTACTGTTGATCAGAATCAGATAGTATCCAAACTATGCTTCAAAAACAGAAAATAGCAATTTTGTTAATGCTAATTTTCATGAACTATTGCAGAGACATACATATTAAAACACATAAATTTTTCTTAGCTAACAACTTTCTGGATTATACTTTTACGATATTACTGCAAATTCAAAGTAATATATGCAAATACAATATATGCAATTCAAATAAGTAATAAATTTAATATCATGCTATACAGGTTTTTAGACTACTTTAAAAGCATAAATTTCAAAAAAACTATAAATTGCATTTATTTAGTTATATAATGTGATTTTGCTATGGAAATATTTATTAGCTTTGATACACAAGTAATGACATTTTCGGCTACAATATTTATTTTATATAAAATAGATCACACAGCGTTATACAATATAAACATTACATAGGTATATTTTATAATAATTTATTCTTAAATCATATAGCCTAATAAATATGTCCATTAGTCCATTTTACAAATGTGTTATGGTAATCTACTATGTTTTTCTTTACTGACTTGTCCTGAGCGAATGCTAGGCTCTTAAATAAATAAATCGTTGCCAGCCTTCTTGGAAATTTACCCATTGATTTCGAAAACCTAGGGTGAGTGTATTCTTCCGTACGGGCTAAAAAAGGTGAATGTGCATGCGAGCCCACAGCTCGGACAAGGGAAGTTCGAGGATCAGCCAATGGTTTTAGTGGGTAATCAACACCGTGGCGTAATGCTAGTGCACACCCCGACAAGGTGGATCTTACACACGGGCCGCGACTATTCGCCCTCGCGCGGCTTATGGTACTCAATCGGATATTTCCTGTATAAAAAAAGGCTTAGTATTCTACCCATAGCCTTGAGGTATTATAGGCAGAATACAATACAATAAGTTTTCTTCAGCATACTAGTTTATAATTTAATATATTCAAAAATGTATTTTATTAAAAGAAATAAAACTTCATATAAGTAATGCCTAACTAACTACGTATTCTTAACTTAAATTCTGCAATTTAATTAAAGTGAGAGAGAGAGAGAGATAACACTTTATTGCACACCAAAATATACAATTGCAAAAACAGACCATATTTACAATATTTTCTAGGCAATACAACAGGCGGCCTTATCGCTCAAAACGATCTCTTCACGGCAACCTAAATGAAACAAATAATTTAAATCAGGCGATATAGGTGGTGCAGGAAAAAGGCAATAGATACATAA
The DNA here is from genome assembly GCA_039645545.1 of Dendrolimus houi. NCBI lineage: Eukaryota > Metazoa > Arthropoda > Insecta > Lepidoptera > Lasiocampidae > Dendrolimus > Dendrolimus houi. The sequence continues at coordinate 10,435,521 of CM077139.1, forward strand.
ATACTCAAACTAGTTTAAGAAATGAATATACAAATATATACATAGTCATATATATACAATAATAAATAAGTTATTATAATATGTATTAGCATGATTATATTCTGTTAAAGTATGCGGAAATAACCCATTCTAGAACTTGTTTAAGTAATCGTGCATTATTTAAATTTTGTAAAGGTCCAATCGAAGGTCTCGCGACTTACGACATTACTTGATACGTTTAAGTGAACATTGCGAAAAAAATCCCAGAATTAATTTCGTTCGCAATGAGATCAAGTTATTCGATCTGTTTCAATCCGAATGCAAGCCGAAATGTCAACCAAACTCAGCCACTAGGTTATATAGGCAGATATATATATATATTATATTTACAGACTGTTAAATGTTTTTTTTCTTATTGTTGCTTGAATTATTTGTAAAAATGGTACCAATGAATAAATCTTTATTGCAAATAGAGTAATGATGAAGTCCCTAATTCCTGCCGAGATGCTTTAATGTCCATGTATATTGATAACTTAATTGTTCGTTTTTTACGAAGGGATATCCCTATTCCGGATTAACCCCCGCGAGGGAAACGCGGCGGGGGCTTGTGGTCTTCGCTACTTTGGGATGAAACAAGCAATCCCGGAGAGGAGCTATTGCCGCCTGAGTCGAAGAGACTCACTAAAACCTTCGGTATTCCGTTTATCGCCTTTATGCTAGGGCCACGGCCTCGTCACTCGTTGAGGCCCTGGCAGGCAGTAGCCCTTCGGCCTCATCTGTAGGAGGGGGAACTTAACTGTTCTTATAATTATTTTACCTTAACTATATGAAAATCTTATCATGTACGTGTTTGAAAAGTGTTTTTTAATTACAAATATTAATGTTGAAGACAAATCCATCCTTATCGACATCTCTAAAGGCGATATCAAATATGTGTATTTACATTTTAGCACGTTCGTGGACAGATCACTGTTATAAGCATGCTACATTATGCAGAGATAAATTGGCCCACGATACGTGACATAAGAATCTGCGTTACAATTTGCAACAGTGATGAAAATTCTGAGGCGCCGCCATCTACGAAATAATTCTGAACAACTATTTTATAAATGAATAGCTAATTATATCCCTCTTCGTTTTCTTTTACATATTTACACAGCGAAACTGTTTTGATAAAAACAATTCCATATTTTGGGAAATTTTATATGATAATGGCCAACTATTATAATAACCGTGCGAACCATAATCTAAATAAAAACTCAGTCAGTAGGTCAAATATCGGCCAGACTGTTAAAACTAAATATTTTATCTCTGGTTGCAAACACAATAATACGGCTACGACGGCTAGTTGCATCAGAGAATTGCATAACGATCCGTTCTACGTAATATCCGCATGAACGTTCCTTTTTGCTGCCACTCACACAGGTACATTTATAGTAGACCTTATTACTAATTGGTTCACACTTCTAACCCTAAATTTAAAGAGAAAAAATTGAATAGGGAACGCGGTCACATGTTACGATAAATTCTAATATCTATCTATTATATTATAAAATTCTAAAAATGCCGTGTCTGTACATGGATGCCATAAAAAAAAACAACTGGGTTACATATAAACGATGGAGAACACACGATGCATTTTTTTTTAGATTTCTTGACTATTTTCTGTTTGTTCGGGATTCACGTAAAAACTACTGGACCGATAGCAAATTTTACGTAATAAAATGTCTGATATCTTTTATCCCGGGAATCGCGTGGGAATTTTCCCGGGAACGGTTTGCAGTTGTTCGAGTGCATAAAAAATAGCTTATTCTGACACAGTTTTAACTAAATCGATAGCTTACATTTTTTTAAATGCTGCGGTACTTTGTGTCTCGGGAATCCCGCGGGAATTTCAAGTCAAGCGTGGGCAGTCGCGGACATATCCCAGTTTTTACATATAAATGAACATGCGTTAAAATAACATCTCATATATAGTACTTTCAAAATATCTTGATAGAACTAATTTTAATTACTTTCCAAACAATAATTAATGTGCTATTTAACTTATATTATTTGTACCTATTTATGACGTCATAAATAGGTACGCTCGTATAAATTCTATGAGGCTGCGACGTTTTCTCAGTTTGTAAAAGTATCTCACTTCATTTCACTGTCTACTATATTAGGGGATTATTTACCATGGAAAAAGGTTCCTTTTTATTATCTTACAAAAAGCCAAAGCTACCTAGTTTTTATATGAGCGTTGCAAGTTATGACGTCATTTCTATAACGTGGCAAATACCGTGTTAATTATAGTTTAAACAGTAAATAAAATCATTTCTATTATGATATTTTAAAGTTATGATGGTGGTATAGTATTTGAAGGCCCGATCTTTTATATGAAAATTGTTTCAGAATTTATTAAGGTTTTTTTTACTACCCCATTACAATTCCAACATTTTAAGTGTAGTCCGTTAATAGTTAGTTGCAACATGTTCTCTTGCTTGGTTCTCTCCGACAGTAGAAGAGGCCTTTAGGCCACCGCCTGCCAGAGCCTGCGGATTGATCACGCCATTCATCTTTGTCCCTGGTATAAGGTTTTTTGGTGTTTTGGTTTTTTCCTGTTTTCGTATTATTAATTGATGAAATTCATTCACATAAATCGATTATGCTAATCGATAACTTATTTTCAGAGCCATTTTAAGTATATTGAGCCCCGGAGTGCGAAAACCAACTTGCTTTAATAAAAAATTGCCGATTAATTATTTTTTCAGTTATCGAATTGAGATAATGTTAAGTAATTTTCTAAAGTAGCCAATTACGCCTGGTTTTTTTTTATTGCAGGAGTTCAGCAGACAAGCAGATGGTCCACTTGATAGAGAGCGGTTACCATCGCCTATGGACATTTGCAACACCAAAGGTGCTACAAATGCGCTGCTGCTCTCATAAGGGAGACCGGAGCCTGGTCACTAATGCCGGAACACAACTGAAGGTTGTTATGGCGACATACTTTAGACCAGGGGAGGTAGCCATCCAGTCGGGCAAACGCCCTACCACCTGGCTGTGGGTTGTTGTGGCGCCTCTTACGACAGGCCGCCCGGCCGCAGAATCGTGAAAATTGTATTCTTTCTCCGTTCCTGCACGGTGAGATCTTTAACCAGCCTGTGTAGGAATAAGGTGATCGACTTGCGCTCTCTAGGTGTCTGCTCCCGAATGCCACGCACCCCTTGCACCCCCGGGTAAATTCGATCCTACTTTTTTTAATTGCGACCTTATTTTTAAGATTTCTCGTCTTCCACATAGAATTTAGGGCTGATGTTTTCTATTTTGTAATAGAAAAATATAACGGTTTTTTATAAGCTATATCTCAACTCATTACTTTGGTCTTCTTTTCTGACGGTTTCAAATTGTGTTATAAAAAAAGTTTATTGATGGTTTAAGTATCGCCCTCTGGTGAACAGTAGAAGTATATAACACATTATGGGTATTTTTAATTATGTTCTGAACCATTGTCATTTCTTATATTCTCCTATGTAGCAATGTATGATTCATGCACATAATTATTACTATGCAATTTTGATGAAACATTTAAGTAATAAATAATTAATGAAAAAATTATTTAAAAAACGATATAATTCAACATTATATTTTTTTAATAAAGATTTTTGAAGTCTATGTATACTAGTTATATTTTGTGTAGGTCCTTCCTCTTTTTATGTAGATCCTTAGGAATGAATAACCAACCACATATCTAATGCGGATTGGTCATCGATCAAGTCATTGACACCGCTGCACCAATTGCCAATATACTAGGAGATGATGAGATCGCAAGCGTTCAACCCAACCCGCGCGGTGCATCAACCTTATCAAGAATATTAGCCGCATCGCAACATAAAAATCAGCAAAAAATAACCATATAAAAAATACATTTCGAAAGGAATAAAATTATAAATCAAAAATTCACATTTAAATTCTTTTTGCGTTTGTCTTCGTACACCAATTGCCGACGCGTAAATAGATAACGCACACAAATAACTCAACGCACGTGTATATCGCTTTGGGACTTCCCCATAACTTCTGAAACCCTAGTAACCGAAACATAGAAACTGCTCACGAACGAATATGAAAATACAACATCACTTTACTTTCAAATGTGGAAACTCTAACCACAAATGTAAAGTCGCATACTACACGACACATGCTCTCGTTAGAAACGAGGTATGTGTTAGAATGGAACGCTGCGCTCGGCTGTGTGCAGTGAAAACGCTTTCCCAATGTGTATGTTTTAAGTATGTACGTGCATAAGTGGCAGTATCTCATAGTAAAGGAACGCGTGTTAATAGCAAAGTTGTGTTTCCGCATAGGCAGTTCTGAGAGGCAACGAACACGACCGCGTGGAGTTCGCCCCCAGTCCGTGTGAACACGGGAGCATCAACCTTACGAATTAGAAAAAAGTCACTAGTTCCGACGCGCAGCCGCAAAACATTTCATAAAATATTTTAGTATAATCTATTTGATTCTTTAGTATAACAATAAATGTAATAAATGTCTTTAAAATCCTAAACTTTGATCAAAGTATAAGCCGTTTGGGCGTTTAATTGAAAAAGATTGTGAAAATTTTACACTTTTTAGGAAACAAAATGATTCAAAAATGTCGTCAGTCACTTTACTGGTATTGTGACGCGCCTACACGAGTTACACACACTTCCAAATGTGCCCACGTCTTCTCCTTTGTGTTTAGCTACACATTGAAATAGTATATGTCATAAGTCTGTTTCTTTCGATCTTTGAAAGCCTGGTACATCGTATCGCCGTAATAAGCTGAAGATAACTTCGCATTTTCTTAATCTTCGAAGGAAGGCAAACATTTAATTTTTTAACTTCCGTGTTTCAAATAAACCAAGATTAAATTAATCATTTTCTTTAAAATTTCAACCAGACTACAATTTAATTGTAATTTTTCTCGACGGGATATAATGGGCTTTTTTTATAAAGATGTTAAATATGTTCATATTAAACCAATAGGATTAAAAACTTAAGAAAATTAAATAAAGAGCCCGCAGGTAATGTTTTCGCTTTTGGACCCACCCACCCGGGTTGAGGAAACCTGCTTGTCCTTTTAAACGGCTTACACTTGTACTCAGCTAACAAAAATACCCGAAAGTCATATTGCAATGTTAAACTCTAAACTCTTTATATGATATGCGCTCCTAGTATTGAGTGTTCTAGTTGACGAACAGAGCGGTCACGAGATGACTAGGGAAAGGGAATTTTATTATCAGTTTCATTTTATGCTCGGATGTAGTTTGGAAGATGTTCTTTCTATGTGTTATCCAAAACAGCGTAATTTTTTTTACTGAAAATACCTAGTTCCCTGAATGTAAACATACATTCAATCAAATTACGCCATCTATTGGTGACTAGCGAATAACTTAGAAATTAACAAGATGAATGTTACTTTTTTTAAAACGAGGAACAGACAGTTCAATTTAAAGAATATTAAGCCAATGTGTCACCAGGTTCATTGTACAAATGGCAGGTGTAAGGAGGCTGGATCATCCAAGGATGACCGCCTTGGGCCGGTGTACAATGCACATGCTCACAAATATCGATCTATAATATAACAAGTTCGCAGTGTAATTACCAATATTAAAATAATAATACCTATATAAATAACTACAGTTTACCCCGCGACTACGTGGCATGTCAATTCCTGGCCAAATAGCTTTATTTTACTTACATAAAAACTTAATTCGGTTTTTTTACATGTAATATAAAAACATATAATTATAACAAAGAAACTAAGTTCATAGAACTAACTGCAACGGCCCAGCAAAACAGAGGTGAGTCCAAGCCAACTTGATTTCAAGTAATCTAATGAATAACACTCCCGAGAAAATTCTCGCGGGGTTCCCGAAATATAAAACATCGCATCACTTAAAAAAGGACTGAGCTATCGTTTTAGTGAAATCGTATTGCAATCAGCTAATATTTATGCAATCTAACTAATTTGTACCATACCCGTGAAAATTCCCGCGAGATTCCAGGGACACAAAGTATCGTAGCATTTGAAAAAGAATGTATGCTATCGTTTTTGTGAAAACTGTGTCGTAATCAGAGCTAGGGTATATGCCGATTTTTGTCCCGATAAATGACGTCGTTTCCGCGGGGTAAACGAAAATAGCAAAAAAAATGGCACTGCGATCGCATCTTTTTTGGAAACTATTGAACGTATACGAATGAACCTCGATACAGTGTTGGCTTATAACCCGAGTTAACACTTAGGATACATTTTACCCCAATAAATGATGTCGTCTCCATAAAACAGACAAATTAGATGAATAGATGGCGCTGTAGTCGCGTTTTTTTCAGCTAATAAATATGTTTTCATAGGAAATAAGTCATTCGTTGTATTATTTCAAATCGGGTTGACTTCGACTCGTCTCTATCTTTTGCTGGGCAGCTGTTTAGTTTTAATTTCTTTGTTATTGTAGTGAATTGAACAAGAAACAGTACAGTTTTAGGTCTGATATATATAAAAAACCTAATTTAGTTTTTATGTAAGTAACATTACATACTACCCAGGATTTTTCACGCGGCGTAGCCGCGGGTATAACTATCGTTAACTGTCACTTCATAAAAAAGTACGTACTTTGTAACTTATTAAATATTCCTATTAGAGCCTGAGCCACGAAAGAAGTTCCACGGAAAATAAACGAACTAAAAGTGGCAGCTCCGTTATTTGATAGAATTTTATGCCTAAAGAAGCCAGGTAATAAATTAACAGCTTTAATATAGAATATTTTGTATTTATTATTCAGTAATTACCTAGATCGGTTTACGGATTAGCGAATAATTACTCTGGCAGAATCAAGTACGACGATTGCAGCGCCGCGTCTGTGGGACTTCTTTTGTGGCACGGACTCCGGACAGTGATATAAATAGATAAATAAATAATGCACACCAAAGTATGGACAAACAAAAGAAATAAAATGTGTGTGCGAGCAGTTCACACGCAGTAGAAGTGGAACTTCAGAAAATATACTAATTCCTTTAGCCTACATATCCGTCAATATATAATTCAAAATAAACTTCTTAAGTATCACTTTCAATTTTTCACTTTTTTGTCTAAAAAATATTATTATCAGTTTTATTTTGGTCCAAATAGGACCTATGTTTAATCATCGGTCTTATTGACTCTCTAATCTGTGCTGCACAATGTAAATCTCGTATCTCATTCTCTCGCAGGCTTAGCCTATGGATTTATATGTTTATCTCTTTTTAGTGTCGCTTTTTCGTTTCATCGAGTTTCGAATCACAATTATTCTAAAGAAGTTTCACTTCAAAAATAAACACAAATAGTACAACGAGCAGCCTTATCGCTACAAAGCTATCACTTCCAGGCAACCCTAAGCTAGGATTGATGAATTTTTAATAGTAACGAGGGTGCAGCTTATAGATAATGTTACTAGCACTGCCCATTATTATATAGTTTAATTAATATTAATTCCGGACACTTTAGTATTAGTAAATGCGATAAATACAGTATCTATCTGTCGGTCTGTAGCATTTCTGTTCAGTACTTTCACACAAAAAGTACTGAACTGAAATATGTGGCAAAATATATGCAAAATACATGTAAATTAAATAGCTTAGCTGTAATATTATGGGCATTTTTGCTTAATTGTCTGTTGCATATAATTATATATGTAGGTATTGTATTTTTTGTTTGACTTCATTATAATAATCTTACAGTACGTTGACCCGATATTGTAGTTTACTGTTTTGGTCTTTTTCATTTAAGGCTCCTATTTCCGCAAAAAGTTAAAAATGGGGTGCAAACGAAACAACTTCTCGTTTGGTAATTACTAATCAATAGTTTACCAAAAAAAAATTAGAATAAATCTTCACGATATGAGACGTAACGTGGTGCTTTGTGATTTTTCTGTAGTTACTTTTAGTTATGAAAAATAATATACCAAATCACCTCCAAATATTTGATATTTTACTCCTTCAATTTTTATCAAAACAGAATAATAAAATTCTACATCTTTATAAAAGAAAGACAAATATAACTTGGTTTTATTATTTTTTTAAATGCTACTTTATTTTATTCACATCTATGGAATCTCCGTTGTCGCCCGAAAAATCCTCAAGAACGTTGGCGTTGATACAAGTCTTAAATATTTTATCTCTTAGGCCTGTATTTTAAGATGGTTTCGTTTTCTGTTACTTTAAATTGAATCATTCAAATTATTCAGCCCAGTAAACAATGTAGCCCTGTAAAACTTTTAATACAGGGTATTATTATGCTTATTTATACATAGGCATCTGAGGCTATACCTATATAGCCTGTCTACCCTAAAAGATTAGTAATCTATAATTTTATAAAATTCTAAATATGCCGTATCTGTACATTGAAGCTATTTAAAAAAACAACTGAAATAGACTAACTATATAAACGACGAAGAACACGATTCACGGTGGTTTGTTCCCGATTCACGTAAAAACTACTAGGCTGAAGTTGATGCGGTTTTCACTGATCAACAGTTAGTTCCTAGACTTAAAATCTGCGCTACTTTTTATCCCAGAAATTTTTCTGGGAATGATTTTAAAAAAACGAATTCCAATGCAATTTTTTCACTGATCGATAGCAAATTTTATGTAATAAAATGTGTGATATTTTTTATTCCAGGAATCCCGTGGAAATTTTCCCGGGAGCAGTTTGAAGTTGTTCAGATACATAAGAATTAGCTTATTCCGAAAAGTTTTCACTAAAACGGTAGCTTCATGCTTTTCTAATTCTGTGGTACTTTGTGTCTCGGGAATCCCACGGGAATTTCAAGTCAGGCGTGCACGAAGTCGCGGGCATATCTTAGTGGCTATATATAATTTATCTGTTTATCTAGAAACACTAGCCTCCTGTCATCCGGGCATAAAAACCTTAAAATATTTCTAAACTACACAACAATAGGCTCCGTCCGCCACACTGCACAAACAATAAAAAAGCGTCTTGGAAACAAACGACCAATTTTTTGCAATAACACACAACAATTTTGTTAAAAAATTGTATTTTTGTTTTCGCAAAAAAAGCGTTTAGATTTTGTGTAACAACCTTGCAATAAAGTACTTTGGTAATTGTTTAAAACGATGTGGGCATGCGTTTTTTGCGTGTATCTTTATGAATAATGCTTTGTTTGATGTCAAAGAAACAGCCGCGCGTTGTAAAAGCAGCCTTTTGTCTATGACATAATATCTGCCTTGTTTAACTTCCTAGCGCCCACGGTCCTTAAAAAAGTACTTTCATGAAATAGTGAATAAAGACCAGCACTAAATCCAATTCCGTCAAATGAACTCCCAGGGTACTACTCTAAGTACCCCAACTTTAACAATTGCTAATAATTACCACCTTTTTATAAAGTGATGTCTCCCAACGTATGTTCGAGGTTTTTATTTGTCTAAAACCAAGCAACAATTCCAGCAAAAACCAAAGAAATTTGTCTTTTTTGACTTAACATCGAACTAGATCGCCGCCTTAGACGCTTGTCTAAGGCGGCTTGGCAGGTTTGACACATCGGTTATCGCGATATGCATGCAGGTTTCATCACGATGGTTTCCTTCACCGTTGTTAGCACATGATATGTTGTAACAATATGCACATTAGGTCAGAAAACTGTCTAAAGAGTGCTTGGGATTCAAACCCACGCCATGTGAATAAAACTCTGTATTTCATCATTTAAATTTAAGGCATTAAATTATTTTGGATTATAGTCCTTAAATTTATGTTTGTTTTCTTTGTTTTCAGATTAACATCGTTGTGACATGGCCTTATCAGTACATCTCATCATGAACCTGCCCTTTGTTATGCATCAAATATTACATTATTCATATAATTTAAATAAATACTCACTAGTTAATAAGATATTATATGACTGATATTATATTTGAATAATAATGCACATATCCTTCATGCATTTGTATTCCATAATAAATTATTTTTACATTTTTATTATTAATTGTCATTATTATTAGATAGTATGTACCGGCCTTAAAAAACATGGCCATCTTTATTCTAATTTTAAAATGTCACGAGGACTTAGTTTTAAGAAATTGACAAAAATGACAAGCAAAAAGAGGCAAATATGATTTTTTGAAAGGTTTTCTTCATTTACATTGTACATTATTCGAGAAGCCTTCGAAAATTAAACGTAGATTGTTAAGAAAGCAACATATTTTAGGTTATATAATAAACACTTTGGCTCCCTCTTTATTATATGACACTTCCAATCATTCGAGTTACCATTTTAAACGACTCAGCTTAAAAATGTACATATTTACAAGTGCAACGCTTTTCTTTCACCATAACATCAAGTAAATAGATGATTCTATAATTATTTTTTATGTAGATAGTATTTAGATAAGACTGTTTATTTGTATTTTTTTTATTTTAATTATAAGGTCATTCAACTTGAAATCGTTCAGTGTTTTTAAAATAAGACTGAAATAAATCGAATAATGTTAAAAATCGTTAAATGATTTTAATAAATTCTCGGCCCAGAAAGGATCCCACCCTAGTTTTATTTGAAAATATATATTTTTATATAAGCAATTATGTATAACATGACATTAATAACTAGGGGACAATAAAGATGTTTATATTACTTTATAACAGTTGTATTATTTTAACTTTAAAAAACAAAATAGTTTCAGTGAGAACATGAAAAACATTTTTTTTTATATTGGCAGAAGGCTCAGCTTATGGAAAGTGGTTACCGTGGCCTATAGACGTTTACAACACTAGGGGGAGACAACGCGTTGCTAGACTTTATGATGGGATAATGAGAATAGCATAGGAGGATGAGATAGAGTGGTCAAACAAGAGCAGGTCTACGCCATCGTTTCACAGTGGAAACACCACCAGTGCGAACGATGCGTTTTGTCTCCACGTTCCTTCTGCGTACGACAGAGCTGTGGAATGCGCTACCAGAGTTTCCCGAAAAGTACAATCCGGGACTCTTCAAGTCTCGTGTAAATAGGTATTTTCTCCATGCGTGTTTAGGGATGTCCCGACTAGGTAAAGGAGCGAGCTTGATTTTTTTTTTGTACAGGATCCAGCTGAATAGCCTCAGATGGCGGTTTCAGCGATACCGGGCTTGGTGGGCTTCCCAACTCCGTGGGAGCTGAGGCGTTCAGCCCGGAAGCAGCGCATTCAAGGAGGCACCTCCTGTGAGCTTCGACCTCGGCTCGACCGCTGCGGGGCTGACTCTATCTGATTAAGCCGTGAGAGGCTGAATGAGCTAAGCCAACAGACTGAAGTGTTTATATGATGGGGACTCGTTATGGACTCCGCCGGCGGAGCCGATCCTAGTCTATCTTCACTACCGCTTCGCAACGTGTTATACGCTGGCAGAGAATAAGCGGCGGAAGAAACTCTCCAGCAACACGCCTAAGCTAACCTTGTATGCCATCTGTCAGTAATGAGTGGGTGAGATTGGTGGGTCTTAACGTTGAGTGGAGGGCCGTTCTTTCTAGGTAGCTGGAATTATTATTGGAAATTTGTATACCCTTATATCCTTTTGTACGTGTCGGGCATCGTTTACGACCTCAATTATTGCACAGCACTATCTATTGGCCTGTAAATGTTCCACTACACCTGCTCCACCTTCGACGGCATTATCGTTTAATATTAGACGTAATCATGGTCAAACGCGAACCTATTTATCATAAAGAAAAAGAATAGGATATATGGGATTAGAATAGGGAAAATATGGGAGGGGGAGCAGGAAGTGGGCTATTGGAACTCTCATTCATCGCACGATACTCGATTAGCTCAAGACTAAACGTTTCACGCCAATATTCTGTGCGAGCGTATTATCGCACAGTTCGAGCCGACTCTAAGAGTTGTAATCAAGATAATAACTTCAGCATGGCTCTACCTAGAATTACCAAATATCCGTTATCTTTATGTTTATCCGGCCAAGAAAATCTTCTTCGTTATTTGGCGAACTCTCGTGTATCGCCGTAAATATTGTAAAAAGTGAATTGTACGTTTTCTTTGACAGCTAGTTGCACTGAATTCAAAGATACCATCTCAGGCGATAAAACTTTATTCAAAGCAGTGGCATCGAGTACTAAATATATTAAAAAGTATATTGGCTTTTAATTTATCATTTGAAGCAAATTTAGTAACTAAAAAAAGCTTATCCGGTTTTTTCGAACACATCTGGCAACCCTAGCTTTACCACGCCGAATGCTTTTCTCAATTTTTGCTGTAAGTTTTAAAAAGTATCATTTTATAATGAACTGTAGCAATATATACATTACATATATCCAAGGATTGACTGATTATGTAGAAAACAACCAATTGGCTGACTTGGTGACAATGAGACCACGTCAGGAGTATTCTCTTTCGAATAAAAAAAATCGGTCCACTATTGACGGAAAAATCGCAAAACAAAGATACAAAAAATAAATACAGTCGAATTGAGAACCTCCTACTTTTAGAAATCGGTTAAAAACGGGTATGATTGAACAGCACGCTTGCAACTGAGGACTTACTCTCAAACGTTTCTCTTCGTACGTTTTCGTATTAGAACTTTTTTGCTTGTTTTTTATGTTTAAGTACATTTTCCATTGTAGGTATGTTCCATTTATCTTTGTGTTATATAGACCAGTTTTTCACAAACTTTTTGTGTTCAAGATACATCTAGGAAAACGAAAATGTTTTGCAGGTACACCACAAATAAAAATCATTTTTTAAGTAATATTAATCAACATTTATTTATTAATCATCGAAACAATATTTATTATCAATCAACAAACCTTATTTTATGGGTAACTAAGTATTTTTCTGACCCTTACATTATTTACTAAAAATAAATTTATAACATAACCTTATTTTTCCGAGGCACACCAATCAATGACCACGGTACACCAGTGTGCCGCGGTACATACTTTGCGGAACACTGATATAGACTATACTAGCGGTCCCGGCAGACGTTGTCCTGCCCTGAAAAAATAAAAATTTAGAACCCGATTCCAGCGCCACCTACCGGGTCTAATTGTGAATCTAAACCATCCCGGGACAGACCCAAACACACAAAATTTCATCAAAATCCTAGAACCCGATTCCAGCGCCAAGTATTTTGTTTAGATTGACACTTTTAACTCGTAATAAATATCTTTTGAATGGAAAGTCCGATTTTAATATTTCAAAAGGTTAATCTACAGGTATTGACTTATTTGGATAAGAATTAATACAAAAGTATGGATAACATGGTCCGAATTCATCGGCATTTCTTAAAAAAAAAATAGTTATAGTGACACAACTACAATAGTTGCACATATGGTATCGCGAAGTTTTGTAGATATTGAGATATTCTTTAATATTGTAGAACATTTTTTATTAGGTGGGATATTTATTATTACATGGGACGTTAAATTTACATAATTTACAATTAAAAAATTACATATAATCGTATACAATAAAAGAAAATTTATTTGTATCGTATTCTACCCATAGTCCCTCAAGACTATAAGTAGAATACTGAGCCCAGATCACCGTCTTCTATGGGTAAGGTACCCAGATGGCTGGCTACGTTTCCTCGCTGGATCGCCATGCTGATCCGTTGCCCGAGGTAAGCACCAGCCCTTTGATCACCTGAAGAGTCAATGAGTCGTTTTGATAAATTTTGATAGAGGCTAATGGCCTCAGAACCCCACGATCCAAGCGTGAACCGTGAACATTTTTTGGATCCATCATCATTAGTTTCCGCAGCGCATTACATGTGATGAAAGACCTTTTGTCTATTTTTTTTACACCTTGGGTTACATTATTGAAGTTTTAGTAAGGATCCCTAATTTTTTATAGTAATAAATATAGCCTATATTACTCAGGGATAATATAGTATTCTAATGGTGAAAGATTTTTTGAGTTTATTTGTTACAAACATACAAAAATACAAATCTTTCCACTTTATAATATTAGTGTACATTATTTATTTTATTTTTAAATAAATTTTTGTTCTTTCTTTCTTCGTTTCATTCTTTCTCTTTCGGGCTGATCGAACTAAAACGAAGGACGAAAGCTGTTTGAGAGTAAAGCTTCTAATCGTTCCGTCAGACACGCACACTAACGCAATACGCATGTACACTAGGGTTGCCAACCGTTCTATAATATATAGTATCGTACTATATTTTAGGCAATTGTACTGTAGAAAAATAATATAGTATAAAATGTACTATGTTTTCATCACTGATTCAATTGTCGCGCTTTTTGTTAAGATTCTCCTGATTATTTTAAAAGTAATAGATCTTTACTGGCCAAAGCAAAAAATAGTAATAAATAGACATGGAAAATTGAATAATCATACAAATTAAATGTAAAACAATTAATGAAAAATAAATGTGTACTATTTTTTCCCTTAAATCTCCCAAAAGTACTATATTTTTACGGTTAAATTAACAAAAATACTATATTTGCATTAAAATGACGTGGCAACCCTAATGTACACGTTCAATCACGAATAAAGCCCGTTTGCCTTCTTGTATGTACTGCAAGAGCTATAATTAATATTTTTATTGAACGGTTTCTAAATATTTTCGCAGGTAACACAGAAATGTATAAACATATTCAACAAAATTACTCTTCATGACTTATAAAAAAAAGCTTAAAACGTTTGCCGCCAATACTTTTTACTACGATAAAAATCTTGCGAATACACCCGATAGTGTTAACAATGACTATTGTTTTGTTGCTTTATGGAGATGCCCAATTGATGAAACGCAGAAAACATTGTAAAAAAAATTGGCCATAGGTAACCTCCCTTTTGTTTAAACACAAGTGTATCTTATACTATATTGTTGTAACTTTGTGCAATTTTAGATATTGTAATTTTGCGTCCATTTTGTATGAATAAACTAAGATATGCCCGCGACTTGATCCACGTTTGATTTAAAATTCCCGCGGGATTCCCGGGATATAACGTATCACACATTTTATTTCATAAAATTTGCTATTGATCAGTGAAATTGCATTGGAATTCGATTTTTTTCAATCTGACCGTTTTAAATCAATCCCAGAAATATTCCCGTGGTATTCCCAGGATAAAAAGTAGCGCAGATTTTAAGTCTAAGAATTTGCTGTCGACCAGCGAAAACTGCATCGAAATCGGCCCAGTAGTTATTACGTGAATCCCTAACAAACATACAAACTGACAAACAGACAAGAAATCTGAAGAAAATGCATCGTGCTCTCCATCTTTTACATAGTGTACTAGCGTTTTCCCCGCGGCTGCGCCCCAGGAAAAACCCAAGGTAGTAGGTAGCTCTATATTACTTACATAAAAACTTTTACTAATTAAATATTACATAAGTAGAATTAGTTTTGTTAATTATTATTTAACAATTTTGGTTCGTTTTGGTTTTACGCCAAAAGGAAGGTTTGCACTGAAAATCAGCGTTGTGTCGGATGTAATTCCGGCACAGCAATATGCTGTGTGCAAACCTTGTCTGCTGAAAATGCGGCGTACAAATTCATAAATTATGCTCTGTGTATAATAAATAATGTATGAAGAATGTAATTACGTCACTATTTCTTCAAATAAAGCTTTTCTTTCTTTATCAGTTAGATAATTTTTCAAGGAAGGTTTATATACGTACTAGCTTTTCTTGTATGTACCACGGGCCATAAAAATGGCTCGGACTTTTGGAGGGCCTGCGTGGGGCCATGGGAAAGCCAATACGTAGGGGGCCCTTAGACTTTAATCTAGATGTGACGTGACACTGACCGGCGATTATCCCTGTTTACACCATATATAAATGCAGCCAAGGACCAACCCCGCCCTGTGTCGGACTATTATTATTGGAAATGAGAACAAAAGGTACGAGGCTATTGGGATGATGGAACTAGGGATCTGGGTCTATGGGGACCATGTCGTATGCCCGTCGCAATGTTCGGGGAACATGGATAAACTGGACAGACGGTGAGTCGCCACTCCCTGCATGGGCCCCTAAAAAAGCTGTACAAGATTGGCAAGGGACAGCATGGGTGTGAGTGGCTAAGGGGTGTGGAGAGGTAGGCTGGAGGTTCACCGAAAAGCTTTTTAGCTTCTCTTATTATTATTATATAACACCTAATTAATGTTTTATGTACGTAAGATAGAGGTAATTACTAGGGATTGGAAAACTCTAGGAATTAATAAAAAAATATATTTCCAAACACAAAAGCCTACAAAGAAGCTAATGATAGACGTCTCGAAGAAAAACATTATGACCACAGTCGGAAAACAAGAGACGAGACTCAGATTAAAGGTTTTATACCTACAACTAAAAGTTTTACGAAATAGAATAAGTAAACACGAATATCTTAATTTAGGGCGAACTATACCATTGTTGGCAGCCTCCCTCAATGATTGTAGATCTCTCTCTTTTCTCTCACCTTCTCCCAATTATTTGTGGTCGGCACAATGTGTCTTTTTCCTCCATACTCCTCTATTCTGACATACGTACTCTATCACACTACAAATCATATCACCCTTCATACCATCAATCATCCATATATTTTTGTCTTCAATGATTGTATGTATGGCTACAAAACCAAAAAAGAAATAAGATTTTAATATCTTGAATATATTTAAAGGGTACCAATCACTGCGACGGTGCTAACAATGATACAGCTTCCTCTACATAAGAAATGGAGATTACAGATGTTTCTATTATATAAAGATTGTTACATAACAATGTTTATTTAATCTTAAAATGGCTCGGTAGAAAAGTGGCATTAGCACTAAACAAATAGAATAGAAAATGTATAGTATATACAACGTTACGCTAAGTATTATGTCATTCTCATACATTTTGATTATATTTGTTTAGCACTAATGCTACTTAGATAGCACATGAGATTAGCTTAATCAACGATAAAATATCCTCCATCGTTAGTCGATATTCAAAACAAACGCACTTCTTAAGTACAGCAATCATCTCCTCTTGTTTGTAAATAGATAGCCCAGTGGTCCATTATTATAAAATAACTTTGACTACCGTCTAAGATACCGTTGTCCGTCTACCAAACAGTTCTTTCTTTAACCACGACGGAACAATAAACAAAACCTACTTTGAAATATGACCAAACATCAATATTTACTTCCAGCTTGTACCAGGACCACAACAAAGGAAAGAGCATTGATAAGGTGAGCACCGTTAATATTACTGAATCGCTCTGTGTAATCTCTTCTACTGAGATAGTGCGGTAATAAGCCATTACCGAAGCACTAGCCTTTGATGTATCGTTTAGCGGTACCTATGTAAGCTAAGGCAAGGCTATGTAGAGCTGAGGCCCGTTAAACATTCTCTTAGTGATGGGGCTTGAACATCATTAATTTATCGATATTTCTTTGGATGTCTTTTGCAACGTATATGTAGAACTAGTATGGAGAATTCAGTTTATTATTAATAATAATTTAGCATGCTGGGGTGCAAATATTAAGCGCAGTTAGACGATGGGTGTCATGGCATTATCAAGGATCCATACATGGCTGCTGTTCGAGTTGTTACATCAAATGTCGAATAATCCTTAACATTGAGCGTTTACAATTAACCTAATAATAAGCTTGATATTCTAATCTTAGTTACGATTACCTATTTTTATAAGATATAGCATGTTGAACTTGACTTCAGTTACATGAACCACGGATTTAAAAATTGTGCCGTTCATTCATTACAAGAAGATACTTATCAAATTGTACTATAGTACTCGATTATTTCTCAAGGCCGAAAAAAATTATCCAAATTACAAACAAATTCACCCGTTATAAATATAATACTTATGGACTCCTCATTTAGTACTTCTGAGTGCGTAAGAATGTTTTTGCTAGGTAATTTGTATTATATATTATATAATTACTAGGATATGCCCGCGATTTCGTCCATGTTTGACTTAGAATTGTTGCGGGTTCTCGGTACACAAAGTATCGCAGTATTTAAAAAAGAATGTAATCTATCGTTTTAGTGGAAACTGTGACGGAATAAGCTAATTTTTATGCATCCGAAAAACTTCAAACCGCTCCCAGTAAAATTCCCGCGGGATTCCTGGGATAAAAATATTACACATTTTATTACATTAATTGCTATCTATCAGCAAAAAACTCACATTGGAATTCGATTTTTTTTAATCTCGCCATTTCAAATAATTTCCAGAAAAATTCTCGCGGAAGTCCTGGGATAAAGAGTAAGGCAGAGTCCAAGTCTAAGAATTAGCTGTCGATCAGCGAAAACCGCATCGAAATCGGCCGCGTAGTTTTTACGTGAATCCCGAACAAACAGACAAGAAATCTAAAAAAAATTGCAACGTGTTCTCCATTGTTTATATTGTTTCGAGTTAGCGGGACTCGAATTAAAATGTCTTTAGAATTATTATAGAGTTTATTAGAACTATACAAACACGTATAACACAGGTATGAATATAATCGAACACAATAAATCCAAACATAATGCAGAAGGTCGTAATTCAAAAAAACGTGCAAATTTCATCACTATTACATTCCCGAATGTACATACGTCACGCCCGTATCGTAGTTGTAGCCCAACTGTACCCCTCTCTCAATCAGGCCATCGCTTTACAGTGCAAAAATGCAAATGTGCCCGCCCGTATCGTCGACATAATTTCCTGGAATCAGCTTGTACTTAATCCGTAACACCTGGCTAATGATGCAGCCTGCAGCGGCCGTAAGCGAGTAAATGCCAATAAATAAGTAAACAAAAATAAGACGATCATAAAATGATTATAAATTAGTTCAAATGTCGACAGGTAATAAAATGTGCTTTTTACAGTCTGTACGTGGAATTTGTCTTTGTCGAAGCCTAAGTTGTAACAATATAGTCTATTCCAGTTGTTTTGTTTTTAAATATCTTTAACGGACAGACACGGCATGTTTGGAATTTTATAATATTTAAGATTTAATATAATATTTTTTAGCCCATGTTCAGCTTTTAAATCTATCTGTAAAACAATTTAATCTTTGCTTTAACAATCACAGTAACGTACTTAAATTTTTTTCACATTTTTATATATTGTAATGATAAAAGTACTACAGTGTTTCAGTCGCTTCGTGATATCGATAGAATCAATATCGATCGTGTGGTCAGCCCTCGGCAGGATCAGGGCTAGTGTGGTAGTGGCGCAGTGGGTCGGCGGCCGGGCGGAATGCGGAAGGGCCCGCATCTTGGCGTACACGGCATGCACGCTCCAACATGCATCTCGAGATAACTTACCTTCGAACATTGACATAAATGCATAGCGTATACCATTTTATTTTATCATGTATAATAATAACGTTCAATCTGGACCGATCTTGATGAAATTTTTTGTGAATATGCAAATGGTCCCGGAATTGTTTAGATTTACAATTGGATCCGATAGGTGGTGCTACAATTGGGTTCTAAATTTTATTTTTTAGGGCAGGACAACATCTGCTGGGTTCGCTAGTATTATGTTCTATTTAAAAGGGATAGATTTATGTTTAGACACTAAATCGCCTAGCATTTGTATTTATTTGTTGGGAAACAAATATGGGCAAGGTGATCCAAATATCAATATGATGAAAGTAAGCCATTTATTCACGTTATTTTCACAGCATCGATAAAGCGCGCAAATAGACGCGGAACAAAATGGCGAAATCGGGTTGAGCAGTATTACAGTAGATAATTAGAATATTTCGTTGCTCACCAAAATAAACAATTATAAGACTGACTAATTACAATAATTTCTTGCTAAATTAATATCTGTGTAAAATACGATATGGGCAACCTTTTTGTATAAAAAAAGAAGTAATTCAATTTTTCACATTTCCTATATATTAGGTTGGGGAAAAAGTTTCTTCGCATTTTATATAAAAATTCAAAAGGTTTTTTTATAAAGTTTATTTACATTTGACTAAAGTATGTAGGTACCATTTGGTTGGATAACTTTTTTCCATCTTGTAGGTGACGTGATCCCATTGCTATAAAAATTTAAGGGCTTCTGATCAAAAAACTGCCACAAGTGGATTTGGCAGTCCTCTCGTGATGTTAACCTGACACTGCCTAAGGAATACTGCAGAGACCGAAACAAGTGAAAATCTGAAGGTACAAGGTCAGGACTATACGGCGGATGCATTAACACCTCCCAGCCAAACTCTCGTAATTTTTGCTGAGTGGCTAAAGATGTGTGAGGTCTAGCGTTATCATAGTGAAAAACCACACCCCTTCTGTTGATTAATTC
The DNA here is from genome assembly GCA_039645545.1 of Dendrolimus houi. Taxonomy (NCBI): domain Eukaryota; kingdom Metazoa; phylum Arthropoda; class Insecta; order Lepidoptera; family Lasiocampidae; genus Dendrolimus; species Dendrolimus houi. The sequence continues at coordinate 10,455,742 of CM077139.1, forward strand.
CGGTCGCTTTCTCTCAACTTTTTGCTTTAATCTCATCATTTGTTCGCATTACAGTTCAGAATCGATGGTCCTGCCTGGCAGTAAAAGCTCATAATGAATAATGCCCTTCCAATCCCACCATACACACAGCATCACCTTGTTGCGAGTTAACCTGGGTTTCGCCACAGTCTGTGAAGCCTGACCGGCCTTTGACCACGATCTTTTTCGCACGTCCTTGTCGTACGTGATCCACTTTTCATCACCAGTTATCAGGTTCTTCAAAAATGGTTCGGTTTCATTACGTCGTAATAAAGAATCACAAATGAGTACACGGTTCATTAGGTTTCTTTCAGTGAGCTCATGAGTCACTCAAATATCGAGCTTTTTTGTGCACCTAGCTTTTTTCAAATGGGCCAAAACCGTTTTGTGGTCAATCCTAGTTCTCCAGCTACATTGTAACTACTAATATGCCGATCTTGCTCCACTTTTTCAAAAATGGCATCATTTTTGTCCGTAACAGGGCGACCAGAGCGACGTGCATATTTGATATCAAAATTTCCGGATTGAAAACGCTTAAACCAAATTTGCACTACTCTCACAGATACTGCATTAGGTCCATAAACATCACAATTTTTTTTCGCGTCTTGTGTTGCTTTTTTAACTTTTTTGTAGTAAAATTTTAAAATGTATCGAATTTCTTCATTAGATTCACTCATTTTAACAATAAGAAAAACAAATGAAAATCACACATTTCCCTAACTTGAATTTGGAATTGTCTTCTTTAAAATTAAAACTTTTTAATTATACCAAAACCAGCCAGATACAAATGGTATAGCCAAAAAGATTTTATTACAAGTTCATACATACTATATGCGAAAAGACTTTTTCCGCAACCTATTATACTATTTCCATTTCTTTATTTTCTCGCTGACAGCTCCTGTGGAAACTTGAACGAGCGTCTTTTTTACATTATATATACATTATTTAATAAAAATATGACGCTTACGCACGTACAAGGTCATAGCAGAGTCGGAGAAACTGATAGGGATGGAGCTATCGATAAACGTAACACGATAACAGACCCGATATTTTTTTACAAAGTGTAAGAAACTAAACTATTGCCGGATAATTTTGTACAAATTTTTTAAATAATATTACATCTCATTACAAGTTGTAATTATATTATATTGATTCATTATTTATTTATTTTAATCAAAATCTGATGATCAAAATCTGATGAATCGTCACTGTCACTCGATGACCTCTTCTCAACATTTATTATAAGTTCATGTACTTCTATATTATCGAATGCCACATGAATTTCCCAATCCGACGCTATAATGTTTTGGGTTCTTCTCACAATTTTTTCCCAATGTTTGGCGGTTACTTCCGCACATACATTTTTTAATAAATCTAACATCTTGTTTTCCGTAAAAGGGGGATGGGTATTGTTTCGAGCGGCGTGTCCTTTGATTTGTGCCCATATTAGTTCTATAGCATTGTACTGGCAATGATACGGCGGAAGTCGAAGAACCCAATGACCACATTCGGTAGCTATTTCGTCGGTAATATATCTTTTAGGGAGGCTTTTTTTCGATTTGAAAATATTCACCAATTGTACTTTTAATAAAGTATTATCCACATTTTCGCCACGACGTTGAAGCCAGTGAATTATCTCTTGTTTTTTATTGGCCTGCGTCGGCATTTTATCAATTTGTCTGGAGTGATACGTAGCGTTGTCCATAATAATTATCGACGGTTTTTCCAGAGATTGCACCATTTCTTTAAACCATCCTTCGTAAATCTCCGCGTTCATTTCTTCATGATAGTCCACTGTTTTTTTGGATTTAAAGGCCAGTAAAGTATCTGACACGAATCCTTTCGTAGACCCTCCATGGCATATGATAAGGTGTTCACCTTTTCCCATTGGCACTGAACTAGTGGAAGCGGCGGTCTCGTCAGTCCAGTTCTTAGATACTGTGTGGTTTGCATTTAACCTCTCGTCAGTGAAAATAACGTTTGACCAATCTGATATCTTTTTGGCTTTGCTCAAAAATTCGCAGAGAGCCACAGCAACGTCGTGACGCTCCATCAATATTTTACGTTTGTCCGATTTTTTATAAGAAAATCCAATTTCTTTCAAAACCAAGCTTAATGACGATTTGGCCATGTAACAAACCACATTCACGTAAAGAAGCAACAAGTTTTTTAAGTGTTGGAATTTCTTTGTGCAAGTAATAGTCATATACATGACGGCGAATTGCGTCAGCGTCGAAGTTGTCAACCGATGTCACACGACGTGGTTGGCGTTTTTTCTTCGGCGTACGAAGCTTATTTTCCTGCATGCCGCTTTTACCGTAAGCTTCGGTAGTAATTTTTGAAAAAGTAGGTCCACTAATTATTATTGCGGCCGCAACACGCTCTCACACTTGCGACAGTGGTAATAGCGGGCCACCATTTTGATACTCTGCGTCAAAGTAATTACGAACCTTGATCACTAGTTCTCTCTCCTGCCCTTTCACAACAGATCCTTTAGGCATTTTGATGTTTGACAGCTGGGCGGCAATCAACACGGAGGAACACAAAATACACAACGTAACGTATGGATAATGTGAAAAAACTCAGCAAACAGAAATGTAGTGACTATATAGCACGACCGTCTTGTTGCGAGTGACAGATTAAAACAAACACAAAATGGCGGTAGGCCATTGAGTGTTCCCAGCTTGAAAAAATATATTTGAATGTTTTTGTTGTATTTGTCTTTGTTCAAAACATAATAAATATATGCGATCGATATCATTACTTATTTGGTCACAACACTACAACTATCAAATTAGAACTGTCATCGAGAAAATAAAGAAATGGAAATAGTATAATACATAAACTTTAATTGTGTTAAATAATAGGTATGCAAATAATAAAACGGGAGGTGAAATGAAATCGAAGGAAACCATATTGGAAGAGAATTTTTTAAATAAAATTGTACACAATAATTTCATTTTAGTGTTGACAGGTGAATAGTTTTAAATTAGCATATTTTATTTCTTGAACAACATTTATGGCTATATATCAACTTGTTCGCTACGTGTCACTAGTATCAATTAATTATAATTTTATATAACTCGTTATTGTAATTATACCTATATATTACTTAATATGCTTCATGTTTTAAACAATATATTAACAAAAAAATATTTATTGCACTATTTATTTATTACGTACCATTCTAAAAACAATCTACTTCACACACATTTTTATACAGCTAAATAACAATAATCTGATCACGATATCTCACGACATATCTCGGAGGATTCCTTCCATGCACACCTTGCATTTAACGGTATCCATATAACTAATATCAGGCGTTAGGACTGTGATAAAAAATGGAGCCCTGAGCATAACCAAAAAACCATCAGGTCCTGTTAGAGGGTACTGACCCCAAATCACGGAGGGTGGAATGACCTATTTAGATTGAATGGGGTCATTACTGGCCCTTTACAAGCCCATCAGAGTTATCGGCCCTATTTGTTTACTAATGTGCAATAGTTAAGGGAGATAGGGTCATTTTATTTAATAGACTCTGAAACATTAAACTTTTATATATTTTGTCAGGTCAGGAGAATTGTCACTATGTTCTTTTAAATTTCGAACACTGGATAAAAAACTTTAGCAGTATTTGAATTTCGAATGTAAGATTTAAAAAAAAATTACAATAAAAAGAAGGATTGAGTCGTGCTTGTTGTTGTTGTTTTTATATTGGCACCGTATCAATTTATTAAAAACATGAAGAAAACACCATATAGTTTTTTTAAATATTGTAATTATACAATGATAATAATAATATTATTGTGTCAGTGTCACGCCACATTTAGATCTTTGTCAAGGGGCCTCTACGTGTTGGCCTTCCCATGGCCCCACGCAAGCCCTCCAAAAGTCCGGACCATTCTTATGGGCCGTCTTCAAAGACATACATTATCATATGAGTACAAAATAAATTTACAAGGTGCAATTCACTGGTGCTGCCAACAATGGTATAGTGTCCCCTATATAGTAAGTGTATTTATTATTTATTGCCTTGCATCATCACGGTTACATGCCTAAGCATATTTTCAACATTCTCTAAACATTAATTTTATCATTCACAGGCATCGGAAACTGTTGTGCACCGTTTGCCAGCTTACAAGCAAACATAAAAAAGAACATCCAAAATACTTGCGACAGACCATATGACTCGACTTCAAACCTACACATTCGAATGATGGCAATTCAGTGGTGGTAACTTCTAAATAATAAATATCTAGTTATTCAAAGACAACACAGTCCAATACATATACACAAAGAAACATACACAATACATACATACTTATAGTCACGCCTATTTCCCATTGGGGTAGGCAGAGACGATAGATCTCCACCTGCTACGATTCTGACGGATAATTTTCGTTTCATCAACTTTCAACACACAATATTAAACATAATAGTATTAGTAGCATTTTCTACCCTATATCTTTGTTAGTATTAATGACTAACACTGATTTCATTTTTATGACAAATGGCAAAATCAGTGTGTAATCGAATCTATCAGCTGTTCCCTTCAGGGTGCTGTTGCTACCTCCGCGCGATCTGCTTAGCCGTTTTTATTAATTGCATCAGTTCAGCAGACTGCCAGATGGCCCACTTGATGGTAAGTGGCCGCCTTCGCCCATGGACATTTTTAACACTAAACGCGCTACCAATGTGCTGCCGCTCTCTACAGGGATACTAGAACCTGGCTACTAATGTCGGAACACAACTGAAAGTTATAATGGCGGCATACTCTAGATAAATACCCTACCAGTTGTGGGCTGTTTAGTCGCCTCATACGACAAGTCGCCCGGCCACAGGAAATTGTATTGTTTCTCCATTCCTCCACGGATAGCGTTTAGCTCTATTGCCACATGTCTATATCATAATCGGCGGCCACAACCAGGTGGTAGGGTATTTGTCTAGAGTATGCCGCCATAACAACCTTGAATTGTGTTCCAGTATCAATAACCAAGTTCTAGTCTCCCTTATCGCCCGATCATGACATACGCGAGTGTGATATTCGGCCATGCCAAACCTGCCCTTTTAAAGAAACTGCAAATCGTTCAGAATAAATTCATGCGCAGAGCCGTCGGTGCTCTCCTCTATATGCGTAACGTCGACATCCACCGCGATCTGGAGCTTACCTCCATCAAAAACTACATTACGTCGCTCTCGCGTAAGTATTTCAATCTAGCGCCGCACCATCGAAATCCCCTCGTCGTGTCCGCGTCCGATTATAAGCCTCGACAAAAGGCTCTCGTGCGACGACCGCGTAACATCCTCACGGACAAGGTCGACAACATCACAAAACGGCTGGCCCGGATCAGTCCGCCTGCGGTTAGGACGGCAAGCTGGCAGGCACCGACAGAGAGACACAGACGGCGGCGTCAACGCCGCCAATCGCGAATCTCTCCACGTCCCCGCGAGGGCGCCAGGAGACACAGCCATTTTTTTTCGCCATAGAGCATCAAACATAGTACAAAACTAGCTACTTACATAATATCACATACACTCATACCATTAGCACGTGCCTGTACAATTGTAAACCAAAGAATACCATAAAATTATGTTGATCGCTATCGACATTCAGACCTGTTGTTTTTAAACGCGTAATTCTAGGTTATTTTAAATGATAGCCATTATAGTAATGCATTGCGATACCTTATTCGATGCACAATGTGCGTGTCGGGCGCATGCTAAAATATATTAACGCGGCTAAAATTAAGCCACCACCTGCCATTATATAAGCCCTGGTATGCGATATGCAAGCATTTCAGTATGAATAAAAGAATCATCTAGCTTGCTAAGGAAAAAATAGTTTTGCATAGCTGACCACCGAGCCCAAAGTCTTGCTATAAGAGTCTGGCTAATGAAAAAAGCGACTGAATAGCGGCAAGTCAAAATTATCATAAAGTATTTATAGAATACGTAAATAATCTTATTTTCTTTGAATTCGGCGTTTTTCTGCAGTTGCTTGTTCTTGAATTTGGAAATCGTGCAAAACGATAATTATGGCGCCATTGTGACGCCAGTGAATAAACATTCCGACACGTTTGTAATAGTAGACTTGGGACTGGCCACTAGTGCGTGGCGGCGCGCGTGGACCCATGGAAAAGGGTAACCGGGTCCACCCGCCAATAATGCCGTCGAGAGGAGAGTGCGTCGTGATTCGCGCGCTCTCATCTCTCCTCCCGTGGGGCGAGACATTTAGGCCGCTCCACGTTGCATTGAGAGGGACGACCGGGGGCTATGCTTTCGCCCTGGCAATGGATGTGGCCAGGCAACCGGAGTTGGTCGAGCTTTCGCTTTTCTCGTAGCGCTGGCATAAAGGGAAAGAAGGAACACCAAGGGATTTTAGTGGATATCCCCGATTCGGGTGGCAATCATGCTTCTTCGGGGATGCTAGTGCCACCCACCCCAACGTGGCGAATACTCACGCCAGTACTGTGTTTCCCCCGCGGTGTTAAGTCCACAATAGGATTTCCTCTCGTTCAAAAAAATGGCTGCTAGTGCATTTGCACGCTAAGTATTCAAGGAAATTTCAAAATTATACAGTTTTCTTGGTTATACCTAATGCTACTAATGCTGTTAATTGATGTTAAATAGTCATTTCTTAAAATCCACACTATAAATTTCAAGTATTGATGATTCCATGTAAAAAGCTAGCTAGTTAATCAGATATTGAAAAAAAAAGGCTATATTTAATGATTTAAGTCAATTGATGGGCAATATATGTTCCCACAGACGTACAATTGTGTATGTACCCCGTAAGTTTGGAACTATTATAATAAGATAGAAAATTCTCAGAAAAATAAAAGTTGGCTTCAAGAATGCTTATTTTTAAGTTGGAGAGAAAGGGAAAGATGCAGCGCATTTGTAGCATCTTTGGTGTTGCAAATGTCCATAGACGATGGTAACCGCTTTCCATCAAGTGGGCCGTCTGCCTATCTGCTGAACTCCTGCAATAAAAATAAAAAAGATTGGTTTGGACAATAACCATTGAGTGGCTTTTGAGATATTAGGTATTTTCGTCTATGGTTTTTTATGGTACCGTGGAGAAATAGCAAAATGAAACGTCTAGCTATTACGCTACGCCGACTTCGATTTTTAATTACCTGGACTAAAATGACAGCTGCGATCGAACTCTTTTTTTATTCATAAGTGAGTCATGTGGGTCGAATCAATCAACAACTCATCACTGTGAGTTGAATTCTATAGAATTTCTATAGTATTCGATTCACAATGGTGAGTTGCTTGCTCCAAGCTTGCAATATAAATAAAGGTCGATCGCAGCTATCATTTTAGTCCAGGTAATTAAAAATAAGAGTATGCCTACATCACCTTTTGCCCGTGAAAAATGTATCTAAGTAGTCAAACATTATTACATGTTGAATTGTTTATGTGGACCTAACAACATGTAATTAGGTCTATAAATATGAAAGTTTTAATTTCTGTAAAAGAAAAAATTACCCAAATTTGCCGCCCTTCCTATTCGCCGCCATTGGCTCCAGCCTACTTAGCCTCCAGGTAAACCCGCCTCTGCTTTATAGTTCATGAATTGGCACGCACTTACCCAATTTTATTTTAAGACTGAAATTATTTACAACAAGAAACTCAGTGATACGTCATGTAAACACACAGACTAGATTATAAGTATGCACGCGAAATATTTTACTGAAGCTAATTTTAAGCCGGCACCTGCCTGCAGACGGTTCACAGCCGACCTTCGCGAAGCATTCGCTATGACGCACGATAGATTCAACGCGTATTAATTCCTTAGTTAAAATTTTGTTTCTGGATTATACCACATAATGTAATAGGGATGCACACATGTCTATTTATCTATGACACGCTTACAGCTTACTATGGGCTTGTAGAATCTGTTTTAAGATATGGTATCATATTTTGGGGTAACTCAGCCAATACAAATACCATATTCTTAATGCAGAAACGCTGTATACGAGCAATGTTCAAAATACACATAACTGAAAGCTGTAAACCGCTATTCATCAAACATAGTTTACTCACTGTTCCATCGCTATATATATATGAAGTCACAATGTTTGTATACAAAAATCTACATTGCTTTCCAAATACATCCGACATTACGGTTAGGAATATACGTAATAAAGAAAAACTTTGTATGCACCCTGCAAAAACAACTTTACTGTATAAGAGTATAGTATGCATGGCCCCAAAGATATATAATAAAATCCCAAAAGAGCTTAAAGCTCTGAAAACTAAATTGTTTAAATCACATTTAAAAAAAGTACTAATAAGAAAAAGCTACTACAGTGTAACTGAGTTCCTTAATGATAAGTTTTAAATGTAAGTGATAAGTTAGAATGTTAAGTGTTTAAATATATTTATAATATTTGTACCATATAAATATCATTAGAAACATATATAAATTTAAATTGTGTGTCATTTAGTATTTGTTAAATTTAAGGATATACATAATTATAAGATTAAAATATTAGTGATAATATTTAAAACCAAACAAGTGTACCTCTATGATATAAATTTTTAAAAAAATATTGTACGCCCAACCGGCAAAAAACATGTGCTCTGTATAAAATAACAAGACCTATTGTATATCCATGTTTTTATGCAATAAATTATTTGATTTGATTTGATTATCTAACTACCTATATAAATAAAAATGAATCGTAAAAAGTATGCACGCGCATAACTTGAGAACGACTTTACCGATTTTGAGAAAAAAAATATGTGTGTTTGAGTGGGTTTAGATGGTTTATATTTACAATTGGAACTAGTAGGTGGCACTGGAATCGGGTTCTGGAATCCTCCTAATCTCCTGGACCGATTTTGATGTATTTTTTGTGTTTTGGAGTGGGTCTCCAAATGGTTTTGATCCATAATTAGAACCGGTAGGAAGCACTAGAATTGGGTCCTAGATTTTTACTGAAAAAAAGCAATAACTACTATATTTCGTAAAAATCTTTTTTTGTTGTTGTTTTTATCTTATTATATTTATGACAACTTTCTTATCAAATTGTTACAGATTTGGTCTAAATTAGATTGTTTGACAATCCGCGCACACGACGGGTAGTGGCTACAAACCCCTACTATAACTATCATAGGGCTACCATACCTTATAAAGGGTATATAATAAAAGATAATCAATATGTCAAAAGCCACGTAACAGATTTAATCGGAATATTTTCAAAAATCTCCACGGCTCAGTTCAAAACTTAAAGGACGGTGAAACAATTTTAACCACAAGGATTGTCTCGCCACATTATCACAAGACTGAAACAAAAAAGTAAAAAATATAAGGACACGTATTGAGAACCTCCTACTTTATGTCGGTTAAAAGTTTCAAGACTTCTCGTGGGTGACCTTACCACCCCTCCCCCCCCCCCCTGCTTGAGAACGCTGTTTCAATATAAGCTGCTGGTACAGCTTTTATTTAGGGAATGTGACAGTAGTCCTTATGTGTGCATAACTAAATGCTCTAAGTGGGTGTTAAACAATTCGACAAATAATTTATTGTCCTTACACAAAAAGGAGGTATGTTAGACGAGTGTCTTTATGTCCGTTGTTTAAATACATCTTTTACCCTAAATGGCCGTCAAGGATATTGGGATAGGTTGTATGTAACAAAGCACTTCTTGTGACAAGAGGAAGCAAGAAATAATACCTAAGTGCTTAGTACAAGTTTTTTTACTTCTCGATCACGTTTAAGTTAAGAGGCCGTCCATAAATAGGGGTGGAGGGGGTCCACGAAGTGTGACATTGTGTGACAAGGCGGGCGTCCTAAATTTCGTGACGTCACATTTCAAAATGTAATATATTTAAGCGTTAAAACACGAAATTTGCTTCAATATATTTCCAACTCTAGCTGTATGAGCATATTGTTTGAATTATTAAAAAAATATTTAAATGGAAATAAGATTAATTACGGACATACTTTTTTAATTTAATAATTTCTTGATGTAAAATTACAAAATATGTGATGTCACACTGGGGAGGGAGGAGTCTCACGGATGTAACCAGCCGTGACAAGGACGGGGAGGGGTCAAAAATCATGAAATTCATGTGACGTCATTTGTGGATGGCCCCAACGCACTTTTATACGCCATGATTTATGTTTCCCTTCACTCCTACGAGATGGCGCTAAGTCATTCCCATACAAAATTACGTTAACTGGCATGAGAACGAGCAGTTAAAAAACTCGCACTAAGCACACAGGTCAAGTATTGAATTTCACAGAAACAGATTATATACCCGCCAGACTGTCTTAGGCGGATTGGTAGGTTTCATATGACGTTAATCTCGAGGTACAGGTTTCGTCATAAAGTTTTCTTATCACTCTCTAGGGTTCTCTATCCAAATGCCGTTTTCCTGCTTGCTACCGTGGAAGCGTGCAATATAAACGACGCATTATATAGATGTGAAAATAAATAGAACATGCAGAGAAAATGGATGAAGGAAGACTGGCAGAACATACTTATGAGAGCAGTGTGGACGGTAGATGAAGACTAACCTATATTTTGACCAATAACTCAGCTGATAAAATATATCGAGGACTGAATGGCTATTTATATTAAGTAAGTAATGTTTAAAAAAAAATTCAGAACAACAGAGATTTTAATTTGGAAAATAAACTCAATAATTAATTATTTATAAAATTATAAATGTAATAGTACCCCTACTATTACATTTATAATTTTATAAATAATTAAAATAAAAATAGCCCAAGAGGCTAAATGTGGAGTTACTCCAGCGTCGGGGACCTTTTGGATTGTGAAGAATAGATGCTAAAAAGAAAAAAAGGTTATATATATACACCCTTTCACGGGTGGGGGAAGCGTGTACAGGTTTTAAAAAATGTAAAAAAATAGTCGCACAGAAATACTTAATCGCGTCAGATATTAATAATGTATGCGCCCCATGTGTTTTTGAAAACGGAGAAATATTAATCTGCCGGTTTACATGATGGGGGTGGCCGTACGAAGGGGTTGAAAATGGGGAAAAAAATATTCGAGCTCGTCAGATATTCAAAAGGGATGTTAAGTAAACCCTAAAGGAACTCCTATTCAAAAGACTGATGATTTGGACGCGACCAAAAGTCATGGCCGATTTTTGAAAATGACAAAAAAACGTAACATTGAAATACTCGAGCGTGTCAGATTAATATACAGACGGTTCAGCTTGATGTCCTTGTCGTGGTGACCCATAATCTGACGGTTTGAAAAAAATCTTTTGTTTTTTTAAATTACTGAATGTAACAAACACAATTAGCACAAAATAATATAATATGTATATTTGGAAGGAAATGCTGTAATAAAAAAAAATACGAAAATACTATTGAAAAAAAAACATACCTGAATCTGGAGCATCTCCTAAAATATCATGTCCTATGACAACATCTTCATACACTTCTGGTAGTTGATTACCAACAAACCAAGTCATCTCCAGTTTTCTATCCACATTTGTTATGGAAATACATAGTTCTCAGCAGCCGCACGCACCACACTTTATTGATGATTTCAACTACTCCGGATTGTGGAAATCGGCAGATTATATTATTCCCGTGATCATTGAATGACCTCCGTCAAAATAAAAAAAAATTACCGCTCTCGACAATGCCCAAGTGACTTTTTTACAACTTTGTGACTCACCTATTTCCTTATGTCACGCGCAAATTGTCAGATTATTGAAATGTAGAGTTTTCTGCATGTAATTAATTCTTTATTCTAATTAATTAATAATTCACCTTGTCTCAATCTGACGCGCTTAAGTTTTTTTAACGATCGATTTTTTTACTATTCTGATCGGCTGCCCTAAACGCAGGACCCTATATAAAGGGTTCATATATGGTGGGGGTACATAACAGGGTGCAAGGTTTCTCCTCTTATGTTATTCTGCCACGCTCGAGTAAATCCCCAAATCCCCGCTTGACTTCCCCTACTATAATGAATATGTTTCAATTGGTTAGGTACAAAATTATTGTCCATTACATAGTTGGGTATTACAGTTTTTAAGTGGAAAAATTGTAATTCTTATATTTCGCTAAGGGTTTTAAATCGTATCGGAGCAAACCTTATGTTTGGAATTATAAAATGTTAAGTCTCGCTCAAAATCTCGTTTAGTACAAATGGATTATAGCCTTGGACCATATTTTTAAAATTACAAATACCCAGTGACATTAAAATATACTTCCTAATGCTGTTTGCCTTATTATATATAATTCTGTTACAATTCGTGAAGGACCAAATGTCAATAGAATTTTCCATTGATTACTGTCCAATTAAATTCGAGCTACATTGAACTACGATTACATGTGGGGATCATACACGATGACCGGAGCGATTCGGCTGTTGCTCCGCATTCCCGAAATAATACCCGACCAACGCTCCTGCGATCAAACGCTTTAGTCCTTTACCGGTCCAATAAAAACTCCTATTAATTGCGTAAGCGTATGTAATAAACTTTTGGATTGGTTAAAAATAACCGAGCCAAGCCACCACCGGTCTCAGAATAAATTCTTAAAAACATAAACTCCGTACACAGCTCTAATTGAAAAACGTCGTTAAACGAAAACTCAAATTTCGAATTTCGAACGCCAAACTGGCCAGTAAGAATTAGATTGGTTTTAAATTTAGAACGACATTCGACATTTTTCTTTTGTCAATTTTGACTGAAAACTATAAATAGTTTTCGATTCTAACACTAAAAAGATAAAGTTTAGTATAGTGGTATTGAGATGCTGTACTTCATGCGTTGTTCAATGCGAGGGGGTCGACTAGGATATAGGTCATTGCTCCCCTAAACCTGCGGAGTAGTCAGGGCAGTTCATAAGTACTTCCATGTTTAAATTGCCCAAGTTGTATGTACTCTCTGTACAGGATACCAGTCGGATTTTACTTGCGTAGAGGCCATCCTGCGCGGCCGCTCACGCTAGCCACTCGATCCTATCGGGTTGTTGAACGAAACGAACACAACTATTCTACGAAACGTTTGATTTTTGAATTATGAACAGGACATGGGAATGGCATTTTAATTGGTGTCTATGGTACCAACGAGATCTTATTCCTCTATGACCCATATTTAAAAATGAAATAGAATAATATCAACGTATTTTTGTTCTATTAGCATTTACTCTTTCTTGATAATAAAAGTTAGGTAACGAAGCATAATGTTATTAAACCTGCATATCATTACTAAAATGCAGTTGGTAACATTAGGAATGGGTAGCGTACACCATACAATTTCCTACGTTGTAGAGTCATGCTGGAATCATTTTGATTTCATCTCTTAGGGTCGGCTCGATCGATGTGATACCATGCTCTCATAGAATATCGGCGTGAAACGATTAGCCTTGTACTTATCGTGTTTCGTGCGATGAGTAAGAGTTCAAATGGCCCATTTCCTCTCTCCCTATACCATTTTCCTTATCCAATCCCATATCCCATCCCTTCTATGCCATTGTTCTTGTCTAATCCCTCTTTCTTATTCCCCTATTCCCTCTTCTTTATCCCATCCTTACGATTGGCAACGCTATGCCTTCGCCCCTGTTGTTACAAATGTCTATAGGCGACGGTAACCACTTTCCAAGAGCTAGGCCGTTTGCCTAGCTCTTGGAAATAAATGAAATAAATACAGGATTAAAGGGCGTGTCTATCTACTTAAAGTGTCGGTAGCCTATATCAGACCAAAAAGGTTAGATCTAGAAAAGAAATAATTTTTAGTTGACAACTAAATATTGACTAGATATTTCTAGTTTGCTGCTATTCTTTCATGCTGTACCCTCAAAGGTGATCAACGTGAGATGCTTAACTAACGTGTTACCTGCAGTTAGTGATGGTGCTAGAAGCCTAGTTACCCTTTCCAGATGACTTTCAATCCCGCTCTTCAAACTGTTGTGTGTCGTTTTGCATCTCTTTCCATCTTCACTTTAAACTTACAGAGATCTCGAACAATAATTGGCATTTAGTACTCTGAAGTTGCAGATATTCCTTGACTACGCCACCAATTTATCGTCAGATAGACCTCTTGCACGTTTTTTTACCTTCTTGACGTAAAGCCTGATGTGTATTAGTTAAGTAGTTAGTTATTTTGCGAAAATGACTACCTAGTTAAATCCTTATCATTGTTTTGGATAGAATGTTTCTAAAGTTTCTTACGTAATAAGTTGTCGATTAATGCCCGGTTTCAATATTACAAAAACGATTCGTTTTTGATACCGACGGGTAGAATATTAACGCCTGGTAGCTCTACTGATGTTTCTATAATGAACTGTCCATAGCTAGTTACTCATGAAAGTACCAACTACCGGCGGGAGGGATTTTCTAACCGATCGGTAGAATTTTTGTATGGAAGCGACAGATGAAGTGTTTCTATATTATAACCGCTGGTTGTCAACACTACTATTCGTAAGAATTTTATTACCATCCGATTTCGGCCGGTTGCTGTTTTTTTTTGCTTACCGGTTTTTTGTCGTTATTAATACGTGATTTTAAATTAAATTAAACTCAATTTTTTTGCTTCTTCTTTTGACTTGGATTTAATTCTTATTTATTTATATCTTTCAAATTTACTATTTCTATCTTTAACAGTTCTAATTCCAATTCAAGTATTGCTTTACTATTTATTCATCTCTTCAACTGCGATAACGTTATCGCGTTACAAAAAGTTCCCTAAAACATTTGGATGAAAACAAAAAATCGGAAAAGATTCCCACAAAGTTTCCGTCATTTGACTCTGGTACCATGAAAATCGTTGTTTTTAGCCGTAACTTATTTTAAAAAATTGCAATCGATAACCACAAATAACTAGCGAAAATTTCTGAAGTGACAACACTGTTTCTTGTGACCACAATTTTTTTTTTACAAAAAGTCCAATGACATTGGAACCATCATTATTGAAAAAGTTTATACGTTATTTAAATAACTGCGTTTTATTCATGCAACATTCATATAAAATGGCTCTGTAATTGTAAGTATCTTTAAAGCAGATTGATTGAAAGCTTGATTTTTAATGACAATCGTATATCACAAAAGGTATACGATTGTCATTAAAAATCAAGCTCTCTCTCTACTTTTGAAAATGTATTTATTTTGTAGTTATACCTCAACTCATTGAATTACGTTGCGTGTATTACGACCACAACTACGTTGCGTTAGCAAAACGCTTGGGAGGGAATTAGGTACTGATAACCGACAGTATTACTAATTGTCAATGGGCTTGTGAAACGCTGTATAGCCCTCTCAACCATCGGTTATTGGTAGCTTCAAAATAAATCAGTTACAGACAACCGTCGGTAAAATATAGAAACCGGGGGTTAGTAGATGTCTGTACAAACGATAACAAGTTAACTAATTAAATAATGTAATTATAAATGAATTCAATGGTATATGCCTAAAGTAACTGAAATTTATACTCGTACTATATTTGTATTACTGATTATATTATTTGCTAATATGAGTGTAGGTAGTTGGCTGGATTTTGATATAGAAACTGCATGTATAGGAAAACCTTGATAAAACCACTATGCTCTATCTGCTAAACTACTGGAAAACGTATCCCTTTTCCCCAAGTTTGTGCCACATATGCCCGATCTCGGTTATCCGCTTTACTCGTCCAACCTACTTTGCCCATGTTATCAAGCCATTCCATGCCACCCAGTCGGAGGGGATCGTAAACCACATATACCAAGATAATGTATGAAACCTATTTGTGGTAGCCAAGCCTCGGCAACCAGTCGAACATATGACGTGTATGGGAGTCTGCGCAAGAAGCAGCCACAAACTCTGCTCAGATATTTCGGCCACGGCAGTCCCAGCCAGGCTTCCTAGTGCGCGGAAGCCCTTAGACTATCGTGGTGGGTATAATGACCGTTCTCTTGGAAAGACTCGTGCTCAACATTGGGATGTTAATAGATAGGCTGATAACGTAAAAAGTCTGGAAAAAATTCAGTGCTGGTTATCCATAATGTACTATAATAGGAAATATAAGAATTCAACACGCCGTTTCCAATAGGGTAGTTGACTGTGAAATCAACTGAGATATTTTTTATCATCTTACAAAACACCGAAGCCTCTTCGATTTTATACGGGCGGTGCACATTATGACGTCATTTCTATAACGAGGCAAATAGCGTGTTAATTATAGTTTAAACAGTAATTAAAATGATTTTTATCATGATATTTTAAGTTATGATGTTGGTATTTGAAAGGCCGCTTTGTTATATGAACAATGTTTCAGAATTAATTGTGAAATGTTTCAACTACCCCATTTCTCGAATTTACCGCTCTGACTGTTCTTATTCGATTCATCGATGTAAATTAAAACGAAAGGAAGAAATGTTCCTACTATATATTTCTTGAACCACACCTCAGAAATAAACCAACAATTTTACATTACTGTATAAGTACCGCCGCCCCTGTTATAAATCATTAATTTTATTATCACGAACTTTAACAACATAATCTGTGCAATCTAGCTCATTAACATTCAAAATGTAGGGCCGCGTTTCAACTCTGACAACTTTACTGATGTACTAATAACAACCGAAATAGGACTTTATCGCACTGAATTAAGAGTTATGCAACTGCAAAATATTACTGGCTTTCATTTTTTTATCGTCATTCACTTCATGACATGTTGCGGTTTCTATGTTGTCTGTCACAAACAATTCTAATTTTAAAATGCACTCTGCGTCACCGGCCATAAAGATTGTATTTTTTTATAAATTAACTGCAAAAAAAGTTAAGATGCGTTTCCGGGTGTGAAATGTGGTTGGCCCATTTGGTTTTCGAATGCATTTGGCGGTTTATTAACAAGCCTCAGGCGTGTTCACGCTTGAGTTGTATTGTACTTTATTATGCTTAGAATGTTACCCATTAAGATAGATTAACCGATACAAGAAAGAAAGAAAAAATATTTGAAGAAATAAATACTAAAAGCCCACGCTGATAATTGTTAGTAACTAACCCAAAGACCCAGTTCTTCTGTTATGACAGCAGGATTTGTATATCTAGCCAGTATCAAATGTTCATTACGATTCAAGTTATTAAAACAATCTTCAAAAAAGCCTCAACCAAATTATAGTTCGTTGATTAATGCCAAACGAGGGAGTTCTCGTGACAGCTCGAAAAGACATTTTAATTCACTTTTAATAAATAATTTTAGAAAATAAAATTGTACAGCACATGCCTGGATCTAGGGGGGCCCACGCCCATGCCCCGGGCGGCCAATTCAGAGGGCGGCAAATTCAAACTTCGCAAACAAATACACAGTATGTATATTTGTAAAAAAATAGGCCTAACACAGAAAAAGCAGCGCTAGACCGGTCATTGTGGAGTTCTTTCCGGGAGGCCTATATCCATCAATGGAATTGGAATGGACAGCGTCTGATAGCTGAAACGATGATGATAAGGATTAAGGTAAAAATATAGGCGAGCGAGAGTGGCATTTTTCAATTTTTGCCCCCCTCGAAAAAATTCAAGATCCGGGGCTGGTACAGCAAAACGTCACTGTTGAAGTACCCGGCAAAGAATCGAAGACTCGATTTGTCTTTTTAAAATGGGATATCAAATATAGAATGATATTCTTGTATCTCAATTGTGTTCGATAATAATATTTAAGATGTGTAACATAGTTACTTTAGTTACGTATGAATTATGGCAATCTTGTGGTCGTACTCCGATCCTGTTTAGTCCACATTAAGTGCAGAAGCCTAAATATTAATTTTGGTCTTAGTTCGGGCGGCGTTTAGACTATATTCATATCCTCTTAACCCTGCAAAATATTGAAATGAAACAAAGGCAAAAATTAAGACTAAAATTCCTGTTATATTCCTTGACATTTTCATTGAAATTTGTTGAGCAATTTCGTAGTGTACTGCAGATAGAGTGACAACTATAAAAATATGTCATAATAATATTTTCTTAAGTTTTCGCGACTTGTATACATAATAAAACGTCGGAATAACAAAAATAAAATAAATTACCGCGCTTAAAACCGTTAAAACATAGTTTTATTATGTCATAATAAGTTATTAGGCATCTAATAAATACGTTTTGTTACATCACAGAGATATTTATTAAGAAGCTGCCAAACAGAAAGACGGCCCCGCTAATGGAAAGTAGTTAGTTAACATTGCCTATAGACGCTTGCAATACCTTGGGCGAAAACCACGTGTTGCCAGCTTTTAGAATGGAATAATGGGAATGGGATAGAGGAATGAGACAGGGGGATGAAATAAGGGGATGAGATAGAGGTATTAGACAGGAGGAACAGAATAGAGGGGATACGGAAGATGAGTCATTGGGACGGGGAAGTTGGCCATCAGAGCTGTCACTGATCGCATGAAACATGATTAACTTAAGGCTAACCGTTTCATGCCGATATTCAGCGAGAGTGTGGTATCACAGCGATCGAGCTGGCCCTAAGAGCTGTAATCAAATTTCGATTCAGCATGACTGTATCACACATTGATGTAGATATGCATATTTAATATTTTACGACCAATATGGAGGCGTCTTTACACTCGTTGAGTATTTATGTTGTTCCGTAGCGGTATTTGTTTTTGCTGACTCTCATGTGACTGTAATAGTTGGGAGACCCGTGAGAATCGCATTCTCGTACA
This sequence comes from Dendrolimus houi, assembly GCA_039645545.1. NCBI lineage: Eukaryota > Metazoa > Arthropoda > Insecta > Lepidoptera > Lasiocampidae > Dendrolimus > Dendrolimus houi. The sequence continues at coordinate 10,474,406 of CM077139.1, forward strand.
TTTCATGCATCCTTTAAGATGTCTTTAGTATCTGGATAACTCCCTACGGAATCAATTTTATAATAATAAAACATTTTATTTCTAATAAAAACAGCTTAGTAACAAGAGATACACTTTACAAAGTATAAAGTAAATAATATGATAGGATGCATAAGATTGCCGACCCCTGGTCCAGAACATGAACTATTTTTTTTTAGCCTTCTCATAATATTCTATGTTATATCAAGGACAAATTAAATTACAAACTGAGTTTCATTTTCCTTGTTTTTTTTTCATTTTAACGTTGAGCCCTGTATAAAATCTACTAAAATAACTAAATATTATAACTATTTTAAATATGCAATTATTTTCAAAGTTGACCAAGGACGTCTAGTGGAATTTTAAGAAAAACCTTTTCGCTATGTTTCCACGATATTTAACAAATAATCGTCGACATGATAGATTTGTAATGGCGTTTAGCTTCTTTTAATAAATAAAAACAACTTGATAATTACACTATGTTCGATGTAATACTAAAAGTTACTAGTAAGTACCAAAACTTCTCTTGTCATAGTATTGGGGTTGCTAGAGTTCAGACAACGAGAGGGAAAGAGGTGCGCATGCGACTCACGGGTACTGACGTTAATCCGGTGTCCGGAGGCGCAGATATGCGCAAATTCTCCTCCCGTGATTCCGTCACAGGCGTCCACTTGCATCTGGGGATGCGGTGGAACTAGACCTCTGTCGGTCAAGTGAGTTTACCCTGCTTCCCGGGGTATTCTCAAGCCTTGATGCGCGGATGAACATGGATGTAACTTCGTTCTAAATCTCATGTTCTTACAGCCACAAGCGCGGGCGGGCCTATGGGAGGCAGGTTCAGGTTTAGCGCTGTTTTGGGAATGACTGTACCAGAGCCCCACTCAATTAATCTCGCCGCGTAAGGTCTAACCCCCACAAAAGAGGACCCAGTAGTGTACCATAGGTATGCCCCCCCCCCCCTGCTACAACAAAAAAAATCGAATTATATTCTAATCAACCAAATCTTTTTGGCCAACCTGTATACGCTACCGTCGATTCGTAGCGACGAGACGGCAAATAGACCTTTGTGTGTATTGTTATAGAACACGGGCCCTAAAACTACAACTTTATAGACCGTAAAAACAAATCGTAAGGTTTTTTATCGAAAAAACCACGTGTGGTATATAATAAATCATTCCGCTTGCGTTATTTTGAGATAAGCATCATTTTGTCATTTTCGCGCAAAAACATTAAAAAACCTCCAAATCGTCCCTTAAGGTCTTAACAATGATTTATGGATTATAAAAAATCATTTTAATGATAGTTTCATCAAGGGTTTGTTGTGTTAATATTGTTTTATAAGTATTTAAAAAATACACGAGGTAAGTGACAACAATGATGGTTAGTATGAGGGGAGGAGTAAGTTTTACAAACCAGATCACGGTTGGTGCACCATCATCAGCAGCATCCGAGCGTTAAGTCCCGGTTGTGTTCGGAGCGATCGCTTCGATGCCTAGGGTCCGCTTTCCTACTTTTTCTTCTCCACTTCGCGCGATCTTCGGCATCGCTTATATTGAGACCATTGGTACGCATGTCATCCTTCACAACGCCAACCCAGTATTTCTTGGGCCTACACCTTCGACCGGGACCTATCGGAGGCGGCAGAACCACGGTTGGTGCATTTATTTTAATGCGAAGCTGACATCAAGCAGACGGCCCACCCAATATAAGCCGTCGCGTAAATTATCAGTTGTAGTCATATAAAATGTTTTATTAGAAATTATACTATATAATAAAAGCGACTTCTTTTAAGCGATATTTAAAAAATCTATCGAAAGTTTAATATGTTAAATGGCAATAAAGAAAACTAGTCATTAAATAAACTATGTAAGTACTACTACAATTACACTATCCGTGCAGGAACGGAGAAAGAATACAATATCCTGCGGCCGGGCGGCCTGTCGTAAGAGGCGACAAAACAACCCCACAGCCAGGTGGTAGGGCATTTGCCCGACTGGAAGGCTACCACCCCTGGTCTAAAGTATGTCACCATAACAACCTTGAGTTGTGTTCCGGCATTAGTGACCAGGCTCCAGTCTCCCTTATGAGAGCAGCAGCGCATTTGTAGCACCTTTGGTGTTGCAAATGTCCATAGGCGACAGAAACCGCGTTCCATCAAGTGGGCCGCCTGCCTGTCAGCCGAACTCTTGCAATAAAAATAAAAAATAAAAATTAGAAAAGAATTAACATAGATTTTAATTGGAAACTAGGTTTTTACGTAGACTTTTAAGACACATTAGAAATATTAAATATACATAAATTGTAAACTAGTACGTCGAAGGAACCTTAACTTATATTGTATTCTACCTATGATTCCTTAGACTGTAGGTAGAATGCTGAGCCTAGGTCATCAAAGACAATGGGTAAGGTTCTCAGAAAGCTGGCTACGCTACCTAGCCTGGATTACCATGCAGATCCTTTAGACAAGTGTCGTTAGCGCTAAACGAGTAGAATGAAAATGCATTATAATGACATAAGAACGTAACAACGCAAACTTAGCGTAACAATATGTCATTCCCATACATTTTCTATTCTATTCGTTTAGCGTTAATGCCACTCGTCTACCTAATCTGTTGCCCGAGGTAAGATGGTTCCAGATCATCTGAAGAGTCGATTATAAATGCGTATTGAGAGTTCATTGTAGAAACTTGTGGCCTCTGGAGTATGTACCAGGTTCTTTATATATATATCCTAAATTTGAGACGTTATAATGTAAAAAACCTCTTCTCTTGTTTCTTAAAACAAATAAACCGTCGATGTGATAGTGTATTTAAACGATTTTGATATTTTTAATAATACCAAATTTATTAGTCTATATATTATATAAATATGTAAAATTAAAATATATGTAAGTGGTTACAAAATAAATGCCAAAATGTAAGTGAAAATTGCTATTTTTACGATACCTAATTCTAAACTGACCATCCGTGATGAACCGTTTTCAGAATTTTTATCTGTGTTGGGTCTAGTTGTTTGTCTGGAGGTCTACTGTAGACTACACCTTTACACGCAGCTTCACTCGCATAAACTTTAGGTGTAATCAGCTAAAGAAATCGTTTTCGCAGATTCGTACGATGTACATGGCAAGTATCAAAATAAAGTGGAACTCTATGCTATATCTTACAACTACCAGTATATCTAGACACCGTGTCATTCCACTAAGCGATTCTCCAAAGGCGACCGCTTTAGGCCATCTGTGTCGAATACAAATTCTCTTTCGGTGGTCTTCTTCCTCTTGACCATTTGAGGTGGCGAGGAGGTTGGGGCATCGAGGAAAACCTCTTTGCCCCGGCTTCTACTCGACCGACAACTACCCGTCGGTGGCGGGGTTTGGAGCCATTGGAGCCTTCCTAACGGTGGTCTCTCAACGGCTCTCGTTGGCCAGTCCGCGCCATCCGATAGCCTTCGCAGACATTGCGTTGGCTTCCTTTGCGGCTTAGTTGGCCATTCGTTGGCGTTCGGAGGCCATCTCGAGCTTTGGGTGGCCATCTGTGGCTTCTGGTGGCCTGTCAGGCGAGCGTATGAGATCTCGGGGAATAGAAACTATCTCATTTTCCGGTTAAAATGTGCCCTGTGTTCATTCCCAATATTGAAAGTATAATATATCGAAATATCTTCTCACTTTCTTATCTATATAATGAGTCGATTTTTTACACTATGGAATCTTTATGTTGTTTAAAAATAACTAAATTTACACAAACATTTTTTAACATTTCGCGAATTAATAATTCTATTAATGCGTACAAATCAAATATACTAAAATCAACTCAAATCTTACAGTAATAAAGACGATAGAAGCAACAAGTATTAATTACCAAAAGCATTAAGGAAAAATGTTCACACTAAACAACTCGTCACCGATTTATAAAGTTGAACTCTGTCGAGTTAATGCGCTCCTAGTACCTGTGACTTTAGTTAAGTCGGTCCTTAATCCGTTGCTCAAATTCTGGATAGTTTATAGTTTCGCTAATATTTTCTAACTTCATCGAAAATAAACTATATTTACTAGACTGTAAAGTTGAAAGTTTAATTAAAACTATTTGAGCAGGAGTTAATCGAGGTTTTAAAAACTGCTGATACATTTTTTACTTTGACTGTTGTTAAATAAGGTCGCTATTTGTCTAACAAAAATTTATGAATATTTTCTCACTGTTTGTGCTTGCCTAGTACAAAAGATAGGACGCTATCGTTCGTTTTATACCGCCGGTTAGCACTTTTTTAGTTGCAGACAAAAGCGACATTAGAGTTCTTAAATAATAAGCACTACAAATTATACGTTTGTTTTAGTCTGTTTTTTATTTTGATACCGTGTTTAATATCATTTCAATTCGCAATTTCGAAGGCTTAAGTTTTTTATGTTTGGTTATAGGCCAAACGGGTAAATTTTTATGTTTGCCTCAGGCCGAACGTGTCACCTAAAGCTGTTATAGTGACAATACTGAGAGAACTGCCAGGGCCATGACACTAGCTAGCTAGCTAAGCTAATGACCCGGGACCCTAGGGTAATATTAGAAGAAATTTTGGGGTGGTTTTCGTGAATAATCCGACATTCACCTCCAGTTCCACACTATCCCCACTTGTAGCCGAGCAGCATGGTGTGGCGTATTCTCACTATTTATGCTTGCCTAATACAACAGATAGGACTCTATCGCTCGTTGAAACCGGTGATTTTAAAGCACCTTTTTATTACTTGCCTTACTTCATATTTTTATATACCATGGGGTTGAATTTTCACATTATTTACTTGTATGGAACTTATGTCAAATTGTAACCTATAGTAAGGCAACGAACGGTTGGTAAGATATATAACCCGGGCATTGGTGCACACGGAAGCGATAGTGTCATTATACTAATTATTATCATGAAAAAAGAATATATAATAAGTAAGTCTTCTTCTTCCATGGTAATTAATATGTGATTTCATTATACAACTTTATTTTGATACCGCGTTTAATAAATTCGCGACTACGAAAACGTAGATGGAGCTTAACACATTTAATGTTTGCTTGTAGATTAAATTAATCAAACGGTCGATGATTGTTAGCAGTTAGTTACTGTGGCATCATATGGGCAGACGCCGTGTCGCGTGCGGTGTTCCACAGGGATCGGTTCTAGGACCGGTCTTGTGGAACATTGGTTATTTTACTGGCTCCTTTGTGAGCCGGTCTTGCCCGGGATGGGGTTATCTGTTTTGCAGATGACATTCTCGTCACGGTCTGCAGCGGGTTGTTTACAGAGTCTGTGGACCTTGCCAACACTGGGTTGGCTTTAGTGGTCCAGTACATCGGTCGTCTCAGATTGAGGGTCTTCCCTGAAAAGACGGAGGCTCTCATGTTCCATATACCGTACATGAATCCGCCTCGGGACGCGCGTGTCATTGTCCAAGGCATATCGGTTTTGATCAAGGCCCAGATATTGATCTGGGCCTAGTTTTGGATGGCATGTGGAGGTTCAGAGCCCACTTTGACCGGCTTGTCCCCAAACTGATAAGACCACTGATTAGATACTTAACGAGCATGGTTGCTTCAATAAATATCTGCATCAAATTGTTGAGCGGTATCTGTTCCTGCTATGCCACGAATACAGCGCACTCCTCGACACAGCGTTTCAAATGCTTGTGGAGTACGCCGCCTGGGGACCCTAGAGGTTCCAACTCCAAGCCATTATCGGGCCGGTTGGCTCGTTGCGAAGTATGGTCGAGGCCATGCTTTAAAGCCATAGCAGGCGGTTTCCTCCTATTGTGAGTCTGTTATGATAGAAGGAGGCCGCTGAGAGAGAGAGGGAGAGAAGGAAGTGCATGTGCCCTCCGTCTGCCTTCGGCAGACTGGCGCGTGGAGATGCCGCTTTGCACAACTCCTCTCCCGTGATTACGTCACACGGGGCCACTGGATACGGGGGTAACAGCGGACTCCCCCCCCCTTTTATGAAGTGGTCCACCCTGCTCCCCGGGGTGTACCAAGTTAGCCGCGCACAGAGGTGTCACGAGGTAGTACCTCTGTACTACATCTCGTGGCTAACCGCAAAGGTGCGGAAATGCGTCGCAGGCTTAGTGGGTAGCTCGGTTATCGGTTTCGGTCGATGAAACTTGCGTGCAGGGACCGGTCGCTGAGAGTCCCACACACATTCAATGAATGCTCCTGCGCTGCATTTTAAGACCATCCCTCGTATGGCCCGGGTATGGTGTCCAAAGATATTCGCCTGCGTTCACAAAAAAATGAATAGTAAGATATAGGAACCCTCAACGATATTTTAATACCTGCTAAGGTCGTAACGGTAGCTAAGCTGTTATCCCAGGATGCTGAGGTGATAGTAGAAAAACACCAGGCTGGTTTTCGTAATTATTCGATAGTCGCCGTAAGTTCCGTGCTATCTCAGTGTGCAACCCGAGCAGCATGATGGTGTGAAGCATTCTTGTTATTTATGATTGCCTAATACAACAGATAGGACGCTATCTTTCGTTTAATACCGACGGTTAATCGCTTTCTTGGTGCATACGACGGAAGCAACCTTATTATATATAACTAGAACTACACTAATATTATATTATTTAGATATTGTATTTAATAAATTCACGACTTCGAAAACATAGATGGTACTTAACATATTTAATGTTTGCTTGTATGTCAAATGGGTTAAACGGTCTATGTGGTTGGCGGCGAGCAGTTACTGTGACACCTCACCCGTGTGTTAGCTACCTCAACAATATTTTAATTCCTTCTAGGGTACTTCTTCGTGATGGTAGCTGCGGTAGTCCAGCGTCCCAAGGTGGTATTAGAAAAAATACCGGGCTGGTTTTCGTGGTTATTCAACATTCGCCGTAAGTTTCACACTCTCACTCTGTCTATAGCGTGATGTGATGCATTCTCACTATTTATGTTTGTAATACCGAACGGTACGATACTTCGTTTAATACCGAACGGCAAACACTTTTAAGGTCGGGTCTGTTCTTATATCTTACCGTCCGTTTTTTGCCTTACTATAATCGGTTAAAACTTGACATAAGCACAAGTAATGTCAAAGTTGAACTGATTGCGATAGTGAGGCAATTGGCATATGAATGAATAGTTAAGATATGGAATCCGACCATAAGTGCACACGGAAGCGACATTATTGAAATAATTATGATTTTATTGTATATAAACAACTTTATTTTGAAATCGCGTTTAATAAATTAGTGACTTTGAAGATATAGATAGCACTTAAATTTTTAATGTTTATTTGTAAGCCAAACAGGTCAAGCGGTCCATATGGTAAGCAATTACCATGGGAATATTAAGAGATCCGATGCTATGTATGATATATGATATGATATTTTAAATACCTGCTAGGGTCGTAATACACTAAGCTGTTGTTCCAAGATCCTGAGGTGATGATAGTAGAAGAAACACCGGGGTGGTTGTCGTGATATTCTACAGTCGCATAGTCACTTCAAGTCCCATTGCATCGCTCTTCTGTAACGGAGCAGCATAATATGATGTATTCTCACTATTTATGCTCCCCTAGTACAAAAAATAGGACTTGTGTCATCTTCACTAATGGTGTGCAGAAAATGAGAAGAAGAAAGAAAACCTTTGTTTGGGCTTATTATTACCGGCGCCGCGGCGGCGGTTGGTTAGCACACAAAAGTGACATTAATAAGTAGCAAGCACCATGGTAACACTAATAAATATGAAAAGTCTGTTATTTATTTTGATACCGTGTTTGATAAATTCGCGACTTCGAAAACGTATGGTACTTAACACATTAAGAACCCTAAAGAAGCCTACAACCTTACTCTCACCCAATATGGATAAGACCGTTATGTTTGTTTGTAGACCAAACAAATCTGGCGATCTGTGATTGCAAACAGTTACTGTGGCATCATTGAGAGAGCCGATAATATTCCCAGGACGCTGAGGCGATAGTAGAAAAAACACCGGGTTGGTTTTCGTGGTTATTCGACAGTCGCTGTAACACTACCACACTGTCTCACTGTAAAGCCGGGAAGCATGGTATGATGCATTCTCACTATTTGTGCTTGCCTAGTACCAAAGATAGGGCACTATCGTTCCTTCGATACCGCCGTGTCGGGTTTTTTGGTTTACTTATATATTATTTATTTACTTCTTACACGACGACGTAGAAGCGAACTTTTAGCATTTGTTGTCTTAATTTTTGTTGCATAGTATAATTAATAAATATACTCTACCTACTAATTATTTTCATGACTAATGATGGGACAACTTTTTATCTTTGCTTGTAGGCAAACGTTTCAAATTGTCGCTCGTAGAGATCTGACTAAAGATACCACCGATGATGATGATATGGCTAGCTCGACGTCGTCGTATTCTATGTCCTTTTTGAAGAGCCTCAAGTTATAGAACTCGGAGAGAACGGCGGGGGGGACTTTTCAAACACGTTTTAGGGTAAAATGTAGCCTGTGAACCCAGGATTTAATTATTGTGTTAAGTTTCATTAAAATCCATCACGGATAATGAATCGCCCTTGGTGCACTACCGTCACTCACACAAAAGCTGCCAGCCAATATGGGAACGAGCAGGTGTTTTGCACGCGTCATTCTAACTTTATAAGTTAAAGAAAGATCTGCCCTCCTTGGCAATATGAAAAGGGCATGTCTGCGGGCTCGCTCCTACAAGTTTGTTCTACGACCCTGCCTATGTTTTATAGACGTAAGAATGGAGCGACTTTCGCGTGTGTCCACAGTCTCTGTAAGTTCCCTCCCCCACATTTGCTTTTAATTTTTTTCTTGATATCTATTTGACAACCGGAGCAGACAATTTCCCCGTACCCTGCGCCGGTCGTTACGGGCGCGGCACAACAGGGTCGATAATTTGACACCATACGTAGTATCCTAGTAGTTTGTGACACTACGTCACTGTATGCCGCCGAGCAATGGGGTAGGTTTTCTCGCTGTTTATGCTCCTCTAGTACAAAAGATAGGACGCTATCGTTCGTTCAATCCGTCGCGTCGTGATGGTTGTCGCGCGATGCCTTGGATAGCACATTTTTTTGTTTAACCAACGTTGGTAGATAGGTGTTAGAACTTGAAGTGAGACTACGAATTTCCAACTCATAATAAAACTTCAATCTTTATAATCTGTTCTCTTTCCCCACGCAACACGCGAAGAGCTAGAGAAATATTTGTTGTATTTGAGTTCCAAAAAATTCCAAAATCATTTTTACAAAATTCAACATTCAAAATTTGACGTTAGATTTATTTAAATAAAGAATCATTTTTGACGCGTTCTTTCACGCAAAAACTAGTAAACGGATTTTGATAAAACTACAATAATTTTATAATTTATTTATTCATCATAATTAAAAATTGGCGATACTTCATAAATATGTAGTTTAAAATAAGAATTAGTGTGAATCTTTTTGAGGGGAAATCCGTTTGCGGACAGGCCACCGCGCGGAGGGGTAGTTTGGGATTTGCCGCTTTCGAGTGGTAAATAGCATTTCTGCTATGCCTTCCCGAGTTAGTGACACCCACTAAAACCCCTGGTGTTCCTTCCTTCGCCTGGTGCTAGGACCACAGGGTGGATGACGTAGCTAGGGTTGCCAACTGTTTTTGAGAAAAATGATGTATCACATTTTTTAAATAGGAAAAAATAAAGTATTTGGAAGGAAGAAAAAGTATTTTCATAATTCTATCTATTTACTAGCGTTTTCCCCGCGGCCATAATTGATTTATGTGAATGAATTTCGACAATTATCTAATAATATGAAAATACTTACACCACACGATTTATTCGTTCTAAATAACTAAACCCACTACAATTATAAAAAATATCAGCATAATAAAAAGCAAATCATTCTCATCTTTTCACAATCTGGACTCAAGAATGTATGGAAGCCTATCCATCTCCTTTTAATCGCACCTTAGCTAGTGCAACAATAGAATGTTCTAGAACCGAACCTGAATATTACAAGGGTATGGAAATAAGTAATTACAAGTTAAAATAGACAGGAGTACAGCTTCTGTTGTTATATCGGCACGTGCTATAATAGCCGGCATGTGAACAGCAATTACAAGATGTGGCATGTGCCATCACGATACCATGTTCTTAAATCACTTATAAACACCCTTAGAACGAAGGGATAAAGTATAATATGCCTTAACATGAATGATGGTGTATCGTGTGTTAAGCTAGAGCCGTAAGAACACCTGTTTAAAAAAAAGGACAAACAGTTTTTTAAGTTCTTCATAAAATAGGAATTGAGATCAGTAATTGAGGAGTCTAAAGATAAAACCGTCTTTTGTATATATTCTTTGATATCAGGGTTTTTGAAACTTATAGCTATACATATTGTTACGAGGTGCGAGACTCGAATTAAAATTCCGTTGGAATTATTATAGAGTTTATTAGAACTATACAAACACGTATAACACAGGTACAAATATAACCGAACACAACAAGTCCAAACGTAATGCAGAAGGTCGTAATTCAACAAAACGCGCAAAGTCCGTCACTATTAGATTCCCGATTGTAGTACACACGTCTCGCTTTGATCGTGATTCTCGCTCGACCGCCTTCGTCCCTCAATCAGGCCATTGTTTTATCCTGCACAAGTGCAATGTGCCCGCCCGGACACGTGGACCAAATTTCCTAGATTCAGCTTGTACTTTAAAATCCGTAACACTTGGCTAATGATTACAATACAACAATAGGCTGTTTTCTAGAAACGTATGCCAATAAATAAGTAAACAAAAGAAGTATGTTAGTATGTTAGTTATTAGTTCAAATGCCGACGGGTAATAAATGTGCTTCTACAAATCTGTACGTGGAATTTGTCTTTGTCGGCACTTAGGTTGCAACAATATAATTAAATAAGATCAGGACCGTCTTCATCCGGGGACGCAAGGGGTGCATGGCACCCACGGCCCTAGAGGGCGCAAGCAGGCCGCCACATAACAATACTACATATATGACCACATGAAAAAATATATACATCAGTTGTAGTTATGGTGAGCTCTTTTCGCCAAATTTCACTCATATAGATCCAATGGGTTTTGAGAAAAAATATTTTTACGTAATACATATACTTATAAACAAATGAGCTGTTTAATTTTTGTAAAAATGGCTAGGGATCCTCAAGGACATAAAAATTAAATTTTGTCGTTCGCAAGGACCATTCATTCCTCCGAAGAGAGTTGAGCTGGGCAGGCTGGTTGATTCTCGCTCAAAATACTTAAGACAACCCCGGATTAGATTTTCGAGACAATGAGGAAACTTCAATACAGGTGTCTGTAGCGACGGTAGCCACTTTTCATGTGGTGGAATGTCCGCAATAAAAAAAAGCCAGCGTAAGACAAGCAGCTGATTCGGCCAGTCGTCACTTGTCCGATTCATATTCTTAATTACAGTGCAAACCGCACTCGTAATATTGGTAATGCACCGATAAGAGTCGGCCGTGACATTTACGCCGGCGCATTGCGCACTCGTCACCTGCTTATGTCAAGTTATGTAGCTTATTTACCAGCCCGCTGTACTATTGCGCACAAAATTACGAATTTATTTTATTTTTGAATTTTTACTAATGTCCACAGCCAATGGTGACCACTTCTCACCAGATTTTTTATTGCTATTTTGGGATGGAGCGATCAGTTAGGGAAATTGGGATAGAGTGGATGTGACAGGTGGAGGGCGAGCGATGAGCTGTAAGACCGTTGTATCACATTGATCGAACCGACCCTAATATAAGAAAGAGCTGTAATGAAAATAATGAGGTCAACAAATAGTTCTAGAAACATATAATGTATAAGTATGTATATTTAGCTTAAATGTAATAGATTATAAGTACATGTAACCCTTAATTAATATTAATAAAAATGTATTTAACCAATAGATATAAGTTAAACGAGAGCATAGAATTCAAGTATGTTTTCGGTAGATAGTGAAGTATGTATAAGTAAAACAAGAGTATAAAAAGTATTTAATTAGTAGACAGTAAAAGTAAAAATCTATATATCTATCTATATACATATAATAAAACTGTAGAGGTCGAATTTCTGTACAATGAAAAAAAATGTTAAAAACCGAGTAAGAAGTGAAATAGAACTAATTTAGATTTTTTTTCAAATTTTTTGTTTCTCTGTTTGTCTGTCTGTTTGTACCGGCTAATCTCCGAAACGACTGAACCGATTTAAATGAAATTTTGTATGGTGGAAGCTTATATCCCTGGTCAACATATAGGATACTTTTGATCCTGAAAAATGGAACAGTTCCCGTGGGATAGTTAAAAAAAACTTTCCACGCGGACGAAGTCACGGGCAGAAAGCAGTACTATAATAAATCTGTAAATGGTTCGAGTCTGTACAATGGGATTAAAAATGTGAAAAAAACAAGGGGGATAATTCGGATCAGGAGATTCCGAAAATTCAATTTTTAGAGTTTTTGTCTGTCTGTATGTTTGTCTGCCTGTTAAAGCATCACGTGAAAACTACTGAACGGATTTAAATGAAATTCGACTTAGAGCTTAGCTTATATGCCGAGGCGTAACGTAAGATACTTTTTATCCTGATAAAGTCGTTTCCTTAGAATAGACGCATTAGCAAAATAGATGGCGCTGCAATCGCGTTTTTCAATTGACTAGCAAATACCTACGTTGTTATAAACAATTCATTTATTGTATTACTTCAAATCAGATTGGCTTCGACTCGTCTTTATATTTCTCTGGGCAGTTGTATAGACTTTTATTATATGTAAAAACCGAATTAAGTTTTTATATAAGTAAGACTAAGATATAAATGTAATAGTAAATGTGCAAACATTGTATTGGGTTTTAAGATAGAAAATGAAAAATAGTCGATTTCCATTTATTATGTTTAGAATTGTAATAAACAAGATAAAAATAACACATGAAAAAGAATATCTCTGTTTTAATCTATGACGGAGGAAGTGATTAAAAAAAAAAAAAAAAAGATTCCAGTATGACTCTACCACTGAAAAACTCAAAAATCACAGTGTATTTAAAGAGTAAATAAAGAATCGTTATTAATATATACTCATTGTGATCGATTTAGAGGCTTAGCCTTAATAAGGCGTGTAGGTAACAGACACACAAATTTACTTTCCAGTTGTAATATTAATGTGGAAAGAAGTGTATAAATGTCAGAGAAAAACAATTCACGCCTCAATGAGTTTTAAAATTAAACGCAAATAATATTATCGCGCGAGACATATTGCCGGTTCAGATAGGCAAAACTGCGAAAGTCAAAGACCTCTTATCATCAACGTTACAAATAGAAAAACATTTATATGATGTACGGAGCCATCCACAAATTACGTCCCACGAATTTCATGATTTCCGACCACTCCACGTCCTTGTCACAGCTGCTGCTGGTCACATTTGTTAGACTCCTCCTCCTCCTCCTCCCTAGTGTGACATCACATATTTTGCAATTTTACATCAAGAAGTTATTAAATTAAAACAGCATTTCCGTAATCAGTTTTATTTTCATTTAACTTATTTTTTAATAATTTACAATGTTTAAATCATAGAGAGAGTTGGAAATATTTTGAAGTTTTTCGCTAATAGTTCAAATTTCGTGTTTTAAAGCTTAATTATATTAGAGTTCGAAATGTGACGTCACGAAATTTAGGACCTCTACCATCCCTTGACACACAATGTCTCACTTCGTCGACCCTCTTCTCCCTCTTAACGTGTGACGTAATTCATGCATGTAAATTATTTAAAATATAAAAATAAGTAAAATTTATGGCCCCCTAAACACCAACACAGTTTATATAAGAAAAATATTCATATGTCACTTATTGCTGATTATGTAAATATTACTTATTTTTTAAACATTTGCAAGTAATACCCTAAAAAGAAAACTTGAAATGTATATTAAAAAAAAGGAAAATTGTTTCCTACAAAAGTCCTCTAACATATCCAAATGCTTAATAGTATTTTTAAATAGACCATGAAATTAACTAAAAAATTGTTAGATTTTTTAAAGGATGTGATGTGACAGAGGATGTATATATACCAGAATGAATAGACTTCCTGGGGAATTTTCAGGTGACTCTGGTATTCAGCTAACTGCTAAACCAAGACGAACTAAATAGGTATTCCTCATGAATGTAGTGGTAGTCAAACTAAGAATAAGCCGAAGCTATTGACGATTATTCCAGGCCCAGTAGTCAGTATTAGTTTAGTTAACCAAATTGTAAGTGTTATAAGTGTGGTGTGTACTTGGGTTTTATGTTGTACTAGCTGTGCCCGCGACGTCGTCCGCGTGGAATTTGTTTTCAAAACCCCCCGATTGTGAAACATTCTTCATTGGTGCTCCGCTCCTATTGGTCTTAGCGTGATGATATATAGCCTATATATAGCCTTCCTCGATAAATGGGCTATCTAACATTGAAAGAAATTTTCAAATCGGACCAGTAGTTCCTGAGATTAGCGAGTTCAATCATACAAACAAAGAAACTCTTCAGTTTTATATATTAGTATAAGATTATATCGTGGTTGCATGATTTGCCATGATTTTTATAGTGGCAAGTCATGCAACCATCATGTGTCCAACGTTATTATTATTTCTTTCGTGTTTTATACTATTTTGTTTTTCTTGTATGTTTTTTTATGAAAGTATTTTTTTAAGCAACACGTGTACAATTTGTAGTCTGTTGTTGGGAGATCCCAACAACAGAATAGAAAAGAAGATTCTTTTAAGCAAATTTTACTTGTATCTAAGATCCCGCTCTACCATAGCTTAACATAAGTTAAATAACATAACGATGATCTTAAAACATTGCATTATACATATGTATTGTAATTAAAATTAGTTAATGTACTTAATTTTCATTGAATACATTCATGTATTATATGATATATTTACACGATTATTGTGTTTAATATGACTTAAAGTATATTGGATAATTTTTTCGCTAATCATGTGAAATATAATCGTAGTTTAAGAGCTGGGCACTAAAACCAGTGCTGTATCAGTTTACATTTTAGCACAACAAAATACTAAGTGTCATTTTTCTTTTCTCAAACTGCGGCATGCAACTTTTATAAATGTTTTTATGTCTATCGATTTTGTTTCCTGTGTTAAGAAACTAATTATAATAAACATTAGAAAATAAATATTCTTTTCTCTCTTTCTTCTCTACATAATTATTAATAAAATTAAACTTTTCGAATTGATTGTACTAGGAAACGCGAATTAATCGACAAGTCAATGTTGATCGTCGGATAATATACTTTGTACTAGTATTAAGCCTTTTTCGATTAATACAGAACCACATTAACTCATTTTATCGCATAATAAATAAAACATCTCAATGTAAAGAGAGATAAGACGCATCAAAAGAGCTCACTATATATTTTTATCTATTAATATAAGTGACTAGCTGTTGCTCGCAGCTTCGATCGGGTAGATTTAAGATAGTCAAAGTGCGAGCAAACTTTCATCCGCGTTTTTAACCCGCCTAGGCGATGAATTTTCAAAAACGCCGATAAATAAATACATTTATATCTAATCAGCATCATCATCACCATCATAATATCTAAGTTTAACTATGGTCGGTTGTGCCTCCTCCAATCCTCTCTATTCTCGGCCAGCTATTTCATTTCTTTATACGACACAACATCTATCCTTTCCTTTATTTAGTCGATAAATCACCTCCTACGTCTTCCCTTCCATCTTTTACCTTCTACTTTGCCTTCTAAATATTATCTTACAGAGCAGGGCGTCGGGTCCAAACATTCTTCCTCTTCCTTCCTGTAACCTAACCAGAAGCAGGTAGGTATATAAACCTAACTAGAAGTAGGTAGGTATATAAACGTAACCAGAAGCAGGTAGGTACATAAATCTAACCCGAAGCAGGTAGGTATATAAACCTAACTAGAAGCAGGTATATAAAATTTCGTGCTTTGAGCACTTTGAAAACGACGAATTTTCATACAAACTTTGATCGCCTTAGGGGCTGAATTAAAAAAAATATTTTCTTTTTTGCATGCAAATTTTTATGGTCCTAGCTCCAATAGTTTCGGCTGTTCGTTGATATGTCGATCAGTGAGGTCACGTAAATATGTACGTATAGATTATTTATACCCTCTGGTATCACCCGCGTTAAATTCGTCTTTCTGTGGGGTAGTAATATTATATAGCCAATAAACGAGCATTAAAGTGTAACCTAAAGGGGTGTCAGAGCTTAGCGAATTAATTTGATATGTTTAGTTATAACCAAACTGTATTATTTAATTTATAACGGTTATAATTGGGTTTGTATAGATTACCTTGTATAGTATTCGCTTTGCCATCAAGTAAATAAAAAATAACACAACATTTAATCTCGTTACGCTGTATCAATTCATAATTAGGGCAATGTTGTCAATGTATTGGGTCTTTTCTGACTTTCATCAAATCAAAATCAAAAGATCTCATACGAAATTTAAGGCTATACAAAATGTAGCACTCTTATTCATATTGAGTTAAAGTAAATTTGTAGGATTCTTTAAGGTTCTTAAAGAAGCCTTCAATTTTATCAATACCAGTTGATATGAAGATGCGAAAAATGGCTGCCTAAAAAGGTATGAATACACTTTCTATAACGTTAAGTATCAAATTTCCAATCTACGATATCACTAAAAATTACACAATAAAACCCTTTCAAATCCACACATATGTCATATCAAGAGTGGATCAAAAGATCGTAGTGTAAGTGCATTAAAAAAATACACTCGTGCCATTTTTTTTTACGGAAGACAACCTAAGCAAAAGCAAATACATTTGTCAGACACAAAAGACTGGCACACTCCACACTCAAGAACTATCGTGTTCCTTATTTTAAAAAAAAGAATTAAAAAAAAGATAGCACATGCCGAAATCTGATTACGGTCGCCATATTTGATCAAAGGGTTGCCCGTTTGCCAAATATTGAAAACGGAACAAAAACTATTGGACCGTACCTTTTTGCACCCGCCTTTTTTCACGAGAAAAAATGCAAAATTGATTTCGGCAGATGTCCACATATAGAAAGGGTTTGATGCGCTTTTTATTTAAAAAAAAACAACGGACTTTTATAAACAAAAGAGTTGTTTTACCGTTATGGGTCCACTGTAAAAATTCGCTATTTAAATAGTTAAAGAGTTATTAATCGGTAGCGTTAAATTTACTTTTGCTCAGGAAATTGGTTTTTTAATTTTTCACATTGAAAGGAGGATGTATGGCAGTCTAATCGTTGATTAATATCTGGTTATCTTGTATTTATTAGTTAAACAACTGCTATGATATGTTACTTGATAAAATGATTTAATATACCCGCCTCCTAGCGGAGTCTAATGAAATGGACATATAATTAATCAAATTGAACATATTTTTTCAAAGTAGACTAATACAATTATTATTTTAGTGCAAAAAATTTGTAAGCTATAATTTATACACCACATGCACAGTGTATATTTGTTTATAATAAATTATTACGCCTTTTATTGAATTCATGGTGGCTCAGTGAGGAAGAACGAAGAATCTAATAGGGAAGCGTACAGATGTTACAATAAATTCTAATATTTTTACATATAAAAGAACATGCTTTAATATAATATATTGTCATTTAAAATATCACGATAAAAATGATTTAAAATACATTTTGAACAATAATTAATGCGCTATATGACTTCTTTTACATGTACCTACTTAAGACGTCATAAGTATGCTCGAACAAAATCTATGAGGCCGCGACGTTCTGTCAGTTTATGAAAAATATGTCAGTTGATTTGACAGTCCGCTCGCCTATTCCAATAGGCAATGAACAGAACTTTAAATTAATAGAAAATACGTATTTGTTATTTCTTTATTTTTTAAAAGCAATTATTTACATTAATAAATAGCCGTAAAATAAACATACTTAATTTTTAAAAATTCAAAATTTTCAATGAAAATAAATATTGTAAAACTGCAAACAGATACGTGCGATTTAAATGGGTTTTTAATTTTCCTATTTTAATTTATTTAGATATCGTCACATATTATACGCTAATATTTTATCAATTAATAAACATAGGGTTCTACAAAATGAAATATATGCCATCATCACTATTTGTAACATTTGGTCGTGGTGCTCATCGTTCTGTTACACAAAAGCGATGCAGAATTTGAATATAATAATGTACTCTCTAGAAATAGTTTTTGAACCTTTTTTATTGCCTGAAGTAAGCAAAGAGGAACACGGTCCACCTGATAGAAAGTGTTCACTATCTACCGTCGCCTATGTACGGCTGCAACAGCAGGATTGTCACTAACACATTGTAGACTTTTAGGAAATGTTATGAAGCCCAATTAAACAACCACAAGTCTTTTAGCATAGGGAAATCTTCCGTAGGAAGTAAAATCCAAATTGTTATAGTAGCAGAATATCTTTTGTCTGTTCGTGTATATGTCACTGAACACCTAAACGGTTGAACCGGTTGTGTTAAAAAAAAATTGTGTATGGTTCGTATGGGTACTGGGGTGGTTTAGATCCTCCATTGGATCCGGTATCCCCGGTGGCGCGGGAATCGGGTTCTGGATTTTAATTTTTTAAACAACGTGTGCCGGGCCCGCTAGTACGTTCTATAAAACTTTACGCAATAGAGCGTTGCAACTAAGAAAATGAGGAACAATAACCCGCTGATATTGACGACGGGCAGGGCTTTTTTATAGTTACAATTTTTTAATAAACTATATAAAATTTTCATAGCTTACCTACGATACTTATAAAGTTTTGTATCAATTTCCGAACAACCCTAATTATAAATCGGCAAACAAAAATGTCCTTCGCATTGTAAGAACTAATCAAAATCCGGGCATTGGTCCGTCCTCTCCATTGCCACAATAGACTGACCTTCCATTTTCGAAATTCTTATATTTCATACCTTAACACAGTCGAATAAGATTCATTTTGTTGCAAAAAACTTTAGCGGATTTAAGTCAGAGGTCTAGTAAACTGGTCATTCCATACTACGGTATGCAACGTAAGCCTTTCCTTGTAAGGAGATGAAGGGAAAAGCCCTTTAGTTTGCAACTAAGTATTTTAACTTTTTTCAAACATATCCGAATTAATACGAGATGCTCCAATGACAGGTATCGGTTATGTTTGTCTATACTTTTATACATACACATATATAGCATCATGTGAAAGATGGAAGACGTCTTAAATAATGACCAGCTAAAAAGCATATATAATAAACGTATATGAACAGATTAATGAAAGTAGATGAAGCATGTCAAGATCGTAGCAAGTGTAAATCCATCGTCTCTGCCTGCCTCTATGGGAAACGGACGTGATACATATGTATATACGTATGCATGTATATATATGCTATACGCATGTACTATGTGAACATTACTGAACGGATTTAAATGAAACTAGATACAGTGCTTACATCCCACATCAACACTTAAGATATTTTTATCCCGAAAAATAATTTCGTTTCTGTGGGATAGACGCATATAGTGAAAAAGGTGGCTCTGCGATAGCATATTTTTGTCGCTACCGTTGCAATCCATTAACAAACAATTCATCATCATGGCGCGAATTTAATGCGAAAAAAGTCGTTGAAACATACTAATCCTAATTTTCATGAATTCATTTTTATATCTTGCAGGGAGCAGAAGATATGTATATATAAATATTTATTCCATGAATGACGTCGCGGGTACGGGTAGTTAATCATAATTACATGTACGTGTTAGAGCCATCATCATCATCATCATCATGGAATCATCATCTTGATTACAGCTACTAGCGCCAGCTTAATCAGTGTGAAACCAGGCTCTCATAGAATATCGGTGTGAAACGGTTAGCCTTGAGCTGATCGTGATCCGATGCCCATCTTCCCTATCCCATCCCCATATTCCATCCCCTGTATCCTATTCCTCCTCTATCTTATCTCCCCTATCTTTAAAGGCTGGCAACGCGTTGGCTCCGCCCCTGATGTTGCGAACGTCTGTAAGTGACGGTAACCGCGTTCCAGGCCGTCTGCCTGTTGGCCGGCTTCGCAATAAAAAAGTGCAACCTTTAAATATTTGATATACAACAACTACCCGCAAATTAATATACCTTAAACAAAAAGATGTCCATTCCATCTGCCGTGGCAGTAACTAATTGAAGGATTATTCCTATCGAAAACGCAGGACATAAGACACAATTTAATGGATAATTTCAATATTATCCCCCTCTCCTCGTGCCCTTCGATCCCCTCAGCTTCAGGTGCAGCCTGGTCAGGTGCCGTGTCACCTGTGCCACAGTCTTGTTTTGACAGGTGGATGCATTGTCACTAGGATTGTTCTGTACGCATGCCTGCCTTAAAACTAGTACACTTTTTGCATTTTATTTTTGGTCAAGTACATGTTTCGCGACAGCCTGGAGCCAAGGCTGTGTCGGAGGAATTTTTAAATGATATCTAGTTAATTATGCATAATTTGGCTTTATTATTTCTCGTTTTAAATATGACTTCGCTTAATTTGGGGATTTGTTCAATATAAATTTTAATGTTATAAACGAGAACGTATGTGAGAGTAGATTTTTGTTACTCTCACTAAAAACTGCTAAAAGTATTTTGATGATACTTGAAAGTATTATATCGAAAATCTGTATTAAATTAAGTAATATTCTATTAAACTACAACAAAGCTCAAAAACTCAAAGGCCGCGGGTTATTCAAATTCAAAAGTTTTTATTCAAAATAAGTTCCACTGCAGAACCACAAAACAGTTAAACTTTAATTTTACTTCCTATTCTATGTACACCGCTTCGCAACGTGTTATTGCTGTTAAGGAGAAGAAGCGGCAAGAAACTCCCCAGCAACACGTCTAGCTAAAAATTGTTTTTCTTTATATTTCTTATTCTATTTTTATCTCAAGTTCTTTTTTTTAATAAGTTTTATACAGAATGACTTTTGAAGAATTAATGGAGTTTTAGCAAACTACAAAGTTATAGAAACCTTCCGTGAAATTTATCTAATTCTAACTGATGGTAAAAACCGCTTAAAAATCTGTTGCGTGGTTCAGGAGAAGTTAGGACATACACAGACAGACAGACACGACAAGTGATTTTATTACGTAAATATAATAATTACTAAATGTTGAAAAATATTTCTATATAAAAGTGAACTCATTTTATGTAGGTAGACACCGTCTTTGTCCGGGAATGCGTGACTCTTTTTATTTTAGGTCCCCTTATGAGTGCGTGGTGACACAAACGACACAATGGTGTCCCGATCGTCCTCTTTGGAATCCCTTCAAAGTCTAGAAGGGCGCATCAATATACCGGCAAAAACTCTCACAAAAAGGGGCCCTAACCATTTTTATAAAATGGAATCTGTCGAAACAGTACGCGGTCCGTCAAACGGGCCGCATCGGCAAAAATGTGCATAATTGCTAAGAAAAAAGCTTTCAAAAAGTCGACCTCTAAACGTTTGGAAAAAGTGCACTAAATACAGGTTGATGCATGATAAAGATTAGAAAGAAGAAAAAGGCCTTTCGCTTATAAAAAAAATAGCTTCAAAAGCAACTACAAGAAAAAAAACAAATACTTTCTACAACATCTTAAAGTCGGTACGAAGTAAAACATAAAAATTAGTCTATTTTTCAAATTTGTTCTTGTTCTTTTATGTTTTACTTGCTACTGATTTCATAGTGTAGAAAATGTTATTTTTCACTTTTAAGTTACGTATATGGTAGTCCAATAATATGAATCAATCCCGAAGCTGTGCTAAATCCAACGCAAAAAGATTAATTAAAATCGATTCAGAAACAAAATCCTTGCAAGTTTTTTTTATATATTGAAGCTATTTAAAACGGACTCATTATATTATAACCATCATGTAATCATGTTATCCCGTTGTCTGTCTTTATATTTCACGGTTATGTTACCTGTAAACGTAACATAATTCCCTAACAGAACAATTACCGAAAATAATATAAATATCTAAAAGTAATCCCGCTGTATATGAATGCATTTCTATATGGGCTTGATTTATTCAAATCGAAATGCTTTTGATTGTTCCCAAGAGGGCGCCGCGGGCGGACGAATTATTTGTTTTTGAATAGCAATTATATTTATATCCCAACTAACCCTAATTCTAAATGCTATAAATTTCATAGTAAGTATGTTTGTTGCTCACTAAGTTAAGGACTATCACATGAAGTTACTTAATGTTTTTCTTTTTTATTTTAAATCATATAATTTAGTGTATGAAATGAAATTGAAATTAATTTTATTAGCATGTAAGTAAGTAGTACAGGTTACATATAAAATGACTAATATACTGAGAACAGTACAAATGGCGTCCCAAAGGAAACTCTGCTCCCCGCACTAGGTCTCCCTAGAGCCTGTGTGGCGGGCCACACTAGGATTCGCTTCGGTCATATATTTCTCATGATTGATGATAGTACATTAGTGCAATGTCTTTGTGTAGTGAAAATTCATATGTATAAATAATATTTTCTATTCTTAAATTAAAAATGACAATTTATATTCAAAGATGTTAGTAATAACAAGTTTCTAGTTTCACTTCATCAAATAAGCAAGGTCATCAGCAGTTGTAAATTATCTCGACGTTGCCTACGGTCCCAAAAATGACAGTCAGTAAAAATATATGGCTCATTTCCCCCTCTCATATCCTATGTTTCCTATACCATCTTCCCTTTTCTTATTGCACGAGTTCAGCAGACAGGAAGACGGTCCACCTAATGGAAAGCGGTTACCATCGCCTATGAAGATTTACAACACCAAAGGTGCTACAAATGCGCTACTGCTCTCTTAAGGGAGACTGGAACTTGGCCACTTATGTCTAATATCGGAATACAACTCAAGGTTGTTATGGCGGCATACTCTAGACTAAGAGTGGTAGCCATCCCGACGGGTAAACAACTTACCACCTGGCTGTGGGTTGTTTTGTCACCTCTTACGACAGGCCGCCCCGCCGCAGGAAATTGTATTCTTTCTCCATTCCTGCACAGATATAATTATGCTGATCCCTATCCCATCCCATCTACCCCATTCCTCCTGCCTGACTTCTCTAACCCATCTCCTTTATCTCACCCTTCTATCCTATCCCTCTATTCCATCTCTCTTATTCTCAATGCCGGCTTTACCTATAGTGCAGGGTGTGTAGCGCAAACAGGTGCAGGGTCTTGCCGAACACCACTCACAACACCTCCGAAAAGCATTAGTCGCTCAGCAGTAGTAGTATTGCCAAGCAGTCGCTATATTGCTCTTTTTTCTACATACAAAAATGTGTATAAGAGAAAATGAAACAACATTGTTTTTTCTTTTTATTATTTTTTATAACTGGAGTACAGCAGACAGGCTAGCGACCACAGATCATAGAAATGATCTGTGCTAGCGACCCACCTGATGTAAAGCGGTTACCGTCGCCTGTGAACGTTTGCAACACCAGAGATGTTACCAACGCGCTACCGCCCTCGAGGAATCTTTATGACACCCTTTTTGAAAAACTCCATATCGTAACGATGTGGGAAAACATCAGCTGGGAGCTCATTCCAAATCCCCACGGTACGTAAGAGAAACGTTTTACAGAAACGTTGCGTACATGAGCGAAGCGGCTCAAGGAAGTGGGGATGAACTCCCAACCGATAGCGAGCGGTGCGATGGTAGAAAGAGGACGAAGGCACGATTCCAAACAGTTCTTCGGAACACTCCCCGTTATACAGTCGATAGAATACGCAGAGAGAAGTAAAGTGTCTCCTAAGGCTAAGCGTATCTAGACCGTCTGTGAGTATGGGATCATCAACAACGTGAACAGCTCGACGTTGAATACAGTCCAGGGGATTAAGTTGGTACGTAGGTGCTCCAGACCAAAAGTGTGAGCAGTACTCCATATGCCGCCTCACCTGGGCCTCATAAAGCACAAGGCGTTGCCGCGATGTGAAGTACTGCTTGGACCGGTTTAGCACTCCCAGCTTCTTGGAGGCAAGTTCCGCCTTGCCTTCAAGATGGCCCCTGAACTGTACATCATTTGGCAGACAATACGCAGACATGTGTCTTTTTGGGATTGAAATGGACAAGGTTTTGTCTTCTCCATTCAGAGACTCTCTCGAAGGAATACTCTACTTCAGGCACAAGGCTAACCCGAATTTCCTCCACAAATGATCGAAGGACGTTTGCACGACCAGAGTACTGCGCATCGCCAGTGCTGTCATCCGCATAGCAATGAATGTTGCAAATAGACAACATATCATCGATATGCAAGATGAACAACGTTGGCAATAGCACACAATGCTGGGGCACACTAGCGTTGATGGGCTTGATGCTAGAGCAGCAACCGTCGACAACGACTTGAATGCTGCGCTCATCAAGAAAGCTGGATAGCGAGGTGCAAAGCCCCTCGGGTATCCCATATGATGGCATCTTCGATAGAAGAGCCCTGTGCCAGACCCGGTCGAAGGCCTTAGCAATATCTATTGTCTATGCAGTTGCTATTTTAGCACGGTTTATTTAAGAGTTCTTGTTCTTAAGGTGTACATATTGCTTCCCGACATCATTTAAAATTACACCATATAACTGTAATTATTCAATTTTGACCACGCACCTCCTAGAGGGCGCCAGGGTATTGATTGCACACGGGCGCTATATGGACTAGAGTCACCTCTGTTTATTCTAACCTCTCTATGCCATCCTAAAGGCTCGCAACGCGTTGACTTCGCCCCTGATGTTGCAAACATCTATAGGCGACGGTAACCGTTTTCCATTAAAGGTGCCATCTGCCTATTTTTGAGCATTGCAATAAAAAATCAACCCTGCTATTCTGCTAAAATCTACATTACTACATGGAGCTACTAGTCCTTCTCTTGCTCTGAATGAAGGAATGAATCTTTATTTGTAAAATACAGGTGATAGTTGTACATAAGATGGTGACAAAGGCAAATGTTCTCACTGTATTTGACCTACATATCGTCATACAAATATTTGACGTCAATCTAAAAACAAAAAAGAAAAAGAAACATCAACAATTCTAATATTATAAATATAAATCAATTAATTAGTTATATTAAAATACAGAGATAAAACAATGTCAAGAAACTTTTTGACGTTTTATAACATCAAACATGTTTTTATAGCTAATTAGTCTAAATTTAAAGGAAACTTATAAAGACTCAAGACGGAACCCAAGATACAAGCTTAACATTAGAAAAAAGCACATCGATGTTCGCATGTTGAAACGGACTAATATTTAATCTTTCCGCGAAATTCGTCTGCGATAAACTGTTCCATATTTCTTAAACATAAATGGTGTTACTTGAGTTTAAAACAAGTCAACATTTTTTTAAAACATTAATTATATCTTTTTATTTCATTTTATACTAGAGATTGAGGTTTCCTAAGTACTAAGATATTTTTTTTATTAGTGTCATAAAATTTCCTTATTGGTAACACCTCTGATGTTACCACATTCCATTAGATGTGCTTTCTGCCTATTTGCCAGCTTTGGGGAATAGAATGGATAGTATTATCCATGATCGTACCAATCTATGACCTCGCACAGAATTTACCTACCTTTATTTACTTATGGACTATGAAATAAAAAATAGTTTTCTATTTATAAACTGAATAACATGTAATGAAAGCTACATTTACATAACTTACAAACAGACAAACCTAAAAATATTTTAATCGGTAGATCTTTACACCAAAATACCTAGAGTACCATATTTACTAAGTAAAAACTATGAAAGCATTTGGTCGCATAAAATGTTAAACTGAAACTAAATTCACCAGGACTTTGCAACTCCGTCGCGGTATTCATATCAACAACTATCATAGATAATGATTAACACAAAATTGACATATTTTGTGAGCACCATCTCATTATTGGTAAGAAAATTAACACCTTTGTTCCAATAATAATTGTAACACCAATATGCAAAATGTCAGTCAACAGGCAGCTGATAGCACAAAGTTTCGCTCGCATTTTTTCATCCCTAGGACTATTTGCTAACAAAAATAAAATATGCAAACCATCTGCTCTCGAAAAAGTCCAATATATGCCGCCGACAAACCACTAAAATTCGCACGGGCCGATAAAAAAATAATGTCATATGCATAATAACATCTGGTCAATATAAAAAAGTAGCTTGTGTTTAAAAATATTGCCCAAAAGAGAATGCGTCCGCGTAAAGAAAAAAGTTTATACTAAGCGACTTTTTTAGGCTGACAACTCCTGATAGTTTTTTAATAGCAACACCGCGGGCATGTGCCAAACTTCCGCTATTCTTAATTCAAATAAAAAGTTACGTTCATTTTTTTCGCCAGACAAATAGTATTATCTATAAATGTTTTATGGTTTTAAGATACAAACAATGAATTCATTTATACAGATAATAACATTTGTATAATGTTTTAGGGTAACAGTTTCTATCGTTGTTACGTATTCTTTGTATTTACTTTATTACTAGTTTTACTTTACTAAGCTATGGGCAAAAGATGTTTTCCTTTTATTGTCAGACTTGTAGAATAATACTATGTACCTATATATTCAATTTAAATCGCAATTAATACGTGCTATGACTTATTTATACACATACATTAAAAACTAGAGTTTTCCCCGCGGCTACGCCGCATCAAAATCCCTAGGTAGTAGCTATATGTTACGTACATAAAAATTTAATTAGGTGTTTTATATATATAAAACTTAAATACTTTAGTTTCTTGTTAAATTCACTACAATTACAAAGAAACCTTTTTTTTTTGAGGCGGAGGAAATGCATTTCACACACTACCGGGTCCTTTACTAGGGATTAGCCCAAAGCGAACACCACGAATGGGCACCAGAGTCAAATTGCCGGCTTGTGTGGAGACTCGACTACTCAATACTCCACTAAAACCACCCTTCTCCCATGTGCCCCGCGCTGTGGTAGGAAGAATGTGAGACTTAGAACGTAGTTACGCCTACACTGATCCTAGCGTATCAGTGCTTGAGAATGCCCCGGGACAGGCAAACTCACTTCGTCAACAGGGGTGAAGAATCCTCGGCTCCCTAGATGCTAAATGCAGCGGTATTACGGGGGGAGATCTTGCGCATATCTGCGCCTCCGGGACCCCGAGTGACGTCGGTACCCGCGAGACGCATGCGCACCTCTCTCCCAAATACAAAGTAACTACGTCAATAGTAGACAGCTGCACAGCAAAAGATAAAGTCGCAGCCAGCCTAATTTGAAGTACTCATAAATACATAATGAATTACATGTGGGCAACCTGACAATGTTTTTGTTACAGGGATGGTTGTCTACATCGTAATCGCAGCGTAATCTTTTTTACTAATCTATATATTCCACGGAAACGACGTAATTTATCAGGATACAATGTATCCTAAGTGTTGACTCGGGTTATAAGTCAGCTCTGTGTCGAGTTTCATATATGTATGTTCAGTAAATTCCAAAAAGGATGCGTCAGGAGCGCCGGCTTTTTCGTTATTTTCGTCTATCCCGTGGAAACGTCGTCATTTGTCGGGATAAAAAGTATCTTAAGTTACGTCTTGGGATATAAGCTAGCTCTATGTCGAGTTTTATTTAAATCCGTTCAATAGTTACCACGTGATGGTCTAACAGACAGACAGACACAAAAATTCTAAAAATTGCATTTTCGGATTCTCCTGGTCCGAATTATCCCCCTGATTTGACTCACTTTATTAAACGCATTGTACTAATTCGAACCAGTTACAGATTTATTATAGTATACATTACAAGTTCGACTAATCATAAACTACTTATACCTACATAATGATTGTATCTTGTTACTGTTGTCAGGAATATCGATCATTTTTTTAAATATGACATAAGTGTTACTTTAAATTGACTCTATAAATTAACATAAATTATGATTAATTAGTTAAATCAATTGTGTTTGTCACATTGTGAAGAAAACTAGACTTTGTGTGTAGAGACTATTTCAATTCATAAGACCATCAATGTCATTTATTGCATTGAAAAATAAATAAACAGCTTTCCAGCACCATAATCCTGGCATTTATGACACTGCTGCCAGACTACTTCGATGTTAAAGTTCCATTGCCCAAGAATACATGAACCAGGGCTACCGCGAACAAGCCAAAGCCGCTACGCTGGCAGAAGGATCTAGAAAGAAGACCCTAGAATATTAATTAATTACCCAGTAATAAAATTTAACAGCTGAAACCTGTATCAGACATCTGCTAAATCCACCAGTTGTAATGAAGCATATGCCACTCAGGCGAAATTAATTTCACTGCTACATCTCACCGCACAAAAGATATAAAAAACCTAATCGTTTCCTTAAAAAACGAGAGTTGCGCGCACGAGACTACGAGCTTTTTTTTCTTTATCAAAACTGCAGTATTGCCAGTAATAACAATGAATGATCGAATTAACAAAAAATAAGTCCATTTGTACAACTACTATGTTATACAAATATGGATAAGTCTGTGTGTTATTAAAATTAGTTAGGAGTTGTTCTTCATATTGCTAGGAATGGCACTCCCTGTTCGTCATTGAGTGTTGTCATTTTGGTTCGGTTGTGCCACCTTTTTTAATAAGTGTCGCTAATATCGAATTATCATAATTTGACATGATTCTGACATTATTTACATATAAAAACAGTCTTTAAAATAGCATGTTATCGTATTACTTGTAAAATATCATGATATAATAGAAATAATTTTACTTGCGTTTAAACAACAAATAATTAAAGCGCTATTGCATTCCTTTTACTTGTATAAAGTTATGACGTCATCACTTTATTACACTTGTAGAAAATCTATAGACTCGACGTTTTGTAATATGATAAAGAGTGTCTCATTTGATATGCCTGTCACCTATGCTATTGTGGAACATATTGAGTTAAACAGTTATTTTTTGAAATTATGTTTTTTTTACGTTATAATTGTACATACGTATTCTACATAGTAAAATATGACAATGTTGATCAAAAAATAATTTCACAAAAAAAAAGTAGTTACAAGGTCCTGCACTGACGCAGCCGATAGGTTTTATGAGCTTGCAAAGTAATTTTTTTTTACTCGGCCATTTTTGTTCCTAATATTCTCTTATCATGTCCATACTAAAACAACGTATGTCATTTAGCAAACCGCGGAAGTGCCCTCAGAGCCGCCTCTTCCTGCCTTTTTACCTTCCTTGCCAAATTGCACTTTTTTAATCTATAAGATTTTTTATGGCACAAGCCACGGGCCATTCGGAACGTATGGCTCGTGCCTTACATCTGCCTTTTACTTTTTATTTTCGAAAGGAATAAAAAATATCTGTCGTCACAGTCACTTGTAGTAAATTGAAACAGTTCAGAGATTTGATCAAATCACTAACTTTCTTCAGGGAAAACACCCCCAGATTTGTGATTGTAACGTCTCGCGTGAATTGATCATCTCCCTTAGGGATTTGATTAAATCTCGATTTCCGTCATTTCCCTGCGATATATATATATATACTAACATAATAGAGAGGAAAAATTAGTATTATTGTATGTTTATAACGAATAAACTAAAAAACTACTAGACTGATTTCAAAAATTCTTTTACCTTTAGAATGCGATATTATTTCTGAGTAATATAGGCTATATTTATTTCTAGAAAACATTAGGGATCTCTACTAAAACTTCAGTAATGTAACCCAAGATGTAAAAAAATTAGCCATAAAATGTCTTTCATCGCATGCGCTGCGGAAACTATTGATGATAGAACAAAAAAATGGTCCATAATATTATAGAACTTATCAATATCTATAAAAAACTATTGTAGTTACGTAACTATAACTACTTTTTTACATTTTAAAAGTTGATAGAAATGCCGACCAAAATCAGACCATGTTAACCTTTGTATTAATTCTTATCTACATAAATAATTTCGTATTCAAGACTGTTTCAATACCTGTAGCTTACTTTTTGAATTCAAATCGGACATTGCATTCAAAAGATATTAAGAATTTATAAATGTCAATCTAAACAAAATACTTGGCGTTGGAATCGGGTTTTACGATTTTGATGAAATTTTATGTGTTTGAGTGGATTCCGGGGTGGTTTAGATTCACAATTAGACCCGGTAGGTGGCGCTGGAATCGGGTTCTAGATTTTCATTTTTTTAGGGCAGAACAACGTCTGCCGGGACCACTATTATACAATATAAAAAAAACCCACACTAGGCAGTCTGCCTAGAAGGCTGACCTGTCATTACCTCGCTGAATAAAGAGGTCTCCGGTCTCCTGTTGCATCGAACAGACTTTTTTTAAATATTTTAGAACGGTTTTTAGCACAACCAACAACAGTTTGCAGGAACGGAGAAAGAATACAATTTCTTGCAGCCGGGCGGTCTGTCATAAGAGGTGGCAAAACAACCCACAGCCAGGTGGTAGGGAATATGCCCGTCTGGATGGTTACCACCGCTGGTCTAGAGTATGCCGCCATAACAACTCTGAGTTGTATTTTGGCATCAATGGCCAGGTTCCAGTCTGCCTTTAGATAGCGGCAGCACATTGGTAACACTTTTGATGTTACAAATGTCCATATGTGATGGTAGCCGATTCCTATCAGGTGAGCCGTCTGCCTGTCTGTCGATCTCATACAATAACTAAAACTTGGCTCCTATGGACCCAAAGTATCCACCCCAAAAGGCTCAAATATGTACCCTGTTCCCAATTATTACATATTTGCGCCGTTTGTTGTGTTTGGAAAATGAGATAAGATGTTTGTTTGTCGCTGTGCAACCAGCCCAACTTCGGACTTCTGGAGATGGGAACGCGCTAGTGAATCAGACACAGGTAGACTTCCATACAACTCACATACGGCCTTTATTAATATCCTATTAATAAAAACAAAACATGTGCCATATTTAAAAGCCTACGGTACATAACAATAAAGCTTATAATATACTAGCGGTTCCGGAAGACATGGTCCTACCCTGAAAAAATAAAAGTCTTGAACCTGATTCCAGCGCCACCTAGGGCCTAATTGTAAATCTTAGCTATCCGCGGATCCACTAAAACTATTTTTTTTACATCCTGGGTTACGTTATTAAAGTTTTAGTAGGATCCCTATTTTTTTCTAGTAATAAATGTAGCCTATATTAATCTGGCATAACGTAGTGTTACGAGTTTGCGGGACTCGATTTAAAATGCCGTTAGAATTATTATAGAGTTTATTAGAACTATATAAACACGTATAACACAGGTACAAATATAACCGAACACAACAAATCCAAACGTAATGCAGAAGGTCGTAATTCAATAAAACACACAAAGTCCGTCAATATTAGGTTCCCGAATGTACACACGTCACGCCTTGATCGTAGTTGTAGCTCAACTGACCCCCTCTCTCAATCAGGCCATCGTTTTACACTTCACAGATGCAAATGTGCCCGCCCGGCAACGTCGACATAATTTCCTAGAATTAGCTTGTATTTATAATCCGCAACACGTGGCTAATGATGCTCTTGATCGGCCGTAAACGAGTACAATAGGACAATGGGCTGTTCTCCACAATAACTAGAAACGTATGCCAATAAATAAAATGAACAAAAGAAGACGATCATAAAAGGATTACAATTAGTTCAAATGCCGACAGGTAATAAATGTGATTTTACAGATCTGTACGTGGAATTTGTCTTTGTCAAAGCCTAAGTTGTAACAGTAACATTCTAATGGTGAAAGAATTTTTGAAATTGGTCTAGCAGTTTTTGAGTTTAAGTATTCGCTACAAACCTACAAAAACACAAATCTTTCCTCTTTATAATATTAGTATAAATTAATGTATGACGGTTTCGTATAAACAATCTAAAAAGTTTCCTATTATAAGAAACAACCAAAAATTCGAGCAAATGGCGTGGAAAGGACCTTTGAAGGTAATAAAAAACAGTGCGATCTCGTGCCAGATAATTAAGGCTTTTGTGGAATCATTTTAGTATAAAAAAATGTTTCGCCTTACCTGGGATATCAAAATTCCATTTGGTTTCAGCCCGATTATGTTTCGACTTATTAACTTTATTAGGAACTTGTATACCGCAAAATTACACGCCAGGAATTGAACGTATGTACATATATTCAATCGATCTAACTGGCTGAAGGTGGATTATCCTGATGTTTCTTTTTGAACCGACTCTAAAAACGAGAGGTTCTCAATTGTTCGCGTAAATATTTTTCTAATGTATGTATGTATGTGCAGCCATGACTTTTTTTGTTTCTGGACCGATTTTGATCATTCTTTTTGTATTGGATTCAGTACAACTTGGAGATATATTAATATGCAGGGTGAATTTTTCAAGTGGGCATCCAAGGCCAAATCCTAAACTGTACGAAATAGCGAAAAACACTCAAACGAGTCTTGAGGCCGCTCTTTAAGAAAACTAAAGTGATATACTTGAGCATATATAAAAATCTATTAAACAGTGATAACACGCTGTGAAGCGGTATACATAGAATAAGAAATAGAATTAAATATGTATGTATGACCTTCAAAGAATGTTCACCAATGGATCTTAGTTTGAATAAACTTTTGAATCTGAATTTACTTATTGAAATCAGGGGCGTAGTTACCGCCGTATCAGCCGTATCAATGATACGGGGCGTCTAGACTACGGGGATTCCGAAAGTGTGTAAGCAAAAATTCCTTAAATCCACAATCTTTTATAGATTAATAAAAATTTTGAGAATGACTCTGCTGGGCCAACAGAAACAGGTATCAGACTTCTCATTATTTTCTATAGAGGCAGAAAATCTAGGAAAACTGAAATCTTCAGCTATGGATGATTTGATAAATAGGCTTGCCGAGAAAAAAGGCGAGAAAAGTGTATCTTTGATTTGAATTGTTTGTCTAACTTAGCTCCTAGGAGCATTAAGTATAAGTAATAACTTATAAACGATACATAATTATTTTAGAGAGAGAGAGGCATACATTTCATTTACATTTAGAGACATTGCACACCAAAATATACAATTACAAAAACAGACCATATTTACAATATTTTCTAGACAATACAATAGGCGGCCTTATCGCTCAAAGTGATCTCTTCCAGGCAACCTAAATCAAAGAAATTTGAATCAGGCGATGTAGGTAGTACAGGAAAAAGGCAATATATACATATTTTAATTCAAATCGAATATTTTTTATTTCTGTTATAAAAAACTTTAGGGGGCGCAATGGAAGGGCCAACACATTTTGATACATAGTCCGCCTAAGGCAAGCTACGCCACTGATTGTGGTATACATACAATAAATATGTCGCGAGTCAGTCAGATCGAGACATTCCGACCAAAAAACCGGTAACAGTTGTGTTTTATTGAAGCCCCAGGACATGAAAGTTATATATGATTTTTTTTTAACTATAATATTAAGATAATTATCAAAACACAAATATCATCCACTGTATACTAATAAATAATAACGTGACATACGTGCATAGAATCTAGCTGATATGTGATCGCTAAAAACACCGGACCCCTTAACTTTTTTATGAAAACATCAAAAGAAGTTCGATGTAAAAAACCACCGATTTCGCAGATGTTGGTTTTATAAATTTCTTGCACGTGTTTCGAAGTGTTTTTTTAAGGACCGTGTGCGGTCCCTGTTTTTATCAAAATCAACTTAAGATATTTAAGATCTCTTAATTAGCTTCAATAATAATAATAAGAGCCTAAATCGCAGGGGGGCTTTGTGGCGAAGCCTTAGGTGAGTAGCGACACCTCGGACCTGACTCCGGGGGCCAAGGCCCCCGCCTCCGTGCTTGCCTTAGCCAGCTGGCACGAAGTGGAGATCGCTAGAGCTAAGACTCAAGCCCCAGGGGTAGAAGTGATAAATGGCCTAACGTCGGAAGTAGCTTCGGTGAACCTGCAACCCACCTCTCTATACTCCTTAGCCACTTACACCCATGTTGCCCCTGTCTTCTATGGCATTTTTTTGGACCCATGCAGGGAGTGGCGAGTCATCATCTGCCCATTTTCCCATGTTTCCCGAACATTGCGATGGGCAGAAGCCATAGTCCCCATATTCCCAGACCCCTAGTACTACTAGCAGTTCACCCCAATAGCCCGGTACTTTTTGTTTTCATTTCGAACAATAGTTCTACACTGGCCGGGACTTCTCCTTGGGTGCATTATTATATGGTGTAGACAGGGATAACCACCGGTCAGTGTCACGCCACATTTATATTAAATTTGTCAAGGGGCTTCTGTGTGTTGGCTTTCCCATGGCCCCACGCAAGCCCTCCAAAAATCTGGGCCTTTTTTATGGCCTGTGTTCTTCAAAAACATAGGTACATTACATAAATAAGAGCCTATAGGTGTGATTATGGTGATTCATGCTGGAATCATTATGTTGATTACAACTCGCTGTGCCAGCTCGATCGGTGTGATACACAGAAATATTTACTGTCCCAAATCTATGTAAAGTCGCGGAATGAGAACGTTCATCACCTTAAAGTAAACTTTTGCTTGTACGAGTACAAGAAACACTACGTGAAAAAATAAAATTTCAATGTTGACAATGACAGACGTTGAGATTAACAATAAGACAAAAAGAGGATATAAATAAATATTAAAACCAATAAAAAGTTTTTACATGTCTAAACAATCTTCATAGACAAAATAGAAAATCAAACAACTGACCTAAGTAATTTTAAACTTTATTCTCAAATAGTTAAAAATAATTTTCCGTGGAATAGTCTGTTCTATGACTTAGTTTGAAAAGGTAACATGTGCTCACGGAACGTTAAATGAATCAATTTGAAAACTGGCGAACATTTTCATGACACGACTGTACTTACACACAGAAAATAGAATACGCTTAAATATAAAATACATTGCACATGTAAAGCATAAATATACTTTTCTTTTAAACACACAATAAACGTACATCCCTTTCACGGCAATGAGGCTAGAACAACAACAAGGGCTGACGCAGCGCTGAATTTCAGTCTCAGCTTTTATCCAAAGATAAGAATGTCTCAAACAAAAGTATTAATAAGTGATACCACGCTCGCAGTATATCGATGTAAAACTATCAGCCTCAGACTAAGTTCCGATTCCCCACTTCCCACTATTTTATCCCTTGTACCCCTAACCCCTATTGTGGACTGATTTTCATAAATTTTCTTTTAATCGAAAGGTTATACTCCCGAATTGATTCCATTGTCACCATAACAGGATCTGATGAGTGGATTCCTAGGAATTAGAGGAACTCACGAAAATTGTTAACCAAATTCTTCGTAACACGATATCTCCGTTAATTGTAAACCGACTTTCAAATATTTTCTTTACTCATAAGTGTATACTCGCGAGGTATACCCGTGGTCACCAAGTCAGGATCTGAAGAGTGGATCGGAGTCTAGGGCTATCGAGCATAACCCTTCTTAAAGAACGCCGTGCGCCTAAATTCTTGGAAAAAATCTTGTGTACGCGTGTAGCTATTTACATTTTAATTAATATTTTTTATATATATGTTATGCGATTTCATCGTCAATTGTGAATCGATTTTGAATCTTTTTTCTTTATTCGTAAGTATGTATACTCCCAAGGCTGTTCCATAGTCACCAAGTCGGGGTCTGATGAGTGGATCCCAGAGAAAACGAGAGTTACCCTTAAATATCTGATTTGTGGATCGCAACGAAATCGAGAGCAACCCTTTTTGAAGAGCATATACACCGAAGAGTAAGATGGCAAAATTCTATACGCGTGTCTGTTTTAAAATTTCTAAGGTGCTTTACATATTACTTCTAAAGCTATTTAAGTATTTGCGCCACTAAAAAGTAAAAAATATTTTTTTTTTACTAAAAACATAATCGGCTTCACGCTAAAAACTAAAACAAATATTTAACATGTGGTAGCCATTCAGATGGGCAAATGTCCGACCACCAGGCACCTCCTTTATTGTATGAGGGAAACTTCGATTGCGGACCACCAGCCGCGCGAGGGGGCAGTCACGGCCGGTGCGTGGTATTTGCCAGGTCGGGATGGCACTAGTACTTCTACCTAGAAGTGTTATTGCCTCGCCATGGTCGGGGATACCCATTAAAAACCCTCAGTGTTCCGTCCTCCGCCCATTTTCTATTAAGTGGGCCGTCTACCTGTTACCATTGCGTAAAAGAGTTCCACTGCTGAGCTTTAGGCTGTTAAAGAAGAACAGACAGCAAAACCACTATGCTTGTCCCAGGCGGATCAGGGGGGTGGACACGTTAGTTAACTAGATTTGCAAGTTTTTTTGCAAGTTCCTGCTATGTCTTGGAAACCCGAAGATATTCAAAGTAAGATTCCATTGCGATAGTGTCAAAAATTCGTATTCTACTAAATCCTACTATATCTTCTCGATATGGTCGCGTCGGAATAATAGTAGAAAAAATTGGTACTACCATTGACAGAAATAGCGGTAGCCGAAATGAATACTGAGAGGCTATAAAAAATTTAAACAATTTTTCGGCGAGTTTTCTCTAGTAGCGTATAGATAAAACCTATGCGTAGCGTGCCACGGGTACGCCATTGGAATTAACAGAATACTGAAAACAAGCAAACCTACGATTGAGACGATAATGTCTGACGACTTAGAAACAGAATTAGGCCCCTGGTTGTTCGTATTGATGGGCACAGTGGTCTACTAATGGCCTCGACGTTGACCCGTATAATTCAATAGAATAGAGAGAAGTCATGTTGGATTCCCGATAGGGCAAATTTCGTAAACGAAGTTAAACCATTAAACCTTTTTATATAACATAACAGCGTTACTTACTTAACTTAAAAATATATTTGTTTCATGTCTTTTAATAAAGAATTATAAAAATATTTTTTCGATGCTAACAAACATATATTTGCTGATTAAATCACTATAATTTGACTTAGTATAAAGATAATTTATTTTCAAAATGGTAACAGTTAACATGCAACTGAATAAATTACAATGACATCTGTCGACGATAGACAGCAAAAACTAAATGATCCATATGATCTATACCATGGAATAGGTGGCGCGCTACCAATGACTTGAGATTGTATTTTAGTTCAGGATCCATACAAAAGATGGCACTGATTTGATAATATAAAAATATAAATAAATCTAGTTTAATTGATTTAATTACTACATAGTGAGATACAGTTATAACGAAATATAACTATCGTTATTCTAAAAGATATGAAAATTATCATTATTTACATATCAAGAAAGTTGTACTATTTTTCGAAGTTTAATCAGTTCGATGTAAAATTATATTTCTATATTGAATCGCATAATTTCCAACTAAATTCATATCTCTAATACAAGTAAATTGATTTGATGTTACACAAACTGGGACTTGTCCATTATATTGCTCTCTGTTGTATTTAATGCCATATTTATTTACCTCTTTAAGTACTTCATGCAGACACCAACATTGGAATGGATTTTGATTGAAATAAAACTTCGCTAAGAATACTCCGGAATTCCGTAACTCTAAGCAGAAATTGCTTGTCAAAAATGTTAATTGATTTCCAGCAAGGTTTAAATTCTTCAAAGCTGTTCCTCTAAAAGCATTTACAGTGACATATTCCAGTTTGTTGTATGAAAGATCAATGTTACCTAAATTTTTCATATCCGTAAATAAATTTTCGGGTATATTGTTAAGTAAATTATGCCGCAATACAATCATTTTCAGTTTGTTTAGCGGCTGTAGAACTCTATTTTCTATTCGTTTAATTACATTGTAGGCCATATTCAATATTTCTAGATTATCTAATTGTACGAAAGTATTTTCGGGTAGCTCAGAAATTTGATTTGAAGATAACATTAAATGGATCATTGTTTTCAAGTTGTAACTAATTGCAAATGAAGGTACTGCATTAAGAGAACATCTGTCCAAGTTCAGAAACTCTATGCTTTGGAAAGCATGAAGAATATTGTTTTTAGCTTCAGTCATATTATTTCTTGAGAAATCCATAAACGTTATATACGGACTTTGGTCAAATAAGTATGGATCGAAATCATGTCCTAATAATTTGTTGCTCGACAAATCAACATATCTTAACTTTTTCATTAGATCAAATATACCAAGTTGAAGTGATGTTATTTCATTCCCTTTTAAGTCTAGGATTTCTAAATTAGGCTTCTGATCAAAGAGACCTAAAGGAAATCCATTTATATAATTATAAGACATATTTAAATATATAAGGTTCGTGAAACCATCTAGGACGCCCAGTTTAAATGTTATAATTTTGTTATGTGATAAATCTAGACGCCGTAAATTGAATAGGTTTTCAAATGCCTCATAATCGACTTCACTTATTCTACAATTTCGAAGGATTATACTTGTAGTCCTGTTATTATCTGATACGAGGCCTCTTTCTAGTTTGTGATCAGTCGTTCCAGCAAAACATGCCACTTCTTCATCGCTGTGATTTGTGCACTTTGGTATACCATTGATCATTAATATTGGAATCCAGATCCATAACAATATCCGTGTGATCCAATCCATTACTGAAAGTTAAGAATGATTATTTACAAGACATTTTACATAGGCTAAAGAGTTTTTAAAACCGTTTTCCTTATTTATAGATAGTGACTAATGAATAAAGAAATATTTATTGTTAGAAGCATTTATACTAGACCACTAGGGCATTCCCTGGGATTTAGTAAAGTTTGATTTAGAATCCCGATGGAATTATTTCCTTTTTCTATAATAAATATTTTTTATCTATGACCTCTGTTGTCAGAGCAAATTTCATGGAATTCTGTTTATATACAAGAACGTGATTAAGAAACAATAACCATAAATTAAAAGAATCTAACTTTCATATAATATATTTATAAACTTTCAACGTACTGCTATTCATAGAAATTGGATATTTGGATAAAAATATGATTATTTTCCGGGGTAAAAAATATCGAAGAATAAACAAACATTTACATTCATATATTTGTATACATATGGATGTTTTGTCATGCATTTTCTCTGTTATATAATTTTTTTAATAAGTATTTTTAAGTAATCATTTGATTCAGCATTAAGTGAGGTTACCTTATCGATAAAATGGTCGTTCCTTCCTCCAACAAGCCCCTATAGATAACCCTAAGAAACTTGGTATAAAATTAAACATTAAAATATAAATTAAGATTTAATAAATGAATACAAAAACACTAAACACTTATATTATATTTATTATTATACGTATATGTGTTTACATTTATTGTACTTCTTCAACAATGAACGGTGTTAGCACTTCAAAATATTACAAACGTAGTCACCGTAATGCTACAAAAACAAGTTAGTGAAGGACAGATAAGTCAATAACAGTTTACCAGGAGCAAAAATGTTATAAAAATCAACTGTTTTACTTAAATACTTTTATCATAACGTCATTGGCTATTATTTTTCATTGTATAAATATGAATTTTATGACTGAGGTTATCAACACCAACTTTGAATGCTTTATTTCTTAAAACATTAATTATAAATTGTTTCTTAAAAACTTAATATGCTCATAGAAAAATACAAGATATCATAAAACTAAAACGCCTAGAGAACATCGGTCGCAGTAATCAAAATTGGTTTGTACGATTTCCTGGCGTGTTCTTACCCATAATAGAATTAGTAAATAATTATGCTGCCATATAAGTACCCACGTATTTGTCTAATTATATCGCCCTCAATTCATTCAATATTAGAAATAATGAAGTAGTTATTATATTCAAATGTTAGATTGTGAATGTCTCGCATAGAGTGAAGGGTTCCGTAGAGGTTACAAACCTTCACTGTTTTTGTGATTTCCCTACCTAAAATTTATTTCATATAAAGTAATTAACATTTAACAAAAAAATATCTAGTTCAAAGCAATTATTATAAATACTTATAGTCTTGAGGGACTATGGGCAGAATACGATACAAATAAGTTTTCTTTTATTGTATTAGATTATATGTAATTTTATAATCGTAAATTATAAATTATTTTTCAGTTGTACCCCTTTGATTCATTTAGAATTTCATGCTGCAAATATTCAAGGTTAAAGGGAAGGACGACAGCTATTTTACTACTAGGGAAGAGAATACCTACCCACTTTTTTATTTAAACGACAAGACTATCAATATGGGATAACGTTATGATTTTCATTAAGTACTATTCCAACAACACCGCAAACGTCTTTGTACAATGAAAAAAAATATTTTATCATTCACTTAAATAGTATGGCTGTCACTCCTAATTACTTTAAAGTTTTTCACGTTACCACTACATAAGTATATCAGTGTACAACGGCATACAGAATAAACCTTCCTGCCTTTTGTTTATCCTTATAGAACCTTTACTTTTAAAGAATAACGGCTGTGACATACTTAGATACAGAGAGATGGACGGATGGTCATGATGATTTTATACGAGTTTCGGTTTTCCCAAAAAGGTATAAGAAATCTAATAATATAAATAAAATAGAAATAAAACCACCAAAACTCATAAAAATATTGTAATGACTAAGGTAATCACATTTTTTGTATACGATATACCTAATCTTGCTGGTGGACTTTGTCGTCCTCATTTGCATCAGGCAAACATTCAGATTGCTCTATTAGATCATCGGTGGAATGATTCTTATCGATGGAATCTAAATCCTGTGCGTCATCCGAAGTATTGAAATCTACGGAACTGCTCTTCATTATAGTACTACTATGGTCATCCTCAACGTTTTTGCTAACAGTCCTTGAAATATCCAATTCACTTTTCAATCTCTGTATCGATTGAACTACTTCGTTTTGGAAATTCATATTCAGTTTGTACAGTTGCTCAGAATGTTCCTTTTCTCTCCTCAATTCATTTTTTAAATGGGTGTCTTTAATTTTTTCTAATTCTGACATGATCCTCACTTTTGACTCGTAAACGTGTTGTACCATTGACACTAAGGAAAAAAGTTTTTCAATTACCTTACCTTTCACTTCTCTGGATATATTTGGATCAGATTCTAAATCTGATTTGGCGTCTAAAGCTAAATCATTAGCAGAAGATGGAAATCCAAGTAAAGTTTTCGAACCATTCGTACCGTTACTTTTAATTACAGTAGCATTCTCAAGTTTTGTTCTATCTTTGGTAACTGTTTTAGGTGTAAAAGCTCCATGGGTAACTACTTCTGTAAATACACCTGAACTTGGTTTATTTGCCTGATATTCAGCTGTCTTTTTGTTAACTTTATTTAACAACTCCTTTTGCTTTTCCTTTTGCTTCTCATAGGTAGATTTCAAAGAAGCCTCTTCATGTACTATTATTATTTCTTGAGATACTCTATTATTATCTATAGTGGCACTTACTTTGTTTAACAACTGCTCTTCATTTTCTTTTTCAAAACTACAATTTTGGGTAACCTCTTCATGAACTATTATTATATCCTGTGGCACTCTAACATTATTCGTAGTGGTTCGTTCTTTATTCAATAGCTGCTCTTGAAACTGTTTCTCCAACTTTTGAGAAAGTTCTTCGTGTACTATTACTACTTCTTGTAAATTGTTAGCCATATTGATACTAGTATTTGGTTTCTCCACCGACTCTTTTTGCATGTCGTTTAGGTTTTCCACGTCCCTTTTCTGAATAACTTCTTTATGTATTATTTTTATT
This sequence comes from Dendrolimus houi, assembly GCA_039645545.1. Taxonomy (NCBI): domain Eukaryota; kingdom Metazoa; phylum Arthropoda; class Insecta; order Lepidoptera; family Lasiocampidae; genus Dendrolimus; species Dendrolimus houi. The sequence continues at coordinate 10,516,007 of CM077139.1, forward strand.
TCTCTAGGTTCTATTATTATCTTGTTTACGTTTCCTAACAACTGTTTTTGTTTTTCATTCTGTTTTCCAGCAATGTTTTTCTGCAACACTTCTTTATACGCTAGTTTTTTATCCTGTGTTTCTTTAGCTTTGTTTGTGAAAGGACTTCTCTTGTTAAACTTGGTAACGGTTAATTTAGACATTGCCTTTTCGGCACCTTGACATATAAGGCGAAGAAAATCTTCTAGGTCACTGAACTGAATATTTTCTCGTCACTTCAACTTATGCTGACCACTCAGTGCGCCGTCGATTATAGAACTAAGTGGTCGGTTCATATTGAATATTGAATGAATGGCCTCTACATGCCAAGTGTGGGTTTCGCTCCTTAGTTTTGGTTTGTCAGCGCTTCCTTGGCGTGGCAATGAATTTATTATTAGTTTTATACGTCTATTGGAATTGGCGTGGGCTATAATGCAGTTTGCATAGTAGCTTGATTAAACAAATCATTTTGAAACCGGCAGACTGGTATGCGGCGTAATAACGGCTAGCAAACATATTGATGCTTGTAATTTATTCAAATCGCAAGTTAAACCTAACACTAAAATTTTCCTCGTGGCTTCGTATCTCTATAGCTCAATAAAACTATCCCATTTTTAGGGATAAAAAGTATCTTATGATCACTACACTATCGAAATCAATCATATAACTTTCTATATGTGCTATGCAGGTTCTGACGTAGACGTAATTTTTATACATGGTAGAGCCATGCTGATGTCTTTGCCTTGATTACAGCTCTTAGGGCCGGCTCTATCGATGTGATTCCACGCTCTCAGAGAATATCGGCTTGAAACGGTTAACCTTGTGCTAATCGTGTTTCGTGCCATGAGTAACAGTTCTGATGGCCCTCTTCCCTCTCTCCTTGTCACATATTCCTTATTCCACCTCCCATTCAATTCTGCTATCCCATTTCTCCTGTCTGATTGATTACCTTTTTCCCATCTTCCTCTTTTTGACGAAGGGAGAATTCGCTTAAGTACTAACCGCCACGAGGTAAAGGCGGCGGGCGCGTGTAGGATTCACCATGTTGGGGTGGTACTAGTATCCCTGATAAAGTACTATTGCCACCCGAGTTAGGGACGCCCACAAAAACGCCTTGGTGATCCTTCCTTCGCCTTATGCCAGGGTTACAGGAAAATATAAACTCAACTAATCTCACATAGCCTGGCAGTTATCCAAACCCTCCTTTTTTAATTGTAGACGCAGTAGGAATGTCTTTGGACACCATCCTCAGGCCTGGGGGAGGCTTTTCACCGAGAGATGTGTGGGACTCTTGAACGGCTGTATTCCCAACGTGAACTCCAGCGGAGGCCCCGAGGATGTCGACCCTCAGACTACCCACTAAACCTAAACCTGCGCCCCTATCTCACACGTTTTTACAAGGCGCCAAAGAAACTAGCTCTATAGGTGCCACATCATTGACGCGCCAAAGCTTGTCTGGCGAGCACTGCGGGAGAGGACATCCTCTTCAACAACATAAGGGGGAAGTCCGCAGTTCCTCCGGTTCCAGGTGCTCCCTGTGCTGAAATCATAGGAGGAGATGATGTTCGTAGCGACGCTTTCGAACCTGAAGCCGTCTCCTGCGGACGAATCATCCCAGCCCCCTGTCCGAACCTCTTTACCCCGTCCCTAGCATTCCATCCTCTCTATCCCATCTTAAAGACTGGCAACGCGTTGGCTTCGACCCTTTTCCAAACGTAACCATTGAAACCACTTTCCATTAGTTGGGCCGTCTGCTTGCTTGCTAGCTTCGCAATAAAAAAATCTTTTCGTCAACAAAGCTTTCATTAACTAAATATATATATTAAAAGACATTTGTAAGAAACTCTTTCATACCACCCGTAATTAGCAGGCTGGTTCGTATCTTGCGGAACAAATCAGCATTGCCATACAGCTTGGTAATCCAGTCAGCCTTCTGGGCATGCTTCCCAGGCAGCGATTTGTTACATAATTTAGATTAATTTATTTATAAACTAGTTTGTTTTTTTTTAATCCTAGCTGACCCGGCAAACTTCGTACCGCCTCTGAATCAATTTTTTTCATATTTACTGACCTTTTAAACCTTCCCTGGATTTCCACAAATAATTCAAAACCAAAATTAGCCAAATCAGTTCAGCCGTTCTCGAGTTTTAGCGAGACTAACGAACAGCAATTGATTCTTATATATAAGATTAATATATTTAATAGTATTTTTTTAACTAACTCAGTCCATTATATTATATCTATTGATATAAAATTACTAGGCGCTACTTTATAATTATATTATGAATGCTTTATTAACAAAATGTTGCAATTTAAACATTAGTTATGTCAAGTGGGGATGCGAAATACCTCCACAACACGAATATCTCGAACTCATTAATATATAATTAATTGAATTGTTTGAAATGATCACTTTCACCGTTGGCGGAACTTCTAACTACAATATGGTTATCTTATTTGTATTCAATGAGTGTGTAAAACGCTGGATCAATAATAATTCGATATCGCCTGTTAATGTATTGGCAAAGAATTTGTGTCACGCCTACGAATGTTTGCGGGTGCGAAGCTTGGAGCCTGGACGCTTGCCTTAAGGGCCGTCTTTAGCTTGGAGCGTAAGGGCAAGTGACCACCCTTTGTCTAGAGTATGCCACCATTGCAAACTTTGTGTTCTGTTCCGGCATTACCGACCAGGTTCCAGTCTCCCTTTAGAGAGCGGCAGCACATTGGTAACTTTGGCGATGATAGCCGCTTCCCATAAGATCGACCATCTGCCTTTTCTGCTCAACTCCTACAATAAAAAATAAAAAAGGCATACGTGGCATCCGGGCGCAGGGAAGAGGGGCAAGCCGATCGCCTCAAACATACACATACATACGTAATCTGCTAGTTTTGAAAATTAAATAACAAAATCATACAGATTCGATAAATAGATCAGAAATTGATGGAGATGATCTAGAGAATCTGGTAGATAACGGTGAAATAAATTGACTCCTTTTATCAAAATGTCGTGGCCTCATAAATTTTGTATGAGTGTACAAAATTGACAACATTATTTTTTACAGGTAAAACGGGACAAATAGCGCAATAATTATTTGTTATTATTTGAACAGTAATTAAAATTATTTCCATTGTAATGTTTTGGAACTAATATGACAAAATATTATTTTAATGCCTTTTTATACGTAAATATTCTTAGAGTTTGTTGTAATATGTGTCATCTATCTAATTAGTCAGACAAGTCAATTAATCCTTATTTCTTCGAATACATTTCTAAGAAACTCTTTGATACTATCTGTATTCAGAAGGCTGGTTTATATTTCGTTTAGCGAAAGTGTTTTGCCATACAGCGTGGCAATACAGCCCGCATCTGGGCGGGCTCCGCCCTGGTAGTAATCTGCTACATAAACATTATAACTTTAAATTTATTTCGATACTGTATTAATTTATTGGTTATATTATTTTATAAATTAGATAAAAATAAAACAAGATGATCTAAACTTAATTGCTTTATGTTTATTGTTAGCGATGAGCGTTGGCAAAAGGGACACAGTCTAATTTTCGCACCCCGGCGCCCAATGTGTTTAAGACGGCCCTCGAAAAAGAGTACCACCTTTTAGTAGCAGAAGGTGCAAATCCCGACTGAGGATTATGCACTACTTAGGTTTTTATATCTTACTAGGATATGGTCGCGACTTCGTCCACGCGTGACTTGAAATTCTTCCAGGATTTCCAGCACACAAAGTACCGCAGTATTTAAAAAAAGTATCGGAATACGCTAATTTCCAGAAAAATTCGCGCGGGGTTCCCAGGATAAGAAGTAGCGCAAATTTTAAGTCTAAGAATTTGCTGTCGATCCATCCTTTATATAATGTATTCCAGTTGTTTTTTTTTAAATAGCTTCAATGTACAGACACAGTTCATTTGTCTTACTGCTTAAAATCTTGGATAATTTAAAAGTATATATTTTAAGATAACAATGTTTTCCTTAGTTAATCTTACTGGTTAAAATTTGACATAAACTCCGTACATATTATGTCAATCGTGTACCAGTGGTAAGGGAAAATAATGAATAGTAGTAAGATATAGGATATATAATCAAATATAATTATAACAGTGTGATATAAATATCACACGGTTTAGAAACCAGCACATCGATCTCCTACAAGGGGAGGACCAAGCCCGCTATTGATAAATTAATGAGCTGATATAATATAAATACAATATAATAATATAGTTTAAGTAAAAACTGTGGCTTCCTTACACGTTTAACTTTTGAATGATGAGGTGGAAAATTTTGAAAAACAAGATTAGATCAAGATCCGTCAAATAGTTTTCGCAATATCGAATATTTCAGATTAAATGCTTTTTTTGGATCCAAACAACAAAATCAGTATTTGCGTGGTCCAATACGCATTTGCCAATTTAATTGATTTAGTTAACTTTATTGCCAGTGCGAAAAACTTCACTTTCATGGTTTTGGTACTAGGTCAAGAAAGTTTGGCGAAATACCAGAGGAATTGACTCATCGAATTTAAATGCAATTGAAGGTATACGTTTGTAAAATCATATGAACCTTTCTTCTATACACATATAATTGAAGTTGAATTTCTTTTACTTACATTAATAACAAACATACATAAATTAAAAACTAGTACAATAAAGAAGACTTAACTTATATTATATTCTACCCTAAGACTATAAGTAGAACTTAGGTTCTACTAAGGCCCTCGAGACTATAAGTAGAATACTGAGCCAAGGTCATTAAAGTCGGTAGTTAAGGTTCCCAGAAGGCTGGCTACGTTACCTAGCTGGATCGCCATACTGATCTGTTATCCGAGGTAGGAACCAGCATTCTGATCACCTGAAGATTTGATTAGGCTGTTTCATCAATCTTTGTAGAGGTTCATGGCCTCAGAACCCCACAGTGCGAGCGTTTCAACAGAAAACGGCACAAATATATAACTCTCACTGAAGGTTGCATATATGCATCGCTTTGAATTTGAATTGCCTATAAGGTATGTCAATATACCAATATATCTTTATTATATTTTTTTTTTCATTCAGTCATTTATTAAAGTGCTTTTTTTCGATTTCGTAGCTAAATCACAAAAACAGTGGACATTTTTACCCTCTGTGGAATCCCTTAATGTGGGTCCGCCACGCACTTGGCTGCTTTTGTATGAGTTGATTATTTAATTTAATTCGCATGAATAATAATACGTCGCATATCTCCTTTAATCTGTTATCGTTGTTATCTACGAAACTTCAAGTTCAATGATATCAGTTTAGTCACGATTAAGTATGCAAAGCTGCGCGTGCGATGCACCTGTTCTTCCATATCAAACACCTCGTCTGCACGACACACATCACCTCTCGTTCTAACATTATAATCCATAAGCAAGAGAGATAGGGACAGATGAACTGGATCACAGCTCCTCGAATCAGGGTACGGTGTCACAAACAACAGAAAAGGCGCTCCGAACTTTCGATTCTAAAACGTAGAATATACAAACCGTGATATTAAAACTTAAGCCTTTTTGGATCTAGTGAGCCTAAGAGGATTGGTATCAAATAGCTTTCCCTTACACTTGGGTACCGCACGCAACAGAAGGACGTAAGCAGCGCAACTAGCCCCTTACGACGAGAGACAATGCGTACCGGAACCGAGCAATACGTGCTGAATTTGAAATAGCTGTATAAAAACAGCTGGGTCCTTGTCGAAACTATCACAAGCTATCCAACCATCGTTCGGTGAACACCAGGAGCGCAGCAAAACAAAATGGTGTCCAGTAGAGTGTTGTGCTTATTGGCCCTAGCCTTGTTTGGGAGTGCGGCAGCCTCGCCGGCCAAGCAGGCTTTCTGGAAGGGAACTCCCATGGACAGCATGGTGGAGGAGATGAGATCGGGCTGCGCTGAGGGATCTGACCCAACTGCTTGCATCAAGTACAAGGTCATGTCTCTTCTGGACTCAATATTCAAGAAGGATACATTCCAGGTACATTATACACATCTCCTAAAATTTGTTTAACAAAATACAAGTATTTAATTGTCTAATTGTTCTCAGATTTCAGACTCGGTTGAAGTGATGAAGAATGATGCTGCCAACGACGTTACTGCTCGGTCTAACGGCGACTTTTTCGATAACATCGAAAACTACATCCAGTCTCACGACGTGACCTTCCAGCTGCCTATCGCCGACACAAAGATCACTGTCAGCCCTAGGAACCTTGACAATGATGAGCTAACCCTTAACGTCAAGTTCAACAAGGAAGGTGCACGCTCAGTCGGCGAAGCTCGCAAGGCTAAGCTCAAGAAGATCATCGTCCCAATCTTGGTGTTCGTGCTCCTGAAGGCTATGACTCTCATTCCTCTGGCTATTGGTGTATTGGGTCTGAAAGCCTGGAACGCGTTGCAGCTGTCCTTCTTCTCCTTTGTTGTTTCCGTCGCTTTGGCCATCTTCCAACTTTGCAAGAAGGTGAGTTCAATTATTTTACCAACATAGATACGTGTACCATTAATTATTATTCAGCTTTTTATGTCAGTTCTGAGCACACAAATCCGCAGCATACCGAAAACATGCACATCTTTTAAACACCCTTGACTTGCAATAACTTTAGATTCTACTAGTTAAAGAATTGTGGACTAACACTTATGACAAACACTATCCATGTCCTAACGTTGTAGTTTACCCAGATTGCGGCCGACAACTCGCACCCGCAGATCGCCGCCCATGGTCCTTGGGATGCAGCTTATGCTGCAACTCGTCGCAGGAGAGATGCCGAACCCCAAGAACTCGCTCAGGAGCTCGCTTACAACGCTTACCACTAAGAACCGCCCGCGACCCCGTTTTAACCACCGATACGAATATTCAAGGGACAATTTTAATAAACCAAAAAACGGTTAAGTGCCGTAAATTGTAAATAATGCAACTTATTTATTGAAATAAAATGTGCGTGCGAGAATGTGTGACTGTGATGTATGAATGTAATTTATTTATTATTTTATTTTAATAAAAATCATTAATTAAATATTATTCTTTTAATTCACCTACCTTGTCATCTTTGTTTACTAAATTTAAATAAAATAAACTTAATAAGCACAAGCTTTTCAATACTCAAAATATACGCATATAAAAATTAAAAAAACAATAAATAACTTTAAATAATTTTATAGTAAAAGAAAATATCTACTAATTTATAATTAATTAGTAACATCTTAAATTAATTCATTAAAATTGATCAAGAACCTGCAGCCAAATTAAACTAAAGGCGCTCATTTGGGACTCGTTATATTTTATGTAATTTTCATTTTTGAATTCATTCTTAGTTTAATAGTACATAAAGGACATTTTTTTATATTGAATCGTCTATATATTTTAGGTTGTATATAAAAAAGCAGCTTTTAAAAAACTACTATCCAATAAAGAAACTCTTATAGAATATCAGATTTTAACGAACTGAAAATGGATTAGTATATATTTTTTTGTATAACAATTATTCGTCCCAGCTGTTGCTAGATCTTGTAAAATTTTCAATATTCATAAATTGTCCTTCTTTAAGTTGTCCAGAAGACATCTGGTACCATACCCATATTTTAATATCCCGTCCTAATTATAAAAAGTGTTCAGGTAAATCGTTTCTACAGGACACATGAATGGAAACACTTTCTCTTCGGGGAAGTAAATAAATTTAAGGTATGTGAAACACATTAGGTTTTCATGTCAAATGCGAAAAACGCTTTCTATTCCTAATCGTGTAATGCACTCACGCACCATCCGATAGCATCTTTGACGCCTGCAAAATATTGATTGGAGTTGCATGCATATCTTTACAATTAATGGTACAGCGGAGTAGACAGCCTATTATTACTACACATGTAAATATTTCAAATGGGCCTTCAGAGCCAAATTCTAAACTATACCAAATAGCGAAAAACACTCAAAGGAGTCTCGAGGCCGATTTTTACGAAAACTAAAATGGTATCAGTAGATTTTTGAAAAAACAATTACCTTTAACAGAAATCGAATCGGCTGATTTTGAAAAATAAACACAACATGTATTATTACACCAAATCATAGGGAGTTTGTAAAGATCAGTATCTGTGAAGGAATGTTAAACGGCAAACCAAGGGAAAGTGTTATTTTTGAACAAATTGTTCTATTTTCCATCCATTAATTAAACTTCGCCTCATTCGATTAAATATGGAAATGATGAAAAATATTTTATTTTCAATAGACTATCTAGAAATTAATATTCGAAACCCAATTTTTATTTACCTCAATCAAATCAATCAATGGTTAAATATTGAATTCGTTTAAAGGAGGTGCGGTTAAATGACCGGCGCAATTTAGGGTTTAATTAATGTAGATAGATAGAGAGATAACACTTTAATACTCACCAAAATAAAAAAATACAAAAACAAAATGCATAATTACAATACTTCTGGCAAAACAACAGGCGGCCTTATCGCTAAAAGCTATCTCTTCGAGGCAACCTGGCTTAAAAGGTAAGCAGAAAGAAAATAGGACTGTACAATTTAAATATACAACTTACACTAATTTATAAATTTAATACATACGTAAATCCAGACACATTTATAGAATATCAATGTATAATATACGAAATAATCTAAATAATCATATTTATTAACATTATATAATATGACAAGCATTTTATATTAACATATATTACAATAGATAAATAAGAAAATGTTTAATATATTAGACACATTTATTTAAACCGGCGACTTTATACTCTCTTTGACGTAGGGCGGTATTTAAGACGCCCCACGGGTAGAAATGTGAGCGTACGCGGAATACACGCGCGCCCCTGTCTTGACGGCATTAACGGCGGGTGCGAACCCTTCTCCAGGCACCCACCTGGATACAGGAACCGGCCATAAGTAGTATATGCTTGTTGAACAGGGTTCGTAAGTTGGAACTCACATCATTTAAAATTACGTTAGCCCTTGAGCTACCACGGCTTTAAACATCAAATCGTAAATAAACCAGATCATATGAATTAAAGGATTGTACTCAATACGTTATTCTCTTACTAATTGGAATTCAACATGACTCTCAGGATGCCTTGACAGCTGTGGCGGTTGGTTACCTGGTGACCCACTCACGACACATTAGCACGGACCCGTGACCATAACTTTAACGATTGAAATCTATTTAGACACAAAAAATATTAAGTGAAACTACAATGCTTGTGATGCCGAAAAATTAACCAAATATTTCTAAACATCTCAAGCAATTTCCCCAGCATATTAAAACATGGGCTCTTCAAGAAATGCGTAAATAGATATTTGAAGTTTTTACGAAGTATGTAGCTGTCCATCAGCAACAGTAACTACTTACTAGTATATGGATTCGTCATTTATCTGGATAAAAAGTGTTCTAAGTATTAACCAGGAATATAACCTATCTCTATGTGCAAATTCGTTTAAATCAGTTCAGTAGTTTTAACATTATTCTGTAACAGACAGACAGACAACAATTCTAAGTGGCATTATCGAAATTTGTTTTGCTCTGAATTTTTACTAATTTTTAAATTTATTATACACACTCCCAACAGATTTATTATATTATAGATATATACTTACAAACATATTATCACGCCTATTTTCATGGGGGTAGGCAGAGACTATGTATTTCCACTTACGACGATCCTTAGAAATAACTTTCGCTTCATCTACTTTCGTTAACCTCTTCATACATGCAAGTTTATTTGAGATGTTTTTTACCAGACATCTTTCGATACATAAAATATAAATTACGATGTCTTTTTTATCAATCGCTTTATTTTATACTTCTTAATTCACATTCTTAACAGAGCGTTTCGTTTATTTTTTAGATTATGAAAATTGACCTAATAATCATTTTTAGCATCTTAAGACACAAAACAACAATGCACTAAGTCTTGTTCTAATCATAGGATTGCAAGGATATCTTCTTTGTTCTTTTTTTAGGATGGGATTTTTGGGGTGGTATGGAGGATAGAGGATGAGATAGAATTATCAGACAAGAGGAATGGGGGGATGGGATAGAGAAAATTGGATAAGGGGAGGGAGAAGAGAGCTATCGGGATGTCACTCATCACACTTAACACGATAAGTTCAAGGCTAATCCTTTCACGTTGATATTCTTTGAGAGCGTAGTATCATACTAATCGAGCGGGACTAGAACTGTAATTAAAACGTTTTTTTAATATCGCCCCTTAGTATTCTCAAATAGTGAAAACTGAACAATGTCGTCGCAATTAACTAACGGTTCCCCCAAAAATATGTGCTTACAACTTTGAAATTGCAAAGGTTAATTTGTCGATTTGTATTGGTAACTACATGTAATAGGCGGGTATTTGTAATAATGGACACGTATTACTATCACGAATAAAACAACAAGCGTTCAAGTTATAAAGTAGAACTTTACAAACAACATACAAAATAATAAAATCTACTTAATAGAGTAGTAATAGCTGACCGTCAAGTTAATTGAGATACATTGGTAGAAGAGTGGAACTCTTTACCGTCGTCTGTTTTTCCTGAAGAATACAATCTAGGTGTCTTCAAGTCTCGCGTGAACAGGTATCTTCTAGGTAAGCATGCTCCACCTTAGACTGCATTTCCACCTGACATCAAGCGCAATGTCAGTCAAACGCGAACCTATTCATTATAAAAAAAATAAAAAAGCATATTTCATCTTACAAAAACTGAAGCTTCTAAATTTTGTTCTGTTTAGCAAATCCAATATGACTAGACTGGTGAGATATGAATCAACTTAAAGCTTGATGCTTGCTTGAAGATAATTAGAAGAATACTACTTGATACTAGGCCAGACACATACACATACACCTTGCAAAGTCATTATTAAAAATAAGTATAGCTAGTTCTGTCCTACTAATTGCACTTGCAGTAATCGAAATTTTTGGATTTTTCATTTTTTACAGAAATGGTATCTCAAAGCGCTAATTAATCTATACATAAAACTTGATTTTTATTGTCTTTTAGATACACTAAAAAGCTATATCATCAACATGTTGTTTAGATATCTAAAAATATGTTAACCGCGTTTTTCTTGAAATCGCCATTTAAGTACTGCGTTTGCTATAAGGGGCAGAGTTATCTGCAAGATGTTTATACTGTGAATTTTTGGCGGGAACTGAGAGGCGACGTTCTATTGTGCAGTGTTATTTTATACAAATATCTAAAATAACTCTAAAATTAATAAAATTATAGGTTATTGATAGTTGTAGGATATTAATAGTTTTTGGGTAGTAATTACGTGTTTGTGAGAAATGTAAAATGTGGAGTCAAATGTGGCCATTTGAGTTGTCCCAAGAACTCCGTTGAATGACGTCAGTTGAAATCCTATAATTTAGCTGAGCTTTATGAAAACTTACATCTCAGAATTGGCTGTATGGGTTAAGATCCTTTGCCTGCCATTGTAGCGAATACAACTACTACCACTCTTTATACCGTATAGGTACCACCACAGTAACATAGATGTCATATTTTAGCTTAAAATTATTTCTAGTTGTTATTGTTAGATTTAAACAAATATAGCTATTAATACAAACTTATTCATTCTGCGTGAAAATAGCATAATTAATTAATAACGGCAATTCCAAGTATCCTTTAATCGGTCGGAAGTGAAAAAATCAATTTCACAATTCCGGACATGGAGGCAGATGCAAATGGCGGCCGCATCGCGCATGCGCAATAGAAGCGCGAGCAACCCTTCATTACATAACGTGGCTTCGGACACGCGTGGACATTTTGCCAATTGAGAGCAAGTTTCACTTTCTAGGCGATTTTTACGTAATATTTGTAAGTTTTTGTAACATTAGCTTTTAGTTTATGGAAACAAACAAAGATCCTTTAATGTTGTAGCTGAGAAATTGGCCTAAAATGAATAAAAGTAAAATCTCTTCTTTTTTCCAAATTTTAGCATACGCGGTTTGTAGGTATATCCAGACAATGTTATCCTGTAAAACCTAGCATCTGTAAATGCGATATTAGTCAAACTTATTTTTGTTAATTAAGTAATTAATTAACCGTTTGGGTATTTTAGGATATATACTTACACAGTTTTTTTCTAACTTTACCTAAAATTTTCATTTTTTAATTCTGTCATCTGTGGAGGTTTATTAACTTAATTTATAAGACTTCCACCTTTGATACCCCCAAATAAGATAAAATAGAATAAAACAATGTTCACTTACAACCAAGTTAGACAAAAGGCTAAGCAGACGAATCTTGGAGTCGAGACCGCGTCTAGATAAACGTATATTGACTTGGATGTAGGGTGCCGCCTTTTTTTGAAGAAACTATACTATTTATGTTTTTTAACCGTTAAAATATAGTACTTTTGGGAAAATTAGGGAAAGAATAGTACATATATTATTATTTTTCACTAATTATTTTATATTTTATGTGTATTTTTTACTATTTGTTTGGCCAGCAAAGTTCTATTAATTTTATAATAAGAATCTAAATAAAAAGCAAGACAATTGAATTAGCAATGAAAATATAGTACATTTCGTACTATATTTTATTTCTATAAATTATAGTACAATTGGCTAAAATATAGTACGACACTATATATTATAGTATGTTTGGGAACCCTAGTTGGATGTCCTCCAGCCCGATGAACTTGACCTACGGAAATGTTGATTTACATTGTGCTCCAGCTACTGCCTTCAAACGGAGTCAGTGCAAGCGCTGAGAACTGACTTCTGCCGTTTACATGAAACCAGTCGCCATTTACACGATGCCAGTATGAAACCAGCACTGACTTCCTACGAATTTGAAGTCTGAAGCGGGATCAATGTAAATCAGCTCTAAGGTCGCCGGTGGGCGCTGGATGAGGAAGGCGGCGGACCGGGATGTGTGGCGCCACTCCGACTTGAGAAGGCCTACTTTCCAGCAGTGGACTGTGATTGGCGATATTAACGACACTATATAGATGATAGGTAATGACCTATGGTGCACATTGGCAGACTGGCCGACTAAGGGATCGGTTATTCACTACGGAATCCTAAAAAAGTAACGACAGTTTCCTTACACCTTCGGTGAACACGTCAAAACTTACTATTACTCAACCGTTGCCAATAAAACAATAGTTTGTCACAACAACGCTGAAACGTGTACAATTAGTATGTAAGAATGCTCGTAACAAGAACATCAGCGCATCGCAATAGGTTCGTCTGTGTGTTGATTTATGGACAAAATCATGACAAAACAATAGTGTTACCGCATTTGGGGAATCCGCTTTCGGTTTTTGTCTGGGCTACTTGAATTTTAAGTGATTAGGAAGTATATATTGAAAGGGATAAGCTCGTGAATTGTGTCAGGTTTAATTTCCTTTTTTTTATAGCCGGAGTACAGCTACAGGCTGACAGCCCCCCTCGCGGGGAAATGGAAAGCGGTTACCGTCGCCTATGGACGTTTGTAACACCAGAGGTAATACCAACGCGCTTCCGGCCTCGAAGAAAATTTATGACACCCTTTTTGAAAAACTCAATATCGTAGCACTGTGGTAAAACCATTCCATTCCCTCATTTCAAATCCCCACGGTCGCAAGAAATATGTTCTGGTAAACTGTTGCCATTTAAGCTTAACCTTTTTCCCATTTGATGTTTTTAACGAAAAATATCATTTGGTTACTACTATATCTATGTCAGCACCAAATATTAATTGTACAAAATTAAATTGTATATGTAATTTTTTTTTTCAACATCAGATAATACCAGGACTGCACACCAGTAAATAAAATAAAATAACCTTTATTTTTACGTGTCTCTGTACCAAAAAATCATGAGTCATCTCCCTATTTGATGATTATCATGATAATGACTGAATGAAACTCAACTTATCAACTCACATAACAATACTGAAAATTATATTTATGTTTATTTAATTCAAACAACAACACGAATTAATAATAGCGTGTTTACATGAAACAAAATAATACTTAAATATAAATTATTATTGTAAATCACGGACCATAAAAATGGCTTTTGGAGGGCTTGCGTGGGGCCATGGGAAGGCCAACACATAGTGGCCCCTTAGAAATATTTAATGTAAATGTGGCATGACACTGACAGTGTAGGACTATTAAAGGAAATGAGAACAAAAGATACCGGGCTATTGGGGTGAATTGCTAGTGGAACTGGGGATCTGAGACTATGGGGACTATGGCGTCTGCCGTCGCAATGTTTAAGGAACATGGATAAAATGGGCAGACGGTGAGTCCCCACTCACTGCAGGGGCCCCTAAAAATGCCAAGACTAGCGAGGGGCAACATGGGTGTGATTGACTAAGGGGTGTCGAGAGGTGGGCTGCAGGTTCACCGAAGCTACTTCCGACGTTATGCCATTTATCACTTCCACCCCTGGAACTTGAGTCTTAACTCTACGATCACGACGGCACAAAGTGGAGTCTTAAAACGATCTCCACTTTGTGCCGGCTGGCTAAGGCAAGCACGGAGGCGAGGGCTATGTATACACATAGGTCTCAAATCACTGATTGTTGACAATGCTGGTCGCATTCTCTGGCGAATGGCAACGCTAATGCTCTATCTACCCCAAATATAGGCCAGCCTTTTAAGTACATGAAACTTCTATCAAGCGAGATGACAAGTCTCGATAAAACCGACAACTTTCGGGATACCATGGCCCTAGGAGTCTCGACGCCGAACTCCAAAAATATATATCCACTTACGAATTATAATTAGGCTTCTGTATCAAAAAAAAGATGTTGGAAATTCAAACTCATATTTTCAAACTAGTTGCTTAATAAATTCCTTACAAGATCACTGGAACGCAAAAAACCTGGCAACGCAAATATCCAGTAGAGTTTTTGTAAACGAATTTTTCATTATTTACTCTGATCTAGGTGTTTGGGATTGGTCCCAGAGTAATTTGTTGTATTTTACCAACAAAAATAATTGGCTTAGGTTGTGAATATACAATATGTGTGTTTGTGTACCAATTATTTATTTTGTATTTCAATTTATTGACTGATTTAATCCAATATATATAATTTTATATTTGACGACAAATATAATATTATTATAGTTATTAATATAATATTAGTCGTAACCAAATTTGCGTCACTCTCGTCAGTAGGACTTTCTTTTAATGAAAATAAATAGTTTGCCAAGTATGAAGGGGGTTTGTATTCGCTGCACGCGCAGCGTACCGCGTGCCTTGCCACCCAAAGGATTACATATAAAAACCAAGCCCATTGAAAAATTAAATCATTGTTGCTCCATTAACCGGCCGGGCCGTACGTTTAATTAATCAAATCTAATGACAAAGTGAAAATTAAAAACATGAAGTGTCTGTGCGTACTCCTAATTTCGGTCGCGATTGTGCGCGGTTACACCATTCAGGACAATGAGATCGAAACAGCTCGGATACAAACCAGTGATGATCTTCTTGACAGTGTTGCCAGTGATTGTTTTGAAGCCGAATCTCCTATGTCATGTCTCAAAGTGAAAGTTCTATCCTTCTTGGACACCAAAGCTGGAATCACCACGGAATCCGCAAGGAGTTTTGAAGAGAAAAACATCGATAAAGTCATCTTTGACCGCGTTGGACGAATTCTCAACTCTGAGGGATTCAGATTCCAACTACCTGAATTCATCTTCCAGGGTGCTGAAGTGTGTTACAGAGCTGATAAGGGGTTGGATGTTGACTTCCCTGAGAGCAACGAAGAAAATGGCGAAGGTAGACAACCTCTTACTAGCAAAGTCCTTTTAAAATAAACAAATATTTAATTGACGTTGTTTCTAGCTCGCGGCATCTTGAAAAAGAAGCTGCTGCTCCCGGTCTTGTTACTCCTGAAGTTGAAGATGAAGGCGCTGATGCCGATCCTGGTCTCCATCATCGGTGTTAAGGCTATCAAGGCCCTGATACTCAGCAAGCTAGCTATCACTTTGGTGCTTGGTTTCATCATCTACAACCTTTTGCAGAAGAAAGGAGGTAAACCATACAATTTTAAATTAATTCTATTAGTATGTTGTAATCGTGGTAACTTTGTTATCTGTACATCAAATAAATTAATCATAAACGTTGCTAAAAATATACCGTATCAAAATCTGTAAAAAATCACTACCCTTTTTTATTAATTACATAAATATCAAGATTCTTAAAGTCCCAACGACTCAACGAGTTTGGCAACACATTGCCTCCCTTGATGTTGCAAATGTCCTTGGGCGGCGATAACCACTAACCATCAGAAAGAAGTATTTGCTATTTTGCTTACCTCCAAACATATAAAAGTACTAATCATCAAATCCTTGTTACAACCAATTTTTTTTATTTATTTCAGCTATGCCAATGATGATGCCGCCAACTGATGCTCCTCCCGCGCCGCAATACGGACCTCCAGCTTCCCAGTACGGCCCACCATCATCACCTGCCCCACCTTCAGACTCGTACAGCCCTCAATGGGAGCCTGCAAGCTCCGGCCCCTACTCTAGAGTATGGGACCCCAGCCAACTCGCCTACAGTTCTTACTACCCTGGTGACTCCAGCGCGTCCGCAGCATCGAATCAATCGCCAAGCTACTCCAGCGTAGCTTCAATCTCATCATCTTCTTCATCATCATCATCGCCCACCTACTAAACGAAATACCTCATGTAAATAGCACAAGAAATTTGTACATAGTTTTGGTTATATGCACGATCCAAAGGGCTAGTGTCTAGGTGAAAGCTAGTTTATTTATTTACGACTATTTATTATAATTTATTGAACACAATAAAGAATTGTTGTTTTTTTAAGTATCATTATTCCTTGAATCCTGATAAAGATAAATTACATTTAATCTTGTACCAAAAGCTAAATTGGCTAAAATACCAAAAGTTCCTAAAGTACGAAGTGTCTTCTAGTTTTTTTATTAAAATTACTCATTGACACCTGACATTTTTGTCTTCCGTGAGCACGGCTACTGAAAAGTGGCCTTAAGTCAAAATAAAAAACAAAAGAAATGCCGCACTCAAAACCGTTAAAACTTAGTTTAAATTATGTGTGCTAGTCGTGAAAACGTAAGAAAATACTGTTGTTTTTTTCTTTTAAATATAATATCCACGGCGATATAAACATTAATGATAACTTAATAATATAAAATAATAATAAAAAGCCTACATCAACACTCAAGCTGATGTCGATGATGTAGATTACGTAAGTTACTACAAATTCCAGTCACTGTACACATTGTTGTTTTACGAGCAAAAGAATTTTCTCTTCAATTAAAATTCTAATCACGACTTCTGAACAATAGCTAACGGTCATATTTGACCTGCAATAAATCCCTAAGGGTAATAGCAAAATTATTTTCACCCCAATTTAGGATGGTATACTTTCACAATACCTAAACAAGAATCCCTAAACATATTACCTACATACACCATATGATTGTATGCTTGCTATGCATTCGTAAAACATCACCACATAATACTTCTTCAAACCGATTTCGTTTATAACCACCGGCTCTGCGCACTTCACTCCGCCTATAACTGCTAAATTATAAATGGTGTTTGCTGTGAATTCTGGTCGGTTCAAGGAACTCTTATTTATTTGGTCGTCATATAAGATTCTCCTTCCCTCTGCCTTCTATATCCTAACAGTTAATGAAAGACAAATCATATTTCATTCCCTTTATTCCATTAACTTGGTTATTACATGTTAAGAAAAAGTTTAATAGTGTTATTAAAGAAGAAATTGCAACTTTTTAGATTCAGTAGGTGGAAAAGTGGAAAAATATTACTACAATACAGAGGTTCATAATTTAAGGTAAGCTATTTATTGTCACGACGGTTTTTTTACTGCACGTAGTATTAAAGTATGACTTTAGTATTAGTGAAGTAATGACTTTACTATTTTAAGGAAGGTTTTAAAAATTATTCAAATCTTAAGCTGGGTTTAGACTAGGCGAGTCGAACACAAGCCGAGCACGAATTTACGTAGTGGACGATCTTTGGAGGAGCTTCCGCAACGGTACCCATAGTCTGTGCAACACCAGAGGGCTTTTGGAGAATTTGACACGTGTTTACGTATACACTGTATTTAGATACTTGTCATGTTCATCATATGAATTTTCGCCCCACGCTCAAGGTGTTGCAGTAAGTATTCCGGCTTAGTTAGCCGGTGACTCCCACATTTAAGTGTCACTCGTTACAAGTGTCCAGGCAGTGAAGTTTCCGTAAACGAATGTTACCTAGACAAAGTAGACGAACTTGGAAGACTTGAACAGGCCTTAAACGCCTCGAGTGATTGACTTGCGCTAAAATACGCCAACTATATGTTGCACCATAGAAAAAAATACCTTATCTATTATAATTACTTACTATTATAATCTTCTTCCATGGTAACACGTTTATTTAACAAACATAAAGGGATTTGCCTCAAGTTCGCAGTGTCCTAATAAATGCTACAGACAGACACAGACGCGTATTCCGAGTACACGATACTGCAAATATTATGGAAAACTGAGCAGAGGAACTTTGTTTATACGAAGAAAGTTCTGGATTAAGCCAGTTGCTTGTTAAGAATGTAAAATGTAATATCTTGACGTTGTTGTTTTTATCTGCCTTATTATAATATTTGATTATCATTGTATAAGGAGAAGAAGCGGTAAGAAACTCCCCAGAAGATAGTGTTTATTGTAGGATTGTTATACATAATCATTTGATGCTATGTACAAAACGGTCCCGCTCGTGCTTGGCTCGCCTAATATAGACCCAGCTTTACAGCAGCATCGTTAATAAGGGCTGGCCGTGAGTGACTGCCAGCCGCAGTCTGCAAGGTATATATCTACTCTTTCTATAAAATAAGTTTTAGGAAGCGAAAATCGAAAACATTATCTACGATGCTGCTTCCCATTATTAAACGTCCTTTAAAAATTCAATCATTCCATACGGTATAACAATATTAAACTCAATAATAATATTAAAATGTCTATATAACATGTTTAAAAAAATTACGTACATCTTTTTCACACCGAGTTCTAAATTTATATACCATTGCAGTATTACAAAGATTAATACGATATTGTGCAAGCATTAGACATTATTTAAATACACTATAAATATACTTTATACAAGAACACTACTAACGTAGGACGTATTTTATATCAATTAGAAACAGCGCCGGTCCCAAACCCTTGTTCAGAGTACAGCGAGATTGTCTTGTTTTGCTCTTTGTCGACGCTTTCACATCTCATAAATTGTATTTCAGTTTGTTAGACCGACCTTACACCAGTAATACATGCGTAAGCCTCAAAGACTTATTCCGCTCTACGACTGTCAATACCGGACTCACACTTTGACTAGTCTAGTATTCATTACACAATAGAGCAGATTAACCTTAGAGAAATACGCGAGCAAAAGTATGGAAGAAGTATAATATCTTTTTCCTTGGCAAACCTAAGAGATGTAATGCTGGGTTTATTTAATGAACAACAATTTAAAAAATGTATGTTTGATATTTACATGGTCCGCGGGTCACGTTGGACGCATAGCAAGATATAGATAGCAAGGGTGAATTGAAAGTATCACATACCAACTTCCCGACCTATAATAATCACACTCCTGCTTCTTTAACATGAATTCCTACCACTGGTTAAGGATACAAACATTGCAAATGTGCCCTGCCGATTATCATACAATGCAATTGTTCAGTTCCGTGCCTACCAAAATTTTTTATATAATTTGTCATAAATATTTTTGATCCTTCAGCGCATCTCGCTTCTCTAACGTGCTAAGACATACAGGTCACAAGATATAACAGGGCCTGCGCTGTTTAGAAATATCTAAAAATTATATAACTCGAAAATACTTATAAATAGAGAAGATTTTGTACTTACGAAGAGTGAATATATTGATACAATTTAGATAGTTACTGTAGAATAGAAAACATTAAAAACTTTAAATACATATCTTTAAAGCTACAATAATTCTAAGAGCTAATGCGCCTTTGTTATAGGCGCAAGCGGAGCCAGGAATATTTGCTTGCTATTGGTTATATCCCTACATTCATTTTGAAAGAACAAGACAAAGTTATTTGTCTTTACTCTTCTTAAGACAGAACTGCTAATAATAATCGTAATTCGTATTATTATATAGTATAGTATAATTAAAATTCGTATATCTTAAAATAATATTATACAATGCTGAAAATTCTTCTTTACAAGTCAGCTAAGTGACACAAAATACACAATACTATTTGTGCCGTTTGCTTTTGAGATGCTTGGACCGTGGGGGCCCGAAAGTCATAAGTCCCTATAAAGAGCTGTCTAAGCAGCTCATTGACTCTTCGGGTGATTGGAAAGCTGGTGCCTACCTCGGATAACGGATCAGTATCGCGATCCAGCAAGGTAACGTAGCTAGCATTCTGGGCATCATAACCGTAGCAGACACTGACTTAGTGTCAGTTTAATAAATATATACCTATTTAAATAAAGAAATTTAAACAAAAGATTAATCTTTTGCTTTAAATCAGCAACAGGAAAAACACTAGACTCTTGTACACGGCCTAGTACATGCGGCAGTAAAAAATAAGTAGTTAAAGGGCGCAAATTTTCTTAGTTACAAACTAGTACAGATACAAAAAAAGTCTATAGGTTTTTAATGTTTTCCATCCTAACAACATGTGTATTATAAATATACGAGAAAAACTGTGATATCTACAATGGAAAGGTTAAAGCTATTATCTCACAGCCTTTGACTAAGGAGTGCATTAAGGTACATTTTCGTGAACATCATTAATTATATATATATTAGTTTACAAGATAGAAAGTATTCAAATTTACAAGAAGTATATTACTAATAGCTTTACGAGATGAAAATGCGTTAATTTGTTTTAAATATAAGGTACAAGATGTAACAAGATCGGAATAGGTAGTATAACTAATTTATATTAAAATAAATCAAAAATTAAAATATTGAATACAAATAAATTAAAGGGGTGCGAATAGTATAATAGTAAGATGCCTGGTGAGACTACTCGTATTTTCTTTTTATTTTGAAAACAGGCATGGCTGTTTTATATGACCTATATGAATTAATATCTGCCTTTACTACAATGAAATATTGTATACAAGAAAATCTTTATAAGTGTCAAGTTCCCGAACTATATAAGTTTTCTAAGTAATATGCCAACTTTCCTTTTCTATGGCAGTGTAACGTGGCCTCTGCTTAAACGACACAAGCAGAGGAGCTGCGTGCTTTACTACAGAATTGCTGTGGTGGAAGTGAAGACGCAGGAGGACCGCGTTAATAACACACGCATTCGCGGCAATCTTCATACTCGTGACAGCAGAAAAAAATCAATGCAGTCACCTACGTTAGTACAGCGACATTTCACGCAAACCGGCAATATATGCGGGGAATAACTGTACAACAAAGGCTAGGCGCAAACGAGCCACCAACCACAATTATTAATTGCTGCCGCGGACCACCGCCATTTTTGCAGCAGCGTCGCATGAATCGATTGTCTCTAGGTGACTAGTCTCTAGGTCTTGTCCCAAACGAGCCACTAACCATAGTCACCGGTGACGGTGACTCTGGTTAGTGGCTCGTTTGGGACAAGTATAAGCCATTTCTACCAGGTCTTAGTTAATATTCTCTTAAAGAAGGGAGATCGATCAACACACTCCTTCTGCTTACAGACCTATCGTGCTGCTTGACGAAGCAGGAAAGCTTCTGGAGCGTATAATCGGAGCACGTATCGTCAAGCACATGAACACGGCAGGACCATATCTCAGCGAATAATACGGCTTTCGTGCTGGGCATTCCACAACGGATGGGATTAATCGTGTTAAGACCGTAGCTGAAGACGTAATCTCTCAGGGGATGCTGTTTTAGCGGTGTCGTTAGATATTACAAACTCTTTTAATAGCCTGCCCTGGGAATGTATCAAGGAGGCACTAAAATATTACCGAATACCTTTTTATCTCCGCTGTATAATGGAATCATATCTGACGGATCGCTTTCTGCAGGGCAAAACCCAAAAACGCCTTCGTCAATGGCGAATGTTGTGTGGTGTCCCACAAAGTTCTGTGCTTGGTCCTCTCTTATGGAACATCGGCTATGACTGGTGGGTGCTGCGAGGTTGTTATCCGACAAGTGTTGATTTAACATAATATGCCGATGACACATTAGTTATGGCCCGCGAGAAACATTACCGACAGGCAATTCTGATTGCTACTATGGGCGTCGCCCAAGTAGTAGACAGGATTCGTCAATTAAGACTAGAGGTGTTTTTAATAAGTGTGAGGCCCTTTGTTTTCATAAACCTCTTAAAGGGCCACCGTCAAACGCACATAGATAGATAGATAGATAACACTTTATTGCTCACCAAAATAAACAAATACAGAAATAAAATGCATAATTACAAACTTCTTAGCAAAACAACAGGCGGCCTTATCGCTAAAAGCGACCTCTTCCAGGCAACCTAGCTTAAAATAAATTCTTAATTATAATCTGGTGATGTAGGTGGAGCAGAAAAAAGATAGGACTGTACAATTTAAACATACATACTTACACTAATTTATAAATTGAATACATACATCAATATAATACTAATATATTTACATATATACAAAAAAAATCTAAATAAATTTACTTGTTAACATTACATGTGACAAGCATTTTATATTAACATATATTACAATAGATAAATAAGTAAATGTTTAATATATTACACATATTTATTTAAAGACAAATAGTACTTTCTAAGGGAGTTCCGAAATGTAGGTAATGTTTTGGCCTCTCTGACAGTAAGAGACAACGCATTCCATAGTTTGACAGCCTGCACTCTAAAAGAGTTATCATAAAAGGATGAAGTGTGTGCAGGTGTCAAGAGTCTGCGATATGTATCTGAGCGCAAATTGTGAGAAGTGGAGAGGCGAAGGAAACCAAAACGTTCCTTAAGGTAAGGAGGACTATTAGGATTAAATAGTATATTATAAAGAAGAGTTAGAATGTGAGTATTCCGGCGAAAACGAATAGGAAGCCACTTGAGCTTCATACGAAATTTAGAAACATGGGTCATATTTTCGCAAACCAAATATGAACCTGATACAGAAATTCTGAAGTCGCTCAAGTTTATTTAGCTGTTCTGAGGTTAAGTTTAGATAGCAGGCGTCAGCATAATCAAATATAGTAGGAGGGACTCTGCAAGCATAATTTTGGTGGCAGTGGGCAAAAAGTTTCTCAGCCTTCTAAGAGACCTAGACGATAGAAAAACTCTACGACTCAATTCGGATATGTGAGGCCTCCAAGACAGTTCACTATCGATGACTATTCCTAAGTTTTTAACTGTTTCGCTCAAAGGGATAAAAGTGCCTTCAAAAACACAAAAACCTTCGGTAAAGCTGACCAGTTTACTTTAGCTCTCATTCTTGGACTACCGATGACTGTCACTTGAGACTTTTGAAGGTTTACTGCAAGACCAAACTTTGTACTCCAATGACGTATGTATTTCAAATCTAAATTAATTTGATCAACAGCATTAGTTAGGTCATCTGCCTCAGCTTGGGTGTAGATTTGTAAGTCATCTGCATAGAGGTGATAGGATGAAGTCAAATGATCGGAAATGAAGTTAATGAACACAGATAACAAAAGAGGAGATAAAACGCCGCCCTGCGGGACGCCGGCAGTTAAATCGCACCATGACGAAAAATCGTCATCAACACGAACTCGCTGCCGGCGTCCATGCAGGTAACTGTGAAACCAGTCTATTACTGTTGGAGATATGTTAAGACTGCGCAAAATTCCGAGCAAGATGTCATAGTCAACATTATTTAAGGCACTGCTAAAGTCTAGCAGCGATAGTAGAGTCAACTTACCATTCTCCATCCCATAACTGATGTCATCAGTAATTTTTAATAAAGCACATATTGTGGTCGGCGGAGAACACATCGGCATTAAGACCACAATGAAATACTTAGATCTCACTCTCGATAGCCTGTGGGACTCCATTGCCCATTTTGCGCGTTTGGCACCTAGACTGCTGGCTGCGGCAGCAGCTTTGGTGTGGCTGCTACTGAACGTTGATGGTCCCAATAATTTCTGCCGGCGACTTTATATCGGAATCGTGCGGTTAATGGCGATGTATAGCGCCGCAGTGTGGGCTAAATGTTTGAATCGTAAAAACATTGCCCTCTTGCGCCGCCTGCAGAGGATGATGGCCATCAAGACCATCCATGGATACAGCTGGATTTCGCAGGAACACCCCTTTAGGATATCGACGCAAGGGTACTCGCATCATTATATCTTTGGCGCCTTGAGAGTGTCCACCGTGCGCAAAGACTTTCACATAAAGAGATTCAGGCTACAAGATCTGAATTAAATCAGTGCATGGTCGATCTGTGGCAGCAGCGGTTGGCACGGCCCAGTTCAGGCCATACTACTATTGCAGCATTTTTCCCGGGCTCCACGAATGGTTAAACCGGCAACATAGCCCCCTTACATTTCGCCTGATACAGGTGCTTGCGAGACATGGATGTTTTGGTAAGTACCTGTGTCGGATTGCTGGAAGGGAGTTAGATACGAGATGTCACAACTCTTACACCTATCCGGAGGACACCGCCCAGCATACGCTGCAATTATGCCTCGCGGGGCGGATCAGCGCAGCGTGCTTTTGTCGCAGTGGGAACTGATTTATCACTGTCGGCCATAGTCCGTTCGATTGTCGTCAGTAAAGAGTCTTGGGAGGCGGTCCAATAATTCTGCGACGTGGTGATATCGCAGAAGGAGGCGGCGCAAAGGGAACGGGAGGATGCAGCTTCTTCGGGCCCGAACCACCGCCGTAAACCAGGGCGTCGAAGAAGGGACTATCACTAATCCCTCCCGCCCTGACAATGGCCGGGAACAATAAGGTGGGGACGGTTGTGAGAGGTCTCTATGAACCGTCGCCTTCACGACTATCGCATGTCTTTGGTTTCCGAGGTCCTGACTTACGGCGTCGAGATGGATTAAAGAGGTGATTTAGTTGGCAGGTCCAAACATGCCATCCGGAGTCCAACACTACCCTACTATTGTCCCCGAGCGGTAGGGTGACCATTATGGATTACACCTCGTAAAAAAAGATCTTAATTAATAGAGTAAACTCAAGAAATGCTAACAGGACAATAATAGATAAGGGTTGATGAAGATCGTATGTAGAGGAAAAAAATAAGGAATGTGGACGCTCGAAAGCAACCGGATTTAACGTTAAAATTATGGTTTATACTGGTGACATTCGGTACAACTTTAACACCAGGTATAAGCTATCGATTCAATTTGATTCATACGGGTATTACGTGTGACGGTTAATTTGAAAAAAAAAAGTAAAGTGAAGAGTAGGTAAAGCAAAATATTCCAATTCCATGTCGTTTCTAAGCTCTATCTATTCCGATCTTATGTAACTAATATAAGTTTGTTTTTATAAGTAGGTACTTTAGTTTTAAATATTTTGTGTTTAATATTTCACTACTAAAAGTTATACATACATACATAAAGCACTAATGTCTAAAATATAGAACGCTAACTGACAATAGTGTCTTTTCATAACATCCTCCCCAAACTTTATAGTCACTTTTACTTGCAAGATAAGACTGCGTAATACTAGAACGAAGTAAAAGCCACGATCTAGGACAAAGAAAGAAACACTAAATGCTATATGTGCATGTTAAATATGCCCTTTAATTCTAATATTAATCGAAATATTTATTTCCGAGGAATAGAAAAAAAGAAAGAAAATAATGTTTATTTAGAGTTATTTAAAATTATAAAAGTCTACATAAGCAGTTTAATAAAAGCCGAAATTAACTAACTCTAAAAAGGCCCTAACTCAGCAAATGGTGGTTGATAACAACCAGCGCTGGTCTTCCGTTAGTGCCAAGCAGCAATCACACTTTAACGTTATTTTACTTACATACTTAATACTGCGCAACCTTTTCTTGCTAATCAGAAAAGGCCCTAAGTTTGAAATAGACAATAAATAACTTTTAGCAGTGAAAAGTAAACTCTCATTTACTTCTTGAAATATAATATGCTTGATATACTTTTATATAACCTATTAAATGGCGTAATTTTCAAATACTCTTTATTGTCGTATTATATGTTTGTAACGGAACTTTTATATTGATTCTATGCTTTTTTAAACTGCTTCAGTTTAAAACATTTATTTATTATTGTGCTTAGTCTAATGATCATGCAAACCAATGGAAGGTGGATAAGGCACCGGGGTAGTAAAACACCAAATCTCACAAACTACGTAAACTAGATTCCTTTAGCAATTTACAGGTAATATTCTCTAGTACCTTCTTTAATAGTGTCAAATGAAATGATGTACGCTGTTTCGTCTACATTTTTAATAGTAATACTTAATCTTATACTCTTAGCGCCATAATAATGTCTGTACAATACGCTCTTTCATACAAATTAAGCAGCTATAGGATGGTAAGTTCATATTTATAGCCCTCAGATAATCCCCGAGCAAGATTAATACAATACTTAGCATAAGGATCAATTAAGACGAGGCGATACGTCCTATTATATTAATGTACTCTGTGGTGTTACGGTAGTGCAACGGCAATTTTAGAAAAATAAAATAAGAAAGAAAATGGATTCAGATTTCATAGTATTATTAATAAATAAAATAATAGCATAATTTAAAATTGAAACAATAAAAACAACGTGACTGGGCTGATCTGTGTGATTAGTTCTATTTTTTTGTTCATGTGACGCACTCTACGGCTAGGGTTGCCAACCATACTTTATAATAACGTATCCTACTTTATTTTTGGTAAATATACTTTATACTTTTGCATAAAAATAAATTATGTGATAATACTCTATTTCCAATAATTACTCTGATGCGTAAAATAAAATACTTATAGAATGATTACTGAACTATTATCGATCCAGCTTTCACTGTAAGAGTTTATTCAGTAAATAATCTAAAATGGCGAGACGAAAGGATCAGGACATCTATAAATTTCATAAAAAATGAATTGTTTGTTTATTTAAATTTAAATTGGGAATGTAAAGATAGCTTCCAAAAATTTAAGGATAATGAAAAGTTGTTAGTGTGTGCTAGAAGTACACAAAAATAATGTCTCCAAGAGAAGAAATAAATAAAATTTAGAAGAATACTTTTTTTTCCAAATTCTTTATTTTTTCCCTACTTAAAAACTGTAATACGTTATTTGACTCAAAAATAGTTGGCAACCCTATCTACGGCTGGCATGCTATAATAGTGCTGCCATTCTTTCTAGTCGTCTGTAAATATTTCCTCCGTATTGTACTCACTAAGGGGCCATTCATTAATTACGTGAGGAGTTAGAATAGTCTATATATATATACCGTTATCAGGGGGGTGGGGGATTGGGGGCCCAAACCCATTAGCACGTAATATTTTAACAGTCGAAATTTAATATAACCTAAATTATCTGATAAATAACAAAAATCTTCGATTTACGTTTAACTGATCTTATTCTAACAACGTTTTATTATTCGGATAAACGAGATTGAATCCTACGAATAGGGGAGGGGTTCGAGAAATCTATGTATCCCCATGTACATGGGGGTAGGGGAGGGTCAAAAATCTTCAAAATCATCCTTACGTAAGTAATGAATGGCCCCTAACCTCTACTACAACTGGTCAAGTTTTTTCTGTTTTTATGCCTGTTTGATGTATGCCATCCTGGAGTTTGGCAACGATTGTCAAAGCGTTGAATACGAGTCACAATGAAGCCAATCCAGTGGTAATAAGCGAGGTGTTATTGTACTCTATTTGTACCTTTTATCTATATAGTTGTGTAAATGAATCCACACTATACAGCAACTAACATGTTGAAGACAAAAAATGGATCGCATTAATTGAAAATAAATGCAATAAAATAAAATAAAAAAACTAAACTTAAAAAAAAACATTTTAATTATTAATAAATAAAAACTTACAACGGTAATGATGTGGATAATGTCTTATTGTTCTTTTTATCGATGAAACTACAATATTTGGTTTAAAACATGAACACACGTGAGATATAACACAGTTATTCATTAGAGGGGAAAATTAACACCCGTTAATATCGACTATTAGTTCAGCGCACAAGTGTATCGATATAGATAGAAAACATTTAATAACCTTTGACTGCAAATTTTACCAATGAAAAATTTCACAGGAGAGCAAGTACAAAAATATTTTTGTTTAGTTTTTCTCAATACTTTTCTTAATAATTCTCAAATATATATGGACAAGGGAGCGTGCCAAATTTTATATATACCCATGACCCTTTTCAGACTAGCGTTTCATACGAGCGTTGATGCGCTTATAAGCTCGTACAAACGCGGGCCGCGAGAGACGCCTCCTCGCTAGTTTGAAAACGCTCTTAGCAACCGATGGTTACGCAATATACGAATTTTATAGCAAATCCAGGTATTGCAGGGCCATTTGTGGCTAATCTGGCGCAGACAAAGTGGCATGAATTAAATTAAAAAATGCAAGGATAATTGATCGTTAATTCTATCGACATCAAAATTTGCACGCCGAATTCACAACACTAATTACAATTAATAACAAATTTACAAACAAAATAATCTAAAAACCATTCATTAGTTATTTCAGTCTGAAAACATACATATAATAATTTTGGAATTTCTACAATATACTATAGTTCAGTGCGTATGAAACTTATGTATGTATGTATGTATGTACTTTAAAAAATACATTTTTACATAGTATAAAACAAACTCGCTTTCCGCATCTGTCAGTCTGTTTGCCTGTATATCTGCTAACTTCTACAAGTATGCAATGGATTTGTAAACGATTTTCACCATCAGTTAATTTTTCAAGGGAGGTTTATATATATATACTAGCTTTTTCCCACGGCTTCACTCGCGATATATATATCGAAAAACCTAAGTTTTTATGTATATAAGAAAAATAGAGGTTTTTCGATATATATAGGCACATTAGGGTTTGAGCCACAGGGAAAACTCTTAACAGATAATAAGAGAAAAGTGATTATTCCTGAGGTAATCTGCCATGTACACACAAACAAACAAATTTACCTTTTCAGATAATAACTTTAAAATATACCAAAGTGTCATACATACTGCTCCATTTTTATATTTAAAATAAATTTGTGCATTTACAAATAAAATTTTCGTATGATAGAATATCAATAAAGTAACAATCATAATTATGTTAAAATTAGTATACAGATATTACTTAACTAAGTTACATAACACACCATAGGCTCAGCTGTACAAACTTAAAACTAGGCAGCAGATTTTTTGTACATTGACTTGCTTAGTAATTTGACAATACATGGTGCTCATAAAAACTGTGTTAAGACATGATTTCTTTTCCACTAAACTACAATAAATATAAATTGGAATTGTATGTCCTAACAATTAATAACTTTCTATGATTTTTCTCTAAAATTTCCTGTAAATCACTTGTTGCTATGTTTTTATTTTTCAGAACCGAGTCTTTTTTAAATAAAATCACCTATGTTACACTGGATATGTACAAAATTTCATTCAAATACATCCCAGTTTCCCGGCAAGCCATATCAGTTATATATGTATAACAGTTATATTATATGCATGTGTTATAGACTTATAGATGTTGATGGACTGTGTCTCTTATAATATTTTAAAATGTAACACTGTATTAACAACTGGTCTATTAAATAACAGTCTTTTAATTTAATAATTCATTAATTAAATTCCAGTACTAAATATTCAGCTAGCCATATGTAACAGAATATTTATGTGTTATAGATGTTGATGGACTGTATTTCTTATAATATTTGAAAATGTTACACTGTATTAACAACTGGTCTATGAATTAACTAACACTCTGTTAATTAAATAATTTATTAATTCCTGTAAAAATAGGGACATGAACCTAAGATTTTGGTCATAAACAAATATAAACAACTTGAATATTTGCACAATGTCAAATATAAAAAGCCACATAGTCAGAGAGCAATAATACAATAACTGTTGTATTAATCTTTTGTGTATGCCTCCCTATAAATATGCTCTATAAAATGCACCAAGTTTTCATAAAACAAAACGAAGTTAAATATTTAAAATTATAAACTGACATAAATATAGTCATTAGCCATTTTCAACAATCCAATTATTAAGATAGCTCAATTTCAAAATTAAAACAATGGATCTAATTATGTTAATGTAAGTCTATTTTGTTATATATTAATTTTAAGTCATCAAAGTTGTCCAAAGTAATTTGGTACCTATTACTTTGCTTTGAACATAACTGCTAAATATATCTTAATATTTGACTGGTTTCCATTCTATTAAAAAATAAATGCTCCTGAATAGTTAAAAAAAATTAAATCTTGATTAAAGGTATTTCTGTAAATAAACACTTGAAGGGACATTAATCTAAATATCAAATTTTTTTAACTTCTTAAACACATATTGTTTTCTTATTTGTGACAAAACCATAATTTCTTATATAAAACATTTTGGAAAATCTTTTAAATGTTATATCTGGCAAGATTTTCAAGAAACTACTAACAGCTATTAAAAAAGTAAAAGCTATATAATAATTACTTAACTTTTTAAATATCTTGTTACTCCTCCATTATATTAACAAACATGTACTATACATATACAAAATCTATACAAATAAATACATGTGAAAGAGAATTTATTAATTTATGGCCAGTTCCTATATCTTACTATTCATTCACTTGCCCTACGATCAGTTGAATTTTGACATTTGTTATGTCAAATTTTAAACAATAAGCAAATGTATGGTTGGTAAGATATACTAACCAGCCATTAGATATACTACACCTGTTTCCCTTGGAGGTAGTCCGAGACCAAATTTAGATTTGTTAATATCCTATCATACTACACCTTTGACTTCATCTACTTTCATTAATCTTCTCATACATGCGAGATTGTTTAAAATTGTTTTTACCTATCAGGCCAGAGAGTAAATAACACAAATTTTAATAACAATAGTTTCAAAATTCACAGAAATTAAACACAGTATATCTGAGGTCCAATGAAATATGAAAGCAAAGCTCAAACAACTAGACCACAGAGATAATAAGCATAATAAATGCTTTCAAGTGAGTATTTTCATTATTGGCAAGAGCTTTCCATCAGCATAAACTTAGTTTTCATACACATGAACTTCTACATTTTTTAGGACAAAAATTACTTAAAAATCTATCTTTGACTCATTAATTATGAGATTTTGTATATTTTCATGCCTTTATTTGATTGGGAACATTAATATATATTAGATCCCATGGGTTACAAGAATCAAGGTAATGTGAATGGGAAACCCCCCTAACCTGTAATATTAAACTAATAAAATAATTTATTTATATGTTATTGTCAGGGTTATATTATTTGGGAATTTACAATAAATTAGGGATGCGGACACATGTTACTATACCACAATAAATTCAAATATTATTGATGTATAAAAGTACAAGCACTAAAATAACATACTACCATGTAACTTTTAAGATAATTATTATTTATAATTATTAGTTATCTTTCAAACAATAATGATTAATGCAGTATTTTACTCCTTTTACTTGCACTGAGTTATGTCATAATAAGTAGGTACGCTGATACAAAATACATGAGACTGGACATTTTGAAATTTGTGTAAACTATCCATGATTTGACTGTCCGCTATACTATAATTAAGATTTACATATTGATCATGAATCTTTATATTCCATGAATTCCTTCATGCTGTAGAAGATGTGCCTGATTAGCCACTTCATAGGCTGATTTAAATTCTCGGAAAGTTTGAACATTTCAAAAAGTTACAAAACAAAATTGCTTACTTTGTCAAAACAAATATGTCATAGACTCACAAGATTCATTACATTTCATACATGTCTGTTGAGCATTGATAACATTTACAGTACCCATTGAAATCTAAGGCAAACATTTCTAATTTCTAGTTTAAATGTTAATAGCACAATATGTAAGAGCCTTATAATAAGAGCCTTACAATGTAGCATCAATTTTCAATATGCATCTGAAATATCAGATTCACTTAAACAATAATTTATAGCCTGTTTCTTTGACATGTCATAATAAATATAGTTAACTCACACTAATTCCGAAATATTAATGCTTATTTAGAATTCCTTCTTCAGTTTTTATATTTTATCTCACTGTGTATTACTATTGCTTGTATCTTACTCGTTTCCTTCGCCACTGACGATCTTCAATCACCACTATCACTTATGAGCACTGATATCAATTATTATCATCACTGTGAATGATGATCACTCCCATCAATTATAATCACCACTGTCAGTTATGACCACCGCTGTCAATTATGATCACTGCCATCAATTATAATCACCACTGTCAATTATGATCACTACTGTCACTTATGATCAAGACTGTCAAATATCATCACTATCGTCATTTATGGTCACTACTTACACAAAAATCACTGCCTTCACCCATGACACTGCTGTTACTTTCGATCACTACCTTCACTAGTAACCAATCCATCTGATCAGCAGATCCCAATACGTGTTGACGTGTGTGAGCGTGCGCTAGATACTCTTCCACAATTGCAAAGACACAATGCCGGGGCATAGACGCGAGAATGTGATACCTGCCACTATTCCCGTCACTAATGTGGCACCGCCGATCATGCCTGTTTTTGAGGCATGCTCTGGTGGAACGTTCCTGAATAATAAAAAATATATTTTTATTTTTATAAAACTTACCTCTTACTATGTAGCATGTCATATAAATGTTTTGATTGAGGCCCAAACCCACAAACACATCAATGAAGAATTTTATTTCACTTTCCATAGCCATATAAAACAAGTACTGATATTTAATTTTCATGATACCTAATGTAATGTGTGAATTTTAGTGAAACTTAATCTATGTACATATATTAAACACGAAACATCAGTCCGTCAAGGTTTCTGCAGAGATAAGGCACATCAATCTTTTTATACAGAAAATATTAAAAAAGTGTAAAATAAAAGATGTATTGTGCATTGATAATGCAAATTACGAAAAAGATCATTAAGAAATACTGTCTGTTGCAATAGCTTTGTATTACTTATAGTCAAACAAGCATCTAGAGCATTGTTTCTCAACCTGTGGTCGTGACCCTTGTGGGCGTTATTATTTATGAAAGGGTCGCAGTCTGTTAAAAAAAATAAGACCTATATACAAATAAACATATAAAAAAACTATTATTATAATTTTGCAGTGAAGGGGTCGCAAGACTTTTTCATGGGTCGCGACATAAAAATTGTTGAGAAACAATGATCAAGAGTATCTAAACTATTTTAAACTATCATGTAACTGAACTTAGGTGCACACAAATTTATTTACTAAACTAGCGTGTGTTTTAGTAAAGTATTAATGTACCCACATTAAAAACAGTGATTCAAACAAATCAATATATAATCACTGTGTTGCATAGTGGGATGACTAGAGTAAAACACATTTTATAAACAATGATAAACATACTACTGCCATAGAACATTAGAGCATTAACAGAAAAACAGTAACAACAGATGAGCAATAACAACCCAACCGTCCAGTAAATAATTTTACTCTAAAAAAAAACGTAAATAGCAAGCCATATATAATAGAGTTTCGTATAGGTGATAGACATCAACTAGTTTCGTCATTTGGCTACAAACCTTTCAATAAAAACATTTTGGGAACGCTATAACCTCAATTTTTTGAGAATTTCCATAAGTTTAAATATTATATGACAAAGCCACTACCACTCGGGCTTTGTAGTAGCAAATTTTTTTCACCTGTGTTAGTATGTATGAACAGAAAAATTTTCAACTCTTATATTGTAATGTAAGCAAGACTTACTTGCTTGATGAAGCTCTAACTCTATATGTTAGTTGTTTTTATGGTTTTTCCTTGACAATGAGATGTTGATACATATATATATATTAATTATCCAATATAGGACTTATTACCAACTAACATTATTTTTTTAATGTTAACAGTATATACTGGTAATTAGCTATTAATAGATATAAGAAATACATATCAAGATATGTCTAAACAACGCATGACAAAAAATAAACACAAATCAACTTACCCACTAACATACATCATGCCCAAAGAACTGCAATGTCCTGAACTCCAACCCAATAACATCCCAGCTATCCAATAGACCCAGTCGTTATTGATGAGGACTGACAAGGTGCGGGCATCCGGTTTATATTTACAAAGGAGGAAGAAGGGTATGAAAAACAAACGGGTGGTCGTCAACAACCATAACCAACGGCGGGTGGGCTGGAAATATTAAACATATTCTAATTAGCACAACTACTTTATTAAGTTCAAAAATGCATCAGATCAAATAAAACAATTGAAATAGGGCTGGACAGGACATACCATGAGAGATAATAGAAATAAAATTACACATATTTTTTTGCAGGAGTCCAGCAGACAGGCAGACGGCCCACTTGGTGGAAAGCGATTACCATCGCCTATAGCATTTGCAACACCAAAGGTGTTACAAATGCGTTGCTGCTCTCTTAAGGGAAACTAGAACCTGGTTACTAATGCCGGAACACAATTCAAGGTTGTTATGGCGGCATACTCTAGACCAGGCGTGATAGCCATCCAGTCGGGCAAATGCCCTACTACCTGGCTGTGGGTTGTTTTGCCGCCCGGTCGCAGGAAATTGTATTCTTTCTCTGTTCCTACACAGAACGTGATGATGACATGATACCCAAGAGATGGGAAAAGGTGTATAAGGACGACAATATATTATGTACGAGGTGTGAGGACGATCTGGGGCCCAGTTCAGCTATTTCAATATCTTTGCATTGTGAAGATACTCAAAGTATAATTCCATTGTGATAGTGTCAAAAATTCCTATCCTATTAAAACCACGATATCTTCTAATATCGTTGCGGTGGAATAATAGTAGAAAACAATTAGTATTGCCACTAGCAGAAAAGGTGTTAGCCGAAATGAATATTGAAAATCTACTAAAATTTTAAATATTTGTTACGCGAATTTTCGCTTTTAAATAATAGAGTCGCGTCCCACGGGCATGCCATTGAAATTAACAGAATACCGAAATCAAGCAAACCTATGATTGAGACGATGGTGTCTGGCGATTTTGACGAGATTCTAATAGCAGAATTGGGCCCCTAAAATACACATCAGGAATATTGTGGTCCAGGCCTTCTAGACAAGTGACATTAGTGCTAAATGAATAGAATGAAGATGTATGGAAATGACTTAATACTTAGTACAACAATATGTCATTCCCCATACATTTTTCATTCTATTAATTTAGCGTAATATGTAACTGAACTTAGGTGCACACAAATTTATTTACTAAATTTGTGTGTGTTTTAGTAAAGTATTATTTTACCCACATAAAAAACAATGATTCAAAAAAATATACAATCACTGTGTTGCATAGTGGGATGAATAGATTGATAACCATGTTATCTAATGTTTTGAGCTTAAACACATAAACAAGATTTCTATGTCTACCAAAACAGCTATAGACACCTAAAAAAGCACACACTAGTAAAATAGTATACCTGCTCATAATTCATTGCTGATTATATTGACAGAAGTAAATAAAAAAAAAATAATAACTATTATTTATAGTGTAAGTAGCCTAATATTATGTTTTGTGTTGTCCACAGGCTCTCAGAAAAAAATGGAAAGTTATCGATCAAAATTTGTACTGTTTCATTCCTCCCTGTACATATCATTATATACACCTAAAAAAAATTTCACATCATACCATCACTGCGACCTTGGCATAAAGCAAATCAAATACTGGATTTATAACCACATAAAACATAGTTATAATTAGAAAATATACTAATACTTATACGGCCATGGCAGGAGTTTCAATGAACAAAATTAAAATCCGCACTGAAATACAGTAAAAATGTCTACTTACAAATTGCACACAGCTTGCTGTGATATTTCCGAACATAGCGAAAAGGTTAAAGGTTAAGTAACACGTGATCTTCATAAACATACTGCCTAGGAATCCTTCTTGCGACGGCAAGATATCTGTAAAAGAAATATATCCAGTTAAAACTTAATTTTATTATGTGTACTAGTCGCGAAAACTTAATAAAATACTAAATATAAATGCAGATTAGACACTTGCGCCTCGCCGGCGGGCCGCCGTCATTTGCGCACAACGCGTACGGTAGTGACATTGGTTGAGTTATAAATCACTTGCATACTTTTTAAATAATTCCTCAGTTTCAGGTGATCAGAGGGCTGGTGCCCTCTTCCGGTAACGGATCAGTATGGCGATCCAGCGGGGAAACATAGCGAGCCTTCTGGGCACCTTACCCATAGAAGACGGTGACCTAGGCTCAGTATCCTACTTATAGTCCTGAGGGAATATATAGGTAGAATTTAATATAATTAAG
This sequence comes from Dendrolimus houi, assembly GCA_039645545.1. Taxonomy (NCBI): domain Eukaryota; kingdom Metazoa; phylum Arthropoda; class Insecta; order Lepidoptera; family Lasiocampidae; genus Dendrolimus; species Dendrolimus houi. The sequence continues at coordinate 10,552,463 of CM077139.1, forward strand.
TTTTCTTTTATTTTATTACTTAATAAAATCATTGTAATCATTCTAATATGAAGATTGGTTAAAACTCATATATATATATATATATATATATATATATATATATATATATATATATATATATATTGTTACGTGCGAGCGGGGTTCGCACTTAGGATTGCAAGGAAACACCAGTTTTTAAATAAACACTTTTATTGACTTACACAGCCGTGCGAGATTTCGATCTGCAGGGTTGCCCCTATACGCACGACTAACGATGCATTGTACCGACGATAAGATGTCTCAGTCACAATACCGTCGCCGATATTGCGTAGACACACCTTCTGCTGCTGCAGTGTTCACCACAGAATTTACCGCGCGTAGCTCGCCTCTGGACCTTCTTTTAAACTACGGGAAACTCCTCCTTCACTAAACTGTCCACTACACTTTTCACTAAATTCACCACTTAACTCGTCACTGTCTTCTATTAAACTCTTCTTCCAACTCTTTCGTATCGCACTTGTCGCTTCACTGTCTTGAACTGAACTCAACTCTAAACTGCCCAGTAGGCGCGCCTTACGCTGCTTATATATCCGGAAGAATTTTCTGGAACCCATAATTTCGTTATTCTTTTAGTTACTATCTGTCCCTTTCTAAACATCTATCTATCTCTGTCTTCTCCTTCCCGAACCTTCTATTCGAGAACTTTCGTTTAGGCATTTATCCCTTTCTAAAATATATCCGTCTTTGTCTTTTCCTTCCAGAATTTTCTAGCTTTTTCTAAAAGTTCTTAAACTAACTAGACGGTTCCACCATCATTCGCCACAATATATATATATATATATATAGGGATAGGGATAGGGATTTCCATACTACTTTTATATTTAAGTTTTTACAAATTACTGAGCTCTCTAAACCCATTCGTTTTTATTAGCATAATAAAGGATAGATGTATAATAATAATGAACAGAATAGAGGTAGTGTTCACATCTTTGAATTTTGCTTATTTAATTCCGGTTTTGCAGCTCACACTTGGGTACCCGAATCTTGTTTTCGACTATTTTTCAAAGCAAGCATAGATGGAGTAGTTTTAAATGTTAAATAGAGTTATTTAATAAATACTGAAATTATCACGCCGCCGAGGCGGTTTTTCAACACGGCGCATATATCTAATTCAAATATTACACATGTTTCAATGGTAACGTGGAAGCAAAATACTAACAATAACAGCCAATAAACCCAATGCTGGGCTCGGGATTCACATCTATAGGGGAATGGACAGTATACCTGTCATGCTTGTCTAAGACAGGTTGGCGGATTTGGCACATCAGTTATCTCTATGTGCAGATTTCATCACGTTTTCCGTCAACGTTAGAGCGTGGTAATTGTAACAAAATGTACATTAGGTCATAGAAATGCTTAAGTGGTGCATGCTTTCCGAGCAAAATTCGAAACCGCGCCCTTTGAATTTACTAAGCTACCACGATTTTTTTTACGAGAAAAATACTAGTAAATAGCACTCATAGGTAAGCGCTTGGTAGCCCGCATATAATGAAGAGTACGCTAATATTTAATAAACAAATTGTAGCAAAACTTAGGTGCACACAAATCTATCAAACAGATCTGCGTGTGTTTTAGTAGAGCTATTAATCTGCCCACTGGTTGAAAATGTGACTGTTACATTTATAATTGAACAGCACTGCGTTGGAAAGTGGGTGGGTTCACAATCGCGGGTGAAACCAAAAGATAAAACTAGCTTAAACTATCCCCAATATATTATTTATCACAAAATTTCAAATGGTAGAAGATAACATCCAGAACCGATCAGAAAACCTATCTAATGCTCCCCACATGTTTATTTAACTGTTTATCCTATGTAATTTATTCATTGAACTATCTATTCTACATATACACAGTAACACATGTAGGCACACACATTCACTTGCTTACTAACTTACTCACTCATGACCCACACACACCCTCATTCATTCATGCACTCACAAACTCACTCCCTCATGCATGCACGCACGCACTAACTTCCCGTAGTCTGCACTTACGTAAAACTTCTATTCTATAGATAGGTATGAATCAGTAAAAATATATATTTACCATTTTGTACTGCTGGGAACACGGCTAAAGTGACAAAGAACACTATGAATATGTTGTATAGTTGGACCCAACAGTGGGCCAATATTAGGCCGTAAGGAGTCTTCTCTTTGGTGGGACCAGCGTTTGCATTCGTCGCCGCGAGGGCAGGGTTCACACGCATCGTCCGCTCTTGTAACGTATCGTGGTAACGATAAAACCTCTGTAAAATAATATAAATAAAAACTATTTTAACAATCATGATTGTATGTATAATATTTAATTTCTTAATTGTTTAAATACAGCATAGCATTTAATTTTTTTTATTAATTCACACAGCCATTTTGTATACTCATTTATAAGACATTTCACCCAAATTATTGATTTGTAGAAGTACAATATACAATATTGGTCATATACATATAACATAACTTTTATTAGTTTGGGAATATACAATGTGAGATTTTTTGTGATTTAATAGTAATATAAACATTTACTTTCCAATAGCGAATACTCACATTGAGCGGTAACGCAAAATATGTATCAAAGCATACAAGAAGCACCAACATTCCCCCAATGAAGTAGTATATAGCTGCAGTCCTATAGCTGCCGAACAAATCCGTCGCCCAACTTAGGAACGTGACCAACGTGCCGCAAATGTTTGAACCAAGCACCACAGCTCCCGTGTATTTGGGAGGCAAACGAGCTGCCAGGCCGTACACAGAATTTTGAAATATGGCATTGAAAGCTGAAAATGATAAAAATTAACCTATTTAGAAAGCAGGAAACTATTACTACCACACTGCCACGCAGAGACTCCGGTTTCGTTTCCTGGCATAGTAAATTTTGGCAACGAATTTTCTCCATTATTTACTATGGTCTGGGGTGTGTGGGATCGACCCCTGTGTAGTCCGTTGTATATTACCCATGACACAAATGTAACTTTCTTAATTTAAGGATATAAAATGTGTGTGTTTGTCTGCTGAATATGTATTTATTAATTTAGTTAAATATTATGTCTTATATGATGCTGAAAAGTTTTAGCTTTTTATCTAAGTATTTTTCGTGTTTTTTTATAGTAAAATACAAATTATTATACATGGCGATTTTTTTACCAATACTTGGGAGTAAAAGGCATGAAAAAATAATATTTTTGTTGTAATTCCCAGATGAAAAGCCGATTTTTACAAAATAAAATGAAATATTTTTATATGAATATTTTTTTTTCAGAATATGCATTTCATAATTCTTGCTGCTCTAATGTTATCTCAATTTCTGCTCCACCTACGTCGCCAGATTAATTAAGAATATTACATTCGTTACTAACATCAGACTACTAATAGAAGTAATTTAATAGTTTAAAGAATTATTTGAAAGTAAGTTACTTACCGTTCAATAAAAATGCAGATACCATCGTCAACCAGAAGAACATTTCAGGATAGGCTGATGTGTCCAACATGGCCAACAAAACTGTGAAGACGAATATCACTACTTCTGCTATTAACGACCACACTATACGAGTCGTTAGATTGCCACTGTAAAAAAAAAATAAACACCATATATTTTTTATTGCATGAGTTCAGCAGACAGGCAGACGACCCATCTGATGGAAAGCGGTTACCATCGGCTAAGGACATTTGTAACACCAAGCATGTGCTGCCTCTCTCTCAAGGGAGACTAGAACCTGGCCACTAATGGCGGAACACAACTCAAGCTTGTTATAGATGTATGCTCTAAACCAGAGGTGGTAGCCATCCAGATGGGCAAATACCCTACCACCTGCCTGTGGGATGTTTTGTCGCCTCTTACGACAGCGGCGACAAAAAAATTGTATTCTTTCTCTTTTCCTGTACAATACACTGTAACAAATATTATAAATGCGAATGTGGGTTTGTTTATTACGTTTTCACGCCTTAACTACGCAACAAATCTGTCAATACATAGTCATGACAACAAGAATGACAGGCACAATTTTAAAGGCGTAGCGGGTATCTATCATTAGGTACTTTCAATGAGAATGTCCGAAATCTCTAACAATTATAACATTGCCCACTTCATAACGTCCTTTGTGATAAACTGCTACAAATCTAATTTAAAAATTTCACTTAAATCACACAAACATTTTTATAATTACCTAATTAAATAAAACTATTTATACAAATTAAAATTAAACTATAAAATCTGTGATAATATATATATATATATATATATATATATATATATATATATATATATAATATCCTTTGTGAACCCGAGCGAAGCCGAGGACAAAAACTAGTATGTTTGTATGTATGTTAAAATATTTAGTTCTTGCGATTGCATTGAATTAAATGCGATTTGAAATTTTGTAGCTAAACTTAGGTGCACACAAATTTATGGAACAAACCTGCGTGTGTTTTAGTAAAGCGTTTAATTTACCCACTTTTAAAAATGTGACAACATCAATAACTTAACGTATCACTGCGTTGGGTAGTGGGAAAACGAAGCATAATTAAGACTACATTTTAACGGTTTTAAGCGTGGCATTAGTATTAATATTACTAGTCGCGAGACCTTAAACAAATATTATATATCTTCAACATATTGTTACAAGTTAGGCCAAATACAAGGGATGCACATCTGCCTGCCATAAAACCTAGTTTATTGCCCTTCCTCTATTCGCAGTCCTTTTGTTTAGACAATATTGTTATTCACTTGTTTATGGCCGTTCACAGACATAATCCTGCAGGTGTGCAGAATTATGTTTTCTGGGAATAGCGTCGATGGTGGCGCAGCACACCTGCGTTCTGCATTCGTGGAAATCATTGTTTATACGGTCCTAAGCTGAGTACAAAAGGGGTGTCCGAACGGAGAGATGGGCAGTCAAGCGACGACTACGATACGAGTAAAACGTTTGTAGTACTCTCGATTAGCGATATAGACGACGGACTTTGCGCGTGTCAAATTGCATTGAATCGTGCAGTGTGAACTGGTTGTATCCAGTTTTATTTGTATTTGTTTTATACGTAATAAACTCTATAGTCATTCCAACGGCATTTATTTTAATTCGAGTCCTGTAGCTCGTAACAATATTTTGTTATACATAAATCGAACGCATTAGTCTTTGATTGTCCTAAAAATCTCAATATCGTCGGCGTCAGTGAAGGACCTTGCATATAAATTTTTTGGTGAGTTGGTGAGAATATTGTTTCGTCAAAATTGTTACGAAAAAAAAATTAAACCAAAAAATGTATTTACATGCTCCTGTACTGAAGCTGGCGATAAGTAACAGGTGACATTGTATTAAATTTTCATCTAGGCGCTATTCACTCCCGACAATTCTACTTATTATTTTTATTCGGATACTATTCAATTTTTCGAGATAAAACTTATCCTACATCTATTGCATCAACTTGCTTGTGATGTGACCATGATTTTTCCGTTAAAGAGTAACAGATAAAAGTAACTTTCACATTTATATTAGTCTGGATTATACCCTAAGTACAAAATGTACATAATTAATCTAATAATAATAAATATTTATTTATTTTCTCCCTTAAATACAAAAGTAAAGTAACAATATTTTTTTACGTAACTATAAAAATGCTATAAATAATTGTATAAGTTAAATTTAAAGTTATTACAAAATATGAAGAATTTCAAAGCTAAGTAGCGGGAGACAGGAAGCTAAGCTGAGAAAAAACCCGTACTATGGAACTCCTGGCCTTCCACTCTTGTAAAGTATAATCATTTAAAAATTTGATCCATTGTATAAGTGTATAATTATGTGTGTGTGTTTGCCTGTGTCTCATATAAATAAAACTGTATGTGTGAGTGTGAATTGAGTTAGGTTACAATCTAAAACGGTTTTATAAGGTTTTCAGTTTCCATATAATTTAGAGTTAGAAGCCACGATTTTAACACTTTCTCATACACCGACCTCTTCATGGAATGAAATTTTAAACTTTTATTAATTTTATTATAAATATGGCCACTAATAAATTTGAAAAAAATTGAGTAAAAGATGTTTTAGCTGAGGGCTGCTGAAAAACCATTTAGTTTCTTTGTGTATCCGCTTTGTTGCCATCTTTTATTAATGGCAAAGGGGGTGCTTCCTAAGTAATACCTCTAGAAGAAATATCTTAATTACAGTTAAAACCTCACTTTTTGTATAACGCTTCGGTAGGAAACATACAATTTTATTATGACAAACTTTTAAGACAAGTGTTTGGGCTCTTTCAAGCTCCATTAAGACGGTCTTAGCAGTACCTCCCCAAGATGAGATGCAGTACCACAATACTAATTGGCATAGAGCAAGGTACCATCTATCTTACTCTATACCTTGGTCTATTATATACGACCTCGCGAAGTTGCTTAAATACAAACGACAATTTTCTAATTGTTTGAGTTAGGTTATTTACGGTTCCTTAAAATTTAAATTTTTATCTATAATGATACCAAGGTATTTATTTAGCGCTGGTGTCCTTGCTAGTGGAATACATTTAAGTTTATAATATAATGACAGGAATGTGATAAAGTTTTTGATCATGTATTTTGTTGTCTATATTATATGTAATATTATGTATAGTATACCCGTATCACAAAAGCAATATATTTTGTTTTATTAATGTTAAGGGTTAAAGAATTAACAGATAATCACTGGCGTTCTCTATCAAAACCGTTTCTAACGAAATCAAGGTGGTGTCATCCGCCTACGTCAAAACTTTACAATATTACTTGTTAAGCATCAAATTGCACCGGTCGTTTGACCGTACATCATTTGAACGCAATCAATGTTTACTCATTTGATTGATTAGGATAAACTAACGTGCGTTTCGAATATTAATTTATAGATGCCTATTAAAAATATAATAATTTGCATAATTTCCATATTGAATAAAATGAGGTGATGTTTTAATTAATGTATGGAAAATAGAACATTTTGTTCAAAAACAACCCTTTCCCTTCGTTTTCCGTTTGACACATTTCTTCACAGTAGTTGATCCTTAAAAGCTAGACTATGATTTGGTGTAATAATACAGTTGTGTTTATTATTTCAAGATCGGCCGACTCGATTCCTGACAAAGGTAATAGAATTTTCAAAAAATTACGATATCACTTTTAGTTTCCGTCAAAATCGGTCTCGAGACTCGTTTGAGTGTTTCTCGCTATTTAGTATAGTTTAGGATTTGGTCCTGAGGGCCTACTTGAAAAATTCACAATGTTACATACATACGTCATCTGTCAATATTTAACGTCATTAACAACTAATAACATTATCACGTCACAAATTACGCGACCCATTCCTACATCTGCGTGAAGCGGCCTATAACTAACACTATCCCATATGAAACAGTAAGCCGTAAGGTAACATTGTGTATATAATAACAACCCATAAATGTCCCACTGCTGGGCTCGGGCCTCCCGCTATAGGGGAACGGACAGTATACCCGCCACGCTTGTCCAAGGCGGCTTGACACGTTTGACATATCGGGTGTCTCGATATGCAGGTTGCGTCACGATGTTTTCCTTCACCGTTGTTAGCACGTGGTAATTGTAACAATATGCACATTAGGTCAGAAAACTGCCTAAGTGGTGCATGCGTTCCTCAGTATTAAACCGCGCTCTTTGAGTGTGGGACGCGTGCGCTAGCCATTACGCTACCACTTCTACATAACTTTATGTAAATAATATAAATACATATAACATACACACCCTATTCGGACAAATATATTAAACCAACTGAACAACAAGTTTGGTATTTGACTCGCCCATCCAATGTACGGTAGAAACTGGTCCGAGAATTCAGGCGAATCCTTCAGCTTGTACTTTTTGAAATAATCTGTGGCGGTTATGAACATGTTCCAAGCAGTCAATGTTCCCAATCCATGTAGGATAAGAGTTATGTATATTAAATTCCATTTGTCTTTTGGCGGCGTAAGGTCCATTGGGATTCCTGAAAACAAATTATATACATTGTCTTTAGCCGAAATTAGACGTCATAGTACAATATAAATAGGAGATTTTTTATGTTGATGGCTACAATGCAAATAGCACTGATTTTGCCAATGTCAGAGGAGGCAAGTGGAAAGGAAAAAAAATATATTAATAAATCTAAAAATTTGGCCAGTAATTTATACACGAAATAGGAGATTAGACTTACTCATTTCCACAGAGGACATTAATTATTTAGAAGATTCATTATTGTCATTGAAATTGTATAGAAAGAAGAAAAAAAACAAAAAAATGAATTTAATTGTTAAAAAAGGTTTCATGTGTGACCTTTTAACTACTTTTTCGTTTTTATTCGCCTTTTATTGTAAAACGTTTCAAATTTTGTTATTTGTATTTCTATTAGTTATTAATTATACACAACATTTCCCCTATAGTAGGAGGCCCGAGCCGTTATTATACACACAACAATATTTATTATATAAACACAAATTTGTCATTGAAAATACTCCATAATAAGAAACACCGTTAAATAACAAATAAGCAGATATAATTATCTGTTAAAAAGTCACAAGAAGCCTTAATTAACAATTAAGTATGTTTACTTTTTAAAGTTTGCACCCTATTAATTCATACAAAACATGAAGATTTTTTTAATTATTAAAATAATAATTAAAATTTATTATTGTATGGGTACAAAATCATAAATTTTATTAATATCTTGGAGAAATTAACAGGGTGCCATTCAATGGGGTGACCAACAATATAGTATAGTTTCCATAGTCTATACTAATATTATACAGACGTAAAATTTGTGAGTTTTCAGTTGGAAGTAATCTCTTGAACTATTGAACCAATTCTGAAAATTCTTTCACCAGTAGAAAGCTACATCATTCCTGAGTAATATAGGCTATATTTGATCATGGTTAATAATATATTTTAACTTTTTAACGACGCCCAGCGAAGTGGACACGGATCAGCTAGTTTGTAATTTAAAAAAACGGTAGCCTTTCTTACGCTACTTACTGGGCAACTGTCGCAATATTTAGGTGCACACAAACTTATTGACGAAGGTTTGCATGTGTTTTAATAGAACCTTTATTGTACCCACTGTGAAAGATGTATCAAACAGCATTGTTACTGCAAACACTGCGTTGGAAAATGGGCGTGGTGGCGTTAGAAATGAATTGTTTAACTTTTACATTTAACGTAACCTGTTTCCATTCATGGTGTCAATGGTACTACTACAACATGTCTCTGTCTATATACAAAGTGGCCAAAAATTTAAAAATGCAAATCGATTGTATTCAAAAATATCATGTTAATCTGTAATATAAAAAAACCTGCCGATTTCGAGTTTGTAACATTAATTTAAATATGAAAATAAATATCTTCTGATATTTATTTTAAATGCTGGGCTAATTTAGACCAGCAGATTCCGAAAATACTATTTTAAATTTTACAAAAGCCCTTTTGTCTGTTAAAGCATCACGTGAAAACTACTGAACAGATTTAAATGAAATTCGATACAGAGTAGGTATATTCCGGGTCAGAAGTTGGGATACTTTTTATTCTGTTAATGAGGTCGTTTCTGTAGGATAGACCTTCTTTTCCATTTAAAGGAAGTTTTTGAATTTGGTAACAAACCTTTCAGATTGAGAGTGTCGTTTGGCAGGTTGGTGGCCTCCCAAGCCGGAGTCAGCTTCACTGGCTCGTTGCGAAGGAACGGCGCTTTCTCGCCGTCCGCTCCATCCCAGCCTAAACAAACAAACATAAATTCCATATTAAAATAATAATACATAACTTTAAGAACACAGTGAACACAAGCATAAAAGAGCTATCGCGTTATATATGTTTATTTAAATATTCTGTAAGTAGTTCAGGTATTAAGAAAATATAAAAAAGCGGCCTTTAAGTATTTTGTTGCTGCTGAAATACGTACCTACAGTCGACAGGCTGACGGACCACATAAATATAATGAGGTCACCGCCGCCTATGGACATTTCCAACACCAACGTCCGAAACGTCGGTCTCACTTGGAGTGCCTTAAGTGTATAATGAATTGGAAAAGTCATAAGACTAGAGTGAACGTATCACATCAGAGTCACTCTTCCAAAATAACAAATAAAATTGTAGATATGAGGAATAATACCTCACTGACCTCCCCGGATGTAATATAAGAGTATCACAATGAAATAAAGATAAAGTAAAGTTTAAGTAGTGATACCCTCTACATCTCAAAAAATTCCCAGTAAGTTATTAGACTAAGAGTTTCAGGGAAGTTCCCCGTAAAGTAAAAATGAAATTAAAGTTAAAATAAAGTGGAGTGTTCCCTTACGCTCTTATTGTTTGTTACCCATTTGTCAGAGACAGGTTTCAGATTCCACCTTAAAGTAAAGATAAAAGTTAAAGTTAAAATAAAGTGGAACCCTACATCTGTCTGTCCGGTCCGATTGGTAGTACCTACGGTGCTACCAACGTGATTCCGGCTTCAAAGAAACTTAACGATATCTGTAACAAATCCATATGCTCATAGAAAATCTCTGCTCCTAAATATCTTCCTATCATCTTACTTTTATATCACTTTTAAATTACTATTTAAGCAACTATCTATCTATATTAATATAATTGAGTGTAAGCCTTTTATACCAAAATAAAATGAATATTTTTAGACTTTTTGTCTATCTAAAAGCATTCTATATCCAAAGCGGTTTAACTGATTTCGTACATATTCGGGATCAAAGCATTTTAATTAATATGTAAACATTTAGATATCTCGCAGGGTGAAGATATAAATGAAAAATCTAAGTCCCGTGCAAACTTTCAACAATATTTAAAAAGTACTGAACAGAATATTCCAAGACACACATAATTTATAAACTGCGCGAAGAATAAGTACTTTGTACCGAGATAATAATATTAAAAATTACTTTTAGAAGAATCTTATTTATAAAATTAATGCAATAAAGTCGTTGGCAAAGTTTTTAATCACAAAAACGACCACAAACCACAATTACTGATAACCTTATCATTAAATTATACGGGGAAAACATGTATTTGCGTAATCGTATCCCATTGTATTGTATAAATATGCATCATTATATAAATTGTATGCAAAAATATTTGGAAGCTTTTTAAATTCATCATCGTCGACTTAAATCCCGGTTGAACGAAAGGTTTACTCTGAAACGTCTTTCGTTTTAGAACTTTTTTGTGTTTTTTTAAATATTTAAGTACATTCACCATTGTATGTTCCATTTATTTTTGTGTTATTACAACTTAGAAAGAGCAGTTATATCTAATATATAAATAATTATCTCGTGTCACGGTGTTTGTTGACGCACTCCCCCAAAACGGCTTAACCGATTTTAATGTTTTTTTGTATATTTGGTAGGTATTGTCATATATATTTATTTGTTACAATATTTATACCTAGTCTTGCCATAAAAATTGTAACAAAGAATTTTTTTTTTCTATTGCAAATAAAATTTATAAGTTTTACAGTGTGTTAGTTTAATACATAAATATAAAACAATTTAAAATATAAAAAGCTTATTCGAAGTGGTCTCCATTGGCTGCAATACAGTCCTTTGAACGTTGAGGCCAGTTATCAATAGAAGCACGCACACTTTCCATGGGAAAATTTTTCACTGCCAATCGTATGGACTGTTTTAGGGACTCCAAATTATCATGGCGTTTATAGCAAGCCGTACTCTCTAAAACTGACCATAAATCATAATCCAGCGGATTAAGATCGGGAGTAGACGACGGCCAATCTTCAGCTCTGATGAAGTCCGAAACGTTCGTTTCCAACCAAGACTGTGTGGACCGAGCTTTATGACCCGGCGCCGAGTTCTGCTGGAAGGACCATTCTTGGTTATTGAACATGGTGTTGTTAAAGGGCTTAACTACCTTCTCAAGAATGGTATCTTGATACATTTGTGCCGATGTTTTGATATCTTTTTCACAAAAATATGGCTCAGGCACTCCTTCATGAAGACGGATAATGCCCACGTTGCACTCTGTCGACTAATTGAGAAGCTTCCTTAGAGTTTTGAGCATAAATACGGTCATTTTGTTTGTTAAATTATGAGTTAAGAAATGATAAGTGCGTCTCTTATAGGCTGCAAGTCCTAAGTCATCTTTTAAAATACGCGATGTGGTTCTAGGTGATATCTTCATCTCCGGAGATAAAATTTAGCTTTCGGACAGGATTTCTTCGAATTCTTTCCCTTAATGCTTTAACCACCTTTTTCGTACTAACACTACGTGGACGGCCAGCTCTTTCTTTTTCTGTCACAAACAGAAGAGGTCTCAATGTACCTATTAATAGCCCGGTACACAAACATTTGACAACCAAGCGTATGGAGAGTTTTAAAAATTGCATTCGGCTCCATACCTACTTTGTGTAATGCAAGCACAGCGATTCGGTTCTCTTTATCGCCCCACTCCATTTTAATATCGCAAAATGTTGTACAATGTATTGGCGCCAAAATGAGAAAACACAATGAACAATCATATAAAAATGACAGATTCCAAATTCAAATATAATATTTTGTTTCTTTTTAATTGTAACAGTATTTATGGCCAGACTAAGTATGGTGTTTTTTTTATTTTTATGGCAGAACAACGTTTTCCGGGTCAGCTAGTAGACTATATTATTGTAGTTTTAAAGAAATCTTTGTTCTTCCTTTCTTCTATCTAAAACTTCATTGACTCTTTCGGTCTGATCGGACGAAAACAAACGACGAAAGGCATTTGAGAGTAAGGCCTTAGAGTCTGAGATACGCTTTACTATTTTCTGTCTGGACTTTGCACTATTTTTAAAACCCTCGCCACGTAAAAGTGGCACTTCTTTATTGCGAAACTGGCAAAAAGGCAGACGGCTCATTTAATGGAAAGTGGTTCCCGTCGCCTATAGGTGTTTGGAACGCCAGAGACGAAGCCAAGGCGTTGCCAGCATCTAAGATGGGATAGCAGGGATAAGGGACCATAAATTACGTCACACGGTGGGACGTGACGTCACATATCAAAATCTAATATATTTAAACTTTAAAACACGAAATTTGAACTACTAACGAAATACTTCACAATATTTCCAACTCTATATGTATGAACATTGTGTTATTTAGAAATAATTTAAATGAAAATAAAACTAATTACGCAACTGCTATTTTACTTTAATAATTTCTTGATGTAAAATATGTGATGTCACATTAGGGAGGAGTCTCACGAATGTGATCTGCTGTGACAAGGACGGGGGAGGGGTCAAAGAAACCATGTAATACCTGTGACGTAATTTGTGGATTGGCCCTACGCTAAAAGGAATGGTATTAGGGAATGGAATATGGGGAGAGGGGATGTGAGCCCTCGAAATTTTCACTCATCGCATGGTGCATACCTTTTTTTAGCCAGGGGAAATCCGACTAACGACCAAAGGCCGCGACAAGAGCAAAACCTTGGGGGATAGTTCGCGGCACTCTTGTGGAATTCGCCAGATCGGGGGTGGCACTAGCACCTCTAGACAGAACTAGAGACGCCATTGCCACTCTCCAGCTAGGTATACCCACTAAACCCCCTGAATGTTCCGTCCTGCGCCTTATGCCAGGGCTACGGGTACATGACCTAGCCTCTCCGTTAACCCCGGCAGGTGCATGGTGCATGCCTCAGGCAACGCAAGGAGGTAATGCGGTCAGTTTTTTGGCACTAGATTTTCTAGTTTAATTTTAAATTGTATATAATATTTAGTTTGTTTAGATTAATATTAAAATAAGACTTATTCCAATTATTTACTCATTAACGGACTATTTGAATTTAAAAAAACGTACACTTTGACCGAAACAAAAATTAAAAACAATTTTCTACCAGTAAAACGTTCAAATAGAATCAAATAGAAAACGACCTGCCACTAGTTTATAGGAAACCCCGTTTACTATTTAAATTACACAAAGCAGTGGCTATCTCGATTATGCAGAAAGTGTGACCAACGAATAACAATAGGGGACTGTTATCGCATGTAATAAACTTTTCATGTTTTCTATCGCCTACAAATTAGTACAGTTGATCACAAAACTCATAAGACAACATTTTGAAAAGTAAATATAGAAATAAAGTAAATAAAATATAAGCTCACTGTTAAACAGTGAAGAGACCTATCAGCGCACAAACTATATTCCTCTAGATTCTAGAGAAATGTTTAAATAGTGAGGAAAAACTGCGCGTCGCAACCTACGTATCTCGATAAAGAAAGTATAAGAAAGCAGTGGTTACCTCGATAATATAGAAAGTATGACCAAGGAATAACAACAGGGGACTGTTATCGCGTGGAATAAAGTTTTCATATTTTCTATCGACTACAAATTAGTAACACTCGATCACAAACTTCATAAGAAACACAATATTTTGAAAAGAAAATACAGAAATAAAGTAGTTTTGCTCTTCACTGCTTAACAGTGAGCTCATGTTTATAAGCTCACTGTTAAGCAGTGAACAGACCTATCAGTGCACAAACTATATTCCTCTAGATTCTAGAGCAATATTTTAATAGTAAAGGAAAACTGCGCGTTGAAACTTGCTATCTCGCTTACCATTGTATAAACGGCATGGGTAAGCGTGGCGAGTTTTCTTTTCACCGAAAACTGAGAGATCGTTATTCTATAATTAGCTCTTTTTAAAAACATATTCATTTCCCTTAAGTCACTAGTACACGAGTCACAATATTTTAGAATATTGTGCAACTAAACTCTGTCCTAGCTTTTGTGTCATTTTCTCTCTCCATCCTAAGGTTGTCTGGAAGTGATCGCTGCCAGCGATAAGGCCGCCATTTGTACTTAATTCTAAACTGTTTTTGTGTATTGTTTCATAAATATTATTGTACAATAAAGTATATTCTATTCTATTCTATTCATCTTTATTTATTGCGAAGCTAGCAGACAGGCAAACTGTCTATCTGATAGAAAGTGGTTACCGTCACCTATACACGTTTACTACACCAGGGGGCAAAGCCAACGCGTAGCCAATCTTCAGGATGGGATAGGGAGGATGGAGGGATAAGATAAAGGGAATGGAACAGGAGGGGTGGGGTAGAGGGATCAGACAGGAAGAATGGGATAGAGAAGAGGGATCAAGACGAGAAATTGTATAGAGGGATTTTATCCCTGCAGGAATGGAGAAAGAATACAATTTCCTGCCACCGGCTGGCCTGTCGTAAGAGGCAACAAAATAATCCACAGCTATTTGATAGGGGGGGGAGGAGGTATTTGCCCGTCTGGATGTCTACTACTTCTGGTTTAGAGTTTGCCGCCATAACAAAATGGAGTTGTGCTCCAGCGTTAGTTGCCAGGTTCCAGCCTCCCTTTAGACAGCGGCAGCACATTAGTAGCACCTTTGGTGTTACAAATGTCCATATGCGATTTTAACCGCTTTCCATGAGGTGGGCCGTCTGCCTGTGTGATGAACTCATGCATAAAAAAGGAGGGTATGGGATAAAATAATGGAATAGGGGAAACTCACTCAACACACGAAACACGAATAACTCAAGGCAAGCATGGTAATCACAGGGGCCGATCCTAAGAGCTGTAATTAACTAATGATTCTAGGATGGCTCTATCACGTCGAAATCATCATTATCAGTAATTTATTTTACTTTTGAACCAATGACAAAAATAAAACTTCAACAAGTTCAAGAAAGATGCGAACAAAAAACAAACGTCCTTCACATATTTCGTTATATACATAAGTTACACAAAAACGTGTAAAAAGGGCATTATCCCGCTCACAATCGACCCAACACTGTAGGGGAAGTAGGTGTTTTAATCTCTCGAGTGACGTAAGTAACATACCGGCGTATACTGAAGAAAAGATTCCACACAATCCCCTCTTAAGTCAGCTCTGTTAAAAGGGAACTTTTGTATTGTACATTGTGAAACTAACCAAAAGTAGATCGTATACTGATACTATCGAGAGGCGATTCAGAGCATAGCCAGCAGGCTGATAAGCAAACAGTTTTTTGATGACAGAATACAAAGTCTCGAACATCTATGAGATTCTATCCAATACACTTTGAAAAGTTTGCAATGGATATATTTGATATAAAAAATTCATTAAATGTACTACTTTTCATAATAGTCTGAGGGCTTAAAGAGGTCGTTATCGCAGATTCGTATGACGAACATGATAAGTAAGAACTTAAAGCGGAACTTGATGCTATGTTTTTACATCTACCAATATATTCAGATACGTGTCAATTTCACTAAGCAATTCTCCAAAGGCGAAAGCCTTATAATTGTCGCTGTGATTGTCGTTGCCATGACGATGAATTAGTAACGGTGGCGTCAATAAAACGCTATTGGAGCGCCATCTATTCGGCTATATTTATCTGTCCTAGAGAAAGAGGCATAAATTACGTCACATGTTAAGGGAGGGCAGGGAAGGCGGTCAACGAAATGTGAGACATTGTTTGACAAGGGGTTGGAGGGGACTAGGGACCTAAATTTCGTGACGTCACATTTCAAAATCTAATATATTTAAGCTTTAAAACAAAAAAATTGAATTATTAACAAAAACTGTAAAATATTTGTAACTATCTGTATGTGCAGTGTTTAAATGATTAATAAATAATTTAAATGAAAATAAAACTAATTACGGAGCTGCTGTTTTAATTTAATAATTTCTTGATGTACAATTGCAAGTATGTGATGTCACAATAATAAGGGAGGGATCTCACGAATGTGACCAGCTGTGACAAGGATAGAGAAGGGTTCAAAAAAATCATAAAATTCGTGTGACGTAATTTGTGAATGGCCCCAAAGTACTTTTTTCTGGATGAACGGTATCCTATATCCTATTATATATCCCAGATAACAGGTGTGCAAAATTTCGTGGCAATCAGTAGTGTAGTTATGGCGTGAAAACGTCGTAAACAAACAAACGTACATTCGCATTTATAATATTAGTTAGGACTAGTAATAGTACCAGCAACACTGTTCGGTTTGATATGCTGACGTATTTGGTAGTGAACTGAAAATCGGCACCAAAAGAACACGACAGCAGCATTATCTTTTTCATTCTATTATATTATGCCAGGTGGTAGGACATTTGCCCGACTGGATGGCTACCACCCCTGGTCTAATAGAGTATGCCGCCATAACAACCTAGAGTTGTGTTCCGGCATTAGTGGTCAGGTTCCAGTCTCCCTTAAGAGAGCAGCAGCGCATTTGTAGCACCTTTGGTGTTGCAAATGTCCATAGGCGATGGTAACCGCTTTCCATCAAGTGAGCCGTCTGCCTGTCTGCTGAGCTCATGCAATAAAAAAAATAAAGGATTAATTTATCATCATAATAAAAGGTATCCAAAGTGTTGACCCGCAATATATACTAGCTCTGTATCGAGTTTCAGTTGAATCATTTCAGTTGTTTCCCGTGATGCCCTAACAAAAGATAAATAATCTACAATTTGGAATCAGTATTGTTCGAAATATGCCCCCCTGATTATTTTCACATTTTTAAATACATTGTATATATTTGTACTAACTCACACCCTCTACACATTTATTATATTATAGATATAATGTAATTTTCCTTAGTTTTTAAAATCATTGAACTCGACACCCTTTGCAAATTGATTATTGGCCGGCTTCTATATCTTCCGACCGTTCATTTGCCTTACTATCGGTTAAAAATGTATATAAACTCCATAGAACTAATGTAAAATTTCAACCGATGATAAGGCAAGTAAATGAATAGCAAGATATAGGATTTTTTTATTACTGAAGCACAGCAGACTGGCTGACGGCCCAACTGTGATGGAAAGTGGTTACCGTCCCCTATGGACATTAGCAACACTAGAGGTGTTGTCAATGTGCTGCCGGCCTCGAAGGGGAAACTGGTACTACCTGACCATTAATGCCGGAACACAACTCAAGGTTTTCATGGCAGCATACTCTAGACCAGAGGTGGTAGCCATCCAGACGGGCAAATACCCTAACACCTAGCAATGGAACTGGCCAATAATCGATGCTACATATACAAAACTATTAAATAAAATTAATAATACCACATCCAGAATAGACGGGCATGTCATTCTATTCTCGGTTGAACCAGTACCCCCCGGATAGTCACAAGTGGCCGCCTGCAAATTATGTTTGCCTGGTAACATTTGGGTCAAATGCTTTAGATATTAAAAACTTATAAACTCCGAATATTAAAAACTTGTTAAGTGTGCATACAGGGCTATGTATAGTGAAAGGTTCCGTAGAAAAGGCGAACCATTTGATTATTGTTACTTAAATACGGAACTCTATAAAATCATTAAATTGAAAATAGCATTAATCGAGACCTAATCAATGGATTGTAAGATTCTATTCATAGATTCAGTAGTGTCTGAAAATTGTCACGATATTCATAAAAACACCAATGATGCGTGACAAGTTGGTTTAATAGTACTGTTCTAGAAAACAGCCTTTAAATTCTCTAAGAAGCCATGAGCCTATAAAAGCTGTGAAAACGTTTTCGGATGATTCTCAAAGAAGTTTTATGACGCCTTTCTTAAATGACCCCATCTATGCTCAGTGTGCTGCTACAGTCTTAAGGGATTATAGGTAGAGTACGATATAATTATAACTAATATTAATAAACTAGGTTTACTATAAGTATTCTTTATCGTATTGTTACGAGTTGCAGGACTCGAATTAAAATGCCGTTGGAATTATTATAGAGTTTATTAGAACTATACAAACACGTATAACACAGGTACAAATATAACTGAACGTAATAAGTCCAAACGTAATGCACAAGATCATAATTCAAATACACGCGCAAAGTCCATCACTAAATAGATTACTGAATGTACACAAGTCTTGCTTCGCTCGTGGTTATCGCTCGACTCCTGATCTCTCCATTGGGGCATTGCTTTATACTGCACAGATGCAATATGTCTGCCTGACCGCGTGGACCTAATTTCTAAAAATCACACCTGGCTAATGACTACCATAAAAGATTACAATACACATTAGGCTGTTTTTCTAATCACAAATTTTAAACACAAAGTAAACATAAGAAGTCCAAATGCTGAAAAGGTAATAAAATGTTTACAGGTATGCAGGTGTAAATTTGTCTTTTGTCGGCGTTTCGGTCGTAACAGTATTATATCCCTGTTACATGTTATTGCTAGTGTTAGTGACTTTGGAACGCAGATGTCACCAAGGGTTTAATGCGTTATTTACGAGGCGACATTGTTAATGACGTTATACATTGGCATACAATTTACGTATATATACACTAATGTATCTAACCATTAACGCTATAAAGAAGACGCATTTGGCCAAAGTCACTAAGACTTACGCAGGTAGAGCTGGGGAATTATAGTTTTTAATGAAAGTGTTTGTAACATTAAGCTACAATGATATTAATCAAAATGTTCAACATGAAAGAGCATGTTACGAGCTATGTGTGAAGTGATTTTAAGCCGTATAAACAAATATACAACTTCCTAAATTTAAAACTGCCTTGGGATACAGAACATTAAGCCACTTATCACATGTTAGAGCCTTATCATAGGGTTATCTTAACTAATCATTCAAATTACTAATGTGTACAGATTCAAGACCAAAAGTTGCGTAATTGACCCCAAATTGAATGAGAATATGATTCACATAATCTTGTAAGTAACTTTATATTTGTACTTTTGTAGTACCTACGCAAATTGTATGTATATATATTGTATGTGTATATATATATATATATATATGTATAAAATTTTACATGCAAATATATATATATATATATATATATATATATATATATATATATATATTTGCATGTAAAATTTTACAATCATTTATATTTAACTTAAATTCAGTTCTAAGTATAACTTTTATAGAATTAATATGGTACGTTTTATATTATTATATCTCATATACTATTTATATACACCCAATATGGGTATATACTGTTTAGTCGTACTAAAAAAATTAAATAAGTGGTTATAATGGAACGGTTTTAGAAAACTGGCCTCTCACTGCTCTAATACGGATAAGCAAGTTTCAACCATGAGTAATCTTATTGTACAGATTGCCTCAGGATAGCGTGCTATATATCATATAGATTAACTTGCCAAAATGTCGAATAAGTTTTAAAATAAGTAAATAAATAACTAAACAAGCAACCAAAAAATACTGAAGTTTACAAATTATATAAGTCAAAAACTTATATTAAGGAATGAAATATATATTTAGACATTTTCGCCTGAAATTTACTTTCATTTATGCAAAATAGAAGAATTTAATATACAAACTTCAAAAATAAAAACAAATATACTAACGATTATATCTTTTGTCGACGATAATACGCATAATCACTTGCTTTCAGCACATCTAAAATCACTCCATTCAAACACATTGACACTGGTTACATAAGAATATTTGTTCGAATCACTTCACAAAGTCCGTTGAAAAAACACTCAAATAAAATGAATGAGAAAAATAAAATATTGCTCTGGGAGACCGGGAGGAGTAAAAGGAAAACGCTCAAGCAAGGCACAAATATTCCTCAATACGCTAAAAAGAGCGAAACAATTTTTCTTTGCATGCAAAAACCTACTTTGGGTTGAATAAATTTTAGCTATTTATGAACAGATAGGCAAACAAGCTAGAACATTTTGTAGTGCTCATAATCGACTATGAAAATTTGTAGCATCATACTTTCAACACGTCAGTTTGAAAGCCATTCTATTGAGTCTTCTGTTTCTTTGCCTCTTGTAAAAGACACGTTGAAAGTGTTGAAAGAGTCACAAAAACTAAAGTCCTTATCTGAGACAGACCAACGTCTGATAAAACATCGGCAATCATCCATACCAAAGCTGCAGAGATGCAGATGGTATACGACAAGCGTCGTCATACGGGAATGTGACATTAGAATCGCTGAGGAGAGCTGACGCGGCAGCAAAAGAATCCTGTCCATTAAGACAAATACAAAGACTGGTATATAAGCCTCCCCGGCTTATATTCCAGTCAGTTACAACTAATGATTGGAGTAATATTGAATGGTTTTAGAACATATCCGGCAGCTGCGGCAAGTTCTATACTACCACTTTTTGTCTTCGGCAATAAAGTATTTCTATCTCGTTAAATAAGACACTTCATCAAATAGAAGATTAGCGTTAACTCAGATGTGACCATGAAAAAAGAATACTGGGTACGACAATTCCAGTACTTTAATATGTTGCCTTACTGATTAGTTCCAATGAATTCCTTTGCTGTCACTTGTGTGGATTCTTTCTTATTTTACGCAGCACAACATCTCTGTTATCTTATATAGTTAATTCTGATCCGCAGTTTTAATATTAAAGTGAAAAGAAACTAAAAAGTTTCAAATACGAGAGAAAGTTGACCTCTAGCACTGTGGTCATGTAGGATTTAGGAGTTTTACATTATTACATTATTAACTAAGCGAATGTATATTACATCCATTTTGTATATTATATTCCATCCATGGATGTAACTGAAAAAAAAACCAAACTAGTAACAGCAAAAAAGGTTTACAATAAAAGTCTTCTAATAATTCAACAGATGCTTGATTATATACAAATAACAACACTGAACTTCAAAATACTACAAAAATATTAACGTTTATTAACCGACTATGAAATAAAAGAATATTTCATAATATTAAGCACTATACACTATAAGAGACGATAATTTCACAACTACACCAAATCAATACTGCTACTACTGTTATTAGCAAACAACGTGCAGTAATTTGACAAACTAATATCCACCCTAAATAATTAACATAAAAACACCTTATCAGAGTTAATTAGTTCACACAAGTAAGCAACAGCTGCTATCTTATAATGCATGCCAGGAACAAACAATAGCATGTGACTCGAGTACTTAATGGGTTGAAAAGTTGAAATACGTTCAAAAGGCGAGGGAATATGGGAATGTTTCTACAAAAAATATACACGCTACAATAGTACAATAGTATTACATGCAAACTCAAAAAGCTTTAAGCTGAGAATGCAAAAGCTTTGGTAAATTAAAGATAACTGGAATCGACGACTAATTTTTTGTGTACTTTTCTTAAATTATTTATACATAAATAGTTGTAGGATCAAATTAAACTGTTTCTGAAAATGAATTTAGTGACAGAGATAGCTGAAAGATGTACAGAAGCCGACGAAAAGAGGCTTAATCATCACGAGAATGTCGAGGCAATCTAACTGCTCGACACCACAGCCCTAATACGAGAAGACGTTTGTGTTAATGTATAATAGTGAAAAAAACCAGCAATTGATAAGTAATGTTTAGGACACGAGAACATGTGATGCCCACAAAAAAGAAAGTGACTAAGTGCCAATGGACACATGCTTAGATATAATTTCTTTTGTCGAATATTAGGTTAAAATCATATCATATTACTTATAAGCCTCCACAGGCTACATCTTTACGTTTATTAATAAAATACTTATCAGGAATTTCTTTTACACATTAAAAAATTACACAAATTTAATATTACAACATTTTTCAGTCTCGCATAATTTTTACGATAACTTAGCATGTTTTAGATTTTTGTGTCACTGCAAAACTGGGGTTACAAAATTAATTCAACCCACAGCCGTTCGAGTCAAACAATGAGTGTGTGTGTAAGCGCAATGAATTATCGTAAATTATAGGTCAGCGGGAGAGGCGGGAAAGACCCAGTAAAAGATTACAGAAATTGAATGACTTCGAGTTCATGTGGATTGGAAGAGCATTATTCTTAAAAGCTTTTTCATGCCACAACGGATTTGATTGTGGCCTCAATACTTTATGGTTATGGAGCTATAATGGCATATAAATTTCATAGAAATAACGTAGGTTCGAATCCTGGCACAGTGCATTCTCATAGATGCATAGATAGTTTTTCTTATCTCATACGAATACAATCATCACTGCCGGTTTGACGTTTGACATCCTTTCACAGAAAATATTTGCTTTTTTTTCAAAATCAGCCGATTCGATTCCTGACAAGGGTTTTTGATTTTCAAATATCCAATCGGTCAAAATCAGCCTCGAAACTATTTTGAATTTTTTTTACTATTTCGTATAGTATAGGATTCGTCCCTGAAGGCCCACTTGAAAAATTCACTCACCAATATGCGGCGACATATAAAATACACCTTAGCAAATAATTGTTGTATAAACGCAGTATTTGTTAGATAAAAATAGATGTAACATTACAAGACAAACGAACGAACATAACGGGTATGCTATAAAGGACGGTCCATATTTTCGCGAGAATGTGGAGGGCTTATAAGAGTTCATTTTTTATTATAATACACTACGGAACATTAAAACTAGAAAGATTACTATCTTCTTCCCCTTTCGTACAATAACTACTAAATTACTGAAGCTGGTGTGCATAGACATTTAACCAGCGGTTAAAATAAAATAATCGCTGTTTAGCCAATAGTTTCACCGTTTATTTTTTTAACTATCGTTGAATGTTAAGGACATTTAACCGACCGGGCTGATTACACACCAACCTTAATACTATTGTTATTTCAGTTAATTAATTTGAACATTTGTGAACTAATAGTAACTTGCTAATAAGCAAGTTAATGAAGCGCGATTTACTCCTATAATAATTCAATTATTTCCACATTTTAATATAAGTTTAATTTCGTGTAAAAGATTTATAAAGAGCATTGCGTGCGAATATACGCTAGACTATAAATCGTCAGGAGAAAAGTTATGGCCAATAAAAAACAAATCGCCATATTTATAGCCGCGAGGTGAGGGGAAGGGCAAGAATATTAAGCGACTTCGCGAATATTATATAACATAACATACACACACAAATAAAGAAAACTTCAGTCTACAAAGTAATAAGGGTATTATTAGAGTTCTTAAAAATCATAAAAATGTTTCTTAGTAATTTTTTTTAATGGCAGGTTCCTATACCTTGGAGAAACCCGAAGTAGCCGGAAAGTCTCAGCTCTCTGTCTAACAAAAGGCTGCGAGTTGTTTTGTCGCCTCTTACTACAGGCCGCCCTAGCGCAAGAAATTGTATTTTTTCTCCGTTCCTCCACGGACAATTGGGTTTAGAGGGTATCCCGAACCGTGGCGCGGCAATAGCATTTCTGCAGGGATCCTAGTACCACCCCGACACGGCGAATCCCATACAACGACCGCGATTTTCCCCCTCGCGCGGCTAATAGTCCTCTCTCTATAGGATTTCCCCTGGTAAAAAAGGTATGGTAAAATATGTTACTAACGGTTCATTAACCTTACTACTAATAAAATTTTGACTATAAGCTCCCTACAAGTAATGTCAAACTACCTACTAATTAATGATAAGACTGAATAGTAAAATATGTAATGAAAATAATAATAGATAGTGAAATATTCCCTTCCAAAGTTGTTAAAGGAGGCAGCACCCTTAACTATTGAACTACGGGGTGGACAATTTAAAGAAATTTCAAGACGGTCAAAATTGGTGATGTAAATTACAGCTACTTCAATATATCAATCACTGCCGTGAAGTTATTTCTTGTGTCACTGCTATTTCACCGGTGAAAAATAACCGATAAAATAACAAGGGCCCACCCAATTCTGCTATTACTATCTCGTTAAAATCGCCGGACACTACCGCCAATCGTAATTTTGCCTGATTTCGGTATTCTATTAATCACAATGGTGTGTCCGTGGCCAGCCACTCTATCTTTATAAATATTTATTATGACCGAAAACTCGCGAAATAAATGAGTAAACTTCTTAGCTTTTCAATATTCATTTCGGCTAACGCCATTTTTGCCAATGATAATTCCATTTTTTGCTACTATTATTCTGCAGCTACGATATCGAGAAGATATGAAGGATTTAATAGAATATGATTCCTTTACACTATCGTGATAGAACGTACTTTGAATATCTTCGCAACGCCAAGATGTTGAAATAGCAGAATTGGACCCTACAGCGACCTGTCAGGGTGACGACTAATACTACAATTAATAATTGGAACTGTGAAATTAAATAGTAAATTGCACTCTCAGCGTTGCTTCACAGCGTTATAAATAACTTAAGCAAATGAATGTCCAATGTTTTAAATAATAAGGTTCAATTTTCTCAAATAAGTTCGTTTGTTTATCGCGTTTTGACAGTCTATTTATTTTGTATATGGCCCTTTAACGGTTTGTCTCGCGTGAAATACCGCTCTGGTAAAATTTAACGGTCGTCTCCTATACTTGTAACTGGAGTGAAAAGTGATTTATCAGATCAGTGAAATGTGCCATCACTAGTTGAAATTAAACTTCTAATAAAAATTGGTTTGAATATAAAAGAATAAACTAGTGACGCCAATTGTGAAACGAGCGCGTGTTACAAGTTATATACATTTTTAGTGAGTAATTATCATTCCTTATATTTACGCTGAACATCTACTCCTGTACCTACAACTCCACATTACGCATCGTCTGATGACATACTTGGTCGGTTTTTAAATAAATAATCGGCAGACAAACACACATATTGTACATCCGCAAATTAAGCAAGTTACGCTTGTGTTATGGGTAATATACAACGGACTACTGGGGCGGTTCCCAGGTAAATAACGTAGAAAATTCGTTTTCTAAATTTACCATACCAGGAATCGAACTCGGAGTCTCTGAGTTGCAGTACGGTAAGCCGGCAAAGGCTTAGCCCGCTCAACCACAAAGGCCGTCAGCCTACATCAGCAGTAGTCTCCGAAACCAAAAAGTACATAGTTTACCTATCAACAGACATGACCTAAAAACGCGAAGGAGCTCGTGTTGATAATAATGAAGACGATAAACGAGACCTTGCAGATGTCCCGGAGCAAGAAGTCATTAGAGCAACAATGTGGTATTCTTAGGCTGCAAGAGCTTAAAGAGCATATATTACAAAATATGCAACCGCAAAAAAAGGTTGCTTTATTTCTTTTTAAAATTCCGTACCAAGAATAGAGATATGGTAACAAGTTACAATGAATTCTAAGATTATTTACATAATATAAAAAAAAACAGACGTTAAAATAATATCTTATCATCTCACCTTTCAAATATCATGATACAACTCATTTGAATTATTATTTAAACAATAATTAAAGCGCTATTTGACTGTTTTTGCTTGTAAAAACTTATAACGTTATAAGTTTGTACGCTCGTGCAAAATCTACGAGGTGGCCTCGTTTTGAAAGTACCTCAATTGATTTGACCTATCCGCTCCCCTATGCAAGATTGTGCTTAACATCTTGCGAATTTTTGCTTACACATGTCGGGTATTATATTGGTCCAGGAGTCCGTATCATTGATACGGCTGATACAGTGTTTGCTACAGCCTAATAGAACTTACCTATATAAAATATTAACTTAAAACAATACGGTCGGTAAGATATAGGAATCGGCCATTAGAGAAGATTCAACTCAAAAGAAGTCAAACGTACTATTGAATACAAAGTAGGTACTCTGTGCTATAGAAGACATTGACATTTCCCCCCAAGATAAAGAAAGGAGTTTCATATCATAAACTATAGTGCTATTAAAATAGAATTATGAGATAAATAATATATTATGAATATTATATTATACAAATATTTATTTATAATTATCTATACATATAATAAAATTGTAGAGGTCGAATTTCTGTACAATGAAAAACAATGCTAAAAACCGAGTCAGGGGGATGTAAGAAGTAAAATAGAATTAACTTAGATTTTTTTCAATTTTTTTGTTTCTCTTGTCTGTTTGTACCGGCTAATCTCCGAAACGACTGGACCGATTTGAATAAAATTTTGTATGGTGGTAGCTTATATCCCTGGTCAACATGTACGGTACTTTTGATCCCGAAAAATTAAAGAGTTCCCGTGGGATAGTTAAAAAAACGCACCAGGCGGACGAAGTCGCGGGCAGAAGCTAGTTTATAATATTTTGGGGATCGACAAGGTCTATAAATCGAGCCCTATTAATTAACACAAGTTTATATTTAAACTTTCAAGATACTGTATAAGTTGTGATACGCGTACCAATATGTTTACTTTCGCAACAAAAAAAAACCTACTTAAGTATTTTTACGTAATTTTTATTATTAATTACACTTGATATTTACGTAATTTTACGTTTATTTATTTTGTCAAATTTTGATAAGAAAACTATGTCAAGTTAATAACACTTAACCAACCTCAAAGTTTTTTAATTTGGTAAGTATTTTTTATCAGTACGAAAAAACTAGAAATAGGATTTTTAAAGTAATTTGGCTATGGGGGTCTGCGGTATCAGTTTATTTTGGAAAAGAGGTCGCTTGCCCAAAATAGATAGGGAATCCCTAATTTGAAGCAATGTTTGTTTAGAAAACATCGGTTTATTAGACGGTTTATTTCGGACATTCAATTTGGATGAATCAACCAAAGCGAATTCACATAGACTTAAATCATTGAATGTCGTTGAGGACCGTTGTGTCCTTTCTGTTGTTTCCTTTAATCAAATTGATTCTGATATCAAACAGAATTACTTCTTTATGGACTTGGAAAAACCGACTACTATGATATTCCGTATACACGTATGTTAACAGAAATAGCCGCAGGATACTTTCTATCCTGCAACTTGGGATAGATTCCGCGGGAGATAGATTATAATATTAAAATGGGTTTGCCGGGTTGGTGCATTTAGCCAATGTCATATTCATTAATATTAAAGTTCTGAGACAATATTTAAAGAAATAATCATCAGACGAAAGCCGAACCCATGACTTCAACCAACTCATAGACCTCTGATTCTTGCGGCAGCTCGAAAATGCAAATTTCAGTAAATATTTAAGTTTGTTGATACAAACATATAAACTTTTTTTTAAACAATCAAAATATCTTACAATTATAATGTTAATTTTTAACCCATACTGTACAACTGTTAAACGTACAGCGTTTTGCTGACGCTGCGGCCTACTTTAATATTATAATATCAGTATAAATAATGCTCACAAATACTTTAATCGAGTTGCTATCAAGTCGCTACGAGTTGCTATTAGTCGTAACATACGACTTCAACTACCACTAAGTTGAACTCTTTTTTTTTTATACAGGGGAAATCCGTTTGAGGACCGTGAGCCGCGCGAGGGGGAAAGGTCGCGGCCCGTGTGTGGGATTCGCCAGGTCGGGGTCGCACTAGCACCCCACTTCGGTGTGAGATGCTATTGCCACACCACGGTTAGGGATACCCACTAAAAACCCTGTCCGATCCCGAGCGTCCTTTGTCCGGGCTGTGGGCTCGCTCGCGCAATCACCATCAGCCCGGACGGACGATGGCCGGCCCCTTCGCGGACTGGCCTCACCATTTAATAGCCGGAGATCTGGGTCTCTCCGGCTCCTCTACCTCACCCCGAGGTGAGAGGGGGCGCGCGGATCGGGGCGCGTACCTCCTCTCCGGCCTTAATGTGCAGGCGGGTCCGGTTTCCCCGCAGGTCGCCCGCACGGCCGTAGCCTACGGCGGCTGGGGGTCATCTTGGACGACCCTCCGTCGTCGCCGTTGGCTCTGGCGGGAGGGGAGCGTGGCGGTCTGCTCCCTCTATCACTAAGTTGAACCCAGGGATCAGCATCCAACCAAGCCCAACTACTACGAGAATAAATCCCTGTAAGCAACAAGGTGTATTTTCTTCACCCTACTACAATAAAGCACCAGCACTCCACCACTACAAGCAAGAGCAAGTGTACAAATTATACACATACCATAAATTTATGAAAGCAGGTTAGCAAGCAAAACATTACCCATCAAGATCCGGCTAAAAATTCATAACAAAAGAAACTTTATGTTTTTATGATATCAGTCGCTCTAAAAATAAATGTATTAGTCAGTCAATAAACAACTTATGGACCATTGACATAGCCATCCCACATCAACAGGATGTACTCGAAAGTTGCCTCATGAAAAATTTAAATCTTGACCCATAGAAATCAGTAGGCACTCATAGAATATTTTGAAAACGCCTAATAAAACAAAATATCCAGAGTTTTGGAAAGAAGCTATTAAAAGATGCTTGATATCAAAACGACGAAAAAAAACAAGGGCCAGTTTGCCTGTCTGGATGACTACCACCTCTGGTTCAGTAGTATGCCGCCTTAACAATCTTGACTTTTGTTTCGCTATCAGTGGCCAGGTTCCAGTCCCATATGCGAGGCCGGGAGCTTATTGGTAGCACTTGACATTTGAATACAATTTCCTGCGGCCGGGCGGCCTGTCGTAAGAGACGACAAAACAACCCACAGCCAGGTGGTAGGGGATTTGCCCGACTGGATGAATACCACCCCTGGTCTAAAGTATGTCGCCATATCAACCTTGAGTTGTGTTACGGCATTAGTGACCAGGTTCCAGTCTCCCTTAAGAGAGCAGTAGCGCATTTGTAGCACCTTTGGTGTTGCAAATGTCCATAGGCGATGGTAACCGTTTTCCATTAAGTGGGCCGTCTTCCTGTCTGCTGAACTCTTGCAATAAAAATAAATAAAAAATGTCCATAGGTGGCGACAATTACTTTCCATCAGGTGGGCCGTCTGCCTGTCTGCTATACTCAATTAATAAAAAAACGCCAGCGTCTATTCCGGGGTATTTTTACCAATCCCAAAAGTGATCGTACATTCCATGTTAAAATATATTAGATACATAACTGTAGAAGCCCACGACTTATTCGAAAATCAGCGTTTTAATGTCCACAGTAGAAAGCAGTTGTTATAACCGAAATCGGTTTAAATAGTATGATATGACGTCACCAATAAACAGACGGTAAATGTTGCGAGGAAGTTACACGTTTATCGATTCTCTCATATCTAAATTTAGAAGTAGACCTCAATGCCTGTCTGTCCGTGACATCATGTTTAACTTTTAAAAGCCCAAGAAAGTTTTGCTTCATTGTTTTCAAATGCGGGCGAGGAATATTATTGAATGTATTATATGAACACACGAATAACTCAACCAATTTGAATATAAGCGGACAGTCAAATCGAACTTACAAAACGTCGCAGTCGCATACTTTGTGCGAGCGTAGATACTTATTATATTATAGAATGACTCAAATAGCGCATGAATCATTGTTTGAAAATTAATTAAAAATATTATTTCTATCATCGTGGTATTAATTGCACTCATAATTTGGGGCTTCGTCTCGATTAATGTTCAAGATTTAGGCAGCTTCGCAAATAAAGCGATGGGTTTAATGCGTTATTTGAGATGCGACATTGTTAATAAAGTTAAATATACAGATAACTATACTATATAGTATATACACTAATATGCCCAAATTTTTAACACTAACGCAGATGAAGCCCCATAAATATTGTAAAAATTACAATAAATTCTTTATTTTGAATATCAATATTATAATAAATAAAACTATCCCATGAATATAATAACTTTATCGGGTGATTAAAAATCAGCCCCTACAGCAATAGGAAGTTCTACGCATGAGTCTGGTCTGGTAAGTATGTACCTATATTATATTCTGCCACAAAGGGATAGTTCGCATACTCACACGCCGTCTAATGTTCATTTAACCCGTGCTCGTTACGTAACTTACGCTTTATCTAATATCAATAGCATTCCATTTACATACACCTTTGCATGTTAGCATAACATGGCAACGTAAATATTAGTTCACTATTAATAATATGGTTACAACGTGAATTTAATATTAGATGTTTTAAACGTCGAAATTTAAAGACGATTAGGTATATACTACATTTTCCTTTCGCTATCGAGCCGTTCGCGTTATCGCCGTCAGCCAACCATTGTCCACGTAGGCCTCACCAAGTTTACGCTAACTATACCGGTCCGCTGTTCTCATCCAGCCTCGTTCCATCGGACTGGAGGGCGTTCTGCAATACATTTGCCAAGACGCGGTATCCACTCCAGAACGCATCTACTGCATCGGCTATCGGTGTCCTGCGACAAATGTGCACGGCCCACTGCCACTTCAGCTTGCTAATTTTGCGAGCTATGTCGTAGCCTTACTTCTTTGACGGATATCCTACTTCTACATTCATCTACAAGAGACGCTCCCAAGATAGCTCGCTCCATAGTCCGCTGAGCGACCTACAATTTGTGAATCAACCCTATTGTCAGTGTCCACACCTCATTACCATACACCATAACAGGTAGAACGCACTGCTCGAAGACTTTCATCTTCAAGCATCGCGGAATGGTCGCGGGTGCCGACGATCCCATATTCACATAAGGCCTATATACGCTAGACCTAAAAGGGTACCTCGCGATACTGCTCATTCTACCATCATTATAACGGGGAGTGTTCCGACGACCTATTCAAATTTGTGCCTTCGTCTTTTTTTGATCACCGCGCCGCTCGCCTTTGGATGGACGTTCATGCTCACTTCTTTGAACTACAGTGCTCATGTACGCAACGGTACTCAAAAACGTTTCTCTTGCGCACTGTGTGGATTTGAAATAATCTCCCAGCTGAAGTTTACTCACAGAATTAAGTTATGGGGTTTTTAAAAAAATGTAATAAAGTTTTTTCGAGACCCGCAGTACGTAATTAATACTTTAGTAGGTAATTGTAATGTCTATGTCTACAGGCGTCGGCAACCATTTTCCATAAGGTGTGTTGTCGACCTATGTGCTGTAATACAAAAAATGGGAGCAGAGAGATCTCCAGGCGGCCCTCGGGGACGTATATCAGCCGTCACCCGGATCAAGGCCAAAGAGACGGAGGCGGGCAGGTATTCTACGCACGCTTATTTGAACGTGACTTAATTACATGCCGGAGCCCTACTAACTGATGCGGGCTGCCCTACACCTGCCAGGATTCTAGCGTCAGCTCATTTACTATCCCATGACATTAGCCCGAGTGATTGGCAGTAACACCGTAGTGGTTTTATTAAAAATCTGGCAGTCCCAACGAGTCTTATAGGTACTACCTCAGGACAGTTTTACACAACTAATAATTCCTCCCGGTGTATCTGCGCAGTAAACCAATTTTAGTAGCGCACGACAGTGTAAGCGGGACAGAACTAAGAATGCATAGCAAGCAACACTGCCATTTCTGCTTGCGAATAAAGTTCGATATAGATTAATTATATGTCGGTAATCGGAAACCAGTCTGCACTTTTCTGTGCAAACAAAAGGACCGATCAGAATTATAAGTTGAGTAAAACTGTAAATCTATGAGTGAGGAGACATAAATAAAGCATTCCTTTTTTTACGAGGGGAACCCCGATTGAGGCCCATCAGCCGTGGGATGGGCGAAAGTCGCGGCCGGTGTATAGGATTCGCCAGGTTGGGGTGGTATTGGCACATCTAGCCAGAACTAACTAGAAGTGCTATTGCCACACCACAGTTAGGGATACCAATAAAACCCCTCAGTATTCCGTGCTTTGCCCTTAATGCCAAGGGAGCCACGGGTAGCGAGCCATATGGCCTAGCCGCTCCGCTGGCCCTGGCAGGCGGTGCCCAACGGCCTCATCCACTGCCGGGGAACTTCAAATAAAGCATTCCTTACTTAACTAAAATAAAGTTTAACTTTTTGAATAAAACACTTGAGCCCATCATACGTAAATTTATAAAAATGTTAATGTGTGTATAGTCCCACGTTCGCGTTTCGACGGCATTGAATTTTTTAAAATATGTTATTTGGTAAATAAAAATGAGGTCATGAGCCTTTACAAAGAGCTATCAAAACGACTCGTCAACTCTTCAGGTGATCAGAGGACTGGTGCGTACCTTGGACAACGGATCAGTATGGCAATCCAGTGAGTAAACGTACCTAGCCTTCTAGACACACCTATAGAAGACGGTGACCTAGACTCATTATAGTCTTGAGGGAGAATACAATATAATACATTTTTCTTTCTTGTATTATATAATTTATAATTCCGTACTTTAAAAAAATATTTTTATGCATGTAAATAAAAAAAACTATATTTTAACAAAAACTCGTTATTCTGCACATCTAAATACATTACTGTTACGAGTTGCAGGACTCGAATTAAAATGCCGTTGGAATTATTATTATAGAGTTTATTAGAACTATACAAACACGTATAACACAGGTACAAATATCACCGAACACAAAAGTCCAAACGTAATGCAGAAAGTCGTAATTCAATAACACGCGCAAAGTCCGTCACTAAATAGATTACCGAATGTACACAAGTCTTGCTTCGCTCGTGGTTATCGCTCGACTGCCGCGTCCCTCAATCGGGGCATTGCTTTATACTGCACAGATGCAATATGTCTGCCCGGCCGCGTGGACCGAATTTCCTAGAATCAGTTTGTACTTTAAATCGGACACACCTGTCTAACGACTGCCATAAAAGATTACAATACACGATGGGCTGTTTTCTAATCACAAATTTTAAACACAAAGTAAACAAAAGAAGTCCAAATGCCGAAAGGTAATAAAATGTGTTTTCACAGGTATGCAGGTGTGAATTTGTATTTTTCGGCGTCTAGGTCGTAACATTACATTAATGTCTCTAAATGTTTCATTATTAGTTCTTAGATCTTGAGATTCACCGAAACGTTTATAGGTCGTATTTGAAGACGAAGTTGGAAATTTGAGAATGTTATTTTAGTAAGTTCTAAAAATACTCAGCGACCCAGTTCCCAGAGCTATTATATTATTTACAATACGGTCACGCTAAGCTCAAAATATCTTTTAACTATATTGACGAAAACGACGAACCATAATTTGAGCAATATTGCAACCGGGAGGTTACTGTTCCCAGTTTTTAAATTGTTTCTGTATTTTTGTAAACAGTTATTTGATGAAGATTATGAATTATAATATTTTCGACACCAACAATAAAATACCTTAAAAATTAAACTATACTTTAAAACAAAAAAGATTTAAAAGTGTTATTTAAATACATATTTCATTTACAGGTAAAAATGTAGACCAGATCGCTGTCAGTGTGCCACGTTGTATGTTTTCTCTATTAAGGTTTTTGGAAATAAATAAATTATGATTTAATGTTTTTCCTGTATACGAACGGATTATTAGATCGTGTCTCCATTCAAAAGCGTAAGTGGAACAGAAGCGAAAGAGACACTGGCAGAAAGGCCGCGATTTAACAATATGTGTACAGTTTTACACAACTAATAATTCCTTCATAACGGAACGAATTGTGAAGTGGACATTAGTAGCGGGGGACAATGTACGAATCGTGTAAGCGGAATAGAGCTAAGAATCCAAGCAATACTCTGCCATTTCAGCTTAAGAATAAAGTTCAATATAGATTATTTACATGTCGTCAACCGGTCTGCACTTTTCTGCGCAAACGAAAACTGTCGATCGTAAAAGTTGTGTAAAACTGTCACTATGCGTACATTTGTACAGTCGTTCACGAAAGCGGGTGGTATCGCATCCTTTTTTCGCTCCAACTCCGCTTCTATTGATCGTTATCAACATTGGCGATTAGTTATACTTAAAACTACCCAGAAAAAAAGCAATAGAAACATGTATGTACCATCTAGACATGAACATCATACTAACAATACCAGTACTCACGTGGCTGCCGCTGGCCGTAGGGCATAACGACCGCGCTGCCCTTCTCCGGCCGGAGGAGGCTCTCGGCCTCTGGTCCACTCTGGTGTGCCATCTCCATTGTCTCACAACGCCGATATCATAAACCGGATACTGGCATGTGTGTGTCTATGCGCTATTACGCAGCGTCTGTGGACAAACAAAGCGTCAATCACATAAACTATCATCAACTATTACAGCAGGCCTCCCTGATTAAAAACTAACGATCTTAAAAAAACTACGTTTTAACCGTTAAAATGTAATTTTATTATGTATACTATAGTCGACGCATTACGAACTGAGGCTTCGGGTCATAAATCATATTTATCTGTCTGTCTCGCTCGCACTTACAGGTCTTATGGAGAGGTGTAGTGATGTGCGTAAGAATTGTAGAGTTGCATATCGATAACGGGATAGGTACGATCGATATGCTAAATTATGTTAAGTATTATAAGTCCCGCCACGTAAAAAGAACGCTGAGCGGTAGTGGAGGGGATGTGTCTGCGCAGGTGTCTCAACGCGGGAAGCATGGGTCGACTCGCCCTCGCCCCCTTCATACCACCAATTTGATCGATAAAACGCTCACTGCGCAGGTTCAGAGCCAGCGTTCTTTTTACGTTGCGTGAATAAGAATAATTTTTCGCGAAAATAAAAGTTTTTAATTTGTAAGATAAAATGTTTATTTCGACGTAATCATAGAGAAACTGTATAGATCGTAATGTGGCCCAGAGAAGAGCCGTTTTTATCTTTTCTAGGGATATTTCTTAGTTCTTCAAAAATCCTCATCCGTATCTTCCCCATCTGTGTCATCTTCCTATAGGTTAATTATCAGAGGTGGTGCTTGATCTCTTAAAATAGTTTTCCTTAAGTCCTTATCCACGATAACGCATCGACCCCGTGTGCGCAGGTAGCTACGTATCGATAACGGGTTGCATTGCGTGCACATTCCTACTGTCAGTGATATTTATTGCCCGACGACTCGGTTTAAAATGCGTCGACTATAGTCGCGAAAACTTAAGAAAATACTAACGATCTTATTCATATTGTTACAACTTAGGCTCCGATAAACCCAAATTCCACGTACAGTCTGTAAAAGCACATTTTATTACCTGTCGGCATTTGAACTAATTATAATCCTTTTATGATAGTTTTCTTTTGTTTACTTATTTATTGGCATACGTTTCTAGAGAAAAGCCCATTGTTTTATTGTACTATAACGACCTTCAGCATTACGTTTGGATTTGTTGTGTTCGGTTATATTTGTACCTGTGTTATACGTGTTTGTATAGTTCTAATAAACTCAACAATTTCAAAGGCATTTTAATTCGAGTCCCGCAGCTCGTAACAATATTGAGTTAGAGTAAGTTTCAACGCTTCTTAAAGAAACGTTCAAACTTACTGTAACTCAATATAAATAAGACCGTTAGGTACTGGAATAATATACTCCTTTGTAAACCATAGCATTAAGCCTTGTATTATCGTATAGTCATACATACCATGTGGGATTATAAATGTAAAATGTTTCCGAACGCATGAGTGGTTGGTTATATTATTATTGTATATAGTGTTTCAGAACGATGTAAGAGTGAGATGGATAGATAATGAATGAAAGCAAAGATAAACAATAGACAATGGAATGAAAAGACAAGAGACGATCGAACGGGAGCATGGGAAGAGAGCTTAAGCTGAAGGAGGCTCTGCGATGTTAATGTTTTTAAGAAGATGTAAAGATTAAAAATTTGTTTATTGAACTGAACAGTATTACTTATTCCACCGCTAGATAAAAAGTTCGTCTGTATATGTATTTACCACTAAAGTATTCTAGTAGCGTTACGCTTATATACTGGTTATCCAACGAGATAAAGTGGGCAGCATTGTAGGCCCTACTCATAGAAAATAGTAACCAAAGCCCAGTACTCTACTTATTCTAGTCTTACGAGATTAAAGGTAAAATAGAATATAACTTGTAATAGAATTACTAGAGAATATATTTTCTGCATTATATTTTTAGTTTTAGGTATACATACTTGATAACTCTGTTAACCTTTTGGACGGATTTGGATTTCAAAAACAATCACGAAGGGAGTAAAATAAGGAATACAAAAATGTATGAACACACCGTAATTCTTCAAATTATGAATATTTATATCTCGGCTTTTGGTAAATAATAAAGAAAAACGACTTTCACTGTTTCAGCGTTACAGTTTGTTTTGCTTCATTCGAAAATGAAACGTAATGCGGAATATAGCTAGCTAGTCGCGGATAACAACAGCTAGTAAACTTTGGGCTGTTTTTTCAATCATCGGTTAATCAATAATTAGGTAAATTATCAGTCCAATAAATTATAACCTGGCTGAATTCAAAAGTGAAACAAATCAACTGTTTTATTCATGCAACTGTCATTTTTAATTTTCCCATGTTCTGTTTTATTCTATAGAATAACTTTTATCTGGTGATTCAAAAATTGGTCCTTAATGGACGAGAAAAAAAAACCGACTTCAAAAACTAAAAAGTATAAAATAACTTATTTCTAAAGCTATTTTTAATTGTAATATCTTATTTTTAATATATATTATCTAAAACATCTTAAAGTCGGTGCTTAGTAATTTTCAAAATATAGAAATGTTTATGTTTTATTTCGCAGCGACTTCAACATGTTTTAGATAATATATATTAAAAACAAGATATTATAATTGAAAATAGCTTTCGAAATAAGTTATTTTATACTTTTTTGTTTTTGAAGTCGGTTTTCTTAAACGAAGTTTTTTTTATTTCTTACTTTTTAGTGTCTAGCTATGGGTAGGCCTACGAAATGTGCCGCGCGTCTTAAAAAATATAGGACCCAAGAAACGGGAACGGAAATTTTTTCATAAAAAAATATTCTTAAAATGAAAACTACTGGGCCAAACTATGTTAAATTTTTAGGAGACCAAATGGAAACTATTCCGCATCAAACTACAGAAGAATCACGTAAATCGGATCATAAATCTCAGCGTAATCGGTGTACACACGGAACAGAATTGAAAAAAATTTCATGAATAATGTTCATAAACTGAAAACTACTGGGCCAAACTATGTTAAATTTTTAAAGGACCAAATGGCAACTATTCTGCTTCGAACTAAAAAAGAATCACGTAAATCGGATCATAAATATCAGAGTAATAGGTGTACATATATAAAAATAAAAATACCGATCAAGGCGAGAACCTCCTCCTTTTGGAAGTCGGTTAAAAATGTATTAAGAATAAAATAGTAAGTATACAAATATAACGCATATGTAATAATAAATCAGAATTTTGAAGAAAAGAAAGCAAATAAATAAATAATTGAAAAAAAAAGAAGCAAACTCCTTCATTTTTCCTAATGCCTCTGCTAATGCGCCGTAATGCTTTAACTAATGATATAACAAAGCCATTACCGCAGACGCATCATTTTTAATGCATTATTTGACATGTGACATTGTTTATGACGAACTATACCAATGTAGGTAATGGTTAAAACGTTAGTATTTTAACGCCATAAATAAGACTCATTTGAACATAGTCACTAACATTAACCCAGATGGAACAGAAGCATAAAAAGAAACATAAAGCAACTTAAACAAGATATTGTTCTCGAAAACCAGTAATCGGCTATCTGATAATAATAGGGATGCGGACACATGTTACTATAAATTATAAATAATACTGTTACGAGCTACAGGACTCGAATTAAAAATGCCGTTGGAACTACTGTAGAATTTATTAGAACTGTACAAACACGTATAAAACAAATACAAATAAAACTGGATGCAACCAGTTCACACTGCACGATTCAATGCAATTCGACACGCGCAAAGTCCGTCGTCTATATCGCTAATCGAGAGTACTACAAACGTCTTACTCGTCTCGTAGCCGACGCTTGACTGCTCACCCCTCCATTCGGGCATTATCTTATACTAACTACACAGTACAAAAAAAATTGGCCGCGCGCACTGAGTTTCCGAGAAATAGTAATTTGCACACCTGGTTATCTATTCCTGCGAACGGCCAATAAGTCGAAAACAATAACAATAAGGATTAGTTCGACGCTAATGATGGTCATAAAACAAGTAGGAAAACAATAGCATGTTTTTCTTAATTACAAATTCTAAACATAAAAGAATTCCTAAATCCGGGAAGACAATAAACTGCGCTTACGACAAGCAGCTGTGCGTTTATCTTTGACGGCATGTAAGAATACTTTTTAAATATAAAAGAACAGGCTTTAAATTAACATCATATTACTTTTAAAATATCATGATAGAGATAATTTTAATTACTTTCCAAACAATAATTATAATTATATTATAATAAATAATGTGCTGCTATTTGTCTTCTTTTACTCGTACATACTTATGACTTCAAAAGTCACTACGTTAGTATCAAATTTACTATATTTAGCTGTGACGTTTTCCAAGTTTATGAATAGAAAAATTTCCGTTGATTAGAATGTCCACTCCCTTATTATAGGTACATGTTTATACATATGTATTAGCTGTAAGTTTACCATAAGGCTACCATACCATTAAGGCTTGTAAGAACGTCCTTGAGGATTTTTCGGGTGATAGTGGATTCCATACACGCGGCCGTTTTTCAAAAACATTATTATTTTATTGTGAATAAAAAAAGTAGTATTTAGAAAATAATAAAACCAAATTTATCTGTCTTTAATAAAGATGTAGATATTTTTTATCCTGTTTTGATAAAAATTGAAGGAGTAAAATGGTTTTATGTCAATAATTTTGAGGTAACTTGGTCATTTTTTCTTAACTTAAAATAACTATAGAAAAAATACGGAACAATCACGTTACGTCTCATATCGTGTAAATGTATGATATTTTTTTTTTGGTAAATTATCGATCAGTAAATAAAAGAAGTTGTTTCGCTTGCACCCCACTTTCAACCTTTAGCAGCAACAGGAGCCTTAAATAACAAACACAGCTGTGACAGCCGGGGCGGCTGCCACTCACCTCGAGGCCCTGAAACGCCGCATATGTCTTTACAGCGGATACATATTTGTGGCTTTCGGGTTTGAGTCTGCTGGGACTCACTACCCATATCTATCTCTTAACGCGACTGATTGAGGTCTTGCGTGACTGAAAGACTACCATGTACCTGGGGCAAAGCATCACCGTTGCCATCCAACGTGGAAATGCGGCCAGCATTTTGGGAACGCTCTCCGCCGACAGCGATTTGGAGTAAACTTTTTATTTACAGATTTATTTTGTAAGTTAAGTTTTACAAGGTTTTACTGATTGAATATGGAAAGCCGCCGTTAGAGTATTATTTCACAAGGCGTGTAGCTTGGTGATTAGTGCACTCGCTTCTCAACTCATAGGGTGCAGGTTTAAATCCGGACTGGAAAGCAGGCACCACTTAAGCAGGTTTCATGACCTAATGTACATAATGTTACAATTACCACGTGCTAACGGTGAAGGAAAACATCGTGATGCAACCTACACATTGGACAATCGATGTGTCCGTTCCTATCGGAAGGCTCGAGCCCAGCTGTGGGACCTTTATGGGCTGTTATTATACGTCGTCGTCGTCAGCCAATCACAGCCCACTACTGAACTAGGCCTCACCAAGTTGGTGGCACTCATCCCGGTCCAGCACCTACCAGCGTCCTTGCGCAGGTTGTCAGTCCCTCGGGCTGGAGAGGGTCCGACACTACGTTTACCAAGACGCGGTCTCCACTGCAGGACTCGTCTACTCCATAGGCCATCGGTCCTGCGACAGACGTGATCAACCCAAGGCCACTTCAACTTGCTAATTTTGCGAGCTATGTCGGTTACCTTGGTTCTCTTACGGATATCCTCATTTTTCAATTATATCCATAAGAGAAACACCCATGTTATGTTGTACAGTATTGTTGTTATTTTACAGTATAATTTAATTTACTAGCTGCGTCCCGCGGTTTCACCCGCCTGGTGATGGAAAATCGTTATATTTTGGATAATTCACACTATATCTTCATAAATTATAGCCTATGTGTTATTCTGATGTATAAGCTATATAATATAAAGTTTCATCAAAATTCAATTGGGTAGTTTTTGCGTAAAAGAGTAACAAACATACTTCCATACTTTCGCGTTTATAATATTCTTAATTTATAATTTGTTATATTTATATTTTTTGTAGCTAATTTAAATAAAGTAAATAAAAAGTATAAAAGAAAAGATTATCATAATAGGTATATCTCTATCCCGCCCCGAGGCTGAGGAAATTAAAAAAATAGCTAGATTATATAAATTCAGACTTAATTTATTTACGCTGTTCGACGTGCCTGATTAGGACGCCTAATTTTATTTTAGTACGAAATTTCATTCGTCGTTCAAAATACTCGGAAAAAGTAGGCTTTGTGTAGACTGGAGAAGACGCAAAGATTTTAAATAAAGTCTTAGGGCCGATTTTTCAATAATCAGATAAAAATTAACAGTCGGATAAATTATAACCTGACTAAAATTCAAAAGTGAAACAATTCAACTGTTTTATTCATACAACTGACATTTTTGATTTTCCCATGTTGTGGCCTATTTTATAGAATAACTTGTCTGGCGATTGCAAAATCGGCCCTTAATCAATTTACGGAATATCTAAACTTACATATTAAACTAGACGATGTTTTAAATATCTAAACACACAATCTAACTAGTTGTATTCAAAAATTTGTCTCGTAAGAAAAACAGGGTTAGATTATTTTTCTACATTTAAAAACGAAATATATACTCAAATAATGGAATAAAATAATAATTTAGAATAATCAATCATTAGTCTCAACGTGTCCTTATTGCATGACAACATAACATACATTACAATTTTCCGAATAAGTTTTATGCTTCTAAAACATTGATGTAGCAATTTGCTACATCAATGTTCTAAAAGCACAGAACTTACAAAGACAACAAAAACTTTCCTCCACCAATGTCAAAAATATATTAACTTACTTTTTTCCTGTGTAAAAAAAACTATTTCACATTTAATAACGTTGAATATTGTACGTAATTCACTGTTCACGCAACACAAGCACAACTATCAACAACCATGAATGGACTGTCGAAATATTATCTTAATATCTTTAAATATTTTTAATGTTATCAAATTATACAATAGGATTATTATTACCTTGTTATCAAGTTACCAAGCGCTTGTTATCAA
Source organism: Dendrolimus houi (assembly GCA_039645545.1). Taxonomy (NCBI): domain Eukaryota; kingdom Metazoa; phylum Arthropoda; class Insecta; order Lepidoptera; family Lasiocampidae; genus Dendrolimus; species Dendrolimus houi. The sequence continues at coordinate 10,594,148 of CM077139.1, forward strand.
TAAGAAAATTAGCTATAAATTAACAAGATTGTCGGTTTTCGGTCGTCATCAAACATTTTATCATCCACAGAACTGCAAAAGATTGCGCAACATCTGGTTTTGCATGAAATAGCGCCTGTTACAAATGCCATACGCAGCTTTCTGGCGCAAACAATACTTGGTTGCATTTTTGATGTTGTTACCATTTGTTACTAGGATATGCCCGCGATTTCGACCACGCTTGACTTGAAATTCTTGCGGGATTCCCGAGACACAAAGTACCGCTGCAAATAAAAAAGAATGCAAGCTATCGTTTTAGTGAAAACTGTGTCGGAATAAGCTAATTTTTGTGCACCCGAACAATTCGAACAGCTCTCGGGCAAATTCCCGGGACAAAAATATCACATATTTGACTACATAAAATTTGCTACCGATCAGTGAATGAATCACGTTGGAATTAGTTTTTTTTTATTTAGCCATTCTAAATCATTCCCAGAAAAATTCACGGGATAAAAAGTAGAGCAGATTTTAAGTCTAAAAATTAGCTGTCGATCAGCGAAAACCGCATTGCAACCGGCCCAGTAGTTTTTACGTGAACCCCGAACAAACAGACAAGAAATCTAAAAAAAAATGCGTCGTGTTCTCCGTCTATATCTAGTCCAGTAGCTTTTTTTTTAAATAGCTTCAATGCACAGATATGGTATGTTACAATTTTATATTATAGATTTTTTTATTAGGAAATTGTAGATATTGTAATTTTTTTAAATAAATAGATTTTGTAGAAAAATAAAAATATAAACTAAGAAATATTTGCTCAAAAAATTACAAATTAGTGAATATCTTGTAACGTGCCAAGAAAAACGCCTAAGTGTAAAAATATAGTCTAAAATAAGTAAAAAAAAGCGATATTTAACCTTAAATTAAAATAATAAGGCGATAAGAAACAATAGGCTTATTTTGTCTAAAAATGTTGTAATTGAAGTTTTGTGTCTTTTATTTCGGTGAGCAATAAAGTGTTACAATCTATCCAAAGCAAATTAAAAAAAAAAAACAACGCTTGTAAATCTTCGAAAAAATACATCTAATTGGAATACAAGTTCGAAGTATTAGCAAGCGAAGCCAGGTGAAAAGCTGGTAATAAAACTATGAACGATAACTTAAAAATCATTCCCATGTATATAGAGATGTGGCGCAACTCATAACGCATTTGACTTGGTCGAACCGCGGGGTCAGCTGTCAATTGAATGATTCAATCAACACAGCATTCACGATCTGTATTGAGTTTCGCTGATAAAGAGCCCGCTATTTTTCGCGTTGTGACTGTCATTTGTTAATTAATGGCCTTTGCTAGGAAGCTTTGTACCTATTTGGGTTTGTTTTGAAAATTCGCAATATGACATTTTGGTTAAGCTTTGGTTTCGTGCTATAAGATTATCGATGGCTCGCTTCCCCCCTCCACCTATCCTATCCCCCTATTAAAATCCCATATCCCATTGCTGCTGTGCGATCCCTCTACATCATTCTCTTTATCCCATCCTATAAAGGCTGGCAGCGCGTTGGCTGGTGGCCCCTGGTGTTGCAATCGCTTATAGGCGACGGTAACCACGTTCCATCATCTGGGTTATCCGCCTGTTTTCCAGCTTAGCAATAGAAAAAATATGGCAGCAACCATTAACAACGTCTGCCTTCACGCGTCCGGCCATCTTCGGTCGCGGACCAGGCGATGACGCGTATTATTTACGTCGCCTCACTCACCGTTATAAAACCTTTCATTTATATATAATAGGTTGGGGGAAAAAGTCTTTTCGCATATAGTATGTATGAACTTGTAATAAAATCTCTTTGGCTATACCATTTGTATCTCAGTCAGATACAAATGGTATAGATAGATAGGTTTTGGTATCATTAAAAAGTTTTAATTTTAAAGAAGACAATTCCAAATTCAAATTAGGAAAATGTGTGATTTTCATTTGTTTTTCTTATTGTTAAAATGAGTGAATCTAATGAAGAAATTCGATACATTTTAAAATTTTACTACAAAAAAAGGTGAAAATGCAACACAAGCAGCGAAAAAAATTTGTGATGTTTATGGACCTAATGCAGGATCTGTGAGAGTAGCGCAAATTTGGTTTAATCGTTTTCAATCCGGAAATTTTGATATCAAAGATGCACGTCGCTCTGATCGCCCTGTTACGGACAAAAATGATGCCATTTTTTAAAAAGTAGAGCAAGATCGGCAGATTAGTAGTTACGATGTAGCTGGAGAACTGGGAATTGACCAGAAAACGGTTTTGGCGCATTTGAAAAAAGCTGGGTACACAAAAAAGCTCGTTATTTGGGTGCCCCATGAGCTCACTGAAAGAAACCTAATGAACCTTGTACTCATTTGTAATTCTTTATTACGATGTAATGAAACCGAACCATTTTTGAAGAAGCTGATAACTGGTGATGAAAAGTGGATCACGTACGACAAGAACGTGCGAAAAAGATCGTGGTCAAAGGCCGGTCAGGCTTCACAGACTGTGGCGAAACCCGGGTTAACTCGCAACAAGGTGGGATTGGAAGGGCATTATTAATTATGAGCTGTTACCGCCAGGCAGGACCATCAATTCTGAACTGTACTGCGAACAACTGATGAGATTAAAGTAAAAAGTTGAGAGAAAGCGGCCGGAATTAATCAACAGAAAGGGTGTTGTTTTTCACCATGATAACGCTACACCTCACACATCTTTAGCCACTCAGCAAAAATTACGAGAGTTTGGCTGGGAGGTGTTAATGCATTCGCCGTATAGTCCTGACCTTGCACCTTCAGATTTTCACCCGTTTCGGTCTCTGCAGAATTCCTTAGGCAGTGTCAGGTTAACATCACGAGAGGACTGCCAAAACCACTTGTCGCAGTTTTTTGATCAGAAGCCCGAAAATTTTTATAGCAATGGGATCACATCCCTGCCTACAAGATGGCAAAAAGTTATCCAACAAAATGGCACCTACATACTTTAGTCAAATGTAAATAAACTTTATAAAAAAACCTTTTAATTTTTTACATAAAATGCGAAGAAACTTTTTCCCCAACCTAATATCACAAGGGAAGAACAATACTAGGAATAGTAATCGCACCGTAAAAAACCTAACTCTAATAAGTCCTAAATTCTACTTGACTTCATAATGCCACAGGTCATTTTAATTATTCTCTCAAATTATAGCGTAATAATAATTAAATATATTTTTGGACCAAATCAGTCAAAATTGTGATCCTTTATATAAGTACACGAGCAAAACTTAAATGCGTCCTTGAAGTTCGTTCGTGTCATTGCGCTGTACACAGTTATAAGATTCACAAGCAGAGTTGAGAGGGGAAAATGTTGAGCTCTCGCTCGATCGCAATTCATACTCACATGCCATCTCTTTCACACAACACAGCGTAAGGTGAGATGAACGTTAACATTTGACTGCACATGCGCAAACTCACCGAACGAACTTCACTCGAAGCGCATTTAGGTTTTGCGCGTAATGGACGATTCTTTTATATACACTGAATATTTCCAATAATAAAATTGTAAAAAGCGTGGACTAATTAATTATCTGTGACAACATTTAGTTACTCGTGTGCGATATAGAAGCTTTTAAGAGTATTTTTAAATTTTTTTACTGGGGGTTTGTCATTCTTATTGTAGTGCTTTTTTCTATTGTCCCTACTCCATATCGGATAAGATTATAGTTTTTAAATGTGGCCAAATGCGTCTTATTTAAAGCATTAAAAATCGTTAACGAATAACACATTAAAGCAACGGTCCATGTTCGTGAAACAGTCAATAACTATAATATTATCCCAGATGTAACAATAACATACAATGTAGTATACATTTTATGTAGATATTTTGTCAAATTAGCTACATAGCTGTAGCCTTCATGGTCATAATGAGACACCTATTTCGTACTGCTATTACATTGAAATTTCAAACCAAACTAAAACAGTTATTTAAAACTTTATTAAGCTTATGTTGACATTCTTAAAACATAATATAAAATGATTATCCAAGGATTATGAAGGCTAATAAAACGTAACATAAAATAGACACCAGAAGGTTTACTTTGAACTTTTGAATCATAGACAATTCCAGTTTTTTACTGTATTGCCTTGCTGGGTAGTCCTATTTTGATAGATAGATATCACTTGTATTAATTAATTCAACTTTTTCATACCTGTAACTTACAAATAATAGAAAATTATTAATGATTTATTTAACCATCTTCTTCTTTTAAAATATGGCTTTGCACAATTTGTCAAGTATTCATGAATAGAATTTATACGTTATTTTGCAATTATACAAATAAATGTTTACAGGTACATACAAATATTAGCTATTAGAATTTTACAGGATCAAATATTTATATCCAATCTCAAGAATTTAATGTCCATACTTAGAAGAAGGAAAATCTTAATTTATAACAAGCACTGTCAAATTCATAACTATTTTAGCTAGTTCTAAAGTCTAGTCTTGTTCTAGTAACTTAGAGGACTTTTAATTCTTTACTTTGATGTTACTACTCCATCTAGGAGAATGATAGCGTGTTTCATGCAGATGTAGATGGTTTTAATATGTTATTTGCGACACAACATTGTTATTAATTTTTTAATGACTTTAAACATCCATAAATAACATATGTATATACTCTAATGTAGCTAATCATTAACAATGTTATTATTTACACTATAGACAAGACGCATTTGGCCCAGTCACTAACTATAACATTATCCCAGATAGAGCAGGGACTTGACGAGATAGTTCTGTTATAGTATGCCAAAATTATAAAATAGAAGACTTTCACAAGAAATAATTGAGACCATAATTGTTTTGTAATTCATAATGTATAATATAGAAAAGAAGTAACAGCTGCAAAATTCATGAGGGTGAATGCAATGTAACACAAAAGGCATTATGCATGTGAATGAGTGTGAGTCATTTAACTTTTTTTAAACACAAAAGACAGGATGTAGGGCTTGACACTGTGTACTTTAGCCAGAACATTTAATAGCATTCAACATTACAACAATATTAGTAAATAAATATAAATAAATAATCTTTAAATAGTACAAACAATGTCAATTTCCTCGTATATATGTCTGCCTGTATATCTGCAAACTCCATCTAAACTATGCAACACATATTTTAATGTGGTTTTCACCATCAGTAAATTTTTTCAAAGAAGGTTTATATACATTTTTTTTATTTATATTTTTTTTTTCATACATATAGCTTATGCCCACAGCTTTGCTCGTGATATATAAAAACCTAATTAACTTTTTATGTAAGTACAATAGAGCTGCCCATTAGGGTATGTATGCCACAGAGAAAACTATTTTTTGTATTGCCTGAAGCAGGCAAAAAATAAGTTAAACAATAGAATAAATACTAAGGCTTTCTATGTAGTTTCACTTACATAAAATTCAGATTGGAGTGTAGAATCTATCCTATTTATCAGTATAAAATTATCATAATATATCATTTCTAACATTTTCATTATTTTAGTTTTTGAACCCTTGGAATTTATAGCTGACTCCTGGGGGTCAATATAGATCACTTGGGGAATCAATACTTTAAAAGATTAAAAAAGAATAATACGAACATAATTTGAAACACAGCTAGAATCAAAAGATTTAAAATATCTTTTTGACCTAGAGAACCTACTTTAAATATGTTAATTGTATAATACATTTACATTCATGATTCATTTATTATTATTTATATAAAACTAGATACAAGAATTTATTAGCAGACATTATTGTATATTCATTTCTACAACTGCAGAATAGCTAAATATAATAATTGTATCTATACAGAGAAATAAAATTGAAGTGCCTGTCTGTAATGTCAAACTAACCACTTTTTACTAAATGCATATATAAAGTATATATGAAAATTATATCAAAAACACAATTTTTTCAATTTTTATCTGTCTGTCTGATTGCTCCAACTAATAATCTCTGAAATGGCTGGACTGATTTGGACAGAACTTTTACTGCCAGATAGCTGATGTTATAAGGAGTAACCTGGGCTACTTTTTTTAGGGTTCCGTGAAAATAAAATCTAAGCACACAAAGTCGCAGGCACAGCTAGTAATTATATAAAAATAATAAAACAACAGTATATAACAAGAAAAACAACACAACTTGGTAATCTATCACGAGTCCAGTCTTTATGGACAATATATGAACAATCTATAACATTATCTAATTATTACAAAGTAAGGCTCTATCATAATTTGTAAATATACATATTCATATATATAATATATATTAGTATATATTAATGCGGGATTTATATAGCAAAACACAGAACTTTGAGAACTATTTTATTTGAATTCAGATCGAAGACTACTGAGCTAAATTACAACTAACTATAAATTATGATTCTCACAAAATAATTACCTACCCTAGAGGAGTGCTACTATGACATGTGCAATCAAAGTTGTAGTGAGAATGATAGTTCAATGATATGCCTGTTCGCAAAATTGAGATCTATCAATACTGTGATTACTAATTGGATATATAAATATCCTGTCATTTGGGTTAGGAAATAAGTTTTTAGGGTCCACAAAGAAGTTTTGAATGAATAATGGGAAAACAAAAATATGTTTGATAAACAAGGTTATGCCACTTTTGTACATAACAAAGTGTGATTTATGTTTAGGAATTCACTTAAGCTTAATATATAAATACTAAAACTGTTTCTGACTTTAGTAAACAAATTTTGAATTAGTATATTGATTTTTAAATAGGAAAATAGCTTTTTTTTGTATATTGCAACAATGGTTACAAATTGGTTGTGACACTCACTTGGCTTGGGGGCTTTAGTCGAAAGTCACGACCAGTGACTAGAACGGTGGGTTAGGTTAGTTTATAGACTTTAAACTAGAGCCAGAAGAGACTGGTCACCATGTCACAATATAACAAAACAAATATCTCAAGAACTATACGTCTCCTAGACATGGGGATTGCAGACGGGAGAAATAGTACCCCCCATAACTTAAAATTCAGTGACCACTAATCTAAAGTTTAACCTATTATAGAAATATACAACGTGTTTGTCTGGCAATTATTTAAAAAAAAAACATGTAAAACACAGATTAATTTTTCGGTTGGTTACAAATCTTTCTTAGAAGTTCTGTTACTAGGTGTTTAAACATTGTGTTTCAATAGAAAATCGTAACTTTAGAATAAATCATTTCTTTCAGATGTTTTAGTTTTATGCGACGCGAAAACGCTACACGCAGGAGAATAATTAACCGTTGTTTACTTTTTGTGTAGCAAGGTACCTACAGAAAGCTACATTCCGACTCCGACGGGTAAGTCAATGACAAGACACCCTGTCAAGTAACAAATATATTTCTCCATCAATCGGTAACTGTTTCCTAGAAAACTTTCTATAAAAGATATTGAGATATGTATTATCTAAAAATTATGCATACAAATTACACATTTAATATAATGAATGACCATGTGCCAATAAGAAATAAAGATAAACGTGCTACATTGAGCGCGTGGTTGTTTTATAAACATAAGGTCTTTTACTTACCAAATCATAACAGAGTCCGAAGGAATTAGTCAAAAATGGAGGACATGACGTTGATGCCGCTAAATTATGTTTTTACTATCTATTTAACTGTAAAGGAGCAAAAACTAAAACACGTGCAACACAACCACCCCCGACCGTGGCGTTCATTGCACTTAATTCAGTGTTGCCAATAAAACTCATTAATTATCATCACTAACTATAATTTTCAAATCACTTGAATTGGAATAAAAATAAAATTAGAAAAGTATTTATTTCATTTTTTCTTTGCAGGTATCAGGATTGAATGAGCGACGTTGTTAATCTAATTAAATTATGGTATTTTGACAAAACTTAGAAATCAATATATTTTTAGTATGTCAACATTTTTGAATAGATGCGCGTGAAATTTTTTGGCGTTATGAGTTTTTGGCGGGAACTGAAGAGTTGGGATTGTTGTGACTTACAGATTTATTTTGTAAATATTAAGTACTTTAAAATAAACTATACTGAGGATATTATAATTTTTGAGTATTACTACTCAAAAACTATTAATATCCTCTCCTTATGTCTTTATTTGAGAAAGTGAACTGTGTGTGTAGTCAAATGTGGCCTTCGTGTTATCACAAGAACTCCGTTGATTGGTATCAGTTGAAGCTTCATCATAAGACTGGTTCAAAATACTTTGTAGTTTTTTAAACAAAATCGTAAAGTATTATCAAACTAATGATTTTAGAGCACTCTTATTTAGAAAAAATTATATTATTGGTTAACAATTAGTAATAGCTGTCGGATATTAACTGTTTATAATGAAACATATTTCTACGAGCTATCACAGGTACTCAATCTAGAGTAGAGACTACATTGTTTGGCGTCAGTCTTAAAATTTAAAAAATCCTCTGACTAGACTATATGTTCTCCCTAGCCCCAGTTCCTTTGCCTACCGTTGTGGCGAATTTAATAATAACAATAGCAAAAGGATGATTGTTTGACATTTTTGACAACTTAATTTTTTTTTACTATTTTCATTTCTTTCTCTGAATTCTCTCATCTTTGTGTTATTTATGGTTCCTAATCCTATAGCAGTCTGTGTTGGTGGCGATAGGTGGTGTTCTATTCTATTTTTAAAAAAATGTTGAAAAAGGAATACGTTCTAAAAGATAATTAAAATAATAGTGATTCCTAGTACTGGTAGTATTCCTTCTGTGATAGTGATTTTCTTTTGTTTCAATTACGGGTACACACAAAGTATAAATTACACGTAGAGCGCCATATACTTAGCAAATTTAAAATGGTTAATTCGAGCTTAGCATACGAAATACTGTTATATATAAATTCATTTTATTTCGGCCTCTTCGCAACGTGTGAGCTAGGCACTCTGATATTAAAATCGGTATTGATCATAGAGAAGTATGAGGTGGAAAAAGATCCCACAAGGCTTGGACAAGATTATGGAATGTTGGTTGGCCTCTTCATTATAGAGGCTACCAGGCTAATTTTAGGTCGGAAAGGAAGTCTCAGTGAAAAAGGTAATTTCCAATTTCACACTACATATTTTCACTGCAGTTTAGTCTTATAGTGGTCTGAGATAGTACTTGAAGGTCTGAATAATATTGAAATGATATTCCAAATTTTGACCTAGAATAGTGGCATATTGTATGCGAGGTAATTGCCTAACTCACTCTCTAGGTGAAGGATGCTCTTGATATTCTTGCAGTGAACTTGATAAAAAGGCTGCAGATTTAGTTTATCGGGAATGCAAGCTAATATACTCAAATCCAGTTTCAAAGCAATGCCCTGGGAATAAACCTAGTCACTGGCTTATAGAGCTGGCTAAATGGATCTAGAGCTCTATAATACATCCTGCATTACTATTAATGTAAAAATCTATTGACAGGCTCTAGATTCATTTAACAAGGGTATAAGCGTCAAAGGCTGGCTTGTAACAACTCTGTATGACTTATGTTCCGAACTAGTTCAGTGATGTACAGCATGATGGTTTTGGAGAAGTTTAAGTATATTCACAATGACTATAAATATGGCAATCACAATTTGGAATGATAGGATATATATATAATACACTTATCAGAAAGAAAAAAAATATATTTATTACTCTGGACTGACTGTTATTTGTTTAATTCTTGATTATAGGAAATCAACACGATCAACTAAGCCAGTGGCTGCTACTCGGCTATCCAGTGCTAAAATTTTAAATAATGGGTGGGGTAGTGGGCAGAGGGAAGGTATACTTAATCTTTCTGCTACTCCTAGGGTCCAGAGTTCTTGAAACATTTATTTTTGGTAAACATACCTATTAACCTATTTTTTCACTAACATTATTGTTATATTATATATATATGAACAGTCGGTTAGGTTAGGTTATCTCTAGACCAATGCGCACGAGCCGAGAGGGTGACACAAGCATGCTGAGGTAGCGGCCTGCGAGTGCCAAAACATACTGGTAGCCATTTTACTATTTATTTTATACACGATTTATAAAAGTTCATCTTTACTGTCCGCTATTTTGAATATTTTCATGGTTACTCTTGTAGTGGATGTGAATGTGCTCTATTGTGATTTTTCTTCATTTTTTGATGACATATACTGTTTTTTGGTTCTTTTTCTGTTGATTACTGGCCTTCTTTTTGATTTCAAAAGGATTGTTCAACTTTGTAAGTGCAATATTAGTGAAAAAATAAGTGAGGCTATGTTTATTAAAAAAATAAAGATATCCGGACCATTGGGGTTGTAGTAGGGGTAAGTATGCCTCTCCCTTCCCCATTCCACCACCCGCTACTTAAAATTCGTGCACCGGATAGCTGTAGATTTACCTAACCGGTTCCTATATCTTACTATTCATTTGCATGCCCAACCATTGGTTGAATTTTAACATTACTTGTATGGAGCTTATATCAAATTTTAACTGATGGTAAGGCAAATGAATGGTCGGTAAGATATAGTCATTTACCCTTACACTACACTAAGTCTCTACATACAAAAAATATCTACAATTCTACATAAACTATGTTAAGCCAATTAACTTAAAAATTAATTATGCAAGCGATTATAGACTGTGTAACTAATCGCTGCCAGATGGGATTGTGCCCAGAAAGCTGGCTGCATTACCTGCTGTATAGTGATGCTTATTTGTTGAGCTAATTTTTATGTGAAGAGTTTTAATTACTTAAAATAGATCACGTAGATCTATTATTCCCTGCAACCCATCGAGCTTTTGTTAGTGGCCCACCTGGTCTACTGCGTAATTGTATAATATAATGGATTTACATTTGTAATACCTCTGGTTTTGCAAATGTCTAAAGTATATCCTAGTAGTAGAAAAACACCTTAATAGTGCTGTAGTTCATAGCAAAAGAAAAGTTGAGTACAGCCATGGAAGATGGTACAGCTGATCCAGATGGTATAGAAGTGTAGATAGACAAAATTCTTAAAAACTAGTTTTACCAGGACATTCATCATTTCTATTTTTGAAGCTTTCAATCCATTAAAGATAAGTAAAACTGCATTAATGCTATGGTTGTAGTATCTATAAACTCTTTCCTGTGGCACCCATATAAACATGAGAAATGGGCACAGGTTTAGATTAATATAGCATAGTCTGATGTTTGAATACCCTGTGGCCTCTGCTTGGAGGTTAGGAGCAAGTGTCCCATATTCCCCCTTTGGGTGTCCCACACTCTCTCCGGTGTCCTCCTACCAGGCCTGAGGATAGTGTGGAAAGGCATTCTCCTTGCATTATCTAAAAAAAATTGGTATAGAAGTATAAAAATTTATATTATCAATTTGTGTTTTCCAGATATACCAGTGATGTTCTCAGTCCTGTTGACAGTGCCATCTATAGTTGGAGTCCTGTATCTTCTAATTTGGCAAGTAGTAGTGCTCAGAATAGAGTACATTTGGTGCACTCTGATGCTGGTTCTGCAGGTTCTTGAGTTTGTATTTGCTTGTATGTTCATTGTTACATTATGTAGGGGGCCTTCATATGATTAGAGCTTGAAGTATACAAACTAGTGTTATATGTAATTAATAATTTTAGCCATAATATTTTGGAGTTCAATTGAGTGTTACCATTTTTGAAAAATGTATTCCCAATGTTATTTAATCAAGTTTTGCCATCTAAGAAAATGTATACCTGTAGTATTTACAATATTAGTACTATATTGATGTTTATTATGGGTCCAATAGTATTTATTTCATATTGGACAAAAATAAATATGTATAGAAATAATTTTCCAACAGTTGGGAACTGTTGAAGTAGTAAAATTTATTTGTCAGTAGAAAAATATATATTTTATATGGCACTTACGACTGTTATTGCAATGTAGCACCCCATTAGAGAAATGCCAAACTGTATTCGAAATGTACATGAGAAAGTTAAAGGTTAGTAACAAAGCTTTAAATTCTTTGATTTTTAATTAATTTATTTTTATTTATTCATTTCTAATTCAAAAATATTACAAAACTTTATAAGGCCATCATGAAGCATCTTGTGATCTACAAATTTTAGGAAGCAGGGTTACTTGATGTATCATAATTAACATGTTAAATTGAAATAATCACTTCTAACTTGTTCTTTTTTGAAGTGTTATGGCTCAATGCAAATAGCATTAGTTTTGCCATAGTCACTGAATGGACTTAATTGCTTCTGTAACTATTGTATTTTCAAAAAGACTATAATGATTTCATAATCTCTTTGTCTAGTCATTATATCTAAAATTGTTATTATATACTTTGTTTATATACTTAACTAAAACTTATATACGCACAAATGTACGTAGACTTGCCAGTATTTAAAATGTATCAGAATTGCTAATGATGTTATGATATAAAATACCAAAGATGTAAGAATGACTGTTACACTAAATATTAATGTACTTACTTTAAATCAAATGCAGAAATTGAGTTAGCTATACCATCATAGTCAGAGCTGGCCAAGAGTCCAAGCCTCATGGGTTCATATCTACAGACCTATTACTACCTGTGCATAAAAAAACTTCTTGCAGAAAAGTCTTAGCAGTAGACATAGGTAACTCAGTCAATTTCCTTGCATTATCTCAGCTACTCAACTCACTGCTCCTGTTTTGAGTTAACTCAAAATGGCATCACAGCACAGCAAAATAGTGCACACAGAGTGAGTCATAAAGCATACTAGTTCAGCACCCTATGCTTACTGGCTTTTAGCACAATAGAACAGGCTGTACTTTTAGTGCAGTATTAACAAACAAAATTTTGGATTAAGCTGCACTGAACTGATTTACACACTAACACTTATGGAGTAAGTGTGTTAAAACAGGTGGTGCAGTGAAACGCTTTAGTAGAATTACATGACATTGGACAGTGTTACCTGAATTATGAGAACAAATTATAAAATTGATGCTAGACTTTAGCTACAACTGTGTCCAGTTGTAGCCATAGTCAGCAGCTTTTCATCAATTGTGATAAGCTAATGATAATAAGATCGAAGAATATAACATACATTCTTGAATGCATATTAATATTTCAATGGACATACTATAAAGTTATACTAGTCAACCATAAGCGCCTTTCCTATATGTGTAAAATTACTATGCCAACTGATGGAATTACTTAGATCATCAGAGAAAACAATACCAATAAGTTTATTTTGTCACACTGTTGTAACAATAAACTTGTATTGGATATCAATAATAGACATTTATAATTTAAAATACAAATTTCTAATAATTCAAGTCATAATGAGGCCATAGGAATAATTACTCAAATATTTATTTAGGTTTCTGGCTTGGCAGCTAGGCCTTTAGGCCAGATCTTAGATTACAATGTAGTTTCTTCATTTTCTTAAGCCTATGTGTAGCACAGTTGAACTGTAGATTATGAGCTGGTGCCATTTAACGAAGTTCTTGTGACAACTCAAAAGGCCACATTCGACTATACAGTTCACATTTCTCACAAAACACATAATTACTACTCAAAAACTATCAATATCCTACAACCATTGTTCATTTTAAAGTAATTTTACACATTTTTAGAAAACTAAACTGCACAGCACAACATCTCCTTTCAGTTCCCGCCAAAAACTCCAATTACTCAAATATTAGGTTGGGGAAGAAGTTTCGTCGCATTTTATATAAAAATTCAAAAGTTTTTTTTATAAAGTTTATTTACATTTGACTAAAGTATGTAGGTGCCATTTTGTTGGATAACTTTTGCCATCTTGTAGGTAGGGACGTGATCCCATTGCTATAAAAATTTTGGGGCTTCTGATCAAAAAACTGCGACAAGTGGTTTTGGCAGTCCTCTCGTGATGTTAATCTAACACTGCCTAAGGAATTCTGCAGAGACCGAAACAGGTGAAAATCTGAAGGTGCAAGGTTAGGACTATACGGCGGATGCATTAACACCTCCCAGCCAAACTCTCGTAATTTTTGCTGAGTGGCTAAAGATGTGTGAGGTCTAGCGTTATCATGGTGAAAAACCACACCCCTTCTGTTGATTAATTCCGGCCGCTTTCTCTCAACTTTTTGCTTTAATCTCATTAGTTGTTCGCAGTACAGTTCAGAATCGATGGTCCTGCCTAGTGGTAACAGCTCATAATGAATAATGCCCTTCCAATCCCACCATACATACAACATCACCTTGTTGCAAGTTAACCCGGGTTTCGCCACAGTCTGTGAAGCCTGACCGGCCTTTGACCACGATCTTTTTCGCAGGTTCTTGTCGTACGTGATCCACTTTTCATCACCAGTTATCAGCTTTTTCAAAAATGGTTCGGTTTCATTACGTCGTAATAAAGAATCACAAATGAGTACACGGTTCATTAGGTTTCTTTCAGTGAGCTCATGAGGCACCCAAATAACGAGCTTTTTTGTGTACCCAGCTTTTTTCAAATGCACTAAAACCGTTTTATGGTCAATTCCCAGTTCTCCAGCTACATTGTAACTACTAATATGCCGATCTTGTTCCACTTTTTCAAATGTGGCATCAATTTTGACCGTAACAGGGCGACTAGAGCGACGTGCATCTTTGATATCAAAATTTCCGGATTGAAAACGCTTAAACCAAATTTGCGCTACTTTCACAGATACTGCATTAGGTCCATAAACATCACAAATATTTTTCGCGGCTTGTGTTGCATTTTTACCTTTTTTGTAGTAAAATTTTAAAATGTATCGAATTTCTTCATTAGATTCACTCATTTTAACAATAAGAAAAACAAATGAAAATCACACATTTTCCCAATTTGAATTTGGAATTGTCTTCTTTAAAATTAAAACTTTTTAATGATACCAAAACCAGCCAAGATACAAATGGTATAGCCAAAGAGATCTTATTACAAGTTCATACATACTATATGTGAAAAGACTTTTTCGCCAACCTATTATAAATTATATTGCCATGGAGTAGTTAAAGGCATCAAAATTTAATTGATTGGATCCACAAATGTTAGAATACACCACACCTTAGAATCAAAATGTTATTCTATATTAATATCATAAAAAGTAAAGTTTGCGAGTTTGTTTTGCAGGAAATAATCTTTTGTACTACTGAAGCATATTTGAAAATTCTTTGTGAAAACTACATTATTTCTGAGTGACATAGGCTATATTTGATTGTGACTAATAATTTTTTTGACGCCCAATGAAGTGGGCATGGGTCAGCTAGTAAATTATAAATCTACACCAAATATTATGATCACATAATGGAACACTTACAAGCCAAACCAACATGTACAAAGAATATATACAAATTTCCAATACCTGGGCCTAGGCCTACGAGGCATGAATATAGGAGGAGGAGAAGATAAATAGCCTGGGTGGAAGATCTTCCTTTTGAGATGGAGGAACATTCCACCTCGCCCCGCAACCTATTAGGGTCATTCCTAAAATCATAAAATATGTATCTGAAGTCTTTTATAGGACAGTCAGCTATTATGAAAAGGACATCATAACATTTTGGTGCTTTCAACACCTCTATGTCATGTTACCCCATAAAATTTAGATTATTACCAAATACCATAATTTATCTTTATACTAATAATGGCTCTAGTATCCACACTGTGGCTATCATCATGGAAGGTGAATAATGAGGACAATAACAAAATGCCGAGTAAAACATATAACAAATAACATCTACATCTTCATGAAATGATCATTAACTATGACATCATCCATTATCATGTATTTATTATTAAATTGTACTATAAGTTATGTATACTCTTACTTACTCTATCGCCATTATCATCTGATTCATTCCTGGGGTTGTCTGGATGAGATCGCTTTTAGTGATAAGACCGCCCTTTATGCATAATAAGTATATTTAGTTTTCAGTTCATTTTTGTATTGGTGTATAATAAATTGTTATCTGTCTATCCCAAATGGAGAAATAGGGTAAAAATATAATTGTTCTGTCAGTTGGTATCCAAAACCAAGTATGTGTTGTGTAAACATAAGTGATAATGTGGCCTTTATTTAGATGTTTATACAATATAGTTACTAAAAAAATCTTCCATTGTGCAGTAGATGGTTATATTATTTACATTTGTGTATTTATTAAAAAATTATATGAATTAGTGTTAAATGTATTATTTTAAAATGAATCCAAATAGTTAACATAGAAGATTTAATATACAAATGTATAAGTGAAGTTTAAATATGTATACAAAACTTACAACACAGGCACTCAAGAGTTGGATAATGGTATGTTATGTTCAATTTTCAGTTTTATTACCTGACCACAGCATTATCAAAAGGGTTACAATTTTAAGAGTCTATGTAATGGCATCTCTGTATTTTATACATATCTTGTATATCTATGCTATTACTGATATTATTATTTGTACTGAGCCTAACTTATTTATACAGTGTAAACTCTATATAACGACACTAAAGGGACTATGCATTTCATGGTGTTATAGAGATTTGTCGTTAAATGGAGGGAAATTTTGTCTGACGTCTTTTGCTGCACCAGTAATTTTTTTTGTATTTTTTTTCTACTTATTTTATTCATATCTTGTGATATTGAGGCATCTTGGTGATAAAGGAAGTACTTAGAAATTTCGGAATTTCTTCAGTCGAGTTTATTACGGGCTAGGATAATAAAGCGATTAAAAAATGTACACAGCTGCACAGTTTTTACTAACTTTGGCAACTTAAAAGGTACTTTTTATTGCTTACTTGTTGTTGCTATTGAGAGTGGGTGTAATGCTATATAGAGTGTATCATTGTATGGAAGACAAGCTAAACCAAAGCCAAGTGATTTGAATGCTTAAGGGAGTTTGTCGTTAAATCAAGTGATGTTATATGGAGTTTACACTGTATTTCCATAATTTTGTTAAATTCATATATTGTGAAATTTAACCCCTAAGATAATTTTTCTCTTTGTATGCTTGTGTTTACCTATGTTCTATTGTAACACCTGAAATATACATTCGAATTTGAGGAATCTTTGCATAGTATGCAACAAATTTGCTTTCCATGTCTCTGTATATCCACTAACTCCTCCTAAACTATGCACTGTATTTTTTAGTGGATTTGACCATTAGATAATTTTGCACTGAAGGTTTATAAATGTAAATAAAAAACCTAATTAAGTTTTCCTCTAAGTAAAATTGAGACATACCTAGGGTTGGACCTGCGGCAGGCTGATCTCTAGTGTAGTATAAATCAATACATTATTATGGTCCAGGTCTCCTATTATATTAATGTTCTCTGTGGGTCTAGGTGATATAAACTACATTTTTTACCAGAATATGGCAATTCATATTTCCATTATACTTCCCTAGATTTGAATATTCTAGTAAGCCTTCTATTAACTTAATTTGGATTCTATATTAAAATTATTTGGTGTACAATATATTTAAATGTTGTCCGAAATTGTGTAACCAAAACCTTGCCTTCAATTGTTAAGGATTATTAATAAAAAACTATTATTATAAGCTGATTTATTCTAACATCCATAGTAATTTATAATATAAGTTTAATTGCAAACAGAAATAAAGCACTAATAAATAGAATGTTATAATATTTACAATATTTTTGTCTGTTTATCTTAATAAAATTATTAAAATCTTTAATACTGTAGTTTAAATATTATTTGGTCTGACAACCTCTAATAGAATAATTATTTAATCAAAATTGTACAAAATACTCCTTGCTTTATTTTGTATGATTACATACATTCTTAATGTTTTAAAAGCTAGAGTAGTTTGTATAAATAAAAAAAAATCTAATGAAAAAGAAATCATATAAATACCACACTTTGTTTACAAATGTTAACAAATGAAATTTTGAAAACATTACTTTCTATAACAGGGGCAAAATACTTTTTCCCAGAAAATGGTGCCTTGAAAGTGGATTTGATAATGGAGAACATACTTTTAGGTGATAATGACTAGTTTCCTGCAGGTGCTCATTTGAAAGATTACTTTATTTCATTATGGCTCATATATTCAGCTTGTAAATACAGAGGAATTCTTCCCTTTGCCATTTTTAACCTTTTGTGTACCCTCAATTCATGTCTCATCAATGACTTTCTTGTTCCATATTTATTTCCACATAATCTACAACCAAAATCCTTGATGCCTGCATGATCACCTTTAAAGTGGACCTCCATATCTCTCTTTGTATAAAAACCTCTATTACACTCCACACATTTGAAGGGCTTTTCTTGTTTATGAGTCAGTAAATGTCTATTCAGATTGCTTCTTGTCAGAAACTTAAGATTACATTTATCGCAAGCAAATGGTTTGTATCCAGTGTGAGTGTGCATATGAATTTTCAGTGATTCTAAAAATCTACCTCTGTATGGACATATTTGACACTGAAAAGGTAATTCGTAACTGTGCAATTGTAAATGTCGTATCAAGTTATCTTTACGATATAACTTACCACACACCTCACAAACTAAATGTGATGCAGATTCATGTCTTGCTAAGTGTTTTTTATATAGTGACACTGTTAATAATCTATAACATACTGGGCATTGTATCCTTACATTTTTATGGTTTGAATTTCTATGATCGGAATAATCTTCCCAAGATTTGAACGATATCTTACATGTTTTACATTTAAACTGTTTTAGTTGTTCATGGTTGTGCTGGGTGTCATTTTCATCACTTGCATGATACATATCATCATCAGAAACATAATCTTTGGCAACAGGAACTTGTTTAAGCAACTCATCTGTCTGTAGTGCAGATTTTCGAAACGTGATAGCACTCTTTAACAGAGAAAAGCAAGCTTTACATAGGTGCTTTGGAAAAGCATCTTTAAGACATAGTTTAATCCCGCCAAAAGTTTGTATAGCTTCAGCCACATTGAAAGGGTTGTCTGCACTATAAATAGGTATTTCACCCATATTTAAACAAATTCTACATTGATATGTTCTAGATTTGATCACACAAATATTATCGGTACCTTTTTTGTTCTGCGCTTCGTCTGTAGTTTTTGCAGACTTTTTACGTTTGCGTTTTAACATTTTCAGTATAAAATATGATGTAGCCATTGTGTCAGAAGTTTTATTTTCCTCTACTTTTCTTTTTTGAAATGGTTATGGCTCCAACACAATTTGTATTAATTATCACAGACTACTATGGACACTACGTATTTTTTATTGCTCGATGCGAAATATAATGTCAAAACAAAAAACAGCTGATCGTATTTATTTAGGTTTATGGTTTGGCAGCTTGGTCTTTAAGCCAAATCTTAGATTACATATAGTTTCTTCATTTTCATAAGCCTAGTATAGTCAGTTGAACTGTAGGTTATCAACTGACTCCATTCAACGGAGTTCTTGTGACAACTCGTAAGGCCACATTTGACTATATAGTTCACATTTCTCACAAGACTTAATTAATATTCAAAAACTATCAATATCCTACAACTACTGTACATTTTAGAGTAATTTTACACATTTTTAGAAAATAACACGGCACAGCACAACATCTTTCAGTTCCGACCATAAATTCCCAACTGATCGTACATACTGACTACGTTCCACCCGAGACACAACGACCACGCTCACAACCGCGATTTCTCGGGTTCCACTTTCTTGCGGGCGTTACAATCGTAAGCTCCAAGTGGAACGAATTATTCGACCCACCTTTGAGACAGTAGTTAGTTATTTATTTATTTAGGTTTATGGCTTGGCAGCTAGGCCTTTAAGCCAGAGCTTAGATTATAATTTAGTTTCTTCATTTTCTTAAGCCTATGTGTAGCACAGCTGAACTGCAGGTTATCAGCTGGTGCCATTCAACGGAGTTCTTGTGACAACTCAAAGGGCCACATTTGACTATACAGTTCACATTTCTCACAAAACACATAATTACTACTCAAAAATTATCAATATCCTACAAATATTGTTCATTTTAGAGAAATTTACACATTTTTAGAAAATAAAACTGCACAGCACAACATCTCCTTTCAGTTCCCGCCAAAAACTCATTATGAAAATGTTGATTAAATGATACTTCAACATCACCAGCATAAGTTTTTAATAGATTTATGCCTGTAATTTCATATGATATTCTTAATTAGCCACTAAGATTTGTTTCAACAGTGAAATTATTAAATCATAAAATTAAATATCCTTCACTGCAGCAAAATTTTAACACAAAATTGCCTTACAAACAAACATTTTCCAACAAAATCCAACAGAATGATTTATAAATGTTAAAAAAGAAAGAAATTTTTTATTATATCACACATAACTAAAGACTATGTATAAATTAATATTATTATACAACTATGGGGTCTAACAATCTGCCTTGTTTCTGCTCAGCTTCCAGATAAGAAGGCATTCGCCCATATTGCATTTTTTGTCTATTATGAACATGTCGTTGGTGTTTCATCATAGCATTTCTATATCCAAAAGCCTTCCCACAAATGTTGCAAACATGATTTTTAATACCTAAATGGTCTGCCTCATAATGGCGTTGTAACATTAATTTAGTGTGGAATGCTCGATTACAATCATCACATTTGTGTTGTGGATCTTTATGTTTCAACATGTGGCTATTTAAATTACTTTTAAATAAGAACCGGGCCGGACATACTGTGCACATATATCTATAGTCTCCTGTATGTGTACGCATGTGAGTCTTGAGTAATTCAGAATAACGGCCTCTATATGGGCAATATTGGCATTTAAACGGGAAATCTGTTTTATGTCTTAAACTATGGTTATGGTATGCACAACGTAATCTGAATGACTTCCCACATACATCACATATGTACTTCCTATGGTTAGGATCATGCATTGTCATATGTTCTTTGTAATATGACTTGTTTAAAACCTTGTTACAGACATGACAAGTAACTTTAGGGGTATATTTTATTTTCTCTTTCTTCTCCACTTTCATTTCAGTTAAATCTTGTTCTAAAATCGACCACTCTTTCACTATAGACGGTTTGAAATCATCACTGTCACTAAATTCATGGCAAGATTGTGAATCAAGCAATACCTCTTCTTTCACTGGTTGCCTTAATATTTCATCTGATTGTTGAGCTGTTTTTCGAAACAAAACAGCGCCTTTTATAAATTTAAAGCAAAAATTACATAAATATTTCATATATTCATTAGGTTCTAAAATGTTTATGTTTGTTATACTTTGAAAAATGTCTATGTCTTCTTTAGTAAAATCAGTACTAGACATATCTACTGTAGCTTCCATTAGGCAAACCCTACATCTTGTTTCAAATGTTGGTTTGATATTGCAGTTATTGCTTTTTAATTCTGTGTAATAACTGGCAATGTCTATATTGCACTTCTTCTTAGCTGATTTCATCTGATAAAATAATGCCAACATAATATCTAGTTTTTAAACGATTTGGTATAATTATGAAGAGCAAAATGAAAACCCAGGTAAAAATGTTTGATTCTTTTTCCGCATAACTCAGAGCAGATATTGGTAATATTTCACTTCAAATAATAATTCACAATGAATTCGTTATTATACTGGATCATAATTCTCTACCTTGTCGATTTTAATTATAAACAGCTTTTAAGAATTATTATTTTATTTATTACACACACATCATTTATCACATTGTTTAAACAATAATAACATCCACAAACTACTAATACTATGGATACTACGTCCATACTCCATACACATAGATGATAGACTATATTTAGATATTAGACACATACATGAAATAAATTGATGAACTATTAAATAATTAAACTATGTGATCTATGGTTTACTTATTTAGGTTTATGGCTTGGCACATAGGCCTTTAAGCCATAACCCTATGTGTAGCACAGCTGAACTGTATGTTATCAGCTGGTGCCATTCAACGGAGTTCTTGTGACAACTCAAAGGGCCACATTTGACTATACAGTTCACATTCCTCAGAAAACACATAACTACTACTCAAAAACTATCAATATCCTTCAAATTTTGTTTATTTTAGAGTAATCTTACACATTTTTAGAAAATAAAACTGCACAGCACATCATCTCCTTTCAGTTCCCGCCAAAAACTTCTGTGATCTATGGTATTAAAATAATACACAGACTATATAGTTAGAGAGGTAGAGAGATTCCTGTGTTTAATAATCACAAAATAATCTGATTTTTTTTTCTTCTGTAATGGCTTCCGCGGTTAGCGTTGAACCAACGACAAATCTTGATCATCTTGATGAACTTATTCAACATATTCAGTATAAACGATTGCAACGCCACCAATAATAACTGATTTGACAACTGACAGTTCTCATTAGAACATATTTAGGGATTCAAACCTCCAAATCGTTAACCAAGTTAACCGATTATTACGAGACATCGATTCAAAATTATATGAATTTCTGATCGATGCGTTTATTTCTTTACTTGTGTGTTACACAAATACCCCATAAAATCGATATGGAGCGAGAAAATTCTGTCTTACATCGCCTTTTGCGTACCGCATAAATTTACCACGCACCACAATTAATCTATTGAATTTTTTATGATTTCGCCCTATAAATTTATATTTTTACAATCTTTTTATTTCTAAAAACATATATGTGCAGCATATATTATTATATGTATTACATAAATAATCTAAGGTTATGCGATAAATATTTATACAGACTTTTTCCTGAAACGAATTGAGTTAATGAAGTGCACCAACCTTTTGGCAGCAAGACACTAAAATTAAAAATAAGACGCCTTAGAGCGTTTACTGTTTTCTTGTTTTCTGTTCTTTGAAGGAAATAATAATTGAAAATAATGTGTTTTAAAATATTATATAATCACCAAGTAAAAAAATATGTATTTTATCAACTAAATAATTAGTTAGTGATTTTCAGTTGTTGATTTCATTCAAAGTTACGTTTTAAAGACATTCTTAAGTGTCAAATCGGGCTTTTTATTTTGTGATTATTATAATAATAATACACTTTATGACAGTTTATCCCAGGGAAAGGATGTATTCCATACAGTCTTGTCATATCATAATCATCAACTCCAGCATGAACAAACAACGCATTAAGTAGCGTACACACAGAGACAGTGAACTTTCGCCGGCAATTCACCGGGACATGGCGGTTACTCAACCATTCATCGAAATATTTATTGACCTTGAATATATATGCGGCCTTAGTTGATAACATGTTGACAGTGACACTAAAAAATCGAACAAGACTGTATTGATTGATTGAATTCTTTTGTCTGCCATTTTTCGAACGCAAAAACATCAACAAACCTTGTAATGTTAGCGCCATCTATCTAACAAAGGGAAATTTACTGCAATGCCTTATGGTCTTATTGATATTGAGTTAGAACTTAGTGCTACAGTAAATTGTAGGTTCTTAAAGAAGCCTACAAACTTACTCTAACTCATTATGAATAACATAGACTATAAGAGTATTTATAAACGACCTAAAAATGTAAGAGTAGAATTTACTTACAGCATAATAATATCTCTCTCTCTCTTCTTTCACCTAATCCCAATTATTTGGGTTTGGCACAATGTCTTTTTCTTCCATACTCCTAATGTCCTAATTCTAACATACATCCTCTGTCACACCACAAATCATCATATCATCCTTCATACAATCCGTCCATCTCTTTTTTTGTCAACCTTTACATTTGTATCCATGTACAGCATAATATATACTTCATAAAAAAGACCACTATGGGATCAAATGATTGAAATATAAGTTTTATATAAATGTTTTTAAGATTACCTACTGCTGCTTCTTCCAAATAGAAATTCAATGATGCTTAGTAATAATTTAAGTAAACTTCGATGAAATACACATATTGCTGTCTCTTAGCAGGTTTAATTACTTTTAGCTAAAGTAAAATGGATTAGTAGCTATTTTAATTTTGCTATGAATAAGTTACAGAAAGGATTGTCTAAACCAAAAAGTGTTTTATGAAAGAAGTTTTATTATATTTATAGATTATAAAAAGTTTACCTTTAATAAATATAACATAATCCTTATTTTAAAACCAAAAAATTATTCTTCAGGTTTCTTTAATTCATTCTTTAGATATGTTGGCAACCGACCAATATAGTTTGCCAATTTCCCCCTTTTATGGACTTTTATTTGATGACTGAGCATTCCATCCCGATGGGGAAACATAGCACCACACATATCACATTTATGATTTCTTTCTGTGCTGTGAACTGCCTTAATATGGTTTTCCTTATTACGCTTTAAATAAAATGTCTTTCCACAATGTTCACATTTGTATTTTCCAACACCTGTATGCCTTTGTATGTGTATTGACAGATTACTCTTGGTTATAAACTTTGCTGGACATAATGTACATTTGTAATTATAATCTTTTGTGTGTGTACGTACATGTATCCTCAACAAACCAAGATGTAATCCACGGTAAGGGCAGAAATTACATTTATATTTCAGTTCACTACCATGCGTTAGGCGGTGTGTATCAAGCGCAGATCTAGTTGCACATTTATTCCCACATTTGTCACAGATATAAGCTTTACGTGAGTTCCCATGGTTAATTAAATGGTTTTTGTATTTTTCTTCCTTAACATTCTTATCACAAACTGGACATTGTTTATAAGTCTGATCTTCATTACTTACTATTTTGCCATTATCTCCATAATCCTTGTAATGTGCACGTTTAATGTGTACACTAATATTTCTTGCAGAAAAAGTCTGTTTGCAAAACGGACATTCACTTACTGTTTCAGCTTTATCCTTTTCGTCTCCATGCACCAGTTTTTTGTGATACTTGTAGTAAGTTTCATTGATCATCTTATGACAAATATCACATTCAACTTTTTTATTTCTCTTTTCAACTTTCTGTTTATATGTCGCTCTGTGAAGTTTTATGTGAACTTTGTAAAATTCTGTACTAACAACTTCATTGCAAATTTCACATTTTATTGTGTTCTGAACATGTTTCTCATGCTCTAGTTCTTCAATATGGCTGGATATTTGATTATCATATTTATTGTTATCAGTAATTTTTTTCTTAGTTTCAGATAATTCTTCATCTGTTTCTTCAAGGTCTAAGTACTCTACAAGATAGTCTTTATCTTTACATTGATCCACACTACTGTTATCATAATTGTCTTGTGATGCTACAGTTTTCCAATCAGATTCTATATCAGAGTCTTCAGTAGCCTCGTTAATTTCTAAATATTCACATTTCACAAATGGCTCTCCACTTTCCACATTACCAAACATTTCAGAGCATACACTTTGACTTTCTTCATTACATGTAAATGCATTTTCTGCTAAATCTTGATTAGATTTAAGGATTAGATCAGTTCTCTGTGCTGTCCTTCTAAATAACAACGCAGACTGTAGCAATGTGTAACAATTGTTGCAGATATACTTTGGCAGGTTATCAGACTCTAATATATCTATTCCAGTAATTTGCATTATTTCCTTATCAATACTAACCTTGCCAAATATTGGTGTTTTGGCAATTTCCAAACATATTCTGCATTTTCCAACGGTAGAAAAGTGCAAATCGCTTTTGTTATCAAATCCTAGTAATCTGGATTCAATTTGTGAATTCATAATTTCATATCTATCGATTTTTTAATAACAGAAAATTCATTAAGAAAATTAGTATAAAAATAATTAGCTCGAATCAAATAATTAAAATTACTACTGGTACAGTTATTTACATTTAAATTTAAGATATTTTTTGATTAGTAATTTCAATAGAACCAATCATCAATCAAGTATGATGTTGAGTTATGATCAACATAACTTCGATGTACGATATAGTATATGATAAATAGTTTATTTGGAAATTTGTATAAGCAAAATTACCATTTATTAATAAATCAATTACTGAATACAAATTAATATACTATTTCTTTCAAATTTTAGGTTGTTCTTTATTTACAGATCAGTTAAATTAAGAAAATGTTATTTTTTTTTTTAATTGGCTGCAATGCCTTTTATGCATTGATTTTGCCAATGTCGAGTGTATATAGAAAATCCAGGTGATATAAATAGAATAATAATTAACAATTTGGCCGGTAAACTAAAAAAAAACGAAAATTCTGCCAATCTTAAACAATATAATAAACATGTTTACAACAAACATAAAAACAAAGGACAAAACTAAATACTAACTTTAACCTCAAATCAACCTAAGCATGATATATATATACTATATAAACAATATAAGGATTAGCCTTTGTATCCAGCGAGGTAATGCTGCCAGCCTTCTAGGTACAATGCCCAGCGACAGTGGTCTGATGGGGCTGGACGGACTTTGATATACGGTTTTTTTTTATAGGTTCGTCTTACCATTTATTACTCTGTTTATTTTCGTATTTAATCTTATTTTTAAGTTAGTTTAGCCTTTTTAAATATTATATAATCCTAATTAATCTATATATATAGTACATGTTAATTGTATTGGCTATGTACATATCATACGCAAAATAATATATAAACAATGTATATATACTATACAATCCATATATATAAATAAATATACATATATATAAATACTACACAATGTATTATAAGATAATTTTATTCACAGTCCAGAATTTACAAAGAATATATACAAATGACTTATGCGATAAAGTTAAAAGAACACTACTATTAACAGGACGAGGGCAATTAACAGGAAGAATATCATAAAGGGGAGTAGCAATTTTACGGCAGTAGATAAAGATATGCTCAATAGAACCTTCGCCCAGGCCACACTCACATAAAGAACTATCACGAATCCTGAGTTTTGCTAAAAAAACAGGGGAACAAACATGGCCAAGTCGTAAACGAATTATAATAGAAGAACTTTTTTAGGGATGTTGCGGAAACGGAAAACCAGGGATACGAGGGGATAAAGGGTTGGAGATTAGCATAGTGTTTGATAACAGTTTGACAAGAATAAAATTGTAAAATATAAATTTTAAAAACACTACCTACACTGTAATTGTTAGTGTCATGTTGACATTGACAAACTCCGCGTTTATTCAGCGATTCTCGCTGCTACTAATGCTGCCGCCGTAAATAATTGACAAAATACTTCTGTCCAATAGCAAAGTCGCAAGCAGTGAGTGCTTACATGCTATTGGAAACATGTCAAAATAATTGTAATATGTCTAGTTTTTTTAAATAATTACATTAAAAAGAACAATTACCGTCGTGGATGATG
The DNA here is from genome assembly GCA_039645545.1 of Dendrolimus houi. Taxonomy (NCBI): domain Eukaryota; kingdom Metazoa; phylum Arthropoda; class Insecta; order Lepidoptera; family Lasiocampidae; genus Dendrolimus; species Dendrolimus houi. The sequence continues at coordinate 10,621,270 of CM077139.1, forward strand.
ATATAAAATCAAATCATCAATTTTTATTTTGTCGTAACGTAATCGGTTTAATTTTCAGACTTTTGGGCTAAGTGAGCATTTCTGTTTTCCACAGCACGAGTAGCAGCGATAGCTGCTAAAAGCTTATATTAAAGCGGCTGCAGTAGTTTTAGTCGGGAACGTGGATCACGTTTCCTGTATTTTTATGTTCATTTTCATCTTTACCCCCTTTTTAAAAGTAATAATACATTAAGGTAAACAAATTTTATAACTTTAGCCACAGTATGTTCCAAGATAGAAAGTGACGCTTGTGACATGCAGACCTTTTTAGGTGTAGAAAAATTTAAATCAGGTAATTACTAAAAAATAAAAGACATTAAATATTTGTCAAGCGTTTTATATTATCGTCACAATAAATTAAAAATACAACAAAAACAAATTATACATTTAAAATACAATCACAGAATAAAATTGAATCATAATACTTCTGTGTAGAAATTACAATTAAAGTGGTATTTAATAACTAAATATAAACTTATGAAATATATAAAAATAATTGAGACAGTTCAATTCATGGTTTATCTCTTTTGTTTAACAACAGAGATCAATTTATAGAACAATATTATTAATAAAAAGCAGAGTAAAAAAAGGTTATTTCCAATAGTAATGTAGTAGTTGCATTAGACTATAGACAAGTGGCATTAGCACTAAACGAGAAGAATAAATAATGTATGGGAATGACTTATCTTTACTCTAAGTACTATGTCCTTCCCATACATGTTCATTCTATTCATTTAGGGTTAATGTCATCTGTCTACAAGGCCGTGGGCCATGATACGTCATAATTAACCGTAGCTGTCTATAGAGAGTTAAACTCACGCAAAATTACAATATTTGAATACAACATTAAAAATCAAATGTTTAATAAATTAATTTTCCATTTATTTAAGGACACATTAAATTCGCTGAATATATAAAGCTGAATAAATACGATACTATTTATTTTTCATTATTTCCCTATTATATTATTCAGTGCGTTTCATTAGCGATGAATACTGTATGGAATATATATGTTTTATAATCAATAGTTTTACTCAATTTACCTAGTTTATTAAATATTTTATATAATAATATAAACATTTATTTTAAAGGTACGTACAATATGCAGTAGGTATAATTAATAATTGTGGGCCGTAATCATAATAACACTATACACGTTAACTACATCTCAACGTAAGTATATTGTGAACTCAGGGCTGTCTTACTACTCATTCACTTGCCTTACCATCCTCTTGAATTTTGACATTAGCTGCATGGAGCTTATGTCAGATTTTAACCGACAGTAAGGCAAATGAACGGTCGGTAAGATATAGGGACCGGCCACTAACCATATTGTGCGCCGGGGTGGTAACAATCATTCTGCACCCCCTCGAGTAACAAACAAAAAATAATTAATTAAAACGATAGGCAAGAAACGTTAATAGGCGATTCTTTAGGTCTTCAGTGATCGAGTTGAGATGATGGTAGGTGATTTATAAAGAAAATAGCAAATCACGCGCGGTAAGGTATGTATGTATACACTGTTTTTCTTTACAAGATTATTTTCGTACATAGACAACTTAAGCCACATCTAAAGTTAAATATTACAGTAGAAAAATGTTTTATATTAATCATCTAAAGATACAATTTAACCAAAATTTTTCTTGTAAGATAAAACCAGGTATATTAAGTTATCGACTGGCGGCCCCTAGAGCTTGCGCCCGGGTACCCCGCACCCCATGCACCCCCAGGTAGTTACAGCCCTGTGTGAACTTCATTTAAATGAAGTTAATTTCATTTAATTAATTAGTTAATTATTTTAGTTAATTAATATGACTGTAATGAAGTTCACACAGGTACACACCATTTTGTACCATTTTGTTTGATACCTAAAACAAAATGGTGATTTACTAATGTTCGTGATAGGTACCCCTAGACCATTCAACCAATGGTCTAAGTAGGTACCATAAAGAAAAAAAAAATAATAATATATATATAGAATTGAAAATATCACTAAGCAAAAATCCGTTTTATTTAAAAATTGAATTAGTTAAGTGCACATGCTGAAAGTAATTTGAATTAACAACGCGCCAGCCGGACGGCAGATCGGAGGAACGGGATGGACTTTGTGACAAACTATGTAGCTGTCGTTATGTCTTGTGTGTAATAGTTTTATGACTTTATAAAGTATAATTTACGTAGATAGTGTCCATAAGCAAATATATATTTATACATTAAAATAAAATTAAGGATTCAACTTACTTTCTCTAATCCTAAGGCTTCGTCCAGATTTGTATCAATTGATCGATGCTTGTAACATTGCGTTGCATGACATAAAGCGTGTACACAACAACTCTCTGCTGTTGCGTATGATCCAGTTTTTCAATCAATCAATCAATATCTTTATTTGTAAGAATGTAGTTTATACAGGTGTTATACAATTGTAGGTGAACAGTACAATTAAAAATTAAGATATAATAAAATAAAAATTATAATTTACGTAAATATTCTTATTCTATTCTAATTAGAATGTCAATTTCATTTAAATCAACTCGTTGCAACGCTATATGCATCGATCAAAAGATACAAAATGTAAACGCTCTGTAATATAATTAATAATAATAGGTTGGGGAAAAAGTCTTTTCGCATATAGTATGTATGAACTTGTAATAAGATCTCTTTGGCTATACCATTTGTATCTGGCTGATTTTGGTATTATTAAAAAGTTTTAATTTTAAAGAAGACAATTACAAATTCAAATTAGGAAAATGTGTGATTTTCATTTGTTTTTCTTATTGTTAAAATGAGTGAATCTAATGAAGAAATTCGATACATTTTAAAATTTTACTACAAAAAAAGTAAAAATGCAACACAAGCCGCGAAAAAATTTGTGATGTTTATGGACCTAATGCAGTATCTGTGAGAGTAGCGCAAATTTGGTTTAAGCGTTTTCAATCCGGAAAATTTGATATCAAAGATACACGTCGCTCTGGTCGCCCTATTACGGACAAAATTGATGCCATTTTTGAAAAAGTGGAGCCAGATCGGCATATTAGTAGTTACGATGTAGCTGGGGAACTGGGAATTGACCACAAAACGGTTTTGGCGCATTTGAAAAAAGCTGGGTACACAAAGCTCGATATTTGGGTGCCTCATGAGCTCACTGAAAGAAACCTAATGAACCGTGTACTCATTTGTGATTCTTAATTACGACGTAATTAAACCGAACCATTTTTGAAGAAGCTGATAACTGGTGATGAAAAGTGGATCACGTACGACAAGAACTTGCGAAAAAGATCGTGGTCAAAGGCCGGTCAGGCTTCACAGACTGTGGCGAAACCCGGGTTAACTCGCAACAAGGTGATGCTGTGTGTATGGTGGGATTGAAAGGGCATTATTCATTATGAGCTGTTACCGCCAGGCAGAACCATCGATTCTGAACTGTACTGCGAACAACTGATGAGATTAAAGCAAAAAGTTGAGAGAAAGCGGCCGGAATTAATCAACAGAAGGGATGTGGTTTTTCACCATGATAACGCTAGACCTCACACATCTTTAGCCACTCAGCAAAAATTACGTGAGTTTGGCTGGGAGGTGTTAATGCATCCGCCGTATAGTCCTGACCTTGCACCTTCAGATTTTCACCTGTTTCGGTCTCTGCAGAATTCCTTAGGCAGTGTCAGGTTAACATCACGAGAGGACTGCCAAAACCACTTGTCGCAGTTTTTTGATCAGAAGCCTCAAAATTTTTATAGCAATGGGATCACGTCCCTACCTACAAGATGGCAACAAGTTATCCAACAAAATGGCACCTACATACTTTAGTCAAATGTAAATAAACTTTATAAAAAAACCTTTTGAATTTTTATATAAAATGCGAAGAAACTTTTTCCCTAACCTAATAATAAGTAGGTACCTATATTAATACCTACTTAGTATGAATACAATATCTTAGACATAAAGAATGAACAGAGCAACATCTTCGCAAAGTTGTTCACTGTCGAAAGAGACGAAGCGATTGTGGGGTACATGCCTATTCAACCTATCAATTTTATGTAGGTCTATAATAAATTCTAGAAAACGACACGAATCCGCGCCACGAAAGTAGTTTCACAGAAAATAAAGGAATTAAAAATGGCAGCTCCGCTATTTGATAGCATTTTGTTCATAAAGTAGCCAGGAAATACATTTACAACTTTAATAATGGAATATGTTGTATTTAGTATTCAGTAATTACCTACATCGATTTACGGATTAGCGAATAATTACTCTGGCAGGATTAAGTACGGCGATTGCAGCGTCACGTCTTTGGGACTTCTTTCGTGGCGCGGAGTCTACTGGCAGCACAGTAGCTTTATCTCTCCCACACTTTTTTGCTCGTATTAATTTAATACCAGGATAGGAAACGCTTTAGCCATTCTCTATGCCTATGTTCCGAATATATCGTACATTAGACTAATCATTATTTTAAAATTTAGACACAATATTTTATTATAAAAAAAATTGTGTATCCGAATGTGTCATGTTTTTAGCAGTTGATTGTCAACATTGATTAACCATTCATAATTTAAGATTTAAAAACAAATAAAGAAGATGGATACGCTTTCATACATTCTTGGGTCCAGGTTGTAAAAAGATGTCATTTTTTATGATTGTAGTGGGTTTAGTTATTTGAATGAATTAATCGTGTGATGTAACGGTCCCATAGAGTTAGAGATTCCATATGAATAAAACCGAAAGTATTTTCATATTATTAATCGCTGAAATTCATTATCATAAATCGATTATGGTAATTCATAACTTATTTTATTTGTCAGCTTTATTTTAATATTTCCCGTCTTTTAGACATAATTTAGGGCTGACGTTTTCCATTTTGTTATAGAAAAATATAACGCTTATTTAATCCATATCTCAAGTCATTACATTTCTTTTGTCCAAAAGTCTCTGTCTCCTTTAAATTTTTAAGTGTAATATGCCACTTAGTATGCTTGGTCCGAGTGCACTTGGATTACTGCTTCTCAGACGCTACCAACATTGGCAACTAGCAATCTGTCGTCTGTTCAGAATATCAGGCTAAGCATGCACCACGGCTATCACTTCCGGACTCATACTTTCATAGTCAAGTTCGGTATTTATTAATCGAAGTAGGCACATAGCTTTAGAGGCTTCGTGAGGAAAAATGACAGGTGCACAGTTGGGATAAGGTCAATGTGAAAGTGTGGAAATCGAATTCACAATCTTCTTATATTTAAAACATTTATTAAAAAACTCTCACTTTTGGAAGTAGCATTACGAATTTTTACTTGCTCTATTGTTTTGCAAAAATTATTTATTGTTAATTAAAGTATTATTTTAATTTAATACTGAAGTTTCTAGAAGGAATATATATCATTAGTTCAGCTGTTCAATTCCAAAATCCAGCAACAGACATTGTTCTTAAATGAATATATTTTTGTGCATTTATTGTCCAACTACACATTTTCTGATGTATTATGTTGGTCAAACCATGTACAACCTGTATCAAAATATTACATCGTTCCTAATAAGCTTAATAAAAAATGTGTGTCAGCTCAGACGCATGTCTGGAGTTTACTCCTTAAGTACCTACGATTGTCTTTGAATACACACTCATGGATATTATTTTTGACCTTATTTCATTGCATTAATGTTTGAAATTGCATAATAAAAAAACTTAATGCTTGTATTATTTCACTCCTCATAAAATTTCCATTTGCATGCCATGCCTTATATGAAAATCGATTCTTACAGAGTAAACTCCAATAGTTTTGAAATGGTCTATCATAGTAGCGCATGGCATTTTTGAATTAATGAAAATACTTTATTGTGCACCGAAAATTAAAACTATGTTCTTAAAAACTAGGTATGATTAATATTCTTGAAAAAAGGGTGGCCAGCCTTATTGCTTAAAGGGATTTTTTCCAGGCCCTTTGAATGTACTTGCTAGGTTTTAAAATTGCACAGCTGAGTTATTATGGTTTATTTGGTTATCATTATTTTATAAATTACATTAGTATGTTTAATATCTAATACTATAATAATTAGCATTTTTACTAGTCATGAATTTGCTTAGGCAATTTAAAATTTATTTTTGTATTCTTGGGTTATAAAATCAGCTAAACTATGATAAAACAAATAATAATAAATTGCATTGCTATTTTAAACATTTATATTTATTAAATAGGAATGTCATGTTATAATAAAAATTATACTAATACACTATATTATACTAATTGTAACAGATTGAGCTAATTTACCTAAAGTTGGTAACTTTGTCGCAGGATAATTAAAACCACTATACAATATGACATAGAGAGGTCTAAACCACTATAATATTACAATTTATTCTGCTATTTTTATAAAGCTTTATTTTCACTGTTTTTAAAAGAAGAATTTTCTTTTCAACTTTTTCAATTCTACTTTTATCAATTCTCTCTACAGAGAGAATGGATAAAAGTAGAATCACAAAACAGGTGTATGACAGTATTGTGAATGGTAGGGTTGTTGCCGGTAGACCGAAAGGAACACATCATGACCAAATATCAGAAGTGTTAAAGAGAGGTCAGGTAAAAAGCATTTCAAATAAATGCGCATGTATGAAGAGGTTAATGAAAGTAGGTGAAGCGAAAGTTGTTTGTCAGGATCGTCGCAAGTGGAGATCCATACATAGTCTCTGCCTACCCCCATGGGAAACAAGCGTGATATTACGTATATATGTGTATGTAAAATTTTTCTAATAGAAATGTAAAAGAAAACATTTTTTTTCATCAATCATTTATAAACTAATGGAATTGATTTATTACTATACAAGTAATCTTGCGCTGTCGATGTCAATTTATAATTGACAAATGCCTTGTGTTTATGTCTTACTACACATTCTTTTACCTTATCATTGGTAAAAATCAGACTTGACCATTAATGCAAATAATTGTTATAAACTATGTTATCTCTTTTTTATTTTTGGATTTGTACACCTAATAGTGAAACAACATGTAAAACTATGTATCTGTTGTTGTATACCATATTTTGAAGCAAAAACTACTGAGGTCTCTTTGGAAAGAGTTGGTTGGAAAGATGTGTTAAAGACCACCGAAAACCATTGAAGAAATTGTATAATAATAAGGGCAATTATAAGACCTTTTAATTTCGTAACACCGTAAACTATACTGGTGGATATTCTTATTTATTTTAGATGTTGTTTCATTGCATTAAAGTTCGAAATTGTATAATAATATACAGCGGTCAGCGTTTTTCGTTTCGGTTATACTTTTATTCGTCTAGCTCCCATACGCCAAGAATCTTGCGATAAAAAAACTTCGGTCCAATAAATGAATTGTATTGTATTGAAAATTGACATTACTTGTATGGAATTTATGTAGCAAGGTAAATGAATGAATAGTAAAATATAGCAACTGGCCAAAAATGATAGATATTATAAATATTTTCTTATGCATAATGGCGACGTATCATAAATTGTAATTAAAATCATCAAAACACTGCGACACGCATAAGAGTCGTGACTCACAGATTAAGAAACATTGCGTACTGTATGATATTTAAAAAAATGAAACTGATACATTATTAAGCCATGAACCAAAAACATTGTAAGACTTCACTTGCAATATCTTTATTATACATACAATTCAATTTTCTTACTCCAACGCATTTGAGCATAAACTTTTAACTGAGAAAAACAAGAAATCCATTGATAGTTGCTAGTCAAATATACTGAAACATTTTTTATTACAATAAAACTACGTTTTAACGGTTTTAATTCCGACGCTTCGCGGAAACTTGGAAAAAAACTGCACCGCTTCTTCTCTTCAAGCCACAACATGTTGCGAAGCGGTGGTAAATTTGATTAGGCTCCCTTAGAGTAAATAATAACCATAAACAAAATTAAAACTAAATAATTAAAATGAAAAAGTTGGCGGTAGGCTAAATAAAACTTTAATAATACTCATTGACACGACATCTTTGTCTTCCGTGATCACGGCTACTGAAAAGTGACCGTAACGTCGGAATGATAAAAATCAAATAAATTACCGCGCCTAAAACCGTTAAAACGTAGTTTTATTATGTATACTAGTCGCGAAAACTTAAGAAAATATACTTTTTTACTATTTTTTAAAAGTTCAACTTCTTGTTAGATTTTGTATGAGTATGAAAAGTTATGCCGTCACAATTCTATCTTCTATCTAGTTGTTCATTCAACTCACACAACTCGCTTATGAATGAGCCATACAACAACACTACACTCCAAGCTTGCAACATAAAAAAGTTAACCGTAGCTGTCATTTTAGTCTCGGTAATTAAAAATCAGTGTACAGTCGTATAGCTCATTTATAATTGTTTAAATAGTAATCAAAATTATTGTCATCTGACATTTGTATTCTCATCTGACTTAAAATATGATATATATATTTTTAATTACTGCTTATTTAAAAAAAGTAAATAGTGCGCTATTTTATTTCTTTTACTTGTCCAAAGCTATAACTTTGTACGCTCGTATAAAATCTATGAGGTTACGACGTTTTGTAATGTTATAAAGTGTCAACTACCCTATTAAAGATGAACAGACCGTTACAGTTTTACACAACTTATAATCACGATCAGTAGAAAAGTCCAGACCCGTTTCCGACACGTAAATAATCTACATTGAACTTTATGCGCAAGCGGAAATGGCAGTGTCTTGCTTGCTATGCATTCTTAGCTCTGTTCCGCTTACACAATTCGTACACTGTCGCGCGCTACTAACGTTGGTCTACTGCGCAGGTACAGTCGTGGTATGAAAAGGTTTGCCAGTTTTTAAAATGATTCATTTAACGTTCTGCGAGCACATATCACCTTTTCGAACTAGGTCACAAAACAGACTGTTCCATAGAAAATTATGTTTAACTGTTTGACAATAAACTTTAAAGGTACTTAGGTCAAAGTTGTTTGATTTTTCTATATTGTCTAAGAAGGTTGTTCATAGATCAGAAATCTTTTTATTGGTTTTAATATTTATGATAAGAGTATAATGATTATATCCTCGTTGTTTCTGATGATTAAAACTATTGCTAATCTCAGTGTCTCTCATTGTCAGCATTGCAATTTCCTTTTTTCACATTTCTATATTTAATAAACATAACATTCTTGTACTCGTGCAAGCAAAAGTCGACTTTAAGGTGACGAACCTTTTCATACCGCGACTGTACATCGGGAGGAATTATTAGTTGTGTAAAACTGTAATTGACTTTCATTACGAGAGCATGTCGTTAAGAACTGTAGAACTTTCGACACCATTATGCATATTACATAAAAATTCTTACAAATATTTATAGAAGCGATTTACTCGGCAAATTTACCACTAATAATTCATGTTACGACGGCTTTTTCCTACATTCACTAATATCTTACCTACATTTCGATTAGAGCGCCACGAGACGCGTGTTGCATTCGCGCCATTTCTCCTGCAACTTGCGATGCTCTTCGTACTGTTGCTCGGATATATTTTTCACGGACCCCGAGCCCTGTTACAGACGGACATTTTTGTTAAGAAGTTGCCTATACCTACATTTTTCTTACAAGTAAATTGTTTGGTAAAATTTTAGTTAAATAAATAAATCTTTATTACATAGCCATTACAACATTAAAGTTTAAAGTTAAATTGTGTCTTTAGATGATTAATGCAAAACATTTTCTACTGTAATATCTAACTTTAGATGTGGTTTAAGTTGTCTAAGACATGTAAAAATCATTAATTGCAAAAAAAATGTAATGTAAGAAAATGATCTTCTAAGGAAAAACAATGCATAAATATAAATGTAGAGTATCTCGGTAAATTGATTAAACCCCTACTCTAATCACAAAATAATAAGCCAGATTTGACAATTCTCAATACAACATATTGTTATGAGCTACAGGACTCGAATTAAAAATGCTGTTAGAACTACTATAGAATTTATTAGAATTGTACAAACACGTATAAAACAAATACAAATAAAACTGGATGCAACCAGTTCACACTGCACGATTCAATGCAATTCGACACGCGCAAAGTCCGTCGTCTATATCGCTAATCGAGAGTACTACAAACGTCTTACTCATATCGTAGTCGTCGCTTGACTGCCCCACCCCTCCATTCGGGCATTGTTTTATACTAACTATACAGTACAAAAAAAATCGGCCGCGTGCACTGCGTTTCCGAGAAATAGTAATTTGCACAACTGGTTATTTATTCTAGCGAACGGCCAACAAAGTCGAAAACAATAACAATAGGCTATTTTCTAATTGCAAATTTTAAATACGAAGTAATAAAAAGAACTCCGAATGCGGGAGGGGCAATAAACAAGATGCGCAGCATTTCTTTGTCGGTATGTGACAATAGGTATGCAGGTGGCCCAACTTGTAACAATATTTAGGTATTGAAACTTCCAAATCAAATTATTGCTTATAACCTAATAATAATTGGCACACAAACACACATAATGTACATCCCCAAATAAAGCAAGTTACGCTTGTGTTATGGGTAATATACAACGAACTACTCTGGAGCCGAGCTGTAGCCGTGCTTGTAGACTTACTTTTACTGAAAAGTGGCCAAAACGTTGAAATAAAAATCAAATAAATGCCGCGTTTAAAACCGTTAAAACGTGGTATTGATTAAATTTTTTACGAGGGTAAATCCGTTTGAAGCCTATCTACCGCAGAGGGAAAACACAGTGGACTGTGTGGGATTCGCCACATTGGGGTGGCATTAGCATCGCAAGCAAGAAATGCAGCTATTGCCAAGTATTAATTATATTTTTTTGTTAACGCAGGGGAATGTCTTTTCTTGCGACACACATATAGGTTATAGATACGGAGTGAGACCAAATACAGCGCCTAGTGTGTGGGACTCTTGTACCTAACGCCATCCGATTTCTCTTGCAATGGCGGAAGAGGCCAACTAACTTGTCAGTAAACTTACCCGCGTCCCGAATAGAGAATACACTCAGACGGAACGACACAGGATTTACGACAGAGTCAGTTCACTGTGACGTTCTAGTGTGCTAATTTGGTACTAAGCCCAGGGAAGTAGGGCCGTACAACTAAGTGTTAATTATATTGCGCTAACCCCAAATAACAGAGAAGATGAACGAACATAGAGAGAAATTGGAATCCTAAAAAAGAGAAGTAGTAGCACACAAAAGTTAAAAGAAAACAAAAATAACGATATCTCATACCTTAATCTTCCTTGGATCCAAGTTGGCTCCGAGATTCTGGACACCTTTCGCCAATTTGGTGAGTGGTGAAAGTACCATATCCTTAGTAGCACTCGATACTGGACTTGCGATATTCTTGAACTGCCTTATCGCAGATTCGCTGTGCGACTGAACGATATTCAAAGTGATCTCGTGCTGAGAATTCGATCGGACATGATAATTGACACCTTCGCTTTGACCTTCATCATAGTTCACATCATTCGAACTGTGAGAGAGTTTTTGAGAGAGCATTAGAAAATTAGGCGGTATCGGTTTAGTCGTTCCTTCATTTTCAACTTGGATTTCTGGATTTTTTGACTCATTGAACGGATTTATTTTGCTGACGGTACTCGGTGTTTTCGCTGATACTGCTGACGCTACTTTATCAGTGGCGACTTCTTCCCGAGCCTCACTCGGTTCTATGGTCGACGAAAACAATGGATTTTCAACCAAATCGCAATCGTCTTCTTCGTTCTTCAGTGATTCACCGATATAATGTTGGGTATTTTCGAAATTATCCAAAGTCGGTTCAAAAATGTTTGTTCTGTTTTCATCATCCGACGAGTAATCTGAGCTCATCCCATCCGATAAGCTGCCTTTTTTCTTATTTTCCCCTTTATTTTGGCCTAAAGTGAATATTTTCTTTGTTTTCGATGTGCCCTGGTCGAATTTCAGTTGTAGGCTTGGCCGTGCGCGTGCGTTCAAGGAATGACTGAGCTTGTTTAGTTTACTAAATTGCTCCGTCATGTTGTTCAAGGCTTTAGATCCTGGAAATTTGAAAATTAAATTACAAAAGATATTAAACATCTTCCTTAGAGAGCTCATCAAAAAATCGTAACCATAATTAATTCTTTAATTTTTAAATAATGTAATTATGCAATGACAGTTTGTTAGCGGAATACTACGGCAGCGCCAAAGAACGTGACCACAGCGGCATCTATAATGGCTTTAATTAACAATCCGACAAGAACGCTATCATTGTCCGGAATAAAAAGCATCCTATCCTGAATTGTGGTGTAAGTTATCTCCTTGTTAAGTTTCATTGAAATCTGTTCAGTCCTTTACGTGTACGTACTTACACGTGATACGTGAAGAGACAAAATTCTAAAAGTTGCATCTTTCAAATCAGCCGATTCGAATTACAACTCCGTTGCCTTAGCGACCCAAAATGTATCTCGGCCTCCGAGACGAGATCTAGCCACCTTTTTCCGTCTTGTGCGGTTTCTTGCCAATTATGGGCTTGAAGTTTACACAGGTAAGCCTCCATTATGTTTTTTCACCGATATATGGAGCGACCGACTGGACGTCGGCCATCCGATGGTCCCAAATAGGCTTTCTTTAAGTTACGGTCCTTTCCCATCCGCTCTACGTGACCGAGCCAGTCGCGCAGGCGATGAGATTTAATTTCTTCTATTATGTTAGGTTTGGCCAAGTACGATTTCAAGGTTGCTTCGGACCCCCTAGCTACCATCCTCTCTTCTTGTTGGGCCCAAAATCTTATCGCGAACCTATCTTTCCGCCACTAACGGCTGGTTATCTTTCTTGAGGGTAAGCGTCCAGTATGGGCCATATGATGGTTTTATAAATTCTGATATTGGTTTCCAGCTTCCGGGACACCAATACCTCATGTAAGGCTGCGAAGCACCTCAGATACAATTTAATTTTTCACCATACAAACTCGACCCAACAGTTGTTATATTTATATTTACATTTTGTAGATTTAAATTATAACAGAGAGTAAGACTAACTAACAGTCTGCGTGGATGTATTAGATCTTTCGCGGCCGATATATCTACACTGCGTGGGCTGATGCACGATGCGCGTGAGTTGATCCAGGATGGCGCCTGTTACCGACAAGCGAGGCCGGGTGGCTGGTAGGGAGAAGGACGGATATACTATTATAATATATGGTATGAAAGGGATGAGTAGATGGATTTTGTACAGTTTGCAGATGGCGTTTTAATCGAATAGCGAGACCGGGCCTTTATAGTTCGTTCGCGTTAGGGATGCAGTGAGTCATCATTGTTCACTGGCCTAGCCCCGCCCCCTAACCAATCAAATCTTTTCAAATTACAAGGTTAAGTTCACAGCGACCAGTTGAAGGCATAGCTTCGAACGCGACGGTTGTGTCCTGTAATTGTGTTAACTGATTCATATTTAAAAAATGGATACCTCACCAATTCGTAAAAATAAAAGTGGTTCGGTAATTCATAGTGGAGAGAGAAAATTCCCCGTTTACCTCTGTACCACTGCAAACTGAACCCCATTGAGTTGGTGTGGGCCCAAATAAAAAATTATATTGCTGCAAGAAGCCATACAGCTTTTAAGACGACTGATGTGAAAAAAATATTTTATGACGCAATTCGGTTAGTAGACGCTGATCAATGGAAGAAATGCTGCGACCACGTCTTATAAAAAGAAAATACCACGTGAGATTTAGATGACGTCATGGAACTCGCTGCAGAAAATTCTTTTATTATAAATACTAACGAGGATACTAGTGATAGTGATTAAAATATTAATGACTTAATTATGATTTTTAACTTTTAAGTGTATTTTTTAAATTCATTAAACTTAATCTTTAAAAATATAATTTGTTTGAATTTTAACACCACTGTGAATACACCTTTACCCTGCAGCTGCACTGATGACTCACTGCATTCTTAACGCGAACGAACTATAGGTAGCGGACCGGATATACTATTACAGGATGTGTGTAAGGGATGGATAGATTGAATTTATTTAATTCAACAGTGAATTTTGTTTTGGAAGCGGTTATAAAAATGCTTAATTTTTTTATTGCTGTAGCACAAGAGACAAGCTGACGGCCCATCTGTGATGGAAAGTGGTTACCGTCGCCTATACACATTAGCAATACCAGAGGTTTTGCCAATATGCTACCAGCCTTGAAGGAGAAACTGGAACCTGGTCACTGATGCCGGAACACAAATCAAAGTTGTTATGACGGCATACTCTAGACCAGGGGTTGTAACCATCCAGTCGGCCAAATGCCATACTACCAGGCATTTTAAATAAAAAAAATATTTAAAGAGTTTACTTGAAAGTTTAATAATGATAATAAATTGGCAAAAAAAACACACACATTGTATATTCCTAAGCTAAGCAAGTTAAATATTGTGTTATTTTGGTGAAATCTAAAATACAAAATTGAGAAACCTTATTACGCAATTTATATTATTATTAAAAAATGTAAAACGAAATAGAATGACTTACCAGCGCTCCTGATATCAGCGACTAATTGGGTTTCGCTCACGTTCCTCGTGAGAGTGGGTAATCGTGTTATGTCCAGGTATAGGGATGATCTCGTACCACCAGATTGGGTGTGGTTCGGATGCACCTGGAAAGTTAAATCTTTTATTATTGCCTGAAGCAGACAGACTGCTCTTCTTAAACAGTGCACGTTGCAAAGCGGTATATAGGCTACACAACTAATAATTCCTTCCGATGTAAAGTCATTGTAGGAAAAGGTTGGCCAGTATTTAAATTGATACATTCAACGTTCCGCGAGCACATGTTACCTTTTGAAACCAAGTCACAGAACAGACTGTTCCACAGAAAATTATGTTCAAATGTTTCACAATAAAATTTAAAGTTACTTAGATCAAAGTTGTTTGATTTTCTATCTTGTCCAAGAAGATTGTTTAGAGATATAAAACCTTTTTATTAGTTTTAATATATATAGTAAGAGTAATAATTATATCCCCTTTGTTTCTTAAATTTAAAACTACTGTTAATCTCAGTGTCTATAATTGTTAACATCGCAATTTCCTTTTTTCACGTTTCTGTATTTTATAAACGTAAAATTTACTAAAATGTTGGCAGTACTGTTTCTTCTACTCGTGCAAGCAAAAGTCGACTTTAAGGTGACGAACCTTTTTATACCACGACTGTACCTACGCAGTACATCAATTTTATTAGACAACCATTATTGTAGGAATCGTGTAAGCGAGACAGAGCTAAGAATGCTAGCAAGCAACACTGTCTTTTGAATTTGGGAATTGAGTTTAATATAGATTATTAACATGTCTGGCGATTGGAATTATAATTTCTGTACTACTATACGTAGTCTTAATTTTTAGCTTAGACGTATTATATTAATTACAAAAATGTTCTCCAGTAGAGCTTAAATTGAATGAACAGCACGGCCCACAAGGGCGTTGGAGTTTTTAGCGGGAACTTAAAGTTTAATGTTTTGTTGTGCAGTTTTGTTTGCGGAAAAAGTATTACATTATGTATCTAAATAAATAGAGTTAGCTATCTCGCTCACGTATTACCACATTTTTGAAGATATAATAATTTCATAAAATTTACACACGACAAATGCATATTACACAAATAAATTAAAAAAGAATACGAACGTTTCACTAGAAAAACATTTTGATTCAGACAAGATAAAAATGTTTTTTTGTAAGAATTATTTTTATTATACAGAAATTTATACGAAATCATATATATATAGTCTTGCCATAAATATTGTAACAAAGAATTTTTTTTTCTATTGCAAATAAAATTCATAAGTTTTACAGTGTGTTAGTTTAATACATAAATATAAAACAATTTAAAATATAAAAAGCTTATTCGAAGTGGTCTCCATTGGCTGCAATACAGTCCTTTGAACGTTGAGGCCAGTTATCAATAGAAGCACGCACACTTTCCATGGGAAAACTCTTCACTGCCAATCGTATGGACTGTTTTAGGGACTCCAAATTATCATGGCGTTTATAGCAAGCCGTACTCTCTAAAACTGACCATAAATCATAATCCAGCGGATTAAGATCGGGAGTAGACGACGGCCAATCTTCAGCTCTGATGAAGTCCGAAACGTTCGTTTCCAACCAAGACTGTGTGGACCGAGCTTTATGACCCGGCGCCGAGTTCTGGTGGAAGGACCATTCTTGGTTATTGAACATGGTGTTGTTAAAGGGCTTAACTACCTTCTCAAGAATGGTATCTTGATACACTTGTGCCGATGTTTTGATACCTTTTTCACAAAAATATGGCTCAGTTACTCCTTCATAGCTAACACCCCACCAAACCATCACTGAAGACGGATAATGCCCACGTTGCACTCTGTCAACTAATTGAGAAGCTTCCTTAGAGCTTTGAGCATAAATACAGTCATTTTGTTTGTTAAAATGTTGCTCAATTGTAAAAAAAAATTCATCCATAAACAAAACTTTTCTGTGACCTCCCTTTGCATACCGCTTCAGTAGTTGTTTCGATTTTACCACCCTATTCTTTTTTAAATTATGAGTTAAGAAATGACCAGTGCGTCTCTTATAGGCTGCAAGTCCTAAGTCATCTTTTAAAATACTCGACATGGTCCTAGGTGATATCTTCATCTCCTGAGATAAAATCTTTTGCTTTCGGACAGGATTTCTTCGAATTCTTTCCCTTACTGCTTTGACCACCTTTTTCGTATGAACACTACGTGGACGGCCAGCTCTTTTTCTGTCACAAACAGAGGAGGTCTCATTGTACCTATTAATAGCCCGGTACACAAACATTTGACTAATACCAAGCGTATGGAGAGTTTTAAAAATTGCATTTGGCTCCATACCTACTTTGTGTAATGCAATCACAGCGATTCGGTTCTCTTTATCGCCCCACTCCATTTTAATATCGCAAAATGTTGTACAATGTATTGGCGCCAAAATGAGAAAACACAATGAACAATCATATAAAAATGACAGATTCAAAACGAACAACACTAGAATCTTGATTATTTTGGAACAACAATTATTATATACTAGGATATGCCCACGAGTTCGTCTACGCTTGAATTGAAATTCCCGCGGAATTCCCGGGACACAAAATATCGCAGTATTTGAAAAATAATGTAAGCTATCGTTTTAGTGAAAACTGTATCGGAATATACTAATTTTTACGCACCCGAACAAACACAAACCGCTGCCGGGAAAATTCCCGGAATAAAATATATTACACATTTTATTTCATTAAATATGCTATCGATCAGTGAAAAATCATTGGAAGTATCATTAATCAGAAAAATTCCTGCGGGATTCCCAGGATAAAAAGTAGAGTTTAAGTCTAAGAATTAGCTGTCGATCAGCGAAAACTGCACCGAGATGGGCCCAGTAATTTGTACGTCAATCCCGAACAAACAGACAAGATAATATAAAAAGTATTGCATTGTGTATATAGTCTATTCTAGTTGTTTTTTTTTTAAATAGCTTTAATGTTTCGGCATGTTTCAGACACGGCATGTTTCGAACGTTATATTTGTGTATATATAGATTTGTGTCGAGAAAATCAACTGTTTCTAAGATCTCCGGTCACTGGTTATATTCACAAACAAGATAAAACCGTACTTAATTAAATAAAAATATGTAATGGTTTTACCTTCGATTTCTTCTTTTCCAGTTTGTTTCCATCATGGAAAGGTATTGGTGGCAATTTGGCGACATCTCTTGCGACCAAAATGGACTCGCATATGGAATGCAATGATTCTGTGAAATCAATATTATAAATGCGAAAACAAGTATGTCTGTCTGTTAGGTTTTCACGAAAAAACTACTAGACCGATTTGGATAAAATTCGGTATATATGTAATTTTAATACCGACGGTAGACAAGGGATACTTTCATCCCGGATAATGGGATAGATTTATGAAAAGGTTATCCCAGAAAGTTGTTTTTTTTTGTGATTTGTCATTTTGGTAATTTTTGTCATTTATGTCGTTTACAGATAGATAGACGGGGGAAAGATAAACAATACTAGAACGGCTTGAAATACAGGATGAAAGTTTGTATGGGAGACCAATCATTTCTCAAGTTTATAGATATAGAAATTATCATGTATAAAAAAATGCGACAGTAATTCGATCTGTCTATCTGTTAAGTTTTCACGGAAACTACCAGGAGTCCTGGATCGGTTATACTGTAATTTTGTTTAAATGCAATTTAACACCGAAAATTGGCATAAACACTTTTCATGCCGTGAGATGGGATGGTTCGCGACATAAAATGAAGTGAATCTTCCAGGGGCAAATAGCACTAATATAAAAATGTAATACAATGTAACCTGTATTAACGCCTGCTCTTTAAACAAGAGGTACGCACTAGTTGCTGCGGGGAAATCTTTAGTAACATAATAAATCTCTTAATAATTGTTAAACACAAATATAGCCTCAAAAGTCCCACTGCTAGGCTCGGGCCTCCTGTTGGAACAGACTGCATACCCGGCACGCTTGCCCGAAACAGATCAGCGGTTTTCACACAACGGGCACCTTGTTGTGTGGGTTTCATTGTTGTATTATGAACAGGAGTAATAAGTCAACATAGACTTATTACTCCTATTCATAATGCAACGTTTTTAAATAACTCTTTCACGGTCAAGGCTGTCCAACTTTGGAATACATTGCCTGTTGCTGTCAGAGAAGCAAAATCTTTAAGAACATGGTCAGGAAATTCTATCTGCAATATAATGATATGTAATTTTATATAATTAGTATTATATTGCATATATTTATTATTAAAATGTAAGTAATCGTACAATAATTATGTATACCACCATCGCCATTCCTAACCAGCAATATTCCTGCCACGGGTTGTCTGGAAGAGATCCCTTTTTAGCGATAAAACCGCCCTTTGTACACAATTAGAATAATACTAGTCCGTAAGTTTTCTGTAATAGTGTACCATAAAGTGTTATCTATCTTTCATTGCGATATTTTCCTTTCATGTTAACAAAACGTACTCACCAATCATCTCGTCGTTAGTATTGATTGCGACGGCCATATTGTTGAAGAACCTCAAGCTGGTCGATCTGAACATATGGAAATAGCCACTTTCGCCGTTGTACGTGTAGTTTATACGAATACAGCATACCGCATCTGCGTTATTTTTACGACCTACGCCAAATATCTGCAATTTATAAGTTTTTATAATTAACTTATTTCCTTTTTATTACAACTATTTATTTAGGTTTATGGTTTGGCAGCTAGGCCTTTAAGCCAGATCTTAGATTACAATATAGCTTCTTCATTTTCTTAAGCCTATGTATAGCTCAGCTGAACTGTAGGTTATCAACTGAAGCCATTCAACGGAGTTCTTGTGACAACTCGAAATGCCACTTACATAGACATAGACAACACTATTGTTCACCAAAACAAAAATTACAAAAATGTACAACAAGACAATAGTTATTTGGCAAAAGAAAAGGCAGCCTTATCGCTAAAAGCGATCTCTTCCAGGCAATCTACTCAAAGGAATTTCTTAAATTATCAGAACACATTTGACTATACAGTTCATATTTCTCATAAAAACACATAATTGCTACTCAAAGACAATCAATATCCTACAACTATTGTTCATTTTAGAGTAATTTTATACATTTTTAGAAAATAAAACTGCACAGCATAACATCTCCTTTCAGTTCCTACCAAAAACCTAAGATCCTGCTTACTTGCACACCAGTGAAACTGGTAAAATGTACTGAACCATGTATTTCTAGGAATAACACCTGTATACAACTACATTAATGCAAGAATAAATATTTAATTTTCATTTCATTTCAAAAACTCCTTTTTATTATAATTACTTAAGTGACGTATGATTCCAAACGTGAAACTGAACGTTAAAGAGCAATTAGAGTTAATGTTAATGTTATGTAACACTAATTGTTACATAAAATTTGCTATCGATCAGTGAAAAAATCACATTGGAATTAGTTTTTTTTTATTTGGTCATTTTAAATCATCTCCAGAAAAATTCCTGCGGCATTCTTACGAAAAAAGTGGCACAGATTTTAAGTCTAAGAATTTGCTGTCGAACAGCGAATCGAAATAGTTTTTACGTGAATCCCGAACAAACAAGAAATCTAAAAAAATTGCATCGTTTTTTTTAAATAGCTTCATTGTACAGAGACGGCCTTTTTATAAATTTTATAATATTAAAGATAGATCCTCCATCCCCATTTTGCCATCGGACTATCAGACGACGCACCGGTTTGCGCCACCGTTACATGGTGGAAACATCACCACTCAGAACCAAGCGTTACACTTCATCTTTTCTGGTGCGCACTGTCGAAGAGTTGCATAATTTGCCGGAGTCTGTTTTTCCTGAGAAATACAATCTTGAAGTCTTCAAGTCATCAGGTGAGACAGTGGTCAAAAGCAAATCTATACTTCCATAAAAAAATATAGATGCGTCATGTAGCAAATTTCCTGCGTTGGGGCGGCCTGTCGTAAGAGGCGACAAAACAACCCACAGCCAGGTGGTAGGGCATTTGCCCGGATGGATGGCTGCCACCCCTGGTTTAGAGTATGTCGCCATAACAACCCTGAGTCGTGTTCCGTCATTAATGGCCAGGTTCCAGTCTCCCTTAAGAGAGCAAGAGCGTTTGTAGCACCTTTGGTGTTGCAAATGTCCATAGGCGATGGTAACCGCTTTCATTAAGTGGGCCATCTGCCTGTCTGCAATAAAAAAAAATCTACTCACGGTCGGATTAGCGTCAAAAGTGCCGAGTTCGATGGACACGAGGTCGGGCAGGGGTACTCTCTGCACTGAGAGCACTCTATCCGAGGTCTCGTCGTAGTCAGCCACGTAGTAGGCCTCGCTTGTGAGAAGTAAAACGCTATCCATTTCAGTTTCGTGCGGATCACCCGTACTAGGAAAGAAACGAATGCATGAATGATATTTTGTGTGATTGAGTGAATGGACGAACGATTTTTGAACGATTGATCGAATGAATGAACGATTTTTTGTTAGACTGAGTGAATGAATGAATGATTTTTGTATGATTGAGCGAATGAATCAATCATTTTTGTACGATTGAATGAATGAATGTTTTTTTGTACGATTGAGTGAACGATGAATAATTTTTATATTCCCGATATCTGTGTTTGGAAACTATTAGATAAGCTGAGTTGAAAATTGTTGTAGTTATGCAGAAAGCAACATACAATCCAAGATTTGTTTTATGCTAAATTGGATGTATATTCTACATCCATATTTATACGCTCGTTTTAAGCGTCTGTGTAGAAAGTAGTGCAGAAATGTCCAGAAGTCACAACGAACTAATGAAAGAAAACGATATATTGTTCACTGTAATTAAAAACATGTTCTCATATGTTAAGTTTCTTTATTTTACCATTTATTATTTTAACTTACCATTGATAGAATATAGATATATAAGTAACATAGAGGTTATTTACGTCAAATTGTAACCATTAGCAAGGCGAATGAATGGGTAGTAAGACATAGGAACTGCTTGCTGTAGTATATACTAGACGTGTCTGTGACTTTGTTCACAATGACCTTCATATTCACATCTTCGAAACCCTACAAGATATCGAAGAGGAGCTTATATGACAATTTAAGATAGAATTTCTGCTTTAATTCCTACAATTTTAATTGAGGTTTATTAAGCCGTTATTAACGTAGTTTTGGACCTTATTCGAGACAAAATCACAGAAAAATCCCAAAAACGGTTATTTACAACATGATTATTAATTAAATATCATGCAAATAGCAGTTTTATTTTGAAATTACAGACAGACCCTTTATATAAATTACTGATATCGTTTTTTTTAGCTGAAGCTGACTGACTGCTCCGCTGATAGAAAGTAGTTACCATCACCTTTGGACATTTGAAAAACTAAAGGTACTAACGACCTCAAAGGCGGACTGGAACCTGGCTACTGATGCCGTAAGTCTACTTTAGACCAGGTGGTAGCAATCCAGACGGGTAAATGATCTACCACCTGGAAAATTACTATAGATAAGCAGATTTACTCACTGTGGATCGGCATCGATGAGCCCCCAGGATCCTAGAACTGGTTCCGTGTCAACCAAAAGCTTTTTACAGTCGTCGATCAAAGACTTGACATGTTGAGCCATGGCTGCCGTATCAGGTATAGATTGGTCCTGTAAAAAAAGAAAAGAGAAAGGTCATGGAAAATCTGGTAGGGGTCAAGGTAGGGTATTCGCCCGTCTGGATGGCTACCACCCCTCGTCTGGAGTATGCCGCCATAACAACCTTGAGGTGTGTTCCAGCACTAGTGGCCGGGTTCCAGCCCCCCTTTAGAGACCAACAGCGCATCTGTAGCATCTTTGGTGTTGCAAATGTCCATAGGCGATGGTAACAGCTTTCCGTCAAATGGGCCGTCTGGCTGTCTGCTGAACTCCTGCAATAAAAAATAAAAAAATATATGGAGTTACCACGTGCATGAAATTATGAAAAAATGCTGTAATACAATCCCAGTACTTAAATGTGTTGCCATGACGGTAAGTTGCCTTGGCTTAAAATTCCTTGTTACCAGGCCATAAAACCTTTAACTATCTACAATATAATATAAATCTTATTCATTCTGAGTGTCTCACTTCAACGAGAATGATGATCTAAATAATGAAGCGAATAATTCTACGCTCTGTTAATCTCAAGCTACAGTTAATACTGAGCACTACTACAACATGTGCATCGGAGCGAAGCCGGAGTGAGACTGATTATTCGTCGCTACGCTCACGCACTTATACAGAGTGGGTTCACAGAAATTGCCCCTTTTAAGCTACTCTGTCTCCTGTTGTATAATAACTACCTTTTATAATATTTTTTTTTAACGTCTACTGATTCAATTCCTGGCTAGGGTAATTGATTATTCAAACATCTAATGGTACCACATTAGTTTTCAACAAAATCGGCCTCGAGACTCCTTTGAGTATTTTTCGCTATTTCTTATAGTTTAGGATTTGGCCCTAAAGGCCCACTCGAAAAATTAACCTGACCCACAAATATAATCTAGTCAGTAATCCAACTCATTAGCAATAGTACAATAATCTAACATAATTATAATTTTCTACATAAACAAGTAGGCATTATAGCCTGGTGGCGTGAACTGTGATCACAAAGAGTGTTTACACTCTTCTTCTATGCACGCACTATGGCCTACTAAGAGAAAAGCAAAGCACATCATGCACGCACATTAAACATGAGCACCTTGACAGAAGTACATTTCCCGCAGTCGGGCACTATCAGCTGTTCGGGTATCGCGCGCGACTCGCCCGTCGTTACGTCTATCGCCACCTGTCGTAGTGCGTCTTTGAACGTTGACAAGTAATATCTGAAACAATGGTTGACATTCAAATTAACCGAGACACTTTTTCACTTTTTATTACATACTAGTGGGCCCGGCAGTAGTTGCCGTGCCCTAAAAAAATACAAGTCTAGAACCAGATCCCAGCGCCACCTACTGGGTCCAATAGTGAATGTTAACTATCCTATGACCCGCTTAAACACATAAAAAAATTCATCCAAATGAGTCCAACCGTTTTTAAGTTTTAAACAAACTAATGCACGTCTATATATAAGAAATATTTGTACGAACATAGTAATTTATGACGTCATTTATTAGCAAGTCATATAGCATATTTGTTTTTGTTTAAACTGTATTTAAAAATATTTTTATCACGATATTTTAAGGGTAACAGCATACTGCTTTTAACACCCCCTCTTTTGAATTAACATTGTAAAATGTATCACTTACCAAATTAATATTGTTTTGCCAATAACTTAATAGCCGATCACAGGTCAGCAAAACAATTATCAGAGAATAAAAGAGAATTCTCGTTCAGCATTCGTAATTATTTTGAGAGCGTTTATCCATTAGAATGCCGATCTAATTAATTAAGTACATTAAATTATAGATTATGAGTATTATACAATAATTAGTCATCGTAAACCGCTACTAGGATATGTGAATCGGACCAAAGCCGATCAATTTTTATGACCTAGGAAGTTAAAATTCTCGTATTTATTAACTTATGATTTTTATAAACGAGCTAACTATACTATAACTGATTCTAATCACACATAACATTGAAAGTAATTATTCAACACTCAGTGTCATGTATGAAAGTTAGGCTTAATTATATCTACTAAATGCCTAAAAATTTAGTAAAATATGACTTTTGGGTTGCTACAGGAAGTCCGTATGTTAGTCTCAGTATATCACAAGTGGACTTGTAAAACCCCTAGTTATATTAAGTCTGAAGACAATTTATAAGTATTTGAAACTGGTTAGATCCAACCAACCATGCAAAGCCCTATTTAAATGGAAAATATGGTTAAAAATTTGTAATGAGCTGAGAGAACGATAGATGACAGAACGCAAGAAAGGCAGTTTGAGAATGGACACCCAATAGTTAAAACAATTTTTACAACAAGCATTAGTAATATATGTTTACTATAAACAATAGGTATCATCATATTATAGAACTGACCTCCCCAATCCATAGATCAATTCAGCTGTCAAAAATTCATTCATCAAACCGTGCCCAAAATAACTAGGCATCATTTCTAACTTTGGTTTGTCAATATCAAAATTGTCAACCACCATTCTAGTTGCGGTTGTCAAATCGCGCCATAGACTGTCAAACTCCTCTATTGTCTTTGTATTTATGTTCTGACCGAGAGCGACATCTATTGCCATTTGAGTCATCGCATCATTGAAATGACTGATGATGAATCTGCGTGCAAAATTATCATCGTCAATACAGGTTGGCCAAAAAGGATAGAAAAAAAATAGAGGCGCCACTTTCGCATATTTGTCTGAACTCTATAATAACCCCAACATTATGACATGAGTAATTTTGGTACTTACTAGTAATTGATAAGTGCTTAACTCATCAGTTTAGCAAGTTAACTCACTACTTAACTAATGCAAATGCATTTTTCTAGTATATCGCTATGCCTCACCTATTAGCGGAAGCGACACCATCTTTCATCATGCCAGTAAGCTTCCTTTCACCGGTACGTGTGTAATCGCCCTGTAAAATTACATTGAACTGACAATAATAATAAAGTGTTTTGTTAATTGTATAGAAACTAGATGTAAACGCAGTAAGACTAAAATTTATTAGACATTATAAATTATAATAAAACAGAAAGAAAACTTAGCTATAAAATGTAGTTTAGTAACTATTTTTCTCTAAAAACGCTGCTACACGTGGGATAATGTTAGTGTTAGTGACTGTGTCATGCAGATGCAGCCAAGGGTTTAATGCGTTATTTCAGATACGATTAAAACGTAGACAGAGAAATCTTATACATACTCTAATATTGCTAATCATTAACGGCGTTATTTTTAAAGCTAACAAGTAAGTCGTATATGGGTGACCATAATAGCCATTAGTCATAGACCATTAGCGTTAATAACTGTGAAGTTATTAACGCTAAGACTAATGCAGGTGGAACAGGGGTATTAAGGTTCTAGACAGCCAATATTAATTTATGATAATAGTGCGGTAAGTTAATTTTTACGAACGAGTAGACGAATGTAAACCCGAGACGAATGCTTCGATGGTCTTGAGTTTGTAAAAAGCAACAACTGCACGTAATTATATCATATCACATTTGCGAGAAAATAGTTAGTATGACAGGTAATGAAAGAAACATAAATATCAGTCGGAAAGTCGCAACAATTTTTGACGTTTCTAATATGAAAATGGCGCCACGTGCGCGTGGTGAAAATTAGAACTATATCTTTGGTCACGTTTTCTCTATAGTATTAAAGTGTGATAAATATAGTGAGCAAAGGAGCTTCTAAGGAGGTTCGATTATTCAGCTCATTTATGCTCGTAATGTGAGACTCATTTTTGAAATTCCTATGTATATTTTATTCATCTAAGTACCTATTTTTCCGCACGTTCCATTGTATGGTGCGGAATATTTAACTTTCGAACAATGTATACAGACTTCGGAAAAGCATTTTTGGAGTAAACATTATTTTGTTTTATCGTACCTTCAAGGCCTTTGTGCCTGCATACTGCCGGGAAACCACGTCACCGTTGTCAGCCCACATGGTGAGGAACGCTTGTCTGAGGGACGGTGGAAGACCACAGCCCGGAGTGCCTAAGCCCAGTCTGCACAGTTGCAGCTCAAGGACATATTTTGCTATAGCGGTCTGAAAAGATTTATCCATAATATCCATTATAATTTTGCAATTAAATTATTCATGAATAGTGGTACAAGGAACGCGAGCTAGCACTCGTTAAAACTTGCAAAATAGTTTGCAACTCACTCGCAAGGACATTTTTTTTATTTAGCACGAACACGTAATATACACAGATAAATCTTATTACTTTGAATGAGCAATTCTTCTATATAGGGAAACCATTGTTGGCACCTCAGTACAATATTTGGCACCCTACTATTTTATTCAAAACTAGGATATGCCCACGACCTCGTCCACGCTTGACTTGAAATTCCCGCGGTAGTCGAGGGACACAAAGTACATTTAAAAACGTAAGCTATCATTTTAGTGAAAACTGTGTTGGTAAAGCTATTTTTTTTCACCCGAACAACTACAAACCGCTCATGGAAATGTATCGTGTTCTCCGTCGTTTATATAGGATATTTCAGTTGATTTTTTTTAAATAGCTTCAATGTACAGTCCCGGCAGGTTTAGAATTTTATAATATTGTTACAACTCAGTTCCCGACAAAAACAAAACCCACCTGCATATCTGAAATAAAACACATTTTATTACCTGCCGGCATTTAAACTAATTGTAACTCTTTTATGATCGTCTTCTTTTGTTTACTTTGTTTTTAAAATTTGTGATTAGAAAACAGCCCATTGTTTTATTGTACTCTTTTATGGCAGTTTGCGGCAGAGTC
This sequence comes from Dendrolimus houi, assembly GCA_039645545.1. NCBI lineage: Eukaryota > Metazoa > Arthropoda > Insecta > Lepidoptera > Lasiocampidae > Dendrolimus > Dendrolimus houi. The sequence goes on from CM077139.1 coordinate 10,648,193, forward strand.
ATTAGCCAGTTGTGGCGGATTAAGCCGACTTAGATACGGGAACATTGCATTTGTGCAGTATAAACGATGATCTGATTAAGGGAGAGACAGTCGAGGGAGAACTACGAGTGAAGCGAGACGTGTGTACTACAATCGGGAATCTAATAAGTGACGGACTTTGCGCTATTGAGTTACAACCTTCTGCATTACGGTTGGACTTGTTGTGTTCGATTATATTTGTACCTGTGTTATACGTGTTTGTATAGTTCTAATAAACTCTATAGTAATTCTAACGGAATTTTAATTCGAGTCTCGCAACTCGTAACAATATTATAGATTATTACAGCCCTTCTATCTGCTAACGTCATCTCGTAAATTTTTGTAGTACATGCATTGTGGTCAATGGATGGTAAACTACTGGTTACTAAAAATTTTGTATCTAAATCCAATGACAGGTGGCGTCAAGTTTGACTGAAGAGTGTTATAAATTACGTTGTTCACTGGACGATTATGATTAATTAGGATTCTTCTTAGATGGTTTTACTAACCTGCACTACATTGGTCCGGTCGAGGCAGTCGATGCAGTTGACCCTAAAGACTCCGGTCTGGTTGCAGATGAGGCCGCGATCGTCGCGCCAACAGAAACGCATCTCGCCAATCACGTCCGCGATCGCGTTTATCAATATCGACACGTTCTCGTAGTGCATGCCGCGGCTGCAATTTTTTTTTGTGCAACTATTATCTCAAAAAGAGAAATTTGCTTCTATTTAGGATAAACAAAATAAACATTAAATAATAAATTTAAGGATATGTTTATGCATTGCGTTGTAAAATTATTGTATTGTCTGAATAATTATTACTTCTTTTTTCCTTTCAAAAACCCTATTATAATATGTAATTCTATAGTATGAGCAAAACATAAAAGCGTCCTTGAAATTCGTACACATCATTGCACAGAACACAGTTATAAGAACCATAGACAGAACGGAGAAGGGAGAGTGTTGCGCTCTCACTCGGCCGCTATCCGTACTCGTATGCCATCTCTATCACACGACACCCCGTGAAGTGTAATAAACGTTAACATTTGATTGGCTCTGCACAAACTCACAGAATTGAATTCACTCGAAGCGCATATAAAAGTTGCGCGCACTGTACGTACTATAATAGGAAGTTGGTAATAAAATCAACTGAATTTTTATTTCGTTACAAAACGCCGAAGCCGCTTAGAATTTGTACGTAGCAGTTTATAAATCTGTTCTTTAAAGAGTCAAATAGAGTATTAATTATTGTTTAAACATTAATTAAGATTTATTTCTACTTTAATAATAATAAAAAATCTTTATTAGCCTTTAGTGTTTTACAATTTTACAAAAAAGAGACGCATAGAAAGATGATAATAAAACAGTAAAAATGTGTTAGTTTAAAATACGGCTATAGAATTTAAGACAAGTAGGTATACCTTCGACTCTTAGACTAGGAACAAGGTCTGTCTTTTGAGTCAATCAAAGGTACCTCTCACCTATATGGTTAAACAACATAATTATAGCTCTTAGATATGTAATTGTATTTGCTTACGTGCGTGTGCATGTGTGTGACTGTGAGTGTGTGAATGCGTACGTACAGTGATGTTTGTGTGAAATAAAGTGATTGAATGTGTAACATGAGTGCAAAAATTAACGACAATTGTGTAAAGTATAAAACAGAATATATAGTGACAAAAAGTAATAAATATAAGTTTATAAGTGCTTCAGACGCGTCATAATCCAAGGATTTTAGCCAATTTATGACTTTATGCTTGGTTTCTCGTCTAGTTCAAGGATATATTTTTAAGACCTTATTCGCTCTATTATACAGGCGGCTTCTGATTGAATATGAGTGTTTTTAATACACATACAAATACGTACATTAATTTAAAGTAAGATTATAACATGGTAGTTTAACGCCTACTCTTTTACATAAACATTGTGCCAGATTTGTAATGTGAAATATCCCAACTATTCGGTTTCATAAGCAGAGTTGAACTTCTCCAAGGCTTTTTAATGATGCGATGGCTGACAATACAAATATCATTATCATCATCAGTCAATTGTAAAATCCCTGTTGCGTTCGAAGCCTTTTCTTCGAAGCCTGGGGTCCGTTCGCTTTCCTACTTTTTCTTTTCCTTTTTACGCGGTCTTTGGCAACCCCTGTTATGAGACGATTTGTACTTACATTTATGTCATCTTTCATGACGTCAAGCCAGTATTTCTTGGGCCTACCTTTTCTACTGGGACCTAGAGCAGGCGGCATGAGTAGACATTTGTTAAACACATAATTAGCCGGTTTCCGTAAAACTCTGACTATACAAGTATATATTTGGTTAACGTCGTGTGTAAAAATATATGGGTACTCACCAATACTCATGGAAATCAAAGGTGGCATATATCAAATTTGGGCTATTAAATTTCAGGACGTGGTTCCCGTACGCCTCCCATATGATGCGCTCGCGTCCCTGTTGCTCCACCAAATTGACAACGCATACTTGCTTATATGTCTTAAGCTCCTCAGCAAAATGACGCTTGAATGCCTCGTGTGACTCTTCCTCAGCTGAAAACATTAATATAGAGAACTCTTATATGTTGTATTAAAACCCTATCGCGCGTGTGTACGCAATAACGCTACCGCGCCGACAGACCGTGTACACCTGGCACAATCATGCCGCCACCGCGCCGTCAAACTGTATACACTAAGGCAAACGTGCCGCCACCGCGCTTTCGCTGTCAAGCGGGAGTGCGCGGTCTCTTATTTGAATGCATGTGAAAGTAAGTATACTATAAATATATATAAATGCGCATATGGCGGAGTCAAATTCAAATTCAAAACTTTTTATTAAAAATAATTTCCACTGGAGAACACTTTTTGAAAGTCATACATATAAGTTAAAATTTAATTTTTCTTCCTATTCTATGTACACCGCTTCGCAACGTGTTATTGCTGTTAGGGAGAAGAAGCGGCAAGAAACTCCCCAGCAACAGCTAAATACTGTTTTTCTTTATATTTCTTATTCTATTTATATCTCAAGTTCTCTTTTTTTTAGTAATTTTTATACAGAAGTATGTTACAGAATTACTTTTTGAAGAATTAATGGAGTTGTAGCAAACAGTGCATACTCAATAAGACCAAGTCACAATAAAAGGAAAGAAAAATACTATTATAGTTATAATAATGACATGACGTACTAAAATGTTATGCTGCAATATCCCTATTAATATTATAAATGCGAAAGTAACTCTGTCTGTCTGTTCCGTTTTCACTGAAAAACTACTGGACAGATTTGGCTGAAACTCAGTATATATATATATATATATTTTCGATGCCGAGAATGAACATAGGATACTTTTTATCCCGAAAAATGGGATAGTTTTCGGGATAAAAACATATTTGTCTGTTTGTTTATTATGATCGAACTGGTCGATTTGGTCGAATTGGTCGATTTCGTCGAATTGGTTGATTTCGTCCCACTGGTTGATTTCGTTGAATTGGTCGATTTCGTCGAATTGGTGGAATTGGTCGAACTGGTCGATTTGGTCAAACTGGTCGATTTGGTTGAACTGGTCGAACTGGTCGATTTCGTTGAATTGGTCGATTTCGTCGAATTGGTCGATTTCGTCGAACTGGTCGATTTGGTCGATATGCTTGATTTGGTGTTTTTGATCGTTTTGGTATACATGTGTAGTTTTAATACACAGAAAATGGGCATAATAGATTTTCATCCGTGAGATGGGATAGTTTGCGATATAAAATGAAGTGAATCTTTCGGGGCAAATAGCACTAACATAAAAATTTAATACAATGTAACCTCTTTAAACAAGAAACACGCACTAGAGGTTGACCCGCGGCCCAGCCGCGGGGGTCGCGGGGTAAACTCTAGTATCTCTATAAATTCCTTACAAGCTTGGCAAGATAAAAACGTTCTACAAAATATAGTATAAGAGGTTGGACCGAGCTGCTATGTAAATTAATTATTATCTTTTAAGTATTCTTCAATAGTGTAGTATCCCTTTTTTAGCAAGATACTTTTTAAAATGGTTTTAAATTTAATGAAAGGCAGTAATGTCTTAATGTCATATATACTTCTTATGCCCCTGCTCCACCTGCGTTAATGTTAGTGTCTTTGTCCAAATGCGTCTTATTTATAGCGTTACAAAATAACGAATTACCGATTAACTATATTAGTGAAGTTCAACACCCACCCCTGAGTAATCGGTTAATTTTTAACATCATTAACTATGTCGCATTTCAAATAATACATTAAAACTCTGGCCACATCTGTGCAACGTCTTTATTACGTTAACGTTTGTCTAAGCTCGAAATTTCTAGCAATATTAAAAACTTACTTCTGTCAAGACGTGGTGGAGGCCTAAATTTATAGTCAGGTTGACTCCAAAATATTGGTACAGATCCACGCACCTGAAAACAAAATCTGTTCTTACATCAAATCAAACACATTTAAACTATCCAACTAATATTATAAACGCGAAAGTTTGTAAGAATGTATGTATGTTTGTTACTATTTCACGCAAAAACTACTGAATGGATTTTGATGAAACTTTACAATAATATAGCTTACACATCAGAATAACACATAGACTATAATTTATAAAGATATAGTGTGAATTATCCAAAATATAACGATTTTCCATAACCACGCGGGTGAGACCGCGGCCGCAGCTAGTATGTTATAATAACAGCCCGTAAATATTTCATTGTTGGGCTCTAGACTCCCTTTTACGGCGCAAAGAACTCAATATTACCTAAGTTTGCCCAACACGACTTTCCAAGTTCCATATAACATCAGTAATCTCGTTATTTAGGCTTTTCATGCCGTTTCTTCATCAAGAACATATGACAATTATACTACTATGCATATTAGTCTGGAAAATCTCCTTGAAGGTTGCATGATAGTGTTCAAACCCATCCACCCCATCCTTTTTTATTTTTGGAGTACAGACTGACCAGCCTACCTGATGAAAAACTGTTACTCTTTTTTTATTGCATGAGTTCAACAGACAGGCAGACGATCCATCTGATAGAAAGCGGTTACCATCGCCTATGAGCATTTGCAACACAAAACGTGCTACCAATATGCTGCCTGCTGCCGCTCTCTAAAGAGAGACTGGAGTCTGGCCACTAATGCCGGAACACAACTGAAAGTTGATATGGTGGCATAATCTAGACCAGGGGTGGTAGGCATCAGGATGGGCAAATACCCTACTACCTGGCTGTGGGTTGTTTTGCCGCCTGTTACGGCAGACTGCCCCAATGCAGGAAATTGTATTCTTTCTCCGTTCCTGCATGGATGGGGGAGATAACAACTTGGGCACTGAAGCCAGGACAGAAGTCAAGGTTTTTATGGGGACATGCTCTAGACTAGGGTTGGTGGCCACCCAGAGGCTTTGCCATTAAGTTGCTAAGTTACAAAATAATTATTTTTAAATAAAATATTATTATTGTTATTTTACACGAGTTACTACTCGGTTCAAGATATGTAATCTAGAAGTTCGTGTAACTTGGCACTGGCACCTAAGAGGTAGTGTTGTATTTTTAAAACAATTGGCACCACTTTTATAGTTATCCCTCACTTTTATAATTATCTTTTATCCTTTTATGTCTGTTCTGGAACCGTATACCATTAACTCTATTAAATGCCTTTATATCCTTAGTAGGATGCCCGCGACTTCGTCTATGCTCGACTTGAAACTTCCGCGGGATTTCCGGGACACAAAGTATCACAACATTTAAAAAAGAATGTAAGGTATCGTTTTAGTGAAAACTGTATCGGAAAAAGCCAATTTTATGCACCCGAAAAACTTCAAACGACTGCCGGTAAGACTCCCGCGGAATTCCCGGGATAAAAAGTATCAAACATTTTATTACATAAAATTTGCTATCGATCGGTGAAAAAACCACATTGAAACTCCAATTTTTATTTCAATCTGGTCATTCTAAATCATTCCCAGAAAAAAATCCCGTGGGTTTCCCAGGATAAAAAGTAGCGCAAGTCTAAGAATTTGCTGTCGATCAATGAAAACGGCTACGAAATCAGCCCAGTAGTTTTTACGTGAATCCCGAACAAACAGACAAACAGATTAAGCTCATTTAAATACCTATAATAACGAAACCACTGTCTTTCTTTTCTTTCACCATATCTCAATTATTCGGGGTCGGCATAATATGTCTTTTCTTTCTACACTCCTCTATGCTGCCATACATCTTCTGTCACACCACATGTCATCATCAAACGAAACCACTGTCTATCCTCAATAATCTATGGTTCGTAACTAACATAAGATGACTAAATTAAAAAATATTTTCGTATGCACGAGTGTCACTTTTTTACCGATTAACATTTATTTTATAACTAGGATATGCCCGCGACTTCCTCTACGCTTGAATTGAAATTCTCGCGGGACTCCCGGGATAAAAAATATCACACAGTTTATTACATTAAATTTGCTATCCATCAGTAAAAATATCACATTGGAATTCGTTCTTTTTTTAATCTGGCTGTTTTAAATCATTCCCACAAAAATTCGCGCGGGATTACTAAGATAAAAAGTGGCGCACAATTTAAGTCTAAGAATTAGGTGTTGATAAGCGAAAACCGCATCGAAAGCGGCCCCGTAGTTTTTACGTGGATCCCGACTAAACAGACAAAACGACAAACAGATAAACAGACAAAAAATCTAAAAAAAATGCATCGTATTCTCTATCTTATCGTTTATATAGTCTATTCCAGTAGATTTTTAATAGCTTCAATGTACAGACACGGCATGCTTAGAATTTTATAATATTATAAATATGTTTTCGCATGAGTATTCTCTTTTTATTTTGATTTATGGCTGGTATGAAGCGACATTATAATTGGCTGTTTAAATAAATAATTTTTGTTCAGGTAACTTGCGTAATGCGCGCCTGGTGTTATTAATGTCATTATACATACCTGCACAAAGGAGGCTCTATGTATACTATCCGAACATATAATTGACACGATTTGCTCTGTCTCCACGTAATTTGCTACTTTTCCACCGGGCTCAATGCCTCTGCGATTGTACCTTGAAAAAAAAGTTCAAGTCAGTACTTCAATCATGTCGTCCTACTTTAAAAATGCAGACCTATATAATAAGTAATTAAGGTAGACAATTTAAATATAACTAGACAAATGCAAAATTATAATGAGTTTATAATGGGTACCTAGGCCCCGAAAAGTTACAAGGGGGGTCATTCTGATTGAAAGAAAGAAAAGCTTTGGTCTGATGCACATTTCCTAGTAACGCTTTAGGGTGACTAATTATAGTACGATAATAACCTATAATTAAATGAAATTAATCAATTGAATCGGCAATCTAGTGGAAGAAGTACGCTCAGAATAAAAACGGTTTATAAACGAGTATCCTCTTTTATTCTCTGGCAAATTTGGTTTAACCGATATTGATGTTATTTTGTGTGTATTCCATTCACAATTGGAACCGGTAGGAGAAGCATAAAATCGGTTTCCCACAACATTTTCTTATGTGCTTGTGTAGACCAGTGGATAGTTTACATTCACAGCTGGACTCAGTAGGTGGTGCTGCAATATTACATGTTGCATGGTTCTAGATTTTTATTTTTTTAGTAGAGTACAATATCATCCGGGCGCACTAGTCCATTATAAAAAATAAATAAAATGATTAACATACAAATTATACACACCTAGTTCCAGCCTGATACCGAGATCTTCTCGATATCAAACCCAACGTGAAGGTCTCGTCACAAGTGTTCACATTTGACTCGGTGTTCAGTGGGTTAGCATCGGCTGGTTCCACTGCTATTTGAGACAAGTGAACATAGCCTTGGATCACTGGCAGAACCCACTGGTCGCAGTCGGGACTCTATTAGAAAAAACTTTTTTAAAACACCGATCTTATTATTCGTGTTCTAGCATGGAAGAAGAGTTACTAGGAATGAAAATCAATCAATAAAAAATATACGTACGTCTGATAAAGCACGCAAATTTTAAATTTTTAGAGGGTACCCCATAAAACATATACTTTTTAACGTAATATTTAATTATTTAAATAAATTAATACATGAAATCAGTGATAACTTTGATTTCATTTAATGAAATCTCATTAAAATGATCTAAAATAATAAAATGTTCGTTGAAAATCTAATAGTTTTTCTACTAAGATGCTAAAAAGTGTGACTTGTCAGTGTGACACTCTTTATAAAATTAGAATTTAGTGGTTCTACTGAGGAGAAAGAAAGAAAGAAAAAATATTTATTGTTGCAAATGTATATGTCACAATAGATGCATGAATGCATAATTATAAAACACAGAAAACGTATATCACATTCACGGCAATTATGCTAGAACTCAATCAGCATTATGCTGCGACAAGATATGACGCAGCACTGACTTTTTAGTTCCAGCCTTTAAAAAAAAAGAATGACTCAAACAAAAGCTTTTATTTAACTTCACACAAAAACATTAAGACATAATAATTTAAGTTAAAAGTGCATTAAATACTAATAACAAAAACCTATTATAAACACGAATCTCTTAGCAATCTCACTTGACTCGAATTGTTATTTAAAAAAAATTGGTAGGTGTGCAATATTCATTTCGGCAAACGCCATTCCTGCTAATGGTAAGACCAATTTTTTTCTGCTATTATTCCGCTGTGACTATATCGAGATATTGTGGATTTAGTAGAATACGAATTTTTGACCATATCGCAATGGAACCGTGTTTTACATATAAACATATGCAAACACCAAAATATTGAAATGGCAGAATTGGGGTCCTGTATTCTGACACAGATATCATGCTAAACCCAATCCTTACTATACATTGTATAAATAAATTCGAATGCATATTATTAGAGAAATAACTTACCCCCAAACCAATAATATCTCTAAGCATATATTTGTTCCAAAAGAACCTGTCATCAACATATTTCCACCACCTTGTGATGTCATTTACTGACTTGCCGGTGCCTTCTTCAGCTTCCAACATTTTCTCTGTTTCATATTGTCTTTGTAAACTATTTGTCAAGTCTAATGTACGCGAGTAATAAAAACTATCAGAGTCATCAAATATCTTGTGAAGTTCATCTGTCAATCTTTTCTCAAAACGTTCAGCTAGCTTTGGATCCTTTTGCTTTTTTACTGTTTGCTTTACCTGTGGAAAACATGTACTACTTCTAATGTTCATATGCTAGGACCCAAAAATAAAATGAAGATGCCCCAAAACAACTGATCGCACTACTGCATTGCATAGCAATGTGTAGGTAGAATATATTTTTCTATTAAATTTTAGTATATACACTAGTTTATGGGAAAATGGTTGTAAGGACTCTTGTACATGCTAAGAAAAATTCGCTGAATCTATGCAAGAATTCATACTGTCTCTACTCACGAGCTGTGTACATTACTCGGGCATTGACCAAGAAAAATCTTCTTTCCGCTAGACAGGATGCACTCTGTGTTGTTGCCGTGAAAGGAGGGGCCGGAGTAAGTAAGATAGTTCAGGTAATTTGAGTGTTTGTACGTTTCATATTTAATATTGTTATGATTTGCGGGACTCGAATTAAAATGCTGTTGGAATTATTATAGAGTTTATTAGAACTATACAAACACGCATAACACAGGTACAAATATAACCGAACACAACAAATCCAAACGTAATGCAGAAGGTCGTAATTCAATAAAACGCGCAAAGTCCGTCAATATTAGATTCCCGAATGTACACGTCACGCCCGTATCGTAGTCGTAGCTTAACTGACTTCTCTCACAATCAGGCCATCTTTTATACTGCACAAATGCAAATGTGCCCGTCCGGCAATGTCGCCCGAATTTTCTCGAATCAGCTTGTACTTTATAATCCGTAACACCTGGCTAATGAGGCAACCTGCAAGCGGCCGCAAATGAGTACAATAGAACAATAGGCTGTTCTTCACAATACTAGAAACATATGCCATTAAAAAAGTAAACAAAAAAAGACGATTATAAAAGGATTACAATTAGTTCAAATGCCGACAGGTAATAAAATGTGCTTTTACAGACTATATGTGGAATTTGTCTTTGTCGAAGCCTAAGTTGTAACACTAGGATTCTTTTATTTACAAACAAACTTGACTAGTACATCTTAACATACCCTACGCATGACTGCCTGAAAACAATCTCATTGTTTACACATTCCTATTTATCTTGTCTGGAGCAGATACGACAAATTTTTGGGGCTAGATCCGACTAAATTCTAGTCATATACATGATGAATTGGTCTTATCTGCCATAGACATGGTGAAATTTCTTAGTGTGTACAAGATCCCTTACAGATAGCCAGATATGATGATTTTATATGATATTTCTGTTTGTTACTTCATTCAGTTCTCACTGCTTATTAAATGAGGATATTATATCAATAAAAAGAGTAATAGAATGCATACTATTACACTAAACATATATAAAGCATTATTCATAGGTATATTATTTTTCTGTTAATTTTCCCTATGAGCATAACTACTATGACTAATAGCAAGAATATTTAATAGAAAAAAAATAATATAACATGTATTTTTTACATAATAATAATAAGCTTTTGTTTCCATTAACATTATTTGCAATAGTTAACTATCTAATAAACACTATACTGCAAGGACTGTTTCTTTGTATGTATGTATAACATTTTAGTAAAGAATTAAATCGGTTTTCATACAATGAGTAAGAGTTCTAATAGCCCACCTCCCCATCACCCTATTCCATCCCCATTTTCCCAAACGCCTATGTCATCCACTCTCATCATCATCATCCAAGTGTTAAACCTTGCGTTGCATTCGGAGTGTTCACTCCGATGCCCAGGTGATCCACTTTGTGTGGACTTCTGCATCCCCCGTTTTGAGACTATTGGTATGCATTTCATCCTTCACGTCAAGCTAGCATTTCTTGGACCTCCCCTTTGACCGGGTCCTGGTGGAGGCGACATGGTATTTGTTCTCCACATAATTATCTGGTCTCCATAAAAATCTCATCCACTCTATGCTATACTAAAAGCTGGCAAGTTGTTGGCTTCTCCTATGGTGTTACAATTGTCTATAGGCAATGGTAACCACTTTCTTAAATGGGTTGTCTGCATATTTGCCAGATTCGCAATTAAATGGTCGCTTATTTAGTATTTAATTTTTTTTACTGACTTGAAAAAGGAGAATGTCCTCAATTCATCTATGTTTTTTTTTTGTATGTTATTGTTACTCCATTTCTCCATAAATTGTGAACCAATTAACAAAAATCAAATAAATTATCACACTTAAAACTGTTAAAACGTAGTTTTATTATGTATACAATTCGCGAAAACTTAAGAAAATATTATGTGCACCAATTTTAAAAATGTTTCTTTTAATTGAAAGGGTATACTCCCGAATTGGTCCCACAGTCACCATGTCAGAATCTGATGAGTAGATCGCAAGGAAATCTTAAAAATTTGCTAACCGACTTCTTTAATATGCAATATCTTTGTCAATTGTAGAGCAATTTTCAAATTTTTTCTTTATTTGGAAGTCTGTATAGAATGATGTAATGGTAACTGCCTTATGTTACATCCAGAAATGGGGTCCTAAACTCCAGGGAATGTTTAAATTCTGGTTTGTTTTGATAATAATGATGATGAGGAAAACTTCATATTTATGGTGTAGAGAGAAGTTACATATATTTTTTTAATGTTACCTGTGTGGCAGCTTGCTGAGTAGTAGTCTTAATGGTGTTACTAACATTCTTCACAGCTCCAACAGTTTTGTTAAGAAATGCTGAGTTTTCAAATAATCTGGCCCCCATTTTCTTGTTCAATGATTTATTTGCATTTCCAACGGAACTGGAGGACCCATGCTTAGTGCACGCGCATAGGTCCAGCTCCTGATTCGCAGCTCCCATATTCAAAATGCATATTGATTTGATTTTATATATTGTGTGATGAAAATATATATTTCCTACTGGTATACTCTCTTTTATTATCATTAATCGAGGTTCAAATATATTAGAATGTTCAACCTTGCCAATGATTCCTTCTGTTATGCCTAAACACTCTATATCTTCGATATCTGAGAGGTCCCATGCTAAAACAAAGGATAAAAATAATTAAATTTTCATGTATGATAATATATGATTTCAGAGATATTTGTAAATTTATAGAGTATGTTATGAATAGGAAGAAGGTAATCAAACATTTAAAGACCTATTAAAAATAAAATCGAGGCCAAATTTCCTTTCCACTTAGTGAAAAACGAAAAATAAACAACACACCTGAACGAACGGAGAAAGACCCCGTTATTCTATTCCACCACAAACTTGATTCATTTCTAACAAATATATAGTAAAGTTCTGATCTAAACAATTCCATATTGGCGTGATTTAGTACTGTTTCAAAGCGTGTCGATTTAATTTCATTGTGTTTATTATTGTTGAAAATTGTATATAATTTGACGTTTTCAATGGAGGGGTGGGGTGGGGCTAGAGGGGCGTTGCAAAATTGATAATCTGTAGGTTGCAGGCCCTGTGTAAAAATAAAAATTTTCACGTAATGCGATTTTGAATAATAAAGTTCTGTAAGTATTTTTTCTTTAATACAGAATCGGAGTAATGCTTAAATTGTTGTTGGAGTTTTATATAGTGGTAGGTAGGTAAAGGTAGGACAGTATCTAATTGTCAAATATTTCTATTGTAAATAATCGTAGTTCTTGACTGATCAAGGGCGTCATTCAAAGACAACTACAATTTAGATAATTATGCGATGTCAATTATATGGACCCTTAAATTATTTTATTCCGTATATAGGTCTGACTTTCACTGGTTGAATATTTACTTTTAAGATTATGTTAAACAAATAAAAACCTCGAACATACGTTCGGAGACATCTCTTTATAAAAAGGTGGTAATTTGAAATAAGTAGCAATGGTTAAAGTTCGGATATTTAGAATACCCTGGGCGTTCATTTGACGAAATTAGATTTGGTGCCGGGCTTTATTCCCTATTTCATTAAAGTACTTTTTTAAGGACCGTGGGCGCTACGAGGTTAAGAAAATGAAGAAACTACATTGTAATCTAAGATCTGGCTTAAAGACCTAGCTGCCAAGCCATAAACCTAAATAAATAAATAATAAGATACAAGGCCATTAATTTTTTCAAACTCGGAAAATCCATTTCGGAAAAACGATATGTTTATGAATTTAAATTATTGTTATTGGAATGGAGTTTATGAAGCTAAAATTGAGATTAAACTTGTTTAGATTTGAAACAATTAAGTTTCCTTCACAAGCACAAGGCCTGCTTAAAAACAAACAATATTTAATAATTATTCAATAACTATTTTTCACACAACAAAATATCGCTCGTATACAAGTTCCCGCCATAAATTCCACGAATGTTATAAAGTTGGCATTTCCGCTCTTCCATACCGCGCGTCATTATCAAATTGAGCTTCCGGTTGGAGAAGGTGTATAATTTTATGTAGATTTGGGACTTGTAATCACTGTGGCGTCCTATTTTTATTAAAAATGGATTGGCAATTAACGTGTCGTGTATGTCTGGAAACCGGAGACATGGTTTCCTTGTTTGATTGGGACGAAAGTAATGAACAGCTAGGCGACAAGTACACCTACTGTTGTGGCGTAGAGGTATGTAAAAATACTAATCAAAATGGTTGCGATGGCCACCCTATTTATTTTTTGATGCAATAATGTTGCTATATTGGTTTATTTGCGGCGAATTTGTTTTTGCTGACATCCCAGAATTTTTATTTTTAGGGTTATTTAGGAATTTACAACAGTTAAATCATAATTTTAGGTTACGAAAAATGATGCGTTGCCGACCCTTATATGTTTGAATTGCGTGGACAGGCTTACTTTTGCATACCAGTTTAAGCAGCAATGTCTCTCGTCCAACGAGACTTTAAAAGAATGCCTCGAAGAGTTCAAAAAGACTTCTGCTGCAGTGACTTCAAACTCATCAAAAGGAGGTAATAAACCTGGTCACAGAAATAATGATATTATGAAGATTAGTCATCTAAAACATTTCTCCATATAATAGCCCGGGTATCAAATAAAAAAAGTCCATAAAAAATTGCATGCAGATGAAATCGCAGGCACAGCTAGGTTGTTGATATTAATCAAGTTATATTTTCCTCTAAAATACTGTATTTAGTTCTAGAACATCATTGCACATCAATTTGTAACAGTTTTTAGCAAATAAATAAAAATAGCCTTTATTTCCTGACATTTTTGTTTTCATAATGTTTTTTTTAACACATTGACAGCTGCCAAGTCAGGTTGCCTCCTTGGCATAGGCCTGCTCCAGAATATGCCATTTTGTCCCATCTCTCACTAATCTACAATCCTTTGGTAGATCATCTTCCTGCTCTCTCCCTTCTCCTTTTCTAGCAAATACTATAAATTAAAAAAAAAACTGAGGGTGCAGTATTGTTATACGGCACATTTATTTATTTATTGAGATACAAAATTAACTTTGGGTGGTTATAAAAAAAATAACCATAAAGGTTAATGTGGGCCGCTCTGCTCTGCTTCACACCCGCCTCGGCCTTCTAACCTATATCAAAGAAGCTTGGATCTGTTCATAATAAATAAATGTGCAGTATATCTATACCCCACCCAATTACATGCTTGAAATTTATACTGTAACTTCCAGGATGTTCCAATAATATTGGGCAAAAACTGGTCAGCATCATGGTTGAAAATTTAATTTCTTATTTAAAAGCTCTTGCTCATCTATTATATTATAAAATTCTAAACATGTAGTGTATGTACATTGAAGCTATTAAAAGAAACCAACCGGGATAGATTATATAAATGATGGAATACACAATGCTTTTTGTCTGTTTGTCAGTTTGTTTGGGATTCACATCAAAATTACTGGGCCGATTTAGATGTGGTTTTCGCTGTTGATGACTCAACTCTATGCTACTATTTATCGTGGGAATTTTTGAGGAAATAATTTAAAATGGCCAGATAAAAAAAAACGAATTCTAATGTGATTTTTTTTACTGTTCGGTAGCAAATTTAATGAAATAAAAGTATGATTTTTTATCCTGGGAATCCAAGGAAATTTTACCAGGTGCAGTTTGTAGTTGTTTGGGTGCATTAAAATGAGCTTATTGTGGCAAATTTTTCACATAGCTTACATTTTTTATTTAAATACTGTGGTAAGTTGTGTCCCAGGAGTTCTGTGGAAATTTCAAGTGGATGAATTTGTGGTCATATCTTAGTATATTTGATATAAATTTTTTTCTCATCAGTAACGGAGACTGAAACAATAACAATAAAACAAGAGAATGGCTTATTACTCCAGTATGAATTGCCAGTTGAGCATGATCCCCAGGGGCAATGGACCCGCACCTTAGTGAAGACCCCTAGCACATCAGTGGTAACAAAAGCACCTGGTCCAAGAAAAAGGGGACGTCCAAGGAAGTATCTGAATGATCAAGGTCAGATTGGTGAGTAACATTTAACATTTTTCATTCAATGTTCTTTCTTATTAGAAAGAGACTAGAAAATATACTTAATTAAAATATAATTTTAACAGTTTTAAATTTTTTTTATTGCATGAGTTCAGCAGACAGGCAAAGGGCCCACATGATGGAAAGCAGTTTTACCATTGCCTATGGACATTTGTAAAACCAAAGGTGCTACAAAGGCACTGCTGCTCTCTTAAGGGAGACTGGAACCTGGCCACTAATGCTGGAACACAACTCAAGGTTGTTATGTAGTAATTTATTTGATTTTTATTATGTTTCATACATTTTTTAGTAGCCATGAACATGGAAGACCAAAGATGTCAAATGTCAAAAATGCAGCACTTAAAACTGTTAAAACAAAGTTTTAATTATGTGTACCACCCCTACTAGTCATGAAAATTTGAGAAATAATATTTGTTAAAAACTGTAAATTTAAGAACTACGGAATTTACAATTTCACTCCTGCATCATCACAGTTATGAAAATATAAATTAACAAAATTTACTTTTGTCATATCTGTATTCTATGAATGTAAAGAATAATCTATAATATCATAAAATTATAAATATATGTCTGTACATTAAAGCTATTTAAAAAAAAACAACTGAAATAGACTGTATGAAAGATGTAGAACATCAATAGTATTTTTATTAGATTTCTTGTCCATTTGTCTGTTTGTCTATTTTTTATCTATGTACCCTGTGGGAATTTTTCTGGAAATTATTTAAAATGTCCAAATTAAACAAAACTCTAAATCCAATGTAATTTTTTTACTTATTGATAGCAAATTTAATGTAATAAAATGTGTGATACTTTTTATACCGGCAATCCCACGGGAATTTCAAGTAAAGCATAGACAAAGTCGGAGGCATATTCTAGGATTGCATATATTTCACTGAAATTTGATTTTGGTTTCATATACATTTCTATATATAAAAACCAATTCATTATTTTTAGTTTTCAATATTTACATATAAAAGATCAGGTGTTGGTATAACAACTTATCATTTAATTTTTAAAATATGACAGAAATAATTTTAATTACTTTTCAATCCATTAATTAATGCCCTATTTGATTCCCCGTTTCTTGTACCTACTTATGACGTCATAAGTAGGTAGGTTAAATAAATAATTTATTTCTGATGATTAATAGATTTATATTTTCATTGTTTCTGTTTCTAGATGTGTCACCATACCACCGCAAGAAACCCAAGACCAGCACTAAAGAGCAGGTGGCTCTAACCACAATGCTGGCCAATGGGGATTTGGAGCTGAAGGAGGAACCAGAAGATAATGATGAAGATGTCTATGGAGGAGGTGGTATATAATTATTAAAATATTTACAAGCAATTTACTTATATACTCTGGTTCTGTATCACTTGGGAAATATACATTTTTCACGATATAAAGTATCCTATATTAGTATTTTTTTTAGTAGAGCTAGCTACACCCAGCATGCGTTTCAATTCCACATAAAGTAAAAAAAATGTTTGGTTGTATATTCTGTTTTTTTGGGCTAGAAACCCTAACGTGCGTTCTCAGAATACCCTACCTAAGTTACATTGAAATCTGATCAATGATTTAGGATCACATAGAGGACAAACATACAAACATTTATTTATATAGAGAAGTGGACAGTCAAATCAACCGAAATATTTTTTATCATCTGTCCTAGCCCCACAGATATTGTACGAGCGTACCTAGTTTTGGCGCCTAAAATGGGTACAAGTATAAGGAGTCAAATAGTGCATTAATTGTTGTTAGAAATTTAATTAAAATGATTTCTATTATGATATTTTAAAAGTTTGATGATTAGATGTCTTTTTCTTCTTTTACGAGCTTTCCGCAACTCGACGACATAGCACCTATTTTGCGTGCGAGGGTTGATGAGGGTTTACTCCATCCAGCCCAGCTCCTCCAGGAAGTCCACCAGTTTCTTGATGTTGCTGAAGACATTGAGGCTACCTGGGGCGTCCAAATACTTCGCCCTGTATTGGGCCACCGCATTCAAGCAGGATATGGGCGGCTATTTCTTCTGCCTCCAGGCATGCTCTGCACAGGGGGCTGTCGGTGACACCTATATTGGAAAGATGTCTGTTAAAATTGCCATGTCTAGTGGCTGTACTAATAACTAGTCTCAGCCAGGACTGACTGAGCCTTAAGATATTCCTGGAGAAACGCAGGCTCACTCGAGACATTGCCAGCTTGGCTTTCCTGCAATCCTCCAGGTTGTCCCAAAGTTGTTGATGTAATGCCCTTGTCCTTTGATTTATGTAATTTCTAATCCAACTGTGCGGCAAAGGCAGGAAAGGTTCCGGTCCAACTCATTTGGTTTCGGATCCTCTCCTCTCCAGTTAATCTGCTGCATCATTTCCTCGGGCACCATTGTGTCCCTTGATCCATTGAAGGGTCAAGGTATTGTTCTTACCTGCCGCTTCATTTAGAGCCGAGGAGTGGCATTTGTATATTAAATTTGAATAAATAACCTTGCTACTAAGGGCTTGTAGTACCGATCTGCTATCAGAGAGTATACTGATACTGTGATCATGAACATCTCTGGCTACAATTGCCTTAGCTGCAAGCAGAATTTCCATGCTCTCTGCTTGATATACTTTATTAAACTTATTCAGGGGTTCAGATATGTTAATATTTAGGTCTTCCGAGAAGACTCCCGTGCCTGAGCCCGAGCTAGTCTTTGACCCATTAGTATAAAGGCTAAGCTCATGATGGGAAAGGGAGCTGTTGTTATCTTCCGCGAGTTCAACCTTGTATTTTTTATCAAAGATGAAAGCTTTCTCTATTCTGTCACTGACCGCTTCCACCAATTGTGAGTCGGACCATGTTTCCAAGAGAATGCTGAAATGTCTTACTTTGTCAAAGTTAAGAGTTTTCAGGTGTTTTAATCTTAGAGCCGCTATTGCTGCCTCTTGTTGTACCAACAGGTGCAGTGGGGGCATGTTAAGAGCTATTTCTAAGGCCGCTGTGTGCATTGTCCTCATGCATCCCATCACAGCACAGCACACTTGTCTTTGTAGTCTCTGTAGTTAGGCCGTGCAGGTCGTAAGCTTAGTCCTTGTCCACCAGACCACAGAGCCATAAGTTAGCATGGGTCTAACCACAAGTGTATAGAGCCATAGAAAAGAGTTTGGGATGAAGTCCCCAATGCTTACCGATCATCCTACAGCATTGTCATAAGGTGACACTAGAAGCATTGACTCCAGTTTAAATGATTAGATGTCATTTTAACACCTGTTTAATGTAATGTTAGAATTTATTGTAACATGTGTCCACATCCACACTGAGGGCCTTTTTAACCGACTCTAAAAGGAAGAGATTCTCAATTTGACTGTATGTTTTTTTATGTTATGCGATTTCTCAGTCAATTCTGGTCCGATTTTAATTCTTTTTTTGTTCGAAAGAGTATACTCCTGAGGTAGTCCCATTGTCACTAAGTCAGGATCTGATGAGTGGATCCCAGGAAAATAGAAAGAAACCCTCTTTGAAGAGCACCAAATCCCTACACTCTGAAAGCCAAACTTGTATATGTGTGCCAGTAGTACAAGTTCTACAGGCGCTTAATATATTATTTCTAAAGTTATTCAAGTATTTGTGCAACTAGAAAGTAGAGTATAAATTAAAATAAAAAAGAAAATCGGCTTCAAACGAAAAAGTAAAAAATAAATATTTTCTACAACATTGTTACGAGTTAGCGAGACTCGAATTAAAGTGCCGTTAGAATTATTATACAGTTTATTAGAAATATACAAACACGTATAACACAGGTACAAATATAACCGAACACAACAAATCCAAACGTAATACAGAAGGTCGTAATTCAATAAAACGCGCAAAGTCCGTCACTATTAGATTCCCGAATGTACACACGTCACGTTCGTATCGTAGTTGTAGCTCAACTGACTCCTCTCTCAATCAGGCCGTCGTTTTATACGCACAAATGCAAATGTGTCCGCCCGGCAACGTCGACACAATTTCCTAGAATTAGCTTGTAATCGTAATCCGCAACACCTGGCTAATGATGTAGCCTGCAAGCGGCCGTAAACGAGTATAATAGAACAATAGGCTGTTCTCCACAATAACTAGAAACGTATGCCAATAATTAAGTGAACAAAAGAAGACGATCATAAAAGGAACATCATAAAACTAATTGTAATAGTTCAAATGCCGACAGGTAATAAAATGTGCCTTTACAGATTAGGAGTGGCATTTGTCTTTGTCAGGGCCTCAGTTGTAACAATATTATGAATTCGCTTTTTACAAATTTGTTTTTTTTATGTTTTACTTGACACTCACTTTAAGATGTTGCAGAAAATATTTATTTTTTGCTTTTTAGTTTGAAGTCATCAAACTAAAAAGCAAGAAATAAATATTTTCATCAAACTAAAAAATCTTTTATTAGAATAAATATAAAATAATAAACCTCAACATATATCGAAGACTGCATAGCACCACATTAGTGTTAAGATTTATATTGTATTAGTTAATAATTATTTTTAATCTCATTGTAAGTGAACTACATGTTCTTATGGGAAATAAAGTTCTTTAAACCTAAACCCCAGACGGTTTTAGTTAAAAAAATTTATTAGAGTTACAATTTTACTGAGCGTTGTATAAATTTCAGTATTCTCCTACCATGGCTTATTTATTCTATGGTGTTACTTTATTGACACATCATTTTAACTTTCAGATTTTCAAGATGATGATCCTGACTTTGAACCTGCTGCTGATTCGGAAACTGAACTAATCAAAGAGGTATATTTATGTTTTTAAATCAATGAACGACGATAGTTCTTTTAATCTGATGTCTCTACTACATCTGGCATAATGTTAGTCGTAAGAGGCTCATTCACTATCCTGCATGGCAGTTCTGAATTTGGCAATGCAGGCGGCAACAATGTTCACAATCCTGCATTACGCGGTGGACTGCCATGCAGGATAGTGAACAGGCCTTTTTAGTGACATTATACCAGTTTCTACTCCATAGGTGAAAATGGGTTGGGTGTATGTATTTTGTAGCAATTTTATCAGTTTCTAATTATTTTTCTTCTGTATATTTTTCTATTTATGGAAGTGAAAACTTCTTCAGGCGCACTAGGCACTTTATTTTGTGGGTCTTGAATGAGACAGTTGTCACGCTCGGCTATGTAATGCTCGTTAGGGTAAAGTCGGCTCGAGTGGACTAAAGGAGAGAGAGACATATAGTCAACGCGTCACTTCTATACTCGCTCGGTGAGTGTTACACGCCTTGATGAAGTGTTCACTTCTGTCATTTGGTCTTAAGCATACCCATTTTTTTACTTATTTTAGGCAAAAAAGTACACTTTATTAATATTTTAAAAGTTTTTCGTACTATATTTACATTATAGTGTTACGACCTAGTGCCGACAAAGACAAATTCACACTTGTAGCCCTGTAGAAACACATTTATTACCTTTCCGGCATTTGGACTTCTTTTGTTTACTTTGTGTTTAAATTTAGTGATTAGAAAACAGCCCATTGTGTATTGTAATCTTTTATGGCAGTCATTAGCCAGGTGTGTCGAACTGGTTCTAATAAGTTCGGTCTACACGGTCGGGCAGCCATATTGTATCGGTGCAGTATAAAGCAATGGTCCAATGGAGAGAGATCGTCAGTCTAGCAATAGCCACAAGCGAAGCAAAACGTTAGTGACAGACTTTGCGCGTGTTATTGAATCGTGCATTACGTTTGCACTGGTTGTGTTCAGTTATACCTGTTGTATACGTGTTTGTATAGTTCTAATAAATTCTATAGTAATTCTAACGGTATTTTAATTCGAGCAAGCATTCCTGCAACTCGTAACAATATTTATTTTAATTTATATACATAAAGTAAAATAAATATACGCAGTGCTCATTGGTGTACTAATATTTATGGTAATATTAGTACACCGTTGGGAATTGCGGAATGCTGGCGCGTACTAACTGTTGCAATAAAAGGTGTACGAGAAGTGGGAAGGATGTGGCCACCACCACACCACTCGATCCTGAGGCCTTACTGTCAAACGCCTTTCGTCGTTGATTTTCGTTCGATCAACCCGAAAGAGTCCATGAAATTTACATAGATGGAACCGTGCAAGAGTACCAATTACTGCGTTGGGGCGGCCTCTCGTAAGAGGCGACAAAACAACCCGCAGCCAGGTGGTACGGTATTTGCCAGTCTGGATGGCTACCATGCCTAGTTTAGAGTATGCCGCTATAACGCCCTTGAGTTGTGTTGCGACATTAGTGGCCAGGTTCCAGTCTCCCTTTAGAGAGCGGCAGCACAGTGGTAGCACCTTCGATGTTACAAATATCCATAGGTGACGGTAATCGACTTCCATCAGCTGGGCCGTCTGCCTATCTACTGAACTCATGTAATAATTTTTTATTTGACAGGAACCAACTCCACGCAAACGGGGTCGCCCGCGGAAGAATAAACCGCCCAAACAACAAAAAGAACCGCCGCAAACTAAGACCGACGACGGCGAAGATATTCTATTGAAAGAGACGATACTCGCGTTCTCTGAACCCATACCCGGTCACATATTGAACCCAAAACCGAAAAAGAAATATATGCAGAAGAAAAAATATGTCTATGAAAAAACGTGAGTAATTTCTTGATAAAGTTTTATAGTTGTCATTTAAAATCTATCTATACTATAATAAATCTGTTCGAGTTTGTACAGTGAATTCGGATCAGCAGATTCCTAAATGCGATTTTTTGAATTTTTGTCTGTTTGAATAAAAATTGACATAGTGCTGGCTTATAAACCTAGTTAAAACTTAGAATATATTTTATCCGAAAAATGACGTCGTTTCCCTAGAATGGACGGACTAGCAAAATGATGGTGTTGCAATCGCGTTTTTCAATTCACTAACAAATACCTACGTTGTCATAAACAACATGTCATTCATTGTATTAGTGGAAATCAGGTTGGCTTCGACTCACCTTTATTTTGTTGCTGGGCAGTTGTCTAGACTATATATGGACTTAGTTTCTTTGTAATTATTATACGTAAAAAACCGAATAAAATGTCTATGTAAGTAAAATAAAGCTAATGCCTAGGGTTTGACTCGCGGCGTAATTGCTGGGCAAATTCGAGTTTTGTAATATGATTAACTTGTAATATGTAAGAATGTTTGTAATTGTTTGTTACTGAAAATTTGTTTAAGTAATGAAATTTTATGATTTTAGAATAGTACATAGGGAATATAATTATAAAAAAATAACAAAAAACAAAACCCATCTCAAAAATAACTAAAAAGCAAAAAATAGATATTTTTTATGTTTTGAATTGAGTGCATAGTAAAACATAAAAATTACTATATTTTGCATATCTGTTGTTGTTATTTCTTGTTTTACTTGGCACTAACTTCAAGATGATGTAGAAAATATTTAATTTTTGCTTTTTAGTTACTTTGATATCGGTTTTTATATTTTTTATTTCCTTCTTTTTATATATGTAAATACTTGATTAGCTTTAAAAAAACAGAAATATTAAAACACGTTGCACGTGCATATAGTATACGAAGGTGGCTCTCGACTTTGGCATCCAATCCACTCATCAGATATTGAAATGTTTGTATATTTAATTTTCAGACATACATGCGAAACTTGCGGTGCTTCGTTCGCTTCCAATGCATCTTTGCAAGCTCATATCAGGCGACATTTGGGTATCAAACCATTCGTCTGTAGGTATGTATCTAATTATTATATAGTAGTTTATTAATGCCGTAAAATATTTTTAAAGCGGGCGATAGATGTACGATCATGTATGCGTGTTTATTTTCATTACTTTTTTTTTTACTTTTACTTTTTATAGATGTGCATCTATGACCCACTTAAAGTTACATCCTTCACTATGGTTACGTGCCATTAGAGACTCAAAATGACCACCTTCACGACCGCGTTTTTCCGGTTCCACTTGTTTGCCGGCGTTACAATCGTAAACCCAAGTGGAATGGTTATATGACCCACCTCTTGACATGGGTCGTTGTGAGCGTTATGTGATCGAAAATGATGACGTCATTAGTGACGTTTTCGCAACGACCACAACAACCGCGCATTTTGTGCGTTGTGAGCTACTAATGCAACGCGCTGTATGGAAATACAAGAAATATTATAAATGCTATTTTTAATCAATAGACTCATTGATATACTCAGAGGATTTGAAGGGCGATTCACTTAAAGTTCTTTTATTAATTAAAATGTGTATTAAACATAGACATTTTCGTAACATATTTTCATTAATTGACATGAGATACAGGCAAATAAAATAGTTAAATGAGAAAATATACAATAGCTGGTTGTTATGGTTTAATAGACCATTATTTTACTCTGAGTGCTGCAGTCAAGCGTGGTTATGTGTGTGTGGCATTTATGAAATGGTTAGCCTTGGGCTAGTATTGTTTTGTATGGTGATTGAGACTTCTGGTGGCTCAATTGGCCCTCTCCTCTATCTTATCCCCTTTATTCCCTCTATCTATCCTCTCTCCCTGTCCTATCCCCTATTCCGTCCCTAAACCCAACCCCTCTATTCCATCCTAGAGGCTGGCAATGTGTTGGCATCACTCCTGGTGTTGCAAACATTCCATCAGGTGGGCCGTCTCTCTAATTTGTTACTGTTGTGTATGTAGTGTTGCCAGTTTTATGTTGGTTCTATTTGCATTATTCACAGCGCAACAGAGTAGAACTCTATCAGTCAATGTAAATGCAACTTTAAGTCACATAAGTATGATTCTTGGATATAGTATTCAATAGCGAACTTCCATAATATAAAAAAGTGCTCAATTTATTTGTTCATTGTTGTAAATTTTAGTGTTAATCACCTCCATGTTTTCGCTGACGTGGGTGCGGGTGCAGTTTATTTTCAAAATTATTTAAATAATTCAATATTCGATTAAGAAGTATTAGGCTTCACCTGCGCCCATTGATTACCGTGTTTTTGGTTCTGTAAAAATATTACTATTAATCTTTAAATTCTCCTCGTTTACGAACGCACCCGCATCCGTGTTTAAACGAAAAACTGAGGTTTATTTTAAATCTAATAATATTGCTTAATTAAGGCTAAACGTCCTAGTCGATGTTCCTAATAAACCAAGTCTCGACCGTGACAAACTTGTGCGTCAGAGAAGGGACAATAAAAAATAGTCAAGTCTATTTAAATACACCAAAATTACTTTAACGCGTGTATCACTACTAAACAATGACTTACAAAACATTCTTTTAATCGTAGTTTCCAATCCACTTCCTACTGATAATTTTGGATTCATAAATGTTAAATACATTTTAAATATGTTGGTGTACAAAATTAAACATTCTGATTCTTATTTGATATTTCATTTTAATTTGGATATCAATAAATTAGTCGTACAGCTTCGTATAAAGTAAATATTTTCCGTACAAAATATATAAATAATAAAACCTATAGCGTGTGTCTGACTTGTAGCATTATTTCTTCGAGATTTAAAAGCTTGTCAAAGTTATGCTTTTTGCTAGGCGACAGTCAATCCGTTGTTGTTGTGTTGTTACTTGAACCCATTTGAAATGCAAATCCACTATGATGTTTTAGCCTTAAAATTGGAGCAAATCACTTACTAACATAAATAGGGTATTATTGTAAAAAGATAAAAATAAATTAATTATTACATA
The DNA here is from genome assembly GCA_039645545.1 of Dendrolimus houi. Taxonomy (NCBI): domain Eukaryota; kingdom Metazoa; phylum Arthropoda; class Insecta; order Lepidoptera; family Lasiocampidae; genus Dendrolimus; species Dendrolimus houi. The sequence goes on from CM077139.1 coordinate 10,673,379, forward strand.
AAATGCTCGTGTAAAATATATAAATGAGGTTAAACAACTAATAAAAAAAGAATTAGATTTTTTTTAATTTGAAATCTCATCTGAAAAATTAGTTTTTTTTAATTCATACCCTGTTTATCTAGACTTATACTGATTCTACTATATCTTGTTATCTATTCTTTTACCTTACCATTTGTAGAATAATGACACTACTTGTACGGAGCTTGTGTCAATTTTTAATCTCTACTAAGGCAAATGAATAGCGAGTTGCCAGCTTTCTGTGTCTCACTACAATCAATTTCTTACCAATGCTAGTAATTTTCTACCAGTGGTAAAAGAATGGGTAGGAATATATCGAAACCGGTTGATAGAGCAACGTAATATATTTACCAGTGTTTGCGGATACGCGTGCGTTCTAAACATGGAGTTGCGGCGTCACATGTTGCGTCACACCGGGGTCAGGCCTTACAAGTGCCGCGTCTGCGACCGCCGGTTCGGCGATTACGGGAGTCGGCAAAAGCACGAAAGGCGAGTGTTTTTGCACCGGTTTTGGGTACGATATGGGCGTTTGGAACTTGTTTTTGTACTATATTTATGGTTGGGAATGTTAAGGGTTTGTAGATTTATTCCATTTTGGATAATTGGATTATCATATTGTTGGCAAATTTGTATGGCTACAAAATAAAAAAATAAGATTTCTTAATACCTTGAATAAATTTACAGTATGCTAATGATTTTGGGAGTGTCAAAATGGTAGTGTTTATAACCTATATGTTAAAAAAATATTCAAAAGTGTCTAAGTTCCAAGCATCTATATCATGCTCAAAAGGTGAAGGGTGTATATCGGAAGAAACAAAGGTGATATTAAACAAGCAACCAGCGGAAACATGCGAAGTGATCAGGTGATTTAGCTTTGTGATAGGAGAAAGGATAATTTATAATGAATGTAAATCAACTAAAAAAAGGGTTAAGGAAAATTGTTTTAAACGTAGAGGGAGGATTATATAGAGGCTTTGTTAAAATATGGTTGCGATTATAGGATGAATTTAGGTGCGTTATATGTATTAATTTGAAAGAGACACCTTATATCTCTCCCTTAAGAGAGCAGCAGCGCATTTGTAGCACTTCTGGTGTTGCAAATGTCCATAGGCGATGGTAACCACTTTCCATCAAGTGGGCCGTCTGCCTGTCTGCTGAACTCCTGCAATAAAAAAAAAATATATATATAATAGGTTGGGGGAAAAGTCTTTTCCCATATAGTATGTATGAACTTGTAATAAGATCTCTTTGGCTATACCATTTGTATCTGGCTGGTTTTGGTATAATTAAAAAGGTTTAATTTTAAAGAAGACAATTCCAAATTCAAATTAGGAAAATGTGTGATTTTCATTTGTTTTTCTTATTGTTAAAATGAGTGAATCTAATGAAGAAATTCGATACATTTTAAAATTTTACTACAAAAAAGGCAAAAATGCAACACAAGCCGCAAAAAAAATTGTGATGTTTATGGACCTAATGCAGTATCTGTGAGAGTAGCGCAAATTTGGTTTAAGCGTTTTCAATCCGGAAATTTTGATATCAAAGATGCACGTCGCTCTGGTCACCCTGTTACGGACAAAATTGATGCCATTTTTGAAAAAGTGGAGCAAGATCGGCATATTAGTAGTTACGATGTAGCTGGAGAACTGCGAATTGATCACAAAACGATTTTGGCGCATTTGAAAAAAGCTGGGTACACAAAAAAGCTCGATATTTGGGTGCCTCATGAGCTCACTGAAAGAAACCTAATGAACCCTGTACTCATTTGTGTTTATTTATTACGACGTATAATGAAACCGAACCATTTTTGAGGAAGCTGATAACTGGTGATGAAAATTGGATCACGTACGACAAGAACGTGCGAAAAAGATCGTGGTCAAAGGCCTGTCAGGCTTCACAGACTGTGGCGAAACCCGGGTTAACTCACAACAAGGTGATGCTGTGTGTATGGTGGGATTGGAAGGGCATTATTCATTATGAGCTATTACCGCCAGGCAGGACCATCGATTCTGAACTGTACTGCGAACAACTGATGAGATTAAAGCAAAAAGTTGAGAGAAAGCGGCCGGAATTAATCAACAGAAGGGGTGTAGTTTTTCACCATGATAACGCTAGACCTCACACATCTTTAGCCACTCAGCAAAAATTACGAGAGTTTGGCTGAGAGGTGTTAATGCATCCGCCGTATAGTCCTGACCTTGCACCTTCAGATTTTCACCTGTTTCGGTCTCTGCAGAATACCTTAGGCAGTGTCAGGTTAACATCACGAGAGGACTGCCAAAACCACTTGTCGCAGTTTTTTGATCAGAAGCCCCAAATTTTTTATAGCAATGGGATCACGTCCCTACCTCCAAGATGGCAAAAAGTTATCCAACAAAATGGCAGCTACATACTTCAGTCAAATGTAAATAAGCTTTATAAAAAAACCTTTTGAATTTTTATGTAAAATGCGAAGAAACTTTTTCCCCAACCTAATATATTTTGTGCCATGCTCTGCGTTTGGGGTTTTGATTTGTGCACCCTTGGTGATGACGGCCGTTTAAGTCTCCGGTATTTGAAATAGACCCGCTTTCCTTAGTACATGACAGTATCGAAACAGATTAACTGAACTTATAAGTTGGTTTTTTGGTAGTAAGTGTAATAAGGCGCCTTCACAAATTACGTGACACGAATTTTATGATTTTTTGACTCCTGCCCTATCCTTGTCACAGTTGGTCACATTCGTAAGGCTCCTCCCTCCCTAGTGTGACATCACATAATTCGCAATTTTACATCAAGAAATCATTAAATTAAAACAGCAGTCCAGTAATTAGCTTAAATATATTAGATTTTGAAATGTGACGTCACGAAATTTAGGACCTCTCCCACCCCTTGTCACACAATGTCATAATTCGCCGACCCGCTCCTTAATGTGTGTCATAATTTTGTGGATGGCCCCTAAACATGGTGAATTGTAGTTGTAGTATTTTTAGTAGAAAGTGTAACTAATACACCTCTTCAAATGAGCTGAAAATCAGCGCTGTGCTGAAGGTGTGTGGGTTGATTAAAGTTGTATGGTGCGTCGATGATAGTTAGCCCGTTGGATGAGGTGACGCACCACTAGGCGATAACTCATAGCTCTTATATTTTTTTATTATTGCTTGAGTTCAGCAGACAGGCAGACGGCCCACTTGATGGAAAGCGGTTACCATCGCCTATGGACATAGACATAGACACAACATTTTATTGTTCATCGAAACAAAAATGCATAACAAGACAATAGTTATTTGGTAAAACGAAGGCGGTCTTATCGCTAAAAACGATCTCTTCCAGGCAACCTGACTAAAGGAAATTCTTAAATTATCTATAATTATTATGCAACAAAGAAAAAGGAAAAAATAAAATGACGTACATGGACAGCAGATTACAGTCTAAAGTATTATTGCGTAAAACTAATATAATGATTCCTAAGTGAATTTTTAAAGATGGTAAAAGATTTAGCTATTCTGATGTCAATGGGCAAAGCCTGCATGGCGAAGGAGCAGAAATTTGCAACAGCAAAGGTGCTACAAATGCGCTGCTGCTCTCTTAAGAGATACTGGAACCTGGTCACTAATGCCGGAACACAATTAAAGGTTGTTATGGCGGCATACTCTAGACCAGGGGTGGTAGCCATCCAGTCGGGCAAATACCCTACCACCTGGCTGTGGGATGTTTTGTCGTCTCTTACGACAGGCCGCCCGGTCATAGGAATTTGTATTCTTTCTCCATTCCCGGACTCGGCGGCTTGAGAGCTGTTGTACTCTAGATGTATTTATTTACTTAAATTAACATTAAACATGTTCGTAAATGCATCTTCGTTGGTTTTGTCCGTTTTCTATATTAACAGATTTTGACACGTTCATTGACTACGTACTCAGTTTTAACCTTGCTAATTATGTAGCAATAAATGAAAATGAACTAATTTTGTGCCTTCTGGTAGTAAGTATTCTATTTTAGTTGTAGTCAAGGTCAGTAAATCATAAACAAAGCTAATTTATCCATGTTATTTTAATTTTAATGTTCATCCGAATCTGAAATCCGCTATAAAATAACTAAATACGCATGTAACAATACTAGGCTTTCCGTGAGCAGTGATTTTTGAAGTTTACCAAGGATGTGCAGTGGAATTTGAAGCAAAAATCTTTTCGTTATAATTCGACAATATTTACCAAAGAACAGCGGAGATGATAGGTTTGGAGTAGTTACTTTAGCTTCTTTTATTCAAATAATTGTTCTGTTAACTCTCACAACGTGATAAAACTCTTGCTTGCAAAATTATAGTAATTATTATTAAAATAAACATCATAGGCTATTTTGGCAAAATGCGGACGTCGTAACTAAACCAACTTGATACTTACACGATGTTTGATGTCGTACTAAAAATTACTAGTAAGTATCGAAATTACTCTTGACCTAATATTGGAGTTGCTATAGTTTTGCGAAAGTGGCGCCCCTATTATTTTCTACTTTAGTCCTGTCCTGTACGTGACGTAACAAAAGAAACTCCAGTACAGCTATATGATAAGTTGCCAACCTCATTTGTCTGGTAATGCGGTTACAGTATCATTAAATTAATTATACAATTGTGTAAAATTGACCTGTTCGCATTTGTATTGTCGCTTTCCAGTCAAATAAATTATTATTTCTTTCTTTTTATTTTTTATTGTCTCTATAGGGTACACGCGAATTACTCCTCAATTTAATTCTTCCTCTACGTTTTTTAATGATAACTTTTATTATTTCATTAGTAGCAAAATAAATCATCCTTGTCTCCCGGGGGTACGTTAGCATAGAAAGGGTGTGCAATCCGCTTGTTTATTAACACGTCACATATCAAAATCAGTGTATGCAGCTTCGCTTGCGTCACACGCGAAGCTTTGAAGCGCCACATGCTACGGCATACCGGCGAGAAACCTTACAAGTGCCGAATCTGCGAAAGGCGGTTCGCCGATTTCGGGACACGCATCAAGCACGAAAGGTATATTTATTTGTTATCATGGTTGACTTAACTAGTAGAAACTCCTGAAAAGTGATAAGTGTACAATTGCGGTATGAAAAGTTTCGTCACCTTAAAGTCGACTTTTGCTTGCACGAGTTCAAGAAACAGTACCACCAAAATTTTAATAAATGTTACGTTTTGTTAAAGTTTATAAAATTTAAAGAAAATTGCAGTGTTTACAATGACAGACACTGAGGTTAACAATTGTTTTACTCATTCGAAACAAAAAGAATATAGAATCACTACGGTTATCATAAATAAAGAAAGCTCCAAGAAAGCCTTGAGAACCATTAGGGTGCAATATAATAGTGCATATCTTATCCTAATGAAACTGCCTCGATTCTGTAGCGCTTCGGGCATGTTCGCCGAACAGAGGATTGCAGATTTCTTTGCGATAAGGAGGACACGCATAGCGGGGCTCTGGGCTCGCCTCCGTGCTTCGGGCAATGGGATTCTCCTCATGTTTTCAGATGCCTTCGACAACCCTATTTTTAGGAGCTGGCATTTTGTGCACCGTAACGTAAATGTATAATACAAGTTACATGAAATGACATTAATATTATTTGAATTTAATTTAATAACTTTTAATTGTATTTTGTGTTGTGTGGTATTTAATTTTGTGTTGTGATTTCATATGGGTGTATTGCCTGAAATAAAGACATTATTATTATTATTATAAATATTAAAACCAATAAAAAGGTTTGACATCTCTAAACAATCTTTTTAGACAAGATAGAAAAAGAAACGAACAACTTTGATCTAAGTAATTTAAAAATGTATTGTCAAACAGTTAAACATATTTTTTTGTGTTTAATATTCTGTTCTGTGACTCAGTTTGAAAAGGTAACATTTGCTCGCGGAATGTTAAATGAATCAATTAGTAAAAAGACGAACCTTTTCATACCGCGACTGTACATTCAATAATGAATTTCCATAGGAAAAATATGTAAATGCAGTATAGGACTTTGGTGACTAATCTGAATTTTATAGACCTGGCTAATAAAGAAGGAACATCCACACTTGATACTAATTCAATGTGTGTATCACTTCAATAGATTTAGAATAAGTATGGACAACAAAGTTTTCGTTTATCCAAAACAAAGGCTTAAAAACTGCAGCAAATGGCCGATATGAGTGTAAATGTAGAATATTGTTACGACCTAGTGCCGACATAAGACAAATTCACACCTGCATACACTTTATTACCTGTCGGCATTTGAACTAATTGTAATTCTTTTATGAGTGTCTTATTTTGTTTACTTATTCATTGGTTATTGTGGAGAGCAGCCTATGTACTCGTTTATGGCCGTTTGGAGGCATAATTAGGCAGGTGTGCGGGTTACGATTTCTAAGAAATTGCGTCGAAGCTTGTGTAAAATGCAAGGAGAGATTTGGGTAAGAAAGTACCAAATATACCAAATATTAACTATTTAGAGAGGGTTTCCCCTTTATTGTTCAGCCTTTGATGTGAATATTCACACAGCACAGTAAGCAATGAACAGTCTAAACGCCACTACGCCTTTTATACGAAAAATCCTACCCTACAAAACAATAACATTGCATCATTGCTGAAAATAGTAATTACATCATAGTGTTGCCAGGATCATAAAAACAATTATAATAATTAGTTACTGATGCACTAAATTATCTAGACGATAATTTAGTGGGCTTATAAAATTAACTAACCGGTAGAAAATGGTAATTTAATTATAAATCGAATCATCTGATAAATCGACTAAAAGTATTATGTATGACGATTGTCTATGTCATATTAATATACACGAACCATAGTGTATATTAATATGACACATGACTACTGTGGTGGACATCTTGTAACACTTGCCAAGCAGACATATTGCATCTGTGCCGTATAAAGCAATGCCCCAATAGAGAGAGAGTGAGTCTAGCGATAGCCACGAGCGAAGCAAGACGTGTACCCCATGCGGTAATCTATTTAGTGACGGACTTTGCGCGTTTCATAGAATTACGATCTCGCGCATTACGTTTGGACTGGTTGTGTTCAGTTATATTTGTACCTGTGTTATACATGTTTGTATACTTCTAATAAATTCTATAATAATTCCAACGGAATTTTAATTTGAGTCCTGCAACTCGTAACAATATTAACATTTCTTTTTTTATTTTAATTTACTAACATAGATAAAAGTTATGTAGTAATTATGGGTAAAGAAACAGTAAAGTAAAAAAGGCGTTTAATAATATTATTTGTCAGGTTATGATTGGTTACCAAATCTTATTGAAATATTTTAACAAATTGAAATTTAATACTCGTTTCAGCTGTAATATCAGTATTAAAATATACTTTTTGGTAAACACAGGTTACACATGGGCGTCCGTCCGTACCAATGCTCTTTGTGTGGCAAATCTTTCACATATTCATACGTGTTGGCTAATCACATGCTTACACACACCGGAGAGAAGAAGTATTCGTAAGTATCGAAATATCAATGTTTGTCAAAACTAATCCACAGCTATTTAGTCAGCGATCGGAGGTTTTTTCACGTAACAGACGCGATGAATTTAGAATCTGCATCATCAACTCAATTACGGCATTAATGCGCAAAAGTGTCTATTGCATGGGGCCCTTCGTATACAATAAGCTTCCGAAGTCTCTTAGAGAGCTGCCATGTACACTATTTAAAAAAAATATTACTACTGACCACTAAATGTTATTATAATATAAACATGTTTATGGACGATAAAGCAATATGAACTGACATAAATATATTTGACATGCTGTAATGGTAGACATTTTATTATTTAGATTAATTATAGATTATTATTATTACTTTTTAATTTTAATTATATTGATTAATTTGATTGTAATTTTTCTTATACTTCAATATTGTATGTAACTTTAATTTTGCACGCCCAATTATGGGTCGAATGCATTGATAATGCAAAAACCGTAACAACTTTGTACATGCATTACGCAATAAATATATATTCTGTTCTATTCTATTCTAATCTATTCTATCATTATTTCATCATTCGGTCCTATATAAACATTGGGGCTGCCCCTTCAGCGATTTAGGGGCTAGATATATATCTAGATCTTTATTTGCACCATAAAAGAAGAATAATAGGAATGCGATTATAGTACTTTGATGTGTTGCCCTGATGGTTAATTTTAATTGCGATGAATCGATACTAGTGATGTCTAACAAGTTGTAACTAACATTAAAAAAACCCAATTTAAAAATCACAAATTCCCCTTTGTTAACATGTTTTGTACTATTTTTATTCTCTGTAGAATAAGGGAGCGAACAGTCCAATCAAATGAAATAATTTTTATAAACTTACAGAACGTCGCAGTCTCAGATTTTGTACTAGCGTACCTATTTATGGCGTCATAAGTAGATAAAAGTGGAATGAGTCAAGTAACGCATTTAATATTGTTTGAAAAGTAATCATAATTATTGCTATCATAAGATTTTAAAAGTTTTTAAGATGTTTTTGTTACTCTGTTCTTTTATCTATACTAATAATATTATAAAGAGGAAAGATTTCTATTTTTGTATATTTGTAACGAATGAACTCAAAAACTACTGAATTAATTTCAAAAATTCTTTCACCATTATAATGCTACATTATCCCTGAGAAATAAAGGCTATATTTATTACTACAAAAAATTAGGGATCGTTACTAAAACTTCAATAATGTAACCCAAAGTTTATAAAAATTAGCCATAAACCACCCGTGCAAAGCTGGGACGGGCCGCTGATATGTGAATAATATTAGAATTTATTGTAATATATGTCCGTATCCCTATTGCTCTGTCGCTTTTGAAGTAAATTTTCAAAACTATGTAGATTTTTTTTTAAATTCATAGACAAATTGTAAAATTTTATGCAGATTTTGTAAAATATAAAAAAAACTGACTTGGTGATTTCTTGAATGGAAACATTAACATTATGATCAATGACAATTGTCAATCATGTCATATCACTTTGTGTTTGGAGATTCATAAAAGTTGAAAAGGGCACGTCTAATGATGGAGTACGCCTCATTAAAAGAGAACATAATTTTGATTAGGTGCGGTCCATGCAACAAGAAATTCACAAAGGCCCACCATTTGAAGTACCACAACAAAGTGCACCATAAGGAGCTGTACATTCAGCAGCAGTTAGAGTTGGAGGCGAAGAAGCTGCGCCAGCAGATGAACGTCACCGGCCTCTCTGGGGTCGTCTCCGGACAGATTGTCGATGGAGCGTTGCAACTGGTGCACGGAACCAACGACCAGGATCGTTAGTATTTCTATTTACAATTACACAGGTGAATTTTTCAAGTTGGTATTCAAGGCCAAATCTTAAACTATTAGAAATAGAGACTCAAAGGAGTCTCGAGGCCGATTTTGACTAGAAGTGGTATCATTAGATTTTTGAAAAGTCAATTTCTCTCGTCAGGAATCGAACTGCTGATTTTGAAAAAAATAACACACTTGTATTATTATACCAAATCATAGAGTAGCTTGTCAGGATCAATTTCTGTGAAATAATGCTAAACGACAAACTAAAGGAAAGGGGTGTTTTTGAAAAAATGTTCTAATTTCCATACATTAATTAAATATCAAATTGCGCTGGTCATTGTCCCGCACCTCATTTGAACACAATCAACGTTTACCCATTGACTGATTTAATTGATTGGGGTAAAATAACGTGCGTTTTGATATTAATATATAGATGCCTATTACAAATATAATTAATTTTCATCATTTCACTCTCTGAACCTGACACTGTCCGAAACTGTTGGATGCATGTGGAATACAGTTTTATTGTTTCAGTTATACGAGTTTCCTCTTTTTCGAATAGGACTCAGTATTATTTGTCTATCTGGCATAGGTAAAATATTTATGGTATTCAATGTTTAGAATAATCTTTAAGGAAACAGGCACCTGGTGAAAACGATATCCGTGTAACAGTAGGCTTAGCCAAATTATCGATTTTTGATGACGTCACATTAGAAAGCTCTTTTGGTCCCACGAAAGTCACATTTCACTAAACTGATTTTCAACACGAACTCATTATTACTTAAAAATATAATAGATGATCTAATTATTTCAGTAAAATTAAGTATGAGTTACGATCGTCACACAATAATTTAGAGCGCTACTACGACGTGTAGTGTACATCGGACCAGAGCCCGAGTGAGACGCCACCAGACCAAAGTCGGAGTCAGACTGTTGTCTCGTCGTTCCGTCAGCATGCTTTTATATTCAATCGATGACGGAATGAGCAAAGTAGTGCGGTAATCAATACGAACTACCCTCTAATATTATTCTGTCAGCAAACATACTTGTTACAAAAATCTAACTAGCAATATCCTACAATTTACTGTTGTTCACTTTTATATTTTTTTTAAATAAAATTGCACAGATCATCAGGTTCTCGTTAAAACTTCAATATGGTTTATTCACCGTTTATAACCTGATAATAGCTACCATGTTGAGAACTACTTTATCGACAGTTTGGAACGGGCAGCGCTCTCTATAAACCACCGCGTACGGTTTTACCGACGCCAGGACTGTATAGCTCAATTTGGTCTGAAGAAAGGTATCTAATTTAATTTTTTTTTTAAATAAAGAGGAGCAAGAATCCCAGATGCAAGTAGTGGAAGAGGGTGACGACTCTGAGAAGGAAACTGATAGAGCTGTTGCAGGCATGCAAGCTGTTAGCGTGGATTTATTATAAAATAAAAGGTATGTATTATTTCTTTAATTAATTTTAGGAATACTTCGTTTTTGATAGATTATTCTTGCTGTGTTGCAATTTGAGAAACTAAATTGCACAGATTCACGTAAAAAGAACCGTGGGAATGAGAATACCCCAATTGAAAGCGATGGAGATACTTCAGGTAATATATAGTAGAATTAAAAAACTGAAGAAAAGCTAATTAGGGTAACTATACTATTGTTGGCACCTCATTACAATAAGTGGCATCCTATAATTTTATTGAAAACATATTATTCTCATTTCGCACAATTGTCCTACACTGACCGGAGCTTGTTCTTGGGTGCATTTTTATGATTTAGACAGGGATAATCATTGGTCAGTGTCATGCCACATTTACATTAAAGTCAAGGGGCCTCTAGGTGTGGTGTGGTTGTGGTGCTACATGACCATAGTCTGTAACCACTTTCCATCAGGTGGGCCATCTGCTTGGCTGCTGAACTTTTGCAATAAAATAAAAAAACGTGTTGGCCTTTCTGTGTCTCCACGCAAGATCTCCAAAAGTCCGGGCTATTTTTATGGCCCATGGTCTTCAGAGACATACATTTTAATTGTATGGGTATAAAATAGGATTTTTTAACATCTTGAATAATCTACCTAATTAGTATGTGTGGAGCAGAATTGCTTTGCAATGATATAAAGTCTACTGTGACGATACCTTAAGGGCTCAGCGGAAGATCAGCATTATGCTGAGACTGATTAATTACCCCCTTTAAGGACGTGTTTAGTTTTAAATTTATTAACAATTCGTTTATAGATATCACAGAATATCGGCATGAAACGGATAAATTGACGTGAGGGCCAATCATTGGGTAGAGTACCAACAATGGTATGGTTTACGCTACATGTACATATTGCTTCAAAACTGAATTTATGAAGAGCGGAACTCTCGTAACGGCTGAAGCTGTCATATATTTCAACCGCACGTTCCGTTTCTTGCAATATTTCTGATGTGTTGTAATCATCGCGAACACCGGTAAAATGGAACTTTGAAAAAATCTCTACATTTTATTGGTTTCCTTATTGCTGTAGGAGGTCTTCTTATTGCATTTTGTCACAGGGGGGATAAATTACGTCACACATTAAGGGGAAGTGTGACATTGTGTGAAAAGGGGTGACATGGGTCCTAAATTTCGTGATGTCACATTTCAAAATCTAATATATTCAAGCGAATTACGGAACTGCTGTTTTAATTTAATGATATCGTGATGTAAAATTGCAAAATATGTGATGTCACTAGGGAGGGAGAAGTCTCTCGAACGTGACCAGTTGTGACAAGGACGGGGGAGGGGTCAAAAATTCGTGTGACGTAATTTGTGGATGGCCCCATAGCTGTAAATATTAACATATTATTTCGAAATCTCAGGTTCTCATATAATTTTTATATGTAGTTCTAATTTCTCTATTATTACTTTTTCTTGTTTCAGGTAGTATTGAACTCGGAGTTCAGCATAAAACAGGAAAAATAACATTATTTGCAAAATGTATTTTTTGCAGTCAGGTGTCATTGGTTCTACAGTGTTACGTTTTCATTTATTATCGTAAATGAGGACTATTATGAATAGAAATACACATTTTTGTATGTCAGCCGCAGCATGAATATTATCTCCTTACCTTCAATGTTCTGTATATAGAAACTACTTCTTTTTATGATAAAGGGATTTTTTTTTTTATTTATACATATAGGCGTTTAATGACCAATCATGGAGGCCATTTGCATTTAAACTAATGCCTTAAGCTAAAAAAAACTTAATTTTGCCTCTTAAGATGTGGCCTCATCTGGGATAATGTTACAGTTATTGACTGTGGCCAAATGTGTTTTATTTATAGAGTTAATAATAACACCGTTACCGTATAGCAATATTAGTGTATGTATTAATGTATGTCATTAACAATAATAACAATATCGCATTATAAATAACACATTAAACCCATCGCTACATGTCGTGACCCGGCCTATAAGGGGCCATTCATAAATTACGTCACACGTTAAGGGAGGGAGGGGGCCGACGAAGTGTGATAGGGGGTGGCAGGAGTCCTAAATTTCGTGACGTTACATTTAAAAAATTATTTAATATATTTAAGCTTTAAATACGAAATTCGAACTATTAACGAAAAATTTCAAAATATTTTCAATTCTATCTGTATGAGCAGTGTGTAATTATTAAAAAATAATTTAAATAGAAATAAAACTAATTAAGGAACTGCTATTTTAATTTAATAATTTCTTGATGTAAAATTGCAAAATATGTGATGTCACACTAGGGAGGGAGGAGTCTCACGAATGTGACCAGCTGTGACAAAGTAGCAGGTAGGAGGGGTAAAAATCATGAAATTCGTGTGACGTAATTTGTGGATGGCCCCTAACTATATCCAACATTATCCCGGATGATAATGACCCCACCTTTATGGAAATATCATTGAAGCTAATGCTTGAAAAAAAAACAGTCACACTGTAGAAAAATCAATACGAAAAAGTTCCTAAACTAGATGGTGTCATAGGTAATTCCTTCGATTTGTCAAGTTTAATTTTATTTAAAAGATATTTTTTGAACAAATCAGTTGAAAATTAAAAGTAACTTATTAAGCGGCTATCTAAACAGAGTTCGCTATATTCGCTCGCGTATTGTCATATATATATATATATATATATATATATATATATATATATATATATATATATATATATATATATATATATATATATATATATATATATATAAATTTACTTACGACAAATCTGTATTCTTATCCGTGCAGGAACATAAAAATAATATAATTTCCTGCGGCCGGGTGGCCTGTCGTAAGAGTCGACAAAACAACCCATAGTCTGGTGGTAGGGTATTTGCTCGACTGGATGGCTACCACCCCTGGTCTAGAGTATGCTGCCATAACAACTTTGAGTTGTGTTCCGGCAGTTGTGGCCAGGTTCCAGTATCTCTTTAGAGAGCGGCAACACATTGATTTCTATTTCATATACCTTTCTAAATATAAAAAATTATTCTTATGAAAAAAAGATTATGTATGAAACCTTCTCTGAATCAAAATTTTTTTTTGTGAAACATTCGTAATGTTAATGTTGAGATTCGAATAATACAGATTTGTCGTAAGTAATGTCTGCCAATTTATATCTTGAGAAATGTAGTGATGCGCTAGTGAGATGGCGAAATCCATTTAGGTAGCTCTAATTTTGTAGTATTCTTTTTCCACTCTTATTTATATAGACGTACGAGTTCATAGAAGTCGTGGTAGTGTAATGGCTAACGCACGCGTCCCAGACTCAAAGGGCGCCGATTCGATCCTGGCCGGAACGCATGCACCACTTAGGCAGTTTTCTGTCCTAATGTGCATATTGTTACAATTACCACGTGCTAACAACGGTGAAGGAAAACATTGTGATGCAACCTGCACATCGAGATAACCGATGTGTCAAACCTGCCAAGCCGCCATGGACAAGCGTGGTGGGTATACTGTCCGTTCCGCCTATAACGGGAGGCCCAAGCCCAGCAGTGGGACATTATGGGTTGTTATATATTTTTTTTATTATTACGAGTTCATACACCAACAATGTACAGTTTTAATATTTTAAGTTAGATTAATTAATCTGTATAATGTAATCTGTATTTATTATAGCATAGAAAAATACTAGGTATAACCAGAATCGCCCTAAACCTAAATTTCGCCGGAGTCAGTGCTAGGACCTTGTAACTACTTTTTATGTGACGCTACCTTTTTCGTCAAAATTGTTACATATTACGTATAATATTATGTGTATGAGGATGAGTTAGAGGACATAGTATTAGGAAATGGGAGTTGTCGGAACTCGCTCATCGCACGAAGCACGATTAAAGGCTGTTTCACGCCGTTATCCTGTGAGAGTGTGGTTATCACTCTTGCGTACCCTGGGGATTTGGAATGAGCTCCCAGCCGAGGTTTTCCCGCAGCGCTACGATATGGAGTTTTTCAAAAAGTGTGTCATAAAATTTCTTCGAGGCCGGCAGCGCGTTGGTGACATGTCTGATGTTGCAAACGTCCATAGGCGACTGTAACCGCTTTCCACCAGGTGGGCCGTCAGCCTGTTTTCTGTACTCTAGCTAAACAAAAAAAAAACCGATCGAGCCAGCGCTAAGAGCTATAAACAAGATTATTATTCCAACACAGCTCTACTACGTCCGGTAATAAAATATTGGTTGAAAGTCTAATGGTGTTTTGCTATATTGAGGAGTGGAATAATACAAGCGTTAGCTCAGTGTTACGTTTTTTTATTATACAATTTCGAACTTTAATGCAATGAAATAAGATATAAAATAATATACATAAGTGCATATTCAAAAACAATCGTACTTAAGGAGTAAACTCCAGTCGTGCGTCGGAGCTGATACACACATTTTTTACTGGGCGATTGCAACTTCTAGTATTTTTCTACCATGATTATAGTTAAGTTTTAATTAAATTACTGTTATTAATAGAATTATGTATTAAGATTAAATAAAGATCATGGAAACTTGGTTGTTGTTTTTATTCTATAGTATGTGTTATTAAAAGAGACTGGCGGGTTTCTTACGAACCGCCGGCCCGATCACCTACACGCATAATTACAATGTGTTTAGGTAGCTTATTTCATTAGAAATCATGTTTGATTGTCATTTTCTACAACTTGGCTGAAAGTAGAATTGGGCCATTAGTGTTTGACATTGACATTGACATAACCTCCATTGTGTTAATACTGGAATTTTGTCGGGAACTTAAAATGTAATGTTTTACTGTACAATTTTATTTTCAAAAAATGTTAAAGTTAACCTATAAGTAAACAACACGAAAAGTAGTTATACAGATATTGATTCATGCATTTGTGTTTTAATCATCACAATGTTGGCAAAGAAACTAAGTCCATACAGATTTGTCTGACATATGACACTTGACAGTAACGTAATAGATGCTTAGACGTTTTTTATTGCCATTTAAAAAAATAACATCTAAAGCGAATAAATAATAGATTAACCAACTAAAAGAATAAAAAAGTGATAAGCAACAGAATATTATACATATATCTATCTATATTTTGACGTGAAATAAATTTAGATTTTTATTAATATAATGGTTTAAACTTTAAAGAACCAGACAACAATGCTTGAGTTTAATTATGTGGTAAGCGAGTATCGATTCTTGAAACATTCAACATTATTTTTCTCTGTTTAGCTAGGTTCTTAAAATATGGTACTACTTAAAAACTACTTTTTTAAGTTTTGCCTTTGTAGATGTTAAGGCCAAAAACCGCCAGTCGCCTTTAAAACACAAATTTTACTTTTAATTGCGAAGCTGGTGAACAGGCAAATGGCTAAGATATATAAATGATATATGGTTACCGTGGTCCATAGACGTAACAGCAGGCGATGTTAGTGCGTTGCCAGCCTTTAGGATGGGATATAGGGATAAGACTTGTCATCAAAACTCATCGTACGGAACACGATAGTACAATGCTAACTATTCCAAGCCGATATTTTGTGAGATCGTAGCAATCACACCCATCTCGCCGGCCCAGTCAACTGTAATCAAGATATAGATTCCAATATGGCTGTACTCGTCAGAGATGATAGCCACACCCAATTTTTAATCGCTTCGCGGTTTTACTACACCACTGTGTAAAATTATACGCTTACAGTAGGTACGACACTTGATGTCGAATTCAAATATATAGACCTAGTAGATAGATAGATAACATTTTATTGTTCACAGAATATCAAAATAACAGAATCAATACATTAGTTACAATATTTTTAGGCAAAACAGTAAGCGGCCTTATCGCTTAGAACGATCTCTTCCAGGCAACCTAACTTATAGGTAATTCGGCTTCCTTATCTAATTTGGCGATGTAGTTGATCAATTTAGACCTTCCCACAGTTTTAAAATAAATACATGTATGTATACAAACTCATGACATATATTTTTACTCTATAAATAGCATTCATATAATATCTATAATATAAAATTTCAAACATGCCGTGTCTGTACATTGAAGATATTTAAAAAAACAACTGGAATAGACTATAAACGACGGAGAACACGATGCTATTTTTTTTAGATTTCTTGTCTGTTTGTTCAGGATTCACGTAAAAACTACTGGGCCGATTTCGATGCGGTTTTCGCTGATCAATAGCAAATTCTTAAGACTTAAATCTGCGCTATGTAGTAAAATGTATGATATTTTTATCCCAGGAATATTCCCGCGAGCGATTTAGAGTTGTTCGGTTGCATAAAAATTTGCTTATTCCGACAGTTTTCAGTAAACCGATGCCTTAAATCCTTTTTTAAATACTGCGGTACTTTGTCTCCCGGGAATCCCGCGGGATTCGCGGGAGTCGAGCGTGGACTCAGTCGCGGGCATATCCTAGTAACAAATATATAACTGTAAATAGCTAATTCAGGCATAGTTGTTTAAGGAAAGTGGTTTCTGAATCCTGAGTGACCTAGTAGTTTATGAGAAAAAAGACTGCG
Organism: Dendrolimus houi; assembly: GCA_039645545.1. Lineage (NCBI taxonomy): Eukaryota > Metazoa > Arthropoda > Insecta > Lepidoptera > Lasiocampidae > Dendrolimus > Dendrolimus houi. The sequence goes on from CM077139.1 coordinate 10,690,662, forward strand.
ACATAATTACAAAGACAGATGGACAGACATAAGAATTTCGCATTTGCTAAAGTGACTAAGGATCCTTAAAATTGTTATTCAGCGTATATAACGTTTTATTTACACACAAAAAGTTGTATTACAATATGCACTGCCGTTTCATCACCGGCATACCGGTGTCAGTTCGTTATCAAAGTAATGTTAATAAAAATTGAACGCGACAATAAAACAAAAGTTATTTGTCAAAGTTTGAGAACCACGCAATTCCAGCCCCACTCGTAATAAGCGCATTAAGAGCGGGAAAAAATTTAAAACTCAATCCTCTAACTTTTCGCGTTTTCTTTTTACATTAAGGGAAAAAAGACCGTCTACTTAGAAGGGTGGCGCAACTTTTAATATCTTTTAGATTTGCCAGCATAGCTTTGTTGAGAGGAAACTTCATTCTAACCTCTAAAACAAGGGATTAAAGCCCATTTTCCTATAGTTCAAACTTAGAATATTAGCAAATGAAGTTGGTACATTTATAATATAAACACGGTGTATATGTGAGGCGCTTAGCGAATTTAAAAACTGATGGGGACCAACGCCGGGGAGTGTTTTACTCTTAATACTGTTTTATGTATGTAGTATGTACTTGAGACAATGCTCCGCTGTTATATCAATTTTAGAACGGATCCATGGCAGGAGGATTTTAAAACTGGAATTTAAATTGCTGTTATAGGTCTACAGGAGGTCTAGGAGAAGTAAATACAAATGACGAGGCTTTGTGGTCTGGAATCTTTGCCTGTTCTTCAAATAATGAACAAAAATACTACTACTAATTGCTGTTACATTCCGTGCTAAATAATTTTATTCAACAAAATGGTTGAGCAATAGATTATTTTTACACAAAATCAGATATAATATACCCTTTGAAGCTAATTTGAAGGCGACATAAAGTTTGGCGCGAAATATATGTATGTAATTTGGACATCTCCTTTAGAGGGTGCGTCTGACGAATATTGACAATGCATTTCATCCTATTCGTGATAATATCGTCCGTGCGTTTTTTTCCATGTTACAATTTTTTTATCCCTTTTCCTACCATTTGTTCTGAAATGTGATAGATAGAGGTCGTTAAAAAAATGACAAAGAACTACATACCGATTACCCTAAAAAACATAAGCGAAATGAACAAGGAAGGAGGAAAATGTTTATAAAAGCTCTGACGCAAAAAATATAAAATGTTCCTAGCGAATTTGAGACTCAAGAGCCGCTAATGCTAATATTGCATGGTACAATAAGATTCAATCAATTTGGTTGATAGGAAATTATGATATTCAATGTTTTTTTTTCTCCTGCTCCTCCATTATATGGTAGAATAGAGATTATTATTTTCTTTTCTCTCTTATTTTTTTCAAAAATCTTAAAAACTATTACATTTTTCCTTACTACTAATACATTTGTAGGGCAACCTTTTTATACGTTTATTTTTCTATTCATTTTTACATTCTGTTGACATTGTCATTCCTATGATAGCTACTCGAAATTATTTTCTGTGTTATATTGTAAAACCAGAAATTAAACTGGCAAAATCAATGCTAATTGCGTTGGAGCCATATTCCTCCAAAAAAGAAGAAGAAATAATTCAACTTGATACAAAGCCTATCTTCTTCATTGCACCAATCCGCCACACATTCTTTATGTTTATTTATTACTTATAGTCTATTTTCTGTTTTTTATACATTTATGTTTTATTTCTTATTACGACATTCAATGTTATGTTACATGAATCATTTTGGTTGTTTCATCCAAATTGACGGCAGAAATTAACCGTCTAATATCAGCTTGAGTAACGACGGCTCCTGTGTATGTACACTATAACTATATGACCTAGTAATATTACAGGCTACAGCCTATTATGAAGATGAAACTGAGAAAACAATCAGCTAATTCTGATTTTTGACGGCTCGGTTGATGGCTCAACCAAATTGAATCAACTCGTTCAAAAGGCACACACGACGGTAACCAATGACGTTGAATGATTCAAGTTTATGTTTATATGCAACACTTTGGTTGATTCATCCAAATTGAAAGACAGAAATGAACCGTATAAGAGAAATAATAGATATTCCAAAAAGATCCAACAATCGGTTTACTTATAGCTACGTAGGTACATTACGTATATGCCCGAGTAATATTACAGCTTATGTTAAGTTTAACGCACAGCTGAAGATCGAACTGAGAACACAATCAACTAATAAAAAAAACAAAACCAATTATCTTGATTGACACACAACTAAGTATTTGCTTATTCATTTAACCGCTCTCACCGCCCTCGGCGGAACAAATGTGAGTCAAACAAAACAAACAATGATCACTTGCGTCGCCAGATGTGACCGCGACTAACAAATTCTTAATTAAACATAATTTTTTACGTGAACAGTCAATTAGGCACGTTATTTGATTAATTGGAGTAGGAAATGGTATGCTGCAACCAAATACATAATCATTATTTACCAATCGTTTGATGTAGGGTTATTATGGTAATTGGTAAAGCGCTAAGATGCGTTGCTAATTAGAGACTGATTGTAAGTAAACATTTTTAGTTCCGTGACCATTTTAGAGGAAAGCTAATTTAATATGATTCCAATAGCTTTAATTATATTGGGTTGGCAACAAGTGATTGCGGATTTTGTCGACAGATGCAGTTTACTTCTTTTGTTTCGTTGGCATATTCAAAGTACCAAACTTATATTTTTTTCTTGTTGTTTGGACTTCTACATTTCATTTAGTAAACAAATTAGTTCTTTAGTTTTGTTTTTATCCCAATTTAAAAATGGAAGAAAATAACGGCACTTTAGACATATTTGGTTGTATCTATTATTTCTGAAAAAGCGAGTATACAAGAAGTTATGTGCCGTATATGGGAATGAAGCCTTGAAGGAAAGGCAATATCACAATTAGTTTGCCAGATTTCGTTCTGGTGATTTTTAATTGAAAAATGCTCTGAGACCTGACCATCCAGTTGAAGTCGTCGAGACACATATCAAGGCCACTATCGATTGAGATCGTCATAGCACTGATATTCCAAACTATCACAATGTATAGCATACATGCATTGAAAAAAAGTTATATTTTAAAACAAATATTTTGAAATCCGCAATGACTCATGGCCGATTCTTATATCTAACTATTCATTCACTCGCCTTACCATTGGTTGAATTTTACTATTAGCTGTATGGAGCTTATGTGAAATTTTAATCGATACTAAGGCAAATGAACGGTCGGTAAGATATCGGAACCCGCTATTAGTTGCCTAATAACATAAACCTGTCTTTATAGAGTTGCGTAGTAGTTTTGGCATTAGCTAAACCCTTCTGTATATCATCGTATCCGTCTGTCATTTTGCTTCGGAAATTACTGGACTCTTACATGGATGAAAGATAGAAAAATAATTTATATTTTGTGCCACAAAGTTATGTAGTATGTTACGTCACGTTTCATGTACCAATTTATTGATGTATAATTTAGCACAGTTAAAAGACTATAGTAAATGCATGAACGTGATCCTATGTGAATAAAGAGAATAGATATCGCTATTAGTGTCCAATCTCCTGAATGTATAAATATAATATTTAATATTGATGAGGATGTATATATGCATATGTAGTCTAAGTTAAAGTTGACTATGTAAACATAGAACAAGAGTACAACTACTCGTATTATTTTGTACTCCCGTTTCCGCGATTGAGCCATGGGCTCTCGCCATTGATGGGAGAGCTCATCCAACAGGCTAGCCGTCATACACGCACCACTCACTTATTTCTTATATTCCTATGTAGGGACATAGTGAAATCGCGAAAAAATTAAAGTATTTTTCAAAGTACATAGACATGTGTCATCGTTAGCCAGATCTTGAAAAAATTTAATCATGTTTCTTAATGACTTCAATAGGTGGCGTGCTTTTAGCTCCTAAAGTCGTGTTTGTATCTGAAAATTCTGTAAAAAAATAGTAATAGAGCTTAAAAATACTTTGAAAATTATTTTGAAAAATATCGGTAGGGTAGTTTTTGAGATATGGGGTATTTTGGATTAAGTGTTCTTTTATGATTCCGTAGCCAAATAAAGGAAGCAGTGGACGTTTGTCGCTCCTACGGAGCCCTTTGTTGTGCGCGAACTGCTAAATACATATTATTTTTAATTCAACAAGATCAATCAAGACCAATCTTGTCTAGGGCTATTTGGAGGTGCACTTTAGCAACAATACCTCCAGTTACAAGTTTGGCTCCAGGTAGACCCGTTCTGTATTAGTAGATACGTCACTGTATAGATATAATCTATACACTGACGTATCTACTAGCGTGCGTGTGCTCGGCACTGTTGCTGCGCTACCTGACTGTGAACTGTATATGGTACTGCAGACACTTGGCGGATGCGAAGCGAGTACGTTGCGGCCGTGCCATTTAACTGTGTACACGCTATCATGAGTACGCCGTCTCCGTAATTACGCCGCGCCGTGCAGCGGGTGTCAGCGCTAGAGCGGCGGCGAGCAACGTTCGCAATACGCAGAATAAACACGCGTTGCCGTGCCGGCACGGCGGCAGCGCATATACGGCGCATCCTGACCACGTCCGTGGTGCCGTCTACATGAGCGCTTATACAGAACATCTATATCCATTTATAAAAATAGCGTCCCCAACTCTATCCTTCTCTCGTTTACAATGTTACCAATTTTATCCACATCTTATAATACAGTATCCGCAGCAACACTAGGATCCTAATCCCACGATCTAGAAATTATCCATCGCTGGAGAGAATAAGTCATTCAGTCAGTTTGGTCTTTCGCCAACTTCATCGACGAAAGCAGATACCAATGATCCATAACCACATGCCAATTATGAAATTATCCAAATCCTGTACAAATGCGAGCAGATTGCCGCGAAATTATTCACAAAGCACCCCCAGGCGCGGACTTGATGATATTGTATTAGGTGATCACATACGAATGCGTTTTTAATGGATACCCCAAGCTTGCCCCCTTATCATATACTCCATACTCTTATTCCTAAGACTATAAAGTTCTTTTTTCACATCGTTTAATATGTACTTACGACGTTTTGGATGTGGAAGATGCACAACCCCAATCTAAATTAAAATCTAAAACCTTGTAAACAAGGCAAGTGCTCACTTTTTCAGGGATTTTAACCCTCTGAATTAACGAGAGATATAAAAAGGGTCCGAAGCGAAGCGTGGATCGTGGTTTTCGTCTTTGCCATTTTGGATATGTCATCAAATGGTGCTCATCCTGCTTTCCATTTGTATGTGGCATTACATATTAACGCGAATAACTTTGTTAGAAAAGTAAGAAGTATTAGGTAAAGATATTGACGTTACATTTTTCTGAATATTGTAGCACTAATTAGTATCTATTCTTCACATGCATAATATCATGATTTAATGTTTGTTTTAAAAGGCAATTAGGTAAAAATGTTAACATTTTTAGCTAAGAAATAAGCTATATAAGCTTATTTATTTTTTTATATTTATGGCCATTATTGAATTTACCCTTGAATTGTTTTTTCATATAATCTATCCGTCATCTGAACGTTTTACGCAATAGTAATGGGTTTAATGCATTATTTGTAATGCGCCATTGCTATTAATTGTTACTGACGTTGAACGTCAACTAATAATTAGCTACATTAGTGTTTATATATGTAGTTATATATGTACACGAATGCTACATTCGTGTACATACACATATAATCATTAACGGTTTAAACAAAACTTATCTGGCTACAGTCACTAAAAGTAACATTATTCCAGATGGAGCAGCAACATAATACAAGAAAATTGATTTTCTTGCCAAACAGAAAACTAACCAATATAAAAGAACTACTTTGTATTTCAGTGTATAATTAAATAAATTACAAAATAAATATAAAAAAATAATAATATAAAAGATAATATATAAATAAATAAATCATAGCACGATTTCAACATTTGATTTTAAAGTACTAGGACATCAAAACCTTGCAGAGCTCATTGCATTTGCGACGGATAGTGAGATAAGTGTGCATCCAACTCGGGAGGAGATGATTTAATCACCAGAGAGCCAACAGGTGTCGCTCTGGGCAGTTGCGGTTCTTTCCTATGCCTCAGAGAACTTGAAGAATGCTGCATTTGAGGTTTCTCGGTTATTCTATGGTCTACCATTCTTCCGCGTTGTAACTCAGCTAAATTGTTTGCCAATTCCGCAGCCGCTTCGCCGTATAATCTTTGCCCGAGTCGAACCTGTCAAAAGGAATGGGTTAATTGTCAGGCGTTGTGTTCGCATAAAATTAGAATTATAATTGTTTACTTTTTTAATCTTCACATGATACTCCTCAATTTAGTTGGTACTCTGTTTTCAAAGTTTTGCTTTCCGGTAAGCGGAGAGCATGCAATAAACCTATGTAGTAAATATTAAAATTAGAAAACATATGCGTTACATACTATATTACACTATCTTATATGATTAAGGTCCGATTTTTCAATCACCAGATAAAAGTTATTCTTAGAATAAAATGCATCATGGGAAAATTGAAAAAGACATACGTAAATAAAACACTTTTTTACGGTCTTCAAAACTGAACACATTCAGAAACATGTTTAAATACATTAGCAATATAATATTTTGTACTCTGTAGAATGTGATCTTTAATATGAAGACACAGCTTTCCTTATTATGTATCTATAGCACTAAATCATAAAAACGACTACAAATCTTAGTAAGCCGGTGCAGACGCCTACATATTATTTTATGTGCGCACGCCTACACTTGGCATAAAAACTTGAAATGGTTCACTTTTGAATTCAGTCAGGTTATAATTTATGCCGCTCATAACGATTATCTGTTAATTCAAAAATCGACCCTAAGGCTAGTGTGCATAGAAATATAACCGACAGTTAAAATTTAAAAAATCGCTCTTTAGCCATATAGTTTTAGCAATTATTTTATTTTAAGCATTAGTTAAATATCTATGCCACCAGCCTAACGCTCGAACCACCAGAAAAAGATATTCATTGCCATTGCATAAAATACAACATAAAAAATTACAGATAATAAGCATGAAATAATATAGTTGAATTGAATCATTTCCACATTCCGTCAGGTTGTAATTTAATCAATGATTAAAAAATTATCTGGATGATATTGAGAACCTAATTCTAGCGCCACTTACCGGGTCTAATTGTGAATTTAAATCATCCCGAGACACACTTAAACACACATACAAATGTAATCAATATCCTGGAACCCGATCCCAGCTCTACCTACCGAGTCTAATTATATATTTTAAGCAAAACTTATTGTTACGAATTTGTGGGATGTAAATTCAAAATACCTTTGGAATTAGTTTATTAGAAGTATACAAGTAATTCATAGTTCTTACAAGTACAACCGAATAAAATAAAACCAAACCGTAAATCAGATAATCGTAATCACATAAATCGCGCAAACTCTGTCGTTATAAGATAATCGCTCCGAAAGTACACTAGGTAACGCTTCGTTCACAGTCAGAACACGACTGACTCCTTGTTTGACTGCCCGTCCCTATCCCTTTGTAAATTAGACATGGGCTCCTAGCAACATGCCCACCATTCTTTTGAATTCTCAATTTATAAGCTTTATGGCTTCCATGAATTTGCATGAAGTAAAAACAAAATGAATAAGGTTTTATGACTTTTGCTGCGGCGTAAACAAAGAGATTAGCGCGAACAAGAGATCATACAAATTAAAAGGGGTAATAAAACATCTGCAAGGACCGGTTTGCATCAGTATTTTAAACTATTTTATTGTTTTACACCTTCAGTTTTTGATTCAGTAGGGTCTAATTAAAACTTAAAACCTTAAAGCAAAATAATAGTTTAAAATACCTTTTTCAACAAAAAATATACTTAGGTCCAAATGTCGCTTACGATAAAATAGTGGTAAAGGTTTGATATATACATATACATATATTCTATCCGTGCAGGAACGGAGAAAGGATACAATTTCCTGCGTTGGGGCGGCCTATCGTAAGAGGCGACAAAACAACCCACAGCCAGGTAGTAGGGCATTTGCCCGACTGGATGGCTACCACCCCTGGTCTAAAGTATGTCGCCATAACAAAACCTTGAGTTGTGTTCCGGCATTAGTGACCAGTTTCCAGTCTCCCTTAAGAGAGCAGCAGCGCATTTGTAGCACCTTTGGTGTTGCAAATGTCCATAGGCGATGATAACCGCTTTCCAACAAGTGGGCCGCCTGCCTGTCTGCTGAACTCCTGCAATAAAAAAATAATAATATAAAAATACATTCAAGAAAACACCAACCTCTTCCTTAAGCTCGGCTCGACGCCGTGAAACCCATTCGATTTGCTCCTGTAGTTTTTTACACTCTCTCTCGTTACTCAGCAGATCTGATCGGAGCGAGTCCATTATTTCTCGATACTTCAGCCTCACGTCGTGATCGATCGCATGGAGGTTTTCAATTTCGTTTTGAGTTTCACGGATTTTGGATTTCGACAGACGGAGGCGACCTTCCTGAAAAATTAAATTTTAAAGAAATATGCGGTGTTATGTTGTTATTAGACGCTTCAACCGATTGATTCAATTCAAGGATGTTTAGCAACTTAACTTAATTTTAAATTTTACATGGAATCCACTTTGATCGTTTCATTCAAATAGATTGAATTGATCTGTTTTGAAATTTATATTCCATGTTTAGAATTCCTGTAAATATACAAACACTATTATTAGGTTGGGGAAAAAGTTTCTTCGCATTTTATATAAAAATTCAAAAGGTTTTTTTTATAAAGTTTATTTACATTTGACTAAAGTATGTAGATGCCATTTTGTTGGATAACTTTTTGCCAATTTGTACGTAGGGACGTGATCCAATTGCTATAAAAATTTTTGGGCTTCTGATCAAAAAACTGCGACAAGTGGTTTTGGCAGTCCTCTCGTGATATTAACCTGACACTGCCTAAGAAATCCACAGAGACCGAAACAGGTGAAAATCTGAAGGTGCAAGGTCAGGACTATACGGCGGATACACTAACACCTCCCAGCCAAACTCTCGTAACTTTTGCTGAGTGGCTAAAGATGTGTGAGGCCTAGCGTTATCACGGTGAAAAACCACACCCCTTCTGTTGATTAATTCCGGCCGCTTTCTCTCATCAGTTGTTCGCAGTACAGTTCAGAATCGATGGTGCTGCCAGGCGGTAACAGCTCATAATGCATAATGCCCTTCCAATCCCACCATACACACAGCATCACCTTGTTGCGAGTTAACCCGGGTTTCGCCACAGTCTGTGAAGCCTGACCGGCCTTTGACCACGATCTTTTTCGCACGTTCTTGTCGTACGTGATCCACTTTTCATCACCAGTTATCAGCTTCTTCAAAGAATCACAAATGAGTACACGGTTCATTAGGTTTCTTTCAGTGAGCTCATGAGGCATCCAGATGTCGAGCTTTTTTGTGTACCCAGCTTTTTTCAAATGCGCCAAAACCGTTTTGTGGTCAATTTCCAGTGCTCCAGCTACATCGTAACTACTAATATGCCGATCTTGCTCCACTTTTTCAAAAATGGCATCAATTTTGTCCGTAACAGGGCGACCGGAGCGACGTGTATCTTTGATATCAAAATTTCCGGATTGAAAACGCTTAAACCAAATTTGCGCTACTCTCACAGATACCGCATTAGGTCCATAAAAATCACATTTTTTTTCGCGGCTTGTGTTGCATTTTTACCTTTTTTGTAGTAAAATTTAAAAATATATCGAATTTCTTCATTAGATTCACTCATTTTAACAACAAGAAAAACAAATGAAAATCACACATTTTCCTAATTTGAATGTGGAATTGTCTTCTTTAAAATTAAAACCTTTTAATGATACCAAAACCAGCCAGATACAAATGGTATAGCCAAAGAGATCTTATTACAAGTTCATACATATTATATGCGAAAAGACTTTTTCCCCAACCTATTATAAACGCGATGGAGGATGTCTTCAAAACTCTGGAATGGAATGAACGGGGCATCAACATTAACGGCGAGCGCATCTCTCACCTCCGTTTCGCTGACGATATTGTCGTCTTCGCAGAGACGTTGGAGGAACTTGCCGACATGCTGAACAGCCTGAATGAATCCTCCCGACGGGTCGGTCTCGGCATGAATTTGGACAAGACAAAAGTCATGTTCAACGAACATGTCATGCCGAGGCCGGTAAACATCGATGGTTCCCCTCTTGAGGTTGTGCAGGAATATGTCTACCTTGGACAAAAGATCCAGGTAGGCAGACACGGCTTCGAGAGGGAAGCCAATAGGAGGATCCAGTTAGGCTGGGCAGCATTCGGTAAATTTCGACAGGTCTTCTCGTCGACCATTCCGCAATGCTTGAAGACGAAAGTCTTCGAGCAGTGCGTCCTACCCATCATGACATACGGTGCCGAGACATGGACACTGACCGTGGGACTGGTCCACAAATTCAAAGTCACTCAACGGGCTATGGAACGAGCTATGTTAGGTGTTTCTCTTATGGATAAAATCAGAAATGAGGACATCCGTAAGAGAACGAAGGTAACCGACATAGCTCGCAAAATTAGCAAGTTGAAGTGGCAGTGGGCCGGTCACGTCTGTCGCAGGACCGACGGCCGATGGAGCAAACGAGTCCTGGAGTGGAGACCACGTCTCGGCAAACGTAGTGTAGGACGCCCGCCAGCCCGGTGGACTGACGATCTGCGTAAGACCGCCGGCGCGCGTACTTGGGAGGCCTACGTCCAGCAGTGGACTGAGATTGGCTGAAGAAGAAGAAGAAGAAGAAGATTATAAACGCAAAAACTTCTCGAAGCTAATCTATCTATTCCGAATATATTTTCATATGTATAGTAAAACGCTGTTATTTTGTCATTACAAACAGCCACTTCAATTTATCTGTATAGATAAGATATTTTGAAGTAGTAAGTAGCCTTAAATAAGGCTACTTACTACTTCAAATAATAAATAATAATAAGCGATAAGGCCGCTTGTTGTATTGCCTAGAAAATATTGTAAATATGGTCTGTTTTTGTAATTGTATATTTTGGTGTGCAATAAAGTGTTATCTCTCTCTCTCTCTCTCTCTCTCTCTCTCTCTCTCTTAAATAAACTTTGTAAGACTTTCAAGTTTTGTTACTTGGTTTGTATTAAAATTTCAGTTTTATAGAGGTTTTACTGCATTGTTTAGTGGCATATAATATAATAACATTGTACTGTTATAAATGCAACTCATCATCATCCTAGTGTTAAGTCTCTGTTGCGTTTGGAGCGTTTACTTCGAAGCCTGGGGTCTACTTCCATACTTTTTCTTCTCCGCTTTGCATGATTTTCAGCATATCATTGTTTCGAGACCATTGGCACATATATTATCCTTCACGACTTCAAGTCAGCATTTCTTGGGCTTTTTTCTACTAGGACCAGTCAACGGCGGCATGGATAGACACTTGGTCCCCATATAACTAGCCGGTATCCGTAATATTCCTGTTTCATCTGGGATAATGTTAATATTGATGACTGTAAGCAAATGCGTCTCGTTTATAGCGTTAAAAATAACGTCGTTAAGGATTAGCTCCATTTGTGTATATACAATATACATACGTTATTTGACAGTGTTTAACGTCATTACCAATTAATAATAATCATCATCATCATCATCTGAGCGTTAAATTCCGGTTGCGTTCGGAGCTTTCGCTCCGACGCCCAGGGTCCACTTCCCTACCTTTTGTTCTCTACATCGCGCGGTCTTCAGCATCCCTCGTTTTGAGACTATTGGTACGCACATTGACTTACTAACCCAAGTCAATGGGTACGCATATGATTCTACACAACGTCAAGCCAGCATTTCTTAGGTCGGGAGCCGGCGGAGGTGGCATAGCTAGACATTTGTTCCCCACGCAATTAGCCGGTCTCCGTAAAACGTAGCCGTACCAGCGTAAGCAACTCTCTTGCAGTTTATCAGCTATGTCACGGATATGAAGACTGCCGCGCGGGAGTTCCTAACACGGTCTTTCCGCGTGACTCCACACATCCATCGCAACATATTCATCTCCGTAACACGCAGCTCTTGCTCGTTCCACTCAAGTACAGGCCACGCTTCACTGCCATACAAAAGGACATGTCTAATGATAGATTTATAGATTTCAACTTAACGGGCACTTTGCGGTAACAATTAATAACTATGTCGCATCATAAATAACTCATTACACCAATCGCTGCATTTGCATGAAAAACTATTTTCTACCTATGTATAAAATAAACGTTCTCAATACATAACTACGTGATAATATTAATAATTGCGTGAATAACGTAGTTCATAGTAATTACTTTCTCAGCGAGTTTTCTCGTGAGCACATCAAGATGGTCATCGAGGCTATCCTTCTGTTCAACTTCGAACCGTTGCACCACGTTGTTGTGGGGACAGAGACGGTGGACTAGCTGCACTGGGGTGCACGGCGGGCAGCTCTCCGACTGCAAGCCGAAACGTTTACTTCTTTTGCGCCATTTCTGTAACGGATCTTTGGTATCGTTGCAAATAGTATTAATTTAGGTATTTATAGAACAAAGAGATTAAAATATTAGGTGAACAAATTAGTTCGGTCCGTTTTTAAAAGATGGCTCAAGTTGTTATGAATGTTTCATAATGATAGCTGATTTCGGTTGGTTTATGGCCCGTTCTATATATTACCGACCGGTCAAATGACTATACAAGTAACGTCAAAATTCAATAGACGATGGTAAGGCAAGTGAATTAATATTTAATACAAGCATATAAATACTTTTATATATGTATGTATACCACAAATACTCCTTTTGATTACTGGTTTATCTGACAGGGGTAGCATGGTTTGGCAGATTACAGGTTCAAATCTTTCATAGAAATTAAAAGACATTGCTCCAAACTTGGCTCGGCTAAAAATTCGAGACATTTCGAGATGGAATTCGCAAATTGCTTGAGGAGTGGAAAAAGTAGTAACCAGTAATGGGCAATACTTTGATTAATCTGTACATGTCTTTTTTGTGAAGTAACAATACAAAAAAACAGACCGAATTAATTTGTATTCCAAATATATTTGACAATTAGTAAATATTAGAAACGGCAATAGACGCCAATCTATCAATGTGTCATTATTATAATGTGAACAGCTGATAGTCGTCCAAAAATTGTAAAATAAAATATAAATAAATAAGAAGAAGTGTTCTAACTTTATGAAATTAAAAGTATTACAATTCGTGGTATTCTTCCATGTCAATAGCAAAGATTAATCGAAATATTTTGCACTACCTTGCTCCTCCATTTCCACCTAATGAGAAGCAGTAAAATAACGAATGCAATTCCCAAACCGGCGACGACCGTAGTATTCATCGTCTCTGCTGTAGTAAACCATTATAATTTGCAATATAATAAATAAGTATCCAAAAACGGCATTTCCATTGAAGTAACGACAATGTAACATTGACGTCATGTTAGTTTAAATTTCGAATTTTTGTTCTTAAATTCGAAACGTGGGTTGAGAGAAAATAAAGCCTTTTTCAGCACAGTACGTTGGTAGCTTGGATAAAGAGGTTCTTCATCTGATGTTGGTAGTCTATGAAATATTATAGTCATCTATATTAAAAAGGTGTCAAATTTATCTCATGATTCTGTTCCCCTGCGGCGTATTACTCATAACCACAGATAAAACTTATATATATCTCATAACGCAGATGTAGTCACGGGTTCAATGCGTTATTTGAGATACAACATTGGTGATGACGTTAAACAAAACAACCCACAGCCAGGTGGTAGGGTATTTGTCCGACTAGAAGGAGCACCGGTAGTCTATCTAGAACAGGGATGGCGAACCAATGGCACGCCACCGATCACAAAGTTCACTATGAAGTATTATATTACGAACGAACGCCGAAGAAACCGTTTGACAGACGACTCCAGTTCAGCATGGATTTAAAAAGTAACATCTTACGATCCTAACATGAATTATTTGTCATCTAATCTATAACAACAGAAGTCACACTAATGTTACTTTAATTAGAATTACGCGTATAAGTGAAACAATTATAATTTATTATACGTTACAAAATGACTTTTTTTGTAGTAAATAGTTTTGAGTTTATAGTAAATAGTATACTTTTCCAATAATCATGATGTCAAAATTATCTGACGGCACGTCTCATTAAACATTTGTTTAGAAAAAATGGCAGGTTGATACACAAAGGTTCGTCATCCCTGGTCTAGAGTATGTCGCCATAACAACCTGTATTGTGTTCCGGCATCAATGTACAACTTCCAGTCGTCATTTCATTCAGTATTGTTAGTCTGACTGCTGTATTCCGGAAATTAAAAAAATTATCCTGGGTAAGTGTAGCGAGTATACCGTCCGTTCACTTCAATAGTGGTTGGTTCCTGTGTCTTATCGACGGTTCCTTTGCCTCACTATTGTTTAAAATTCGACGTAAGCTCCATGCAAGTAATATCAAAATTTAACCGATGGAAAGGCAAGCGAATGAATAATAAGATATAGGAACCGGTTATGTATCAGATCCCTGCAATAAGACCTCTATAGGCTGATATTATTTGCTCAGTTCTTAACTATAATTATTCACATGTCTGGTCTGAAATAGTCATGTTTCACTGCACCTCTGGCACGCTCCAATCGCTCCGTAGGGCCGTACCTCCTACTAACTAATTAGCTTCCGTAAGCTGTAAATCTTGTCTATATTACGCCGACGTCAACGCGCGTCCTTTGATCACACGCGAACTGAAACGGAACGCAGCCGAATGAGCGGACTGAACGGTTTCTGAACGGAACGATTCATGTCAAATGTGGCGAGAATTCCGTTGCAAGTTTATGACTTTATCCAACTTTGTCCTATTAATGATTAGAATTTATAATGCTTGAGGACTTTTTTGGAATTATTTTTTAATTTTAAATTAAAGACTACGGATACTAGCGCTGAACTTTTCACATTTAATATTATTTTCTGTAAGTACCTACATATTTTCACATTATTAAAGATGTATTCCTTGTTCAATGTACTCTTATAATATATTAGCTAAAATTTATTTACATTTTAGTACTTTAAAGCTACCTAATTCTGCTGTTGAAAAGGGGTGGAAATGTCAGAACTAAAATTAAATTCAAAAATTATTTTAACACCGCTTATAAGTCTTCAGACTTCATATAACCATGTTTTTTCAGTTTCGTAGGTATATTTGGAACCTTTATAAAATAGTTTTTGATATACGGCTTATTCTTAATTAAATGTATTTTTAAGATTCTACAATCAAATCACAAAAGCTAAGAATATTGATTACCTCTAAGGAAGGAACCTTTCATTGTGCGTGGACTGAAACACATTTAGTCAATTTTTTACATAAATAGAAATAACAAAGGTTACATCGGTACATGTTAGAGATTGGGGCACAACAGGATTTAAAAAAAAGTGACGTTGGCTCTAGAGTCGACGTCACTATTTTAAACAACAATCAACATCAAATAAGGTTGCTATCTACAACAGGACTACATCACTACACGAGTACACGGAGCTGCGTCACTAGTCTACTCGACGTGCAAACGGTAATCGTTCTATCATATCAATCAGTCGTCCAGAAACAATCAATTAGAAACCGATCCCTTTTCAATTATTCGCCGCATCCGCGCGTAATTGCCTCGCCGGCCCCACCCTAGGGCGGCACGTCGCCTTCATTATGTGTCCGATGGACATTCTATTGCCATAAATCTTACAATAATTGCCTGTTACACGTCTCATTTTATTGTAATGCTTGTATATTAAAGAATTGTTTAGAACTGGTGTGGTTTCTGATCGTGATTGATCGGTTGTAAACAAAAGATTGATGAGATTTGAACATCGTTTGTTGCTATTAAATTTTTTAAATCGTGGCGGTTGAGTTTCTTATTCTAATGTCCCTGCTACATCTGGGATAATGTTAGTGTTAGTGACTGTGGCCGAATGCGTCTTGTTTATAGAGTTAAAAGTAACACCGCTAATGATTAGCTACATTAATGTATAATGCTGTTAATGGTTAACGTCATTAACAGTTAATAACAAAATCGCATCACAAATAACGCGTTAAACCCTTCGCCACATCTGCGTGATACAGTTACTGGCACTAACATTGTCCCAGATATGGCGAGGGAAAAAGGCTATTGCGTCCCAATTCAACAATAAAATTGAATTTTGACAGATAAAGAAATTAAGGAACTGAATTGGTGATGTTTTGTAGAACAATTATTTATTTCTAAAAAAATATTAAGATAAATATGAGATGCGATGATTGTATTTTAGCAATATTTATATATTATGTATATGTGATAATTATCTTAACTGTTTTTTGAAATGTGACTTTTTGAGATGCTACAAGAATAAAACTACGTTTTAACGGTTTTAAGCGCGTTTATTTATTTAATTTTTGTTATTCCGACGTTTCGGCCACTTTCCAGTGGCCGTGATCACGGAAGACCGAAACCCGATGGCTGAAACGTCGGAATAACAAAAATCAAATAAATTACCGCGCTTAACACCGTTAAAACGTAGTTTTATTGCGTATACAAGTCGTGAAAACTTAAGAAAATATTATGCTACAAGAACTTAACATCAATTAAAAATCTACAGTTTGGCTAGGATGCCAGGCTTTTTATGTATATATAAGTATTATCTATGACCAGACCATAAAGGTACATTTATACGTATTAAGGGCCAGGCTTATAATTATTAAGATCGGAGTAATTATAAAGAATAATTTAAAGAATAAATTAATCATCAATTTATAAATTATATTTAGCATAACATGTAATAATAAATTATCTTAAGTTACGTCATATCCATGAAGAAAAACTAAAACTTTACACTATAATGAGGGTAATTATGAAACGAACTTAACATGTCCCGCGTTCCACGAGATCATCCGTGAAGTTCTTCACACCGCGGCCGTCGAAATATCTGAGCCGGGAGATAGACCTCCCCTACAAAATATTTAGGGTTCCCTACATATAGCAAGCAGTCTTTCATAAGACTGCTTAAAAAGTAAGTGATTTTCTTAGATATAATTTTTATACACAAACATGGAGTTTTGTCAATTATAATGTGAATACTGATCTTTCAATTAGATTAAATGCATTGAGTAAATAATAATTTTAATCATCACTGTGTCTTAAATGTAACAAGTAAATAAAATACAAACGCATAACTAGCAATTTAAACAGAAACGGAATTGTTATGTGACTTATACTTACTTATATTCAAAGTAGTAAAAAGTATGTTTTCCCTATATAATTTTTGTTCTATGCTATAAAAATTCTGAAAAAATTCACGATGGTAGAACGCAAAGATTAAAAATTGTCGTGAACAACATCCAAATAATGCCTTAAGGAGTGGAAGAAGAAGTGAAGAAGATACGTAGAGTAGTTTATGAGATAGTGGTTATTTTAGATTAAACGCTTTCTTTAGAGTTCTGTACTAAAGTGAGTAACATACTCGGCATGAAAATCTCATCTTAAGTCATCACTTCTCGTGCCCTTTTTGAATAAAACATAATATAACACTACCTATCTAATTCAAAGTTTCGAAACTCACGGGTCCTTAAGGGTACCTGACCCTTCAATTAATATCTCCAGAGAAAACTATTTTCCTAGTACAAATAAATTAAAGACAGAACCTTATTCCTTGTAGTCGAAGCCCTTTTTCTTTTACAATTTGTAACTAATTATGGAACAAAAACAGCGGCTCTTGTGATTACATATAACACTTGCTTTAGAAATGAAGTATAGCTTCAATATTTTAATAAAGGCATTAGGCACACATTAAAATTTATTTATTTTATAGAATAGAATATACTTTATTGTACAATAAAATTAATGAACTAATACACAAAAACAGCTTAGAATTAGGTACAAATGGCGGTCTTATCGCTGACAGCGATCTCTTCCAGACAACCTTGGGATGGAGAGAGAAATATGGCACAAAAGCTAGGGTAGGGTTTGTTGCACAATATTTTAAAAATGTTAAATATTTTATATACACATGATTAAATACATAAAAATATCATACTACATATATATATATATATATATATATATATATATATATATATATATATATATATATATATATATATATGTGTGTGTGTGTGTGTTTATAGCGAGCCTTCTGGGCACCTTACGCATAGAAGACTAGGTGATCTAGGCTCAGTATTCTACTTATAGTCTGGAGGGACTATGGGTACAATACAATACAAATAAGTTTTCTTTTACTGAATTCGATTATATGTAATTTTATAATTGTAAATTATGTAAATATACTGTGTTATACTAATTTATCTTTATTAAAACACCTAATAGACCCTTCCAGTGATTAGAATGCCGGTTCTTACCTTGATCAACAGATCAATATGGCGGTCCAGCGAGGTAACGAGGCCAGCGTTTTAAGAACCTTACCTATTGGCTTCGATGACCTGGGCTCAGTAATCTACCTATATAATACTCAGGTTTCTGTGTGTTATAATTGATTTCTTCGGGAATCACTAATGCCAGAAATATACAACTTAGTAGACTTGTTTTCACAAAAATGTAGTGTCATACGGTTTATATATAGTTTGTAGACGGGTTTCAATGATTATGTGTTCCTTTTTATTGCGTAGCTGGCAAATAGGCAGACGGTCCACCTAGTGGAATGAGCGTTAGCGTCGCCTATAGACGTTTGCAACGTTAGGGGTAAAGCCAACGCGTTGGCACCCTTTATGATGGGATAGAGGACATAGGGTAGGAGGAATGCGACAGAGCGGTAGGATAAAGGGGATGGGATAGAGGTCAGATAGGAGAAATGGAATAGAAGGAATGCAATGGGGGATTGGATAGGGGGAAATGGCCATTAGTACTCTCGCTCATTGCAGGAACTCAATTATCTCAAGGCTAAACGTTTTACGCCCATATTCTGTGAGAGGGTGGTATCCTACCGACCGAGCAGGCTCGATCTGTAATCAAGATAATGATTCCGGTATAACTCTACCACTGGTGATTTGTATGTATTTTGGGATCATTATTTTATTTTATTCGGAAAACAAACAGTTTATAGCTAAGTACATACTACTAAAATATCTATAACCATTTAATTGTTTCCACATATAGATCATCTACCATGCTTGCTAGTAAATACTTTATAATCTATTCATTAATTTAAAAATAGAAAATTAAATAAAAAAGACTTAATTATTTTAGGTCACCTATTCAATGCAACCCACTAATAATCAGACCAGTGCCTTACCAAGACCGGCTTAACGTTTTGTGGATTGGTATTATTTCAGCGTTTTATCCTAGGTATTATAAGATTTTTTGAAAAACCTACTTTTCTGTTTTTAAATATTTTTTTTCAACAATAAAAACAATTTAGCACATGTTCTAAAATTCTAAATGTTATCTATAGGTGCCTACTCTCTCATCAGATGATTGCCAGTAGCGTAAAAAATATGGTTTGTTTTGGTATATGGATAGGCAAAGAAATGTTTTCGTACACATACTATGGATAATTATGCGTTGTATTTATTCACTGAAGTCCTAGTCCTATGAAATTAGTTAAAGCAGTTACTTTAACTTATAGGATGGATTTCGTAAAAAAGTTTAACTTTTGTTTGACTTTGTGTACTTTAAAATTAAAATGTTAATATTCGAACAGAATCTTGTACGAATAACGTATAATGCGGGAAAATTCAAAATGGCGTCGACTGAAACGTCAGAGTTGGCGCGGTTTCTTTCCGTGTATTACTAACATTACCATACTTCAGGCGGTGAGGCTTATTTAAATGCTCCACCGACTCCATTTAGAGCTTGGAAAAATAAAACTGGGGAACGGATCCTGCGATCTCTCGTTGAGCCGCTTTTGTGGTAAATATGTATAAACTCACCAACAAATATTTGCCTCTGATAAACTTATCTGATATTCGAAATTCAACTTTATATCTTACACCACAGAGTTTCTGTGGAAATAGGTATATGTGTATCAATAATGTGGTCGTTGTATAAGTATCTACGTTTTGTCGTCGACATCTTTTTATTTCATCGCATTTTATTTGGAGCTCAGCTGCCAGTTGTGTTGTTTGCAGTACTTGAATATACGTATCTTTCTGCATTGCTATTCCAATATCTACTTCATAAAACATATCTTCATTTATATCAGAAAAGTATTTGGCGTAACTTAATATATTAAAGTAAAATCTTTATCCAGCGTCTTTTTGTTAAAGACAATTTTCCACAGTTGGTTTTCTAAATACATTTCACAGCGATAAAAACACGATTTACATTTCTTTAAGAAGATTGTTTGAAGATAAAACAAAGCAAAAATTAAGCTAAACGATTAAAAAGAGTCCCGGGAGCGCTCAATGTTTGAACAATGATTCCATTATCTCGCAGCCGCCTCTATTTAGACGTAAAAGATAAAGCTGAATCGCAGCCAATTTTGTTCCATTACTCTCGAGCGCCGCAGAATACACATTATCCGTAAAACGGAAGGCAAACAAAGTGAACGTCGTTCTCCCGCCAACGATAACTTAATTTCAGTCCGCCATAAGTACGTAATTAGCGAGCCGCTGCCTTATCGGCCGGTGGGTAATTAACCTCTGGGGGGGTGCCTCCATGCCCCTCTGCACCTTGAACACCTCCTCGTCTCGTAATATTTCCGCCATATTATGCGGGTGTCCGCCCACCTCCTCCGCCAATGGCCGCCGTTCCCGCGCTTTTGTTTCGCGCCGTCACAGGCGCGTTCCGAAACGTTGTAACTTGGTATGTTTTCCTTGGGAAATTTGGCTGTATTCATAAACTGGCTGTGGTTTGTTTTCGTTGCTCCACGTTTATTATGCTAACGTTCGTCTGTTTGAAGAAAGTCAAACGTATTCCGAATTGACTTTAGAATATGGACCTTATCATCACTACTCAAAATTTAAAATTGCATTTTTAATGGGTTTATCTTTGGGGGGCACTGGCAGTTCATATTTCATGGTGTTATCATCTTTTATTGAGTGCGAGAGTGCGGCATTGTTGTCGGTTTAGTGAGCGGATGGTGGTTATCTGGTGAGCTGGCGGTGTTTAGCGACGCCTCGACTGATGAATGGCATATTATCCTCATTCGTTTCAGTTGTCTCAAATTCATTCTGTGTGTCTCATTTTTACTGATACACAATTACACGTAATTATACATTGTTTGATTAGTTTGAACAATATCTTTTCAATAATAAAAAGTCAGAAAGGGAGAGTTCAAGGATAAGAACTTTCTATACCAGTCGGCAAGCATGCATTTTACACTAAAGCTCAGAACACTGGTTTTTTAATTGGCAATATATAAACTTCATTTTTAACGGATTTTAAATGCTGCTTGGAAACCATAAATTTTTCCAGGGCAGATAAGTATCATAATGTCTCTATAATTTTTACAAAATCTACATAGAAAATGACATAGAAATCGTTTTACACTGAAAACTGAAAAAGGAATTAACAAATATATCCAAGCAAATAATTTATTCTCAATTTGATATAAACACATATACACACATGTACTTAATGAAGAAAATGAAAAAGCAATAAATTTGAACTAGCACTACTGTTCCATGTTTGTGTATGGTCTGACACGATCGGGTGCTGGCCGGTTGATAAGGCTCGGTTTACACACCGTTTTAATTAATAGAGGTCGTCAAGCGAAGCCAGGGTTGACACCTGCCAGTTTATTTGAAGACTGTTTGCGTACAAAAAATAATTTACGCAGCCTGTTCTGACAGTCGATTAATGCGATTTGAAATGATTGGTCTTGATGTGAGTATAATTGGAATTTTTGCATTTTGATTAATGTTTGAAAAATATCTATATTTTTTTTGTTTGTTGTGGAATGCCCTGGAATACCGTACTTTTTTTTTCGTAAATGAGATAAACATTAAAAAACATTTTTTATAAGAATGAAAGAAAAATCACTTTTCAGTTGAATTCTTTATTATATTTCACAGGAAAAGTAACCAGTGGCAGAATTCGGGATTTTAACATCATCCAACAGTGGACACGCAATATGAGGGTGGGTAGCTAAAAAGTTCACGACACAAACGGCTGTGTCGCCGACATTCCAGGTTTTAATATTGAAATTGATCGAAAGCATGCATTCTTAAGGGAGGCATATCGCTCCTTAGTGGATGCTGGAACCTTTCATTAAGGCGGTGGTGGATCCATAGGTTGGTGGAGGGCGTAAACGTAAAGAGGAGCGAAAAGGACTAATTATTTATTTTTTAATATAATAAAATACTTTGCAAGCACCTTGTGTCTGTAACTTTTACTAATAAAACATTTTTTTACGTAGCGAATAACAAAATTAAGTATATAACACACTAGACATAATTCACACACAGGCGTATCAAATTACTGACACTGAACAGGAAATCTTTAAACGCTGCCAGCATTAGCCTAATTTTGTATGAAAGTGTTTATTACGTAGCAATCTGTTGTTAGGGCTACAAAATGTAGACTAAGCTTTATTGAATATCAAGCTAATTGGGAAAATGACACATGTTACAATAAATACTAATATTATTTAAATAATAAAAGACGCGTTAAAATACTATCTTATTTTTAAAATATCATTATAAAACAATTTTAATATATATAACTGTTTAAACAATAATTAATAACCTATTTGACCTTTTTACTTGTACAAAATTATGCGTCATAATTTTGTAGACCCGTACGTAATATATGAGATTGCGATGTTTTGTACGATGATACAAAGTGACTTCGTTGATTTTACTATCATCTACTGTATTTTTGGGCGAGGCTAAGATCTATGCCTCCGGCCTTCTTTGGCCTCGACTGCCTTAGAAAACTAGTCTATAATTTATTCACTATTTATGTCATTCTTTTGAATTCTACTTCATTTAAATATTTATGCACCTGGATGTTGTACTTTGTTTCTCTTTAATATTTAGTCTATGCTGTAATCGCGTTTTATACAAATAAAGATATTTGTATTTGAGTCTGAATCATTTTGTATTAATACTAAATATAATGTACATATAATTCTATCGTCAGGGGAAGTAAAAACCATTTGTTTAAAAATTCTGACCCAGAGTTATTTCTTTGGTGAAACAACATTAATTATTAAACAGGCTCATTCGTGAACGCATTCCGCCGTTCCCGCGCCCACGAACTGTCAAAACAGAGCGCGGGAACTTTCGGCGGGTGAACCCGGCGTCGCAATAAAGACTGTATAAAATTTCTAAATGGGAAAACGTACGAGGAGTTTTCCCTGTGAATTATGAATGGTAACGAGGTGCTCTCGCTTCCGCCCTCTTTGTGCCGCACCCGGGAGCCTGGCTGCCAAGTTTCCACTTGCTTCTTTTGTGGATTGCGGGCGGCGGTTTATGTGATGCGAAAAATAACATTGTTGTACTTCCCTCGCTGTCGGTGTCGAAGTTTCGTTTTGTTGAAAGTTTGCCGCTTTTTTAATTGGATTCGTATGTTGTTGTGGTATCTATTTTATTTATTGATATTGTGTCACATTCGTGGAGTTTCAGAAATATAAATATTATAATAAATGTAACATCATGCATAATATAATGACTCATCGCCATGTTGCGGCATGGTGTGATTTCTATGTTATAGTACAGAAAATGTTCTTCTTCCATGGTTATAGTTCTGAGGCGACCGATAAAGGGTGTTATTGCATAAAAAATTGCAGGTTGAACGATTAAAAAAGGTTTTATGAAACTAGATCAAGTATAATTTTTAATCTTTTATGCATTTCGATCCGCTGATTCTGAAACTCAAGACTATTTGACTCGTAAACCCTCGAAGTTGTAAGTAAATTGCAGAAAAACCCCTGAAAATTGCTAATTCTTTTTATGATAATATAAAATAAATATAATTTATTTGAGTTTTCGAGGGCCGATGAGCCAAACTGGCTTGAGATTCGGATTCAGCGCATCGAAATACATAGGAATAGATGGGTCTGGCCCAAAGGATAATAACAACAGCGCATAAGTTTCCCACAGCTGAGCTCGGGCCTCCCATTATAGGGGAACGGGTAATATACCCGCCACGCTTATCCAAGGTGGTTTGACAGGTTTGACACATCGGTTAACTCGATGTGCAGGTTGCATCATAATGTTTTCCTTCACCGTTGTTAGCACGTGGTAATTGTAGCAATATGCACATTAGGTCAGTCAGAACTGCCTAAGTGGTGCATGCGTTCCGGACAGGATCGACCCCGCGCCTTTAGAGTTTGGAATGCCTACGCTAGCCATTACGCTACCACGATTTTACCAAAAGTACAGACTACTTTTTGTGGGCCGGTTTTTTGTGAAACATTCGTAATATACCCACCTACTTACACCTTGACTAACATGCACTTACACTAAATTGTTTTTGAGAACCGTGACATACACCGACAGAAGGTCTATTCGGTCAAAACCCATAAAAGAAAATAAGTAATTAAATGCATTACTTAATTTTAAACATGACGCCTATTATTTGATATCAGTTCACGATTAAACTTCTAAAAACATCGCCATACAAACCGTATACGGTACGTAACCTAAGTACACGAGCGTGTGAAAACGTGCAAGTTTTCGAGACTTATCACAGTCCCTTTTTTGTAGCCGCGGGCCGAGTGGGGCCGGGTATTAAAACTTGTATATCGGATTAGACGAAATTACTAAGTGCTGGCCAGAGTTAAAAGGATGCGAGGCGCATGGCTCCGCCCATCCCGACAGATTGAATTTCGGAAAGGAAATATATTAAAACTTGAAATCCGACAGAATAAAACATTCACAATAATATAATTTAGTCATTATAATAACATAATAAGAAGAAAAAAGTAGCCTTTCTAAAAAATAATGGTTGGTCTCGTGTGACAGTCGAATTGCAGGGATCGATATGCCGATATGTTAGTTTCTTGAAGTATTATTTGAGTATAAACAGGTCCTCTATCTACGTTGTTTCTTAACTATGTAGGTGGTTCTAGCCTAAATGGGTGGAGTCCTTGGTAATGAGAGTACTGGCACCTGCCGAACAAGCATTGGTTTACGCTGATTATAAAAATTATAACAAGAAGGCTGCCTCAGGGCGCAAAGCACCCCGCGGTAGCACCGGGCAAAGCCATCTCGACCGGCGCTTGCCAGGGCCCATGCTGAGTAGGCGATTACAATTTCCTGGCTATGGCCATATGCGAATGGATGGAACACGGGGAGTTTTATAGCGGACATTCAGGCAGTAGTAACCTACTTCCACCAGGGTCAGACCTGGCCGGCGAGTCGCACACTCCTTCACCGTGATTTCTCAAATGGCGACAAGTCCGTAAGCGGATATCTCCTGGTAAAAAAGAAAAAAGCGTGTTGCACTAACTTTCACAAGCTCGATTATTTTGCTCGTTTGCGGCCAACTGAATAGTGTCGGTTTTTTGTGCACACATCAACTGTTACGCGATGTGCATACGAATATTTAATAAATTACCTCCATCGATCAAAGAACTGTCGTATGTTTCGGTCGTATGTCGTACCTGTACTGTCAATATGGTTGGTGGAAAAATTATATACTTAGTTAATAATTTTCTTAAGTATGACAGAGATGTTATTTTAATACCAGTTTATATTTTATTTATATTTTTTGGCTTTTGAAATTTAATTTATTTCGTTTTCTCGACATTGTTTTATTTCTGTATTTTAATATAACGAATTAATTGATTTAAGTTTATAATATTAGAATTTATTGTGATTTTTTGTTTTTAGATTGACGTGTAGGTACTCAAATATTTGTATGACCATGTGTAGGTTAAATACAGTGAGAACATTTGATTTTGTTACTATCCTATGTAATACCTATTACCTGTATTATTACAAATAAAGATTTAATCATTCATTCAAATAAAATTTGCAACGCTTCGCCAACAGCGTTCACATCGAGCCTTTACCGCCATTTGATCGTAAGCGACATTTGGTCCTAAGTATATTTTTTTTGTAAAAGGTATTTTATATTATTTTGTTTTAAGATTTCCAGTTTTAGTTAGATTACATCCCACTGAATCAAAAGCTGAAAGTCTTAAAACAAAATAATAGTTTAAAATACTTGTACAACCAAAATTATACTTAGGTCTAAATGTCGCTTAGGATAAAATGGTGGTAAAGGCTCGATATATTGATTTTCTTATGATCGTCATCTATACTCTGATTCTTAATTACCTAGTCCATGCCTAGACTAAAATGACAGCTGCGATCTACAATTTTTTGGTTTATATTTGTGTGTGTTGAATCTACAACACAGAGTACATTAATATAATAGGAGAATCAACAACTCACCACTGTGAGTTGCTCCGAGTTTGCAACATAAAAAAAGAAACACGATCGCTGCTGTCATTTTAGTCCAGGTAATTAAAAATCAGAGTATAGGTATATATTTAGATATATAAATAAATCGCAACAACTGCAATAATTTCTACATCCATTTTTATTAAACTACCAGGGCGGAGTGATCAATATGCCAAAGTGTAAACAATGACTTTCGCTCAGACCCTTGGGTAAGATTCTGACAAGAACTTAAACGATAATGTAATGCTGTGCAATTTTCTAAAAATGTTTAAGTAGGTACCTTATTTAATATTAGTTAAAAATGAAAAACATTAAACATAGGATATTAATAATTTTTAAGTATGAATTATGACTGTTTGTGTGAAAATTGTGAACTGTTTAGTGAATCGTGAATAGTGTATATAGTTTTGACATTTTATAATTTGTCGTTGGATTTGAAAAATAGAAATGTAAAATGGAACTTTTCCTAAATAAATTAAATCTTAATAGT
Organism: Dendrolimus houi; assembly: GCA_039645545.1. NCBI lineage: Eukaryota > Metazoa > Arthropoda > Insecta > Lepidoptera > Lasiocampidae > Dendrolimus > Dendrolimus houi. The sequence goes on from CM077139.1 coordinate 10,717,513, forward strand.
GTGGCGAATGATGGTGGAACCATCTAGTTAGTTTAAGAACTTTTAGAAAAAGCTAGAAAATTCTGGAATGAAAAGACAAGGACGGATATATTTTAGAAAGGGACAGACGATGAACGAAAATTTTAGAATAGAAAGTTCGGGAAGGAAAAGACAGAGATAGATAGATGTTAGAAAGGGATAGATGTATAAACGAAAGTTCTGGAATAGAAGTTTCGGGAAGATAGAAGAAGATAGAGATATATAGATGTTTAGAAAGGGACAGATAGTAAATAAAAGAATAACGAAATTATGGGTTCCAGAAAAATCTTCCGGGTATAAAAGCAGCGTAAGGCGCGCCTTCCGGGCAGTTTAGAGTAGAGTTCAGTTCAAGACAGTGAAGCGACAAGTGCGATACGAAAGAGTTGGAAGAAGAGTTTAATAATAGAAGACAGTGACGAGTTTAGTGGTGAATTTAGTGAAAAGTGTAGTGGACAGTTTAGTGAAGGAGGAGTTTCGCGTAGTTTAAAAGGAGGTCCAGAGGCGAGCTACGCGCGGTAAATTCTGTGGTGAACACTGCAGCAGCAGGTGTGTCTAAGCAATATCGGCGAAGGTATTGTGAGTGAGACATCTTATCGTCGGTACAGTGCGTCTTTCGTTGTGTGTGTAGGGGCAACCCTGCAGCGTGGAATCACACACGGCTGTGTAAGGATAGAGGTAAACCCGGAGAAAAGCGCAGCAATGTTCTTTTCCCCGGGCACGCTTCGCTCTCCCAAACGCGCTTGCCTTCGCTTAAAAGCCATCTCGCTCTACGACCAAGAGATCCCCTGGGCAAAGTACACCAAATACCTGGGTGTCACCCTAGATCAGAACTTGCGCTTCAACGAGCATATCACTATAGTCCGGGATAGAGCGCGATTTGTGATGGATCGTCTAGCACCCATGATAGACAAACGAAGCAAAATGTCTCTCAGACACAAGCTTACTCTATATAAAACATGCATTCGCCCGATCATGACATACACGAGTGTGGTATTCGGCTATGCCAAGCCTGCTCTCTTAAAGAAACTGCAAATCGTTCAGAATAAATTCATGCGCAGAGCCGTCGGTGCTCCCCTCTATTTGCGTAACGTCGACATCCACCGCGATCTGGAGCTTCCCTCCATCAAAAACTACATTACGTCGCTCTCGCGTAAGTATTTCGATCTAGCGCCGCACCATCGAAATCCTCTCGTCGTGTCCGCGTCCGATTATAAGCCTCGACGAAAGGCTCTCGTGCGACGACCGCGTAACATCCTCACGGCCAAGGTCGACGATATCACAAAACGGCTGGCCCGGATCAGCCCGTCCGCGGTTAGGACGGCAGGCTGGCAGGCACCGACAGACAGACAGACGGCGGCGTCGACGCCGCCAATCACGATCTCTCCACGTCCCCGCGAGGGACGCCAGGAGACACAGTAATAGGATAGACTAGGCGTGTTGCTGGGAAGTTTCTTTCGCCGTTTCTTCTCTCCCAGCCATAACACGTTGCAAAACGGCAGTAAGATAGCATAGGCTACCGCGAACCGCCGATCCCGGTCCGCCGGGATCCTTTCTCTCGGGCTTTATATTACCCGTCGCCCGTTCTTAATTAGTGCATTGTGTCACCTTATGGTGGGCATCATTAGATTCATCCCCCTCTCATGGCAACAGTCCAGCCAAGGTGAAACTCCCTAGGGAGCCCCCTCGAGCAAGTTGCCCCCCGGGCTCGAGCGCCTTCGCTTCGCAAAGGCACTCTCCCCGAAAACCCCGGTAAAGTTGTGAGGTCTTCGGACCAACAACATAAAGTCAAGTCCAATAAAAAAAAAGGCTGTGTAAGTGAATAAAAGCGTTTATTTAAAAACTGGTGTTTACTTCCAATCCTAAGTGCGAACCCCGCACGCACGTAACAATATTAAAAAGATTCGAAAGATATCGTGAGTCGATTTTGTTAACACCCAAAGTGTACAGTGAGCTTTAGAAATACCTGTCAATTCATGTTGGCAAGCGTAAGCCGCTCTCTTCAGCAACTGACACGAAAATTCCTCGAAGATCATGCAACATTTCCTACACATTTACATGTGTACGACTCGTTCCTCCCGAGTCTTGAATAAAACATGGCCAACACGTGTCTCTAATGCACTCATCAATTATTACAGCTCCGTACGTTGCGGAGTTATTCGCGATTTTTACAACCGTTTTATAACTGAGCTTACGTTTTACGTAAGTACTAACATTATACTGTTAGCGATTATTGTATTGCGATTTGGGGACACGTGTTTAATGCGTTACTTTTACGGGACTTTTGAATACTATTACACTATTACAGTACTTTTTTATGCATATAAAACTTTTACGTTGATCTATTTATCTGTTTGTCTGTCTATATCTATCTCTTTTTTGTACCAAAATGTTCTCGGAAAGTATTGAATCTATAAGTTTAAGATTCTACTTACTGCCACAAAATATTGTAGAGTAATTTCGAAAAATCTTTCAAGTTATTAAATTTAGAAGGGGGGGTGAAGTAACTGGATTATTTGTGTAACTGATAATTAAAAACTTTTCTACGGTATACATAGTCGAATATTTAAATCGCATCTACCTTAATGTTCGCCTTATTATATTTCCTAATATTTTTTTTATTTAAGTCAATAACTGACATGATGTTAGCTCCCAAAATCGTAAAAATAGTGTCACGCGTTTTTCAACTTGTGAACTATGTAAGTACATATATCTATATTACTAAAACGATTTTTTTTTAAATAGACTAGTGGGGCTTGAAAGATGTTGGTTCTCATCGTAAGGTAAAACCAATTAGTTTAAATAATATCCCTTAAGTAGTTTATAAAGTCTTTTGGATTAATTCTTCGTCTTCTGAAAATTTATATCTTTAGGGTTTCATAGAAAAATGTTGAATTGAAGTCAACGTTGCTCCGTATATCTTATACTAATATATAAAGCTGAAGAGTTTGTTTGATTGAACGTGCTAATCTCAAGAACTACTGGTCTGATTTGAAAAATTCTTTCAGCGTTAGATAGCACATTTATCGAGGAAGGCTATAGGCTATATATCATCACGCTAAGACCAATAGGAGCGGAGCATCAATGAAGAATGTTTCAAAATCGGGGGGTTTTGAAAACAAATTCCACGCGGACGACGCGGGCACAGCATATTTCACTATATGTGCACTTGTGCATGTGCATTCCTTCTATCAATATTTGTACCCACGTCGTATTACGCAAGTACCTTAGCCACTACATCAGGACTTCAATTACTTGAATATTAACAAAATAGACCGCTCTATTTACCTGAGAGTCACTTACCCTCTAACGATTTCAACCAACGTAAGCGATGCCGTAACGCAAACGTCTCTCGAGCAAACTTCGGACTTACTTCCCAAACTGAGGGTTCTTGGCTGGTCAAACACAACTTGTAAATTGATTGAGTACTCCATTGAACCAGTATAAGTTGAAATTTCTTTCCTAAACTGACAAAGGAATTTCAACCTAATCTCTTTCCGTATAAGATTTATGGATGAGTTTGTGAATGTTTGTGGAGGTCTAAAAGTAATAAGCCACGTAGTAATACCCCTTGGATATCGCAATCGTATTTAAATTGAACGGATATGGTGTTTGCTTGGCTTTTTTGAGTGGACGCAGGGGTAGTATTGCAATTTAAAAGGGTTTGATAACCTTGGATATGGAGTTTCTTTAACGGGTTCAAAGCTAATTGCGCAACGTCGAGTGTCCGTGTGACTTTATTTTACTCATCACGCGATGTTGCGTGACGATATCATAGTGTTGCATGATATATATTTATAAAATCGGTCAAGTGTGTGTCGGTCAAATATACGCGCTGCGTAGCCTCTACAACGTGCTGCGATTGTAGTCTAACTAAACAAAAGTCGCGGTAGCGTAATGGATAGTACACGCGTTCTAAACTCAAAGGGCACGGGTTCGAATCCTGGCCGGTACGCATGCACCACTAATGTAATTTTGTTACCTAATGTGCATATTGTTATACAATTACCACGTGCTAACGGTGAAGGAAAACATCGCGATGAAACCTTACACATTGAGGTCCGAGCCCAGCAGTGGGACCTTTATGGGCTGTTATTATTATAGTCTAACTACGTAGTACGCACAGTAAAATGTAACTCTGATATATCATAGATTCTAATTTAGGGGCTAGTCATAAACACAACTGATCGTGTGGCACAAATAATTTTTGATTTTGTGCGTTTACACCGGTGCGACCTGTTGTCATGCTCTGTTCGCACCGGTGTGTACCAATCCTGGTTAATGGTGCGCCAACAATACGTTATAAAATATTTAAAAAAACTCAATTATTTTTAAATAATTTTCATTGAAAGTATTTTTATTTAAGTTTACAAAGAGTTATTAAATAAAAATTATTTTATCTTTTGTAAATTATTAGAGCAAAATAAATCTGGCTTATTTGAAATGTATCAATTATAAGCACTTATATGTATATCGACATACAAGTGCTTATAATTAGTTATCCACCTCGATGTCGATATTGATTGGATGGTTTCAAAAACAAACTGTTGTTCCAACAAAACAAATAAGACAATGAAGTGCAACTTATCAAGCTCGTTCTCCCCAAGCCACCCTAAAAGCTACTATAACACCGTATTACGTGTTGTCATTATACAGAAGAGAACTGCTATTGATATTATCAGAATGGCCATCACGATTGTCATCTACAACCTAACATCATTTCAATGGAACCTAAAGCTGTAATTAGATGGTTCATTTCTGTCTTTCAATGTAAGACGCCCAGATGCTTTTTACGAAATTTACTATGCAGTCGAACACAGAGCATTTGCGTTGCGGTAAGCCGCCAAAAGCCTAGTTCAGTCAACTACAGAGGCCGTCACAAATATGAAGGAAGGATGGATCGTCATCATGGTGTTTGGACAAATATCTATCGGCACACGTAATAATGTCAGGATGGTGTTCGCTATCTTCGCTCCGGTCTTAATCACATTCTGGTAATCATTAGTCAGACGCTGCGCGGTTAATTGCTACATTTGTAGGTCGTGTACGAACTAGCCCCTTTCGTGAGAATGCTATTATCCTATCCAAAACATTTTCAGAAATTTAATTGAGTTAGAGTAAGTTTGTAGGCTTCTTTAAGGTTCTTAAAAAGCCTACAAACTTACTCTAATGCAATATGAATAAGACCGAAGCAACATAATAATTCTTACAGTCACTGAATAAAAATGTTCGTCACCTTAAAGTCGACTTTTTCTTGCACGACTATAAGAAACAATTCTGCCAACATTTTAATAAATGTTCCATTTATAAAAATAGAAACGTGAAAAATTAAAACAATGTTAATAATGACAGACGCTGCAAGTAACAATAAGAAACAGAGAGGATATAATGACTACGCTTAACATAAACACTAAAACCAATAAAAAAGTTTTACATGTCTAAACAATTATCTTAGACAAGATAGAAAATTAAACAAAGTAATTTTAAATTTTATTTTCAAGTAGATAAAAATAATTTTCTATAGAACAGTCTGGTCTGTAACTTAGTTTGAAAAGGTAACATGTGCTCGCGGAACGTTAAATGAATCAATTTGAATACTGGCGAACATTTTCATACCACGTCTGTACCTACAGTTAATTAAAAGAAAAAACTTATTTCTTGCAACGCCAGGGGCGAAGCCAACGCATTGCCAGCCAGGATAGGATAGGGTTAGCGCACGCGTCCCAAACTCAAAGCGCGCGGGTTTGAATCTCTGCCGGAATGCATGCACCACTTAGGCAGTTTTCTAACCTGATGTGCATATTGTACAATTACCACGTGTTAACAACGCTGAAGAAAAATATCGTAATGAAACATATACATCGAGATAACCGATGTGTCAAATCTGCTAAGCCGCCTTGGACAAGCGTGGTGGGTATACTGTCCATTCCCCTATACTATTGGCCCAAGCCTACAGTGGGACGCTTATTGGCTGTTACTATATAAGAGGTTGGGATAGGAAAGATGGGATGGCGCTCGGAACTCTCACTTGCCGTACGAAAAACGATTAAGGGGCCCATTCACTATCTTGCATGGCAGTCCACCGCGTAATGCCTGATTGTGAATGTTGTTGCAGCATGCATTGCGTCTGGCAACACCAAGCAAATGCCTCTTGAGTTCTGCAAACTTCGCCCACCGCAAGACTGCATTGCAGGGTAGTGAGTGGACCTTTTTAACTCAAGGTTGACAGTTTCACGCCGATATTTTATGTGGTATAACACCGATCCAGCCGACCTAGTAAGGTGTAGCCAAGATAATGACTCAAGCACGGCTCTGCCACGTCAAATACTGGTTCCGAGGGCCTACAATAAATAGGCAACTTCCTTATTTTATGATAATAAAGAGTGATCTCTTTCATAAGTATGTCCGCTATGTAGGTATATTAGATTTTATATGTATTAGTTAATACTAAATTATGAATGAGAATAGAGCGCTAGGGTATGTCCTAAACAAATTTGATATTCTGTTGCCGTACCTGTAATTTAGAAAGTTTAACTGAAGCAAGCATAATTAGCTCTCATTATAAAACAAAACACCGAGATAAAAGCACTACTCTACAACACATTACCACCTTGTAAAATATGGAGGTGGAAACCCGGCCGAGTGAGATTGGCTCATTAATTTAACAGCGAGCATCACTTAAGCCAGGCTTGCCAACATTTTCGCAAATGAAGTGGCTGGAGCGCCTTACCAACTTAAGGAATCAAACTGAGCAAGGGAACATAAACCATACTACCATGGAATTAAATTTTTATCGAAATGTAAATAAAGTGGTGGTGTTTACGTTAAATCTAAGCCGGGGGTATTGTCACCCTTCAGGTGGGTCACATTAGGATCCCTCGGGCTTTGATTTGTTGTGTAATCTTATTTAGAATATTGCCTACTTAATTATTGTAATTTAGATGTCCTATCCGATTTACCTTTGTTTGTGTGTCTTAATCACTTGGGAGATTGATGTTGTACCTTGTTTTGGTAAATGACTCTTACTTTCCTAAAACATATTCGCGTTATAAACTTTTCACTCTTTGTTCTTTGCAGTACAAATACCTACATAGTTTTTCCAGAGGCAGACAACTGTTTGTCGTACACCAAAACACAAGAGTGAGACATAAAAATAACAGTACATAGGGACGAACACTTATCGCTTTAAATTATAAGACCATTTATTGTTTTGCCAATAAAATAATAAATGTATTTTTGTGTTTATTTTCTTAAACAATAAAGTTTATTTATTTATCTCTTTGACTAGCTGTCCTATGTAGGACTACAAATATTCTGTTCTGTTAAACTCTGTAGAAAACCAAAATGGAACATAAACTGGATTAATATAACGTTCTTCTTTTAATCCTTAAAATTTTCATTAAATTCTGTTGATATTTTTGGTGACTTATTTTTTAGCACATTTCATTCACACTTTTTTAGTAATTCGTTTTCGATATCTTAATAAAACCAAATTGTACAAGAGTAGGAGGCCTGGAGTTCCAGGGTGAGACTCTTCTTAGTTTGGACTCCTGTCTCTCCTGCTTCATTATGTAATTTGTTTTATCGAATAAGAAATATTTAGTAATAACATTTTTGTATTTTTGGGGAAAAATAAGAATGAACAATTGAACATAGACACAGAAGGAGAAATATTATAAAAAACTGTCGTTTATGATTAGGCATTGTATTAGTAGTAATCTTGATTTTTAATTTAGGATATTATATTTTGCAATAACAAACAAACACTATAATTATAGGTACTTATAGATATAGCGAAATGAAATTAATTCCATTACCACTGAAATAAGAACAACTTTATTTCTGTTGTAAGTACCTAACTATAATTATTATTATTCCAATTTATTCATTTATCAGTATTTAGAATGTTATCTTTCTACATTTTATTTAAACTAAATCCTATATCATTAATACAGATTACAAAAGTTCGCTGCTTTAAATTTTTTTCACGTACAGTTGGTGTTTGCGGAGTCTGTTCATAATTAAAATGGGGTGATTATAGTAATTCTACCTAATATATAATATTGTATTAAACGTAATCGTTTAATTTTTTTATATTGTCATCTAGAATGAACAAGCACGTCAAATTGCAAGGTTGTAAATCTAAAAGAACTGGCTCTAATTCAGCTAGCAATATTTGACCTAAATAAACTAACAAACCTTGCAAGTTAAATAGAAGCTTGTAAAATAAATTCAGTCAAATGCTTGTTATCCCGCACACAATAAAGGGATCCATTGTGACGATAAAGGTCTACTGCTTATTATGAAATTTATTTGGCTACACACCCTAAAAACATTTAATCGGAAATACTTCATATCTTAGATTGATCTCAAAAACTAATCAACGCATCTTAAACCATTTTTCTTAGCTCTATCAGTTTGATTTTTTCACACTTATAAAGTTACTACAGTTCAAGAATTATGAAGGACACAATTTGGAATATCACAACCAAAAAAATATTAAAGAAATCGTTATGAATTTTTAAAAACCAAACTCACTTTATATAGGTGAATTAGTTATTAGATTAAACATTTTTTCTAAATTATTATGATAAACTAAAAACTAAACTATCCTAAAAATAAACCTAACTTAAAATTATATATGCAATAGTAAAAAATAAAATAAAAATAAAAACCTATATTAAAGCCCGTCCAGCCCCACCAGACCACTGTCACTGGGCATTGTACCTAGAAGGCTGGCAGCATTCCCTCGCTGGATACAGAGGCTAATCCTTTGAGCGAGGTAAGCTCCAGCCTTCCGGTCTCTTGTTGTATCGACCAGACGTCTTTTAATATTTTGAAATAATTTGTGGGCACTTGGCCCCCATGGGCCCGAAAGTCTCCACCCCAAAAGGCTCAAATATGTTGTAACCTGTTTCAAGGGTTGCATATTTGAGCCGTTTGAGGTTTCGGCAGAAGTGGCAGTGTGACCGGCCCCAACTTTATATATATATTTTTATATACATAATATATTAGTAGTATGTAGTATGAAATACCTTACGGTTGAATTTCATCCATATATACAAATAGAGATAGACGGACTGACATTTAAGATTATATAAGTAGTCTGTTACTGTTAAAATGGTTATCAGAATCCTTAAAAGTGTAATTTAAATAGAGTGTCAAAATATTTAATGCTACATACACTCATATACTCATACATAAACTAATTTAAATATCTAATGCGTCTGCCGCAAATCGCAATATACATTATAAATACGGTATGAAATTTTATCAAATATTACGGCAAAATCAGAGCACATTTACTGCGGCATTGTTCGACATTATTAAGTGCCATTTAAAATAAACGAGCGGCCATAAACGACACCCCGCTCCTTGGAGACCTGCACTGGAATCGAACCCAGCTCCCCAGCTAGTTATTCTTAATGACAGGCGTTTACATCGCAACCATATGGCAGCTTATAAAGCTCCTGTTACAACAAACACTAGTTTTACTCTGTGTTATTTTTGTATCTGGAATATTACATACAGGCCGAAAATCCACTGATTTTATTATTTTCAGAAATTCGGAACGTGAGAAATTTCTTCTGATAATTTATGGAAGTATGATAAAGGTGCAATTCCGACGGACGTGGCAGGCAGCAGACGGCAGTCGCAGGCAGCAGACGGCAGCGGCAGGCTGCAGACGGCGACTGCAGCCAGCAACAGCAAGTGTTGCCATGGCGGACAGCATAACTTTGCAGAATCTTAAACCAAGGAATCCTTCAGCCCTCTATAAGTATGTTGTTGCTAGTTTTGTCGGGCACTTGAAGGATGATGTTTAGTGTGTAGTTTAAAAAATGCTTGATACTATTTGTTAAAAGCGTATAAGTAATAGTTAGTTAGTTAGTGTAGTTGTTGGATTTTTTACAAAAAAAAAATGTTTGTGTTGAAAATCTCATCTGTTTAGTGAAATGTGGCTCTTCGAGCTGCCACAAGACCTTCTTCCTTTCTCGTAAGTAAAAAAAACATTTTTAAAAATAAGCTTTTATTTAAAGCTCAGAAATAAAATAATCTTAAATGAATAAATGAACTTTAAATGAAACCAAATCCATCAATTTATCATATTACACATTTTTTATGATATAAAAGCTTGTCGCGAGATCTACTTGTGTAGATATATTTACTTATTTTATAAAATACAAATCTTTTTCCTTAGATTTACTAATGTCAAGATCAAGTTACATAATTATAATTGTATTCTTGTTTATCTACGCAAGTAAATATTTCGACAAGCTTTTATTATATAAATGTTGTGTAATGTAATAAATTGATAGATTTGATTTAAAGTTTATACCGTTCTTTTCTTTTAATAAAACCTTGTTTTTAAAAAAGTTTTTTAACATTTTTTATTTTTTAGTTAGCGCTGAGTTATTGTAGTAAGTAGTACTTTAATTCTTAAATTTGGTTGCAAGATTTGACCCGAAAATACATATAAATATTGAAAGTTAAAAGCTTGTAAAAACTTACAATTTGACTGAGGCTTTTGCTTGAAACTGCATATTAAAACTTGTTGCTCATGAACATTACTTAGTACTGACTAGATAACTATTAGATACACAACTCGTGTAAAGCCATATTTAAAAGAAAGAAATGAAATTCGAATAGTAAGTACACTACACGAAGAAATTAGTACCTATATAGTATAGGTGTCAATTATCACAAATTTATTAATTACTTTTAGTTTTCCTTAAATTATTAATTAGTTTTCAACTTTTATTTTATTGTAATGAATTTTCTGTTACTGTTAGGTATAACAATGTTCTGGTACTTAATAAACTATTATATTATTAGGTACACAGGTTTTATATATAATATATTAAAACTTGACATCTTTGTCTTCCGTGATCGATCAAGGCTACTGAAAAGTGGTCGAAACATCGAAATAATAAAAATAAAAAAAATTATCGCGCTTAAAATCGTTAAAATTTAGTTTTATTATAATATTTTATAATTTTTGTTCATTTCAGTTCAGCACATTTCACCAGTGTACGTACGCAATAGTGTGCAAGCTATCGAAGACTTTCTTGTCGTGTTACAAATAATGTTATTTCCAACATCACAAGCGTTGTCTGTAACTGGAACATCACAATGGCATCACCTAAAATGCGTATTAAACGTATTAATTAAGTTGGCTAATTAAGCCAGGGCTGGCGATTATGCGCTGCACTCTCCGTCAGGCCAATTACGATGGCGGACCATAAATTGGGCTGCGAATATTTAATATTAATTGGCTTCCCTTTGTTTAAGGGAACACTCCGCCCGAACCCGCCTCCTTTTGCCACCCACTTTTTGTACTGTAGCCAAAAAAATAACGTGTAATGTATTGATTTTTTAACGCCTCACTAGTCTAGGGAGGCTAAAATTTTGGAATGATACTCATAGGCCTAAGACACCGTTTAACCCTTAATTGGACTGAAGGAGTATACCTCCCACATCTATTTTGAAGCTTTAAGCTATCAAAAGTTCATGATTTCCCACAATATGTCAAAATATATGTACAATCACCTTACAATAAATACGGATATTATTTTCGTACAAATTTTGAGTAACTGTCGGTTGGAATAAACAAAAAAATCATAATGTAGCCAAAAAATACCGTAAGTTTATTTGAATTAGTGTTATTTATAGTTTTTGAATTATTTTATCGTCTGACGTTTTTTATGTGCCCATATTTACCATTTTCATGTAATAATCGAACTTAAAAAAACGTGGGATACTATTACTTTTGACTATAAGTGATTACTTTTAGAAAAATGTGGGAAACAGTTTTCGGTGTACTAATAACATTCTTTTGTATTTGCGTATTTCAGAGAAAAGTACTTGATATTTAAAAAAAAAAATTTATAATTAATTAAACATAAAAAATCCCACAGGGTATAAGACCCAGGAGGCCTCCCTTTCGTCAGGTCCAATTAAGGGTTAAGCTTTTGTGTTTGAGTCCAGGGTTTATTATCTTGCCATGACGTGTGTCAGTGACGTAGCACACAGAATGTGGTAATACTCGGCAAGCACTTTATCGAATTCTATTCGAATAGGTGATTCGATACAAGTTGTTACACGAGTATTTTATTTTAATTTTTGAAGTAACAAAGTATTTTATTGTTAGTTTTATTAAAAATTATTTATTTGTTTTACTAATTAAATATTACATAAGTAGAATTAGTTTTTTTTCATTATTATTTTTAATTAAAAAAATTGGGTCGTTTTGGTCTTACGCCAAAAGGAAGGTTTGCACTGAAAATCAGCGTTGTGTCGGATATAATTCCGGCACAGCAACATGCTGAGTTGTTTGCTGAAAATGCGGCGTACAAATTCTCAAATTATGCTCTCTCTATAATAATGTATAAAGAATGTAATTACGTCTCTATTTCTTCAAATGAAGTTTTTCTCTCTTTCTTTCTGTCTTGAAATTTTAATTAAAGACGATGTTCGTGAACCACCGGCACCAATGGTGCATGTAAGAGGAAATCTCGAAGAAACCACCAGGCATTTTTTCAAACAGCACACATTAGTATATCACATATTTCGAGGGTGCAATTGAACACGTTGGCTCCTGCCAAAGGAGGACACATCGGCACCGAAGGGCGTCATTAGACCTTCGGCCGCCGTAAGCGGGCGCTGCGTGTGTCCTTAGGGAAGGGTTCCCACCCACTCTTAATGCGCCGGTGTTCCTCGCACGCTCACCTCTCCTCCTATGGGGCGCATTACAGACCGTTCCACGCCAAAAAGAGTATGAAGACGCCGAGGTTTGGTTCCTCTCCGTAGTAGAAGAGGCCGTTAGGCCGCCTCCTGACCGGGCTTCGTGGAGCGGTGAGGCTATGTACCCGTGGCCCTGGCACTAAGGGCGAAGGCCGGAACACCGAGGGGTTTTAGTGGGTATCTCCGATTCGGGTGGTAATAGTGTTTGTTGCTCGCGGTGCCAGTGCCGCCCCAACGTGGCGAGTCCCACACTCCCCACCGCGTGTCCTCAGCGGTGGATAGGATTGTAACGGATTTCCTCTCGTCAAAAAAAAAATTGTGAGGCGGTCTCGGGTTAAACATGAAGTTAGGGTTTGCTTCAACGGAGTATTTAATACGGAGGGAGTAGATATATTCATATCTGTTAATGAAAAGATTTTGAATAAAACATATTTTTTTTGCAGTCGGTGCATACCACCGGATCCGGATACACAGTTAAGCCGGTTATGAGCGTCCGGTAATGACGGTGTCATTTGCGCGGTGAATTATAATTGGCGTGATAACGCCGCGTCTCGCGTGAACATTCATGTACTGAGCGTTCATTTTTCAGCGACCATGGTAAATATTTAAATTTAATATTATTATCTCATTAATGTTATTATATCAGTAATTTTGTTATTAAATGTATTTTTATAAATAACATAGGTACTATATATAACATTATATAGCTTGCTTAGTAACATTATGCCACATGGAGTATGTCGCCAAGTGAGCTTTGTTTATGGCGCTAAAAATAACGCTGTTAATGAATATCTACAATAGTGTATATACATACGTTATCTGTTAATGTTTAACGTTACTAACTATTATTAACAATGTTGCCTCACAAATAACGCATTAAACCCATATCTAGCTACATATGCGAAAACAGTCCCTAACATTATCACTATCCTAGATGGAGCAGAAAGCAGAAATAGATTATATTTTATATTTTAATGTCAAACAGATATTATTATCAAACATAGTTCTTTCAAAATAGTAAATGTTTTATCATTCAAACTAGTAAATTAGTTTTTATTGTAGGTATTTATCCGTGCAGCAACGAAAGAAAGGAAAAGAATACAATTTCCTGCGGCCGGGCGGCCTGTCGTAAGAGGCGACAAAACAACTCACAGCCAGGTGGTAGGGCATTTGCCCGACTGGAGGGCTACCACCCCTGGTCTAAAGTATGTCGCCATAATAACCTTGAGTTGTGTTCCGGCATTAGTGACCAGGTTCCAGTCTTCCTTAAGAGAGCAGCAGCGCATTTGTAGCACCTTTGGTCTTGCAATTGTCCATAGGCGATGGTAACCGATTTCCATCAAGTGGGCCGTCTGCCTGTTTGCTGAACTCCTGCAATAAAAAAATGTATTTATTCATGAAGTATTATTGTAATTGATTTATTAATTGACATTTTAAAATTTTAAATGTTGCACGCCTAACGAGGCAAAATGTATTGATATAACCATAACAAGACCTTATCACATATTTATTTAAGGTTATTATAAAAAGCAATCTGAGTTATGAAATAAGCAACGCAACGAGAAATAAGAAGGTTGCTATAATACCACACACATACACACAATACACCGAGACCAGCAGACGTTGCCCTGCTCTAAAAAAATAAAATTAAAACCCGATTGTAGCGCCACCTACCACACCCAATTGTGAATCTAAACCATCCCGGGACCCAATTAAACACAAACAAAAAATTTCATCAAAACCGATGCAACCGTTTAGAAGGGATTCAGTGAAATATATACACACGAACAGATTTTTTTAATGTATAACTAGGATATCCCCGCGACTTTGTCCATGCTTGACTTGAAATTTCCGCGGGATTCTCGGAATACAAAGCACCGCAACACTTAAAAAACAATGTAAACTATTGTTTTATTGAAAACTGTGTCGGAATAAGCAAATTTTTATGCAGCCGAATAATTAAAAACCGCTTCCGGAAGAATTCCCGGGGAAAAAATATGTCACACATTTTATTATATTAGGTAAGGGAAAAGTTTCTTCGCATTTTATATAAAAATTCAAAAGGTTTTTTTATAAAGTTTATTTAAATTTGACTAAAGTATGTAGGTGCCATTTTGTTGGATAACTTTTTACCATCTTGTAGGTAGGGACGTGATCCCATTGCTATAAAAATTTTGGGGCTTCTGAATAAAAAAACTGCGACAAGTGGTTTTGGCAGTCCTGCCGTGATGTTAACCTGACATCGCCTAAGGAATTCTGCAGAGACCGAAACAGGTGAAAATCTGAAGGTGCAAGGTCAGGACTATACGGCGGATGCATTAACACCTCACAGCCAAACTCTCGTAATTTTTGCTGAGTGGCTAAAGGTGTGTGAGGTCTAGCGTTATCATGGTGAAAAACCACACCCCTTCTGTTGATTAATTCCGGCCACTTTCTCTCAACTTTTTGCTTTAATCTCATCAGTTGTTCGCAGTACAGTTCAGAATCGATGGTCCTGCCTGGCGGTAATAGCTCATAATGAATAATGCCCTTCTAATCCCACCATACACACAGCATCACCTTGTTGCGAGTTAACCCGGGTTTCGCCACAGTCTGTGAAGCCTGACCGGCCTTTGACCACGATCTTTTTCGCACGTTCTTGTCGTACGTGATCCACTTTTCATCACCAGTTATAAGCTTCTTCAAAAATGGTTCGGTTTCATTATGTCGTAATAAAGAATCACAAATGAGTACATGGTTCATTAGGTTTCTTTCAGAGAGCTCATGAGGCACCCAAATATCGAGCTTTTTTGTGTACCCAGCTTTTTTCAAATGCGCCAAAACCGTTTCGTGGTCGATTCCGAGTTCTCCAGTTACATCGTAACTACTAATATGCCGATCTTGCTCCACTTTTTCAAAAATGGCATCAATTTTGTCCGTAACAGGGCGACCAGAGCGGCGTGCATCTTTGATATCAAAATTTCCGGACTGAAAACGCTTAAACGCTTTAGGTCCATAAACATCAGAAATTTTTTTCGCGGCTTGTGTTGCATTTTTACCTTTTTTGTAGTAAAATTTTAAAATGTATCGAATTTCTTCAGTAGATTCACTCATTTTAACAATAAGAAAAATAAATGAAAATCACACATTTTCCTTATTTGAATTTGGAATTGTCTTCTTTAAAATTAAAACTTTTTAATGATACCAAAACCAGCCAGATACAAATGGATAGCCAAAGAGATCTTATTACAAGTTCATACATATTATATGCGAAAAGACTTTTTCCCCAACCTATTATAAAATTTGCTATCGATCAGTGAAAAAATCACAATGGAATTCGCTTTTTTTAATCTGTCCATTATAAACCATTCCCAGAAAGATTCCCGCGGGATTCCCAGGATAATAAGTAGCGCAGATTTTCGGTCCAACAATTTGTTGTTGATCAGCGAAAACTGCATCAAAATCTACCCAGTAGTTTTACGTGAATCCCGAACAAACAGATATGAAATCTAAAAAAAATTGCATCGTGTTCTCCATCGTTCATGTAGTCTATTCCAGTTGTTTTTTTTTTTTAATAGTTTCAATGTACAGACACGGCCTGTTTAGAATTTTAAAATACTTATTATAGAAGATATGTTGTTTTTTAAAATCGTTTCAAAGTAATTGTTAATTAAGTTATTAGGCACTCTGAGTACGGTCAATGGGATAGATATGAACAACAAAACATCCACATGAAAATTTTTAAAAAGCACATCGTTATATAATTTAATCTTTACAATTCAATGATTTTATTACCGATTTGTGTGGAAAGCGTGAATCAAAACTACAGGTGTCATTTCCCCCTAAACATATTGCAGGTCGCTAAGTGATACCCCATATTATAACAGGGTTGTATGCCTTAAGCCATTTCAAAGCATCACGTGTATATTACAAATAAGACACGTGGCTTTAATAAATTGATTTATTTTAATAAAAATGGGGAAACCAGTTTTTGAATATTGAATACCAATACGACTGGAATTTGAAATTAGAACACTTACGAAGTAGTTTATCTATGCTTCATTTAAGCGTACCTACTGCCAGCGGAAAAAACTCTTTGCTTCCACTTTTATAATACTTGCCGCTGAGGAGTGGAACTCTTTATACTTACATTGATTGTTTTTCCTGATGTCTCTGCTCTATCTTTGATAATTGTTAGTGACTGTATCACGCAGAAGTAGCGAAGGATTTAATGCGTTATTTGTGAAGCGACAATGTTATCAATTGTTAATAACGTTAAATATTGCCAGATAACGTGCGTATATCTACTAATGTAGCAAATCATTACCGGTGCTATTTTTAACGCTATTAAAAAGCCATATTTGCCCACAATCACTAACATTATCCCAGATGGAGCAGGGACATAAAACATACAATTTAGGTGTCTTTAAGTCTCGCGTGAAAAGTAGCAGTAGTAGTAACTGTAGGGTATCTTCCAGGTAAGCGAGCTCAATCTTAGACTGAATTTTCACCTAATTTCAAATGCAATGCAAAAT
Source organism: Dendrolimus houi (assembly GCA_039645545.1). Lineage (NCBI taxonomy): Eukaryota > Metazoa > Arthropoda > Insecta > Lepidoptera > Lasiocampidae > Dendrolimus > Dendrolimus houi. The sequence goes on from CM077139.1 coordinate 10,734,783, forward strand.
AATTACAGTCCATACTTCTTAAAAGTTTTCATTTTGATCCAATATTTTCAATGTCATAATTTCTTAATAGTACGGCCAAAGGTGCAAACCCTAAAGACGCGCATTTACAGGCCCTCACTGCTTTGTAGTCTCTTTACGTAAAATACATTTTGGAGGGCGCAAAATTAAAAATATATTGTTACAAACTTAGCCAAAATTCCACGAAGCACGCCGACAAATGTGAATGCACACCTGGCGGCCATAAAGCACGGTTTATTACCTGCCCGCATTTGGACTTCTTTTGTTTACTTTGTGTTTAATATTTGTAATTTGAAAAGTCGCCTATTGTGTATTGTAATCCTTTATGATGGTCGTTAGCTAGGTGTGGTTCTTGGAAAACTTCAGTCCACGCGGTCGATTGTTCTATTGTACAGTTTGGTATAAAACAATGCCCGAATTGTGAGGCAGTCAAGCGACGATCACGATACGAGCAAGACGTGTACATTCGATAAGCTATATCGTGACGGATTTTGCGCGTGTTATGGAATCGTACAGTTTGTATTGGTTGTGTCCAGTTATATTTGTACTGGTTGTCTCCAGTTATATTTGTACCCGTGTTATACGTGTTTGTATGGTTCAATTAAATTCTATAGTAATTCCAACGGCATTTTAATTCGAGTCCCGTAACTCGTAACAATATTATAGATGCCATGTTTAGCTACAAACTCAGTTTTTTTATTTAAAACACTTCAAGATTGAATGTCTTGGTAGAGCCATGACGATCGAAGTGATACCACGCTGTCTCAGAATAACGGCGTGAGAGCCTTGAGCTAATCGTGTTTCGTATGATTAGTAGGGTCGCCTGATGTGTTCGAAAAAGAAACCGGACAACTTTTATTTTATTAAGCTATAAATTTACTGAAAACTAACTTTTTAGATACTAAATTTACATCGAATGTTAAATTAAGAGCTAATCTAAGTTTCATATTGATGGAATTATAGACACGAAACCTTTGCCTCCCTTTCTTTCACCTCGTCATCGCCCCTTACGTTCGTTCATTCGCGGCCTGCGAAATGTATTCCCAATTATAATATTCTAATTAATTGTATAAAGTAATTAAAAGGTATATCTGAATAAATCTTTTTATTCCCACACATATATTCAGTACTCGATGCCACTGCTTTTAAAAAGTGTCATTGCCTGAAATAGCATCTTTGAATTCAGTGCAACTAGCATCATAATATTGTTACGAGTTGCAGGTCTCGAATTAAAATGCCGTTGAAGTTATTATAGAGTTTATTAGAACTATACAAACACGTATAACACAGGTACAAATATAACCAAATGTAATAAGTCCAAACGTAATGCAGAAGATCGTAAGATCGTAATTCAAATACACGCGCAAAGTCCGTCACTAACTAGATTACCGAATGTGCACAAGTCTTGCTTCGCACGTGGTTATCGCTCGACTCCCTGATCTCTCCATTGGGGCATTGCTTTATACTGCACATATGCAATATCTCTGCCCGACCGCGTGGACCGAATTTCTTAGAATTCGTAATCCGCACACCTGGCTAATTATGCCTGCCATAAAATTACTAATGACAAATTTTAAACACAAAGTAAACAAAAGAAGTCCAAATACCGAAAGGTAATAAAATGTGTTTTTACAGGTATGCAGGTGTGAATTTGTCTTTGTCGGCGTCTAGATCGTAACAATATCATGAAAAAAGAATACTATTCTTCCATGGTGATATTAAAGATAGCGCACAATTCGGGTTGGCGGCGCGTCGTACGAAACATTAGAGTATTCTTCTTAACTTTGCTGTTTACTGTCCACATTGTACTGTTGTCCCTTTGTTATTTTACTTGTTTTTAATATAATTATACCTAAACATAAGTTTTTAAAAGTATCCTCCAAGTCAGGTTGCCTAGAAGAGATCGCTTTAAGCGGTAATTCGCCTTTTGTTTTGCCGTAAAATTATTGTAATTATTCTTTTAGTAATCGTTTATTAAGGTAAACTATAAAGTGTCTATTCTAATCTTTCGAGTTCGCCAGATAAGGACGAAATTGCTTTCAAACCGAAAACTTTTTGTCCGGTTTACCAAGATTTTCTTGACCGGATACACAAAGAAAACCGGACTGTCCGGTTAAAAACCGGACATCTGGGAACTCTAATGATGAGTGAGAGTTCCGATAGCCTACTTCCCTCTCCTTCAATCCTATGTTCCCTATCCCATTCTAAAGGCTGGCAACGCGTTGGTTTCGCCCCTGGTGTTGCAAACGTTTATTATAGGCGACCGTCTGGCTGTTTGACAGATTCGCAAAAAAAAATGAATATTGTAGGTTAATACATATAAAGTCAACTATACTTTTACCTTTTCGAATACCTACAAGTTCAAATTGAAAATAGTGAACCATTTTCACCTATATCAATTTTATACGTTCACTCATAAAATAGGATTTGGCGCGTCGCTCATGTGTAGCGTAATCCATTCACCGATTTCCCGCCAATTAGCCGCGTTGCTTAGCAACCGCACAAAACTGACATGGCCGCCCGACACACGTCAAATAGAATGGTTAAGGATTTTCCAGTTGTGATGAATAGTAATTAAACATGCTACTTTTCACAACGTACTAGGAGCAAAGTTATAGTTTTAAACCTAATTTATATTTGTATTGCATTAAGGGCCGGTTTTTCAATCGTCAGATAAAACTTAACAGTCAAATAAACAGCTTGAGTGAATTCAAAAGTGAAACCATTCAACTGTTTTATACAAGCTACTGATATTTTTCATTTTTCCATGTTATATTTCATTCTATGAATAATTTTTTATCTGGTGATTGAAAAATCGGCCCAAGTCTTAACTTGGGCCGATTTTTCAAGACTTATTACCAAGTTAACTACAACAACTACATATAGTTGTTGTAGTTAACGTGGTAATAAGTCTTTATTATTTTTAGAACAGACATTTACTTACGGCCGTATCCTATATCTTATGGACCATTAATTTGCCTTACTATCGGTTAAAATTTGAGATAAACTCCAAGTAATGTTAAAATTCAACCGATGGTAAGGCAAGTGAATGGATAGTCAGATATAGGAACCGGCCATTAATTGACAACTTAATACTTAGCTGGAAAACTACTGTCCAAACTCCTATTTCACCGCGATCCCACTTAATGTTAAGCGTCGATGAAGCGGATGAAGTACTAGGCGTATCTACCACTACCTACTACCTAAGCATACCTATTACTACTTCCTAGAAAATACGTTTGTGTTTACCAGAACTTGAAGAGAAGGATACCATCTCCCAAAAATTGTCATAAGACACTTATATCGGGTAGTAAAATAGCTTATAATTAAAGATATTTAAAAATATAAATATTTTTAGGGATATTCTCAAGTAAATGTGGCGATTTAAGATATTTTTAACTTTACCTTTAGGAGTAAATGTTTTTGGGAGTTGCTGACCCCATACATCAAGTACTGACATAGAGTTTTGAAGGTTTAAGGTTTATAATTTCTGGGAACATAGATCATGGTAGTGTATTCTGTGCTATCGTATTTTGTATCGTCTTTGCTTCGTAGTATCATCCTGGTCTATGGTTAACTATGAATAAAATTTGCAGAACCGATATCGGTGGATCTGTATGATGGTGGAAAAACGCTTTGCCACCATTTTGTTAATAGTTTAATCTGTGCGGGCGATCCGCCGCCGGCACATGCGAGTAACTACGGTTGAATATTTCACAAGCATTTTCGGTCGTGTTTGCCAGACCGCTATTCGAACGGATGCAGTTGCAAACGAATGAAAAAAAGAGTCAAAAATTTGTAAACTAATCATTTCTTCGGTTTTTTATTGCCTTAACCCACCTAGGCTACGTTCCACATGAGGATCACAACGACCAAGCTTACGACCGCAGTTTTTCCCCTTCCACTGGGGTGAGATAGGAAAATGGACAGCAAGAGGGAGAAGTGGGCCATGGGTACTCTCACTTACAGTCATCGTCGTCAGCCAATCACAGTCCACTGCTGGACGTAGGCTTTCCCAAGTCGGCGCCACTCATCACGTCCTTCGCCTTCCTCATCCAGCGCCTACCGGCGACCTTGCGCAGCAGACCTTACTTCACTTACGGTGCGAAATAAGACTTTCATTCATTTATTAGCTAACTCGGCAAACATTGTTCTGCCATAAAAATTAAAATTGGACCTATAAAATAAATAAAATTAAATAAATAAATAAATAAAATTGGACCTATGCTTAATCATCGGTCTATTGACTCTAATCTGTGCTGCACAATGTAAAACTCGTGTCTCATTCTCTCGCAGGCTGAGTCCTATAGATTTATGTGTTTATCTCTTTTTTGTGTTGCTTTTTAGTTTCATCGTGTTTCCAATCACAACGATTCTAAAGAAGTTTCACTTTAAAAAAAACCAAGTGCTACCGGTATCGCAAGAATGTTTCCTACTACTAGCACTACTAGCGTTTATTGCCTGCCACAAGTTGGTCCGAGTACAAATTATAAAGTGTCTGCATCACTCGTGTGCAACATGAAAAGAGGTATCTACAATACCAGCAGTAGACTCAAAGCTCTCGTCTCACAATAGATATAGGAGAGGTCCAATCGGCAAATACGCCGTGAGCCGAATTGGATGCTTTGTAAGCGCACGCTGGAAGTAAAAAATACAAACAGCTTACACATGTCAGCTGGTTTATTGCGCAACACGTTTGCTTACGGCAAGTATAGAAGTTAGGGTTCAATTTATTGCTCGATATGTTAGCAGAATATTGTAAAAACCGTAGGTTTTTAATCTAACTAGATAGATTATACTACTTCTAGGGGTGGTAGCCATTCAGTCGGGCAAACACCCTACCACCTGGCTGTGGGTTGTTTTGTCGCCTCTTACGACAGTCCGCCTGGCTGCAGGAAATTGTGTTCTTTCTCCGTTTTTGCACGGATAATGTTAGTGTTAGTGCTTGTGTCAGCAGACATAGCCAAAGTTTTAATACGTTCAGATGCGACATTATTAATGACGTTAAACATTAACAGATAACGTATATACACTAATATAGCTAATTATTAACGCCTTTATTTTTGAATGCTTATAAACAAGTCGCATTTGGCCACAGTCGAGATAGAGAGACATTAGAAAATATTAATTAAAAAATATGTATAAAAATAACATGAAATATCAATAACAACTTTGCCCGAAAGAGGTCATTGGCGTTCCTATTCTTATTTGAATCGCACAGCAAGTTGTCCCTAACATTGTCATGTTTTTAATTTGCCCGCCTGTGACCGCTCTCACATACATTACTGAGAATACAAACAAACGCACTGGATTAGATTGTCCTTACACGGTCGGCCACGATACAGCGTGATATTTTTTTAATGATAAACCTGATAAAACCGATAATAGCATTTTCTTAAGTTTTCGCGACTAGTACACATAGTTAAAACTACATCTTTGTCTTCTGTAGTCACGGCTATTAAAAAGTGGGCGATACGTCGAAATAAAAATCAAATAAAATGCCGCGCTCAAAACCGTTAAAGCGTAGTTTTAAAATCGATAATGAGCAATAAATGGATGTGGAGTGGAAGGAAACTGACGAACACATTTTATGATATCGTCAAGTCCATTGTTCTATCTATCCGTCTGTATATGTCAGTAGCAATAATGTTTCTCAAAGACTATCAGGTTTTATATGAAATTTGATAAGGTGTATTTTATAAGTCGCTATACAATGGAGTAAAATCACAAATAAAGTACGAATTACGAGAAATGTTTTTAGTCTATTTAGTAATTAGCATATAATAATTTTAATATGATATATTTTAAAAAATGTTTTCAATGAATATTGGATCCAAATAAAGAGTGTTTTTTGAGATATAGGGCATTTTAGATTAGTTGCTTTTTATGGTTCCGTAGGCACTTTATGATAAAAACAGTGAATGACAACTAGGGAACTCCCCTGCGAGTGCGTTGACACGCCTTTGATGGTAGTCTGTGCATCTTTTAATGATTTAATTATAGAAATATATAAGAATAAACGAATGAATGAAAAGCTCTTTATTGTTCACCATAAACTTAAACCTAGACAATTAATATGGATTTATTTGCATCAGAACAATAGGCGGCCTTATGCCTGATCGCTCATAACGATCACTTAGATAAAAAAATACCTGAAAGAGACCCAGAAACAAAAAATATAGAATTATTCGCGGGAATATAAAGGCGATACTTTGCTGAACAGTTTTATTTTCAATAACGTATGATATTAGTCAAAAATTAATAAAGGTTGTAGGGTTTATTATTTTTTAAGTAGGAATTGTAGGTTGGCTTAGGAAATGTCAATAGTGTAGTGTAATGTGCCTTTTCGAGCAATCTTATTTGACGTCAGAGTATTTGGCTATAGCTTCTAATCCACTGGTTGAGTTTTCGCGTGACTTCCTTACTTGAACTTTATTTTTATTCAATATTATAAATACTTGCTTGGTTAGACACATAAATTGTGCAAAGCCATATTTAAAAAAGAACTGCGTGAGAGATAACCATAGACAATAATTTACTTGTCATTGTCTGAAAACAAAATGTCAACAACAAAAGAAGCAGCCTGTACACATGGGCTCCATTTAAATTGATATAAATTAATCCTTTAGCAATGCGCCCCTCAAGAAAGAAATCCCATTACGTCCAGATTCGATTAACGTTTTAACAGGATCCGACCCGAAGGGGATGGGATGGGACGCCTTTGCACCCCCTCCTATATTTACGCCAATATACCTAAACATGTTCTTTATGCTTTTATCTCGTCTTATAACGTGAGGATAGTGCAAACTATTAAAAAAAATACTTTTCAACAACTTGTCAAGTGGTCTTTTTAATTTCAGGAGTACACCAGACCATGTTAATGGTACACCTGACGGAAAGTGTTTACCATCGCTTTTATGAACGCTTGTAACACTAGGAATGTTACCAATGCACTCTCTGTTCGAAGGAATTTTTAACATCTTTTTTGATAAATCATACATGCACAAGAAAACTCAAGCAGTGCAGCTAAATCCAGACATCTAAGGTGCGTAAGGAAACGTTCTTGATACCCGTTGGGTAAGTTATTCATAATAATTATAACATTTCATTTTACATCTATTGATGACCATATGCCAAATCTTGTGAAAATCAATTCGTAATTCTCTGGATGATAACTGACTGACAAACAGACAGATTTGTTTCTTCTTTTACTATAGTTTTGTGCAACATCGTTGGTTGCACCACAAGTAATATTCTGTAATACGAACCTATAATTTATATTTACTTTTCTTACTGGTATAACTATTCGTTGCCCTAAGGACCGATTTTTCAATCACCAGACAAAAGTTATTAATAGAATAAAATATAATATGGAAACATTAAAAATGTCAGTTGGATATATAAAACAGTTGAATGGTTTCTTTGGTAACTTTTATTTGACGATTGAAAAGTCAGCCCTAAATCAATAAAAAAAGTATATTGTCTAATTAACTTATTCATTATTGTCATCTATCTATATATATATATATATATATATATATATATATATATATATATAAATGAATCATAGAGATATATTTACGCACATAACTTGAAAACGACATTACCGAATTTGATGATTTCGTTTTTGTGTGTTAGTGTGGGTCCCCGAATGGTTTAGATTCACAATTGGAACCTGTAGGTGGCGCTGAGATCGGTTTATAGAATCCTCCTAATCACCTGGACCGATTTTCATTATTTTATTTTTGTGTGTTTGAGTGGGTTCCCGGATGGTTTAGATTCACAAGTGGGACCGGTAGGAGGTTTTTATTTTTTCAGGGCAGTACAACGTCCACCGGGACCGTTAGACGTCAAACCATAAATATTCCGCTGTTGAGTTCAAGTCTGTTCATTCACGACGGAACGTATGGTATACCACGCTAGTCTACCGTTTAGCAGAATTCATCCGTTGATAAACTCAATGAGCAGGTTTCTCTATAATGGCTTTCTTTATCGTAGTAATAACAATATAATACATTAATTAAGTCAGGAAAGATTCACAGCGAAACTATCAATGTCATGAAATTCGCCAACCCCTTAAAAGTGGGAGCCCCAAGCCCAGCAGTTTCATATAATAAACCTACATTTTTAAATTTAACTTTATGAATATGTAACTTATAAAATATTAGTTATAATTATGTAGTGCACGTAATGGTATAACATCAGAGCTTAAATGTTCGCTATACATAGCAGTCGTAGTAACCGAAATCGGTTTTTTTAAGTATTATTAATCGACTCGTCTATGGAGCCTGTTATGGACATCATAAGCGACATAATATACCTATATAAAACTTTACTGGAGAGCTAGTTTAAAAAATATTTTTGTACAGGTACAGTACTCAGAGATCTCAAATTTTTAATATGTTCATGATTATGTTATTATCGCAGGACCTAAGGGACTTTATATTAGGATCTAAATTATTTTGGCTGTATGTTACAGTAAAAAAGTGAAATACCTAAATTCTGTCGCTTACGACGTGTTTCCATAACAGGCTCGATATGAACAAATGTTTAATAAAAAATTACAAAACCCCAAAATGAACAAAGTAAAGAATCTATTATACAAATACGATATGACATGATACATTCGTCTTTATAAAAAAATCAGTGTTAACAGGTGGACCCTCTAGCAAATCAATGTGCTGGAAGGCAGCTATTGCACTGTCCCGTTTCAGTACAATCTTGGTACACAATTATGATGCAATGCTTAGAAATATTATTTTGTATTATAAAACTTTTTAGTGTTCCGTAGATAATTTGCAAAAGACGGAAATCCTTGTACAACATCCATGATCGTCTGTGCGTCTATCTATGTCTCTTATAATATTTTTCTAAAAAAACTACTGGGTCAATATGAATAAAATTCTACAAAAAGATTTATATCAGCCACATAGCTACTAGATAATGAAACCTGAATATTCGTAAATACTTGACATTAGATTCTTGCCTTTTATCTTGTACTTCCAAAGATATTAATAAAAAGAAAAAATGTTGAATTTTTCTTTTGTGTTCTAAATTTAAATCTTATCATATTAATATATAAAGCTGAAGAGTTTGTTTGTTTGCTTGAACGCGCTAATCTCAGGAACTATGGGTCTGATTTGAAAAATTCTTTCAGTGTTAGATAGTCCATTTATCGAGGAAGGCTATAGGCTATATATCATCACGCTAAGACCAATAGGAGCGGAGCACCAATGAAGAATGTTTCAAAATCGGGGGTTTTTTTAACTTTTTTTTAAACTATTCCACGCGAAGTCGCGAGCAGAAGCTAGCCTTAAATAATAGGATAGTTTACAGTCAAATCAATTGAGATACTTTTTTTATATATATTTATATTACTTTACGCCGGGGCCACCTTGATTTTGTACGAGCGTTGTAAATTATGAAGTCACTTTTATAACGAGTCCGATAGCGGGTTTATTATATAAGTTTAAACTAATTCAAATTATTTCTATCATTTTAAAGTTATGATGACGACAAGGTGTTTGAACGTCCGCTCTTTATCTTTATCGGCTAACGGTCAAAGAGGACGCCCGTCACACTCACATTACATTTTAAAAAGGGACACATTCACTCGACATTACCAAGCATGCACCATCGGGGGAATGACAGAAGCGATCGGCACTCGTGTTGCGCGGATCACCTCATTGATTCCCGTAATCCTGCGGGAATCTTAATGGGAATGCTCAATGTGCGGGAAAATTACGACCAACAGTGCCACTGTCTGTATATGTGCATATTTAACAATACTAGCGCCTAGACCACTTGTTACAGATCAGTTTGACAACACATTCCACAAGGCCTTCCCATGAACCTACGCATTCAGTCTCAGTTTGAATAAGTATTATGACCGGTGATGCAAAATGACAGAATTTTAGTATTTAAAAATGAACATAAGGTTGTATACGAGATTTTTCTACAGCGCAGCGATATATTTTTTTAAACGATGTCTTTCAGTATTTTTGGCCCTAGAAAGGTTTCTTGATAAAAAATATTCCCAGTGACAAAATCGCCTATGTATGTGTTATGCGATTTCTCCGTCAATTGTGGACCGTTTTTCAAAATAATTTTTATTCGAAAAATATAATCCCGAGGTGGTCTCATTGTCATCGAGTCAAAATCTAATGAATTGATTCCAGGGAAATCGAGAGAAACCCTCGAAAATTATGTTTGTTACGCAATGTCTCCGTCAATTGTGAACCAATTTTAATACTTTTAAATTTTTATTATACCTATATTTATTTTGTAATAGAGAATAGATATTATTATGTATTCTAAACAATTCTATTACATAATTCCTTAGAGGCCGACAGAACATTGATAGAACCTCTTATGTTGAAGATGTGACGGTAACCTCTTTCTATCAAATGGACTGTTAGCCTGTCTGCTGTATTTCAGCAGTAAAAAATACCTTCGTCATTGCAGTAATAGTCAGAACTATGAGTATGGATCGAGGCTCGTTAGCGCGATACGCGACGCGATAAAAGACCCTATTATATCAAGTGACAGTCGGGAGTGGTCCCCCAGGAGCGTTATTTTACTTTACTTGATTTATCGCCTCCGCGGGACTAGGTGTTGTTTTCGCCCGCTTTTCGGCAATAATTAGCGATTATTCTTTCTTTACTACAGCAATTTTATATACATTATATAAGCTAATAATTTTGATTTCACTAAATGTAAAAACAATGCAAAGTTAATATAAATTAAAAACATTAAGGTCATATTGAGTTTACAATAAATATTATACTGTCTTAAAGGCCTAGCTGTTAAGCAATAAAATAAAATATTATAAGTAGTTTGATTATCAGTACATCTGCATGCATTCCATCCCTATAAAATTTCAAATTTAGAATAAAGACATCAAAACCGCTACGTCAGTCGATATTCAAATTTAGATTGCATTCGTTCGAAACCGTTTATTCAAATTTAACACGCTGTTGATTTTGAATCGACAAATATAGCGGAAATTGTTTAATTATACGAATTGCATGCAATATAACAAAAGGCAAAGCGAAATTTTACACGCTATTTAACAATATATTTAACTTTTGATTTGTTAACAGACACGTGAAGCTGATTTGCATAATCCTTTTCTATAGCAGTCAAATTAGGACTCACTGGAATAATTCGATTATAATACGCACAAGATTTATGGGCAAAAGAAATGTCAGTTGACAAATTGTTTTATTTAGTTTAGTTGAGCCTATTACACTTAAAGAATCATTTAAAGAGCAGTGAATCAAGTGATAGTTCAAGTTATACCTAGTATTTGATAATATTATTTCTTTTTCTATGATAATATTTACGATCTCGAATTTGGTACAAGTTTAGTTTGAATCTACTTTTATATTCGTTTTAAGGAAGCATAGATGGTTTTAGTTTTTCAATGTTGTGATATTTGTTAGCTTGTGTCTTCTGAACCTACTTGTCAGATATATTAACTATAAACCAAAATCACAATAATCCTAAGAGTAGAGGCAACGGCTCTCAGTAAAATGGTTGAACTTAACATATGAGGTTGGGGAAAAAGTTTCTTCGCATTTTATATAAAAATTCAAAAGGTTTTTTTATAAAGTTTATTTACATTTGACTAAAGTATATAGGTGCCATTTTGTTGGATAACTTTTTGCCATCTTATAGGTAGGGACGTGATCCCACTGCTATAAAAATTTTGGGGAATCTGATTAAAAAACTGGGACAAGTGGTTTTGGCAGTCCTCTCGTGATGTTAACCTGACACTGCCTAAGGAATTCTGCAGAGACCGAAATAGGTGAAAATCTGAAGGTGCAAGGTCAGGACTATATGGCGGATGCATTAACACTTCCCAGCCAAACTCTCGTAATTTTTGCTGAGTGGCTAAAAATGTGTGAGGTCCAGCGTTATCATGATGAAAAACCACATCCCTTCTGTTGATTAATTCCGGCCGCTTTCTCTCAACTTTTTGCTTTAATCTCAGCAGTTGTTCGCAGTACAGTTCAGAATCGATGGTCCTGCTTGGCGGTAACAGCTCATAATGAATAATGCCCTTCCAATCCCACCATACACATAGCATCACCTTGTTGCGAGTTAACCCGGGTTTCGCCACAGTCTGTGAAGCCTGACCGGCCTTTGACCACGATCTTTTTCGCACGTTCTTGTCGTACGTGATCCACTTTTCATCACCAGTTATCAGCTTCTTCAAAAATGGTTCGGTTTCATTACGTCGTAATAAAGAATCACAAATGAGTACATGGTTCATTAGGTTTCTTTCAGAGAGCTCATGAGGCACCCAAATATCGAGCTTTTTTGTGTACCCAGCTTTTTTCAAATGCGCCAAAACCGTTTTGTGGTCAATTCCCAGTTCTCCAGCTACATCGTAACTACTAATATGCCGATTTTGCTCCATTTTTTCAAAAATGGCATCAAAATTGTCCGTAACAGGGCGACCAGAGCGACGTGCATCTTTGATATCAAAATTTCCGGATTGAAAACGCTTAAACCAAATTTGCGCTACTCTCACAGATACTGCATTAGGTCCATAAACATCACAATTTTTTTTCGCGGCTTGTGTTGCATTTTACCTTTTTTGTAGTAAAATTTTAAAATGTATCGAATTTCTTTATTAGATTCACTCATTTTAACAATAAGAAAAACAAATCAAAATCACACATTTTTGTGAATTTGGAATTGTCTTCTTTAAAATTAAAACTTTTTAATGATACCAAAACCAACCAGATACAAATGGTATAACCAAAGAGATCTTATTACAAGTTCATACATACTATATGCGAAAAGACTTTTTCTCCAATCTATTACATAATAAATTATATTATTATGTTCGGACTTTACCTGAGTCTGTGTCCAAATGCGTCTTATTTATAGTGTTACCAATAACGCCGTTAACAAATAGCTACATTACATTATTACAACTAGTGGTCGCCCATGCCCGAAATTCGAGCATAATAATTAATGTCAAAGACTATACTTCTATAATCACAGATTTCGCCAAGGCTAGACTGTTAATTTGACTTGAACAATAAACAAAAGAGTATATATACGTGTGTCTGTCAAATACATGGTAGTGTGTGTAATGTTTTAATTTAATGTATTTTTATGCATAATTTTAAAAATTTATTAGCATTCGTCGCTTCTTTTCTATATAAACTATAAGTGTGCGAAATTTCATAATCCTCCGTCCGCGCAATTTTCGTAAAAAGGGGTACAAAGTTTTTGCTTCACGTATAGCAGTATGTATGTATATAGATACATACATACTTACGTTATCGGTCAATATTTAACGTCATAAACAATATCGCTTCAGAAAATAGCTCCATCTGCGTGAAACGGTCTATTTCTATAACATTATCCCAGATGAAGCAGTAAGGTTGCGAAGATGATCAAATGCGTATGACAGAATCATAAGAGTTCCATATTAGAAAAATACTTAAAATTAAATCTTTTGTTATAAAACTTTAAAAATAAACCTTGTAGTTTTAGTTCGGTATCTCTCTATCACTGTTAATTACACCGGGCCACAAAAAATAAAAAGATGTCTGTAGTTTTGACCAGATCCACATATATTCTTATGTATTTCGATCCGATCGAAATCCGAATCTGGGATTAGTTTGGTCCATACACCCTCAGAATTTTAAGGGTGTATGGACCAAACTAACCCCAGGTTCGGATTCAGCGCTGATACATCAGAATAGATGGGTCTGTTCAAAACTACAGACCACTTTTTATTGTTTATGGGCCGGTGTTATTTGAGAAATTAGAATAAAACAAAATATAAACATCAATACAGCTAAGCAAGATATGTGTGTGCCTCAGCCTCAGATTGTAGGTAACGATTTTTAATGCGATATACATACATACGTATTATCACGCCTGTAGCCCACGAGTGTAGGCAGAGATGATGGATTTCTACGTGATCCTGACCATGAAAACAAACTTTCGCTTCATCTACTCTCATTAATCTCTTCATACATGCACGTTTATTGGAGTTGCTTTTTACGTGACTATTCCTTAACACTTCCGCTATGTGATCATGTATGTACCTACGTCTTGGTCTACCGGCACCAACTCTAATGCGAATTAAAGCGTATAATAAAGTTTTGTAATATGATTCCAACCAAATACAAGTCGTATCCTACGCTTGACCGAGTTCGTGGCAATAAGCAGCTAGGCCGCAGCGTCACGTCGGCCCCAAGGGGCTTTATTAGCGTCGTGGCACCACCCATTATACATTTTTAAACCGTATCCATATAAATTAATGTCAATACCACCCCAGCGTAATATCAATCTCGTGCGTAGTTGTTCGCGGATTACGTTACAAATAATATCATTTCGTACGGTGATTCGTTCTGAATGGTACCTACGGGCTATAGATTGTACTCGGATTGAGGTGGATTGATCATTTATCATTTGTTTTTATCCGTGCAGGAACGGAGAAAGAATACAATTTCCTGCGGCCCGGCGGCCTGTCGTAAGAGGCGAGTAAACAACCCACAGCCAGGTGGTAGGGCATTTGCCCGACTGGATGGCTACCACCCCTGGCCTAGAGTATGCCGCCATAACAACCTTGAGTTGTGTTCCGGTATTAGTGGCCTGGTTCCAGTCTCCCTTAAGAGAGCAGCAGCGCATTTGTAGCACCTTTGGTGTTGCAAATGTCCATAGGCGATGGTAACCGCTTTTCATCAAGTGGGCCGTCTGCCTGTCTGCTTAACTCGTGCAATAAAAAATAAAGAGAAAAAAAATTATGACATTTAAACATTAAAAAGTTTAGTGTAAAAATTTACTCTTCAGGTAATCAGAGGACTGGTATCAGCGAGGTAACTTAGCCAGCCTTCTGCCCATTGCCCTTCAGACCTTGCCCATTGTCTACGATGACCTAAACTCAGTATTATACTTATAGTTAAGTTAAGTGATTATAGGTAGAATACAATATAACTAATAAACTACGTTTTATTAATAAGCATTAATTAGGTTATTTTTTCTTAATTCTACTCATTTATAATTTATGTAAATACATTTAAAAGAATATTAATTTAATAACTCTAAAAAAGTATATAAAATATAGATATAAATAACTAAGAGCCTCTTGAGACTACTATTCAAAAATACCACATGTCTCAAAAACTACTCAATGGACTTTGTTTAAACCATTTTTATTGAAATTTCAACGAATAAACGCAATGTTTTACAACTTTAGAAAGACAGAATATCTCGTTACTTATTGGTTTAAAAAATATACTATCGCGACTCTGGTTGATAAATTAAATGTTTAGGCAAAACTTGTAAACATGTGTTGCAATATTGTTAATTTGTCTACAATACTAAATCATTCATTTTTAAATATGTTTTTTCAATTGTAAAAAGGAGATTACTGAAGTCAGAGGCGCAAATCTATAATCGGTTTAATATCGATAAATAACCCAATGAATAAAAAAGTAAAAATAAATAAGTATTGAGAATTAGCATAAGAAAGAACTAAGAGATTTTAGAGATTTAGATTTATTAAGAAATTGTGTATATTCACTGCTTAGGTTTGATATTAAGTAGATATATGTGATGAACGTAAGTCGAGTAACGTGTGTGGTTTATAATAATATTATATTACTAGAGTTTACTCCGCTGCGTATCTCTTGTTTAAAGAGCAGGCGGTACAGGTTACATTGTATTAAATTTTTATGTATTTGCCCCCGGAAGATTCACTTCATTTTATATCGCAAACTATAACAGCTCCCGTCTATCTGTAAACTACATAAATGACAAAACTTGACAAAAATGACAAAGTAGACAACATGGACAAAATGGACCAAGTGGACCAAGTGGACCAAGTGGACCCAGTGGACCCAGTGGACCCAGTGTACCCAGTGGACCCCGTGGACCCAGTAGACACTGTGGGCCCAGTGGACCAAATGGGCCAATTGGACGAAATAGACAAAATCACCAAATCTATCCTAGTTTCCGGGATAACCTTTACGTAAATCTATCCCAAAATGTATCCCATTATCCGATATGACCTAAGTTCATCCTCGGCATCGAAAGTATATGTATGCTGAGTTTCAGCCAAATCGGTCTCGTAGTTTTTCCGTGAAAACGAAACAGACAGACAGACAGACAGAGTTACTTTCGCAATTATAATATTAATGGGGATGATGTAACGAGGTTTGTTAGAACGAAAAAGTAGCATTAATCACAAACACAAAGATAAATAAATATTAAAGTAAAATACTTTTTCGTCAGTTATTTAATTGAATTTACATTATCGGAGTTACTAAAAAACATTTATCAGGGTCACCTATAGTATTAGTTAATTTAAATTAATTAATTAACCTTAAAACAATCACTCTTTAAAATATCAAAACTATTTACTCTATCTTCCCAATCTATAACGAAGTGTTCCCCCAAATAAGGGAGGCCAGTTTACTGTTTCTTTATTCCATTATGTTTTAAAGGGAACGTCTCTCGGCTATCGGGCGACTGCAGCACGATTGTCGCGCGACAGTCGAATTGGGGGTGCCAAACAATAGCAAGTGCTAATTCCGAGAGGTTAATTGCCGTTAATGAGCACTCAGCTTCATTTTAATTGGCTGTCAAACTGTCAGATTTGAACTTGGAATACGAATTGTTTATTATTCGAAATAATTTAGGGCTGACGATACTCCAAGTATCAATATCGATCTATCAATGTTATAAAGTAAATAAAAAGCTGTAGTTATTTTGTTATTTAGATCAAAGAAATCGGGTCAATTGAGCCACTTATATTCTAGTACAAATCTACTCCCGAACAAGGACTATATTTTCTTGAAGAAAATCAAATTGTAATTTATAAGTAACTAATAAGTAAATGATGATGCTATGGGAGAAGAACACTAGGAATGAAAGTCGTCTAAGAAATATAACTTTAAATAATTCCTAAATCCTATATGACTGGATGGCGCCATAGCCGTTTGTCTCTAATTTTGGACCATTAAGTTACGTTATTAAAAATATCTTTTTTAAATTGCTTTATTAGTCAATTAAAATTCATAAGTTTTTATAAGTTGTTTGATTAAGTTTTTTTCATGCATATCCGTGCATGAAAGGAGAAAGAATACAACTTCCTGCAGCCGCGCGGCCTGTCGTAAGAGGCGACAAAACAACCCACAACCAGGTGGTAGGGTAATTGCCCGTCTGGATGCTACCACCCCATGCCACCATAACAACGTTGAGTTGTGTTCCGGCATTATTGTCCAGGTACCAGTCTCCCTTAAGAGAGCAACAGCGCATTTGTAACGCCTTTGGTATTGCAAATGTCCATAGGCGATAGTAACTGCTTTCCAATTGGTGGGCGACCGTCTGCTTGTCTGCTGAATTAATGCAATAAAAAAATGTTATATTTGTTCAATGCATATAATACACAATAATATATTACGTATTATATGTATTGAATAATAATACATGCACATTGAAACGCTTTTGTATACTATACTAGCGGGCCCGGTAGATGTTTGCCTATCCTGAAAAAATAACAATCTAGAACCCCATTGCAGCGCCACCCACTGAGTCCAATTGTGAATCTAAAGCAACCAGGAACACACAAAAAAATAATCAAAATCGGTCCAGCAGTTTAGATGGAATTCTGTGACTTACATTAAAATCTGCCCATCAAATATAAACAAAAAATTCACCACAAAATTATCTATAAATATGATTACTATCGTATCTTCTCCGCAAAAATGATTTCAACAAACAAACAAAATACTGTTTTAGGGGCCGATGACAATGGGATCTAATCAAATAAACAGGGGAAGACCCTTATCTGTTGATCTGTCGACGCAATCACTTCCCAAATTGTGATTTGATACCTTACACCACTCGTGCCGAATGCTATAGTTAAAATGATAAACATCTCATAATACCAGACCATAGACACGTGCTGTTCAGTTATATAGTTATCAAAATATTAGGATTTAATACTCACAGAGTAAGTATAGGCATGGAAGAAGATAGGCAACACTTTAATAGTCAGATAAATAAGTACAAAATTGTTTAATTAATTATACAATATGTTCTTGGGAAAGTAATAGGCGAAACCGCTAGTAGACATATATTTTGGACAACTATGATAACGACAATCTCCCAATAAAAAATGTAGCTCGTAAATGCTCATCATCTATACTATTATGTATTATACCATAGATGCGAAAGTTTGGATGAACGTTTGATACTCACGTCAGAACTGCTTAACGGATCTGGGTGAAATTTGGCACTAGATTATAATCTGGAATAGCACATAGGTTACCTTTTATCCCGGAAAGATAGAAAGAAAGAAAGAAAGAAAGAAAGAAAGAAAGAAAAACTTTATTCGAAGAAATAGCGACGTAATTACATTCGTTATACATTATTATACACCGAGCATATTTTGAGAATTTGTACGC
This sequence comes from Dendrolimus houi, assembly GCA_039645545.1. Lineage (NCBI taxonomy): Eukaryota > Metazoa > Arthropoda > Insecta > Lepidoptera > Lasiocampidae > Dendrolimus > Dendrolimus houi. The sequence continues at coordinate 10,753,244 of CM077139.1, forward strand.
CGCATTATCAATGTACCATTCCCGTGGGATAACATTAATGCGATAGCCGCGGACAAAAGCTATTAGGGAATACTATATCGTAACACAATCTTGCAACACAAGTAGCACCGTCATTACGTTCTTGTTTTATAGAAAATCTCAACTAAAACTTTCATACACCGTCTTATTATTCAAAACATTTTTTAAACTTAAGTCATAAATTGAAAGCCCTAATTAGCTCATTTTCAATTTCGATTTCATGGAATAGAAAATGAGTTTTTAAAAAATTTCAATTTATGTCAAATTTAAGTTTGTATGTTTTAAATAATGAGTCATTGATTGAAAGTGTTAATCGAGATTTTCTATAAAATAAAAACTTGTGGCGCTAACTGTGAGTGGAGCGCGTATTACGAGTTACGATATTTTTTTACTAATTCTTTATTACTTTTTATTCTTCTCTCATAATGACTACTTCCAACAGTAATAAGCGAATAGCTGACGACGAAGTATATTCCAAACTAATGTGCTAATGTTTTACTTTTGTGAGTTGTAAATTTTTTGTTCTACTAATTGTCTATTATAATTAAAAATGAATCTGATATATTATTAAAAACTAGCTGAAACCACCATTGAACGTGAGAAAAGCCAAACCCGATTGATTTCACCAGAAAGTTATTTTTAATAAAGATAAATCTGATCCAATTATTCGAAGACCACGTCCATCCCCTGGCATAACACGCAGTCAAAGGCCTATTAGATTAAAACGTTACTTGTCTATGGCGGTCACGTGTCGCGCATGCGTCTCCCGCGCAAATTTGACACCTAAACAAACATGGCGTTGGATTGTGGAATAAAAATCAAATCTATTATTATAATATTAGCAAACACATTGTTCTTTACATGGGGTATTGTGCAAATATAATTTTAGTAATTGGTCTTGTTCTCGTTCCCCCATTATTTTACTTAGTTTTTCATATTACTTATAAATTAAAGAATGTGTTTGATTTTGGGGAGAAAGTTGTTATGTGTGTGATTGAGTAGTTTCCTTTTATTATATTTTAATCGACATACTGTGTTTTAAGTCTCATCTGCCGGCAACTGGCAATCTGATTCGTGTTTTTTAAATATGGCTTTGCACAATATAGAATTAGAATACTTCACATTGACTAGCTAGACTAGTCAATGTGAAGTATTCTAAAAAATATTCAAGCCATTGGAAACCCAAATTGATAAGGTCTTATTCATATAGAGTTAGGGTAAGTTTCTTTAGGAATCTTAAAGAAGCCTACAAGTTTACTCAATATGAATAAGGCCGTTAGTCTTTAACTGACGCTAAACAAAGAATTTTGTGTGGCAATTCCAAAACATTTTATCACTAAGTATTATCTACATTTAACTTTTACACATGTATTGTGAAATCAAGGCAAACTCTCCAATTTACCACAGGGTTAGCTTTTTATACGGATTATTAAACAAATGGAAAAATGGACATAATTATTAAACAAGGCTTTTTTACGCCAAAATGGCTACGGAACTAATATATAGAGACGAACGTAGTATTTTTCAAATCATCCACAATTTATGGTTTAACTACCATGACATAATCTTAGAAGATGGATAAACGTACAACTACGCGTTTTCTCGAGTATTCTGGTAATTTCGAGTTATTTGCGCAGCTCAGCCAACGTCGGAGCACGCCTATTCATTTACATACTAATTTATCTTGTAATTAAGTACGCCGCAAATTGCTATCTCAGCCCTATATAATCCTTTCGCACTGTTGCGTGCTGCTGCCGGTTTAGACAATGATCTAAAGGAGGATATGCTTCTTAATGTTTTAATAATGTATACACTTTTAAGATAAAAATTGAATATGTTGTTTTATTAATTCAAAACAATTCAAAAGCGGTCGAGAAGTTTGTAATATTTTTTTTAAAGTACAAATACTATATTTTATTACAGGTTTTAGTGAAAATAGTTCCATGTTTCGGGATAAAAAGTGTCAGAAATCATCCCCTACACCGATATGAATTTTTAATAGTTATTAGATAACACTTTATTGCTCTACAAAACAAAAATGTATAAATACAATATTTACTTGGTAGAACAAAAGGGCCTCGTCGCTAAAGGTGATCTTTTCCAGCTAATCTAAATTTTCGTTGTGTAATTTTAATAATATTAATTTAATTACCCTGCCCCTGCATTAAATACAGAATAAATACACCAGCACACACATCCTGTTTTTATAACAACTCTTTCACCGTCCAAGCTTTGCGTCTCCGGAATGTGTTACCTATTGCTATAAGACAAGCCAAATCTTTACCGTGCTTCAAAGATCAGGTTCAGAAGTATTACTTTTCTATTGTGTATAATAATTCCTAAAGCTATTATATAAGTATATGTTTGTATTATCATATGTAATGTGTGTGTATAGTATGTTTATGTTTATTTATCATTCGTCATTATCTGCACCACCGTCTGTATTAAGATTCTATCAGTCCCTGCCAAGGGCTGCCTGGAAGAGATTGCTCCTTAGCAATAAGGCCGCCCGTTGTACTATCTTTTTCTACTTCTGTTTGTATATGCTTTAGTGTACAATAAAGAATTATCTATCTATCTTAATTTAATTTAATATTCAGACACAAAAATATTTATTTTAATGAATGAATAATTGAGATTCATAATTAAGTTAAGTGTGTGTTGACTTAAACTAGACTGCTGAAAAGTGGCCGAAACCTCGAAATAAAAATCAAACAAAATACCGCGCTTAAAGCCATTAAAGCGTACATAGTTTAAATGTTGTGTGTTGTCTCGAAATATAAGATAATACTACTTACTTCAATAAAAAATTGAATATTATAGTAATTTTAAACGCAAATAATGTCGTATCCTCTCTAAGCCTTCGTGAGTTGGGTGGCTGGTGTTGACAAGTCCTCGACAGACACGGATTAAGGTTATCTGCATCACAAAGCCGGTCCTGCACCGTGGAAATGCGATGACGGTTGCCCACCCACACAGTACCTACATCTATAGTACTACGATATTTACCAATGTTAAATAATATTAAAGTGTCTGTTTGCAATGACAAAACAACAGCTTTCTACTAAATGAATATGAAACTTTACACGATACTAACATAAAAAATCAATTTTTAAAATTTTTCTCTGTCTGTCTAGATGTTCTAGCTAATCTCTGAAACGGTTGCACCGATTTTGACGGGACTTTCCCTGGGAGATAGCTGATGTTATAAGGATTAACTTATGCTACTATTTTTAGAGTTCCGCGAAAAAATATTTACACGCGGACGAAGTCGCGGACACAGCTAGTCTACCAATAAACTTAAATGTTATTAACTTTTTTATGAACTTAAGCGATTTCATATGGTATCAGCCACGTCATAGTAAAGAATACTAGGAAACATAGTGACTTACTTAGTAATGTAACTTGGAATTATGGTTGCCACCTTCTTTTGACGAACATATAGTATTTTAGTTTTTTAACCGTAAAAATATAGTACTTTTGGGAAAGTTAGGGGAAAAATAGTACACATTTATTATTTTATGTTTTATTTATTTCATCATTGAATTTTCCATGTGTATTTTTTACTACTTTTCGCTTTAGCCAGCAAAGATCTATTATTTTTAAAATAATCATAAGAATCTGATCAAAAAGCGCGACAATTGAATTAGGGATGAAAATATAGAACATTTCGTACTATATTAATCTTCTATAATAGTACAATTGGCTAATATATAGTAGGATACTATATGTTACAGTATGGTTGGAAACCCTACTTGGAATAATCCTTACCTACATCCTAAGCTACACTGGTTCTTCATCTCTAGCTTTTTAGATCTATCGTTGTTATCCCCAGCTTCAGACAAAATAAAAGTATAGACAGAGCCTACGTTAACAAAAGCATCAAATATAGCGAAGCATTTTTAATAACTTGTGTGCGTAAACTTATACATATTTACAAAGTGGATACGTTAATATTAATGTATCCACTGGAATCAATTACACCGTAATCCGTCCTAATTCGATTAAATTAATTGGAATTAATACGGAGTTCGCGTAATGCACTGCGGCGCGATCGGCATCCTTTAGCAGGCTTCACATTGAGAGTCCGAGACTCCATCTTTCTATTAATGGCCTAAGTCCCCAGCTATCTTTATTTTTCAAATAAATGGTTGTGCATCGATTGTCCTGCGAGTCATTTGCCGACGTGTTAGGTTATCAAAACTATTTGCTAGCTTTCCATTTTTCACAAATGATATCTTGCAGCAGTGGTAACACATAGTAAAGCATTATACATAGATTAACAATGTAATTTGAACTTACGTCCTTTGAATTTTATTTTCTTATTCTGAAACTTAATTTAAATAAAATTTAAATTTGAATTTGATCATTCAAAATGTAAAATTCTTAAACACCACAAAAGCCCCGTATAACGATAAATCATTCGAATTAGAATCGACTGCATCACGTACTCGTACAGGAGTTGATTTCAACTCGGATGTGGGGGTGTTCATCCGTGAAATGGGCCCCTCTTACCATATATCGATTGGGCGCCTCCTCAGACGTTTCAGACGAATTAATAGACTACCAAGCACCCATTGAATCGATTACGAGATTCAAACTTCAATCGGATTATTTTCATTTTAGAAAAAAAGTATCAGACGAGTATTGTAAATATGTTTTTAGGTTACTTTTTTTAAATAAAGAAGGTTGAAAGTTTATAAATAGATAAATAACACTATTACTAATCAATAAACACAATCATAGAAGTGCATACCTAAGTATCCACTTCTACGGTTGTGTTTATTAAGTATAGGTTTGTAAATCTTATAATTCATTCACTTGCCTTACCATTGGTTGAATTTTGACAATACTTATATGGAGCTTTTGTAAAATTTTAAACCGATAGTAAGGCAAATGAACGATCGGTAAGATATGGAACCGGCCATTATTAATTACATTTATGTTAACAGCGAATTGATTATTCGCAACATATTAAGTACTTTTTCTTTGTTATCTGTCACTATGACTAATATATAAGATAGTCTATGGTCGACCACCTTTCTAATCGCCATCCATCTTACCGGGATCTCTCGCCGTGTTCTTATGCGACAATGGCATCGCATAATTATGTGTAATATAGTACAGACGGTTTAGAACCTTTAAGTCTCAGAAGAGACGTTGGTGCTCTCAGCGCGTTCTATCGTCTGTACAGAACACTCCCCGTGTTCTAAGGAGCTGTTTGGTTTGGTACCTACGTTGCCATTTTACCACCGCACTGCTCGCCGGCGACTGGGAGTTCATCCACACTTCCTTGACACCTGCAAGTTATCCACTGTACGTGACGCTCGCTCCTTTATGCCATACGTGAGCAAGCTGTGGAATGAGCTCCCTCCCACGGTTTTCCCAGAGCGCTACAATATGGGGCTCTTCAAAAAGGGTGTAAACAGATTTTTAAAGTCTTAACGAGGTACGCAACGCATCGGCTCCCTTAGTGTTGCAAATGTCCATGGGTGACGGTAGCCACTTGCAATCAAGTGGACCCGTCTGTCAGTTTGCCTATAATCAAACATAAAAAAATAAAATAAAAAAAAACACAATGCAAACGTACATAGTTATAATTATGTATCTTAATATACACGCGTACTGCAGGGATGCCTGCTGCATCATACCCAGTTATATTAGTCCACTTTTACGAAAGAACGCAGAAAGTAAAGAGGATTAAGAAAACGTATTGCCCGACAACCTCCACGTCAACCGAAGCATATCCGGTGGAACTGCTTTTCGTGTAAGTTTTTCCTTTATATTCCCGCTTCGTACTGCCCGCAGTATGGTTTTTCGTACTATTGCTTAGGGAACGCTTTCCCGCCATACTTTCTTGCAAAAGGATTAGGCGGTCTTATCACGTAAAATGATCTGTATCAATAATGAGATATCTACTTGACTATTTCTATGAAGTTGTATATCAGCATTATTTATTGCCTGAAAAAGGAAAAGAAGTAGGCGGCCCGGCCCACCTGATACTCACCTAAAAATAGGTTACAAAATTAGGGACATCATCAATACGTTGTCAGACTCAAGGATATTTTATGACGCTTTTGTTTGTTATGACAACTATATCTATTCCAGAAACAATTAAATTCCCAACATACTACATAATGGGTTTGCTGACCCATTATTATCATTTTAAAAAGCTATTTAAGTCATAAAGTGCCACGCGACTAAACGTCCGCCCGCGTCGGCGACCTCACCGCTATTGGTTGCATAATTTTTAATCACACGACTGAGTAAGCAGCTAATACACTAGAACGCCAGATATTGAGGGTAGTTATAGCTTAACTGGCGGGAAAGCGGAATTGGCTTTTGTTAGCGCGAGCGGAACGAATCTCCTCTATATTCTGAACGCCTGGTAGATCGATCGGTCATGAGATAGTTTTATAAATAGTTTCTAATGTTGGTTTCGTGTGGTTCAATTTTATTAATTTGCAGAATAAAACTATTCCTAGTATCTAGCTGTGCCCCGGCTCCAGTTTTGAACAAATAATTACGACTTTTAAAAAAATTTGAATCATGTAGACAGATAAAATATATTCCTTATTATACCTACTTGTTTATGTGTTGTTGGTGTTTTGAATGACCTCATTAACGTCTAGACCAGAGTAATTAATAAAAGGTTCTTTTTAGAAACTTAGTCTACCGGGATCGAACATTCAAATTTCAGTGAACTGGGCAACACTCATACCAAAGAGACTAGGTATAAATCACTTCATAATCGTCTCCTACAATTTTCGCCTTTATTAAATGTGAACTGAGCCGGATAATTAAAAATTGGATCAGTGTATCACTCTGTTTAGCATTACAATAGTCCTATTTAATGGGTCTTTGCGATCTAATGTAATTTCGAAACTGTGACGTCATAATTTATTATATTTAGTCCAATTGACCTAAAAATATATAATACATACATATAAAGATTTACCCATTATTCATAATAGTTATATGTTCGTTAAAACAGAGTAAAGCTAAAGTGTTATTCATAATCGAAGAATGCGATTAGGAATGACACTTTTAGAAAAAATATACGAGCCATAGACGTCGTATAACAAGTATGAATAACGAAGTTTCTAAATATAGGTTCGTATTGGATATTCTTAGGTATGTGTATAATAATTTGAAATATTAACAGCCTACACAGATTTGATTAGATCGGCAACAAAAATATTATCCACTGTAAATATCGTAGCAGATATAATAATATCAAAATCACAAAATTGTGCTGCATACAGTATAGCCTGCATAGTATATATCCCGATACGACCGACATGAGAAAATCTATTCACATCGGTAATATATGGAATATAGATTAAGATGTACTTATATGTATTATATGAATGGTTTCAGAAAATATGTATATGGTTTTAAAATCCGATATCAATATAGGTATAGTTTCGATTTGATATGCTGAAAATGATATTATCCACTCTTAGTTCTTATTCTTACCATGGTGAGCATGAATCCATATCTATGCATGAATCTGCATGACATGATTGCAATTAGCGGTGTGCGATTAGGAGATATACTAATGAAATCATTCGATTATGAAGATATCTCGATTATGACAGATAAGTAGTTACTAATTTAGTTGTAAGTACTTGTGAGTCGCCTCTTGCTTGTTGATAGTTAACATTGCAATTTGCAATTGTTCAAAATGAAATAAATGAATCATGAATTCAATATGTATTGTAATGTATGATCATAGATTAGTCATCATTCGATAGCAATTAACATCAATATGTTTACAAATTATTACACCAATTTATTAAATATTGAACCCCACCAAAGTGGGGCGTCCAAAAAACGAATTAGACTCATTTGAGGGTTCCCCTCCACGGAAATCTTTAGTAAAAGGCGAAAGATTTAAACGTTTTGAAAGGAAACCAGAGTTATTCATCAATTCCATTGCAGCAAACTGTATTATAAGTGTAGCAATCTATTTAGCGCGATGTAGAAATTTAATAAACATGAACAACGCCATCTATATTTTATACAACGAAACCACTTCTTCAATGCAATTTTTACGATTATGTTATCATGTTGAAAGAAAGAAAGAACTTTTTTTTTTTACTTACACAACATTTTATAAATAACTATGATTCGGCCGTGACTTCATTCTCCCTGGATGGGTAGCAAAGGTCACAGTTGTTTTACACAGAGAATTTGAAACGTGATAATATTGCATCGGAATCAGATTTTTTCGATCTGGCCACTTAAGCCGCTCCCAAGGAAATTCCCGCGGTATTTCCATGATGAAAAGTACAGCTTTTAAGACCGGGAATTGGCCGTCGGTCAACGAAAACCTCATCGAAACCGGCCCAGTAGTTTTTGCATGAATCCCGATCAAATAGACAAACACAAAAGAAACAAATATTCATGCTTTTTAGCTTATAACATACGTAATTCTTATTTTTTATAGGAAGCAGGACTGTAGAATGTTTGCAGGTAAGAATAATTAATTTGACCAAGGCCCGATTTTTCTATCATCAGATAAAAGTTATCAATCGAATAAATTATAATCTGACTGAATTTAAAAGTGAAAATCCAACTGTTTTATTTACGCAACTGTAATTTTTAATTTGTTTATATTGTTATTCTATTCGATTAATAACTTTTACACACCAATTGAAAAATCAGCCCCAAAGAGGCTAAAAAGACCAAACTCCTCTTGCTTGACTATTGCGAAGTGAGTGATCCATTTAAAAGCTCAAATCTTTTACGTTCGCTGCCTTAATGTTATGCAGTTTTTAAATGAAGTCTTAGACTGTGTACGTTTCCATTGTGTTATCTTAATCACTTGGAAAAATATCGCAGATCTTGTTTGCGTGACCTGTATTTTTATTGGCCATCAATGTTTTTATTATGGTCGAAAAATATCAGTAAGTCAAAATCACACGACTATGAAATGTTGAATTGATGGTTAGTTTCAGTTTTACAGCTTTTACCTGTAAGGATACCGGATAATCAAAAAAAGAAAAAACATCTTTGGTTAGACTACTCGACCACGTCTACAGAAAACTTCTTATAATTGAATCGCTCAACGGAAGATAGAAGATATTTGATAGCATGATATGGGGCCTACCACAAATTATGTCACACGAATTTCATGATATTTTTACCCCTCACCCGTCCTTGTCACAGCTGGTCACATTCGTGGACTTCTTAGTCCCTAGTGTGTGTGACATCACATATTTTGTAATTTTACTTCAGGTAAAAACCGCTTAAAAATCCGTAGACCGTAAGTCTTATTAAACAAAGATACAACCGACCAAGAACTGCATATTATATATATTATATGTTACGACGACTGACTATGTATATATAATGTATTGTTACGAGTGCGGGACTCGAATTAAAATGCCGTTGGAATTGCTATAGGATTTATTTGAACTATACAAAACACGTATAACATAGGTACAAATATAACCGGACGCAATAAGTCCACATGTAATACACAATTAAATAACACGCGCAAAGTCCGTCACTAAATCGCTCATCGAATGTACACACGTCTTGCTCGTATCGTAATCGTCGATTGACTACCTCACCCCTCCGTTCGGGCATTGTTTTATACTAAGTATACGATACAACAATGGATCTTCCAAGAACTACACCTGGCTAACGACAATCATAAAGGATTACAATACACAATAGGCGGCTTTTCTAATTACAAATTTTAAACATAAAGTAAACAAAAGAACTCCAAATGTGGGCAGGTAATAAACTGTAATAAACTGTGCTTTATGGCCGGCAGGTGTGCATTCACATTTATCGGCGTGCTTCGTGGAATTTTGGCTAAGTTGTAACAGTATTATGTGTACCACGCTATCGTATTGGTGACAACTATAATGATAGCGATGTTTGTAAGTTAATAAATAAATAGATAAAATCGTTGCAGATCTGTAATTGGACACGCGTAACACGTTAGCTGCCGATGCGAGGGGCAATTTATTAAATCGCTGAATACTCAATTACTGGCGATTCGTGACGTTTAAGTGCCGATTCCGCGCCGATAAATTCCGTATCCTGAAATCCTTTAAACCGACCCGGAAGCGGTATTCAACAAAAGTACTTTTTTATTGTATTTTTATATATTGCACCAAGAAGGAGCGAAGACGTTACTCTAAATTGAAAATTAACCACAAACAAGATTTTTTTCATATATTATATTGTATATAGACAGATTACCTAGTATAGTATAGGTTTGAGAATTTCAAAATTTTGCAATGTTTATTTTATAGCCTTTATTGTATTTTGTATTCCGCTGCAACCGAAAGGTGCCAAAGTGAACCGTAATTTACAGGTTGAATCCTAGTTCGGGACTTTGATAGCTGACGGACTGCACAATTTTTTTTTTCATATTTGTCTATTGTGGCTATGAATAAAAGAATTTTATTTTATTTATTTATTACAATCAGTTAAATTTAATTATTGAGACATTGTGATAAAGCTAGATTATAACTAAAACAGTAATAAGCTATTTTAAAAAGCAAGAAATTCGCCAGAGCTTTCTGAAATAAACCGGATCCTCGTCTCACTTATCGAAAGTGTATACCAAATTTAATCTTAATTTGTTCACTCCAAAGGCCGAACGAAGGCACAAACAGATGCAAGTTTATGACATTGTTTAATTTGGGTACCTATCTATTAATGTAGAAGTACAAATAAATATTTAAATATTTTAATGATATTAGACATCGTTTCACTATAATTTAGATAAATTAAAGGTTTAGTTCATTTCTGTTAAAAGTCATTTTAAAAGTAGTAATAAAATTAAAGTACAGATTGTATGAAAAATCATAAAATTACATTGTTCTCTCAATGAAAGCATTTCCTATCTGCAAGTCATTCTGTTCCTTCGTATCATCTTTTAGTTTTTAGTTAAAACGTATCTTATTTCTTCAAAATTAAGGTTCAAATTAAAAAAGTCACGGTCGTTCGAATGATTTGTCACTGAAATCCTTGGTGTAAATAAAGTGCTTCGTTTTATAAAGCGCTTTAATGTGTAGTGAGCACGGAAAACTGTTGTAGCAATGAATGTTGCATTGAAGTGTTAACTTGTCGACAATATTTTAATACACACATCTTCTAGGTATGTAGGTAGGTACGCTCTATCCCAAACCGCGTCATCATTCAATACCAGGTGCGCCAGTGGTCAAACGCGGTATTTATTGCTGAAGCACTGCAGACAGGCTGACGGCCCAAATATTATGGAAAGTGGTTATCGTCGCTTATGGACATTAGCAATACCAGATGTGCTCCCAATGTGCTGCCGGCCTCGAAGGAGAAACTGAAACCTGGCTAATGATGTCGGGACACAACTCAAAGTTGTTATGGCGGCATACTCTAGATCCCTAGATCAGGATTGGTAGCCATCCTAGACGGGTAAATACCCTACCATCTGGCTGTGGGTTGTTTTGTCGCCTCTTACGACAGGCAGCCCGAACGCAGGATTTAGTATTCTTTTTCAGTTCCTCCACGGAAATGCGTGGTTCCGTAGAGGTGACAAACTACCACTGATTTCGTAATTTTACTACGAGGCCATGAAAAAAGTTTTACATCGAAAGTTAGCCATACCTCAAAAACTAACCAACGTATATAGTTCAAAACAATTCCCTTTGAAAGTAATTTGAAACATGTATAAGAGCAATTATTTTCCAACATTTTTACTTCATAGTTCAAAAAATTGTGTCCCCCATCATCTAGGGAACATTTCTTCCGGTTCTATTTCTATCTATACAATATTCTCGACCCCACCTCTTGACTTAAACAGAAAAATCATTAGTATATCGACATAATTTTTCAAGATGTGACTAACCTTATAGAGACTGGAATTTTAAACTCACAATGTGTGTTATAGTGTCTCTTAGATACGAGACCAAAGTGGTCGCGAGCTAAGCCTATAAATGGAGCAGAACAGTTTGTAAATTGCTCATGCATGTGTGAATTAGGCTACATTAGATCCAACATACAATTAGGCAAAGTTAGCTTGTCAAACGATTTTCAATGGTTTATTTATATTCACTTGGCATAAATGAAGTGTAAATAATATTTTAGAAGTTGTAATAGCTTAGACGCTAAAGCTACGATACGACGTCCTAATGAAACGAATATTGATTGGGGTTCATGTACCGTTGAAGCACTTTTATTACTCTAATATGCATACTGTTACAAATAAAAAGAACCATTAAAATTATTAGGAAATTTATATCCCATACGCAGAGATGGTGAAATTCCACTCGCTACGATTTTAACATTCATCTTTTGCTTCATATTTTCATCTTTTCATACATACACGTTTATTATAAATGCTTTTTACCCGCCAATTCTTTAATATCTGAGACATTTGCGATTTGATCATGGTAAGTACTTCGCTGTCTACCGACACCAAATCTGCCATCCACACTGTTGTCATAAATTTGTTTTGTCAGTCTCTGGTCATCCATTCTTTCTACATGTCCAAACCACCTTAACATTCCTTTCACAACTCTTGTTGTTACCTTCTTTCAATCCATAACGTTTCCTTATTACACTGTTCCTTATCATGTTATTTAGCTTAACCTCACATATACATCTCGAAGCGCTCATTTCAACTGCGTTTATCTTATTTTCATGCTTCTTCTGTCATATCCAACTTGAACTGCATGACTACTATATAATTAGACGATTAAACGCTCAGTACTTTTAGCGAAAAAATATAACAAATTCGAGAATATTTTTAAAGCTTAAGAAGTCTCAGTAATTAATTTTCCCCAACCACCTAAAACACCGTCTAAATTGCTTCCTATGTGTTTGTACGCGCCACCCGCTAAATCAATTTACGCAGCCCAAATTAGTTAAACTTGATTGACACCCAGACCTGTCATGAATAACTTGCTAAGAATGTGTTGAGCGATTTTTTTCAGTGGCCCTTTGCATGCGCCCGCGCATTCGGCGTCTTTGATGGCGACGCTAAGATGGCGGAGCGTCATCTGTCATTTTTAATTGTGTGTCAGAAGTGCGGGAGCGGGTCACGCGCCGCCGCATGTATATTTAGTTTATTGCGATATAAACGAGGCTATTATTGTCTGGGACAGGTCTACTGGTTAAATTGGTTTGTCTATTTGACTACCGTTAGATATCTGTTAGTTATAAATCAAAATTAATGCTGTAAAGAACAAAACGTAATTTTTAGCATCCACGCCATAAAAGAATTCTCACGGAAAATAAAGAAACTAAAAGTGGCGGCTCCGATATTTGATAGAATTTTAGTAGTAAAGTAGCCAGGAAATAAATTTACAGCTTTAATGATGGAATATTTTGTATTTATTATATAGTAATTACCTACATCGATTTACGGATTGGCGAATAATTACTCTGGCAGGATTAAGTACGGCGAATGCAACGCCGCGTCTGTGGGATTTCTTTGGTCGCACAGAGTCTACAAGACAGTGTATCTTTTTTCTTTTTTATAAGGGGTTATGACTCTAAAGTAATTAGCATACATTTAGTCAAAGACATGTTTGTGTTTAACCTTTGTAAAAAGACGATCAGCTTTTTATTTTTTTTAATACGTGTCACTTCAGAAGGTTTTCTATCTAGTCTGGTTAAAGTTTAGAATAATCTTCACGCAAATAGACACCAGACGAAAACGGGTCTTATAACATTCCACTAGTCTTAGGCATACAAGTCATGTTTCACTAAACAGTTGAGATTTTCCGCACAAATAAACAACTTTATGTAAAAATTATTAATATCTAAGTATCAATTAGTATTAATTATTGTTAGTTTTTTACCAAATTTAGGCAGCTATATATTTTTCGAGAAAATCTATTAATACAACTTGTTTTAGACAAAGGAAGAAGTATAGGTATACTTTTGGTCCGGATCCCATGAAAAATACCCTCATTTCAGAGATAAAAGTAGCATAATAGGATAGGATACTCGTTATCGAATGTACCTATGAACAAATTGAAGTCTGTCGGTGATTTCTAAATAAATGCCAGTGCTCAATGCTCATTGCTATTTAGACGACGCCTAATCAAAACAGCCGGACCATTGATAAAGTTGCAAAATACCATTTTTAGTGATTAAAAAATCTCAACCTATTCACACACCCTGTAAGCTTAAGACAAAACAATAGAATATGTTGGCCGCTAAACAAGACGGCTTAGTTAAATAAAAGTATATTTTGTATGGCATCAAAACTGTACAACCGTCTACCAAATGATCTTTTGAATATAACAACTGTTAATATATTTAAACGTAAGGTTAAGACATTTTTAATACAAAAAGCATATCATACAGTAAACGAATATCTAGGACAGAAATAACTATTGTAAAATGCAAGGAGAGATTTGGGTAAAAAAGTACCAAATATACCAAATATTAACTATTTGGGCAGGGTTTCCCCTTATTGTTCAGCCTTTGATGTGAATATTCACACAGCACGGTAAGCAATGAACACAGTTTTTTTTTTTTTTATTGGACTTGACTTTATGTTGTTGGTCCGAAGACCTCACAACTTTACCGGGGTTTTCGGGGCGAGTGCCTTTGCGAAGCGAAGGCGCTCGAGCCCGGGAGGCAACTTGCTCGAGGGGGCTCCCTAGGGAGTTTCACCTCGGCTGGACTGTTGCCATGAGAGGGGGATGAATCTAATGATGCCCACCATAAGGCGACACAATGCACTAATTGAGAGCGGGCGACGGGTAATATAAAGCCCGAGAGGAAGGATCCCGGCGGACCGGGATCGGCGGTTCGCGGTGGCCTATACTATCTTACTGCCGTTTCGCAACGTGTTATGGCTGGGAGAGAAGAAACGGCGAAAGAAACTTCCCAGCAACACGCCTAGTCTATCCTATGGGGGGGCTGTGTCTCCTGGCGTCCCTCGCGGGGACGTGGAGAGATCGTGATTGGCGGCGTCGACGCCGCCGTCTGTGTCTGTCTGTCGGTGATGAACACAGTCTAAACGCCACTACGCCTTTTATACGAAAAATCCTACCCTACAAAACAATAACATTGCATCATTGCTGAAAATAGCAATTACATCACAGTGTTGCCAGGATCATAAAAACAATTATAAAAATTAGTTACTGATGTACTAAATTATCTAGATGATAATTTAGTGGGCTTATAAAATTAACTAACCGATAGAAAATAGTCATTTAATTATAAATCGAATCATCTGATAAATCGACTATAAGTATTATCTATGACGATTGTCTATGTCATATTAATATACACTATGGTTCTCATGACTACTGTGATGGACATCTTGTAACACTATATTATAATTTATGACGACTTATGTATAACAGTATTATTTTGAAATTGATTGACTGACGATAAAAAATAATTTATAGTAATGTGACATTGTTGTGTGCTTCTGTAATGATAAAGTTTCATATTAATGTAATTGGGTAATTTATTGATTGATTAATTAATGTAATAATGGCCAGGCACCATTACAATTGCCTGTATTGTACGTCTGAAAGGACAAACGGTCGTTCCAACAAAGAACTCGAACACCTTTGTAATTTTATGTTATTTTATTCTATTCATGTTGTTTTAAAGCTTTGTGTTTAATTCTATGCCTTGCAGTTTTTAGGACATCTGAATGTAACGTCAAGCCCAACGCGAACTAAGTGGCTGACACAGTAAGTAATAAGACTTTACAATGACTAAAATTGCTTTGGAAGCAGTGGTAAACTCTTCTTCCAATAAATAATCTGTAAGATTTTGAAATAAATACATTCATTTTCACTTAAAACTTGTATCCGATATTAGAAATCTCACAGCATTTATTGAACTGACGAAAACCAATTTCCTTCTAACATATTTAGTTGCAACTTATGTCCGTAAAATCGAATAGTCCCTACATTGTATCTTCGAAGATAGTTTTAAACCAATTCAGAAGCCGGTGTTAAAATCGAATCGTTTAAAATAATAAAATACAAAGCTGCAGAAATAGTTTCGGTGTTTACGACGCTTTATGGCAGTTTCATGAGCAAGTTTAACTTGTCGGGCGGATAATTTATGAACTAGCCCCTTCATATACGTTTTCCGTGTGTTCTGATAGTTTACAAATACACTAGCGCCACCGTACAGCAGCAAAAACCATCGTGTCGATGGCAACCATCCGTTGTGTAGAAGATCAAAGTGTTTAAAGCCATTGACGTACTAATGAACACTTTCTTTCAAGCCGTTGGATTTGTAATATCTTAATTCCGCGGTGGAATATGTTGAAGTTATTGATTGGGTGTTGTTAGACGGTTGAATCTCTGTCCATGATAAATTTAAAAAAAGATTGTGTTAAAAAAATAGTCCCGCCTTTTTGCTTAAATTTAAACTTATAGTGGGCTGTTATATTTAGTTTTTAGGGTTTAGTAGCCACTTTGTCAAAAAGGTTATGTCCGTCTTTCCAAAAACAACAAAATTTATGTAATATTCTATATCTTTGTGTTATGGTCGGCATAGAAAGATTGTGATTTCTATCTAGAAATATCCTGGTTTTTGTGTTATTTATTCGTATAGACATAATAAACACAATAATTTGTTACTATTATAAAATGTGTATATCCATCAATAATTTTGACTCGACATAAAACAGAGTTTGACATATAAAAAATAAATCACATTGAAAATACCAGCCTATAAGAAAATAGGCTTAAAACGAACGCGACTGTAACATCTTATGTAGATGTTTCGCAAGCAAGCGATATATATACGCGGATATACAAGGATGTATTGAAAACCCTAATAAAACTTATATAAAGGTCGCCATACGTAGGTATAATTAAAGGAAGATTTTTTCTTTTGTTATTTTTTTTATTTGCTGGATATACAGTGGACAGACTGACGACCCACCTGATAGAGAGTGTTAACCGTCGCCTATGGACATATGCAACGGCGATCCAGACTGGCAACCGGCAGCTAAACACCTAACTGTGGATTTTTGCCTCCTCTTACGACAAGCCGTCTTGCTGCAGGAATTAAACTTCCATAGCTATTCCACATGGAGCAGAAGTAATTTAAATATTGTAGATAGGATATTTTGCTCAATGGAAACATTCGTTTATTTTTAAAAGTAAGTAAAACTTCATTCATGGATTTTCAAAAAGTTATTTACCTCATCTAGGAATTGAACAGGCCAAATGTAAAAAATGTTAGTGTATTTTTATGATGCCAATCGTTAGGGTTTAGTAATACTGTGAACGCAAGATAAAAAAGTATAATTTTGTATCAATGAGCTAGACACAGAGGGAGCATATTTGAAAAAATAATAACGCTATTGAATTTAAAAACGGAACACTGTTCAATTTGCGTTTGTTTTCGGAATTATCGTTTGTTTCGTTTTCTTTGACTTGAAATTAATTTGTAAAGTTTCAAAAGTGCTAATTTTTTTATTTAATTGTATAAAATTCTTACGATCGGCATCATTTAAATACACTCGGGTTTTTATGTATTTAATTTTGTGTGATGTCATATGGTCACGAAGTCCAACTGCACGCGAAAGAAGTGGCGAGCACAGCTTAGTAAATAATAAAGTGGAAGTCATATATAAAAAAATCAATTTTTAATAGACCATCATCATAGTATAGTTGTCATCTCACACAGAATGTACAGCAAAGAGATCACAGGACGTCGGATACTTTGAAGAGCTGTCAAAAAGCGAAACACCGCGGAACAACATGGCGACGACAAGACAGACAAACGTAACTTACACCATTTGTCACTTTTAATTGCCACTTGCTGCTTGTCGAAAACATCTGAAGTGAACCGCTTTATATTTAGTTTATTGTGAAATAAAAGCGTCAATGAGAATAAAAGTTTTTTTGCAGATTATTACATGTAGGCTATGAATTATGAGTGTGGCCATGGAACAAAGAATACTCCATTCTTCCATGGTACTTATATTAATGATTAGGCCAAAGTAAGTAACAACAAGGCTTAGACTAAGATTCTTTATTGTTGTACACCACACAATAAAAGAATAGATACATAACATTTTATTGTTTATCAAAATAAACTATTACGAAATGTAAAATAGCAATACTTTTACGGCCAAACAAAAGGCGGCCTTATCGCTTAAAGAGATCTCTTCCAGGTAACCTGACTTACAAGATTAACAACTTATGTATTTTATGTTTATATATAAATTAATTAAAAAAATAAAGTACGAACAGCACAATGTGGACAATAAAAGCAAAGTTCAGGTTAAGGTAATAAATACACCTATTGTCTTTGTGTAACAAAATCTTTAATTACTAATTACTTCTTTAAAACTATATTATTAATACCTAGAGATCACACAAAATTAAATATATAAGTAATGTATGGTCCAGCCTTGGTTGTTATAGATAATACTGAAAAAAGATGAAGAATTGTCTAAAAGATTCGTTTCTGTACGTTTTCATGGTACCTAAATCGGTTTTTTGGTATCTCATTAGTTTTTTTCAGTATACTTACATGTCTACTTTCGATAATGGGGATAAACAGGATATTTTTACTATGATCCCAGAACGTGGGCTAGTCTGCTTAAAATATGGAATTGACGTATAGGCGAAGTAAGCAGAATGAACTTTTTATCATAATATTTTTTTGTTAGTACTTTCGATAACGCCTCGTGCGTTTAGTACAAATCGAAATAAAATACATTTTAATTTGAACGAGTTATCATATTAAGCGCTGGTTTAACACAAATAATTATTGTACTGGAATATTAGCCTTAAATTATTCAGTGTATGTATGTACCTACCTACATACATAACAAGCGTGTCGTTAGTTGTTACCCTAGATATTAACTACCAAAATCGTAAAAATTTTCATCGTTCCTTTAACAAGTAAAACCTCAGATACACTACGAGACAAAACATCCCTCAACATGACGTGCAACCTACAATGGACGTGACGCTGCAACGTTGCTCAGAGTCCCCCAATATGCTCCGCAACTTTTTATGTGACGAGGACACGTTGCTTGTTCCTTGTGGCCTGCAAAATGTTCCGCGACATTTGTCTCGGGACACACCACGTAGTTGTTGCGGGACATGTTCCGTAACATATTGCTCTATTTACCCCCAGTATTTTAATAGAAATTAAAATAAATTAGTAAGGTAACAATTTCTCAATAAACAAAAAGCAATTTATTTAATTTATATTTTTAATTCAAAAATGTATTTCAAGTTAGTATCAAAAAAGTCCATCGACTTCTGATTTTTTTTCAAATAAAAACGCATACGTATGTGAATAATTTATTTTATGCTCTTATAATTCTCTTGTTTTAATTTATATATACACTTAATATTATGCAATATACGCCTAGTACTTTATTTAAATCAGTAAAGAAGTTGGCGGCTTTTAGAATATTAGGGTTGTATCATTCCATTATCGATGTCTTTGACTTTTAGTTTCAGAAAAGTGTTTTGTTATCTTATAAACATTTTATGACATCAATATGCTACTGTAAAAAAGTTAGGCGCATTCTTGTATCTTCGTTAGAGATGTTTTTGGACTATTAAGTTAAATATATTATTACAACTTAGGCTTCGACAAAGACAAATTCCACGTACAGTCTGTAAAAGCACATTTTATTACCTGTCGGCATTTGAACTACTTGTAATCCTTTTATGATCATCTTCTTTTGTTCACTTAATTATTGGCATACGTTTCTAGTTATTGTGGAGAACAGGCTATTGTTCTATTGTACTCGTTTACGGCCGCTTGCAGGCATCATTAGCCAGGTGTTACGGATTAATTACAAGCTGATTATAGGAAATTATGTCGACGATACTATACGGGCACATTTGCATTTGTGCAGTATAAAACTATGGCCTGATGGAGAGAGGGGTTCAGTTGATCTACAACTACGATACGGGCGTGACGTGTGTATATTCGGGAATCTAATAGTGACGGACTTTGCGCGTTTGATTGAATTACGATCTTCTGAATTATGTTTGGATTTGTTGTGTTCGGTTATATTTGCACCTGTGTTATACGTGTTTG
The DNA here is from genome assembly GCA_039645545.1 of Dendrolimus houi. Lineage (NCBI taxonomy): Eukaryota > Metazoa > Arthropoda > Insecta > Lepidoptera > Lasiocampidae > Dendrolimus > Dendrolimus houi. The sequence continues at coordinate 10,773,275 of CM077139.1, forward strand.
TATAGTTCTAATAAACTCTATAATAATTCTAACGGCATTTTAATTCGAGACCCGCTAACTCGTAACAATATTATTAAAAATTAGTCCATATCACAGGAGTCTCACAACTTGACCAAAACCATTTGCAGATTGTACAAATATTCTTTCAGAGTGAAATACGACACCAATATATAAGTCACTAACATACAAGGTTTTAGGAGACTACTGTTTTTTTGTACTAGACTTTGTAGCCAAAGGTATCATCAATTTACATAAATGTCAGCTGTGTGTCAACCCTATACCACTCGTTACTTCTTGACGGATGACAGTTAAAAAAAAGATAAAAGCAAACGTTTTGAGTTGTTATGACGCGTGACCGCTGGCCGTACAGCAAAACGCCTTGTCGTCTAGTACATTAAAAAGCAATAAATGTTCCTCCCGCCTTATAATATAAAAGCAAAAGTTCACAACTAACAACGCAATTCTGTAAATTATTATAGGTCGTTTGAGAGACAGAAATAGCTAACGTTTTAACATGCATTATAATATTTTTTTGTTGCCACTAAAAAGCTACCAGCCAAATGGACTAGTCACTAGAGTGTGTGTGTGTGTGTGTGTGTGTGCGGACGCTTATTAGTAAAATTTGAATTAAGAATTTATTTACTTTTAAGTATTATGTTTTTTTAAATACCATAGACTTCTATCCGTGCAGGAACGGAGAAAGAATACATTTTCCTGCAGCCGAGCGGCCTGTCGTGAGAAGCGACAAAACAACTCACAGCCAGATGGTAGGGCACTTGCCCGTCTGGGTGGCTACCACCTCTATTCTAGAATATGCTGCTATAATAACTTTGAGTCGTTTTCCGGCATTAGTGGCCAGGTTCCAGACTCCCTTAAGAGAGCAGCAGCACATTTGTAGCACCTTTGGTGTTGCAAATGCCTATAGGCGATGGTAACTGCTTTCCATACGGTGGACCGTCTTCTTGTCTGCTGAACTCATGCAATAAAAAAAGTCTGTGTCTATTGAGACCTCTGCTTGCCATTTTAGGCACATTTAAATAACAGCGTCAATTAATGTATTTATAAGAATTATGAAATACAAAATTCTTCGTATAGGTTTTAATAATTAAAGAATCAATGGTTCATCATAATATGTAAACACAAGAAGGATGATTTGTTTTTGTATGTACATACGAATACGAACCTACGTGTAAGTATTACTGTTTCTTATTTACAACATTGGGAACAGTATTTTCTTATAAACTATTGTAGTGTAGGTATAATTATGTAACATGGTATACAACTGAACGAAAAACATATTTTTTTGTATACTTATAGTAGCAGGTGTCTGCTATAATTTTAATGTACAATTATTGTCAAACTGCAAACCATAAAATCTTACAATTATTATTTATCAGTATTAATGAAAATAAATAGATATTTACCTAATTATTTGATGATTGTAGTGTGTCGTCAAAAACTTGTCTATAATAATCTGTGTTAAATTCAAATGTCAAACTTAAAAAAAATCCCGCCCGAGTGTCAAAAGAGTGTTTTATCTACTTTATATATTACGACACGGAACCCAATGGATTTGTTTTCCCAGAATAATCTGATATCCCTGAGCAATAAAAGCTTTATTTTAATGGGCTTTTCTTTAGATTCAGAGAAGTAGTTTACGATGATTGCTGAAACCGCCAAATGAGATCGCATTAATTGAATTTAAATTGGTCCGCCATTTATCGGTTCTAATGGTTTTTCAAGGAATATTGCAATTATGTAGGTTTTAATTTAATGTTTAAGAGCGTTTTCACTTTTTTTTATAAAGTTTAATAAAATACTAATCGTTCGTTCGTTTAGAAAACTAAGTCGTCTCTTCTCGCCGATTGACGATGAGTTACACTGAACAACTCGAAGTAACTAAAAAATACCGATACCATATACAGCACACCTTTTCTCTTGGCTCCTCAACAATTCAGAAATGTTCTCTAATACGGCATCTACCCATAAAAAAGTAAACTTTAGTTTTGTTGCAACTATTAACACTTCTTTATATCTCTAAAATCTCTATAAATTATTCCCGTATTATTTCAATGAGGATATATATGTATTTTTTATTCGCCAATTGTGTCTAGTTCTCATTTAGCGAATGTCGCTTCTGTCTCTACCTAGAATAGTTTATGCCGAGAGTGTGCTAGGGTTGTCACTTACTTAATTTGAGAGGTGTCAAAATAGCTTAAGGGCAGGTGTTAGGGCATTTGGCGCTTTGCTCATCTCCTCCCGATAACATAGTGGGGCTGGGGGGTCGGGGGACCCTCCCGACGAGCCACGCTCAGTGCCGTGGGGTGTTCTAGTCTCAGGGACACCCCTCCTTGTCGGCTTGCATCGAGGTGTCACGGCAGTCATACCCATGGTTACGGTCCCGTGCCGCCTCATCATAATGCAGAGGGACGCTGGAAGGTTTAGTGGGTAGTCTGGCGGCCGGTGCTTGCAAGCTCTAACGTTGAACTTTGTGCGCAACACCAGCAGCTGGGAGTCCCACATACCCCTTGGTGGCATCCCCCGGGGCATAAGGATATGCGCAAATGGAATGCATTTGCGCATATCCTTCCCAGCGTTGACAAAAGAAAAGGTGTTAGGTAGGGCATTTGCTCAGTTGAATCGTTACCAACTTTCGTGTAGAATATGCCACCATAATAGCCTAATAACCTATTTAAAAGTGTTTTTTTTTAAATATTTGACGTCGAATATGTAATAATGACAATGTTATGGGCTTCAGTGTGAACGGGGCCATCTTTACCCGTGAGTGTAAGGGGTGCGCGACACCCGGACGCAGGGATCTAGGGGCGCAAATCGATTGACTTTGTTAAAAAAAGTTATTAAAGAACTTCGTCTTGTTTTTCAACGTTTCCCGACGCAACTATGTATTGTACACTCGTACGTACATAGTTGCGTCGGGAGTCATACGTACTGTGACGTACTCAAACAAACGAACGGTGCGGACATGACGAATGCCTAAGGGTTCCGTTCTTGCCAACATAGCTAGGGAACCTGTATGAATGAATGAATGAATGAAACATATTTTTTTTCAATACGTCGGCCGGCAATACAGCCCTGAGTATGAATTTTCTTATTCCATTTTGGCGGTCTATTCATCAGTCGATAAATTATTCAAGAATTCTATAGTCAATTATGATTTTAAAATTAGCATGAGTAGGAAAATAGGTAAGAATTAATTAATCTATATAAACAAAAATGAATCGTAGAAATGTATGTACGCGCATAACTTGAGAACGACTTCACCGATTTTGAGAAATTTTTTGTGTGTTTGAGTGGTCCCCGGATGGTTTAGATTTACTATTAGAACCGGTAGGTGGCGATGGGATCGGGTCAATTTTTTTATTTTTTCAAGGCAGAACAACGTCTGCCGGGACCTCTAGTTTATTAAGAAAATACACAGCCAAACTACAAATGGCAAGTAGGTTTGTAAGATTCTTTAAGAGACTTAAAGAAGCCTACAAACTTACTCTTACTCAATATGAATAAGACATAAACTGTTTATGTGACTGATTATATAGAAGAATTTCTTGACTTTACTAAACGCTCCACTGTCTTTTAATTAACCACACATGCGTATAAAATCTTCATAAAGCTACAAAACCGGTGCATCGTTTGTTTTATTGTTAGTAGATGTGGGATGAATTTTAAACGGTACTTTGATCTAAGTGCTTTGCTAGACGAGCTTGGAGAATTGAGTCAATAATAATTATGCTATGGGTAGTTTAAAGTTGGGTGTTTGCCAAAATTTATTTTGAGTTATTAATTATATCTATTTATTTAAAAATATTAATATCATTCTCATGTAAACTTTCTATTGACCGTAGGTTCCTTTTTAGCGTGATAGCTTTAAAAGTGTTCTTGTAATTTTAAAGGGCTACCGGGTTGTCTGGAAGAGATTGGTCTAAAGCAATAAGACCGCCCTTTGTTCCTGCCCTTACATGAAATGGCTGTAAATAATTTACTATATGTGTATATGGTGAACAATAAAGAATTTTCTATGTAGATATATGGAATTTGCTATCTCCTTCACGCATCATCAGATTGACTGCATTTACTTACTTACTAACGACAATTCCGTTTATTATGAGTCGCAACAATAATATTGTTACGAGCTACAGGACTCGAATTAAAAATGCCGTTGGAACTACTATAGAATTTATTAGAACTGTACAAACACGTATAATACATATACAAATAACTCTGGATGCAACCAGTTCACACTGCACTATTCGATACAATTCGAACGCACAAAGTCGTTTATATCGCTAATCGAGAGTACTAGAAAACGTCTTACTCGCTTCGTAGTCCTCGCTTAACTCGCCTCCCTTTCATTCGGGCCTCGTCTTATACTAACTACACAGTACAAAGGAATTAGAGGCGCACACAAGGTTTCTAAGACATTTAATTTGCACACCTGCGAACGTCCACAAATTCGAATACAATAACAATAGGGGTTATAGTTCGACGCTAATGATGGTTATAAAACAAGTAAAAAGACAATAGCATGTTTTTCTTAACTAAAAATTCAAAAGACAAAGGATTCTCTAATCCGAGAAAGGATAATAAGCTGCGCTTACAATAGGCTGTGCGGCTTATCTTTGATGGTATGTAACAATATTAATCACACAGGGATAATCGCCGGTCAATGTCTTAAATTAAATTTGTCAAAGGGCCTCTACGTGTTGGCCTTTCAATGGCCCCACGCAAGCCCTCCAAAAGTCCGTGCCGTTTTTATGGCACGTGATCTTCAAAGACATACAGTACATTAATCATAAATTACATGGTTTCATTTCTGTCTTTCAATTTCAATAATAATATGGTAAAAGTTGATAATGGGGATGGTTCCTATATCTTACAGATCATTCATTTGCCTTACTACCGGTTAAGATTTGACACAACCTCCATACAAGGAATGTCAAAATTCAACCGATGATAAGGCAAGTGAATGAATAGTAAGATACAGGTACCGGCCAATAAAAGGGCAAATTTCTTCGTTACAATATATAATAACAACTGCTTATTTAAGCGATTCAAAAATATATTGTTATAATTAAACAATTAAAATATAAAATCCCCTCCCCAAATATAGGTAAATTGATGGATAATACTTCCTTTTATTTAGCTATAAACCTGCGCTTGGGTTCTCGCATATGTGCATATCAATCCAGGATACCACGGTCTTTCGCTGTCGCAGTGCCGGCGGATGGTCACACCACGCCGCCTTACGGAGGACGCTTGCCACCGCTAACGTGCCAGCTTTATTGGAGCCGAACGGTATTGCACGTGACGATGGTAGGCGTCCTGACGGAATGACTCTAATTCCCCGGGCAGCGTGGCAAGCCTTTGGTGTGGGATGCGACCTGCGTGGACACGTTTGCCGCATCCTGCTTACCAAACACGTCTAGATCAGCCGGTCCGGCGGCGAAATCACTCAAGCGGTGCAAATATCCAACCTTCAGTGAGAGTTATATGTTTGAGCCGTTTGCTGTCGAGACGCTTGGACCGTGGGGTCCTGAGGCCATGAGCCTCTACCAAAATTTATCAAAACGACTCATTGACCCTTTAGGTCAGAAGGCTAGTGCTAACTTCGCGAACGAATCAGTGTGGCGATCCAGCGAGGAAACGTAACCAGCCTTCTGGGGGGCACTTTTACGATGATTAAGGCTCAGTAATCTACTAATAGTCTTGAGGGGTCTATGGGTTGAATACAATATAAATAAGTTAAGTTTTCTTTAATTATGTTAGATTATTTAAGATATAAAATATTAAAAATGTCCTTTAATATATAAGATTATAATTATTAGTTCGGGTATATTTTTTACCCCTTTTCTATCCAAATTGAAAAACAGAAATGAACCGTCTAATTTTGGCTTTACGAATGTTTAACAGAAACTTGAATTTAATTTATGTACATTTTAGTATATAAAATTAAATTCCAGTGAAAAAAAAACCAGACTGTACTTTTATGTATGAGACCTTCTTTGAATTGAAATTGTTTTGTAGTGAAATGTCTATTATTATAAAAGTCTAAACATGTGTGTCGTGTGCCGTGTCGGTACATTGTAGCTATTTAAAAAACAGCAACTGGAATAGACTATATAAACGACGGATAACACGATACAATTTTTCTTGTCTGTTAGTTCGGGATTCACGTAAAAGCTACGGGGCCGATTTAGATGCGGTTTTCACTGATCGACAGCTAATACTTAGACTTAAAATCTGCGCTACATTTTGCCTGGAAGAGATCGCTTTTAGCGATAAGGCCGCCTTTTGTTTTACCAAGTAACTATTGTCTTGTGCATTTTTTGTAATTTTTGATTTGGTGAACAATAAAATGTTGTCTATGTCTATGTCTATAAATCATCCCTTACAGCATTGGATTTTTAAAGCGTGGAGCTCCACAAAATATAGATGTACAGGCCCTGTAGACAAGTAGCATTAGCACTAAACGAATAAAATATAAAATGTATGGGAATGACATATCGTTACGCTATGTATATTATGTCGTTCCCATACATTTTCATTCTATTCGTTTAGCCCTAATGCCACTTGTCTACAGAGTTTGCAGTAAGAAAAATCCAGTGCCTTATTGACTTGGCACCATAGAGATTAAATAAAACAATCTTATAACTGGAAACTATTTTATTTCAACATTAAATTATCAATGTATTGTTACTTAAAAATTATTACATACATTATTTATTATTGTAATATTTACAAGCATTGAGCATCATATTAGCAATTATTAATTAAAACTATTGAAAAAAAATGACCTTAATTGTTAAAAAAGTTTACATATTATGTGTTTTTTTTAACTGTCACTATCAGCATTATTCTTATTTAGTGGTGTCTTAGATTATCAAGTATTTTTAAGGATAAATATGTGTCTAAAGTATAAAATTGTGAATAAAATAAGTAACAGAAATACAAATAACAAAAGATGGAAGTTTTGCAATAAAATAAAACGAAAATGCAATAAAAAATCACTTATGAAACCTTTTTAACAATTTAGATAGATTTTTTAAAATTTTTATGTCTCATTTCTATTCAAATTGAAAGACAGAAACGTACCACGTTTATTTTGACTTAAAAGAAGTTTCAATTAATAAGAGTGTATTTTAAACTAAATTGACAACTATTTACAAATTGTTGTATTGCCTTACTAAGCGATGCAAAAATCGTAAATAATTGGGTAGATATTTGGACCATATTACAATCAATTCTAAAATAATATTCATTTAAAAGAGCAGGCGTCGAAATATCTTGTTATCATCTTACTTTCAACATTTATTTATAGAAATAATTTTAATTATAGTTTAAACAGTAATTAATACGCTATTTGACACGTTAAAATTGTGAACGTCATAAGCCAGTATTCTCATACAAAATCAAGGAGGCTATGACATTTCGTTCGATGATAAAAAGCGTCTCAGTGGATTTGACTGTCAAATACCCAATTGTTACCAAAGTTTGTTTGTTTCTTCCTTCTTCACGGCCTTGGTATAACATTTGGTACGCGAGCGAAATTATAAGTGTAGCTATAGTAAATAATAATACAATAATCACGCTTGTTCAGACAGTTTTACACAACTAATAAATAATTCCTCCCAATGTAACTGCCTGCGCAGTAAACAAATTTAGTAGCGCAGAACTATGTACGAATCGTGTAAGCGGAACGGAGCTAAGAATGCAAGCAATACTCTACCATAATGCCATTTGAGCTTTCGAATAAAGTTCAATATAGATTATATTTACATGTCGAAAATCCGTCTGCACTTTTCTGCGCAAACGAAAACTGCCGAATGGAATTATAAGTTGTGTAAAACTGTAAATGGCTAAGCAATCGGGTATTTGACAGTAATATCAATGGAGATACTTTTTATATACCTTTTATAATAGATCACAGCCCCCTTGACCTTGTACAGGCGTACTGTATTATGACGTCATCGTTCTAACGAGCCAAATGCTTATTTATTATTGATTAAACAATGGCAAAATTATTTTATTAGAAAATTTTGAAAGTATGTCAGCAAAATATTTTACGCACGTTCTTTTATGTACATTATTTTAAAATTCATTGTAAAATATGTTAAATACCCAATTATAAAAGAATTCTAACCATAATTATGTGCTTTATGTTATTGAATAGGTACATTAAATCTAATCAATTCTACTTTATAACAAGATTCGTTGTTTGTAAGATATCTCAATTCCATGTTAAAAAGGATGAAGATTATCAAGAATGTCATAGGGCCGGTTCCTATATCTTACCGACCGTCCATTTGATTTACTAACGGTTAAAATTTGACATAAGCTCCATACAAGTAATGTCAAAATTCAACCGATGCTACCGGCCAATAGACACAATGTCAGTGTTGCCTATAGGGTAAGTGATTTGTTTTGATTTATAAAATAAAATGTTGATTGAAAGTTTATTTTCTATCAAAATGCGACTTTCTAGGATAATGGCTTTTGGCTTCTGGTTCTAGAAATTGAGGAATTAGAAACTTTTTCAGTGTTTATTGAGTACATGCCAAACCTATTTTTCTTCTATGGTAATGTCTCTTTTTTTATTTATTTAATCAATAACTGGACTGGTTCATAAGACCTTGTAGCCAAAACCATACAACATACTATAAAAAATCATTTGGTACAATCGTAACCGGTCGTTTTGTTTATTACAACTCTATTAATTCTTTGAAAAGTAATTGTAATACAACTTCTATATGTATTTTTTTTTTAAAAGAGCCAGTGATAAATAAATAATACGATAAAAAATATAGCTAGACGCATCTATAATACGTTGCGAAGCGGTGTACATAATATAGGAAGTTGATTTAAATTTTGACATGTATGTGACCTTCAAAAAGAGTTTTCCAGTGGAACTTATTTTGAATAAAAACTTTTAAATTTGAATTTGTAATTATGATTCAAATGTGAGACTCTTTTTATTATTTTACTATATTTTGCATTCTCGTAGATGACGTTATAATCCAACAAGTCAAATAACGTAAAAGTTAAAGAAATTTAATAGTATAATTAAAATTATTTTTGCTATCATATGTATTAAAATTAACACAATAGCAATGTATTTATCTGTTTTAGATGGACATTATTTTAGATTTGATTGTAAAAATTTTCTGAATTATGTATTTCTAATCCTACGAAAATCTATAATCGATATTTAACGAATCTTGTTATCTTATTAAATACGTATCACAATCGATTCATAATTTCATCTTAATACAAATTGCATTAGACAAAGTTTTATATACAAAAATTTACAACAATTAACACTGCTTACGTTCTTAAGAGAACTTTGACACACTTGGGAAATAATCTAAGTAGCAAACTGGCCTCACATAATGCAACATGTATGATGATTTATATCTAATAATAAAGTGAATAAAATGGCCAAGTATTGCGGTTGCGGTCTACCCACAACAGGGTTTCATAGAGGTCATGAACGTCAATTGGTAGATTTTAATTGATCACAGAACTCTAAACTTTCGTTCTTTGAAAAGTAATTGTAATACAACTTCTGTATGTATTTAAAAAAAAGAAAAAAGAAGAAAGCTTGAGATAATGTATAAATAATTATGATGAAAAAAACTTTTTTAGCTAGACGTGTTGCTGGGGAGTCTCTTGTCGCTTCTTCTCCTTTAAACAGCAATAACACGTTGCGAAGCGGTGTACATAGAATAGGAAGTAGATTTTAATTGTGACTTACATGTACGACCTTCAAAAAGTGTTCTCCAGTGGAACTTATTTTGAATTAAAACTTTTTGAATAAAACGTCAAAAATACTTCAAACCTCAAAAACTTGTTTTTGAAACTATTGTTAGACTTAACATCGTAACATTTTTTCATCAGAAAAAAATAGTGTCATATCGACGGCTATGACTATTTTAAAATAGTTTTGTTTTTTCCAAAATGCTACAGCATGTGTTTCATTTGTGGGACCAATCTGTGTCTTCTTCCACTAAGCTTACATAATGCGTAAAAATAAACACTAGTTGTTAAGTCCACAGCTGCTATCGTTTTCCTTATCAACCCTAGATTCCTGTGACCCAGGGCGCTGCCACAATCACGTGTGAGAGTGGCCCAAGCTGCCATGCGTATGGTGATGGTTCGCCGCTAAATGGTGGAAGTAGGGAGCGTAGGGTCCTGGTCCCGTGAAAGGGTAGGGGACCCCGTGGGAGTAGAGTAGCCCGCCAGGGTAATGTCCGGAGGGGAAACTGCCCGCCGGAGGTGGTGGGACTGTTGGGGAGTTGACGTCCATTCCTGGATTCTGTTTCTTCCATTTCGTGCGGCGATTTTGAAACCAGATTTTTACCTGCGAATGAAATATACTTATTTATTAGATTTACTGATTTCTCACACTAGGAATATGGAAGAAAAATAGGTACTATAATGACAGTGTTAGTACTTTATGTATTCTTTGCTAGATGTCATCAGTGTCGTTTCATCGGACCTACTTGACGTCTTTTTGGAACTCTTGACCAAATTGATAATAATCTTATTAGAACAGCTATATTTTTTATTGAATTGGTTTAACAAAATGAACATAGTGAAAAGCAAGCTATTTAGTCACGGAGACTGGAATTTTATAAGTTTTTTACTGGCCGATTGTCATTGCTTATCCTTTTTCCGTGGTTTATATTGGTCACAGATAATAGATGAATGATAGAAAAACAGAAATTAGAAATTATCTAGAACAACATTTCAAATGTTTTATATTATATTTTTATTGTTTGAAATAATGGATGTAATTATTTACCTGAGTTTCCGTCAAACTTAAACTCAAAGCAAGATTCAGCCTCTCACAAACAGACAAATATCTTGTGGTCTTAAACTTATTCTCCAAAGAGACTAACTGTTCATAGGTAAATGCCGTTCTTGCTCGCCGTGGTTTTGTTCCACCCTTGGAGTCTCTACTCGATGAACCTTTTCCTTTCTTTGAACTGGAACTAGTTGGACTTTTTGGGTCACCATTCTCATCAAGATCTGATTGGGTGAGGATATCGTCGTCTAAGTTGGAGGTCTGGTCATCGGTTTCCACGTCATCCGCTTCAAGGTCCGAGTGTTGGAGATGGTCTTTGACTGGAACAAAGAAGAGTTTTTTAAATTAGTCTAAAGTACTCTAGAGCAACAATCAATTGAGATTTCATAAAAAATTTGGCCTCAAAATCATTCGAAAAAAAAATGTGATAGCTTATTTGCTAAGGTCTAATATTAATAACGAAGAATCGAATTCATATAGAGAAAATCACGGGAAACCTTCAAAATTGGTCAAATTCATAACCGCGTGACATTGGCTGGATACTCAAACCGTGTTGGACCAAAATTTTATGGAAAAGAACAATTCAGGCAGAAAGATTGCACACCTTAAGGTAGTTTTTTTAGCAGTTTACCTATTATTACAATTAGCAAGGAAACATCAGTAATGGAATCCCGAAGTACCTATGATCTCTACCTAAGGTAAGCGTGGTGGGTATACTGTCTGATCCCCTGAAATAGGGTGGCCCAAGCCGAGCTGTGGGACCAATTAAAAGACTCAACGTGGTAGGCAGGGGCACTCAGTCCCTTAAATTTGCAGTTGTCCATGTGCGACGGTAATCACTATAAGGTGGACTGTCTATATACTTGCCCAGAAATAAACCTGAACAATATCCAACACTTCGGTGTATTAGTAAAACAACTTCTGGAATCTTGATTCCAAGGCTAAATCTTCATATAGATATTATGTACTTATTTATCCACCTTCTTCTCTTGATATTACATATTATTAATTTCAAACTTTTTAATAAATTAAAAAAGAAATAATAAATATTGATAGCTACATGTTATCAAGTGGACCACACGATCATTTTTAGAATAAGAAAAATATATCCAACATCATTTAAAATTTTCTAAACGGATGAAAGAAATATTATTCATTTATCCACTTTCCTAAATATCAAATTTAGACTTTCCCAATCGAGCAGAACCATATTAAACGCTTGCGCACATTATAAATCATACATTTTATAGTTTCCTCATAATCCCATTTTCATAAAAATCTATGTTTTTAATATGATATAATGGACATTTCCGTTTCCTTCGAGGGCTATTCGGCGCCGCGGCGTATCTCTCGACGAGTGCTGCCAATGCAAAATAATTCTATGGCGACTATTAATTTTTAATGTGGCAACATTGGTTACAAATTTACAACAACGTCCGGAAACATTAAAATATGAATTTACGACACGACAGTTTTGTGTTTAGTAAAATTAGTAAAATGCGAATTGTAATGGCTAGCAGGATGTATAAATATCAAACAGAAATTGGCTTGAGTTTATATCACAGTAGTTGGGACTCGGATACGCTGAATACGTCGGAATGGCTACTAATCGGTAGCAATTTAAGCGATTTATTCATAACTTCAACACGACTTTGAATATTGAATTAAAACATTTAATAAAGTGCTAATATTTTTAGAACGATCTCGCAGAGTGAGGTAAAATTTATTTGTTTTTTCACCTAACATTGAAAACGGGAAAACGGCGAGCTTATTAAATTTTAAATTAAGAATATGAATATACGTAAATGTATCAAGAGATTAATTAAAGTAGATGACGCGTAAAATGTATGTCAGGATCGTCGCAAATGGAGATCCATCGTCTCTGCCTACCCCTATGGGAAACAAGCGTGATAGGTAATATATAGATATCTATGCACTTGTCTATGTAACGTAAGAATATAATGTAGCTTAATGCTGATATTACACGGATCAGCCGAATTGAACGAATTGGAATGAAAGGCATAGTACGGAAAGGAAACGACGGTATCATAAATAAGTTAAATAACATTGACTCCTTTAAGTTCTCTCTTGTTTCTTTCACCATATCCCAATTAATTGGGGTCGGCACAATATGTCTTTTCCTTCCATAGTCCTCTATTCTGACATACATCTTCTGTCACACAACAAATCATCATATCATCCTTCACACAATCCATCCATCTTTTTTTTGGTCTAGGTACCTTCAGGTAGGCGGCCGGTTGTAAAAGAAAGCCAAATCTAAATATGTCATATGAACTCATTTAAGTTATATCGATCACTTTGGTTGATTCGTCCAAATTGGATGATAGGAATGAATCGTCCAATAACGGTTTAACATAAACATGGAAGCTTACTCATTATTATTTAAATAAGCTTATTATTGTTATTGAAGAAAATAATATAGTAATTATATCACCCAATAAAATATCTTACTCTGATAAGCTCTAAATATTACTAGACTAGATGGCGCCACAGATCAAGCTTCTCTCTATTTTGAAACTTTTAGGCCGTTTTTAGAATGATTGTCTTTCAGACTGCCTGAATTTTAATTAATAGCCTCCGAAAAAGTGGGCTCAGCTTTCTAACTCGCATATCAGCAAATTTTTGAAGATACCTATAATGTTAGAAGATTCTAAAAATGTGAAAATGTGTTTCAAATAAGCACCGAAACGGCTTTATTTATACAGAAAATTTTAAGAAAAGGCACCACGGAGGCGAAGCTATTTTATCTTTTTCGCGTTTGTTTTATTTCAATATATTTATTTATTATTCAACAAAGACCACATAGCTTTACACTATACATTATAAAGGCGATACATTTTAAAAACAGCACATAAGCTAATAATGGCTCTTATACAAAGAGAACTTAATTAATTTAAATTGAAATTATGTCAAATAAACAAAAAAGGCGGTATTTATAAAATATAGTGAATGAATGTCATAGACATTTTTCAAATCAGAGTGAAGTGGGATGCATGTAGTGCGTGTACGTGTGAGTGGGTTTGTGTATGTACGTTATAAATATTTGTGCCATATTGGATGACTAAAAGAATATCTGTAACTAGGATATGCCCACGACTTCGTCCACGCTTGATTTGAAATTCCCGCGGGATTCCCGGGACACAAAATACCATAACATTAAAAAAAATTGTAATTATCGTTTTAGTGAAACCTGTGTCAGAATAAGCTCATTTTTATGCACCCGAACAACTAGAAACCGCTCCCGGGAAAATTCCCGCGGGATTCCTGGGATAAAGAATATCACACATTTCATGACATAAAATTTGCTATCGATCAATAAAAAAAACCCATTGGAATTCGTTTTTTTTGTAATCGGGCCTTTTTAAATCATTTCCAGAAAAATTCCCGCGGTATTCCCAAGATAAAAAGTAGCGCAGATTTTAAGTTTAAGAATTGGCTGTCGTAGAATTTACACGTAAAAAAACTACTGAGCAGATTTCGATCCCGTTTTTGCTGATCAAAAGTAAATTCTCGTACTGAAAATCTGCGGTACTTTATATACCGAGAATCCCGCGGAAAATTTTCGTGGTTTAAAATGGCCAAGTTGAAATAAAAACTCTAAACCCGATGAACATATTGTATTCACTAATCGATAGGAAAGTCTCTGTCATAAAATTAGTGAGTGATACTTTACACCCGGGCATTACTTATCCTGGGTTTTTAAAGGAATCTTCAGGAATCGTGTTTTTGGCAAAAATAACTGTAGGTACTCTTTGTTACCTCACGCAGTCACGGTCAAACACGGTCACGCAGTGATGCAGTCACGGGCAAACGCAAAAATTTGTCTTAAATACCAATTACTAAGAAGAATGGCACTTATTATGTTTAAAATTTAAATAGAATGTTTATTGCGTCCCAATAAGATTTATTGTTTTGCTTCAAGCGTCCCGTCCATCGTGTACGAATTAACGCGATAAAATAACAAGCAGATGTGGTGGCGACTGATATATTATCGGTGCATACGATGTTCGCTTTTCAAATTAAATACGTTTCATTAGGGCAGCACTCCTGCGCATGCTATTTATGATTTGAGATACATGAAAACATATGTTTGAGAGTTTCTTTCCATATTTAAATATGGAAAGTTTATTTATTTTAGTATCAAAATGTTACACAAATTATATACATAAATAGCTTAGGACATACAATCGTGGCGGGTTATGGTCTGTTCCCCCTATAGAGGCACGAGCCTAGCAGTGGGACATTTATGGGCTTGTCCCCGCCACGCTTGTCCAAGGCGGCTTAGTAGGTTTGACACATCGGTTATCTCGATGTACAAGTTTCATCACGATGTTTTCCTTCACAGTTGTTAGCACGTTGTAATTGTAACAATATGTACATTAGGTCAGAAAATTGCCTAAGTGGTGCATGCGTTTCAGTCAGGATTTGAACCCGCGCCCTTTGTGTTGGGGACGGGTACGTCAGCCATTACGCTAACACGACACAAAAGTCTAGACTAAGATATATGGTTATATTTTAATTCACGTGGAACGACTTGTTTTCAGCTAATTTTTATTTCGTAATATACATCACTACATTTCAGAAAAATCAATAATGGTTATACGTAATAAGAACAAAGACGGCGGCTATTATTTCCACCTTAAGATCGTCAGCAAGATTCGATCCTGCTCACATTTAAAGAAATCTTAAAAAGAAACAAAAACATGAACACAAGTAAACTTTACTTAATTATTTGACTTGGAAACAGAAATCTATTAAGTGTATCTACAGTTTGAGTTTGTAATATATAAAATATTAAGGCTAACTTGCGATTTTGCTTGTTTTGTCTGCGTTTAGGATAAGAATTTATACGGCATAAAATTCATTATTAAATATTTATTTGTGTCAAAACTAATTTTTAGGTAAAAAGATAACATAGTATTGCTCACCAAAATAAATTATTACAAAAATACATATTTAGTACAATACTTTCATGGCAAATAGAATAGGCGGCCTTTTATAGCTTGAAGCGATATTTTACAGGCAACCTAAATTAAAGGTGTTTTTTATCATTCAATTGATTTATGATATAATATATATAAAGTATTTATTTATTGATATCTACTATATTACGTACAAATAAATACATTTATAAATGACACTCGCATCAAAGTTGTTCTCATGTCAGTGGCACAGCAGATAAAATGCAAGATGCATTGCGATGCGCCTACACTGATACACCTACGTTTTACGGAAACCGGTTACTTATGTGGGAAACAAACTGTCTAGTCATGTCGCCTCCACCAGATCTCGGTAGAAGGGATAGGTCCAGAAATTGCTGACTTGATATAAGGGTGATTGATATGCATGGCAATGATCTCACAATGTGGGATACCGAAAACCATAAGAAACGCAACAGATAAAGTAAGAAACGTGAACGTAAACAAGATTTATCCGCTAAGAGATGATTTTGCTGATTCTTCATTCCCCTACAAAAATATTATTATTTTCCACTGCTGGGATTGGGCCTCGCATCTTTATTGAACGGCAAGTATACCCATCATGCTTGTTTAAGGTAGATTGGTGGATTATAGACAACGGTAATCTCGATGTGCAGGTTTCATAACGATGTTTTTCTTCACCGTCAGCACGTGGTAATTGGAATAATATGCATACTATATCAGAAAACTATTTAAATGGTACATGGTTCCCGGTCAAAATTTAAAGCTATGTCATTTGATACATGAGTATGTTAGCCACTAAACTACCGTAGCTATAGTCGGGATAGTCGTATGTCATAATAATGTCTATTTATGGCCGATGTCACTCAGTTCTGTGAGAAGCTTTATGAACGGAAACATCATCTTGCTCCATTTTAATTTATATTTATAGTGTTTTAATTATGTCAAGTTTTGTGGAGATCTCAAATTTTTATTAATCGCACTGTTGTTATATTTTCAAGGAAATGATATAATGTTATTAAATGTTTTTGTGACACATTTCGTTGTTTATGTTATACTTACACTTGTTGGTTTGTTATTGCCAATTTCTATCACCAATTTGTTGTTTATTTAAATTGTGCGTCTCTTAAGGGTCCAATAAAAAGTCATAGCTATCATATTAGCTGATTATGAGAATAGATTTGTGCATGTGCTACCGATCTCGTATGTTGTTACAAATATCACAATACATGCTGATAGTGAAGGAGAACATAGTGAGGAAATCTATACACCAAGATAATCGACTTGTGAAGCCTGGTAATTTGCCTTGGACAGGCTTTGGGAATACCATACGATCTTTTAAAATTGGAAGGCACGAGCCCAGGAGTTATGGAAATATTTTCGCTTTGTTATTACGTTTGTAGACATATTGAGACTTTTATATTTAGCATTAGTAGTTCCTAATATAATCAGTTAAGGCAAACAAACAGACAGAAATCGGAGTGCGCCCGGATTACTTTTTACCTTCAGGCCCTGTTTGACAAGTGACATTAGCGCTAAACAAAAAGAATACAAAATGTATGGGAATGACATATCATATTATCGACTTGTCTACAGAGCCTGATATCGCAACCTTAAAAGAAAAATTGTTTCATAGATATAGCTCACAGCTTTTGCTATACTTAATACCTTAAATAAATAAACATACATAATCAGATCGTTAGTTTGTCTGTGAGCAGCTTCAGGCGCATCTATCCTAATTGCCTGAGCAATGCCAACAAAAAATATTCACTAATTAATTGTACAAATAAGCACATTACTGTCATGCCGCGACTGATTTGTAAATGTAGTGGTCTACTGGAAACATTTGTTAAACTTAATATATTACACAATTAATACAAATGCGAGACATAAGTGTCAAAAAAGTTGAACTTTTTAATCCTGGAGAACATAAAAATTTTGGCACCGAGATCCCAGTGCCAAGTTACGTACAATAAAACAAGGAAATAATTAAATGTTCTCAATTCCTAGAAAAGTAACTATCATAGAAAAATATAAAAAAGTTAGCACCAATATTCCAGTGCCAAGTTTGGAACAATAAACTAAGGAAATAAATTAATAGCCTCAATTCCTAGAAAAAGAATACTATCATGGAAGAACGTATAAAACCTTGGCACTGAGGCGCTAATGCCAAGTTACGCACAATAAACTAAGGAAATAATTTAATATTTTAAATTCCCAGAAAAAAGAATATGATCTTGGAGGAAAATATGAGTTATGGAAAAAGAAAATCTATAATGCAATGTGACTAGCTGTACACAAAGACGAAGTCATAAAAAGCCTCAAAACGCTTTAAAAATATTTGTTAACTTCCCTAGTATTGAACCTGTGTATCAATTTACTTCCGTTTTGTACACCACACGATCAAAAACAGTTTTTCCCCGGCAATAAAACTAAATTTCTCAAATAAACAGCCTATGTACGGGGGGTTTAGGGATTGCAGGCTGTTTGGGGTACCGCGGTAAGCCTGGCTTTGTGTGAGGCCGACGGGATAGCGGGACAACGTGATAACTACTACCTGTGGTAATGTATACGTGTATGTTAGCTTCTGTATCCTAAGATTGTAAGGTTTAGGTATATTCTACAGAGCTAGAGTTTGACTAACGAAAGTAGATACTCTAATTATTTACAAACTTTTTTTATGGCAGTGCTAATACACAGAATTAAAACTGCGTTTTAACGGTTTTAGGCGCGGTATTTAATTGATTTTTATTCTGTCGTTTTGGCCACTTTTCAGTAGCCGTGATCACGGCAGACGTCACAGCCGTGAAAGCCGGGTCTGCTGCCGCACACCAGGAGGCCCTGAAACGCCGCAAATAGGTGTCCATTGGTAATGGGTACATATTTGTGGCTTTCGGGGTTGGAACCCTGGGGCCGTGGTGGCCTAGAGCTCATCACTTCTCAACGCGTCTAATTGAGGTCTCGCGTGACCAAAAAGCTGGCTTGCACCAGGGGCAACGCATCAGCATTGCCATCCAACGTGGAAATGCGGCCAGCATTTTGGGCACGCTCCCCGCCGACAGCGACCTGGAGTCTATTTTTTACTTGTAGATTGTTATTTTGTAAGTATAGTTATATTTATAGTACTAAGGCAATTAAAAGGCACTTACGGCTTACTGTACTTTATTCCGGCACACAACTTGTACACACACAACGCGAAATTATTTTAAAACCAATTTCCCAACGGAGGAGACGAGCACAGGCCAATATCTAACAGCGAGCAGATAAAGTAAGCAACTCACTTCACACACTACGAAATTGGCCAGCCTACCTCCTTTACAGACATTTAAGATTAATGCGTCGAGTACACCCGGTGACACAAGTATGATTTTCTGCATATATGAATTTTACCCGGGTGCACTCGCACATTAAAAATATTTTTAGAAAGTGAAGTGCCTACAGTATGGTTTAATTTTAGTTTATATTAATTTATTTAGAAATTAGACATTATATTCATAAAGGTATCTTAAAATACCTTATTTTACGTAATAAAAATTATATAGGAAATTATTTGGCGTACCTCCAATTTGATCATTTTAATAATTTAGTTTAAATTTTTGCTTATGGTTATTATTTACTATATGAAAGCCTTATCTAATTCACCACTTTAATTATAAAATTGAACAAGTTGGCGATAAACTAAATAATAAACTTTAACATTATTCAATTGACACTTGACATCCTACTGAAAAGTGGCTGAAACGTCGGAACAAAAATAACAATCAAGTAAACGCCGCCCTTAAAAGCGCTGAAAAGAATTTTTAAGAAGATTTTGTCCATCCAAATGGTGCCTGAAAGAAAACGCTGTAAGCAATAAGGCCGGCCACCCATTTAATTAGTTAACTTATAATATTTAAAGACATTAATGGCCTTACTTATAATAGTGTCTTAAATTTTAAGCAATTGCTCAGGAACTGAATAGTGAAAAGTGTATTATTTTTTCTTTTTATTATGTTGGTGTACAGTAAAGAGTATTGTTGTTGTTGTAAAGCTTAAGTTAGGTTAAACAAAAAGTTGTCTCAAACCATAACCAGTAACTATTCAATATTATATTGTTACGAGTTACGGGACTCGAATTAAAACGCCGTTTGGAATTACTATAGAATTTATTAGAACTATACAAACACGTATAACACTTGTGACCATCGCTAGACTGCCGATCTCCCCATTGGGCCATTGCTATATACTGCACCGATACAATATGGCTGCCCGCCCGCGTGGATCGAATTTCTTAGAATTCGTAATCTGCACACCTGCCTAATTCTGCCCGCAAATGGCCATAAACGAGTATAATACACAATAGGCTGTTTTCTAATTACAAATTTTAAACATAAGGTAAACAAAAGAAGCCCAAATACCGAAAAGGTAATAAACTGCAGGTGTGCATTGGTCTTTGTCGGTCGTCACAATATATTCAATAATTCTATTAAATATTCAACAGAAATTATTCACAAATATAATTTCAATACCCGTTAAAGTCTTGCCGCGAAAGTTGTGAGCCTAAGTTGCATGGTATCGAGGCCTTCTGGAGGAGCACTTCTAATTATAAAAGATCACAAACACCACCAACATCCCTACCATAGTTTTTTCAAAACCGGGGCAAGTATGAGGCAACTATCCTAAATAAGACACAATCGGCCACACCTTAACGGTCTTATTCATTGAGAGTTAGAGTAAGTTTGAACGGTTCTGTAAGAACCATAAAGTGTTCAAACTTACACTATCTATGAATTAGACCGTTAATCTTTAATAATAACGCAGATGAAACCCTAGCATAATTATATACAGCTTAACTAATATAGGCGACAAAAAATTACAAATAATAAATTTGTCCCAAATCACCGTTAGCTGGGAACATTCCCAAAACGCTGGCCGCGTTACCACGCTGAATGGCCACGCTCTGTGGCAACGCTGATATGTTGCCCCAAATACCGGCCAGCCCGTGAGACTTCTATTCTTCTTCAACCGTGTTGATAGGTCTCGATAAAGGCGTTGGGCTTCTGGACTCCATGATCCTAGAGTTTCGAAATATGTATCTGCTGCTAACGGAATAAATTATTTTCTTCGACAACCGTTTCCAATTAAGGCTCCGTCACTTAAACAATGCTGACGTATCATACACATTCATACAGAACTTCCGAACTTACGCATACATGGCCACCCCAAATCCCCGCGAGGAAAGGCACTTGTAATCGAGAGGGCTTTATTAATTACAAACTTGGACCGCAGCCCTCTTACCCACCCCACCAACCTATAATCAAGCAATTACGGCCTTTACTCTTAGTTTGGCAAGGTTAAAAATCCCAAAGCAATATTACAGTAACCCAAAACTCAACCTTATCTTTTGGGCGTAAGCGCTCTTTGCAGCGTCGCTTTATAAATACGCTTTAAGGGATTTTCGACTTAATCCTTTTACGTGTAGGTTTCAAATTTGATATATGACGTGTGGATGAACAAATAAGGCCCATCAATTTGTTAAATGAAGAAAATGGAGATGTGTAATTTGGGAAAGATTCTTGGTTCGGTGATTTCCCTAATGTAAGTTCGTGTTCACAGCCATGTTCGGCTGTATTGTAACGTTTTAGAGCAAATATAAATGGAATATGTTACGTTTAAGATACGAAATTTGTCTTCTTTATCTATACCAAAGTAGTCAACGTCAGGGCTATTTTTACCCGAGGATACGTAGCACCCGGGCGCAAAGCCTTAGCGCAAGCGTATTAGGTACATTTTTCCTACGCATGCCATGTGTAATCTGCTTCTCTTTGAAAATTACTTAACATATTCATTAAACCGATAAACAGATCAGATATTGATGGGGAATATCTATTTAATAAGTTGAGAATTGCTGCCTTTAGTTTTCAAGGTTGCACCCCGGTGCCAATATGTTTAATGGCCGGTTCCTACACCTTTATATTCATTAACTTGCCTTACCATCGGTTGAATTTTGACATTAAATTATTTAATTAAATGAACGTTCGGTCAGAAGGAACCAGCCATAAGATGGCCGTAGTCACTATCTTCTATTTTCTACTTAAATAGGGACATATTATCAGGCCTGTTCCTATGATATGACGCAGAGACGATGGATCTCCACTTGCGACGATCCTGACAGACACCTTACGCTTCATCTACTTTCATTGATCTCTTCATACAGGCACGTTTAATGAAGTGCTTATTAACCGATGTTACTTCAAAATATCTTCAATTTGATCATGATACTTATCATTCTATTTAGTATCAGTCCCGGATCTTAAATTTTTCGAGGGGGGTCCAAACTGAAAAATTCCGCCCCTGTTCGCCTATTTCTCGACATTTTTTACCTTAATCATCATTATCATTTTAGTCATTAGACGCCCACTGATGGACACTCGCGCGTCTGTGGTTTTTATCCTATGCCTACGCGCCCCACGAAATTTGCCGCCTTCTGAATTAGCCGCCCGGGGCGTGGGCCCCGGCTTGCCCCCCCCTAGATCCGGCCCTGTTTACTATAGATACTTTCTATTATAATTGAAATGTGTAAATCTTAGATTAATGACATATTAAATGTCTTTAGGTAGATTAAAAAAATGGCGATGACAAGTAATCTATCCCTTCTACCAGGACCTAGCAGAGGTGCCATCATTTGTTGCTCACATAAATAGCCAGCTTCGGTAAAACATGGGCACTATCATGAGATAGTGCCCATTGACAATGATGTCAAGCCAAAACCGAACCTCACAGGTGGTACCTCTTCGAACGTGCTGCATCAATGCTGAACACCTACTCTCACATGAAGTCGGGAAGCCCAACAAGCCCGGTATCACTGACTCAGACATCTGCGGCTATTCAGCTGGATCGTCTTAGAATAAGAAAACTACACCTGGCAACTATTCCTCATGCAGTGGTAGAACAGAAATCGAACCTCACAGGAGGTGCCTCCTCGAGCGCGGTACGTCAGGGCCGAACGCCTTTGCTCCCACGGAGTAAGGAAGCTCTTACACTCTTATCATAAAACTACTCAAGTACATGCTTATCAGCTTTCAACTTGATTATGGTGAGTACGTCACAGTCTAGCGGCATCAAGTCCACCAGTCACATAACTGTCATATACGTTTTTGTGATTCTGTTTTCATTCTTTCTCTCTACATATTTTATTACTAATGTGTTGTATGGAATTGAATTGATAAACAAATATTTTTTTATTAATAAATTAAATATAATTTAAGTAATTGTATATCGTAGGTATAATATTTATATCACCTTCGACACATTCAATCTGTTTTATATGTGCCTCGGTTCGTCGGGAAGAGATCGCTCTTTAGCGATAAGACCGCCCATTGTACACACTTAGAATATTTATTTATTTATATTAATTCATTAACAAAAAAAAATTTGTGTCTGAAATATTAATACGTAGTCATAATTGCAATTATAAAAAATCTAATTTACAATAAACATTATTAATTTTACAAAAATATGTCAATAGGAAGGCATTTTTATATAATCATATTATTATTTAAGCATATACAATAAGTGATAATAAATATATTTAGGCTATAAGTTTTATGTCATAACTTATAGTGTACAATAAGGAATTGTCTATCTATCTTTTTGGCCAGGATTCGAATCCGACTCATTTACCTGAGGCGTGAATTTGGGCCGCAAATGCACCACGGCTTCAAAACAATAAAAACCTGCATTTTCAGGCAATTTGTATTCCAGTTGGTGGGATTTGTGGATGTTTTCACGTAATTTCAGTGGAGTAATTAAAAAGTCACCGCGCAGTGCTGCCAACATTAAGCCCCTCGTTAACACGCTTCCGGTTACACCGGAACAGCCTCCATTTTGTGTAATAAATACTTTTGCACTCCCGCTAGAGGGGAAAGGATTGATTTTGAAATTCTAAAGTTGTTTAAGTAGATGCCAACATCAAGATGTTTGCCGGCGCTGTATACAGAGAAGAGATAGATGGATATTGTCATTACTGAAGTAAAAGCGATTTTTTTTCTTAAACCCTTTTTTTTGAGGCGGGGGAAATGCATATCGCACACTACCGGGTCCTTTGCTAGGGATTAGACCAAAGCGAGGAGACGTGTCATCACGAATGGCGCACCAGAAGTCAAATCGCCAGCTTGTGTGGAGACTCGAAGAACTCAATACTCCACTAAAACCACGCTCCTCCCATGTGCCCCGCACTGTGGTAGAAAGAGCGTGAGACTTAGAACGTAGTTACGCCCACGCTGATCCTAGCGCATGAGTGCTTGAGAATGCCCCAGGACAGGCAAACTCACTTCGTCAAGGAGGTTAAACCCCTGCTCCAACTGCGTTTGTGTTAGTGACTGTGATCAAATGGGACTTACTTATAGCGTTAAAAAATAACGCATTAACTATTATCTACATCAATGTATATACATAAGTTATTTCAATATTAAACGTTATTAATGATGTCTTATTTCAAATAAGGAATGAAACCCTTAGTTACATCTACGTGATGCAGTCACTAACACTAACATTCTATCAGATGTAGCAAAGGCATAAGAATTAGCAGACAAATACTAAAATTGTCAGTAGAGTATAGTTATACCAATAGTACCTATATCCCCAAGCAAAGCAATTTACACTTGTGTGTTATAGGTCTATAACCAAGAGACCACTCGAGGGCCGATCCCAGACACCCAGACCATAGTCAATAATTGAAAGTTCGATTACGAAATTTACCATGTCAGATTGGCGTTACCTAGATCAGTGAGCTAGACTGTCAAAAGCTTAACCCATTCAACCAAAGACGCCGTCAACAATTTACATAATATGTGCATATAAACTAAACGATCGGAAATAACTAGGGCTTCTATGAATGTCAAATCGGCCAATACCTCAAATTCAATTTCAAATTACAACTATTCTAAAGAAGTTTCACTTCAAAAATATTTCAACGCAAAGTTTGGTACTTGAATGACGGCCATCCTTGATGTTACAACGATTTTACTACGCTATTGTATAGCACCATAGAAATTATATTTTCCTACTAAATTTCATCCAAAAAGATGTAGAAATAGTAGGAACAGAAGGACGAACATTATGAAAATGTGAAATAGCCACGGAACCCTAAAAATGCCTCGAATGGAAATCAGCTCGTCTCGAAGGACCTACTTATGGATATGACAAATCTGGCATCGTCGTCATCTAACACTGTGTTTGTCGAGATGCGGTTTTCAATGGACTCGCTTGGTTTATCAGTCCCACAACTAACAAAAACAATCAACAACTGGCCCACTGCCATTTCAGCTTACATTACACAAGCTAAATCGGGTATAACCTTTAACATTATCGTATATCATATCTATTTACAAGTTAAATATCCCATCAACTGCGAAAGCCTGATCATTCGTCTGTCGGACGCGTCGGACCGGACCTAAAGGGCCGAGAAATAAGCCAATTCTAACCCTAAACGCTGTTGAAATTTATGTGTTCCACTTGACCCTCGCGACGCCTTATTCACCTTTTATTTTTATTTGACTGAGCAAGGAACAAATCTTAGCGTAAAAGGGATAATAAAATAATCGTTAGATTCGTTTAGACGACTCTAATTTCACGGACTGCTGCGCAAAGGGACTCGGGCAAGGGGGATCTTGTCCCTTTCTAACGTACAAGCATTCTCAATTACTCAAAGATAGCTGTCTCTTTCA
This sequence comes from Dendrolimus houi, assembly GCA_039645545.1. Classification (NCBI taxonomy): domain Eukaryota; kingdom Metazoa; phylum Arthropoda; class Insecta; order Lepidoptera; family Lasiocampidae; genus Dendrolimus; species Dendrolimus houi. The sequence goes on from CM077139.1 coordinate 10,798,765, forward strand.
TACGATGCCCAATCGCCAGCAGTGAGTTGCAGGTTGCAAAAGGTGCTGAGTCTGTATATTTTTAATATATTGTGGCTTTGTATGTATACCTTTCTGTAATTGAAAGGTATTCAAAGTTTTATTCGATCGCATTGAAGGAGAGTGCAAAGTTTTAAATTAAAATAAGTTTGTATTATTTGTCGTCCTGGTTCTATAAGTGGCTGCTATGATGCAAACAGAGAAATAGACTTATTTTTTTTAATTTTAACTGGTTTGGTCTAAAAATATGTTTTAAACAGTAAATAAATATTTAATGTAATTTTAAAATTGAGCAATATTACCACACTTATGCATATCATCATCGTCGTTTCCAACCTAATGTAGGTACTCCTGCCAGAAGTTCTTTGGAAGGTCGCTTTTTAGATATAAGACCGCCCTTTGTACACATATAGTATACTAGTATATGCCCGCGACTTCTGCCATGCTTGACTTGACATTCCCGCGGGATACCCGGTACACAAAGTATCGCAGCATTTAAAAAAGAATGTAAGCTTTCGTTTTAGTGAAAACTGTGTCAGGGCAAGCTAATTTTATGCAACTGATCAGTTTCAAACTGCTCTCGGGAAAATTACCGCGGGAGTCCCGGGAGGAAAAATAGCACAAATTTTATTACATAAAATTTGCTATCGATCAGTGCAAAAATCACATTGGAATTCGATTTTTTTGATTTAGCCATTTTAAAAATTTCTCAGAAAAGTTCCCGCGGGATTCCCGGAATAAAAAGTAGCGCAGATTTTAAGTCCAAGACTTTGCTGTCGATCTACGAAAACCGCATCGAAACCGTGATTACGATCTTTCTGCCTTACGATTTGCATTTGTTATATTTGGTTGTGTTCATAATAATTGTGAATTACGTGCATGTACTTCTAACAAACTTATTATTGTCTACTAGACCTTATTTATTAATCTACACCCTAAAAATATTAATGTTCATGTTGGGTATACAGAGAGATTAATAAAATATCTGCATTAAAAACAAGTAATTACAAGTTTTAATAGTATTTATTTGTAATAAATTTGTAAAAAAATTAACAAAATAAGAAACCGACTTCAAGAGTAACTGGAAAGAACAAAATAAAATTTTCTACATCTTGAAGTCGGTGCCAAGTAAACCATAAAAATTACTATATTTTGCAATATTTTGTTGTAACAATGTATATGGTAATTTTTATGGTTTACTTGGCACTGACTTCAAGATATTAAAAAAAAATACTTTTTGCTTTTTACTTGAAACTTACTCTGGAAGTCGGCTTCTTTCTTATTAGATTTTTTTCATTTTACACTTTTATGTTGCATATATGGTATCCCTAATAAGGTAGCTTCTCGAATGCGGAAACGAAAGCTATATGAAACAGAACTGTATTTAGAAAACGTTGTTAAGTGCAACTCGAAGCATAATTATATGTACTTATGAGCCTCAAATAAGTGCCATAACTTTTCACAAAAAAACACGTTGTTATCATAATAGCGCAAACAAAGTTTTTCTAGCACATATTTGTCAGTGAATAAATTTATATTATTCGGTTCTGACACTCGCCGGCCAGAGCCGCGGCACCGCTCGTGCATTTTGGTTCACAGAAAGCCAACACGACACGACCCAGTCTTGGGTCGTGTCTTGCGACCCATTTTTGTCTCTTGTTTTAAAAGTCCGATTGGTAGAAATGCTTGACGAAAATTGTTATGTATTATTATGATCACCGTAATCTGGTTTCACCGGGCAGCATTTTCATTTGAATCTCAACTCCAATCGTTGACGTTTTCTAAATATGACGGATCTCATAACACTATTTACGCGGTCCGACAGTTTATCATTATAGATTTCCATTGTACGCCTTAGTAGTCCTAGTCGACTCTAGTACAGCACGTTATTGATCTTAATTAGGTACCTACTCGTTTTAGGATTTCATAAACCTAACAATATTTCAATACTAATAATATTCGATAGCAATGTTTATATCAAACTTTTATGAAGGTACTTTAAATCCAATGCAAAAAGAATCCTCAAAATTAGTTAAGAAACAAAATAGTTACAGACGTTAATCAATACAACGTTTTCTACTTGATTTTAAGAATTTATTGCTATATCTTCGGAACTCAAGGTCTAATACCAATGGAATTTGTATGAGATTATTTTTAAACTATACTGAATGTATATTTTATCTTTTTCATTACTGAATGTAATGAAAAAGAATGACTAAAATAGATTCAGAAATAAAAAAAGTTATGACTGAAAAACCGCAAAAATTTCATATTTCTGTTTTTTCTGCTATATCTTCGGAATACAAAGTCGATAGTAATAAAAAAAATTATGGGACCGTTTCAGGGAAAACTTTGCTAAATTAAACACAATAAGAATGATCAAAATAGGTTCATTAACAACAAGTTATGGCTAAACATACATAAAATATATATATTTACATAACGAATTGAGAACCTCCTCCTTTTTTGAAGTCGGTTAATAGTGTTTAGTAGTAGTTATAGTTTCAAATGTTCAGTGTAGAAGAAATCACATCTTTATTTTTCACTTGATAGGCTCTGTAATAAATCCGTTACAAGACTACGAGCGACGACGGACGAGCGCTTGCCCGCTTCCCGCCTGTAGTCCCGTGGGCAGAGAGCGGTAAAGAGCTCCCAAGCAGTCAAGGTCATTGGCATTATTATAAGCCTTAACGTACAATCATAGAAATTGGCACAGATGTTTTTAAATTCTGTGGACGGTGTACGGGCTAGCAACAGTCGTATATTGCCGTGTCAGCGACTTACACCGACACGTGCATTTTAGTATAGCATACATCATAAATCAGAACTCGTTTAGCACCGTAGTCAGTCAGTCGGTAAAACAGCCAGTGATCCTAGTACAATCATTTCACTAGCATAACTATAGCAATAAATAATTTACATTTACAAACTTCTATCATTAACAGCCTATGTAGGAAAACCCCTTACAGACGGACTAAAGATAATTTTATATGTTAGTATTCCACAAGATATAGGTTTAAAAAATGCAGACGAAGCTACTTATTCACGTATCAAGTATTAGCCAGTAAAGCGTAAATAATAGACCGCTTTCGCATTGGGAGGGTTATATATAACGACTACTATTGGATGGGCGTTGTGATAGGTTATCTAAATCGAATCGGATTGTTTCCCAATGATAAGAGTTTCAGGTAGTGAAGAGATTTTTGGTAGAACTGGTATACCTAAACTACAGTTGCCAACCGTCCTGTTTTCCCAGAACGTGTCCTAGTGTTTGTGTTGTCCTGGGATGTCCTGAATAGTTTTCAAGCAGCGTCCTGTGTTTTTAAAGCGCCCTGATAGGGTCATGTATTTTAAAATTCGCGCGGCACTTTTACAATTCTTCCGTTACAGCCGGCCTCACTTTTAACGCGTATAATTTAATTCAAATACTTTTATTATTAAAAAATATTATTATTATTCACATATATATTTTATTATCTAGTTTTTTTACATTTTTCTTATAAATATCTTATAAAATATGTACATTAATTTATAAATAATATATAAAAACTGATCTCCGGTCCAGGCTACCGGTGGTTAAGGCTCCAGACATAGGAATCTCCTCACATCACGGGCCGTGTCCAACAGAGCTGCCTTCTGCATCCGACCCTTCACCCAGATACCAAGCAAAAGCATTTCAAGGTGGCGGTCAAAGCTCTTCGCTATTAGTCCACTCACTGACACCACTATCGGTACTATGATTGTAGAGTCCAGGTTCCACATGGCGGTAACCTCGTGAGCAAGATCAATATACTTTATTTGTTTATCTTTCTCGGCATTTATGAGATTACTATCATGGGGAATCGCGATATCTACAATTATAGCACGTCTTGCAGACCGATCAACTATAACGATATCAGGCTTGTTAGCAATAATAGTCCTGTCTGTGATAATTGATCGGTCCCAGTAGAGCAGATATTGACCATTGTCAGGAACTGGCTCGGACTTGTATTGGTAATAAGGTACCTCCGATGGGACTAGTCCGTATTTAAGAGCAAGTAGCTGGTGGATGATCCTGGCTACTAGGTTGAGCCTGTGCAATTACTCGCTGTTAGCAAGACGAGAACAACCGGAAGTGACATGTCTGAGAGACTCACCAGGGCGGTGACACGCCCGACATATGTCAAGCGTGCCGTCCTTTAGAATGTACTTCCGATAGTTGTTCGTCTTGATAACCTCGTCCATAATTGCACAGATTGCCCTTCGGTTTCCCCAAAGAGGTCACCGAAACTTAGCCAGTTCACCGACGCTGGTAGATCCACATCAGGCCCTGTTAAAGCCTGATAGAACCAGCCATGCAGCTCCTTGCTCTTCCATACGTCAATACGATTAGAGGCACGCATTACCAATGGTCTCTGCCAGTTCTGTAAGGATAGCGGGGTGAACCCTTTGTGACACTATGTCGTAATGCATACCCGCTGTCTCGCTGACTTTGAGACAATATTCTCTGAGATTGTACACCTCACGGTTGTGGAAGTCTTTGTTATTTAAAAACCTCCTACCTCCACACTTCCGTGGGATGTACAGTCTCATCACACGAACGTGGGTGGTGCATCCGATGCGTTGTCAGTAGACAACGCACCCGTCTATCCAGGGCGTCTAATTCAGTTTGAGTCCATCTTAGTATGCCAAAGGAGTAGGCTAATGCTGGCATGACCCAAGCGTTGAAGGCTCGAACCTTATTTCCACCTGAGAGACGGCTCGTTAAGACCTTTCTCAGACGGGAAAAGAAACGATCCTTCATCGCCTGCTTCACATCAGCATCAGGAATACCCAACGACTCTGACATACCAAGATATTTGTAGGTCTCACCTTCAGAGAGGGTCTTGAGGGATATATCCTCAGAGAGTTCTAAATTTTCTGAATTTACAACTGATTATTATTATTTTTTTTACAAGGGGAAATCCATTTGCGGACCCCGGGGGGGACTTCGGGGGAGGAGTGTGGGACTCCCCGACCAGAAGGGCCGGAATACCCACTAAAACCCCTTGGTGCCACCTGACGCCTTGAGCCGGGGCCACGGGATATGCGTAAGCATTCCTTCCACTACCCCGGCTGGCGTGGGGCAGGCCTCTCCTGACTCAGGATTGAGAGGGGCGCGCGCGGTACACCCACACCGACTGACCGTCACCCGCGCCGCGGGTACATGGCAGCCGAAGGTCCTGGTTCCTCTGGTGCCGTGACTGGTTGTTTCGGCGGGAGAGGAGCGCGGCTGCTCGCTCTTTCTCCCGCTCCGCTGCCTCCTTTGCGAACATGACGGCCTCGCAAAGGGAGGCAACGGCGTCCCATTCGGATTGGCCCCCGACCATGGCCTGGACCACGGCCGGGAGCGACAGGTTGTATCCCATGGTTGCACCGAAAACACGGCGCTCCTCGTCCCAGGCTGGACACTCCTGTAGAGTGTGCAGCGCCGTGTCCTCGACGCCGGCACTGTAGTGATGGCACCCTGAAGATGTCTCACGCCCTATTTGACACAGGTACTGGCCGAAGCAGCCGTGCCCGGTCCTGTACCTGCGTCTAGCGGAACAATGATTTTAACTACATATTAATTATTAATATAACAATTGCAACTCTGTTACAACGTCCTGTTTTTAAATCGAATTGTCCTGGTTTTTCCAAGTTTCTATCATTCACTTGTAGTTTTTTAAATTTGGGGTTGGCACCTCTAATATAACCCGACCTCTCCCCAGGTTACTTGTCGTTTAAGGACGCCTGTATTTGGAGAATGATACACAAAATCAGCGATATCTAACAGTAATTACGGTACAATTCAATTGTCAAAAAATACAGTTTTAGTAATATTATAATTTAAAAAATGCAGATCGTGTAAATGGATAGAATTTGATTTGAATTTTAAAATTCTTATTTATTTTGATGTTAAATTTTGACATGTGAAACTACCAGAGTCCGTGTGTCCTGAAAAGCACAATCCGGGTATTAACAAGTCTGGTGTGAACAGGTGTTTTTTTTTAGTTAAGTGTACACCATCGTCTACCGCATCATAGTCTATATTACGTGGTCGTGGTCTAACACGAATCCATTAATCATAAAAAACGTGTATCAATCCGTATTTTATTCGGCTACTTATTAGTGGAGATAATTGATTAAAATTAATAAGCATATGGACATTCTCTATTCTTGCTTTTAAACAATCAATAATAATCCCAAAACTGTATCCATTTTTATTATATGTCTTTGGAAATGATATAATATAAACATAATGACTTATCCTTATCCTTAAAGTTCACGCTAAAAATACAAGAATACAGCCGCTTATAAGATACAAACAATAGATACAGTCTATTGTATTAATATATTATTTTGTCTATCACAAACCTATTTAATGACTTGTTGACCGTTGTCCGACAGATTGGAAACTGTTAAGGTGTCGTCACACTGCAGCTGATACGCGAACAATCCGCGCCAATTGATTTATGTTATTGCTAGGTTTCGCCTCCTAGTTTGTTTGCGTTTTAATTCGGTAGCGGATACATGTTGCAATAAATTATAGAATTATTCACATACAAACTAGGGGGCGCTAAAATATCATACTACCATTTCAAACTAATTTAAATTACTTTTTAAACAATAACTTTGTACTTTTCAAAAAATAAATTTGTACTTTTTAAAGACTACTTTTTACTTTTCAAACAATAATTTCCTATAATATTTTCTTAAGTTTTCGCGACTAGTGCACATAATTAAAACTATGTTTTAACGGTTTTGAGCGCGAAATGTTATTTATTTGATTTCTATTTCGTCGTTTCGGCCAGTTTTCAATAGCCGAGATCACGGAAGACAAAGATGTCAAGTGTCAATGACGCGGGATTTAACTCGTTTAAAACAGTTAAAACTTAGTTTTAATTAAATAATTTTGTATTTTTTAAACAATAACTTCGTACTTTTTAAACAACAACTTCGTACTTTATAAACAATAACTTCGTACTTTTTAAACAATAACTTTGTACTTTATAAACAATAACTTCGTACTTTTTAAACAGTATGTGGTTCAGTGGGCTAAGTCTTTACCGGCCGAGCTCACAGGAACGCAGAGGCTGCGGGTTATGGCATGCTAAATCTCGTAAATGAACCGTTATTTACTATGGTTTGGATATCTGGAATCGGCTCCTGAATGGCCCATGTATATTGACCATAACGCAAACGTAACTTGCTTAGCTTAGAAATCTATGCAATGTGTGTGTTTATCTGCCGACTATTATATAAAACTTTTCTACTTGTAACCGAATTCTTATATCCTTAACACCTTTATTATCGATATGATAGTGTACGCGGTTTACAGAATTGATATTTATAAAAGGGAAGCTGGGAGAAAAGCTATATTAACTAACATTTTATCGGCTTTCAACATTTCGGACATAAAGTAGTGTTGGATATTGAATTATTATTGTTTGGGCAACCATGGGCATTTGTGGAGCGATGACAGCTTAACAACTTCCGTCCCCGTGCGTGATAACGCGGGCACTGTCGATGTCGGACGATTGCGAGTGATAGAGATATAGATTGTTTAGACACATATCTTTATTACATTTTGACCGATATCCTAACTAATATTGTAAATGCGAATGTTAGTTTGTAACATTTTCACGCCTTAACTACGCAACCGATTGTCACGAAGTAAGACTTATGGGCCAAAGAAATGTAATAAGTTGAAATATGGTTTAATTTTTGTATTACAAAATGGAAAAGATCAGCCCTAAAATCCATTTGGAAGACAAGAAATCTTAAAAATAAGGTGATAACTAAAAGAAGTTATCGATTACCATAATCGATTTATATGAATTAATTTCAACAATTAATAATATGGAGACACTTACTCCACACGATTAATTCATTCAAAATAACTAGACCCACCGAGATACACATTCCGGCAAGAAAAAGTAGTCTATGTGCCATTCCAGACTATAATCTATCTCTGTGCCAAATTTCATCAACATCCGTTCAGTCGTAATTGAGTAACAAATATCCACTATCTAAAACTTTCGCATTTATAACTTACTAGTGGTCGCCCGGGATCGAAATTCCACCATAATAATTAATGTCAAAGACTTACATAATAATACTGTTACAACCTGAACGCCGACAAAAGACAAATTCACACCTGCATACCTGTAGAAATTTTATTACTTTTCGGCATTTGGACTTCTTTTGTTTACTTTGTGTTTAAAATTTGTGATTAGAAAAACAGCCCATTGTGTATTGTAATCTTTTATGGTAGTTATTAGCCAGGTGTGATTCTAGGAAATTCAGTCCACGCGGCCGAGCAGACATATTGTACTTGTACAGTATAAAGCAATGCCCCAATTGAGATTCGAGGCAGTCAAGCGATAACCACGAGCGATGCAAGACTTGTGTACATTCGGTAATCTATTTAGTGACGGACTTTGCGCGTGTATTTGAATTACGATCTCCTGCATTACGTTTGGACTTATTACGTTCGGTTATATTTGTACCTGTGTTATACGTGTTTGTATAGTTCTAATAAACTCTATAATAATTCCAACGGCATTTTAATTCGAGTCCCGTAACTCGTAACAATCCTTATAATACTTCTATAATCAAAGATTAAACCAAGGCAAAACTGTTGATTTGACTTGAACAATAAACAAAAGAGTATATATGCGTGTGTGTGTCAAATACATGGTAGTGTGTGTAATGTTTTTTTTATTGATTTAATGTATTTAATATGCATAATTTAAAAAAAAGTAGTATTCGTCGCTTCTTCTCTACATAAATTATAAGTGTGCGAAATTTCATACTCCTCCGTCAGCGCAATTTTCGTAAAAAGGTTTACAAAGTTTGCTTCATATATTAATATATAGGTAGAATAAAATACAGATAATGAGTTCTTATAGTAAACCAACGATAAACACACGTCAAACATATATTCAATAACTACTTCGTTATCATTTTACTAAATACTTAACTGTTTCAGTTGGATAACTGTATTAAGACAGTTCCCTCAAAATTCAAAGAAACTTTTTACAAAACAGCTATCAACGAAACAAATCAAAACAAGCAAGTACATTGAACAAACTCATTTCAAACATTCCCAGAAATTTTAAGTATACAAGCAGAAAATTCGTATAAATAAAAGCATAACCAATGTTCGACAATTGAATCACGTGCTTTGATCCGGTAGTCTAAATTATTGAAACCATTTACTAACTTATTATCTTCTTGATTGACTACGTGACACCTATTATATTTTGACAACACGTTACAGTCATTAAAGCAGGTCAAAATACGTTATCGTCTCTATTGGTATAGAAATAGAGACTAGGATTTGGAAAATATATAGTTTTAGAAACGAAAACTGCAATATTTTGCCGCCAGTAATGATGTCTAAATTAAGTATCACGACAACAGATTGTAATAAAATAAATATAGAAGTATAATGTTTTATTTGAGATCGGTTTTAAAACGAAAGTTTATAAAAAATAGTATTTATGTAGCGCAATCACAGATGAATAATTTTAGACTGAGAGCGCAGCATGAGTTGAAATCTCCAACAAAATGTTTAGTAACAATAAAGCTTGACTGACCACAATAAGCAATTTTTAAATTTAGAACTTTATTGTTCTTCTTTTGTTTGCTTTAAGTCGAATTTATTTTTAAACCGTCTAAGGCTAAGTTCCACATGCGGCTCACAACGATCACGCTCACGGTTGCGATTTTTCCCGTTCCATTTGCTTGCAGGCGTTACCATCGTAAACTCAAGTGGAACGGATTATTCGCTCCACCTCTTGACATGGGTCGTTGTGAGCGCGGCGTGAGCGAAAATTAGGATATCATTAAAGACTTTTCGCGGCGACCATAAAGACAGTGGTCACTGTATGGTACCGCTATGGAGCATTTTGAGCGTTGTGAGCAACGAGAGGAATGCACTCTAAATTTAAATATTTACAGTCCACTAACAAATTAACAGTTAAAGTTGTGTCTATTCTCCGTGCTCCATCTGGGATAATGTTAGTGTAAGTGACGGGCCAAATAGATCGTGTTTATAGCGTTACAAAAAACGCCTTAATGATTTTCTTTATTAGTGTATATACTTACATAGGTTTTCTGCCAATGTTTAACGTCAATTATAGTTAATAACAATGTCGCATCAATAATGACGAATTAAGCCCGTAGCTACATCTGCGTGATATAGTCACTAACACTAACATTATTCCAAATGTAGTAGTAACATAAACGTAAAAGTAAAGAAAATTGCTGAAAATCCAGTTACGTGATAATACGTGGTCACTGACGCTTACAAAAGTTTGTAAAACTAAAGAGGTGATTTGATTAAAATTTTAGAATATTTGACAACATTAGCTCCATGATACCTTTCACATGCAGAAAAAGGTCGTGCGTGATATTCTGGGTCTACCTAATCCCTATTAGGTAGACCAATCTGCAAGACCTCAATTCAATACACTAGGAATTGTTACCCTACCTGGCCTATTAATTTACCTAGTAGGCGTATACGTCAAGACAAACGATTCCATGTATACAAAACATACCATGTACACAGGGGCCGTGTTTACCGGAGTGTGACCTTTACAAGCAGTGCGTGGCACCCGGGCGAAATGCCCAAGAGGCGCAATCTTTTGCCCTTTAAATACGCATACCATGCGTATTCAACTAGTTAGATATTGATGGAGAATATCTATTTAATAAGCTAGAATTGCTGCCTTCAGTTTTTATTGTTGGCAAGGAGGGCGCAGTCAGATTGTCGCATCCCAGCGTTCAATATGTTTAAGACAGCCCTGGATATAAACTCGTGCGGTAGAGTTGAGCGCGCGGCGATAAGGCGAAGGAAAGAACACAGAGGGGTTTTAGTTGGTATCCCTGACTGTGACGTGGCAATAGCACTTCACACGTAAGTTGCTAGTGCCACCCCGACCTGGCGAACCTCACACACCGACCGCGATTTTCCCCCCACGTGCGGCTGATGGTCCTCAATCGGATTTCCCGTCGGTTAAAAAAAAAAGGTATACACTCTTATCCAACTCGAAACAAGCACAGAATTACAGTTGACCAGGTGATTGGAAAAATCGAACACACTAACACATATTGTGAGGCCAACCAACAAGAAACTACCGGAAAGTATCAAACTCTCTGGTAGCTTAAATATGTTCTGTTGCTGACTTAAGAAGTGGCTAATCGAGCACACCTTCTATAGCTTGAAGGAGTTCATAAAATAGAAAGATTTATAACAAACATCTTAATATTTGTAAGATTCTAGATAATACCTGGTGTGTAACATTGATACGAACAAAAAAGTTTGTTTGTTTGTTTAAGTTTGTGACTTTTTGAACCAATGTCATCAAACAACCTCAGCCACACGATAGATTTCGATAACGCCTTGACGGCAAACTTATTTATTTAGGTCTGATAATTATGAGACTTGCAATTTTTTTAATAATGTGGCCCAAAAATATGTTTTAAATAATGAAACACCAAAAATAGAGAGAAGAAAGACATGTAGCACCATATGGTCGAGTATGATTTGATATCTTTTCAGAATTACAGATTTTGCTGGTGTTTGTCATTACTAGTACTTATTCTTCTTTCACAGGTTGTTTCTTCTGCTTCTTCTGTCCACTGCTGGACGTAAGCCTCCCCACGTTTGCGCCACATGTCCCGATCTCCCGTCTTCCTCATCCAGACCCTGCCGGCGACCTTCTAAGTCGTCAGTCCACCGGGCTAGAGGACGTCCTACGCATTTACCGAGACGTAATCTACTCTTGGACTCATTTGCTCTATCGGCCGTCGGTCCTGCGACAGATGTGACCGGCCCACTGCCACTTCAACTTCTAATCTTGCGAGCTATGTCGGTTACCTTAGTTCTCTTACGAATACCTACATAGACTAGAAAGTAAAATTAAATTTTAACTTATATGTATTGACCTTCAAAAAGTGTTCTCCAGTGGAACTTATTTTTGAATAAAAACTTTTGAATTTGAATTTGAATATCCTCATTCCTGATTTTATCCATAGGAGAAACACCTAACATAGCTCGCCCCACAGCCCGTTGAGCGACTCTGAATTTGTGGACCAGTCCCACTATCAGTGTCCATGTCTCAGTACCGTATTCATGATGGGTAGGATAGAACGCATTGCTCGAAGACTTTCGTCTTCAAGCATTGCGGAATGGTCGACGAGGAGACTTTTCGAAGCTTACCGAATGCCGTTCAGCATAACTGGATCCTCCTACTGGTTTCCTCCTCGAAGTTATGCCTGCCTACCTGGTTTTCTGTTGTGTTTAATTGAGGTGAAATATTGATATTTGAATTGATTACAATTTCATTACAGTTCTTAGAGGCAGCTCCATCGGTGTGTTATCAGGATACCACGCTCTCACAGAATATCGACGTGAAACGGTTAGCCATGGGTTAATCGTATTTTGTGCGATGAGTGACAGTTCTGATAGCCTACTTCCTCCCCTGTCCCAGCCCCCTATTCCACTCCTGTATCTCACCCCCTCTATCCCATTCCTCCTGTCTGATCCCTTCAATCTCATAACCCTAAACCATCCTCATTATCCAATCCTAAAGGTTGGCAACACGCTGGCTTGGCCATAGGTGTTGTAAACGTCTACATGCGACTTTTCATGAACTGGATCGTCTGCCTGTTTGTCATTTTAAGGATAAAAAAACAAGGCCAGTGTTTGCCGGGTGAATCTCCCGAGTGCACCCTTGTCCGCGACCAGGATTTTTTAGTCTTATACTGATTTTATAACCAAAAATAAACTTGAGGATAATGAATGATGCGCTCAGTAAATTTACCCAGCCGTCGGAATTTATTAGCGTTCGATTCATTCGTATACAAAAACTTCGACATTGAAATTAAGTCATTAATAATAACAAGCCCATAAATGTCAACTTCTAGGTTTTAGCCTCTTTATATTCATTGTGAGTCGTGGTAGCGTAATGGCTAGCACACTCGTCCCAAACTCAACGGGCACACTTTCCGTAGTTCTGCGTACTGTTCCTCGGAAATGCATTGCTTGAAATATGTTAACCACGAGGCGTTTAAGCTGTCGTGTTTTTGAGTAGGATTCAAATTTGTGTTAAAATTTTTGAAATTAACCTATAAGACATAACCCATAGGCACGCTGCGTCTTTGTTTTAAAACAGCAGGCCGGAGCGAACACCAGCGAGCGGCGAGGCCGCCTATAACGTAAAAATGGCGCGCGAATTTTAAAATACAAGACTTTAAGAGGGCGCTTTAAACTAGGACCTGTCTTGAGAAAACAGGACGGTTGGCATCTCTAAATATAAAAACAGTATGGAGTCAAAAATCTGCTTTATTTTAGGAAGGTGGCAAACAGGCAAACGGATGGATATTGGGTACTGTTGCCTGTAGACGTGTTTGCAGCACCAACGCATTGCTAGTCTTAAAATGAGATATGAATAATGGGATAGGAGGGATAGGATAGGGGGATGGGATAAGAAACATGTAAAAGGGTCGGGGGGGGTGAAAGTAGGCCAGCTCAATGCTGACAGTTTAACCCCGAAAGGAAAGTTCATGAGAGCGTGGGTGATGTCAGAACTAAATTTTTTGATATAACAGAGAGATATTTCTAATTTATTTATCATCTATAGATAATAAAGAATGATAATTTAAATTGTTTCAATGGTTTAATTTATTTCTACTTAGGTTATACTTATTTTAATAATAAATAATGTCTTATTATTATACGACAATTATTATTATTATTATTATTATTATACGAAAACAAAAAAAATACAACAGGAGCTATTGTAAATAGTAAACTGTAAAGTGTCCGCAATATTTAAAATTTAAATTGAATTTTGTATTAATAACACTTTTTACATTGAAGCACAAGTTTTTCTATCTACCTGAGCTAAATGGACTGTACGTCAATTCACGAACTTCAATATGCGTGTACAATTTTTTATAGTGTAAAAGAACGGCAAAAACCAACGATCAAAACTAGCCGAAACGCGATATTTTTTAAAGCAATTATCCATTTTACTAGAAAAAGGTTGGTCACGCTTTTGACAAAATGAGTCTATAACAGGCAAAAAGTGTTATTTTCAAGTTCTATTTTAGTAAGTAAATTATGTGGCGGTAGGCTATCCGTCGCGGTTTACACTCTCCGTTAGCGTAATTAAACGATTTTTTATCTACTTAAATAGCTAACTGTTCTGTTCCATTTATAAATGTTACGTCAAAAGATTAGCTTAATAATATACTTGCACAGTAAAATTACTGGTCAGTTACTGCACAGGTGCAATCTTTGTAATAAAATAAAACAAAAAGCAGACCATAGACGCATCGACGCGCGGCTCATCACATGAGGTATTTACAAGATTTGTGAAACAAATCATAGCCTCATATAAATGTCTTACTGATGGGCTCCCTATTATTTTTCAAATCAAATAATTTTATTACGAACTAACTGTTACACAATACATATAATTAAGAATAGCATTTAATATTTAGTTGAACTTTAATAGCATCGCAATGTTAATGGTACTTATTTGGATTTTTTATTATTTCTTTGAAGTCTGATTTTTTAGAGAGAATTGGCATATACCAGGCGCCGTATCCAAATCAGCTTGGCGAGCTTGATACGTCATTTAACTCCATGTGCAAAAGATAGTTGACAAAACAATCCACTTAGAAACCTTTTATTATTAGGGTATTAGTATAAAAATAAGGTTTTTTTTTATTAGGATCTTCAAAACTGAACCCATTCAAAAACATGTTTAAATACATTATTAATATAAGAGATAATTCATAAAGTGTAGAAACGTAGAATTAAGAAGATTGGATATAAAATAAAATGAAAAGAATGTGGATATAAGAAAAAAGCTTCCTAATAAAAAGGACGTGATGTAGTAATTTTAAGTTTATAAGAATAAGATTTTAACATATATAATATGTTGTGTTATATTTATTTGAATAATGTAATTTCTTTTTTTTAATGTTAATAGATTAAAAAAAAATAAAGGACAAAAAGACATCCCGAAATTATTATACCATAAAAACGATATAAAAAATTAAAAACAGAGTAATATTCTCTGCCTTGACATAAGACAGAGGAGGAGTGACAAAGAAAAAGGACGCCTGAAATAAAAAGAATATGAAACTAAAAATACTATAGCAAAATTCTCTACCGACCAGAGACAAAAAACCTTATTCCATATACCATCAAGCGCAATGGCAGAAAACCGCGCGGGAATTTTATTGTTTATTTATCATTTAAATAAAATTCCGATAAGAAACTCACCGGAATCGCTATCGTCTCTATCATAATGTGGCCTCCAGTACTGTTCTTCATATCTGACGGGTATCTCCGACCTTCCAGTAAATTTATTAGGATCTAGAATATTCTCTACTGAAAACGCTATAGCAGGCCTATCAGGCGGCCTTGTTAGCCCTAATCTTCTCGTTAAATCTACAGGCGCCGCTTCTTCTACTCCAACTACGTCAACTTCTCCATTCGTTTCTGTCTCTGCTTCAGTTTCATCTGGAGAATCTTCTCTTTTCTCTTCGGAACCCCGTGCCATCGCAAGCATCGTCATAGCAAAGCCTATGTGTTGTAGTTTCGAGGAAACATTAGAATTTCGTATAAGTATCTCCGTATTTTCGAAAATCTTACAGTCCTCTTACACGGGTTTCATGTCTTTTTACACTTGTTATTATAATTTAAAAACGGTACAATAAAATATGTACTTTTTAAATTTTTATTCTGTGATACATTTATGATGTAAGTTCAATTTTTTTTTATTTTTCAAGTCTCTATTGTGTTCGATATTTGAATTTAGAAACTAATTCAAAAACATGTTTAACTTATTTATGGTTTTAGAAGTAGTTTTGTTACACTAGTCTCTTTTGAAAACAATCCAAGTCATAGAGTTGCGGTATTATTAAATATTTTTTAAATAATTTAATAGCGTTCGATTTAACACTTTCACTGCACTAGAATTTAAATGGTCTTATTTTTGACCTTTAATTCGGTTAATCGTTTTAGCTGTAGCGTTGTTGGTTCTATAAGCGATCGTATTTAGCACAGTCAAAGTAGAGGCGAGGGAGCGCGCGTCGGTATCAAACATTCGGCCAGAACTCTGTTCGCGACTGAACCCGGGATGAAACGGGCGGATCCGCCAGGGACGGGATGAAAGTGGGGGCATAGGAATCCCGCCAACCGATTGGCGCTGGGAAACGAGGCGTGCCCGGGGTGGAGAAACGTAATCGAGCAATAAGGTTTAAACAATTTCGTTTAATACGTTGAATTATGTAAGAGAGCGGCGGGCAAGTAATCGCGCACAAGCGATAAGGCCATTTGCGCTACTTCGTTACGTATTAATGGGCCAGGAAATTGACTTATGAATATTAGAGGTGGCTGCGGCCGAAGATCGGTTAAAGCGGCCCCCGGCGCCGCTGGACGGTTATTTTCCTAGTTAAGCGTTGGAACAATGATGTTTATTGAGTTTTGAACTTAATGGGTTTCGGTGTGTGGCCAGGAGCGGTTTGTGTCATTAGCGTGTTTGTGTAGGCTTACAAACGCGACTCCGCTCTGCCATTCAATAAAGCCAATTTATTTTGTTTTAAACATGAAATTATACACGGTGTCTATTATTCTAGCATAACATTTTAAATAAATAGGCAATATAGATAAACTGATAATAAAATTCTGTATAGAACATTGGATTACTTTTATGCCAGCAAACGTAAATTTTACAGACAATTTAAGCGCAAATTCTATTCATAGCAGATTTGGAAGAAGGGTCACAATTATACTGCCCTTCTTTAACAAACGCAGTACTTGCAATGTCTGTCTCTCAATGTCTAAATAACATGTCCATGTATGTAACTTTTTAGTGTACCTAAAAAACAATAAAAAATCAAGTTTTATGTATAGATTAACGCCTTGTTATATCATTTCTGCAAAAAATTAATAACCCAAAAATGTCTATTACTGCGAGTAATTAGGGCGGGCACCAATTACCTACTTGTATTTTTTTTTAACTCTGTAACGCAATTTTCGACAGATTTATAAATTGATCTACATGTCCTGTATTTGACAAGGATCCAAATTTGCCAACTCTTCGGATTACAAACCATTATTTGCAGTTATTAATCTCGTAATATAATTGTTTGAAGTTGCTATTTTCTCACAGATACCGTTATTATATTTCAGTCAATTAGGGAATCCGTGATTATGCATTGATTTAACCCTTATCATAGTTGCGTACAAAAGGTTTGCCGATGCAACAAATGCAACACTTCATACGAAGTGTGACATTGTGTGACAAGGGGTGGAACGGGTCCTAAAGTTCGTGACGTCACGTTTCAAAATCTAATATATTTAAGCTTTAAAACACGAATCTTGAACTATTAATGAAATATTTCAAAACATTTCCAACTCTATCTGTAGGATAATAGCGTTTAAATTATTAAAACGGAACTGCTGTTTTAATTTAATAATTTCTTGATGTAAAATTACAAAATATATATTTATCCATAACAACCTTGAGTTGTGTTCCAGCATTAGTGATCAGGTTCCAGTCTCCGTTAAGAGAGCAGCAGCGCATTTGTAATACCTTTGATGTTGCAAATGTCCATAGGCGATGGTAGCCGCTTTCCATCAAGTGGGTCGTCTGCCTGTCTGCTGATCTTCTGCAATAAAAAAAAATAAAAACATGTCATTTCACACCAAGGAGGGAGGAGTCTTACGAATGTGACCAGCTGTGACAAGGTCGGGGAAGGGGTGAAAAATCATGAAATTCGTATGACGTAATTTGTAGTTGGCTCCTTAGTAAGTAGGTAGGTACTAGGTACTGCATACTAGGCGAACGCGTACACATATAACAAAAAATTATAAGATTATTTACATAATTATACTTATACATAATTTATGATTTCTGGCTCGATGGAAGTGACTGTAGGTATACTTTAATTAAAAATTATTTCGTCTGATATAGATTGTCCAGAACGACTAAGTAAAATCAATTTTAACATACCGACCAAGTCTGTACGTATCAATTTGCCCATAAACAAACCTTTTAGTTCTAGTATTCTTGTTCCATAGTAACTATAGGCAAAATGCATTCCCGGTGCGAAGCGAGCAAACAGCTATTTAAATAATGGGTCAGTATGTTGCGAGCCAAGCGACATATTTTTTTTATACTAGTTTTATAGTGTACTAGGTACATGCCCGCGACTTCGTCCATGATTGAATTCCCGCGGGATTCCCGGGACAAAAAGTACCACAGCTACCGTTTTAGTGAAAACTGTGTCGGAATAAGCTAATTTTTATGCACCCGAACGACTTCAAGCCGCTCCCGGGAAAATTCCCCCGTGATAAAAGATATCTATACTAGTCTAACAAATAAAATAAAATCTAATAAATTTGCTATCGATCAGTGAAAAAATCGCATTGGTATTCGATGTTTTATGTCAATATCCCCATTTTATATTGTCCCTAAAAAAATAAAATGTAGCGCAGAGTTAAGTCTAAGAATTTGCTGCCAATCAGCGAAAACGGCATCGAAATCCGCCCAGTAATTTTTACGCGAGTCCCGAACAAACAGATAAACAAACAAGAAATCTAAAAAAGTATTCTCCGTCGTTTGTATAGTTTATTCCAATCGGTTTTTTTAAGTGGCTTCAATATACAGACACGGCATGTTTAGAATTTTATAGATATTATAAATATATCTGCGTGTTACTTAATCAAGATATTCGGGATTCGCGAAAACCTGTAATTGGCTGTCTGTTAAGAATTTCAAATGTTTATTCATCTGTATTCGCTATAGGTTTTCCACCATCACATAAATAAATATAAAATATTACAGGCGTTAAAATAACATTTAATCATCTAACTTTTAAAATATGATCATATAAATTATTTTAATTACTTTCAAACAATAAATAACGCGCCATTTAACTCGTTTACTAATAATTCACGCTAAACACCCAGATCATAGAAGATAACGGAAAGTTCATTTACAAAAGTAGCATGCCAGGAATCAAATCCGGAAACTTTGCGTTTCAGTGGCTTAGGCTGGCAAAAGTTTAGAATAGCCAACTATAGACTGTCGGCGGACAAATGGATGAATGGACCTGACAGAATTGCAAAGCTTTTGATCGTTATTACTAGAGTAAAGCAGACAGACTGATAGCTCACCTGATGGAAAGTCGTTACCGTCGCCATGGATATTTGCAACACTAAAGGTGCTGACTGCCTTGAAGTGAGCATGTAGCTGCGGTTCCAAAGTTGCCGCTTTCGTAGACTCGTATTAAGAATATAACAAGTATCTTTAAAGTGGAACTTTATGCGCCATCCATGCAGGAACGGAGAAAGAATACTATTTCCTGCGGCCTGTCGTAAGAGGCGACAAAACAACCAACAGCCAGGTGGTAGGGTATTTGCCCGTCTGGATGGCTACCGACCCTGGTCTACAGTATGCCGCGATAACAAACTTGAGTTGTGTTCCGAGCGGCAGCACAAAATATGTTATAAATGTCCATAGTTGATGGTAACGGCTTTCCATCAGGTGGGCCATCTGCCTGTCTGCTGAACTTATGCAATAAAAAAATGTACATATCGTTACAATTATCACGTGTTAACAGTGAAGGAAAAACATCGTGATAAGACGTACACAACGAGGTAATCGATGTGTCAAACGCGCCAAACCGTCTACTGCCTGTTCCCCCTATAAAAATGAGAGGAGGATGGATGGATAAATTCTTTCTCCGTTCCTGCATGGAGAACCTGAACCTAGAAAGGAAAAAAAGGTGAAAAGCATTCTAATATAGGAAGTCAATTAATGAGATGTGTAGTAATCCTAGCAAGCTCTGCGTGGGTCGATTCACAGCGCGTTGCACAATGCGGCCCTGCTGCGGGCCTAATCATGCGCAGATAAAGCAACTACGCGATGGAATTCAACTGCTTTTGTCATTTCGTGTACAGCGTGCTTCATTTATAAGTCTCCTCGTGTAATGTTCATGTGTTATTAAACCTATATCTATCTATCTTCGAAATAGATCATCCCACTTGTGAAAGCTAGACGTAAGATAAATTATACCATTGTTGACACAAGGATTGGGCCTAGTCAATTTATACGAGACATTAAAAAAAAATTGTTACCATATTATTGTTGATTACAATAACAATAATAAGATTTCTTGATCTTGAACAAATTGACAGAGTTAATAACTTGTTTTGCTGGGGTTGATTGTAATTAAAGGGCTAACAATGGTATTTGAGTTTGGCAATTTGGGTTCTTCGTTTTTGCAAATATGGTCTTGTACGATTTGTATCTATATTTAGCCAGTATTAAGTACTTATTTATGAATATTCCAGTTTTAATGTAACCTTCAAGCATGTAGGCACCGGTCAAAAGCTGGACTCATTTAACAACAGCCATTAAGTCATTGACAAATTAATTCTTCGTCTTTAACAATGCTGAATAATTTCATATAACAGTTGAGATTTTCAAGACAAACAATTCATGCTTAAAAACAATCAATACGCTATTCAAATTAAGAGAAAACTACACAACAAAATACCACCTTCGGTCCACCAAAACTCATACATTGACTTGAAGACTCGAGCCCTGATGATAACGATATTTTTTGACATACAAAGATATGCAGACAATCGGACAGACGAGCGGATATTACGGTTCTATAACAATTTTGTTTTTGTCAAAATAGCTACGGAACTCTTAAAAACAAGGTATATTACCTACTAGCTGCGCCCCGCGGTCTCACCCGCGTGGTGATGGAAAAAGGTTATATTTTGGATAATTCACACACATTTTTATAAATTATAGCCTATGTGTTATTCTGATATGTAAGCTATATTATTGTAAAGTTTCATCAAAATCCATTCAGTAGTTTTTGTGTGAAAGAGTAACAAACCTATATCCATACATCCATACATTCTTACAAACTTTCGCGTTTATAATATTAGTAAGATAGAGACA
Organism: Dendrolimus houi; assembly: GCA_039645545.1. NCBI lineage: Eukaryota > Metazoa > Arthropoda > Insecta > Lepidoptera > Lasiocampidae > Dendrolimus > Dendrolimus houi. Next base: position 10,819,797 of record CM077139.1, read on the forward strand.
GAAGTGGAGTAAGATCATAAAAAAGAATTTTACCGAAGTTCAGACCCCAATACATGTCAAAATATCTAAGCCCAATAATCATCGGAATAAAATCTTGAAACAGCCTGTATATACATCATCTGAATCTTGTTTCACAAGAAATCCGTGTCTAAAAGACTGTATTCGTGCATGTCATTGGTGTCTCTAAATGGTAGATCTTTAAGCCCGATTAGCCGTGTAAATAGAAAATAAATGAAAAAATGTGGCCAGCTACAACGGATTAGGCATCAACAGATCCATGGTGTCATGAACGCGACGTAACATTGTCAAAAACGACACATCATGTTTATTATATCAGATTTTCATTCATCCATTGTTCTACATTTTCAATGATCTTGAAACTAGCCGAATAAACCTACTAAATAACACACTTGTTGGTCGTTCCTATATTTTACCGACCGTTCATGTGCCTTATATCGGCATTGAAGAAACATTACTTTTTTCTTTGCTATCAGTTAAAATTTGATATAAGCTCCATACAAGTAATGTCAGGTGGGCCGTCTGTCTGCTGAACGTAGGCAATCAAAATTCAACCAATAATAAAACAAGTGTATGAATAATAAGATATAGGAACCGGCCACCAATTTTTCAATGATAATAACTCTGACTTACATAATCAGAAGCATATTCTGATGGAAATGACGACTATATAAGGGTTCTTATCAAAATAATTACGAAACTTCAAAAATGACTTAATTTTAAGAATGCACAGGAACCCACAACATTTTAATACTTACCCCCCATTTCGACTATTGGCCACATGTTGCCCCCAACCACCAACAACCAATGCAATTAAGCAACAAACCGCATCGGACGTGAAAAACTATATTAATTGGAAAACGGTAAACACCTATTTAAGTGTCGATTTACGCGACGCAGGTGTCCATTGTGTCTGACACCGCGTCAGATACCTAGTGTCAACTCATGCCGAGAGCGATTGCTCGCACCGTGGGGTGTCAATTAATTTGGTAGTTTCATTTGCTGGCGTTTGATTGACACTCACATACTTTTAAATACATCACTGATCATTAATTTATCTCCTACTAGTGCTTTTTTTTATGAGGGAAAATTCACTTACAGATTTGTCACTGTTTGAGGATCTCGGTGAGGGCGTGTGGAGACTCGTCGAGCTGGTACCCACTAAAACTCTGGCCCCGTGTTTCCCACCATTCGCCTATAGTCAGGGCCGCGGAAAATGACTATCACCTCCACGTAGGCCCTGGCAAAGGCCAGCCGAGATGGCCTCGTCTCGTGACACCGCAGGGCCAAGAGAATCCCGCGGCGACTGAATGGGGAGCGCAGAACAGTTCCGCTCCCTCATCCAACGGACTTAAATGCGGGCGGACCCTCCCCTGGATTTTGTCTGCGGCTGTTTGCTCACGATATTGGAGGTCGTCCAGGCCAACTACTATAATGCTAGCGGAACTTATGATGATATACGTACCAATGGTCTCACCATTAGGAATGGCGAAGACCCCGCAAAATGTGGAAGAAAAGGTAGGAAACTGGATCCCAGGCTTCGAGGTAGACGCTCTTAACACAACGGGGATTTAAATCTAGGATGATGATGGTGATGATTTTTGTTCAACAAAGTGAACCTGTGTCATTGGCTCACAATAGGACGAAGAACATAGGTAGACCGAGCCCCGAGCTCTCACAGTGAAGCCACATAAAGGAAGCAGATCGGGCCGCAGTGAGTTACGAGAGTATAATCGAATTAGCACGGGTAAAAATGGAATAGTTTCCAATGGCCGCTTTACCCCACAAACGCAAATAACGTGTATACTATACTCTGATTTTTAATTACCAGGACTAAAATGACAGCTGCGATCGACCTTTTTTTATGTTGCAAGCTTAGAGCAACTCACCACTGTGAGTTGAATCTTATAGAATTTCTATAGAAATTATATATAAGCTTTGCATACAAGTTTAAAAAAATGGTTCACTTCATGCTTTTGTTCACGTAGGCTCCGTCTATACTTTCATTCGTGTATTTGCTATGGACATTTTTTTTATAAGAAAACCATCATAACGTTAAAAAATGGAACTGAACACGAAACTTTAAATTAACACTTTTTAAGGCTGAAAAGTTTAAAAACAATATACGTATAATTGGCTCATTAATAAAGAAGCCAAGCTCGTAAAAGCGACAACCCGTTTACACAAAAGTTATTAATTATAAAGTTCTTATTTTTATCCGTGTGATATAAATTTATTTATGCAGGAAAAATGGCGCCACTCAGTCTCCGAGCCAATTAAAATTCTACCCGGATTCATCACGACACTTTATTTCTAAGTCTTGCTAGACGCCATTCAAAACAAAATAAATTCGAATAATGCATACAGCAACTGATAATATTTTCAGATACATACATTATGATTTTATTGGGTAGGTGAAACATCTATAACATATTAAATCTGTAGTGTAGTTCGTACAATGATTTAATAAAAAGTAAATGGCCGGGAAAATCCCAAAAACACCATTATTAACTTATTTATCTGTCTGCCCGTTGAAAGGTCACGTGAAAAATACTGATCGGATTTAATCGAAATTCGACATAGAGTTAACTTATTACCCGGCTCAACACTTAAGATACCTACTTTTATACTGGTAATGTTATCGTGGTGGCATGAATAGACATTGTTCCCTACATAAACTAGCCGGTCTCCGCAAAACGTGGTCGTATTATTATAAGCGACTCTCTTGTAGTCTATCTGTTATATCAGAGACAAGTAGACTGGCGCGAATGCGGAAGTCCCTGGCGCGATCTTTCCCCGTAACTTCACACATCCACCGCAGCGTCTTCTTTAAGTTTAATAAATAGCCATTGTAAGATTACCAAAGTACACTTGCATTAGATATCTTAGGTTTTCAATTGTTTAGAACGAATGTGGTTATTGTTAAAAACACAAAATTTACGAAATGATTACATTACTTTTACACATGTTAAACAGTTGTAAATAGAGAAAAAATTAATTTAAATTAAAATAGTGGATATTTTGTTACTCTAGATACATAAGTTTCTGCATATTGTCGTGTTAAAATTCTTGAAACATTTTAAACAATGTGAATGTTCGAACAAAAACAAAATAAATAGCTATAATAACGTCGTAAAGCTAGCGGCGAATGCCACACCATCAAACTGCCACCAAGTGAACGCCAAGAATTTTAATAACCAATTTGTATTTAACAAATCTGCTTTGAACGGAACGTTTTTTCACAAAGACGTACGACAAATTATAAACGACCAGGGTTGCCACCTTTGTGCGAGGGTTGAGTGCCGCGCCGTATTAGCTGGAAGAAAGCGCTAGATTCTGCTAGACGATCTAAATAAACAAGCACTAGATTAGGCGACAGATTTTATAAGGTTTAAAGGACTCTCCACATTCCCTTGAAGTTCTCGCGAGAACGCGAGAAAATCGCATTAGACAAGAATCTGAAACGATTTCTGGTGTTCTTTTCTTGTGTTCTATTTATGTTTTCGCGAGAATGTGGATGGAGCACGTGAACTCTCAAGTGAAATTTAAAAAAATATTCAATAAATTTTTCATTAGTAGGGGCGATTTTATACAATCGAGACAATATAGTAAGGAGGTAAATATTATAGTTTTGGGTCATTAATTCTTAATATGGAATAATAATAAATAAGCAATCAAATATTAGCTTACTACAAAAAAACACGCCAGATTTGGGCCACTGGAAGTTGTTTCTTTACTACTACTATGTAATAGTATAAAACAAAGTCGCTTTCCGCGTCTATCTGTCTGTATATCAGCTAACTCCTTCTAAACCATGCAACGGATTTTTAAAAGCGGTTTTCACCATCAGTTACATAGATAATTTTTCAAAGAAGGTTTTTAAACAAGTAAAACTGCACTACTTTCCAGGACTTGACCCGCAGCGTAGCCGCGGGGTAAATAAACTCTGGTAGTAAATAAAAGCATGTTAACATTGGAGTTGGGTTATTGTAAAAAGCGCTAAGGTGGCAGCCCTAATTTAATAATAGCTTTCCCTAATTGAATGGTCCAGAGATAAATTAAAATTAATTTATGCGTTCCAAAAGCGGATTGTTATTGCTCTGTTAGTGTCTTTGATGCGCTCCAATGAGTGCCTTTATATTATTAGCAAATAAGACTTTTATTTCGCTAATGTTTTATTTTGGAAATTAAAATATATCGCTGATAAAATGCAACAGTGACAACCTCAGAATAAATTCAAAGTGGTACAACTGAAAAAGTACTCTCGACCAGAATTGGTTTGATTAAGATGTGTCGAGTGCAGCGAGTGCTATCTGAGATATATAGGATATTTTTTATTAAGTGTATTTTAGAATTCTCCAATCAGATGACAAAAACAAAACAGTTGACTTTTCTCGTCACTACAGAATACTTCTTTGTACGGGGCAATGATACGCACTTGCCTTTGCGGTTGCGTAGCGATAAAAACGTGAATTTTTTAGTTTCTGTCAATTAGTTAAGCCGGTATTAGACGGTTCACTTTTCTTTCATGTGGATGAAGTAACCAAGGTGATCCATATAAACTAAAAATTGAGTTATCAACGTCATTAAACGTCGTCGTGTCTATTCAGTTCTGCGCTTGTCAGCCATATTGATTTAATTTGGTTGATTGGTCTAATGTCAACATTACGGAATCCTGAAGAAAGCACTTAATCAAAATTATACATACATACATATATATATGTATCAAAAAGTACCTACTCGACGGATCTTGGTCAAATCCATCACCCCAAGTGCAGAAATTAGTGGTTTATACACCTTCATAATTTTTAAAAATAATTTTATATGTTTGGATACACAAATCGTTAAAAGTGTAAGCATTTGCACCAAGTGACTATATTATTTACAACAAAACTAATTATGTTCACGCTACATTAATCCCATATTACAAACTTAGCCTATTTTTTTCATAAACTACATATATCGATGTAAAATCAGCTCACTTCAGCTTCGCCCCCAAAAATAGTGACGTACCCCTAAAAAGGTTGGTAGTGATTTGTCACACGTATCCGACCAGACGTGTGACAGCAAAATGATTTATGGTCGATCACACCACAGACAAAGACTCCAAATAGCCCCCGTGCTGAGCAAACACTCAATTTGAAGGCAATTATGGAGGGAAAATAACCTGTAAAACGTCCTCACAAGGCGTATTTTCCCGCCAAATTTTGTCTCAACGTGGCTGTCAACGAGTTCTGCGTTCCCGGTGCGTTCACATTTCCTCAACTAATTGTATGTATCAAGACGATAAAGTTCAGGGCTACCGACTGTTATGTTAAAACTCATGATCTCCAAGGGTTTTCCATACATTTTCTAATTTTGTACGTTGCAGAAGATTGATAGAGCTGATTAAATTACCATAAAGTCAAATGTACTTGACGGTGGCTATATTTCTACTGTAAGTATATTCTCAATACTTTCTCTTTAATAGATAGGCAATGAATAAATAATGTGCTTCATTAGGTATATTGGCTTTAGATGTAGTGAATATTAGTAGTTAAAGAGCATAAGTTCTGAAAAGCTTTTATTTTTGACCGAGAGGATACTTTTTAAACCAAATGAGTCAAAAACGAATGTTTGGAACGAAGTTTCAGACTCATCATCGAAGACCATCGGAGGCCATAGGACGCCGTTGGAGACCATCGAAGACCATCGAAGAAATTGTACAGTAATAGGGGCAAATACAAGAGCTTCTATTTTCAAGACAGCGTCACTAATGGATATTATTTTAGATCTTATTGCATTAAAGTTAGAAATTGTATAATAATATACAGTGGTCAGAATTTTTTCTTACGCTAACACTTTTTTTGCCTAACCCCTTCCGCCGAGTAACGTGCGACAAGGAACTTCGTTCCAAAAATTAGCGAATAACTTAAAGAGCGACATGTTGCTGTGAACCCTTATTATCAAATAAAAATATATAATATTGATTAAACATTAATAGGAGTCGTACCTACGTTACAGGTTGTTTTTGTATTATGTGTTTGTGTTGAAAATACTATTTAACACAGCTGTTTAGGAAAATTTTAAGTTTCGTAAAATGTGACCTTTTGACTCGCAACTAGAACTTGGTAAATTATTTGGTATCAGCCAAGGAGGTCTCTTCTCTTTTTAAATATGGTTCTGCTCCATGTGTATCTTGCCAGTGTCGAGTATTCAACAATTTTTAAGTTTTAGAATGAGCTTCAAGCAAAAGCCTTAGAGAAATTATAGGTTTATTATGACTGACTCCAAACGAGGGAGATCTTGTAACAGCCCGCACAGACACATTTTTAATTTAATTTAATTTGTTAAAATATATATCCGATATCTATTGTTCACTTTTAAAAATGGCTACTTACACATTTTTCGATAATAAAACTGTATTGCGAAAAATTACACTGCAAGTTCCATAAAATACAGTTTAACTGATCCGATATCGATAATATAATTAATATCGAACTAGTTACATAAACTAGTTCCTTTGTCTGCAATTGTGGAGAATGAAACAATAACATTAAAATTCGAAATAAGAACTTCGGAGGAACAAAGACGCAACCCTCAAACAAACCCATTTGTCAATTGTCACTGTACTTTATGAGCTAACATAATTAGTTACCAATCTATTCAGGGACGCTTTGACGGCTTATTAAGATTTCAAATACTACACAAATTAGGTGTCACGCCTAAGCAATTGCTGAGCTATGATTCGATACGTTATTTTACGAGTAAAGAATAATATGTTTGTTGACGCGTAGACAGGCTCGTTTTCCGGACATCAAAAAGCTATTCGTTAAGTGAGGAACTTTTTTTGTAGCCGGTTGGTTATTTAAGATTCATATTTGAAGCCAAAGGACGTAGAATGAAACAACGTAGGTAGTACACATATCAGATGATAAAATTCGATGTAAAAAATAGAGTCCACGCCACAAAAGAAGTCCCAGGGAAAATAAAGGAACTAAAAGTAACAACTTCGCTATTTGATAATGTTATTCATTAATTACCTAAATCTCTTTACGGATTAGCAAATAATTACTTTGGCAGGATTCCGTAAAGGTGCGTAATTTCCCCTAGAGAATAGAGACCTACTTAATTAAAGTCATTCCAAATGTTGGAATGCAACGCCATCTGTGAGTAAAAGAAATTCATTGTAGACAAGCGCGTCTATCGATTCGACACATCAATAGCTTTTTTTCGGGTCTTAGGAGAAAAATCTACGTAATGCTGATTAGTGGGAGTTGAATGATCTTTATAAAGTAAGTATATATTTTATATAAACGTAATACTAGCAAACCATAAATGTTCTGCTGCTGGGCTCGAGGTTCTTTATTATAAGGAAGTATAATTTTTCTGTTTGTGTGTATGTCACTGACCTCCTCCTAAACGGTTGGACCGATTTTGATGAATTTTTTTATGTGTGTTTAGGTGGCGCTGGAATTGTGTTACAGGTCTTTATTTTTTTCGGGATAAGGCAACGTCTGCCGGGAGCGCTAGTATAATAATGAATATTATAATATATATATATATTATATACTAACCTTTCCTCGCGCCTTTACTTGCATTAAAGAAGAAATAACGAAGTGTGCATGTCATGAATGGGGCTTTTATAATTCTTAGAAAAGGCGAACTTAATTTTTCATTCAAAGTACCTAATGATAACTACCCGTAATGCAATTGAAGCGAAAGGGGAACTAACCATAAGAGCAACACATTAAAATTGTTGCTGTCATTGTCGCTGCCGATCGATCTATTTGTTAGTGAATTGCGACGGTGGCGCCAAAAAACGCAACCGGTGCGTCATTTATTCGGCTATATTCGTCTATAATTCATGAACAGAATTTTTTTCTGGACAAAAGATAAAAAATGCTCTAGGTCCAATAAATGAAATGTGAATTACAAGAGTTTCGTATCAAGTAATTAAATATATTTTAATAGAATATGCCCGCGACTTCGTCCCCGCTTAACTTGAAATTCCCGCGGGTTTACCGGGAAACAAGACACCGCAGCATTAAAAAAAAAAAATATCGTCTTAGTGAAAAATGTGTCGAAATAAGCTAATTTCTACGCACTCGAACAGCTATAAAGAGCTCCCGGGAAAATTCCCGTGGGATTCTCAGGATAAAAAAATCACATTGGAATTCGAACTTTTTTTTAATCTAGCCACTTTTAATATTTCCTAGAAAAATTCCCAAGATGAAAAATAGCGTAGATTTAAGTTTTAGAATTTTCTGTCGATCAGCGAACACCGCATCGAAATCGGCTCAGTAGTTTTTACATGAATTGTGAACAAACGGACTCACTGCCTTTTTTTTACTTTACATTTGTTTACTGTAATAGAGTTTAATGAGTATCTAGTGCCAGTTTTAATTGCTATTATGAGTCAAAAAGAGCATAGAATATTAAATAGCCGAACAACAAAGAAGGATGTAGTGAAATAAAAGGGCCGGGTCTTAGGTACCTACTTATAAATTGATTTAGGTGCTTTATTATACTCAGATATCACTTATCTTATCAGTGTCCGGGATCCTACTATGTTCTAAGTAGACGCAGCGGCGTAACGTGGGTGAAGGCCGCCCGGGGCGGAAAACAATTTTACCGTCTGTTTATTTAGATATTTCAATTTAATGCATACTATATCTATACTAATATTATAAAGATGTAAAGTTGGTGTGTTTGTGACGTTGTAGGGGGTAATCTGTGGATCTACTGAACCGATTTCGAAAATTAATTTTGTGTTGGAAAGCCCACACATTGAGGAATGTTATAGGCTTCATAACATCACGCTAGGACGAATAGCGGAGTGGTAATGACAAATCTGCCCGTGTTGAGCCGGGTGAGTAAGTAATAAAAAAATCCGTGCTCTTTTCAATCGGTCCGAATTTGTAGTTGCAATAAAAATATGAAATGGTTCAAATATTTATATTATTTATTGTGAAATTTTGCCGCCCCCTAAAAAGCGCCACTGAGTAGACGAATGTACCCGCCGGCAATGGCAATGAGTCGTAGATGCAGTCATGGTCAGCAGCAGTAGAATGGCGGCACCTGGGCTGCTGTCTGACAAAGAGCCGGCATAAAGGAAGCTCGTAGGCAAGCAGGAGTATGGTTACGCAGGTGTAGACCTGCAGACTTAGAGTCCTGGGGCCCATGCAATTCTGCTATTATTATATCGTCAAAATCGCCAAACGCCATCACCTCAATCGTAGGTTTGCTTGATTTTGGTATTCTGGTAATTCCGATAGCCTGCTCGTGGCACGCCACTCTAATCTTTGTAAATATTTATAAGTGAAAACTCGCGAAATAAATGTTTAAAAATTTCGGTAGCTTTTTAATATTCACTTCGATGCCATTTCTGCGTATTTCGTTCTGTCGCGACGATATCAAGTAAATATTGTGGATTGAGTAGAATATGAATTTTTGACACTATAGCATTGGAATTATACTTTGATTATCTTTGCAATGCTAAGATATTGAAATAGCAGATTTGGGCCCCAGGTCTGCGTGACGGCGGTCGAAGACTGAGGGAGCTGCACGGCTCTCAAGTTACGAAGAAGTTTTAAGGTTCCTGCTTTAGATGGCAAGGTTATATAAGAGAAGAACTGTCTGTAAATATCACAATATTATAAAATTCTAAACATGCCGTGTCAGTACATTGAAGCTGTTTAAAAACAACTGGAATACACTATATAAACGATGGACAACATGATGCATTTTTTTATAAATTAAGACAAGTCTCCTTGTTTGTTTGTTCGCGATTCCCGTAGATTTCTTACACTTCTACAGTTCTAAGTAAACAAATGCAAAGTAAAAAAAGCAACCACTATAATTAAACGAGCTAACCCATGGATTAAATTGTTTCTCAAATTAAGTTTTATCAAATCTGCACACTAGTAAATCAGTTTTAAGGGTCATTTTGCTTTGAAACCACTATTGTCAGGAAATACTATCTGATGCAATTTAGTGATATGTAATTTTATATAATTAGAATTATATTGCAAATAACTATATGTTTAAATAGTTGCATTTTATCACTACATCTTGTATAATAGGTTGGGGAAAAAGTCTTTTCACATATAGTATGTATGAACTTGTAATAAGATCTCTTTGGCTATACCATTTGTATCTGGCTGGTTTTGGTATCATTAAAAAGTTTTAATTTTAAAGAAGACAATTCCAAATTTGAATTAGGAAAATGTGTGATTTTCTTTTGTTTTTCTTATTGTTAAAATGAGTGAATATAATGAAGAAATTCAATACATTTTAAAATTTTACTACAAAAAAGCCGCAACACAAGCCGCGAAAAAAAATTGTGATGTTTATTGACCTAATGCAGTATCTGTGAGAGTAGTGCAAATTTGGTTTAAGCGTTTTCAATCCGGAAATTTTCATATCAAAGATGCACGTCGCTCTGGTCGCCCTGATACGGACAAAATTGATGCCATTTTTGAAAAAGTGGAGCAAGATAGGCATATTAGTAGTTACGATGTAGCTGGAGAACTGGGAATTGACCACAAAACGGTTTTGGCGCATTTGAAAAAAGCTGAGTACACAAAAAAGCTCGATATTTGGGTGCCTCATGAGCTCACTGAAAGAAACCTAATGAACCGTGTACTCATTTGTGATTCTTTATTACGACGTAATGAAACCGAACCATTTTTGAAGAAGCTGATAACTGGTGATGAAAAGTGGATCACGTACGACAAGAACGTGCGAAAAAGATCGTGGTCAAAGGCCGGTCAGGCTTTACAGACTGTGGCGAAACCCGGGTTAACTCGCAACAAGGTGATGCTGTGTGTATGGTGGGATTGGAAGGGCATTATTCATTATGAGCTGTTACCGCCAGGTAGGACCATTGATTCTGAACTGTACTGCGAACAACTGATGAGATTAAAGCAAAAAGTTGAGAGAAAGCGGCCGGAATTAATCAACAGAAGGGGTGTGGTTTTTCACCATGATAACGCTAGACCTCACACATCTTTAGCCACTCAGCAAAAATTACGAGAGTTTGGCTGGGAGGTGTTAATGCATCCGCCGTATAGTCCTGACCTTGCACCTTCAGATTTTCACCTGTTTCGGTCTCTGCAGAATTCCTTAGGCAGTGTCAGGTTAACATCACGAGAGGACTGCCAAAACCACTTGTCGCAGTTTTTTGATCAGAAGCCCCAAAATTTTTATAGCAATGGGATCACGTCCCTACCTACAAGATGGCAAAAAGTTATCCAACAAAATGGCACTTACATACTTTAGTCAAATGTAAATATACTTTATAAAAAAACCTTTTGAATTTTTATATAAAATGCGAAGAAACTTTTTCCCCAACCTAATATGTACATAACTTATGTGTATATAGTATAGTTATATAATTAATATTAAAATGTAAGTAATCGTATTGTTACAATTTGGGCCACCTGCATATTTGTAAACAAAGCACATTTATTACCCGCCGACGTTTGAGCTAGTAACTTTGAAACTATTTATGACTGTCTTCTTTTGTTTACCTTGTGTTTAAAAATTGTGATTAAAAAACAGCCCATTGTGTATTGTAATCTTTTATGGCAGTCATCAGACAGGTGTGTCGAACTGATTCTAAGAAATTCGATCTGCGCGGGCCGGCAGCCATATTGTATCTGTGCAGTTTAAAGCATGGCCCAATGGAGAGATCGATAGTCAAGCGATAACCACTAGCGAGACAAGACGTGTGTACATTCGATAATCTATATAGTGACGGACTTTGCGCGTGTCATTGAATCGCGCATTACGTCTGGACTGATTGAGTTATATTTGTACCTATGTTATACGTGTTTGTATAGTTCTAATAAATTCTATAGCAATTCCAACGGCATTTTAATTAGAGTCCTGTAACTCGTAACAGTACAATGTATAAATTTTCTTGCCACGGGTTGTCTGGAAGAATCGCTTTTTCGCGATAAGACCCGCCCTTTGTACATAATTAGAATAATACTAGTTCGTAAGTTTTCTGTAAATGTGTACATTAAAGTGTTTCTATCTTGTCTATTAAGAATTTGGAATAATTTCTCGAGTAGGTAATAAGAATGGTTTAAAAGATTATTATTGGCAAGTTCTAATGATATGTGAAACCAGCCAATTCTCCTTGAACAGCGGGAACCGTCCCATCTCCGAAAATGGAGGGGGGTGAGCCCAGCAGTGGGAAATTCATAGACTGATATTAATATTATTATGACTGCAGCGCAACCCAATACAATACTATACTGATTATTTACTGCTAGGAAGCCTACTCATGACCTTTTGTAAAACTATCACTTCATTTGAAATCAATTAACGTTTTTACAAAGTAACTAGATTTATTTTTAAATTAACATAAAGTATAGAAAAACAAGAGTGAACGGCGAGTAATTGTTTTATTTATTTTATTCCACAATTATTTGAATTGTGGTAATGACTGGCTGTGTAGATAGTAAGCTGAGTTTATAGCTTATTTTTATTTTTCAAGTATTAATTATTGCCAGTATTGTTTGAATTTTTTAAGAAGATAACAGTTGCAGTTTTTGTAGTATTGGTAATTTTTTAACGATGTTTGACACACTTATGACGTTAATTAGATTAAAATGGCGCCAATATTTATTTGCATCTATGGGTAAGTTTTTGAATTGAACATAATTGTATTACGTGCATAATAAAACAGTGCAGTTTAAAGGCGCTAAAACAATTGTTTTTCAAAAGATAACCTCATTGTTTTTCTTGCTAAACTTGTGTAATTAAAAGTAAAAATATACAATATACATATAACCAAATTTATGCAAGTCGGTTGATTTTCAAGATCGTAATGAACAACAAACACCTATTCTTAGAAGCAAGTCAGACTCCCGTATGTAAAAATATTCTAGAAAGACAATTTACACGTATTTTATATTATTATGGATATAAAGTTTGCATTTGAACTATGATAAAAAATATCAAACTCATACTATCAGTGGCTTTATATGTTTTTGTTACTTATTCGTGGATAGGAGAATTAACCGATTATCATGTACTTTCAATTACTATGCTACTTTCAGTAGGTATCAGTATATTACTATTTTATCCCGGGAAATAGGATAATATACTCATGCAAGACGAATTCGCAGTTTTATAATAGAATGTTGAGTTAAGAAGATTTTTTTACCCCAACATTATACTATGTTAAAATGGTTTGGGCGTGTAGAAAGAATGTATATAGTAGAATCACAAAACAGGTGTATGCATTGTGAATAGACATGAAGTCATTTTATTTTATTCGTATTCTTCTCAACAAACCCTTTCTTTAATTTGATACCCATATCGTGGAAGTGCACAAAAAGTAACTATTCCGCCATCTTGGCCATCCGCCATGTCGGATGTGAAATGGCGTCACTTACCTAACAATGTAAAATTTAATTACAGTAGGTTAAGAATAACAACTTTAAAATTCAGTTGCAAGATTTGGCTCAAACATATCTACATGTAACAACATTGCAAATTAAATAAACGCTTATAAAAATAGGTACCCTTTAACATGGACTATGACAGAAAAAATGACAATATAAAAGAATCATATTTTTGTATTGATTGTTTCTTATTCTTTTCTATCTTTAGACCATATGACAAAGAAGGAGGACATTCGTCATCTCCACAAAATCTTGAATTATATACGTGGTCTCACACATGTTTGATGAATTTTATATGAAACTAGGATATGCCCGCGACTTCGTCCACGCTTGACTTGAAATTCCCGCGAGATTCCCGGGACAGAAAGTACCGCAGCTATTGTTTTAGTGAAAACTATGGTGGAATAAGCTAATTTTTACGCACCCGAACACCTACAAACCGCAATTAAATTACATTAAAATTCGTTTTTTTTAATCTGGCCATTTTAAGTCATTCCCAGAATTTTTCCCGGGGAATTCCCAGGGTAAAAAAATAGCGCAGAGGTTAAGTCTAAGAATTAGCTGTCGATCAGCGAAAACCGCGTCGAAATCAACCCAGTAGTTTTTAAGTGAATCCCGAACAAACAGACAAACTGACAAGAAATTTAAAAAAAATTGCATCGTCTTATACATCGTTCATATAGTCTATTCTAGTTGTTTTTTTAATAGCTTTAATGAACAGACACCGCATGTTTAGAATTTTATAATATTTTAGATTTTTTCATGTTAGTTTATCATTTTTCACATGGGGTCACGTTTTTAGATATTTTAATTAATTATACAGTTTACATTTTAATCACATTATTTATTCACGTAGATATTAATTAAAGTTACCAGGTAAAGATATAATTATAATTAAATTAAAAATAAAACATTTAACGGAGATTGAATATACTTCTTGTAGGACGTTGCTCATGTGGGAAATGAGTTTATATAACCATGGAAAATAGTATTCTTTTTCCATGATATAACAATAGTTGTGTAGGTGTAGCACCTGCTTTACAATTCATAATACATAATATAGCAAAATAATAGGTTGGGGAAAAAGTCTTTTCGCATATAGTATGTATGAACTTGTAATAAGATCTCTTTGGCTATACCATTTGTATCTGGCTGGTTTTGGTATCATTAAAAAGTTTTAATTTTAAAGAAGACAATTCCAAATTCAAATTAGGAAAATGTGTGATTTTGATTTGTTTTTCTTATTGTTAAAATGAGTGAATCAAATGAAGAAATTCGATACATTTTAAAATTTTACTACAAAAAAGGTAAAATGCAACACAAGTCACGAAAAAAATTTGTGATGTTTATGGATCTAATGCAGTATCTGTGAGAGTAGCGCAAATTTGGTTTAAGCGTTTTCAATCCGGAAATTTTGATATCAAAGATGCACGTCGCTCTGGTCGCCCTGTTACGGACAAAATTGATGCCATTTTTTAAAAAGTGGAGCAAGTTCGGCATATTAGTAGTTACGATGTAGCTGGAGAACTGGGAATTGACCACAAAACGGTTTTGGCGCATTTGAAAAAAAGCTGGGTACACAAAAAAGCTCGATATTTGGGTGCCTCATGAGCTCACTGAAAGAAACCTAATGAATGTGTACTCATTTGTGATTCTTTATTACGACGTAATGAAACCAAACCAGTTTTGAAGAAACTGATAACTGGTGATGAAAAGTGGATCACGTACGACAAGAACGTGCGAAAAAGATCGTGGTCATAGGCCGGCCAGGCTTCACAGACTGCGGCGAAACCCGGATTAACTCGCAACAAGGTGATGCTCTGTGTATGGTGGGATTGAAAGGGCGTTATTCATTATGAGCTGTTACCACCAGGCAGGACCATCGATTCTGAACTGTACTGCGAACAACTGATGAGATTAAAGCAAAAAGTTGAGAGAAAGCGGCCAGAATTAATCAACAGAAGGGGTGTGGTTTTTCACCATGATAATGCTAGACCTCACACATCTTTAGCCACTCAGCAAAAATTACGAGAGTTTGGCTGGGAGGTGTTAATGCATCCGCCGTATAATCCTGACCTTGTACTTTCAGATTTTCACCTTTTTCGGTCTCTGCAGAATTCCTTAGGCAGTGTCAGGTTAACATCACGAGAGGACTGCCAAAACTACTTGTCGCAGTTTATTGATCAGAAGACCCCGACGTCCTCATGCTCTCTGTGCGTGGGGCGGTTTGTAACGCGCGAATACCGACGCGCCCCCATCTCGGCGGTATTAACTGCGGGTGGAAATTCTTTCCCCAAAGGAACTCACCCTCGCCGCCCACTCACGGCGGCCGAAGGTCTAAGGACACCCCCTGGCACCGACACGTCCTCCTTTGGTGGAAGCGCAGCAAAGACGTACGGTTACGCTCCCGCTCCGCCTCCTCCTTGGCGAGCATTACGCTCTCGCAGAAGGAGGAGGCAGCGTTGCATTCGGGTTTGCTCCCGACGATTGCCTGCATGCCGGCCGGAAGCGAAAGGTCAAGACCGGTAGTGCCGACGAAGTCTCGGCGCGGCTCTGCCCAAGCGGGGCACTACTGGAGGGTGTGCAGAGCCTTATCACCCGTCTGGTAGCGGTGACACCCTGATGTAGGTTCTCGGCCTAATCGACACAGGTACCTCCCGAAGCAAACCTACCTCGAGAGGACTTGTGTCAACCGGGTGGTGACGCCGTGTGCCGTGCTGTGATGCTATGCAAGGGTGCCGTGTCTTCTCTTGATCTATGACTGCAGAACGGACCTCACCGCCTGGATTGTATTTTTTATTTTATTGCAGAGTTCAGCAGACTGACAGACGGCCCACCACGGAAAGCGGTTACCATCGCCTATAGACCCATGCTCTGCTGCTCTCTTGAGGGAGACTGTAACCTGGCCACTGGTGCCGGAACACAACTCAAGGTTGTTATGACGGCATACTTTAGACCAGGAGTGGTAGCCATCCAGTCGGACAAATGCCCTCCCACCTGGCCCCTGGCTGTGGGTTGTTTTGTCGCCTCTTACGACAGGCCACCCGGCCGTAGGAAATTGTATTCTTTCTCCGTTCCTACATGGATGAAATGATGATGGTGGCGAGACCCGCGCTGGGGTATCGTAGGCGGTCTTCCCATACCAAACAATCATTATACTTAGTTTTAATTCTTGGTGAACATAAAGTGTTTTTATTCATTCATTCAAGGACCCCATAAAATGTCCTTGAGGCCGGCAACGCGTGGAGCCCTGGTATTATAAGCATCCATAGATGCCAATAAACGTTTTTTAGATTGACCGTGTGCCTGTTCACCAGCTTCAGGTCATACAAAATAGAAAACATAAATAAAGTACACTGTTACTACACTTACCAAATAATCAATGATCGCAAATATTTTGATCAAAGAGCACGTAATACAGTATAATATGAATTTAGGCATTGATAAGAGTAGATGAAGCGAAAAATGTATGCCAAGAACCATAGCCAGTGGAGTTGAGAAAACATGTATTGTGTGATAATATATATTTAAAATAATATGTATTTTGTCTGTAGCAAGCTATGGCAGTCTTTGTACTGGAATGTCAATGGGCTGGACATCACCAGTTCTCCCGATGCTGCGAGGACCGAACTCCCCTTTATCCCGTCAGCTAACACTCCAGGAGGAGTCCTGGATTGGATCATTACTTGTCTTGGGTGGATTAATCGGTAAAATACACTTAGCTACCTTTATGTTTGCTTTTTCACACTTAGCTTTGGTACCTACAATTATACTTCTAAGAGGCTTAATAGGTATGTATCGTAGACCATACTGGAATACTCGAAGATAAGAATCTTTAAACAGGGTATCCTACTTGTAATGTACAGAGTACAAAGACGTGGAGACGGTTTTTTAAAATGAACAAATTCTACGGACTCAATGTTCGCACGACAATGAGATTTACACGCTATAATTATAATTATTTGTTAAGATTAATTATGCTATTGTTTTATTACTAACTAGGATACACCCGCGACTTCATCCACACTTGATTTTAAATTCCCGCGAGTTTCCCAAGATAAAAAATTGTGCGCAGCTCACACGCAGTAGAAGTAAACTTCAGAGAATACTCACAGATAATTCTTCTCTTACTTTTATTAATATAAATATAATTCCTTTAGCCTACATCCGTCAACATATTGTATTTAAAAATAAACTTCTTAAGGATCACTTTCAATTTCCCACTGTTTTAGCCTAAAAATATTATATTCAGTTTTGTTTCAGTCCAAATTGGACCTATGTTTAATCATCGGTCTTATTGACTTTAATCTGTTCTGCACAATGTAAAACTTGTATCTTATTCTCTCGCAGGCTTAGTCGGATAGATTTATGTGTTTATCTTTTTTAGCCGACTTCAAAAAAGGAGGAGGTTCTCAATTCGTCGTGTAAATATTTTTTATGTATGTTCAGCCATAACTTTTTTGTTTCTGAATCGATTTCGGTTATTCTTTTTGTGTTTGATTCATTATAGTTTCATAATGATCCCATATAAATTTTATTGGTATTAGATTTTGAATTCCGAAGATATACCAATAAACCGATAAAATCAAGTAGAAAACGTTGAAGTGATTGACGTCTGTAACTTTTTGTTTCTGAATCAATTTTAATGATTTATCTAGCGTTCGATTCAAAATATTGTTACAATTTGGGCCACCTGCAAACAAAGCACATTTATTACCCGTCGGCATCGTTAGATCTAATAACATTGAAGCGCTTTTATGACCGGTCTTCTTTTGTTTACCTTGTGTTTAAAATTTGTAATTAGAAAAACATTCCATTGTGTATCTTTTATGGCAGTCATTAGCCAGGTGTGATTCTTATAAATTCCGTCTGTGCGGCCGAGAGACATATTGTAATTGTGCAGTATAAAGCAATGCCCCAATGCAGAGAGGGGCGGGTCTAGCGATAGTCACAAGCGAGGCAAAACGGACTTTGCGCGTGTTATTGAATTGAACTGAATTGCGTTGTGTTCAGTTATATTTGTACCTGTGTTATACGTGTTCGTATAGTTCTAATAAATTCTATAGTAATTCTAACGACATTTTAATTCGAGGCCCGCAACTCGTAACAATATCTTCATAATAGTCTGGTATAAATTTATTTGTTATCGAATTTTTGGGTTTCGAAGATGTAGCAAATAAAAAATTTCTAACAAAAAATAAACCGACTTCAAGAGTAACTAAAAATCAAAAATAAAATTTGGTGCCAAGTAAAAAATAAGAATTACTACATTTTGCATTATTTTATTGTTGTAACAATGTATATGGTAATGTTAATACTGTTGCTTTTTCGTTTCATCGAGTTCGAGTTACAAATCGCAACGATTGTAAAGAAGTTTCACTTCAAAAAGTACGCAGATTTTAAGTCTAAGAATTAGCTGTCGATCAGCAAAAACCGCATTGAAATCGGCCCAGTAGTTTTTACGTGAATCCCGAATAAACAGACAAACAGACGAGAAATCTAAAAAAAATGCATCGCGGTCTCCATCTTTTATACTTATATAGTCTATCCAGTTGGTTTTTTTTAAATAGCTTCAATGTACAGAGACGGCATGCTTAGAATTTTATAATATTATAGATTTATTTCTATAGTACTTATTCTGGTGTGGAGTTTTAGTGGTGCCTGTTGAGTGTGTTACCTATATCAATGACATATATTTCGAATATTTTTTTTCTTTTTTTGACATAATTATACATACCTAATTACTTATATTAACTTAATTAGTTCCATTGTTTGTTGGTGTTTTTTTTGTGTCCGGGTTTTATAAATTTGAGATTTTGTGTGTTGTTTTTTTTATTGTGCAGTGTGCGTGTAAGGTAAATGTGGCGTGGCGCGTTGAGGTGTTTTTTATGTGTTTATGTTTTGGTGTGGGTTGTTTGTTTAATATTTTGCATTTATTTAAATAGTTTAGTTATTATTGATGTTTGTTTCATTATAATAATCACAAAATAAAAAGCCCAATTGGACACTTAATAAAGTCAACAGAACGTAACTTCGAATAAAATCAACAAAAGTGAAAGCCAATAACAATTAATTTTTTGGTTGATAATACACATATTTTTTTTGTAATAAAACATATTTTTATTTCAATTATTATTTTACTCCAAGTGCCGAAATAACATGCAATTTTTATTAATTCTGTAATATCGTATGAATCTATGGCGAAGTCCCAAAAAACAGTTACGTTCTAAGGCGACTTCATTTTAATTTTAGTGTTGTACCAAGGGGTTGTTACATTTCACTAACTTAATTCTATTCAGTAAAATACTGTATACACATTTATTTCAAAAAACTTAATTTTTGTGTATAGAGAATAAAACACACAAATGTGTTTTAACATATAATAGGTTGGGGAAAAGTCTTTTCGCATATAGTATGTATGAACTTGTAATAAGATCTCTTTGGCTATATATACCATTTGTATCTAGCTGGTTTTGGTATCATTAAAAAGTTTTAATTTTAAAGAAGACAATTCTAAATTCAAATTAGAAAAATGTGTGATTTTCATTTGTTTTTCTTATTGTTAAAACAAGTGAATGTAATGAAGAAATTCGATACATTTTAAAATTTTACTACAAAAAAGGTAAAAATGCAACACAAGCCGCGAAAAAAATTTATGATTATGGACCTAATGCAGTATCTGTGAGAGTAGCGCTTGGTTTAAGCGTTTTCAATCCGGAAATTTTGATATCAAAGATGCACGTCGCTCTAGTCGCCCTGTTACGGACAAAATTGATGCCATTTTTGAAAAAGTGGAGCAAGATCGGCATATTAGTAGTTACGATGTAGCTGGAGAACTGGAAATTGACCACAAAACGGTTTTGGCACATTTGAAAAAAGCTGGGTGCACAAAATAGCTCGATATTTAGGTGCCACATGAGCTCCCTGAAAGAAACCTAATGAACCGTGTACTCATTTGTGATTCTTTATTACGACGTAATGAAACCGAACCATTTTTGAAGAAACTGATAACTGGTGATGAAAAGTGGTTCACGTACGACAAGAACGTGCGAAAAAGATCGTGGTCAAAGGCCGGCCAGGCTTCACAGACTGTGGCGAAACCCGGGTTAACTCGTAACAAGGTGATGCTGTGTGTATGGTGGGATTGGAAGGGCATTATTCATTATGAGCTATTACCGCTAGGCAGGACCATCGATTCTGAACTGTACTGCGAACAACTGATGAGATTAAAGCAAAAAGTTGAAAGAAAGCGGCCGGAATTAATCAACAGAAGGGGTGTGGTTTTTCACCATGATAACGCTAGACCTCACACATCTTTAGCCACTCAGCAAAAATTACGAGAGTTTGGCTGGGAGCTGTTAATGTATCCACCGTATAGTGCTGACCTTGCACCTTCAGATTTTCACCTGTTTCGGTCTCTGCAGAATTCCTTAGGCAGTGTCAGGTTAACATAACGAGAGGACTGCCAAAGCCACTTATCGCAGATTTTTGATCAGAAGCCCAAAAATTTTTATAGCAATGGGATCACGTCCCTACGTACAAGATGGCAAAAAGTTATCCAACAAATGGCACCGACATACTTTAGTCAAATATAAATAAACTTTATAAAAAACCTTTTGAATTTTTATATAAAATGCGAGGAAACCTTTTCCCCAACCTAATATGTATTGGAAACAAAAACGATATATATTATACGGGTGAAATAATAAAAAAGTATGTATATTATCGGTCTTATTCATAGAGCATCAGAGTAAGTTTGAACGCTTCTTTAAGAACCAAAAAGAAGCGCTCAAACTTACTCTAACTCTGTATGAATCAGACCGTAGATCTACAGGCAGTTCTTCTATCATATATAACCCTGCCATCCAAAGCAGGGACCTTAAGTCTTCTTCATAACTTAAAAGACGTGTAGCTCTGTCTGTGCGCAGCTCGTCGCACATGTAATATATAGTATTGCGTTCCACGCTGATGGTATGGGCCTAGGATACCCAGGTCGATGTAGGTGTCGAAGTTAAAGACTGTTAGTTGGTGAAAACTTGTAATAAATCACTTTACATGACGAATGCGTCTACACTCGGCTGCAACCCGGAAGAAGAAATAAATGCAACAACAGTGTTGCAAGTTTAAAAAATAAAATTATTTTATGTTGGTGTTGCCAACACTGTCAGTCTTCGACGCCGTCATGGGGACCAGGAGCCCAATTCTGCTATTTCAATATCTTGGCGTTGGAGAAAAAAGTTGGTATTACCATGAAATCTTTTTCCATTGTATTACCATTAGCAGAAATGGCGTTAGCCGAAATGAAAATTAAAAAACTACCAAAATTTTAAATATTTACTTCGCGAGTTTTCACTTATAAATATTTATAAAAATAGAGTGACTTGCCACAGACACGCCAATGGGAGACAAATCTTTCGATTGAGATGATAGTGTCCGGCGATTTTGACGAGATAATAATAGCAGAATTGAGCTACAGTACATTGATGATTGGATGAGGAAAGCAGAGGATTCGGATATACAGCACAAAATTGGGGAAGCCTACATCCAGCAGTGCACTGCGATTTACTAACGGTACAAACAGTACACCAGTTACATTAAATCTTTTTTCACTTTTCAGGTCCATTCATAACAATCATTCTATCGAAGTACATAGGTCGTAGATGGTTAATAATAGGTTCGAACGTGCCGCTGCTTCTGGGGTGGCTGTTGGCTGGAGTAGCAACGGACCTGCCCACTATATACATTGCGAGGTTGTGTTGGGGATGTGCTGTTGCAATGCAGTTTGCAACTGTGCCCATTTACATTGGAGAAATTGCTGAAGTAAGCTACTACTATCTACAATTCACTAGTTGCCACTTGTGAGAGCTGTCCGCGTAATTTTTTACACTTAACATAAGAAGTGTATATAAAGAATACCTTATAATTTTAATAATGCCTTACCCCTTACTCCTCCTGCAGGGATGATTTTGCTTAACCGCTGAAACACTTAGTTGTAACTGAAAGACTACATATGAATTTTCATATCCCTAACTAGCCGCATTCTGACTTACTCATACAAAATTTTCTTCCCTTATTTCAGCTCATTCGTGATATTTTTTTTAATGAAAGAAATTCATATTTCGGCCTTTCACAGTAAACAAACTATCTCGTTGCCAAAATTCATCAAGATCTGTTTAGCCGTTTAGTTACGAAAAGGTTACAAAATTACCTTCGGCCATCTCCTCTTTATTCTCACCGAGCGTCCTCTGACTTATAGAGTGAAAAGGCGCGAGCAGAACACGAGCGTCACTCCTTACAGGCTCGGTGCGAGTAATAGCTGATCTAGAAACAGTAATAGAAATAAGTTTGTAAGTAAAGAAAAGCAATAAAAAAAGGAAATAGAAAAAAGCATAAAAAAGATGAGAAATATATAAAAGAAAATAATAGCGTGACAGGTCTTCTATTATATTAATGTACTCTGTGCTGACAGGTCTTATTTCTCATGAGGAAGAGAACAATAAAAAAAATAGCTGATGTAATGTAATGTAATAAAGGCCTTGAAGACCGTCACACATAGCTGTGCTTCGCTCTACTACCCGTACACAGAAGGTTTGCCGATAGCCTCATGATGTCACGCGTCGACGGTCAGTAGAGATGACAAAAAAGGTTACACACATAGTTGTTGCAATAAATTTAATATTGTATATACTTTACATAAGTATATACAATAATAGTAAGTAGTCATCGGCAAACCTTCTGCGCACGGCTTATAGACTCCTTAAGCCGCGTGTTCACCTGCGAGCCATAATCGATATTCCTCTCGATTCCTCTCGCTCATTCGCGAAGCTCGGGAATCGCAGACGTGATTATTTGATATGAAATCATGAAGTACGTATAACAGTATGAAATAGTTTATTATAGAAAAATTTGATTGATATCACTCGATAGAGGCCCTGTGCCCGACGTTTCTCCGTAACGGAAAAAGAATACTACTTCTTGCGGCCGGGCGGCCTGTCACAAGAGGCGGCAAAACAGCCCACAGCCAGGTGGTAGGGCTTTTGCCTATCTGAATGGCTACCATCTCTGGTCTAGAGTATGCCGCCATAGCAAGCTAGAGTTGTGTTCCGGCAGTTGTGGCCAGGTTCCAGTTTCTCCTTCAAGGCCGACAACGCATTGGCAAAACCTCTGGTATTGCTAATGTCCATAGGCGATGGTAACCGCTTTCCATCACATTTGGGCCGTCAGCCTGCCTGCTGTGCTTCAGCAATAAAAATAAATTTAATAAAACTGCACATTACTGTATCCGCTCAGTTAAACTTACGGCTCGCATATGAGTACGTGACTTTATAGCGCCGTCTAATTAGGTGCGTGAGGTAAGAGAGCCGAAAGATCCATTCCCTTCATTACTATCTGACAGATGGAGCTGGTTGCATATCATCTGGGTTTGAAAGAAATCTTAAAGCGGCTAGTTTCTCAGATTCATATGATGAACATGGCAAATATCAAAATAAAGTAGAACTTTGTGCTATTTCTTGCTACTACCAATATATGTAAACACGTAGAATCAAATCAATTTTATTGCGAACTAAGTGTTACATAGGTCTTATATAATATAACTGAGAATAGCACTTATGACTTAATTGGCCTTTAATAGCATCGCAGTATTAATGTTACTTAACCTACCTCTGTAAAATATCTAATATTTATTTTGATTCCTTATACATATTTTATTTTTTCTTGGGGAGTTTCTTGCCGCTTCTTCTCCTTAACAGCAATAACACGTTGTGAAGCGGTATACATAGAATAGGAAGAAAAATTAAATTTTAACTTATATATTTATATGACCTTCAAAAAGTGTTCTCCAGTGGAACTTATTTTGAATAAAAAACTTTGAATTTGAATTTGAATTTGAATTTAAAACTAGGATTTGCCCGCGATTTCGTCCACGCTTGACTTTAAATTCTCGCGGGATTCCCGGGACACAAAGTACCGCAGCTATCGTTTTAGTGAAAATTGTGTCGGAATAAGCTAATTTATAAACTTCAAACCGCTCCCGGGAAAATTCCCGCGGAATTCTCGGGATAAAAAACATCACACATTTTATTACCTTAAATATGCTATCGGTCACATTGGATTTTTTTATGGATCGATTTTTTTAATTTGCCCATTTTATATCATTCCCAGAAAAAATCCCGAGATAAAAAGTAGTGCAGAGTTTAAGTGTAAGATTTAGCTGTCGAACAGCGAAAACCACGTTGAAATCGGCCCAGCAGTTTTTACGTGAATCCCGAACAAACAGATAAGATATCTAAAAAAAATTGCATCGTGTTCTGCATCGTTTATGTAGTCTATTCCAGATGCTTTTTTTAAATAGCTTCAATGTACAAACACGGCATGTTTATAATATTATAAACAACACAGTATCTTTTTATTTTTACCTGTCATTCTTGGTCACGGTTAGGTGTTAATTTCATTAAGCGATACTCCAAAAGCCACCGCCTTTGACCCTGAGCTCTGATATTGCATGTGTTCATAGGCGACGCTCAACACTTTCCAACAGGCCGTATGACTGCTATCCTCGAGTTATGACTTTATAAATGACTTTTTAATTTTTGTATTGTATTTTCAGGACAAAATTCGCGGCTCCCTAAGCGCGCTTTTTCTCCTATTCATCAACATTGGATTCTTGTTAGCCTATGCCATTGGACCCTTTGCTACGTATTGGGGTCTGACTGCATCTGGTGGAATATTGTCTCTTTTCTACATTCCATTCACGTGGCTTATACCGGAGACGCCGTTCTTTCTAGTATTTAAAGGTAATTTTTTTATACAATGACTTTGTAAACTGATACAATAAAAGAAAACTTAGTTATATTGTATTCTACCAATAGTCCCTTAAGAGTATATGTAGAATACTTAGCCTAGATCACCGTCTTTTATGAGTAAGGTGTCCAGAAGGCTGGCTACGTTTCCTCGCTGGATCGCCATACTTATCCGTTGCCCGAAGTAAGCATCAGCCCTCACCTGAAAAGTCAATGAGTCGTTTTTAGACATATTTGTAGAGGTGTCCAAGGTATATTAAAATTTTCAATTTCATTTTATCTGTAATCAGTGGGCTAGTTCTTACCGGACAACAAATCAATATGGCGATCCAGCCAGGTAACGTAACCAGCCTTCTGGGAACCTTACCCATTGATTTCGATGACTTAGGTTCAGTATTCTACATATGGTCTTTAAGGATTATGGGTTAGAATACACTTGATATTTTCTTCAATATACTATTTAGTCATTTATGCCGTTATCAAGGAAATATTGAACTAAGATACAGTCGACTCTGGATAATTTGAAACTCAAGGGACCAGAGATAAATTTCAAATTGTCAAGAGTTCAAAATAAAAAGCGTTTACTTATGGAAAGACATTTGTTCTTTCTTGGATTCATTTTAATATAGCACAAATCAAACATTAATGACTCATTAACGTTTGAAAGAAGACTGGAATGCGAACTTACTCATATCTCATTTATGTAAACAAACGACAGGTATGTGCATGATAAACGCTTCAAATTATATAGAATAGGAAAGCCCGGACTTCAAATTATCGCATGTTTGCGAGCAAGATAGATAATATTCCTTCAACTTCAAATTACCGAGGGACCAATTAAAATTGATTTTATTCAATTTATCGAGTATTTTTCAAGGAACCGGAAAAAAAATTCAAATCATCGAGAGATTCAAATTAAGGAGTGTCAAATTATCGAGAGTAGATTATATTGGTAGAAATCTTATATGAAATGTACCGGGAATACCAATCGTAGTAGGTAGGTATTTTAGTGTTGGATCTTGAAATTTAGACGTAGATCTGAATTTGGCTAAACCCGAGGCGAGGTAAGGTTTATATGTTAAGGGATAAACTTAGGCCCTAAATTTGCCACCAAAAAAAATTTCAGCCTACTTAGCTAGCTGGTAAATTCGCCGCCGTGTTTGTTTCCGTGTACAATATATTGTTTTTATCTTAGTTTACGAATCGAAAGAATCGTGCAAAGTATGCTTTATGTACCTAAAGGTCGTCACGAAGAAGCATCAGAAGTACTAGTAAAATTAAGAGGGACGTCGAAGGAAGCGGTACAACCAGAGCTGGAAGGTCTGAAAGCTATGATCGAGAGAGAATATAAAGTAGAACCTAAAATCAGCGATTTGTGGGCGACCAGGGGAAATTTTAAGGCTTTAGGTAAGTTACAAAATATTAATAAAAAATGAGAAATAACAAATAAAATAAAAGTTATGTCTTTTATTTTATTTGTTATTTTATTAGCACTAAGAAAGACCCATTTCTGTTAGCGCACACGGTTCCAGGACACTCTCCTTAAGATATCCGACGGTATCGGAATCTTGGGAGTCTTTATTTGGAGTGAGGTGCTATTTCGCGGTAATTTGAGAGTAAAGCGAAGATCGCTTCAAAAAAGCTGGGGGTGCTCAGCCGGGCTAAGCGGTACTTCACAGGGTCATAGG
Source organism: Dendrolimus houi (assembly GCA_039645545.1). Lineage (NCBI taxonomy): Eukaryota > Metazoa > Arthropoda > Insecta > Lepidoptera > Lasiocampidae > Dendrolimus > Dendrolimus houi. The sequence goes on from CM077139.1 coordinate 10,846,704, forward strand.
CTTTTATTATATAAAGCCCAAGTCCGTCCCCATGTAGAATGCTACGTAATGCTTCCATATTTGGATTGGTGCACCTCAGTACCAGATGCTTGACTCCTTTCAGCTCCGAGCAGTCCGAACTGTCGACAATCCGACCTAACAGATTGTTTCGAACTTTTAAGTCTTAGAAAAGAGGTTGGTGGTCTAGGTGTGGTCTACCATCTGTACAGCGGGGAGTGTTCTGATGAGCTGTTTGGTTTAGTGCCTGCGTCGCCATTTTATCATCGCACCACTCGCCGGCGATTGGGAGTTCATCCATATTTCCTCGACACCTAGAAGCTGTCCACTGTGCATGGCGCACGCTCCTTCATACCATACATGAGCAAACTATGGTTTTCTCAAACCGCTACAATGTGGGACTCTTTAAAAAGGGTTAAACATATATTTAAAGTCTCAACGAAGCAGGCAGGACATCGGCTCCCTTGGTGTTGAACATGTCCATAGGCGACGGTAGCCACTTGTCATCAAGTCGATCCGTTTGCCAGTTTGCCTACAAGCAAATATAAAAAAATCATAATATCTTAACTCACCGACCAAATGCCTCCATACTGGAAGACCTCCAGATTGGAGATCATCATAAATTATCAGCAGTATAGCAAAAACGTATACTGATCTTTGGCCACACAAAACCCAGAGAATATTAGGAAAGCTGAAGACAAGAGACCTCGCGGTAGATCTCCGAATAGGTGACCAGATTGTTGACCAGCTGGACAATTAAATAAACTCGGCCTTCCACCGTATTCGGAACCGATCTCGGTGGAAGAGAGCAATTGTTCACTGCCATCAAAGTCACATCCTCAGCAGTGAGGGAATGACTTAATAATGATAGGAAAATTGCAAAATAAATAATAGGTACTATTAACCCCGAAAGGTAGGTATTGAAAGGGGATTGGTTGATGATAATGAAAAATAGAGTGAGAATTATGGCATCATATTGAGGGAGCACGCATATGACCAAAAAGGCGACGCTGCGGTTGCGTTTTTGGCATCGCCCTTTCAATTCACTATCAAATACGTCGTCGTGAAAACGCGAACAAAGTTACGCATAGTATAAAACTAAGTAAAGTATGTATATACTTACATACTAATAATAAAGTCGCTTACCGTGTCGGTCTGTTTGTATATCCGCTTACACCTCCTAAACCATGCAACGGACTTTTAAGTGGTTTTTGATCATCAGTTCGATAAATTTAATTATAATTATTCAAAGAAGAAACATAAATACTAGCTTTACCCGCGGCTTCGCTCGCGATATATGAAAACTCTAATAGGTAAATAATAAAACTTCAAAAAGGGATGCAAAAAAGGACAATCTCGTAAAATGAAATCAATTTTTATTTATAAGAAATATGGATACAAGGTCTTATGAAATGGTGAGAATGCGTTCCGCCATTCGGCACCTAGAACAGTTACTTACATACAATTTAGGAGATTTTCTTTATAATTTCAGGTATATGCGTATTCCTAGCAATGTTACTACAGCTGTCCGGAATTGATGTTCTCTTATTTTACATGGAGGAACTGCTAGACAAGATCGGCACCAAAATGTCACCGTCTGATGGAACAATTATTATGGGGGCGGTACAGGTGGGTCGCATAGATCCCCTTTAAACATTACACAACTACCTGACATTGGACATTTCTAACGTGATTTCTTATAATAGTTATATTATTGGTTAAGGATAACAAAGAATAGATCATAGCTTTGTTGTAATGCTATAGGCTATGTATAGCCTATATAAAGCACATAAATTGAGACTTGATACATAACGAATATATTGTACTTATACGGAGACAAAGAATTATCTTGTTTTAACACTATTTAAACGCAGCCATTTTTTTAACAATAAGGAACTCTTATAAATTGACTTTTTTTTCAGATGGTTACCAGTTTTATTACCCCACTAGTAGTCGATAGACTAGGCAGGAGACTCTTAATGTGGACCACTTCACTCGGCCTCACTATTTGCCTGGTAAGCTTTGGTCATAAAAATTCACAATCAAAATTATTCCCATGTATAACTAGCTACTTAGCTAAACAAACTAACACCAATGGCTTGCGGACCCAAAGCTAGTCTTGGCTTCCGAAACGAGAGTATGCCACTTTTACTGTTTTAGTTAACACCCGGCTCACGGAAAACTCATATTGTTACGAAAACGAAAACGAGAAGAAAGTATTTTTTTATCTTTATTTCTAAATGGTCCTGATAGTAAGTGGTTACCTTTGCCTATTGACTAAAGAAATGAGCGGAAGAAAATTTCTAGGTGTGATACTTTCAATGAATCTGAAAATCTACAGCTTGACCAAATTGCTTAGAATTTTTTTGCCTTCTAGCAACATTCTATCTACCTATGTCAGTAAATTATGTATAAACAAAGTTTAATTTATCCATGTTATTTTAATTTTAACGTTAAGACGAGTCTAAAATCCGCTAAGAAATAACTAAATATGCATGGAACATACCAAGTTTCACCTGAGAAGTGATTGTTAAAATTTACGAGGGATGTCTAATGGAATTTGAATCAAAAACCTTTTAGTTATCATTCGACGATATTTACTAACAAACAGCCGCCATGACAAGTTTATAAGGGTTAGTTTAGCTTCTTTTAACGAAATAATTGTTCTGTTAATTATCACAAGGTTTTAAAGCTCTTGCTTACAAAATTATAGTCATTATTATTAAAGTAAAGATCCCAGGTTATGTTGACAAAATGCGTATGTCCTAAATAAAGGAACTTGATACTTGCGCAAGGTTTGACGTACTACTAAAAATAACCAGTAAGTATCGAAATTACTCTTGACATGATATTGGAGTTTTAGAGTTTAGACAAAGCGAAAGTGGCGCTCCTTTTTGTATATATTCGTCTATCAAACACATAGACAGACAAATAGATATATAAAAATTCTAATAGTGTAGCATTATTATTACATCTTCCAATGACTGAGTTAGAGGCTGGCAACGCTGCTTCAAAAGATGAAGCTCTCAAACGGCGCAAATATGGAACCTTAGGAAGGGGTTACATATTTGTGCCGTTTGGAGTTAAAACATTTGGTCCGTGGGGTCCATCGGCAGAGTTTCTTCAAAGAGATTTGCAAGAAACTCTTTGATGCCACCCGTGATCAGAAGGCTGGCTCATATTTCGCCCAACAATAAGCATCGCCATACAGCGTGGCAATGCAGCCAGCCTTCTGGGCACGCTCCCATCTGGCAGCGATTTGTTACACAGTCTATAATAGCGTGTACTATTTATGACTTAGTTTATTTTTAGTTTTTAATTGTATTTATAATTTTAAAAGTGATAATCTAATAATTGTATTTTTGGCATCAGCTGGTTCAAATTGGCCTTCCTGATTCATTTTTAAATTCTTTACAAACCTAACCTGTCTACAGATTTATTATATGTGTTATAGATACATGTATTTTTGTTGTATTTTTAAATCATTGTTTACATTGTTTTGTCATAGTAAAAAATAGGAAATTAAAGTATTATTTTATACTTTATTCTGCCACCCTGTAGGGGTACACAGCATTACATATATACATTCTTCTAAATAAATACATTATTCTATTTAAAATGTTTTAAATTGGTAATAAATCCTCATGTGCGAAGAAGGACCCGTTGCACTATCTATTATAGTTATGTAGAATTTAATCGGTTTTCAGACTTTTGTTTTTGAAGTTAAGTTTGTTATTTATATATAACTTCTTATGGGAGGGTAAACCGCTTCGTTACATAGCGCGTTACGGCGCCAGACTGTCGGGCTTCCCTTTCTCTCACGCATACAGCAGCGGTAGGCAGGCTCCTCCTCTCTCACTCTAACCCACAGCGCTAGCCGTATTTCCGACAGAATATTAAATAGTTCAACTTAGATTAGTTTAAGTTATCACTTCTGTCGGGCGTCCCGAGATGGACACGTTTTTTTTGTTGCTGGTCTATATTCTTGTATGTGCAAAGATCACTTTTCACATCCGACTGGAAGGACCAACTAACTTGTGGTTTTAACATCATTTTGTAATTTTGAGATTTTGGTGGATTAATACAAATATTTATTAAACTAAGACGTTATACTAAAACAATAAAAAAGAACTTAGCTGTAGGTATTGTATTCTTCTACCTATAATCTAGTGATGAGTAGTACACGTGTGACGGTACATTCGTCCTGTACAAAATAGATTTGTACTGATACGGCTCAAAATTTAAATTTGTACTATTTCAAAAATTATGTCCCGTTACTACTCACGTGTCAAATGTAAGAGGAAGGACGGAACGAGGACAACAGTATAATAACGCCTTTACGGATATTCAAATGACAAAGAGGGACAACATGACATGTACGACTGCTAGTAAAATGAGGTGACCGAGGCCGATCACATCCGATTCTTAATGAACATTTCCGAACTAGAAGTTTTGTACGGGACAAATGACGGTATGACGCTCACCGCCTAACCGGCTTCATCGTTTCAAATGCACTGCCGCGGTACAAACCATACAAATCTCCTCGCCACATTTGAAGTGGTACATTGTACTGGTTTAGTAAAAAAATGTCATGTTACTCTTACAAACTCATTTTAAAATCATGTCCTACCTAACTGTACTATAATCCCTCAAGAGTATAAATAGAATACCGAGCCTAGGTCACCGTTTTCTAGGGGTAGGGCACCTTACCCCTAGAAAACGGAACGAAAGAAAACTGGCTACGTTATGTTCCTGAGTTCAATGCTTTTTATTTTTCAGACTTTAATAGGTGTTTATGCACTAATGGACTCCCACTATAAATACAATGTGGCGCCGATCGCCTTCCTTCCACTACTTTGTCTCATAGTATATATGATAATGTTCACACTTGGTATGTATTATTACTTTTATATTCTTTAATTTGCAATGTTTTCGTTAAAAAATAGGCATCAAATATTCAAACCACCAAAAAATACTTTAGGACTCTTATGAAAAATACATAGTAAACACTAAGAAAAGAAACATGTAACAAAAAAAGACAAAAATTACAAAGGTTCAAACCGTTTTAGTCTTGACTGTATTTCAAAATGATATTCAAAGACGAAAAGTGTTATTATATTATAGTAAATGATCAACAAATATTAACGAGCAAATTAATGCGCTATTACTAACTAAATAAACCACTTTAAATTGGTTTTTAATTTTGGTTATTGTTTACTATTTTTGGCAGTATAAAGTATTTTATTGACGTTATATTTTACTATCTGGTGATCAGCTTTAATTTTAGTTTTCAAAATAATTTTAATAATCAGTTGCGGCCTTTTTGATTAAGTATCCACCAGTAAGTAACACCTAGCTCACCAAAACGCAGATACCCCGAGTTTAATTCCAGACATGGTAAAAATCGTAGAAAAGAATTTTCCGTTATTTACTATGGTCTTGGATCGGGTCCAGAATTATCCGTTGTATATTACGCATGAGACAAGCGTAACTTGGTTAACTTGGGGATACACAACCTGTGTATTTATTTCTTTATTTCATAGCAGTACCAGCAAATCTTCGTTCACATTACCATGACGATGTATTTGTGAGTGACATGACAAAGGGCGCGATTTTCAAATCAAAAAAGGAACTAAATAAAAGAAATACGAGTTAGAAATGTAATTCTACAGCAATAAAGACATAAAAAATTGACTCTTATTTGAATTTCATGCATATTCCTTATTTATATCGATACGTTATCTATCTAGATTTATTTCTGGTTATTACTTTTTGATATTATATTTTTAGGTGTTGGTCCCGTGCCTTGGATCTTAGTAGGTGAAATGTTTCCGCTGAAGACAAAGTGCTACGCCAGTGGTATAAGCTCGTTTATGTGTTGGCTAGCCGGTTTCATATGGACTAGGTGGGTATCAATTTGCTTGTTTTATCCTGTACCCAATATTATTGTCAATACTTTTTTATTTATTTAGGCTTATGGCTTGGCAGCTAGGCCTTTAAGCCAGATCTTAGACTATAATGTAGTTTCTTCATTTTTTTAAGCCTAAGTGTAGCATAGCTGAACTGTAGGTTATCAGCTGGTGCCATTCAACGGAGTTCTTGTGACAACTCAAAAGGGCACATTTGACTGTACAGTTCACATTTCTCACAAAACACATAATTACTACTCAAAAACTATCAATATCCTACAACTATTGTTCATTTTAGAAGTAATTTTACACATTTTTAGAAAATAAAACTGCACAGCACAACATCTCCTTTCAGTTCCCGCCAATAACTCAACACCGCGTTATTATGCACCCTTGAGCCCATATTAGATGGTTCATTTCTGTCTTTCAAGTCGGATGAATCAACCAAGTGATTCATTTAAACATAAACCGTAATCATTCAATACTGCCGTGTTCTTTCAGTTCTGTGCTTTTCAACCATATTGATACAATTTAGTTGATCCGTTACCATTACATCGTTACTAGACTCGTGCTTAGACGCAATAATAAATGGGTTGAGACTTGGGGCCATAGGGACGTGAGGCTTTTCAACTTTATCAAGACCTTTCAAGGCGAATGAAAGAAGTCTCGCGTGACCAAAGGGCTAGCCTATATTTAGGGCAACGGATTAGCGTTGCCATACAACGTGGGAATGTGGCCAGCATTTTGGGAACGCTCCCCAACGAAAGCGATTTGGAATACGTATTTTACTTGTAAATATGTTTATCCGTGCAGGAACGGAGAAAGAATTCAATTTCCTGCAACCGGGCGGCTTGTCGTAAGAGGCGACAAAACAACCCACAGCCCGACTGGATGGCTACCATCCCTGGTCTTAAGTATGTCGCCATAACAACCTTGAGTTGTGTTCCGGCATTAGTGACCAGGTTCCAGTCTTCCTTAAGAGAGCAGCAGCGCATTTGTAGCACTTTTGGTGTTGCAAATGTCCATAGGCGATGGTAACCTCTTTCCATCAAGTGGGCCGTCTGCCTGTCTGGTGACCTCCTGCAATATTTTTTTAAAATTTAATTTTTAACCTTTTTTAGTACGGTAGTTTAATTTTTAAAATAAATAAATAAGTTACATACGACTCTTTTAACTTTCAGGTTTTTCCGTGACGTAGCCGCGTCTTACGGGATCTACACTGCTTTTTGGATCCTGGCAGTGTGCAGCGGGATTGGGTTCATATTCTCCATAACTCTTCTGCCAGAAACTAAGGGAAAGACCTTTGACGAAATACAGGACATGTTAAATAATAGGTAAGTTTATATGGAACGATGTTCGTAAATAGGTGCACGAAGATCAAGTCCTAGTACTTTTGTTACTTACTTAGTTAACCTTTTTTCAATCTCATGATCATCTATGCAAATGAATAAACTTGAAGTGTCTGTTTGTAATGTCAAAATAACAGCTTTTACTAAATGCAAGTATATACGGTACTTATATAAAACAATCAATGTTTATATCTTTTGTCAGTCTGTCTGTTTGTTCCGGTTAATCTCTAAAACGGCTGGACCGATTTTGGCGGGACTTTTACTGGCAGATAGCTGATGTTATAAGGAGTAACTTAGGCTACTTTTTAGGGTTCCTCGAAACAATCCAAACGGACGAAGTCGCGGGCACAGCTAGTACACAATATAAAGAAAAAATAAGTAAAATTGAAGTGTCTGTTTGTAATGTCCAAATAATAGCTTTTATTTACTGGTCGATAGCAAATTTAATGTAATAAAATGTGTGATATTTTTTATATCGGGAATTCCGCGGGAACTTTCCCGGGAGCGGTTTGAACTTATTCGCGTACTTAAAAATTTGCTTATTTCCGACATAGTTTTCACTAAAACAGTAGCTTACATTCTTTTTCAAATGCTCCGGTATTTTGTGTTCCGGGAATGCCGCGGGAATTTCAAGTCAAGCGTAGACGAAGTCGCGGGCATATACTAGTACAAAATAAGAGTTCCTGTGAAAGAGACAGTTTATATTATATATATATTTTATTTTGCAGGACAAAGGAAGAAAAACCTGCAGAGGCTTAATTTTCAACTTTTAATCCCAGTTCTGTATAATAATAGTCCTTATTTCAAGTCATAGACCCATAGTTATTTACAAAATATGAAAGATATTATACTATATACATAAAAAAATGAGAATTACAAAATAAATTAAATCGTTATTTCTTATTCTGGTAGCCATTTCCTCAACATGAGTTCTTCCAGATTATGCGATACAATGTTCAAAATATTATTATTGGATCATCAAATTCTTCTGCAAAACGAAGCAATTCGGGTTCTCATTATAGAGAAGAGAAGAAGTCAATAAAAGAGGTGAATTTATTTGTAAAAATTTAAAATGATAACTTTTAACGAAAATTGGGTATTAAACAGTCAATTAACCGAGACACTTTTTATCATCATACATGTCGACACAGCCTCCTCGATTTTGTTTGAGAATACTATCTTATGACATCACACGTCACTTGCGATCAAGACTCGATCGATCCTCACACGTCAACGAGCGCGCACCATACATACTTTCAATTTGTAATACCTACCAGTATAATTAGTGGTCGTGCAATAAACATATATCTACATAAACCGTTCATCATACATGTTCAAGCGTCAATTTACAGTCCACCAAAGTACAACCGGAGTCTCAACAGGCCCAGGCCTTTACACTCCTAATAATTATAGTTTTTGAAATGTTATCGTTCCATAGCCAACACACAAAAGCAGTGGACTTGTCAATTTTACAAAGAACCCTTAAATATGTATGGACCGATAAGCATTGCTAATTTTTATCATTACATTCGTAATCTTAAATAAAAACCTAAAATAGTGATCCAATACTTTTATTCACATAAATCATAAATTTCTTACAATATAACTTTATTTATTATAAAAAGACATTTACATATTATCTCTGAAACTGAAGTGGACAAATCCTCAAACCCAACACATCTTTCCCGATCTCTGCAACTCCACAAACTGGGCACAATTTCCCTTTGTGCTCGGGCAAGTAACTGGCACTGCACAAAGAACACTTCTCTTCAGGTTTCCCTCTATAAATCGGTTTGTATGAAATCCCACAAATATTGAAAGGATTATGCTCATCATATAACAACTGATGTTCGTCTGTGGGTGTTTTTTCACAAGCTTGCAGTATTTTTCTCGCTTGCTGTGCAACTTCGGGTCTTGGGCCAAGTTCTAATAGTCTTCTTGCGAATGATGCTGCGGTTCTATAGTTCTTTAATTTAAAGAACATGTTCAACGCTGTTCTGAGGGTTAAGATCTGATGCACTGGTTGCAACTTGCAATGGGTGAAATATGCTGCCATTTCACATGTGCGTTTTTGCTCGTCAAGTGTGTTCTTGGGCATTGCTGAAAAGAAGATATGAAAATTGGTAAATAAATTAACACATTCGTTTCCGATAGCGCGATGTTGAGTTTGCAAGCTCATGTTCAGTTCTCACGCGACGTCGCGTGTTTGACTAGATTGTTTTTATTGTGAATAATCAATATTATCCAGCCCTTGAGAACTCATTTTTGTTTAAAATGTTTGTTGCCATGTATTTTAGAAGATGTTTGTATTTGATATGGGACTTGTAGTTTTAGGTTTGTAGTTGATATAGGAGCTGTACAATAATGAGATGTATTAGAGCACAACAAAAAACAAAGAGAAAATTTTATTCTGGCGCGCTCTGGTCAACAGTAGAAACGAAGAATAGGGTTTTATATTATATTTTTTACTACTGTCATTAAAAATAGTCTTCCATGGTGTTGTTTATTTATATAATAATTTGGTTTTCTTGTTTTATTGAACTAATATATAGTCATTTGAATTTAAATAATTTCGAGTTAACTTTCTCCAATATATGACATGACAATGAATTTTAAACTCTTATTTTTTTTTATAAATTGTTGAATTTTGTTGAAAATATGTCGCTGAACTTAGGTGCACACAAGTTTATTGATGAAACCTGCGTGTGTTTTAGTAAAGCTATTATTTTCCCACGTTTAAATTGTGTTTATGCAGATTAATACCACAGAAACACTGCGTCGGGTTGTGGGGATAAAATATTAATTAACCATTTTAGTGTGGCGCGCTCTAATTACGTAGAATTTAAAGGGTTTTAAGACTTTTATGAGACCATTGTCGTCCTTATTATTAGTGTTTAACAGACATTAAAATAAAATTGCCTCATTTGAGAAATGTAACAAAGGTCGAAATCTAAAAATCAGTAAACTAAAATATACAATATTAAAAATCCAGATCAGGTATAGCAACAAGTGGCAACACTCACCTTTCCTAGCAGTTTCCATTTGCAAACCCAACAAATACTCCTTACAAATATTCAACAATTGCTGTGCTTCGGTCAATTCTGGTTTTGTTTCCACATGAAGTAAGGGGACACTGTGAACTATATGTTGCAATTTTTCTACTGCCTCCGTGAATTTACCCGCTGTCGTTAGTTGGTAACACTGTTGCAGATGTGTGACGAGGTCGTTAAGTTTTAAAGCTGGAAAATGTTTTAAAAAAATGAGTAAATATTTAGTTAAATCAGGTTTTACTAGTTTTTAGAGTCTGTAAATTTAAGTCCATAGCCAAATTACGCTTGTGTTATGGATAATATACAGTGGATCACTTTGGTGTCGTTGCTACAAACATACCACAATAACGGAAATTTCGTTTATGGAATTTACCAAGCCAGAAATCGAACCCGGAGCCTATGCATTCCACTAAGCTCTGTCGGTAAAAGTTTAGCCCACTCAAACATGAAGACCGTCATATGCATATACCTACAAGTTGGCTGAGACTTTTGCTTGAAGACTGTTCTAAAACTAGAACATTTGTAATACACGAATCAAGCAGGGCCCATATATTTAAAGACGAAAGGCAAACAATAAATACAGCTCTGCAATTTGAAAACCAAACAAATACACTTTAATAAATTTTAATGCCTTTTAATTATCTTAATTTTAAATTATAAAAGATACAGTTAACAGAAATAAATGTTTACAATACATTAGGCGGTCTTATTCGCTATTGGCAATTTCTGTCCGACAACCTTTGGATGGACAAGAAGTTTGATAAGGACCAGGCCAGTCTTTACTCGGGGGTGCAAAGGGTGGAGGGCACCCGCGTACAGAGACCTAGAGGGCGCAAGCCGGTCACCTTATTATCTCTACCTTTACACCATACATAATCTGCTACCTTTGAAAATTATCTAAGATCATCTCAACTCGATCACTGAAAACATAGTGAATCGCCTATTAGTTTTTGTTACCGGAAAGGGGAGGAGGGCTGATTTTCGCATCCCCGCACTCAATATGGTTAAGACGGCCCTGGTAAGAACAGTGGTATGTTGCATAATTGCCACAACTAATTTAGAATCTTATAATAAACTAGCACATGCTCGCAACTTTATCTACACTTGAAATTCCCGCGGGATTCCCGGGACACAAAGTACCACAGCAATTAAAAAATAATGTTAGCTATCGTCTTTGTGGAAATCGTGTCGGAATAAGCAAATTTTTATGCACCCGAACAACTCCAAACCGCTCCCGGGAAAAATTTCCGCGTGATTGCCGAGTATAAAATATTACACATTTTATTACCTAAAATTTGCTATCGATCAGTGATAAAATAACATTGTAATTCGATTTTTTAAACCTGGCCACTTTAAATCATTCCCAGAAAAATTCCCGCGGGATTCCCAGGATAAAAATTTGCTATCAGCGAAAACCGCATTGAAATCGGCCCAGTGGTTTTTACGTGAATATCGAACAACCAGACAAGAAATTTTAAAAAAGCATGGTGTATTAATTTTTTTTTTAAATAGCTTCAATGTACAGACACGACATTTTTAGAATTTTATAATATTATAGATAAATACATAAATAGGTTTTGTAATTGCAAAGCTGCATACTTACTGACAACAGGTAATAAATCCTTCCCGCTCGCCTCCTTCCAATTCCTATGCAAATGCGCCGTGAGTGGAGGCACGGAGGGCAAAGCGCCGAACGTGAGCCTCGCTCCGGCGAACATTTGCACGAACGCCTCTAAATATGGCTCGAAATTCACTATGCCCACTTGCTCGTTTAGTAATCTACAAAATTAAATATTTTAATATTTGATTCAATTAATAAAATAAGAAAAAGTAACAAAACGTCAAAAAGAATTAACTGTTACGCTACCTCGCCTCATATAATTTAAGAGATATGTTTTTAACTAAGCAAATGAAAATATGAAATATACGAAAAATTTAATAAAATCCTACCTGAATGCGATTTCGAATTGTCCTGTAGCCACATGATCGTGAGCAGTCTTTAATTTACCAGACATGGCGATGCTAGGCCCACGCGTGGGCGCCACGAAATATTCGGCAGTCTCGTCACCGCCATCAATGTCAGCTACAAAAACAAACATATTTATTATTATTTTGCAATGAACAATATAATAAAATATAAGTATTTTATTATTGTACAATACACAGAAAACTTAAATGCGTTTAGAGAAATGTTAGCTACGCGAGCTTCCGCAGGTCCAGTCGAGTGGTAACGTTTATTACACATGACAATGTGGTGTGAAAGAGATGACATGCGAGTCCAGCTAGCATCTGAGCGAAAGCGCAACACTCCATCAAAGCTTTGTAGTACGAACACACTCGTGAAGCCTATGTTCTGAGCAAGGACATGTACGAACTTCAAAAACGTATTTAAGTTTTACTAGTGCTATAAACGTAAGAAATGTAGTAAAGATATTTTACCTGAAACAGGGGCAAGTTCTTCTGGCAAATCAAGGTCCTCGTCACCAACGTCCCATCCGCCATCATCGCAGGCGTCTTCTATTGGTTCCTCTCCTTCTTCCTGAAATTTCAACAATATAATATTGTATGTAAATGTGAAAACAACCTTGTATGTTACTTCTTTGCGAGTTTAAAAATATGGTACATTTTTAAAACCGCATAGAAGACAAACAAGTTTGGATATAGGATACTTTTTATCCCGGAAAATTGGGTTAGTTTCATGGAATATGAATTTAAATAGTAAGGACTCGTGCAGCTCCTCCTGCGAACGCACCTAAATTCATATCATTTAAAAAAAATAATGTAGTTGTAAATTAAAAAATAATGACATTTTATAAATAAAATGTCATTACTTTTTTCGTTAAATGTTAATAAGTATCACATTACATATTTAACAAACAAATCTATCAAATATAATAAATATCAGATCTGCTAAAATAAGGTATTAAATTTTAGTCAAGAAAATCTCCAAACAGTAGTTTAAAAAATGAATTTTTAACTACTATAATAGTTACGTATTGAAAGATGTTTATGAATTAATAATAAGTATTAAAAGAAGTGACATTTTCACAAATCATAACAATATATGATAATTTATATTTTATACTGTCTCTAAATCATTTTTTTAAACAGTATGAAATATTCTGAGACTCGACGGCGAGTGACGGGCCATATAAAAATTGGACACTCGATATCGCGTGATGAAGTTAGTAAGCGTACTAAGCATAAAATTACAATACGAATCACGAAGTGTTCACCTTGTTGGTATCTTGGAGTACGTCATCGTCATCTCCCCAAGCTCCTCCGACCTCGAGAGGCTCGTCGATGGCTTGTGCGGCCACAGCAGATGTCTCCCCACCTGCCCTGGCTCCACCGGCCACTTCGAAGAAACTCCTGGTATACGATAATATACAATTATTATAGAAAGTTAGACCGTGGTAGCTTACTTGCTGAAGGACTCGCCTTTCAAATGGTGAGGCTTCGATACCTGGCCGGGAAACAATGTACAGTCTTGAAAAAGTTCGCCAGTTTTTAAATTGATACATTTGACGTTCTGCGAGCACGTGTTACCATTTCAAACTAATACACAGAAAAATAAATTTAATTGTTTGACAATAAAGTTTAAAATTACTTAGATCAAAGTTGTTTGATTTTCCATCTTGTGTCTAAGAAAATTGTTTCGAGATGTGAAACCTTTTTATTGTTTTTAACTAATATTTATGATAAGCGTAATGATTATATCTTCTTTATTTCTGATGATTAAAACTATTGTTAATCTCAATGTCTGTCAGTGTCAACATTGCAATTTTCTTTTATACTAACTTGGATACAGCGAGCAAAGGCCAATTGGGTTGAGCTCTCATGACGGGCAAAGGCGGGCGGAGAAATACGGCTTCAGGGTTCGCTTCCGGGATTGGTAAACCCGCCGCTTCTAAGGCGGTTTTTAACTGTTCCGCTTCTTCGATATGTTTGTGATTAATCGCCGTTAAATATGCCAAAGATAACTGAAATAAAATTTATAAATAGACACACAGGTGAATTTTTCAAGTGGCCTCAATGGCTAAATCCGAAATTATAACATATAGCGAAAAATACTTAATGGAGTCTCGGGGCCAATTTTAATAAAAACTAAAGTGGTATCATTAGATTTTTGAAAAACCAATTACCCTGGTCAGGAATCTAACCACCTGATTTTGTAAAAAAAACCCAATAACTGTCTTATTAGTGTAACTTGTAAGGATAAATTTATATGAAGGAATGTCAAATAGAAAACTCTATCAATTAATCAATTATTTATATAGGATCTATCAATTATTGTCTATACAGGACAGATAAAATAGCTTAGGAAACACAGCCATATGTGTCTTTAAAAAAATCTTTAATGTAATTAGGTCTAGTCTTCTTAGTTAATAGTTCTGGTTTATTACATTCAGTTAGTATTAAAAATTTCTACTGTTGCATCACGTTTCATCCACTAATTTATTGATGTATAATTTAGCACAGTTAAGGCCATAGTAAATACATGAACGTGATGATGTATGTAACTGCAAGATATTAGATATCGGTGTTAGAGCTGTCGATAAGATTAGGCATCTGTATGTATCATCAAGTCTCTAATCTCATATAGATGTAAATATATAATATTAGAGATTACCCCGCGGCCCTGCCGCGGGTCAGACTCTACGCGTAGCTCTTGTATAAGCAGGCGTTAATACAGGTTATATTGTATTATATTTTTATGTCGGTGCTATTAGCCCTCGGAAGATTTACTTCATTTTATATCGCAAACTATCCCATCTCCCGGGATGAAAAGTGTCTATGTCCATATTCAGACAGGTCGAGTTACTATCGCATTTTTTTATAGATTATGAGTTTTTATATCTATAAACTTGAGAAATGATTGGTCTCCCATACAAACTTTAATCCCCTATTTCAACCCGTTCTAGTTTTATTTATATATCCCCAACTACCTCTCTATATACTACATAAACTATCAAATCTACCAAAACTATCAAAACTACCACAACTGCTAAAACTATTAAAACTGCCACAACTTCCAAAACTACCACAACTACCGTAACAACCGAAACTACCAAAACTACCACAACTTCCAAAACTACCAAAACTACCACAACTTCCAAAACTACCACAACTACCAAAACAACCGGATCTACCAAAAATACCAAAACTACCGAAGTTACCGAAACTACCAAAACTACCAACCAGAACTGCCAAAACTACCAAAACTAACACAATTACCAAAACTACCACATTTACCAAAGCTACTAACCAAAACTACCAACTAAAACTACCACAACCACCAAAGCTACCTAAACTACCAAAACTACCTAAACGACCAAACTGACCAAAATGGCAAACCACAAATAAAAAACTTATCCTAGTTTCCGGGATAACCTTTACATAAATCTATCCCATTATCCATGATGAAAAGTATCTCTTGGCCACCCTCGGTATTAAAATTACATATGTACCGAGGTTCAGCTAAACCGGTCCAATAGTTTTTCCACAAAAGGATAACAAACAGAGAGACAAATATACTTTTATACCGGAAACTATCCCATTTTTCGGGATAAAAAGTATCCTATGTTCATCCTCGACATCCAAAATATATATATACGGAGTTTCAGCCAAATCGGTCCAGTAGTTTTCCATGAAAACGGAACAGACGGACGGACGACGGACGGACGGACGGACGGACGGACGGACGGACGGACGGACGGACGGACGGACGGACGGACGGACGGACGGACGGACGGACAGACGGACAGACGGACAGACGGACAGACGGACAGACGGACAGACGGACAGACGGACAGACGGACAGACGGACAGACGGACAGACGGACAGACGGACAGACGGACAGACAGACAGACGGACAGACAGACAGACAGACAGACGGACAGACAGACAGACAGACAGACAGACAGACAGACAGATAAATAGATTTACTTTCGTATTTATAATATTAATAGGGATTTAATAATGATCAGAATATTGGTGTGCATATCACTTAAACGATAAGGTTTCTGTATATATCTAAGTCTCAATATAGTCTAAGTTAATTTGAGAATAATTAAGCAATAATTAGATCTAGAGTACAACACTCATCGTATTATTTTGTACTACCCTCTCGGGCAATTGAGCCAATGGTGCTTCACCCCATACAACGGGGTATCCAACAAAGACACACCACTCAACATATTTCAACCCACACACATCTTACTAACATTATAAACGCGAAAGTTTGTAAGAATGTATGTATGTTGTTACTCTTTCACGCAAAAACTACTGAATGGATTTTGATGAAACTTTACAATAATATAGCTTACACATCAGAATAGCTATAATTTATAAAGATATAGTGTGAATTATCCAAAATATAACGATTTTCCATCACCGCGCGGGTGAGACCGCGGGGCGCAGCTAGTACAAAAATAATTACTTGTCCGGCGTTTTTCAAGAGCCTTATCCTCTCGGCGACGTCGCCGAGCAGCAGAGCCCCTTGGAACTGCGCCGACGTGTCCTTGCGGATTTCTGCTATCTTCATCATTTTGCGCAACTTCTCCAAGTTTCCCGTTATCAAGTACAAGAAGGACAACTTGTCAAAGTTCTTCGTGCGCTGGTAGCACATTTCAACTATCTGTTAAATGAAAAATAAATAAAAACTTGATTTGAAGAAATAACGACGTAATTACATTCCTTATACATTATTATACACAGAGCATAATTTGTGAATTTGTACGCCGCATTTTCAACAAACAAGGTTTGCACTCAGCATATTGCTATGCCGGAATTATATCCGACACAAATGATTTTCAGTGTAAACCTTCCTTTTGGCATAAGATCAAAAACGACCCAATTTTGTGTAAATAAAAATATATGTAAAATTTGATTATTTTTAATATCGTTTTTTAATTTTTTTTTAAAGTTAGGTTTATTTATAGGATCGTCTTACCATTTATTACTTAGTTTATTTTCGTTTTTAATCTTATTTTTAAGTTAGTTCAGCCTTTTTGCCCTATAATAGTTAGACATATACTGTCACGAAACTTTTTGTAAATAATGATGTCTTCTGCAAAAACACTGCTAGCCAGATATTTATATAATGCGAAATTTAAGTTAAAAATAAAGTCTTACTCCCCATTAGTAAAACAAATAAATAAATATTAAGAAAACTAACAATAAAATATTGTTATATATGTTATAAAAGATGTTTGATTTTGTGACTCGGCAGGCAGGATACAGATGAATCTAGTTTTAATGCTGAAGCCGAGTTCCGTACTTTAATATTATAAAAAATATTTTGAAATTGTTTATATTCTTTTGTATTCAGTTCTAAAGTGTAGTGCAGCTAGCTTATATTTTTTTGTACATGTTTTATTTATGTTTGCTTGCAAGTAAACTGGCATACGGATCACTTGGTGGTAGGTGGCTACCGTCGCCCATTGACATCTGCAACACTAAGGGGGCCTATGCGTTGCCTACCTCGTTGAGACTTTATGTGTTCTTTCCAATCGGCATTTTATTGTACCCCGTTATACGTAACAGTAATTTCCAACCCAACGGTTGAATATACCTGATGATTCCCAGTAGTGAGTGCGGCCTGTGCTAGCTTGTCCCAAGCGGCCGGTTCGTCTAAGCTCTTGGCGGCTTCCAAAGCCACGTCTATGTTCCCGCACTGGAGTGCCAAGGAGAGCCTGGTGCGGGCGTCCTGCACGAAGTGGAGCGCCACTTCCGGATAACCTGGACAACATTGATAATCGCATAAGGGGTCATCATACTAACTTACGTTACACGTTAAGGAGGGAGGTGGGGGTCGACCGTGTGACAAGGGGGCATCTATAAAATAAGTCACACGTTAAGGGGGGAGGTGGGGGTCGACCATGTGTGATAAGGGGGCATCTACAAAATACGTCACACATTAAGGGGGGAGGTGGGGGTCGACCATGTGTGACAAGGGGGAATCTATAAAATACGTCACACGTTAAGGGGGGAAGTGGGGGTCGACTATGTGTGACAAGGGGGCATCTATAAAATACGTCACACGTTAAGGGGGGAGGTGGCGGTCGACCATGTGTGACAAGGGAGCATCTATAAAATACGTCACACGTTAAGGGGGGAGGTGGGGGTCGACCAAGTGTGATAAGGGGCCATTTATAAATTACGTCACACGAATTTCATGACTCTTTGACCCCTCCCCCGTTCTTGTCACAGCTGGTCACATTCGTAAGACTCCTCCCTCCCTCCCTAGTGTGACAGCATATATTTTACATCAAGAAATTATTAAGTTAAAAGTTTTGAAGTGTGACGTCGTGAAATTTAAGACTCCTCCCCCCTTTGTCACACTTCGTCGGACCCCCCCTAATTAATGTGTGACGTAATTTATGGATGGCCACCAAGTGGTGGGAGGGGTCCTAAATTTCGTGACGTCACATTTAAAAATCTAATATATTTAAGCTTTAAAACACGAATTTTGAACTATTAACGAAAACATTCAAAATATTATCAACTCTATCTGTATGAGTGAGTGTTAAATAAATTAAATTGAAGTAAAACTAATTAAGGAACTGCTGTTTTAATTTAATAATATCTTGATGTAAAATTCCAAAATATGTGATGTCACAGTAGGGAGGGAGGAGTCTCAGGAATGTGACCAGCTGTGACAAGGACGGGGGAGGGGTCAAAAAATCATGAAGTTCGTTTGACATAATTTGTGGATGGCCCCTAATATTTATATTGGTTTTCTTTATTGTTTGTAACAGACAAAGGGAGCACCTGATGAGAAGTTACCGCCTGTGGATGTTAACAATAACTAGGGAGATACAAGATTGTCAGCCTTAACACAATCCTGCAGTCCCGCAGTGGCGGAGCTTGCAGGACTCAAGAGGCATTGTGTTCGATGTTGCAGAAACCAATGCAGGCTGCAATGCAATAACATTCACAGTCCTGCTTTACGCGGTGGACTGCAATGCAGGACCATGAAAGGGTATTAAGGAACGCCTGTTCATTTTAAAGGGCAATTTTGATTAGTGTGCCAGTATTACATTTCCTACAGGCGCTAAATATATTAATGCACAATTTTTGTATCCACCGTCATAAATTCACTTAAACTGTGAGCTCATTAAAAGAAAAAGTTTTTTAACCGTTTCGACCTTTTATTTTGTCCTGTCTCTGCAACAATGAGTTTTTTTAGAGTGCGATGAGAAGATGAGATCACAGTATTGGCCATTCAAAAATGTTATGGGAAAAAATAATAATTCTCTTTCATGTTTTAAACTTATTCCAGAATCTCACCTTTTTCTTGTAAATATGCAATAATACTCTGTCCAACGAGTTTGGCTGTTCGCACCATGTGCAACACTTGGTCGTACTGGCGCGTGACCAGAGCCAGTTTGAACCTAAAAACAGACAATAAAGTTAAATAAAAATATCAGATATCGTAATAATTCCCATTCGAGCCATTCTAACTGCCCACCTAATGGAAAGTCGTTAATGTCGCCTATAGGTGTTTGCAACACCAAGGGCGATGCCAACGCGTTGACAGCATTTTAAGGTGGGATAGAGAGAATGAGATAAGAGGGTTAGATAAAATAAAATGGCCAGATTGAAAAAAAACTAATTCCAATGCGATTTTATCAGTGATCGATAGCAGATTTTATGTGATAAAATGTGTTTTTATCTCGGGAATCCCGCGGGAATTTTCCCGGGAGTAGTTTCCAGGATAAAAATATATTTGTCTCTCTGTTTGTTATACTTTTATGGAAAGACTATTGAACCGATTTAGCTGAAGCTCGGTACATATGTAATTTTAATACCGAGGGTGGCCAAGGGATACTTTTATCCCGGATAATGGGATAGATGTAGGTAAAGGTTATCCCGGTAACTAGGATAGGTTTTGTGATTTTGTCCATTTCGCCCTCTCGGTTCATTCGGGGTCCACTCGGTGTCCACTCGGGGTCCACTACGGGTCTGTTCGGGGTCCAATCAGGGTCCGCTCGGGATCCACTCGGTGTCCACCCGGGGTCCACTCGGGGTCCACTCGGGGTCCACACGGGGTCCACTCGGGGTCCACTCGAGGTCCACTTGCTCCATGTTGTCCATGTTGTGTATTTTGTCAAGTTTTGTCATTTATGTAGTTTACAGATAGACGGGGGATGGTATAGTTTGCGATATAAAATGAAGTGAATCTTCCGGGGGTAAATACATAAAAATATTATAGAATGTAACCTGTACCGCCTGCTCTAAACAAAAGATGCGCACTAGAGGTTGAAGCGCGGCGCAAGCGCGGGATAAACTCTCCTCATATCGCAGCTTCGTAGAACGCTACGTGTGATACGAAGCTACGATCACTTACTATGTGAAATTATCATAGTGACGTCACACGCGCGCTTTGCGTGTTTTCGGTCCTTGAGTACTTTGAGTTCAACATTTTATTTTTAATTAATATAACTTTATAATTACAGCAAAAAAAATGTTTGTTATAATACTTATATAATATGATCTTTCCATGTATTAAAAAAAAAGAATTCAAATAACCAATTGTCATAGCTTTCTTCCATGATAGTAAATAATCACCTGTATTCCGTTGGATCGATAGTAAGCACTTTGGGTTTGCACTCTCTATCCAAACAGACGACTCTTGCGCCCGTTTCTGTGGTGATTACTTTCATGGCATACACCGGAACGTCCAAAGTACGAATTATACCGTAGTCCCTGTAAAAAACAGCCACATTGTTATCTTATTAGAAAACTAGGTGACCCGTGGCCACATCGCTGGACGCTGCTCGAAATAAGCCAACATATAATTGACTCATGGGAAAAAATTATCAAGCCCATGCCCACGAGAGAGCATGTCGAGCTTCTAACGCCGTTTTATCGTAAACGACATTTAGACCTAAGTATATTTTTTGTTGCAAAAGTTATTTTAAACTATTATTTTATTTTAAAACTTTCTGTTTTAGTTAAATTAGACCCTACTAAATAAAAAACAGAGTATTAAAACAAAATAATAGATTAAAATACCCTTTGCAACAAAAAATGTGCTTAGTTCCAAATGTCACTTACGATAAAGTGGCGGTAAAGGCTCGATGTTTGACCTGGGACTTATTTATTGTTTAGTCAGCGTACGCTGATAAATCAAAGCATCGGCTCGTTTTTTTCGGAATCGATATTTCATATTAATATATTTTTTTTTAAACAAAAACGATTTCAAACTAGAAAAACAGAAATAATATTTAACCGACTTCTTTCTACATTTTGAAGTCAATAGTACCAAGTAAAATATGTTAAAAAAAACAATTTGCAAAATATAGTAACTTTAATGATTAAGTTTACACCAACTTAAAAAAAAGTAAACAAACAATAAAAATCACGATCTTTTTTTCAGTCGGCCGATTGGTTTTGGGTTTTTTCGCTTATTTAAGCAATGTGGACAGCAAAGTTTTTTTTATTTTTTTTATTGCACGAGTTCAGCAGTCAGGCAGTCGGCCCACTTGATGGATAGCGATTACCATCGCCTATGGACATTTGCAACACCAAAGGTGCTACAAATGCGATGCTGCTCTCTTAAGAAGACTGGAACCTGGTCACTAATGCAGGAACACAACTCAAGGTTGTTATGGCGACATACTCTAGACCAGGCGTGGTAGCCCTCCAGTCGGGCAAATGCCCTACCACCTGGCTGTGGGTTGTTTTGTCGCCTCTTATGACAGGCCGCCCGGCCGCAGGAAATTGTATTCTTTCTCCGTTCCTGCACGGATAAAGCAAAGTTAAGAAGAATAGAAAAATATATATTTTATTATAAACTAAGGTAATGGTTTTTGACAGATTTTTTAAATATGGCAAGTGATTTTGTTTTTCTGACATCTATGGGTTAAGAGTACCAAAGGCAAAAAGCCTGCGCGACGAAGGATTTGGAGTAAAATGTTGAAGAATGTGCAGGTGCCTTTAACGGGAGGTTATTAGAGGAGCGCAAATCGAAAGTGTGTGATGTATTAACGAAATTGTTACATTCCTTAAGGAAAGGTAAGGGAGGAAAATATTTGGTTTTTATAGGCATTTATTGCTGAACGGCAATTTGGCGATTGACATCCATGAACTGTCGACTCGGCAATAAATGCATAATAAATAGAGTTGCAACCAGAGCTTCAAAACGTTATCAATTACCATTAAAAATATAATTACCGGTATTTTTGAAAATGATACTGCCATACCAGTATATTTTTTTATCATTACTTAGTAACTTTCTTGATTTTAATGTTAAAAATCGTATGTATAACGTTATACATATCGGTAATTTTTACGTTATTTCAAGCGACGTTGCTATTTTTAAGAATTGGCTTTATTGCGACTGCATGTTACCGAAACAATTATCAAACACAACTCTAAATATTACGCGCTCTTAGCACAGTGCTGTTTGATAATCTTTGCGAGTGAAAGAGAGCGACGATGGTAACAAAACATAGTTATAACGTTAAAATTACCGATAAAAATAGTATTAACGTTTTATTTTTTATCGGTATAATGGCTAGAAATAACAGTAAGTTTTATAACGATATTTATTTTTTACCGTTATCTTAAGTTAGCAAAAAATAACGATACCACATTTTTACCGGTATTTCAAGCCCTGGTTGTAAAAGTCGGTTTTTTGTGGATCCTGCGAATTGAATAAAAAACACTCACCCATCCTTACAACAGTACTTGATATGATTAGCAGTGGTATAAATGAAGACTGGCTGCGGAGTTGAGTCGTCGAAGGCGCCGGACTTGACTCTGGCACCTTCGGTGATAGAGCACAGTTGTTCCAACTTTTTAGAGCACAGCATCACTGTGTGTTTAGCTAGTAGAGCTACTAGCGACATGTCCGAATTCCATATAGCGTACCGGCATTTTGCTATTTTCACCTGTTTGATATACGGAATATTAACCACTATTAATTATGACAATACATGAAAGTATTTATAAGGAATGGAAAGAGTACTTTGATTTTGCCTCAAGAGAAAAGGGCATATGGTATAGAACATTGCAAAGCGAGCCTCCTCGTATTCCCTGGTTTGCTAATACTAGCTATGAAAGACGGCTTTATGTCTTAGCTCATAGATTGCGCTCCGGTCACATTACACTAAATAAATTCTATCATCTTGTGGGAAGGAGCAATACTCCAAATTGTCTGCAATGCAACATAGCGGAAGACGTGCAGCATTTGTTAGTGGAATGTGTTCGGACCAGAGACGGCAGGAAGGGGCTGGTGGATGCTCTGGGAATTGATTTGATGGACGTGGGTGTTTTTCAGAGCATTTTGTCGCGGCCACAGTCTGCTGCGGCTCTTGTAAATTACAAAATAGTGAAACCATTTATATAAATTTGTGTAATTGTATGATTAGGGTAAGCTGGGGCTGACATGGTGACATCATCACTAAAAGCTCCTAAATAAATTAGATAATAAAAAAAAACAATTAATTATGACTTATAAGAAACCATTTGTTGTACGCAGACTGCCATACATTTACTTAAATAATTTTATTTTTTAACCGACTTCCAAAAGGAGGAGTTTCTCAATACGACTGTGTGTGTTCTTTTTTGCACGTTTCTTACGCGATTTCTCCGTCAATTGTGGCCGATTTTCATTTTTTTTCTTATTAGTCTATACTCCCGAGGAGGTCCCGTGGTCACTAGGATTTGTTGAGTGGATCACAGGGAACACGAGAGCAGCCCTTGGTGACGTGTGTCTACACCGATGAGTGCATCCTACGCGTTCCAGTAGTACAATTTCTACACGCGCTTCATATATTATTTCTAAAGCGATTCAAGTATTTGCGCAAATAAAAAGAAAAAAAATATTTTTTAAACAAAAATAAAACCGACTACAAAATAAAAAGCAAAAAATAAATATTTCACCGACTTCTTTACACAACATCTTGAAGTCGGTGCGAAGTAAAACAAAAAATTTCATATTTGCAAAATAGTTGTCGTTTTTTTTTTTATTTTACTTTACATCGACTTCAAGATGTTTTAGAAAGAAGACGGTTAAACATTTCTTTTTTGTCTGAAGTCGGTTTTGTTTTTGTTAACAAAAAATATTGTCTTATTTTTAACCTGGTTATTTTTGTTTCTAAGCATAATACCTGTTGAATCTACCGAAGCTTATGTTTCCTCGGAATTCTCTATTCTGTGCTATTTAAAAGGCAGAGTTCTGTTGGTTATTCTAATTATTTGAAGCCAGACAGCCAAACAAGAAACATGGGTTTTAGTGAGTATATTAGGTTGGGGAAAAAGTTTCTTCGCATTTTATATAAAAATTCAAAAGGTTTTTTATAAAGTTTATTTACATTTGACTAAAGTATGTAGGTGCCATTTTGTTGGATAACTTTTTGCCATCTTGTAGGTAGGGACGTGATCCCATCGCTATAAAAATTTTGGGGCTTCTGATAAAAAACTGCGACAAGTGGTTTTGGCAGTCCTCTCGTGATGTTAACCTGACACTGCCTAAGGAATTCTGCAGAGACCGAAACACGTGAAAATCTGAAGGTGCAAGGTCAGGACTATACGGCGGATGCATTAACACCTCCCAGCCAAACTCTCGTAATTTTTGCTGAGTGGCTAAACATGTGTGAGGTCTAGCATTATCATGGTGAAAAACCACACCCCTTCTGTTGATTAATTCCGGCCGCTTTCTTTCAACTTTTTGCTTTAATCTTATCAGTAGTTCGCAGTACAGTTCAGAATCGATGGTCCTGCCTGGCAGTAACAGCTCATAATGAATAATGCCCTTCCAATCCCACCATACACACAGCATCATCTTGTTGCGAGTTAACCCGGGTTTCGCCACAGCCTGTGAAGCCTGACCGGCCTTTGACCACAATCTTTTTCGCACGTTCTTATCGTACGTGATCCACTTTTCATCACCAGTTATCAGCTTCTTCAAAAATGGTTCGGTTTCATTACGTCGTAATAAAGAATCACAAATGAGTACACGGTTCATTACGTTTCTTTCAGTGAGCTCATGAGGCACCCAAATATCGAGCTTTTTTTGTGTACCCAGCATTTTTCAAATGCACCAAAACCGTTTTGTGGTCAATTCCTAGTTCTCCAGCTACATCGTAACTACTAATATGCCGATCTTGCTCCACTTTTTCAAAATTGGCATCAATTTTGTCCGTAACGGGGCGATCAGAGCGACGTGCATCTTTGATATGAAAATTTCCGGATTGAAAACGCTTAAACCAAATTTGCGCTACTCTCACAGATACTGCATTAGGTCCATAAACATCACAAATTTTGTTTGCGGCATGTGTTGCATTTTTACCTTTTTTGTAGTAAAATTTTAAAATGTATCGAATTTCTTCATTAGATTCACTCATTTTAACAATAAGAAAAACAAATGAAAATCACACATTTTCCTAATTTGAATTTTGAATTGTCTTCTTTAAAATTAAAACTTTTTAATGATACCAAAACCAGCCAGATACAAATGGTATAGCCAAAGAGATCTTATTACAAGTTCATACATACTACATGCGAAAAGACTTTTTCCCCAACCTATTATAATTTTTTTATTTGACTATAACTTGGTAGTAATTTCTGAGCAGTCATAATACCGGTTTGTTACTCTGTTCATTTTATACTTGAGACTATATTCATGTAAATTAAATCATCATTCATATTATTGCGAATTACCTTTTATTTTAGTAAATCTCTGAGATAGTAAAATAGCTACTAAAAATAGTTTAATTTATATTTTATTTTATGTTTTCGGATTTATCTTCCTGTATTAATTGGTACTAGTGGTCTATAATATTAAAATCTTACATAACTACCTGTCGAAAATATTTACTGTATTAAGGGCAATTTAGACGAGACTCCTTTCATATCCATAAGGCTGCGCGCAAACGGGCCACCGTTCACAGCTAGCGATGCAGGTGGCCAGCTACAAGCAATTCACACGCTTTTTCGTGCATTTTGTAGGGACTCGCCGCACACGTGTGGCCGGTAGCCCATTTGCGCGCAGCCTATGTTTTAAAATACAAAGCACGAAGATCCTTTTGAGTCACTATACTAATTTTAATGTAAGTAATAACAGCATTTTTAAATGTTATGAAACAATTTGTTAAAATTACTCTACAGTATCTTTAAGGCTCCTATTGCCGCAAAAGGTCGAAAGCGGGGTGCAAACGAAACCGCTTTTCGTTGGTAATTACTGATCAATAGTTATTTTAAGTTAAGAACATACTACTCCAAATCAGCTCCAAATTATTGACATGAAACCATTTTACTCCTTCAACTCCTATCAAAGCAGATAAGAAAATATCTATATCTTTATGAAGGAGACATAAATAATTCGGTTGTATTATTTTTTAAATACTATTTTATTTTATTCACAATTAAATAATAACGAATCTGAAAAACGACCACGCCTATGGAGTCCCCGCTATCGCCCGAAAATTAGTACCAAAAAATCCTCAAGGACGTTGGCGTTGCTAAAAGGCTTAGTGGTCGAAATTCGACCATAAATCATTTAAATTATAAGTTTGAACATTATTAATGTTCTGTTGTCAAAGACTACTTCTATAATTATTTATTTTATTTATTTATAATCACTGATTTCGCCAAGGCCACACTGTTAATTTGACTTTAACAATAAACAAAAAAGTATATATGTGTGTGTGTGTCAAAGACATATAGTGTGTGTAATGTTTTTTTTATTGATTTAATGTATTTTTTATGCATAATTTTAAAAAAAATATATTAGTATTCTACACTCCTCTATATAAACAACTAGTTGATACCAGCCCGCTTCGCGTGTCGTATAATACGTTCTTAGCTGACCTCTACTGTGCGAAAGGAAGGTCCATGCCAAATTTTAAGTCTATAGGTATTATAGTATTATTCCTGAGATATCGTGATGAGTCACTTATACGTGGATCTCAATTATATTTATATAAACTATAAGTGTGCGAAATTACTCCTCCATCCGCGCAATTTTCGTAAAAAGTGGTACAAGTTTTTGCTTCACGTATTAATATATAGATATGTATGATATTGTTATGACCTGAACGCCGACAAAACACAGATTCACACCTGCATACCTGTAGACATTTTATTACCTTTTCGGCATTTGGACTTCTTTTGTTCACTTTGTGTTTAATATTTGTGATTAGAAAGAGAGCCCATTGTGTATTGTAATCTTTTATGGTAGTCATTAGTCAGATGTGATTCTAAGAAATTCGGTCCAGGCGGTCAGGCAGACATATTGCATCTGTGCTGTATAAAGCAATGCCCCACTGGAGAAATCGACAGTCAAACGATAACCACAAGCGAAGCAAGACTTGTGTACATTCGGTAATCTATTTAGTGACAGACTTTGCGCGTGTATTTGAATTACGATCTCCTGCATTACATTTGGACTTATTGCGATCGGTTATATTTGTACCTGCGTTATACGTGTTTGTATAAACTCTAATAAACTCTATAGTAATTCTAACGGCATTTTAATTCGAGTCTCGCGATTCGTAACAATATCATATACTGTGTAAGTGTGTACTTACAGAAGCAATAGTTCTCTTCTGTTGGACGTCCAAAAGTTGTACAGAGTCAGGTTCCCTCAACAGCAGCATCCCGGTGCCGGCGTACATGATCTCCTCGCACGTCGGCGTGGATATCTTCTTCGACACCTCATTCTTCAGGTTTTTGATCACTAACTGTAGATATAAGAAAGGTATTTCTCTTATATTTTACTTCGTCTATGTCCATAGTGCCACTGTCGAGCACATAATTCAGGTGTGCAAGTTCAAAACCTAGCAAGCGTTCCCCATAAATTTTACAACGTATCCCAAAAAAATACAAGAACTTCAAAGATATGCTATTTCAAAACTATTTATTATGCTTATTGGAAATGATATCATTTTTTTGAAGTGATATACTGTCTTTCTGTCACGAAAAAGCGTTACGGCCGCGTGGAGGAGCGGCATAAATTTAGACTAGACGTGGTGAGTGGCGGCATAATTTTAGAGTAGACTATGGAAGCGTTTTTTGGTTCCGGATCGAATTCAGTTTTTTTGTTTGATAAAATAAAATATGTGTAAATAAAAAATGCATTCATTAAAATGTACCTAACCTAAACAAATCATAATTTGCAGTAAACCTGCGAAAAATCTAAATGTGTGCTGGGACACAGTAGAAGTGAAACTTCAACGGACAAGTGGAAAAACAAATGGCAACAGATAAGTGGCCAAATGAATCGCAACAAAATTTTAACTTGAAGAATTTTTGAAATATGTCGAGTTGTTTTTGAATTTTTCGCTACAAACATACAAAAATACAAATCATACATCTTTATAATAATTAAGTATATAAGTATAGAGTATAGATAGTATAGATTGACTATCAACCAACCCATTGTTTCTCAACCGAGTCGCGGCCCTTGTGGGGGTCGCATTTGTTATTAAATGGGGTCCAAGTCTGTTAACAAAAGTAAGACCTATATACAAATGAAAAGTATAAATAAATAATCAATTAAAATATTATTATAATATTATAATGAAGGGGTGGCGAGACTTTTTACTTAAATTTCTAGTTTTTTCGTGGGTCACGAGATAAAAACCGTTGAGAAACAATGAACTAGCCTATTGACGGCAAACCTTATAAATAAATCACCTGGTTGTTCTTCTCCAAAGCTGCGAATCTGTTTCTCGCGACCCATATGGCCGTGGTGGCCGAACCACGCGCGGGCTCGGAGGGGCTCGTCTCGCCCCCCTCTTTGGGGGCATTATACAACTCGTACGTGCAGGTGTCACCCACACGCCAGTTCACCAGCACGCACCACTCGGCGTGGTTCAATGACATGCTGATTGCAGGAAATCGTTTAGATTATAATTTTTACAATTGTTAGTTATTTCAATATTTGATAAATTTATTTCCAAATTAAACTTTAAATAAACATTATTGGAACTCATTTTTATAACGAACACTATTGTAAAATAATCATCTTATCTTATAATAATATAGAAAGCTGAAGAGTTTGTTTGTTTACTTGAACGCGCTAATCTCAGGAACTACTGGTCTGATTTGAAAAATTATTTCAGTGTTAGATAGCCCATTTATCGAGGAAGGCTATAGGCTATATATCATCACGCTAAGACCAATAGGAGAGGAGCACCAATTAAGAATATTTAAAAATCGGGAGGTTTTTTAACTTACTTTTTTTTTAAACTATTCCACGCGGACGAAGTCGCGAGCAGAAGCTAGTAATTAATAAAGGGCAACCTTTAAAAATATAATATGGCAACACACCGGTTCCTAAACCGAGTTCTCATTTTTGGGACGACACCAGCCCAGAGTTTAGTCTATTGCAAATTTTAAACTGGTACTAATTCCAGACTAAAATAGTGCAAGCGTTTTTCCTAGCTAAAACTGCAAGTAAATTACTATTTCCACCAACATCGCTTTTTACTTTAATTATCATAATTCTATTTGTCTATTAATTTAAAACATTTATTCTATATCTTTTATGGATAAATATAATATGCTAAATAAATAAATATAATATGGAAGGCTTCATACGTGCTCTTTATTTTTAATACATGTGTAATGATGTTATCGTTGTTTCTATTCATTCATTCATTACAAAGCACGTTTTATAGAAAAATAAGTACTATAACTCTCCACTTATATAACTTTTAATACAATCGTTTATTTTAGTAGTTTGCACCCGTAAAGTCTGCGGTAGAACCGTCGCTAGTCAGAAGTCATGGTTTTCAAGCTCTGACTACCGACACCCAACACGACTATGAAATATATACATTTAAAAAAAATAACTATCAGTTTCAAGTACTACACCAATTTATAGCGCCATATAGACTGCATCTTCTTGTCAAATTTCATCCATATAAACCCAGTAGTTCCTGAGAATTAAAACTGATAAACAAAAACAGACGAACAGACGGGGGGGTCGAACATACGAGTGCATCGAAGATAATTTCGTTTTTTGCCAAAAGGTCTAAGTAACCAAAAAAATTAAACATAAAAATTAAATGCTATTTTTATTATTGGAAAGGGCGGCGCAAGCTAATTATCGCACCCCGGTGCCCATTTGTTAAGACGACCCTGGTACACGCAAACTTTAAATGCGCTTCAAGTGAAGTTAGTTTCGTAGATTTGCGCCGATCCAGCAAAATGTAAGCGTTTATTGCATCTTACATGTTGTGCGAAAGGGACGGAATGCGATTCAGTATACTAGCCGAGCGAGAGCGCAACACTCTTCTTTCTCCGCTCTGTCTGTGATCTTTACAACTGTGCTTTGCGTGACGTAAAAAAACTTCAAGGACGCATATATATTTTGCTCATATTATATTACTTGATAGAAAAGTCTATATCAAACAAAGGGCATAGTTGGGTAGATGACATAATATATTATAGTAAATACTAACATTATATTATATAAATATTAAGGAAATTAATAGTAAAAAAAGATTTTTAAACAAGTTTTTATTTAAAAGCTCTGTAAAAGAAAAAAATAAACTTTAAGTACATCAAACTCATCATTATGTTACATTATTAATTTCATATATTTGAAAAGCTTGTCGAGAGATTTTCTTGTGTAAAAGAGAACTCGCAACAGGCCATCATAATATTGAAGACTTTCAAGCGAAGTTTTGTAACCGACTTAACATGATGGCCTTTTTTCATTCTTATGTGGAAATATAAACTGAGTTGTAATTAAAACCTATAGTTGCGTTTTTTTGGGGTTATTTGAAACTTTAAACTCGACACATATTCCAAATATTACTTGAAATAAATAGCCCTCATCGCTTATATATACAAAATTGTATATCATCCACATACCTGTAAGGTTGGTGTCTTCCATTGGCCTTGATCTGCATGACTGGTGAATCGCGGTTCGTGCTCATGTCCAATTTGCGCAGTTGTCTAAAATTAAACCAGTTGCATATACAAAACCTATATCAAGACTAATATAGCATAAATATTTGTGTAATACAGATTTGTCGTAAGAGAATTCTGTCAATTTATACCTTCCAAAATGTGGTGGCATGAGCCAGATGGTGAACTCCATTTATGGCCGGCTCCTATATCTTAATATCCGTTCACTTGTCTTACCATCGGTTCAATTTTGACTTTATTTGTATGGAGCTTATGTAAAATTTTAGCCGATAGTAAGGTAAAAATGATTTTTTTTTATTGCATGAGTTCAACAGGCAGACAGCCCACCTGATGCAAAGTGGTTACTATTATCTATGGACATTTGTAACACCAAAGGTGCTACCAATGTGCTGCCGCTCTCTAAAGGGAGCTTGGAACCTGGCCACTAATGCAGTAACACAACTCTAGGTTGTTATAGCGGCATATTCTAGACCAGGGGTGGTAGCAATCCCGACGGGCAAATACCGAACCATCTGGCTGCGGGTTTTTTTGTCACCTCTAACGAAAGGCCGAACGGCCGCAAGAAACTGTATTCTTTCTCCGCTCCTGCACGGATTGAAGCAGAGCTGTCCGCGAATTAGTGCTCGGCAACAGCCACGCCCTGCGCTCGGCTCTGTTCGGCTCATGTCGGAAAATGCATAATGTTGCGTAAACAATTAAGGTAATGGAGTAATGAGGTAGCCCCTTAAATTGATCTGTAGATCATGCTCAATGTTCATACTATACCTGTCTTTAATGTAAAACAACATGTTGTTATGTATGGCGTAGGCAGGCCTTTCCCTCTGCAGCTTGAACAAGGTCATTCCCACGTCATGGCCTGCTCCGAACAAGTTCAACGTTGGATGAGCAGCTAGTACCCAGTACCTGTAAATTCGTTCCTTACATTAAATTCACTAAGGGTCGATTCATATACGGCGGATACGACTGATTGAAAGTTAAAATGTATCTACATAGTATCATTAATCCGGCACTATTGTAAAAACTAGGGGGGATTATTGGATTGTATAGAAAATTTAGTAATCTAATGTTACAGTTATTTAGTAACATAGTTCTTCTTGTCATGTTTATTTTTAAAGTTAATAATTAATTTTGTTATGTACCCTCTGTTTCTAAAGTATACAATCGGCCATTTCCTTAATTGAATAATAATGTTATATTTTTATTTATTCTGTGATTAGCGCCTGTTTTGTATAGAGTAAGTAGTTCTATATAATTTACAATGATTTTATGTAATAATATTTATCTCTAATATGTGGTTATTGTGTACAGATTATAATTCCAAATCTCTCAATTGTATATAGACGGTATTCACTACATTTTATTTTCATGTTGGCAGACGCGATAGATTTATACTGTGTTCGATTTATTTTATTACATGTAAAACTTTAAGTATAATATTTCATATAACATCTTATATAAAATATTATCTAAAATTTCCAAAGAATAATGTATTAAATTCTTGTCATTCATAACCCTTTAATTAAAATAGTTTATTAATTAATTCTCTGATTATATGTATTGTGACCAGTTGCTCTTCTTTTATTACCAAAACCCCTTCCAGGTTGTTGCAAGTATTACACTATAAAATTATAAAATTCTGTACATTGAAGCTATTAAAAAAATACAACTGGAATAGACTATATAAACCACGGAGAACACGATGCAATTTATTTTTAAGATTATTACTTGTCCGTTTGTTTGTTTGCTTGGGATTCACATAAAAAATTCGATTTCGATGCGGTTTTCGCTGATCGATAGCAAATTTTGTTAAATGTAATATGTGATATTTTTATCCTAGGCATCATGGATAAAAACTTTTACTTTACACCAGTCAAAATGAAACTTATTTACAGATTATTTTATAGATCTTGAAAATGATCAACCTCTCCATCTCCTTCTCCCTGCGGAACGTGTGCAGGCACGTTCGCTTCGTCATGTCCCAAACCCGGATGGACCTGTCCTCCCCGTTTGAGATTATCAGCTCGCTCTTGGCGTGGAACAGGACGCAGGACACGTTGTTGTAGTGGCCACGGCAGGCGTCCACTTCCCATGCCTAGATTTTAATTAATCAGTTATGTGGGTGACAATAAATTATAAAACAACAATTATACCTATAAAAATTCAGGTGTTAAAATACTGTTACCACTTTTTAAGAGATTTTTGAACGGATAGTTAACTGTCAACTTTGTACATGTCATTCTTGTCAAAGAAAAATATAACCTCTTTGAACTTGAATCGAGTTTGTATTTCTCCCGATTTTACAAATTCAGGACAAGAGGTTATAATCAGTTATCTACAATCTTTTAAAATATTACGATTAAAATAATTTAGATTACTGTTTAAGTAATAATACGCCATTGACTCATTAAGTCATTTGGAACATTTTGCATTGTATTGCAGATACTAGGACCCACAAAAAATTGGTTGAAAGGAGCAGAACTCCATGGCCATGACGGTATTCAATGACATAGAATTATTAAATTTTATATTTATATGAATCACTGTAGTTTGTTCATCCAAATTGAAAGACAGAAACGAACTGTCTAATATTGTTTGTAGACCCCCTGGCATGCTCTAGACCCCTGTCTAGAGCATTCCACTATAAGAAACTTGGGTTGTGTTCTGGCATTAGTAGAATGTTGGAACCTGACTGAACTGGACTAATTATGAGACTGGGAGTCCCATCTGCGAGTCCAGCAGCACATTGGTAGCATCTTTTGTGTTGCAAATGTTCATAGACGAAGGTAACCACTTTTTATCAGGTGGGACGTCAATCTATCTGCTGTACCTACTCCGGCAATAAACAAGTTTTTGACGGGACTCCAGTGACGTTATGCTACGCAGTTTTATTTTCAAAAATCACGGACATAAAAATAAAATAATGGCTTATACACTGATTTTTATTATTATGATTTATATCTGGGCTACAATGACAGCTGCGATCGACATTTCTTTATTTTGCAAACTTGGAGCGTAGTGTTGTAGTATAGCTCATACATAAGTGAATTGTTTGAGTCATTGATTCAACTGAGGTGAGTTATAGAAATTTTATAGGATTCAAATTAATGGTGAGTCGTTGATTCAACTTGCACAACTCACTTATGAATGAGCCACACTGCAACACTATGCTCTAAGCTTCCAACATATGAAACGATCAATCACAGTCATTTTCAGTCAGTCTCAAAGGGCGCGGGTTCGATCCTGGCCGGAACGCATGCACCACTTAGTCAGTTTTCTGATCTAATGTGCATATTGTTACAATTACCATGTGCTAACAACGGTGAAGGAAAACATCGTGATACAACCTGAACATCGAGATAACCCATGTGTCAAACCTGTCAAGCCGCCTTGGACTAGCGTGGCGTGTATACTGTCCGTTCCCCCTATAATGGGAGGCCCGAGCCCAGCAATGGGAAATTTATGGGCAGATATTATAATAATAATATTTTAGTCCAGATAATTAAAAGTCAGAGTGTAAGTTTATAAAAAATGTTTTAGTTAATGTGACTATCACCTATGCTACTATGAATACCAAGTACAGAACATTAAAGATTAAAATCCGTAATACCTTAGAATCATTCATCCTCCACAGTTTAACCTGTCTGTCATCAGCTGCCGACGCGATGAGCGGTAAAGTGGGATGGAAAGAGGCCCAGTTTACACCTCTATCATGGCCTTCCAACACGTGTTTCACCACAGCATCCGCCTGTAGGTAAAGTTGCTATTGAGCAACCAGTTGCAGTTAATAGTTTTGATATTAATAAATAAAAATAATAATCTGGTATAATATAAGTAAATTGGAATGTAGGAAGCTGTTTTCTGATGATTGGAAGGTTAGAATAGGATTATTTACAAATAAATATAATAAATATGTTCAAAGGATATTTTCCATTAGCTTATTTGGAATGGTGATTTAAATGTTCTAACTATTTGACAAGACCATACAGGACCCAGGTTTTTCACTGACAAGAAAAATTTAAATTACCTTCTTGTTACTCATAGTATAATGCATTGCAAATATGAAGTAAGCAAATAATTCGAGATACTTTTGAAGACATTTTAGGTCTTCAAAATTCAACTGTTCCTAAATAATATAAAATGAATCAAAGGAACACATACAAAATTTTGTGGGGAAAATCATTTTACTTCAACAAATTTTTGTGATAGTTGTTTTCCAAACACTACATTAATATAACACAATTAAAACTGAAGAGTTCCCAAAGGCATTACTGTAAGTAAATACATGTAATAGAGAATTGTGGATTAAATAGAGACAAGGTAATATATAATAAATATTAAAATACAATATTTTACAAATTATACTTTATAATGCAACTGATTAATCTATAAAGCCCATCATGCATGAGCAATAAACATAAGCTAGCTGCTCTTAAATGTCAGTATTATGAAACAATCCTATTTTTCAGGGAAAAAAACTATCTTATGTTTTCACTGTCGTTATATATATATACCCCGTCCAACGATTTATTTAACTGTTGATATTTGCACACCCAACAAGTTGCACATTTTTGACAGTAAATTTCAAATGTCACAATTGTCATACTTCATTGTTCCCAGTGACGTAGTAGTGCCTTCTGTGAGTCATCTAATGCATTGATTATAAACTATCATCATATTCTCTAAATTTAATCTTAATTAATCATTTAGAAACACAAAAAAACAGACTTATTTAGATTTAAAATCATACACTTGGTTTTATTTCACTTTGAAGTATAAATATATGGGTTATATGGCACATTTATTAGCAACACAGTATTCTTAGCAAATGTTAAAATTGATTAAAAGTTATCAACAAAGAAACTAGATTCTTATATAAAAACGAATTGGTAATGCTTTAGAGCATTATGAATTGATCAGTTCCTTATGCCCTTATTAAATGTAATTGGAAAAGTAAAATAAACCGTTGGACAAGGTACAAAAGTATATATGTAGCAAATTTTATCATAGTCAACCATAAAATAAGAAAATCACCTTCACTTTTGTATAATAACTAACTATTGCCCAGCACTCATTATCTTTTCTCATTTTTGATTGTCATTTATTACAATTCAATACAACTTCAGCGCCATCTATTGTGAATTATTGGGAGTATGACAAAAACTTTCTCATAAGTGAAAAAAACAATACAGTTTCAACTCAAATCACATGACCATTGAGTGAATACTTAAGAAACAAACACACAAATTTTAATTTTTATACAATAC
The DNA here is from genome assembly GCA_039645545.1 of Dendrolimus houi. Classification (NCBI taxonomy): domain Eukaryota; kingdom Metazoa; phylum Arthropoda; class Insecta; order Lepidoptera; family Lasiocampidae; genus Dendrolimus; species Dendrolimus houi. The sequence goes on from CM077139.1 coordinate 10,883,169, forward strand.
TTAGTATGTACCTATATATGAATTTGTTTTTTTATATTAAAAGACTCTTATTTAGACTATTTATAAATCGAGAGTGCAATGAATTTTATACATTAACAATTTAACATGATTTATGACATTGAAATAAAAAAAACTCAGTTCCTTTATATACAGAAGTCCCATGTCCAATAAGAGCTCAAAATAAGTCCCAAAGAAACATGACAAGCTGGTTACCCTCACCTTACCGAGTCATTGTGTCCCAATGATTTCAACTATACCTGTCCGAATAAGTCTGTTGCTTGTGGGTTTCGTAAATGATCAGCAAGTCCTGTAGGCCCCGGAGCCACACTCTTTTTCCTCAGTCCAGAGAAGTCCCAAACTCTCACGGACTGATCTAAAGAGGCGGACACAATAAGGTCCTCGGTTGGGTGGAATTGTGCACACATCACATAGTGATTGTGGCCAGTTAAGACGCTGATACACTGTCTTGATTGCCAATTCCATATTCTTATTGTCTGAAATGAATTTAATTATAGTATTAGTTTATGAGAGCTTTTACACATCAGGACTTATATCCAAAGCCAGCCTTAACCACATAAGTGCAACAAGTCATGCATTTGGTGCCCTTTTATATCCTACTACATTACAAACATGAAAGTTTTTGATGATATATGGAAGCATGTTTGTCACTCTCCCAGAAAAACTACTGAACAGATTTTGATGTAACTCCACAGTAATATAGTTTATACATAAGAAATTTGGCTAGCATGCGGGGCGGCCCGGGCTGCCTCCCGCCCCCCTAAAGCCGGCACTACTTAATTCATAAGAATCAAAATATTTCTTATATTTGTGATGTGATTGAGTATTTATGCCAGAATTAATGTAGCAAAAAGATTGTGCTGTGCCAAATAATTGGCAAGAGGTAAAAAATGGAAACACTTTTATACTATAAAATTAATAGTTTATTTTATTGCTCTCAAGTTAGTAATTTATCTACATTCTATTATTCTCCATAGTTAGTCATATAAAAATGTATGCTAGATATCAAAATGCTTAGTAATCTTATGGGATAACTTTAGAGGTATTGTCATTAGCGAAAATAGTTTCAATTAAGTTTTGTATATATCCAATCCATTCCATTCAGAACTATAATACACTCAATGCTCCAATCTGGAGGCCTAAATAATAAACATGTGTCTAGATATATTGGTAAATGTAAGACATAGCATAAAGTCCCACTTAATTTTGATACTTGTTATATTTGTAACACAAATCTGCAAAAGATGACACTTTAGGTCTGCCTCTTAATAATGGTTTTGACAACAAAAGTAATCATAGAATGCAAAGAACATAATTACGTAATATGGATATTAATTCAAACGGATGAGGCTAAATGGAACTCCCTGATTCTTAAATAGATCTCCAAAGTTCTTGTGAGAACCTCACAGAAATATCAAGCACCTATAAGAATGATGGCAGCATCTTACCTGATCATCAGACGCACTCAATATCCATGGATATTCATGATGGAAGAAAGTTGTGCGGATGTAATCTAGATGTCCCAAGAGTGTAAATAAGCATCTTCTCTGTTTATAATTCCACACCTAAAATATATTACATAAAATGTAATTACAATCAATAATCTAATACAATAAAAGAAAACTTAACTCACTTATAATAGGTTGGGGAAAAAGTCTTTTCACATATAGTATGTATGAACTTGTAATAAGATCTCTTTGGCTATACCATTTGTATCTGGCTGGTTTTGGTATCATTAAAAAGTTTTAATTTTAAAGAAGACAATTCCAAATTCGAATTAGGAAAATGTGTGTTTTTCTTTTGTTTTTCTTATTGTTAAAATGAGTGAATATCATGAAGAAATTCGATACATTTTAAAATTTTACTACAAAAAAGCCGCAACACAAGCCGCGAAAAAAAATTGTGATGTTTATTGACCTAATGCAGTATCTGTGAAAGTAGTGCAAATTTGGTTTAAGCATTTTCAATCTGGAAATTTTGATATCAAAGATGCACATCGCTCTGGTCGCCCTGTTACAGACAAAATTGATGCCATTTTTGAAAAAATGGAGCAAGATCGGCATATTAGTAGTTACGATGTAGCTGGAGAACTGGGAATTGACCACAAAACGGTTTTGGCGCATTTGAAAAAAGCTGGGTACACAAAATGCTCATGGTCAGGCCTCATGAGCTCACTGAAAGAAACCTAATGAACCATGTACTCATTTGTGATTCTTTATTACGACGTAATGAAACCGAACCATTATTGAAGAAGCTGATAACTGGTGATGAAAAGTGGATCACGTATGACAAGAACGTGCGAAAAAGATCGTGGTCAAAGGCCGGTCAGGCTTCACAGACTGTGGCGAAACCCGGGTTAACTCGCAACAAGGTGATGCTGTCTGTATGATGGGATTGGAAGGGCATTATTCATTATGAGCTGTTACCGCCAGGCAGGACCATCGATTCTGAACTGTACTGCGAACAACTGTTGAGATTAAAGCAAAAAGTGGAGAGAAAACGGCCGGAATTAATCAACAGAAGGGGTGTGGGTTTTCACCATGATAACGCTAGACCTCACACATCTTTTGCCACTCAGCAAAAATTACGAGAGTTTGGCTGGGAGGTGTTAATGCATCCACCGCATAGTCCTGACCTTGCACCTTCAGATTTTCACCTGTTTCGGTCTCTGCAGAATTCGTTAGGCAGTGTCAGGTTAACATAACGAGAGGACTGCCAAAACCACTTATCGCAGTTTTTTGATCAGAAGCCCCAAAATTTTTAAAGCAATGCGGTCACGTCCCTACCTACAAGATGGCAAAAAGTTATCCAACAAAATGGCACCTACATACTTTAGTCAAATGCAAATAAACTTTATAAAAAATCTTTTGAATTTTTATATAAAATGCGAAGTAACTTCCCCCGAGAACTTATATTTATTTATTTATATTGTATTCTACCCATAGTCCTCAAGACTATAAGTAGAATACTGAGCCTGTATGTTTCACACATTAAGAACAAAGGTGGAGTTATCCAAAAATTAGCAGTCTCCAGTTACATTATTATAATATACTAGCTGTGCCCGCCACACCGTCTGCATGGAATTTGTTTTCAAAATCCCAAATTTTGAAAAATTCCTCATTGGTGCTCTGCTCCTATTGGTCTTAGCGTGATGATATATAGCCTAAAGCCTTCCTCGATAAATGGGCTATCTATCACTGAAAGAATATTTCAAATCAGACCAGTAGTTCCTGACATTAGCGTGTTCAATCAAACAAACAACTTTGAGTTGTTTTCCGGCATCAGTGGCTAGCTTCCAGATTCTGGCTAGCAACACATTGGCAGCACTTCTCGTATTGCTAATGTCCATAAGCGACTGTAACCTCTTTCCATCGCAGTTGGGCCATCAGCCTGTCTGCTGTGCTTCAGGAATAATAAAAATTGTCTTTAAGCCAATTAAAAAGAGCTAAATGCTGCGCACCATATTTGAGTATAAAAGGATATTGACTATGTAATGAAAACCAAACACCCCCCTCCATCCCTGTAGCCAAGCATGGTCTTTTTAAGACCTCTGCCCCCCAACCCCTGAAGAGGTCATATAGTGTGGGTACATTCCTTTACATCAAATTTTAACTGTTATAAGGCAAATGAATTCATTGTTAGTGACATAGGCACCGCCAGGATCAGGTGCATCTGCCCTACACATTATACTATTTAGTTATTATTATTATACTCCAGCAACAACTTGAAGGATTAAACCTACATTTAGCATGTTATGAGATGTCAAGATGTGGAATCGCTCAACAATGGTAGATACAAGGCTAAGAGACTTGTGCATGTTTAGTGTTCATAGAAAAAGAGTAGAGGAGGATACCGAGTTTATTGACAAGTTTCCAACTTTAGACAGCAACCTACGCTCCTGCAGATTTTATTCAAACAGTAACTTAATTAATAAAATGTAATTTTTTTGATATAATTTTTTCCTGACAAAGGTGTGCAGGGCATCCCCTTGCACCCTGCTGCCAGGGCCTATGGTTAGTAAGGTATAGAGATCAGCCATATATCATCATAATATTATGTATGTAATCTCTCCCAGTTATAAGACCACCCATTGTACTTATCATGTAAAGTATAATATGTGTACAATAAAGAATATATGTGGGGTATAGATATACGGCACCTTGATTTTCAAGTATTTGGAGGGGTGGAGGGGGGCGGAGGGGAGTGGAGGGCGGCGGAGGGGGGAGGGTGGCGATGAATACTTACCCCTTCTGCAATCCCTATGTCAAAAAAATTTGTTCTTGAGATATTAATGCTTTCATAAATATAACTTCACTTATGTTTTTCACTAAAATTGCACTTATATCATAGGTCCAAAGTTGAAAAATCCAATCAAAAATCAACATGCATCTTTTTAATACAAAATAGTCCAAAAACACAACAAAGTTGTTAAAAATTGCAATGAAATAAAATATAACTAAGCAATTCATGTAAATAGCAAAAACAAGAAACATAAAATCATAGATAATACTTATATATTTTTATGAAGTTTATGGTTGGCAACCTCACCCAAGAATATTCTTTTCCATTTAATATCTGTATAAACTTGTGGATCTATTTCTGATGTTGTATACATGATATTAAAATTCTATTATATTCTGTTTATATATAATATTAAAAACAAACAAAACTTCCAATTAATAGAACTTTAAATTAATGTTTTGTGGTTAGGTGTTTGTTATTCCAAGGACTGTTTTTAACACAAGAAAGTGTAGAATCATACTTGATAGCTAAGTGCTGGCCACTGAGGTGGTTCCTTGTCTTCCTACAAAATAAACTTTGGGGCACATAAACCAATTCGTTTCGGGCGTTTTCGATTTTAACTACGAAACTGGAAGCCATGTAACTCTTTCTACAAGTTATAAATTGTTTTTATAAAATAATTACACCGATAAATATACATAGAACTAACTACAGATCGTATATACACCATAATGAATGTAAAATATTAGGTCAACGGGAATGTTTATGGAATACGTGTCAAAAACATGACGAAATGCTATCAATATTACAATCTCGATTAATTGAGCGTACCTTGATTTTGTAGTCATCTCCTCCGGATACAAACAGCGGCTGTTGGCTATGGAAGCATATACCGCGTACAGGACCGTCGTGCTCGTCGAACTTCTCCAATAAAGTACACATACGATAATCCCAAAGCTGTATCACACCATTATGCAAACTAGCCAAAACCCACGGGCGTTTTGCGTGAAAGGATATGCCTTTCACTCTCGCTGATTTTGTTTCGAACTTTATAAGCATTGTCACACAGAAATGTTGTAATTATTAGTAAAATTCTGATTAAAATTGTATCACACAAATTAATGAAACGTCAGATCAACCGGCTGACGTGACACGTCTAACAATAGTGTAGTTAGGGATGCCGATCTGAGACCAATTAATCAAGTAATCAAAGTATCGATTTTTCACCAAAAAAAAAAAATTTTTAAATCGATATTTAGTAATGAATCAATATTTCCCCTTAGAAAATCGACTTTCAATTTATCATAAGATGAACTCAAACGAGAACTAGCCTTACATGCCTATAAGGAGCTCATCACAACGAGTTAATACCAAGTACCCTGTTGGTGTAGTTAGTTGTTATGCAGCTACTTTAATCTCTATAATTTTATTAGCGGATATTAATAACAGAAAAGGTGATCAAATTACAGATAAAAATTATGACAGCTAACGACTGTCGACAGTTAGAAAGCGGGTTTTTTTTATAAGCTCTACAGTTTTGTGCATTTGCCAATTTCCAATTTCAAATTAATTTATATTAATAAATAAAATTAAATAGTCCGTTTGAGTAAGTTTTAAGAGAGTGACAGTTAGTAAATCTTTGTGCCTGCTAGTACCTGTTGTCTTAATACCTCAAAATATTAGTTAAAATATCTAGAAGTCAAATTATATCTGTCATGTCACTTGAAGGGCGGGTGTTTCATTGTGTCGTAGTTATTTAATATCTTTTACTTCTTTGCTCACTTACAACAACAGTACTTTTTTCTGGGATGAAACCATGTGTGTGCGAAATTTCAAAAAGATTGATTCAGTAGATAGATTATAGAGCGTGAAGAAGTATTAAAAAATATACGAACTCGTTACTCTACGGTACTAACATATATAACGAAAAAACATTTTTTCATTGAATTACTCAAAAACTCGTGAGATCGCTATGTTCTAAGTTTCTTCGCCTCTCTTTACTAATAAAAAAATAGTTGCGTTTGTAATATTTAACTTTTTGTATTTGTTATCTTTCTTGATATTGCAACATTTAATTTTGAGAACAAAAAACTTTAATTATGATCTCGTTCGCTCAATAGCCATGATGTATATGAATATTGTGGGATCATCTGTTCTTTGTGAGCGCCTTTTTTCGATTGTCGCAACATAGCAAGTGATGAGTGGAACCACTTGGATACCAGTAGACTTGACAGACTGTTGTTTTTTAAAAACCTTAGATATTGTGCATTCGAAACTATAATCTAGTTCATCTATTTTCTATGTGACTGTGTTTTTTTTGTTGTTCGTATGTTACCTGATTACTCGAAAACGCCCGGACCGATTTGGATTTTTTTTAAAGTTGCTACTTTCCATTAATCCCATTTTAAATTTTATTAAAATCTGTTCAGTAGTTTTAGAGTTACAAATTGAAGATGGTTTTTTTTGGTAAAATTATTAATGTACTAATATATTTAGAAAATAAATGTCTTCTTTTGTACTCAGGTATAAAGTATTAGTACTTTGATATGGTTATAAAGATAGTTGTAATTAACAAATTCCTTCAACTAAAAAATCCCTGATTTTACTAATAAGACATCGTTTATTATGGTATCTTTCTAGTTTTTCATAATATGGATTTATATTTAAAAGGTAAATGCAGACTTCAAAAAAAAAGGTTTTTAAGAAATTAATCTTTTATACCTGTCTTTTTGTGAATCGATTCGTCAGTTTACGATATGTATCAATTTTAAAAACAGTTTTTAATCGGAAAGAATCGTCATCCCTTCAATAGTGTTATAAACAGAGGATAGTGTTGTTTAACTTACACGTACACGGTTACATCCTTTGTGCAGGGTACCGCACGACACTACTCGTTAACGTTTTCATTTGTGTTAATAAAATCTAGAATTACAGGTCCGCTTAAAATAATTCTTATTATTTTCAGCCAGCCTTTTCATTCCAGTAAAAAGTAGGCTATGTATTATGGCTCTATGACCTAAAAGAGCGAAGGTGTTATGGAGGGTAGAGGTAAGGAGAACCATCTCTGTACATGCTAAGTGTCCATTGAAATGCATTAAATTAGGGTGGCATCACTTTGACATCAGGGTGAATATTTAACTCGACATAATTCGATTCATCTACAACAGCTACATTACGCTTGATACAATGTTTTTACTTCTGACGTGCAGATCTACGACTAACCGCTTTTTTTTATACTATACATACAATAATAATTAATTTAGTTTATTGCTATCATCAACGAAATAAAAAAAACAAACAGTTGGTTCATAAGCTTTGTAGCCAAACCGTAAAGTATTTTCGGAAAAAGATACAACAATCGCAATGTAACCAGCATTTGTAGATTTCTGCGGTTCTAGCAAAATTTTACCACTAATTTAGGATCATGCCGATTATATTGAAAATTAGTAAAAAAATGGCATATTTTAGCAGGATCATACAAAACCTTAGCAGATTCTGCCAAGATGACTGTATTATTGTTATATTTTGCCAAAATTGATACAGAATAACAGAAATGAGTAAGGTTCTGTAGAGCTACACGTCAAACAAGTAATAAACAACCTGTTTGACATGTAGCTCTGCAAAACCTAAAACCCAGACGTAAATTTATCATCATCAAACAGCGTGATTAAGTTATCCCAAAGTTAAACAGCTTTAGTAAAAAAATATTAATATTACAAAAACACAGTTTGTATAAGAAATACTACATATCTATTATGATTGTTTATTAACAATCATAATAGATATGTAGAAATATAAATTCAAATTTATAAAATTCTTATTTTATCTGCTTTATTTTATTTATTTAGATTTATGGCTTGACAGCTAGGCCTTTAAGCCAGATCTTAAATTAAATCGCAGTTTCTTCATTTTCTTAAGCCTATGTGTAGCACAGCTGAACTGTAGGTTATCAGCTGGTGCCATTCAACGGAGTTCTTGTGACAACTCAAAAGGCCACATCTGGCTATACACTTCACATTTCTCACAGAAACACATTATTACTACTCTAAAACTATCAATATCCTACAACTATTGTTCATTTTAGAGTAATTTTACACATTTTTAGAAAATATAACTGCACAGCACAACATTTCCTTTCAGTTCCCGCCAAAAACTCCTATTTTATGTGCTTGTCTTGTGGATCCGTAGATTAAATAAACATGATTTAATATTTTTTTTTTAAATAAAGCTTAGTTATATTAACCTTACCGTAGCAGCAGAATCTTAAATTTAAATCTGGTCACACAGTCACGATGGATATTGACAAACAAACAAAAATATTGAATTAAAATTAAATACTACTCGTGGAATTGCAAACTGATTAATAAGTTATATTTAAATTCTTTTTAATATTTTGTTATCCTCAACAACATGACCTCAAATAGTGCTGAAGGTATTGGTAAAATATGCATACCGGGAATGCGTTTGAGTCCATACAATAAGGATCACGTCGCTGGTCCGGGTACTTACGAGCTTCGAGGCTACATCTATTCATCCTTAGCTGGTTTATTGAAAATGGAAGTCGATGAGATAAGCAAGGTATACCAATTCCGCGACAATATTCAGAAGTTTATAGCCACTCATAGTTAGAAGCAGATATGACCTATTTGCACGGCCTAATTTCAGCCTACCTACTACGGATTATGTGAAGATTGAGAACAGCAAATATTTCACTAGATTGCAAGAGAGAGTGTGTACCTGATTTAATTGCTATTCTAGATTAGCTACAGAACTGCACAGCAATTGATTTTGTGTAAAATCATACATATGTAAATTTGATTAATTTGGGCAATTTGATTAATTGGGCATTATAAATATGGACCGGTCACTATAATAAATTAATTACTTTGACCGACCCATATTAATAAAGTCTCAGGGCCTTTGGTCTATTTAAAAAATCATGGTTGGAGATAACTTGAATTTATCACTTGGACCGGGCAGTATGAATACTTCCCTACTTCCAGCCGGACAATGTAATAAATTTGGTTACCTTTCCATAAGAATTATGTATGTTTAATTTGTTTAAGGGTGGGGTATAGTTATATGGCACTTTTATTTATTATGAACAGATCTGATTTTTTTTAATATAGGCTAAGCCTTCATGGTTATTTTTTTAAACCACCTAAAATTCACTTCATATCTCAAATAATAAATAAAAGTGCTATAAAACTATAGTAAAATGAGGTTAGGTTATACCCTAACCTCATTTATTAAACAAAAAACTACAATTAATCTGTTTTTTATTATATTACTTGAGATAAGGTTGTCATTATTCATACTGACCAGGAAAAGTAATTAATCATGCAGTTTTATTTATATTGCCTACTTGATATGGGCATTATGTATACAGACTGGTCATTATTCAGTGACCGGATTTATCAAATTGCCTGTAACATATATAGCTATTGGTTTATAACTGTCAAGACCAGAAAATGGGCACAAAAAGTTGTCTATTGCAAATGCTTATTGTTGTTTTTTGTTGCTGAAAATGGCCATATTAGTTTTTTTAAATTTCAGGTAACAATAGTATCAGTGGAGAGTCAAAAGACACCAAGTGTACTACCTAGAACTGGAGATATTGTCACCGCCAAAGTGACAGTAGTTAATCCAAGAATGGTTCAATGTGTCATTCTTTGTGTTGGACCCTCAATTCTTGCAAGGCCTTACAGAGGCATATTGAAAAAGGAAGACATTAAAGCAAATGAAAAGGATTCTGTTAATCCATACAAATGTTTTAGGCCTGGAGATATAATACTTGCTAGAGTTGTATCCTTTAAAATTTGTTTTCTTTTAAAAAGACCTTATCTTTAATAGGAGCTATTTTATGTACAGAATATATCCATACCCACATTTGTTAAGTGATTTTTAAAAAGCTTGTGCCCCTTAAGTCTCTGCATCTGGGTGCCACACACCCTGCACCCCTGGGTAAAGACAGTCCTGATTGTTTTCAATTACACACACCTACCTTACCCATTGTGAGGTATCAGGCTGTAGATCTTTATGAGGCCCTAGTCTTTGTGGATTTTTTATACTTTGGTTATTTTGTGACGACCCTGCAAGAGTGAGAGCCCAGATTGGTGCCCTGTTGGCACCCCTTAAGGCCACCACTGAGACTACAAAAAATTTATGGTTGTCACTCTTTAGAATTCAGATTCTTAGCAATCGCTGCATGATATTTGATGTTTGTTTGTCTTTCAGTTGTCTTATCACAAGAATGTGCAATGTAGAAAAAGTAAAAAACATACTAATTGATGTTTTTTACTTATTGCACTTACAAATTTACATATTGTTAAATCCAAAAGAACCTAAAAGTAAACTGGAGTTAAACCATAAATGGTTGTTTTTATGTTTGTCTATGGTTAGTTCCACTGTAACTTTAAAGAATGGGGTAGTTGACACATTACACAATAAAATTTTGTAGTAACCTTATACTAATATATAAAGCTGAAGAGTTTGTTTGTTTGATTGAATGCGCTTATCTCAGGAACTACTGGTCTGATTTGAAAAATTCTTTCAGTGTTAGATAGACCATTTATCGAGGAAGGCTATAGGCTATATATCAGCACGCTAAGACCAATAGGAGCAGAGCACCAATGAATAATGTTTCAAAATGGGGGGTTTTTTTTAACTTACTTTTTTTAAACTATTCCACACAGACGAAGTCAAGGGCAAAAGCTAGTTTACATATAAAAGAGTGGGTATTCAAATACCAAGTTTTCATAACTTTAATATATCATCATAGAGAAATTATTTTAATTGCTGTGTAAACTATAATCAATATGGTATATGACTCATTATAGAAATGACATCATAACTTGGGTTGTACAAAATGTAAATGGCTTCAGGGTTTTATAAGTTGATAAAAAGTATCCCAGTTGATTAACTGTCAACTACCTTATTAAATAAAACACAATTTTCTTAACTCATTTTCAACCAGCTGCCTATGACAGAGATCCACTGGTACCACCTTTCCACAGCTGAAAATGAGTTGGGCGTCGCGATAGCTACAGCAGAAGGATCTCCACAGGGCGTCAGTATGGTGCCAATCAGTTGGTCAGAGATGCAGTGCCCCAAAACTTTAGTCAAAGAACCAAGGAAAGTGGCCAAACTGATTCCAGAGAACCTTGACCAGGAATTACTACCACTTGAGAATGAGCAGAGGGATAAGAAATAAAATTGTTGCATTAGAAAATTCAGCCGTTTTGATTTCAGTTTTCATCATATAATATAAACTTCAGCAAACAATTAAACATTTTGTTTAAACACAAACCGCTTAGCGGATAATGCACACGCGTTACAAAAGAACGGGTTCAAATCCTAGCTGACGCATGCTCCAGTCGTAAAAAGTAACCCCAACTGGTGTTCAAAAATCAAGAGCACAAAAATTCTTTCAACGGAACTTGATTGGAATAAAACTTGTTGGATACTATAAGATAAAATCTGTGCGTGGTCTTCCACGATTTAGGGTATTTTTTTGATTACTAAATATGTTTAGGCTTCTGGAAACATTTTAATTAACTGTATGTGGACTACCGCATAAGACTGTTATAAAGAAAATTATGTTTGTGTGAATATTTCTACTTCGAGCTACCACAAGAACTACTTTGACCATAATCAAAATCTTAGATCATATACCTTTATGGTTAAAGCTTAATTATTATTTGTTTGACAGTGAAATTTGTACGAATACGGCTTTCGTCTGGTGCCCTATTTGCAGAGTTTATAAATTATTACACTTAATTGACAAAGGGTTACAAGTCTTAATGAGGTTACAGGATTATTCTGAAATAGTATTTCCTACTAGTTAAATCTACAGACCATACGAAGCTATATTTTTTTGAAATAGGTGGGTATATTGGCTGTATGGACTTAGATCCTTTGCCTGGCAAAATGAGCAAGCAAACCAAGAGTACCTACATGTATTCTGTGAAGCAAACTGTCAAAATTTTAAAAACAATATTCGTAAATTTTGTTGTAAATGCTGTGATATTTTTCTTTTTTTTCTATAGTAAATATAATATAATCGATGAAAAGCTCATAAAATTTATAAATATGAAAGATAGTAAGCACGGACAGACGCCGATAGAAGATTTGGGAGAATTGAGAAATTATTTTTCAACACACAACAGTATTCGGGAATATATAGCTCATACGTCGAAAGTTCATTCAGTAGGCTGGTCTTGTGATGGTAGAAGACTTGCGTCGGGCTCTTTCGATAAGTGCGTGGCAATATTCACCTTAGAAAGAAACAGACTAGTAAGTTTTATGCTTTTATTTATCGTCAAGTAAAATGAGGTTACGTTAAATATTTTTGTAGACTATACAACACAGTCGCCTATTTAATAGCGTCGAGGGGTTAAAACTGTAGTTTTCCTCAGCCGTTATAAATGTTTCGAAACTGAATAATCTTATATATAATAATCAGGTACTACCAGACATATTCACTAGTCACTACCTGTAAACTTATTTGAACTTGGCTCAGGATGTGGTTAGTCGAGTACACTGTTTACAGCTACGATGAATTTATTATTACATATACATTCAGACGGCCTCTGTGGTTGAGCGGGCTAAGCCTTTGCCGGCTTACCTCACTGCAACGCAGAGGCTACGGGTTCGATTCCTGGTATAGTAAATTTCGGGAACATATTTTCTACATTATTTACTATGGTCTGGGTATCTGGGATCGGCCCCAGAATGGTCTGTTGTATATTACCCATAACACAAGCATAACTTGCTTAATTTGGGGATATACAGTGTGTGTGTTTGTCTGCCGATTTATTTATTTATGGACATATTTGGATTGGTGATATGTCACATATTTAAATGATACATATAATAGAAGTGTAACAATGTTATCATTAAATTGATTCTGATTTTAGAAATGACCATAAAGTACATATTTTTATACATTATAAATTATTACAGTATAAACATTAGAAATTATATTAACAATGAAATTGAATTTTAGGCTCAAGACTTCATATTCCGGGGTCACACGGGATCAGTAGACCAACTCTGCTGGCATGCATCACATCCTGATTTGTTGAGTACAGCAAGTGGTGACAAATCTGTTAGAATATGGGATACTAGGTTTAAATTTTTTCTACTTAATAAATTTTATAGTTCTAAAACTCATTTGTGTAGTTAGATAGACAGATAACACTTTATTGTTCACCAAAATAACAGACACTATAATTAGTTGCCATATTTTTAAGCAAAACAATAGGTGACTACTATTTATAGCTGTCTCTTCCAAGCAACCTAACTTATAGGATATTCTTAGCTAGTCTGTGTCTAGTGGAAAGCAAAAATGATTTACTTCCCATTTATAGTTTTTCCTCTTTTTTACCATTAGTTTTGAAACATTATATAAAATTTTCATTATTAGTATAGCCTGTATTCATAAGTCACTATCTTCTATAGGTAAGATGCCCAGAAAAGTATTGGTAATATATAGTGTTGGTTCGCCATATTTATTTCTTGACTGAATCTGACTCTGGACATGCACATTGTTGTCCAAGCCATATCAGTTCTGGTTAAGGCCCAGATGAAATATCTAGGCTGTGTTTTGGATGGCAACTGGAGGACAGAGCCCACTTTGACCAGCCTGTCCCCATACTGATTAGGTCTGTAGCCCTTCTGGCCAGGCTCCTTCCCAATGTGGCAGGGCCTGGTGTGACAGTGAGGAGATTGTATGCCGGCATCCTCAGGAGTATGACACTGTATGGGGCCCCTTGCTGATGAGCTCAGATGGACCTGTTGCTGAGTCTCACACACGCTCGATACATACTGCAGCGCTGCATATTTAAGGCCATCCCCCATATGGCCCGTGTATGGTGTCCAAAGACATTCCCCTGCATTAACAAAAAAAACCTACTTTTTATTAAGAATTTCTTTAAACATTCATCTTATTATATTTTCAATAAATTTACAGAAGTCATAAATGCACAGCAACCATACCCACAAAAGGGGAGAACATAAACATTGCTTGGTCACCAAATGGTAATACCATAGCTGTTGGCAACAAAGAGGATTTAGTGTCTTTCATAGACACAAAAACATACAAAGTGGTAACTCACTTTATTTATTTTTAGTTGAGAATTTAGAAATAGTGTTATAAGTAGCTAATGTCTGCCATGTGTTGCAATATCTTTTCTCATTTTTTACATCATTTGTTTTATCTCATGTGTTTTGAGCTCCATTTATTTATTATATGTGCTCTTCAAGCCAAAAACAACTTTAAAAATTTCAACTCAAATAGATGAATGTGCACAAATGATCACACAATCATTCTTTTTTATATAGGAGGTAACATGTTATTAGGTCAGTAACATGTTGTTCCATCACATTCCGCTAGATGTGCCATTAGCCTGTCTGCTCTACTCCAGTCATGAAATATATTTATATAATTAGTGATATGTACATATATATCTGCCTGGCATAAGTCTTGCATAAGAAAGCCAACACATAAAGGCCTGACATTTTATAGCTGTTTCTATATCTTACCAACTGGTTAAAATTTAACATAAACTCCATTTTTTTTATTGCTGGAGTTCAGCAGACAGGTAGACAGCCCACTAGATGGAAAGCAGTTACCATCGCCTATGGAAATTTGCAACACCAAAGCTGCTATAAATGCGCTGCTGCTCTCTTAAGGGAGAACGGAACCTGGTCACTAATGCCAGAACACAACCCACGGCTGCATGGCGACATACTTTAGACCAGGGGTGGTAGCCATCCAGTCGGGCAAATGCCCTACCACCTGGCAGTGGGTTGTTTTGTCGCCTTTCTCTGTTCCTGCACAGATACACAGATAAATACATACAAGTAATGACAAAATTCAACCGATAGTAAGACAAGCGAATGAATAGTAAGATATAGGAACCGGTCATTATATCATATATGTTTTTTTTTTTTTTTTTTTTTTTTTGTTGCAGGGGTTCAACAGACAGGCAGACGGCCCACTTGATGGAAGGTGGTTACCGTCGCCTATAGACATTTGCAACACCAGAGGTGCTGCAAATGCGCTGCTACTCTCTTAAAGGACTGGAACCTGGTCACTGATGCCGGAACACAACACAAGGTTGTTATGGCGGCATACTCTAGACCAGGGGTGGTCGCCATCCAGTCGAGCAAATACCCTACCACCTGGCTGTGGGTTGTTTAGTCGCCTCTTACGACAGGCCGCCCGGCCGGAGGAAATTGTATTCTTTCTCCGTTCCTGCACGGATAAAATGTATTGTGACACTGAGGCTGATGTGCATAGACATTTAACTATTTTATTTTTGCAATTGGTTAAATGTGTATACACACCAGCCTAAGAGTGGGGGTATAGGGTTCTAGTCATTTGATAGATAGATAGATAGATAACACTATTGGTGACCAAAATAAACAATTACAAAATGAATAATCACAAAACTTTTATGATGAAACATAAGGCGGCCTTATCGCTTAAAGCTCTCTCTTCCAGGCAACCTGATTTGACTAAGGGTCTAAAACCTGAATTCAATAGTGAGTAACATTATTTCATATTTTCCTTAATTTGTTTATGTTTCAGGTTGTAGAAGAGCAATTCAATTTTGAAGTGAATGAAATATCTTGGAATTTGAGCTCAGATCTATTTTACCTCACCAATGGACTTGGATGTGTTCATATTATGACGTAAGTTTGATCCATATTATGTGGTGTTCTGAGAAACTCTTAAATCATACATGAATAATTGGAGCCACAGTATTTCTTTTTTTTATTGAAAACATTTTATTAGACTAAACTAGTTAAAAGTGAAACTTATTAAGATTTTTATTGTGATTGGTTTAAATAAAATGTTAGAATTATATTTTTGTAATGCGATTGTGATTTCTAGTATGCTTCTCTAGCCAGTATTCCCAGTATTTTTAATTTGATTGTTGTACATAAGTTCTTTCCATCTGATATTTGTATTTTTTAGGAGTATTATACTTTTTCTGTGACAAAAGGTTTATTTGAAAAAATATATTAAAAAAGATTTCTTTTTTACTGGATAATTGTCATTACCAGTATTTGTCATCCATGATAATTTTTTCAAATTCTCAGTTACCCTACCCTAGAGCTGCAGACAGTGTTAAAAGCACATCCTGGCACTTGCATTTGCATTGAACATGATCCTACTGGACGTTATTTTGCTACGGGGTCTGCAGACGCCCTTGTATCATTATGGGATGTCAATGAGCTGGCTTGTCTCAGGGTGTTCTCTAGGTATGTTTTATTTTTTTGTTTCATAGTCATTTTGGTAAAAATGAACCCTTGTTTTCTTCATGTCATCTGTGTACGTAGGTCAGTCATGTTTCCTAGAAACTATCCAGATCAATGTGGATGAAATTTGACAGGAAAGTGTAGCCTATATAGTGTTAGCTATACCATATTCATCTTAGCATGAGACAAAGTGTAAACAAAGAGAAGTGTTTCTCAAACTTAATTTTTTTTTAAATAATTAATTATAGTGTTAGCTATATCATATTCATCTTAGCATGAGACAAAGTGTAAACAAAGAGAAGTGTTTCTCAAACTTAATTTTTTTAAAATAATTAATTATAGTGTTAGCTATATCATATTCATCTTAGCATGAGACAAAGTGTAAACAAAGAGAAGTGTTTCTCTAACCTTATTTTTTAAAAATAATTAATTGTAGTATGGCTACTGATATTTAATTTATTTGTTATATAACAAAAAGAAAGCAATAATTTAAAACGCAACACAAAGAGAAACTTAAGAAAAGTAACAAAGAAAAAACAACAAATAAACGAAATTGCTAAAAACCGCATCGTCACATGAAAACAAGCGGACTGATAGTAAAGACGGCGGATATAACCAAACCAATGACAAAACGACACATGAAAATGTGAAATGTTTGCACTAACTGTACTCTATAATTTAGTATTTTAAAAACGTGTCTACTATCAGAATCGCATCTTTTTTAGGTTTTTTAGCAGGTAATGTTTCTAACTTGTAAAATGAAAAATATTAGATAAAAATTATAAGAATTTTTATGGTAATCAAAATGCTCTCCGTGCAGGAACGGAAAGAGAATACCATTTCCTGCGGCCGGGCGGCCTGTCGCAAGAGGCGACAAAACAACCCACACTCAGGTGGTAGGGCATTTGCCCAACTGGATGGCTACCACCCCTGGTCTAAAGTATGTCGCCATAACAACCTTGAGTTGTGGTCTGATATTAGGGACCAAGTTCCAGTCTCCCTTAAGAGAGCAGCAGCGCATTTGTAGCGCCTTTGGTGTTGCAAATGTCCATAGGCAATGGTAACCACTTTCCATCAAGTGGGCCGTCTGCCTGTCTGCTGAACTCCTGCAATAAAAAAATAAATAAAAAAAACTATGTTTAACGGTTTTAAGTGTTTATGGTGTTCAAATTCAAGATTATTGTTATTAAAAGTTTTACTAGTATATTCTTTTCTTAGTTTTTGAAATAAATATTTTTACGTAATTAAAAGTGACCTATGAAAAATCTTTTTTATGGTTAGTTTACAACTTGTCTCACCGTTTCTTCAATATGGTATAGGTGTAGGTGTTAGATAGTGGTAAATCTGTGAAACAAACAATACCAAAAAAAACTAAGTTTTAATTTAAATAGTCCTGTAGTGCATTTTATTCATATATTGAAAAATTTCGACATGTACTTAATCAATTTGTTTATGTGAAGACAATAGAAAATAAGTCTACTGTCCAAAAATGATATAGAGAATGAAGGACTCAAATATTCAAGTACACTTGGTGGCCTTATCGTCTATGGCGGCAGATGACTGGCATCAATATTTCTTACATTCTCAATGTTAACAGATTAGAATGGCCGGTGCGTACATTGTCCTTCAGTTTTGACGGAAGATTACTGGCATCAGCAAGTGAAGATCATATCATTGATATTGGAGATACTGAAACAGGTATGAAATAATTTTTATTAAAGTTATCATAAATATCTTTACGCCCATTTTCCCATAGCTTTTAAAACAGAGTTGTCTTTGTTATGTTGGTAACAGGTGAAAAAGTAGCCGAGATTCCGGTGCAAGCGTCCACGTTCACAGTCGCGTGGCATCCGTCGCGCTATCTGGTCGCATTTGCGTGCGAGGACAAGGAACTGCCCGAGAGAAAACGCGATGCTGGCAATTTGAAATTATGGGGATTGCCTAATAGTAGCTGATTTCAATAATTTTGTTTTATTCATAAGTACTAGGTAGTAAATTTTTTTTAACCCGCATAAAATGAAATAGAAGGTTATAAAATGGATTTTTGTTGTGATGATTTGATCTTTACCAACTAATAAACCCTCATTAGCCCTTTTGGTAAAGATGGTCACAACTATTTTTCGGATAAGACCACAATATACTTTTGACTTGACTCCGAAAGACTTGATTTTAAGACATGTTTTATCTGACTCAAACTCATCTAGACCACATAGAACTCTTTCTAAAATAAAGTCTCTTTTACTCGAATAAAGTAATACAATATATAATAGGTTGGGGAAAAAGTCTTTTCGGATATAGTATGTATGAACTTGTAATAAGATTTCTTTGGCTATACCATTTGTATCTGGCTGGTTTTGGTATCATTAAAAAGTTTTAATTTTAAAGAAGACAATTCCAAATTCAAATTAGTAAATTGTTTGATTTCATTTGTTTTTATTATTGTTAAAATGAGTGAATCTAATGAAAAAATTCGATACATTTTAAAATTTTACTACAAAAAAGGTAAAAAGGCAACACAAGCCGCGAAAAAAATTTATGTGTTTATGGACCTAATGCAGTATCTGTGAGAGTGGCGCAAATTTGGATTAAGCGTTTTCAATCCGGAAATTTTGATATCAAAGATGCACGTCGCTCTGGTCGCCCTGTTACGGACAAAATTGATGCCATTTTTGAAAAAGTGGAGCAAGATCGGCATATTAGTAGTTACGATGTAGCTAGATAACTGGGAATTGACTACAAAACGGTTTTGGCGCATTTGAAAAAAAGCTGGGTACACAAAATAGTTCGATATTTGGGTGCCTCATGAGCTCACTGAAAGAAACCTAATGAACCGTGTACTCATTTGTGATTCTTTATTACGACGTAATGAAACCGAACCATTTTTGAAGAAACTGATAACTGGTGATTAAAAGTGGATCACGTACGACAAGAACGTGCGAAAAAGATCGTGGTCAAAGGCCGGTCAGGCTTCACAGACTGTGGCGAAACCCGGGTTAACTCGCAACAAGGTGATGCTGTGTGTATGGTGGGATTGGAAAGGCATTATTCATTATGAGCTGTTACCGCCAGACAGGACCATCGATTCTGAATTTTAGTGCGAACAATTGATGAGATTAAAGCAAAAAGTTGAAAGAAAGAGGCCGGAATTAATCAACAGAAGGGGTGTGGTTTTTCGCCATGATAACGCTAGACTTCACACATCTTTAGCCACTGAGCAAAAAATACAAGAGTTTGGCTGGGACGTGTTAATGCATCCGCCGTATAGTCCTGACCTTGCACCTTCAGATTTTCACCTGTTTCGGTCTCTGCAGAATTTCTTAGGCAGTGTCAGGTTAACATTATGAGAGGACTGCCAAAACCACTTGTCGCAGTTTTTTGATCAGAAGCCCCAAAAGTTTTATAGCAATGGGATTACGTCCCTGCCTATAAGATGGCAAAAAGATATCCAACAAAATAGCACCTACATACTTTAGTCAAATGTAAATAAACTTTATAAAAAAACCTTTTGAATTTTTATATAAAATGTGAAGAAACTTTTTACCCAACCTAATATATATTGTATTACTTTATTTGAGTAAAAGAGCCTTTATTTTGGAAAGGGTTCTATGTGGTCTAGATATTGTTCTCAGAATAAAATATAACAGATTGTTTAAAATAAGTCTCCAGTATTTTTTGTGTCGTTCAGTCCAAGGTTAACAAAAAGAGTTTTCATAAATAAAAACCAACATTTATTAGAATAAAATATTTTTAATTGAGCATTGTCTATGTTGAATTAATCTACCAAGTTTCAACCTGTAGTCTACCAATTTTAGCCATCATCTTTATCATACTTTTAGCATCGTCTGTGCTCAAACCACCTTCTTTACTGAATACATCTTCTATGAACGCATCTTTGACATTATCCGGCATATTTTTAGCATTTCCGGATATAAATATACAGCCTTGTTCGTCATTTATCAATTTCCACAGTGTGCTTGCATGTTCAGTTATTTTGTGTTGAACATATCTGTAAAAAAATTACGATTCTCAACTGATTGAATATAACATTTTTTTGATGTTTTATAATCTAAAACATTTTTTAGAACAAATTGGTCGAAAATTTCCAGTCTAGCCCACTTACTTATTTATAATATATATCTAGATATAGGATATTTTTAATAGGCTCCTTAAAAAGTGTTATTTATAATTTTATTTATCCTTTTGAGTTTTTTATTGGGCCTAGTATATATAGTATAACTATTATAAATAAAGGAGTTAATAAATAAGTCTTAAAGTATCTTTTCTCTGGGTTCCAATAAATTAAGTGTGCCAAGGTTAAGCAGGATGTCAAAGGCCATCTTCTTTTTAAACATGGCTATAAATGATTTGTGTTTCTAGTCAGTGTCAAGTATCCCGCAATATTGAAGTCTGATAGTACCTCTAAGCAAAAGTCTCAGCCAAATTGGAACTGTGAGTAACACCAAATGAGGTATTGTCGAGGCAGTTCGAAAGGGCACTTTTCACTAAACATTTGTGATTTTCAACACAAATCACTATTGTTCACTTTTAACCAATATTAGCTAAGTATACACTTTTAGGAACTGCACTACGAAACGTCTCACTTCGCCAAAAACTCCACAAAGACCGTCCATTTGAAGAAAAAGAAGCCTCTTCACCATTAGCATGCTCCTTTACTCTCTGAATTTCCTTTTCCACATCTCTTCCTCTAGGAAAATGTATGGTAACTTACATCTTATCATCCTGGTCTCTCGAAAAGGCGCAATATAAAGTCAAATGTCCATCAGCGGTCATCTTCTCTAATTCCTCTTTACAATGGAAATCTTTCTCCTTATATCGACAACCGAAGAATAGATGCAACGTTTCTCTACTTGCCGTCTGTTTGTACATACGTTCTTGGAGTAAGCTCCTGAACGGCGCTAATCCTGTACCAGGCCCTATCATTATGCACGGAACAGGCTGAAAGGTAATAAAAAATAACACCACACATTACTGCTAAAAAGGAGTATTAATAGAGGTACAGAGAACATGTGCTTTTATGTACCGTGTGTCTAATCAATTGATTATCTTTACATACAATAAAATTTGTAGAGGTCAAATTTTTGTACAATGAAAAAAGCTAAAATTCGAGTCAGGGGGACGTAAGAAGTGAAATAGAACTAATTTAGATTTTTTTCAAATTTTTGTTTCTCTGTTTGTCTATCTGTTTGTACCGGCTAATCTCCGAAACGACTGGACCGATTTAAATGAAATTTTGTATGGTGGTAGCTTATATCCCTGGTCAACATATAGGATACTTTTGATCCCCAAAAATTAAAGAGTTCCCGTGGGATAGTTAAATAAACCTTTAATTACTTAAACAGCTTATTATACAAGTTATGCACCTAATCAAGTATTGATATTGCCGGTATCATCATCATACAATAAAACAATTTATACATTACAAAACAATTAGGCTATATATCATCACGCAAGACCAATAGGAGCGGAGCACCAATGAAGAATGTTTTAAAATCGGGAGGGTATTTTAACTTATTTTTTTTAACTATTCCACGCGGACGAAGTCGCGGGCAGAAGCTAGTATTTTTATATAATTTTATCAGCTCTGACACACCGACATACAGATAGAAAAGTTTCAGAAAATTTCAATGAGATACGTTAAATACAAGGCTTGGAAATTGGTACAAAAGTAGAACCAGTTACAGCCTCAATGCATAGGAACTTTTAGGTTATGTACTTCACGCTCAATCAACCGGTTTTTGGTAACAACAAAAATTCGTTAAATAGGTTTTTATTTTAATGCTGAAGCAAAACAGACAGTCTGAAGGCCCAACTGTGATGGAAAGTGGTTAGCGTCGCCTATGGATATTAGCAATGTTATTAGTTTTGTTGAATGAACCGATTTCAAACGGTTTCTGCCGCATATATACATTTCGCCCACTTAGCCTGCTCAGCGGCCCTCCGATGTACCTTTTTTTTAGCCAGGGGAAAGCCGATTGAGGACTATAGGCCGCGCGAAGGGGGATAAGTCGCGACCCGTGTCTGAGGTTCGCCAGGTCGGGGTGACACTAGCACTTTTAGGCTGAACTAAAGATACTATAGCCACTCGACAATTACGGATATCCACTAAAACCTCTCGGTATTCCGTCGTTCGCCCTTAATGCCAGGGTCACGGGTATACGGCCTAGCCCCTCCGCTGGCCCTGGCAGACGGTGACGTAACGGCTTCACTCACTGCCGAGGAAATCCTTTTTGTCTCCCGGCATCTTCATACCCTCGTTGCGTGGGATGGTTTGTAATACGCCCTACGGGAGGAAAGGTGCGCGCGCAGAAAACGTCGTGTCCCGACGGCATAACGGCAGATGGGGAATCCATTCAATCCCTTTCCCCAGGGAACGCTCACGGCGGCCGAAGGTCCAGAGTGGCTCTTCGGCGCCGACGCGTCCTTTAGTGGGAGCGGAGCAAAGACGTGTGCTCACACTCCCGCTACGCCTCCTTCTTAGCAAGCATAACATGCTCGCAGAAGGAGGAGACGGCGTCCCATCCGGATCCCGACCATGGTGCCAACCACGGCCGGGAGCGAAATGCGAAGTGCGGTAACGGCGACAAGGTCTCGGCGCTGCTCTGTCCAGGCAGGACACGTCTGGAGGGTGTGCAGCGCCATATTCCTCGTCGCCGGTGTCACAATGATGGCACCGCCCTCCATTGTATATACCTTTTTTTTTGCCAGGGGAAATCCGACTGAGGACCATAAACCGAGACAAGCACAGAAGCTTGGGGGGGGATAGTTCGCGAACCGTGTGTGTGTGTGTGTGGGATTCGCCAGGTCGGGGTGGCACTAGCATGCCCAGTCAGAAGTTTGGGATACCCACTAAAATTCCTGGGTGTACCGTCTTGCGCCTAATGCCAGGGCTACGGGAAAACGGGAGTCCCAACTCCGTGTGCCCTAGCAGGCGGGCGCTTCGCACACAGGCCTCTTCTATTGCCGGGGGACTACTTTTATCCCCCGACATCTTCCAGCTCTAATCCGGGGTGTGGGGCGGTTTGTAACGCGCCCCACGGGAGGAGGTGAGCGCGCGCGGAACACTCGCGCTCTCATCTCGAGCCCTCCGTTGCACCTAACCCAACATACTTGACCGATTTTTGTTCTACTTAGTTTCGCCATTTATTACTTACGGGCTCTGGAAACACAAGTGTCCCCTTCTTGATCCATCCATAAATTTCATCTCCGTTCTTCAAATCCTTCAACCAGTTCGAGGCCAGACCCAATCTAGGTCTCTTTAGTATAGTGTTGTATTTTACTACTGCGACTAAAATATCAAGGTTCTTACCCTTAGAGGGTAAACTACTACTCGCTATTGAAAACGATCTTGGTTTGATGGTGGAAAATAACTCGAATAGGACCTCTATTGTTAGTTTTGATGTAGATCTATGAAAATCGTGTAAAACCTAAAAGAAAAAAAAATTAGAATTTTTATTAAATTGAAAATTCGTTAAATAGCTTTGATTAAATACCGTGTTATAACTTATTATAATTATTATCTATACATTTATCTTAAATAGTTACTTGACCTCACTGATTGACTGTCATATTATGAATGAATGAAAACACTATATTATTCGCCAAAAATTAAAACTACGTTCTTTAAAACTAGGTACCAAAAATGTTGAACAAAGAGCAGCCTTATCGCTTAAAGTGATCTCTTCCAGACAACCTCCGCTACTACTGTATTAATGTTTTTTACTATTAACTAACGCACAACCCAAAGTACTGTGGCTAGGTCCGTGAAAAATTGCATATGGTTTCTTTTTATACTGAATATACCATATATATGCGCTCTAAGAAAATAATTTCTGAAAATACATCCCCTAAGGGGGTGAAAATACGTTATTTTCAAAATAAGAAGCGTGACATTTTATACCTGCTTCTGTTTAGAAATGAATGCACACATAAATCGGCGTTTTTGGAAATTCGACCCCTAAGGTGGTGAAAAGAGCTACCTTTAAACTTTTTCTGACTAATCAAACTATTAACATTTAAAATCTACACGATCGAAGCCCCGGACAACAGCAAGTCATTAATTAAATCTACCTCAAGCACAGTCCGCTTCGGCCGTCGACAGTAATTCAACCACTCTTCTTGCCCTTCAGCGGAACCGAGTTCTATACATTTGTCTCTTTCTAACTTATCCTCTGATATTAATGCTAGAAGAGAGAAGACGTATTGCGTAGGATAGCATCTCAGATCCCAGTATTGTTCTGCTATTTCATAGAGAGATAATGGATTTTTCAGGAATTCTGGGACTGGCATGTCTGTAAAGAAATTTTTGCATGAATTAACATTTTAATTGGTCGTTAGGACCCGCATGCTGGCGGCAGGAAACAAATGCACCGCTCCTTTGGCTAGTGAGTGGAGAAAGAATACAATTCCAAACGGCTTAATGCAAGAGCCGACTAAACAACCCACATACAGTTGATAGAGTATTTGCCTGCATAAATAATACTCTACATATGCCCATCTGGATGTGGTCTAGAGTATGCAGCCATAAGAATTTTATTTCTGTTCTGGCATCAGTAGTCAGATTTCAGTCTCCCCTTCGATGCCAGCAGTACCTTTGGCGTTGAAAATGACCATAGAAGACGATAGTCACTTTTCCAACATCATGGGCATCACAAAACAATGAAACTCATTGCCAGAGTATCTTTCCCGATAGTTATATACAACCCTTTAAGTCTCCTGTGAACAGGTTACCTTCTAGGTAATCGTGCTTAATCTTATGGCCGGTTCCTATCTTACTACTCATTCAATTGGCTTATCTGCCATTGATAAATTTTGACATTTTGGCAGATGAACGGTCACCCGGTCGGTAAAAAGAACCGGCCATTAGATCATATCTCACGACGATATCATGGTCAAAAGCGAACCTATACTACTGTAAAAAATATGTTATATTTCTTTTATATAAGAATTATGTTATTGTAAAAGATCTCAATTGTTTAGCATGGAAAATTCCATGTGTTTATAGTAAAACTTGAAATGTCGGTTTGCCGTTGAATTCCCATGGTATGACGTCAGTCAAATAGCATACAATTTGGCAAGGCTATGGGTAAGGTGGCATATATAAACTGCTTTCTCCTAGTCCTATTTTTTTAATTATTCTAATTCTTGTTTGTATACTTGGTTCTAAAAATTAGTGTAAAGCCATATTAAAAAAATAAAAACAATATAACAACAATTTTTTATTAGATCATTCATCTTGTTGCCATCCATCATCATCACTTAAAAAGCGTCTCTTCGCAGCCGTGTTCATGTATGGGCGGAGTGCCCATTCAGTATCAGCAGCTACTAGTGCTTCTAATGTTCCCAGCTTGATTTCATACAACTTCATCTGGAATCTTGGACCTATTTCTGACAGTTCTATGTCTTTACCAGCCTGAAAAAGAAACTGATTATAATAACAGCCCATGAAAGTCCCACTGTTGGACAAAGGCCTTCCCATACCTAGGTTAAAGCCAATATTAGATGTTTTATTTGTGTCTTAATTTGGAGGAATCAACCAAAGTAATTGATATAAACATAAACTTAAATAATTTGTGTTTAGTTGTGTCCTTACAGTTATATACCTATCAATATCAACATTACAGGCAGTATACCCACCACACATATCAAGTTAGATTGGTTGGTTACACATCGGTTACAAATATCTATAGGCGACCGTAAACGCTTTCCATCGGGTGGGCCGTCGGCCTGTCTGCTGAACTCGAGCAATAATTTTTTTGCAACAATATGCACATTAATTTAGAAAATTGTCAAGTGGTGCATGCTTCCCCATCAGGATTCGAACCCACGGCATTTGAAACGCGAGAGCGTTCCCCACTAAGCTACTATATCTTATAATGGTTTGATGTTGATAAATCTGAAAATGTATGCAGTATATGCTGTATCAAGGAAACTGAAAAGCTCTTATGGCCAATTCCTATAGTTTAACAACCATTCATATGCCTTCCATCAGTTCAAATTCGACATAAGCTCCATGCAAGTAACATCAAAATGCAAGTGATGGTAAAGAAAGTGAATAAATAGTAAGATATAGGACCCGGCCATTAAATATATTTATATTCATCGCAGCTTCATTTAATCTTTTAATAATTAAGCAGAGACTCAATGTTTTGTTGAAATAAAACAGAACAGCAAAATCTCTTTAAAAACTGGTATAGATTAGATTACAGAAACAATAAATAAGTGTAATTAGGGATTGTCGTAGATTGAAAGAAGATATAACAAGAGTTGAAAAAGGAATGTTAAGGTGGTTTGGCCATGTAGAGAGAATTAATGAAAGCAGAATTACAAAACAAGTATATGACAGCATTGTGAATGGTAGAGTTGGTGGCGGTAGACCGCGACATACACATCATGATCAAATAGCAGAAGTGTAACAAAGGTCAGGTAAAAAGCATCTCAAATAAACATGCATGTATAACGAGGCTAATGAAAGTAGATGAAGCAAAAAAAAGTTATTTGTCAGGGTCATCGCAAGTGAAGATCTATATATAGCCTCTGCATATCCCCATGGGAAACAGGCATGATAATATGTATGTATGAATAAATATAACAAAATGAATCATACTTTACCTTTCTATATGTATGATGCCTAAAGCAGATATAATCATCATGATTAGCAAATGTAATCACTCTCTTGGAATCTGGCTTTGGCACAGGAAACAGGTATTTCAATACACTCATTGCTCTTAGACCTGTAAAAATAAATAGAATTTTAAATCCTTCTGCATTTTTTAAGACTTATATCAGTCTTTAAGCAAATAACTATTGTGTTTTACCAGTCAAAGTTCACATATCCTTTTTATGTATTTATTGGACATTAGCAAAATCAATTCAAAAATCATCATAGTCAGTCATTTAAGAAAAGAACATCGCCATATATTTTCAAGATCTGTTTAATGATCTATCTGTGCAGGAACGGAGAAAGAATACAATTTCCTGCAGCCAGGCAGCCTGTGGTAAGAGGCGACTAAACAACCCACAGCCAGGTGGTAGGGTATTTGCTCGACTGGATGGAGACCACCCCTGGTCTAGAGTATGCTGCCATAACAACCTTGTGTTGTGTTCCGGCTTTAGTGACCAGGTTCCAGCCTCCTTTAAGAGAGCAGCAGCGCATTTATAGCACCTTCAGTGTTGCAAATGTCCATAGGCGACGGTAACCACTTTCCATCAAGTGGGCCGTCTGCCTGTCTGCTGAACACCTGCAATAAAAAAAAATGAAACCCCACAGAATTCTTTATATTGAATATAAATTAAAACATCAGCTACACATGTATGGTAACAACCTGTAATTTTTAAATGTTATGCAATTTCATTAAACGGCATATAAATACATACAACAAATTAAAGAAAATTTTATCATCACAGGCCCTGTACAAATATGACTGACTGACATAAAAATATGAAGATGGCTAAAGCATAAGGGTTCCTTTTTTGCCAAAAACAGCTACAATAAATTAAAAACGCTAGCTTATTCATAAATAATTCAATTAAATATAAAAATGTGATAACATACCAAGGTCGCTTTTAAAATTGTGGAAAATGAGATGTGGATACTGTTCACTCATTGGTCCAATATCTGGGATATCGTGTCGCATCACAACACCAGATAGGGTGAATGAGGCTGTCGGTCCATATGGCAAGTGGCAGATTACCTGCAAAAAAATTATGAAATCAATATAAGCTACACTATAATAATCACAAAATAAAAAGCCTGATTTGACAGTTTTCATTACAACATATTTAGGGACTGAAATCTCCAAATCTAACCAAGTTAACCGATTGTTATGAGAAATTGATTTAAAATTATATAACTTTGTAATTGCAATTAAGTTAATGAATGATATAAAATGCAAAAGATTTATTTTAAGTTCATTACTATTTGTGTCATGCAAATATCTCACAAAATCAATATGGAGCATGAACTTTCGCATACCGCGTGCACACATTTATCACGCACCACGATTAATCTTTTGAATTTTTATGTTTTCCCCTGTATAAAATATATTTATTTGTTTTTTGTTTTCAATACGTATATATATACTTATTTAGTATAAATATATAATTAATGTAAGGTTTTGGAATAAACATTTATATAGTTTAGCAGTAGTATAGTTAGTTTTTTCCTGAATCAAATTGAGTTAATGAACTGCAATAATCCTTTGGTAGCAACATTAAAATTCAAAATAAAAAATGCTTTAGAACATAACTGGTTTTTGGACTTCATCATAGATTAATATGACATAACAGAATTAATAAAAATTTCATGTTATTTGGAAGAAAATCATAATTGAAATATGTTTTATAACATTATATAATGCAACAGTAAAAAAAAAAAAATATTATCAACTAAATAAATTAATTGTTATTGTCTTCTAATTTTGTTGATTTCATTTAAAGTTACGTTCTATACAGTCTTAAGTGTCAAATTGGGCTTTTTATTTTGTGATTATTATAGTTACACCAACTACAAGAAGATCTCACACAAAGGGCAGGAGCATTTTAGATAAGAACAGTAAGGGATATATTTGAATGAACGTTTTTAAAATAGGTCTTATTCGAAGAACAAGTGACTTCTGGCAATTTGGATCAACAGAGAGAGATAGCACAAAAATATTCTATTTTTTTTTAAAAGAATAACAATATTCTTACCAAACTATCTGGCACACCCCTGTGTTCATGGACAACTATGAAATCTGTGACTTCATTGGCCCTGCATGCATGTATAAGTTGGGACATCTCATACCCACCTCGGTTCATGCGCTGACTGTTTGGGAATATTAATCTGAAAATATAATTATAAGCTATTTTAATATTAAATATGTAATTATAATGTGTTTATGTGAATAGTATAGCTACCACCCTTGTCCAAAGTGGATTGGTGGGTTTGATATGTCGGTTATGTCTATGTGCAAGTTTCATCACAATGTTTTCCTTCACCATCATCACCTGAGCATTAAATCGCAGTTGAGTTCAGAGTGTTCACTCTGACGCCCTACTATTTATATTACACGACACCTATACATAAATGACAGTTTTTAGAAGTTTTATCTGTCTGAAAGTTTATCTAGAACACTAGATAAACTAAACAGCTAAACAGATTTCATTAGAAGTTGTAAGGATTAAAGAGGGAACTTTATTTTAGTTTTTCATAAATGTTTCATTTTAATATCTTGCTGAGTTCAGAATATATGACTATATCATCCTATCATTAAATCCTGATTGAGTTCAGGGTGTCCGTTTCGCAAACCAGGGTTTGCTTTTCATTTATCCTTTACTATCAAGCAGGCATTGCTTGAGTCTACTTTTTTCACCAGAACATTTTTTTTATATTGTAGGAGCAGACAGGCAGATGGCCCACTTGATGGAAAGCGGTTACCATCACCTATGGACATTTGCAATACCAAAGGTGCTACAAATGCACTGCTGCCCTCTTAAGGAAGAATGGAACCTGGTTACTAATGCCGAACACAACTCAAAGTTGTTATGGTGGCATACTCTAGACCAGTGGTGGTAGCCATCCAGTTGGGCAAATGCCCTACCACCTGGCTGTGGGTTGTTTTGTCGCCTCTTATGACAGCCCCCCCCAGCCACAGGAAATTGTATTCTTTTTCTGTTCCTGCACTGATAAATCCTGCACCTGCAGGAGGTGCCATGGCTCAATGTTTCTTCCCACATATCTAGTCAGTGTAGAAAATATAACTACAAAGCTCAAATCCCACATAAAGTAGCAGGCACAGCTACACAATTTAAAATAATATTATTTTAAAATAGCTGTATTAAGATACAAATGAAAAAAATGTACCTCAATTCCTTAACAAACATTTTGAGTCTAGCACTTGGTTCTCTTGATGTGGTGATCATTATCTTTGGATCCTCCACACCAGCATATCTATACTCATCATCCTGGGAATTCAGGGTGTTTGCTCCACCACTGAATCCACCTATTGTTGCTGCTTTTTCAGGACCTGAAATTATTGTATTCATATGTTTCATACAATTTCAAATCATCCATATATTAAATGGGAACTTATCAGATATTTATCCAACTATTTTATTGTTTAAAATACTTTTTGCAATTGTGAGCAGATTTGGTGGTTATGTAGCAGCAGCACGGTTTTACACTTCCAAGCCTACGTTTAGGGTTTTACTATCTCTCTCTTTTTAAGATTCATCTAGCTTCCATTTCTAATAAACATATCCAAAGGCAAAATGCAGATTTTAAGGATTGGATCTATATATGAGGTTTTAATTGAAATTCAATTTTATATTTAATTCCCAGTATTCAAGTTTGCATTTCTTTAGAGACTTAAGAAGCAATTAGTTAAAATGTTCCAACCTTTTACTACCTACTACACTAACTTTACAATAACACATAGGTTATAAAGGCATGTTTTATATAAAATGCAAAACTTATAAAGAATTAGGTATAAATAACTTACCTTTATCTTCAAATTCTATCCTCTTTTGTAACGCTATGGCTTCTTTTCTCAAATCACCGTGAATAGGAATGTTTTCTTCTAAGCTTCGCTTCAGTTGGTCTTTTTTTGCTTGTATACTTTTTTGCTTATTTTCTGTAGATTTCCTATATAAGTATTCTCGGCGCAAACGCGCCTGCCGTCTCAACATCTTATTTACAACAAAATTAATGTGTTTAATAAAGAAATACCAGTATTTTCAGTTAACAATAACCACGAAATCCAAAACTAATGAAAACAGCACGCACCGCAAAATGAAAACTGTGAATTATATTGACTTGACATATCAAAAGTCAATATGACACTGACATTTATGATTACGCTCCGTTATACACATTACAATTACAAAATTACAAAATTAGTTAATTTGCTAATAATACTAGTTCACCTATCATTTTTCGTATTTACGGTTACGGCGCCATTGGCAAAATCAATGCCAAAAGTATTGGAGCCAAAACAAACAAGTCAAATACAAAATTTCTTTTTAAAATATGACTTTACAGAGCTCGCGTAATTAGCTAGAATGTCAAGAATTAATTGAACATCAATTTCCTGACTGACGCTAAATAACAGTTCTTTGGAGAACTCGAAAGTTGTATTACAACACTAAACAGCTAAGCTATAACAATTAGAATCCAATAACTACTGTTCACTTTAAAGAAAACAGTATGTTGTTAGAATCGTTATTCAGACCCATGAGACAAAAAGATATCCTAAGTGGTTTTACCAATATTCGAACAATGCCATCAATCATAATAATTTAAAAATGACGAAATTTTTTTAAACCTGACAGCCTTCTATCACAAATTATTACCTAAAATATATAATTACATAAAATATTTTGAATACAAACTGTCATATATACCTTCATTGTATTCTTCTACCAACAATCTGTAATGAGGTTTGATATCAATCCCATGGGAGTCAAATATATTAAAAAGATCTTCAATATCTTCTTTCAAATTGTGTGGACGAATATTGAACACATCACCTGGGCCATAACTTAATGGAATTTCAGTTTTATTACTTAGATTAATCAGGCTTACATCCTGAAAATAATGTTAACAGTCTTAATATATCTATATCACTAATATTATGCAATGTAATTTTTATTTTTAAATAATAAATTCAAATTTAGTCAAAGCTTCACCATCCTTAAAATTTTTTAAAATTCATCTTTTTCACTAAATATTGGCCAGAGTATCTACAACAACATACAGTTGGTCTCTAATGATTAACTTCAATAATATCAATGAGTGGCTAAAATGATGAAACAGATTAAAATTGAATTATCTTTCTAACCTATTCACATTTAAAAAAATAAATAGTAATTCAAAATAATGGAGACAAAATTGAGTTGTCTGTCCTGCAATTTTTGGCTGATGTACCTGATTGGCTGGCAAAACTGGAGACCACAGATTATGATGTAACAAGCAAGAAATATATGAAAGTAAAATGTAAAAAAATATACAAAGTATACCTGGAAATGATCTACACTCGTAGTCCTAATATTGCTTTCAACATTAAACAAAACAGCTTGACAAAAATTATAATTTCTCTGTTTACAAAAATATATATCATCATTCTTCTTTGTATGAACTGTTATTTCATTTTTTAATAATTTTACTTTCCATCTAGATACAAAGTTACTAGTTATATTGTCTGTCTGTAAATCAGGAAAGTAATCTTTTAATTTGCTGAAGTATTGTTTCAACCAAGGACCCATAACTGCATCATGGCCTAAGTCATGCTGGTAGTCACACAAGCCTGAAACAAATTTTCTATACTAATAATATTATAAAGAGGAAAGATTTGTATTTTTGTAACTAATAAACTCAAAAACCACTGGACTGATCTCAAAAATTATTTCACCATTAGAATGCTACATTACCCCAGATTAATATAGGCTATATTTATTACTAGAAAAAATTAGGGATCCCTACTAAAACTTCAACAATGTAACCTAAGGTGTAAAAAAAAGAGGTTGAGTGGATCCAGGGATGGTTTAGATTCATAATTAGACCCGGTAGGAGTCACTGGAATCGGGTCTAGATTTTTATTTATCAGGACAGAGCAATGTCTGCTGAAATCCTTAGTTATTTATAAATATATAAAATAAAATACAATTATTTCTATCTTGTAGGATTTGGCAGAAATATTTTTTTATATTTACCAACTAGACATTTTCCTGCGGTGTAGCCGTGGGTCAAACCCTAGTAACTCTATTTAATTTTCATAATAACCTAATAAGGATTTATATATCGGTGTGAAACCACGGGCTAAAGCTAGTATATATAGATAGATAGATAGATAACAGTTTATTGTACACCATTACAGAAAACCTTATAGCCTAAAAATATTCTAAATGTGCACAATGGGCGGTCTTATCGCTATTAAGCGATCTCTTCCAGACAACCCATTTACATATATATAAATCTTTCTTGAAAAATTATCTAACTGATAGTGAAAACTGCTTAAATATCTGCTGCATGGTTTAAGAGGAGTAGACAGACTCGGAAAGCACTTTTATTTTATACTATGTAAAGATAAATACATAAAATAAAATACTTTATTTAATTTCTTTACTTATTAATGTAAGGTGGTTTGTAAGATAGTCACCTAAGCTCACAAGAACTTCTATTGTACCACATAATGTTTAACCAGTTTATTTATCACTTTGTTAATGCAAGACTTCAATTTTAATTTTATGTCTTCTGAACCTTGCAAGATATTAAAATTAAATTAAATTCACAATATTTGTCATAATCCAAAAAAATTAATTGAAATCTGCAGAATCATTGTGGAACCTTTTCACATCAAACTTTCAGATGGACTGACTGACAAAAATTCTGTAAATTATTATTATTATGATTAGGAGTCATATAAATAGCAGCGTTTATAA
The DNA here is from genome assembly GCA_039645545.1 of Dendrolimus houi. NCBI lineage: Eukaryota > Metazoa > Arthropoda > Insecta > Lepidoptera > Lasiocampidae > Dendrolimus > Dendrolimus houi. The sequence goes on from CM077139.1 coordinate 10,917,135, forward strand.
TCACAGCCAGGTATTCAATATTATTAGTGCAGATTGTGTGCCACTGTTAATTCTTTGACCCGCTACCCAAAAGAGTCTTATTCTTTCACTCTGTGAGTAAAGCTTTTGTGGGTGGGGCTTAGCCTTGATGTGAGTAAGTAAGTAGTACTTGTATGTAATTTCCAGTTTGACCCTACATTCATATTTAATTTATGCATGTCCTTGAGGAACAAGATACTATACACCACATTTATATAATAGAGAAGATAACATCATACCAAAGGAACAATCAACACAGTGACACACTACATGACACCAAAAGTTTATTACAGTTAATTAGTAATTGCTTATAAGGTTTTTTTGTTTTCTAATATAATCATTAGTCTTTTTCCATATGGTTCTTACTTAATATATTATTTGTAAATAACAAAATAATTGAAAGCATAACCATACAATTATAGTTATATTGAATCTACATTTAATTTTAAGGTAAAATATTTAAACCTATGATTATTGATCTGCCATTTAGATTGTATGTAAAACAGATTTTTAGAGAATTTAATGTTGTTTAGATACATAGAATAAGCACTTAATAGCAGTTACTTTTTTTAATACAAAATATTTGCAACCATATCCATAGGTGACTGCAGTTACCTTCCAACAGGTGGGTCGAAAGCCTGTCTAATATACTCAATATACAATAAAAAAGCTATTTGTCATGTAGCAACTTTAAAACATTGATTAACACAACAATAAGAATAATTAATTCAAATTGTGTCAATAATTCCATTACAAAAGTGCAAAAATCTATATAAAACATAACAGTCTCATATCTCTTTCAATAAAAAACTATGCTCAAGCTTACCTACGTCCATTAAAGGAATAGCTCCCAACTGTAATAACCGTTTATGTAGTTTCTTCCCAACAAAATTAAATTTAGAGTATGAAGAGTCGCCTAAGCCGAGAACTCCATACTTTAGCCCGCATAAAGAATTAGAAGGTAAGCTTTTTCGTAACAAAAATTTCCAAAATTTCTTCATATTATCAGGTTCATCTCCTTGACCGGTAGTGGCACAAACAAATAATGCGAATTTCTCTTTTATCAGACCAGAAATAGGGTACTCATCCAAAGCTTGTACGGGGCCTTTGAAACCTAAAATTTTCGTAGTCCGCCATATTCTTTCAGCTATTTCTTGTGCTGTAAACGTTTGGCTGCCGTAAAGGACAGCAATTCTATTCAAATCTACCATTTCTTAGATAAATTATTGATTTAAATAAGGTAAAACAACAGAAAACGTAACTTCCTATTTATCACAAACTGACTGACTAATTAATAAGTCAACAACTGTCAATGAAATTGACATTTCAAATGACATACATCATTATCAGCTGTTTTACGTTTCAATTTACGTATTTTTCATTTGAATTTAAATTAGCTATTCTTATAAAATTTTACATAAAGCTTTAGAGTTTTGCTTGCCCGCATATATTTTTATGGTTTATTTAGTATATTAAATAATATGGTGGATATAATAATTCTTAGGTTACAAATACTAAGCTTTCACATGAGCGTATTTCACCCTATAACCCTAATGTTTCACCCCTAGTTGAAATAACTTCGTTCAATACCATTTCAGGTTTTTAGACTTCTATTTCTCCCTATTACACATGTGCAAAGATAATTTACCATCTCGCTCTCATTTGGCGCACGGCAGTCTCGCGGCCCTGTTTGGCAGGTTTAGTCGTACTAAGCGGAAAACGCGGGAAATATTGTGAAGTTATTATTTTTTATTTTAGTGAATTGAACCAAACGCAAACTAAGCAACAATGTAAGTTATATAAAATAATATACACAATGAAAAAAAGATTTTTAATTAAAATCGATTGATTCCTTAGTTTGCCCTTTAAAATTTACGACAGTAATATTCTAGTAGTTGAAATTATGCATTTTTGATATAATTAATTCCAATAAAACGTAATCACCTGAACTTGACATAAAATAAGATAGAATATATTACATATTATTATCTTAATAAAACGTCACACTCATAAAATAATAGTTTGATTCATATTAGGAAATATAAAATATATTTGAAACGCAGTAAGATTAATTAATTATGGAGAAAGTTGGTATAAATTTTGAATAACAAAATAAATTTAAAAACATTTATTACAAGTCGAGAACACACTACTACACTATTTGAATATCGAACATAAAAGAATATTATAATTTTTGTCTCGACTTCTAAGCCTTTTGAAAAGTTTACTATTTTTAAATATATAATTTATGTCTATGGCTTTTCAAAGAAACAACATACAAAATATATAAATATTTAAAATCAATTTCTCAGCTGAGATTTCAGAATTCATCTTGAGGAATAAGGCTCTGGTAATAGTAATTATATTTTGTACCTCTCATTTCTCTTACCAGCCAGATAGGTATCACAAAGTTATCAATAAGAATCGTTATTATTTTTTACGCCACAAATGTGCGCTAAATTTTTGGTTCGTTCGATTACGTACGTCAATGGCGTTTATGTAATTAAATAAATAAATGTATATTTCTTCTGCGAATAATCTCCGAGAGAAACGACTAGCTATTCAGATAATTGAACGGATTTATATTATGTCTACTCCATAAAATGGAGTAGCATAAAATGGAGTAGGTAGGCAACCCTAATAAAATATTGTTCATATTTATGAAACATGCATTATGTATGCATTTTTATTAACCTAATTATCAATTAAATAATAGAAATCTAATTGCAATTAAAATTATGCACAATTATTGTCGGCGTCATAAAGTTTTAACTTACATTTTATGAGTTTATAAGAAACTAAGATATGCCCGCGACTTCGACTACGTTTCAATTGAAATTCACGTGGGATTCCCGGGACACAAAATATCGCAGCATTTAAAAAAGAATGTAAGCTATCGATTTAGTAGATACTGTATCGGAATAAACTAATTTTTATATATTTTTTTTTAATATATTTAACTTCAAACGGCTCCCGGGAAAAATTCCAATGGATTCCCCATGATAATAAATATCACACATTTTATAACATTAAATTTATTATCGATCAGTAAAAAAATCACATTGAAATTGTTTTTTTTTATTTTGGCCATTTTAAATAATTCCCAGAAAAATTCCCGCGTGATTCGCAGGATAAAAAGTAGAGCAGACTTTAAGCCTAAAAACTTGCTGTCGATGGGCGAAAACTGCATCGAATTCGGCCCAGTAGTTTTTACGTGAATCCCGAACAAACACATAAACCGACAAAAGGACAAACAGACGAGAAATCTAAAAAAAAATGCATTGTGTTCTGCATCGTTTATAGTCTATTCCAGTTTGTTTTTTAAATAGCTTCAATGTACAGACACGGCATGTTTAGAATTGTATAATATTATATATGAATTCGTTTTTGGTGAGAACTCGAAGGGTGAGATTTTTGGGCAGTTTTATCGCACATACGTAAAGAAAAAATTAGCAATTTAACTATTCCTTAACTTAAAATAGTTATTAAAGGTAATAAAAACTCTTTTCCATTCGCTATAAAATATCATTCCGAAGATGTGGGTTAAATCCTGCACAAGGACCATGTATCGTTTCCTTAATTTTTATATTTAAAATATCATGACGAAATGTACTATTACAGACGTATATGAAGATCAACTTAGTGAAATTCGCCAATACGTATAGATACGAAGTAGACAGGCGTGGCGGGTATATTGTCCTCCTTCTTTTCTTTCATCTTCTCTTAACCATTTGAGGTTATCGGTACAAAATATCTCGCTCTTCTATACTACTCTATTCTGGCATATTTCCTCTGTTATACCCCAAATCATTTTTCAAATAATCCATCCATCTCTGTTTTGGTCAACTGTTACTGTTATATCCATCAATCTTCTAGTTTTACTCTTCGTTTCCATTATGGCCACTTTCACGGCAGTAAGAATGAAAGTGGCAATGAAGACAGCAGCGCGAGTGTCAAATGTTCCGATATTAGGTAGGGGAAACTGGGGTAATGCCGCTCACAATCACAATTATAACTTGGTAAACTCAGGGCGTCGGATTACGGGACACAGGTTAAAGCATAGTTTTTAGCAATAATTAATTAATACATTACTTTTAATTCCGATCGGCAGTTTTCATTTGCGCAGAAAAATAAAGACCAGTTTCCGACATGTAAATAATCTAAGCATATTGAACTTTATTCACAAGTGGAAATGACGGAGTGGTGGCTTGCTACGTATCCGCGTATTCTTATCTCTGTTCCGCTTATACAAATAGTACATAGTCCCGCGCTACTAAAATTGGTCTATTACGCAGGTACATCGAAGGAATTATTAGTTGTGTAAAACTATAGTAGGTATAGATTTTATTCGTTATTTTCATACGCATATATTCTGATGTCAATGTGCTATTATACGGGCGCTATTGCCTAGAGTCTGGTAAATGCGCCCAAGAACTCCTTTCTTTTTTTTTGCTTAATTACCGATTATTGAGGAAAGTTTCATAGGTGTCGTGTCAAAGTAGTGATTTCTAAATAAATAGAAAGAAAGAAAAACTTTATTTCAAGAAATACCGACGTAGTTACATTCCTTATACCTTATTATGTACTAAGCATATTTTGAGAATCTGTACGCCGCATTTTCAGCAAGCAAGGTTTGCACTCAACATATTGTGCCGGAATTATACCCGACACAACGCTAATCAATTAAATGAACAATTGTGTTATTTTGTCCAGATTTTAACATAAATTTATTACAGAATAAATATAAAAGGTTTTCCTTAAATGACTTTCCCCCTGCTTCCCCTACATACTCGCGCTGCCCATTCCTATCGCCACTTTCCACTTGCTGCCGTGGAAGTGCATTATGTAAACGAGGCATAACATTAATTGTCCGCTCCCTTGAAATGCGGAGATTAATTCCCAGCCGTAGGACATTGTTGGGCGGGCTAATACTATGAGCTTAAGGCTTGTAGGAACGCCAACGTCCTTGAGGATTTTTCGGACGATAACAGGGATTTCATAGACGCGATCGTTTTTTAGATGCATTATTATTTAATTATGAATAAAATAAAATAGTAAAAAAATATTTATGTCTATTATATAAAGATACAGATATTCTTTATCCTATTTTGATAAAAATGTTTCGTGTCAATAATATGAAGATGATTTGGTGATGTTTTTTCTAAACTTAAAATAACTACAGGAAAATTACGTAAAAACCACATTATGTTTTATATTGTGAAATTTTTTGATATATTGTTTTTGGTAAATTATTGGTCAGTAAATGTCACTGGTCAGTAAACCAATGAAAAGTTGTCCCGTTTGCATCCCACTCTCGACCTTTTGCGGTAATAGGAGCCTTGAATAGTGGTTAGTGGTGGTAGTTTACGTCTTCCAAAACAAAAAGCTGAATAAATATCTATAAACTTTTCTTTTTATTTAAATAGGTTACCTATTGATAAAATACACTGTAATATTATTATTTTTTAAATTTTCGTCTACTCTAAAGCAACATATTATTATTAAGTACACTTTAACATAACGTGTAATTAATTAACATTGTTTATTAGTACCCATAATCCATTAAAGTTATATAATAAAACAATTTTAATTTAAGTAAGAATTAAATACGCAATATGAAGCCAAAATAGAAATAAATATTCATTTTCTTAAATGTCATTCACAGTCAATATTACGAGCAAGGAACATATTACTCTCTTACGAGAATTACGTGTTAAGACCAACAATGTACTCTTACAACAACAAGGAAAACGTAATGGGCAAATCCGCTGAACCGGTACATTTTCCTCTTTTTTTTACACTATAAGTAGTATTATATTAAAACTATGGTGTAGTGTACATAGAGTAGTTTTTTTTTGAGGCGGGGGAAATGCATTTCGCACACTACCGGGTCCTTTAATAGGGATTAGACCAAAGCGACGGGAGGTGTCACCACGAATGGCGCACCAGAGTCAAATCGCCAGCTTGTGTGGAGACTCGACTCGAAGAACTCAATACTCCACTAAAACCACCCTCCTCCCACGTGCCCTGCGCTGTGGCAGGAAGAGCGTGAGACTTAGAACGTAGTTACGCCCACGCTAATCCTAGCGCATCAGTGCTTGAGAATACCCCGGGACAGGCAAACTCACTTCGTCAACAGGGGTGCAGAATCCTCTGCTCCCTAGATGCTAGAGCCCCCCCCCCCCTGCAGCGGTATTTGTACATAGATTGGTACGCCAAGTTATTCGAAAACCCACTGGTTACGTGCGGAACTAGCCGTCCCACCTTCGTCTGGTCCCCATAGTATACTCAAGAAATGCAAGCCGTGCTCATTTCTCCTCCTGTGGGGTGAGTTATAGATGGCCCACACAAATACAGAGAGAAAGAGGACGACAAAAAGTTCGGTCCTACCTGCAATGGATCATGTCGTTGGGCCTCTACCTGCCAGGGCCCGCGGAGTGACCACACCTGGCCCGGGGTCTTGGTTAAATAGGGAAGCGGAGGCCAGCAACGCGTTAGTGTTGTTAGACCTCATTAATATCATACAAAATAGTATTGTGTGGAATACAATTTAAATACACTTCAATAAAAAATATCGAACCGATAGCACAAACTTTTCTTAAAAGATTTTCCAACAGCTAGCAACGCCCCTGGTGTTACAAACGTCTATAGGCGGCGGTAACCACCTTCCATCAAGTGGGCCCTCTGCCTATTTGTCTGCCACAGGTAATAAAAAAAAGTTTGCCAACTTAAAAAACCAAAAATTTATTCTGATGTTTGAAAAGGACTGTGTTTAACTGAGCACCAGATATAATAAAAAATAATGTCAGTAAAAATATTTTATCCTGCCAAAAATAGTAAATGTCATTTAAAGTGATGTCCTTCGGTAATAAATAGCGCATTAATTTGCCCGTTAAGATTTTTTGATCATTGACTAATTACTATATTTGATCTCTGAATACAATTTTGAAGTGCAGTCAACCGGCTGGATCCATTGTAATGATTGACTTTCTTCTTTTTTCGGTAGGTACATGTTACGTCTTCTTAGTGTTACATTTTTTTGGTAAGAGAGCTTAGGTCTTAAAGCAATTTGGTGGTGGTCAGAATATTTGTTGCCGTTTGAAAATGTACCAACTTGATTGTATGTTACGTAAGTTTTAAATTTATTCCTTTATTTATTACATAATAGATTATCGTAGTTGGGAGTTCAGACTGATTTTGGCACACTAGCGCCTAATATGGTTAGCAGCTCCTTGAAACCTGAAACTTACATCCCAAGAAATGCACTTTTACATTTATATCATGATACCTATTATTAATCACAACGTTTCCTGATTCGTTTCTTAGAACTCTAGGTAGTAATTCTATTCGTATTAAATTTTGCGGACGCTGGTATTCTGATACTTGCGAATATTTAAATACCACCCAGGCTTTATGAGTCATTATGAAAGTACCTACTCATAAAAATACACATATTACAGTTGCCTAACCAACATTCAGACAGTCAAACGGAACAGTTTCTATTCCCGAAAATTATTTGTATCTATATTATGAATGACTTGTTATAGGAATGTGTAACCTGGATATAATATAGTATACTGCTAAACTATGCTGTCAGTGAAATTGCGACAAAAATAAAGATTAGGAGTGGCAGGGCCAGCTCTAGCTTCTTTGCCGCTGCAGGCAAACTCGACATATTATGCCGCCCCCACCTAAGCATAAGAAAACTTCCATAACCAGAAAAAAATATATATAATTGGGGTAAGACATATTTTACTAGCTGACCCTGCAAACTTCGTACCGCCTCAGAATAATTTTTTTCTCATATTTAATCACCGTTTAAACCTTCCCTGAACTTCCACAAATAATTCAAAACCAAAATTATCCAAATCAGTCCAGCCGTTCTCGAGTTTTAGCGAGACTAACGAACAGCAATTGATTTTTATAGATAAGATTAACGAAAAATTGTTTTATTGAAAAGCAACATTTACATTTCTTTTTTTTGGCTTTAGTAGTTCCAGCGTTTTTGCAGACATTTTTGGTGTCATAGGCAGTTGCCTACCGAGCCTAGTGTCTCGAGCTGCCCTTGGAGGTCCGTATGTATGAAATTAAGAATTGAATTTTTTTCAATGTCTTCGGGTGTGGTGTCGTTAGTCAATTTTTATATACTCATAATGATATATTTTAATACTTTTTTAAAATTAAGATGGATATTCTCTTCCACACCCATAAAAAATGGTGTCCCTTAATCAAGTAATTAAATATAGTTTCACCGAAAAAGATTAGTACAAATTCTGTTTAGTAATATTTAAGATATGGGGTATGTACTTATTTCAACAAGCTTTTTTACGGTTTCTTAGGGAACTCTTCATTGTGCGTATACTTCCAAGCACTTATCCAATCTTATATACATAGATATATGAAACTTAAACCTAGCTAAATTAATTGAAATCGTAGGTGGTGTTAATTTCTAATAAGGTTGAGTCATGGAAATAACTGAAATATTTCCCGCCCACCGCAACCTACTTCAACAGCATGGGGATATTGCGTCAGTGGCCACGTGGCCTCATCGATCGCCTCTTACCCCTCGTGGCCTCCCGATTTACCCTCACCTTTGACCTCTTCTTATTTTGGCAAGCTGCGAAGGGAAGCGGCTCGTTTCTATCCATATTGCATGTTAACATTAGTGAAATCTTAACTTAATAATATAGACTTGCCATACATCGTGGTAACGCGGCCAGCGTTTTGGGAACGTTCCCTACTGACGGTGATTTGGGACCCATTTACTATTTGTATTTTTTTTATAAATTAAGCTGTATGTAGATACTATTTGTATAGCTATATTTTAGTTTTAATTTTGTTTATGTAATGATTGTAAATGATAATTGTAAATTTAAAAAAAAATACAAATTTACTACATATATATAGGGTAAACTATACCATTATTGGTACCCCGCCCCATTATTGGCACCGGGTCAATTTATTCAATATATTAATAATATTTTTATTTTATTTTGTTGTCATACAATATTATTACTTATTATTAAATTGCTACAAGATAAACAAATATTAAGACTTCATAATGTATTAAATAAATAATATCTACACATAAAAAGTCTAATCAACACAAATAATTTACAGAAATGGCAAGTTTTAAACAACAGGCCACACTTTGTGTTGAATAATCAAATAATTAAAAAAATATTGTAATTTAATTTTGTAAAACATGAAAGTTTAATTTCGTTTTAAATAAGTAACTTCATTCCGTACAACGTATGGTACACAATGTTCATTATTATTGAATAAAAGATGTTGTTATCCATCAAAAAATGCTTGGTTACTATTTGAGCTGCCCAGAAGGTTTCATCGGGCACTATATGGGCCCGACATAGACCGTCCAGCATCGGTGAACTGGCTACGGTTCGTTAACCTCTTTAGGGAAACCGAAAGGTTTGTCTGTGCAATTATGGACGCTCGACGTATGCAGGGCTTGTCACCGCCCGGGCGAATCCATCAGGCATGTTACTTCCTGTTGTTCTCGTCTTGCTAACTCCGAGAACTTGCACAGGCAAAACCTAGTAGCCAAGATCATACACCAGCAACTTGCTCTTCGATGCGGTCTGATAGCGACTGAGGTATGTACCTTATAACAAACACCTAAAGCTTTTTTGGTACGGGTTGTCCTAGTTTTTTAAACATTTTACTATTTAGGCTACACACGCACGTCACAGCGTTACTATTGACTTTCATTCATAACACGACAAGGTCAATGCTGTTATTATGTATAGGTATGATATTTTTTCTCTAAGCAGCAAAAATTTATGTGTTTTGCGTATTTCGTCAGTAATAGCCTAACTAGCTGACAATCAAATCGACTGAGATGTTTTTATCATCTTACAAAACGACGAAGCCACCTAGTTTGTATACGCACTAGCAAGTTGTGATGTCACAACTTGAACAAGTAATATAACTTATTAATTATTTTATAAATAGTAATTAAAGTTATTTTTATCGTAATATTTTTTAAAATACAGACGTTAGTAAGTTGTTCTAACGCTCACTCTTTTATACACTTACCTACACAATGTTTTAGAATTTACTCTAAAAGTAGAGTTTTTTCGTCAACCCTGCGAAATGTTTAAAATTATTTAATAATTTAATTTAATTTGCACAAATTATTGCTTCAATACTAACCTGCTACGCACAAATTGCACATATCTTACTCCGAACATTCGGTAGCCGAATTATTTGGCGCTTCGGTTAGAGCGTGGCCGAATGTTCGGTATTCAGCCAAACCACTATTCGTGGCATCTGTAATAATTATACATAGAAAAAGAACACCACAGGAATGACAATCGGTCAGTATACAATGTAAATTAACAGTTCTATCACACTAAGGGAGGTTCACGAGTTTCAAACATCGTTAATTACATTATGTTGGATTTTCCTTCAATATTAAGTTAATTAAGTTTGGAAGCATACTCCACGGCTAGAATTGGACCCCAAACCATTTAATACAGAGGAGAATGTTTATACAATACGCCATTACCTACTACTACTTTCAAGCCGAAAGGCTAAGAACTATTTTACTTAAAAGTAACAAAATGCGAGAACTATACAAGGCCATACCTTGCAGAAAGATACACTCGTACTTATTTTAATTCATAGAAATATATTTGATTGTTACATCAGCTTAGAATGTTTTGGCATTGCAGTAAATTGCTCTAAGGTCGGACGGTTAAGTGCTTTCGACATAATCTATCTGGCTAGCCGATCAGTGAAGCCTGACAATCTCTAGCTGTAAAGCGGTTGTGTTGACAATAACTGTGTTGTAGCTTCAGATCCGATAAAGAGAAGGAAAACGTGAAAGGGGGAAATGTGATTACGTTATTCAAAACTTTTTGCTGAAACAGATTTGTCAAACGTCTGGAACTTTTTATACGTGTCCAGTAGTAAGATATTAAGGGGAATTAATTATAAGTGTTCCGAGAACAATAATTACATAATAATCTAAAAGTTACATTAATATATAATAAATACACTATATTTTTTAAACATAGAAATAAAACCTTAAAAATAAATAAACTAAACTATACTACTACTACTACTACTAACTATAAATAAAGCTCTACTTACAAAATAACAAATCTATAAATAAAAAATTGACTCCAAATCGCTGTTGGCGGGGAGGGTGCCCAAAATGCTGGTCGCATTTCCGTGTTGGATGGCAACGCTAATTCGTTGCCCTAGGTGTAAGCCGGTCTTTTGGTCACGCGAGACCTCAATTAGACGCGTTGAGAGGTCTCGATAGAGGTGATTAGCTCCAGGCCCCCACGGCCTCAGGGTCTCGACCCCGAAAGCCACAAATATGTACCCATTACCAATGGACACATATTTGCGACATTTCAGAGCCTCCTGGTGTGCAACAGCAGCCCTCAGTCAAGTATGGGATCTCAAAGCCACGAAGTGACAGATTTAATATTTGTCCTATGAGGTCCACAGTACTATAAACTGAGGACAGGGAACTCCGAGAACTCAGGCAATATGAATATGAAATTATGTGCTGTTATGTGTAATATATTTAATATATTTACATAGGGCATTTGTATAGGTATTAATTCTAAATGACTAGCTTTTACGTTTACGATGCATCTAGAATTTAGATGATTGCTATTTATATAAGCAAAGTTCACTGGAGTTGCCCTAACACCATAATAATTCATGTATTATCACATAATTAATTAATTATACTATGTTTTACAATAACATCCAGAATTTTCATCAAATATCTAGAGTTTTATTTTTTATCTGGTAATTCTAGACGTGAAGGGGCGTGAATGAGCATATTGTATTGCCATGTGAATTGTAGCTCCGCCATTGCCATGAATAAAAAGTAAATACAAAAGCTATGACGACTCTTATTAGATTTTTGATTTTTAAAAACTTCCTAGTTATGTTCGAAATAAATAAATACGAACAAAAGTTAAATAAAACACGTTACGGTTCCATAAAACCATTTGTAAATTTGTTTAGAAATACGGTTTTATAACAAAATCTTCGTATTCTGAAACAAATAAAAATGTCCTTAAAACGTTTCTGTGTGAATAACTCAGAAACATTATTTTTATATATCTATATGATGTTTCAGAAACTGGCCAAAACATTGTTTCTCTTGTGCCAGTTGCTTCTTGTATGGAAATTAAACTCGATGTAATGGACTGTGACTGTATGATTATTATTATTGAATTTTTTACATGAATCGAAATATACATAGAATAAGTACAAATTATGCAAGAGAGTCGTTTATTATAGTAGAATTGTGAAGAATTATGAATGAATGAACCGAGAGTAGTAGTTTTTGCCTCCAAGGCCGCTCCTATATCCCGCGTACCGACCGACGCCTAGCTGCTAATTGTGCGAGCTATGGGTGTCGGCGGTATGCGGGGCGCGGAGAGTAAGTGTGCGCCGGCGGGCGGGACAGGGGGTGCTCTCTGTCCGCAACAGAAACAAAAGCAGAGTAATTTAACCACTTTGTGTTTGACCGCCTATTTAATCGAGTATATTCGTGCAAACAATGTTCATTGAATATCAACATCGTAAGTATGTGGGGTTCGATACAAATGTTCCCCCTTTCTGTCTCTATATGGATATACTTAGTTCTTTATGGGTCAGGGTTATTTGGACAATAGTTACTTAATAATAACAATAGTTCTTTAATATTGTGACTCTCAAGTCAGTATCAGCCTATTTACTGTGCAGCTATCTATAACTAAGAATAACAAGTTTTTAAGATATCTTGATTACCGTGCACAACAATCATCTAACAACTACTACGATCTTTGTAAAAAATATCACTTCTTGCCTCTAAATGTCAGACGTATAAGTGATACTTATTTGTTATTTGATGAAGTTTGCTAGAGGTGATATTGAATGTCCAGATGAGACCTCAATAATATCACCACGGATTAATCAACTTGATCTTAGGTAGAGAGGACTACTCCACACAACGATCATAAATACTAACTACAGACAAAATGCGACATTCACGTTCTTTTAATGAAATACTAGTAAATTTAAATCTAGATATGTATTGCACTACATACTAGATTTAAAGTAAATTCTATAAAGCGCATATTGGCTCAAGATTTTTTTGAAAAGAGTAACAGCTAAATCTTTGTTATATTTTATATCTCTCGATATCGTGTGTGTATGTTTTTACTTTACCAATAGGTAAGGCTTCCTAAAATAAAATAAATCTTCTTCAGCCGTTATGCGTGCAGGAAAGAGAAAGAATACAGCTTCCTGCGGCCGGGCGGCCTGTCGTAAGAGACGACTAAACAACACAGTTAGGTGGTAGGTTATTGGCCCCTCTGGATCGGTACCACCCCTGGTCTAAAGTATGCCGCCATAACAACCTTGAGTTGTGTTCCGGCATTAGTGGCCAGGCTCCAGTCTCGCTTTAGAGAGCGGCAGCACATTAGTAGCATTTTCGGTGTGCTAAATGTCCATAGGCGATGGTAACCGTTTTCCATTAGGTAGGCCGCCTGCATGTCTGCTAAACTCATGCAATAAAAATAAAAAGCCAATCAATGTCCACTGCTGGATATAGGCCTCCCCAAGTCTGAGCTTCCCGCTCTCCGATCTCCCTCATTCAGCCTCTGTTGGCAACCTTACGCATGTCATCGTGCGTCCTACGCTACGTTTAGGGAGACACGATCTCCACTCCAAGACTGCTCCATCGACCATCAGTCCTGCGACAGACGTGATCGACCCACTGCTACTTCAACTCGCCAATTTTTGAAGCAATATCGGTTACCTTAGTTCACTTACGGTATCCAATCTATTTAGAATAAGAGAAATACCTAAAATGCTCGCTCAACTCGACTTTAAAGGGACTTTATAGCAGGGTTTCTAAGTAAAAACTGCCCCCAACGCGTTTTCTACTTTTATTATAGGGGATCGTTTTGTTATCAAATAAAAATTATTCACCCAAATTTTCAGCTTTTTATGTCAAGTATATTTCGAATTTTTCTTGAATAACCTATTTTTCCGTTTTTATTTATTTTTTCAATAGTAAAATTACAAATTAACTCATGGCGATTTTTATACCAATACTGAGCAAAAGGCATGAAACAATATTTTTGTTGTAATTCTCGGATGAAAAACCGATTTTTTAATATTTATTAATTAAATTATTTTTATCTCGAGTTTTTGAAATTTGTCTATCACCGTTTTTTTAAGAATATGTGTTTTATAATCCTTTCTACAAATGATTTTTTAAATTTTTTTGAAGTGGTGGAACAGTGTCAAAAAAATTAAACTGTTTTTTTTTCATAATCTTATGTTCTATCAAACGGATATTCTTTTGATTTTTATCTCAAAACACATACCTCTTTGTACCGACCTTAAAATAATAACTTTCTTTACTTTTGTTTAAAAAAAAATCTATATGGTTAAGAATAATTTTTTGGTGTTAATATATTAGATAGAAATTACTGATTTTAAAACCAATTCCCAATTCTGTAAACACTGTGTAGTGCCGCAATATGAATCTACTACTATTAAAACTTCTAACTAACTAACTGTTGCGGCTCAGCGACCCAAAATGAGTCCTGGCCTTCGAAACGAGATTAGTTCGCTCCTTTCCGTTCAGCGCTATCTCCTGCCAGTCATAGGCTTGCAACTCGCTCAGATCAGCCTCCACTACGTCACTCCAGCGGCTTTTCATCCGGGAATTACAACAAAAATATTGTTTCATGCCTTTTACTCCCAAGTATTGGTATAAAAATCGCCCTGAGTTAATTTGTAATTTTACTATTGAAAAAAAAGGAAATATAGGTTTTTCAAAAAACTCGAAAAATCCTTGACATAAAAGCTGAAAATTTGGGTCAATTATTTTTATTTCATACCAAAACGATCCCTATGGAAAACGCACTGGGGTAGTTTTTACTTAGAAACCCTGCTATACCCTTTGTGGACCAGCTCCACTAAAGAATGAGCATAGATCTACAAAAATCTAAATAGTTCTTAGAACATATATATGGGTCAATGATAAACTTGCAAATGTTCAATCAGGAATTGCTCTTGCGACCTCTAAAGTGTTTACCAGTCATTATTGATATTGGACATTTATTATCTAATTTATTGTGTCGTTCTAGTACGATACCGCATTATACTTGTTTCTGAATATATTTACTTACTTGCGGCTTCGCCTGCGGTAATATCGGTCCGGTTTCCCATGGCAGTTCTTGCTTTTTACGAGATAAAATAGCCTACCATATGTATGTGCTTATTTATATGTATTTTTTTATTACTGTATAGGTAGGTTCACGTTTGACCATTATCTCGCGTGATTTCGAGCGGGGATATGGTCTAAGGTCGAGTACGCATACCTCGAATGTAACCTATTCATACGGGACTTGAAGACACCCAGGTTGTAGGTTTCGGGAAAAACAGTCCCCGGCAGTGAGTTCCACTCTTTTGCGGTGCGCATAATGAAAGTGGACTCAAAGCGCTTTGTTCGTCTAGGTCGTATGTCCACCATATATGTCATTTTGTGCTTTATATCCAACACCGTGGATATGTTTATTCTAAGGTTGGTTAAAGACAAAGATGTCTTCATTTTAGTCTTCCGTGATTAAGGCTACTGAAAAGTGGTTGAAACGTCGAAATGAAATTCAAATAACGCTTATAACCGTTAGAACATAGTTTTAATAATCATCGCTCATCATCCTCACAATGTTAAATTCCGGTTGCAGTCAGAACGTACTTTTTCTTCTTCACTTCGTCCGGTTGTTGTTAGACGAGTGGTACGAATGTTATCCTTCACGACGTCAAACTACCATTTCTTGGGTCTGCCCCTTCCAATAGGACCTGATAGAAAATATTTTCAACCCTCATTTACATGTATCGCAACCACCCCTAAAATCGTTTCATTATTTCAAATTAGCTCTGAAACCCTAAAATATAAGTGCGAATAAAGTCGCTGCCAATGCTGATATTATATGAATCAACTAAATCGAATCAATTTTGTTGAAAGGCACAAAACTGGAAGGACACGACGGTATTTAATGACTTTGAATGAATGAATGAAATTCTTTATTGTTCACCATAACTTAAACCTAGACAATTTAATATGAACTATTTAACATTAATATAATAATTAATGTCAAAGACTTTAATCACAGATTTCGTCAAGGGTACTCTGTTAATTTGACTTGAACAATAAACAAAAGAGTAGTATATATGCGAGTGTGTGTCAAATACATGGTAGTGTGTGTAATGTTTTTTTTATTGATTTAATGTATTTTTTGTGCATAATTTAAAAAAATATTAGTATACGTCGCTTCTTCTCTATATAAATTATAAGTGTACGAAATTTCATACTCCGTCCACGCAATTTTCGTACAAAGGGGTACAAAGTTTTTGCTTCACGTATTAATATATAAATGTTGAATTATTCAAGTTTATATTTATATGGATCACTTTGGTTGATTCACCCAAATTATTAGTGCCTGATATGTGGAGGATGCCTGACCTATCCTGACTGTGTTTAGACATGTGTTAAGAGTTCTTGCATTTATTTAAGTTCCTTTATATCTCTCTTTCTAAATCTTATTAATATAACTATTTAGGGCCGGATCTAGGGGGGAGGCCAGCCCCGGCCCATGCCCCGGGCACCCAATTCAGAGGGCGGCAAATTCAAACTGCGCAGACAACTACACAACTCATTATTAACACAATTTTGACCATTGAGACGTCCAGTACTTTAAGTGCATAAATTACTTTTCGCGGGGGGCGAATCACAGACGCACGCGTGTCCATAAATGGACGTCTGATGGTTGGAATGAGGATGCTTAACAGAAAAGAACTGTCTAGTTTCAGCACAACTGCTATAATTACACATGTAATTGATCCCAGAAAACAATACACACAGCTGTTAGAAGAGTTCAATCTGACATTTTATAAAACAGTGTTCTGTTATCGCATGTCGTAGGTCATTTGACTGATAACACTGATATTATACCGCAGACTCGTTCTGTTACTGACTATAACAAAGGAGAGTCCCAAATCTATAAATAGTTTACAAGTAGCCCAATGGCCGGTTCCGATATCTTATCGACCATTCATTTGGTTAAACTTTCACATAAGCTCCATACAAGTGATGTATGGAGTACAACGACCTCTGTGGTTGAGCGGGCTAAGTTTTAGCCGACCGAACTCGCTGGAACGCAGAGGCTCCCGGTTCGATTCCTGGCATGGTAAATTTCGGAAAAAACATTCTGTTATTTACACGGTCTGGGTGTCTGGGATCAGCCGCAAAATGATCCGTTGTGTATCACCCATAACACAATCGTAGCTTGCTTAGCTTGGGGGTATACAATGAGTGTTTGTCTGGCGATTATTATTATTATTATTATTATTAATGTCAAAATTCAACTGATGATAGGGCAAGTGAATGACTATTAAGATATAGAAACCGGCCATAAATGTCTGGCTTCTATTTGGGGCAACGTATTATTTAAATTCTATACATATTATCATCTATCACGCGTCGTTTCCTTAGGAGTAGGTAGAGATGATGAATCTCAAATTTCTCTTCAAACGGATTTATTACATTAAACTTTATTGATTTGATTTTAGTGAGAATATGTTTGTTTACCGGCGCCAATTCGACCGCCCTGCTATGACTTACATGTTTTGTTAGTCTCCTTTCCAGCGTCCTGCAGGCTTCTACCTATTCTCTCTGCATGCCTAAACCAATTTTGAAATTTTAGAAGACTTACTATATAACGTTACACGGGGTAAAAGATTTAAAAAAATCATACTTTGTGGTGATTACAACATTAATATTTTAAACTCGAATGACGTAACAAAAAAGTTAGAAGAAATTATTTATGGATTTAATCTCAAAATACTTATTAGACAACCTACTCGTCTATCGAGTGGCACTTGTATTGATAATATATTCCATAATGACCGATATAATAATGGAGAAGTAATAGAAACATCTCTATCGGACCACACTGCACAGATAATAAAATGTCAGGTGAAAAAAACGTGTATTATACATTCATGGACAACTGAAACAAGAGACTACTCTCCAGAACTTATCAGTAAGTTCACAGAATATATAACAAATTTAAGTTTTCATGAAGTTTATGAAATCAATGACATTAATCTTGCCTACGACAAGTTTTTCGAAATATTCAAACTTTTTTATGACCTTTGTTTTCCTAAAAATACACAAGAAAAACAATAAATAAAAGAAATAAATGGTTATCGCGTGGAATCAAAACTGGTAGTAAAAGAAAACGCATACTGTTATGGCAATATCGCAAGACAAAAAACGAAGAAAATAAAAAATTATACACTACGTACAGTACTCGATATAAAAAAATAATACAACTATGAAATTTACTCAAAATAATTACTATATTAAAACTGCAAAAACAAAAGTAAAGCGACATGGAAAATAATAAATGACAACAAGAGTAACTTTCCTCCGGAACCATATTGCAGGTATTATATAACGACGTAGAAATAACTGAACCAAATGACATATGCAATGCCTTTAATGATTTTTATATAGACCAAGTAAACATCAACCAAAACAACCTAGGTACATCTGGAACAATAAATAGAGTCACATACACTTTATTCCTGAATCCCATTATCCCCGTGGAAGTTTCTAAAACGATTCAGTCTTTAAAAAATACAAAGAGTACAGGCTATGACGGTATAGCTACAGCAATTATTAAATCAGTTAGTCATTTAATATGTTTTCCAATATGTCATATTATAAATCTATCTTTTGAAAAAGATGTATTCCCTAATAATCTAAAAATGTCCATTATCAAACCATTATATAAAAAAGGAGATAAAAACGTACTAAAAAACTATCGACCTATTGCTTTAATACCGGTGCTCTCTAAAGTTATTGAAAAAATAATTCACTATAGGCTATATAATTTTCTTGAAAGTAAAAATATTTTAGTCGAACAACAAAATGGTTTCAGAAAAAACAAAAATATTAATATATGATTTACTTCAAAAAGTTATGTCAAGTATGGATAACAGAAAACTAATCTGTGCTATATACATGGACATGACAAAAGCATTTGATTTTGTCAAACATGACATACTTTTTGAAAAACTAGAGAGATATGAGGTGCGTGGTAAAGGACTAGATTTGATGAAATCCTACTTACAAAATCGCAAGCAACATGTGGAAATAAATAATATTGATCTAAAAACCAAACGCGAGATTAAGGTGTGTTCTAATACTAGAATAATCAGGAATGGAGTGCCCCAAGGAAGCGTCCTGGGACCTTTACTATTCTTGATCTATATAAACGACCTACCAAAAAATTTAAATCATCCTACTATATTATTCGCAGATGATAGCACTATTGTAATTAAATCTGATGAAACCTATAATTACACTAAAGAAATAAATGATACTCTAAAAGTAACCATAGAATGGCTTAAGTCTAATAATTTAACCGTAAACCTAGAAAAAACACATATTATGCACTTCAGTCACCGTAACAATAATAACAACAATTTGAATATTACGTATAATAATACATTAATAGAACGAGTTGACCACACAAAGTTTTTAGGATTATTTATTGATAATAAACTAACGTGGAAAACACATGTTGAACAATTATGTAAAAAAATAAATAGTTTTTCGTACGCTCTTTATAAACTCTCAAAATTTGTAAATCGAGATAATGTATTGATTGCTTAACATAGCTATGTTGAATCTATACGAAGGTATGGAGTTATATTTTGGGGTAATTCCACAGACAAAAATCATATATTTATAGCACAAAAGAAATGTATACGATCCATCTGTAATTTGGGTCCCAGAGACAGTTGCAAGACTCATTTCCAATCATTAAAACGATATACGAGATTGCACAGTTCGTTAAAATAAATCCCCATCTATTTAAAATAAAACCACCACGTCATGAAAATTTGAGAAAAAGCGAATCGAATGTATTCAGTGTTAATAGATATAATACGGCACTGTTGGAAAAGAGTGTTTACGTAATGGCACCTACAATATTTAATAAACTACCAAAACCGTTAAAAACAATACCATTAAATATATTTAAAACCAGACTAAAGAAATTGTTAATAGACAAATCATATTATTCCACAAACGAATTCCTTAATGACAAATTTGAAACATAATATCAATACATAATTAATAATAATATTTTAATTAAAGATATTAAAAAATTGACATACACGGATTGGAATAACAATTTAATTAAAAACAGATATCTATATAATTAATAAATAAAGGTAATAAATATTATCCAGGTTACATAAAAGGTATTTAATAGAATAAATAGGAACTAACTACTTAAATAATGACGATTAAGATCGTGCTACTTGCACACCAGTGAAACTGGTAAAATGTACTGAACCATGTATTTCTAAGAATAACACCTGTATACAACTACATTTATGCAAGAATAAATATATTTCATTTCATTTGATTTCACCACCTTAACATTCCCTTTAGATGTTATTCAAATTTTGTAAAATCAAACATACAGACGTATGTATGTGATGTGTCGTATATCGAGGTAATGGCGTTGTCCATGCAATGATAGCGGCCGGTGCTTGTGTAAGCCGAATATCGTAATAGTTGAAGGTTGAACCCAACAAGGTTTTGCATTTTAAGAGCAACCCCAAATTGTGAATTGGATTCCCACGCAACCATTTCTTTAACTTGGTGGATTATATCACAATCGACCCGTGACGGTTTGAAAATATTTTGTTTATGCTCCACTATAAAGACAAGACAATGATGTAATTACATAATTAATTATCAACAGTCAACACTTCCATTTATCGTGTAAAAGTATATAAATAAAGTTTGATAATTATATTGAATTGGTATATCATATTTTTATTTAATAATCTAACAATACAATTAAAATATTATTCATGTATTATTATTTTAACAAGATTATTTATAGATAGAATAATAATAGAGGGTAGATAGTATCCACTACCCCACTACTCGACTCGTTCCGTTATCGTTGGAATATAAAAGAGTGCGGGCGGTATGACGATACAACTTTTTTACACAGACGGCGGCGTCGACGCCGCCAATCACGATCTCTCCACGTCCCCGCGAGGGATGCCAGGAGACACAGCCCCCCCATAGGATAGACTAGGCGTGTTGCTGGGAAGTTTCTTTCGCCGTTTCTTCTCTCCCAGCCATAACACGTTGCGAAACGGCAGTAAGATAGCATAGGCCACCGCGAACCGCCGATCCCGGTCCGCCGGGATCCTTCCTCTCGGGCTTTATATTACCCGTCGCCCGCTCTCAATTAGTGCATTGTGTCGCCTTATGGTGGGCATCATTAGATTCATCCCCCTCTCATGGCAACAGTCCAGCCGAGGTGAAACTCCCTAGGGAGCCCCCTCGAGCAAGTTGCCTCCCGGGCTCGAGTGCCTTCGCTTCGCAAAGGCACTCGCCCCGAAAACCCCGGTAAAGTTGTGAGGTCTTCGGACCAACAACATAAAGTCAAGTCCAATAAAAAAAAGATACAACTTTCCCACTCCGACATTGGTCGGGTACACATGTCTTGATAGCAGCACGCTAGGGTAGGTAATTATAGTACGTGAAGTAAGACTTAATTAAATCGGCTGTTAGTATAAATACTTAGTTATTGGAAAAAATACAGTTGAATGACTCGTTTACTTTATGCTCAATTCCATGGTGGCAAGCAGAAAAGTGACAAGGGAGATGGGCAGCACGAGTATGTAAACACAATTTACTTGTACTGGTGCCACGCCCACTTTCCTAGGCACTTTTCTGGTTCCTAGCGTAGCCACGTGGATATAGAGCTAATTTAAACAAGGGACAAAATGCTAGATGCCAGCTTTGATCAAAAATACCACGGCCTTTTACCGTAACCTATCATTGCAGGATCGGCTTCAAAATGTTCGCGGTCGATGTTTAGACGATGTCAGTAATACTGACATCGTCTAAAACAAGACAAATTTTAATGTTATGACCACTAACTGAAAGTTTTTTCAGCCTACTATTAAATGGTAGTCATGTTACGGATATATATTTGAATACATCGTAAAAAGGTGATCTCAGAACTAGCTCAAAAGACACCAAGTAGCTGGTAGGCCTACTACTACTAAAATGACCCTTTAACTTCTTTTCATTTACAGACCTTTATTATATGTACTGCATCGCGTTCTAGCAGTACAATGTGCCAGCTTACCCGTAGGACGTTGCGCCAGTGTTCCAATATTTAATAATGCGCTAGCGGTCAGGTGTCGGTTGATAATGTGCTTCCTTTCAACTGTACTTTATACTAAATAATATTCACAACTACCCTCGCATATACTACATTATACATTATTAAAATAAAAATACCTACCACACCGCTGAAGAATATTTCAATGACAAAAGTGCATTTGCATAGCTGCTCGCTGCAACTTTTTATTCTACTTTCTGTGTCGCTTTATTTCGTATCAATAAAACACCTGTATTTATTTAAGGAGGTAGGTATATATAAATAAACTATTTTCTGAAATTTTTATTTTTAGGTAGAACGACGCTGAATTTTTTTTTTCTTCTAGCAGAAACTTCGCTTATTCTGTGGGGCTTCTTCTGCGTTAGTGCATTATTTGAGATGCGACATTGATAATGACGTTAAATATTGACAGAAAACTTATGTATGTATACTAATATGGCTATGCGTTAACGAGGTTATTTTTTAACGCCTTAAATAAGACACATTCGGCAACGGCCTTTAATCTTAAACGGTAACGCAGATGAAGCCAATGCATTATAAAAAGCTTGTTAATATATTCATTTCAAACAAGAAAAAATAAATAAGAGAGATAGGAGAAAAGAAACAGACATAAAATGAAATTGAATAATTGTAGCTAGACTTGCCGCTTGAGAGGAAGATTAAGGTGGTATGAGCATATAATGAGGAGGGATGAAAGTCACGTGACAAAAATAATGTTAAACTACATAATGGATGAGTACAAATGTAAAGGTAGACCAAAAAGGAGATAGATGGATTGTGTAAAGGATGATGTGGTGATTTGTATTGTCACAGAAGATGTGTCGGAATAGAGGAGTGAGGAAGGAAAAGACATATTGTGCCTACCCTAAATAATTGGGATATGGTGAAAGAAAAGAGAGAGTTGGACTTTCCGTTTATTCTGGTCAAAACAGCGATAAAACTGTGCAAAGCGGTACCTCTGTACCCAGTAAACTTAATTTTTAACTTATTGTATTTGTTTAAAAATTGTCGTTAGTCTAAAAGTTTGGATAAAACTTTCGAGTTTGTATTTCCTGAACAGTTTTTAACAAATTGCTAACATATTAATTCATAAATAACATAATATTATATAGCATACGTATTACGTATTACGAATGACCTCAATGCTCTGGTCAAATTTCCACAGCATATTATTTTATCTGAAACTATTTTGATTCGATAATGATCTCGACAGTAATTTGAAACCCACATTATCATACCACCGGTCATGTCACACGGGACCGAATGTTGGGCCAATCAACTGAGAGAAGAAACTTTAAAATGAACGTGTGGTGTTACAAGAATGGATAAGGAGAGAAACGAGGACATAAGGGGATCTTTGAAAGTTGCACCCGTGATTGAAAAATTCGGAGGAAGAAGATTAAGGTGGTATGGGCTACATGCCCATACCACCTTAATCTTCTTCCTAATATAAAGACGGATATTCTTATATATATATCTTCCCTTATAAAGAGGGATGAAAGTCACGTGACGTAAAGAATGATAAACTGCAAGATTGTTAGGTACAAAGGTAGAGGTAGACCAAAAAAGAGATGGATGGATTCGGTGAAGGATGGGATGACGTTTTGTGGTGTGACAGACGATATAGCTCGGAATAGAGTAGTTTTTTTAAATTTTTATTGCAGGAGTTCAGCAGACATGCCGACGGGCCACTTAATGCAAAGCGGTTACCATCGCCTATGGACATTTGCAACACCAAAGGTGCTACAAATGCGTTGCTGCTCTCTTAAAGGAGACTGGAACCTGGCCACTAATGCCGGAACACAACTCAAGGTTGTTATGGCGACATACTTTAGACCAGGGGTTGTAGCCATCCAGATGGGCAAATGCCCTACCACCCGGCAAAAGCGTGTGGAAAAAGATAGTGTGGAAGGAAAATACATATTGTGCCGACCCCAAAAATTGGGATACGGTAAAAGAAAAGATTATCAATAACACCTCAGCTACTTAGCATTGTATGTTGATTATGCATTTATTAATGGGGATTACCGAGGGTTGCATACCATGATAACACTAATATATTTGTTAATTAGGAGTAATTAACAAATATATTAGTGGTATCATGGTATGCAACCCTCGGTGAGAGTTATATATTTGTGCAGTTTGCACTGTTGAAACGCTTGGACCGCGGGCCCTGTGGCCATGAGCCTCTACAAAGATCTATCAAAACGACTAATTGACTCTTCGAGTGATCAGTGGGCTGGTTCCTACCTCGAACAACGAATCAGTATGGTGATTTAGTGAGGTAGCGTGGCCAGCCTTCTGGGATCCTCACCCATTGACTTCGATGACCTAGATTACTACTAGTAGTAGATAGAATACAATGTAAGTGAAGTTTCCTTAATTGTACTCGTTTAGTAGGTATTGTATTTATACCATATAAAAAATCAAAAACTTGACACTTAAATTACTCGGCAAAGAGTTTATTTACAGACATCTATAAGAAACTCTTTGACATTACCCGCGATCAGAAGGCTGGCTCGTATTTCGCCCAACAAAGCATTGAAATATAGTGTGGCAATGCAGCCAGCCTCCTAGGCACGCTCCCTGCTACATAATTAACTCTACTTTTAACTATTTATTAGTCCGCAATTTTAGTTTACTTTTATAATGTTTGCAAACATTTAAAACATATTTTTAAATAAAAAAACAAAATCGTAAACAACATCAAAAAAGTCAATAACTCGTTCTTTCGACCTTGAACAACCCTAATGGCTTCTATTTACTCTCAATACTGTTTTGAATGTCTCGTTCAGCTCGTCAGCCGCCTGTTAAAGACGACAATGAAGTCTGGGAAAATGTGCTGTGAATTACTCTCATGAGTTATTATTATTATTTTTTTACGAGTGTTATTGTACTAATTTCAACCGGAATTATATTCCGACGTAACAAAGATCGCTGTGAGATGTTTAGCATTTTTATCTCGAGGTCAAAATGCCTACGCAGTTCTTTAAACATGCGTAGGGTTTTGGGATGGATGGTTGGTGCTTCTAAGTGAAGTAGTTCTGTGCTATTTCTCAAACTTAGGTAGTTTTGTTTATAGTTGGGTCGAAACGAATAATCTACAATGCTAGAGTTTATTTACATATTTGTATAGAGTTATACAGATAAATAAATTTGAAGTGTCTGTTTGTAATGCCAAAATAACAGTTTTTTTCTAGATACATATGAAAGTATATACGGTAGTTATATCAGAAAATCATCTTTTTAATTTATGTGTGTCTTCTGGATTTTTTTTAAATTTTATCTTAATCTCCAGACGCACACACTTGTCACGGCATTTTAACTTATTCTTTTCTATTTTTTTGCTTTTTTTCCTTGTCTTTTGGTCTTTTTTGTTCCAAAAACTTAAACTATTACATTATTTTTATTACAAAATGTTGTGCTTAAACATTACTACTGCTTATGTATTATACTTTATATAAAACTATTGCTTAATCTATTACATGTTTATTTAATAATTCTACTATCCTTATACTAATATTACTACTGTTCTTACAATCTAGACAGTGGTTCTTTCTAATTACCTTACAATATCTTTCGTACTTTTTACATTCTTACTACTTACTAACACTACTACATTCTATGTATTTATTTCTATCTATTTACTACGCTTGTTCTATATATTCTCTATATATATACAAAACGTATCTTATCTATTTGTTCCTATTTATTACTACTTTTACTATTTTAACATAGTACGCCATAAAATCCTCGCAGTGCTTTTTACTCATTAATTCCCGCACATTTTTAAATTTTATTTCGAGTCTTAGTTTGTACTTTAGGTAATTACGATCCCGAGCAAATACCGGACAACTGCGGTACTGTCGCAAGTTCCTGTGGATCGCAGATGCACGAGGTGTCCTCCTTCAACCCGAACCTGTTCGGGTTTTCGGAGAACCCATTGGGGGTTTTAGGACATTGGGTCCTGTCTGGATATTCCAGCGAATCTCTGAAACGGCTGCACCGATTTTGACGGGACTTTCACTGGCAGATAGCTGATGTTATATGGAGTAACATAGGCTACTTTTTAAAATTCCACACGGGCGAAGCAGTGGGCACAGCTAGTCAATAATAAGACAAAGATTATGAGCCGACGCTGCAAGTTTTCTGCTTTCTGTGGCCGTAATGTATCGCAACCAAATTTAATAAGTTCGGGTATACCATCAGACGTCATATACTACTACTTTTCTATCTGTATGATGTCCATAATAGTAAATTATTAAATTACCTATATTACAGACACAACGAAAGACAAGATTTTTGACACAAGGAAAAATATGCAGTTTATTTTTTTTTAATAAATAATCGGCAGACAAACGACCGGTATTCTTTATCTTACTATTTAATTTTGTCAAATTGCAACAGCTAGTAAGGCAAATGAACGGTTGTTAAGATATAAGAAGCGGAAAAATCACACACTAGAGAACTCCAAGCTAAGAAGTAAGTCCTGTTTGTGTTATAGGTAATATACAATAAGCCGCTGTAGTTTTCATCTTAGACTCCCAGACTAAAGTAAATACCAGAGAGAAAGTTTACGCTCTACGCTGCACTGAGGCAGGCCGGCAGAAGTTTAGCCCACTCAACCACTGAAGCCATCGATATAAAAGGCTGTTTATATTGTAAGAAAAATAAAGAAACGGGATTTATATTCTAGATTTTCGAATTCTAGCAATTTGCTCGTAATTTTCTAAAGGAGGAATAAGAGGCTGGTAACACTTTTATTATAAGTAAGGCCATTAATCGTCTTATAGGCGGTTCTCCTATATTTTTTAATGACTATATAGGTTCGCGTTTAACCACTGTCTCACTTGATGTTGAGTGACGACGCGGTCTAGAATGGAGCAAGCTTATCTTATTATACATCTTGGTAACTATTCATTAGTTCCTACGGGTTTAAATTTGTCTCCATATAACTAATGCCAATTTCCTTGTGGTCTAAGAGCCCATGAACGGCTACCTGCATGTATTTGACCAGACTTGAGTTTTTGTTTGTTTGTTGTTCTAACTAATGAAGTTTAGTATATAGAATATAAAAGAATATTAATTTCTGTAAATACAGTGATAAAATAAATCGCAAGTAAATTATATTGATGTAAACCAGCGAACGGAAAACATATAAGATTTTATTATTTATTGATGTGTGTACGCAATGTAGACGTCTGCCGTGATCAATATAAGTTTTTAAGACTATAATAAATAAAATATATCAATGGCAGATGTGGTCAATTACTTTCAAATTTTTTTTTTATTATTTTCTAACTTGTCTGCCACGAAGTAAAATGCGCGATAATGGTCTGCTATTCTTATTTTCCGATAATAATAAGTCGTTATATAAAATAATAAAATATACGAATATTTTCAAGTTTTAAAACGGCAAACGTGGTCAAATGGATTTAAAATTCGTTAAAAATCGATACCTGTCTTATCTGAGCGCTCGTCGCGTCCACCACTTAGAGCTTAGTGAGTCCCCACCTCATGCATAGGGGCCTCAATGTACAAAAACTCAGGTCTGGTCAAATACATACAGGGAGCCGTTCACGGGCTCTTAGACCATTACCAGGGCAGATGAATGAATAGTAAGATTTATAAACCATAAATCTATCCACAAATCTTAAGTTTTTTTAGAGTAAGAATTTAGTGGTAGTAACTGATAACAGTTACTTATCCATTTTAGAAACAAACACATAAATCACATTGTACAAACTAAGCCAAGTATTGTATTACAAAACCAACATTTACAATTGAGTTAATAAAGTTAGTCGGCAAATCTTCTGGTGCAGACGGATAAGCCAATTTGAGCTCCATTCAGTCTCCAGTCCTTTATTGTGCATACCGTGTGAGTAATTGTCATAAAAATAAATCAGCTATGGTCGGCAAGATTGGATCTGTAGGGTTGAGGGTAACACTTCACACTAGGAGACCAAATAGGTATTGTTAACAAATTACTTTTGTTTGAAATGTTTATTACATTAAAACTGAGTGCTATTAACTAGATCTATAGGGCGCATCCATAAATTACGTACAAGGGGTGGGAGAGGTCCTAAATTTCGTGACGTCGCATTTTTAAATCTAAAATATTTAAACCAATTGCGTAACTGCTGTTTTAACTTTGTAGCAACGAGAGGTAGAAGTTAAATGACACTTCAGACGGCAGAGAATAGTATTCACTGTCGAGTGCTGATGTGAACTAATTTATTTTGGAAACAGTAACATTAAGTACAAATATTAACAAGTCTTACAGCTAGTGCTCTATACAGCACAATGTGTGAGCGGGACAGATGCTGTGAAGATAGGATAGAGGGGGAAATGGGCCATCAAAGTTCTCACTAATCGTATGAAACACAATTATAAGTCAAGTCTAACCATTTCACAACGATATTCCGTGAGAGCGTGGTGTCACACCAATCGAACCGAGCGACCAGACCTTAAAAACTGTAACCAGGATAATGATTTCAGCGTGGCTCTCTCAGGTCAAAATTACCATTTATTTTTAGTTATGACTTAAAAATACGCGAAAAATATATAATCGCTAAAGGAAATTGGCATAAAATGCGCTATTTGAATCTTAAGTTACTGAGGTGATAGCATGAATACCATGGGCCCAATTCTGTTGTAACTATCTCGACAAAATTACCTGACACTGCAATCGTAGTTTTGCATGATATTGGTATGTTTATAAGTATTTATAAGCGATATATTATTTTTAACAAAATGAAACCCTCTTCTAACTAAAAAGCATAAACAAATATTTAGCCGCCTTTTTTCTAGAACATCTTGAAGTCGGTGCCAAGTAAAACATTAAAGAAAACAACAAATGTGCAAAATATAGTAATTTTTTAGTTTTACTTCGCACCGACTTCAAAATTTTGTAGAAAGAAGGAGTTTATATATATTTTTTTGCTTTTTAATTTGAAGTCGGTTTTGTTTTAGTTAAAAAAAAAAACACTTTTTAGTGGCGCGAGCACTTCAATAGCTTTTGAAATAATATATTAAGCACCTGTAGAAATTGTACTATTGGCAGGCGTATACAAGGTTATCATCTCACTCTTCGGCGTTGACGCTTCTCAACAGAGGTTGTTCTCGATTTCCCTGCGTTCCACTTATCAGATCCTGACTTGGTAATCATGGGAACTCTTCGGGTATATACTCTTACGAATAAAGAAAAATAATTGAAAATCGGTTCACGATAGACGGAGAAATCGCATTACATGCATAAAAAAAAATAAGCGCCTGAAAAAATGTAATATCTACACGCGTATACAAGCTTTTTTCCAAGTATGTAGGCGCACGGCGTTCTTTAATAAGTAATGGTTACTCTTGATTTCCCTGGAATCCACTCACCAGATCCTGACTTAGTAACCATGGAACCACCTTATCAATTGTCGTGGATTTCTCTAATTCCTTTGAATCCACTCATCAGATCTTGACATGGTGACAATGGGACCAATTCAGGAGTTTAACCTTTAGATTTAAAAAAATCTGATCGGTTCACAATTAACGGAGAAATCAAGTAACAAGCATACAAAAAAATCAAAAACAACCTCCTCCTTTTTGAAGTCAGTTAAAAACTTGTGAAATAAATGTTTTTACTTTTTGGTAGCTATTCAATGTTCGTTTCGGCTAAAGCCATTTCCGCTAATGGTAATATAATTTTTTTTCTATTATTATTCCGCCGCGACAAAATCTTTTTATCCGTGCAGGAACGGAGAAAGAATACAATTTCCAGCGGCCGGGCGGCCTGTCATAAGAGGCGACAAAACAACCCACAGCCAGGTGGTAGGGCATTTATCCGACTGGATGGCTACCACTCCTGGCCTAGAGTGTGCCGCCATAACAGCTTTGAGCTGTGTTCCGGCATTAGTGACCAGGCAATGGTAACCGCTTTCCATCCAGTGGGCCGTCTGCCTGTTCGCTGAACTCCTGCAAAAAAAAGATATCGAGAAGATATTATGGATTTAGTAGGATACAAGTTTTTGACAATATCGCAATGGAATCGTACTTTGAATATCTTCGCAACGCCAAGATAATGAAATAGCAGAATTGGGCCCCAACCTGATTAGTGGGTATCGACAGTAGACACGAGCCCCACACTACCTCGTGGTTTTTCCTAGGCTATGCAAGCATCCCAACTCGATCAAAATAAATAAACAGCAGCTGTTTATTTATTAGGGCCGATTTTTCTATTATTAAATAAAAGTTATCAGTCGAATAAATTATAACCGGACTGAATTTAAAAGTTAAAAATTCAATTATTTTATTCAAACGTCATTTTTAATTTTTTCCTGTTATTATTTATCCTATGAATTATTTTTGTCTGGTGATTGAAAAGTTGGCTGTTAGTCTAATCTATTTTTTTATTGGCCACTAATGGTATTAATCCAATCAAGTAGAAGAGTCCTATGTCGATGAACTGTTGTGTAACACAATCGATAAAACTGTCTATATATAGCCATTGGTCGGACTGCCATTGCATATAGGGAGATATAACTTCTGTGTAATCCAAAAGATTCTTTTCATTCTTATTTTGCGAAACTAATACTGTCAAGTACTGGCTGTCTATTGTCTCTACTGCCCACTTTTCTATTCTTTTGGTTCCTATCTACCTCACTTTTTTATTGCATGAGTTCAGCAGATAGGCAGACGGCCCACCTGATGGAAAGTGGTTACCATCGCCTATGGACATTTGCAACACCAAAGGTGCTACAAATGCGCTGCTGCTCTCTTAAGGGATACTGAAACCTGGCCGTTAAAGCAGGAACACAACTCAAGGTTGTTATTGCGGCATACTTTACACCAGGGATGGTAGCCATCTAGACGGGCAAATACCTTGTCACCTGGCTGTGGGCTGTTTTGTTATGAGTGGCCGCCCGGCCGCACGAAAGTTTATTCTTGCTCTGTTCCTGCACGGCTAAAACTAGCCAAATGTTCATGTTAAGTGTTTTTGTTACCAGGTCACCAAAAAGCAAAGAAGAAGAATGCGAGAGCGAGGCTTTAAAGGCCGATTTGGACCCAGAAGAAGGGAAGGAGAGTGGTGCTTTGGAAGCGAAGATGTCGCTTCTGAATGGTATCACTGTTATCGTAGGTTCCATCATAGGGAGTGGAATCTTCGTATCTCCAACAGGAGTACTAAAGTACACTGGCTCAGTCAACGCTAGTCTTATCGTTTGGATTACTTGTGGAATTTTTAGTATGGTGAGTTGATTTTTTTTTATGGAATTTTATTGAATGCGCATATCCTGTCTCTTCTTCACAATATTTTATTTAATCCCAAGTCCCTTGACTATATCAAGAAACGCTTTGAATTCCTTGATTACAGTGATTCGAGATTCTTTAGATTGTCAGAGAATTTGAAACTGAAAACACCTCTTAAGAGAACAAAAAAAAATAAAGTTCCTGATTTTATGTAGTATTTTTGTACAATAAAGCTTAGAATAATTAACACATGCTATTTTTTTCAATTGTGCTTTTCTCCAAGCTGTGCTCGTTTAAGGTTTAGTTCCGTATTGCAAGGGAACTCTTGTTTTATCGCCGGCTCCTATATCTCATTATTACGTACTTGCCCTACCATCGGTTGAATTTTTACATTACTTGTACGAAGCTGATGTCTTAACCGATAGTAAGGCCACTGAACTGTCGGTAAGATACAGGAACCGGCCCTTATTGGCATTGAAGAATCCTATATTTATCTTTATTAATGAACGAATGTATATATATATATATATATATATATATTTAGATCCAATCCAAAGATTTAGTACCAATGCTGAGCACATTTACATATAAGTACTAAAATTTTAAAATAGTGTTATTAGCCTATTACAATCTACTGTTGCATGTTGGGTCTCCCCAAGTTTGCGTCGCATGCGTATTTTATATTTATTTATATTTTATAATTGTGTTATCGTATATGAGGAAAAAGCGCTTACGGAAAATAAGAGGGTGAACTGGCGAGAGGTAGAGTTTATAAAATATATTTATAATAATATAAAGGTTTGGAATGCTTTTGTAAATTAATTTCCTAAGGTACAGTAAAGTTATCATAACAAATTAAGTATTCATTTTAAAAAAAAAAGCTCAATGGTAGGCTTCTTGAGTTATTTGTGATGCCTTCAGGGACCAATTAAGGTTCTCATTTGTGAAGCCTTATTGTAAACGAGACTGTCCTGATATTTTTTTTGCAATATTTTATTAATTATGTAATTGTTTTGTGGTTTTGTTAGTAATAATAACGGTTCATAATTGTCCCCATTTCATGTTCGGTTTTCCTCCTTTTAAAAAGACGGTCGATACACTCATCACATTTTTGTTCAAAGCGAATTGGTGAATTCACACATCGGTAATCCCAACATACAAGTTTCATAATATTTTCCTTCACCACCAGTGGCGGATTTAGCTACCTCCCTAGGCTCCGTTTGAAATGTCTCCCTCTTAAGGGTTTCGTAGATATTTTAGCTGAACTGGAACCCTTAGCGCGTGTGTAAAAGACACTGCCACCGCGCCGCCGCTGCGCCGTCAATCGGTATGAGAGGGCAGGGAAAGTCGTATATACACAGAAATATATGCAGTACCAGTACAGTCCGCTGTAGTAACGTGTTATCAGTTATGCAATCTGAACGCTTATGTAATTGAAATCAATTTTTGAATTTGAATTGTCTTTACATTCTTTACCGTCAAAATGGCGTCCCGACAATTTTTACGCCCCCAAAATAATGCAACTCTAGGTCCAGACCTCACGGGCCTATATGTAAATCCAGCACTGTTCACCACACGGCAGCACTTGATGATTATAACAATACATACATTTTGGAGAAATGCATAAACGGTGCAGTTCGTCGATCTGGATTTGAACCCACAGTAATTATTATGAGATGAAGATGCTTTATTGAGCCACTTGGACTAAAAATAACATACATAGTTAATATTTGATTAGTAACTAAACGAATTATACCGCTGTCATATGACCCATTTGTATGCGATAAAATTAATAATTAAACAATTTATTATCGACTGTTATGACCAATGGCCCATTTGTAACATCGTGATTGAATGTCGTGAAAATTGTTGATCAATAAAATTGAAGTAACTTGAAGCAGTAAATGTACTTCGAGCTTGTAGATAAAAATATACTAATATTATAAACTAGCTGATGCCCACGACTTCGTCCGCGTGGTGCGGTTTTTTAACTATCCCACGGGAACTCTTTAATTTTTCGGGATCAAAAGTATCCTATATGTTGACCAGAGATATAAGCTACCACCATACAAAATTTTCATTCAAATCGGTCCAGTCGCTTCGGAGATTAGCCGGTACAAACAGACAGACAAACAGAAAAACAAAAAAATTGATATTTTTTTGTTTTTAGCATTTTTTTTCATAGTACACAAATTTGACCTCTACAATTTTATTATATGTATAGATATAGATAGATGTTAGTCTAATTTTATTTACGTTTTCGCAAATCGACTGAATAAATCTGAATGAAATATATGTATATCTTGCACATATCTTGAAATCACCTCAATTAATCACTCTCACCAAATTCAGTAATTTTTAGGGCGGCCGCCATTTAATATAAGTTTATCAACTCACAGCAGTTGCCAAAAATCCATTATTTCTTACATGTGTGTCATTTTAACACCGCAAACGAATCCGACCACACAATGTGGCGGCATCTTCCATGAACCAAAAATAAATTAGGGGGACAGAGATAGATTTACATACATACTGGTATACAAAAAGAGAAAGAAATACGTATGTATTGTTACGACTTAGCCAAAATTCCACGAAGCACAACAACAAATGCGAATGAACACCTGCGGCCATAAACCCCAAGTTTTATTACCGCCCGCATTTGCACTTCTTTTGGTTTCTTTGTATTTAATATTTGTAATTAGAAAAGCCGCCTATTGTGTATTGTAATCTGTTCCGGTAGGCAGTGGCCAGGTGTGATTCCGGGAAATCGGGTGCACGTGATGAGGAAGACATATTGCACCGTGCAGTATAAAACAATGCCCGAACGGAGGGGTGGGGCAGTCAAGCGACGATTACGATACGAGCTAGACATGCACATTCGATAAGCGATATAGTGATGGACTTTGCGCGTATTATTTAATTGTGCATTACATAAGGACTTTTGCGTCCTGTTATATTTGTACCTATGTTAAACGTGTTTGTACAGTTCTAATAAATTCTATAGTAATTCTAACAGCATTTTAATTCGAGTCCCGCACTCGTAACAGTATCAAGAATGTGTGTGTGAAGTTGTGAAGTGTGAACGAGAGATGGCGGTACCATGACTTAAAAATCATTGTTAAATATTAAGTAATAAACAATAGCGTTATTCCAGATAGGTGCATATTGCTATGCGGAACTGGGCACCATGATCAGGGTGAGCGGGGCTGACTACGCGTACATCATGGAGACCTTCGGCCCTTTCGCCGCGTTCATCCGGCTTTGGATAGAGTGCATGATAGTCAGACCTTGTTCTCAGGTGAGTGAACCAATAGTAATTACCTACAATGATTTCTTAAAGGTTGTAAAGATATTGCGATACATTATTTAAATTAATGCTGCATTCAGAGGTCAGAAACCAGAACATTAACGTGGCAGAAGAATATTTACATATAATTTTGTTTTTTCGAGTTGCTATTTTCTGAGTGCTTGGGGTTGGCCGCAGAGTTTTCTGTTTATTACCCACAACGTAAATAAAAATTAAAATAAATGTATTTATTTCAAAATGAAAAAATTCAATGTTTTCAATGATAGACACTGAGATTAACAATAGTTTTAATCATCAGAAACAAAGAGGATATAATTACTACGCTTATCATAAATATTAAAACCAATAAAAAGCTTTTACGTCTCAAAACAATCTTTTTAAACAAGATCAAACGACTTTGATTTGATAATAAATAGTCTGTCTGTGACTTAGTTCGAAAGGTAACATTTGCTCGCGGAACAAAAAGGAATCAATTTGAAAATTGGCGAACCTTTTCATACCGCGACTGTACAATTTCTGAAAGAGCTATGTAGCAATTGCATTATTCCAAGTCAGTGTGGTCGTCCAAAAATGTTTTCGTCGTATAATAAGCCTTCGTTCACAAAGTTACACAGTTACAAAGTTACAGGCAGACGGACCACTTGATGGAAGGTAGTTAACATTGCCAATGGTCGTTTGCAATTCCAGGGACATTGCCAAAGCGTTGTCGACCTCGAAGAAATTTTATCTATACTATGATATTATAAAGAGGAAAAATTTTGTATTTTTGTTATGAATAAACTCAAAAACTACTAGACCGATTTCAAAACTTCTTTCACCATTCGCATGCTACATTATCCCTGATTAATATAAGCTATATAAAAATTAGGAATCCCTACTAAAACTACAATAATCTAACTTATCAATCTAAACAAAATACATGACGCTGGAATCGAGTTCTACGATTTTGATGAAATTTTGTGTTTTTTTATTTTTATTACAGAAGTTCAGCAGACAGGCAGACGGCCCACTTGATGGAAAGCGGTTACCATCGCCTATGGACATTTGCAACGCGAAAGGTGCTACAAATACGCTGCTGCTCTCTTAGGGGAGACTGCAACCTGGTCACTAATGCCGGAACACAACTCAAGGTTGCTATGGCGAGATACTTTAAACCATATGTTTGAGTGGGTCCCGGGCATTGAGTTATATGTACTACGTACATTATACCTTGGGGAATAGGGGTTCTCACTCACCTGCACATGCCGTCGAGATGAGGGCGCGGCGTTTTTCGCGCGCGCTCACCTCTCCTCCCGTGGGGCGAGTTACAGACCGCCCCACAACTAGAGAGCTTGAAGATGCCGGGGGATAAAAATAGTCCCCCGGCAGTGGAAGAGGCCTCACGAGGCCGACGCCTGCCAGGGCTGCGGAGAGGCTAGGTCATATACCTGTAGCCCTGCCATAAGGCGAAGGACGGAACACCCAGGGGTTTTAGTGGGTATCCCTAACTGGGGAGTGGCAATAGCATGGCACCAGTTCTGACTGGGCATGCTAGTGCCTGTCGCGGTTTAGTCCTCAATCGGATTACCGCTGGTTAAAAAAAAAGTACATTATACCTCAATGGTCCCGGGGTGGTTTAGATTCACAACTAGACCCGATAGCTGGCGCTGGAATCGGGCCCTAGATTTTTATTTTTCAAGGCAGGACAACGTCTGCCTAGGCCACTAGTAACTGATATAGGTAGGTACTAAAATATATTTTTTTAAATTTAATTTAAGGACTTTTGGACAAACGTCCATATCAGTTTATCAGTTCGTGAAGACAAAAACTTATACGCACATAAAATAATAATAATAAATAAATAAACAAGCATAAAATAAGTGTAGTAAGTAAGTAAAATAATTACTAAAAATAATACTAATATATATAAAGCTGAAGAGTTTGTTTGTTTGATTGAACGCGCTAATCTCAGGAACTACTGGTCTGATTTAAAAAAAATATTTCAGTGTTAGATAGCCCATTTATCGAGGAAGGCTATAGGCTATAATTATATCATCACGCTAAGACTAATAGGAGCGGAGCACCAATAAATAATGTTTCAAAATGGGGGGAGTTTGAAAACAAATTCCAAGCGGATGACGTCGCGGGCACAGCTAGTAATAATACCTTGCCATAAATATTGTAGCAAAGAATTTTTTTCTATTGCAAATAACATTTATAAGTTTTACAGTGTGTTAGTTTAATACCTAAATATAAAACAATTTAAAATATAAAAAGCTTATTCGAAGTGGTCTCCATTGGCTGCATTACAGTCCTTTAAGCGTTGAGGCCAGTTATCAATAGAAGCACGCACTCTTTCCATGGGAAAACTCTTCACTGCCAATCGTATGGATTGTTTTAGGGACTCCAAATTATCATGGCGTTTAGAGCAAGCCGTACTCTCTAAAACTGACCATAAAGCATAATCCAGCGGATTAAGATTGGGACTAGACAACGGCCAGTCTTCAGCTCTGATGAAGTCCGAAACGTTCGTTTCCAACCAAGACTGCATTTAAGCGGACCGAGCTTTATGACCCGGCGCCGAGTCTTGCTGGAAGGACCATTCTTGATTATTGAACATGGTGTTGTTAAGGGTCTTAACTACCTTCTCAAGAATGGTATCTTGATACACTTGTGCCGATGTTTTGATACCTTTTTCACAAAAATATGGCTCAGTCACTTCTTCATAACTTCCTTAGAGCTTTGAGCATAAATACGGTCATTTTGTTTGTTAAAATGTTGCTCAAGTGTAAAAAATTTCTCATCCGTAAGCAAAATTTTTCTGTGACCTCCCTTTGCGTACCGCTTCAGTAGTTGCTTCGGTTTTACCACCCTATTCTTTTTTAAATTTTGAGTTAAGAAATGACCAGTACGTCTCTTATAGGCTGCAAGTCCTACGTCATCTTTTAAAATACGCGACATGGTTCTAGGTGATATCTTCATCTCCCGAGATAAAATCTTTTGCTTTCGGGCAGGATTTCTTCGAATTCTTTCCCCTACTGCTTTAACCACCTTTTTCGTACCAATACTACGTGGGCGGCCAGATCTTTTTCTCTCACAAACGGAGGTCTCATTGTACCTATTAATAGCCTGGTACACAAACATTTGACCAATACCAAGCGTGTGGAAAGATTTAAAAATTGCATTTGACCCCATACCTACTTTGTGTAATGCAAGCACAGCGATTCGGTTCTCTTTATCGCCCCACTCCATTTTAATATCGCAAAATGTACAATGTATTGGCTCCAAAATGAGAAACACAAAACAATCATATAAAAATGACAGATTCCAAATTCAAATGTAATATTTTGTTTCTTTTTAATTGTAACAGTATTTATGGCCGGACTAAGTATATAATAATATTAAAAGATATTGGATGTTTTCTGAAATGTTGAAGAATTAATAAATATTGCAAACTTCATTGAGCCTCCACGTTTTGTAACTTGTTTGTCTGCCGATTTATTTATTTATAATGAAAAATAATTTAATTTGAAGTGAAAAATAATAAAGTATATCGACTATTATGCGATTATGTGCGGCAATGAAACTCACTATAGATCTGACAGTTGTTCAAATTCCTTTGCTATGATGTTTGCAAACATTCGTGATCTTTTATCAATGTCATCTGCGTGCTATAAACCTTATCTTTTTGAACTGAAAATCTTTTTATCCTTTTAAAGTCACCAAAGAGATTTACCTCTGATATTCTAATTTAAAAGAAATTAGTGGTGATTAACACAGATTTCTTATCAATCTTGAGATAAATCTCAACAAATAAAAACATAATTTAATCAGAGCATTGTGTATTAAAGTGGTTTTAAAGTATAATTCACATTTAGATTAGTTAAGGAGTGTATTAAGCCCTGATCATTGTTTGGACATCAATTTTCAGCTTAAATAACAATTTGTCGATTATAGAATTAGATGACTGTCGTAAAGGCACTAGGAACTTAACTCGGTAAGTTTCACGAGCGAACTGGCTTCTTAACTAATGCAAATTTAAATCAAGTTTTTGTCGCATCTTTATAGCAGCTTAAAATTTTTATATTTTTTAACCGACTTTCAAATGGAGGAGATTCTCAATTCGACTATGTTTTTGTTGTCGGTTTCTTACGAGATTTCTCCGGTAATTGTATACCGATGTTATTTTTTTTATTATAAATGAACGTACATTTACAAATGTAAAGGTAGACCAAAAAAGAGATTGATGGATTGTGTGAAGGATGATATTGTTACGAGTTGCAGGACTAGAATTAAAATGCCATTGGAATTATTATAGAGTTTATTTTATTGGAACTATACAAACACGTATAACACAGGTACAAATATAACTGAACACAACCAGTCCAAACGTAATGCGCGAGATCGTAATTCCATAAAACGCCCAAAGTGCGTCACTAAATAGATTACCGCATGGGGTACACACGTCCTTGCTTCGCTCGTGGTTATTGCTAGACTGACGATCTCTCCATTGGGGCATTGCTTTATGTTGCACAAATGCACTATGTCTACCTGACCACGCGGACCGAATTTCTTAGAATCACACCTGGCTAATGACTACCATAAAAGATTATAATATACAATGGGCTGTTTTTCTAATCACAAAGTAAACAAAAGAAGTTTAAATGCCGAAAAGTAATAAACTGTGCAAAACAGGTATGCATGTGTGAATTTGTCTCTGTCAGTCGTAACAATATGATGATTTGTGGTGTGATAAAAGATGTATATTAGAATAGACGAGTGTGAAAGGAAAAGATATATTGCGGCGACCCCAATTAATTGGGATATGGTGAAAGAAATGAGAGTTATTTTTTTTTATTCTAAATAGTGTTCTCCTGTGGTGGCCATGTTGTCACTAAATTAGGATCTGTAGAGTGGATCCCAGAGAAATCAAGAGCAACCCTCGAATATTATAGGCACGTACAAAGTGTTTCATATATTTTTATTTTCTAAAGCTATTCGTGTATTTGAGTGACTAAAAAGTAGAAAAATTATTTTTACCAAAAAAATAGTATTGAAAAGTAATTAGAAAACAAAAAGTAAATATTTTTTACATCTTAAAGTCGGTGCCAAGTAAAACATAAAAATGATTATATTTTGCAAATTCACTGACTACGAGATGTTGTAAAAAATGGTTTTTTTTTTACTTTTTGGTTACTTTTGAAGTTAGTTTTGTTTGTTTTTATTAATGAATGTGATTCGTGTTATTTGTCGTGTTTTGTGACAGTGATTGACTTTTCAATGGAAAGAGGGAGGCGGTTGTTTGTGATCCATTGATTTGTATAATATAGAGCAGTAGCAACGGAAAAAGTAGATAGGCAAATAGGGATATGTAATCAGCATACACTTTTCAAAAAAATTAATAAACGTCAGAGAGCGTCGCTGTCGTATGACGCCATTTTGACAGTGACGTTAGATTGTAGACGAAGGATGCAGATACGAGGTTCACTCTAATAGGAACTCAAGTTTAAAGAAATTATCAAACCCTATATATCTCTTCACGGTAATTTAGTTTCCAAGTACGAATGAGTAAACTGGAATAACAAAATAGGCGTCTACAGGGTGTCTCTAATCCGTTTATCGCAGGGCTGCCACTGTTTTATTGGTGGATGACCTACTTTATTGCACATTCGGAATTTCAATAATCGTTGATAACTTTAATTCAGAAAAAGATATAACCATGGAATTAGAATACTAGGACAGACAATAGGGAGCGGCCAGTCAAATCAATTGAGATACTTATAACAAATCTACAAAATAATAAAAAACTACTTTTTAACGGTTCTTTAAGCGCGGTAATTTATTTGATTTCCGACAAAGATGTCAAGTATTGTTAAAGTTTTGTTTAGCCTACCGCCAACTTGTTCATTTTAATTATTTAGTTTTAATTTTGTTTATTATTATTATTTACTCTATGGGAGCCTAATCTAATTTACCACCGCTTCGCAACATGTTATGGCTTAAAAAGAAGAAGCGGCGCAAAAAACTCTTCAACAAACATGCCTAGCTCTAATAATTTTATATAATATTAAAATGGGTGGAAGGAAAACGTCGGAATAATAAAAATAAAATAAATTTCCGCGCTTAAAACCGTTAAAACGTAGTTTTATTATGTATACAAGTCACGAAAATTTAAGAAAATATTAAATCCACAAAACATCGCGGCCTTATAAATTTTGTGCGAGCTACTTATAACGTCCCAAGTAAAAGCAAGCACAATTAAAATTTATTTCTATCGTCATTATCAGAAAGTGAAGCTGATAAGATGTCATTTTAACGCCTATTCTTTCATATGTGAAAAAATACTAGATTTGATTGTAACATAAAGAAAGAAAGACTTTATTTGAAGAAATAGCGACGTAATTACATTCCTTATACATTATTATACACAGAGCAAATTTTGAAAATTTGTACGCCGCATTTTCAGCAAATAAGGTTTGCACTCAGCATATTGCTGTGCCGGAATTATATCCGACACAACGCTGATTTTCTGTGCAAACCTTCCCTTTGGCATAAGACTAAAACGACCCAATTTTTTAAAATAATATTAATTAATAAAACTAATTCTACTTGTATAATATTTAGTTAGTAAATCAAATAAAATTAAAAAACCAATAAAACACTTTGTTACTTTAAAGTTAAAATAAATACCCGTGTAACAACTTGTATCGAATCATCTATTCGATAGAGTGCTTGCCGAGTATTATCACATTCTGTGTGCCACGTCACTGACATGAGGCAACAATTGACATTTTACTTCATAATCTATACATATTTAATGTATTATTTCACTGTAAAGATATGAAGTGTTTAATATAAGTATTTTATTTTCCCACTCTATATACTATACTACATAGGCCGTGCACAAGACTGACTCGCATGTGTCTGCGATCGTATTGCATAGAAAAATAAAATGCTGAAAACCTTTTAAATCCTACATGATGCAAAGGATCAATGGGCAGTTTCTGTATCTTAATATTCATTCACTTGTTTTATCATCGCATCGGTTGAGATTTGACATTACTTTTAAGAAGCTCATATCAAATTTTCACCGATAGTAAGGCAAATGAACGGTTCGTAGGGTGTAAGTATCGGCCACGAATCAACTGAAACATTTCCATTATTTTACAAGACGTCGCGGCCTCACAGATTTTCTACGGTAGCAACAAAATTATCTTGGTATTCATCCTTATCAAAATAAATTACTTCATATTCAAGACTGCTGCAATACCTTTATATAACTTTTTGAATTATTCAATTCGGACGTTCCATTCGAAAGATATCACGAGTTTAAAAATGTAAATATTAGAAAAAGTTGCGTGGTCGCCGCTCACCCTGCTCGGCTAGCTAGGCAGCACCTTATACGATGTAGGCGTCACTGAGGTACGGGCCGTACGGGAGCGGACTCAATGCCAAGAAATGAAGTGCCGCGCGACTCACTCGCGCGGTCGGCTCCTTATGCAACGGTCATATGCGGAATCGAATAGTTTTAGCTTGAAAATATTTTGAATTCGCTTAGAAGGTAATTAAGCTCAACAAAAAAGTTATTTTTAGATACCCGTGTGAAGCCGGGGCTATATATAAATAAAAGGAGTCAATATCCGTGTGTGTTGAAGCAATAAAAAAATAGCATATCAGTTATATTTATACAATAATTTAAATTATTTCTACGATGATATTCTAAAAGCAAGATGATAACATTGTTACGAGTTGCAGGACTCGAATTAAAATGCCGTTGGAATTATTATAGAGTTTATTAAAACTATACAAGCACGTATAACACAGGTACAAATATAACTGAACACCACCAGTCCAAACGTAATGCACGATTCAATAACACGCACAAAGTCCGTCACCATATAGATTACCGAATGTCCACACGTCTAGCTTCGCTTGTGGTTATCGCTCGACTACTGATCTCTCCATTGGGGCATTGCTTTACACAACACAGATGCAATGTGTCTGCCTGACCGCGTGGACCGAATTTCTTAGAATCACACTTGGCTAATGACTGCCATAAAAGATTACAATACACAATGAGCTGTTTTAGTCACAAATTTTA
Source organism: Dendrolimus houi (assembly GCA_039645545.1). Classification (NCBI taxonomy): domain Eukaryota; kingdom Metazoa; phylum Arthropoda; class Insecta; order Lepidoptera; family Lasiocampidae; genus Dendrolimus; species Dendrolimus houi. Next base: position 10,960,057 of record CM077139.1, read on the forward strand.
AACACGAGGTAAACAAAAGAAGACAGTCATAAATATTTCAATGTTATTAGCTCATCAAACGCCGACGGGTAATAAATGTGTTTTGTTTACAAATGTGCAGGTGGCCCAAATTGTAACAATATATTATTTTAACACCCTGTTTTTAATTGTGTAATTAATTTTACTATTTATTATAACGTTTTATCTACCCAACTCTTTAATACGCATAGTCCAACGCTTATTTCTTTTATATTGCAAATTTAAAACTGATTTATAGTGCTCCAGCTACTGACTTCAAACGGCGTTATTGCAGGCGCATAGAACAAAATTTTGCCGTTTACATGAAGCCAGTAGCCATTTACACGATGCCAGTGTGAAGCCAGCACTGGCTTCCTTCGAATTTGAAGCCAGTTGCTGGATCTGTAAATCAGCTTTTACAGCCTTAGGTCCCTAATAGTGAAGCGACTTGAGACATCCCACGCAGTGTCAACATATTACTTCCCACATAGGCTACGTTTCACATGAGGATCACAACTCACGACCGCGATTTTTCACGTTCCACTTGCTTGCGGGCGTTGCAATCATAAACTCAAGTGGAACGGATTATTTGACCCACCTCGTTACATGGGTCGTTGTGAATGCTGCGTGAGCGAAAATTATGATGTCATTAGTGACATTTTCACGGTGACTATAACGACCGTGGTCGCTATGTGGAATGGCTAAAGGAGCCTTTTGGGCGTTGTGAGCTATAAGAGGAACGTGTACATAGTGTATTCCATTTCAAATTACCCAACCATCAATTTTCATACACAAACGATTTGTTTGTGTATGAAAATTGCTATTTAGCAAAAATCAATACTGGTTATATAAGCTGGCCCAATTATTAGGTCTAATGTAGCATACATGACATAGAATGAAGTTTTTCGTGAGAACATGTAGTAGTGGATGTTTTGCTGTACAAGTACGTAAATGTTCAAGAACTATGAAGTATGAAGGGTTCCGGATAGGGTAAATATTCCGGGTAAAAAACAATGAAGCATAAAAACAGTTAATTGAAAATGGGGTATATGTATATGTAAATACCTTAGACTAACCTAATAGTCTAAGGTATATTCACATATTTGTCGTTTGACGTTTCTTACGAGCTACTCTATGGATTGGTGTCATAATAAACTTATGTCTTTGTTTTTTTTTCTAAATCTGTCTTCGATTGCTGATTAGGGTAATTGTTTTTTCAAAAATCTAATAATACCTACCACTTTAGTTTTCATCAAAATCGGCTCCGAATCTTTGAGAATTTTTGCTATTTCATATAGTTTAGGATTTGGCCCTGAAGGCCCACTTGAAAAATTCATTGTGTATATATTTAGTTTAGTTTAGATGAAAGATGTATAAAGAAATAATACTTTTTATCTCGCTGAAATGGGGCAGTTTCCAAGAGATAAGGGTTTCTAAGTCAGCGCGAGCAAAACTTTAGTATGTGATAAATGAAACTGCTACATAAATGAAATTCTATACCAGCTGTGTCTGCCGCTTCGTTCGCGTTGGATTTTATATTTGTATCTTTTGTACCTTGCACGATATCTAAATAAAATATACACGAATATTTAATATAATTCATTGAAAACCCTTACGCCTTATCGGTTCTCATTAAGACAAAATTTCAGATAGACTGACAGACAGAAAATCTAAAAACATTTTATTCTAAAATTTGGCATTTATTTTGGAACTAGCAGTTTTCCCCGCGGGTCAAATCCTATGTAGTACTACTATTTTAATTACATAAAAAGTTGCTTAGATTTTTTATTCATTTATGTAAAAATAAATAAACTTTCAGTAAAAATTATATATAACTCATGTCGAAAATCCGTACCGTGGTTTACGAGGAGTTAGGGAATAATCGAATATATAGACAGACATACGTGGAAAGCGACTTTGCTTTATACTATATAAAGAAGTCAATAGCAGATACTTTAACTTTATTAATATAGATGTATATACTTATATAGACAATCTGTGCAATGACGTCAATATCTTCGCTCCATTTCACCCTAATGGCGTTGTTGTAGGGATCTATTTAAAGCCCCTCCGATATTGGCGCCCAACGGGGAGCAATTTGAGTTTTATTTTGTTTACTCTGTAGGGATTTGTTTCGTTACAATATTGAAAACAGTGTTTTAGATCATTACTATTTATTGCTACATAGTGTACATACAGACTGCAATTTATTTTAGAAAAAGAAAATTGCGTTAACGTTTCTTTCATAGTTTATAATTTATATTGTTACGAGTGCGGGACTCGAATTAAAATGCCGTTTGGAATTACTATAGAATTTATTAGAACTATACAAACACGTATAACATAGGTACAAATATAACTGGACACAACCAGTACAAACGTAATACACGATTCAATAACACGCGCAAAGTCCGTCACTATATAGCTTATCGAATGTACACATGCCTTGTCTCGCTTGTGACCATCGCTTGACTGCCGATCTCTGCATTGGCCATTGCTTTATAATGCACCGATGCAATATGTCTACCTGGCAAGCGCGTTGACGCAATTTCCCAGAAAACGTAATCCGCACACCTGGGTAGTTAACCCTGCGAACGGCCATAAACGAGTACAATAGACAATAACCTGTTTTCTAACTACAAATTTTAAACATAAGGTAAAGAAAAGAAGTCCAAATGCCGAAAAGGTAATAAGCTGCAGGTGTGAGTTGGTTTTGGTTGGTTGGAACAATATATAATTCGATGTAAATTTAGTTAATGCCTATTGTTTTTGGTACAAGAACTTAGAGTATGGTCAAATAGAGTAGAATATAATAGGGGCTCTAATTTCGGAAATTTGTCTAAACTCTAGCAACTCCAATATTATGTCATGAGTAATTTTGATACTTATAATAATTTTTAGTATTACGTCGTGCAAGTATCAAGTTGCTTTATTTATAACATATGCATTTTGGCAACGTAATCTATGGTGTTTGTTTTGTTTGTTAAGTTAAACGAATCATTACAAACCAGTCATGTAGGGGGTTCTTTGTTAAATATCGTCAAATTATTTCGAAAATACTTGCTTTAAGCTCCGCTAGACAAAAAGAAAACAATAAAATTTTAGAAAGAACTATGTAGAAACTGAGAAGCAAAACAATTTATTTTAGGTGGTGGTAGATAGTGTCGAAATGTCGGTCATGTCCACACTATTTACATACGTTACAAAAAAGTCCCGCAGACGCGGCGCTAGAATCGTCATAAATAATTCTGGCAGAGTACTTGAATAGAGCATAGATAATACGCTGTAGAAAGTGATCTCTTGATCCGTAAATCCATACAAAATATACCAAAAAAGAGATGGATGAAATGGTTGAAGGATGATGTGATGAGTTGTGGTGTGACAGAGGATGTATGTCAGAATAGAGGAGTGTGGAAGAAAAAGAAATATTGTTCCGACCCCAAATAAATGGGACAAAATGACAGAAAAGAGATTAGTACAAAATACAAATAAGTGGTGAAGTTGTCACTTTTAGTTCCTTCTCAGCGCGAACCTTAAACTGCGCTACATCATATAAATACTACACACAAAACCGACATGTTTGATAGTTTTTTTTATGTTCGCTAGTAGGCAAACTGGCAAACGGACCACCTGGTGATAGGTGGCTACCGTCGCCCATGGACATCTGCAACACTAAGGGAGCCGATGCGTTGCCTACCTCAATGAGACTAGGTATCTGTTCACGCCATTATTTTGAAGAGCCCCATATTGTAGCGCTCTGGGAAAACCGCGGGAGGGAGTTCATTCCATAACTTGGACACATATGGCATGAAGGAGCGTCCACCACGTATCGTGGAGGACTTCCAAGTGTCTAGGAAGTGTGGATGAATTCCCAATCGCCGGCGAGTGGTGCGATGATAGAATGGCGGTGTAGGCACCAAATCAAACAGCTCATCAGAGCACTCCGCGTTGTACAGACGGTAGAATACGCTCAGAGCGCCAACGTCTCTTCTGAGCTGAGAGACTTTAAACCGTCTGTAATTTCGGGATCGTCGACAATCCGGACTGCTCGGCGCTGCAAGGAGTCAAGTGGGAGCAGCTGGTACTCGGGTGCACCAACCCAAAGATGGGAGCAGTACTCCACATGGGAACGGACAAGAGCTTTATATAATAAAAGCCTATGTCCCGGTGTGAAGTACCGCTTAGCCCTGTTTGCGTTTGTTTGCGCAAATGGTGTAGTTGTAGATCTTAGCGTAGTTATGTTGATAGTGTCGATTTGAAACCTGATAATTCTTCCATGCTATCTATTTATGTAAAAATACCACATACCTTCGGTGTATTAGTTTAGGTCGTAGAGATTACTTTGAATTTTTGCAGAATTTTCTAACTATAATTAAAAAGAATGACTGTGATATACAAAAACAGATGGATATTTCACAAACGATTTCATAAGGGTTCAATCTTTGTCAAAATGGCTACGAAATTATAAAAGAAATTACGAGTAATTGCTGTTTTTAGTGCAACGATGTCGGCGTGTAACGTGTCTATGTGTAAGGTATCAGCATCATATACTTAAAACATTGTACACACACACGCACACGCACGCACGCACGCACGCACACACACACATACAGACACTCGCACGCACGCAAACATATTTCTTTTTAAATGAATGTAACTGTAATAAATAATTTCACAATCAGAATTGTACCAATCAGGAAGGAGGTCCCCGAGATACAGGTCGACCTAGTTTGAGGACCAATGAGTTTCAAAAATTCTGAATTATGTTTTACTCAATAAATGATTTGATTTGATTGTTTGACAGGCGATAGTCGCTTTAACCTTCAGCGTGTACGTGCTGAAACCACTGTTCCCTGAATGTGACCCGCCCGAAGACGCTACGAGGCTACTGGCCGCTTGCTGTATACGTAAGTTCTTTACGTAATTTTTTAAATAGAAGTTGCGTGAAATAAAATTTAAGCCCAGTTAGAGATGTCACTCTAGAAAAGACTTCTAAATCCTACACGATTAAGGCTACAAAAAAGTCATGTCTCGTTTTTAACGATTCTTGACCAAATCACACAAAAATAAAGGTCTTAATTTTCTCTCGAACATGCTTCCAACAAATCTTAGGATATCTAAAAAACTATTAGATTAGCTAAGAATACCCTATAAGTTACGTTGCCGGGAAGATATTGCTTTAAGCGACAAGGCCGCCTATTATTTTGCTTAAAAATGTTGTAATCTATCTGAAACTCATTCTTCAAGTTCCTATCAAAATTTTCTAAGTCCTTTTAAATTTTTTCTTAAATATAGTGTTTTCATTTGATCTAAACTCTATACTGTCTTCTGGTTTTCTTTTAGTGCTGCTGACATTCGTAAACTGCTGGTCTGTTCGCGCTGCCACTCGGGTGCAAGATTGGTTCACATACGCTAAACTGCTGGCTCTCTTCATTATCATAGCTGTCGGAATCTACCAGTTAAGTAAAGGTTAGTATCGATAATGCACAAATCTTCAAACGGTTATGGTTTCCCATTTTGGTAACAACAGAAATCTAGCAAGTCTTGTGTACTGCAAATAACCGATGTTATTTATCTACATTTCCCTTAGAGCTACAACATAGTCCTAATTTCATCTACGCCGTTGTGTGTTCTCTTAGTTCCTGTATTGCAAGCCCTCACAAAATTGTTTACGCTTTAAATACCTAATATCAAATACAAGTTTAATAGGTAGACTTAGCATGTGCTGTTAGTAAAACGTGTATTTAGTAAAAAAGAACATATAATAAACAGGTAGAAACAGTATAATATAAGCTCATAAACGCCCGGACTTCTTGACTCGAGATATCGACTCGACATAATTTTAAGAAAAATGACTTTAGGGAAATTCAATCTCTTAGTGCTAGAAATAATACAATGAGTGCAAAATTCACCCTAGGGCACAATTCTATTATTACTATATCATCAAAATCGCCGGACACTATAGTCTCAATCGTAGTTTTGCTTGGTTTCAGTATTCTTATTCATTTCTTAGAGGTCGGCAATGCGTTGGCGACACCCCTGGTGTTGCAAACGTCCATAGGCGACGGTAACCACTTTCCATCAGGTGGGCCGTCTGCCTGTTTGCCTGCTTCAGGCTATAAAAAAATCTTCTAATCCCAGTGGCGTGCCCGTGGCACGATCCTCTTATCTTTATAAGTATTTATATACGCCGCGCGCAGAAGGTTTGCCGATGACTATTGACTATTATTGTATTTTATTACTTACTAATATTGTATATACTTATGTAAAGTATATACAATAATAAATTAAAATAATAAATTTATTGCAAGAACTATTTATATAACCTTTTTGTCAACCCTACTGACCATCGATGCGTGACATTATGAGGCTAACAGCAAACCTTTTGCGTACGGGTAGTAGGTAAGCGAAAATACAAGAAATAAATGTTTAAAATTTTTGGTAGCTTTGTAATATTCATTTCAGCTAACGCCATTTTTTCCGAGGCTAATACCATTTTTTTCTACTATTATTCTGCCGCAACGATATCGGGAAGATATTATGTATTTAATAGAATACGAACTTTTAACACTATCGCAATGGAATTGTACTTTGAATATGTTCGCAAACCATAGGCCCCAGGTGTTGCTAACGTCTACTGGGGACGGTAACCACTTTACATCTGCTGAGTCATCGCTCTGTATGCCCACTTCCGTCAATAAAAAAATAAATTAAAAAAATGTTACCACCTGATAAATAACATAGAGGTCATGCGGTATAATTTATTACGAAGTAAATACCTACTTAATCATCATAAAAATCCAGTCTTTCAGCTTGTTTATTTTGATTACGGAAATATGGTAATTATGTAAACAGGTAGTTCATGGGCGTCTCTTTCGTTTTGATGACATTTTAAATGTAATTAGTGTATTCAGACTCCATTAATCATCTATTAACTTTAAATAACGGTCATCGAATCTAGTTTTTTTATCTAGTTATTTAGCCGGAAGCAAGTCCCTTGGCTCCTTTAAATACATATTATTTAAAAAATTAATCATAGTAAACATGAAATTCGTGCAATGTTGCCAAAACTCGTTAGAGAAAACGCGCTATGTCAACTCCTAAAAAGCGCTAAATTGGGATATAATTCGAAAAAAGACGCTAAAAATACAGCGAGACGTAGAAGATAAATTACATCCTTATAAATATTTATTTTTGACAAATATATATTTCAGTGCTGAAAAATATAACTTTAAAAAAATCTAGCAATAAAGAACCCGATCTTAGAAATACTTAAGAGCAAAAAAGAAATATTTTTACATCTTTAAGTTGGTCCTAAATAAAACAATAAATAATGTGTATACATTGTTACAACAATAAAAACAAGTTACCTGTAGCTGAAGATGCATAAAAAAATATTTACACGACGAATTGAGAACTTCTAAAACTCGAAACTATGGTTAAAATTTAAAAAAAATCTGGTAATAAGCGCTAAATAATTTTTGGTTATTAACAGAGACGAAAAAGCGTTATTATCTAGCGCCGAAAGAGCTAAGTTGGAAAAAGTGAATTCGTATTAATTACTAACTGTGCCTGCGACTTCTTCCGCGTGGATTTTTTTTCACTGAATCCTAAATAACAGTAGCCTAAGTTACTCCTTATAACATCAGCTATCTGCCAGTGAAATTCCCGTCAAAATCGGTCCAGCTGTTTCACAGATTAGCCGGAAGAAATAGACAGGCAAAAATGATTTTTTGATATAAGTACCGTATGTTTCATATGCATTTAGTAAAACGCTGTTATTTTGACATTACAAACAGACACTTCAATTTTATTTATCTAAGTAGATGTATAGATATAGATTAGCAAAGCATTTTTCTTTCTTATATCAAAACCGTAGCGCTATCTATCTACCTAGCTTCTAGCGGCTTTTTCAGTTTCATATTTATTACGTAAATGTCATTCCTAGACTTCCTACTCTTATTCTTTAATGGTAGTAGTCAGAAAATTAATATTAGCGAGATTAAAAGGTCACAAGAAGATGTACGTCGCTAGATAAGGCTAGGAAATAGATTTTATCTTACGTAAAGATATTATCTTAATTAAAGACCATGAAAAAGATTTCCTCGTCAAATTTTATTTTAATTAATATTTTTCAATGTATTTTAACGCAATCTCTTTAATCGAATATAAAAAATCGTTGAAAGTTGAATCTTCAATCAAATCAATTTAATTAATTCAAATATGAGATATAATAGAAAGATATTCAAAATAAATACAATTCGCCATATTGAGCCTTTTGTCTTACATACAAAAGTTTCTACGGTAGTATTCACATGCATAAACTATTATACCTACTGGGGTCATAGGTACTGTCACATCCCTATTTAAATTACGAATATTGGCCAGATATGTTTGAACTGATTTTGAACATGGAACCTTTGCGTCATCTTGAAATTATAAAGAAATTGATTTTGTTCCATTAAAAAAAAAACGAGTGGATGCAAATGGAAGAAAGAGTCGCCGTTATTGTGTGGATTTTTAAACGTCTGCAATTGTAAATGACGCTAAGTTTATAAGGACGAGTATGTATGGAGTTTTGCTCTCACCTTTGTGATGGCTCAGCCAAATATCAACTCGAAGCACTAGAGTCAATTGAGCGGAGAGCCAGGAAGCTGGTTGGCAACGACCAGCTTTCGGATGTCAAAACTCAAAGTCTCGAACATCGACGTAGAGTTGCCAGCTTATCGGTTTTCTATCGGATACACTTTCGAGAGTGTGTAGCTGAGCTTTTCGATCTGATCTCTCCATCTCACACCGGCATGCGGCACCGATTTATGGTGGATACTCCACCAATAAGAACGGAACGCTTTGCGTCTAGCTTCATTATGCGCACCGCAAAGGAGTGGACCTCATTGCCGGAGTCTGTCTTTCCGATACTTCCAACCTGGGTGTCTTCAAGTCCCATGTGAATAGGTACCTTCTAGGTAAGCCTGCTCCATCTTAGACCATATCTTCGCTCTACATCGGGCGAGATCATTGTCAAACGCGAACCTATACTACTATAAAAATGAAGAAATGAACTACAAACCATTTATTGAACAATAGCTTTTTTCTTTCTAAAAGCTGGTAAACTCCCCGCCTGATTAAAAGTGGTTATTGCCCCTATGGACGTTTCAACACCCAAAACATTTTGTGAGAAGAGCAACATTACCTCGCCAGACTGTGCTTTTGCGAGAGAGCCTCATGTTTGCACTCCTTTGAAGTTTGTGCCCCTTATAGGTTTGCGACCCTAATGGTCCATTGCAGCCAGTTACAACTGCTAACTTGATGTGCATTTTTCTTACTTTATCTGCGTATTGCTATAACTAACAAGTATTGACGACGATAGAAAAAATTGTAGGAAACAAAGATAACCTTAACCTGCGTTCTAACGTAACTGACCAATGAGGGCCGCTAGGGGCGCAAATCTAAAAGAGACAAACATAAGATGCTTTCGCAAACGAACAGTCTGGCGACAAATACATATCAAAGGGCGGTGTATTGTTGTCCTTCGTGCAAAAGCTTATAGTTCAATTTTACTCTGGCATTTCATGATCTTAGATCTGTACCCTGGTTTCTATGTAACGGAACCAATCTCAAGAGCAATTACGGGAACGCCCCAGATACATAAACAAATGATTACAGATAATAATCAAACTAGAAATGATAATTGCGATTGCATAAAAGGCTGAGGCGCAAATTGTTTAGCGAAATAAATGAATGCCAAATGCAAAAACCAGTTGTGCAGATGTGGTTCAAGGGTGCTCTCTAACGCAAGTGCCAATGTCAGACGCGAGCTAATTTGCCACGGCAAATTGCTGCTTCCTTGTTCGATGAGTTCTTCTATAAATGAGATTTCTTAGGAATCTGTAAGTTTAGGAATGTTTATTGAAAATCGTCAATTATTTGCGGTTGTCAATAAATAGACTGTGGTCTATTTTGGTCTACTATATTTCTTTTAAATAGAAAAATAAATATAGAAATAAACATCGTGAGTCTAATTATAATGTTATTATTAAACAACCCGTAAATTTTAAATGTGTGTGAATTAAATAGAAACGAATAAATAATCTTTAAATCATTTTTATTTTTATTTATTTTCCAAACGTCTTTATGTCAAATTTAAACTGACATCTTTAAAGAAAATCATAGCGTAGTCTAATAGTAGTCATATATAAGTATTTATCTATGAAATCTATAAACGTTAAATCATAGTAAAGTAAAACGCTCAATGATCCCTTTATATTGTTACGTGCGAGCGGGGGTACGCACTTTGGATTGGAAGAAAACACCAGTTTTTTTTCCAACTAAAAGTCTTTAGTGACTTACACAGACATACGTTATTCTTGTCTGCAGGGTTCCCCTTTCACGCACAACCTGGTTGCCTGGAAGAGATCGCTATAAGCGATAAGGCCGCACGTTGTTCTAATGTAAATGTATCCATATCAATTGTCTAGAATTAAGTTTATGGTGAACAATAAAGAGTTTTCATTCATTCATTCATTCACACCTAACGAGGCTCTGCCCCGACGATGAGATGACTAACTCACAACTACCAACTGACTAACCAACTCTCTTGTATCGCATTTGTCGCTTCGCTATCTTCAACGGAACTTCGCCGTAGGCGCGGCTTACGCTGCTGACATACCTGGAAGAATCTTCTGGAACCCATAATTCCGATCTTTTTCCGTTATTCTTTTATTTACTGTCTGTCCCTTTCTAAACATCTATCTATATCTGTCTTTTCTTTCTTGAACCTTCTATTCTAGAATTTCAATCTTCATTTCGTTTTTCTTTTGTTCGTCATCTATCACTTTCAGAAATGTATCTGTCCTTGTCTTTTTCTTCTGGAATCTTCTACATTTTTCTGAAATTCCTTAAACCAACTAGATCGTTCCACCATCGCTCGCCACAATATATAAAGATTAGTAAATACGTAAGTCTTCAGCTTGTTCAGACGTGCGTAGTGTTAAGCAAAGAGTACATTGTATGTTGATGTTAAGTTAGCGGTCTGCTTGTTATCAATTGTCTGGGCGAAAGCATAGCAATAAAAATTATATGCCAAATGATTGTTGACAATGCACAATATAAAACATTTGATAAAACAATTCATGCCACACCGTGGGCGTGCGGGTTCTGGAGTGTTCCCTGTCTAGGTTCCTGCAAATCGATGCACATAATCGTCTAGCTTGCGACTGTCTACCATAAAGCATCTATAAGATTTTTAATATTATACTTTTTTTTAGAGCAACCCTCTAAGTTTAAATCTGACTTGAACACAGTAATTTTTTATAATTACATGATTATTTCTATGAACACTCCAACAATAGGCTTTGTGTAATCTAGGTTTTCGAGGCTTTCCATTGAAACTGCTGAAATTAAAGCCACGATGTTAACAATAACTTTGTTTGTTTGTATATGTTTTTATTACAAATAAGTGGCCGCGTCCAAGTAGGACTCGTTAATGGTTCTATAAATAGTATATATATTTGAAATCTTGTACAATCCAAAAGCAAAAATGAATAAATATTTCTTGTATAAAATATTTAATTAATAGGATTACAACACTCGCCGGTCGTGGTCACCTTATAATCGCGCGATACTTGTCCTCTCTCTGTCAAAAAAGCAACGTATGTAAGTAAGGTTGCTTTTGGAACAGAGAACATTTTTTGGAGGACTTAGTTAAAACTTAATCTATTTTATTAGTATCATAATATGATTGACGTTTAAGGTTTTTCCATGTCAAATTCCTTGTATATGGGTATTACAACCAGAAATATCTTTTCGAAATTGCACATCCTGTAATCGGCGGTAGGCGTCGGCGTCCGGACAGACGGACAATGCGCTTGTTATTAGATGATTGCAGCCACTCACTTGGGCCGACATTATTTAATAACGTGTGAAAAGACAGTATAATGGATGCTAGAATAGAGTGCAGTGACTGACTGGACTGGTAAGATCCGAAGTGTAATGGTGAATGCACACATAGACCTACCTTAAATGCCGTAATTCCCCTTCCTTCGATTATGAGGCCATAGATTTTGGACCGGAGTATCCAATAAAACCACTTCCATATAGTGGACAAAACATCGTGAGTAAAACAGAATACTGAATACCTATAATTTCTGTTACCTACTAATTCTCTCACAATTAGATTATAAAATTTCTTGGAATTAATTTGGTGAATGACATATCAACATTTCCGCAATACTGAGATTGAATTAGGCTACTTCTACGGCAAGCTATGAAGGTCGGTTTGATCCATTACAATAGTTACGTGAAATATGTCAATTTATTGTCCTAGTCCTCCTTTGGTGGGAGCGAAGCAAAGACGTATGTACGCTCACGCTCCCGCTCCCGCTCCGCCTCCTCCTTAGCAATCATAACACGCTCGCAATAGGAGAAGACGGCGTCCCATCCAGAGGGCTCCCGGCCGGGTCTTGTCCGGTAAAGGCGACGAGGTCTTGGCGCTGCTCTGCCCAAGCGGGGCACACTTGGAGGGTGTGCAGTGCTGTATCCTCGCCGCCTGTATCACAATGATGGCACCCTGACGTTGGCTCACGACCTAGGCGACACAGGTACCTCCCGAAGCAGCCGTGCCCCAATAGGACCTGTGTCAGCCAGAACGTCACGGCCATAACACCCTGCCTGTATAATAAACAAAACCTTTGAAATATGCCACTTATGGCCGGTTCCTGTATCTTACTATTCATTCGCTGTGCTTACTATGAGCTGAATTTTGACATTACTTGTATGAAGATTACGTCACATTTTAATCGATAGTAGGGCAAATATATAACGGTCAGTAAGATACTGAAACTGGGACTTAGTAATTAAAAGTAAAGCTTAGTCTATATAGTATAGTCTATATATCTAACAAACCTGAATCTTCTTTATATAATACAAATGTACTCTCTGCTGAGTCTAATTTAAAGATGTGAGTTCAAATCCTGTTCGTGAAGTATGCACCACTTAGACAGATTTCTGAACTAATGTGAATATTGCTACAATTACCACGTGCCGATGGCGAGGGTAAATAAAAGAAACCCCCATTTCGAGAGAAGCGGTGGTGTTCGAAAGCCAACAATCCGAACGTGGTGGGTTTACCGTCTGTTCTTCACAAATTGTTTGTTTATTGCAAAAACATAGTAATAAGGTGAGAAAATAAATTTTACTATAATACAAGGTGAATTTTTCAAGTGGATCTCTATGACTCTGGCCAAATTCGAATTAAGAAATAGCGAAAAATACACTTAAGAGTCCTGTGGCTTTTTTTTATGAGAACTAAAGCGAAACCCATGCCCAGCAATGCGACGTTTATGAACTGATAATAGTGCAAAGCAATTAATGATACTTTTCTATTTATTCCAGGAAAAGTGGAGCACTTTACTTTTGAAGGCACTACCAATGACGTCACTTCAATAGCTCTGTCCTTCTACTCAGGATTGTTTGCTTATAACGGATGGTAAGTACTTAGCTAGAATTAGAAAGAATTTATGATAACTATGGTCTAGGTATCTAGGGTCGATCCCAAAATGGTCGGTCGTACAGTAGCTATAACTGTTTTAGGGAGGGGGCTTACCGTCCCATGTCGGTTGTATTTTGACATTAAATGTATGCTTATGTCAAATTTTGACCGATAGTAAGGTAAATGAACGGTCGGTAAGATATAGTTGCTAAAAGAGAAAAAAACAGTTGTGCAAAATAAGCGTATATCATTGTAATACTCTTTTTACTTTTTTCAGGAACTACCTAAACTTTATAATCGAAGAATTGAAGGATCCGGTGCGCAATTTACCTCGTGCCATCGCTATATCCTGCACTCTAGTCACTGTCGTTTACACCTTCACCAACGTAGCTTTCTACACTACACTATCGCCTACTGAGGTAAATAAATAGGAGCAAAACTTTTCTGTGAAACATACCTATTATTGAAACGAAATTCCCTATTCTCCTCCTTCCTTCCGTACGTTACTGGTCGGATTGGACTGGGAGCTAGACGAAAAACGTGTTAAACCGAAATGAAAATCACTGACCGCTGTATATTATTATACAGCTTAAAACTGAAATAAGATCTAAAATACTATCCATTAGTGTAATATACGCTGTTTTAAAAATAGAAGGGCTTGTAACCGCCGTTGTTGGCCGCAATTGTGCGCTATCGCCGCTCACGTGCACATCTATACATATAATAAAAAAAAATGCTAAAAACCGAGTCAGGGGGATATAAGAAGTGAAATAGAACTAATTTAGATATTTTTCAAATTTTTTGTTTCTCTGTCTGTGTGTGTGTTTGTCTTTCTGTTTGTACCGGCTAATCTCCGAAACGACTGGACCGATTTAAATTAAATTTTGTATGGTGGTAGCTTATATCCCTGGTCAACATATAGGATACTTTTAATCCCGAAAAATTAAAGAGTTCCCGTGGGATAGTTAAAAAAATCTTTCCACGCGTACGAAGTCGCGGGCAGAAGCTAGTGTTTTTATATAATTTAATATTTTTCACCGACTTCGAAAAGGGTAGGTTCTCAATTCGACAGTATATTTTTAACGTCCAGTTTTTAAATTATTTACTATATTTTGATACAATTTGTTTGTTTATGTATTTCTATACAAACTATATATACAGTTTTTGATACTTTTTGATGGTCTACGAGAACTTCGTTCCAACCAGGTGTGGACACCTCATTAGTTTTTCTTGTTTAGTTTTGTGTAATAGAGATTTATCGTAAGTAAATTCTGTCAATTTATATCTAATTATGCGTAAGCGAGAAAGTGAACTTCTATTTGGGTAGCTCGTTAAGGCAAGTCACTCAAAATTTAAACTAGACTTAAATTTTGAATGCTTTAAACTCTATACAGGTGAACTATGGTATTTATTTTTTATTGCATGAGTTCAGCAGGCAGGCAGGCAGACGACCTTCCTGATGGAAAGCGTTTACCATCCCCTATGGATATTTGTAACACTAAAAGTGCTTCCAATGTGCTGCTGCTCTCTAAAGGGAGACTGGAACCTGACCATTAATACCGGAACATAACTCTAGGTTGTTATGTCGGCATACTCTAGACCAAGGGTGGTAGTCACCCAGACCGGCAAATACCTTACCACCTGGCTGTGCGTTGTTTTGTCGTCCTTACAACAGGCCGAAATTTATATTCTTTCTCCTTTCCTGCACAGATAAGTCAGTCCTTATACTTCATCTATTATAGTAATTGTTAAATATTGTAGATTTTTTTAAACATTTCAGGTTCTCGGGTCTGCAGCAGTAGCTGTAACATTCGCTGAGAGAGTCCTCGGTTGGTTCGCACTGTCAATACCACTATTCGTTGCCGCATCAACCTTCGGGGCTGTAAATGGCGTGCTTCTGACATCATCAAGGTAAATAAATCTTAATCTTCTGTTTTACTGTTGTAGCCATGTATAACAGTAAAACTAACACAAATATTTCTCAATAAGAGGTTTAGTGTATCTCCTTGTACCCTTAAGACGTCAGCAGTACAATAGAATAGAATAGAATAGAATATACTTTATTGCACACAATGTTCCGAAATAAATTCATACATACAATCTTAATGATAAGTACTTACAATGGGCGGTCTTATCGCTGGGAGCGATTTCTTCCAGACAACCTTTGGATGAACAGAAATTCGGTATGGATGGAGGTAGGTATGCAATAGATATAATATATTAATATATACTTAAATATAAAGGAAAATGTTTCATAAATTACAATATAAACATAGATAGATAGATAGATAGATAACACTTTATTGTACACCATTACAGAAAACCTTATAGCCTAAAAATATTCTAAATGTGCACAATGGGCGGCCTTATCGCTATTAAGCGATCTCTTCCAGACAACCCGTATTTATAAACGAATTCACAGACTTGGCTTGTTTTATGTTTGAGTTAGTGAGTTCCAAAGCCAGTGTTCAATGTGCCGCTTTACTCATAGGACGTCGTACTAACGAACTATGATTTACTACTGCCCTGGCGCTCGTGTGTCAACTACTCATGTACCTACTTTCGAGTGTACTTTTACAGGAAACTAGCATTTGCCAGCGGCTTCGCTCCCGTTAATAGAATAGAATAGAAAACACTTTATTCTTCACCAAATAAACAATTACAGAATAAATAATTACAATAATTTAACGGCAAAACAAGAGGCGGCCTTATCACTTCAAGCGATCTCCTCCAGGCAACCTGACTGAGAGGATAATTAAAGTTATTACCCGGAAACCGTACATTTTCCGGTATAAAAATAGCCTATGTGCTATTCCAGGCTACAATCTATCTCTTGTGCTAAAATTTATCCAGATCCGTTCTTACGTGATTGAGTAAAAATTTCACATTTACCGCCTTACTTATAATCGTTTGTTAATTTTTAAGAAACTGCTCAGCAACTGATTAGTGAAAAACTTACTCATAAACTCCTCTTAAGGATAAGAGGTGGTAACGTGATTTATAAATAACCGACAAAAATAACCAAGATCGAGAGGTAGTTTAAATGACTGCTAAGAGACAAGATGGCAATTTTGATTTGAAACAGCTCATTGGCACCGAGTACGGGAATAAGGGGACCGAATCTGTGTATAAAAATATATCAGTAAAAAGGCATTAAATTGGTGGCGCTACCGTAGCTAAAGGACGCTAAATGTTTTATAAAATCAAACAATATAAAATCACTAGGGTATTACTAAAAAGGGTCACAACAGGACTGCAAAAATTATCGGGGCATTAGTCTTCTGTAATACTTGCAACAACTCAGACGGGTTTATGGTAGTAAAAGAACAGCAACTGGTCACAATACTTTATAATTACAAATTTAGAGAACTTTACGGTTTTAACACATTACATATACTGACTATACAAACTCGACAAGCATTCTTAGAACACCTCGACATCCGTCCAACAATTTTACAGTATATTAATCTTAGCAAATTGGCACAACCGATAGCGGATTAAAGTTATTGATAAACTATTTTAATTAAAGGGTTATGAATGACAAGAATTTAATACATTACTGTTTGGAATTTTTTTAATATTTTATTAAAGATATTATATAAAATATAATACTTAAAGTTTTACATGTAACAAAATAAACTGAACACAGTATAAATCTATCGCGTCTGCCAACATGAAAATAGAATATAATGAATACCGTCTATACACAATTGAGAGATTTTGAATTATAATCTACACAGTTACGACGTCATATAAAAGATAAATATTGTTATATAAAATTATGGTAAATTATAGACAACTACTCTATACAAAACAGAGTGCTAATCACAGAATAAATAAAAATATAATATTATTATTAAGGAAATGGCCGATCGTATCGTTTAGAAATAACGAGTACATAATAAAATCAATTATTAACTTTAAAAAGAAACACGACAAGAACAACTATGCTAATCAATAACTGTAACACTTCTTAGCGTTCTCAGGAAAATATTAGGTTTGGGAAAAAGTTTCTTCGCATTTTATATAAAAATTCAAAAGGTTTTTTTTATAAAGTTTATTTACATTTGACTAAAGTATGTAGGTTCCATTTTGTTGGATAACTTTTTGCCATCTTATAGGTAGGGACGTGATCCCACTGCTATAAAAATTTTGGGGATTCTGATAAAAAATCTGCGACAGGTGGTTTTAGCAGTCCTCTCGTGATGTTAACCTGACACTGCCTAAGGAATTCTGCAGAGACCGAAACAGGTGAAAATCTGAAAGTGCAAAGTCAGGTCTATATGGCGGATGCATTAACACCTCCCAGCCAAACTCTTGTAATTTTTGCTGAGTGGCTAAAGATGTGTGAGGTATAGCGTTATCATGGTGAAAAACCACACCCCTTCTGTTGATTAATTCCGGCCGCTTTCTCTCAACTTTTTGCTTTAATTTCATCAGTTGTTCACAGTACAGTTCAGAATCGATGGTCCTGCCTGGCGGTAACAGCTCATAATGAATAATGCCCTTCCAATCCCACCATACACACAGCATCGCCTTGTTGCGGGTTAACCCGGGTTTCGCCTTAGTCTGTGAAGCCTGACCGGCCTTTGACCACGATCTTTTTCGCACATTCTTGTCGTACGTGATCCACTTTTCATCACTAGTTATCAGCTTCTTCAAAAATGTTTCGGTTTCATTACGTCGTAATAACGAATCACAAATGAGTACACGGTTCATTAGGTTTCTATCAGTGAGCACATGAGGCACCCAAATATCGAGCTTTTTTGTGTACCCAGCTTTTTTCAAATGCGCCAAAACCATTTTGTGGTCAATTCCCAGTTCTCCAGCTACATCATAACTACTAATATGCCGATCTTGCTCCACTTTTTCAAAAATGGCATCAATTTTGTCCATAACAGGGCGACCAGAGCGACGTGCATCTTTGATATCAAAATTTCCGGATTGAAAACGTTTAAACTAAATTTGCGCTACTCTCACAGATACTGCATTAGGTCCATGAACATCACAAATTTTTTTCGCGGCTTATGTTGCATTTTTACCTTTTTGTAGTAAAATTTTAAAATGTATCGAATTTATTCATTAGATTCACTCATTTTAACAAGAAGAAAAACAAATGAAAATCACACATTTTCCTAATTTGAATTTGGAATTGTCTTCTTTAAAATTAAAACTTTTTAATGATACCAAAACCAGCCAGATACAAATGGTATAGCCAAAGAGATCTTATTACAAGTTCATACATACTATATGCGAAAAGACTTTTTCCCTAACCTATTATATGCAAAATGTTGATGTTAAAATGTTAAAAACATATATAATATTATTGAGGTATATAACAAGTCAATATTGTTCAGTCCTTGCCTAGTATGAAGTAGGTAGAACATCGCTCTATCAATTTTGCTGTCTACCCTCTTTCTGTGTGAGAAGACGGCCAATGCACAGCAGGGTAAGGGCAACCATTTTGGATATTAATTCGCTGTCAACGTTTGACGAGAAACACCGCGCTGTGCTCTCATCCTTTTCCTGGATAAGATTCTCTCAAGTCTTTGTGATTACCAAGAACATTTACCACAGTTAGACTTTGTACAAAGCGTTAGCTCCAAAGTAAAATTTAGTGCCGTATGCTGTTCCTCTGTGCAACCTGAACCGAGCCAGGAGAGGGCGGATCTTAAGGTTGATGAAGCTTCGGCTTTTCTAGTGCTAGGATCTATCTAGGTCATATCTCCCATAATTATCGAACCAGCACATTACCCGTGGGCTATAAGCGCCACACAGTAGTAGGAAATAAAATTCGTTTCTACCGGCACAAAACTACAAGAGCGTCCATTATTTTTATCCATGTAGAAATGGAGAAAGAACACTAAATTCCTGAGGCCGGGCGGCCTGTCATAAGAGGCGACAAAATAACCCACAGCCGGTTGGTAGGGTATTTGCCCGTCTGAATGTCTACCATCTGTGCTTTAGAGTCTTCCGTCATAAAAACCCTTATGCTCCGTTATTGTTGATCAGGCTCCAGTCCCCCTTTGCAGCACATTAGTAGCACCTTTGGTGTTATAATTGTCTATAGGCGACGGTAACTGGTTTCCATCAGATAGGCTTCAGCCCGGCTGCAGTACTCGAGCAATAAGAAAAATATAAATACAACAGCAATTATTCTATAAGACATTGAATGAAATGTTATTTTTTACAATATCTATCTATAATATCATAAAGTTTAAGCATGCCGTGTCTCTACATTGAAGCTATTAAAAAAGCATTTTTTGATAGATTTCTTGTTAGTTTGTCGGTTTCTTTGGGATTCACGTAAAAACTACCGGACCGATTTCGATGCGGTTTTCGCTGTTCGACAAAACATTTTAGACTTATAATCTGCGATACTTATTATCCTAGGAATTCCACAGGAATTTTTCTGGGATTGATTTAAAATAGCCAGATTTAAAAAAATCTAATTTCAATATGATTATTTCACTGATCGATAGAAAATTTAATTTAATAAAATGTATGATATTTCTTATCCTGGGTATCCCGCTGGAATTTTCCCAGCAGCGGTTTGTAGTTGTTCGGGTGCATAAAAACTAGCTTATTCCAATACAGTTTTCACTAAGACGATAGCTTACTTGTTTTTTTAATACTGCAGTACTTTGTGCCCCGGGAATCCCGCGGGACATTCAAGTCAAGCTTGGACGAAGTCGCGGGCATATCCTAGTACTTTATGTATATGGTATAGGCATGTAGAGATAATGGATGTAAATAGAATCACAAAATAAGTGTATGACAGAATTGTGAATTTGGTTGATGCCGATAGACCGCGATTAACACACCATATTCAAATAGCAGAAGTGTTAAAGAGATGGTGGGTAAAAAGTACTTTAAATAAACGTCCATATATGAATAGATTAATGAAACTAGATGAAGCGAAAGTTGTGAGGATCGTCGCAAGTGGAGATTCATCGTCTTTGCCTAATTTTAGTAGCGGGGGACAGTGTACGAATCGTGTAAGTGGGATTGAATTAAGACTGCATAGAAAAGAACACTTTACCATTCCCCCTTGCGAATAAAGTTCAATATAAGATTACTTATATGTCAGAAACCGGTCTGCACTTTTCTGCGCAAACTGTACCTGTGTACCTATGTAATATGTACTTCATAATATTCGTAGTCTCATCAAAATGTTTTAATTTTCCAGGTTATTTTACGCTGGTGCAGCCCAAGGTCAGATGCCGGCCATGCTGACCATGGTCACCACCAGATCCACCCCAGCACCAGCGGTTTTAGCGGTTGCACTCTTGTCACTCTTGTATCTTACCGTCTCCGATATCTACGCTCTGATCAATTACGTTGGCTTCGCTACTTGGGTAAGTACTATAATACTGGAACAGGGATTAGTTTTTGGTTATTATCTCTTTGAATTTGAATTTTAATATTTAGTTCAAAGAAAACGAAAGAAATATAATAATTAGGACAAATAACAAAACAGTGAAAATTTAAGGTAAACATGTAATTGTAATAATATGTAACAATTTTGACGAAAAAATAATGTCACCAATAAATATAGTTACAAGGTCCTGCACTGACGCCGACGGTACTAATTTATGTATATAATAAAAAACAACTTTGTAAAGTCGCGGTATGAAAAGCTTCGTCACTTTAAAGTTGACTTTTGCTTGCACGAGCGCAAGAAACAGTACCCCTAACATTTTAATAAATTTTACGTTGTGTTACCTACATTTATAAAATATAGAAACTCGAAAAAAGGAAAATGCAATATTGACAAGACACACTGAAATTAACAATAGTTTCAATCATCAGAAACAAAGAAGGTATAATCACTACGTTTAGCATAAATTTAATATTAAAACCAATAAAAAAGTTTTACATCTCTAAACAATACCTTTAGACAAGACAGAAAATCAAAAAACTTTGATCTAATTAATTTTAAACTTTATTGTCAAACAGTTAAACATAATTTTCTATGGAAGAGTTTGTTCTGTTACTTACTTGGAAATAAACATGTGCACGCGGGACGTGAATGATGAATGATTTTGAAAACTGACCAACCTGTTCATATCACGACTGTACCATATTTCAATAAGAAGGTTTTATATATTTGAATGAAAAACCAATTATATTAAGTATTTAACAAAATGTCACTTGAAATAAATAGCCTTTACCCTTCGCCATATTTTATATCTCTCGTGTAAAATTAGATATTTTGTTTCATAACTTATTTTGAAACGTGCGAATTTATTTCTTCCTTTCTTCCAGCTGAGTATAGGTGCCGCTGTGCTCTGCCTTCCTGTACTGAGGTATACTCGGCCGAACTTAGAAAGACCAATCAAGGTTAACCTGATCTTCCCTGGTAAGATTTATTACTGATAAATATTCATTTATAGCGTCTCGCATCTCGGTGAACGTAGTGTCGGACGCCCTCCGGCCCGATGGACCGAGGACCTGTGCTAGGTCGCCGGTACGCGCTGGATGAGGAAGTCAGAGGACAGGGATGAGTGGCGCCAACTTGGGGAGGCCTACGTCCAGCAGTGGACTGCGGATAGCTGACGACGACGATTAATTTATAGACAGATTGGAAGAAAACACCAGTTTTGAACTAATCGCTTTTATTGACTTACACAGCCGTGCGTGATTCCTCTCCGCAGGGTTGCCCCTACACGCACAACTAACGACGTACTGTCCCGACGATAAGATGTCTCACTCACAATACCGTCGCCGATATTGCGTAAACACACCTTCTGCTGCTGCAGTGTTCACCACAGAATTTACCGCGCGTAGCTCGCTTCTGGACCTCCTTTTAAACTACGCGAAACTCCTCCTTCACTAAACTGCCCACTAAACTTTTCACTAAATTCACCACTAAACTGTTTTCTATTAAACTGTTCTATTCCAACTCTTTCGTATCGCACATGTCGCTTCGCTGTCTTGAACTAAACTCAACTCTAAATTGCCCGGTAGACGCGCCTTACGCTGTTTATATACCCGGAAGAATCTTCTGGAACACATAATTTCGATCTTCTTTTCGTTATTTGCTATCCATTCCTTTCTATACATCTATCCTATCCATCTGTCTTTTCCTTCCCGAACCTTCTATCCTACAACTTTCGTTCATCATCTATCCCTTTCTAACATGTATCTATCCTTGTCTTTTGTTTCCAGAATCTTCTACCTTTTTCTAAAAGTTCTTAAACCAACTACTTTTTTCCACTATCACTCGCTACAATATATTTCATCATTTCCATATTGAGTAAATTGTGATGAGGTGTAATTTTAGCGTTTATAAAAAGTTTTCTTGATGACCAATTGCTACATTATACAATTAACTATTAAAAATGAACTAAGTTCTCAATAAATTAATATAAACTAAAATATAACTATGTGGTTTTAAGTGTCCGATTATGGCGTGTCGGGCAGATTAAATTATATACTGTCTTTAATTAGGTACGTACGACTCGACTCGGAAGGTAACGCGGGCCGACTAACGACAGTGCCACGAATATCCACATATTACAATTTTTGCTGAATTGCAACCGTCGCTAGCCGTCACAAACTATACTTACAAAATAACAATCTATAAGTAAAAAATAGACCCCAAGTCGCTGTCGGCGGGGAGCGTGCCCAAAACAAGCCAGCTTTTTGTTCACGCGACATCTCAATTAGAGGCGTTGAGAGGTCTGGATAGAGGTGATGAGCTCTAGGCCCCCGCGGCCCTAGGGTTTCAACCCCGAAAGCCACAAATATGTACCCATTACCAATGGACACATATTTGCGGCGTTTCAGGACCTCCTGGTGTGCGGCAGCAGCCCCGGCTGTCACGGCTGTGACTGGGAGATGGGAAGCCGCCAAAGTATCAACACAAGTTGCGTCCCATACTGAGGGGCATCCCATCTTCCATGGCAGGTATAATTAATTTATTAAAAACAGAACATTGTGTTAAAAAACAACCATTTCTCTTGTTTGCCGTTTGATATTCCTTCACAGAAATTGATCTTGACAAGTTACACTACGATTTGATATAATAATAAAAAGTGTGTTTTAAATCAATAATAACAGCCCATAAACGCCCCACTGCTGGGCTCGGGCCTCCCACTGCACGGGAACGGACGGTACACCCGCCACGCTTGTCCAAGGCGGCTTGGCAGGTTTGACACATCGGTTATCTCGATGTGCAAGTTTCATCGCGATGTTTTCCTTCACCGTTATTCACCTGAAAGACAAAAGTGAACCATGTAATATAATTATGGTATATATACCAGCGGCAAGGGGTGAAATTATGACGAGGGTAAATCAAGAACTTGTATCCTAACCGTTGCTAATGCATCTTATAAGTGTGTGAAAGCGTAAGAGATAGTAATAATATGTAAGCCCAGCATTGTGGCAAGTTTCTAGTCGCGTAAATGCCAATGAATGAATGAATGGCGTAATTTGACCTATTGGTCGCAGTGTTAACTGAATGAACTATATTGCAACTTTTCAAAGGTAGGCCGATGGAAATCGGGTTTTATGAACTCCTCGCCACTTATATAATATTACCTACTTTCTTCCTTAGATCATTTTGGTACATTACAAACACGATTTTTGCATTGGATTACGCTATTTAATGATGTTTAAATGTCGTAGACAACTT
The DNA here is from genome assembly GCA_039645545.1 of Dendrolimus houi. Classification (NCBI taxonomy): domain Eukaryota; kingdom Metazoa; phylum Arthropoda; class Insecta; order Lepidoptera; family Lasiocampidae; genus Dendrolimus; species Dendrolimus houi. The sequence goes on from CM077139.1 coordinate 10,984,182, forward strand.
AAGCCACATCTAAAATTAGATATTACAATAGAAAATGTTTTATATTAATCGTCGTTAAAATTTATCTTGTAAGAAAAAAACAAGGCTTAGGATATTTTGGTGGACATGGGATCTGAATATGAGGATGAGATAAAGTAAATGGAATAAGGGGAGGGAGAGGTAGGTTCTCCTCCTCCTATTTCATCTTCCTTATCTCGTTCCCGTATTCCAATCCCATATCCGTCCCCTCTATCCCATTCCTCCTGTCTGATCCCTCTGTGTCTTTACTGTCTTCTGTGTCGTAAAAGCTGGCAACGCGTTGGCTTCGCCCCTGGTGTTGCAAACGTCTCTAGACGGCGGTAACCACTTTCCATAAAATAAAAAGAAGTAAATAACTCGATCTGTACATGTATAATAACAACTGGTTATTAGATGATGTACAAAAAGAATAGGTAACTAAGAATAGGTATAACTTATAAAATAGGTATGGTGATATATTTATTATACCCTGGAATAAGAAAACGAGATGATAGAATTAATAGATAGATAGGTAGACTTATTTATTGTTGCGGCGGCGCTGGATATAAAAATGATAAGCGAATTGTGTCGAAATGAAAGAAATGAAAAATGGGACAATTTCGAAGTGTAGTGGGAAGAAAGAGCAGGCACGTAACTGTTTGATGAAGCAATGGATATCGGCGGCTCCTCGGCTTCTCACTGCATTTCACATTTTCACCTTCGTTAATTATGTTATAGTTTATTTTGTATGTATTTACATGCAGTGCGGGTTATATTATATTTTATATTAATTTATTAAAGTTATTTAAAGTATTTGATAATCAATCGGTGCGGCGCGGAGCGATATCAATTGTATTTTCCATTTGTTATTTTGTGTTATATATTTATAATGTGCGGGGCGATTTAATTTATTTTATTTGATGACATGGCAATTGTTTTACGAGCGTGCGAAAAAGTTAACACGCCGTCAGATTTAAAGAAAGAATTTAAAATTAATAGAATTTCTTCTAATTTATATAGAGTTTATAAAAAAACTACTTTCAATAAACTGGGCCGTCTACCTGTTTGCCAGCTGCGCAATAAAAAAGGTGTTATCCATGTATGAAATCCATTTTATGTATCATTAACGTGTGTTTCAGTGATATACATAATCTGCACTATCCTGGTGGTGGCAGTCCCAGCTGTGGCTTCGCCAGCGGAGACCGGGATCGGCTGCATGATGATCCTGACTGCAGTACCGGTCTACCTGCTGTTGCTTCATCCTCGCACAAGGATGCAGTGCCTCGATACTCTAGTCCGTGAGTATATTTTTTTAACCTCTTTCTAAAAAGCCATTTTCGTAGAGCGACGTCTGTAGATGTGGAAGTTATTGAAAATTAGTTCTAATACATTTTTAGTAACTTTTTTAATTTTTACAATATTTATTACAATGACTTTTTTAATTTTTTATTTACAACTCTACGGACTCTGGTTCCGTACCCTTTTTTACAATTAAATTTAAGATGAAGTTAAGAAGTTGTACACGCTTATTTGTTACTTTGTTATTGTGTGTGACATTTAATGAATGTATGTTTGTGTTGTGGTGTACCTTAAGAATAACTTATTATATTAATTTTGCAATGACTTTATAAACGATATATTCGTTATAAAAAAGCTTAACTTAGTTATATTGTATTCTATCCACAGTCCCTCAAGATTATAAATAGAATACTGAGCCTTAGATCATACTTTTCTATGGGTAAGGTGCCCAAAAGGCTGGCTACATTTCCTCTCTTGATCGCCATATCGATCCGTTATCCGAGGTAGGCACCAGCCCTCTAGTCACCTGAATGGTCAATGAGTCGTTTTGATAAATAATTAATAATGAAATTAAAAAAAATACTTATTAGAATTTCAAATCTATCAACGATTTGAGTTGAAAAATATTTTTCAAATTTGGGTCCATCTTCAAAGAAATTTGTAAGAAACTCTTTGATGCCACTTGTGATCAGAAGGCTGGTTTGTATTTCGCGCAACGAATTAGCGTTGTCATACAGCGTGGCATTGCAGCCAGCCTTCTGAGCATACTCCCCTCTGGTATCGATTGATTACCTAGTTAATATACATACATAATATCACGCCTTTCCTATAGGGATAGGCAGAGACGATGGATTTCCACTTGCTGCGATGTTAAAATACATATTTTGCTTCATCTCTATTAATTAATCTCTTCATACATACACGTCTATTATAAGTGCTTTTTACTGTGACCATTTTTTAAGGCATCTGCGATTTGATAGTTTATATATGTAGTTTATATTAATTTATTTATAACTTAGATTATTTTTAATAGATAATTATATTTATTATTACGTTAGTTTAGTCCATAGTCATTTAATTTTTTTCTATTAATTAATATATTGTTTTGAGGTTTTTCTGCTCTGAATTCTCATTAAGTTTCTTTTTCAAATAATAAGATGTTTATTGCAAGATCATTTTACGAGTTTTAGTGGAGATTTTCTTTGACCTGATAGATGCGTCTGTATGCCATCTGTGTATTTCGCACTTTTTACGTGTTATACTTTTATTAGCCGATTATCATTTCTATAGTATACTTTTTCCATGATGTAAAAAAAAATTGTTTTACTTTCAGATCGTTTCACCTACCTGGTACAAAAATTAACGCTGTCAGTGCGACCAAAAGTAAAGGTAAGCGATTTCATTAAAGTCTAGATAATCTAAATACACTTCTAGTACTTATTTTATTGTAACGACTACTCATTTTGGTTATATATTAAATTTGAAAATGCATTTTTTTTAAAAAAAGAAGCAACTAGGCGAACGACGGACCCATATCCATGCACTATGCGCAGTATATTTGTTTTTATAGAAAATCATGTATTACATAGCCTTGTGTTGCTAATCTGGAGAAGCAATTTTGGCCCTGACTTCAGTCGTGTTTGAAATATCAGATTGAAAAATAATAAAAATAAAAGTGGCGCTTAAAAAACCGGTTTCTAAATAATTCATTTTGCAATCAGTATCCAGTATGTTTTATATCAATAAATTATTTAAATATATCGGATATACATTTATAAATACTTTAATTATATCAATTTTCATTTCAGTGAACGCCTCCTTAATACAACGGATCTCGACGACATATCTGACCAATTCGGTTAGCTCTCTACAAATCTGTGCAGGCATCTACGATTATTATAATGGGTTGAGATTTTTATTCACCTCACTAGTAAAACCTTTTTTTGTTCCTTAAAACAAGTGTATAGTTAACACGTGCTGGCGCGGCGCCGCCACGTACGTCCGGCGCGCCGCTGGCACTTGCGCGCAGCGCGTGCAGAAGTAAAATTTTGGTGGAATTATAAACAATTTCCGTGCAATTTTTTTATTTATAAAGGCAATTTAAGTATTTAAAAATAACTGAGCTTTCTAAAAGCGTTAGTTAAATTGTTAGCATCATGTAGAACAGATAGATGATAGTCTCAAAAGAACAGAGGTAGTGTTCGCGTCTTTGAATTCTGCTTATTTTTATTCCTGGTTTGCAACTCTCACTTTTAGGTACCCGAGTCTTGTTTGTGACTATTTTTTGAAGCAAACAGATGGTGTAGATGTAAATACAGTATTTTAAAAAGGCCTGGAATTGCTACGCCGCGCCGGCGCCAGGCGGCCGCCGACCGTGAACCTCCAACGCGCCGCCGCCGCCGCCATTTTTCAACACGGTTCACTTGTTTAGTTACTTGTTATTACTATAACGTAAAACGCTCTCTAAGCTGATTGTACTGTATTCGTGTGGGTTTAAGACTTAAGTTTAGCTAGCGATGTGGAATGCGCGATCCATGCGTATCATTATATAAGTTCAACAATTTTTAACTTTTCACACCGACAGACGTCTAGCCGCTAGTGTAGACACTGTCTTGCGAAAGAAGCCCTGCAGACGGGGCGCTACGGTCGTATAACAGAATGTTATAAAGATAAAATCATTTTTGAATTATTCCGATTTAATATCTAGTATTAGTAAATAGAATAATAATATAATGTAACATTAAAACACTTGATGAAACAACATAATAACGTGGCTGCTCTTATCTGTTCCATTTTTTGCCGCGGGACTTGTTTCGTGAGACGAAGCATGCATGCATGAAATTGCAAGCTCTTGAGTTATACGTGAACAAGCACTTTACAGTTCGCTACGTGATGTACATGTATCATTCTACAATTAATTATATAATTAGTAATTCACTAATTCACTCCAACCTTAACATATTTCCCACGATAAAATCGTAGCTGCGTGTGAAACAGTTGTATTTATGAAAAAATGTAATTATTAATAAGTAACTGTTTACAAATATGTAATTTATGATACAGTGATTGTATTGTATGTAGTATAATTATTATGTGTCCATTCATGACATCGCTCAAATGTAATGAGGATATCGAAATACAATTATTGATAAATAATTATGACTTTACATAAAGCGTGCTGAAACGTGGTGAAGTCTTCAATGAAGCACCTTTTACTCGAATAATGCGTGTATTTAAATTTTTAGCTATTTTAGAATAATTTTTAGTCGCGCGTACAAATAGTTGGTTTTGCGTTCCGTTCAGAATTTTCGAATCTTGGCGGTTGGCCGTAGACTACGAGTGTTTTCATAGTCTAATTATGATCTTGCGCGTACACACCGGCGTGAGCGTACTGGTTCATTCCCGGCTGGACCGGTGTGTACCTTCGTTGGTTAATCGTACGGCGACAGTGCATGTATTTACGTTACGAAAATGACAAATCGAAATAATAAGACGAGTATTCACTCAGACATTTTGAAAGAATTATTTATATTATTATGCTTCTATTCTTATTTTAATGTAAAATGCATTGAATAACTTGGATTTTTGAAGAATCATAAAGGTCCATTATTACCTATAATACGTTGTTACTAATATTATTCTCATTATTTAAGCTTAAGCTTTTATAATTACGAATTATTATGTCTTTTATGACTTCGAGTATAATTATTATAAAATGATAATCGAGCATGTGATGGAAAGACCATAATGATAGTTAAAAATTACCCAATAATAATGAATGTTGTATATATTATAAATTATTATAAACATGTATGTTTCAGCTTTTTATATTAACATGTAATCGTGGTTAAAAAATTGATGATACTTTGGGAGCACTTTTTATAAAAGCCGGCACGTTCAAAAATAATACTCTCGCTAAAGGTGCGTTTATCTATTAGAATAAATTTTAGTACTTATCTAAAACACTGCCAATATTAACAATCTTTATATGGGTATGTTCACACCATTTAGCTTTTATGTTCATCTTGCGTCTTAAACTTTCAATTCGAATTGCGTCATGTATATGCTATATTCCCCAAATTATAAGTAAAGTTACTGAGCCTATATTGACCACAGAATGAAATCACAACTCATAGATGGGTTCAGGATGTCGATTACGGAATAAATAATCAATATATATAAAAATTCCCTGTCACAGTGTTTGACCGGGATGAACTCCGAAACTACTCAACCTATTTTGATGATTTTTTTTCATTTGCTGGATTTGTTCCAACTTAGGACATAGGATAGTTTTCATTTTAATTTATAATCAAAACCGAGAGTTTGGTAAGTATGAGTTCTGCTGTTAACTAAGTATACATAATAAGCACCAAATAGATGGCGCCCTACTTAAGTCCCACCCTTTCTTTGATTAATAATATGTGAAACTTAATTAATATAAATCTAATATATATATATATAAAAATAAATCATAGAAATGTATATACTTGAGAACGACTTTATCGATTTTTAATGACATTTGTGTGTATTGGAGTGGGTCCCCGGATAGTTTACAACTTTACATTCACAATTGGAACGGGTAGGTGGCGCTGGGATCGGGTTCTAGGATCCTCCTAATCTCTTGAACCGATTTTGATCATTTTTGTGTGTGTTTGAGTCTTGTTTGGGTCACCGGATGGTTTAGACTCACAATTGGAACTGGTAGGAGGCACTAGGATTGGGTCCTAGATTTTTATTGAAGAACAGGACGTCTGCCGGGGCCGCTAGTACACTATATTTATCTAATTATCAATATTATATTAGGTCGAGCGCTACCAAACTAGCGTAAACGCATGACGTGTTATGGTGTTATAGGTGTGCGTCAGAGAAAAACGCAAGATCAACATGAAAATGTGCTGGTGTAGACATACCGCATCAGGTTCTAATAAAATGTCTAGCTATTTTTTCTACAAAACATCATCACAGTGGAACACATTATTTTTTTTTTTAAATCTTATTGATCCCGCTATGCGCATTAAAGCTGATTTATAATTGATGCTGGACTTGGGGAGCGGACTGACTTCAAATTATTCAATCGGGAATATTTAAGTCAGTCAGACTTGGTAGTGGTAGTGCTGTACGGACTTAAAATCTCAATTTACACGATGCCAGTATGAAGTCAGTACTGGCTTCCTTCGAATTTGAAGTCAGTATCTAGATCAATGTAAATCAGCTTTTATAAGAATAGAAGATTCTATTAGAACACTTTGATAATAATTAGGACCTTTTTCAGTGACAATCGAAATGCGACAAATAATTCAATTTCAATTTTACAAAATACATTACAATAGCTAAGTATTTTATTCTGACCCGTTATACTTACAAATGCTGTTATTGAAATTGTATTTTTATTGTTTGCCAATAAGTCTTTGAATTGGCAATGTTGTAGACATTTGACATTTTTGACAACTATACATGAATTAGCTACAAGTACACTACTATGTACACCATGTATGGCGGTGTAACTAACTATGCCTATATCTTGTTTAAAATCTTTATAGATACAAGCATAGAAGAAGTCTGCTATAGATGTCAACTGCCCAGTAAACAATGTAGGTACATAACTCCGAAAATGCTTTTAATAGATCTTACATTTTTCAATATTTTTTTTCCTTTAAAATAGTTTCTGCTTGAATCTAAAATACATGCATTGTGGGATGGTAACCTTTTTGTAAGTATTAAATAGCGCTGTCAGAAGTCAGAAGGTTTTATTCTTCTCTAGCGTTTTGATATTACGAAACACCATTAGAATTTTAACCAAAATGATGTTATTCAAACCACTTTTAAACAAATTAGCTGGACTTAAATTCAAACGATAAAAACGACCGAGTTCGATTTTTGAATGAGGTGATGGTCTAAAATATGTTTTAAATAATAAAATGTTGGTTGAAAGTCAACAATAGAAGGAGATTTGTCAAATATAACATTTATGATCGTTATTTGAGTAACAATTTTTGCTGAGGGATTGACATTTATAGAATACTAATTATTCTTCCATGACTATACAACGTGTGTTTAAATGCCGAAAAAAGTATTAAGAAACATAATACAGGACAATATGAGTACATCCTTAGCTGTAGCTTTTGTATGCCTATATCTCAATTATCCATGTTTATATGTAGTAGTCATAGTTTCTTAGAATGTAAGAAATATGCTAGACTGTACAACAAGATTATGAAACTCATGAACTTTTGTTATTTTCAGTCCTTAAAGGTAGAAAATCTCAATCTAAACGGTAAATATGTACCTAGTTTAGTATTTTACAAACTTCTTTCTATTTCGTGGGGAAAATTCTCCTTGTTTACAGATGATTCTCCAACGCACATAATTAGTCGCAACCTGGTTTTTTTAGAACTAGTGTTAGATCTTTCACTTTTGACTACAAGATATAGTTACGCGTTGGTTTTAGGAATGATCTCGTTGCATTAGCAAGAATGCCAGAATGGATCACGTAGTAAAAACAAGTAACCCTCTATTGACAAAGGAAATAGGATAGTAGAGAGGTCTCTCGCCGACTTGTTCTTTCTTGATGCCGATGACGAAGCCAGGAGGCACAACACTAATGATAGCACCGAGGGGTCGCGCTCACATTATCGTTCCGGACGACTCAGCGGTCCACTAGGTGACGCGGCATTTTTAAATGGCGAATTGTGGGACAAGGAGAGGGTTATTAGCAACTGTAAAGGTGCGTAAAAAGCACTCATCATTATTTGACCCATTCTGCTTAATATGCGGCTAATACAATATAACTGATTAGCGCTCAATATTGTTATCAACAAAGCATTTGAAACTGAAAGATTCTTAAAAAGCTATAGGATAAAAAAACAAAACTGGTTGCAACCATGAAAAAAACAAAATGATGCGCGTGGTTGGGTTCAGGAGAAACACCAAGCAAGTAAATATAATATTAGCAAAAAGTATATTTTTCAGGGAATAGACAAACAATAGTCCGCACGCGAGCTCCGAAGAATCTTTAGGAACATTGAGAGCATATTAGATGCTAAAAGCTATATTGCTTAAGTCCTTATCCAAGCATTTAATTTTCATATAATATTGCAATTGATTTAGACTTGTGTTTGTTGATTGTTCAGGTAACGTTAAAAATACGATTATTAACGTTAATATTATAAGTATTACTTATTAAGTAACCGTACAAAATCGTACCCGTGTGGTAGTATCTTTTTCGAAAATACGTTGTAGGGAGCCATCGATCTCATCGGGCAGAAAACGATCACGCGTTCTAGCCTTCCATGTTCACGTTCTGCGTTCAAATATTCACGAACACCGCGTTGGACTGTCTACGCGGTCACACTACTGTCAACATGTTTTTTGACGATGGCTCTTCATCGGAAGACGAACTATTGATTCTGTGGTCATTAGCAGTAACAAACCGGAAATACTAGGTTGCGACCAGTAAAATCATGTTTCGCGTTAAGGCCAACACTCACACAGGGTGCATCCAGATCCCAATTCTTAGTAGCTCGTGCGTGGACTGTACTGTCTAAAGACTGTTTGGTCTAAAAGTTTGTTGCACAGCCGTAAAATCTTTTCATATTTTGCTTTTTTCCATTCTATAACTGCTGTGTTGGTGTGATACATTATTATATAATACGTATAGTTTCGTATTCTTTGAAAACTAATATTTTAAAGTTTTTTATATTTACAGTTGATCATTTATCAAATAGAAAAATTAGATTTTTTAAAGTATTTTTAGTAATTTATTAGTTTTTAAGTGTCGATGTATCAGTATGGCTGTGCTTTCATCAAATCGTTTCCTTTTCATTCCCAAAGATACATTCCATTATTTAGTGTCATCGTCTATTGCGTTGGTATTATGTAATTTATGGATAAGTTTTGGAATTAGCATATTTTCTTCTTTAATTTAATTAATTTTGCCTTTCAAATTTAGATCTGCTGTATATAAATATTAGAAGTTTTACTTTTACATTCCAGGAGTGTCGCTTTTTTTTAAATTTTGAATAATCTGCTTAATTAAAACAAGGAATTGACAACAAATTTAACTTTCAAAAAGTTACTGGCCATTATGTTATTTTTGTAGTAAATTTACCTTAATGTTATTTTTAATTGACATTGTATTTAATATTCGACTTTTATTTTCATGCTTTTTTAATGTAATAAATGCACTATCTGCATATTTTATCTCAAATTTCATGGAAGTCGTGTAATCGTTATTTTATTATGTCCTACACCAAACTTGAAGTCATTTTTAGATAAACTTACACAGGAATGCACAGTGATTGAATTTGTTTAAAAAAAATTATCTACTGCGCAGTGCGCAGCTATATGCGTTCTCTTAATTCAAATCTGATTATATAACGACTTATATATGTATAGTTTACTATACTACTACTATACGATCCATAATTACAACAAATACAAATTGTTATTATTAAATTAAATTAAATATCCATCAGTCAGTCAGTCAGTCGGCCAGTCCTTTACTAAGCATTTCATTCACATATATTTTCGTTTCGTTATTAAACGCTATGAATGTTTCGCTGTTATATATATATATATATATATATACAAGAATAATATGAAAATGCATTTATTTTAATAATATTTCATGTTTAAGAGCTGATTTTACAATTGCCAGATAAAAGTTACTCATAGAATAAAACAACAACAAAAAAAGACTTGTAAAAACAAAATAAACAACTGTTTCACTTTTATATTCCCTCGGCTTCCAATATTTTATTGCTAATGTTAATTTTAATCCAGTTATGTGGGATATAGTTATGTCTAGCTATGCTGCCTCTGCCAGCTTCCTGTAGAAGAGGTAGATTCCATAAATCCTTGATTGACGTCGTATAGAATTTTACACATGGCTATAATCAATATAGAATGTCGAAAACTACTCGAAGACGAGAAGAAAAGGTAGAAAAGCAGCCCTAGAGTTCTGAAGAGGAAAATCTAAATAGAATTGGGATTCAACATTACAATGACTTTAAAAGTCCTAATTGGCTCCTTTTTAGTTTCGTTAATTCATCGTTCAATTTGTAACTGATTTCCCTTTTCAAATAGTAGATTGTTACACGAAAGGTGAAAGTGACCTATTAGGGGATTAATAGTTCGAGTGCCTAAATAGGCTTTTCACCCGAGGTTAACACTGCTTTTCATTTCGAAAATGAGGAAAGTAAATAAACACTGATTAAAATAAGTGTTTATTTACTTTCCTCATTTTCATTAGAGAAGTAGTTGTTTGTTTAACTAAACAAACAACTACTTCTCTAATGAAATATAGATATATTCAATGTACTCTGTGAATGAAATTAGGCGTTTAACCAATATTTAAATCTGATGACCACATAAATGGGACATAAATACGTCAGATATGAAACGTCAAGTAAATTTCTTCTTCGGAATATGAGAAATTAAAAATATATATAAATCATAAGAGGTTGTTTAAAAGTTTTAATTGAAATATTCAATAGAAATAACAACGGACGGACTGGTGGCGCCAACTGTGATTACAGAACATGTTTACAGTTTTACACAACTATTAATGCCTCCCGATGTACCTGCGCAGTCGATCAATTTTAGTAGCGCGTGAGTGTACCAATCGTATAGGCAGAACAGAGCTAAGAATGGATAGCAAGCAACAATCTGGCATTTCCGCTGCTTGCGAATAAAGTTCAATATAGTTTACTTTTCGGAAGTCGGTCTGCACTTTTTTGCTCTAACGAAAACTGCCGTTCGAAATTATAAGGTGTGTAAAACTGTAATGTCCTGCGAGTAGCATTAACTCAGTTGAAGGAAAGGCGAGATGATTTCAGTGCGTGACGTTCGACAATCGAGACGAATAGTACACATTTTTATCAAGGTGACAATGTGAAAAGAATAGACAGATTTTATCAAATTATTGAAAAATTGGTTCTGAATGTATTTGATTAGTTTGTGCGAGTTAAAAAAATATAGGTTAAGTTAATGTGAAACATAATAAGAATTTTACGTGAAATGTGTCGATGTTTCTGTTAAGCGTTTTCAATGTCTTAAAGAGACTATGTGACAATAATAAATTATTGAAGAAACTGCTTGTTTTGTTTCATACCAGTGTTGCCCGCCACTTACTATTAGTTCACTTGATGCTGGATTATATATATATATATATACTTCACATCTATCGGGGGCAAGATATGACAATATAATGATACATACACGAAAGTGTTGAAAATCCCAACTGTTTTATTTAAAAATTAACAATTATATTAATTCGCGCTTTCTAATACATTAATATTTTAAGAAATAAGCACGTCTCCGTATAGTACCCGTTATTTATTTGCATTTAAATTCTATTTTTTTTATTGGACTTAATGTTATTGATCCGAAGACCTCACAACTTCACCGGGGTTTTAGGCGAGCGCCTCGAGGGAGCTCCCTTAGGGGCTTTACCTCGGCTGGACTGTTGCCATGAGAGATGGATGAATCTAACGATGCCGACTAGAGGGCGACACAATGTACTAATTGAGAACGGGCGACGGCTAATACAAAGCCCGAGGGTGAAATTCTATTAAATTAATGTATTCTATTTTTATATATATATAGTATTATCTATGTATTCTATGATCTAATTCTAAATTGTCATCTATATGTTTCTCATAGATACTTCTTCTTTTTTGGAGGATTATGGCTCCAACGCAATTAACATTGATTTTGCCAGTGTCACAGTAGTTTATAAAATGTCAGGTGCATATATAAGAGATAAATGAAAGAGAAAAATTTGGCCGGTAAATTCAAATTCTGTAATCCTGTGGACAAAACAGACATAGAATGTTAAACTAACTACACTATAAATATTGATGTTAAAAACGTTGATAAAATATTTACATGTTTCTTATCAGCTAGAGTTAAAAGAAAGTTCACATTGACAGGGCGAGCAAAGTTATCAGGTAAAATGCTGTAAAGTGGTCTAACAATTTTGGGACAAAAAAAATATGGTGAACTGAACCTTGAGCTAAGCCACACTCACAGATAGAATGGTCGCGAATTCTTATTTTTGCCAAAAATACTGGTGAGCAACAGTGACCAAGTCGTAGACGAATAATAGTTGACAGGATCTTTTTTGGTATTTTTTTATGGGCAAAGAACCAGGGTTTGGGAGAAATTGTCGGTTGTAAACTGCCGTAGTATCTGCCAACATTTAGACGAGACTGTTGCCAGACACTGTCCCAAGTGTTAAACATCTGGGGCCTTGCAAGGGAGCGTATGTCACGAGGGAAGCATTTATTGTATTTAGTAGTACCAGAGCAGATAGCTTCCTTGGCGCAGCAATCGGCAATCTCATTACCATTGATTCCACTATGACCCGGGATCCAAGCCAAAATTATTTCTAGGCCAGAGGAGTGACAGCGGAAGAGTGCTTCTTTTATCTTAAGGGTAACAACAAAGTTATCTTTAGAATGAAAAGGTGATTTTAAAATGTCCTGAAGGGAGCTTAAGGAATCAGTGAGGATGACAGATTTACTTATGCTATGTGATTCAATATAAAGAATGGCTTCCAGAATCGCGATTGTTTCACCGGTGAAAACAGAGGTGGGGGGCGGAATTTTGAAATTTAAAATAATTTTGTATTTTGGGATCCATACTGCTGCACCAACAGGTCCATTCTGCGTTATTTTTGATGCATCAGTGAAAAATTGAAGGTGATCTGGCCAACGATTTTGCATAATTTGATTAAATAATTGGTTAGCACCTGGAGAATTTTTATGAATATTTAGATTTAAATAAGTTTAGGTTTGAAGGTAAGGCCTTCGAAACTAGTTTCAAAAATGGGGTTTTTATAATTTTGGAAGAGGCCGAGGCGAAGATCCACTAACTTTTTATATGAATTTATAAGAAGAGGGAAACATTTGTGGGTCCAATAACTTGAAGTAGAATAGATTTGAAAGAGTTGATCAAGGATGCCTAAAAGCGGATGATCTGAAAGCTCAATCACTTTACAAAAGAATCTGTCCGACAGAAGCTGCCTGCGAAGAGCGAGGGGAGGTTCAACACACTCAACCTGAAGGGCATTCGTTAGAGAGGATTTCATTGCGCCTGTGATCATTTTAAGGCAATTTGGCTTGTATTCGATCAAACTTTGCTAGAGCGGATTTGTTGCAGGGCTCCAAAATAAAACAAGCATAATCGAAATGACTACGGATAACAGCATTGTAAAGTAACTTTTGGCAGTAGGGATGAGATCCCCATCTAACACCTGATAGAGCTCTAATTACATTAAGACTTTTTTCTGATTTATCACAAATATAGTTAAGATGGGGGAGACCGGAAAGTTTAGAATCGAGGATAACCCTTAGAAATTTGACAGAATTTGAAATATGAACAGGTTGATTGCTAATGAGAATATCTAGATCAGGGATGATTTTTTTTGCGAGAAAAACTACAGCTGAACTTTTTGAAGCAGACAGGGACAGACCTTGCTCTAAAAGCCATGTATTAAGGTAATACAGAGCAGAATTAAGGCGATTACAGACATCGGTAAAAGAGTTAGAGGAGGCATACAAAGCAATATCATCGGCATACTGAAGGACTTTGCAAAAGCAGTTAACAGATAGTTCAAGATCTGCAATATATACAATATAGAGGAGGGGGCTAAGGACCGAACCTTGAGGTAGACCTTTCCATACAAGACGAGGAGAGGAGTCGTTTCCCGAAACATGGATTGAGATTGACCTCTCTGTGAACATTTTGATGACTAAGTTGACAATCCTCGCAGGGAAACTCAGCTTGAGCATTTTCTGCCTGAGTATTTGGAGATTGACATTGTCGTATGCAGAGGTTATATCTAAAAAGACTCCTACGACATGCTCATTTCGGGAGAAAGCTAATCGGATATCAGAAGTTATAAGACTAAGACTGTCCATTGTGCCCAAACCTCGTCTAAAGCCAAATTGGCCATTGGCTGGAATGCCTCTGTTTCCAAAATCCACTCAAGCCGGTTTTTAATTAAATGCTCCATAATTTTAGCAAGAACTGAAGATAGGGCTATAGTTCTAAAGGAGTTAGAGTCTGAAGCATCCTTGCCAGATTTCAATATAGGGATAATTAACTGCTTCTTCCAAGCATCTGGGATAGAACCAGAGAGAAACATGTTGTTCAAGAGACTCAGTAGGAAATGTTTAGAGGGCTCACTACATTGGATGATAAACGAGTAAGGAATACCATCCACTCCAGGGGATGTGTCACGGAGGTGTTCCAGGGCAGCACAGAGTTCTGCAAAAGAAAACTTCGAGTTCATGGGATCCAGCTCCTCAGCAGGAGAACAGTTAATGGAAGGCAAAGGTTCAAGGGGGACAAAAGAGGGAGCAAGATTCTGCATGAAATTGGGAAGCCAGGAAGAGGTATTATTAGAACTAATGTTATTATCAATTTGAGACTTTCTAAATGATTTTATTTTTTTCCAAACAACAGAAGCCGGAGTCCTGGGGAAAGAGATTCACAAAAAGCTTGCCACCCTTTTCTTTTTTTAAGCCGCAAAAGTTTTTTTGAAGAGGCAGACACTTTCTGGAATTCTAAATAATTTTCCATTGTGAGATTTCTAGTGAACTTTTTTTCTGTTTCCTTGCTCTTTTTCACTATTACCGAGCATTCATTGTCCCACCAGGCAGGAGAGGGAATTTTATTTTTGACACCATTTTTTATAGGGATTGATTCCTCTGCAGCAAATGTCAGAGTTGATATAAATTCGTCATACAAGGAAAGAAAATTTTGAGTAGTGATATCAGGAAGAGAGTTTAATTTATTTTGGACTATGGCAGAGAACTTATGCCAATCTGCTTGATCTAGTCTGAATTTCAAAAGAGGGGATGGAGTGGTTGCAGGGGGTGAAGAGTCAGGCAAGGTACATAAAATAGGTAGATGGTCACTGCCATGAGAGTTGGCAAGAACAGTCCATGAAAGAGAGTAGGCTATGGAAGGAGAAGATAAGGTGAGGTCAGGGACACTTGGATTTTGAATGGGAGACACCCTACGAGTAGGAGTTCCATCGTTAATGATACACAAATTTAAGTCATCTAAAATATCAAGAAAGGCTGGGGCAATAGGATCACAGGAAGCAGAACCCCACGAAGTATGGCGGATATTAAAATCCCCTAGGATGAGAAGAGGAACCGAGAGTTGAGACAAGAGAGAGAAAAGTTCTTGAAAAAGTGTAATATTGGGATGAGGAATATAAACAGAAACAAATGTTATATTAAATGAGCGAATTGCTACAATATTAAGGTCAGGGGAGTGTTGGGGAAGAGTAAGTCGAGAAAATGTAATATTTCTTCTAATAAGAATCGCACATCCAGCCCAGCCATCCACTCTGTCATCCCGAAGGCATGAAAACCCGGGAACTCGAAATAGAGAGCCAGGGCTCAGCCATGTCTCCGAGAGGGCAAAAAGGATAGGATTATACTGGTTAATTAGAAAGATTAATTCAGATTTTTTTGTTGTTTATACTACGACAATTCCATTGAAGGACCTTCGCCATTTTGAACAGATGAGTTTACAATGGAAGTAATAACTTTTGTAGCATTTCTATGACGTTGTACGGTTGAATGTCACCGAATTTGGAGAACATATTAACAAGAGTCAATGATAAAATTTGGGCTAAATTATCAGTAGGAGAAGAGCTATTAGGGGAGTTTTCCCCAATAGCACAACCATTAGGTAAGGAGGGTGGAGGAGAAGAAGTAATATTAGTGTGTGCTACGCGATCATAGGACTTACCTAGTTCCTGTCTAGGTTTTCTCTGGACATAGATTATTTTCCTATAAGAGGAAGAACTAGGAGCAGACTGTGGGGTACCTGAGGAAGTTTCAGTGCAATTAGTCGCTGTTTTAGAGTTAAGAGCAGGGTGGGACATGTAGACAGGTTTGTTTGCGATTCTAGAAGTAATGTCAGCATATGAGGTACGAACTGGTTTGAATCTGCGAGCTGCTTCAACATAACCTATATTTTCATGAGACATGACAATTTTAATATTTCGTTGACGTGAGTGCTCGGGGCATCTTGAGTCAGTGGCTGCGTGGTTACCAGAGCAGAATAGGCAAGAGATTTTATCATCGGGTACTTGGCAGGATGTCTTTTCGTGTGGGCCGGCACAATGAGAGCAGCGTGGATTAGACCTGCATTTGTCACGGATGTGACCAAATCTGCAGCATTTCAAACACTGTATTGTAGGTAGGGTGTAAGTACTGACAGGTTGGGAGAGGTTGCAGCAATAAACATGAGTGGGAAGAATTTGGCCTAAAAAGGTGAGAACTACAGTTCCTGTAGGTTCCCAACAGGTTGTGCCATCAATTCGCTTTTCTTATTCATTCTTCTTGCTTTGATGACTACACTAGACTCTGGACGGCACTCAGTCCAAGATACCAAGTCCTCCATAGTCCAATCTAAAGGAATTTGGTGGATTACTCCCATTCGAGTAAGTTGGAACCTGGGAATGAAAGCTGTAAGGTTGTTCGATTGCAGGATAGGGTGAGATAAGAAGGAGTTGGCTTCACAGAATGATTTAAAGTAAATTGAGACTTTGTTCCTACCTATATTTTTAATTTCTACAACACCTGAAATATTGCTATGATAAATAGCTTGTGCTATTTTGAGTGCTCTCATATTATTAGATGTTTTAGGTAGGTCACCATCAGGACGAGAAACATGGACGACAAAAGGGCCCCGTATCAGTTTCGGAGTACCTAAGTTCTGTATTTAACTCATATCCAGGTCTGGTATATATATGTTGGATGGATGCTGAAGCAGGTAAGGAAGAGGCAGGTCTTTTCTCAGGGATAGCTGAAGGAGTATCTCTGGAACGTTTGAGCAATTTGTCTGTAGTTTGACTAATAGCGTCTAGTTCTTTCATTTCAGATTCCAAAGAATTTCTCCCCCTGTCAGGAGGAACATTCTCACCCACCGACTGCGGCATTACAAAGAAAAGTACTCAACAATAATTATTGTCTTAAAAGTAACCACCACCAACAAAAAAGGAAAACACAATAGCCAGGAAAACAGAAAAATCAAAAGAAAAGCCAGGAGAAATTCACCAAAACGTGTGTTACCGGGAATGTCACCTGTCACTTTTTTTCGCTCATAGATAAATAAGTTAACACTTCATTACAATTGACAATTGACAGTAACAGTTGTCTATCTCAAGTTATTCTTGTTATTGCAGATTTCGATCTCTGTTCTTGATTTAAAATTTACAAAATCAACGCAAAAAGTAATTTTTATTTATTTAGGTTTATGGCTTGGCAGCTAGGCCTTTAAACCAGGTCTTAGATTTTAATGTAGTTTCTTCCTTTTCTTAAGCTTATGTGTAGCACAGCTGAACTGCAGGTTATCAACTGGTACCATTCAACGGAGTTCTTGTAACAAATCAAAAAGCCACATTCAACTATACAGTTCACATTTCTCACAAAACACATAATTACTACTCAAAAACTATCAATATCCTACAATCATTGTTCATTTTCACAGCACAACATCTTTCAGTTCCCGCCAAAAACTCCAAAAGTTCAGCCCATAGATAATACCGATAATACATTGGTTGCAGCACTTGCAGCCAATTTCAATTAGAAAAACATAATAGTATCAGGTACCTATTTAAAAAAAAATAGTAGTTTTATATCCAAGAAACTTAAATTAAAATGGTGAAATTTAACAAAAATAAAATAAAAGTGTTGAATAAAATTGCAAAAAAGCATGCACGTTCGTCTCCAAACGCAAGCAACAAGGTGTTGAAGAAAAAAGTTAACGCAGAGAAAAAGGTTAGTTTTCAAAAAGAGGTTTTACTCAAAGAAGCAGCTTCAAAGAGTAATGCATTGGTGAAAAAAGTGTCGGCAGCTGAGATATTATTGCACGACTTATCCAAAAGGCCTCCAAAGAAAAAGCCAAAGGAAGAAGAGCCACAAAGGCCGAAAATAAAATCAGTGGAGAAGCGGAAAAAAAGACGTAAAACTCAAATTAATGACACGAAATTGCTTTTAAATTTAATGAAGAATAAATAAAGTACACTTCTAGTTAAGATGCATTATATAATTTTTATTATTCATTACGATATTTTGTTTTTGTTGTCAGCTAACCGCAGTCATTGGCAGACCTAAAGCTCGGGGTTGGGTATAGATACCTGAGATGTGAATAGGTGATTTGAATTTGGGGATATTCTGGGTCTTAGTTTTCCGGTTTTTCCTATGTTTCTTAAATTCCATTATAATTATACCTGTAATGTTAATTGTTGTTATGTATTAACTAATCTCAATTGTTTCCTCGGTGAGCAATGTTGATGGTTGACTATCTCCTAAATTTTACTGAAGAATTATACAGGTAAAAAAGCCCTGTCTTTACTGTTCAGAGTCTGGGCTAGCACCAGCAGTATCCTGAGGGTGTTCACAGAAATAATGGACTCCCCTTTCCTTTGATGTGGCAACTTATCCAGTATCAAGGGAGGGGTGGGCTACTTTGTCTGCTTTAAGATCGATTTGATGTTCCTCATATTGAGCTCTTACCATAGTGACAGACAAAGCAATAAATACCCACATTGCTGCTGATTGCAATAACTCATGACAATGATGATAATATATCTTAATGCTATTGTTTTTATTTCCCTCTTAGGAGTAAGGTAGGATTTGGTATATAGACTTGTAGGAGGTGAATTTAATGGTGATGTGTTTAGAAATTGGTCAGCCAAATTCCTCCTTGATCAGTTCTCTAACATGTTATGAAAGGCTCATAGTTTCAACATCCATTCACACACTCTCAAATTTCACATACACCAATCAGGATGTTTGTAAAATGTTTAAACTAAAGGAAACAACACAATTATGCATGTTGATGACACCCTTTTCTTTTGTATTCTACTTACTCTGATTTCATGGTCTCCTTGTAAAACCTGAAACAGGTTATAATAACACCCCATCCCTTAAAACTTATGTTTTACTTGTGTGTGTCATTGTGCTGTTAGTGAGTTTAGCCTTGTGCGTGGTACACCATCGCTTTAGTTCATTGTACATATAACTTATTTATAACCACTCAAGATTCATTTTATATTTAGACAGTGGTTGCAGAAGGGGTAAATATTCCTCCCCTCCCTTGCTACTTAAAATTCGCCCCCCACATTTCTATACTGCACCCATAATGTAGTGACCAGGCTTTTGAACAGCAAAAATTGAGAAAAATAGTACACATTTCATTTCAAATGTTTGTTTAATTTTCGATGAAAACACGACTTAAATGAAGAAAGTAATTTCAAGTAATTACTGGAAGTAATGACTGGAATTACTTTCTTTATCTAAGTCAGGTGTTTGGAGCCATTTATAAGATATAGGAACTGGCCAAAGTTCCATAAAGGTAATACCAAAATTTTATTGATGGTAGGGCAAGTAAATAAATAGTAGGATATAGGAACTGGCCATAAATGGGACATGTTTAAATAAAATACCAAATATATATTTTTTTTATAATGATCAAAGTAGTTTGCTTAAGATATTTGTATTCATTATTAAAATCTTAAACCAACTATAGTTTATAATATTATATAGGAAATACAATTATGTGACATGTTTTTTTATTGATAAATTCATTTCTATCTCAACTACAACCAGTTGATCTTCGAAATTAAATTACATAAAGAGTTAAATTATAATTTTCAATCTATGTGGAAAAATGTATTAAATTTTCTACTCCTAAGATTTTGTTATGTATATAACAGCATAAATCAGTTATGGATAATATAATCGGCGCCTTATATATAATTTAATGAATTAAAAAATCTTTTCAATTTGTCTGATGATTAAATCTTAGTATTTTTTGTTCTTATAATAAACAAATGCAAAAAATAGAAAATGATAATTAACATCCTAGTAATAAATATATCTATTTATACCTTGTTTTTCTTAGAAACTTATTTTGGTCCATCACACATATGCGCTTATGCAATTGATCACACTATTTAATCATGTTTAAATGTCTTAGTCAACAAAACATTTAAAATAACATATCAAAGTTGAAAAAATATTTTTAACCAATTGATCTCATAAGAAAAAACAAGGTATATATTCAGCATTGGCAAGGCAACTGCTGCAACGCTATATGTATCAAACAGTTCACTAACCACAGCCACATCTTCCAGTTTCTTTTCACAATGGACAAATGACAATAGCCCAATAAAAAAAAATTAACTTCGAAAAGCATGTATCTGATTTTAACCGAACGAGTGTTAATAGTCTAACATGAAATCCACAAAATAAAGTACTCCGTGTGCCTAAAGAAGTTATAATTTCTAAAATATCTCGATAATCTGAAAATCAACTCTACGCAGAGTAATCCTGGTCGCATGGCAGTCACCCTAACAATACGGATTCCTTAAGAGCTAAATAAAACGACACCTCATTACGAATTGTAATATCAAAGTAACTTAAAAGACAATTATTTTTATATAATCCTAAAATCTACACTTATTCACTTTGATAAAAGAGTTAGAAGTAGTATCATAGAAGAATGCTAGAAATAATAATCATTGATGTGTACACATTGTTGCATGTCACATACATGGAATAATTTATTGCTACATAATTAGCAAGGTTAAAACTGAGTAGTCCATGTACGTGGACATTATTAAAACATATTTATTTTGACCAATGCCAGGTTTTTCTTCATCTTACAATACAACTTACTTTAACTAGTGGCTAATATTTGACACAAACCCCATAAAAGTGATGTCAATTTTCGACCAAAGTTAAGATAAAAATAAAAGAATAAATAACAAATATAGAAACCCAGCACAAATCAGCCCAGAACGTGAAATAATAATTTATATTTTCAAACTTGATTGACTTGGTCTAAAAAATACATGTTTTGAACTTAGAGACCGTTAATAAGAAGACAGAGTCTCGGACTCTACAAGTAAAGAAACTGACTAAAGTATGCCAATTGTGCCGTAGTGTGTTACGAGAACTCAAATCGAATTAAATACTATTATAGTTTTACATAACTTATAATTCCAATCGGCATTTTTGCTGCAAAACAGTCAAATTCAAATACCTTTAACCATATTAACAAAACGCCGAAAGAGTCTAGGATTTATATGAACATGGAAGTTATGATGTCGATCTTTAACAAATCAAATGGCGTATACAGTAATTAATATTTCATATAATGTTTTAAAAGTATGATGACAGCCGGTAGTTTTAATGCCTGTCAATTTTAATATGTATATTTTTTTAGAATTTTCCATAAAATATGACACCTACCCAATCATGACCCAAATAAAGACACGTCAAACACAACATTGAACGTTTATGAGTTACTATTGTTATATTTAACGGAACAGTTAAATATAACAATAGTACTCTCTCAAGCTCTATGAGGGCGGCAAATATTTTTGTATTCAGGTTACCATGCATTTCTTACTGTTGATGTAATAATGATACAACTTCTATGGAGTTTATGTCAAATTATTAACTATACCCTGTCCAACGGTGTATTTTACTTTAGACAAGTCGATAATTGATCAATTGCTGATACCCTAAAGCATTATACCAAATGAATTTTATATAAAAACTCTAGTCTGTGTCAATCCATTTTAATCAATTTGGTGCACCCATATCATTTGCTTTTTTTTTGTTATTAATTTATTCATGACCATAGAATCTATGTCTTTCAGTCGGAAACATGTTTAAAATGAACTTATGCTACGTGTATCACAGCTGAACTGTAGGTTATTAGCTGTGCCATTCAATGGAGTTCTTGTGACAACTCAAAGGGCCACATTTGACTATACAGTTCACATTTCTTACAAAACACATAATTACTACTCAAAAACTATCAATATCCTACAACTATTGTTCATTTTAGAGTAATTTTACACATTTTTAGAAAATAAAACTGCACAGCATAACATCTCCTTTCAATTCCCGCCAAAAAAACCTATCATTTGCTAAAAATACTGTGTTGCCATAATAAATAAGCTGTATAACCCATTAGTTTATACTTAAAATTAAAACAAAAGCAAGAGTATGACTTTTTTAATACAAATAAATGCCCTTACTTTTTGCTTTTAATTAAAACATTTTTATTTCAAAACGATGAAAGATAGTTTAGTCTATACATTAGATCAGTGTGCCGCAAACTTTATGTGTTCAAGGTACATCTAGCAAAACGAATATTTTTGGAGGTACACCACAAATAAAAATCATTTTTTAACGGCGCACTCGCACTATACCTACGTACAAGTGCGCCGACTCGTGCGCCAGAGTACGGGTAGCGGGGGCGCCCGCCTCTCGCGTGCCGCCGCCCGCGCTAAACGAAACAACGCCTCGCTCGTGCGCTCGCGTGATTCACCTATATATTTTATGTGTAACTAAGTATTTTTCTTACCCTTACATTATTTACTAAAAATAAGTTTATAACATAACCTTATTTTTGCAAGGCACACCAATTAATGACCACTGTACACCAGTGTGCCGCGGTACATACTTTGCGGAATACTGCATTAGATGACTCACAAAACGGTACTACTACTGTGTCGCTTGGAACAACGAATGACTTCACTTTTTGTTTTTCTGGCAAAAGGCTTGTTCTTGGTCGAACTACCATTACTGCCAATGTCAGGTGTGGAAAAGAAAAGGTTTAAGATGGCGATGACCAGGTAGATAAGAAAACACAAAAACACAAAAACTTGATCCAGTATTAGTTCACGACAAGTACGAAACTATGAACACAAGTACAATGAAGTATGACAATTGTGACATATGAAATTTATTGTCAAAAATGTGCTACTTGATAGGCTTGTAAACTAGGAAATTATTGTGTGGTGCAGGCTGTTCACCTGTGCAACTTGCCTTGACAATCAAACAAGCTAAATCCATTTCTACATTTAAACAATATCACTGACCATTATTGACCTGTTAAAAATAAAAATGGTTGCATTAAATAAAATTATATAATATATTATTGTTCGCATCTAGATATATGTAGTAGTTTACTTTTTGTTTTTTATGAGTAGTTGATTAAGATTGTATTAGTTTTTCTTTTAGTTACATCACCAAATATTATTTAAATTTTTTTTAAAGTCTCCTTGGACACCGCATTGCCTGGTAGAGATTGCTATGAGCGATAGGGCCGTCCATTATTCCAATGCAAATGCATCTTGTCTAGATTAAAGTTTATGGTGAACACTAAAGAGTTTTCCGTCTTTCATTCATTCATTCAAATGTCAAAAGTAAAAAATAAATTGTTGGACAGGGTATAATGGTAAGGCAAATTAATGTATAGTAAGACACAGGAACCAGATAACAAAGACAAAGGTGTTATATGTTCTCATGGCTCACGTTAATACCTGCCCCTTGCCCTGCCCCTCCCGCGCCCCCTGCCGCGAGGCGTGCCCGTTCCCCTGGGGGTGTCTCTCACTGCGGGAGGGGGTGTTTTCTCCTTAGGCTTTTCCTCTTCAATAGGCTCCGGTTCTGGCTCCGGCTCTTCTTCCGGTTCTGGTTCCGGCTGTTCTTCCGGTTCTGGTTGCTTCTCTGCCTGTTTAGACTCTGTAAAAAATTAGTCAAATCTATACTATAATAAATATGTAAATGGTAGGAGTTTGTACATTGCGTTTAAAAATGTGAAAAAAAAACAGGGTGGCTAATTTAGACAAGGAGATTTCAAAATAGCAATTTTTAGAATTTTTGTCTGTGTGTCTGTCGTCTGTCTGTCTGTTAGAGCATCATCTAAAAACTACTGAACGAATTTAATCGAAACTCGACACAGAGCTAGCTCGTATCCCGGGGTGTAATTTAGGATACTTTTTATCCCGATAAATGGCGTTGTTTCCACGGGATAGATAACAATATCGATAAAGATGGTGCTGCGAAGGCATCCTTTTTGAAAACTACTGAAAGTTTATGAATGAAACTCGACACAGAGCTGGCTTATATTCCGAATCAAAACTTAGGATATTTTACATCCTGATAAATGTTGTGGTTTCCATAAAATAGATAGTTTAGCTAAATAGATGGCGCTGCAATTGTGATGTGGATAACCATTGCTGTAATTAAATAACAAACCCGTTGTCAGGATGCCCGCCCATATGTCATTCCCTATGTATTAGGTACTTCAAATCAGGTTGGCGATAGCGATAGTATAGATATGAATAAAATAGTGAAAGCTTTAAATAGTATGAAAATAGGAAAGGCTGCGGGGTGTGATAACATTACCGTAGAAATGTTGAGAGCTGGACAAGGCCTGGTAGCAAGCCAATTGTACCACCATTTCAACATGTGCTGGATGAGAGGCTCTGCACCAAAAGATTGGTGTAAAGCCGTAATTGTTCCACTCTATTAAAGGGAAAGGGTCACAACAAGACTGCAAAAATTATCGGGGCATTAGCCTTCTTAGCGTTGTCGGAAAGTTGTATGCTAAAGTATTGAATGAAAGGGTTTTCGAAATGACAGATGAGAAAGTATGGGATGTACAAGCGGGTTTTCGCAAGGGAATGGGATGTACAGAGCAAGTCTTCACCTTACGGTGCATAACTGAAAAGTTTTTGGCCAAGGGCCAAAATGTCTATTATACATTTATAGATCTGGAGAAAGCCTACGACAGTGATAAGAACTGAACTGTGGTCAGCGTTGTCTAAGTATGGGGTAACAGACAACCTGATACAATCACAAAAGTATCTCTATGACGAATCCAGTCCTTGTGTTAGGATCAACGGGGCCTACTCTGAATCGTTTAACATCAAAAAAGGTGTTAGACAGGGTTGCGTAGCATCGCCGTGACTATTCAATCTTTTTATGAACAGTTGCTTGAATGGTTTGAAAGAAAGTGAAAGTGGTTTAAGAATGAATGGGTTACTCATCAAATGTCTACTCTATGCCGATGATCAGGTTATACTTGCATCATCGGACAAAGAGTTAAAGGAGATGGTAACAATTATGGACGAATTTTTAAGAATAAGGGTATGAAAAATAATGTAGAGAAGACGAAAGTTATGGTTTTTGAAAGAGATCAAAGGATGACAATATGTAACGTACAGCTAGGAAATGAAAGACTAGAGCAAGTTAAAGAGTTTGTTTATCTAGGGTGCATGTTTACCAGAGACAGAAAGCATGGAAGTGATATTGAAAGGAGAGTAATGGCAGGTAAGAAGGCGAATGGAGCACTGAACTCTTTTATGAACAGCTGGAAAGCATCTGTAAAGGCACGTTTGGCTGTCCATCAAGGGGTATTAGTACCAACGCTAATGTATGGCAGTGAAAGTTGGGTATAGCAGAATAAGCATGAAAGTAGGATAATATTTTATCATATTTTCTATTAATATCAAATAGAAAAATCTAATCACCAGCTTCATCCTTTACGTTAGAATCATCGAAGGGCTCATCCCAGTCTTCCAATTCGTCGTCATGCGGCATCTCCATGTCCTGTTCATCACCTTTAGCATTCTCATCCTGGAGGTTTTCGGTTTCTGTTTAAAAAAATATACAATTAATAACAAGACATGGGCGTTAAATAACAATACTATACAAAGGCCTCTGTAGTTGAGTGCAGTTTTTGTAAGACTGCACAGTGGAACATAGATGTAACATGCGGCGCGCAGGTTCGCACGCTGTACGCAAGAGGTAAAGCAGACGCTTTTCCGAGCATACTGTCAGTCCTTCTACACGTGCAGTCTGTGGGTCAGGTATGTTCAAAGAAGCGCGAATCGATGGCTTTGCGGCCATCATTAGAAAGAAATGCGCATCCCTACTGGCCCGCGTTCGAGGCAGCACTAATAGCATGCTCAGTCTTTTTGTAGACCGATGTGACTCGCCACTGCTACGTAAATGGGTGCAACTGCTCACCCAGTTAAATGTACCAGTTTGTTTGTTTGTTTTCCGCCGCCTCGCGGCCTGGTGGCAGAGTCCATAATTGAAATAATTTTGGTATACATGTACCTTTGACGCGATGGAGTAGAAACATTTATAATAACTATAGTGACACGGGTGTAATTCTCTAGTATTTGTTTTATTAATTAATTGTTGTGCCGTGAATTAATTTGAAATTTAAATTTTGATAACATTAGAAATAATTTTATCCTCCTGACGTCCAACGCTTTCAAGAACTAAACGCCCAAAGTACTTAAAAAAGGTTTCAATGGCGAAAACCCAAGACTTTGTACTTTAAAAATTGTACCTTACAGTAATCTCAGAAGTATGATATTTTTTTCTTGTATCAGGTAAACGAGGAGAAGGAAAAAAAGGACGAAAATAGGTTACCTTTTGGTAGGCCTTTGAGTCAAAAGCACTAAACTTAAAACAACAAACATTTACAACATCAATTTTTTCCAACTACCTTATGATATAAAACTGTATAATATGGAAATATTTAATTTCTGGAATAAATGACTTATTATTATTATTATAGAGGTTCTGGGTTTAATTGCTTGTACGGTAAATTTAGGAAACGAATTTTCCCCTATTTACTATAGTTTGGGTGTTAGGGATCGGTTCTAAAAGGACATGTGTCCTTAGAAGCTGTTCTCTGAAACTGTGGAGTTCTGATCTAAGTCCAGCAGACTACATTTTATAAAGGGCACTTTCAAAGCAAGGTCGTCAATATTTCAGCAACAAATTAAGCTATTTTAAATGAAGCTACAGTTTTTCAACATTTTCGTGCCCATTTGGTAGTTTAACCGCCAAAGCACGATCTTTATTTATTTCCAAAAGTCAATTTCTTTCTGGGCCACTCTGTACTATATAACATGTACAGTATAAGACTGAAACAGACCTTTTATGGGCACGTCTTCCTCTTGGGCCCCATTCTGCTTCTCGTCGTTCTGCTCCTCATCACTGATCTTGGTACGTTTGGAATCCGGCTCACCAGAGTTCTGTTCCAAGGAACGCTTTGCTCCCTCTTGGTTTATCTTTTAAAATAATAGGTATTTTTGAAATTATGAAGCGTAAAGCGATCGAAAAATTATAATTTCAGTGCATAAACTGACATGGGCATCTGCGCCTCAGCACGTAATTGCACTAACTCATTTCGAAGCACAAGTGTGGTTGACACACTTACACCAAATGTATTATTTATTAATAACACATCAGCTTAACATATAATGTTAGAAAATGTAGTCAATAACATTATTAACATATCTAAGTATATGGATCAATAGCGTTAAGTGAAATAGATCATAATAAATAACGTAGTCTTAAGTTAGATACTAGTGAAAAGTGTATATAAAAACATAGACATATAAATCCTGTATCTTATAACAGGATGTAAGAATGTATGTTTGTTATTCTTACACACAAAAACTACTGAATGGATTTTGATGAAACTTTACAATAATATAGCTTACACTCAACAAATAGGCTATAATTTATAAAGATATAGTGTGAATTATCCAAAATATAACGATTTTCCATCACCACGCGGGTGAGAACGCGGGGCGCAGCTAGTAGATAATAAAGCTTAGACACCAAGATTATAATAAAGATGTAATAAAAACTTGGAAAACGTATTAAATATAAAAGAAAAGAATTGTAAAAATGTCTTTCTTGCTTTATGAAAGAAGGACGAATAATAAAACATAACACACACAAAATGTATGTATGAACTAACAACGCATTGTTGTTAACTGCGCTATCATGCCGCCTACATTACAGAGCACTGTTCATGGTACCACTGCTCTGTTTGCACTAGTGTTTAGTTCGTGTTTTTTTACTACTCCATCGCTTTAAGCTATAATTTTGTATGGCTCGACTTATGTTTGCCTTTATGCCTGACTAGATGGTACAAGTCATTCCTATGCAAAGTGGGCGTGATCGAGTAGTAAAAAAACTCGCATTAAGCCACACAGTATTGCCCCTTATTACTACTATACTAAAAACCAGCCGATGCATTCGGGTGACACGCGTTTTGCAATTCACTCGGCATGAACCATTTAGCCCCGTCATGGTCCAATTTTGTGTATTGAACTGTGCCCAAGTCACTGATTTGAGTTGAGTTACCCATAAATAATGTAAAAATTATAACATATATATTTAGGATTTAATGTGATATATACCTGGTCCAATCCACCCTTCTCGCTGATCAGCTTCAGGAAAAGCTGATGGTGTTTCCAGGTGCGCAGGTGGACATCAGCAGTCTCGAGCGAATCCAACAGTTTGTGGCATAGTTTGCACTGTATACAGCTGAATTCAGCGAGGAACGAATGGCCCACTCCGCGCTTCGTGCTAAGCGGAGAAGGGATAGACTTAACAAAGATTTCATATGAACAAATAGGATAACTGGGTGTCACCTCACACAAACACACTGAAGGCTTCCGTGTAGGTGACAAAGCCAGCTGTCTATGTCATTTCACTAAGGAACCATTGTAATAATATAATAACAACCCATAAACATCCCACTGCTGGGCTCGGGCCTCCCTTTATAGGGGAACGGAGAGTATACCCACCACAATTAATGCCCCATTATCAGGATACAAAAAAGCAAGTAGTCAGTGGTGCAGCATTCCAAATTATTTAAAGCCATTTTGGCAAATAAAACTCACTGCAATGTACAAAGAACTGAGTAAAATCCGTGAACAACAACACGAACAAATAAAAACAATATTCACAGGCACGCACGCCGTAATGGCGAACCACAGCATACTGATTTATTTTTGTAAATAAAACTTACACTTCTAATTAAATACGTTAACTCGTGATGAACTTATATTGTATTGTATATACGGGTTGTCTGGAAGAGATCGCTTTTCAGCGATAAGACCGCCCATTGTGCACATTTAGAATATTTTTAGGCTATAAGGTTTTCTGTAATGGTGTACAATATCTATCTATCTGTATTTTTAATTTTGCAATCGTACCCCACACTATGCCCGATCGGGTTATGAGTTGCTATTTTATCCAATAAATTTGTAAAGCCGCAGAACATAAATTATAGTAAACCGCAATAATAATAATAATAATCTGCAGACAAACACACATATAGTATATCCCCAAATTAAGCAAGTTACGCTTGTGGTATGGGTAATATACAACGTATTACTCTGGGGCCGATCCCAGACACCCAGACCATAGTAAATAACGGAGAAAATACGTTTCCGATATTTACTATACCAGGAATCGAACCCGGAGCCTCTGCGTTGCAGTGAGGTAGGCCGGCAATGGCTTAGCCCGCTCAACCACAGAGGCCGTCTTTCGGCAATAATATATACGCGAATAAAAAACGTAAGCGCCAATAAATTCATGGCGCTGTCGATCTTTTGTTCGCTAGTTAATTTATAGAAACACTAGTAATAATATGTTTGAATAGAACGAGTAAACCCCAATTAATGCATGGCGCTTTCGACCTTTTCGTCGCTAGTCCTAGTTTCTTAAAGGTAAGGTAGGCGGCTATGGGGAATCAAGTTGTATGAAGTCCACACCATTGTTATACACGTCTATATTCGACGGTAGATATTTTCTGTTATAACCTGGCAATAACGTCTAGAACGAGAACTATTTTTTTTATCTTCTGGCAATATTCTATTTTATCTGTAGTCAAGGGAGTTTTTGGTGGGAACTGAAAGGAGATGTTGTGCTGTGCAGTTTTATTTTCTAAAAATGTGTAAAATTACTCTAAAATGAACAATGATTGTAGGATATTGATAGTTTTTGAGTAGTAATTATGTGTTTTGTGAGAAATGTGAACTGTATAGTTGAATGTGGCTTTTTGAGTTGTCACAAGAACTCCGTTGAATGGCACCAGCTGATAACCTACAGTTCAGCTGTGCTACACATAGGCTTAAGAAAAGGAAGAAACTACATTAAAATGTAAGACCTGGCTTAAAGGCCTAGCTGCCAAGCCATAAACCTAAATAAATAAAATCTGTAGTTAAAGGCAGCGAATCATAAGCAAAGCGAATTTATCCATGTTATTTTAATTTTAACATTGATCCGAGTCTAAGATCCGCTAAAAAATAACTAAATACACATGCAACAATAACCAAGTTTCACGTGAGCAGTAATTTTTAAATTTTGCCAAGGACGTCTAGTGGAATTTAAAACAAACATTTTTCCGATATAATTCGACGATATTTACCAAAGAACAGCCGACATGATAGGTTTGTTGTAATGGTTAATTTAGCTTCTTTTAATCTAAATGTTTAGTTACAGAACATTTAGATTAAAAGAAGCTAGCATTTAGATTCACACAAGGTATTAAAGCTCTTGCTTACAAAATTTTAATCATTATTATTAAAGTAAACATCATAGGCTGTGATGACTGAATGCGTATGTCGTAACCAAAGCAACTTGATACTTGCACAATGTTTGATGTCATACTAAAAATCACCAGTAAGTATCGAAATTACTCTTGACCTAATATTGGAGTTGCTAGAGTTTAAACTTTGCGAAAGTGGCGGCCCTATTATTTTCTATTTTTTTGCCAGCCAGCTGGGCTGTTAGCGTATTTGCCAGCTTCGCAATAAAAAAATACCAAAAATTACAAAGTAATAACTTAAAGAAGAGCTCACTGACAAGCTGGAAATAACTTACACTTGATATTCCTTGGCAATAGATTGCACAAGTACACTGACATCCTGAAAGAATTTTGACAAAATTGTGTGAATTTTTCATTAGAATCACCTGTAAGCTGGCAACATGTCGAGAGTGACCTTGCTGAGATCGTCGCCTTCATTATAGTCAACAATGGTGTTTTCATTGTCCAATTCAGCAGTCTTCTTATCTTCTTCCGTAGGTTCCTTCTCGACTTTTTCCTCTCCTGTTGCATCCTCTTTCATTTCTTCATCATTCTGTTGGAATATTTGAATCATAGAGTAAGAGATAATATATCCGGCACATTGTTTGATGGGATTCATATAACAATAATCTCAATATACATTTTCCTTCATGCTCAATGCATGGTAATTGTAACAAGTTGCACACTGGGTCAGAAACACTGCCTATACTTATCAAAAATTCTAAAGGAATTAATTAGAAAAAAAATTTAAACACCAATATGTTGAGTTTAATTTATAACCATTTTTTTACAAATAACCTCAATTGTCAGAAAAATCACCCAAAAAGTCATGAAGTCAAAGGAATAAATACTCTTTTATCAGTAACCTGCTGTTCTTCTCCTGCCTTAGAGTCTTCCTCCCGCTGTTTCCGCTGCGAGTACTTCTCTTCGTCATGGCGGCGCCTCTTGCGCTGATTACCGTCGCGGAGATACAACTGCTCCATATTCAGGGTCGAGATCATCATCACTAAAAAACAAAATTATTCAGTTAAAACCAGACCTAACCTCTGTTATTATATTATTACTAGCTGATCCGTGCCCACTTCACTGGGCATCAGAAAAAAATTAAAAATACTTATTATTAATCACAATCAAATATACCCCCCTATGTCACTCAAAAATAATGTAGCTTTCCACTGGTGAAAGAATTTTCAAAATCAGTTTAGTAGATCCAGACATTATCCCTTACAACGTCACAAACTCACAAACTTTACCTCTTTATTTTTTGTTGAGTTGAATTACCTACTAAGCGAATTCGAAATATTTCTCCTCCCGTACTGCCCGTACCCCAGTGACGCCTACATCGTATAAGCCTAGCCGATTAGGGGGCGCGGCGACCACGCAACTTTTTTCTAATATTTACATTTTTAAACTCGTGATATCTTTCGAATGGAATGTCCGAATTAAATAATTCAAAAAGTTATATAAAGGTATTGAAGCAGTCTTGAATATGAAGTAATTTATTTTGATAAAGATGAATACCAAGATACAAATAAAGAGCCTTTTCTAGCGGCGGCATTTAAATCAAATTTTTAAAATAATAGAACACTTATTGTGGCATAACTATAATAGTTAGACATGCTGTCGCGACACTTTTTGTAAATAATGATGTGTTCTGCAAAGTCGTAGTACATTATTTTATTCTATCATCAGTAGTTTTCGCAGCGCACGCGATTTTAGGTAATTTTTTTACACCTTGGATTAAAAACACTATTGGAGTTTTAGTAAGTATCTCTAATTTTTTGAACATATAATATAGCCTATGTCAACCAGGGACAGTGTAGCTTGCCAACAGTAAAAGAATTTTTTAAATCAGTTCAGTAGTTTCGGAGATTACCCCCTACAACGGCACAAACTCACAAATTTTACCTCTTTATAATATTAGTATAGATGGCTGTAGCATATTTTTTTTCCTTTTACACATCTGCAATTAACTGAAAAGCCATAATCAGATTTGGTCAATGCTGCACTTTATTGGTTTATACTCCAGTGAGTATCTTAATCATTCTAATGACATAAGCTGTTGACAGCCTTTAATCTAAGTTGATATATGCCACCCTTCAGGTGTTGGATTTAGTTTTATTCTGTTGAGCAATGCTCTAGCCAAGTTATTGCTGGTACTAATGTAAGTATTTAACCTTTTAGTTCACTGAGTCTATCAGATTCACAAGTGTTAGTGTTACTGATGTTTAATGTAAAGAAATGGAAAAAAGCAGCAGCATATTGAAAAGCTGAAATTTTTTTTACTTCACATTTTATCTCTCTCAGGCTCTTTTTTTTATAAGTATGCAATTTTGATTAGATTTTGCTGAGACTCAATGGAATTGTAGAAATCAGTGTATAATAAGAGAAAAAACAACCAGCACACTCAGCACCTTAACTTGGAGAGGCTGAATGACAGGAGTCTGTCCAGTTGTAATTATAGAGGCTTGTATAATCAAGACACTATTTTCATTGATAACAATGATCTACTGCATTGATTTCTTTAAAATTTTCCATATCTTAGTTGAAAGATGAAAGACAAAATATTATGATTTTGGAAACACCTGCCTAACATATTACTAAAGATCTACATTTTTTCAAGAACTGACTGATAACACCAATATCATATATATTATATACCCAGTCATTTCCCATACTTGCCAAAAAGGCCATAGATCAAACCATCTTTTTAGGCAACCCAAATAAATACTCACAACTCACCTTCAGGCTTAGGCTTGGTGATGATCTCCTGCTTATCCTGAATAACCTTCAAGTGCTCGAGGGTGAGTCTGTGCTCATCCAACTCTATGCGGGTAGGCATTTCCTTGTGGCATGAAGTGCACGTCGGGTGGAGATACTTCTTCAGCTTGCGATGGCCCATCGTGGTCCGATGGATGGCGCCGTCGGCCGCGTAAATGTTGCACATGGCGCAGTAGAAGTCACGCGGTGTCTGCTGACCAGTCTTGCGTGTGCGCTTCATTTCACGGATCTGTTAAAGATTTTTTTTTTAATGTAGAACCATGTTGGAGTCATAATCTTGATTACCGCTCTTAGGATGGCTTTCCACGGGACTTGTGCTATATAGTTATGCTGCGAAAATGTAAAAGCTAAGCTACGAAACTATGTGATCATTTCCACTGATGCTAAACTATATACAGAAGCGAGCAAGATGTGTTGTGAAAAATGCGCAGTTCGAGCTATGCGACGTATCGACAATAGGAAAGACACACATCCATAGCACACATCCTTCCATATAAAAAACATAGCTTAGTTGAATCAGTTTCCACTAGTGGTATGTGGACCACTGAATATGATTGGTGAATATCAAATGCATCTATAGCAACATTGCATAATACATCTCTGGTGGAAAAGCACCCTTGGCACTTAGGTCAGGCATCTGGTATTGATTCCTGGTATGGTAAATTCTGGAAACTAATTTTCTCCATTACTACTGGTCTGGGTTTGGCCACAGAGTAGTCTGTTGTATATTATCCATAACACAAGCATAACTTGGGAATGTACAATATGTGTGTTTGTTTGCTGATTATTATTATTATTATATATATATATATATATATCCTAAATCAGCCGATCCACTCTCTCAGAATGTCGGCGAAAGATAGCCTTGAGCTAATTTTGTTTCATGCAATGAGTGAGAGTCCCGATAACCCTTTTCCAATCACATATCCCATACCTCACATCTCATCCCTCTATGTCATCCTCCTATCCCATTCCAAAGGCTGGCAACATGTTGGCTGCGCTCTTGGTGTTGCACAAGTCTATAGGCGCTGTTAGCCACGTTCCATGAGCTGGGTCACCTAACTGCGTGCCATCTTCGCCAATTGAAAAAAAGGACGTGAGTAATTACACATTTTTGGCTAGAAGCATCTCTATTTTGTAGCGAATACAATACAGCATTATGTAGCAGCACATATACTACATATTCCAACTGAATTTCATCCAAATAGACCCAGTGGTTTAAAAGTAAAGTGACTGTGATATACAAAGACTAACAGACTACAGCCATGCTGGATTAAATCCCGAAGAGACAAATACAAAAGCCGCTCGCGTTTAATTGCAGTGCATGCTAAGCCTTGCGGCCAGCTCAATCGGTGTGGTGCCACAGCCTCTCAAAGTATCCCCACGAAACAGTTAGGGTTAGTCTTGGCCTAATTTGAGCTTGAGCTTGCCTATCTCACACAATGAGTGAGTTCTGATGGTTCACTAGCACTAATCCTAATTCCATTAGGTGGGCCATCTGCCTGTTTGCTAGCTTCACAATAAAACAAGACACCGACATCCCTGAACTAAAATTAATCTTACCTTAAACTCTTGTCTCATAGTATCAGCAGTCAATGCATAACTCTCAGCAGTTTTCTGCATCATAATAGCGTGAGCTCTTCCACTGAGATGGTTTTCAAAAGATCTTCCATCCCACATACTCTTGTTACATATGTGACACTTCAACAGTTCTTCATTGATGTCATCATATCGAGTCTTGGGAATTTCATTCTTGGTTTCTTCTTTGTCCTTAGTCTCAGATTGTTCAGTTGTGTTTTGGTCATTGCCCTTATTGTCTTCTTGCTCACTGTTACACACTTGATTTGTAAGTAAGTTGCAATTAAAGTTAAGAATATTTTCTTAAGTTTTTGTGACTAGTACATATAATAAAATCAAGTTTTAACAGTTTTAAGTGTGTTATTTTATTTGATTTTTATTCCGACGTTTGGGCCACGGCCACGTTTCAGTAGCCATGATCATGGAAGACAAGATGTCAATGAGTAACATTAAATGTGTGAGTAGTTATTATTTACTTTTTACTTAAAACCTTAAAACATAATTTTATTATTAATGAGATTATTAGTTATATCAATAGTATTGCACTGTAGTTCAAAATCGAAAAGGGGCCACCCACAAATGACGTCACACGAATTTCACGATTTTTTGACCCCTCCCCATCCTTGTCACAGCTGGTCACATTCGTGAGGCTCCTCCCTCACTAGTGTGACATCACATATTTTGTAATATTACATCAAGAAAGTATTAAATTAAAACAGCATTATTAGTTCCCATATATCCATAATCAGTTTTATTTCCATTTAAATAATAATTTAAAAACTATGCTCATACAGATTGAGTTGGAAGGAAATATTTTGAAGTTATTCGTTAATAGTTCAAAGGGTATATGGTCAGTGTTTTTGCTATTTCATATAGTTTAGGATATGGCCCTGAAGGCCCGCTTGAAAAATTCACCTGTATATGAGAGATAGTGTATAATGCGCATTTGTAACCTGTCCACTTTTTCCTTATTTCGTCTTAAGGCATATAAATAATTTGTTTGAAGTTTATACGAATGTGAGGCTTGGACCCTAACACTTAAGGAGGAAAACGAGCTGTTGGTGGCTGAAAGGAAGGTCCTAAGAAAGATCCTGGGTCCAACACGGGGAAGCGATGGCACTTGGCGGATCCGAAAAAATGCCGAAATTGAAGAGCCGGTGGATGAGCCCGAGACCAAAGCACATTGCTTGCGCTGGCTTGGCCACCCACATAGAATGGGGGAGAATCACATGGTGAAAAGAGTCTCTCTGGGCAGACCAACAGGACAGCAACTAGTTGGTTGGCGTAGATATTGCTGGAGTGACATAGTGGAGGCTGATCTGAGCGAGCTTCAAGCCTATGACAGGCAAGAGAGGGTGTTGAATAGAAAGGAGTGGAGTATTCTCGTTTTGAAGGCCAGGACTCATCATTTTGAGTCGCTGAGCCACAGCAGTTAGTTAGAAGTTTTAGTATATTACAGAATTGTAAATTGATTTTAAAATAAGTAATTTCTATCTAATATATAACACCAAGAAATTATTCTTAAACATTTAAAGAAAATTTATATAATTTATAATGTATTCTTTTTGGAACAAATGTAAAGAAAGTTATTATTTTAAGTTCTTTCAAAAAGTATAATGCGATCCAAATAAGAATAGAAATGTCAATAACCTCTATCTGTCAAATTTCACTTGAAAAGTATGGTTTGCAAAAAACTTATTTGTATATTAATAATAATAGTCTTGCATCAAATTTAAATAAGAAGGTTAAATTAGTAGTAAATTGTCTTAATATAATATTTAATTATTTAAAGTCATAATTCGACAGCTATGACGTCACAATATGGCGCAAAGTCGATCCTATTCTCATTTGAATCGCATAGTAGTATTACGAGTTATTTTTATTTGATAACAAAACGATCTCCATAGTAAAAGTAGAAAACGCCGCGGGCCAGTTTTTACTTAGAAACCCTGCTATAACCCTTTCGTCTTTTGAAGCTTAAATATATTAGATATTGAAATGTGACGTCACGAAATTTACGACCCCTCCCACTCCTTGTAATACAATGTGAGACTTCGACACCCGAACGTGTGACGTAATTTATGCATGGCCCTAAAGTTACAGAGTTTTTTCTTTCCTGTAAATGTGTATTTGAAGCTAAAACTGCTACACCCTTACAAATCCAGTAACTATACTTATTAGAAGCAGTTAGAGAAATGTTTAATTAAGAAAAAAAGAAACCACATAAGTGCATTGATTAGGGAGTCTCAGTTGCAACAAATGTCCAAGATATCTAATTTTTGGCTATAGACACCTAAAAGTGTGCAAAATAGTTAAAAATGACTCTATTATAATGAACTATTCATATCTGTTAAAACCAATTGTCATTGTAAGACGCGTACAAGCATCACATTGCACTATTTCAGAATATTCCAAAAATTTCGAGAGGGTTTCTTATACATTATATAAGTGCTTTCCCACCAATTATAGACTTATTAACAAATATTATTTTCCAAGGCTTACACGAGTAATCTTCAGCCTTCAATTACATGTAATATAGCCATATATTACATTAATTTCCATTACATCATTGTATAAGTTATGTTCCTGAGTAAAATTGCTGTGATACAGCAGATAATCAGATATAAAATGTATATAGATTCTTTACCTCCAATTGATTGTGATTATTACTTTATATGTATAATTAGTATTACTGAAAAAATTTCACTTTCAGATTTCCTTTTTAATAAAGTACTGTTATCATCAATAACACATGTCCAAAGATGGAGTGACTGAAGAAGTCATCTCCTGTTAACACTGACATTTA
The DNA here is from genome assembly GCA_039645545.1 of Dendrolimus houi. NCBI lineage: Eukaryota > Metazoa > Arthropoda > Insecta > Lepidoptera > Lasiocampidae > Dendrolimus > Dendrolimus houi. The sequence goes on from CM077139.1 coordinate 11,021,890, forward strand.
TAAGGTATTGCAATAATACCCAGAAGATTGACAAATTACAATATCTGAATGGATATAGCTGTGTATACTCCCTCCAACACGTCCTCTTGCTCATTTATAGAGCAACAACATGTACCTTTATAATACAGTTGATGAAAGGAAAAACTTTTCTCAAGAGGTAAATAAAATCCTTGGACAGATATTGAAATAAAATAAACACCTCTTATGAGAAGAATTGTTGTTTTGATTAGGCAGGAATAGGCCAGTGAATGTATAACAACTAATGTAGTGTGGCCTATTGGCCTAAGAGGTTTGGTGGCCATAAAAAGCCCCCAGAAGCACATCCTTACCTCTCCTTGACAGGTTTAGCCTTTGAATCGGCATCCTTTTTCGGGGAGCTCTTGCTTTGTTGCCTGGGGCCATCATTGGGCCTGAATTGTTTACGATTGGTGTTGATACGGTCACCGGGCCGATTGTAAGTGCCCATACGCCGGAAATTACCTGGAGGGCCCATCTATAGGGAATGGATCAGAACAATTTTGTTAGTCCAGAAGTACAAAGTTTGGCATCTCATGCCAAACGAAGATATGCTGTAAATTTGCAAGTATGATCTTTATAATATCATGTCACTGTTGACACAATGGAAATAAAAGCTGTCGAAGAATACCTGGTGAAAAGAATGTTTAAATACATTGAAAATTATAATATGACATGCATAATTTAAATGCAATATGTTATGGCAACATAATAGAATAGAAAATAACTATGTTATCATACAAACTCTATAATACATTTATCTCCATAGATACAAAATTTATTAAAATAATTATTATCTTTCAAAATTATTTAATCCAAATTTCAAAAATGCTGAATAAAATACATTTATTTTTCAGGAATAAAATATAAAGCAATTCCAAGTTTGTTTATAAAACTTATTAATGATATGTAAAGATTACAGAGATGTTCACCTACATTATAGGCCTACCTATTAAAATTAAGGTTCATAATTTATTCACATGTATATTTTATACATTTAAACACAAATACAAAGTTACAAATTATGATAGTATAGCTGGCTGCTCTTATTGAAAATGTATTGGTTGCAAATATTTTTTAAAATAAATAAATGTTTCAACCAATAGAATGTCTTTCAGATTAGTTTTAAAGTAGATAAGTTTCAAATCATAGTATAGATTTGTAAAATAGTTTTATAGTGCAGCTTGGCAGTTAGAAGGCTATTGTAGAATTATTTTCTAAACAGTTTTAGGCATTTTTTTAATGTTAATGCACTTACCCTACTAGGTCCATAGCCACGGTCATAACGCCCCATACTGGGCCCAAAATCTCTTCTTATAGGCATGTCAAGTAAAGATGGGACAGGGTTCTGCCTAGGTTGAAGCAGGTTAATGATGTTGCTTGCCAAAGCTAAAGTGGCTTCTGTGGAACCACCCGCGAGGGGGAGAAGGTTTGGTAAACCACTTGATGGAATCCCTCCCTGCCATGGAGACACGCCGCTTCTGAAGTTCTTCCCACGGTCATTGTTCCGGAAGTCCATACGGCGGGAGTCCATGTTCTGTGGTCTTCGGTTCGCCATGACCTATTTACAATATGTATATTTAGTTGGCTTCGCCAAGGCTAGGCAGGTTGAACTATTATGTATAGACGCCGTGGCTGTTTTATTAGCATTTTCGGTCTATTTGAAGAGCGTGACTCAATTATCACTAATCATTTGAAACTTAACCCTCGAATAACATAATGAGATAACTTTAATAATAATTTATTGGTTGGGCGTGGAAAATTTATAGCGAATATAAAGAAAATCTAATAACAAGCTTACGTATGTAGGCCATTTACCTATTGATTTTTTGCGGTAAATTGCCACAGCCTAACTTTTGATGAATGCGAACTACACAAAGCCAAAAATACTTACTGCTAGCCAAAGGTCGATAGACGATTATATTTAAAAGTCAAGAAATTCAGATCAAAAACAGCAAAAATTAATAAATAAAACCACGAGCAACGGCTTCTTTGAAACACAAGATTGGACAAACAGAAATGGCCGCCCAAATGGCCGCCGGGACTGGGTTTACCGCGCAAGCGCAAATGTCAATAAAGCGCTAGTCAAAGTATCGACTACGTCCGTAAGTTGCGGCTGACCGCGCCCGCCCGCGACTTATAAGCGCTCACGGTCGTCTCGGACACTTTTTTTTTTTTTTTAAGACGGGAGAAATGCATTTCGCACATACCGGGTCCTTTGCTAGGATTAGACCGTTGTTGATCATGGAGGCTTTCCACTGAGGCAATCCAAACAATAATCAACCGGCTTGTGTGGAGACTCGACTAATCAATACCCCACTAAAACCACCCTCCTCCCATGTGCCCCGCGCTTATGGCAGGAAAGGCGTGAGATACAGAACGTAGTTACGCCCACATCGATCCTAGCGCACAAGTGCTTGAGAATGCCCCGGGAGAGGCAAACTCACTTCGTCAACAGGGGTGAAGACTCCTCTGCTCCCTAGATGCAGCGGTATTTCAGGGAGGGAGGTCATGCGCATACCTGCGCCTCCAGGTTCCCGACTGACGTCGGCGCCCGCGAGACGCATGCGCACTAACATCTTGGTCGTCTCGGACATGACGCACTTCTTCCTTGAAATAATGACTTATATTCGAATATTATCGTCAAAAAGCTATTAGTTGATAAAATGCGTATGTTGTTAATAAAGCAACTTGGTACTAGTAATTTAACAAAATTACTTTAACTAATACAAGAATTATTAGAGTATAGACAAATTTCTTAAAGTGGCGCCCCTATCATTTTAACTCTATTTGGCTACACTTTCCCTCAGTCGCGGGTGTCAGCCGCGCCGCAACCACATATCACGTCATAAAATATGTTTGTCGCTTAGACATTTCAAGATCTTTGCCTGAAACTTTAAAAAAATACTGTTGACATTAAAACATGACATATTGACATATGTTCTCTATTAATATTATAAAGAGGAAAGATTTGATTGTTTGTTTGTTTGCATTGAATAGGCTCTGAAACTACTTAACCGATTTGAAAAATTCTTTCACTGTTGGCAAGCTACACTATCCCCGGGTGACAAGGGCTATATTATATTTTCAAAAAAGTAGGGATCCTTACTAAAACTCCAATAGTGTACCCAAGGTGTAAAAAAAATAACTAAAATCGCGTGCTCTGCGAAAACTATTGATGACAGAATAAATAAATGTACTGCGACTTTGCAGAACACATCATTATCTACAAAAAGTTTCGGGACAGCATATGTCTAACTATTATAGTTATGTCACAATAAGTGTTCTTTTATTTTAAAAATTTAATTGAAATGCCTCCGCTAGAAAAGCCTCTATTTGTATCTTGGTATTCATCCTTATCAAAATAAATTACTTCATATTCAAGACTGTTTCAACACCTTTGTATGACTTTTTGAATTATTCAATTCGGACATTCCATTCGAAAGATATCACGAGTTTAAAAATATAAGTATTAGAAAAAAGTTGCGTGGTCGCCCCTCACCCTGTCACCCTGCTCGGCTAGCTAGAGCACCTTATGCGAAATTGCGAATATGCGATGTAGGCGTCACTGGGGTACGGACCGTACGGGAGGGGAAATATTTTGAATTCGCTTAGTAGGTAATTAAACTCAACAAAAAAGTTGTTTTTAGACACCCGTGCGAAGCCGGGGCGGACCGCTAGTATAAATATGAAATAAAAGAGTTGTGACTTGTGAAAAGGTTAAATTCAAAAGTAAATAAATTGAAAACCTACGTTTATTCTGTATTTTGGTTTCCATTGCTAAAAAAGGAGTACGTAATTCAATATCTTTACAAATAGTTTTGCTATAAATCTAAATAATGGACGAAGTTGACAATGAAAATGACTTTAAAAGGACTAAGGTAATCTTCCAGAATTTTCGAGTTTGATATTTTTGTATAACATATACCAACTTACATGTGAAGTACTGTACTTTTAAGTGATTTCATTCAAGATAACTAGGCTAAGTTCGGAATGAGAATAGCCACCAGCATATTCTTTTTTGCCAAGAACACTTAAAATAAGAGATATTGCATATTAAATATCTATGAATGTCAATAATATGATGTGTGTCTATTACAGCAAGGTAGAAGCCCTTCGCCGGGCATAAAATCGACAGCAGTTGTGAAATACACAGCCTTCCAGAGCCCTGTGGGCTATGCCCGTCTGCAATGCAACACAGATCTCAACCTGCCACCCTCAAACTGGGGGGCGGCTATTGATTCCTATGGGCTGAAGCAGATATTGACCAGGGGCACAGGATTATCAAGGTATTGGTATAAATAAATCCAATAAACTATAAATATTTAAGAAATCATTGTATAAAACATAGGTAAATCTATAGCTATCCGATGCACGAATTTTAAGTAGTGGGGTGGTGGAATGGGGAAGAAGGGGGAGGCATACTTACCACTACTACATCACTATTCTAGTCACTTGTCATGACCTCCCACCACCCATCACAATAATGTTAGTGAAAATATAGGTGAGGTTATATTTACCAAAAATAAATATTTCAAGAACTCTGGGCCCTAGGAGTTGCAGAAAGGGTAAGTATACCTCCCCCCTACCTACTACTCCTACACACTTAAAATTTGTGCACCGGACAGCTGAGTAGCAGCCAAATCATATATTGAATGGCACTATTTTAGATTTTTCAAGTGTTTTGAATATAATGTGGTAGGGTGGAATGGAAGGGTCATATTTTTCACATTTTTGATTACAACATAATTAGTAAAGATACACAGAAATATTAATATCAGAACTTATTCAGGTCTGAACCTTAGATATTCCTTTTTACTTTTATCTATTGTAACCCCAATGTCTTACTATGTGGAATGTGGTGGCACTGCTTTGGTGCGGTACACATGTGTGGTGCCAATAAATTTTTACTTAAATCTATTTTGTGGGCAGTTTCAGAATGGCCCACATGTTTCCAGACTGTGTGGGTGAGGTGGATGTCATTTCTGGTGCAGAGTGCATTAAGAAACTTCTCAAGCTGCCTTACCAACCCAATGGCACTGTGAGCTCTTATTCTTTTCCAACTAGCTGTGCATGCAAACTTATTTATTTAGGATTACAAATATGTATATTCTTATTTCTGAACCCTCATAAGTTATTGGTAAAAATATATATACATAAATTAGCTGTGCCCTCGACATCATTAATATGGAATTTGTTTGCAAAACCCTCCGATTTTGAAACATTCTTTATTGGTACTCTGCTCCTATTGGTCTTAGTGTGATGATATATAGCCTATAGCCTTCCTCAATAAATGGGCTATCTAACACTGAAAGAATTTTTCAAATCAGACCAGTAGTGGTCTGATTTGAAAATTTCTGAAATTAGCACGTTTAATCAATCAAACAAACAAACTTTTCAGCTTTATATATTAGTACAAGATTGAGGTAACTGTTTTGATACCTAAAATTTTCATTGAAATCTATGTTGAATAAAAAATTCATATAATTTCACATATGAATTATCCCTCTCTGAGTCTATTCAACATAAACATGAAAATATTCCAAAAATGGTTATTTAATGGCTTAAAACCATTAAAACATAGTTTTATTATGTGTATTAGGTGCAAAACTTGAGAAAACACTAATAAATTATAAATGTAACTACAGCACCATCTATTTGGGTTTATTGTCCATCCTTCAGAGATAGTACTTTTTTCTGGCTGAAATGTATCCTCTGTACTTTTCTGTATCCTTGGCAATGTGTATGCAAGATTTCAAGATGATTGATTGGTTGAGTAATTAAGTTGTAAAAGTGAACAAAAAAACTCATTTATAATATAGTGTATTCTCTCTTTTCACAATACTATCTGGAAAGCATTAAAAGAACAACATTCACTGTAAATACATAAATATATTGAGGAAAATATATGCAAATAGCACAGCCAAAATTAGATTAGAGAAAAACAGTCCAGAACTCCCAGTAGAAAGGGGAGTTAGACAAGGTGTTCCCATCTCACCAAAATTATTTTCAGCAGTTCTAGAATCAAATTTTAGAAATCTAGAATGGGATGAAATGGGAATGAACATAAATGGAGAAAGATTACGTCATCTGAAATTTGCAGATGACATAATGATATTTTCAGAATGCCCCAGATCATTAAGAAAAATGATCCACAAACTATCAAAAGAAAGTGCAAAAGCAGGCCTTACTATGAACAAAAAAAAGACAAAGATAATTAACAATTTTGAACATTACCATATTGAAGTAGATGGAGGAGAAATAGAATATGTGTATTTGGGGCATTTGTTATGAATTAAAGACTGCATGACTTAAGAAATAAAACAAAGGCAAATACTTCGAAACGATACTGGTCTATGCAAGAAATTATGAAAAATATGGACCTAAATATAACACATAATAGAAAAGTTTTTAATCTCTGTCTACTTCCAATTTTAATTGGATTTCAGAATTGGTCACTCACAGAAAAAGAACTTAGTAAACTTAAAGTTTGTCAGAACAGCATAGAAAGAAGTGTAATAGGAGTGAAGTTGAAAGACAAAATTAACTTATCAACAATCAATCAATTTACTATGTTTAAAAATGCATCAAGAATAATAAAACAATTGAAATGGGACTGGACCGGACAGATAATGAGAGACAATAAAAACAAATGGACACATAAGATAACAGAGTGGTATCCAAGGGATGGAAAAAGGTGTAGAGGACAATAATATAAGAGATGGGAGGATAATTTGAAACTCACAGCAGGGACATTGTGGTCTAGAACCTGTATTTTCAGAGCACAGAGAGATTTTTTTTTTACTTATGTATCCACAATCGTGCTTATTTTATTCTATTAACAGGTGTGTTCTCCACTGAGAACACTACTCTTTGTTTTATGGAGGACTAAGTCCTCTCTTGTAGCTTTTGAATATCATGCCTCTTCAGCCGAGATGGATATTTACGCTGCATTAACTTGGCTGCCAATTTATTTATGTGCAGAGCCAATCGACATTGGTAGCTTTTTGAGAGTTCACGAATTTCTTCTTTTGCTGTTTTCACTTCGAGATGTTCGTGAATCTCACTGTTTCTTACAGACAGAGAGAAATGGGCATCAAATAGCTTGAGGGGCCTTTGTCAAAGGAGAAGCTGAGAAGGAGGCAAACTTGGATAACAATTAGTGGATTAATTAAACAAATTTATATGTAATGGTTTTTTTTCAGCAATAAAGGCTTATTTATTTTTCTCTCTCTTCAGGTCAGCATGATGGTCCACCGAGTAGAGAACACCCTTCTTTTGGACGATTTTGATGTTTATGACTATCTGATGAAGTCAGAGTGGTCATGGCTCAAGGATTTCTTCTATGAAAATATATTGAAGACCATGTCAGAACAGGTAAGATCAGTAAGGGAATGTATCCATACTATGTGAACCATTTTTTTCAAAGTTTTACTGCCCTACCTTCCCTCGGTGACTACCTTAGTATATGCCAACATCCCTCTAGTTTTCACTTGGTAATCACATAGTAGTTCATAAATATGATTTTAAATAATTTTTTGAAAACTTTAAAAAAAAGTAATTTGGCTCAAAGTCAATAAGCCATATAACTTACCAAAGTATAACTTAACGATTTAAAAAAAATATATATCTAAACTAATGGGCTCAGCATACATTGTTCTACTCTGAAAAAAGAAAGCCTAGAACCTGATTCTACTGGATCCAATGGTGAATGTAAAGTTCTAAACCATCCCTGGACCCACTCAAATACACACAAAAATTTCATCAAAATCAATCCCACTGTTTAGCTGGAGTTCAGTGACATACACATGAAAAGAGGAATATTATATATAAAGATAAAATATCTCAAAAATAGAGAGAGAGAGATAACACTTTATTGCACACCAAAATATACAATTACAAAAAACAGACCATATTTACAATATTTTTCTAGGCAATACAACAGGCGGCCTTATCGCTCAAAGCGATCTCTTCCAGGGAACCTAAATGAAAAAAAAATTGAATCAGGCGATATAGGTGGTGCAGGAAAAAGGCAATAGATACATAAATACTCAAGCTAGTTTAAGAAATGAATATACAAATTCATACATATATACATATTCATATATATTCAATAATACATAAGTTATAGCTATTTGTGGACAAATAGTGTTTTATGAGCAAATTTCTAAATATTGGTAATGATTTGGCCTCTCTGACAATAAGAGGCAGCGTATTCCAAAGTTTGACAGCCTGCACCGTAAAAGAATTATCATAACAGGATGAAGTGTGTGCAGGCGTCATAAGTTTTCGATACGTATCGTGGCGCAAATTATGGGCAGTGGATAGGCGAACGAATTTAAAATGTTCCTTAAGGTACTGGGGACCATTAGGAGTAAATAATATGTTATAAAGGAGAGTGAGAATGTTAGTATTCCGGCAAAAATGAATAGGAAGCCACTTGAGTCTTTTACGAAATTCGGAAACACGGTCAAATTTTAAAAATATGTCAAATTTTAAAATTCCTTGAAATAGAATAAAATAGATTGTAATTATTTGATTTTTGTTTGCAGGAACGTATGACCCTAATGTTATCAGCGGCACCAAGTTCAGCCCTACAGCTAACTCATAAGTTCCTCTCTCACAGTGTAGCCCAAAGACCAGAACAGGTTCAGCCCAAGACCTCGCATCCGCACACTCCTATGTGTATTGCAGGTCAGTGTTGCCATAATATGATAATTATTGTAATTTGTTTCTTAGGCAGACTGAAAGTTACACAATGATCTGTAAGTACATAGTAGTAGATGTCATTGACTATTTTTCCGCTTACCTGAGAAACAAAGTATAAGATGTGTTTCACAAACATTTTGAGACAATGTGCTGATATTGACAAAAAAGTATGTGAGGGAACATGTAAATTGAGATCACTGGTGTGTGACACCCGCCCGCCCCTCTGTCTTGCAAATGCATGGCCGGAATATCAATTTTAATCCGCACAGATTAAAATGGGGAATGGAGAAAGAATACAATTACTTGGGGTCAGGTGGCCTGTTGTAAGAGGCGACGAAACAACTCTGCCAGATGGTGGAGTATTTCCCAGTCTGGATGGCTACCACTTCTGGTCTAGAGTATGCAGCCATAACAACTTTGAGTTGTGTTCCAGCATTAGTGACCAGGTACCTCCTGAGAGCGCCAGCACCTATTTACCTAAAGTTGAGTATGTCAGAGAAGCATTGTTCTCATTGACATCGTCAATAGTGGTTGCGGGTTTAATGGGCGTCATCAGGTAAAATGCGAGTACAAAACACAATGGTCGCGGTTTATACACTTTTAATTTAGATTTAAACAGTATTTTGTCACAGTTAAGACCGAGCAGCGGCTTCAGGACACCGATCTTACTTTAACCCTTTACTTTTAAATTCTCAATGATCCAACTCAATCCGTTGCTATCGCTCCAATGTGTCGCAAAAACTCGACCGCATCCCTTAAGTACAGATGGCGCCTCGACCCCGCTCGAGGCACGTGCTCTGCTCTGATTGGTCGCTTGTTAAATTACAATATTCATAACTTTTATTAGGTTAGGACGATTTTTAAGTTATAGAAAGATTTAACAAATCAAATTAAATTAAATTAAGATTTTTAAAAGTAATTAAAATGTAAAAAAATAATATTGTGCGTTATACATGCATAACAATCAACTCAACTCATAGCTTCCTCTGTCAAATACATACAAAATGCAATCTTTTAAGCGTAATGTTAAAGCATTCCTTCTCAAACAAGAATATTATTCAATTGACGATTATTTTTGTGCTTAAATAATGTCTTCTTATTGACATATTTTTGTAAAATTAATAATATTTATTGTAAATTTATATAATGGTAATTATGACTACGTATTTATATTCAGACACAAATGTTTTTGTTTATTAATTAATATAAATAAATACAAATGTTCATAGGCGATGGTTATTGTTTTTCATTAGGTGTGCCGGTTGCCCGTCTGCTGAACTCATGCAATAAATAAACCAACCAACCAGTAAGGGGCCATACATAAATTACGTCACACATGTATCATGGTTTTTTACCCCTCCTACCTCCTACCTTGTCACAGTCGGTCACATTCGTGAGACTCCTCCTTACTGTGACGTCACATATTTTGCAATTTTACATCAAGAAATGATTAAATTAAAACAGTAGTTCCGTGATTAGCCTAAATTTATTAGATTTTGGAATGTTACGTCACGAAGCTTAGCAACCCTCTCACCCCCTGTTACACTTTGTCGACCCCCCACCCCCTTAATTATGGATGGCCCCTAAAAGCAGAAGCCCTAATAATATAACTTGATTCTTTTTATTTTAGGGCCATTTTTACCCGAACCGGAGACAAGAGGAGATGAACCACCAAACGAACATTTATACAATCGTAATGTGCTCTGGACATTCGAAGACATACACATGCTGATTGGCAGCGATCTGCCAATATTTGGGGACAAAGATCGACCTTGTGTCAGTTTGAGATTGCGAGATGCTCGGGAACCCATCAATGTATTGACAGGTTAGTTTAGATTTACCTGTTTTAAAAATTCTTAATATTGTAAAGTTTATGACACTATAGTCTTGTATCTATCCTAACGGCTGCGCCAAGTCTTGTTTTGTTTCTTGTTATTAAAACACCCAATTGTAATCATAGTGAAAACTTATAACACCTGCACACACTTCATCCTATTATGATAGTTTTTTTACAGTGCAGGCTGTCAAGCTTTGGAATATGCTGCCTCTCACTGTCAGAGAGGCCAAATCCTCACCAACATTTAGAAATTTACTCAGAAAACACTTTTTGTCCATAAATAGCTATGTCTGATTAACGCAATATGGAATATCCAAGTTAGTTTATTATCTATATAGAGTCCTAAGAATATTGTACAATTAACATGTTTGATACTTTTGTCAATATACAATAAGTCAGCTAAATCTAACTTATGATTACTAATACTAAATGTCATAATCTTTGTCTTTTCTCAATTAATTTTTAAGTTATTTAATGTCAGCCATTCTATTATTTTGTCCAAATTATTGTTACGATCTGAATGCCGATAAAAGACAAATTCACACCTGCATACCTGTAGACATTTTATTACCTTTCGGCATATAGAATTCTTTTGTTTACTTTGTATTTAAAATTTGTGATTAGAAAAACAGCCCATTGTGTATTGTAATCTTTTATGGTAGTCATTAGCCAGGTGTGATTCTAAGAAATTCGGTCCACGCGGTCAGTCAGACACATTGCGTCTGTGTTGTTTAAAGCAATGCCCCAATGGAGAGATCAGTAGTCGAGCGATAACCACAAGCGAAGCAAGACTTGTGTACATTCGGTAATCTATATAGTGACGGACTTTGCGCGTGTATTTGAATTACGATCTCCTGCATTACGTTTGGACTTATTGCGTTCGGTTATATTTGTACCTATGTTATACGTGTTTGTATGGTTCTAATAAACTCTATAATAATTCCTAACGGCATTATAATACGAGTCTCGCGATTCGTAACATTATTTGAAAATTATTTAACATGTCACGGTAACCACTTTCCATGAGCTGGGCCGTCTGCCTGATTGCCAGCTTCGCAATAAAGAAGGGCATTTTCCATCTATGTGTGACCGCTTCAAGCAATATAAAGAATTGCAAGTCATTAATTTCTTTTTTCACACAGGTATAGACTATTGGCTTGACAACCTTATGTGCAATGTACCAGAAGTGCTGATGTGTTACCACTTGGACGGTATAGTGCAAAAATATGAACCGATGAAAACTGAAGATTTACCTAATATGGAGAATTCAAAATTTTCACCGAAAGTCATAAGAAATGTAGCACAAAATATACTTTCGTTTTTAAAATCCAACGCAACGAGAGCAGGTCATACATATTGGTTGTTCAAAGGCCCCCACGATGATGTGGTCAAGTTGTATGACTTGACATCTTTATGTCCGGATAATCTTGATAACCCGTTCACGACTCCTGTTGCTATGTTGCTCTATCGTGTTGCCAGGAATATGAGGTGCATATAGTTTTAATTCTCTAATTTTTATTACTTACTATACTGTTTCCAAGTGTTTACTTTACTTTTGACGTTTGCACGTCAATCAAGTAACATATTTCTTGACAGTAAAGTCCACATGAAACAAATTACATCATTGTTGTACTTTATTGCTGGGCGGTGGTGGGTGAAGTAACAGTGATGTTCTGTGAGTCATGTAACGTAAAAAGTAATCGATTTTAAAATATTTTTATTGTTATTTTGTTATGTTTTTTTTACTTCATTTAAAAAACGGCTTATTTAACATATGTAAAATATGTTAATTGAAATGTGGATATATTTATTACGCGTATTTTTTGTATAAATATATAGATAAGTTAAATTGATTAAAACTTATTTATAAATGAAGTCGATTTTTATAACAAAATGAGTCGATAACGCATTAGGACATTATTAATTTAGCCGTCATCGAGCTATCAAAAGTAAAATAAATGCTTGGAAAGGGTATAACCATGTTTTAAAATTTACTGTTGATTGGAAATTGACATTAATTATTAGGTTAGGGAAAAAGTTTCTTCGCACTTTATATAAAAATTCAAAAGGTATTTTCATAAAGTTTAAGACTAAAGTATGTAGGTGCCATTTTGTTGGATAACTTTTTGCCATCTTGTAGATAGGGACGTGATCCCATTCCTATAAAAAATTTGGGGCTTCTGATCAAAAAACTGCGACAAGTGGTTTTGGCAATCCTCTCGTGATGTTAACCTGACACTGCCTAAGGAATTTTGCAGAGACCGAAACAGGTGAAAATCTGAAAGTGCAAGGTCAGGTCTATATGACGGATGCATTAACAAAGCCAAATTCTCGTAATTTTTGCTGAGTGGCTAAAGATGTGTGAGGTCTAGCGTTATCATGGTGAAAAACCACACCCTTTCTGTTGATTAATTCCGGCCGCTTTCTCTCAACTTTTTGCTTTAATCTCATCAGTTGTTCGCAGTACAGTTCAGAATCGATGGTCCTGCCTGGGTGTAGCAGCTCATAATGAATAATGCCCTTCCAATGCCACCATACACACAGCATCACCTTGTTGCGAGTTAACCCGGGTTTCGCCACAGTTTGTGAATCCTGACCGGCCTTTGACCACGATCTTTTTCGCACGTTCTTGTCGTACGTGATCCACTTTTCATCACCAGTTATCAGCTTCAAAAATGGTTCGGTTTCATTACGTCGTAATAAAGAATCACAAATGAGTACACGGTTCATTAGATTTCTTTCAGTGAGCTCACGAGGCACCCAAATATAGAGCCTTTTTGTGTACCCAGCTTTTTTCAAATGCGCCAAAACCGTTTTGTGGTCAATTCCTAGTTCTCCAGCTACATCATAACTACTAATATGCCGATCTTGCTCCACTTTTTCAAAAATGGCATCAATTTTGTCCGTAACAGGGCGACCAGAGCGACGTGCATCTTTGATATCAAAATTTCCGGATTGAAAACGCTTAAACTAAATTTGCGCTACTCTCACAGATACTGCATTAGGTCCATAAACATCACAATTTTTTTTCGCGGCTTGTGTTGTATATTTACCTTTTTTGTAGTAAAATTTTAAAATGTATCGAATTTCTTCATTAGATTCACTCATTTTAACAATAAGAAAAACAAATGAAAATCACAAATTTTCCTAATTTGAATTTGGAATTGTCTTCTTTAAAATGAAACTTTTTAATGATACCAAAACCAGCCAGATACAAATGGTATAGCCAAAGAGATCTTATTACAAGTTCATACATACGATATGCGAAAAGACTTTTTCCCCAACCTATTATGTGTGTGTATATATTTTTTTAGGTTAACAAACAGGTCAAAGCACGTGAGACAGTTGTTAGAACACGTTGTTGAACTGTTAAAGGTGGAACGCTATCCACAGATAGTAGCATCGTCACACTATATGTTGGCCGATTTGTATGTGCCTGCCACCACGAATCCTGCTTCACCAGGTTTTAAAGGTGACAGTTTATTAATTTAGATATACAAACATACATATTGTCACGTCTGCTTCCCATAGAGACGATGGATTTTGCGATGATCCTGACAAACATCTTTTGCTTTGTAGCAGCGAGAGGTAGAGGTTAAATGATACTTCAGAGGGCAGAGAGTAGTATTCACTGTCTAGTGCTGATGTGAATTCATTTATCTAGGAAACGGTAACCAAAAGCACGAATATTAACAAGCCGCACAGCTAGAACAATGCGTGAGCGGGACGGATGATGTGCGAGCGAGATAGAGCAACTATTAATATGTGCGCTCCCGCGTTGCGCTAGCCAGTAGTTCGTTGTCCGCTGCCGTGACTAGACGTATGCAGATCCCATAGCTTCATCTACTTTCATTAACCATTTCATATATACACGTTTATTTGAGATGCTTTTTACCTGATCTTTCTTTAACACATTTGGTAGTTTGATCATGGTATGTTGTATGTCATGGTCTACCAACACCAACTTTACACTTCACAACTCTGCTATTCACCGTTCACAATAACTTAACGCAATAACATGTTATAATAATAGAGATTGTTACAAAAAGCAAATTATTCTTAATTTCTATTGGAATTTTCTAGTAATTATCGCGATTTTAGGTCATTTTGACTCTAGTTTTTTTATTTATTCTCTCGGCATGCCCAAAACCGCCTTAACGTTCCTTCTTCAACTCGTGGTACTACATCCTCTTCCGAACCACAATGTTCCCTATAAAGATGTATTACTGAGAAAATATAAATCTATTAGCGGTCCTGGCAGACGTTGTCGCCACCTACCGGGTCGAATTGTGAATTTAAACCTTTCTCGAATCCACTTAAACGCACACATAAAATTTCATCAAAATCTGTTCTGGGATTTAAGAGGGTTCTAGAGCCCGATTGCAGTACCACCTAGCGGTTCCATTTAAGGATTTAAACAAACTCAGTATCCACCCCACTCAAACACACAAAATATTTCATCAAGATCGGTCGAGGGGTTTAGGAGAATTTAAATTACAAAGAATTAAATCGGGAATTTTATATATTTAATAAAGATTGTGTTACTGAGAATAATGACTAACATACTAAGACATTTACTTATATATATTAATACGTAAACCAAAAATTTTATACCCCTTTTTACGAGGAGTATGAAATTTCGCACACTTATAGTTTATATAGTGAAGGATTGCAGAATGCTAATATTTAAAAAAAATTATGCATAAAAATACATTAAATCAATAAAAAATAAATTACACACACTACCATGTATTTGACACACACACGCATATATACTCTTTTGTTTATTGTTCAAGTCAAATTAACAGATTTCGCCGCCTTGGCGAAATCTGTGATTACAGAAGTATTATCTTTGACAAGAAAACCTTAATAATGTTCAAACTTATAATTTAAATATATTCTTATGGTCGAATTTCGACCAATAGGTGACCGACCACTAGTACAGACAAATATGACTGACTTTTTTTTGCGAGAATAGTCATGGTACCTTAAAAATGAGAGAATCCAGAAAATAAATATGTTTAATTTTTGTAGACGAAAGTTCAGACTCTGAAAACGAAGATACGGATTACGTTAACGAAGACTATGGAGGTAACACAAACGACGAGGGCAATACACATATCGGTGCCTGTGAAGACAGCAATGTAGATACGGTTACGAGCGAGAAAGAGACGAGGAACTTAGTCCGAGCGAAAGGGACGGAATATCTGATGAGGAGAGATCGTTAGCAGTGCAGATCAGAGGACTAGCTTTGAGCAACATTGGGGAAAGAATTCGTGATAATATGGGAGTGAGTTTCGGTTTTTTAACTGACTTCAAAAAAAAGGAGGAGATTCTTAACTCGCCGTTTTTAGCGATAACTTTTTTTGTTTCTAAACCAATTTCCACAATTCTTTCCCATCCTGTCCCATACAAATTTAATTGCTATTGGACTTTAGATTCCGAAGATATAGCAAAAAAAACCATTAAAACCGGTCATAAAATGTGACATTTTTTGCAGTTTTCCCAGCCATATTTTTCTAGTTTCTGAACCAATTTTGATTTTTTTTATGTGTTGGGTTCAGTATAGCTTCAGGTAAGTTGGGAGAAAGTTAAAGAAAAGAGAGGAAGAGAAGGGGGATGGGATAGAAGTACCTGGCGGAAGGATTGAAATAGGGAAGATGGGATAGGAGGAGGGCGAAGTGGGCCGTCGGAACTCTCGTCGTGCGAAACACGATTAGCTTAAGGCGAACTGTTTCACGCCGATATTCTGTGCGTAGTATTGAGAGCTTAATCTAGATAATTATTCTAGTATGGCTCTACTAAGTATAAGAAAATATCTATACTAATTACTAATATATAAACCTGAAGAGTTTGTTTGTTTATTTGCTTGAACGCGCTAATCTTAGGAACTACTGGTCTGATTTAAAAATTCTTGCAGTGTTAGATAGCCCATTTGTCGAGGAAGGCTATAGGCTATATATCATCACGCTAAGACCAATAGGAGCGGAGCACCAATGAAGAATGTTTAAAAAACGGATTTTTTTCCTTTTGAGAGCTTCCGCTGCGTGCGATGCATAAACGGTTAAAGTTTCGCAAAAATCATGTATGAGAGAATTGTTCCCCTTTAAAAGTTCTAAAAAAAAGTCCGCATATGTCTATCTTTTAAGGTTGGCTCACTAAAACCTTTTTTATGCTAACCAAATTTATTCTGCATTATTTGCGAAGGAGTTTTTGTAAACATGATATTAATCCTTTACCAAATAAATACGTTATTCACCACAAGTATTTAATTTAAAACAAAATTGCCATTTAAATCATTTCGATTTCAATGAATGTCTTAGGAGATAGCGCAGTTTTAAAATAACATCGCAGCAAAATAATGATTAAATACTGCATTTATGATGTGCAAGGCCTGCGGGCATTCATGAGGGGGAAGAGATTAGCGCGTTCAAGCAAACCAACAAACAAACTCTTCAGCTTTATATATTAGTATAGATATTTTCACCTTCTACGTAAACAAAGTCGCGGGTTAAAGTTAGCGTTAGCCCAAAGTAACTATTTCACACGGACGAAGTCGCGTGCACAAGCTAGTATTCTATAATATTATAAAATTCTAAACATGCCGTGTGTGTTAAACATTGAAGCTATTAAAAAAGAAAACAAATGGGGCTCTTAATATATTGTCAAGAAAGTATTGTGTATTATTTTTAGGAGCAATAAGGGGTTATTTATTTATCTAATATTTTATAGGATAACAAAGGCAAGGCACATTGTACCCGCGGGCTCGGTGTGTCGCCTCCCGATAGGTGTGGAAGGGCGCTTTCGCACGCTCTCAAGGGTTTGCTTGCCCTTCACAATGTCACCATCGACAAGTGCAAGGTTCGTACCTAGGAGGTTAGTTATAACTGTATTTTATATTTATTTTATGAGTTCAACAGACAGCCAGACTACCCGCCCGATGGAAAGCTGTTACCGTCGTCTATGGAGATTGGTAACACCAAAGGTGGTACCGATGTGCTGCCGCTCTGTAAAGATAGACTAGGACCTGACCAGTAACGCCGGGCCACAACTTAAGGTTGTTATGGCGGCATAGTCTCGACTAGGGTTGGTAAAATTTTATCGTCTCTTATGATAGGCTGCCCGGTTACAGGAAAATGTATTATTTTTGTAAATGACAATGCATTGAAATGATTTCCATGAGAAAATAATTTATAATTAGGGTAAACTATACCATTGTTGGCACCAATATCCAACGATTGGCACTCAGATTAATATATTCTTGATATTAAAAATCTTTAAAAAATATTCTGTACCCATACTGGAAATAAATATCTGGAATTCAAAGATGCAAACACCTCTGTTCTTTTCAGACATCCATTATCCAACACTTATCATCCATCTGTTCTATAACATGCTAATAATTTAACTGATTAAGGCTCGTGTGGATAGACATTTAACCAATGGTTATAATAAAAGAATCACTAATGACTAAACAGGGATTATTTTATTTCAACTGTCGGTTAAATGTGTATGCACACCAGCCTTATAGATGGGTTTTATCTATAAGTCATAAGTCTTTTATTTAGTACAATTATCATAAAATAACATGTACATGTCATTTCATTACAACACAATTATTATTAACAAAAATATATACCCAATGTAATTAAATAATACAGTGTAAACTCCATGTAACATTACTCGATTTAACGACAAACACCCTTAAGCGCCGAAATCTTTGGCTTTGGTTAGTTTAGCTTGTCTTCCATATAATGATATATAGCATTACACCCACTCTCAACAACGACAACTATTAAGTAATAAAAAGTACCTTTTAAGTTGCCAAAATTAGTAAAAGCTGCGCACCTGTGTACATTCTTTTATCGCTCTATTATCCTAGCCCGTAATAAACTCGACTGTAGGCATCATGCATACCGAAATTTCTAAGAAATTCCGAAATTATTAAGTTCTTCCTTTATCATAAAGATGCCTCAATATCGCAAGATATGAATAAAATAAGTAAAAAATACAACAAGATTACTGGTGCAGCAAAAGACGTCAGATAAAAATAACAGACTTCTCTCCATTTAACGAGAACTCTCTATAACGCCATAAAATACACAGTCCATTCAGTGTAGTTATATAGAGTTTACACTGTATTTAAATAAAAAAAACATCCTGTATTGAATAGGGCGTCTGTTCGATAAGATAGCTTTTTAATCTGTTCTTGAAAGAATCTCTCGTTTGAAATAACTTTTGTGTGGTGACCAAAGAATCAGCTATGATTAATTTCTAATATTAGGAAGAAGAACGTGAACGCTTAAAACAACAGATAATAATCGAAGAGCAACATCCCAAAATGGCGAACCCTTACGAACCAATAAAAATGAACTACGAGCCTATATCTAAGAATTTTGATGCCAAAGAGCACGCCTCTAGGAGCCGTAGACGGAAACGCGATAGGAAAACCAGCGATAAGTCTGGAAATTTCTTGATAGAATCCAAAACTAATATTGATAAGAATGCTATATTGATTCGCAAGGAAAAGAACTTTTTTCCCACTTGGCATGAACCTAATAGAGATGATAACTTCGCTTGGAAATTACATTTAAAAACACTCTTGTACGAAAAAATATGCTTAGCATATGCAACATTAGCAGAATTTAGTTATGTAAACGAGCAATACGGGTTTTCCTTGAAATATATTGATATGGCAAGCAAATGTCAGAAATTATTGAGCAATATGATTATTAAAAGCAAAGTGGTTGACGCAAGTTGTTTGATTGGGAGGGTAGGTGACAATTATTTTCAACTGAGCAAGCATTGGAACAGATTGGATCAGTTAAAGAAGCAGTTTGAGACTGATCATGATATTGATAGTAAACTGAGGTTGGAGATTGACAATGACATGACGGAGGAAGTTGAAAATATTGAGGTTGATGATTTTGATTTGGGTGAGTATTTTTAAAATGTGTTTTTGTTATTGCCTATAGCTGGTAAACGGACTGCCTGCTTTATAGAAAATGATTGATGTCGCCCACGGACGTTTGTCATCACACAGACAATTTCATCAAAATCAGTAAAGTCATTCTCAAGTTATGCCGGTATATATATTTCTACGATTTATTTGTATTTATGTAGATAATGTACCTATGTCTGTAGTAGTTTATTTTTTATTATTTTCTTTTTTAATAGTAGTTGATTAAGATTGTATTAGTTTTTACTTTAGTTACACCTCCAAATATTATTTTAATTATGTTTCTGTCTCCTTGAATACCGGATTGTCTGGAAGAGATCGCTATGGAATGATAAGGTCACCTATTATTCCAATACAAATGTATCCATATTAATTGTCTAGATTTAATTTTATGGATTAAATTATTTTACATTTAAACATTATGATCACTGACCATTATTGGTCTATTAAATAAAAATTGTTGTATTAAATGAATTTATTTATTGTTTGTATGTAAATATATCTAATTTATAATATCACCATTATCTAATTATATATGTATATCTGTATGTATAAGTAAATAGTAGATTATTTATATTTTATTTTTAATGCTAGTTGAAGATTGTGATTATATTATTTTTAATTTAGTTTAATACACCACTAAAAGTCGTATATTTCAGTTTCCTTTAAAATTTCCTTAGACACTGGGTGGCCTGGATGTGATCGCTATAAGCGATAAGGCCGCCCATTGTTCTAATGCAAATATATCCATATCAAATGTCTAGATTTAAATTTATGGTGAACGTTAAAGAGTTTTCATTCATTCATTCATTAATAACTTTTATTGCATTAATTTCAGACATAACCCTACCGACAAGCGAAACGTCGGCAATGTTGCTCTCGTGCGATTATTACCGACGCGCTGTCGCCGCGACGCGTGACAAGCGCGATGAGTTGTTACGTCGACTGGCGTCAGTCAACAACGAACTGGCGGTGCGTTATATGAACGATGCTCAGCGTGAGTATACTATTAGGGAACGTACCCATAATACGTGACCCTTTTTTTTACAATTCTTTTCACTCCTCTGTGACAACCGTGTATACCAAACCCCCCTTACCCCTTTAGTTTTCAGGTATTAATTCATAAATATGGTTTTAAATCATTTTTTGCAAACAGAAAGTTCAAAACAAATTAATTTGGCTCATATTTGTCTTTAGTAATATTCAATTTCAAAAGTTTTATTCAAATTAAGTTCGACAGGTGAACACTTTTGAAGGTCATACATGTAAGTCAAAATTTAAATCTACTTCCTATTCTATGTACACCGCTTTGCAACGTGTTATCGCTGTTTACACTGCGATACAATAGAACTGGCCCAAAAAAAAAAAGTTGTCTGTACATCTGTTCTTATGTATTTCTTAACTGATCAAACTGACCACAGATTCGGATTCAGCGCATTGAAATACATAAGAATAGATGGGTCTGGTCAAAAGTACAGACCACTTTTAAATTTTTGTAGACCAGTGTAGTCATTTAAAAAATATCGGTTGCTAGGTTTTGAAATTATGCAGCTGAGGCGCTGTAATATGAAAACGTGTCTTTGAAAATTTTCTAAAGTTTTGCTGGTCATTTTCCTATTACTTTTCAATATACAAAAACATGACTAAAACAGTTAATTAATATATTGTTACGAGCTACAGGACTCGAATTAAAAATGCCGTTGGAACTACTATAGAATTTATTAGAAGTGTACAAACACGTATAAAACAAATACAAATAAAACTGGATGCAACCACTTCACACTGCATGATGCAATTCGACACGCGCAAAGTCCGTCGTCTATATCGCTAATCGAGAGTACTACAAACGTCTTACTCGTATCGTAATCGCTTGACTGCCCCACCCCTTCATTCGGGCATTGTTTTATACTAACTATACAGTACAAAAAAATCGGCCGCGCGCACTGAGTTTCCGAGAAATAGTAATTTGCGCACCTGGTTATCTATTCCTGCGAACGGCCAACAAAGTCGAAAACAATAACAATAGGCTATTGCCTAATTGCAAATTTTAAATACATAATAAAAAGAACTCCGAATGCGGGAGGCGCAATAAACAAAGTGACAATTTCTTTGTCGGTATGTGACAATAGGTATGCAGGTGGCCCAACTTGTAACAATATTATTGATTTTTTCAGAGGTTTACATGAAATACTCTGAAGAGCCGAACCAAAAGGATCCCAAAGCTAAATTACTTTTAAAACAATTCGCAAATATATCCAAGAAATCTCTAGAATGTTTAGAGGAAGCTACTGAAATATTCAGAAGTGTCAATGATCTTCCCAATTTGGCCTTATTATACTGTAATAAAGGAAGGTATTTGAGGTTCAAAGCGCATTGCGATCAAGGTGGATTCACGTAAGTTATTTATTTCATTTAATTACTTTCTTTATATTCAATACATACTACCCGTGCGCAGAAGGTTTGCCGATAGCGTCATGATGTCACGCGTCGATGGTTAATAGGGTTGACAAAAAATTACTTAAATAGTTGTTGCAATAAATTTATTATTGTAATGTTTTATTGTAATATATACTTTACATAAGTATATACAATAATAGTAAGTAGTCATCGACAAACCTTCTTCGCGCGGTTTATAGATACTATAACTTGTTTTTTTACTTCCAGAGATTAAATTGACATTTTGCAAATGTTAAATAGTGTAGCTTAAAAATAGCTTCAATTAATTTAATTAACCCCCGGTTTCTATATTTTACCGACGGTTGTGTGTAATAGTAATTGTTGATTTTGAACCTATACCAATAGGTATAACCAATTACCGATGGTTGAGAGGGCTATACGAGCGTTTCACAAGCTCATCGTCAGTTAGAAATACTGTCGGTTATCAGTTACCAATTCCCTCCCAAGCGTTTTGCTAACGCAACATAGTTGTAGTAGTAACACGCAACGTAATTCAATGAATTGCCGTATAACTAAAAAATAAATATATTTCAAAAGAAGTGACCTTTTGTGATATACAATTGTCATTAAAAATCAAGCTTTCAATCAATCTGCTTTAAAAATACTTACAATTACAGAGCCATTTTATATGAAAGTTGCATGAACAAAACGCAGTAATGTAAATAACATCTAAACTTTTTTAATAATGATTGTTCCAATGTCATTGGATTTGTTGTAAAAAAAAGATGGAACAGTGTTGTCACTACAGAAATTTTTCGCTAGTTACAAGGATTTGTGGCTGTCGTTTGCTTTTTTTTTAAATAAGTTAAGGCTAAAAACAACGGTTTTTGTGTTTCCAGAGTCAAATGACGGAAACTTTGTGGGAACCTTGTCCGATTTTTTGTTTTCATTCAATTGTTTTAGGAAACTTTGTGTAACACAAACGTTTCACACAGACGTAGCGATGGATTTAATGTTTTATTTGAAGCGATGTTGCAATTTATTGTTAATGACGTTAAATGTTGACAGTTAGTACGTACTAATACGTTATCTATTAATAATGTTATAATTGTTCACAGTTTTATTTTTAACGCTATATTTAAGACGCATTAGGTCACAATCGATAACTATAATGATATCGCAGGTGAAGCTCATGAATAACAAAATTTTAAAATATTGTAAACAATATTTTAAAATTTTGTGGTATATACATACAAAAAAAAAACAAAATACATATATTAATCCACTTACTTTTATCGCATACAGTATTAGTAAAAATTAAATATTACCTAATATGAATCTTAGCAAATGTAATTTACTCAACTGATATTGTTCGACCGATATTATTTATTCAGTAGTTACATATACTAATACAGAATATTAGCATGTCAGTCTTCATCGGATTGTTGTTACATTAATACTAGCAATGTCACTAATATCTTAGTACATACTAATATATTAGTAACACTCTTATTTTTAAACTTTAACTTTATTCTGCCTTTATACTCTTTATTCCAATTTAGAATAAGTTAAAAGTATCATCTAGTGGTCTTTATAGAATTATTAATTGAAACACCATCTAATGGTATATATAGGAAATAACGATTGAGATACCATCTATCAGGTGAGGTGCTCGATGTTTTGATATTGTATGCTAGAGAGGCTAATCTATTTTATATATAGTGTATTATCTATGGCTTACCCTATCCTTATGTACTTTGATAGTGCAGAGAAACGCGCCCTTTACGGTGAAGCTGAAGATCTTTATCTGACAGCTTTAAAACTTCTCGGGCCAAGGGAGAGTTGTGGTGCTACCTCTGTATGGGACCTGGTGTCATGGGAACTGTCATGCCATCTATACACCAGGGCTGTGTTGATGCAGGATGAGCCGGGTCATTATGCACTGGTATGTAAAACTATCTATCAAGTTACATATTTTTTTACAGTAAAACACAAATGACATAATTTTCGTATTTTATTGTTGTGAGTGACGTAATAGTGATGTTCTGTGAGCCATGTAACGCATAGACTATTAAACCATCTACACTATATATAAATAAATCGAAAGTAATCGATTTGAATATAAAAAATGTTCTACTTTAAAGAAAAATTATACCGCAATTATTATAAAAATGGCTTATTTAATATATGTAAAATATGTTCATTGAAATGTGGGCATATTTATTACACGATATAGTATTTTTTTTATCAAAAATATATAGATAAGTTTTAATTAAAATTTATGTATAAATAAAGTCGATTTTCATAACAAATTCGGCTCGATTTGTTATTACAATTGAATTTTAATTTTTTAACAAATTAGGACATTAGTAATTGATCCGTCATCGAGCTGTCAAAAGTCAAATAAATGCTTGGAAAGAGTATATAGATAGGTGATAAGGGGATAGTTGAGATTACCTTTGTGATTCAAGTTGTCGTTTTAAAATTATAAAACTTAGTTAATATTATGTTTTTGTAGGAAGTAACAGAAGCAGCTGAGGCCTTGAAGCATGCATTGAAGTACTGTCTATTAAGCCCCGGTCCTAGACAGTACTTGTACCAGTTCAGAGCGGGTATGATATACCATCGATTGGGTTCGTTATACCATTCTCAGTATAGGTGAGTAATTAATCTTCACATTTATCGATAACTAGTGATGCTCGTGAAACTTTGTACGTGTTGCCATGGCGACGCTTATTGCTAGCATCCTTGGTATTGCAAATGTCTATAACCATTTTCTATCAAGTGGGCAGATAGCTTGTCACCTGTACGCCAACAATAAAAAATTGTGTAATATATGCTACATTATTTGGTAGACGTCTAATTCTCTTTGTAAAAATTGACCAAATATTTAGTATTCAGTTTTTTGTAACTACTAATGGTATGTAAATTAAATTGTAACTATTTCAGGCTAACACAAGAAGAAGGTCCTAAACGTCGTACTTTGTTAAATGCCACCCAGAGTAACTATTTGAAAGCAGGCAATATATTCGCCAGTCTTGAAGACGCTGGAATGTTTCTTACTGTACAGATGGAGCACGTCGCTGTGTTGGAAGCGCAGGCTGCAGGTGCATGAATTTATGCGATCTAAACTCACTCGTACTATCGCAACTCACTTGTAATATCCCAACTCACTCATAATATCCCAACTCACTCATAATATCTCAACTCACTTGTATAATCCCAATTCACTCGTATTATCCCAACTCACTCGCGTATAGCTTTATTATTTTATTGGGGGTGATAGCATGTTTTGAAACACATTTTTAATTTTTTGACAAGCTCGACATATCGGTAAATACCTAGCTAGGTTATTAATGTGTAAACACTCAGTTGTAAAAAAAAGTGTATAAGTAATGTAAGGTATTGATTTTAGGTAAAAATCGTGTGGAAATTATTAACATGTTTATGGGTGTATTACATAACACACACATACATACATATTCATGCACAAACTCACCCATATATCAGATATATATTATTATATTTATTATACATTCTTCATATACACACAATTATGTAATATATGTAAGTCCATAAATATTAAATATAAGTATATATCGACACGACCCAACCTTACGATCAAATATCGTTGGGTCGTAAGGCATCATCGGTCGTGTCGCATAAAGGGGGCAGCAACCTCTCCTCGCGCATGCGCAGCTTCACTGCGCAGGAGCATCCGGCGCCGCGAGTGGCTCACCCGCAAACTAAATACAGGAATGAAGTTTGCAGTTTCTTGCGGTGTGACAGTGAGAAAAACAAAACCACCGACCTTATACTTTAAACTTTACTTGCTTTAATTTAAATGCTTATAAATATTATACTTTTATAAATCGTTTAATATTGTAATTAAGTGTAATACAAGACTGGTTACGAACTGTTGTTTCCTTTGGCTGTGCATGAAACAAGAGGGCGCATAAATAAATCTGAGGTGGGTACATAATACATTTACATCCCCCACATGTTTAATGAATGTGCTGTTCTCCCTATTTTATGAACTCAGTCGTTTGGAATCATTCAAATACCTACAATTTGGTTAAGGTCCGGCGTAACCAAAACCATAAAACATTCTCAAAAACAAATTAAGTTGTTCGTTCATCAAAAGCTAATATAGAATATAATTTTGTTACAGTTTCACCAAATTTAAAACTAAAATCACTACAGAACGCTCTCCAGCATTTGCGTCAATGCTACTCCATCATGAAACTGCTGAAGGAAAAAGACCCGGAAGACCAAAAAGAAGTACCAAAACCAGAAGACACTGACGAGAAATCAATGAAGAACGAACACAGTCTGCTTTCACTGTATGAAAATAGACTACATTTCATATTGAAGAGTATAATTCAGTATTGTAGGTCGAAATCTAATAGGGATTATGAGAAGATCACAGATATGTATAAGAAAATGTACTGTGCTAGTTTGAAAATTAAGAAAGATGACGATTTGAGAGTATATGCGGGTAGTATATGCGATGTACTGGATGCTATTGACAGTATTAGTTCGGAATTCGAATAGGAATCAGTGTAGAATTTATTTTTTGTGATTAATGCCCTGTTCCTATATATCTTACTGTTCATTCACATGCCTTAGGGTATATACCCATACTACCCACTTTTTACAATTTTTAACCTGTCTCCCCCTTGGTGGCCACCCGTAGTATATGCGAAGATATCAAATATTTTTTGCAAACAGAAAGTTGAATAAAAATTAATTTGGCTCATTTGTCTCTTTAAAAGCAAGAGATTAGCCTCTGTGACTAAGAGTGGTATTTTGAAGACCGGAGGGACCTCACTGAATGGGGTCACGCAGTATGGGTACATTCCGATACCATCGGTTGAATTTTGATATTACTTGATTGGATCTTATGTCAAATTTTAACCGATAGTAAGGCAAATGAACGCTTAAGGTAAGATATGGGAACTGGCCATAAGAATGCGTTGTTGCATATTTTATGTATTTCGTCATCGTCATGGAAATGGTGATGAAAGGACATTATTCACATTTTCTTATAGCTGAAATTGTTACCTGTAATTTTGGTAATTTACGTTTGTAAATATTGGATATTAACAGAAATGAACTCAATAATTAATTTTATTGGAAAAAAATCAATACAAAATAAGACATTCTAGCAGCGAGCGGTAGTAAAAATAATACTTCAGATGGCAGAGTAATATTCACTTGCGTATACTGTCGTGAACTGATGTTATTTAAAACTGTAACCGGTATATTACGCATATTGACAAGCGGTGTAGCTAGTGCGATACATAGCGCATTGTGTGAGCAGGACGGACTATGCGAGAGCGCGACAGAGCAACTATTAATACCTGCGCTGCCGCGTTGCGCTAGCTAGTTGTTCGCTGTACGCCGCTATGTCTTGATGCATTCGGCTCCCATAGCGTTATATTCTTATAACCTTTGTAATGCAGTTCTTAGCGATTTGTTTTCCGTATTGACTTTTTCTATAAGTGCCTTTGCTAAGTCGAATATTTGTGATTTTATTGTGTAAGTAGAACCACGGTGGAAGAATGCTAAGAGATCAAAATCGTCTAGTACAGCTAATCATAAATTAAAAGTCCTAATTAGCTGCTTTTCAATTTCATAATTATTATGAAATATTATTTATTGTATAGTTTATTACAATGACTGAAAACTTAGTTATATTGTATTCTACCCATAGTACCTCAAGAGTATAAGTAGAATACTGAGCCTAGGTCACCGTCTTTTTATGGGTAAGGTACCCAGAAGGCTGGCTACGTTTCTTCACAGGATCACCATACTGATCGATTGACTGAGGCCGGCGCCAGCCCTCTGATTACCCGAAGAGTTAATGAGTCGTTTTAATAAATTTTTGTAGAGGCTCGTGGTCTCAGGACTCCACGGTCCAAGCGTTTCAACAGCAAAGGGCACAAACCTTCGATCAACAATAGTTACTAATAGGTACTATTATTGATCGAAGGCACAAACATGTAACTTTATGTTTGCTTGTAGGCAAACTGGCAAACGGGTCCGCTTGATAGCAAGTGGCTACCTTCGCCCATGGACATCCGCCACACTAGGGAATCGATGCGTTGCCTACCTCGTTGGGACTATAAAAATCTGTTTACGTCCTTTTTGAAAAGCCCCATATTGTAGCGTTTTGGGAAAACAGCGGGAGGGTATTCATTCCATAGCTTGCACACGTATGGCATAAAGGAGCGAGCGCCACGTACAGTGGATAACTTCCATTTTTAACTCTCATTGAGGGTTGCATATTGCGCTGCTTGAGTGATTCAGCTGTTTCCGCCGCCGAACCGGCTGATTTTTTTTTATTGCGTAGTTTTAGCAGACTGACAGACGGCCCATCTTATGGAAGCGGTTACCATCACTTATGGACAGTTGTAACGCCAAAGTTGCTATCAATATGCTGCCGCTCTCTAAAGGAAGACCGGAGCCTGGTCACTAATGCAGGAACACAACTCAAGGTTGTTACGGCGGCATAGTCTCAGACCAGGGGTGGTAGCTATCCAAAGTGGCAAATACCCTACCACCTGGCAGAACTATATTCGAATCACTATCTTGATTACAGCTGTTAGGGGCGGCTCGATCGTAGTGATACCACACTCACCATATCGGCGTGAAAGGGTTAGCCTTGAGCTTATTCTGCTTCGTGCGATGAGTGCGAGTTGCGTTGGCACATTTTCCTCTAGGGGGATGGGATAGGGGGGCTATCCAACCTTCCCTACCTATCACCCTATTCCATCCCTTCTGTGCCATTCCTTTAATCTGATCTTCCTCTTTATCTCTCCCTAAAGATTGGCAACGCGTTGGCTTCGCCCCTGGTGTTGCAAACGTCTATAGGCGACGGGAACCACTTTCCATGAGCTGGGCCGTCTGTCTGTAAGCCAGCTTCGCGATAAAAGAAAGTATTTGGCGCATGTTACGATTTATATTTTTTTCTGGGCGTTTGTAATTTCTGAGTATTCTTCTTCCTAGAAGTACTTAATGTTGACGCAACTATTACAATATTTGTTTACAATTGGGATATGCCCGTGACTTCGTCCATTTCGGACATGTAACCAAAATTGCAGTTATTTTGCCAATATTTAAAATCAGAAGAGTATTTTCAACAGGCAACCGATTTATTAATTTCAAAATTTGAAAAATAACGTATCTTGTTGTTTTACTATAAGTCGTATCTAAGTCAGCTGATCTTTCTGCATATTAACCACTTTGAACCAGTCATAATCATAATCTTATTGTTTAGTATTGCTGTTAAAATATCTATACTCTGATTTTTCATGACCTGGACTAAAATCAGTTAGTCGGTGATTCAGCTCACACAACTCGCTTATGAATGAGCCATACTACAATATTATATACCAAGCTTGCAACATAAAAAAGTCGATCACAGCTGTCAATTTTAGTCCAGGTAATCAAAAAAAGGTTTGCGCACTTTGTACCAGCAGATTGCAAACAGATAATTTTTGGAAATTGAATGTTCTTTATCCTTATAAATGACGTCGCT
The DNA here is from genome assembly GCA_039645545.1 of Dendrolimus houi. NCBI lineage: Eukaryota > Metazoa > Arthropoda > Insecta > Lepidoptera > Lasiocampidae > Dendrolimus > Dendrolimus houi. The sequence goes on from CM077139.1 coordinate 11,051,350, forward strand.
TCCGTGGGATAGATGAATATAGCTAAAAAGATGACGCCGTGGTCGCGCTTTTTTTTATGCCATCGTTGCAATTCACTAAGAAATACTTTGTAATGACAACGCGTACGAAGTTTCAATGTCACATGCTAATTAGTAAAAAAATTTAATAAATGTTTGTAAGAAGGTTGCGTTTACAATTCGTACTACACTTTGAATCTATTGAAAGCAAGACTGATGTGATAGTTGTGTAAGTACTTATTGTTTTTAATAAAATATTTTTAATTTAACGTTTTAATAATTTCTATCTAGCTGATAAGCCAGGTCCGGTTTTCTTATTTTTAGTTTCGATATCTAAAGGTCAAAAGGTTGCTCCTGAGAATTTGAAAATTTGCTTTAGTAGCAGTTTGATTTTCTATACGTGCGTCAAATAAAACTACAGAATAAACAATTAATTAATTTACTTCGACCATATATTATATACTAAAGTAAACTATAATAACATTAAATTCACTATAATAATTTATGTACAATAATAATTCTCTTCGTTTTACTATTATCACACAGTTCATAGTCTCACTCATGCTGACGTTTTGTACTTTGGTATAAATAATTTACACGTTTTCACGATTATATTAACATTAATACCAATTACAAAGGTGCACAAAAAAGTCTGTGCCGGGTGTCGGACCCAAAACCGATCGACTGAAACGCATCTTCATTTTTATGGGCTTTTCTCGATTACTTGCTGATTGAAACCCAATTCTCACTTCAGATTCGCGTTCAGTGAGATAAAATACGCTATAAAATCCTAGTCGGACACCCATCACATGCAACTTTTTTTGTGGATCACTGTTATACATATTATGTATACACTGGTATTTAATAATACAAAAATAACACTCTTTTAAGTCGTGGTAGTTCAGTGATTAAATCATACGCCTCTCATTCTTATTATGAGGGTTCGAGCTACCAATTTTGCTAATCTGAATAGGTAATTCCGGTACAAGTAAACTACAGTATATATATATATAGTACCTACGATTGTGTTTGAACATACTGTTGTATAATAGACGTCTCACTTTAGTGTGCTAATAACAGCCTTTTACTTCGCACGCACTGATGGATATAATTTGAGATCTTTTTTCACTGCGTGAAAGTTCGAAATTCTATAATAATAAAGGCGCTTACAACACCTAATTTGAAAACGCCATATGTTACACTGATGGATATTGTTTTAGAATAGAATAGAAAACACTTTATTGTTCACCACATACACATAAAATAAACAACTTCAGTAATCACATTAAACAGTAAAAGTAGGAGCAATGGGCGGCCTTATCGCTTTAGAGCGATCTCTTCCAGACAACCCGGGCTATGGATTTTGTGAACGGGAGATTCACAAGTGTATGACGGTGGTGTGCAAATTAAATACATATATAAATATCACACAATATATATACCTAAAATGAATAAAACAATAGGGAATAAACAATAACACATATTAATATTATGTATAGCAATAGCAATAGCTATACAATATTAATAATCAATACATTATATATATTAATATACAAATACACTAATAAATAAACGTACATGTACTTTGGTATTAAATATTTATTATAAAGTGAGATAATAATCTCGCACCAGTTTTTTAAAAATGGGGAGGGACTGCCTGTCTTACATTTTCGGGTAATGAATTCCACAGCCGGACAGCCTGCATAGCGAAGGATTTGGTGTAGAAAGTAGAAACGTGTGCAGGTGATTTTAAGATAAGATTATGAGAAGAGCGCAAATTAAGGGTGTGAGATGTATGGAGGAAATCAAAACGTTCCTTAAGATAGGACGGAGTAGAAGGAATAAATAATATGCTATACAGCATATTGAGAAGATGAGCATTCGGGCGAATTGAGATTGACAACCACTTGAGCTTTTTGCGATATTCAGAGACATGGTCATATTTCTTTAAACCAAATATAAACCTTAATTGTATTAGGTATTTTTTCATTGCATTAAAGTTCGAAATGATGTATAATACATAAGTAAAGGCTTTGAGTTGCCGCTTGTGTCACTCGCTCATAAAATTTCCATACCGGGGGTCTTATATAAAAATCTATTCTTAACTAAACCTCAATAAAATACAGGAAGTCTATATAGCCTATATCCCATTAATCGTTGTTAAGGGGCTACTAAATGAAGTTCGCCATATTGCTCGCGCATTGCAACATTTATGAAGATATAAATTGACGGAACGTTTTTGAAGATATAAATTGACAGAACTTTTGTTGAAGACATAAATTGACAGAACGTTTTTGAAGTCATAAATTAACAGAACCTTTTTGGAAGATATAAATTAACAAAACGTTTTTAAAGATAGAAATTGACAGAACGTTTTTGAATACATAAATTGACCAGCATTGTGCTGAGATTGATGCCCATTTAGGACAAGTTTATATTTGGTTTAATTTTCTGTAACTTAAATATAATTTGTCCTAAATAAAATTATTTTCTTTCCGAAATTTCTTACAACGAATCTGTCTTTTTTTCACTTTCTATCAAGCGGGTCTGACTGCTGTACTTTAGAACCGCAATTTTTGGTATTTGGTACCCAATTTTTGTAATCACCTCGAAACAGAAATTTAGAAAGAAAGAAATTAGAAATTCCCCGTTTCCAACCTCAATAATCTCTTAAACTCAGTTAAATATGGTTTGTACAGTACGCACAAAACCTAATACAAATGAAGTTAGTTCCGTGAGTTTGCGCAAGTCCACTTAGGGCCGTCTTAAGCGTATTGACTGTTGGGCGACGAGGTGCGAAATTCGATTTGTGCGCCAATTGTTTAATTTTTTAGGAACCCTAGTAATTTCATCGTTTCGTCATGTCCATCTGTCTTTAGATATACTTATAATAATAATAATATCAGCCCATAAATGTCCCACTGCTGGGCTCGGGCTTCCCACTATAGGGGAACGGACAGTATACCCACCACGCTTGTCCAAGGCGGCTTGGCAGGTTTGACACATCGGTTATCTCGATGTGCAGGTTGCATCACGATGTTTTCCTTCACCGTTATTAGCACGTGGTAATTGTTACAATATGCACATTAGGTCAGAAAACTGCCTAAGTGGTGCATGCGTTCCGGCCAGGATCGAACCCGCGCCCCTTGAGTTTGGGACGCGTGCGCTAGCCATTACGCTACCACTACTCTTGATATACTTATGTCACAGATTTTTCCGAAATCCATGATGTTCTTTAAAGACATTTTTTATTGAAGTTTTAGGTCTTAACACCCAGCCGCCAGGTACCCCTTTCAACCCCAGGTAAAGACGGCCCTGATCAATATTCCTAAGCCTTAAATAAAATTAATCTCATTATAAGAATATATCGTGAAAACGTGTTTGAAGGGACATGATGTTTTAACACTAGGCATATAATAACATGAAGTACGAGGCGAGGGATTATTCGCAATGAAGTTAGCTACATGGATGCCATCTTTGTTCGAGTTACATGCTCATGGATAAGCTTTGCTTTTAAAAGTTTATATCTCTTAAGTAATACCCATCAAGTATTCATTTTATCTTAAATTAATAAATTGGTTTAATATTTACGCCTTTTCTGGTTTCGATTGTCTGTGAACAAAGAAAAAATATTATTTGTATAATTATAATTATTTTACTTTAAAGTAAAATTAGAGAACGAAGGCAATATTCTGAACCTCTAAAAATTCCCTATTCTATTGACTGTAGAAAACGTCTCTTTGACTCTTGAACAGGTACATATTAAAATAACATTCTTAATTTTAAAATATGATTTTATTACACACCAAATAATAAGTAGACACAATAAAAATATCAAAATAACAGTTACAATATTTTTCGGTAAAATAATAGGCGGCCTTATCGCTTAGGCTTAGAGAAATCGCTTAAGTTGCGGATACTCATAGCTAATCTGACGTTGAAGATGAGTATCTTACATATATAATTTCTTGGCGCCACTGACTCACTGACTGACCTATAAACGTCCAGCCCAAATTATCGGGTCTAGGTTCGTGAATATTTGCATGCGGGTTTATTTTGTACTGTAGATAGGTGCGCACTAAGAAAGGATTATTGAAAATTCATTCATTTTCTCCCACTTTGACTATTTTTAATCTACGCGGGTGAAGCGCGAGCAACAGCTAGTAACATATATTTTTACTCGATAGTCTATAGTTTACAGATAATATAACATAAATAATTGCATATAGGTGATTTAGGCATAGTTGTTTAAAGAAAAGTAGTGATAACTAGTTCCTGAATAGGTTCTTAAACGTCGGTAATGTTCTATCCTCTCTGATTTTAAGAGGTAGCGCATTTTAGTTATTGTTTAAATAATACAGAGCTAGCTTATATCCGTGGTTAGAAATAAGCTAGATACTTATGTCCCAAAATATGAGGTTGGTAAAGCCTGTATAGAATATTTTATGTATACTTACTTGCCAGCGAGCATTAGTTGTATCTCCTGGAAGCTCTTGCCTTTCGTCTCCGGGACGAAGAAGAGTGTGAAGAAGAAAGAGATGACGCAGCACACGCCGAATATTAGGAACGCGGAGCCCATGCCGATCGCGTCCACAACTGGATTGAAAAACCTGAAACGAGAACATTTATTCAGCACTCGAGAATTGTTATTATTATACTCAGCACCGGATTTTGAATTTGAAATCTCTAACTTACCTAGTAACTAAGAAAGAGAGTCCCCAACAGTACGCCGTAGCGATAGGTGAGGCAATTGCCTTCACCTCTATGGGGAAAAGTTCACTCATCACAGCCCACGGGAGGGGGCCCAGACCCCAGCAGTAGGTGATTATGAAGAGTATTAAGGCTAGAAGTGGCAAGAAACCTATGCTCTCTGCCACAGGACTACCGTTGTCCGATAGGATGAAGAACATCGCTAGTAAACCCTGTTAAAGAAAAAATAATTATTTGATAATTAGATATAGGTATCATGTATAGTATATTGTATGCTGCTTGACACTTCGTTTAATATCATGCTGAACAGAAACGGGCTGAGGACAGATCCCTGGTGCACCCCTACGGTTAGGGGCCATTAATAAATTACGTCACACGTTAAAGAGGGGAGGGGGTCGACGAAGTGTGACATTGTGTGACAATGGGTGGGGGTCCTTAGTTTCGTGATGTCACATTTCAAAATCTAATAAGTAAAATTTAAGCTAATTACGGAACTGCTGTGTTAATTTAATAATTTCTCGATGTAAAATTGCAAACTATGTTATGTCACACTAGGGAGGGAGAAACTCACGAATGTGACCAACTGTGACATAGACAGGGGAGGGGTCAAAAAATCATAAAATTCGTCTGTAATATCGCCAACAGCGGTCCGAACTATGGAATCGTAATCACGATACATGTCCCGAATAATATTAGAATTGTACTTTTCGACTAAAAGGACCAAAAACAATATTATCGATACGTCGATAAATGGCATCAAGTTGACTATGCTCCAAGCAGTCCTATTATTCCGCCGATCGTTCAAGATCTGTGTCGGAAACTATAGACTTAAATTGTTAGAAATCTTGAGCAAATTCGAATAAGTGTCCATTTATCCTATTCCTCCTATCCAATCGTAAAGATTGGCAACGCATTGGCTCCTGGCGTTCCAAACGTTTAAAGGTTACGTTAACCACTTTCCGTTAGCTAGGCCGCTAGCCAGTTTATCAGTTTCGCAATATAAAAAAATTAAAGTGAGTTTTGATTTCCTTAAAATATTTTTTTTACATTTTAGTTGCGCAAATACTTGAATAGCTTCAGAAATAATATATTAAGCGCCTGCAGAAATGATAGTACTAGCATGTGTATATAAGGTTGCTATCTCACCGGTGTAGACGCTAGTCAACAAGGAAAAAAGGGAGCCATTTATCAGATCCCAACTTGTTGACCATGGGATCATCTCGGGAGTATAGACAATCGAATAAAAAAAAATTAATAATCAGCCCACAAGTGACGGAGAAATCGCGTGACATGCATACACAAAATTAAGCGCCTGTAGAAAATGTAATACCAGCACGCGCATACAAGCTCTTTTTTCTTATAAAAATGTAGGCGCTTGGCGTTCTTTAAAATAAATGTTACTCTCGATTTCTCTGGAATTCATTCACCAGATCCTGACTTGGTGACTATGGCACCACCTTAGGAGTATACCCTTTCGATTAAAAGAAAAAAATGAAAATCTGTTCATAATTGACGGAGAAATCGAGTAACGAACATATAAAAAACAAAAAACCATACAGACGAATTAAGAACCTCCTCCTCGGTTAAAAATAAATAAATACTTACAAGACCGACAGCGGTGCCACAAGATGAGACCATGAGTAGAAGCCTTCTACCCAGCCTGTCAACAACCAGTGGAGTTACGAGAGATGCCAGCACCTGAAATAGAAAACACTCGACTGTTAGGAAAATGCATATTGAAAACAACATCAGCTTAGAACGAATGTTTTAGAATCATCTTTAAACAAAAGACTTCAGGTAGGTCTCTGACCGTGGAAAGACATATTTAGAAAAGAAGAAGATGAGCATACCTGGACAGTTCCAATAATGATAGTGGCGATAGCCGAGTCTAAACTGGCCCCAGCCGCGTTGAAGATAGTGGTCATGTAGAAGAGCACTGCATTGATACCGCTGAACTGCTGGAAGGTGACCAGCGCGCAGGATATGTAGAATGCCTTGAAATTGCTTCCACGGAATACGTCCGCTAACTGAAATAGGATGGAAGCACTATTTTTAAGGAGAATAGCCCAAGCTTTGTGTTTATGGGACTTTTGTCCCAACACTAGCTATAGTGTATTTTGTGAGTGCACATCATTAGTACGTCACCTCTCATTCAGAAATATCAATTTGTAACACATGCAAACATTTATTTTTATTAAAATGAAATACTATAATAATAATAATAATATTTATTTATTTGCTCTCACAATATAACATGACATAAGTAATTGCTAAAAAAGGTTTTAAATTACTAACAATTGGTGAGAGCCTGGTGTCAGTAAAAGGAAAAATCCTGTGTGACTGATCACCAGCCTCTCTCTCCCCGTGGAAAAATGTAGGTATATATACTTACAACTAGTTATTCGATTATAAAAGAAATACAATGTATTGAGTGTAGATCGGTGTGCAGTGTGTTATTGTGTATTTATATGTACTTATGTATATATTGTACGTAAATGTGTGGGAATGTGTCTGTGTGAGTTTATGTGATTTGAAATGAGAGGAATTTATTAGATTATACTATGAGAGTTATATAGAGATAAATGAATGAGTGAACATATAAAATACTATAATACAAGATGATAATAAAAACAATGAAAAGGGAAATATTTAAGTAATTAGGACTAATAGTGCTTCAGTGGAGTCATAGACGAGTTTCAAAAGCCATTCGGTGAGAGTTTTCTTACATTTAAAATGAATCCACAAAATAACACTTTGTTTGTCAGCTCATTCATGAGTTTTGGGCGGGAACTGAAAGAAGATGTTGTGCTGTGCAGCTTTATTTTCTAAAAATATGTAAAATTACTCTAACATAAACAATAGTTGCAGGATATTGATAGTTTTTGAGTAGTAATTATGTGTTTTGTGAGAAATGTGAACTGTATAGTCAAATGTGGCCTTTTGAGTTGTCACAAGAACTCCGTTGAATGGCACCAGCTGATAACCTACAGTTCAGCTGTGCTATACAGATAGGCTTAAGAAAAAGAAGAAACTACATTGTAATCTACGATCTGGCTTAAAGGCCAAGCTGCCATGCCATAAACAAAATTTTTAAAATTCAGCTCATTGACAGTGAAGAATTATGTAGAGGTGTGGTGCTACCACCGTTTTCGGCCTCTAGTTCTTCTTCTTCAGCTAATCTTTGTCTATCCATCCGGCCCCTACCGGCAACCCGTGTAGGTCCATTAGGCTGGAGGACATTCTACGCTACGTCTACCGCGCGAGATACGGTTTCCACTCCAGAGGTTTAATTCTGCTATTACTATCTCGTCCAATTCAAAGGACACTATCATCTCAATCGTAAGTTTGCCTGATTTCGGTATTCTGTTAATTCCAATGGCGAGTCCGTGGCACGTCACTCTATCTTTATAAGTGAAAACTCGTGAAATAAATGTTTAAAATTTTGGTACTTTTCAGTATTCATTTCGGTTAATGCGCTTTCTGCTACTGGGAAAATATTTTTTTTTCAACTATTACACCGTTGGGATGATATCTGGAAGATATTGTGTATTTAGTAGAATACGAATTTTTGACAGAATCGCAATGGAATCGTACTTTGAATATCATCGCAACGCCGAGATATTGCGAGAGCAAAATTGGGCGCCTCGACTCGTTAATTCATTGGCCATTAGTCTTGTGACGGAAGTGATTGGTCTACTACTAATTTTCATAGGGCAACGGACAGTCAAATCAACTGAGGTGCTTCTTATAAGCCTACAAAACGTCGCAGCCTCAAAAATTCCTACGAGCGTACTTGCTTAAGGCGTCATAGATAGGTACAAGTAAAAATAATCAAATAACGCATTAATTATTGTTTGACAATTACAATTATTTCTCTCATGATATTTTAAAAGCTAGATGATAAGATGTCATTTTAGGGACCGTTCTTTTATATAAAATACTAGGAAATGCCCGTGACTTCATCCACGCTTTACTTGAAATTACCGGGACATAAAGTATCGTAGAATTTAAAAAAAGAATGTAAGCTATCGTTTTAGTGGAAACTGTGTCAGAATAAGCTAATGCATCTGAACAACTTCAAATCACTCCTGGGAAAATTCCCAGGGTGAAAAGTAGCGCAGATTTTAAGTCTAAAAATTTGCTGTCGATCAGCGAAAACCGCAGTGAAATTGGCCCAGTAGTTTTTACGTGAATCGGGATTCACGTTTCGAGAACATTTGTTCGGGAACAAACAGACAAACCGACAAACAAATAGATAAGAAATTTAAAAAATGCATCGTGTTCTCCATCGTTTATATAGTATATCCAGTTGGTTTTTTTAATAGCTTTAATGTACAGACACAATATGTTTAGAATTTTATAATATTATAGATCAGCTGTTTACCGTTGCAGTTTTCTCCATGGAAGTCTTGACTTCGGCAGCCATTTTGTCTAGCTCGGCCTGTACCCCAGCTCTTGATTTCCCTCGTATCGTCGCCAAACAGTCCGCAGCGGAATCAACATCGTCTGAAAGGACGAATAAATTTCTTATTGAAAAATCTTCTACAACGTTATTCACTACGAAACCAATTAATTCACTTATAACCTATAACATAAGTATGTACAGTATGTAAAAACATATTAGTTAAAGATTAAAATCATATAAGTAACTAGAATATACTCGCGACTTCGTCCACACTTATCTTGAAGTTAATTTTAAGCCGGTTGCAAGGGTTGATTCGATGTATTAATATATGGATTAAACATAATTATTGGATTGTTTACCCTTAGTCAGATAATATATAGGAGACTCAGGCATAAAGTAGAATAAGATAGCGAAGGCAGCTACGAAGGCGAGTCCCACGTAGGCTATCACATAATACGTCGTGAAAGGCCCCACCACATACACTAGGAGGAAGCCGATTACCACGAAGACCTGGAGGAACGACCCTAGGGCGCCTCTGACTTCATCCTGAAATCATATACAAAAAAAATGGTTACTATGAACTCTCTCTCTCTATCTCTTTTACTTCACCTTCTCCCAATCATCCACCAGAAGCCACGGACGGCTAAAGCCCAGGATGGCCACCGAACGCCAATGAATCGCCGACCAAGCCGCAGAAGTTGCTAGCGCACAACCCGCGTAAGCCATCGGACGCTGTAAATTGGCCAGCGTAAGCTACTCCGAAGCCATGCGGAGAAGGCTCCAGCAGCTCCAAACCCAGTTACACGTGAGTAAGTTGCCCATTGAGCTACAGCCGGGATAAGAGGTAAAACCTCGAGGCCCGGACCTCCTCATTCTGATAAAGAGGAAGAAGACCCTAAGAAAACTAGTAATTTAGAGTCAGCACAATATGTAGACTCTGTCTCACGAAATAAGTCCTGCAAACGCGGCGCTACGGAATGTTAGAAAGATAAACTTTTAGAAGAGTTTTGATTTAATAGTAATTAGTAAATAGAATAATAATATTGCGGCGAGCTGTGATGGAACGATCTAATTGGTTTAAGGAGTTTCAGAAAAATGTTCTAGAACCCATAATTTCGATTTTCTTTTCGTTCCTATTCTTTTATATACTGTCTATCCCTTTCTAAAATGTATCTCTCCTTGCCTTTTTCTTTCATAATCTTCTACATATTTCTGAAACTCTTTAGACCAACTAGCTTGGTATATCATCGCTCGCTACACTACCCCTCCTAAAACGGTTCGGAACAATACCTATAATGTAACATTTACAGTAAAACAATAAAAACAACATTACAATGTGGCTGGGCTAATTTGTGTGATTGGTTCTATTTTATGTCGTGCGTCTTTCTCTTAAGACGCACTCAAATCTGTATTTTTGGGCGCTCTCGTTGCTATTCAATAAGAAATACTTAGTCGTTGTCAATCCGTTCGTTTCGCTGCCTTATGCTAGTTACTAATATGTGTTCGTTGTTCTTATTACTTACTAGGATATGCCCACGACTTCGTCCACGCTTGACTTGAAATTCCCGGAGGATTCCCGGGACCCAAAATACAGACAAGAAATTTTAAAAAATACATTGTGTTCTCCATCGTTTATATAGTCTGTTCCAGTTGTTTTTTTAAATAGCTTCAATGTACAGACACGGCATTTTTAGAATTTTATAATAATATGTATGTTTATAGTTTCTTATTTACTTATTTCTAACAACTTTCCTAACATCTATTAGTTAAGTAAGCATTTTAACTTTTATTTCTTACTACATATAACTCAATGCTTATTACTGATTTGGAACTTTCCAATTTCAGAGTTAACATTTTTACTAGGCTATTCTAATTCATAGTATTTATCTTCCATGGTATGTGTTAAAATTACTGTTCTTACCGTAGCGATTTCGGCGCAGTACATCGGTGATACTGTAAACAGCATGCCCACAGCCAGACCCCAGAATATCCTCCCGGCGTAAATGATCCCTACATTCGTTGCGAAAGCAATCAGCACCCAACCGACGAGGAGTGGTATTACAGAACTGAGTAGACCCCATTTTCTTCCTATTTTCGATGCTGCGAACCCTCCAAAAAATGGACCTACGACGGAAAAAGAACGTTTTACAATACAATCATTATTATAGGGATGAGACTTCAGTAAGGTCGCCTACCCTTTTTTATGTTATAAATTTTAACCAAAATTCATACATTACAATTTCAATGTTTTTTATAAACATCTAAGTTCCACTCTAGAATATTTTTCGAAGACTATACATACAAGTTAAAAAAATATTTTATTACCACCATTACATAAGTGTCGAATGTTCAAAATACTATAAAATCGAATAAGTAATAATAAATAAAATCTTTATTTCATAGCCATTACAACATAATTGTGTTACAAGAAAAAGGTACAAAAAAGACAGAATTGTCCAAAGAAAAGCAAGTTGTGAAGTCAGGTGGTTGCCAGGACCCCGCACTAGGATCAAACCCTAGTATACTACTACTACTACTATTACTACTACTATTACTACCACACTACTACTACTACTACCACCACTACTACTAATACTACTACTACTACTACTACTACTACTACTACTACTACTACTACTACTACTAGTAGTATATGTATTTACTTAACAAACCATAAACTATGAAAGGTTCTCTAGAGGTGAGAAATATCCACTGTTTTCGTCTCTCAGCTACAGAATCATAAAAAAATTAATCAAATATTTTACCCAATATTCAACCAAAAATCTATTCAACGCATATTGATCAAATTAGATTTCGTTAGACATATTCTTGAAGCTCAGCCGCGGCCTCAATTTTTTTTTAAAACGCTGAAAATCAAGTTTAAGGCAATCTTAAAAATTTTATTTAAAAAAAAAATATTTTAAAATTCTTACTATCGCTCAAAAAAATATTTTAAAAAAATTATTGGTGCTATCACAAGGCCATTTCATTTGATATCTTATTTGAATATATTTCTCAACCATCATTCAATCGGTTTTCATATTTCCTTTAAGTACTTAATAAAATATGAGTATACCACCTTCGACTCATTCAAACTGTATTATTTCTGCCTCGTTTTGTCTGGAAGAGATCGCTTTTTAGCGATTAGACCACCCATTAGGCACATTTAAAATTATTTTTAGGCTATAAAAGCTGATATACATTGACCCAACTACTGACTTGGGGAACGGACTGACTTCAAAATATTGACATGGTATCATTGTACCGATTTCAAACCTATTTACACGTTGCCAGTATGAAGTTAGCACTGACTTCCTTCGAATTTGAAGTCAGTGAATGGAGGAATGTAAATCAGCTTTAAATTTTTTGTCCCTCTACACAAGTGGCACCAGCGCTAAATAAAAATAAAGATAATAGACATATAGTTACGCTAGAAGGTTACCATACATTTTCATTTTATTCGTTTAGCGCTAACGCAACTTGTTTAGGGGGGCTGTTATAGTATACAATAAAAAGTTATCTATCTATCTATAATAAGACAATGGAAACTTACCGAATATAGCACCAATCGTCAATAGCGAGGCTATCCAAGATATCTCGTCGTCTGTGACCTTGTATTCAAGTGGTGATAGGCTGGTGTCGTTGAGTTTTATGTTTACCGGTGACGTCCATCCCATAGAATACCCCGTGCATGTTATTGCGATGTTCGCTGGAACAATAATTTTGACGTTATTGTTTTATTATTTACAACATATTTTTATAAGTATTTACGACAGGTGCCACATATATTGTTTTTAACAATTATAAAATTACATATACAATCGAATACAATGGAAGAAAACTTAGCTTATTTGTATTGTATTCTACCATTTCTACCCATACTCCCTCAAGACTATAAGTAGCATACTGAGCCTAGATTACTGTCTTCTATGGGTAAGGTGCTCAGAAGGCTGGCTACGTTTCCTCGCTGGTTCGCCATACTGATCCGTTGGCCGAGGTAAGCACCAGCCCTCTGATCACCTGAAGAGTCAATGATTCGTTTCAATAAATTTTGGTAGAGGCTCATGGCCGGCCTCAGGACCCTACGGTCGAAGCGTCTCGAAAGCAAACGGCGCAAACATATAACTCTCACTGAGGGTTGCATATTTGCGCCGCTTGAGTGATTCAGCTGTTTCCGTTACGACATATAATATATATATAAAATCTTAAAAATGGAATTACTTTATACATATTTACAAACGAAAAATGGAGTCTACGTCACTGCCAATGGGGAGCGTTTCAAAAATTTGGCCGCGTTTCTACGTTGTATGAAAAAGTTAATGCCTTGTCCAAAATAATGGCCAGCCTTTTGGTTACGCGAGACTTCTTTCAATCGTATTGAAAGGTCTTGGTAGAGTTGTTAAGCCTCGCGTCCCTACCGCCCCAGAGTCTCAATCCTGAAAGCCACTAATATGTATCTATTACCAATGGGTGCATATTTGCGGCGTTTCAGGCTTACCTGGTGTGTAGAAACTGCCCCAACACTCACGGCAGTGTCCGGAATATTTGATAATTTATTTGCCACTAAAACTATTATGTGAATTGATTATGAATATTTTACGAGGTTTATAATTATGAAATATTAATAACATGTCAATACAATTTCCGGTATGATTCTTGAGCGATGACCTTGGCTTGCTGCGGTATGAGGTATTGTTCCTTTCGAGTAAAGAGACAAAAATAATATTGTCGATAAGCAGTCCATCGCCTAAGAGATGCCCAAAGAACATGCAAAGTGATCAAGTAGTAGAAAAGCAAACCCCAGGCTCCAGAATGCCTCCCCCCACCCCCTCTCCCGAAAGCAGCCGGGATTATATTATTTGACAGTAGGATGACGATAAGTCTTTAAGTTTTGACGGCCTCTGTGGTTGAGCGGGCTAAGCCTTTGTCCGCTTACCTCATTGCAATGCAGAGGCTCCGGGTTCGATTCCTGGTATAGTAAAGTTCGGAAACGTATTTTCTTCGTTATTTACTATGGTCTGGGTGTCTGGGATCGGCCCCAGAGTGGTCCGTTGTATATTACCCATAACACAAGCATAACTTGCTTAATTTGGGGATATACAGTGTGTGTGTTTGTCTGCCGATTTATTTATTATTTAAGTAATAATGTAATTCAGAATTTAAAACTTTGATATCGATGTCATAATAAATGAAAGATATACGTATGTTGTGTCCATTGTTATTATAGTAATAACAATAGTTTGTGCTTATAAATTTCTGCACTCAAGTCGGTTAGACAAAAATGGTATCTTGAAAACATAGTACTACATAAGATAAGTTTGTCCATTTTTTTGTTGAAAAATCTGCATGGAAAATAAATATTACATTATTAGTGTTTCGTCAAGTTTTCTTTTACATATCAACCCACACTACGAACATTTTCAGATAGATTAAATAGGAAGTGTAAACATTATATTGGTACTGCATATTGTGTTAGTACCCATATAAAATATTTGAGTTATATAATGAAAAATAGGACTTCTCTATTACTGCCTAGATATATTAGCAGAAGTAAGTATTTAGCATAAGGTTCTACTATATTTTGATACTTGTCATGTTCCTAATATGAATTTGCAAAAGTTTGTTGTATACATTTGGTATTCATGTGCCACGGGACCCATGCTATGATGATAAAGTATCTTTGTCTTGTTATCGAAACATTTCAGTCCGGGATGTTATGTAGCTCCGTAATCGATACTATCGGATATCCGAAATAAAATTATATCCGAAACCGTAACGGATTCTGTTATAAGTTTCGAATATAATTTAAAAAAAGGGTGGAGTCTAGAATTTAGAGACATTACCGCTCTTATTCATATTGAGTTAGAGTAAGTTTAAAAGCTTCTTTATGGTTCATAAAGAAGCCTTCAAACTTACTCTAACTCAATATGAATAAGAAGAAATTATAAAAACATGGATTATCTACTTTAGCGCCATCATTAAATTTAACCTTTTGTATGGCATTGAAGTGTGGCCTGTGCTTGAGCGATACAAGTAAGAACTACGGGTCACGGAAGTAAATATGCTGCGGTACACGTGTGGAGTCACGCAGAAATACCGCATCAGGAATTTCCCCATCCGCGACAGTCTTCACGTCCGTGACATAGCAGATAAATTGTATGAGAGTCGCTTACGATGGTTTGGCCACGTTTTACGGAGACCGGCCAGTTATGTGGGCAACAAACGTCTAGCCATGCCACCACCACCAAGCCAGGCCAGGTTCCAGCAGAAGAGTCAGGCCTAGAAGTACTGACTTGACGTCGTGATCCTTCACGATCTGTTTTGAGACCATTGTTGCGCATGTCAGCATTCAATATGTGGCAAATGATGTTGGTGTTGTATTAATTGAAACTATTTATATATAAGACTCATAATACTAAATTCTGTACAATATTGTTTTTTTGTCCAAATAAAGTCTCAGCAACAATGGTCTCAAAAGAAGGGATGCTGAACATCGCACAAGTGGAGCAGAAGAAGTAGGCAAGCAGACTCTAGGCTTCGAGGCGAAGAGTCCAAACGCATCTGGGATTTAACGCTCGGATTTTGGTGATGATCTACTTAACGCCATCTGTATCAAACTAAGTCAAAACAGAAACAAACGCCACGTCGATATAAGTTGACGTGGCATATTTGCTCTGAGTCGTATAAATATTATCCTAAGCTAAATATCACTTGTTTATTTAAGACTTAGCATCTCAAATTCTCATTCTCATTTACAAATAAGTACCGTCTTAGTTAGCCTCTTACTCAGTTTGTTTGTTCAATATTTAGAGAGATTTTCATTGTTTGTTTTCGAAAATAGTCTTTAGCACATGGATAATTGGATTATATTGTATCTACACAGCCATACATCAGCTGCCCCATTTAAACCTACATATAAAATTTTTAACATCTTTTCAAATTCATATTACGAATAAAATTTTATTTAACAAAAAAGAAAACGACTTCAATAATAACATAAAATTAGTATATATAAAGACTAGCTGCGCCCCGCGGTCCCGCTTGGTGATGGAAAATCGTTATATTTTGGATAATTCACACTATATCTTTATAAATTATAGCCTATGTGTTATTCTGATGTGTAAGCTATATTATTGTAGTTTCATCAAAATCCATTCAGTACTTTTTGCGTGAAAGAGTAACAAACATACTTACATCCATACATACATTCTTACAAACTTTCGCGTTTATAATATTAGAAGGATTTAGTATTTTGCAAATTCGTTGTTGTTTTTTAATGTTTTATTGGCTCCGACTTCAAGATGTTGTAGAAAATATTAATTTTTGCTTTTAAATTGTTTTTGAAGTCGGATTTTACTTTTTTACTTTTAATTACGCAAATACTTGAATAGTTTTAGAAAAAAAAAATGAATCACGTGGTATGTGCCTATAATATTCGAGGGTTGCACTCGATTTCCCTGGGATCCACTCATCATATCCTGACTTGGGGACAATGGGACTACGTCAGGAGTATACTCTTTTGAATAAGAAAAATAATTGAAAATCGGTCCACAATTGACGAAGAAATCTTATAACAATTATACATATAAAACATACAGTCGAATTAAGTACATCCTCCTTTTGGGTGTCCGTTATGAAACACATTGTTACGTGCCTATAATATTGGAGGGTTGTTCTCGATTTCCCTGGAATCCACTCATCGGATCCCGACTTGGTGACTATGGAACCACGTCAGGAGTGTACTGGTTCTAATTAAAAAAAAATGAAAATTGGTCCACAATTTTACTGAGAAATCGCGTAACAAACATAAAAAATACAGTCGAAATGAGAACCTCCTCCTTTTTGAAGTCGTTTAAAAATGGTCTTTAGCACGTGGAATATGTGTAATTTGATTATATTGTACCTACACATCAGTTGCCCCATTTTAAACCGAGTAATTAACAATTTTAATATATTTTCTCTTCGTCTTATTAAAAATAAAAACAGTCTATCCACCAGATTCCTCAAAAATCTATTTCTGAGGCTTCCAATAATACCCGTTTATGGTCATACACACACATATTATGTGTTTACCACTAGTAACATCAGCTCGCCTTCGAGAATTGCAAGAATTTTATTAGGTTTTGAAATGTTAACTGAATGATATGTCATGTAGAAACTGTTGCCATCCTAAAATATATGGCAGCTAATATGTATTTATAGATGACATAAAAGTATAGTTGCAGTAATTACTCGTATAATAAGGCCATAATTTATCAGATTATATGAAACTACGTAAGTAATTGTGTACGATGTATAACTTTGACAGTTGTGAAAATAAGTAGTTGCGTTGTTATAAAAAAAAAAAACTCAAATGTGTGCGTCTCGGGACGCCCGACAGAAGTGATAACTTAAACTAATCTAAGTTGAACTATTTAATATTGAAATTGTTTAACTTGAGAAAAGCTTAGGTTATTACTTATATTTTATGTATATAGCGCGTGGGTTAGAGTAAGAGAGGAGGAGCCTGCCTACCGCTGACGTATGCGTGAGAGAAAGGGAAGCCAGACAGACTGGCGCCGTAACACGGTACGTAACGGAGCGGTTTACCCTCGCATAAGAAGTTATCACTTCCAAAACCTTGTTCCCGCAAACATTCCCTGTTTTAAGACAGCGTCACTTGAGATACCGACTGCTTTCAGAAGTCGGTGGGTGGTGGTGGTTTTGGCAAAAATATTATAAAAATAGCTATTATTTGTTGGAAACGATTTATTCGACCGTGATTTGTGTACCTGTAAAGGTTAAAGTGTAGTATAAAATTGACGATTGAAATTGTTTAGATGTGGAAAGTGAAATAAAGTGTTGAAATCGTGCATTGTATTTTTCTGATGTTCGGCGTCCCACACTACATATATACCGACACTACATTTAGCAAACACGGCCATAAATTGGGATGATTTATGGAGCAATGTGGAGCCCAACCCGAGTCTTCGTGTTAACATAGTTAAATAATAATAGCATAGCTAGACAGCTTGCCAAACGAAGTGTTCAAATTGATTTTAATAAAAAAAATTACATAACCTTCAATTTTTTGAAAACTCATTAAAGTAAGTTTCAACTGATAGGTAGTTTTTAACACGGAGACTATATTATATTTTTTATGCATAATTTAAAAAAATATTAGCATTCTGCATTATTTCTCTATATAAACTATAAGTGTACGAAATTTCATACTCTTCCGTCCGCGCAATTTTCGTAAAAAGGGATACAAAGTTTTTGCTTCACATATTAATACAATGATAAAAATGATTCGTAGAAACGTATGCGCATAACATAACAACAACTTTATCGATTTTGATAGCTTTTTTTGGGTGTTTGTCCCCGGATTATTTAGATTCACAAGTGGAACCGGTAGGTTGCAGTGGGATCGGGTTCTAGGATCCTCCTAATCTCCTGAAACCATTTTGATGTTTTTCTTGTGTATTTGAGTGGGTCCCCAGATGGTTTAGATGCACAATTGGGAGGGTAGGTGGCGCTAGGAGCGATTCCTAGATTTTCTTTTTTCAGGGCAGGATAATGTCTGCCGGTACCTCTAGTATTATATAAAAAAATATAGCTAAGTTATTATGTAAGTAAAATGGAACTATTTACTTCCTAGAATTTGACTGCTGGCAACGCCCCTAGATTTCCCTCTCAGATGGGCTATTTATATGTTTGCCTGCTTTTGGCAATAATATACATGATTTATTTATTTATTTTTTTAATTTATTTAATTTGTTTGGGAAACATACAATAATTAATATTCTAATATATAAAACACAAAATTAATACACATATCAATCAAGTTTTCACTAAAAAATAATTTATATAAAAATAAAAAAATTTGGCTCAAATAGTTAATTACAAAAAAATACAATTATACGAAAATTACATAAAATGTCTATTTAATTTACAATAGAAATTACAAAACCGAAAAAAAGTCACAGTAATTACTAATAAAATAGAGATATAAAAAAGGAAAGAATGAAAAAAAAAGTTTGTCATTATTCAAAAAATTCTAAGTAATTGGATCATTCTAAATTACAACAATTCATTCAACAATCATTATTTTATTACCAAAAGAATTAATTGCCAAGACAAATATATTTTATTATTATAATACCTACTTACTTGCTTTAAGAAAAAGAGGTAGCGTAACCAATTCCGCAATAAAAAGGCTATAAAGAATTTTATTATGTTATTTTCTTAACTTTTCGCGACTAGTATACATAATAAAATTACGTTTTAACTGCCAACTTGTTCATTTTGATCAAAATGAACAAGTTGGCGGTACTTTTCATTAGCCGTAATCACGGAAAACAAAGATGTCAAGTGGCAATGAGTATTATTGTTAAAGTTTTATGTAGCCTACCGCCAACTAGGCTAAATAAAACTTTAACAATACTCAACTGATGAGATATCCGCCCACATCTTATCAATTCGCAAAGTGGACTACTTATGGACAAGTAAGTGGTCAACGGGTCATTATACAATAGACGGTCCAGATTCATATTTCCGCAGTGTATTGTTGTAGTCAACAAACGCCACATATGGTCCCTACCTCGAACAACGAATCAGTATGGCAATCCAGAGAGGAAACTTAGCCAGCATTCTTAACCTTACCCATAGAAAACGGTGACCTAGGCTTATTCTATACTATAGTATTCTACTTGAGGGTTTATATATATGGAATAAAATAACTAGGTTAAGTTTTCTTTTATTAAATTATTTAATTACTAGCTGATGCCCGCGACTTCGTTCTCGTGGTGCGGTTTTTTTAACTATCCCACGGGAACTCTTTAATTTTTCACCTTTGCAGCTACACGAAAATGGTCTGGGGAGACTATTCATAATTTTTCGTGAAATTTTGATTCCCAATTCACAGATTTAAAAAAAATGTACAGTTGGCAAGAGAATGGTCGTCGTAAACAAAAACTTTTTTTTATTGCAAATGGATCCTGTTTCTGATACTGATCCAAAAGTTTTATGGGACCAATCCGGGTTGGAGTACTAAAAAAGTCAGAAAACGCAAAAATCTTTTCGCATACATCTTTAGAGAAGCCCAACATACTTTTTTATTTATCAAATCTATTTGTTGACTGAATAAAAAGTTAAAATTGAAAAAAAAACAAATTTCAAACTGGTTACTGTTTTATTTCCAAACAAAAACCAATCTTGATAGTTTGTTGCGTCAGAAAAGCTCTGTGTGATTTTTTTTCAATCTCACATTTTGGAAGCAATCTTTATTCTTCGGCCATTTTTACAAACAGACGTGAGAGAGACATCTTCTTTACATAGTATAAAACAGTCTTTTTCTGCATCTGTCTGCCTCCCTGTATATTCGCTAACTCCTAATAAACCGCGCAACGGATTTCAAGCGGTTTTCACCATCAGTTTTCGTGGACCCCAGATTGACAGCGCGTTCCACTAGTAGCTCACAACGCCCAAAATGCTCCGTTAGCCGTTCCACAAAATGACCGCGGTTATTGTGGTCGTGGCGAAAACGTCACTAATGACGTCATAATTTTCGATCACACAACAACGACCCATGTCAAAAGGTGGGTCGAATAACCGTTCCACTTGGGTTTACGTTTGTAACGCCGGCAAGCAAGTGGAACGGGTAATTTCGCGGTCGTGAAAGTGGTCGTTGTGAGTCTCTAATGGAATGTAGCCTGAATATTGTGTAATTGATATGACGTACTGACCATTGTTTACTAGAATCACGTAATTTGACATTCACGCTCTGCTGCCATCATGACAGCTTTGAGTAATTATCAAAACATGTATGATTGTATCTAATAAGCCATTTACACAAATCATAGCAATTGTAGATCGATTTTTTGTCATTATTTTCAAAACAAAAAAAAAAACCTAAGGTTTTTTTTTTACTTTTATTTATTGCTAGAGGAAAGCAGAGAGGCTGACTGCCTATCTGATGGAAAGTGGTTATAGTCATCTATGGACATTTGCAACACCAGAGATGCTACCATCGTGCTGCCAGCCAAGGTGAGACTGTTATGGCGAGCTGAGTTTGTATGATGTATGATGTAGGTGAGGTGGTATGCGATGCGGACACATATTACAAAAATACATACAATACATTCTAATTTTTTCACGTCCCATAGACGGAAAGTATGTTTGAAGTTATCATAGGGATGAAAACTGTACTTTTCGTCCCTGGGAAACGATTTTCCCTGCTGTCAAAATATTAAAAAATACGCGAGATATCTCTTTTGACTTTCCCCCTTGCGCGGTCTATGGTCCTCAATCAGATTTCTTTACATTAAAAAAAATTGTGAAAGGCTTACTTAAGAACTTGAACTAAGTATAACACCTTGGCTACGCTCGTGCACCAAACCATATCGTGCTTAAACAGGGCACTTTCATCCCTCGTGTAACAATCTATTATTATTGCGAAGCTGGCAAATGTGCAGACGGCCTATCTAATGGAAAGTGGTTACCGTCGCCTATAAATATTTGCAACACCAGGAGCGAAGCTAACGCGTTATTACACGTTGCCAGCTGTTAAGATGGTAGAGGAGGGGTGGAATAAAGATAGGATAGAGGAATCAGACAGGAGGAATGGTATAGAGGGGATATGAAGTCAAAGCGAAATGGACCTTCGGATATCTCAAAAAATTAACGCGAGATCTTATCAACTTACGGTCTTAAAAATATTGAGTTAGAGTAAGTTTGAGCGCTACTTTACGAACCCTAAAGAAGCGTTCAAACTTACTCTAACTCAATATGAATAAGACCGTTATTTTTGTAATACCCTGCTAGAAATGATCTTAATTACTTTTTTAGTAGTTTAAATATGTAAACTACTACAAGATATTAAGATGTTATGGATTGAATTGTAATAGATCTTAATTCAGATCACAGAAAAGTCTTGTACTGCTGACATTAGCAAATTGTCTTGCTTTGACATCATAAACAGTACATCTTTTCACGTTGGTGGGGGTTGCTGTTAATGCATAAAACCTCCATGTTACACTTTTCGAACATTATTATGGGCTATTTAACTCACATTACTCGTACAAACTTATCACGTCATAAGTATGTACGCACTTACAAGATCTACAAGGCTGCGAAGTTTTGCATGATAATAAAAAGTATCTGAGTTGATTTGAATGTCTGCTATTGAACAAACAGTTAACCAGTTTTTTATATTGTGTTTAGTAAATAATGAAGTTGTTAACCTTATGTAAACAATAAATATTGTGTTAAAGTAAATGATGACACAATTTTAATGCCCTTTTGAAATGTATAACAATCACTACAATTGTTTGAAAGATTTTTTTTCTTTTGAAGTAGGTAATAGTTTCCTTTGGAAATATGAACAATGAAATTACTTCACGATTATCTTATTACAGTCTTGCTAGGCGTTACCCTTGACTTGACCGCTTTTTTACACTGTACCCAAAAAGTACATTCTCCTTTACCTTCAGGAAGAAAAACGTCATACTAAAAGTCTTAGGGTCAATTTTTAAATCATCAAATAAACAATCAATAAGATAGGGTTTATTCGACAGATAAAATAAAATTGAATTTTTCAATCGTCAGTTATTGTCGTAATCGTCGCTTTATCCGACGAATAACTGGACTTCTAGAGGAATAACTTTATCTTTCTTTGAGGGATAGATAATTGTTATTCAACGGATACTTTCTAAACTTTTTTGATTTTGCATAATTACGAAAATTAAATACGACATTATTATGAATATTTTTGATAGTATAGAGATGATGTGGCAATAGTAGACAATCGCTGTATCCGATCATACTCGATAAGATGAATCGATACACGTTGTTATGCGCAATAATCATACAAGCATGAATTACATTTTTTTAATCATAAAGTTAACAAAATATTTATACTGTTTATTCTATGTAGGTATATATTATTATTTACAAATTGAACAGTTTTTAAATTAAATTCACAATATATTCGGGTCTTTTAGTATTACGCCAAAAGGAAGGTATTCACTGAAAATCAGCGTTATGTCGGATGTTATACCGGCACAGCAGTAAGCTGAGTGCAAGCCTTGTTTACTGAAAATGCGGTGTAAAATTCTCAAAATATATTTTTATTTTTGAGATACATGTCAGCAATGTAAATAGGTCGCTATTTCTTCAAATAATTTTTTTCTTTCTTTCTTTCATGATTTGGCAATTCATGAAGAAATTCTTATAAACGAAATTATCAATCCATTCGAGAGGAAAATTAGTATTGTAAGATCCACGCCAGATTATTTCATTAGATGGGATTCAAAAGAATCCCATTGTCGATTCCGACTATCAAGAGTCTGTGCAATATTTACTACCTATGATCATAGATAAAATCAAACACAAAACACAAAGGTAAGGCTAAGCAGATAAAATAATTCCCAATTTCACGTTCTAAAATTGTTTGCCCTAATTCAATTCCTCAAATAAAAATCATTTACCAAAATTGCGCTAAAGTCCTCAATCTGAAGACCCTGACTGACATTGTCACTTTTATCGAATTTGAGGATTGAATTATATGGAAATTTTCTATCCTGCTCTAACGAGTGTTTAATCAGTATATTCGTTTCACCTCCCTGAAGTTAGCATTGTGTCAACCAATCAAATGATCGTATGGCTATTCGTCAGCTAAATATCAATTGATAACTTTATTCCTTAGGCAGTTATTAAACTATTTATTCGACTATTGAAAAATCGGCCCTAAGTATGAATTTTTATATCTCTATTATGAGGAAATATGTCAATACAAATATCTATCCGCAATTTCAACCTAGTTCTACTAGCAGTTCATCCTAATCGCCCGCTACCTTCTGTTCGCTGAGATAGATCACTGTGGGCAACTGGAACCCTCACTCATCGTGCGAAACACAAAATTTCACGCCGATATTCTGTATGAGCGTGGTCACACTGATCGAAACTACCTAGCGAGCTAAAATCCAGATGACAATTCCAGCATTACTCTACCACATCGTAATTGTCTTGATGTTTGTCATTCTTGAAATGTCTTTCAAAGTTACTCCTCTATAGATGGTAAGGCCAGGTTTTACGTAAACCAATAAATTATGAGAGAAACAATATATTGTTACAACCTAGGTGCCGACAAAGACAAATTCACACCTGACTACCCGTCAGGTGTGAATTTAGAAACACATTTTATTACCTTTTCGGCATTTGGACTTTTTTGTTTACTTTGTGTTTAAAAAAACAGCCCAACGTGTATTGTAATCTTTTACGGCCTATTGTTGTATTGTGATCACTGCCAGGAATCTCGGATTTAAAAGTACAAACTGATTCTCAGAAATTCGGTCCTCGGCCAGGCAGACATATTGCATCCGTGCAGTATAAAGTAAGGCCCTAATAGAGTGATGAGGCAGTCGAGCGATAACCACAAACGAAGCAAGACTTGTGTACATTCGGTAATCTATTTAGTGGCAAACTTTGTGCGTGTATTTGAATTACGATCTCCTGCATTACGTATGGGCTTATTGCGTTCGGTTATATTTGTACCTGTGTTATATGTGTTTGTATGGTTCTAATAAACTCTATAATAATTCCAACGGCATTTTAATTCGAGTCCTGCAACTCGTAACAATATATTATGTACTGTGCCCGCGACTTGTCAGCGTGGAATTTTTTCTCTGAAACCTAAATAAAGTTACTCCTTATAACATCTCCTATATGCCAGTGAAAGTCCTGTTAAAATCGGTCCAGCTGTTTCAGAGATTAGCCGGAACATCCAGATAGAAGACAAAAATTCTAAAAATTGCATTTTCGGAATTTCTTGGTCCGAATTACCACCCCTCTTGATTTTTTTCACTTTTTTATTTTGACATTACAAACAGACGCTTCAATTTTTATTTATCTATATAGATGTCTAGTATGGAGAGGGTAGAGGTAAGGAGAATCATTTCATATGGGAGAAAAGTTGAAAAAGTGTCCAGCTGTATACTATAAATAAGAGATGGTTCTTCTTAACTCTAGTCTCCATAACGTCTAGATATAATGTTACTGCCAGGTCTCGGCGACGGGGTGAGCCCAAGAATTGCTAGCATGACGTCGTGAATTCGTGAGGTTAACGTGCATAGTACTAATGGTTACGATTGGGTTGCTAAATCATTTATTTTTTGTAATAAATGAAAAGATTGTATATAAGTTTAATAACAAACAATATTTTTTCGTTATAATGGCATTCGTATAAGCTGTGTGTCATGAAGCTACGATTAATGAGTTGTGAGAAATTACCACAGTGACGTCACACGCGCTCGGGTTTATTCGGGGATTGTCGGCGTGTTTGCGGTACTCGGGTACTTCGGGTTCAAAAAGTTCTTTTTAATTTGATATAATTTTTTTATTGTAGCGCAAAAAAGTTTAATGTAAATAGTTTGTTATAAAACTTATATATGATCTTTACATTTATTATTAAAAATGATTCAACAACCCAATTATGGATTTCGAATATCACGCGAAGTAGAAAGAAAAACAAGGATTTGACGCGAATGCAATGATAAATGTTTCGAATATATGATCTAAGGATAATACACCAGCGTGTGAGTTCCGATAAGATCCTATCTACTATCTAAGTTATCTCGACTATCCGTGTTAGGTATCGATTAATTCGATGTTGCCCACAAATTATTACAAGTGAAAATGCAGATTTAAAAAAATCTTTAACCATTGATCTTTCTCGGTATTGATCGAGTTTTTAATTACATTCAATTTAATTAAAATACTAACAAAATAAAAATGTTACCTATTTTTAAATACATTTTGTCAAAAGTATCGGGAATGGATGATTTGTTAATGGCCCCAAATTAATTTTTTTGTTTTTGTCTTGTTGTTAGATTAGCACAACTGTTTTTTTTATTTTGGCGCGGAGTTTGAGTTTCATCGTTCATTTAGATTAAATACAGTGCTATTTTTAGTTAGATCATATCTAGTGTGTATTGCCAATTTCACAATGGACAAAAACATTGAACAAAGAGTTTGTCTTAAATTTTGAATCGCTAATTGTATTTCGTGTTCGGAGACATTGAAAATGTTACAGAAGGCCTACGGTGAATCGACTTTATCAAAAACACTTGCTTATGGTAACCATTCTTTTTAATGCGATCCTGCGACTACAATACTTTCCACTCATAAGGAAAATTTCTATTATTAACATGTTTCCCAAACCAGGAAAGCCTCCTACTGAGATTAAATCATATAGACCAATAAGCCTTCTACCTATACTGTCAAAGTTACTGGAGAAAATAATATTACAGCGTATTCTGCCCGTTCTGGAAGAACAAAAGATTATACCAGACCACCAATTTGGTTTTCGAGCTCAACATGGCACAATTGAACAAATACATCGTGTAGCCTGCACTATACGGCAAGCTCTAGAGAGGAAGCAATACTGTTCTGCCGCATTTCTCGACATACAACAGGCATTCGATCGTGTATTGTATGGCATAAGGGTTTATTGTGCAAACTTAAACTCTGCTTACCACACCCAGTTTACACGCTCCTTAAATCATATTTAAACCATAGATTTTTTCAAGTCAAAGTTGAGAGTCGTTTATCGTCCGTCTCTATATTCTATTGAGGCTGGCCTCAAGGTTCAGTATTGGGCCCTGTACTGTACACAGTCTATAAAGCTGACTTACCATCTATAGGTAGAATAATACCTGCCACCTATGCTGATGACACAGCTGTACTTTCTTGCAATGAAGATTCCAATGCTGCTTCATTGAAGCTTCAAGAAGAGCTCGTTAAAATCGACATATGGCTGAAAAAGTGGAGAATTAAAGCGAGTGCTACTAAATCAACCCTGACACGTGATCATATTCACTCTGACACGTTGTGACTGTCCTCCCGTCACTCTGGATGGCAACATGCTACCTAAAGAGATATCCGTTAAATACCTAGGAATGCACTTAGACCACCGGCTCACCTGGAGTAATTATACAAAAGCTAAAACAAAACAGGCGAATATAAGATTAAAAATATGTATTGGCTAATTGGCAGACAGTCATCACTAAGTCTAGAAAATAAGGTTCTTATATATAAATCAGTCATTAAACCAATATGGACTTATGGCATTGAGCTTTGAGGCTCCGCAAGTCATTCAAATATAGAAATCCTCCTGCGTTTTCAGTCCGCAATAAATCTTTGATGACACTAAGCTGTGCACCATAGTACACAAAGAACACAGTAGTACACGATTACCTTGAAATACCTACGGTGAAGGAGGAGATAGAAAGGTCACTTGTGGCCTATAAACAGAGGCTCGAGCGTCATAAAAACCCATTAGCTGCACAAGTTGTTGACACCAAACAATATGTGTATCGTCTAAAAAGGACACGCCTAGCAACTATTTAAGTTCATAATATGAGTTGACACATAGAATGTGCCAATCTTACAACGTCATCAATAAGATAATATCTGATTATAGCTTTTGGCTGATGACAGATAGAGATGAAAAGAAAAAAAACTTGCTTATGAGTGGTACAAAGCGTTCAAAAGCAGTCGAAATATGCTGGAAAATTTGCCTCACCCTGGTAGGCCATCAACGTCTTCAACTGAAGTTAACATCTCAAAAGTGAAGGAAATAGTGACTGCAAATCCTCATTCAAGTTTGAGCGAAATAGCCGCTGAACTTTCAGTGTCTCACGAGTCGATCCCTATCATTTTAAATAATCACTTGGGTATGAAACATGTTACTGCTCGGCTAGTCCCAAAAGACCTGAATTTTGTCCAAAAACTCAATCGCATAAGAGTCGCTGAAGACATGCTAGAACGAGTCAACATTCGTGAAACGCAATGTTACTGGTGACGAGACGTGGGTTTACGAGTTTGTCATGCAAACTAGTCAACAAGCTTCGGAGTGACGCCTTCCAACTGTCCCGAAACCAAAAAAACCATGCCAAAGTCGACCAAAAGTCAAGTCATGTTGACTATTTTCTTTGACTATCGCGGTGTTGTGGAATTGGATTTCTTACCGGAAGGTCAAACGGTAAAAAAAGTATATTATTTGAGCGTTATGCGGCGTTTAAGAGAGCAAATTGGACGAAAAAGGACAGGTTTGTGGAAAGAAAATTCTTGGATTTTGTACCACGATAATGCACAAGGACATTATTGTGAACGAATTTTTCACCAAAAACTCAACAAATATCATCGAGCAACCACCTTATTTACTAGATATAGCTCCAGCCGACTTCTTTCTTTTTCCTAAACTCAAATTACCACTTCGGTGGCACCCGTTTTGGTTCGGTAGAAGACATAAAGGAGAATTCTCGACGAGAACTAAACTCAATTCCGGAAAAAACGTTTAAAAAATGTTTTACTGATTGGATTATTCGTTGGCGTAAGTGTGTCGTTTCTGAAGGAGCATACTTTGAAGGTGATAAAATAAATTTGAATGAATAACTAACATTTTGTGTATTATTGATCTGTTCTCGGTACTTTTTTGACAGAGTAGTACTATCAGTGCTAGCAAAACTTCATTCGTATTGATGTCAACGACGTATTTGTTATGCTGGGACTTCATGTGGGTTAGTGTTAAAGATTTAGGCCGTTTATCGCAGATACGACGATGGGTTTAAGATGCAACATTTTTAATAAAGTTAAATATTAATTGGTAATGTTACATATATTAATTTACCTATTAATTTTTAATTTTGTATTATTAATATGTGACCGTAAAATTGTAAATATCGTTAGATTATAATCTATCTACTGTATGACAATTGAATGTATTATTTTTCGGTAGATTATAATCTATCGACGTGAAATCGTCAAGTTGTGAAATAGCATGCGATGGAACGTGCCTCGCGCGCTGATTGGTTGGTCTTACAGTAGGTCGTTTTGTGTTCATAGAGTTAGAAATAAAACACAGCTGTCAGTCAAATAAACTAAATGCATTAAAAAAATTGTGACATAAGTACGTATTTATTATTTAGTAGGTAATTAATAATTCTGACATAATGGTAAGATTTTTATATTTTTTTTATTAAAGTTTATGGTTGGCAACTAGGCTTATAAGCCATGAAAATTTTCTAATGTATTTTTTTATATAAAATTAATTTTGCGTGGTTATAAAAAAAACAATTAACTTAAGTACTTCGCCCTTCTGCAACCCCTATGTCTGGGAAACAATACACAGACTGAAGCTCACGACCACGACATGTTGTGACATTCGCTGACACGAGTTGTCAGCGAATGTCACAACCGATTTGTAATCATTTAAATAGTTATTAATGAATAAATGTCTGTTCTGGTCTTTGGTCTAAATTCTACACGGTTCCTAATAGTTCATCGTTCATAAACTACACAAGACTGCCAGATCACTGACTGGCGCGCTGAGCACTAACCGAGTGAGCTAATTAATTTAATGTTTGGAAATGTGAAACATTTCTTATATTGCAATGTAGAGAAACGGATCCTAATAATAGTAGTACACCATTCCTGAACTACACAAGACTAATTTTACCACAATATAAGAAGCCTTAGGTAAAATATATAACACAAATGATAGTGAGTAACGCAATGCAGAGTGACGATAAAGACCAAATAGATTATTGGAAAATAACCACACATAAAAATGTGCTGATAATTATAATTCGTTTAATGCAGTGATTAAGATTAAATGGCATATAATATAGATAATTCGTAATGGCACGTACACATAGGTTCAACGAAAGATAACACAGGTCCACAAAAAAAAAGTTGTGTGTGCTGGGTGTCAGACTGTGATTTTTGTCGGTTTTTTTGGGTTTCTTTTGGATTATTTACTCATTGACCTCCAGTTCTGACTTCTGATTCGTGTTCAGAGGGATAAAATACATCAGAAAATCGTTGTCTGACATCGGTGTCAGAGTGTGAGATGTGTGCTGGGGTACACACAACTTTTTTTTGTTTACCCGTTAGCGGTAGAGAAACTCCTTTAAAAATGTTCTTAATTTAATACTTTTTCTTTGTGTTTTACATAGTGACATTGTCAGTTGAAAAATTGAAAATTCTGAATAAACGTTTGCTAACTAAAACTTTTTAAAGTATATTTCA
Source organism: Dendrolimus houi (assembly GCA_039645545.1). NCBI lineage: Eukaryota > Metazoa > Arthropoda > Insecta > Lepidoptera > Lasiocampidae > Dendrolimus > Dendrolimus houi. The sequence continues at coordinate 11,081,528 of CM077139.1, forward strand.
TTTCATTCGCTATATTTTTGGTCCTTCGAGCCGGATTCCTCATGAACCAGTTATCGCCGAAAAGTATGGTGCTCACAAGGAGCGCGCACAAAAAGATGATTAAGGCGACATCCGAAGTCAGAACTGAAGAACTATCAAGGACGCCGATGAGACAAATGCGGAATCCGGGATCTTAAGGACACGTTCTCCTGGAACTAATGGGTACTCATCGGTACGTATTGTTAACTCCAAAGGTAACAGGACCTGTATAATCATTGTTTGTTGGCGTCCGCAGGCAATCCGCTACGTGGCAATAAAATCAAAGAGAATGGACCCATTCGACCAATCTAGGGAAAGTCTACTTAACGCCACCAAGGCAACCGAAATTCTTTAGCTAGCTTAAATTGCGCCTTAGTAAGAGCATTTAAAATATTAAGTTTATTTTGAAAAACGCGACTAAAGCTTACAAAATAAAAACTATTAAGATGTCAATAGTTTTTATTTTATCGCCCTGTTGCTGCTGACGCGACTGCAGCTTACACCCCTTGCCGTCATCGGCGGGTGCCTTAATCTACTCTCAAAGGACTCGCGACTTTTAAGATAAGTGATATGCGTTGTAGGCCTCGATAAGTTTCTTAGGGCTATGATAAGTTTATCTAATATTATTGTGATAGGAAAAAACCCAAATAAATATTGTAAGTGAGACCCGGGTGTTTTATTTCACTACAACTTCTAATCCCACGAGTAAAAAGTCACGGACAGAGATGGCTACTTCATGACATACCTACCTTTTCCGTAACAAGTAGTCATTGGTTATAATCATTTGAATTGTTTTCATAGCTACAGTTCAATGCTAGTAGGATAATTTGCGTATTCTTATCATGTTAATAAATAATATGTATCATTGAAGGTCATAGTTTAGAGATAATATTGATACTATCATATTGGAATTACTCATTATATAATAATTGATTATTTGCACGAAAATAAATTGCGTGTTCAAAAAATTACCTATTATTTGTTACGGTTCCGTAGACATTTTGGTAATAACAGAAGACTTATACAATTGTCACATTTATTTACTTCTCAGTACATATCAGGGGCGTGGATTTCATACAACTCGATTCCCCATAGCCTACTTTTAAGAAATTAGCGACTGGCGACCAAAAGGTCGCAAACGCCATGCATTCATCGGCGTTTATGCGTTCTGTTCAAATATTTTATTACTAGTGTCTCTATAAATTAACTAGTCACCAAAAGGTCGAAAGCACCATGAATTGATTGGCGCTTACGTTTTTTATTCGTGTATAATATATTATTATCTACTGTATTATAATATCTATTACCCTCGGCAGCTTTGCACAGGAATTGAATGGAATAGCAACAAATAATTCGATCGGACACCGGCTTTTGTTTCAAAATATGCGGTAAGATTGCAAAATTGAAAATACAAATTGTATTACAAAAATACATTGCGAGTGAGATGTTTTTATTTAAAAGTGTTAGTTTTATTTCTAAAAATATCACAAAGTTCAATATGCTGTGGTTCGCCATTACGGTATGTGTGTTTGTGAAATATTTTAGTTTTTTGTTTTCATTTGTTTATAGTGTTGTTGTTCACGGATTTTACTCAGATCTTTGTTCATTGCAGTAAGTTTTATTTGCCAAAATGGCTTTAATTCATTTGGAATGCTGCTTCACTCACTACTTGCTCAGCGGAAAAACTTCATTTTTGAAAATCAAAAACATTGTCATATGCGTGCGATATATTATAGTCTAATTGGATTTGTATCCAATATAAGCATAGATTATCACATAATCGATTACTTTTTAATTGAAGTAGATTCGTTAGATGGTTTTTGAATTATCTGTATTTTTGTCGAATTACGCAAAAATTTTTGATAGTGCGGCAGTTTTGATGGCAGCTTGTGGAAAAAAATTATATTAACATTGGTCCCCGAAAGAAGTTAAGTATACTGGGATAACAAGAAGTTGTAAACTGAATAAAATATTTTGTTCTACTTTCTATCCTCTGATTACAATTCAGTTCATCTGGGGTGGATTTTGCGCATGTCCAAAAAGGCTTTTTTCAAAGCCACTTTTATCATACATAAAAGTCACTATCATCAAATCCTGTGCTTTAGTGCTGATAGTAGGGTCTTAACACACAGTACATTGAATTTTTACAACAAGCGCTTGCATCATACGTTGTTTACTCAACTGGCTTACTTTAGCCGAAGTTCCACCCCGCGCCATACTGGTCTATATAAATTTGTCATGTACATACATATATACCGGTCTCGGCATGACGTGATCGGTGAACACGACTTTTTGTATTCTCCAGCTTCATGCCGAGACTCACTCGTTGGAAGGACTCATTTAGGTCGTTCAGCATTACAGTCAGCTCTTAGGTAGTCTCCAAAAAAATGACAATACCATCAGCGAAACGGAAGTGAGAGATACGCTCGCCGTTAATATTAACGCCCCATCCCTTCCAAACCAGACTTTTGAAAATATCCTACATTACGTTTGTGAACAGTTTCGGAGATATTCCAACCCCCTGTTTCACCCCGCGATGCAGATAGATGGATTCCATTCTCCGGTACTGGATTTGGACAGTCATTGTAGCAGCGTTATACAGGGATCTCAAGACCTCAACGTATCGCCAATCAATATGACATCGTTTTGCAGAGATTCCGGAACAGCCCAGGTCTCGATGGAGTTGAAGGCTTTCTAGTCTACAGATGCCATAAACAGCGGCAAATTATACTCCTCAGTCTTCTGTATAATATGCCGACCACTTTTTTTCCTTCTCTTGCCGGTGGCTGGAACTCGTTGAGACGAATGACGAGGCGGTTCGTGACGACTCTCGAAAACAGCTTATAGACGTAGTTCAGAAACGAGATCTGTCTGTAATTCTTCAAGAGTTTTATCGCCTTTCTTGAGGAACATCCAGATACCCATCCACACGGGCAAATACCCTACCCCCTGGCTGTGGGTTCATTTGTCGCCTCTTATGACAGACCGCCCGGCCGCAGGAAGATGTATTCTTTTTCCGTTCCTTTTATATTTCCGAAATATTTTTTTTCTTTCTTTCAACCGGAGGGTTTTTTATTGCAAAACTGGGACACTGTTAATGGAAATGTGGTTACCGTCGCTTATAGACGTTTGCAACGTCATCAGAGGCGAAGTCAACGCGTTAGACAAGCCTTTAGGGTGGGGTAGAGGACATGAGACAGGAGGATGTAATAGGGAAGGGAGAAAGTGGGCTTTCGGAACTCTCACTCACGAAACACCATTAGCTCAATGCTACTCCTTTCAGGCTGACATTCTGTGAGAGCGTGGTGTTACACGGTTCGAGCCGACCCCAAGTGCTGTAATCAAGATAATGAATGACCTAACAGCATGGCTCTACCACAAAAAGTTAAACGCTTGTGTAATGGCGATGTTTGCACCTTTTTTATTGCATGAGTTCAGCAGAGAGGCAGACGGCCCACTTGATGGAAAGCCATTACCGTCGCCTATGGACGGTCTCTCTAAAGGGAGACTGCAACTTGATGACTAATGCAGGAACACAACTCAAGGTTGTTATGGCGACATACTCTAGACCAGGGGTGGTATCCATCCAGACGGGCAAATACTCTACCACTTGGCTGTGGGTTGTTTTGTCGCCTTTTATAACAAGCCGCCTGACCGCAGGAAACTGTATTCTTTCTCCGTCCCTGTACGGGTGAATCACAGCACGAGTGCCATCTATTTTGGCCTCCCCTTATTCTTATATCAATTTCAACTATGTACTGACATTTACAAAGTCGACCATGTTACCTTGGAAATATTTACTGTCTCATTTATAATATAAATTAAGTAGACATTTGTGCAAATAATGTTACGATCTTGTTGTTTCCATCATATCGTCTGATAAGTGTTTAATACTGTAATTGCCACAATAAACGACCGTCAGCAAATTTTATAGTAAGATTGTTTAAATTTAAATAGTTGAGATATTTTATACCGCAGATACAATAAGCTCTTTGATAAGTTATCTACATGAGTTTTGATCTTCTTATTGCTCCTAAAATAACTACAATTCATGTAGGTACTTAGCATTGCCATACAGCGGGGTAATGTAGTCAGCGTTCTGAGCAAGCTCGTCTTTGGCAGCGATGCGGTACATAGTTTTCAATTAACTTATAGTTTTATTTTTAGTTTAGTTTATTATTTTTTATTTAATGTACTTAAACTCATGTGTGTAATGCACTCAGTGTCATCTTTAATGTATTTGGGCATGTCGCTATAATAACTCTGAGTTTTGTTCCGGCATTAGTAGCCAGGCTACAATCTCCCTTTAGAGAGCGGCAGCACATTGGTGCCACATTTGATATTAAAAATGTCTATATCATAACCGCTTTCCATCAGATGGGCTGTCGGCCTGTCTGCTGAACTTATGCAATAAAAAAGAAAAAATGTTTATACCAAAAAGCGGTTTATAATTTAAAGGAAAAACATGTCACCAAAATTATTTTGAGACATTTAAAAATATTTTTTAAGTATTAAATTACTTACGATTTACATTCAACAGAAACAAAGTTAATTTATATTGAATTCGTAATAAATATTATCAGTATAATATTGTTACGAGTTGCAGGACTCGAATTAAAATGCCGTTGGAATTATTATAGAATTTATTAGAACTATACAACTGAACAACAAATATAACTGAATACAACCAGTCCAAACGTAATGCACGATTCAATAACACGCGCAAAGTCCGTCACTAAATAGTTAACCGAATGTACACAAGTCTTGCTTCGCTTGTGGTTATCGCTCGACTGCTGATCTCTCCATTGGGGCATTGCTTTATACTGTCCAGATACAATATGTCTGCTTGACCGCATGGACCGAATTTCTTAGAATCACACCTGGCTAAAGACTACCATAAAAGATTACAATACACAATGGGTTGTTTTTCTAATCACAAATTTTAAACACAGAGTAAACAGAAGAAGTCAAAATGCCGAAAAGGTAATAAAATGTCTACAGGTATGCAGGTGTGAATTTGTCTTTGTCGGTCGTAACAATATCATTTGAGACATTGCTATTATACAATGTAGTTATAAAGCAATAGAGATTATATAAAAATATTTTTTGTGATATTGCGCGCAAACGGCGATTGTTTCATGATGTTATCAAGTAAAGATTACCTATTATACTACCAAGGGGTAAAGATAAAATTAAGCTTTATCGACATATTTTTCTAAGCTATGTTGTAAATTAGCATTTAAATATAGTTTAATAAATTCATTGATGGAATGGATCATATTTTTAAGTTATTTTAAAATCAGCAGTCAAATTTTTTTTCTTCCAATTTTATACATGTATGACGTAGTCATACTTGTTCCTGAGAGAATTAGATGTGACACAGATAGATATCGTATTACTTAATATCATAAGGAATTATGTATTAGACGAATAAGAATGAAAATTGGATTTAGTTGTTTGTGATGCTATACCTCCTAGACTCCCAAGCAAACAATAGTTGGATATCGTAAAGCAGGACGAAACGATGAAGTGGGGTAGATTCAGTAAGAAGACAGAGCTCAAGAAAAGTCAGGGTGAATAATTGCCAGGCATAAAAAATCATTGTCAGTTTATTAGCGTGAATATAGACTGTTTTCAGAGCGTCCATCCAGTCCAAGACTTTCATACTTGTTCTTCTCTAATTCGTATGGTCTTTGGTATTCTTTATCATGAGCCATCATTTCTTAGGCATACCCCTCCTACCGTTTCTTTCCGACATAACCAAGGCATATTTATGAAACGTGCCTAGTTCTAACGTGTACTCTTTTGTGTTATCTTCTGTGTCACAGATATTATTATGGATGTTGCTGCGAATGACAAAGTTCTTAACATGGTCCTTTCATGTGGCTCCATATAATCACCGTAGCATATTCATCTCCGTGACATGCAGCTCTTGCTTGTGTTGCTAAGTATAGGCCAGGCTTCACTTTCATTGAAAATAAATACAGACCTTATACCTAATATATAATAATAATATATAATATACCTAATTGTATTCGATTTAGGAGTTTTGAAATAAAGAAGAAGAAATAAATAAATAAAAAAGAAAATAAAGTTAAAATAGTAAATAAAAGAAATAAAATTAAAATAAAAACCTCTTTCTTATCATGAAAAAAGAATAGACCAGTACTTATTCAATGACAGAAACGGGAGAGAGAAAGAAAGATATATAGACCTGTCTTTTTATGGAAACAATGTCAGTTAGCCTAATTAAATGTAAAAAATTGCAATAATAATGTTTACAAGGTTTATTACATTTTTAATTGTAGATAAATATGACAGTGGGATGTTATTAGCTTGATATTGTTATCGGCTTGCGGGTTTATCACTCTAGTTCAGCAATTTACCAAAACATTATGTATGTTTATAACTACTAGACTGCTAACTTATAGAGATAAATATATAGGTATTGTTTATATGTATTTTTTTTAGGTTTATGGCTTGGCAGCTAGGCCTTTAAGCCAGATCTTAGATTTTATTGTAGTTTCTTCATTTTATTAAGCCTATATGTAGCACAGCTGAACTATAGGTTATCAGCTGGTGCCATTCAACGGAGTTCTTGTGACAACTCAAAAGGCCACATTTAACAATACAGTTCACATTTCTCACAAAAACATAAATACTACTCAAAAACTATCAATATCCTACAACTATTGTTCATTTTAGAGTCATTTTACACATTTTTAGAAAATAAAATTGCACAGCACAACGTCCCCTTTCAGTTCCCGCCAAAAACTCTTCCTATGTATACAGTTTTTACAGACGGCTATTCTGGTTAGTAGTCAAAGTTAGAAGACGCAAAGCAAATGTTATTTATGTCAGTTTGGGTATCTGAGACTGGTCCCTAGATATTGTTAAATCCCGGTTACAATTGAGCTTTCGCTTCTGCAGCCGAGGTTAGATTTCCTAAGTTTTCTTCTCTACTTCACGTGGTCTCTGGTTTCTCTTATTTTGATTATTGTGGCAGTGTGTATCATGGCTTATGATGTCAAGATAACATTTTTGGATAGCTTTATATAAGTAGGTATACCTATACAGATTGTTTTTTTACGAATTTTATGAGGAATTCGAATTCGTAACCTTTGAATTCTAAATTCAAATTCAAAAGTTTTTAAACAAACTAAGTCATAAAATTTTGAGGACATATTTCTTTGTATTACAGAAATTGATAAATTATTTTTTTATTTATCTATTTTAATAGTCTTTATGATGACCTAAATGTTATTAGGTCAGTATAAAAAATTCAGTATGTTTGACCGCTTAGATATATTTTTCACGAGAAAATGTTGTGTGTATTAGACTATAGTGCATAAACCGCGAAATTACAATTTAATTGACAAAAAAATTGTGAACGATGGTATTAAATTGTAGGTTTGTATGGGTAGCAAAATTTACTCACTGTCGACAAATATGTACAACAAAATACGCCAAAATGTATTGCGTAGCCTTTTGCAGCTAATCTATGAATCTATGGGTGTGACCAAGTCCAACGTGTAAATAATCTAAATCACAAATTGAAGTTCTACTAATCGCAATGCAATAAATAGAAATTGTCATAATTAATCAAAATAATCATATCACAAGGCCCAGTTATGAATTTTTGTTCCGTATTGTAATCAATTGAATGAATGCAATATAAGCATTTTTTTTAATACGCAAAATATTTCCAAAATCGGAATAATATATTTTCATAAGAGGTGGCACTCCGTGCTTGAACTCAAAAGAACGTGTCAATAATTTTGCTACGAGCGCTTTTTTTATTACTAATGCCCGGTTTCTGAGGTACTTTTAACTATAGTTTATCTGTTCTTTAGCGCTATCGCTTCATTAACTTATAAAATTGCGTTTCTGAACACACCATCATACGATAGTTAAACTTGGTTCAACTTAATTAACCAATATTAGGCGTTTATCTATGCATATCTTTTGTTTGCCGTTTTGTTGTTGACGTTTTTGTTTGATGTAAATAAATATTAATAGATCCATCTAGTGGCGAATTTTGGTATTATTACACAACTTTATGGAATCAATTGTTATTGAACTTATAACTGGTAACCTCAGAAACCGGACATTAATCATAGAATTTGTTGTCAACTAAAGACGTGTACGATAAAAAAAATTCAAATATCTCGTATTCTTTGATCAATTTATTAATTAATTAATTAATTTATGGAAAAACTACAGCGAAATACATTTGAATAAATAATTACAATTATCAACAGAAAGCCAATGACGGGTTTTCATGAATAATTCTGTTGTTTAAAAGTAACATGCATACGTAAGAAATGCACCAAGTTACTCAGTAACTGTTGAAAAACTTATTGATGTATATGATTTGTGAATCTAGCTAGTTTAAAGTATTCATAATTTTAAATAATATTCAATTATTAGCGCTAAGTGAAGGCCGGACCTATAGCCATACAAGCCTCAGCTAAATTATATATTTTTGGCTGACACCCAACGATGGACTTCCTATTCCTATAGCAGCTCTAAAAAGCACTTTTTACTAAACAGTTGAAATTTTCAACACAAACACAGTGTGTGTTTGTGTTTTCAATAAATTTTATTTGAAGAATAATTTAAAAAAATAATAACTAATATTCTTACTTTTTACTAATATTATACATTTTTTTAAATAAAAGTATAGCACAACACAATCCTTCTAGTTCCCACCAAAAATTCCCATGATAAACTCGTGAAACAAACAACGATATGATGACACAGATATCTGAATAAAAACAGAACTTGTCTGTTGTATTTCTTATATTTTCTATTATGATTAAATTCATAATTATAAATAAATAATACACGTTAACTTTAATATTATTCTTTCCTTGTTATAATTAAACTCGTTAAGTTCTAAATGAACCAGGAATTAAAATGGTTTCTAATTATTTTATTTACTTTTTTGTTTACGTGAATAAGTTTTGCTTACTTATACAAAATTGAAATTTTCGAATATTAACAAATAAACTATATTAAATATTTAAATTTTATATTTCCAGCACCTTTAGAAATGTGGTGTTGAAATATTTAAATCACTATCGTAATATTTCGTTCAAAGTTTTTTAAAAAATAATTAAACTAAAAGCAAACACTCTGGATTAAATTGAAAATAAATTGCATTCTAAATTTAAAATTGGCTCCACTTCACAGTTTCAACTAAACGAATCCAGCACAGATAATCAATAACACAGTCTAACGATTTTTTTTAATATAAACAAATAAGAACATACCAATGCCGGCGATGATATACTGCCTCCACAGTTGTCCCTTCTCCATCCTTGGCGCGTGGTGAACTGGTGCGCCGGTGGACACCGGATCATAAGCGTAGTTCCTATCTGCCATACGTCAAGCTACGTCACACTGTGTCACAAATACACGCAGGGTTGGTTTGCGGTTGCTGGAGACGGCACGTTATTACTATTCGAATCTGTAACAATGCACATACATTTACATTCATTTTATAAAGTAACTGAATATTCGTTAATAATTAGGTACATTACAGGTACACATAGATGTAGATAAAATACAATTTTTTGTAAGTTATTCAAGTGATATTTAAGATTTCTTGATATTTTCCACTTGGGTGCACTTAAAAATATTGTTTCTGTCAAATACAACTTTTTTACTGTCTAAAGACTTGAGGTTTATTTGATCTTTATTTTACATTCATTTATTACAATGCTAACAAACACAATATTTTATTTTTGAGTTTATACTAATTTATTATTATAAGTGTTGGAGTGTTAATTAGTTAGTTATATATGCAGTTAATTTATGTTTTAATACACGGGGTTATAAGTCGTCAAGTTCGTTTGTAAGTCTGCGGATGACGGGCGACCTATGTTATGTGAATACATATGTATATACGTAATCAAAATAAAGACTTATACATATAGTATATTTTAATACTTGTTATATTCGTAATACGAATCTACGAAAGCGGCCACTTTAGGCCTTCTGGACTCGGGCTCCCATTTTTAGGGGAACACCAATGATTATATATAAAATATCATTGGGGAACACACAGCATTTTAGTTTGATGAGTTTGGTAGATCGGTTATTTCGACGTGCAGGTTTTATCACAATGTTTTCTTTCACCCTCAGTCAGCATTTTATTTTCAGCGTAGGGTTATTTTCTGACACTTTTTTTGAGTTTTATGACTTAATGCATAAGTCATAAAACTGCCTAAAAGGTGAATGCTTTTCCAGCCATGATTCGAACCCGCGTCATTTGAGTTTGGGAAGGGAGTGCGTGAACTACTAAACTAGCACAGCTTTTTTTCAATGTATCTATTGTTTTTTTTTTATGATAATCATTAATTCCACAGCAGAAATCGCAATTATACAAGATTAATTACAGTACAAAACACGTGACGACCGGGTCAATACTTTGCAGTTTTTAAAAATGCATGCATCGTTACTTCTAGTGTGGAAATTCAGCAACGAAGGTCATTATTTTTTCTCCTCAGACGTATTTATGCATTCATAATATTGAGTGCGCCTTCAATATTTAGTGGGATTAGACCAGCTGTACTTGATTCAAATCAAATCATTAATTTGCTTAACACATGACATGTACCTAAATAACAACATTAGACAGTGTGGCACACTTTTTCATTATTATTGTTATATGTTTCTAGAGACCACGGGCCATAGAAATGGCTATTGTTATTATTATTAATTATTGTTAAGTGTCGCATTTATAGAAATAAATATTTTCTTTCTTTCTTTCAGATAACATTTATTTGCCGTTCCACATGTCTGCCAATCAGACATGCTGGAGTCATTATCTTGATTACCGCTGTTAGGGACGGCTCGATCGGTGTATCACGTTCACAGAATATCGGCGTGAAACAGTTACCTTTGAGCTAATTGTGTTACGTGCGATAAGTGAGTTTCGACCGCCCACGTCTCTCTCCCCCCTTGAAGTGAAATCTCTTTAGAATCGTTGTGATTTGAAACTCGATGAACCGAAAAAGCGACATTAAAAAGAGAATAGAATAGTATAAACATTTATTGTATAAACTGTCACAAACATAAAATTACAAAGGTGTTGGAGTTCTTTGTTGGAACGACAGTTTGTCCTTTCGGACGTACAGTATGGGCAGTTGTAATGGTACCTGGCCATTATTACATTAATCAATCAATAAATAAATTAGCTAATTAAATTAATATAAAACTTTAACTTTATAGAGCACAAAACAATGTCATATTACTAGAAATTACTTTTTATCGTCAGTCAATCAATTTCAAAATAATGCTGTTATACATTATGTAAGTCGTCATTAATTAGGATATAATTATTTCTGTCCTAGATATTATTAGTCGTTTAAAATAAAATTGTAACATTTTTAAATAAAATGTCTTAACCTTACGCGTTTATATATTATATGTATATATTTAATATATTGTTACGAATTGCAGGACTCGAATTAAAATGCCGTTGGAATTATTATAGAGTTTATTAGAACCATACAAACACGTCTAACACAGGTACAAATATAACCGAACGCAATAAGTCCAAACGTAATGCAGGAGATCGTAATTCAAATACACGCGCAAAGTCCGTCACTAAATAGATTACCGAATGTACACAAGTCTTACTTCGCTTGTGATTGTCGCCCGACTGACCCTTCCTCAATCGGGCCATTGCTTTATACTGCACAAATGCAAATATGTCTGCCCGGCAAGCGTCGACCCAATTTCCTACAAATCGTAATCCGCACACCTGGCCAATGACTGCCATAAAGGATTACAATACACAATGGGCTGTTTTCTAATTACAAATTTTAAACACAAAGTAAACCAAAGAAGTCCAAATGCCGAAAGGTAATAAAATGTGTTTCTACAGGTATGCAGGTGTGAATTTGTTTTTGTCGGCGTCTAGGTCGTAACAATATTAACAGTTTTTATATTCAAAAGCTCATTTGGTAGATGGTTGTACAGTTTGGATGCCATACAAAATATACTTTTATTAAATATAGAGATAAACACATAAATTTATAGGACTAAGCCTGCGAGAGAATGAGATAGAATACATACATAGATATTTAATAATTTAAATACTATATTCATACAAATAGAGTTGGAAATGTTTTGAAGTTTTTCGTTAATACTTCAAATTTCGTGTTTTAAAGCTTAAATATATTATAACTGTATAATATATGAAACTTGACATCACAAAATTTAGAATCCCTCCCACACTTTGTTTCATTTCTACTGCGTGTGAACTGCCCTCACACTCAATTATTGTTAACGCAGGGGAATGTCTTTTCTTGAGACACGCACTCGGGCTATTACAGGGAAGGCCAAATGCAGCGCTTAATGCCTGCACGAGTGCGTGTGGGAACCTCGGGGATCGGACCCCGCCTTATAGAGTGGGAGCCGATGATGAACTACCCACTAAACCAATGGTACCCAAACTATTTTGTTTCATAGACCCCTTATAAATTTTTTACTGCATTCAGTGGATACCCTATCTGATTAACAGACTTAAAAAAAGTAGGAGGATCTCAATCCGTCGTATAAATATATATTTCTCTATGTATATTATGTTCTATAACTTTTTTTCTGAACCGATTCTGATAATACTTTTTGCGTTGGATTTAGTATACTTTCTAGTTAGTACCACATATTTTATAACTTGTATGTACAAACGTACACTTATCATATTTTATTATTCTATTTATAAAATGTTAAAAATTTCGTCACGACTTGCCCAAATTGTATTCACTATCGTGGACCTCTATTTACTGCTCGCAGCCCCCCAGATTTTGTTTTCGCTGACGTGTTCGCCTTGAAGTTCGATATGGACTCCAGGGGTTCATACGAACCACTTTGGGAACCTTTGCACTAAACCTAAACCTGCACCCCTTACTGCACTTGCTGGGACGCCACGGGATCTAGAACAGGGTTACTGCATCGTGACGCCTTCGTGCACAGTACTTGGTACACTCCAGTGGCAAGGCGTACCACTTCATCATTTCCATATCACATCCCTACCATTCCTGCTGTCTGAACCCTCTAACTTATTCTCTTTATCGCGTTGGCTTCGCCCCTGGTGTTGCAAACGTCTATAGGCAGCGATAACTACTTTCCATAAGCTGGGCCGTCTGCCTGTGTACCAGCTTCGCAATAAAAGAAATTCTACAATCTGCCAGGTGCAGAAAAGAAAGTTGAAGACAGGAGACCTTATGCTAGATCTGCAAATAGGTGAATTGACCAGCTTGCTGACCAGCTGGACATGTCAATAAATTCGGTCTTCAACAGTGCTCAAAGCCGATCTCGCTGGAGGAGAGCAATTATTCGCTGCCATCTAAGTCATGATCTTCAACAGCGAGGGAACGACTAAGAAGGATTCCATTTTCGCCAAAATGATTACGGATCAATAGCCGGTATTTAAGTCACATGCCCCTATGCATTAATTGTAAGATGGGTGGACATACCATCCACTGAAATAACGTCTAATCAATATGTTCTTAGGTCAACTGCGACGTTATACGCCTCATACACTTGTAATCAAACGTAGATTTATGAAATAAATAAACCAACGGACAATATACTACTTAGTAGAGATTATCGGTGTTCATAGAGAGTTAGAGTGAGTTTGAACGCTTCTTTAAGAACTATTAAGAAGCGTTCAAACTTACTCTAACTATCTATGAATAAGACTGTATATGTTTAGAGCATTCAATTTAAATACAATAAATACTCTTTGAACTGTTCGACACAATGGTGATCAGAGCTGGCTCATATTTCGCCTAACAAATAAGTATTGCCATACAGCGTGGCAATGCAACCAGCCTTCTGGGCATGCTCCACGCTTTCAGTAATTTGCTACATAATGCATTTGAGTGTTAATTATTTTGTTTATATTTTAATGTTAATAGATAAGGTTGAGTAAGATTTTAATAACAAGATTATTATTAAATTCTCTTGAATTGAATGAAATATCTATAACCTTGGTTTTCTTACAAAATAATCTTGGTAGGTACCTAACAGACCAAGTTTTTGCACTCAATCATACAATTTAAAGATGTTTAAATATCTTGTTGAACTTAGAAACACCTAAACTTAAATATACTAAATATACTAAAGTAGAAAAACAACCATATAAACATAATATTTAACTAAAATTTTATTCAAAAATGTATGTATTAAGAAATACAAAGATGATACCGCTTTATTACTCATCTCCATGAGAATTTGTAAAATAAATAAAAGTAATTTGTTTTAAATAATATTAAAAATATAATAAACAATTCATTTCTTCTTGTGCACAAAGTGTAAAACTATACATCTATATATGTATACTAGCTGTACCGGCAGACGTTGTCCTGCCCTGAAGAAATAAAATTTAGTACCCGATTGCAGCGCCACCTACCAGGTCCAATTGTGAATCTAAACCATCCTCGGATCCACTTGAACACACACAAAAAAATTCATTCAAATCGGTCGAGCTGTTTAGGAGGAGTTCACTGTCAACACACGTACAGATTTGTGAGAGAAAAGATTTGTATTTTTGTGTCTGTAACGAATAAGCTCAAAAACCACTGGACCGGTTTAAAAAAATCTTTCACCATTCGAATTGGCTATAAAAATTAGAGATCCCTCCTACTAAAACTTCCATAATATATATAGCCCATCAATCTAAACAAACTACTTGGCGCTGATATGGGGTTCTAAGATTTTGATGAAATTTTATGTGTTTGAGTGGGTCCCGGTGTGGTTTAGATTCACAATTAGACCCGGTAGATGGCGCTGGTATCGGGTTTTAACTTTTTTAGGGCAGGACAACATCTGCTGTGCCCGCTAAGAGAACTATATATACAATAATGGTAATGTATGATACAAAGGCGAATTTTACCCTAAAAGAGTTTTCTTTCAGCAAACCTATGCCTAGTGAGACATAAGAAGCAGAAAGCACGGTTGTCACTAAAAGTTTACCGGTTTGAAAATATATCACAATTAATATAGAAAAAGAAAGAAAAAAGAAACATTTATTTTGGTTTAAGAACTTATCGAAAAAAATTATTATTAAAATCAAATTAAAAAATCTAAAAAGTAGGGACAAGCAAAAGGAGTCAAATAAAGCATTAATTATTGTTTGAAAAGTAATTAAAATTATTTCTATCATGCTGTTTGAAAATTTAAATGACAAAATGTTATTTTAACGCCTGTTCTTGAATTATCTAAAATTATTAGATTTTTTTCTAACATATGTCCATATCCCTATTTCAATGCCTATCCTTGGCCTTTCTTTTAGAACACAGGGAGAAAATTCTTGCAAAGACATATAATATAAGTAGATGATATAAGCAGAAGTGTCTATCTATCTACCCGGCCCCCGAGTCTGTAACTCAAATTGGCAATAGAATCGAATAGAATCGTAACTTTTGACGGTTTTGGTAGTCTATAAACCGTCTCGGCTCAATAATGAATCAATCAATGATTTGACCGAGATCGATTTAATAAGATTTTTAGCGACTATGTATATTTGACCATTGTCAGTCGAATGGATCTTGACTCGCATTGGCATGGTTTTTTCTGTGTAAGTTACAGCCTTAGGCCCAGTAGCATACATTACACATGCATTTACGTTGTAAATGTATTTTGCCGCCTGTACAACGGGGGGTGTTCCGAGGAATTGTTTGATCTGGTGCCAACGCCTCATTTCCAACCGCTCAACCGCGCAGCTCGAAAACGACGGGATGTATAACCCTATACCCCCATTTACCTGAGTTCCCACGCTCAACTAAACAACGGTTCTCAAGAACATTTATTCCCCGTACAACAGCGATCTGGAGGGAACTTCCCGCTGCGGTTTTCCCCTTGCGCTACGATATGGGGTTTTTAAGACGGCTGTTATAACATTTCTTAGAGGTCGGCAACGCGTTGGCGACAGCCCTCCATATGCGACGGTAACCATTTTCCATCAGATGGGCCGCCTGTCTGTTTGCCTGCTTCAGGCAATAAAAAAAACGAGTCACGTGTACTAATCATTATGTGGGGTTAATTTCTTAGTTAATACCTAATTGATTGATTAACCCATTAATCCGAAATTTATCGTTATCTAAAGCTCTATAAACTATGTGGCTTTAGGAATCAACGAGTGATAAACACTTAACTTTTGATAAGATTATAAGTTAAAAGTGAAGTTTCATAATTTGTGTTAATTATATTAATTCATTTAATCAAGTTCATTTAGCGGTCAAATGATAAAATTGAATTAACATTTCGAAAATTTAAAATGTTATTGGTTGACAAAATCTACATCCTTTTTGAACAGATAAAAATATTGAATATTCAAAATAGTAATATCATAAAATAAATATTAAATGTCTTAAAAATAAAAATTGTATTGAAAACAATAAATTAATAAAAATTACGTTTTAACGGTTTCAAGTGTGGCATTTTATTTCGATTTTTCGGACATTTTTCAGTATCTAACTGTGATCACAGATTATGATTATTAGTCACGGATAATTAATAAAATAATTTATATAAAGATATTATATTAATTATCTTTATGGTGGAGCTTCATCTGCGACAATTCAAGCCTTTACCGCCATTTTATTGTAACCGACAATTGGACCTAAGTAAAGATTTAGTTGCTAAATGTATTTTAAACTATTATTTTGTTGTAAAACTTGCACATTTTGATTCAGTAGGGCTTAAACTAGTAAACCTAAAAATCTTAAAACAAAATGATAGTTAAGAATACCTTTTACAACAAGAAACATCTTTAGGTCCAAATGTTGCTTACGATAAAATGGCGGTAAAGGCTTGATATTACAGATATAGGTCGTTTCACGTAGATGTGGGTATGGGTGTAATGCGTTATTTAAGATTTGGTATAAATTTGGTATTCTATAGTATAAGAATTATTCATAATTATTTAAGAAAAAGTAGTGTTTTCTGCGTGCGTTCTGGTTTGGTTTTTTTATATTGAGTAGATTCACATTTGACCGACATTGCGCCTGATGTCAGATGGAAAAGCAGTCTAAAGCGGAGCACACTTAGCTAGAAGATACCTGTTCACGCGAGACATGAAGACACTTAGATTGTATGTTGTTTTAAAATAAAGATGATATGAAGGTAAAGGCCGTGTCGTGATGACGATATTTGGCGTCATGGTTGCCCAGCTGTTGTTAAAAAATATGCATCTATCACGGAACAATTATCCGAACGATAAATCAATGATATTATGATCTCAAACTACGCTCCAAGGCGTCTTCCTTAAAGGAAACTTGTGTTTTAGCCTCATTTATCCTCAACGAGTGGTAGGAAGTGCAAGTTAGATGTCTCGTGTTCCGCCTTTTGTTCCGGTGCGTATGCGCATAGGTGTTACAAAGTGGCTATCGATGGCGACCTTGATCTTCACTGTATGAGAAAGGAATGTAAATTGTTAAATTAGAATAAAATAATTATAATTGATCGATAAATATTGCTTTGTTGCTTGAAACAATAGTGTCATTTTATAGAACATAAATGGCTAAGTGCTTGTCAGTTCACGAATATTGAAAGATTGCACCACCTGTAATGAACCATTGTAGTACCCTTTGGTTCTTGTCATTCGGTTAGACAACTCTAAAAGGCATTTAATTGAAAATATGTCATATCTCAAAATTCCTTGAAAGAATTTTAGTAACTTAAAATGATATCTACACAAATTCGATTTTTGCCTTATGTCGAAAAGTTAGCAAACATTTCCTTTAATTGTCGTGCAAATATTTGCTAAGAGAAAAATAGCAGGTGACATGCAATCTTTCATTTTATATTACGCGTTATCGTGTTGATTAGTTCCGCAATAACATAGTGTTAAATTATTTTTGTTCCACAACAGTCAAATGGAAAGTGAAAGAACACAACGCAAAAAGAATAATTAAAATCGGGTTATAAACAGGCAAGTTGTACGCGAACATGTATGTAGATAAATAAATGTATATATATATATAGTTCAGCAGATAGCCATATGGACTACCTGATGGAAAGCGATTACCATCACCTACGGCTTTGTCACCTCTTACGACAGGTCAGCCGGCCGCAGGAAATTGTATTCTTTCTCCGTTCCTACACGGGTAAAAATACGAATAAAAAATATACATGTATATCACAAATACACTCGTATTACTTGAGTCTTATTTCTTAGTTCTTATTGAGAAAATTTAACTGAATTTTAAAGTTTACATACACATTGTTAGTGTTTAAACGTGGTGATAGATAGATATATATAAAGTCACCCGGGGCATATGCGTCTATGGGGCAACGGCGTCTATTTGAAATAATACAAAAACTACTCAAAATCCAACAATTACTACCGTCTGCTTCTATTATTTTCCACAATATTTTATTTATAAAGTGACAACACAGGTTTTTGGTTGAAAGGAATTTTAATTATCGGCCATTTTGTGAATTATGAGCTTTTGTGAAGTTCGTGCTGCATGAGGTAAGTAAGCAAAATCGTAAAACATCCATGAGAGGCCACGATTTTCCGTTTTGATTTTAAGTTTACGTGTATATGACATTTCTGTCTAACTAGATTTACAGTTTTTTTAAGAGAAATCATTTTAGTTTTATAGACATTTATAATTATTTATTATTATATATTAATAATTCATTGGAAATTTTGAGGTTAATTGTGAGTATTTGAGGTAAATGCGTCTGCGACTTGGGGGCTATTGCGTCTGCATAGCGCAATTACCCTAAAGGCAGTTATCGTCAACTTTTTTGGTTGATGAAATTTACTCCAAAACACGAAAATAATTTTGTCATAACACTATAAAGATTAATTTCAAGACCGCGACAATAATATCATTGAATGATTCTTATGGTTAGGTATTACATCTGTGCTATAATTAAATAAATAATATTTAAATAAACTTGGAAGTAATTATCTTGTTTTCTCTGTTGTTCGTGACTACCCTGCAAGGTCTTGGCGTGAAGTTGTGTATCTTGTTTTAAATTTTATTACATAGATTTGAAATAAAATTTAAAACAAGATACACAATTTTAATACTTGTACTTTACCTATGCTAAAAATGTTCACAACATCTGGATTATGCGAGGGGTAAATGCACCTACACAAACTTAAACGCATTTGCCCCGGTGTTAAGAAATCTAGTGTAGATAGATAGATAGATAACACTTTATTGTACACCATTACAGAAAACCTTATAGCCTAAAAATGTTCTAAATGTGCACAATGGGCGGTCTTATCGCTATTAAGCGATCTCTTCCAGACAACCCGTAATTCTGCGCGTATTTAGTATTTGTTCGATTTACCGACAATTTCATAGGACAGCACCCAGGTTGAAGTAAATCATGTTTAATATAGCGCAGAAAAGTAGCGCGCATAAATTTTATATTGAACAGATGCTTTTATCCCAATAAGAAAAATGCGTCAAATTTCTTCTTTTTAAAAAACACATTAAATACAATTTTCTTGAAGGAATTAGAAGGAAAGTGTTAATTAAACTTTGAGCACAAAACACAAAAGAATACATTTTTAGTAAATAATATCCTAATAAGTCCCCAAGTGATGTGAAACCAACCTTTGAACGTGTTCAATTTATAAATATAACGCATTTGCCCCGGTTGACCTTCTATTTCTTTTATATATTTAATTCCCCCTTAAGGATTACAAAATTAAATGTGTGCATACTATTCCATTCAGTCATTAATCAATCTAGTCATAATAATTATTTGAATAACCCGCATTCATTATCAATACTGGCAAACAATTAATGATAATATGCAATGTGCATATTGTTTATTACACTATAATAGATTTGTTTATAAATGAATAGTATCGTGTGACATTTTATCATCTCGTCAACTCAAGTGGAGGATTATTCGACCCACTTCTTAACATGGTTCGTTGTGAGCGTGTTATGGCGTCATTAGTGATGTTTTCACGGTGATCATAACGACCGTGGTCGCAATGTGGAACAGCTCACAACGCTTAAAATGCAAAAGGAATGCGCCCAAAGTAATGCTGAAAATAGACGGTTCATTTCTGTCCTTCAATTTTAACAGAAATGAGGCATTATAAACTTTAAAAATTAAACGAACATAGTCGTTAGAAAAGGTTTCATATATTGTGTGATTTTAAGTACTTATTTGTTATCTTATGGTGTTTCTTAGATTATGGAGTAGTTTCAAATAATTTTAAGGAGTTTTGTGTTTAAAGTATAAAATATTATTGAAAAGAAGTTCTTTTAGCTGGCTTACAACAGTGAACTGGCAGAGATCGTCAAGTATGGAAAAAGCGATATGCCCCTTCCAGTCGACCATTCACGTAATTTTTATAATACAATTTCGAACTTTAATGCTTTGAAAGAAAATCTAAAATAATATCCATCAGTGCAACATAATTATGGTGTTTGGAAGTTAGAAGGTTTCGTAACCGCGTTTATCCGGTCGCGTTCGGGCGTTGTCGTCGCACACCTGCACATATTTTAAATAATTTATTATTTTAAAGTTAATTTTCCAATAAATTAATATTTTTCGTTTTAACGTAGGAACTTTGTTCCTGACGGAGGTCCCTCGACAGCAGAGAAGTTTTGTGGACAAAAAACAGTTAACAAAACTTGGGACTTTTTACAATGAATTAAAAAAAAGGAAAAAAACGATAACCATAAACCAGTTAAAAAGTCATCTATGAAGCCTTTTTTAACAATTAATCTTGTTTTATTTTTAATATTCTTGTCTCATTTCGATACGAATTAAAAGACAGAAATTAATCTAAGATCTATAGAAATCGGTTTTAGTTGTCTATGATAACACAAACTGACAATTGCTGTCGTCATAGTATAATTAACATTGTTTTGAAAAGCAGAAAATAACCTAAAATCGTGTAATCAAAAAGATAATTCGCAATCAAGATGTCTATCGATACGTCTTATCGTCATGGAACGAAGATCATACGTCAATATTTTACGCCTGGTTCCTATATCTCACAATTCATTCACTTGCCGTACCATCGTTTGAATTTTGACATAAGATGTATGGAGTTTATGTCAAATTTTAATCCATAGTAATGAAGCAAATCAACAGTCGGTAGCAACCGGATATTAATCATTTGTTTTTGACATTAGATTATATGTCATATACACACGAAACCACTGGGTATTATTTTTTAAGTTTATTTATCAAAACAATATTGTGTGAACTGTTCACACGCAATAGAAGTGAAACAAAGTGTGACAGAGGTGTGAGGGATTCTAAATTTCATGATGTCACATTTATATATTATATCGTTGTAATATTCAAAACGCGAAATTTTAAATATTAACGAAAAACTTCGAAACATTTCCAACTCTACCTGTATGAGTATAGTGTTTAAATTATTAAATATAATGTACTCTATCTCATTCTCTCGCAGGCTTAACCTTATAGATTTATGTGTTTATGTGCAAAGAGTTTTAAATTAAGTAAGAGTTGGAAATATTTTGAAGTCTTTTGAATACATCAGACGTGTTTTAAAGCTTAAATATATTATTTTGAATTTTGAAATGTGACGTCACGAAATTTAGGATCCTTCCAACCTCTTGTCAGACAATGTCACACTCCTCTCCTTAACATGTGACGTATTTTATGGATGGCCCCTAATAGTAGAACGGAATGGACGAAATATTTTTATACCCAAAGCGGATATACGGTTACCAAACATTGGTTATCTTGTGCAGGTTTCCTCATAAATCCTTCCTTCATTGCCAGCACGTGTTAATTACACAATATACCTACTCATTGGATTAGATACTAGCCACGTGTGTCTGGGTCCACTCACAATTATAGGCTCCGTAGTGATAAACAACGTCTACTGATTTAAAACAAGCATTTAATCGTAAATAGGGAAAATATAGGGGCAACCTATTAATTTTCTTAAGTTTTCGCGACTAGTACCTACATATAATTAATTACGTTTTAACGGTTTTTAAACACGGCATTTCGTTTGGTTTCGGCCACTTATCACGGCGGCATTATTAGTTTATAAATTTTATTTTAATTTATTGATGTATTCCATTCAATTACAATGTCCTAACAGTCATAACTAAAGTGACAATGTAAGCATCTTATCGTTAGTCTATAGCTGCGTAATACTCCTCAATGCCCTTCCTGTGAGTTTTCACAAAGGACACATGGAAATGGCTAATGCTGGTATTGGAAAAATCAACCAATAGTTTAACGGCAGACGGTTGTTTAAAGGCACAGAATTGAATAGACACGGAGGTATTTGAAACCATTAAATGATTGCGTTTATATGGATCATTTGGTTGATTCATCCAAATTGAAAGATACAAGTGAACTGTTTAATATCTGCTCAAATCTACCTATCTATAATAATATTATAAAGAGGAAATATTTGTACTTTTGTAACGAATAAACTACCGGACCGATTTCAAAAATTCTTTCACCATTCGAATGCTACAGTATTCCTGATTAATATAGACTATATAAAAATTAGGGATCTCCCTACTAAAACTTTAATAATGTAACCCAACAATATAAACAAAATCGCTGGAATCGGGTTCTACGATTTTGATGACATTTTTAATGTGTTTAAGTGGGTCCCGGGGTGGTTTAGATTCACGGTTAGATCAAGTCGGTGGCGCTGGAATCGGGTTCTAGGTTTTTGTTTTTGTAGGGCAATACAATGTCTGCCGAGACCGTTAGTAAATTATAAAACAGAATCTAGTACAATGAAGGAAACTTAACTTATATTGTATTCTAGCTATAATCCCTCAAGACTATGAGCAGAATATTGAGCCTAGGTCATCAAAGTCAATGGGCAAGGTTCCTAGAAGGCTAGCTACGTTACCTCGCTGGATCGCCATACTGATCCGATCTTCAAGGTAAGAAGAACCAGCCCTCTAAGATCACCCAATGAGTCGCTGTGATAGATTTTAATAAAAGTATATATATATATTATAAACACAAATTATAATAATAAAGCATTTTACTGCAACTTACTCTTTTCACTGTTTTGGCACGGCACTTTTGAAACTATAAAAACTTTCAAAATCAGAAAATTAAATAATGTAATAATGATTGGCTATTTCAGTACTATACTGAATCAGAGTATACGAGTGAGTGATAATATATCAGTTATGGACTGTATAAGCGCAATACACAAGCTGCAAACTGATAAATACCTAATTAATCGTTGTTGGCTCGTTAGTAAACTGTTTATAGTAAAATGTAATAATAACAGGCCATAAACGTCCCACTGCTGGGCTCGGGCTTTCCAATATGAATGCGGATGTTATAACTAATTTTTAAAACTTTTAAATATAATAAAACATATTATCATCTAACTTTTAAAGTTAGAAAATATCCCATAGGTAGGTGGTATTTGCCCGCCTGGATGGTTAACAACCCTGGTCTAGAGTATGCCGCCAGAACAACCCTGAGTTGTGTCCCGGTATTAGTGGCCAGGTTCCAGTACCCCTTTAAAGAGTGACAGCACATTGGTAGCACCTTTGGTGTTTCAAATGTCCATAGGCGCTGGTATCCGCTTTTCATCAGGTGGGCCGTCTGCCTGTATGCTGAACTCTCGGTTTAAAAAAATCTTTTAAAGTGTCCTAATAGAAATACAATAAATAAATTACTTTAGTAACAAATATCCTTATATGTCTATATTTTACATTATATATGTATCTTGTATATAATTTATTTTTGTCACTCTGTTTATATTATATGTTATATAGTTAAATATTAAAATATCTTTAGTGTACACAACCCTGCCTTTTGGTTCTCTGCTTCTCGCTAGACTCATAGGTTTGCTGGAAGAAAACTGTTGTAGGGTTAAGCACGCCTTTGTACATAACAATTATTCTATAATTGTAACTTTTTGTGTACAATATAGAATAAAGAACAAAAATGAATGCGCTATTTGACTTTTTATTAGTATA
The DNA here is from genome assembly GCA_039645545.1 of Dendrolimus houi. Taxonomy (NCBI): domain Eukaryota; kingdom Metazoa; phylum Arthropoda; class Insecta; order Lepidoptera; family Lasiocampidae; genus Dendrolimus; species Dendrolimus houi. The sequence continues at coordinate 11,105,506 of CM077139.1, forward strand.
TATGTCGTCATAAGTAGGTACGCTCGTACAACATCTATGAGGCTATGACGTTATGTAAGTGTGTAGACGTTGTAAGACGTTATGTAAGCTCAAGGAACGCATCAAATTTCTGTACGGGTCTAGCTCTCATAATTTGCACCCTTCGACTAGATACAGAATAAACATACCTGTACACAAGTTTTTATAATCACTATTTTATCGTCCAGGCTGTGCGTCTTTAGAATGAGCTACCTATTGCTATAAGACAGGCCAAATGATTACAATGCTTTTAGAAGCATTACTTTTCTATTGTTTATTCCTAATTTGTTATATAATATTTGAAGTATAATAACTAATTCAATACTTATATTGAATATAAGGTATTATTTCTGTTAACAATTAAATAAAAACTAAACTAAATTATAAATAAGTATACCTATATACAAATTAAAATTAAATTATAAAATCTAGTGCCAGACCGCTGTCAGTTGGAAACGTGCCCAAAAGACTGGCCACATTACCGCGCCGTATCGCAACGCTAATGCGTTGTCCGAGGTACAGACCAGTCCTTATATATAATTATATTTGTGTTTATATTGTCATAATATGTATACGTGTATTTATACGTATGTATATATTTAGTTATATTGTTTTTGTACTTCTATGCACTATGTATACTTGTCGTCACTATTTGTAGATTGTACCACCGTATGTTTTAAAAATCTATTAATCCCCGCCAAGGGTTGCCTGGAAGAGGTCGCTTTTTAGCGATAAGCCCGCCCGTTGTATTACTATCTTGTGTATTTTTCTACTTCTCTTTGTCTATGCTTTGGTGTACATTAAAGAATTAGCTACCCCTCAATTTATTTGACTGTTCGCTATATCCCTATTGATAGGGATTGGGCTTGGCGGGTTTCACACATTGATTATATAATTGTGTAGGTTTCATCACTATAGCGACTGCACGTTGTAATTATAACAGTTCACATTAGGTCAGAAAACTGTTTATGATGCGCTTGCTTTTCCGGACACGATTCGAACCTACGTCATTTAAGTTTGCTGAAGAAGTAAAAGACGCGAAAGCTACTACGGCTTTTTACTAAATTATAACCGACTTTTATTCTTAAAAGAGTTAAAAGCATTATTGACTTTGAGATATCAAATTTATATAAGTCAGTATATAATGTAAATTTAAAATATACCCATATAAATTAATACATTTGTGCCGTTTGAGATTGAAACATTGAGTCTATGAAATCCATCGTCAAAGGGCTTCTTGTAAGAATCAGACACAACCCGTGATCAGATATCTGGCTAATATTTCGCCCAGCGACTCGGCATCGCCAAACATCATGCAACCATTGATCAACAACGGTGGCAATGTAGCTAGCCTTCTGGGCACCCTTTTCGCGGGTAGCCGTTTGCTACGAAATCTTTACATTTCATTTAATTTTAATTACTATAACATTAATATGAACAAACATAACCTATTCGTTTTCACCCTAAAATCTGTTACGATCTTATTATTAACTAGCTGATGCCCGCGACTTCGTCCGCGTGGTGCGGTTTTTTAACTATCCCACGGGAACTCTTTATATTTTTGGGATTAAAAGTATCCTATATGTTGACCAGGGATATAAGCTACCACCATACGAAATTTCATTTAAATCGGTCCAGTCGTTTCGGAGATTAACCGGTACAAACAGACAGACAAACAGAGAAACATAAAATTTGAAAATAATCTAAATTAGTTCTATTTCACTTCTTACATCCTCCTGACTTGGTTTTTAGCATTTTTTTCATTGTACAGAAATTTTATCTCTACAATTTTATTATATGTATAGATTATATTATTCATATTGAGTTGAGCTAAGTTTAAACGCTTCTTTAAGGTTCTTAAAGAATTAAGTTCATTTGGACCAGCAGATTCCGAAAATGCAATTTTAAGAGTTTTCGTCTGTCTGTCTTTGTTAGAGTCAGACACGGTCCTCTAAATTGACCATCTCCAGACTCTAATATCGTTGTAGGAGGCGTCCGCATCGGCATCGGGGAAACTATGAAGTATCTGGGATTGGTCCTCGATAGCCTGTTGCCCAACATTGAGGGGTCGAAGCCACGTGCCGAAAACTCTTCGAAGGCACTGTGCAGTCTATGGCCGTAAACGGGGCGCCCGTATGGGCAGACCGCCTGACGGCCAGAAATATAGTCTTGCTGCGGCAAGCGCAGCGAGTACTGGCCGTCAGGGCAATAAGGGGATACCGTACTGTCCTTCGAAGCGGCCTAGATACTCGCCGGATCTCCACCATGGGATCTCGAAGCCAGGGTCCTCGCATCGCTTTACCAATGGCGCAAGGAGGCCCTGGTGAGGGGCACGAGACCGGCGCATCAGGAAACAGAGGCCTGCCGATCGGAGCTCCGCGACGTCGCCATGGTGGTCTGGGAAGAACGCCTCAGACACCCCAGCTTGGGCCTCGCCACCGTTGAAGCGGTGAGGTCCGTTCTACAAGACTGGACAAGACGTAGAGAAGGCACCCTGACGTTTCGGCTGATACAGGTCCTCTCGGGGCATGGCTGCTTCGGGAGATACCCGTGTCACCTAGGCTGTGAGCCGACGTCAGGGTGCCATCTTTGCGACACCGGCGACGAGGATACGACGCTGCACACACTCCAGGGGTGTACTGCCTGAACAGAGCAGCGCCAAGACCTCGTCGCCGTCACCGGATTTGACCTCTCATTCCGGCTGTGGTACGCACCATGGTCGAGAGATCAACTGGATGGGACGCCGTCTCCTCCTTCTGCGAGCGCGTTATGCTTGCGAAGGAGGAGGCGGAGCGTGAGCGGACGTCCTTGCTGCGCTCCCGCCAAACGAGGACGCGCCGACGCCGTAGGGCGGATTTCAACCTTCGGCCACCGTAAGCGGGCACCTTGGGGTATAAGGGTTCTCACTCACCCGCATATGCCCTCGAGATGAGAGCGCGAGTGTTCCGCGCGCGCTCATCTCTCCTCCCGTCGGGCGCGCTACAGGCAGCCCCACACCAATGAGAGCATGACGATTCCGGGGGATGAGTCCCCCGCCAATGGAAGAGGCCTTGTGAGGGGGGCCACGCCTGCCAGGGCTGCGGACAGGCTAAGTCATATTCCCGTAGCCCTGGCATAAGACGAAGGACGGAACACCCAGGGGTTTTAGTGGGTATCCCTAATCGGGGATGGCAACAGCATGGCACCAGCTCTGACTGGGCATGCTGGTGCCACCCCCGATCTGGCGAATCCCACACACAGGTCGCGAATTATCCCCCTAGGTTCTGCCCCTGTGGTGGCTTATGGTCCTCAAGCAGATTTCCCCTGGCTAAAAAAAGGCTTGGTATTCTGCATATTATGTTATGGGATTAATGGTAGAATATAAATTAAGTTTTCTTCTTTGTTCTGGTTGCTAATTTAATTTACATTTTACTATAATTAAGAAAATAGAATTTAGTAAATGGAGAAAAAAAAGTAGTAAAGCGAAGCCGAACCAGGCTCCGAAATAATCAGTATCATTAGGACGATGACGCACGAGATAGATAATTTAAATCTATATATTTTATACCTATAGTTATTTGTTCAGAGTCATTTATAGCTTTATAAGCTACTTGTGTCATTACGATTATAAGATTACAGCTGTCAGCCCCCTAAAGAGATATACTTTAATCCATTAAAAAAATGCTCGCTACAATAAATTATCATAAATATGTTTAATGTTTTTTGTTTTTGTATTGGTTGTGAATCTCCCACCTAAAATTGACAGCCTCATAAAATTCAAGTTCTTTCGAAGGAGACGGGGTCTGAAATGGACGGGGACTGAAGAAATGTAATGAGTTGAGGATATGGGTTTAAAAAAAGCGTTATATTTTAAAAATGGATACAGATTAATAAAATTTAAGTGTCAAAATAACAGCTTTTTGCTAAATGCACATGAAAGTAGTATATACTTCATGTGCATTTAGTAAAATGTATATTTTTAATCAATAAATCCATTTTTAAATTTTCAGTCTCTCTGCCAGACAGACGTCTGGATGTTCCGGCTAATCTCTGAAATGGCTGGACCGATTTTGACGGGACTTTCACTGACAGATAGCTGATATTATAAGCAGTAACTTAGGCTACTTTTTATTTTTTAGGTTCCGCGAAAACAATCCACGTGGACGAAGTCGCGGGCACAGCCAGATAATAATATAAAAGTTAAAAATAATATAAAAGCTTATATCAGACGATTAATTCATTTAAAATAACTTAACCCACTACAACTATAAAAAAATATGAACATAATAAACAGAAATCTTAAAATCAGTCTCATCTTTTAACAATCAGGGCCCAATAATATGTAAAAGCGTAACCCTCTCTTTGAGCCTTTAAAGTAAGGCCACCTAGCGGCCATCCTAAAGATTAGATACTGTACGCTAGACTTGCTTAGAGTGCGTCTCACGATAAAAGTCCTGCGGCAAAAAATTAAACTAATTGTAACACATCAATCCAGTCCCGATTTATGTTGTTTTTATTGTTTTAATATAAAAGTTATTACATTATATTATTATTCCATTTAATAATACTATTAAATCGGAATCTTTCTAGTCGGCTAGTCGAGGCCACAGGCGACCGGAAGGCTGGAGCTTACCTCGCTCAAAGGATTAGTGTATCTATTCAGCGAGGTAATGCTGCCAGCCTCCTAGGCACATTGCCCAGCGATAGCGGTCTGGTCGAGTGGACCAATTCTAGTTTATAGTGTCTTTTTTACTTTTTAATGTATATATTTGTTAGAGATTTATTTATAGTATAGTTTTATTTGTAATGTATTATAATTAAATAGTTGTACTTAGAATATTCAGTAATTTTGTAAAGACCTCATTCGAAAGTGCCTAACAACTTTATGAAAAAGAAAATAGTATGTGAAACTTTTTTAAATTATATACCATTCTAACATTCCGTTGTACGAACCTAAAGTCCCGGTGTGGGACTTCTTTCGTGAGATAGTGTATAATAGGGTAGGTGACAGTTAAAACAACTGAGATGCTTTTATCATCTAGGGGCCGATTTTTCAATCATCAGTTAAAAGTTATTCTATAGAATAAAACAAAACATGGGGAAAATAAATAGATTAATTACAGTTGCATGAATAAAAAAGTTAAATTGTTTCACTTTTGAATTTGGTCAGGTTATAATTTATTCGACTGATAACTCTTATCTGATGAGCGTTACAAATTATTACAAAATTTCTATAACGAGTCAAATAGTGTATTGAATATAGTTTAAAAAGCAATAAAAATTATTTATATCATCATATTTTAAAGTTATGATGATGACATGATATTTGAACGCGAACATTGTTTCAGAATTCTTTGTGATATGTGTCAAATACCTTATTGTGGAAGTACCACGAATAGAAAAAATATCATTAGGGTACTTACAATAAAAAATAATATCCAAAATCGTCCTTCTGCTACAATTTTTGCCACACTACTAAATACATGTTTAACAGTGCATATATATAAATAACATCTAAGTAGTGTTGTAAACAACGTATTGCTCGATGCCTTATATGTTTATATAAAACAAATATGCATTTTAATAGGGTAGTTGACACGTTGACGGTCAGGTCAACTAAGACACTTTTTATTTATCTGGGAAACATACAATTATTATTCTTACAATATAAAAAACATAACTAATAAACATATTACTAATAACTGTATCTTTTAACACACAATAAAGCATATTCATTCTTTCATTCATTCATATCAGCTAGGTGTCCACGAAGCAATAATTCATACATTTGGCTCATACCACTATAAGGAAATATATTTTTTATCATCATAAAAAACGTTGAAGCCTCCTAAATTTTGTACGAGAATAGCAAGTTATGACGTTATACCTTAAACCACTCCAATAGTGTACTAGTTACTGTGTAAACAGTTATTAAGGTCATTTATTATTATGATATTTTAAGTATACAAAATGTGAAAAATAAGTATTTATTTAGACTTTTATCATCATCACACAAAGTTATTCGAATTAATTTCTAATAATATCTCCACATACTTACGTAGTTATTTAAAAGTATATCTTATTTGATATGTGGGTAGAAACAGTAGATAATCAATTAAACGACATTATAAATCAAACTAATACATTAAAATGGTGATATATCTGTTTCCTTTATTAGATTAATAACATTGCTCCATTGTTATACTATTATTGGGAATGAATAACACTTTTGTTATTGCGCAGACTGCACTTTGCTCTTACATCCTGATACGTCAAACATAAAAATACTACACATAATATGTCATTGTGTATGCGTCGGTCACGGCCGATGGACCTAACGAGTGGACTCCATTTCTTGGTAAATGCAGTATACAACAATTGTACGCAGTGTAATATAAAGCGCAATTCAGACTGCATATGGAGTACTGCACTTACCAGACTGAGCTCTCGACCCCATCTAGCGTCGTGCCGTTCTTATAGAATCGCTTAGCTTTCGGAGACACTGCGTCTCTCTGCGTATTATACCGCCCGTACAACGGGGAGTGTTCCGAGGAATTATTTGACCTGGTGCCAACACCTCATTTTTACAACCACACTGCTGCACAATAGTCTGGAGGGAGCTTCCCGCCGCTGTTTTCCCTTTGCGCTATGAACGTGAGGTTCTTTAAGAAGGGCGTTATAAAGTTTCTTAGAGATTGGTAACGCGTTAGCGACATCCCTAGTGTTGCAAACGTTACATTCATAGGCGATGGTAACCGCTTTCCATCACGTGGGCTATCTGCTTGTTTGTTTGTTTCAGGCAATAAAAAAAAAGACGCCTCCCAACCTGGGCCCCGAGTCTGTAACTCATATTGGCAATCGAATCGAATGGGAAAAGTTTTGATCGTTTTGGTAGTCTGTAAGTCAATTTTGATTTGACCTAGACTAGTTTAATGTAATTTGAGAGACTAAGGCTATTTGTCATTCTGTCAGTGGAATGCATCACGATTCGCACTGGCATGTTTTTTTTTTTTTGTTAAAGTTAAAGACTTAAGGTCCTGGTGGTTTTCGCTTTTAAATATTTATAAAGATGGGCACGCCATCGGAATCGACAGAATACCGAAATTAGGCAAACCTACGATCAGGGTTGGGCAGTATTTGAATTACTTGTAATTGAAATACAAATATATATATATATACCACCATCGCCATTATCATCTCAATTAATTCCTGGGGTTGTCTGGAAGAGATCGCTTTTTAGCGATAAGACCGCCCTTTATACGCAACTAGATATAATTTTAGTCTTTAAGTTCATTTTTGTATTGGTGTATAATAAAGTGTTATCTATCTATCTATATATTTTGTATTTCAATTACTTCTAAAAAATGTAATTTGTAATTGGCATTTCAAATACCTGATGAAGCATTTTATAGTTAGTGTTTCAAATACATCAAATACAAATGGCTTCAAAATACATTTTTTCACGGTTAGGTCAGAGAACTAGACACTTAAAGCTGCAACCTGTTGAAAATCACTCAAACTTCAGATTTTTTTGTTTTTTAATGTCCTTTAATTTTTTACATAACCTAACACCTGACTGTATTTTGTAATTTATTTTTAAAATACTGTGTTTTGTATTTTATGCTTCAAATACACGACTTAAAATATATTGTACTAGAGTTCACTCCGCGGCTGCGCTACGGGTCAACCTCTCTAGTGCGTACGTACCTCTTGTTTAAAAAGCAGGCGGTACAGGTTACATTGTATTAAATTTTTATGTATTTGCCCCCGGAAGATTCACTTCATTGTATATCGTGAACTATCCTATCTCCCGTCTATCTGTAAACTACATAAATGACAAAACTTGACAAAAATTACAAAAAAAACAAAATCGATAATATGGACGAAGTGGAGAAAGTGAACGAAATGGCCGAAGTGGACGAAATGGATGAAATAGACGAAATGAACGAAGTGGACGAAATGGACGAAGTGGACGAAATGTACAGAAATGACAAAATCACAAAACTATCCTAGTTTCCGGGATAACCTTTACATAAACCTATCCCATTATCCGGGATGAAAGTATCCCTTGGCCACCCTCGGTATTAAAATTACATATGTACCGAATTTCAGTCAAATCGGTCCAATAGTCTTTCCATAAAAGGATAGCAAACAGAGAGACAGATGTATTTTTATCCCGGAAACTATCCCATTTTTCTGGTTAAAAAGTATCATATGTTCATCCTCGGCATCGAAAAAATATATATACTGAGTTTCAGCCAAATCGGTCGAGTAGTTTTTCCGTGAAAACGGAACAGACAGATAGAGTTACTTTCGCATTTATAATATTAATAGGGATTTTAAGTAGATGCGAGATAGTATTTTGTAATTTGTATTTCAATTATAGCAAAGCATGTATTTTAAAGAGTGTCCGGGGATTTTAACGAGACAGTAATAGCAGAAATGGGTCCCAGAAGAGTCATCAACGCGCTCCCGGCCTCAAAATTTAATTAAACTCTTTTTTAAACTTTTATAGTGCACAGGGAAAACTATATTTGATAAATATTCATGAGCTTCCGGCTTTATTTAATATCGTATCACCGCATCGTTTATAAAGTCGTGAAATAAACAGAAAAACTCTTTTTCACTTTTATATATTAGTATAGAACTCTACTATAAATATCACTGCCTCAGAAGGTGGAATACCCCTATGTATCTATTTACTGTATTTCCTTTTAAGCTTCGAAAAACAGTCAATCGCAAACAAAAACGCCTTTGTTCTAGTTATCCTAATTTATACAAACCGTATATGTATGTAAGATATAATTAGTAATGCAAGTTTGTGTATTGCATTCATATGTTTTCGTTAAATACCAAAGATGAATATATTGGTCAAATAAATAACTGTAAAGGTCAATGAATTTTGAAGTTCAATGACTTGACTTGAAGTTTTTTAGTCTGTGGTCCGGGTTTACTGTATGGCTTTGGTCCTTCGACCCGTATAATTAGGAATTAGACTTAATAATACCAATCATTATACGGTTTCCAAGCGTTTATTTTACTTTTGACGTTTGCACGTCTATCAAGTTACATATTTCTCGACAGTAAACCCACATGAAAAAAATGACATAATTGTCGTGCTTTATTGTTGTGGGTGGCGTAATAGTGATGTTCTGTGATTCATGTAACGCACACGCACTACTTATACGTAAATAAATCGAAAGTAATCGATTTGGAAATAAAAAATGATTTACTTTAAAGAAAAATAATGCTTACTGCAATTATTATAAGTGCCGTTTTATTGGCTTATTTAATATATTCATTGAAATGCGTGTATATTTATTACACGATGTAGTATTATTAGCAAAAATATGTAGATAAGTTATTGATTAAAAGTTATGTTATCTATACATATAATAAAACAGTAGAGATCGAATTTCTGTACAATTTTTTTTTCTATAAATAAGGTATTTAGAAAGAAATACCTTATTAATATTACCATCTAATCTAAAAAGATTAATAAGTAATTTAAATATAGCCTAAATTAACTAAAAGTATTCATACTAAGAAAGTGTCCATTAACACTTTTCTTATTATCTCTATTAAGGCGAAAACACTTTGTTCGTGTGTTCTTTATTAATAGCTAGCACATTACACTACACTTTTGTTTTGTTTATAGCACTAGTTCAAATGGTTTCGTCCTTTTGAGCCTTCTCGTTATGTACGTGTTGTCGAGGAGCTGGATCGCCTCGATATTCACATGATGATGAAGCCCATGCTCGTGGGCTTCCGCGTACTTCCTAATAATGCTGTTGACAAACTCCACTTTTAGGTTCCGATGGAGGTCGCTTGATCTAACGTACCATGGCGCGTTTAGACATTATGGCGAATATCTGCACAATGAAAAAGAATGCTAAAAACCGAGTCAGGGGGGTGTAAGAAGTCAAATTTAGATTTTTTCAATTTTTTTGTTTCTCTGTTTGTCTATCTGTTTGTACCGGCTAATCTCCGAAACGACTGGACCGATTTAAATGAAATTTTGTATGGTGGTAGCTTATATCCCTGGTCAACATATAGGATACTTTTAATCCTGAAAATTAAAGAGTTCCTGTGGGATAGTTGAAAAACCGCACCACGCGGACGAAGTCGCGGGCGTCAGCTAGTTATAAATAAATGAAGTCGATTTTTATAACAAATTGAGTCGGTAACGCAGTAGGTCATTACTAATTGATCCGTCATCGTGCTGTCAAAAGTAAAAGCCTATAATTTACTTTATTCAATAGTTTTTTTTATAGTGTAAAGGCTATTCAACTCTAGAGTGCGCTACCTGTTGTCGTTAGATAATCAAAATTACTAACAACATTCAAGAACTCCTCTACCTGTAATGTAGTGATATTCAATTTTTTAATATTATTACCTGTCTTTTTCTGTCTGGGATCGGCCCCAGAATGGTCCATTGTATATTACCCATAACACAAGCGTAACTTGCTTAATTTGGGGATATACAACGTGTGTTTATCTGTCGTTTATTATTATTATTAAAAAATATTATTATTTATTATGTAATAATAATAATAATAAATCGGCAGACAAACACACACTGTATATCCCCAAATTAAGCAAGTTATGGGTAATATACAACGGACCATTCTGGGGCCGATCCCAGACACCCAGACCATAGTAAATAACGGAGAAAATACGTTTCCAAAATTTACTATAAATACCAGAAATCGAACCCGGAACTGCCTCTGCGTTGCAGTGAGGTAAGCTGGCAAAGGCTAAGCCCGCTCAACTACAGAGGCCGTCAATATATAGGTATAATATTATAGCTGTACCTTTATGTGCTTGTTAAGTAGCTACTTTTATAAAACTTATATGTATTATTGTATATTTATATATTATGTATAATCGTATGTTTATATTGCATACTTATTTTTAATATAATTATATTATCTAAAACATCTTAAAGTCGGTGCTTAGTAATTTTCAAAATATAGTAATTTTTAATGTTTTACTTCGCACCGACTTGATGTTTTAGGTATATTAAAAATAAGATATTATAATTAAAAATAGCTTTAGAAATAAGTTATTTTATACTTTTTAGTTTTTGAAGTTGGTTTTGTTAAACGAAGTTTTTTTATTTGTTACTTTTTAGTGTCTAGCTATGGGTAGCCACGGAAGGTGCCACGCGCCTTAAAAATATAGGTCCCAAGAAACAGGAACATCGGGGAAATCTTGCCAAAGATAAATACATCGTCCAAGTAAAACTAAAAATTTACAAAAAAATATTCATAAAATGAAAACTACTGGGCCAAACTATGTTAAATTTTTAGTGGAACCAAATGGCAACTATTCCGCATCAAACTAAAAAAGAATCACGTAAATAATAACTAAACATTTCCAAACAATACTATCTTTTGTAGACGCGTCTCCGGCTACAAAATGCATAAGTTTAACGTACTAACTGTTTACACTATGACATGTATCAAATGTCACAGTTTCACTAATGACATGATACTAATATAAATAAGTTAACACTCTTATAAATAATTATATTGTATTTATAACTTCATCTAATTATGGAAGCGATCAGACTATTACCGTGTCTACGACTGATATAATTTAAACCCATAGATTATATCAATTTCAACAATGATTTTATCAACTAGTCTGTTGCAGTCTCATTAGTGTAAAACCTATTTTACTTATAGAATAGAATTTTGAATGTGATTTTTATTTTTTATAACAAACTGTTTTTTGTCGAGTGAAAATTATTGAGAGGAATACACGTACAAATATCCATTGTTGTTATTTTGTTTATTAAGTTTATATATTTGAAACAACACAAGCAGGATATTTCTATATAAGCTCGCCAGAGCTTTACTGATCAGAATCCATCATGGCATGGCATGATGTATGTGGGTATATTTATGAAATTAACATCTTCTGTGATCTTTACCAATGTAATGTTTCTATTGCTTAAATAACAATCATCTCTCTTGATATTTGATATTAGCACTGATTACGTTATAATTCATTTTGGTTAGGGCAATAAATTGCAGTTCGTCGAATACTTGGTGCGCTGGCGACCATTCTCTAGAAGAGGTTATATCTTCCTTCTTCCCGCCACCCCGCTTCCATCGTCACGACGCTCTGCGAGAGTGACATTGACAACGTATCACTCTTGACAGTTTGACAGTGACGTTTCAGTGAACCGTCTACATCTATATAAAATCACAATAGCTCTCGTTCAACGACCACAAGTTAGTCATTACTAGTCGGATTGGTTAATAAAATCATTAATAATGTACTGACTGCCACACTGAGAATAGGTTAATGAGTTATTTAACTTTAAGTAGTAATAGAATAAGTAATAAAGATGAAAAATCTTCTTCTTGTAGAAGACTTCATCATGTTATAAAATGTTAAACCTCAGTGTTCTTGATTTTGTAAAGTGTGGGTAGTTATAAGGTCATAGTTTTAACGAAACAAATAATTTACTAATCTTGTACATTGAAACGAGTAATTCTTGTATATATTATTTAAACATATTTTTTATCGTGTATCTAAGAAAGAAAGAAAGAAAATGTTTATTTCAAATTGCGACTCTCACAATACAAACTGATAAGAAAATAATAATAAAAGAAAGCCGAAATATACGAAATGAGGTTGGCATTCAGTCTTTCGCTGTGCCGAAACATGTTCCGACACAGCACTGGTTTTCAGTGCCCACCGCCATAACCTGATATGTCCTATCTCGGAAATAGTTCTAACGATTCAGATCAAATTTTGTCTTTAAGTAAAGTAAGCTCTGCATCTCCTCTAATGTAGTCAAAGACTATATTTACACTACATAATTATTACGTATTTATTGTTACTAAGTAGGTACTCATATAAAAACAAATTCAAAAAGAATACTATTTTTTCTTTTAAAATATCTCCATGCAGGAACGGAGAAATAATACAATTTCCTGCGGCCGGGCGGCCTGTTGTAAGAGGAGACAAAACAACCCACAGCCAGGTGGTAGGGCATTTGCCCGACTGGATGGCTACCATCCCTGGTCTAAAGTATGTCGCCATAACAACCTCGAGTTGTGTTCCGGCATTAGTGACCAGGTTCCAGTCTCCCTTAAGAGAGCAGCAGAGCGTTTGTAGCACCTTTGGTTTTGCAAATGTCCACAGGCGATGGTAACCGCTTTCTATCAAGTGGGCCGTCTGCCTCTCTGCTAAACTACTGCAATAAAAAAAAAATATTGATACTTGGTTAACTTGGAAATATAGAATGAATGTTTCTTAACTTGTACTTTTTCCATTTGATAATAAACTGTTGACCTTTAAGAGTTTAATAACTAAATAGACGGAAAGATGTGGTAACGATTGTATCAGAAAATTACAATCCTGAATGTGATATTACACTTGCAAACACGTTTGGAACGGCTGCCTGATGATATTAAGAAGGTATTACAAAGACAAAATAAGCAAATGAACTTGCTTTATTGATCAAGGATATGTGAAACACGTTAATTAATCATTTAATTGAAAAGTAGGTAAAATGTTACATTCAGAACTTTCTGCGGGAAAATTAAGAATCAAGAACTTCTTGTCTTGTGTAAAATAAAACTCCATCATTAGGGATGAAAAAACACATTGATGGCCGGTTTCTGTATTTTACTATTGATTCACTCGCCTTACCATCGGTTGAATTTTGACATTACTAGTACGGAGCTTATTTCAAATTTTAACCGATAGTAAGGCAAATGAACGGTCGATATAGAAACTGACCATCAATCGTAGGACCACACGTCAGAAGTGAAAACTTTGTATCTGAGCGTAATGGTCATGAGAGTTCAGTGCTTTTTCCGCATCCCAAAACAGATATATATATATATATATATATATATATATATATATATATATATATATAACTTATAGAGATATATACGCAAGTTCAATGCTTTTTTCCCATACTGAAAGTGTTCATCGTACCTAAAGAAGTTTTGACTAAATAAGTATAAATATGCAATTTTATTTTTTAATTTTAAAGAATCTTGCATTTTTGACATAAAAATACAAACTCGAACAATATTTGGTCTGTAATATAAAGGCTTCGCCTAGTTTGGGACCAAATCTATACATATAATAAAACTGTAGAGGTCGAATTTCTGTACATTAAAAAAAATACTAAAAACCGAGTCAGGGGGATGTAAGAAGTGAAATAGAACTAATTTAGATTTTTTTATTTTTGTTTCTCTGTTTGTCTGTCTGTTTGTACCGGCTAATCTCCGAAGCGACTGGACCGATTTAAATGAAATTTCGTATGGTGGTAGCTTATATCCCTGATCAACATATAGGATACTTTTGAACCCGAAAAATTAAAGAGTTCCTGTGGGATAGTTAAAAAACCGCACCACGCCGACGAAGTCGCGGGCAAAAGCTAGTAGGAAATATAAACACTGCAAATACTTTTGAAAATGAAGATTATTATTATTATTAGTTTACGATTATTAGATACTCGTAAAGTTGATTTACACTAATCCAGCTACTGACTTGAAATCCGATGGAAGTCAGTGCTGGCTTCATACTGGCATCGTGTAAATTGATTTGGAGTCAGTAAGCGATATCAAGTCTTCAATATTATCTAAGTTGGATCAATATATATCAGCTTTAATCTACAAAAAGGTTTCTAATTTTGATAAAAACTAATACTGGCATTAAATAGAAAAATACGTCATTCACGCAATTGCCACAAAATTGTCAATTACGCCCATAGAGTACATTAATATAATAGGAGAATTACGCCATTTTGATATCAAATATTTAGATTTATAGCGCTCTACTTTAATATAAATTTAAAATGCTTACCTACGAAAACCAAAAATTATTCCGCGTGATCAAATCCTAAATTTGAAATGGCTTCTCAAACGAAATTTGCCAAAAATGTAAAAGTGGAAGATGATATCGGTATAAAAGGTGCTCATTTATTTGGACCCAGTGTCGAGTCGAAATTTGATGAGCTGAAATACGAGATAGTTCATAAGATAGACAAAGAACTATCTGATTCACAGAATGCTCGGGACTACATCTCGCAGAAGTATGACGAATTGTGCAACAAAATACAATATCTGACAGAACTGGATGCAACTGTTACAGGAATCCGAAGTGACGTAAAGGCGATTGAGAAGCAAATAGCTGAGTTGTCTTTGCGAGTCGATGATATTGAGAAGAAGACTATTTTTAAAGAGTGTCCATCCTTAACTTCTTCTATGTTTTGATAAAATAATTGCTTTTTTATTTTAATGAGGGGTTCAAATTTTTGAGTGCGTTATACATATCCAGGTGAATTTTAAGTAGCGAAGACGTAGAATGAGGAGGAAATATCCCTTTTGCAACCCCTATATTAGGAAATATATATCTAGTCCTTGAGATATAATTTTTCTTAAATATAACCTCACGAATATTGCACTTACATCATAGATCATAATTATATTTAATTCATAACTTGTTTCCTAAACTCATAAACAGTTTCCGTGATTATAAATAAGTCGTAAGTATATACTTGAAATCAAACTATTAAATTCCTCTCCGGGATATATACCCAGCCCAAATTTTTTGGCGGAGACTCGAATATAAAGTTTTGTCATTCAATTCTTGGAAAATTAAATCCATACTAATATTACAAATACGAATGTAAGTTTGTCTGTTTCTTGAACCTAACGTCTTAATTACTTAACTGATCATAATGAAATTGCGCATAGGTAGGTACACGCATAGAATTAATACGCTGCTTAGAACCCGAGTAGGTGGCCGGTAAAGTGAAGCACTTTTAAGTAGGACCTAATAGTCTCAGTTCACTTGTCGACGCGTCGGTCACGTCAGTCAGTAAGACGAAGTCTCAGTGTGACGAGCTGCAATAGTTCCAATTCCCTACTTTTAAGAAAGACTATTTATTTGCAACATTATTTGTGCCTTTTGTGCGTTTCAGCGAAAATAATTATATGGCGCTCACACATCGATTGGTTTTGTGCTTCAACTCTGAATGTAATTTTCTAGGAAACTATCATCTCTTAAAGGTACACGTAAACTCTGTGGTATATGTTGTCCGTGGTATAGAAAAATACATAAGTAACTACGTTTCGTCCAAAAAGAAAGTTCTAATCCCGAGTGATAGGAGAATTACTTCTACACTGTCGTTGTACAAACACTTGTAATATTGTTATTTAATTGTAATTTATTGACTTGTGGCTTTCGGGGTTG
Source organism: Dendrolimus houi (assembly GCA_039645545.1). Taxonomy (NCBI): domain Eukaryota; kingdom Metazoa; phylum Arthropoda; class Insecta; order Lepidoptera; family Lasiocampidae; genus Dendrolimus; species Dendrolimus houi. The sequence goes on from CM077139.1 coordinate 11,121,736, forward strand.
AGACTTTGGGGATGTGAGGTTTATCAATTTTATCGAGACCCTTCAAGGCGATTGAAAGAAGTTTCGCGTCACCGAAGAGCTGGCCAATATTCAGGGCAACGGATCAGCGTTGCCATACAACGTGGAAATGTGGCCAGTATTTTGGGAACGCTTCCCACCGACAGCGATCTGGACTACATTTTTTACCCGCAAATATATTTATAATAGTATTTAAATCTTTTTTCAAGTGTAGTTTCATTTCCAAGATAGTTTTATTTATGGACAAAAATCTAAATTAACGCGAGCCAAGCCGAGGACAAAATCTGGTAGTACAATAAAATACAAAAATGTTATGAAAATTTTATTAAACCATACATAGATTTTATCTAAACATAAATTATTAAAAATCATTGGAAATATAAAGTAGGAACTACTGTCTACATCAACAAAAACTTAGACACATTTCAATTCTCTTATTTATAAATTTATCTCGTTCAGTACTAATATTATTTATATAATTCACTTCTTCCTAATTATACTTGTTCATTTCTCGCTAAAAATAATAAGACTCATACTAAATTATCTACCCATTAATACATTTATTCTAAATAGGGTCCAAAATATAGATAAAATATTTGTAGAGCCTGATCTGATATTACGTTATTCAGAAAATATATCAGTATAACTCCTGTCTTACAACAGTTCAATAAGGTGCTCACATCAGATCAGTAAGGTGCTTACATCAGGTCAGTAAGGTGCTTACATCAGTTCAGTAAGGTCCAGTATAGTGCCTGCCTATGACAAAGGACCAATATAATCATGCAATCAGGAAATATTAGTGTTTTTGGCATAGCAAGTATTTAGCCTTGGTATTCTAAAACAGTAATATTTGTAATAAAACTACGTTTTAACGGTTTTAGGCGCGGTAATTTATTTGAATTTTATTATTCCGACGTCTGGGCTAATTTTCAGTAGCCGTGATCACAATACTCATTGGCACTTAACATCTTGTCTTCCGTGATCACGGCTACTGAAGTGTCCGAAACATTGGAATGATAAAAATCAAATAAATTACCGCGCTTAAAACCGTTAAAACATATTTTTTGTGTATACTAGTCGCGAAAACTGAAGAAAATATTTGTGAGATAGAAATCAAGAAACAATATGCATTTAGTTGAAACTATTTATAAAAACATTCCAAATTAATTAATTTAACTAATAATTTTGGTTTGCTCTCTCTTTTACTTTCACCATATCCCAATTATTTGGGGTCGGCACAATATGTCTTTTCCTTCCACACTCCTCTACTCTGACATACATCTTCTGTCACACCACATATCATCATATCATCCTTCACACAATCCATCCATCTTTTTTGGTCTACCTTTACATTTGTACTCGTCTATCTTGAAGTTTAACATTCTTTTTGTCACGAGACTTTCATCCCTCCTCATTATATGCCCATACCAACTTAATCTTCGTCCTCTCAATTTTTCATGAGTTTGCTATAAGTTTTATTATATACAGGTGAATTTTCGAAGTGGGCCTTCAGGGCCAAATCCTAAACTATGCTAAATAGCGAAAAACACTCCAAAGAGTCTCGAGGCCGATTTAAGTCGAAAACTAAAGTGATATCATTACATTTTTGAAAAATCAATTAATCTTACCAGGAATCGATGTGGCTGATTTAAAAAAAAAAATGTATTATTCCACCATATCATAGTGTAATTTGTAAGAATCACTTTCTGTGAAAGAATGTCAACGGTAAACCAAGGGAAATGGTTGTTTTTGTACAAAATGTTTTATTTTCTATACATTAAGTGAATTACACCTCATTTTATTCAATATACAAATTATAAAAATTATTCTATGTTTAATAGCATCTATAAATTAATATTCGATACGCCCGTTATTTTACCCCAGTCAATCAGATCAATCAATGGGTAAACATTGATTGTGTTCAAATGGGGCGCGATCAAACGACTGGCGTAATTTGTTGTTTAATTAACTTATGGAAAATGAAGTATTTTGTTCAAAAGCAACCCTTCGCTATTTGGCACAGTTGGCCCTGAAAGCCAACTTGAAAAACTCACCTGTGTATCAATTAATAAAGTTATTAATAGGAAATATTCGTACAAATTCGTTTCAAGAGCTTTTGATTTATCTATATATTAATACGTGAAGCAAAAACTTTATACCCCTTTTTACGAAAATTGCGCGGACGGAGGAGTATGAAATTTCGCACACTTATAGTTTATATAGAGAAGGAGTGCAGAATGCTATTTTTTTAAATATGCATAAAAATACATTAAATCAATAAAAAATCATTACATACACTACTATGTATTTGACACACACGCATACATACTCTTTTGTTAAAGTCAAATTAACACTGTAGCCTTGACGAAATCTGTGATTATAGAAGTATAGTCTTTGACAACAGAACCTTAGTAATGTTCAAACTTATAATTTAAATTAATTATTATGCTCGAATTTCGACTACGGGTGACCACTAGTAAATAATAATTGTTTTAGTGACGATTTGTTTTGAGATTCAAAACAATTAATTGTTATATAAATCAGCTGTAGTGTATAATTATCTGATACCATAAAATATAAAAATAATACTTGTTAATCTATTCGAGGCAAAATATGTGAATATAATGGAAAACTAAGCAGATACTTGTAAAACCATAAAACATGACGGAGAAAAACTTTGCATGTTAATAACGAACAGGCGTTTCTTTTTACTTTAATATTTTGGACCTCATTTAAATAAATTTCCAAATTCACACTCATCATACATTTTCACAGTTATCTTAAACTTTATATATTCATAAGATGCTCACTTTAGAAATGAGTATTCCATCACATACATAGAAAATAACTTACCTAAAAAGTAACTAAAATATATATATATATGTCCTTTTCATTTATACATTATGCAAAAATACTCTTTAGTTTAATTTATGAAATAATTTAACATTGTGATTTCAATAGGTACGTCTGGTGTATATATATTTAAAAAAATAATTCTTTTATTTTTAAATATGGCAACATAACCAAATTGTATAATCCTAACATTTTACTTCTTGTTTATATTATTCTCAGTTATATGGCAGCAAGCAGAGAAGGGAATTGCGCAGCGCGAGTATCAAATATTCAAAAAAGTTATATATTTTTTTATGTTTATGGCTTGGCAACTAGGCCTTTAAGCTAGGCGCAGTTATATTGTAGGCTACAATCGCCGCCATCCAACGGAGTTTTTGTGCAAACTCGAAAGGCCACATTTGGCTATACAGTTCACATTTCTCACAAAAACACATAATTAGTACTCAAAAACTATCAATATCGTACAATTATTGTTCATATAAGAGTAATTATACGCATATTTAGAAAATAAAACTGCACAGCACAACGTCCCCTTTCAGTTCCCGCCAAAAAAAACCAGTTATAATAAAAAATAATAATAACCATAGTGTATAAACATCCAAATGCTGGGGCTCAAACCTCCCAATAAGGAAATAATATACCCGCTACGCTTCTCCAAAGCCGATTAGGGGTTTTGACATATCGGATATCTCGATGTGCGGGTTTCATCGCGAAGTTTTCCTTCACCGTTAGGACGTGATAATTATAAAGATATGCACATTAGGTCAGAAAACTGCCTAAGCGGTGGATATGCTTTCGGGCGATGATTCGGACCCGCGTCCTTTGAATTTGGGACACGGGTGCGCTAATATAATCAAAAATGTTGTGTTTACACAATCACGCTGCTCAATTCCCTCTCCAATCTCCTGCTTGCTACTGTGTAAACAGGTATGTACAAGGCAAATGAGGCATTATATTTTACAACCACTCATAACATTTATTGCTATAAGCATAAAACTAATCACATATCTACAATACAAACAACGATTACTCACACAAAAATTTAAATGCTCTTCCCAGCAAGTATGGCTTGGATCTGAGAAATGGTCTTTCCTTTCGTTTCAGGGATTAAGAAGAACACAAAGAAAATGCAGACAATCATTATAGCAGCAAAGATCCAGAAACAACTGTAGATGCCAATTGCAACTTGCATGATAGGGAAGCAGAGAGTGACGACAAAGACTAAAACCCAGTTAGTGATAACTGTGAAACCAGTGGCTGTACCCCTGTATTCAACCGGGAATAACTCGGACATCATCATCCAAGGAATAGGTCCGAAGCCCATAGAGAACGAAATAATGAACAAGACCAAACAAAGTAGTGGAAGCCAACCGATAGAGGCGACATCATACCCATCAGTCTGCAATTTGAAGTATGTACCTAGGACAATGAGACAACAGCCCATAATGATACAACTTTGGAGCAGGAGGATTCGCCTTCCTGCCTTTTCGACGAGCACAGAAGAGATGTAGGTGGCAATAGTTTGGACAATACCGACGATGATGGTAGCAATTTCGGGTGGGATGTTAGAACCGGCAGATTTGAAGATTTGGTTAGTGTAGAATATGACGGCGTTGATTCCGCTGAACTGTTGGAAAAACATAAGACCTAAGCCGCAGACGAGGGCCATGCGGGAGGCGCGGTTTGTAATTATGCTGAGCATGCCGGCGCGATGACGCGAAGCATCGTCGACCTATAAAAGAACGGTAGCATTTATTATAATCCTATTAATATTATAGATGAGAAAGTTTGTGAGGATTGATTGACGTTTGTTACTACAGATTTTGATGAAACTTTATTATAATATAGCTTTTACAACAGAATAACATGTCAAAATATAAATCTATCATTCGTAAAGATACTAGGTTTTGCCCGCGGCTTCGTAAGCATTAATGTAAATTTTGTAGAAAGAGTGGAGGACCAGCCTTAGAAGTTCGTACAACCTCTTTAGAAATATCAAACTTAATTTCTATACCATATCTAAACGTTTATTTTACTTTTGACGGTTATAAGCACATCAAGTTGGGTATTTTGACAGAAAATTTAACATGTCACCAATTGTTTGGTATTATACTTCATTGTTCCAGGAGATATAATAGTGCTATTCTGTGAGTCATTTAATGCATAGACTATAGACTATGGTCATCATATATAAATTTAAACATAATTAATCGTGTTGAAATGAAAATTTTAATTAAAACGAAGTAATATGGCGTTTATTTAGATTTAAAAAGAGTAATTTCAGTTTTATTTCACCTTTCGAGAATAATATGTAGTTTTTATGGGTTATTTATTACACAGTACTGTATTTTTGGAAAATGATATAGGTGCTCTAAATTAAATAAAATTTATTCACAAATTAACTCGATTTTTATATAAACTCGAATTGGTAACACGGTCCTTACTAATTAATCAATGATTTACCTGTCAAAAGTAAAATAAACCGTTAGACAGGAGTATAATATGACGCATTTCATTGACGTAGTAACCCCAGTGGGCGCTGCCATCATATGACATTTGCTTTTAAAACAGTGACGTTTATGATGTAGGCGAAATGGTACTAATGGTACTAAATGCTTCTTCAGTTGTCCCACATGACGACCATGGTTGCTATGTTCGTGGCGGAAACGTCACTAATAACGTCATAATTTTCGTTCACGCCGAGCTTGAGTTTAAAAGGTAGATTGAAGTGGGCGTTGAAGAATTTGGTGCAAAAATTAAAAACTTCAAGATGGCCATAGAAAAAGTTACTTTAGGACTTCGAAAAGATTCATACAAAGTAATCAGATTATATTAATTTCGGCGTTTTGAAGTCCTAGAAAGCTATCCTAATTAGCGCTAATAGGGTTTGTTTTGTGATAAAAAATGAAATTTATTTTTTCATTAAAAAAATATATAAATCAAGTTAACTAATTAATTATTAAAGTCTATTATTAAGTGTTTGCATTATAATGTAATGTTTATAAGCTTTTAACTTATTTTCAAAGTCGCCATTTACAATGTTTACATTAACAACAACGCATAAAACGCCCCACAATCCATTCCACTTGGATTTATGATGGTAACGCTCGACAGCAAGTGGAACAGGAAAAATCGCGGTCGTGAGCGTGGTGCTTGTGAGCGCATAGTAGAACGTACTGTTTATCGCATATTGCGGCTAACCTGATAAATCGCGTAAGATATTTGACTCACCTCTTTTTGCATGTCTTCCAGTTCAGCAGTGAGGTCGGCGTCCGGTCCACGGAGCCAGCGCAGCGATTTCTCAGCATCACGGCGACGGTTTTTGCTTAATAGGTATTGAGGAGTTTCCGGCATCCACCTGGTTCATAACATTTGTCATTGCAAAATTTATTTATTATTTAACTTTTATACATACGTAGATACATGTTATCACACCTGTTTCCCATAGGGGTAGGTAGATGCGATGCATCTTCACTTGCTAGGATCCTAACAAACACCTTTCGATACGTCCATTTTCATAAATCTCTTCATGCATACACGCTGGTGCTATTTACCTGACCATCAAAATATTTGCAATTTGATTACAATAAGTATGTCGCGGGCTACCGACACTAACTCTACCATCCACACAATTGTCATACAGATGTTTTATCAATTTCCTTTCATCTATTCTCTCTGCATGCTTAAACCACCTTAAAGTTCCTTTTAATTATATATTTTTTAAAATAAATATGTGTGGTTGCAAATTCAAATGTTTTATTAAACTAAGTTCCACTTGAGAACATTTTTTGAAGGGCATATAAGTTAAATATTAAAGTCTACTTCTTATGAAAGCATGAAATATGAGTGAAGATTAGAGAAGTATAGAGGGAAAAGACATATTGTGCCGACTCGAAATAATTGGGAGAAGCACAAAGAAAATACAGAGATGAGATACTCTCGGCTTTGAATGCTAAATACTTGACATTGGTTACATTTTCATATCTTGCAATTAGTATTTATAAGAAATCGACCAAGTTACTCCTCGTATTGTGACTGGTTCTACCGGTACCTGAAACTCTCTTTCTTTCTTTCACCTTCTTCCAATAATTTGGGGTCGGCAGTATATGTATTTTCCTTCCATACTTCTCTATTCTGGCTTACGTCCTTTGTCACACCACAAATCATATTATCCTTCACACAATACATTTATCTCTTTTTTACACGTGACTTTCAACCCTCCTCAATACATATCCATACCACGTTAGTCTTCTTCCTCTCAATAAATAAAATTACTGTATTTAATTATGATCATGGAAAAGTTCTTACAAGCCTAAGCAAATAATAAGCCAAGTCATAACTTACCAAAACACAACAACAAGCAACGGAGGCAGCACAGCGCTGATGATGGAAAGCGTTCTCCAATGGGTCCAACCGCCCACAGCAAAGGTAAACAGGATGCCGACGGTCAAGAATAGTTGGAAGAAGGCGCCAAGAGCACCACGAATGGACGTTTCTGCTATTTCACCAATATACATCGGCGCTGCTACGCAAATACCACCTGGAATTAATGTAAAAAAAAGGTCAAATTTTATGTTGTTTTTATCGCATTTCTTTTATTGCAAACAATGTTTTTGGTGTTATGTAAGTAATATTTAAGAGCAGTCTTTTAGGTGGAGCCTTCTCCAATCTTCTCTATTACGGGCCAGCTGTTTTAATTCTTTGTACGACAATCCAAATTTCCCTTAATTTGATGTATGAATGCTCGCATTGCCTGCCCTTTTCTGCCCTTGCTTCTACTTTGCCTTCGAATAATGTGCTTAAGAAGACGTCGTAGCAAATAGCTAAGCTTCTTCTTCTTTTTTTTCCAACTTATTCTCTCTATACGTTTCGTTACACTGATATCAAATCAAAGCATTAGAGTCGATTGAGCGGAGAACCAGGAGGCTAGTTGGCAAGGACCAACTTTTCGACAACATAACTCAGTCTCGAACATCAAATTCAAATTAAGTTTTTATTCAAAATAAGTTCCACTGGAGAATACTTATTGAAGGTCACACATATAACTTAGTTTAATTTTACTTCCAATTCTATGTACACCACTTCGCAACATGTTAATGCTGTTAAGGAGAAGAAACAGCAAAAAACTCTCCAGCAACACATCTAGCTAAAAATTGTTTTTCTTCTTATTTATGGAGCTCAAACTTTTTTGTAATAAATTTTATACAAACCTACGGTACACAATTATTTTTCGAAGAATTAATGGAGTTGTAGCAAACAGTACATACTCAGTAAGACAAAGACGTAATAAAAAGAAAGAAATTGACGATTGATCGATGTCGTAAGGTTGCCTGCCAACTTATCAATTTTCTATCGGATACACTATGGAGAGTGTGTCGTCTCTCTTTCATCACAGGACAACCAGACGCACCGGCATGCGCCACCGATATAAGATATTCCACCTATACGAACGAAGCGCTTTGCATCTACTTTCATCATGCGCACCGCAAACGAGTGGAACTCATTGCCGGAGTCTGTCTATTTAAATACTTATAACCTCGGTGTCTTTAAGTACCTTCTAGGTAAGCGTGCTCCATCGTAACCATATCTCCGCTCCACATCGGGTGAGATCAAGGTCAAACGCGAAAGTATACTACTATAAAAAATAATTAATATTTCATGAAATTTAGTAATTTCACTCCAACTTACCAGTTCCTAATCCGGCAATGAATCTAGCAGCGACTAGCATTCCACTTCCATTAGCGAAGATGGTTAACAACCAGTTCAACATGAAGGGTATGGCGAGGATCAAGATGGTGGGTCGCCTACCTATCCTCTGGGCTAGGAAACCTACGGGCAGGGCGACGATGGCTGCTCCTATGGCCAAGATTGAAGAGACCACGGATACTGAAAATAAAAAACAATGGTGTGGTTAGGAGAGCGCATTTTTCCTTAAGCTGATGTTAGAGGGTTCATTTCTGTCTTTCAATTTGGATGAAGCAACCAAAGCGATTTTAAACATATGACTGAGACATTCAATGTTATTGAATGCCATCGTGTCCTTTCAATTCTGCACCTTATAAGCAAATTGATTCAATTTGGTTGATTCGCATTCTTTGACTAATTATATTGTAAGAGGTAAGATATTATTCTTAATTTTACATGATTTTTTCGCTTTGCTTTTTCTTTTATATATTAATTACTAGCTAGAGGTGTACCAGCGAAACTTCGTTCGCGTTGTCATGGCGACGACATATCTAAAAGTGGATTGCAATGGCGGTACCAAAAAGGGCGCTCACAGGCCCGCGCTGGCTCGCTCTTGAGCCACGTACATACTAGAACCTCTTTATTGTATCCGCTCGGTTACAGTTACGGTTCGCAGATGAGTACGCGGCTAAAGGCGGCCCGTTGGGCGTCGCGAGCGAAGATCGTTTCACGCGTACACACTAGAGCACTAATGCGGTTATGGTTACAGCCCGCTGATGAGTACGCGATCAAAGCTGACTCGTTGGTCGTCGCGAGGGAAGATCATTTTCACTGTCCACGTTAGAGCACGTTACTGTATCCGCTCGGTCGGGCATCCTTAGGAGTATGGCCCTGTACGGTGCACCCGTATGATCCACTGCACTTCACCGCCACAACAGGACTTTGTTGTGCCGCGCACAACGGGTCCTGGCGGTGAGGACCATCCGAGGATACCGTACAGTGTCGTGGACGGCGTCGACACTCTTGGCAGGCGATCCGCCCTGGCCTCTCCAGACGGACATGATAACCAAAGTTCGGCGCTCCCGACAGGATGCCCTCGCCTGTGGCCTGGTCTATGGCCAGGCCGAACTCCAGGTGATCAGGACGCGGGAAACCGCGGCCATGATCCAAGCTTGGTCAGTAGAGTTGGAAAACCCTGTTGCTGGCATTGACACGGTGGAAGCGGTTCGACCGCAGCTGTTGCGATGGCTCTCGCGGAAACGCGGGACCCTGACTTTCAGAATGACACAGATACTTACCGGGCACGGTTGCTTCGATAAGTATCTGTGTCAGATTGCGGGCTGCTTGCCTTCACCCCAATGCCGCCAATGTGGCGCGCTGGACACGGCGTTACACACGCTAGTCGAGTGCGCAGCATGGGCACCTCAGAGGTTTGAACTCGAAACATTTGTAGGACCGATCGAATCGCTGGGCGATCTGGTACAAGCCATGCTGCACAGCGACGATTGGTGGGTGAGTGCGGCCAAGTTCTGCGAGACGGTAGTGTCTCATAAGGAGGCCGCGGAACGAGATAGGGAGAGAGATGGTAGTGCGCATGCGTCTTGCGGGCGCCGACGTCAGTCGGGAGCCCGGAGGCGCAGGTATGCGCATGACCTCCCTCCCTGAAATACCGCTGCAGGGGCCCTCTAGCATCTAGGGAGCAGAGGAGTCTTCACCCCTGTTGACGAAGTGAGTTTGCCTCTCCCGGGGCATTCTCAAGCACTTGTGCGCTAGGATCGTTGTGGGCGTAACTACGTTCTGTATCTCACGCCTTTCCTGCCATAAGCGCGGGGCACATGGGAGGAGGGTGGTTTTAGTGGGGTATTGATTAGTCGAGTCTCCACACAAGCCGGTTGATTATTGTTTGGATTGCCTCAGTGGAAAACCTCCATGATCAACAACGGTCTAATCCCTTGCAAAGGACCCGGTATGTGCGAAATGCATTTACCCAGCCTTAAAAAAAAAAAAAATCCGCTCGGTCACAGTCACGGCCCGCAGATGAGTACGCGTCTTAAGAGCTCATCGTTCGCGAACTACACAATACTATATATTATATAAATATTCAACTTCCATCTATTTGTTTTCGTAAATATTAGTCTGAATTGTATATTACTATGGTATAGTATTTTTCACAATATATTTATCGCAGTTTAAGAAAAAAATCATTTCCACATGGTACTTGTTATCGTAAATTTGTACCGACCAATAAATATGTTGCAACGTAACAGATAAGCGTGAACTTTTGCTTTATACTCATATTACCATATATAGTAGTACTGTATATACTGAACGCAAAAGCTTCGTATCAAGGTTATGATTGGCATACGTAACATATGTAAACCAAACAAACATGTGGTTGTAATCTAGTTAAAATGTAGGCAGAGTGAAGGATATGCGGCTGAAAAAACCTACATTATACGCGTAAGTTAATGCCATCTGACTCCAGAGAACCCAGAAATGAAATAAAAGTAGCGCTAAAATAGGTTATTTAAGAATTAAGTCATCTCAAATAAGCAATAAAGCCGGCCCATTTCTCTAACACGAATAAATAAATAATTAAATTCAAGTTCTTAATTTGCATAAACCATGATGACATCGATGAAATATGGTTAGTGTACAGGTACAGCATCTTTTGCCCCCTTTGGAGCGCACAATTGTTTATGTTGAGGCAACAAAGTGACCTCTAGGTTTCAACTATAATATCTATATATCTATACATATAATAAAATGTTATAGGTCAAATTTCTGTACAATGAAAAAAATTCTAAAAACCGAGTCAGGGAGATGTAAGAAGTGAAATAGAACTAATTTAGATTTTTTCAATTTTTTTGTTTCTCTGCTTGTATGTTTGTCTGTCTGTTTGTACCGGCTAATCTCCGAAACGACTGGACCGATTTAAATTAAATTTTGTATGGTGGTAGGTTATATCTCTGGTCAACATATAATATAATCTATAATTAGAGTTCCCGTGGGATAGTTAAAAAACTTTAATTACTTAAACAGCTTATTATACAACTTATGCACCTAATTAAGTATTTATATTGCCGGTATCATCATCATACAATAAAACAATTTATACATTAAAAACAATTAGGCTACTATATATCACGCTAAGACCAATAGGAGCGGAGCACCAATTAAGAATGTTTTAAAATCGGGAGTGTTTTTTAACTTACTTTTTTTTAACTGTTCCACGCGGACGAAGTCGCGAACAGAAGCTAGTTATATAATAATAATTAAAATTTTCTTTATTTAAATTAGCAAAAAAACATAGATCTAATAAAAAAAGTCAATTTAATAATCTTCCAATGAGTCAGGGCTTGAGCTAAGTCGGGGGCTGGCAACGCTGCTTCAACAGATGAAGATCTCAAACGGTGCAAATATAGAACCCTAGGAAGGGGTTATCTATTTGTGCCGTTTGGAGTTGAAACTTTAGGTCCGTGGGGTCCATCGGCAAAGGGTTTCTTCAAAGAAATTTGTAAGAAACTCCTTGGTACCACTCGTGATCAGAAGGCTGGTTCATATTTCGCGCAACGAATCAGCATTGCCATACAGCGTGGCAATTAAAGTATGTAACAAATCGCTGCCAGAGGGAAGCGTGCCCAGAAGGCTGGCTGCATTGCCACGCTGTATGGCAATGCTGCCAGCCTTCTGGGCACGCTTCCCTCTGGCAGCGATTTGTTACATACTTTATATTAATTTATTTATAATTTAGTTTATTTTTAAGTATTTAATAAAGATGTCGATCTAATTCAAGTATCAGTTCAAAATATTAATTAAAATTTGATATAAGCTCCAACCGATCGATGGTAGGGCAAGTGGATGAATAGTAAGATATAAGAACCAGCCATAGGTTAAGTTTATGATGAACAGTAAAGAGTGTTCATTCATTCAACTAGATTGTCACAGCTTCCTTGAATTTGTCGAGCTGTGTGATTGGGAAAGTAAACTTCCCGGGTTCGATTGCCGGCATGGTAAATTTCATAAACAAACTTTCCGTTTACTATGGCTTGGATGGTTGAGATCGACTCGAGTTGATTATATGCTTATAACCCATAAAACAAGCAAAATTTGCATGTCTTGAGAGTACACAATGTGTGTTTGTTTGCCGATTATATTGTTTATTATCGACTAGTGGGCCCGGCAGACATTATCCTGTCCCGAAAAAGTAAAAATCCAGAACCCGATTTCAGTACCACCTACCGGTTCCAATTACGAAGCTCAACCATTCCGGGACCCACTCCGAGAGACACATAAAATTTCATCAAAATTGGTCAAGCCGTTTTTGAGTTTTAGCGAGACTAACGAACAGCAATTGATTTTTATACGATTTATACGGGTGCTTATTATAGCTTAATGATTACTGTTTAAACAGTACCTAATAAAAATTATTTCTTTCGTGTTTGTTCAGTTTTGAAAGTAAGATATTATTTCAACGCACGTTCTTTTTTGTGTACCCATAGGTATATATTATTTTAAAATGTATTGTAATTTGTATCAAATACCCCCGTCATAGATTCTAGAATTTATCATAATTTTTCCTCGGGTTGAAATGTTTCGGCTCCGGGCTCGATTCTTGATTTGGTAAATTTTGGAAACGAATTTTCCGTTAATTATTATGCTCTGGGTTTCTGGGATCGGCCCCAGAGTAGTCCGTTGCATATTACCCATAACCCAAGCGTAACTTGCTTAATTTAGGCACATACAATATGTGTTAGTGAACGAAAATGGAAATAAAACATTATTTAATTCCAAGCTTGTATATAAATAATATCAATCTGGTCGCAGTATCACGCGACTGCGCCCACGCATACATTCACACATTTCACAAACAAAAATAACAATAATGTACGCAACTTATGATGTTAATATTAAAATAGAACGTGTACGTGTCTCAAATACGACGGTATGGCTGACACAGTCCATAGAACGTAACTTGTAACAATATATTATACTTGACCTTTGAATTAGATACAGATTTTAATTAAATGACTTTATAAATTTTTTTTCTTGTTATTGAATTCATTTTTATGTCTAAATAATTTATTAATTCATTAATATATAACATAATTAAGTAACTAAACTAAAATTAAACTATTCTATAAATATAACTATACATACAAAATAACAAACTATAAGTATAAAATAGACTCCAGTTCGCTGTCGGCGGGGAGCGTGCCCAAAATGCTGGCCGCATTTCCACGTTAGATGGCAACGCTTATGCGTTGCCCTAGGTGCAAGCCAGCCTTTTGGTCACGCGAGACCTCAATTAGACGCGTTGAGAGGTCTCGATAGAGGTGATGAGCTCCAGGCCCCTACGGCCCCAGGGTTTCTATCCCGAAAGCCACAAATATGTACCCATTACCAATGGACACATATTTGCGGTGTTTCAAGGCCTCCTGGTGTGCAGCAGCAGCCCCGGCTGTGACTGGGAGATGGGAAGCCGCCAAAGTATCAACACAAGTTGCGTCCCATACTAAGGGGCGTCCCATCTTCCATGGCACCAACGACAATTATTACATCCACATTATTGAGTGTAATTTTTTTCATAATAGTATTATTCCTCTATTTACATTATAACAAAGATATAATTTACTATCTCAATATGTTTATTTTAACTTTATGATAAGTTTATTAATATTCTTTCTCAGTAGGTACCTAAAAATGTTTGTTTACGTAACTCCTTACCCTGTTGCCTTCTAAGAAATCGGACTTTGCACAGAATTGATTACTTACATGAAATTAATGGAATCACGCCCTCTTCTTTTTATTTAGTTCTAGTATTTAATTTTAGGTTTCTTTTTTATAGTTTGGTTTAATTTTTAAAATAATTTTAGAATATATTGTAATCAATTTTAATGGAATCATTGAATAATAATACTAGGTATCTTAATTGCTTATTAAAAACGTTACTCTAAAATACTTTATACTCCTAAATGTTGCACGGGTAGATGGCGCCATAGGTGACAGTTATCTCGCTTTTTTAAGTTGCATTATTACGATGAGAGTATTAAATACGTTATACATATTAAAAATTTTGACTAAATTGGTTTTAAATAAATTATTTACAATTTTATTTAATTAGAATTTTAATTTATTTACAATTCCTTATTCCATGTTGGAATTAATTACAATAACAATTCCGAATAGTTCAATGAACGCGCGAACGTTTTAATGATTTCATTAATTTACAACATGCAACGAGCCATTCACTATCGTGCGGTGCAGACCTGCAGTGGGCGGAGCTTGCAGGACGCAATGCAGGCTGCTACAAGTATGAATATACATCTAAAAAAATCCTCAATTGACTGTATTACACTAATATGTAGCACTATATAGAATACAAGTTTCTCTAAAATTTCATCCCTATAAACCTAGTAGTTTTTGAGAAAAATGACTATAACATATAAAAACAAACTGATATACAGACAGACGGAGATGACGAATGCATACGTGTTCAGTTTTCGCCAACGCCAAGTGAGTAAGGACTCTTAAAAAGGGGTTATATATTTACAATCACATTAAACAAAATTAAAACCAAAATATACCTACACCAAAAATATGTACTGAATCTACAAACCAAAAAGTTACAAATAGTAAACCGGTCCAAAATGACCGTCAGTCGGGACCGTTCCCAAAAAGCTGGCCGTTTGAAATCTATATATAATATTATAAAATTCTAAACATGCCGTGTCTGTACATTGAAGGTATTAAAAAAAACAATGGGAAAATAGACTATATAAACGATGGCGAACATGATGGTTTTTTTTTAGATTTGTCTGTTTGTTCGGGATTCATGTAAAAACTACGCGGCCGATTTCGATGCGGTTTTCGCTGATCGATAGCTAATTCTTAGACTTAAAATATGCGCTACTCTTTATTCTAGGACTTTTTCTGAGAACGATTTGAAATGGCCAGATTGAAAAGAATCGAATTCCAACCTGATTTTTCCTTGACCAATAGTAAATTTTATGTAATAAAATGTGCGATTTTTTATCCCGGGAATCCTGCAGATATTTTCCCAGGAGCGAGTTGTAGTTGTTCTGATGCATAAAAATTAGCTTATGCAGACACAGTTTTCACTAAAACGATAGCTTACGTTCTTTTTTAAATGCTACGGTACTTTGTGTCTTGGGAAACACGCGGGAATTTCAAGTTAAGCGTGGAAGAATTCGCCGGCATATCCTAGTGAACCATAAAAATTAAATGGTATTTTTATTGTTGAAAGTGGGGAGCATGCTGATTAGCGCGCCCTAGCGCCCAATACGCTCGAAACAGTCCTGGTCGTCCATAAAAAGCATCAGCCTTCTGATTACCCGAAGAGTCGAAAGCTGACAGAGAATTCAGGGCCATATAAATTCACTGTACATTCATAAATCTTGCTAACAAGCTAATAATTTTTAATGCATTTATGCGTATATATAAATAAACAGAACCAGTTATATCAAGTTTACAATCGTGAAGTAGTGACATTTAAATTTGCACCTGAGCAAGATTTAAGCCAGATCTATTAGCGACAAAGAGTTTATATTGATATTTATGAATTTACAATAAGTTCTACTAGACTGCTGTAGTGAATTTGAAACTTGCAAATACTTGTCCAGTATCCAAAGCGAGTATTGGCCGAATCTTAAACTATATATCTACTTCCAACGCCAAAATGGTAGATGAAGAAGCATATGCATTTAATACGATATCAAACAGTTTCTTTCTGCCTCTCAATTTGGATGATTCAACCAAAATAATCCATAGAAACAAACTTGAATTATTCAATGTCACTGGATACCGTCATATCCTTTCAGTTCTATGATTTTCAAACAAATTGATTCAATTTGGCTGATTATACTGTCCAAAATACACGGTTCATTTCTGTCTTCTGTCTTCTGCTGGGGAACTACTTTTTGTCCCTCAGCATCTTCCAGCTCTTACCACATGTATCGCGCCCCACAGGATGAGTGATAACCGCGCACGAAACCACAGACTACTATGGTTCACGGAATACGCGCCCCCATCTTGACGGCATAACGGCGGGTGAGACCTCTTTTTCCTCAGGGAAGCTAACAGCGGCCGAAGGTCCTGACCACCTTAAAATTCATGTTTCAAGTTTTGTTTTTACATATTCTTTCAATCCGCAACGTTCCCTTATCATTGAGTTGTAGCAAACAGTGCACAATCAATATTATCCTATGCATGAGTGTGGCTGGTGGAATAAGGCTGAAAATAACCAAGTTTACGAGTTTTCGTAAACAACCCGCCAAATAACCTTCAATGCTATATTTGTTATGCATTCATCGGTGGTCGAATTATGTCGAAGTCAAATATTCGTCATGAATTATTTATTGTCTGGTTTCGAAGCAGATTCATAGTTTACCTCGCATGCAGGCTGGCCATTGTACTACCTTATAGTATTTAAGATAATAAAGCGTATTTGAGGTTTAGTAAAAATCTAAGTTTAGGGTCATCAAAAAGTGAGCAGACATCGCAAATTCGTTGTTTCTACAAAATATTTAAATGCAGCTCCTCTGCAGAAAAGCTGTATAGACCACCTACGTCATCAAAGTGTATATAACAAGTTTATACAATATGGAGGTGTGTACGGAACGTTTTAGAGTAGCATAAATAACTCAATAATGACCCGCCCGCACGCCCACAGGAATTCTGGCAAGGTTTTAGTAAATAAAACGTAAGACTTACGCGTTAATGGCGCCAAAATTGTATTTTGGAAACAATAGTTGATGTATCGCATTACAAACGTAACTGGTGCGATCTAGTCACGTAGGATTTAGAAAGACGTTCATAGGCGGCTGTGACCACTTTCCATTAGGGGCCCAATTCAAAAATAATATCTTGGCGTTGTAAAGATATTCAAAGCACGACTCCATTGCGATAGTGTCTAAAATTTCGTATTCTACTAAATCCACAAATCTTCCCGATATCGACGCGGCGGCATAATACTTAAAAAAAATTGGTGTTACCATTAGTCGGAGTGACGTTAGTCGAAACGAATATTAAAAAACTATCAAAAATTTTAAACATTTATTTCTTGAGTTTTCGCTTATAAATATGTACCTATAAAGATAGAGCGGCAATAGAATTAGGAATTGAGAGAATAATTCAATTAGGCAAACCTAAGATTAAGACGATAGTGTCCGACGATTTTGACGAGATAGTAATAGTGGAATTGGGCTCCAAGTCGGCTGTCTGCCTGTTTGCTAGCTTTTAGCTATAAAAAAATATATGGAATTTCTGTAAAATTTTGACCAGTAGTAAGGCAAATAAATTAGTACTAAAATATAAAAACGCAGCGTTAAAGGGTTATAGGTTGAATACGGTATACCAGTAGACATTAATTAATTCAATTTACTTATGGCCCTGCTCTATTTGGGATAGTGTTAGTGACCGTTTCACGCAGACGTAGCGATGGGTTTAATGCCTTTTTGTGATGTGACATCGTTATTACTCATTAATGACGTTTAAACATTGGCAGATAACCAGAGCAGTCTTAAGCATATTGGCCGCCGAGGTTTGAAAATCAGTTTGCGATTCCCTGCCCTTTTAAAAATCAAATATGGCCAGCCAATAAATATGGCCACTCACTATTATTTCAAAACCTAAATGACATATAAAGCTGAACGTGTCACTAGAAGTTCGTAGGCGAGGCTACTAACCGAACAACGCACACTACCCTTCTCGCGCTGACCCGTCTGGCCCAGTGTCATTGCGAAGAAAGGTTGTGTCACAATTCTAAGAAACTCAAGCAAGTTTCGTCCTGTATTTATATTGTGTTACGATTTTTTTGTCTTGTACGATTTTTGTGTCTTTCTTCGTCATGTAGTACAGTAGTTGTATTTTTATATTAACTTGTGCATTTTCTCAATTATCAACGTGTATCTTAATAGAGTCAATGTTGGAAAAAATATTAGAGTGACTAAAAATATGGCCAATGAGTGGCCATATTTATCGCGTGCATTATTGCCATTTTTTGTTTTGTTTTAGGATAGGGCGCGATCAAAACTACAGGCGTTCGCGGTAATTGGACAGAAGCAAATATGAAATCTGCTTTATCTGCTGTTATGTGTATGTTTATGTTCAGTGCGGTACGATGAAAGTTTATTCGGCAGTGAAACATTTTGAAGTGCCGAAGAATTTTAAGAGCTAGGACTAATCCTATTTCAATATTTATCAATTTTATTTAATTTTATTAATAGTTTATGAAGTGATTGTAAGTAACTATTATCTAGTGTGATGTTTATCGTTGGATTACAAAGCTTAAAACTTGTACTGTATCAATAAAATGTACAAACTTTTTGATTTTTTTGGGCAGTAATTAAAAAAGAACCGGAATTATTCATACACTAAATATAGTTAAACATATGGGCATATTTACCTACACTGTCGGAAATATGGCCACTATCCCATTTTTAAAAATGTTTAAATACCTTGAAGTCATATATATTTTCGTTCTTTTTTTCATGTAGTATGAAAGACTAATAGATACCTTTTATTGATAAGATAGTGTCTTAACTAATCCTCTTGTTGTAGAAACCGTGAAAAAAGCATTGAGCTATATCTAATATAGAGAGAGAGTATTGCTAACAAACAATATTGCGAAAAACGGCATCGAAAACTTTTTTTTAGTTTGTTGCTATGTTCACTCTCCAAAAACTATCAATGTGTGCGTGTTTTGGGGATATCAGCTAAAAAATATTATCCTATTTTTTTATAATTAAATATTGTTTTATATAAGTGAAAAGTTTAAATGATCAATATGATTTGATCGCTTTATGTGTTATAATTTTAATATTACCCAGAGGTTTTAAAGATTATTTTACTAATTTAAAGTATTACCAACAAAAGTTATGTGTCTTGGAACAATCCATAGAAAATAAACTACACAAAAACCATCATATCATGTCCGTCCTTCCGTCTGTTATTGTGTCACAGTAATTTTTCTCAGACTACTGGGTTGATATGGCTGAAATTTGACGGGAAGATGTAGCCTATATATATGGCGCTACATATTGGTTAAGTGTCGTTAGTCAGATCTTGAAAAATCATGATGTTCTTTATGACTTTTTTATTGAAGTCAATCGGTTTGCGGCCCTCAGGTTCCTGCAGGCGGTGCCACGCCCCCTTTACACCCTCGGGTAAAGACCGCCCTGCAGAGAACGTATGTATACAGATGTAGCTACTCATTAATGACGTTATTTTTAACCCTATAAACAAGACGCATTTGGTCACATCACTAACACTAATATTAGCCCAGATGGAGCAAGAGCATTAGGATAATGAAATAGTAGTAGCCTCAAATCTAGATCTGTATTGCACGACTATAAATTCTGTTAAGCGCAATTTGGCTCAATTTTTTTTTGATAAAACAGCTAAAAATTTTGTTATATGAATATCCCTCGATATCGTGTATGTATATGTTTATTCTTTTTCTCTTTACCAATAGGCGGAGGCTCATTATCAGCATCTCTTTAAAAAAAAAATATTTTTACTATATTTTGTAATTATTAGACTGTATGCCTTCCTAAAATAAAATAAGTTGACCCTACTCTATTAGTTTGTTATTAAAAAAATATAAATACTCACTTTCTGTAGTATCCAGTAAGAAATCTGCTAGTTGACATTTTGAATTAACTAGATGACTGGAGTTAGCGCCAAAAGATGCGAGGTTGCACGTTTTGTTCGTGTCTGTTTTGTTGGAGTATGGTTCCAGTTGAGGCAGCGCTGGTGAAGTCCAGGCGAGAATGGTACCCGCTATTACTGCCCCGATGGCCGCTGGAAGATAACGATAGAAATATGTATATTTAAAACTGAATTTAATAACAGAATACTCACATTCTCACTCTGCTTTATAAATTATAGTATACTAGAGTTTACCCCACGGCTGCTCAACCTCTAGTGCGTATTAGCGAGTTACATGGTAGTAAATTTTTATGTCAGTGCTATTTGCCCCCAGAAAATTCATTTCATTTTATATTGCAAACTATCCCATATCCCCGGCATGGAAAGTATTTATGTCGATTTTCGGTATTAAAACTACATTTGAACAAAATTACAGCAAAACCGATCCTGTATTCCTAGTAGTTTTTCCGTGAAAGCTTAACAGATAGACATATCGATTTACTATCGCATTTCTTTATACATGATGAATTTTATATTGTTACATGCCGTCAAAGATAAGCGTACAGCTGCCTGTTGTAAGCGCAGTTTATTATGTTCCCGGATTAAGGAATTCTTTTGTGTTTTGAACTTGTAATTAAGAAAAACATGCTAATGTTTCTCTACTTGTTTTATAACCATCATTAGCGTTGAACTGATCCTTATTGTTATTGTTTTCCACTTTGTTAGCCGTTCGCAGGTGTGCAAATTACTATTTCTCGGAAACTCAGTGCGCGTGGTCAAGCTTTCTTTGTACTGTGTAGTTAGTATAAGACGATGCCCAAATGGAGGGGCGGGCAGTCAAGCGACAACTACGAGGCGAGTAAGACGTTTGTAGTACTCTCGATTAGCGATATAGACGACGGACTTTACGCGTGTCGAATTGCATTGAATCGTGCAGTGTGAACTGGTTGCATCCAGTTTTATTTGTATTTGTTTTATACGTGTTTTTACAGTTCTAATAAATTCTATAGTAGTTCCAACGGCATTTTAATTCGAGTCCTGTAGCTCATAACAATATCTATAAACTTGAGAAATGATTGGTCTCATACAAATTTTCATCCTCTATTTCAACCCGTACTAGTTTTATTTGTCCCCCGTCTATCTATGTGTAATCTATCTATCATCACCCGTCTGTGATGAAAATGACGACAATGGCAAATCACAAAAAAAAACCTATCCTACTTTCTGGGATAACTTTTACATAAATCTATCTCAAGTTTATCTAATTGGTTCTGGTTAAGATATAGATAGCTAATCATATCCGTCATAATCCAGTATAATACTTGTACAATATTGAAGTGAGATATGAATAAGGACTGCCCATCTCACACACACAATAAATACATGGGTTAATATCCCTAATGCATGATTGTCCTCAAGCACGTTTTTTTTAAAGTCCTATGAATTTTCTTATGGATTATCAGTGATATTGTAGCCAATAATGAACGTTCTATGTACGAATTAAAAAAAACTCGTTTGCGGACAATACATATACAAACTAATAATTTCTAATTCATTTCTTTGCTTGAAACATGGTACATAAATTTGAGGTGACATAAGAATACAAGATTCATATGTTTTGCTTATGCGGCGTGCAAGTTTTCTTAAGGATTATCAAAAACACATTATCACAGTAATTATAAAATTAACAAAAACACATACATATATATATATATATATATACATTAATGTCAATCATATGCAATTTGTCAAAAAATTACCCTAAAAATTTGTACACGGAGTAAAAATATTTATCCAACAGCCATTTGTGTAGTCTTTGTTTGAAAAGATTTGTCTGCAGATATTTAAAATCCTCGGGAAGTTTGTTATAAACCTTTACCGACATGTAATTTGAATTTTTCTGTAGTGACAATTTGTAGCTGGGGAACAATAATCTATTGTCTGTTTTCACCCTAAGTTGCCGTGACCGCAGTTCGTGATGTCTAGGGAACAATTCGGGATTTTCTTTTACGAATCCCTAAGCATATCCCCAAGTTAAGCAAGTTACGCTTGTATTATGGATAAAATACAAGGGACCACTCTGGGGCCGGTCCCAGATACCCAGACCGTAGATGATTACGAAAACAATGCCAGGAATCGAACACGAAGCCTCTACACTTTAGTAAGCTCGTTCGGCGAAGGCTTAACCCACTCAACTAGAGAGGTCGTCACACTTTTTTTTAAAGTCTACTTTTATGGACTATTCAGTATAGACATCGTGCCGTAAAAGAAAATAAAGGAAGTAGAAGTCGTTATTTGATAAAGTTTTGTTCGTAAACTAGCCAGGAAATAAAAAGTACAGCTTTAATTAAGGAATATTCATGTTTATTATTCAGTAATTACCTATATTCATCGATTTACGAATTAGCAAATATTACTCTGGCAGGATTAAGTACGCGATTGCAGCGTCGCGTCGGTGGTATTGTTTTTTATGGCGCAGAGTCTAGAAATATATTTACAAAAATTATGAAACTAAAAGCTTATCGCGAGTTTCGAATCGCAAACATCATCACGTGCGTTTGAAAGTGAACTGATATTTATAAATAGACATGGGAAGGCACAGATGTAGGAGGCGTGCCAATATGCTGTTCACTTTTACTAATGTGCCTATTGACTTGTTAACATACGAGTTATTTCTGTTTACAATCACTTGACTTTACAAAATAACATTATGGTTTCCTGATTGGCAAGTATATATTTATGATAAAACATTGCCTTGCGTTAAACAAAATTTATCGAACAATGTGATAATCAAAAATATACATGCAACAGTACTAAATAATATTTTTTATATATAATTTTTTAATGTAGGTGTATAAATAACTTAACTCCTCCTAAACCATTAAATTGATTTGGATGAAATTTTTGTCTGTGTTAGAGTGCGTTCCCCGGATAGTTTAAAATTTAAATATATATATTTGAATCCGGTAGATGGCGTTGGAATCGGGTTCTAGATTTTGATTTTTTCAGAGCAGAGCAACGTCTGCCGTGCCAACTAGTTAATCCTTAAGCTTACACGATGGAAATCGAGCCCTAATGCTCACAAAATATAGCGTTGTATGGTAATCGACATGGCTCGCAAAATTAAAAAGTTGAAGAGGCAGCTGACCAGTCACGTCACGAGGAGACGAATCCTGGATCTAATATTGCTATTACAATATCGTCAGAATTTATGTATACAAACAGCCATTATGACGCCAATGGTCGACCATTTTGACGATATTCTAATAGCAGAATTGCGGGAGTATAGACCGCGTCTAGCCAGACATAGTGTGGGACGTCTTCCAAGCCGGTGGACACTGGACAGACAACCTGCGTAAAGTCACCGGTAGGGTTGAACAAGGAAATACAAAAGCCGGGTACGTGGCGCAAACTAAGGGGAGGTCTACGTCAAGCAATGGACATCGATGGGCTGAACGAGTAGATAATAAAATTACCCGCAACTGCGGCTAGGTACTGTGTGCCTCTTCTAGTCTGCCCCCCTTTGTCCTGAACCGTGAGCATATGCATTGTCGGTTTCTCCATCTTCGTTTAATTTTGGTCTCCTGGTACTTTTAATCTGTAACAATTGAAAATTATGTTGTTTGAATGTGGTTTTTTTTTGTCGGAAATCAGAAGAATGTGACCATAGATAAATAAATATCTGATGTTTTTCTCTGCAGTTTTATTTAAAAAATATTATAATATCATTTATAATAGATACTTGTTAATAAATCAGGTAAGCGAATAGAGCAGTCCACACACAATGAAGGTTTTCGTAAATGTGACTGTCTAGATTGTATTGTAATTTTGTAGGTAACTGTTTTTTTATTAATTTATTTATTTAAGGGAACATCAAACAGCTACAATATAACATACAAAATAAAAAGTTACAGTAAGATCGAGTAATAATATTGAAGCCAAGGACATTGTCTACATACAAAACATCTACGAGATTATCAATAAAAATACAAGTTAATATTAACAAAAGTAAAAAGAAGGATATAAAAATTCATAGAACATATTACAGAAGAAAGATAAATGTAAGTTTGTTTTTAATGACATGAGATGGGACAAAGTTACAAATATAAATAAAAAAGTTATCCCAGCTTGTGTCAGCCTATCAAAGTCAGATCGACCTTTTAAATTTGGTAAGAGAACATGCAATTGGAAACAAAATTTTAGTGAGCAATAAAAAAAGTATTCAAAAAAACTTTTCTATTTTCGTCATTTGTCTGCAGAATCATTAAATTCGAAAATACTGCATGTCTGGATCTTGATTAAACCAGTTTCGTTGAAAGTTTTTAAACAATAGATACCAGCAGAATTATCTATTTTTCAAAAAGCTATCCTTCAAATTTTTACTATAGTTTTTAAGACCTTAAAAGTGTTATATCTCCCCAGTAAATGATTATTGGCCGGTTCCTATATCTTACCGACCGTTCATTTTCCTTACTATCGGTTACAATTCGCCATTAGCTCCATATATTTAATGTCAAAATTCAATCGATTAAACAGTAAGATATGTGAACGGGCCATAAAGAAAAAAGTCATTGATAAATACTAGTTAAAATCGTTATGATTTTTTAAAATCTGACTATACGACACTCCGGACAACTATTGCCAGCAATGGCGGCCAACACAATTTTTAAATTTTTAGTTTTATCGTGGTTTAGTATAATTGTAATGCAAGATACAGCAAACGTCTTATTCAATATCATGCAATAAAAACATGATAGTTTCTGAGAAAAAAGACTGAAATAAACAAAGACGGACGTGACTATTTTATATGCGTTCAGTTTTCATCAAAATAGGGGAACCTTAAAAAAAGTTGACTTGTGTTCTGAAAAACACACAATTGAATGGAAAGGTACCAAAAGTTCAAGGTTGTTTGGGGAGTTGTAGAATTTATTCGTCAATGTTTGAAGAAAATTTAAAATTCCAATGAAGTATGAATGTCATCGTATGTGTCGTATGTATAATAAGTATTCTTTTTTTCATAATTTATTAAAATTCAAAATTTTGAAGGTATAAGTAAGATAGATACGCTTGGCCTTCGCAGAGACTTCGCGTCTTCGTTCTACCATCACACCATTTGCCATCGAATGGGCGTTCATACCCATTTCCTCGAGCCACTTCGCTCATGTACGCAACGTTTCTCTTGCGTGCCCTGGGAATTTGGAAATAATTTTTGAAATGGGCGTCATAAAATTTCTTCGGGAGCAGCAACGCGTTGGTGACATCTCTGGTATTGCTAACGTCCATAGGCGACGGTAACCACTTACCATGAGGTTGGCTGTTAGCCTGTCTGCTGTATTCCAGCTATAAAAAAAGGTCTAACGAAAAATATCAGCCAAATACGTGTCGGACCACACATATTGCAAAGTTCCGTAGAGGTGACGACTGTCCACTGTTTTTGTAATTTGGCAAAGAATTCCTAAAAAGCATTTGACTTTCTTAAGGATTTCATTTTTACTAAAATGACCATGGGACCCTTATAAAATCAAGCATAAATAAGTGAGCCTACAAACGTCCCATTGTGGTGCTCGGGCCTCCCTAAGGGAAAATGGGTGGAATATTCTTTTTTTTAAATTTATTGTCCAATACGCTTACATTAATATACATTAAAACACATTCGACTGTGGCACAGAAACCTCATGGGCTTATTCATGCCGCAGAGAGTCTGTTCACAATATTGTTATATCAAAAATAGGAGCAGAGGCCAGAAATTGTTATCAGCATTCAAGTGTTTAATTCTGATTTGATAATAAAAGCGGAGTTATCATCATTCTAGTACATGGTTCTGTTTTAGTCCCAGGTCTGCACATGTGAGCCTGATGGTCCGCTTTGGGAATCAATATAGAATAGTGATATACCAAAAACGTCTCCACTCAGCTGACATGAGAATGCTGAGATGGATGTGTGGTATTACAAGAATGGATAAGGTGAGAAATGAGTACATACAGTTTGAAAGTTGCACCCGTGACTGAAAAAGTGAGAGGAAGAAGATTAAGTTGGTATATGGGCATATAATGAGAAGGGATGAAAGTCACGTGACAAAAAGAATGTTAAACTTCAAGATAGATGGGTACAAATGTAAAGGTAGACCAAAAAAAGATGGATGGATTGTGTGAAGGATGATATGATGATATGTGGTGTGAAAGATGTATATCAGAGTAGAGAAGTGTGGAAGGAAAAGACATATTGTGCCGACCCCAAATAATTGGGATATGGTGAAAGAAAAGAGAGATAGAAACTTTTGAGATTATATTTGATCGATTTATGGTTATTTTTGTACTTTGATTGCAGGTCCTCTGGGAGACCATTTACAATAATTGGTGTCATATATTCCTCACGCCTTCTCCCATACACGTTATTATATTTAGGAATAATATATTTACATGCACTAGTCTTGGTCTCATGTTGTTACGCTAGACGTTCTGACGTGGTAGAGCCATGGTGGAATTATTATCTTGATTACAGATATTGGGGCCGGTTGGATCGATGTGATACCTCGCTCTCACAGAGTATCAGCGTGAAACGGTTAGGCTTGAGTTAATCGTGTTTCGTGCGATGAGTGAGAGTTCAGATAGCACTTTCCCCTCCCCTTATCTCATCTTTCCTATCTCATCCCCCAATTCCAATCTCATATCCCATTCCTTCTACCTTTAATCAGCGTTGTGTCGGACATCATTCCGGCAAAGCAACAAGCTGAGTGCAAATCTTGTTTGCTGAAAATGCGGCGCATAAATTCTCAAAACATGTTTTTTTTAATTACTTGTAAATTATGTTTACTACTTACTTACTTGTTTCTTTTGGTTCGAAGGAACTTGTAACTTGCATCTACAAAAAATAAATCAAAATTACCTGCAATTTTAGTATTTGTGCTTTCTATCTCGTTACAAATTAAAACTTATTTTCAATAACTTATAATGTTCTCATAGTTTAAGTGAATTGTAAAAAATTATTTTATGAGAAATAAATTCTTTAACCCGATTATGTCGTCGCTATTTGTGCAAATAAAGATTTTCTTTCTTTCTTTCTTTCTTTTTCTTTATTCCCCCGTTCTGATCCTTCTATCTTATCCCCTATCCTATTCTCTTTAACCGATGCTAAAGGTCGGCAACGCGTTGGCTTCGCCATTGCTGTTGCAAACGCCTATAAGCGACGTTAACCACTTTTTATGAACTAGGCCGTGTGCCTGTTAGCCGGCTGTGCAATATAATAAAGATAAAAAAAATACCAGCCACGCTTGTCTAAGGCGGATTGGCGAGTTCCGCACCTTCGGTTGAGTCGAAAAGGGTTCATACAAGTATTAAGTTAGTAAGTTACCCGTGCAGGAACTGAGAAAGAATACAATTTCCTGCGGCCTTGCGACCTGTCGTAAGAGGCGACAAAAACACCCCACAGCCAGGTGGTAGCGTGGATGGCTACCATAACATTCCGGCATTAGTGGCCAGGTTCCAGTCTCCCTTTAGAGGGCGGCAGCACATTGTTAGCACTTTTGGTGTTACAAATGTCCATTGGCGATGGTAACCGCTTTTCATCTGGTGGGCCGTCTGCCTGTCTGCTGAAGTCATGCAATAAAAAAAACTAAGGCAAATAAAAGCCATAGTATAATATTGGAAATAGCTAATAACCAATTCGTAAAGTTCTGAATCACAAATCTTTATTTACATACTGGATACCGGTGATCGTTGATCATCTATCGGACCTTGGTATGTAACCACATGTTAATTAAATGCTAAATATCGCTAATACTTCTCACAACACCCACATAAGCATGACGTCTCTATAATCCGCACTTGTTGCGGAAATTAGTATTGTAGATATAATTGTAGATTAGGCGAAACGTATTGTTTATTATAGGTATTATTACTAGGTACTATTATTATAGTAGTACGTATATTGTAACCAATAGTTTCATACTACCATCTATGACAGCCCACCATTAAGGTTAGTCTCCTTTTTAGAGAAGAAATTAAAATTATTTTAGGAAATCCAGTGGGGAACGTTCTCAAAAGACTGGCGCTATTGCATGTTTGAATGACAACGCCGCTGCGTTGGCTGAGGTATAGACCAGCCTTTTGGTGATGTGAGGCACAAGACACTAACGGCCCAGCAGACGTTATCCGGCCCCAAAAATATTTGAACCCGATTGCAGCGCCACCTACCGAGTCCAATTGTGAGTCTAGACCATTGCAGGACCCACAGGAACACAAACAAAACAAAATATTAAAATTGGTCCAACGGGTTAGGAGGTGTTCAGTGACATACAAGCGAATAGAAGAATTTTATATATAAAATTTGGATGCCGTGTCTGTAGATTGAAACTATTAAAAAAGAAACAATTGGAATATGGACTATATAAACGATGGAGAACACGATGCAATTTTTTTAGATTTCTTTTCTGTTTGTTCGGGATTCAGGTAAAAACTACTAGCCCGATTTCGATGCGGTTTTCGCTGATCGACAGCTAATTCTCAGATTTAAAATACGCTTTTTTCTGGGAATGATTGAAAATGGCCAGATTAAAAAATCGAATTCCAATGTGATTTTTTTTTACTTATAGAAAATTTAATGTAATAAAATGTGTGACTTTTTTAATAATCTGTGGTTTGTGTTTGTTCGGGTGCGTAAAAATGATATTATTCCGATACAGTTTTCACCGATAGCTTACATTCTTTTTCAAATACTGCGGTATTTCGTGTCCCGGCAATCCCGCGGGAATTTTAAGTCAAGCGTAGGCGAAGTCGCGGGGATATCCTATTATTAAATAAAATAATAAAAGATCATTAAATTAAAAAAAAACCGTACAACAGACTTGTCGAAAAATAAATAAACAAAGCCTCAGTAAATGCGTTTATGTAAAACATTTTTTTAACGTGCCTTTTCTTTATAAACCTTATATACCTAATATGATTATGTTGATATATATTTGTTATTCTAAGAAAATTCCGCGAACCTCAACTTTTTGACATTGTTTAACGTAAATATTATTTCAAGTGGAACGTTATTTAATATATGAGATAAACCTAACTTATCTCGTACGTCCGTTTGTTGTTCTGTTACATAACTATGTCATCGATAAGTTTGTCGTTGGAATCTCCTAAACTCAGTGTGCAGTCCAACTGTTAAGCCCCATTCACACTTCTATAAATTATGTACCTATACTCTTTCCAAGCATTTATTTTACTTTTGACAGCTCGACGACGGATCAATTAGTAATGCGTTATCGACTCGACTTGTTATAAAAAGCGACTTCATTTAAAAATAAGTTTTAATCAATTTAACTTACGTATATATCTTTGTTAAAAATATTATATCGTATAATAAATATATACCTACATTTCAATGAACATATTTTTCATATATTAAATAAGCAAAATTAAACGGCACTTATACTAATTGTGGTATTATTTTCCTTTAAAATAGAACATGTTTTGTTTTCAAATCGATTACTTTCGATTTATTTACGTATACTGTCGATGTCTGTGCGTTATATGACTCACAGAACATCACTATTACATCATTCAATATGTAACTTAACAGACGTGTAACGTCATAAATTTGACATAAGCTCCATACGAGTGATGTCAAATGTCTAGCAATGGTAAATGTAATGTGCATTTTTTCATGGAAATGCTGGCATGTATAAACTACTATAAACGTGGCGTGATATCGCTTAGGCTCGGTTCCTATATCGTACAGACAGTTCATTTGCCATCGATTGAATTTTGACATTACTTGTATGAAGCTTATGTCAAATTTTAATATATATACGGCAAATGAATGGTGGGTAAAATATAGGAATCGGTCATTTTTCAACTGAAGTGGCAGTGGCCGGGTCATGTTTAATTTTGTCGCAGGACCGATAGCTGAAGGCGCAGATCACAGAGTACATTAGCTACGTTCCACACGAGTCTCACAACGACCATGCTGACGACAGCGATTTTTCCAGTTCCACTTTCCTACGGGCGTTACAGTCGCAAACTCAAGTGGAGCGGATTGTTCGACCCACCTCTTGACATAAGTCGTGAGCGCTGTGTGATCGAAAATTATGACGTCAATAGTGACGTTTTCGCCACGACCATAACAACCCTGGTCTCTACGTGGAACAGCTGAAGGAGCATTTTAGGCGTTGTGAGTTACAAGAGGAACGCGCCCATTGTATAGCGCAGATGAATTCGACTCACTATTGATGACTCGCTTAGTGAAATTGACATATGTCTAAATGTACTTTTGTAATGACATAGCATGAGTTCCACTTTATTTTCTTATTTGTTATATTTATAATACGAATCTGCGAAAACGACCGCTTTAGGCCCCCCGGTGTTGAGGTCGCGGTGCCCATACTAGTCGGCACGGATTCGGCAAATACAAGTCAAAAATAGTTTTAGGTCTAATCCATTTGCCGAATCCCTGCCGACTGGAACGGGGACTCCCATAACGTAATGTATAACATCCTCTGGGCTAGTGAACCCGTGCCGTATGGGAGATCGCCGGGAAAGCGAAAGGCCTGTATATGTGGCGCAAACTTGGGGACGCCTACGTGTAACAATGGACGGCGATTGGTGACGACAAATATATAAATGTTAAATACTTTCTTATACTAGCAAAAAGCGGTGCTTTAGGAGGGCTCGCGAAGTTTTCTACCTAGTAATAATTATCTATGTTGGGTATTTCTCTTACGGATAGAATTAGAAATGAGGATATCTGTAAGAGAACCAAGGTAGCCGGCATAGCTTGCAAAATTAGCAAGTTGAAGTGGCAGTGGGCCGGTCATATCCGCCACAGGAACGATGGTTAATGGACCAGACGAGTCCTGGAGTGGAGACCGCGTCTCGGTAAACATAGTGTCGGACGCCTTCCAGCCCTATGGACTATCGACAAGGTCGCCGGTAGGCGATGGATGAGGAAGGCGGAGGACCGGGATGAGTGGCGCCGACTCGGGCAGGCCTGCGTCCATCAGTGGACTGTGATTGACTGACGACGACGAAAAAAATTCGGCATATTTTTAACTAAACAACATTTTGTTTAGCTACATCGCTGTTCGTTCTTTAGTTTTCGAACAGATGGCATTAGTATTATAGTCCCGTTGATATTATACATGTCATATTGGTTTTATAATTTTCGACAGATGGCGTTAGGAATACAATAAAATTCTAATTAATAAAAATTGTTATATCTTCTATTTTTTTAATGTGTATACTATAATATTTTGGTGATAGATAACAGATCTAGAAATAAATTTAAATTCCTATGTCAAAGCCCAAGTCCGAAAATGTGATAGTTTCTCCGTAAAGTGTACCAAAAAAATGCATAGATTGTGGAATAGTATAATATGATTACTTTCTCTTGCTTTTGGATTTCGCTCGCGGATCTTAAACTCTCTCAACTAATTACAATTCTGGTACCCAGTAGAACTAGCTACGCCACTAGTCTGGTGAGATGCTTTTGCACTATTATTAATATTAAAAAATGTGCGGTCGGGGGACTCCAGTCAATAATAAAGATCCATACGTTAAAGGTCGTCTGGAGGGGGCATATTGCTTTTTCCTTACATGACGATTTCTGCTAGTTCACCCTACTGTAAGCCGCGTAAAATAACTTTCAATAATAATTAACCTGTAAAGAAACATTGACCTACGAAACCTTGTAACTAGAGTATTAACCCAAGAAAACCACATTCAACAAAGTTTCAATTTATCAGGTAACAATTTATACACGCACCTATCAAATGTCATGGCTTAAGATAATATACTCGCTACTGTTTAGATAAACAATGATCCCATAATACTATTAAGCGATAAGAAATACGCTAAAATAAGACACCATATCGTGTTATATTGAATGACTATAAATCATAATTTGTCGAAGCGTTGTAATCGTTTGAGCAAAAAATTCTCAGTAATGTTATCTGGCAGTGTCAATGGTTATTTTAACTGACTGATTAATTTCCACTCGGCGATTGTTGATATATTTAAAAATAGATAACTTTTACTTGTGTTTCTTTTATGTATGTATAATATAGTTAAGATTTCGTTCGCGTTGCCATGACGACGGTTTTGTTAGTGAACTGCAAAGGAGGCACCAAAAATGTTTGGCTATATTCGTCTATCCTACGAAGAAAGTATAAATTATTGGCATAATAAGGATCCTAAATGTTGAACTGTGGCGAGTTTCATTTAAATCCGTTCAATAGTTTTCAGGTAATGCACTAACAGACAAGGAAATAAAAAGTCTAATTTATATTTTTGGAATTTGCTGGTCCGCATTCACCCCTGTATTTTCTCACTTTTAAATTCATTGTACAAACTGGACATCCCCAACAGATTTATTATAATATATATAATATATTAATATTATTCGAGACAGAACAGGCTGACATAAAAAAATCAAAATAATATAACATAATTATTTGATCTGCTTTACAGCCCGGACACGACGTTGCCTCTATAAGCGATAGTTAAGCGTGACGTGACGAGCGGCCCAAACCATTGATTCATGAAGCACACCAGGTAGCATTGCACTCAACAGTAACTTAGTTTCTACGTTCTGTTAGGATGGTGGCTCGTGGGTGTTCTTTTTGCAAGAGAAACAGTTTTACGACTAAAAGTTTAATACGGACGACAACGGGCAAATCAACTCTCGTCATAAATTGGTTTACAATTGAATATAACAAAATAGAAATGCTGATGACACAATTTCATAACAGTTCGTAAAGAAAAAGTCGCTCGTCGCTAAAGAAAAAGTCGTGGCCGGGCCGTTAGGCCGTCTGTAAATTAATTCAACTCAAATGATAATTTTAGTAATATACTTTTAGTATGTAACAATATAACTTTATTTAAAACAATAAAAATGTGATTTTTTAGTGTACCACTAACAGTCATACAAATAAATTTTAAGTTATAAAATTAATAGATTACGGTTAGTTATTTAGTTATTTGTGATATCTAGCTTATCTAATAATGTGCTATATATTAAGATAAATATTTATCAAAATAATATAGTCGTAAAAATATTATTGTTGTAAAACGCTTTAAAAATTAGCCATATACTTATTGGACTATTCTTAATTAAGGGTTGCGTAGAAGTGATGAATGTTGACTATTCTTGTTATTTGCCTATAAAACGCATATAATCAAAACTATCCCATTACAACAACAACAATACTCTTTACCAACAATTAAATACCAACATAAGGAAAGTAGTAATAGTAATATCAGCCCATAAATGTCTCACTGCTGGGCTCGGGCCTCCCATTATAGGGGGGACAGTATACCCGCCACGCTTGTCCAAGGTGGCTTGGCAGGTTTGACACATCGGTTATCTCGATGTGCAGGTTGCATCACGATATTTTCCTTCACCGTTGTTAGCACGTAGTAATTGTAACAATATACACGTTAGATCAGATAACTGACTAAGTGGCGCATGCGTTCCGGCCAGGACCGAACCCACGCCCTTTACGTTTGGGATGCGTGCGACTACCACGACTATAAGAAAAGTAATACACTTTATTGTGTTAACTATAAGGTAGTACAAAGAGCGGCCTTCTTGCTTAAAGCAATCTCTTCCAGGCTACCTTTGGACGGACAAGAACTTATTAAAAACTAGCTGATGCCCGTGACTTCGTCTACGTGGTGCGGTTTTTTAACTATCCCACGGAAACTCTTTAATTTTTCGGAATCAAAAGTATCCTATATGTTGACTGGGGATATAAGCTACCACGGTCAAAATTTCATTTAAATCGGTCCAGTCGTTTCGGAGATTAGCCGGTCCAAACAGACAGACAAACAGAGATACAAAAATGTAAAAATATCTAAATTAGTTCTATTTCACTTCTTACATCCCCCTGACTCGGTTTTTAGCATTTTTTTTATTGTACAGAAATTGGACCTCTACAATTTTATTATATGTATATAGATTATTTGTTATAGTATATTTTTATATAATATACTATAAGATATATGTTAGAGTATATTATTATATAATATACTACAAATTACTTACAATAATTTAATGTGGCTTATTCAAATCAATTTGCGTTATATTTATTAAGTTACATTTATTTAAAAACAGATTAATGGCCCTTTCCTATATATTACTATTCATTCACTTGCCTTACTTACCATTGGTTTAATTTTGACATTATTTATTTCAGTTTACATTTATATATTAGTTTGTGTCAAATTTTAAGCGATAATAAGGCAAATGGATGGTCGGTAAGATATAAGAACCGGCCATAAAAGAACTATGCTCTTAATAAATCTTATTATAAAAATCAAAATGAAACCTAAAATAAATTATATACAACAAATTTTATAGGTATGTATAGACATTAAGTTATAGTATTCTATGGAAATTTGTGATTAATCAGTGTATTAATCATGGAGTATGTGTAAACACAATTTACTTAAAATACTTAACATTTTTCCTTCCTTTTCGTTAGTAATATTACAGGTTTTTCCTCATAACAAACACAGCTTTAAAGCATTTCTTACCCAGTCAGTCAAAGTTCTGTCAGACGTATTTTCTTTACCTCGTTTGCATCATGCACACTACATTATACCCCCTATCACGGGAGCAAGAACAAAATAACAAGTTCTGTATAAATACTCGCGCTGTTCAATTCTCTTGCCACTTGCAGTTTGCTGCCGTGGAAGTGGATATAATATAGGTAAATGAGGTGTTAAAATTACAAACACTGACCCGAAAACCATCTACATATTGATAGTATTTGGAATGTAATGCATTTTTTTTATATCCTGAAGTAGGCAAACAGGCAAACGGCCCACCTGATGGAAAGTGGTTACCGTCGCCTATAGGCGTTTGCAACAGCAGGGGTCTCGCCAACGCGTTGCGACCTCTAAGAAATTTTATAATGCCCTTCTTAAAAAACCCCATATCATAACGCAAGAAAAAAACCGTGGCGGGAAGTTCCCTCCAGATCATCGTTGTACGTGGAATAAATGACATTAC
This sequence comes from Dendrolimus houi, assembly GCA_039645545.1. Lineage (NCBI taxonomy): Eukaryota > Metazoa > Arthropoda > Insecta > Lepidoptera > Lasiocampidae > Dendrolimus > Dendrolimus houi. The sequence continues at coordinate 11,156,962 of CM077139.1, forward strand.
ACCGATCACTTTTGTGTTTCAATTTAGACGAAGCAACCAAAGTGATCCATGAAAATATAAAATAGAATCTTTCAATGTCATTGACTGTCCTCGTATACTTGAAGCCTAAATTAGACGCTTCATTTCTGTCTTTCAATTTGAACAGAAATGAGGCTAAAATTCTCAAAAGAATAAATAGAATTAATCATTAAATGTTAATTAAATGCTGTATGTTAAAGGTGACTTTTTGAATTGCATCAACATATAATGTTATCCTAACTGTTTAAATGAGGCAAAAAAGCCACTTGTGAAAAATATTGTAACGATTTAAGTTTGTATGTTGTTTATATTTTTTATACCCCATTTTTATTGAAATTAAAAGTTAAAGTGAAACCGTAGCATTTCGGCTTCAGTTCCGCGCCTTTTAAACATTTTTTTTATTGCACGAGTTCAGCAGACAGCAGATAGCCATTGTAGACATAGATATAGATAGAGAGAAGTAGACATTTATAACACCAAAAGTACTACAAATGTGCTGCCGTTCTCTAAAGTGAGACTGGAACCAGGCCACTAATGCTGGAACACAACTCAAGGTTGTTATGACGGCATACTCTAGACCGGAATCATAGCCATCCAGATGGACAACTACCCTAAAACCTAGCTACGGGTTGTTTTGGTTGTGAGAAACTTGGTTGACCCCGTCTAATCTAATTAGCTTACGACTGGATGGCATTCACATAGATATAATCATTTTTAAGAAAGTTACATGTAATATATAAGTATACAGACAGAAGAATGGACAAGACGACTTTATAAGAGTTCTGTTTTTGCAAAATTACTATAGAACTCTATAAATATAAATGTGTTCGTTATAATAAAACCTTCAACTGATATCTAGCTATCTCATTGTTCACTGAATTCAGAATAAATAGCACAATGCAAAATTTCTATGATATATCAATGAGTCCACATGATTATCTGACATGATAATACACCACGGCCACCCGCATTCAAATAAGTTAACACGTATTGGAAACTAAACCTTATGATACCATCAATATTACCCCCCAAGGCAAATGTAAGTATATATATCGATATCCAATTTTATAAGTCACGGCATATTTATCACACGTACTTACGTGAAAATGATTGAATCTTCTATGATATTTATGTGCCATAGGTATTCTAATAACTAAAGTGACACTTGATACATTAATCTGTTGATTATTTTGCAAGGATTATAGGTTTGTATTAGAAGATAACTAACAAACTTGTTGTAATATAGCATAATTATAATTAATTAAATTATTAATGTCAATTTATACTAACTACTATATTGCTTAATATAAGTTGTCGAAGATGGCGCTGCAAAGAAAATGTAGAGGCCTTTTTTTCGCCATATTTGGCCGACGTCCCTGAGTGGCAGTTTATCTGTGTAGGAACGAAGAAAGAATACTAATTCCTGCGACCGGGCGGCCTGTCGTAAGAGGCGACATAACAACCCACAGTCAGGTGGTAGGGTATTTGCCCGTCTAGATTGCTACCACACCTGGTCTAGAACATACCGCCATAACAACCTTGAGTTGTGTTCCGGCATTAGTGGCAAGATTCCAGTCTCATCTACGAGTATGGTAGCACATTGGTAATACCTAGTGTTGCAAATGTTTATAGGCGACGGTAACCAGTTTCCATCTCAATTGGGCCGACAGCCTGTTCGCTGTACTCCAGCAATAAAAATAAAAAAAGTGTGACGAAAACTGGAGACTGAGATTATATTGAACATAGTAACAGCTCATAATATCCCACTCCTGGGCTCAGGCCTCCCCACATATTGGGAGAAGAGTCAGTGTACTAACTAGACTTGTCTAACATGAATTGATGGGTTTGACACATAGGTCATCTCGATGGTTCATTATCACGATGGTTTCCTGCTGATACAGTACGTGATAATTGTAAAAATATGCACAGATCAGGAAACTGCCTAAGTATATACTACTTACATACTTCTCGGACGATGTTCGAACCTACGTCTCTTTTGAAATGCGAGTTTGAGACCCGAAAGCTTAACACAATCCGTACCAAAATAAAAACAATTTAAAATGAACGAGATGTTGTCACGCATATTTAGTTAATTGTTAGTGTACTAATTTTTATACAAGCTTGATTGTGATACTATGAATTTAACCCGATTTTCTTTACGGTACTACCCATTACATTGTGATAATATTACGTGAAATTATTATTATATCATCTTCCAGTTTGACAATAATTAAAACGATTTCTTGGTATTCTACGTACTTGATTAAAACTTTTATTCAAAAAAATCCATTTTCATAGGAAGCTATCAAACAACCCCATGTCCGTTTATACGTCGCATGATACCTGTAATCTGTAGGTACAGTCTCTGTACCTGGGTGCCACGTATCCCTGGCATCAGTTGCATCCCCGGTTAAAGCGGTTTTGGGCTTAAAGCTCTTTTTGGCTTGTACTTGCCGAATCTGTGCCGATTAGTGTGGGGATTCTCTTATCCAATTCTGTCATAATTTAAGACTATGTACGTATTGTTTACACAAGATTTAGCAAGTATGTTTAACTAATTGTATTTATCTTTAGTGCATACATAGGTCATTTACATAAATTATTATTTGGAATATTTGTGTAAAGGTTATGTTTATTTTGACCTCTATTTCATCATTCCGACAATCTACAAAAGGCGTTCGAATAACAATGTTCGTTTTTCAAATAAATTTAATGATTAAATTTTTTTTATCTGGTGTGCGGTTTGGCAGATATAGTTTCATTTATCCAGTTTAATTTTATCGTGACATATCTGTTTTTTTAATTAATAGACACATAGAAAATACATTTCTGCCAAATATAATTCTTACTACTAGATCCAGTAGTGTTTTTTTTCTTGCAACAGACAGGTTGACGTTCCACTTGATGGATAGTGATTACCATCGCCTACGTATATTTGCAACACCAAAGGTGCTTAACGTGCTGTCCGCCTCGAAGGGGGGACTGGTGCCTGGCCACTAATGCAGTAATTCAATTCAAAGTTATTATGGCAGTATACTCTAGATCAGGTTGGTAGCCACCCTGACGTGCGAATGCCCTAGCACCTGGCTATGGGGACAGATGAAGGGAACATACAACTTTTCGTTATATAGCCAAAATGGCCAACGAAACCCTAAAAAGAATTTATCTACATGTATATAAATTGTAAAATTGAATTGCAATTTAATTGATATCAATTATATCTAATAAAATATAATGTTAATTAAGATAGCTGATAATTCGGAGCATATTATTTTATCAAGAATATCCAAGACATTTTCAGTTGGTAACCCTTAAAAAATTAAATTGAGCCATAGTTAAGCATTTTAGGAATGAACTTACTTCTATAATTTATGGTTTCTTACGATTTGTTGACCTAGGCAGTGTGAAGTATTTATGAATATTGAACTTTTAAACCAGGTATGGGCAACCTTTGACATGTTGAGGGCCAAACTTTAGCGTTCAAATACGTTCGCGGGCCGCGTTTAAAAGTACGTAGTGCATTTTAAAGTAGTGATAATATTTTTAAATAAACCAGTTTAGAATAATTGAGAAGCAATAAATCTTTTGATGTGTCGCCCGTGAGGCGACAAACCTCAAAGAATTTGATCGAGCAAGCCGAGTGGCGGCGATTATCAAAGAGTGAGGCGGCAAACATCGAAGGATTTGATGTTTGCTGCCTCACTGTCACTCCCGTGAGTATAAGTAGCTAATGTAATATTTTTTTAATTGGGTTTTTTCAAAATGTATCGCGGGCCGGATCATATCTTACAGCGGGCCAGATTCGGCCCGCGGGCCGGTTGTTGCCCATATATGTTTTAGACGATCTTCAAATAAAACGCCCTAGACAAAAACTGCATTAATATAACCATAATACCATTTACAGCCAAATTTTAGGCCTTTGAATGACGCCAAAGAACGGAATTCTTCTTGAAAAGTTATATTGAGTTTTCATATGACGCAAACAGAACATAATCCTTCAATATTCTTGGTCCGACACGAACTTGACCGCTTTTTTTTAAAATTAATTAACTACATTCAATTCACGCAACAAGGAAACACAATAATAACGAACATAATAGCTTAACAACGGTCGAATATTTTCTTTTACATTGACCACGTGTGACATTTACAAAGTATATTTATCACTGTTTGATTAGCAACTATGTTATTTATGTCATAATGAATAATGTAATCAAGTAATTAATATATGTATAATATTAGTAATATTTACAAATGTATATATCCGAAAATAAATTAATTGCCCCCTTAGAATTATAGAGACCTAATTAAAATTATCAATTTACAATTTTATACCTTATTTTTATGTGTTAGATATTTAATTCCACTCTCAACATTTTGATTTAGGTCTCTGTAATTTTAAGGGTGCGTAATGTTTACAACTTATCGGTTTGCCTTATCTTAATTGTTAATTATTTTTTTAAATTATCGGATAGTTTATCTATTATTAACCAGCTTGTTGAGTGGACGTAAAGTCGCGGTAGCTTAGTGGTTAACGTTAGGTGCATTCGTATTCCAGTGTTGTGGGTTCGAATCCTGGCCGGGAAGTATGCACCGTTTAGGCAGTTTTTCTGACTTAGTCTGCATTTTATTACAATGAACACGTGCTGACGGCGAAGGAAAACATCTTGACGAAACCTTTACATCGATATAACCAGTGTATGAAACCCGCCAATCCGCGATGGCCCAGTGTGCCAGATATGATTGTTGACTGGAACCGATATGAATATGTTCCAAAATTTCATGAATATACTGCTGGATACGGGTCTCTGAATTTTAGACAGATGGCACCCATGCGACGCTTGTCTAGGAATAATTGCTAAATTTCAGACATCAGTGTTTTCCGATGTTTTTTTGCGATTAACATGTGGTACATGCAATCTGCAAACGCTACAAAAGCTTGTCGTCTGCCAGAATTTTTATTCAAATCGATATAATAATATGCGGGTGCTTTAGCCGCCAACCTACAAATAATTTTGTATCTATACAGTATTATAAATCTTATTTCATTGAACGAAAAATAAAATTAAATAATCTATTGACAAAAAGGATCGTATTTAAAAAATACTTACCAGTAAATTTAGAAGCAAAACGAAAATATAATCACACACTGAACACTGGAGAAATTAAAAAATAAAAGGTAGTTTTTTTAAATTATATAACAAAGTTCACGCTTGCTTGTCGATGGGACACTACCGCTCGGCGCGCGCAACGATAACTGGATACCGTAGCACGGGCCAAATTTAAAAAAATATTACCCACGCGTTCAGATTTGTGCGCAAAACTTATATAACGAAATCTTTATTTATAAAGAAAATGTTGTATTCTGTATGAAAATTTAATTGTTAACTGAAAATATATGTTATTGTAAGTGTTTAAATATGTTTCTACAATTATTTGTACTTGACTCTAATCACGTTTGTACGTAATTTGTGCAGGGAATACCGATGTTTACGTCATTTCTGGATGAGGCAAAAATAGGCGTGTTTGTATACACCTCTCTGACGTCAATAATAATATAGCTTGAGCTTTATGCGTGGTATATCGTACAAATAGAAGAAGTAATTAAAATTGTAATAAAGTATTTTAAACAAACAAGTACATACCGTTGTTTTGATGATTTATATAGGTTTTTGTTAAAATCATTGCTCGATAAATTGCTTGGTAAATTGGCTTAAGTAGGTAACTCGTAAGTTCTGCCGAGAAATCCCACGAAATGTATTTTAATTCAAAGCTTATACACCAATTGAGTAAAGTAACTGGACTAGAATATGGGTAATAACATATGTATTAAGTTAATATTTATTTTAATAATCTGTCTAGTTCACCTGGTTCTGGAGTAGAAACAGAACTCACTGAAATGTGTGAATATACTATGTACGACGCTTAGAGGGAGTTGCTTCTTTCTGCCGATTGTTGTTATGATGCTTGGACCCTGGGCTCGTTATGCCCTGAAGCTGTATAAAAGAAAGAATGAAAGTATTTATTTGCTAGGAAAGCGGCAATATAACGACATAAAAAGTAATTCATATATTTCTATGTTTAAATTAGAGACGTTGTAGGTTCGCCGCATTTCCAACAAATTAGGTTAGCAACTCAGCATAAAGCTGTGCTGAAATGTCCTCCAGCACTGTGCTGATTTTTAGCGCCAATACCACCTCATTAACTAATTATTACCTAATTTAAATAATATATTCAAATAATACTTAACGATATATATACATACGTACCAATTAGAAGATAACACGATCTATAACAATTAAGGAAATATAAAAAGCTCTCAAGACGCCTGAACAACAGGATTTGGTTATAATATAAGGCTTACTTACTCCGCAGGATTGGTGCCTACCTTGATACGAATAAACGATTACTTAGTAGCACAATCCAACGAGGCAACATAGCCAGCCTTCTAAGAAGTTTACCCATAGAGACGGTTGCATAGGTTCACTATTTTGGACTGTCAGTAAAATTTAATACAAAACGGTCTACTTTATTTTTTGATTGTAAGTATGAATTTATAATTCACGTTGTTGATATTAATATATTGTTTTTTTTATACCTACCTGAACATAGATGTCTAAATTTTATTTAAGTATTTCAGAAAGCATGAATTGTCTTGATATTCCTGATTAGAAAAGCCGATAGCAAATATTTCTATAATATTATAAAATTCTGAACATGCCATGTCTGTACATTGAAGCTATTTAAAAAAAAACAACATCTATATAAATGACGGAGAACACGGTGCAATTTTTTTAGATTTCTTTTCTGTTTGTTCGGGATTCACGTTAAAACTACTAGGCCGATTTCGATGCGGTTTTCGCTGATTCACAGCTAATTCTTAGACTTAAGCTCTGCGCTACTTTTGATCCTGGGAATCCCGCGGGAATTTTCCTGGGAGCGATTTGAAGTTATTCGGATGCATAAAAATTAGCTTATTCCGACACAGTTTGCACTAAAACGATAGCTTACAGTCTTTTTTAAATGCTGCGATACTTTGTGTCCCGCAAATTCCGCGGGAATTTCACGTCAAGCGTGGACAAAGTCGCGGGCAAATCCTAGTAGTTGAATATTTTTTCACAATTTCAAATATTTATCGATAAGGTCAGATTTCAAGCAATCAGATATGATAGATAAAACATAAAAGTTAAAAAAACAGTGATAACACGGATTTATTACCTAATACGTTATGTTAGAAAATATCGCATAATCTAGTTTTCTTGCGCTATATTAGAATACTATGTGGCAACATCATCAATGTCACTATTCTTGAAGAGTTTACTTAAGTACCAATGTATTAATAGGTAACTGCTTGGCAGTCCTTACACCACGAAGAGTTTCGTAGAAGTGATAAAATTTTACGTTAATACATGTAAAACGAGTTTTCATTATTAGGTTACGGAACCATAAAAAGTACACAATGGATACTATTGAATCCAATTTTCATTGAAAGTGGGTATCTATTTTTCATGCTTTACAATTTTAATTTTTTTCAGAATTGTTGTCATTTTTTAAAGGTTAGAAGGGAAGGAGACACAATTTTAACGTCTGACAGGTATTCTTCTATTTACTTCGTCAAAAGAGTATATAATGAACTTCGGTGTGTTTTTATAAGATTTGTTTAACAGTAACTCAAGCGAGTATATACACTGAAAAAACATTTTTCAACCCTAATGTAGGTATATGCACGTATATAACTAAGAGTTATATTATTATAATATTTATATTATAATATTTTTGGCCATATTTAATTTTGTCGCGATTTCACTACATAAATTTGTAGCGCCATACATGTGTACCTTTTTGTCCAATGTCGTCTATAGATATGTAGGTTCTGAGAAAAATGAATGTGATACAGACAGACGGATAGACGGATAGACGGATGTGACGATTTATTTTATAAATCCATTTTCGCCAAATTGGTTACGGAACCCTAAAAGATATACATATATAATCAAGAGCATCAAACGTTGTGCTGCTAATATAGTCGGTTATTTATAAAGAAAATATTGTTGATGACTTCAATAAACTAACAATCAAATAATCTAACAAAGAGAACAGTGTTTCGAAAACTTTATTTTTGTTTTATTAAATGTAGGGTGCCCACTAATGTCTCATTTACCTATTTGTTTTGTAACAAAAGAATACAATAAACAAATGACGGCCTGTGTGGTTGAGCGGGCTAAGCCTTTGCCAACCTACCACACTGCAACGCAGAGGTTCCGGGTTCGATTCATGGCATGGTAAAATTCTGAAACAAATTTTCTCCGTTATTTACTATGGTCTGGGTGTTTGGGATCGGCCGCAGCGTAATCCATTGTATATTATCCGTAACACAAGCGTAACTTACTTAATTTGGGGAAACACAATATGTATGTTTGTCTGTCGATTATTATTATTATTAAAAAAAACGAATAATACCTATAACACAAGGAGAAACTTAATAAAAACAACAAAAGTACAAGAAATAAACAAAATTATCCTGGTAACCGCACTGTCACACCAACAAGCTGACTGATAGAAACGTTGTCGGGTATATAACCTGATTGATGACAAAACGCTACATTATAATGTGAAATGTTTGCACTAACTGTACTGTATAATTCGGTGGTATTAAAATCACGTGCCAACTATGAGAAACACACCTTTTTTAGGTTTTTTGGCATGTAATATTTCTAATTTGTAATGTAAGTATTTAAAATGAAAAATAAATTAGACACAAATTATGAGAGTTATAATGTGGTGTTCAAATTCAACAGAATTAAATAAGTACGGCATACACAGTACTAAATTGTTACTTAAAGTTTATCTAGTGTATACAAAATTAAAAGTGACTGAAAAATCTTTTTTTAAGGTTTATTTACAACTTGTCTCAACGTGCTCTGAATACAGTATAGTTCCAGCTAAAGGAGAATGGGCGAGCGAACCCACAGGCCAGACATAGGACATTTGGAGGAATGGCGGGGGGTTTTGTGGGGATCCAAGACCCGGGCGGCAAAAGTACTTCTACCACCCTAACGTGAAGATGCAATATATTTTGTCCTTTTGTCTGCCGATTGAAAACAATTGAGAAAAACTCCAAACGAATTATCTTAAGTTTTGCAACAGTTAACAAAATGTAATGAGCTGCGCGTATTGCTGGATAAACCACCAGACGCTGGCTCTACAGGAAGTTGCTATATTTATTTTTAGAACCTATGGAATGTAACATGTAACGTATTTTTATTGACTCCTATATTTTTTTTAAGAGCAACAAGTGTATTTAAAGAGCACTGCACTTGTGTATTTGAAGTGTACTGCAGCCCGTTATACAGGCTCTGAAAGTTGAGACTTGGGACCTTGGAACGACTTTTTGTTCCCGGTATTACTAATTATTTATTCTATGGATCCTGTATTTGTTATATTTTGATCAATTTCATTTCAGTTATTTGTTAAAAGATTTAACAAATATAAAATGCTTTAAAAATAATTGTATTAACATCCATCAATGTTATAGCATAAATATTTTGAAGTTTGTTTGGTTGTTTAAACGTATAATGGTCATGAATTCCTTACAACACAGTTTCTGTGCCTACCGTTGTGTCAAATTTTAACAACAACAACAATAGTAAACACTAAAAACAACTGTCACAAATGTCAAATCAAATTTAAAAGTCTCACACCGCATGTCACATGCGATATTTGCTCTGTTTTATTGTGAATTTAATGCAAATGTAAAATAAATAAAGCAACATGAACAATAAGAAAATATCTAAAAATCCATCCTTGGCTTACACAAGCAATCCAGATTATAGAAAGCCGCCGAAAATAGCGAATCCTGTACGTAACCTCTCTTCGTATTTATTTACTATTTTTTTCCTCAAAAAACCTTTATTACCGATAAGCAACGTTATAGATACATTAACATTTAACTTCTGATAATTTTAGTACCTGCAATGTCTTGGAGCACCTCATATAGACTCGTTCAACTACATGGTAACAGACGGCTTAAAAGCTGCCATAGAAGACTTAATACCGTCTCAATTTTTATTGCCTAGTGGTGAGAAGGTTAAAATCACCATAGACGAAGCAGCCTTTGCCAAACCAAGCGTCCCAATGGATACAGTTGGTGTAAAAAATCAACAAGTTTTACCTACAGAATGTAGACAAAGAGCTGCGACATACAGAGGTGATTTCAAAATTAGAGTAACATTTGATATAGATGGAAAATGTATGACGATGGACAGGTCTTTAGGTAGCTTACCTGTTATGATCAAGGTAAGTTTATTTAGTATTTACTGCTAACAGAATAAGAGGCAAAAGTCTAAACAACTCACCTTTAAAACATGATGACCTCTGTAGTTGAGTGATCTTAACATTTACTTGTGTAGCTAATTGGACCAGAGACATCTTGGGTTCTGTTTTATTGTAAAGTAATATTCAAATTGAATCTTGTTTCAGTCTAAAATCTGTCATCTAGCTGATCTGTCTCCTGAAGAACTGGTAGAACACAATGAACATGCAGATGAATGGGGTGGTTATTTCATTATTAAGGTAAATTTATATTATACAGTAGCTGTCCCCCGCATGCATTGCAATGCCACATAAAGTAATAAATTATTTGTTTTAATTTATTACTTTATGTATTTTAATTTGTTTATTGAAATGCTTTTTTATACACAATAACATACATTTTGATTTCAATTGATTTTTGGGCCTTCTGGCCCTCAGAGTTTCTACCCTCGCGGGTGTCCTTAGAGCACCCTGACAAAGTTTCATCATAATCAGAGCAATGGTTTAGGAAGCCATAGATGACAAACATTTATTTTTTATCTATATAGTTAGAAGATTTTTTGGGCTAGAAACCCTCATGGGTGTCCTCAAAACACCCTACCAAAGTTTCAACACAGATCGATGGTTTAGGAATACATAGAGGACAAACATACAAACATTATTTATATATATATATATATGTGTGTGTGTGTATATATATATATATATATAAGCTAAAAGTAAGGCTTAATAAGGGCTGATTTTATTTTTAATAAATTTGATTAATATTGTTTTCAGGGTCATGAAAGACTGGCCCGTATGTTGCTAGTGACAAGAAGAAACTACCCAGTAGCCATCAAGCGATCAGGATGGAAAATGAGAGGAAATCTCTTCTCGGATTATGGTGTGTTAATCAGATGTGTAACCCAAGATCAGACCAGCACTGTAAGTGTCTTCCATTCTCACTTTTTTGAGATTATAGAATAGCCAAATGGTTAGACCATAATTTTTTTCAGAACAACGTCCTACATTTCCTTACAAATGGTTCTTGCAAAGTTATGTTTTCATACCGAAAAATGATGTACTATGCTCCATTGCTGCTTATAATGAAGTGCCTGGTTGACTGGTCTGACCACCATATCTACAGAATGTTGCTTCACGGAAAGAAGAATGATTTGTATTATGTTAAGTAAGTATAACTTCAAACTGAAATCCATACTAACATATAAATAAATTTATAATTTATTTTTATTTATTTATATAAACTAGTGGTCGCCCAATGGTCGAAATTCGACCACAATTAATTTAAATTATAAGTTTGAACATTATTAAAGTTCTCTTGTCAAAGACTACTTCTATAATCACAGATTTCGCTAAGGTTAATTTGACTTGAACAATAAACAAAAGAGTATATATGTGTGTGTGTGTGTGTCAAATACATGGTAGTGTGTGTAATGTTTTTTTATTGATTTAATGTATTTTTTATGCATAATTAAAAAAAATATAAGCCTTCTGTACTCTTTCTCTATATATACTATAAGTATGCGAAATTTCATACTCCTCCATCTGCATAATTTTCATAAAAAGAGATACAAAGTTTTGCTTCACATATTAATATAATGATACCAATATGACTTTAATTGGATTCTAATATTCGGTATAATTCGGTAGGTACACCTGGTGCATATACTTTTAAGAATAGAGCCATGCTGGAATCATTATCTTGATTAGAGGTCTTAGGGCCGGCTCAATTGGTGTGATACAAAACTCGCACAATATCCGTGTGAAACGGTTAACTTTGAGCTAACCATGTTTCATATGATAAGTGCGAGACCCGATGGTTCGCTTCCTCTCCTCCTAACCCTTCCATATCATCTCCGATCTCATCCCCTCTATCTCTCTTGTGTGATGATAACTATATTTGCCGCTACATAATGGTGTAGGGAATATATGTATGTATTTTAAATCAAATACATTTTATTTGGTATTATAGTTAAATGATGAAAACAGTGAATGATTATCACCTCTACAAAACCCTTGAATGTGCATGGTCAGGTACTCACTTGGCTAAAAGTGGTTGAGAGTTTCGATGACCCATATTTACCTCCCCTATATCATCTCACTTACTATCCTGTCCGTCCTATGTCATCCGCCTACCTTAACATTAAGGCTAGCGACATGTTGGTGCTGCAAACATCTATAGGCGATAGTAACCACTTTCCATTAGGTGGGCCGAATGCCTGTTTGACAGCTTCAAATAAAAAAATATATTAAAATCTCGCCTGTTTTCTTTTCCAGCTGTATCCAAAACATGCTCAGGGAACTTCATGAAGAAGGTCTCCATACTTCCGAGGAATGCCGTTCATACCTTGGTAGGATGTTTAGGCAGAAATTATATGAACTACCTTCATGGAGTACAGATTTGGATGCAGCAGATTTTTTAATAGACCGTTGTGTTATGATACATCTGAAAAACCACAAGGATAAGTTCCACGCCTTGGTATTTATGGCACAAAAATTATATGATCTTGTACAGAATAAATGTAAGGTAAGTGTTTATTTTATTACATTGATACAACCAAAGTGTTCTGAGTAGCCGAAACCCATATAATCCTTTACCAGCCAGGTGTTTTAGTACCTTTGCTTTTAAAATTATCTGTAATATCTTTAATGGTTGCTTTAATTGTTCACTGCCACTTGTTTGTGCTAATTTTTCCTTTTACCTGCGATCTGAAATTGTTCCATAAGCAGATGATTTGGTTGTTTTGAAGATGTGTATAAAAGAAGGCAACATCCGATGATTTGCTTTCTTTAATGTAATTGGAGCTATATTTTGCGTCCATGTCGAGGATGTGCGCAATTTTCCAAGTAACCATATATTGTCAAGTGCTGATCCTTTTGTGTTTATGGCTGGCCTTCGAGTAACATCATAAACTTTTAGTTTTATAAATCATACTATATTCTCAGGCACCAGCCTCTTACCCAATGTTGGTACTAGTTCACAGTGTACTTAGAGAGGAAATAAAGAATTATATTATATATGTAATCATATTAATATCAAACTTTTATTGTTGAAATTTAATTGCAAGTTAGAAGCTATTAGCTGTTTTGAATTAAAGTGTGTATGTTTATTAGGAGGGCGTGAGTATTTTCTATTATGTAGGGTCGGCCCGTTGAGACTGAGGTAGTTGAATTTCAACTGCGATCGAGCAGTTAAGTTTACATTTGGAACAGGAGTCTCATATCGACAAACTTTGCTTGTTTTTTATTATTTCGATTTTTTGCCTTATGGTTTAGACCTGTTGTAGTTGGTTATGTTGTGAGAACTGTAAATTAATTACTTGTGTGTACTTCTAATAAAGTTTGTGATCTTCCTAAATAAAATTTTAATACACATCCCACAAACATGTTGTAACAATGAGAGATTCTTCTCCTTTATCAGTCACAAAATTCGCTTTAGCAGTGGAAGTAGAATCATAACTTTTACTGTAAGATTCCAGTTTTAAATAAATACATTCACTTTCAATTTATGGTTTTTTCTGCGAAAATGATTAAGGAATGCAGAAAAAATGTTATAGGTAGAAGGTGCGGATGCTGTGATGATGCAAGAATTAATGGTTGGTGGCCATTTGTACCTTCAAGTGTTAAAAGAGAGACTACAAGCTCTTATTAACGTTATGAGGATGCAAATATTAAAAAAGGCCACTACAACAAAGAGTTTCAGTTTGGGACAGGTCTGTAAATGTTTTTTAAAAATATGGTTTAGCATGGTTTGTGTTGAATGAGTTTTCAAATTTTCAAGTACCAGACGAAAGCCGTAACCCTATATCAGATATAAGATACAGATTCGCCAAAAAGAGTAGAAAATAATAGTGTCGCCACTTTCGCATATTTGTTGGAACACTAGCAACCCCAATATAATGACAAGATTAATTTTGATACTTACTAATAATTTTTAATTTTATGTTGAACATAGTGCAACTAAAACCTACCTTATCACAAATCACCTGGGGGTTGCTAACAACATCACGTGATTATTGGAAGATCGATTTTGTATTTTTGAAACTTTAAACTTGTAAAGTTCTTAAAAATATATTTTCAGAAAGAACTTCAACAGATAATTAAATCAGCTGGTAATTTAGAGCAAAAGATGGAAACTTTTTTAGCCACTGGAAATGCTCCCTCGAATAATGTGAATCTCTCACAATACAAGGGTCTTACTATAGTGGCTGAGAATATTAACAGAATGCGATACATGTCACATTTCAAGTGAGTGGCTTCTTATTGTATAAATACTGTTATTGTTTTAATTAATATGTAGACATGTGGTGGTTAGTGAGTATGAATGCATATTATTATCAGGAGGCTCCATTACTTCGTGAATACGTAGGGACGTATGGTAGTTGGGAGAGGAGAATAAAACCATGGTGTTCATACAATGTCTAATAGTCAACCAAGTAACGAAATATAATAATGCAAGTGTTAAGACACTGCACAGGACATATAATGCGAGATACAAATGGATTCCCTCCTCAAAAAGCTAATTGTAATGCACTCTGTTCTCTATGACATAATATAAGTAGTAATAGTATTAGCAAAAAGCGCAAGCAAGGGAAGTTTCTATACAGTCAATTCTGATATATGTCTTTGTTCAGCTCAGCTGAATAGTAGGTCTTCAACTGATGCCATTCAACGAATTTTTTTGTGAAAATTCGTAACGCCACAATTGACTACACAGTTCACATTTCTCACAAGAACACCTAATTACTTCTCAAAAACTGTCAATGTCACAACTATTCATTCATCATTTTAGAGTAATTTTACACATTTTTAGAAAGAAAACTGCACAGTTAACTGACAGAAACCTGAAAGGGGACATTGTCCCTTTCAGATCCCGCCAAAAACTCCTGACATAATATAATTGCATACTAGCGCATGGTCTTGTGTCAGAGTGACATTGACAAATGACACTACATTGCCACTTTAAATAAAAAGTAATTTGATAATCGTCAAAAAATTTAAACTTCTTAGTTGCATACTAGCGAATGGTCTTGTGTCAGAGTGACATTGACAAATGACACTACATTGCCACTTTAAATAAAAAGTAATTTGATAATCGTCAAAAAATTTAAACTTCTTAGAATTATACAATAATAAGCATAGAGGTTACTGAAAATATGAAAATATTTATTTTTTAAGTAACATGCACAATTTGTGGTCTGTTACTGGAATCTTCTTTTAAGCAAGTTTTACTTGTATCAAAAGATCCCGCTCTTCCATACCTTAAATATTACATTGTATAGTAATAAAAGTACTTAGTTACTGTTGTGTATTATAATAACATTGTTGTTATCTATATGTATTAGGTCGATCCATCGGGGATCGTTTTTCATGGAAATGCGTACTACTGAAGCGAGGCAGCTGCTGCCCGACGCTTGGGGCTTCGTGTGCCCCGTTCACACGCCGGACGGAGCGCCGTGCGGGCTGCTCAACCACTTGACTATGACTGCACAGGTTTGAACCTATCTCATTGAATTTGGTCAAAAAAGAACCACAACCAACCCAAAAAAATACTCAGTTACATTTTACTTTAATTTTAGTGACTTATGGCCCTATCTTATATCTTACCAGACGTTTATTAGTCTCTTACTCCGTTCACGGCAACTTGATCAGCAGTGTTATCAAATTATAAAAATTATTTTCACTTAATATCGTGATATAAATAGAGATTATTACAAAACGGAAAATATTCTCAATTTTTGTTGGAATTTTCTAGTAATTATCGCGATTTTAGATGTTTTTGATTCTAGCTTTATGTGTTAATAACTTTGATTGTTGGTAACCCTGCGCTTCAAGTTTTCGAGAATGCCTACTATCTGTTAAAAGTTGACATAAGCTGGAAGAAATTTCTCTCTTTCTTTGTTGAACTTTTATTGTACCTTGTTTTTAAGAACGTAGTTTTAATTTTGGTGAACAATAAAGTGTTTACATTCCTTCATTCGTTCATAAGCTACATACAAGTAATATCAAAGTTCAACCAATAATAAGGCGAGTGAATGAATAGTAAGATATAAGAATCGGCCATAAATGTCATTTTTTTACATTCGATAATAATATAATAATTATAAAATCATTAGAATTGTTAGAAATTAATAAGTGTTATAATCATGAAATACGTAATCCATACTAATTTACAAATACGAAACTGACTGTATGTCTTTTACGTTTTCAAGGGAAAACCACTATACCGATTTTGCTGAAATTTGATATATATGTAGTTTCAATATTAAGATTGGAGATAGGATACTTTCAATCCTTAAAAATGTAATGTTTCAAATGAATAAATTAAATTAAAAATGATTTACTATCAGGTAACACAGCAACCGGATCATAAACTGGTGGAAGAACTTCCTCGGGTTTTAGAGAAATGTGGTAAGTAATTATTTGAACGAATGAAATGAATGAAAATTTCTTTAAATAAACTTACTTTCTTCAAATGCACCATAAACTTAAACCTGGATAATTAATATGGTCACATTTGCATTAGAACAATGGTATTAACGCTTGTACCGAACTCTTCCAAGCAACCCCGTGTCCAAGGGATTTTTAATAAAAATAAATTCTAGCAAAACAGAAACCGACTTTAGCAGTAACTAAAAGGCAAACAATAAATATTTTCTACATTATCACGGGGAGGAGGTTCTCGATGGTTCTGAACCGATTTTGATAATTCTTCTTGCGTTGGATTTTGTACGCCTCAGGGTAGTTTCATTGTAATTTCACTGTTATTGGATACCTTAAAATACGTAACTTAAAAGTGAAAACTAAAAAAATCTAGCAAATAATAAAACGACGTTAAGAGTAAGTAAAAAGCAAAAAATAATTTATTTCTACAACATCTTGAATTCGGTGTCAATTAAAACATGAAAAAATTGCAAAGTATAGTAATTTTTAACACACTTTTTGTACGTTTTACTTTGCATGGACTTCAAGATGTTGTAGGAAACTGTTTTTCAGTTATTCTTGAAGGCGGTTTCTTTTTTGCTAGAATATTTTTATTTCTAACTCGCTGACCCGTGCTCATTTCACCGGGCATCTTAATATTATTAATCACAATCAAATGGATATAGCCTATGTCACTCAGGAATAATGTAGCTTACTGGTGAAAGAATTTTCAAAATCGCTTCAGTAGTTCAAGAGATTACTTCCGACAAACAAACTCATAAACTTTACCTATTCTTTATATTAGTACATAGTCAAGGTGGCGAAGTCCGTCAGCGGGGGAACTCCAAACACCTCTTATTATTTCCGTGTTTGAATAGTTACGACGATATCAAATCAATCAGTGAAGCTAAGACACCGTTAAATTCTGTCTTCGAATTGTAGTTGGCGTTAAATTCCTTTTAAAACAGTTAAAAAACGAGCGGTGTATGAATTTACCCCTTTAAGGACTTCGCCACCTTGACTATATACATCTATTGTATAGTGCAGAAGTTCCTTGATGACTTCTTTAAGTAGCCTTATATTTTACAACATATCATAATTCTTAAAGGATTGGAGCCCATAAGTTCGGTATCCCAAACGCCCCTATCCCGGGACGTGTACAAATACCCAGTGTTTTTGGATGGGCGCTTGATAGGATATCTAGGGGAGGATACTGTGGATAATTCCACGGCTCATCTAAGAACGCTGAAGATCAAAGGAGAAGTTGTGCCCATCACAACAGAAATCGTCGTCATACCTAAGAAACAGGTTCGTTGTTAGAATATTGAGCATGTTATGGAAGAATTAGTGTCGCTTACATTATTCTTCCATATTATATATCAAATTTTACAGCAGAGTTATTTTACAAATTATATTAACTCCGATACATTTTTTTGTAGAAATAGTTTTACTTAATTTTTAATGGGCTATGTAGGGTGCTGGTTGTATACTCAGTGAAACACCCCTTTCCCTTATATATGGACTGTATCTATTATAGGCGGTTATAACATAATAGGAATAATTAGAGAGAGAGATAACACTTTATTGCACACCAAAATATACAATTACATAAACATACTGTTACATACCGTCAAAGATAAGCCGCACAGCCTATTGTAAGCGCAGCTTATTATCCTTTCTCGGATTAGAGAATCCTTTGTCTTTTGAATTTGTAGTTAAGAAAAACATGCTATTGTCTTTTTACTTGTTTTATAACCATCATTAGCGTCGAACTATAATCCTTATTGTTATTGTATTCGACTTTGTGGAAGTTCGCAGGTGTGCAAATTAAATTTCTTAGAAACTTCCTTTCTTTCCTGTGTACTGTGTAGTTAGTATAAGACGAGGCCCGGATGAAGGGGAGGGCAGTTAAGCGAGGACTACGAAGCGAGTAAGACGTTTTCTAAGTACTCTGGATTAGCGAAATAAACGACGGACTGTGTGCGTTCGAATTGTACTGAATAGTGCAGTGTGAACTGGTTGCATCCAGTGTTATTTGTATTTATTTTATACGTGTTTGTACAGTTCTAATCAATTCTATAGTAGTTCCAACAGCATTTTTAATACGAGTCCTGTAGCTCGTAACAATACCATATTTTCTAGGCCAGACTAGGCAATAGGTGGCCTTATTGCTCAGAGCGATCTCTTCCAGGCAACCTAAATAAAAAATAATAATCAGGCGATGTAGGTGGTGCAGGAAAAAGGCAATAGATACATAAATACTGAAACTAATTTAAGAAATAAATATTAAAATACATCATATATACATAGTCATATATATACACATATACGATAATATATTTCAAAATACATAAGTTATTATAATAAATGTATAAGCATGATTATAACTATTTATGGACAAAGAGTGTTTTCTGAGTTTTCTAAATGTTGGTAAGGATTTGGCCTCTCTAACAGTAAGGGCAATAATTAGCACTACTGATATTAAATGGCACATTAAAGTCGATCAACACAAATTAGCACTAGAACGCGGATGTTCCTTTGAACGCTGATAGCACTAATTGTATCGATTTCTCCCATTAATACTAGTCGCACTAATAAAACATACTTATACTTACTTATTTAGGTATACACAAGATCCACATAAGTTACGCTCAGAGTCCAAATGGCTGTAGTCTTCCGAAAGCTTCTTGTTCTGTGTGGTAGTAATTCTTGTTTATGCTTTTCTTCGCTTGGAATTGGAAACGATTACATAACTAAAAAACTTGCCGATGGCTTTCAGTTTACTCGCTAAGGTACTAACTACTTTTAGTCGACGCTTAGCTGCTAATCAAACAATCTACGTACGCGCGGTGAGCGGAGCGCGGGGTTATAGGAATGCCGGAAGACAGGTCAGGGGCTGATTCTGTCCGTAACAAGCTATGATGTCATAACGTATAATACTCGTACAAAATCTTGGCGGCTTAGGCGTTTTGTAAGCATCTAAGTTGATTTGACTCTGAACTACCCGATTATCATGAAACTACATCAACGTCAGGATAAAGATTATAAATAGGGTAGTTGACATTGAAATTAACTGCCCTATTTACAATTTAAATATATCGGATTTATTTATAATTCTGCGTATTTTGGGTATATTCATAATTTTACCATTGACACAGATATGAGCCTAACGATATTTGTAATAGAGCTTAGATTAGTTTATCTGTATGTTGTAATAAGAAAGTGACTAAATTCTCCCACTTAGGACGTTTTTCCATAATAGGCTCGGTACTATGCCTCGTTTGCACTATGCCCACTTCCACGGCAGCGAACAGGAAAGTGGCTATGTTAGTTGGCAGCGCGAGTATGTCGACACAATTTATTTGAACATGTGATATTCACGCTGTCGACTTCCCTCGTCACTTACCTGTTTGCTGCCACGGAAGTAAACATAATGTATAATATAATATCTAAATGTTCTGATAGGAAAAAACGATATTGACAGATATGCTCTCAATACGCTGGCGTTTTCCTAATGACGAGCGAAGCGCGGATGATGCGTCCGGTCATTAATTTGTCGACTGGCCAGTTGGAATTAATAGGGACCATGGAACAACTATATTTGGACATAGCTGTGACTAGCAGCGAAATATATAAAGGTAAAAATCACCGTTTCTCTCTAAATCATAAAACTAAACAATAATGTATTTAAGATTTTTTTTAACAAGATATATTAATTTTGCTATTTCGTAATTAAGTTCGGCGATTTTTTCATAAGTATTATATACAATGTTCTTGGAACATTTGTTAATCGGCTCTGATAGATGCCGGTCGCTATCATCTCAATGATACTATACTTACTAAGGTCATCTTATCCTTATATTTCTGGTTGTATAGTTTTTTATTAAAAATCTATGAAGCAAGACGCTTAATTGTTTAAAAGGTTGAAATGTGAATATTATTGTATACCTGAAATGTACATAAAAACTCGTAATATTTATTTTCTTCTTTTATAAATGATTTTTGTAAAAATCGGTTACTATCCATTTACTGCTAGCCCAGAGGGAAATTGAGATTGATCTTAAAATTGGAAAATCATTTATTATTTAATTTCAACAATGATTAATGACGATTTTTTCTTTATTTCAGGAAAAACAACTCATTTAGAACTATCAAAATCCGCGTTCATGAGCAATTTGGCACAATTAGTTCCTATGCCAGATTGCAATCAATCTCCAAGGTAATCCTAATTCACATTATTAGAAATATCATATATTAAGATTTTTTTATATTTTGAAAAAGGGGGTGGTGCCAGCAATGTTATAGTTTTATCTACTACACCATTGTGTAATGACTTAGTGATAGAAAATATCTTTAAATCAAATTTCAGCCATATATATATATAAACCAAATAGTTTCTGAAGATTTTTTGAGATTATATAATTATGCTAAAGATATACAAGTTTATGCTGATTTAAAAATGACACAATATTGACGTTATATGAAGTCGGTAAAGAAAAATTTTAGCACACCAAGGGAGTGATTGAATTAAGTGACCTTTATGTCATTATTATTAAGCTACATTCTGGCAAATATGTCGGCAATAGTGGTGGAGGGTATATATGTCGTGGCCAGATCTTAGAATTAATCACATCATGATATGGCCGACCATTTCATGAAATGGAAAATACGCACTGCCCATATGGTCTGTCCAGGTCCATGCATATATCGATATGATAAGGAGGTTCGTACTTTTTTTATTACATTGTGAATACATAGGGGCGTAGGGTAGTCGGGCGAGAAGAATTAAATCGTGGTGTTCATATAATCTCTAATGTTCAACCAAATGACGAAATACCATATTACATGTGTGTATAGTGATTCAATTATCCAATACACAACGATACTCCACCAAACACCTAATGCTCGAGTAAGATATT
Source organism: Dendrolimus houi (assembly GCA_039645545.1). NCBI lineage: Eukaryota > Metazoa > Arthropoda > Insecta > Lepidoptera > Lasiocampidae > Dendrolimus > Dendrolimus houi. Next base: position 11,178,633 of record CM077139.1, read on the forward strand.
AACGGATTCTCTTCTCAAAACTAATAATGTTCTTTATGACACAATATAACTAGCGTTCGCCCGCGGCTTCGCTCGCGAGTTTTTTTCTCTAACCTAAGTGCTATTACAGACTATCTATCGCTATGCCAAATTTCATCCGGATCCGTTCAACCGTTCTGGCGTGTTTGAGTAACAAACATCCGTCCAAACTTTCACATTCACAAGAATAGTATAGATGCACACTATCGCCCGGAGTTGTGTCAGAGTGACAGTGACAACCGATAGATGTGCCTTGCCACTCCAAAAAATAAAATAAACCGATTATCGACTAATATTTACAGTTTCGTGGAATTGTTATCGAAGTGTCTTCAAATATATGGTTTGTTCTGATTTCATAACAGAAACATGTACCAATGTCAAATGGGTAAACAGACAATGGGCACACCCATCCACACATGGGCAACGAACGCTGAGACCAAATTGTATAGGCTTCAAACTCCAGCCACTCCCTTGTTCAGGCCGACGCATTATGATAACATTGGCTTAGACGACTATCCTTGTGGTACAAACGCTATAGTTGCTGTCATATCTTATACGGTGAGTAACGCTGTCTATATCTTTAAATATATAATTCTTCTGTATATGTATGTATGTATGTCACTGAACTCGCCCTAAATCGTTGGACTGATTAAAATGCCATTCTTTTTGTGTATATTTGAGTGGGTCCCAGTATGGTTTAGATTCCGAATTGGATCTGGTAGGTAGCGCTAGAATCGGGTTCTAGGAATTTGATGAAATTTTTTTGTGTTTGAATGAGTCATTTTAGGTATATGTATTCTGTGATATTTATATATCCTATTTATATAACATCAGCCCATAAATGTCCCAACTGCTGGGCTCGGGCCTCCCATTATAGGGGGAACGGACAATATACCCGTCACGCTTGTCCAAGGCGGCTTGGCAGGTTTGACATATCGGTTATCTCGATATGAGGTTGCATCACGATGTTTTCCTTCACCCTTGTTAGCACGTGGTAATTGTAACAATGTCCTATTTATATATGTATTTAATTTGCACACCACCGCCATGAATGAATGTATATTAGGTTGGGGAAAAAGTTTCTTCGCATTTTATATAAAAATTCAAAAGGTTTTTTTATAAAGTTTATTTACATTTGACTAAAGTATGTAGGTGCCATTTTGTTGGATAACTTTTTGCCAACTTGTAGGTAGGGACGTGATCCCATTGCTATAAAAATTTTGGGGCTTCCGATCAAAAAACTGCTACAAGTGGTTTTGGCAATCCTCTCGTGATGTTAACCTGACACTGCCTAAGGAATTCTGCAGAGACCGAAACAGGTGAAAATCTGAAAGTGCAAGGTCAGGACTATACGGCGGATGCATTAACACCTCCCAGCCAAACTCTCGTAATTTTTGTTGAGTGGCTAAAGATGTGTGAGGTCTAGCGTTATCATGGAGAAAAACCACACCCCTTCTGTTGATTAATTCCGGCCGCTTCTCTCAACTTTTTGCTTTAATCTCATCAGTTGTTCGTAGTACAGTTCAGAATCGATGGTCCTGCCTGGCGGTGCCCTTGCCCTGCCCTTCCAATCCCACCATACACACAGCATCACCTTGTTGCGAGTTAACCCGGGTTTCGCCACAGTCTGTGAAGCCCGACCGGCCTTTGACCACGATCTTTTTCGCACGTTCTTGTCGTACGTGATCCACTCTTCATCACCAGTTATCAGCTTCTTCAAAAATGGTTCGGTTTCAGTACGTCGTTATAAAGAATCACAAATGAGTACACGGTTCATTAGGTTTCTTTCAGTGAGCTCATGAGGCACCCAAATATCGAGCTTTATTGTGTACCCAGCTTTTTTCAAATGCGGCAAAACCGTTTTGTGTTCAATTCCCAGTTCTCCAGTTACATCGTAACTACTAATATACCGATCTTCCTCCACTTTTTCAAAAATGGCATCATTTTTGTCCGTAACAGGGCGACCAGAGCGACGTGCATCTTTGATATCAAAACTTCCGGATTGAAAACGCTTAAACCAAATTTGCGCTACTCTCACAGATACTGCATTAGGTCCATAAACGTCACAATTTTTTTTGTGGCTTGTGTTGCATTTTTACCTTTTTTGTAGTAAAATTTTAAAATGTATCAAATTTCTTCATTAGATTCACTCATTTTAACAATAAGAAAAACAAATGAAAATCACACATTTTCCTAATTTGAATTTGGAATTGTCTTCTTTAAAATTAAAACTTTTTAATGATACCAAAACCAGCCAGATACAAATGATATAGCCAAAGAGATCTTATTACAAGTTCATACATACTATATGCGAAAAGACTTTTTCCCCAACCTATTATGAATCTCTCGTTCATAAAATCCATAGCCCAGGTTGTTTGGAAGAGATCGCTCTAAAGCGATAAGGCCGCCCATTGCTCCTACTTTTACTTTTTAATATGACTACTGTAAATTGTTTATTTTATGTGTATGTGGTGAAATAAAGTGTTTTCTATTCTATTCTATTCTAATGAAAAGATACGGAATGATGTAGTGCACAAGACAAGACCGATCTGTCGCATTATACTGTTGTATTTTTTTTTTTTTTTTTAGTTTCTCCATCTCCTGACGCACACGCTTGTCAGGCGGTCTTTTGCTTGTTTTTTGTTTTTTATCTTTTTTTTTTTGTTATTCTACTACATTGTGTTCTTACAAAATTTTGTACCTAAACACTTCTACTAATATATTTATATTTTATATAATTTTATTAGTATACGGGTTAGAGTAACGAGTGCGCGGAGTAACTGCCCGAACGCTAAATGTTGACAATACAAATTGTGTGAACATAGATGGTTTACTTTAAAGTCACAGTTAGACCCGGTAGGTGGAGCTGCAATGAGGTCCTATATTTTCCGGGTAGGATAATGTCTGCTAGGACCGGTAGTATAATATGATATAAAAATGAAAAATAAATTATATATGTGTATTGTTTTTGGACTTATATGTATTGTGTATACTTATCATTTATCATTATTTATAAACTGCAACACTGTCAGTAATAAAAGTCTATCAATCCCTGCCAAGGGTTCCCTGGAAGAGATCACTTTTTAGCGTTAAGACCGCCTATTGTACATCTCTTGTATTTTTCTAATTCTGTTTATCTATGCAACAATACAATAAAGTGTTGTCTATCTGTCTATCTATATATTTAAAAATGTATTCCTATGAATTACTTAATAAAAGTCAAGATTCTACGATCGCTTCCATTTCACTATAGATATTGAAAACGTCGTGGCTTTTTTATCTATAAAACAATGAGAAATGACCTCTAGTGCTATTCAGTAGTTATTTGTTATTAGGTCTGTAATTTCTAATACAATGCAATACATGTTATTAGGCCTGTTTCCCAATGGAATATGTGTCAACTTAAAAACCATAGCCGATTGAGGCTACGTTCTAAAAGAGACTCACAACGACCGCGTTCATGACGGCGATTTTTTCCGTTCCACTTGCATGTGGGCGTTACCATCATAAACTCTAGTGGAATACAAATGTCATTGGTTGATTTGAAAATCGCGCCTTTTTCAATGTCAACAGATAGAGAGAATTAATGCTCTGTGGTCAACGCCCACTTTGACTAATATATACGTCACTAATATACACTACTAATAACGCTCTTGACATGGGTCATTGTGAGCGCTATGTGATCGAAAATAATGACGTAATTAGTGACGTTTTCGCCACGACCGTAACGACCGTGGTCGCCATGTGGAACGGCAGACGGAGCATTTTGGGCGTTGTGAGACACCAGACGAACGCGCCCTGAGTACGTTCATGAATATATTTGCCAACTGTGTACTTGAAAATATATAAAGCTGAGATATCCAGAGCAACATTTATTTATTATTTTTTGAGCTGTTTTATTTATTACAATATATAAATAACAAAGAATTATTCTTTCTTTCACAATGTATGTTCCTAAGCAAGTTACTATTACGTTATGTGTAACATACAACAGGCAACACTGGGGCTGCTAATACATGTATTTGTATGTATTTTAAAATTATATATTAGTAAACATAGAAATATTAGTAAATATATATTTTCAGGGTTACGACATGGAAGATGCGATGATAATAAATAAGTCTGCTTACGAGCGCGGTTTTGCTGCGGGTTTCGTATACAAGTCTGACTTTATAGAACTGAATCATCCACTCTCGTACTTCAGTCGGGATAACACTAAACCAGATTTGGTCAAGTTCATTGATGATGATGGGTTGCCAGCTGTCGGGGCAAGAGTGCAACCCGAGGATCCTTTTTATTGGTAAGACAGTTCAATATTAAATAATAAAATAAGTCTGTGAAGGTGTACAATTTTTTTTTTAATTAAATAAAAATTACATTTGTTAATCATTAATATAATAATAATAATAATCTATAAGTAATCTAAATAATAAAATGTCTACCATTACGGCATGTCAAATATATTTATGTCAGTTCATAATGTTTTATCGTCCATAAACATGTTTATATTATAATAACATTTAGTGGTCAGTAGTAATATTTTTTTTAAATAGTGTACATGGCAGCTCTCTAAGAGACTTCGGAAGCTTATTGTATACGAAGGGCCCCATGCAATAGACACTTTTGCGCATTAATGCCGTAATTGAGTTGATGGTGCAGACTCTAAATTCATCGCGTCTGTTACGTGCAAAGACCTCCGAACGCTGCTTAAATAGGTGTGGATTAGTTTTGTTTTGTACAATGAATTTATAAAAATGAGACAAAATTGGGGCTCCTAATTTTTCAAAGTTTTTTTTGTCTCTCAATTAGAGTCATGTGAAAAATGAAAAAAAAATTGATTCAAAAAAGGTTTCATACATATTTTTTTTTTTCACTAGATTGATTTTTACATATAAAAAATAAAAATGTAATTCATTTATTCATAGCCACAATACATAACAATGGAAAAACGATAACTTTGTTCACTCAGTCAGCTACCGAAGTCCCGAACTAGGATTAAATTGCAGTTGACTTTGGCAATTTTCGGTTGCAGCAGCATAGTTTTTTTTTATTGCACGAGTTTAGCAGACAGGCAAAGGGAGACAACACCAAAGGCGTTACAAATGCACTGCTGCTCTCTTGAACAGGAGTCTGGAACCTGGCCACTAATGTTGGAACACAACTCAAAGTTGTCAAGGCGGCATACTCTAGACCAGGGGTGGTAGCCATCCAGACAGATAAATACCCTATCACCTGGCAATAGTTACAAAATACAATAAAGACTTGAGTGAAAATTGTAAAGTTTTAAAACAGTTAACCCCTGTACTGGAGTTCTGTACTACTAGGGTTCAAATGAATAATAAATTAATATACCAAGATATGTCAAACGGCAAACTAAGCGGAAGGATTGTGTTTGAACTAAATGTTCTAGTTTTCTATATATTAATTAAGGCATTTAATTTATTAAGGGTTTGACATCTAAAGGTTTAATTAATGTATGAAATCTAGAACATTTTTTTTAGAAACAACCCTTTCCCTTGGTTTGCCGTTTGAGATTCTTTCACACAAATTGGTCCTTACAAGCTACATTATGGATTGGTATAATAATACAGATGTGTTTATTTTTTCAAAATCAGCCAATTCGATTCCTGACAAGGGTAATTGGGGATATACAACGTGTATGTTTGTCTGCCAATTTTTTTTTTAACATTATTATTATATTTCAGTTACTTTGATGGTGAGAAAAGTCAGTATATGGTGAGTAAATATCACGGCAAGGAAGAGGTGGTCGTGGACAGCGTGAGATTGTGCGGAGATTTCAGTAGTAAGCCACTGAAGAAGGCCTGCATCATGTTGAGGATACAGGTTGGTCATGACTTTTAGGGTACTGTAACAGCCCCTTCAGGATTCGGACGATTTCTTTGCCCGGCGCCTCCACCATATAACGGGCCCAACGGCGAGCATCGCTTTGTAGGTATCCCGGAGGCGTTCAAATGATGGAAACACGTACATTAATTATTAAATCTGTATATTATGTACCCCACAGAGTAATATTTTCACACGAAAAGTTGTCACACAATGACGTCTCTAGGCATCACACGTTGGCAACCTCAGAGGTTCGAGATTCGAGGCCGGTCGATTCGCTGAGGGGACGATCACTGGTCAGCGGTTTCTTCCTTTTGCGAGGCAGTGATGTAATAATAATAATAAATCGGCAGACAAACACACACACTGTATATCCCCAAATTAAGCAAGTTAAGCTTGTGTTATGGGTAATATACAACGTATCATTCTGACCCCAAATTCCCAGACCATAGTAAATAACGGAGAAAATACGTTTCCGAAATTTACTATATCAGGAATAGAACCCGGAGCCTCTGCGTTGCAGTGAGGTAAGCCGGCAAAGGCTTAGCCCGCTCAATCACAGAGGCCGTCTAGGAAGTCGCTGAGAGAGCGAGGGAGAGAGCTGCGCACGCGCTCCTCGGTCGCCGTCGTCAGACTGGCCTCCGGAGAGACAGGTAGGCGCAAAATCTCCTCCCATGATTCCATCGCAGGGGTCCGCGCATCGTGGGGATGCGACGGGTCCAACCTCTGTTGGTGAAGTGGGTCACTCTGCATCCCGGAGTGACCTAAGCTTGCTCGGTTGAACAATGGGTGTAGCTTCGCTCGTTATCTCGTGTCCCTCCACACAAGCGCCGGGTATGGGACGCAGGGTTATGTTTAGCGGAGTAATAATAATTGGTTCCTCCCAGTCTTCGCACACGCAGCGCGGCGCTTGTCGCCGCGGCCCGGTCCCATCCCCACAGACGAGAGGGAGTCAACATCAGTGCCGAGTTTTATTTTTTAGCGGGAACTGAAAGGAGATGTGGTGCTGTGCAGTTTTATTTTCTAAAAATGTGTAAAATCACTCTAAAATGAACAATAGTTGTAGGATATTGATAGTTTTGTGAGAAATGTGAACTGTATAGTCGAATGTGGCCTTTTGAGTTTTCACAAGAACTCCGTTGAATGGCACTAGCTGATAACCTACAGTTCAGTTGTGCTACACATAAGCTTAAGAAAATGAAGAAACTACATTATAATCTAAGATCTGGCTTAAAGGCCTAGCTGCGAAGCCATAAACCTAAAAAAAAAGCATCAGTGCCCTAAATAGGGCGGTGCCACCGGTGCCCAGGCACAGGGCGTAGACTCTGGGGGCGCAAGAATGGCCAGACATGCCAGTATCATCAAAAACGTCTGTTAAATTAGACAAAACTTCGCGCTAATTTTTTTGGCAGCGCACGAGTGTGTTTGTGTTTAGTGTTTATCGGAGTCAAGTGGCCGGCCGGCGTGTAGCCGGTCGGACAGAGACTAAGCGGCGGGCGGGTACGGGCCTATATATAGCATTGCTCTAGCTAGGGTACCTATAATATCTAAAAAAACAAGGGCGCTGTTATAGAAGCTCGCATAGGGCGCAGAAAAGGCTATTTACGGCACTGCTCGGCATGGTACCAAATGTATTCCCCCTACATATAAAAAAGGGATAACACCGGTTGATCCCTTCTGTATTTGAAGACATTAGGAATCCTTTTCATGAAGAAAACGTCCAAATCTCAAAGAGGCTATCACAGCACTATTAATATTGGCAGAAATGAAAATTTTAAATAATTGCCAAGTAAAAAGCTCATTAATAAACGTGTATGTACGAAAAAGCAAAATATTTATGTCAAGATAGTAGCAAGTGGACATCCATCGTCTCTGCTTATCCCTATGGGAAATGGATATGATATGTTTATATGAAAATGTTGGCGGTTCTTTAGTAAATATTGTCAAATTATGTCGAAGAGATTTTTGCTTTAAATTTCGTTAGACAACCATTGGAAAACTTTGAAAATCACTGCCTCGTGTGAAACTTAGTGCTGTTATATCCGTATTTAGTTATTTTTAGTGCATGTTAGGCTTGGATCGACGCTATCATTATAATATCATAGATAAATGCGCTTTGTTTACAATTCACTGACATTGAGTACTGATAAGATATAATATTGCCAGAAGACAAAAAAATAGTTCATGTTCCAAAGATTATGGCCAGGGGCCTAATTCTGCTATTTCAATATCTTGCGTTGCGAAGATATACAAAGTACGATTTCATTGCGATAGAGTCAAAAATTCGTAGTCTACAAAATCTACAATATCTTCTCGATATCGTCGCGGTAAAAATAATAGTAGAAAAAATTGGTATTGCCTTTAGCAGAAATGGCGTTAACAGAAATGAATACTGAAAAGCAACCAAAAACTGAATATTTATTCCGAGTTTTCGCTTATAAATATTTATGGAGTGGATTGTCACCTGCACGCCATTGGAATTAACAGAATACCGAAATCAGGCAAACTTACGATAGAGACTATAGTGCCCGGCGATTTTGACGAGATAATAGCATGATACTTAATAGCAATAATACAAGACTTAATAGCAGCATTGGCCCCAGGTTACACCCCCCCTCCCCATTTTTGCCTTATTTTACTGGACTATAATGCTCGTGCTCATGCTCGCATAATTGTCACTTGGCCAATTTATCTCATTAATATTGGAAGGTGTGATTTTTCAGCGCAACCCAACCGTGGGCGATAAGTTCGCCTCTCGCGCAGGGCAAAAGGGCATCTGCTCCCAGAAGTGGGCTGCCGAGGACCTACCGTTCACGGAGTCCGGGCTCATCCCGGACATCCTGTTCAATCCCCATGGTTTTCCGTCTCGGATGACCATCGCCATGATGATCGAGTGCATGGCTGGCAAGGCGGGCAGTCTTCATGGACATGTTAGTTACTCGTTCCTTTACCTTCCGCATCCAAAAGTACATTTAGATAAATAATTTTTACTACTCATAAAAATATACGCATACAAAAGGACCCCCACCCCCACCCCCACACACACACGCACGCACACGGCACACACTTGGGCGAATCTCCTGAACACATCATTGTCTGAAACTCCGTTTTTTTTTAAACTCGTGATAGGCTATGTATGTCCTTTGTTGTTATCAACAAGTCACTTGAAACGGAAAATTTCTTAAAAGATATGTAGGACTTTTAAAATCTGGTTGTCTTAAATTATATTGACGGACGTATTTTTACTCCATTTTGGAATTGGTTTCGACGTGGTGGAGCCATGCTGGAATCATTGTCTTGATTACAACTCATAGGGACGATTGACAGGTCCACGACGCAACACCTTTCCGTTTCAACGAGAAGGACACGGCCATAGACTATTTTGGTCGTCTGCTAGAGTTGGGCGGTTATAACTACTACGGCACGGAGCGAATGTACAGTGGCGTCGATGGCCGCGAGATGACCGCCGACATATTCTTCGGGGTGATCCATTACCAGAGACTCAGGCATATGGTCTCCGATAAATGGCAGGTGAGATTTGGCACTTGCTTATTGTGAGTCCGTAGTCATATTGGAAAAAACTAAACCCTTGTTGGTGACAACTTGTTGTTCTTGTGTTTGTTGAGGATTGTCTTCGTGAAAAGTGGCCGAAATGTCGAAATAAAAATCAAATAAAATGTCGCACTTAACCTTTAAGATGGAACCACCACAAATTTGTTGCCGTGTTGACACACGGCTCATTGTGGGAAGTCCCACAAATTTGTGGTCAAATACAGATAATTGAAATGAACGTTGAAACTGATGCTTTTTCCCTCTAACTATATAGGAATTTGTATTAGAATAAAAGAGACAATATAATTATCTTGGTTTTGATATATAATCAACGTTACGATTAATGGCAGCTTGTGGAAAAAAATAATATTAAATTTGGCCCTTGAAGGAGATTAAAACGTAGTTTTATTTATGTGTACCAGTCGCAAAAACTTAAGGAGATACGAAATGAAATTAACTTGTATAGGTGCGTACGACGGGCGCGATGGACGCGCTGACCCGGCAGCCGGTGAAGGGGCGCCGGCGGGGCGGAGGCGTGAGGCTGGGCGAGATGGAGAGGGACGCCCTCATCTCACACGGGGCGTCCTTCCTCTTACAGGACAGACTCTTTCATTGCTCAGACAAGAGCGAGGTATGTACACCCTCGCGTCGTCATCAGCCAATCACAGTTCACTGCTGGACGTAGGCCTCCCAAACTACTCCACTTATCCCTGTCCTCCGACTTCCTCATTCAGCGCCTATAGACGACCTCGCGCTGGTCGTCAGTACATCGGGCTGGAGGGCGTCTGACACTACGTTTACCGAGACGCGGTCTCCACTCCAGGACTCGTTTGCCCCATCGGCCATCGGTCCTGCGCCATATACACCCATTCAACTGATATCCAGAGGCCCAATTCTGCTATTTCAATATTTTGATGATATAAATATATCATCCGTGCAGGAATGGAGAAAGAATACAATTTCCTGCGTTGGGGCGGCCTGTCGTAAGAGGCGACAAAACAACCCACAGCCAGGTGGTAGGGCATTTGCCCGACTGCATGGCTACCACCCCTGGTCTAGAGTATGCTGCCATAACAACCTTGAGTTGTGTACCGGCATTAGCGACCAGGTTGCAGTCTCCCTTAAGAGAGCAGCAGCGCATTTGTAGCACCTTTGGAGTTGCAAATGTCCATAGGCGATGGTAACCGCTTCCCATCAAGTGGGCCCGTCTGCCTGTCTGCTGAACTCGTGCAATAAAATAAAAAAAAAGAATTGCGAAGATATTCAAAGTGCAATTCCATTGCGAAAGTGTCAGAAATTTGTATTCTACTAAATCCTCTATATTTTCTCGATATCGTCGAAAAAAAAATTGGTATTATTGTCAGCACAAATGACGTTACCGAAATAAATATTGAAAATCTACCAAAATTTTAAACGTTTATTGCGCTTAAAAATATTTATAAATATACCGAGTGACCCATCACACGGGCACGCCATATTGGAATTACCAGAATACCGAAATCAGACAAACCTACGATTAAGACAATAGTGTCCGGCAATTTTGACGAGATAGTAATAGCAGAATTGGGCCCCAGGAAGCAGTTTGAAATTAGAGTAGAATTTGATAAATAACGTCGTGGCCTCATATCATAGATTCTTTTGGTACACTCTACTTTCTATCTTTTTGATTATATGCGTCTCACGGAAACGACGTCGTTTATTGGGATAAAAATTATCTAAGCTAGCTCTGGGTAAAGTTTCATTTAAATCCGTTTAGTAGTTTTCACGTGATGCTATAACAGACAGACAAATATTCTAAAAGGTGTATTTTCGAAATCAGCTGGTTCGTTGTAATTGCTTTTTCTCTTTTTTTAGTTTCATTCATTTGACTTAAATACAAAAAAAGTTATTCAGAAACTGATATAATATTTTTAAGGGGACATTCATATTATTTAGAGAAGCCCTAGAGAATGTGGAGCCCATAAGATCTGTCTTAAAATACCCCTATGCGCTCATACACTGAAAAATAAATTATTATATAGAATTAATGTAGTGCCAAATAAAATATATTTCTTGTTTCTTTCAATCAGATGAGTTTACTTACATACCCATTATAAAATATTCTTTTCAGGCAATAATTTGTACAAAATGCGGTACACTACTCGGCCCGATAATTGGCGCAACGGATGGTAAGGACAGCTGTCGTCTCTGCGGTGATGGCAACTTGGTCTCTGTGGCCATTCCGTATATATTCAAATTCTTTGTTACGCAACTCGCTTGTGTTAATATTAACGTGAGGATTAATTGCACTGGTCAGCTGACATAGAAACATTAATATATCAATAATAAAAATATTTGAATTGTCTATGGTTGTTGTTTATTCATAATTAAACTTCAATACTACTGCTTCATCTCAGATGTAGCTATGCGTTTAATGTATTATTTGCGATGCAATATTGTTAATGACGTTAAATATTGACAGATAACGTATTTTTGTATATACACTGATGTGTCTATGCATTAACGGCGTTATTTTTAACACTATAAATAAGGTTAATTTGACTACAGTCTATTGACTGTAGTCAAATGATATGTTATTACATATCACAGGTGAATCCCGTGCTTTATAATATATGCCATATGAATTTACAAGATGTACGTTTAGCTATTTATCAAGTAATTAATATAATAAAAAAATTCCAACAATGACCAGATGACGACGCCATATGTACTTTTTCTCGATTTTTTTAACTTTTGTTTTAATTATTTTTAATTGAATAGAAACTTAGGACATTCAATATTAAGTTTTAGAAAATTATCTTCAAGCAGAGGCATTAGTTGAAAGGATAAATAGTTAAATTTTAAATAAAAATCCAAGATATAATATCTATTTTTATTATAACTTTAAAAGGCAAAGAATACCACATTGAACTTAGACATAATCATGTAAAGTTTGTGACAGGTCAACATGGCAGGGTATATTGATATTTTTTTAGTGCACAAGAAAATGAGAATATAATTGGGGTTTACTAATTAAGAGTCGATTTTTCATATAAGAGCTCCCGGTATGGAAAATTTATGAAGAATGAAATAATACAAGCGTTAACTCAAACGCGTTGTTTTTTTTTTATTATACAATTTTGAGCTTTGATGCATTGGAATAAGATCTAAAATAAAATCCATTAGTGTAAGATACGGTGTTCTGAAATTAGAAGGGCTTTTAACAGCCCTTATTCTGTCATAACATTGCATATTCAAAGATAAACGTACTTAAGGAGTAAACTCCAGTCGTGCCTCGGAGCTTACGCACATTTTGTTTCCATTCACAATTGTCACAATTTTCTAATACTTTTCTGGCTAGTTCTCGTGCTTGAGAATAGATTACACTAAGATGGCGCAGGCAGTATAAGAGGCGACCCCTCACCACTCACTAACCCCATACATCGATTGCCATGTCGACCTCTCGCTAACTATACATACGTACACAAAACTTTCATGTATTCAACGTTTAAATCAATGTTTAAAAATCCAACGAAATTATAACTTTACCAGGATTTAAATTCATGTCAGTTTTTAGTAGTCATTCCTATTATTTATTCTTTCCCCATGAATCTAATGAAAATCCTTGCACAATTACAACACTTTGTTTAATTTGATTGTTTGCTAGTCCTCGTCCATAGCTTCTACTGCCTTTTCCTTCTTCTTCTTCTTTTTCTTCTTTTTGGCACTTACATCTAATTCTGATGCTTGAACCTAAAATTCACCAAAAAAATGTTATGATAGAGGGACGTTTGTTTTACTCCATCACTGAATAGATTTTGATAAAACTTCACAGTAATACAGCTTCTCTCTCTTACTTTTACCTTCTACAAATCACTTGGGGTCAGTAGAATGTCTTTTCCTTCCATACTCTATTCTGGCATATGTCCTGTCACACCATAAATCACCAATACATCCTTCACACATTCTTTCCATCTTTTTTTAACATTCTTTTTGTCACAGGACTTTCATTCATCCTCAATATATTTTATGTCTTTACTTCTTAAGGATTCTTCATCTCAATCAATCATGAGTGCAACATTTTACATGGTTAAATAAAAATGTCAATTAATAATTGTCAAGTGTCACTTGTTGTAAGAAGCTCCACAGACGAATAATAATAGCTCTACCCATTAAAAAGACTTAATTGTTTTAGAGACTTAACACTATCGATGAGTTTTACCTGTTGTAATTCCTCCAAAGCCTCCTTCATGACCTCGATGTTCTTCTTGGGAATGTCACCAGTCTCGTAAAACTTCAATCGGTCTTCAACTTGCTGACGGAGTTTTTCACCAAATACGGAAGACTGGGTTTCTGTAAACACCATAATAATATTTATTGTAACTTATGTCCGCATGCCTTTGCGGACATAAGTTATAATAAATTTTAACATTACTTACATACAAAAGAAGATGCATAAAAATTACACCTAACCATCTTAGTTTTAAAATATGATGGAAATAATTTTATAATAATCACAAAATACGAAGCCCGATTTGAGAGTTCTCATTACAACATATTTAGGGATTGAAACCTCCAAATCGTTAACCAAGTTAACCGATTATAATGAGAAATTGATTAAAAATTATATGATTGTGATCGATTGATTTAGTTTAAGTTAACACAAATACCTCACGCAATCGATATGTAGCGCTAAAGTTTTGTGTCACATCTGGTTTTGCCTACCGCATGCATTTATCATGCAGCACAATTAATCTATTGATGTTTTTATTATTTTAACCGTATAATATATATTTATTCAATCGTTTTTGTTTTCAATATATATATGTACAATTATGGTAGTGTTGTTTTAGTATAAATACATAAATAATCTAAAGAATTGAAATAAATATGTAGATGCTGAACCGAATTGAGTTAATAAAATGAATAAAAACAAAACGCCTTAGAACGTAACTGTTTTTGGGATTTCGCCATAGACTAATACGACATTACAGAATTAATAAAAAAAAATATTATTTCGTTATTTGATGGAAAATAATAATTGAAATATGTTTTATAACATTATAATTATAATGCACCATTAAAAAAATTACTCTATATTATCAACCAAAAAAATTAATTGTTATTGCCTTTCAGTCTTGTTGATATCATGTAAAGTTACGTTCTATTGACTTTCCTTAAGGGTCAAATCGGGATTCTTATTTTGTGATTATTATATAATAATATTAGCCCATAAATGTCCCACTGCTGGGCTCGGGCCTCCCACTATAGGGGAACGGACAGTATACCCGCCACGCTTGTCCAAGGCGGCTTGACACGTTTGACACATCGGTTATCTCGATGTACAGGATGCATCACAATGTTTTCCTTCACCATTATTAGCACGTGGTAATTGTAACAATATGCACATTAGGTCAGAAAACTGCCTAAGTGGTGCATGCGTTCCGGCCAGGATCGAACCCGCGCCCTTTGAGTTTAGGACGCGTGCGTTAGCCATTACGCTACACGACGATTATTATAATCACTGTATAAACCATAATTAACGAGCTATTTAACTCGTGTTACTTGTCAAAACTTATAAAGTCATAAGTTTGTACGCTTGTACCAAATTAGGGCTGCTACATTTTGTAAGATGATAAAATATCTCGGCCCATTTGAGTGCTCTCTTCTATGAATATATGTAGTATCAACATATAAATGTCTCTGTCTGCTGGGCTCGGGCCTGCTCATTGTTAATAAATGGGCTGTATGTCATCTTGTCATGCTTGTCCAAGGCAGATTGAAGATCATACAATAGTAATCTCATTAGGTCAGAAAACTGCCTAAGTGGTGCATGCTTCCTGAATTCGAACCCACGGCATTTAAAAATAATGTCGCAATATATTAATTAACACAAGTATATATTGATATATTATGTTTGGATATATAAAGCTTTTTATGTAGCACCACTGTTATTACCACAAATGGTTGTGACAACATTTGCGATAGATCAAAGTGTGCAAAGATATCCTTACAATCACCTAGACTGAAGCAAACAGCTTTTCAAGTGATTTGGGTCATATAAACTTTAGAGAATATCTAGAGGAAACTAACTCAATTTCTTGGGATCAAAATTATCCTATTTTCATCTCTGTTACTTGAAATTGCATTGAAAATACTCATGAATTAAACAATGTGTACTTTTCGTTCAAGATCAAGGGGCCTAAAGCGGCCGTTTTCGTAGATTCGTATTACGAACATGACACATCCCTATTAATATTATAAATGCGAAAGTAATTGTCTGTCTGTCTATCCGCCTGTCTGTTCTGTTTTCACGAAAAAAACTACTGGACCGATTTGGCTGAAACTCAGTATATTTATATATATTTTCGATGCCGAGGATGAACATAGAATACTTCTTATCCCGAAAAATGGGATAGTTTCCGGGATAAAAATATATTTGTCTTTCTGTTTGTTATGCTTTCACGGGAAAACTATTGGACCGATTTATTTATTTATGTAATTTTAATAATGACGATGGACAAGGGATACTTTTCATCCCAGATAATGGGATAGATTTATGTAAAGGTTATTATCGCAGAAAGAATAGGTATTATTTTGTGATTTATGATGCTATTTTCGTCATTTTGATAAATTTGGGCATTTTGGTAGATGTGGTCGATTTGGTCAATGTAGTTGGTGTGGTCGACGTGGTTGATTTGGTTGGTATGGTCGATTTGGTCGATGTGGTCGATTTGGTTGATGTGGTCGGTGTGGTCCATGTGGTCGATTTGGTCATTTTGGTGTACATGTGTAGTTTTAATACCGAAAATTGACATAGATACTTTTCATCCGGGAGATGGGATAGTTTGTTATATAAAATGAAGTGAATCTTCTGGGGCAAATAGCAGTAACATAAAAATTTAATACAATGTAACCTGTGTTGTAACCTCTTTAAACAAGAGGCACGCACTAAAGGTTGACCCGCGGCCCAGCCGCGGGATAAACTCTAGTATCAAAATAAAGTGGCACTTTATACTACGTCTTACGCCTACCAGTATATTTCGACACGTGTTGATTTCACAAGTGTCTCTCCAAAAGGGGCCCCTTTAGGTCCACAATATGTCGTTGTTGAAATAAGCACCACAAATATTATGTGAACCATGGCGGAAGTACAACTCGTAAAATAATAATAACAGCCAACAAGTCTCACTGCTAGACTCAGGCCTCACCGTTTGTATGGGCAATGGACAGTATACCTGTTGTTAAACTTGTCCAAAGCAGACTGATGGGTTCTTGACATTGGTTCTCTCGATTTATAGGTTGCACCACTATATTTCACTTATCGGTATGTGGGTTGGTAATTATAAGAATATGCACTTAAGATCAGAAAACTGCCCAACTGGTGCATGTATCCTGGCCAAGATTTGAACCTGAGACATTTGAGACTGGTGTGTTAATATTATGAAATATTTAATTTTTTATGTGTAAAACCTACTTTATAGATGGAATATTATTTAGTTTTAAGAAATACAAGTAAACTCTAAATAATTTAATGTCAGACCATTGTCAGTTGGGCATCTGGCCACATTAATTTGTGCAATTATATCTATAGCGATAAATAAAATTGAAGTGTCTGTTTGTAATGTCAAAATAACAGCTTTTTACTAAATATGAAAGTATATACGGTACTTATACCAAAAATCATTTTATTTTTTATTTTTGTCTGTTTGAATGTTCTGGCTAATCTTTGAAACGGCTGAACCAATTTTAACGGGACTTTCAGTGGCAGATAGCTGATGTTATGTGGAGTAACTTATGCTACTTTTTTTAGGGTTACGCGAAATCAAATTCTACGTGGACGAAGCCGCGGGCACAGCTAGTGGGTAATAAATTTTTCACTTACCAGAAAAACAGTCGATCCTCGAAGCGATGGAGCATTTATTGGCCAAGTATCTGCTGATGCGACCCTTGTTCTTCAAGCCGGCGCGGCCGATGAACGTCGAGTGGTAAAGAAGACCGTATTTAGGAGTGTTGGAACGAGTTTTCAAAGCTCGGAATAGTGCTTTCTCAGCACCTGATTGAAAAAACATTTTGTACTGTTACATGAATATAATTTAAAGACAAAAACAATTTACTTCTCAAACATGAGTATTCACATATCAGAGTATGCATGATGGTACAATAGTTAAAATGCATCGTGTGGCCAGTTAGGCATAGAAAAATTAAAATAAGTATTAACAGAATTAAATGACCTAAAAATACAATAAAACCGAAAATGTATGTCATTAAATATTTTCTTAAGTTTTCGCGACTAAACTTGCATACATAATAAAACTACGTTTTAACGGTTTTAAGCGCGGTAATGCGTGCAATGGAAAACAAACCAACTTGACTGCTAATTTCTTTTATTTTGCCTTCCACCCATTTTAATATTATATAAAATTATTAGAGCTAGGCATGTTTGCTGAAGAGTTTCTTGCACCGCTTCTTCTCTTCGAGCCATAACATGTTGCGAAGCGGTGGTAAATTAGAATAGGCTCCCATAGAGTAAATAATAACCATAAACGAAATTAAAACTAAATAATTAAAATGAACAAGTTGGCGGTAGGCTAAATAAAACTTTAACACTTACGACATCTTTGACTGTCATAATCACGGCCACTGAATAGTGGCCGAAACGTCGGAATAACAAAAATCAAATAAATTACCGCGCTTAAAACCGTTAAAACGTAGTTTTAATACGTATGTAACATTAAAGATTTTTTTTACAACTCTACAGACTCGAGTTCCGTACCCTTTTTTGCAACTTAATTTCGAAGAAAGTTTTTAGAATTTATACACGCTTCTTGGTAATTTTCGTTTTTGTGTGTGACATTTATTCAATAATATTTATGTTGCGGTGTACCTTACAAATAACTTGACATTAAAGAGTGTTTGGTGACTATATCTGTAGGCTACTCAAAATTCACGATGCATTTGTTGCCTCCGAATACAGAATATAGATAAGCAAATACACACATTTTATAAAGATAAATAAATGATTGAATTTACTTACGACAAGTCAAATCTGTGTACTTATGAATCTTAACATAATATATTAAAAAATTATATATAATACAATTTTTTTTCAAGGTTATTCATCTTTGTATAATAGCTGGTCTAGAGATGCTTTAAGGTATTTTTTTTAATTTTTGGATACTGTATATGGATTCTGAGACAATTTCCTTTATAGTTGTTTAATTTTTTGTAACTCTTAAATATAGTAGAGGATTTCCAAGACACTTCACACAGTGGTGTATATACTTACCTAATATCTGCAAAGTGGATGCTGGGTATTTGGCCAAGCTCGTAAGTGAGCCAGCCTTTGAGATGAGCCTGGCCCCCACCTGGTCGCCCACCAGCATGGTCAAGTTAGGTGCCACAGAGTTCATTTTTGTATGAAGATATTCCGCTATTTGCTTCCTGGAATTGGTATATTTAGATAGATAGACAACACTATTGTTCATCAAAATAAACAATTTAAAAAAATGCAGTTAGTAAATTTCTACTTAATAATATAAAAACAAATCGATATACTAAGATAATTATAGGTGAAATATTTACTTCTGGCATGGCAGAATTCTAATAAAAGTTGCCTAGTAAAAATAGTAACTGACAAGAGTCTGTCCCCCTAAATATGTATTGTTTATGACAGGTTCGTTTTTAGTGTATGGCTTAGCAACTAGGCCTTTAAGCCAGTTTTGCGACAGGTCGACATGGCAATTTTCTAGTGATGTGATGTTGCAGGTATTCAATATCGATAATTTATCTGGTACAAGATGAGAGTAAAATTATTATCGCCTTTTTATATATTTATATTTAAATTAATATTTTCAAACACAGCCCTACCCAGTTTTTGATTGACAGGATGTTTATAACAATTATTTCTCAATTCAACGTTCTTATATATATTATATAAATAAACATTATTCTTTCTTTTTTTCTAACAGAAAAGTATATTCTTATACTTTTCTGGTTAGTTCTTGTGTTTGGGAATAGTTTTTATTTTTTTATTTTAACACATGACAAAAGTCATTTTCCATGCACAAGTATTATACAAGTAACAACTTATGCGAGATCAAAATCAATAATAGTGCTCGATGTAGACTTGTGCATCACTAAAATGAGCACTGAGCGAGTGTGCGCCCCCAATACCCCCATGGCTCCCCTCATTGTTTGTATTTTGAAACCAAAAAGAATATTGATACATACCTATAGTTACTTAAAGCTACAACTCTTCCAGCAAACATCTGTATATTGATCAAATCAACAGGCGATATATCCATTCCCATAGACATTTTCGATGCGTCTATGATCGCTTGGGCCTTCTCAGAGTCACCCAATATCTCGGTGAGTGGCTCTACGGACTCTACAGTGAGAGATTTCCTGTCCTTGATAAATTCAGCGCATTTCGTATACAAATGGTTCTCTGGCACTATACTGACAAGCTCTGGGAAGTGGTATGAGTACCATTCTCTGAAATAAAAAATATGTTAATTGATATACTATGAATTATAATCTTATATGTTTAGGCTACAATTTGGGGCATTAAATTCCAGTTGACTTCAGGGTGGCTACTTTGTGGGCTGGAATTAACTTTCTTACTGTTTGCTCTGCAATTCAATAAGTCTTCAGTAATTATTTTCTATCGCAAGATCATTAGCATGCATATCACCTCACTACCTCAAGTAGGAGGAAACTATTAGACAGACTTTGATGTAACTAATATAGTTCACTTAATATTGAATTAAAAGTGTTTATTGGGCTGCTAGTATATGAGTATATGTATGTATTTTTGTATACAGGGTGTAAACTTTCAGCGGAGCAGAAAGGAGAAGTAACTTTTAGCCGTTACAGCTACAGAAATGATCTTAGGAAACAATCCAGTTATTCGTGAAATTATAATCCCCATTACAGATTTAAAAAAAATTACAATTAGCAAGAAAATGGCCATTTTACACATAACATTTTTTGATGCCAATCAATCCTGTTTCTAATACTGATCAAAAACTTCTATGAGGCCAATCCAGGTTGGAGAACTAAAAAAGTTTTCCTGTATATTTTGTATGAAAATTTTACCCATTTTTTAATGCCCTTCTAAATAACCTTCATTGGAGTACTAACAGATTCAGAAATCGCAAAAATCTTTTAAGAAGTCCAACTTACCTTTTATATTTATCAAATCTTTTTATTGACTGAATAAAAAGATAGGATTGAATAAAAAATTAAATTTCCAAATGTTATTATTTTATTATAAACCAATCTTGATAGTTTGTTGCGTCAGAACAGCTGAGCTCGTGTGAAATTTTTTTGATGAAATTAAACCACCAAAATAAATTCAATTACCTGATCCTCATAGAAAACGTGTTAACATCCTTATCTAACTGATCCAAGAGTGCAATGGACTGTATAATCATGTTGTCCACACGGTGCACATTGAACTTGACCCGAGCACGCGAGTATGAGTGGCCAAGCCCTAGCTGTGCGATGCTGCATGCCTTCAACGTCAGCCCCTTTATGAGAGCGTGGAAATGGTGGCGGATACCTGGAAAATTATACTATCATATCTCTTTCTACATGTAAAATAAATACAGATTAGTATTTCCTTTATGTCAGGATGCTTCGAAGACATCATTTTTTTTTAGTCGTAAGGCCATTTTTTGTTTTACCAATTAACTTTTGTAACTAAGATTTTTGGTGTACTTTTTTAACCTCTAGTGTGTCAACATTTCGATAGTTATGGCACCAACATTTAATCCAATAAATGTCTAAGTCATTGTTTCTCCAAGATTGTGACACAACCCACAAATAAACCAAAGAAAAAACCAAAAATGTAAATAAAGTCTTGCGGACCCTTCGCTACAAAATTAATCAAAGGTATAAATTTAATAATATTTTAATTAATTTATACCTTTGATTGAATTGAACCTTTTGTACATAGGTCTTATTTCTTTAACAGATTGCAATCCCCAGGTTGAGAAACAATGATATAGATCTCAACTGTTATGCCATTGTAAAATTTTGAATTTTGCTATTGGTTGTGTTACACATGAAATATAAAGAATAATTTCTCAGACTACTGAGCTATTATAAAAAAAATATATTTAAATAACTTTTAATTTTTTTTTCACATATGTCATATATGCACTAACCACTAAAGTTATATCTTCAAGTAATCTATAATCACGTCGTTACCTTACCTCTCAGTATCTCTGGAACGGCTCCTGTATGCGAGCATGGAATTTCAAGAGCTTCACTAATGGCAGCACCTAGCTTGGGGTCCAGCACTCCCAGGGTACATTTTGCCCTCTTCTTACGTTTGGGTAGAGCTCCCTCCAGAAATAGGTTTAGGTCTTCGGGTAATATACCTACAGTTGTTAACATTAATTAGATTTAACTGTTTTTTATGCATCAAACATCAAAAACATAGTTAATGGCCAGTTCCTATATTTTACTGACCATTCATTTGCCTTAATATTGGTTAAAGTTAGACATCACTCCATACAAATAATGTCAAAATTTAACCGATGTTAAGGCAAGTGAATGAATGGTAATATAGGAACCAGCCATAAGACACATGCTGCATCAGTTCAATTGATATAACATGGGAATAAATGGAGTTATTTCTTATCAGAAATGCTAGTTACCTTGAAGTGATTATTTCTATATATTCAATATCTGGAAATCCTGTGCTTGAGTAATACAAGTAGATGTTAATATTTAGTAACATACTATTGAACAAAATGTAAGCTATACAAGCTTTTTTGAGTTAATGATGTGACACCTCTTTAGGCATGTCCCTACTTTATGGTTTATGGTTATACTTTATGGTTTTGGTTTTCAACAGTTTAAAATTTAGAATGAATATGTCAAAAAAATTGAAATCAGTCTTATTAATGTGCTTAAACAAAATATATTCCTGTAAATGGACAAAAATTTGTTTTTTGCTTCCCCACATTACAATCTATGAGTATATTCAAGACACAAATGGGTTAATCTATAGACGTTTGATGCACGAATTTTAAGTAGCAGGGTGGACAAATAGGGAGGGGGAAAGCATACTTACCCTGACTACGACCCCAATGGTCCAGAGATCTTCCTTTTTATTTAAAGATATAACCTAACTTATTTTTTCATTGAATGCACTTATAAAGTTGAACAATCCTTTTAAAGTCAAAAAGAAAGCCAATAACCAACAGAAAGAGAACCAAGAAACAGTGTAAATCAACATCAATAAAAAATTAAGAAAAACAAAAGAGACATTCACATATACTACAAGAGTAACCATGAAAATATTCAAAATGGTTGCCAATAAAGACAAAACTAACTGTTCATGTGTATAAAATAATTAGTAAATGGTTACCAGTTGGTACTGGCCTTAAGCTAACCTAATTTAAATCACTGGTCATGACCTTTCACCACCTATCACAATAATATTGGTGAAAAAATAGGTGAGGTTATGTTTACCAAAAATTAATATTTCAAGGACTCCAGGTTGTAGTAGGGGTAAGTATGCCTCCCCCTTCTCCATTCCACCACCCCGCTACTTAAAATCCATGCACCAGATAGCTACAGCTTTACCGGGCTTATATCTATCCTCTATAATAAAATACAATAATAACAGCCCTTATAAATGTCCCAGTGCTGGGCTCGGGCCTCCCACTATAGGGGAATGGACAGTATACCCGCCACGCTTGTTCAAGGCGGCTTGGCAGGTTTAACAGATCGGGTATCTCGATGTGCAGGTTGCATCACAATGTTTTCCTTCACCATTATTAGCACGTGGTAATTGTAACAATGTGTACATTAGGTCAGAAAAATGCCTAAGTGGTGCATGCATTCCGGTCAGGATCGAACCCGCGTCCTTTCGAGTTTGGGACGCGTGCACTAGCCATTACGCTACCACGACTTATACTTATCTATACTCTATACCAACCCGAAATTCACATACCTTCAGAAATGGCATTGATATTCTCCAAAGCAACTACAGCAGACTTGAAAGGCTGGAACGCAATTAGTGTCACAACAGAGTTGAACCGCTGCAGATCTGTCACAGATTCTTCAACTTGGGGCAAGAATGCTGCCAATTCTTCAAACTCTGTCACTCTGAACAGGGCAAAGCCTGCACTGTGTTCGTATAATACATATAACTTGCTCTGTATCAAACAAATAAATCGAAATATATTTAGCTATAATGTTTTATTAAACCACGTAAATTATTAAACCTTTGGCCTATATATTTGCTATCACAGCTTTGCAGCCGCAGCTTATGAAGTGAAATAGTTAAATGCAGTCGGAAATATCAATATTACGTAAATAAAAATAATAAGGTTTGAATATTCTTAGTAAAGAACAGTTACGAACCATTTTCACGTATGTTTTAGCTATATTTTCATATTGTCTAGAACAACAAACAAAATCAGCGTGTTAAGCTGCTACCCGCGTTGAAAATTTGGAGGTTATATTATTACGTTCCTTTAACTACCTTTATGCTTTATGGATTATGCCTGTTGCCTGGGATCCTAATAATATAAAACTGTATTATAATTATATTATAATTGTATTAATCCGTTATCTTAATAATTCAAAAAGTATAATCAAATATTCATGCCCTTTTTTATAGGCTATTAAAATAAGTTTTTTCGTCATATAAAATATTTTTGTTTCCAATAAAAGAAATGCGTAAAATGGATTACAAAATTGATTTCGTTCAGAATTTACCATAATATTAATAATAAAATCGAATATATTTTTTTATTAAAAATAATTTAAAAATATTTTGTAAGATATATTTTAAAATATATTTTACAAAATATTTTTATTGTAACTGACTAGAGAAATGTAAAAAGATGTTTTTAATGGACAATGCTTATTTTTAGTGATACAAAGACAGTATTCTCACTCATTATAAAAAAACTCTATGCTTATTTTATTTCTCATTTCTCAACGAATGTTTACCAACGCGACGTATTGCATTAACGGAAAAATTACGTTTGATATTTTTTTTGAAAAATTATTGCCTAAACTAAATATTGAATTTAAAGAGTGCATTTAAATTTAAGGTTTACGGCATTCGTATATTTTATATTTGGTGTAGAAATATAAAACATACCAACAGACATGGCAATCGCAATGACCCAAAAGGAGCTTGTTTTGATCTGGAAAAAAGAAACATTTTTTAATCTTGGATTACTGAATAGACTGCAGCCAATGTCCTGTGAACTATCACGATTAACATTCAAAGATAATATCTTAGAAAAACCAACACAGAACTTTCTATATCACCTGTGCTATTATTTAGTCACGATCATAGACGAACAAGTTTCAAATACTTTTACTTGGCCTTTATACGATACTAAGACGGAAAAAGTGTTTCGAAATGAATTGGCAAGATTTATAAACGACTACAGTAATAAGGGTTTGCTATCTTCTGTTTTGTCTTCTTACTTGGTAAACCCTAGTTCATTCAAAGTGGTAAAATTGTTCTATCAAATGTCCCAGCTGGCAGTACAAAAATTGCTATTAGCTAATATGAAAACAGACGATCATAAAAAGCTTTACAATGATATAACTGAAAAGTACAAATCAAAACATAAGGATGGTTTTATTGAAGAAATAAATCAAACAACCAAGGCGATGTTAAATAAATATTCCAATTATATGAAAAAGCGCAAAATTATAGAAAAAATGGCTGAGTTATTTCGAAATAAAATTACACAAATGGAAGAAAAATTAAATTCAAGCAGAGGTGTAGAATATATTAATGACATCATAGATAATTATTTTGATACTCATGATTTAGATGAAGCAACTAGAGCTTATATTATAAGTATTAAGAATGTTGATAAGCCTGCAAAGTTTTTTGATGATTGGTTGATATGCACAGATAAGGTTATTGAAGAAATGGAAGAAACTTGGTCATTGAAAACAAAACCAGTATTAAATACAGCACAAGCAACATTTGATAATACAAAAACAGTAATATCTCGGTACACTGGTGAAATGGATAAAAGTGAATATATGATAGAATATAATCCAAAAATTGATGTAATATCCACGAAAGAGCTAGAAAATCAAGTGAATAGTGAACAAAAATTTATATTAAAAAATATAGTAAGGGATGATTGTTTAAGTTTTCCAAATCTCGTGAGAGGGTTTCTCATAGCTATCTCTTTTATATTGAAAAATATAGAAATTGATGATGATATATACAGATTCAATGAATGTATGGATAATGGATTGAAAGTATATGAAGATCATGTTTCAACTATGCAAGAGTTGCTTACCAGAGTTATGACTGCTGAGGCTAAATTACAGGTAATTTGTATTATAAAAAGTTTCTATAGATTTTAATACACCATAAATTTGTATTTCTTCTTCTCATTTTGTGTGCGAGGGTGGATGATGGACTACTCCATCCATCCCAGCTCTTCCAGGAAATCCACCAGCTTCTTGATTTTCCCAAAGGCTTTCTGGAGGCTACCTGGAGTGTCCAGAAACTTCACCCTGTAATGGTCCACCCCTCTGCATTCTAGCAGATTATAGATGGCTGTTTCTAACTTGTACTACAAAGTATTTTCATTTTGATACCTGTATTTTCAATTATCATGA
The DNA here is from genome assembly GCA_039645545.1 of Dendrolimus houi. Lineage (NCBI taxonomy): Eukaryota > Metazoa > Arthropoda > Insecta > Lepidoptera > Lasiocampidae > Dendrolimus > Dendrolimus houi. The sequence continues at coordinate 11,204,658 of CM077139.1, forward strand.
GGGGCAAAGTAAAATTTTTCAGTAACTAATAATTCTTATTTTCTTAGTTGGTGAAAATTTTCTATTATTAATAATTAAATTTTAAAGTCTTATTCCTTAATTACAATAGTTGAACTTTCATACAATTTTTATATTACATTCAATTCAATCATACTTCAATGTTCCATTAGGATTGTGGGTCAAAAGCTTGATAAATACTGCAACTATGGCATGTGCTGTATCACATTATTTTATTACAGTTAGCAGGCTTTTTTATTTTGTACCCCCAGACAAATTGGTCCCTATCAGTTTCTCACGTAAGAGTGTAATCTAAGCTTGCAGTACAAAAATATACAAATTAGTTTTAAAAGTTATATCTTAAATGGTCACAGCAGTAACATTTTCATAATAAATAATTTATTTATTTATTTTTAGGCAAATTCTGAGGCAACAACTCCCTTCATATCACCAGCCAACAACCACCTGAAATCAGTATTTGAAATACCAGACTTACCTGATCTCTCCGATATATTAAACCACAAACATCACCAAAATCAAATTTCTTTTAACACCTTTACTCCTTTGAAAACTGCTAAACATCAGTTCAATTTACTAAGAAGACCCAATTCAGCTTTTTCAAAAACTCGATCAAGATCACTGTTAGCAGCACCCTTGTATCAAGCTCCACAACAAGGTTATAAGAGTTTAATATCTTTTCCTGCAAATTCCTATGATCGTTTGAATATGACACAGGACTTTCATAACTTGTCAATAGTGCCTAAAATTGACAAAGCAAATGAGACAATGGCAGAATGTGGGACAGGTTTCACTAAACAGCAAATAATAAGGTTGCTATCAGCAAAAAAGACGAGTAGCTCAAAGAAATATAAACATAAAACTAAAAGACCAGATGTTAAACTTCAAGCTACTCTTTTTGCTGAACACAATACTTCTAATGAAAGCAAGGGCTTGTTCAGAAGTTATTCTTCACCAGATCTATTTGAAAACAGACAAAGAAAAACTTATGGAACACTAAATAAACGAAGACTGTCAATTATGCCTGAGAATTTTCTAGAAGTATCAGGAATCGCTGCATTAGATAGTAAAGAAAGCACACCTCGAGTTATCGCAGAAAGTTCTAGAGAGATTGAAGCTTTTAATGTACCTGCTATAGTATTAACCCCATGTAAGGAAGCAAAGATTAACATTGTTTTACAGGAAATGGAAAAGGAGCTAGAAATTAAAGATAATTTAAAGTCACAATGCATTGAAAAGACTGAAACACCAAAAACCAATCCACCGATTATTAAAAAAACTAATTCTTTAGAGAAGATAATTCAAAGATTTAGAAAAATAGTTTCTAATGATAATAATGTCCAAGAGGTGAAAGTAAAAAAGTTTTTATTGCCAGATCTATTAAGTCCAAGTTGCAGTACACATTTAGAGAATGCTGATACTGATTGTATGGACCAAATATTTATGGATATAGATAAGAGATTGGACAAAACATCAAGGCAAAGTCTTGGTGCGGCGCTGGGTGTGGATAATACCTTTCTAGATCAATGTGACTTTGTAGACTAACATTATATTTTGTGCTTTCAAATCATATATAATTTTAATTTTATACACTTGATCAATATTGATCAGATAAACATTTGGCACAGCAGTGTAGAATTATTGAATTTGTCATACTATAGAGTTTTGCCATCAATATGTAGTACAAGACTTTATGGAATTGAATATATTATAAACTAATAAATTATAGGAATGGTGAGATAAAATATGATAATAATTATCGACCTACATTGAAAGATCTTTACCATACTGCAACATGTACAAAATTTGGATAAAAGCCTGCAAGTTAGTGGACTGTATTTATACTTATAATAATTTATTATACTAACCACATTAAATTATTTCAATAATAACAGAGAGTTTTTGGCAGGAACTGAAAGAAGATCTGCTGTGCAGTTTTATTTTCTATAAATGTGTAATATTACTCTAAAACGAACAATGGTTGTAGGATATTGATAGTTTTTGAGTAGTAATTGTGTTTTGTGAGAAATGTGAACTGTATAGTCAAATGTGGCCTTTTGAGTTGTCACAAGAACTCCATTGAATGGCACCAGCTGATAACCTACAGTTCAGCTGTACTACACATAGGCTTAAGAAAATGAACAAACTACATTATAATCTAAGATCTGGCTTAAAGGCCTAGCTGCCAAGCCATATAACTAAATAAATTAATTTTCCAAAAAAGAAGCAATAATAACACTCTGCCACACTCATAGATCTGCTGGGTATAGATGGGGCCAAGGAATCACCTGCTCTTTTTAGGCATTTCATCAAAGGTCAAACGGTTTGATTCCTTCAATATTGCTGAGTCTGTGACTCAAATTGGCAGACAAATTGAATTGGAATTATAACTTTTGATTGTTTTGCTTGTCTTTAAACCATCTCGGCTCGCTATTAAATCAATCTTGATTTAACAGAGACTGATTTAATACAAATTTTAGACACTACAGATATTTGACCATCATCATTCGAATAGATATAACTCCATTGTCATGGTTTTTCTGTGAAAGTTACATACTTGGGGGCTCTGCAATGCGGCTGATTGCTCGAAAACGCCCAGCGCTGTCCTCCTACACTGAAAAGGCAGTATCTTAATTTAATGTGTGTTTTGATAAAAATTGAGATTAAAATTGCGCCGATTTTTTTTGTCTGCATTCTGTAATGAAAATGTGTATATATAATTTTTTGGCACCGGATTTTCCGTTAATGTGGATGGATTTTAAAAGTCATCGCAACTCCCCTCATTGTTGTGCGTGCTAGATATTAATGACGTACAATTTTATTCAAGATTTTTTCCAATGTATACTTTGTTTTTCTTACAAGATAAATTTTTTGATAAAATTTTAGTTAAATTGTGTATTTTTAGATGATTAGTATAAAATATTTTCTACCGTAGTATCTGACTAGCTGTGTCTTAATTTGTTTAATGGCCGGCTCCTTTATCTCACCGACTGTTCATTTACTATCGGTATCAGTCAAAATTTGACATAAGCTCCATACAAGTAATGTCCTAATTTAACTGATGGTAGTGTGAATGAATATTAAGATATAGGAGCTGGCCATAAGACATTTAAACACCATTAAATAGTGTAATTCATTGCAAAAATCCTGTTCTTTTTGTTTATTTTTTATTGCATGAGTTCATCTGACAGGCAGACGGCCCACTCAATGGAAAGTGGTTACCATCGCCTATGGACATTTGCAACACCAAAGATGCTACAAATGCGCTGCTGCTCTCTTAAGGGAGACTGGAACATAAATCAAGCTTGTTATGGCGGTATACTCTAGACCAGGGGTGGTAGCCATCCAGTCGGGCAAATACCCTACCACCTGGCTGTGGGTTGTTTGTAATATACGAACATGATGAAAAACTAATTTATAGATACGAGGATTATTTTGCCTAGTCCATCAGGTGCAAAATTCCTTAAGGTATCGGATACATAAAAAACAATAATTTAATTTTTTTGGATACCGCTTTTATGTTCCTGAGGGTAGAACGTGCGATTGGCACTATGGCAATGAAGACCCCATGTACACGGCCATAAACTATGTTAACTAAAATGAGTAACTAATTTTATAATAGAGAAAATTACCTTTTCATAATTTAGTTTATTTAAGTAAGGTTCACAATTTAATCTTTAATTTGCTTGTGTAAAATACAAACTTAATGAAAAATAAAAAGTGGAAAAAGGGATGCAGACACATAAAAGGACAGGCGTTAAAAAATATCTTATCATCTAACTTTTAAAATATAGGAAAAATGTTAATAATAATATTATTATATATATTCAAATAATATTAAGGGCTGTTTGAGTTCTTTTACCTTTATACCTGCTTGTGATGTAGTTACAGTGTGAAGTAGGTACAGTTTTAATACAACTAATTTCTGCCGATGTACCGGCGCAGTAAACTGATTATACACGCGACAGTGTAAGCGAGACAGTGCTTAGAATTCATAGCAAGCAACACTCTGCCTTTTGCCTTTGCGAATAAAGTTCAATATAAATTATTGACATGACGGAAATCGATCCGCCTTATCTGCGCGAATGGACACTGCCGATCGGAATTATAATTTGTGTAATACTGTACGGCGCTCTTACATAATCTATGAGGCTGCGACGTTCAGTACAGTCAAATCAACTGAGATACTTTCATCTTACTAAACGTAGTAAGATGAAAGTATCTCAGTTGATTTGTCTGCCCGCTTCCCAATTGTAATGTTGTATTTTAACTAAATCCAATCTAAGGCTACGTTCCATTACAGACTCAGAAGACTACGTTCACGACCGCGATTTTCCCGTTCCACTTGCTTGCCGGCGTTACAAATATAAACCCAAGTGGAACGGTTATTCGACCCACCTCTTGACATGGGTCGTTGTGAGATCGAAAATGATGACGTCATCAGTGACGTTTTCGCCACGACCACAACGACCGCGGTCGCCTTGTGGAACGGCTAACGCAGCATTATGGGCCTTGTGAGCTACTAATGGAACGCGCTGTAAATATTACTATTCTAGAGGGCACCACTGGTCTTTATTTTTTATCAGATGTACAAAAACACAACTAGACTTACAATCGACATTTTATTATCTAAAACAGAAGTTTATAGACCATTAACAGGATTTTATGTTTCTATAGCCTGGGAATATAAATTATTTTTACGAGCAATTAGGTTATTGTATTGTTTAAAATTATAATAAAATTATTTTTAGAGTAATAATCGTTTTATTATAGAAACAATTACATACATTTTTATTAATAAATTTACGTATTATCTAAGGACATAAAGCGGCTCCTTTTGGAGGATCGCTTATGACCCGTTACTATATTTTACCAATCATTCATTCGCCTTACCATCGGTTGAATTTTGACACCCGTATGGAGCTTATGTCAAATTTCAATCGAGAGGCAAATGAACGGTTGGTAAGATAGTAGGAACGGGCTTTAAAAATACTGGTAGTTGCAATGTCCCCGCTACACCTGGGATAATCTTATTAAATGTGTCGCACAGATGTAGCCAAGGGTTTAATGCGTTATTTGGGAGGCAATATTCTTACTAGCGTTAAGCATTGACAGATAACATATTGTTACGAGTTGCGAGACTCGAATTAAAATGCCGTTGGAATTATTATAGAGCTTATTAGAACTATACAAACACGAATAACACAGGTAAAAATATAACCGAACACAACAAATCCAAACGTAATGCAGAAGGTCGTGATTCAATAAAACGCGCAAAGTCCATCACTAATAGATTCCCGAATGTACACACGTCTCACCTTGATCGTGGTTCTCGCTCGACTGTCCCGTCTCCCCATCAGCCCGTCGTTTTCTATTTCACAAATACAAATGTGCCCGTATCGTAGTCAACGTAACCGCAACACCTGGCTAATGATTCGCCCGCAAGCGCCCCGAACAAAAGAAGACGATCATAAAAGAATTACAATTAGTTCTAATGCCGACAGGTAATAAAATGTGTTTTTACAGATATGCAGGTGGCATTTGTCTTTGTCGAAGCCTAAGTTGTAACAATATGTATATCTGCTAATATATTTAGTCATTAACGGCGTTATTTTCTAACGCTATATTACAAAACGAATTTGACCAGTCTCTAACGCAGATGGAAAGTTAGGCCATTCACAAGATTAACGCCCCAGCAACTGCCAGCTTTGTTCAAGTTATAATTTATGACCATTTTGTTTAAAACAAAACGCTATTACTGTGCAAGGATATAGGGAGTTCCTTGCTTCTATTTATTGTGCAGACATTGTGCTTTTAAGTATTCAACTTTGATGCTGGCTGTAGGTACGCCAGATTAGCTACTGGATTCTTGTTACTTTGATATTTTTAAGCAAATAAATTGTTTAATTGCAATAGAAATATTAAGATGGTTTTTTAATTAAAAAAACGTGTGCGGGACACCAGACAGAAGTTATAACTTAAAATAATCTAAGTTGAACTATTTAATATTGAAATTGTTTAACTTGAGAAAAGCTTAGGTTATTACTTAAATTTTATGTATATAGCGCGTGGGTTAGAGTGAGAAAGGAGTCTGCTTACCGCTGCCGTATGAGTGAGAAGAGAAATGGAAGTCAGACAGACTTAAATAACGAAGCGGTTTAACTTCCCATAAGAAGTTATCACTTCAATAATACCAGGTAAAATACTTTGAAACGTGGTGATTAACGAACATGAGCAGGATAATAATAGTTATTATATATTTCATTAGTGATTTGGTCAAAACTTGGTCAAATAATCAAAAATATAATGAAATAATTTCAATGCATTTAATGCAAGGTGTGGTTTGCAATTGTTGTACTCAATCCCTACGCTAGTAAAATCATCCCGTGTCAAAGATCCCTAATAGTTAAATCAAAATTAATCCGATTTAGAATTCTAAACATTTTTTTTTATTAAATTATAAATACTAACATATTTACACTACAGTATCCTTGGATCATTCTCCTCCAAACCAACAATCTTTTCAGATATCTCCCACAGTTTTCTAGCTTTTGCCATATCGCAAACTCCACTAGATAGTGAACTTTCGCGACAATCAGAGAAGTATTTCCCAGTAACTTTTTCTAATTTCTCATCAACTGCCAGCATTATTGACGTCTGACAACCTTGTTTTGGTGTTTTGAAGAAGCATTTGTCTATTACTGCCAATCCCCAGCTGAAAGGCGCTGGAACTGCCCTCCAGATGCCGGTCCCAATCAATCCAGGGTGCAGACAGTTAGCTGTCACTCCAGACCCTTCTAACCTTCTCGCCAGTTCCCTTGTAAATAGTATATTAGCTTCCTTTGACGCGTAATATAGCAAGGCTGGTAAAGAATTAACAGGATTTGGAATATTGAAATCGAATGAAGCGATTCTGTATAGTGAGGAAGCAACAATAACAACTCGTGATGGTGAGCTTTTTTTTAGTAAATCGATAAGAAGATGTGTTAACAAAAATGGGCCATAGTGATTTGTTTGCATAGTCGTCTCAATGTTGTCTATGGTTTTGCTTTTTTTAAACGCTCCAGCGTAGCCGGCGTTGTGGATCAAAACATCCAATTGTTGTTCTGTTTTTAAAATATCGTCGGCGAATTCTCTGACCGAAGTGAAGGAATTTAGGTCCAATTTCTTGACGAGCACCTTAGGGTTTTTCGTTGAATCGATGATTTCATCTGAAATTTAGATATATAGATAAGTACAGTGAATAAGGCTGCATTATTCAATGGTAAATCCTAGAGAGTACATTGTAGTAAGTCCAGACAAATAAATTCGAAATAAGCGTGTCGCACAACGGCACCGGTATGGTAGCGTTAAAATTTACGTTTTATGATATCGTAGTTGTGTAGCGACAAGCGGAATGTTTTATAATTTCATCGTGTCAATGTAATGTAAATGTGTCTTATTAATTGTTATTTACGGCCAGTTCCTATATTTTATATGTACTATTCAGTATTCATTCACTTGTCTTACCGTCGGTTAAATTTTGACATTAGTTGTATGGAAGTTATGATGTAAAATTTTAACCGATAGTAGGGCAAATGAACGGTGGCTAAGATATAGGAACCGGTATTTAATAGCGTAGAAACCAATGTCCAAATAGAACACTCGTTTTCGTATTTATATGATTAATTTACCTATAGATTTAAAAAACTTAACTTCTTAATATAATTGGATTTGTGCAAATGACTTCTTCATTCAATAGTCTATGATTATTATACGATTTGTTACCTCTAAATACTATTAAACGGTTAGTTGGTAGGCAGTTAAGAACTTGTTGAGTAATATATATATATACCTCTAATCTTTTCGGCAGCGTCTACATTCCTGCATGCCATGATAACCCTCGCTCCTCTATTAGCCAGTTCCAAAGCGGTCTCCTTTCCAATACCACTCGTGCATCCAGTAACAATCACTGTCTTTCCATCCATTCTGGTTTTCTTTAAGAAATCACCGCAAGTATACTTTGCATAGAATCTTAACGCGAAGAGGAAGGTAAAAAGTCCTAGAAAAGCTACCAAGGCGAGAATAATGATTAACGGGAGCACCCAGTAGAGAATGTTTGCGTCCCACGCTGTCAATACAAACATTTCTGGAACAAATATGAAAAAAGCTTTATTTACTGCACAGTGCACACACACCTTAAGAATAGAACACATACAAAAGAAGTTTTTGTGGCATCTTTCTTTTGCTGAGTACAGGGTATGAAAGGCAACATCATACCAGAAAAGACTAATTTATTTTAAAATCGATTCCCTTGAGAAATGTTTACTTACAAGTTGTTTCATAGTAAAATAGATTCCCCTCAATTGTTAGCCAATTTCGCCTAAGAGTCCCTTAATTCGAAACATCCGCGACAACCTTTAACCCCTTTCTATGCTAACTCCCCTATTCCTAGAATGTATAGAATACTCAAGAGCAGCAGTGATGTTACGGATATTTACTTTGATTCCAAAAATTCATTTTACAAAAAGATACTTTTAGCCCAAAAGATATTAAGATATAACACTTTATTGTACACCATTACAGAAAAACTTATAGCCTAAAATTTATTGTTATTTTTTTGTTATGTTGTTATTGTTTTGTCTCCTCTACGACAGGCCGCTTGGCCGCAGGAAATTGTTTTCTTACTCAGTTCTTGTACGGATAAAAATCTGAATCTGCAAGGAAAAAATCTTAGTCAGATCCTGGTTTCTACCGCATACGCCAAACAAATGCTAAATACCTGTGATATCAAAGTAAAGGGATACCACCAGCATTCCCTATTACTGCGATGTCTATGTTCCCCGCATAATAATAAAAGTTAGTCTGCGATATGTTACAAAATATGTCTACCGCACGCTAAAATATTTCTATCTCATCAATATTCCTGTCATGTAGCTATCTATGGCTTTACTTCGTCCGTGGCTTTAAGGTCAAATTGACGATCAATTCTACTTACTACGTTATTACACTGTTGTTCACTATTGTAATAATTATGGAAGAAGTGTTCTTCAATCACTCTAGATCCCACATCCGCTAGCATACGCGAAGATACTGTCGAACGCACGCACCAGTTTAAGTACTTCTGTAGTTAGCGCGTCCCGAGACATCGACCACGACGTCAAGGCCCGTATCTCACCAGCTTGGGCCAAGTGGCGCGAGGTGACAGGTGTCATTTACGACTACGGTAAGTGAAAAGGACAAGTCTATAAATCAATCTTTAGACCTATCCTTTTGTATGGTAGTTAAGCGTGGCCTGTACTTAAGCAACACGAGTATAAGCTGCGTGTCTCGGAGATGAATATGTTGCGATGGTTGTGTGGAAAGACCGCGTTAGGGACTCCCGCATCCGCGGTAGTCTTAATGTCCGTAACATAGCAGACCTACTGCAAGAGAGCCGCTTACGCTGGTACGGTCACGTTTTGCGGAGACCGGCTAAATATGTGGGGAACAAATATCTAGCCACGCGGCCTGCGTCAGGTGTCGGTCGAAGGGAAGGCCCACGAAATGCCAGCTTGAAGTTGTGAAGAATGATATGCGTAGCAATGGTCTCAATACGAGGCATGTGGAAGACCGCGCGAAGTGGAAAAGAAAAGTAGGATTGGAATAGGAAGATATACATGCAATAGGAAGTAAAATTTAAATTTAACTTACATGTTGTATGACCTTCAAAAAGTGTTCTCCAGCAGAACTTGTTTTAAATAAAAAACTTTGAATTTGAATGATAATTTAAATAATTAGTTAACCTAATTTTCATCTAATATAAAGACTTCACAATAAATTCAATACAATGTGTATGCATTGCAATCACTTATTCATTGAATCAACAATAGAGTTGCAAAATCGATTTTGATGAATTGTAATATGTAACTTCGTGGTAATCGGTCAAGACCGTTCTTGACGGAAAAATATGTCAAGACATATATATATACAATTAATTATACGGGCATATTCATATTGAGTTAGAGTAGCTAAGTTTGTAGGCTTCTTTAAGGTTCCAAACTCAATATGAATAAGACTGTTAGTTTTTAGGGTTCCGTTACCATTTTATCAATAACTGAACCCTTATAAAATTTCGTCTATCGGTCTGCTTGGTATGCCAGTCATTTTTATCGGAAATTACTACACAAATACGCTGTTATTTTACGTACAAAATGTCAACTAAAACTATGAACTAACGTTTTATTTATTTCAAACTGATCTAACTTAAACTCATAGCCTTGAGGGACTATGGGTAGAATAATATAATATAACTAAGTTAAGTTTTCTTTTTATTGTATTAGTTTATAAAGTCATTTTATTAAACAACGTTATTCACCTTTCAAAGATATTTTTTAAACTTAAATTAGGCATAAAATTTAAGTTCTGATCAGCAATTTTTCGATTTTGTAATGCTGATTTTAGACGCATCAACCAAGTTTAATCAATTTGGTTGAAAGGCACATAATTGAAAGGACACGCACATATGCAAAGACATTGAATTAATCAAGTTCACGTCTACTTGGATCTCTTTGATTATTTAATTCAAATAGCTCTGTGAAGTTACGATTAGTTACTAACGATGGTCAAGCAAATGACACAGACACACACACGCGCACACAACACACACGCACACATAACACACATGCACACACAACACACACGCACACATTACATCTATTATAAAAAAAAATTAATTCTAGAGAATTAAAAATGTAAGTCGCCCGCACAAGTACATGGTGTTCCGCGATACAGACTGGTTTTAGTGCGGGACCTATGTAAGCATTATTTCTGTATGAATTTTTGACAATGAATTGATTTGATTTGATTTTTTTTAAATTCGCACTTGAATGTGTCGGCTTCATAGAGCTAATCCAAATTGAAAGACAGAAATGACCGTCTATATCAGCTTAATTTTCATTGAATTGAAAAGGAGCTGATTAAGCAGTACGAAGTAATCGTATGTAAGTACGTACACTGTTTACAGATGATGTAAAAATTGCACATGCTGAGAATTTGTACACTGTATTTCCAGCAAAGGAGGTTTACTACTTATTGTTTTGCTAGAATTATATCCGAAACCACGCCGATGTTCGATGACAGTGAAGAATTGAATGTAACTGATCAATTTACAAATTTACTACGCGTTATAATTATTATGATTAGTTAATATATTTATTATGTAATGTAATAGTCTCTAATTAGTTATTATTAGAAATTGGCAAATAAAATTTTCTTGAAAGTCACAATTAGTTTACTTTTCCAAAATAATAACATTGAAATTATAGTTTGTCCTCCTCTAAATCTTTAATTATGAAGTGAATCCACTATGGTATGCTTGTTGGTTGGCCCGGTTCCTATATCTAATCGACCGTTCATTTGCCTACTATCGGTTAAAATTTGACAAGTTCCATACAACTGTCAAAATTCAACCGATGAAGGGCAAGTGAATGAATAGTAAGATATACGAGTATGAAATGGCCATACATACACGCACAGGTACTTTTTAACTAAATTATAGTTTTATTTCTTAGTTGTGTGCAAGGAAGTATAGGTATTAAATCTAGGTATATATATATATCTATATAATATTATAAAATTCTAAGCATACCGTGTCTGACTGCACATTGAAGCTATTAAAAAATAACTGGAATAGACTACATAAATGATGGAGACCACGATGCAATTTTTTTAGATTTCTTGCCTGTTTGTCTGTTTGTTCGGGATTCACGTAAAAACTACTGGGCCGATTTCGATGTGGTTTTCGCTGATCGACAGCTAATTATTAGACTTAAAATCTGCGCTACTTTTTATCCCGGGAATACCGCGGGCAATTTTCCCGGGAGCGGTTTAAAGCGGTATAAAATGAGCTTATCCCGACACAGTTTTCACTAAAATGATGACATTCTTTTTTAAATGCTGCGGTACTGGTACTTTGTGTCGCGGGAATTTCAAGCAAAACGTGAACGAAGTTGTGGGCATATCCTAGTTAATAAATAATAACATAATCTTTATTAATTTAGTTTGGATGTCTGATAGATCCATGTTTATGGTATTCGTATTAAACCGATTATCATAAAATGTTGTTTATAACTAAATATGTACTTTGGATAGCAAAGGAATACAATACTTATTTACAGCTAGAACAGCTTAGTAATAAGCTTTTTCTTTCTTTTTTCTATTGTAGTTTTATTTTAGTGAACTAGACGATAAAACTATAAATAATATATTGCAGCCAGTATTTGGGGAATGCTCCCGACCGACATCGATCTGGGTTCCTTCTTTTATCTGTAAACTAGCTGTGCCCGCGACTTTGTTCTCGTAGATTTTTTCGCGGAACCCTAATAACAAGTAAACAAAAAAGGTAGCCAAGTTACTCCTTATTACATTTGTTATCTGTCAGTGAAAGTCCCGCCAAAATCGGTCCGGCCGTTTCAGAGATTAGCCGGAACATCCAGACAGACAAAAAATTGATTTTTTGACACCTGTACCTAGCGTATATACTTTTATAGGCATTTAGTAAAAAGCTTTAACACTTCAATTTTATTTATCTGTATGTATGTATATGTCCTTTTTATTGCAAAGTTGGTAAACAGACAGACGGCTCATCTAATGGAAAGAGTTACCGCCGCCTATAGACATTTGCAACACCAAAAGGGCTACAAATGTGCTGCTGTTCTCTAAAGGGGGACTGGAGTCTGGCCACTAATGCCGGAACACAACTCAAAGTTGTTATAGCGATATACACTAAACCAGGGGTGGTAGCCATCCAGACGGTAAATACCCTACCACCTGGCTGTGGGTACTTTTTATCGCCTCTTACGACAGGCCACCCGGCCACAAGAAATTGTATTATTTCTCTGTGCCTGCACGGATTTTTTTATAGTGTAGTTTAATTTATAACTACTAGTGGTCGCCCAGTGGTCGAAATTCGACCATAATTTATATAAATTATAACTTTGAACATTATTGAGGTTCTGTTGTCAAAGGCTATATACTTCTATAATTACAGATTTCGCCAAGCCTACACTGTTAATTTGACTTTAACAATAAACAAAAGATTATATATGCGTGTGTGTCAAATACACGGTAGTGTGTGTAAGGTTTTTTTTAAATTAATATATAGATGTAACAGGAAGTTATGGTCACGTTTCTCTATAAGGAAACCGGAAAATAAAGTTCACCACATCTTTTGTTGATATTTCCTAAAATTCGTGATCATTGCAAAGATTTTGCTGTGGGGCATTATAGTGGTTATTGCGCGCTGATTTTCGGACCCTCTCTATAAATTGATTACATTCAAAATTCCAAAAACGCCGTGGTAGTTTAGTGATTAGCGCATGTGTCCCAAACTCAAGGGGCGCGGGTTCGCATCGGGCCGGAAAGAATGCATCACTTAGACAGTTTCCTGACCTAATGTGCATGTGTCAAACTAGCTAAGCGGCCTTGGATAAGCGTGGCGGATATACTGTCCGTTCTCCAATAGCGGGAAGCCCGAGCCCAGCAGTGGAACGTTTATGGATTGTAATTTTTTTAACCATCAGGATACTGGTTCTTAGCCGACTAAAAAACGAGCTAATGGCTAATGGGTGAAAGTCTCGCCAATCGGCAGCCGAAGGCTGACGGCTAAACCGTCAACTTGTCGATTTTCGATTTTGTTCGACAACCATCAGCCAGCTGGCGAGGTGGTTGTCATCTTAGTCAGGTTATTTTGTGAATAACCGCTAATTAGCTGGCTTTTAAAATAGCTACCCCCTAGACAACCGCCCAAGGGCCATAAAGCAACACAATGAATTGTATTAAAGTTGTGGCGGGGCAGCCATAGCCCCTCCACAACTTTTCAATACAAGCTACTTGAAGAATATGACTTATGTAATACCAACCCGGTCAACCTTTAGTTGCTTATTATTTTTTTAATTTTTCATGTGTGTTATGGATAAGAATGAGAAGGCGTCGTAACTAGAAACTTCGCCCAGGTTGTCGGTAATTACTAAAACCAGGAGGCCTAAAGCGGCCGCTTCTGGAGAATCGCTTAGTTGAATTGACATGTGTCTAGATATATTAGTAGGTGTAAGATAGCATGATTTTCCACCTTATTTTGAAACCTTTCATTTCGCAATACGAATTTGCCAAAGCAAAATTGCTGTCATTGATGCGATTTGAACAACAAATTACGTAATATAACTATCCTATTACTTACTAAATTATTTATACACAAAATAAAACTAAATTGTACTACATTATAAAATTAAAAATAAATATGTAATAAATATGCAGGTAAAAAATGTAATTTAGATTACTGCCACTGGGGAGAGTTCTCAAAATGCTGGCCACCTTTCCAAGTTGTATGGCAACGACGATCCGTTGCCTTAAATACAGGCCAGCTTTTTAGTCACGCGATACTTCTTTGTTATGCACTAAAAGGTCTCTATAGAGTTGATAAGCCTCACATCCCCATGGCCCCAAAGTCTCAACCTCGAAAGCCACAAATATTTATTCATCAGCTATGTATCGGAAATGTACCAATTATCAGTATTTGTAGAATATGTATTATATTATTATTATATTCAATGTTTTTTATAGCTGAAGTACAACAGACCGGCACACTGCCCACCTGATGGTGATGGTGGGCATCGTCGCCTATGGACTTTTACAACACCAGATATGTCACCAACGCGTTACCGGTCTCGAAGAAATTTTATGACAGCCTTTACAAGAAAAAACCCATATTGTAGCGCTGTGAGCTCATTACAAATCCCCACGGTGCGCAAGATCTACAGAACCGTTGCGTACAAGAGCGAAGCGGCTCAAGAAAGTAGGGATGAAATAGTCAATAAATATATCTAATTAATTTTAAATAATGAAAGAATAGCACGCCAAATTAGTTAAAATAACGAAATTGCAATATGTTGTAATTGTATTTCATCTTTAAGTAGGCAACTAAAGTCTACTTATCTAAAATAGAACAGTATGGCTGACACGTTTGATAAAACTTTAGTTGTAGCGTTATCGTAAACTTTCCTACGATGTTCATAAATAATATTTTTCATTATATAAAAATATATTAAATCCTCTTAGAATCACAAAGTATGTTTCCCTATTTACGCAAGTTCTCCCTCCCATACGGCATTATTTGAAATAGACTAACTACTTACCACGTTTTCAGCAAATAAATAAATTGCCTGATACGACTAAAATTTAAAATTCACACAACTTATCTGTTAACCGATTTAATTTGAACAAAACAGTACTGAAGTACAATTTGATAAAAAAAAGTTCTGAATGCTGTGAAATAATATCGTCATGCTTTTTAATTTTTTGCTTACCTACTTTTTTTTGTGATTGATCGCTTCACCAGATATAAAAATATAACGCACAGTTTTAAAATGTTTTCACACGAGTACACTGCAGTGCGCGTAACTTCCCACTGACTGACTACTGTAGTTACTGTACTCAGTGTTGAGTAGCCGTCAAGTCTAGTGATGTTTGATTCAAGTATGTTCGAACTCCCCTCAACTACAGTCTCTGTGTTTGAGCGTGTGAGTGAGTCGGCCTAATTGACTGCAGCGCGGAGGTTCCGGGTTTAATTCCTGGCGTGCTATATTTTGTAAACAAAATTCCTTTATTTACAGGGCCGTCTTACCAGCCTCTAAGGGGTCATCCACAAATTACGTCACATGAGTTTCATGATTTTTGACCCCTCCCCCGTGCTTGTTACAGCTGGTGACATTCGTGAGACTCCTCCCTCCCTAATGTGACATCACATATTTTGCAATTATACATCAATAAATTATTAAATTAAAACAGCAGTTCCGTAATCTATACTTCTATACTAATATTATAAAGAGGTAAAGTTTGTGAGTTTGTGACGTTGTAGGGGGTAATCTCCGAAACTACTGAACCGATTTAAAAAATACTTTCACTGTTGGCAAGCTACACTATCCCCGGTTGACATAGGCTATATTATATTTAAAAATATATGTGCCCAAGGTGTAAAAATTACCTAAAATCGCACGCGCTGCGAAAACTATTGATGATAGAATAAAATAATGTACTACGACTTTGCAGAACAAATCATTATTCAAAACAATGCCACAATAAGTGTTCTTTTAATTATAAAATATAAAATATGCCGCTAGAAAAGGCTCTTTATTTGTATCTTGGTATTCATTGTTATCAAAATAAATTACTTCATATTCAAGACTGCTTCAACACCTTTACATATCTTTTTAAAACATTCAATTCGGACATTCCATTGGAAAGATATCACGAGTTTAAAAATTTAAGTATTAGAAAAAAGTTGCGTGGTCGCCGCGCATCCTAATCGGCTGGATAGGCTTAAGCGATGTAGGCGTCACTGGGGTACGGGTACTGCCCGTTAGGGAAAATATTTTGAATTGCTTAGTAGCTTAGTAGGTAATTAAAATCAACAAAAAATGAAGTAAAGTTTGTGAGTTTGTGACATTGTAGGAGGTAATCTCTGGATCTACTAAACCAATTTTGAATATTCTTTCACCAGTGGAAAGCTACATTATTCTTGAGCGACATAGGGTATATTTGATTGTGATTAATAATAAGTATTTTTTAATCTTTTTCTGATGCCCAGCGAAGTGGGCACGGGTCATCTAGTTAGTTATATTTCCATTTAAATTATTTTGAAATAATTTAAACACTGCTCATACAGATAGAGTTGGAAATATTTTGAAGTTTTTCGTTAATAATTCAAACTTCACATTTTAAAGCTTAAATATATTAGATTTTGAAATGTGACGTATCAAAATTTAGGACCTCTCACCTCTTGTCACACAATGTCACACTTCGTCGACAACCCCTAACCCACCCCTTAACGTGTGACATAAATTATGGATGGCCTTAGCCCCAGATCTTGAATTGAATAATGCCGCCCCTGCTCGCATTATTTTTTTCCTTAATTATCATCATCACTTCAGCCATCAGATGTCCACTGATAGAGACGCGTGCGTCTTTAGTTTCTAACCTATACCTACGTGCCCCGCGAATAGTAATTTATGTGCTTAAAGTACTGCACGTCTCAGTGGTCAAAGTTACGTTATTGAGGAGTTGTGTTGATAATGTGTTGTTGTATGTATGCGAATTTTGAATTTACCGCTCTCTGAAGAGACCGCCGGGCATGGGACCTGGCTTTCCGAACCCCTCCTCCCCCGCAGCAAAAAACCTAATTAGGTGTCTTTGGGACACCTGGTTGAGACGAAGTTTCGAGGACCATCAAAGAAAGTACGGCAATTAAAAGACTTTATAATTTCAAAATATCGTACATTACACTGATGGATTTTATTTTTTATTTTAGATCTTATTTCACTGCATTAAAGTTCGAAATTGTATAATTATATACAGTGGTCAGCATTTTTCCTTTCGGTTACACTTTTTTTCGTCTAGCTATCGTAACGTGCAACAAGGAACTTCTTTCCAAAAATATTTATAGTCTTTTTCTTTCTTCTAATTAATTTATCATTAATCTGCATTACTATTATTTATATATCCGCATACAACGCATTGATTTATGTATTACTTCTTATATATAGTGTATCATCTATGGTATTACTGATGTATTTAAATAGCATTTATGAGCTATAAATGTACTAAATGACTTGCTGTTGATAATTCTTTGACGACTTTCGAAAGTTGCAAAGTTTGTACTTCACACATGTTTTGTTAAATACTCGATTGTCCCTTTTGTTAACGACATACATCAATGACTAGAAAGTTATTACACAATGACGGACATCTTCAAGTTTATTTGTGTTGCTTATATAGATGTAGCGAGTTCCTTTTACGTATGTTCCCTTTGGTGAAAACTTTTACTACGAAATAGGTACAAACCTACTACAAATAGTAGCCTAATAAAAAACGTATTTCTGATAAGCTCGTAAGTCTATTATACTTCGTTATTTCCTGCGTTGGGGCGGCCTGTCGTAAGAGGCGACAAAACAACCCACAGCTAGGTGGTAAGGTATTTGCCCGAACGGATGGCTACCACCTTTGGCTAGTGTCTAGACTAGAGTATGGCGCCATAACAACTGAGTTGCGTTCCGGCATTTGTGCCCAGTTTTCCTTTAGCACCTTTGGTGTTACAAATGTCCCTAGGCAATGGTAAGTGCTCCCACCAGGTGGGCCGTCTACCTGTCTGCTGAACTCATGCAATAAAAGAAAAAGATCATTCTTCTATTACTTTTTTTTTTTTTTTTTTAATTTATTTATTTTAGGTCGCTATTTAACAACTTACGTCATCAACGACCACGATTATACACTAATTATATACAGTAGGTTATCGTCCTGTCTAAATAAGGAAGAATGCCTGGCAAACCAAAATTTGGTTTAAACTAGGTTATAAACATCTACCATTTTCAGAAATTTTAAGGTTTGCATGCATCCCTCCCCATTTAGACAGTCTTTTAAATTACTAGGCACACTACATACTAATTTTTCATTGTTAAATACTGAACATTCAACTAATATATGTGAAACAGTGAGCTCCAGTCCATACTTGCATTTATTTCGGTCATTTTTTGTGATGAGGTGGATGTGTGCCATATTGGTGTGTCCAATACGTAATCTAATGATAATTACTTGATCTTTCCTACAACTAAAAGAGGTAGGAGATTTTTCAAAAATGGATTTTCTAATTTTATACAATAAAGTTGAATTATCTGTCTTCCAATAATTGTCCCAATTTAATTTAATCTTATATTTGATATATTTTTGTAATTCACTAGGGGTCGATTTATTGAACTTATAACTATCATTTTCATTAATTGCATTTCTCGCTTCGTTATCTGCTTTCTCATTTCCTACTATTCCTTGGTGGCTTGGGATCCATATTATTTCAAAAATATAGTTATCTTTAAGCAGACTTATAATTTTTTGTTTTATTTCTACTATTAGAGTGTTTATATTATTTGTATTTTGTAATGCTTTCAAACATGATTTTGAATCAGTAGAAATTATATATTTTAGTCTATTAGAATCGTTATGAATTAAATCTAAAGTTTTGAGAATAGCTATTGCTTCACTACTATAAATAGAATTAAAATCTCCTAGTCTATATTTGTAGCAATTATCACCAGACACAATTGCACACCCTGCTTTGCCGTTCATAACAGAACCATCCGTGTAGAAAAATTTACAATCAGTAGTATATTTGCTATTAATTTCATTAAATAAGTTTTTGTATACATGTTGGGGAGTGTTATCTTTTTGATTTTTAGCTAAATCAAGATTTATAGGAAATTCAAGATTTTCCCATGGACCAGAAGTGAGCAATGTCTTTGGGAACATTTCAGGGAGCTTTAGATTTATTTAATTTAAATATTTAGCTGCTCTAATCCGTAGGGGTTGCAATAAATTAGGTCGAAGTTCATATTCTGTGTCAGCAGCTGTTATTTTAGTGTAGCTATGGTAAGTTGGTGTTTTAGGTTGTGATAGTATATTTATGGCATATTTAATTACAAGTTCTTTCCTTCTAAATTCCAATGGCATTTCCCCAGCTTCAACTAAGATACTCTTAATTGGACTTGTCTTAAACGCACCAATACTCAATCGAAGAGCAGTGTTGTGTATACTTTCTAAGGATTTAAGCGTTCGTTGTTTTGCAGAATCGTAAATTACTGAACCATAATCTATTTTTTGTCTTATTAAGGCACGATATGTATTTATTAAGCATTTCCTCTCAGATCCCCATTTCATTGATGACAAAGCTTTTATTATATTTAATCTTTTATAGGATTCGCACTTAAGTTGATTTATGTGTGAATTCCAAGTCATTTTTTTATCAATTATTAATCCTAGAATTTTTAACATTTTTACCTCTTTAATACTATGTTCATTTAAGAGTAACATTAAGTTTTTAGTTTTGTTTTTCTTATTAGACAATATTATAAATTCAGTTTTGGATTTCGAAAATTTAAAGCCTGATTTGTTTGACCATTCCAACAGTTTGTCTAGTGTGTTTTGAATGAGTTTCAATGTGGGTTTCAGTGTTCTACCACTACAAGTAATGGTTAAGTCATCTGCAAACAAAAACCCCTTAACTGGTTTTTCGATATTTGAAAGAACGTCATTAATAGCAAGTAAAAACAGAATTACGCTGAGAACTGATCCTTGAGGTAGACCGTTTTCTGTAGAAAAAGAGTTAGATGTTGTATCGTTGACTCTTACTTTTATTGTTCTTTCTGAAAGAAAGTTTTTCACAAACGCTAGGGCATTTCCTTTTATGTCAATATCTTGTAATAATTTTAGAACTCTATGATTCCAAACCATTTCATAAGCTTTTTCAATATCTAGTGCTACAATTACTGTATAGTTATTATTTGCAAAGCTATCAAGTACTTCACTTTCAATATTCATTAAATGATCTATTGTTGATTGGAATTGGCGAAATCCAAATTGGAATGGTGACAAATGTTTATTTGTTTCTACATACCATCTGATTCTTTTACTTATTACTTTTTCTAGGATTTAACATAAATTGCATGTCAAGGATATGGGCCTATAACTGGTTTGCATACTTGGCATTTTTCCTGATTTTAATATAGGGACTACCAAAGCTTCTTTCCACTTGTCAGGTAACACCTGTTCCTTATAAATGTAATTATATAGCTGTAGTAAGTACTCAAGTCCTCTAAGTGGTAAGTGTTTAATTATAATATTCTGTATATTATCTGGACCGGGGCTAGAATTTCCAACTTGAGAGAGTACTAATAACAATTCCTGCATCAATATTTCCTTGTTTATAGGATTGCAATTATTATCTAAGTCAAAATTTGAATCAGTCTCATTTACAGCCTTGTATTCAATAAATTGTTTGTCATAATTATTCGAACTGGAGTTGTCTGCAAAGGTTTCACCGAGTAGGTTTGAGGTTTCAATTGGATTTTTAGTAAACGTCCCATTATTTCTTTCAAGTACAATATTATTAAATCTAGTATTGCGGTGGTTAATTTTTTGTATCTTTTTCCACACATCCCCAATCAAGGTTTTGTTATTAATAGATGACACCCAGTTTTCCCAATATTTGTTTTTATTTTCCTTTACAAGTCTTCTATAGAATGCTCTTTTTTTCTTATATTCAATTTTATACACTGAGTTAGGATCATTTCTGGCATATCGTTTAAAAAGTTTTAGGGCTGTTTTGGTTTCTTTTAGCGCAATTTTACAATCATCATTCCACCACGATAAATTATTTTTTCGTAACCAACCTGATGTTTTAGGTATTGTCAGCTGCCTTTAAAATGGCTTCAGTGAATTTATCAACCAAATCATTGATAGTATACGCTGAAGTTTCATTTAGGGGTGTTAATTCGGAGATATATATGTCAATCTCTTCCCTAAACGTATCCCAATTTGCATTTTCAAACTTCCATTTCTTTGGAATTCTAATATTGTTTGATGCATCATTATTAAAATATTGAGATCTAATCAAAATTGGGAAATGATCACTATCATATAAATCTTCTAAAGCATTCCATTCAAAATATGATCTTATATCTTGTGAAGCTAAAGTTAGATCTATATTACTTGTGCGACCAGTATTACTATCAAAATGGGTCGGTTGACCATTATTTAACACAAATATGTTGTCATGTTCTTCAAGCCACTCTGCTCTAATTCTACCTCTAGTATCACATTTGTCTGAACCCCAATTAAAATGGTGGCCGTTAAAATCGCCTAAGATTATGAAGGGAGTTGGAAGTTGACTTACGAGATTATTTAAATCATGTTTGTTACGAGGATTACTGTTAGGCAGATAGACGGTACACACTGTAATAGGTATTGGAAATTTAATTTTTATCCCTACTGCTTCTAAGCTTGTAGTTAAAGTTATTTCTTCTGGAATTGTATGCGGTTTAATAAAAATGGCTACTCCACCACTGGCCCTATGACTTTGTGGGCGATTTTTGTAGAATTGTTGATAACCTTTTAAGGATGCACAATTATTAAAAGTAAAATTTGTTTCCTGCAAACAAATACAAGTTGGACATAATCGGGATATCAACAGTTTAATATTTTCGAGTCTTTTAAAGTAACCGTTTACATTCCATTGTAAAATATCCATGCCAAAAAAGTAAGTTAAATGTTATATAAATTTGTAATATAAAGATTAAAATAGAAGTATTTATAGTTCACTATCCGTAAATATACTAGGAGTAATGATCAGCATTTCATGTAATTTTCTCGATAAACGCGAGCATCTATTTTTTAGGCTTTTGTTCATTTTACAATGTAATTTGTTGCACATTATAATAAGGTCTTTAACATTATTTGTATAGGAGTGTACTAATTCATTTATATTTTGTTTCCTTTTATGTTGTCTATTAAACTTATAAATTGATCCAGATTGATTGGGAAAGTATTTTCATTATTTAATTCTTTCATATCATTTTCAATATTTTTCCAAATTTCTTCATTAGTTCGGGTATCGGCTTTCTTTAATTTCTTTTTATTGTTTGTTTTCACTTCTTCATCTTCCAATGAAATGTTGCTACTCGATTCATCAGTATCGAATTCTATTCTATCCGAATCTTCTTTTGTGTATCTTGTTTTATAATTTCTTTTTCGAAGACTCGGTTGTAGTCGGAGAACGAGCTCGTTTTATTCCTGTTGATTTTATTTGAGATGGATGTACGAAGTCTCCTTTCGTTACTAGAGAGATATTTGTGTGTTCGGTGTAGGGTCGTGTTACTATTTGGTCGTCGTTCCTATTAAAAACTTCTCTTATTTCATCAGCAGTTTCCATTTCAGTTTCTTGTTCTTGGGTATTTACTATACTTATAGGGCAATTTTGGCTAGGTGCCCCAATGTATTACAAGTGAAACATTTCAGAGCATCAGTAGATATATAAATCCAATAATTTGTTCCTTCGAATGATATCTGGAATGATTCAGGCAGGCGTGTCTCATCCTCTGGACTAATATATAGTTGTCTTCTGAAACTTAATATATGGGAAAATCCTGGATCAGTAACACCTATTTTCATAAATATTAACGGAGACATTATTTTTATATTTAATTCTTCAAATTTTTGTTCTATGACGTAATTTGGAATAACTGGACAAACATTAGACAAAACAATTCTTTTATTTCTTGTTATCAGCGGTTTAATTTCTAGGATATTGTTTTTAATGATAAGCTTTTTATTTTCTTCGATTAAGTTATCAGCTGTTTTCTTGGAGTCCATATATATGCATATACGTGCATTCGATATGCGGGATATAAATCTTATAGATGTTGCTGGTGTGATAGAAGCTAAAGCAACGAGATATTCACGGAGTGTTATTCCGTCAATGGAGTCTAGTATAATGGCTTGATCTTTTTTGGGGAAACAAGTGGATGACGTAACTTGTTGTGGTGTTTCTAGTTTGATGCATTGTGGGTTGATGTGACGTTGGGGGATTTTGAGACGTTGAGTTCATTACTATTTAAAGGGTCTCCTGTTACCAGGAGTTGCCCTTTTAATTTCGTTTCACTACAATATATAAACGGAACTTGTCGCGAAAGCAAAAATAAAAACACGAAGACGCGTTGAACAGAGTGGACACGCGCGTCCGCTGTGCCCGCTCACGCGGAACTGTTATTTTTTATTTTTATTATTTAGAATTTTTATATAATAAGTACATATTCCTTTTATTGTTTCTTATTTGGTATGGAGGTATTGCAAATACAAAAAGCGAGCATTAGATGTAGCGACACGAATAACCATCAGCGGAATTTCTACCGCGTCCCGCCGCGTACTTAATATTAGCGCCGATTCTTCCGTCGCCGAACTTTTTGCGCGGAACGTTCCGTAGGTGTGTCGCTAGCCTAATAATGTAGTGGGTCTAAAGATTACTTTCCTTTGATTTACTTAGGTGTTTTTAGAATTACGTTTTGTTCAGTCAATTTGTAAAATATGTTTAAATGAGTGTTGTATGTTAAATGATGTATTGTCATCATCATCGAAAAAACATACCTATATCGCTAAACGGTTGAGATTTTCAACACAAACTGTGGTGTACTATGAAAACTCTTTGGAACTTTTATAGAGACAATAAAACTACGTTTTAACGGTTTTAAGCGCGGTAATTTATTTGATTTTTATTATTCCGACGTTTCGGCCACATGTCAGTAGCCGTGATCATGGAAGACAAAGATGTTAAGTATCAATGAGTATTGTTAAAGTTTTGTTTAGCCTACCGCCAACTTGTTCATTTTAATTATTTAGTTTTATTTTTTGTTTATGGTTATTATTTACTCTATGGGGGCCTAATCTAATTTACCAGTTTTGTATACTAGTCGCGAAAACTTAAGAAAATATTTTATAGAGATACTACACTGATGTGTTTATAAATAAGTTATAAGTAATTTTGACATTGTTATTCGTACTGAAATTTTTTATGAAATAAAACCAATAAATTCTTGGATTGTCGTTTATTATATTATGTCACAAACATTCGATTCTTGCACAAAACTATTTAATATGCCACAAATAGATATACGCCAATCTATATAGATAAATAAAATTGAAGTGTCTGTTTGTAATGTCAAAATAAAAATGTTCAAAATATCTGGGATATAATTCGGATCAGGAGATTCCGAAAACGCAATTTTTAGAATTTTTGTCTGTCTGGATGTTCCGCATAATCTCTGAAACGGCTGGACCGATTTTGAAGGGACTTTCACTGGCAGATAGCTAATGTTATAAGAAGTAACTTAGGCGACTTTTTTTAGAGTTCCGCGAAAGAAATATCAACGCGAACGAAGACGCGAGAACAGCTACTAAATAAACTTACAGTCTTAAAACTATTTCCGTTTATATACTTAATTTTTTATAAACTACGGTCTTATCGCCAAAGAGCGATCTCTTCCAGACAACTCCAATTATTGTACATTTGTTGTGACCAACAATAATATAATTTTAAAATTTTTATGTACACAACAAAACATCCTACGGACCTAAAAACCTTTATAAGAAAACCATAACCTCTTATGCTGGGGCTTCATCTGTGGTCTTTAACACCGTTTCACGTAGATGAGTACTCTATCTCAATACACTAACACAGATGAAGTGCCAGCATTATAAAAACTATTTACTTACTATGAATCACCACTGGTCGTAAATGATCAACTGACAGCCAAAATCCCGATGACATAAGGAAACAAACATGCGAAATTCATATCGTCAAACAATCAGCTAATATAATTAAGTTATATAATTTTACAATAAAAAAATCTTTTTATATTACACGAAAATGTCTAATTTCGAATCACCTATACCTTTATCAGAGATTGAGTCTGTGCTGGCATGGGTGGACACATTCAAATTGTCAAGAGCCACTAAGAAGATTAATAGGGACTTTTCTGATGCAGGTATCTTTAATTCCATTCTGGGTGCGGTGTAGACATACGGCACCTTGATTTCAAATATTTGGAGGGGGAGAGGGGAGTGTAGGGAGGAATACTTGCCCCTTCTTCAATCCCTATGTCAAGAAAATGTACAGTTCTTTAGATATTATTTTTTGTAAAATAACCTCACTCATGTTTTTCATTAATATTGCATTTATATCATAGGTCCAAAGTTGAAAAATCCAATCAAGCCTCTGTGGTAGAGTGGCTATTGTCAGCCTAGCACACTGGAACACAGAAGTATCAAGATCGATTCTCTAGCAAAATAAATTTCATAGACAAATTTTGCGTTATTTAATTAGTCCCGGTGTCTCAGATCGGCCCCAATAATTGTGGATACCGATGTACCTATATTACCCATAACAAAAATGTAACTTTGCTTAGCATAATGAAATACAGTACGTTTTTGTCTGCCGATTGCTTATTTAAAAAAAACCCAATCTATAATACTTCTAAGTTTAAAGAAAACTACATAGCAAAACCCCTTGTGCTTAAACATTCACAGATACCCTAAAATCTACATATATATTTCAGTCTTGCTAGCAGAAATCCTAAGCGTATACTATCCAAAGCTGGTGGAAATGCACAACTATCCACCGAGGAACAGCCACTCACTGAAGTTAAACAATTGGATGACCCTAAACAGAAAGGTGCTTAAGAAGTTGAAATTGAACCTATGCTTGAATACCATGGAACAACTTGCAAATTGCGCGCCTGGGGTTGTTGAAAGGGTTTTAGTTATGGGTAAGCGGTTTTAGTACGGTTTTGAAGGAAGGGTTGTCAAAACGTATTGTGGAAATAGTTCTAAACTTAACATAGATTACTGATAATTTTTCCTCTCACTTTTTAACGTTATATTATTTAAAACATTTTTATTTTCATGAAATACTTAAGTCAACAATTAAAATTACTTAATAAGTTGATGTTCAACTTTACATTGATTTTGTTTTAAAAAATTGTTATAATAATGAAACATCAAAAGGTGAGGGTAGAGAGTCGTGTGGTGCCATTTAGTAGTGTAGGATTCAGGAGCTTAAATCGTTTCCTGCTCCTTGAGTCGTAATCCTCATTCCTGAGGGTCGTAACCCTTTCCCACTACTGTTTCTTGCACTATTTCGCGCCATTGGTGACGACCACAATATGCAGTGTATCGTACACGGTATCGGTACACGGTAGATTTGAGTATATCTGGTCGAATCAACGCATCGGACTGCGGCCTAAAGATGTTTATCCTTCTATTTATCTAGTAGACATCATTAGTTTTCTTAATTGCTTCCCTGTTTTTGGCTTATATTCGAGACACGCAAGAATCTTATGTATGGAGGCAGGTAGATGATAGCTTTGATGTTATATTTTTATCGTTTACATTTTGGAATTATTAGTGTTAACGTTTGAAGCTTTTAATATAATTAGGTAAGAAAGAAACGATAACATACTAAATGATAGTTTGCTTTTAGTTCGTGAAAAAATACGCCGTGATGAGGAACTAAACAAAAGCACTAAAGACGCTGAACAGAATGTATCAAGTGGCGGAAGTTATTATGAAGCTTGTGGCGACGATGGTAAGCAAAGCAATTTTCTAAATTGTCATTGTGAACAGTAAGTTAATATAACCTGTCGCAAAATTAATGTTATTCAGCAAAAATCACTCAGCTATAAAGTCTCCGATTCCATATTGTGCGACTTACAAGGTACACTTTGTTACCTTATTGTTAGAAATCTTGTTTTTCAGAACATGTCTTGGTGGTACCATTAAAAACCAGAGTCAACGGCGTACTAGAAACTATACAACAGAAAGTCATAAGCTATGATTCGTATCAAACTCTAAAAGTACAATTGAAAGATGCTACGGACGCTTCTGAAGTACTTAAACAAAAGGTAAACTTTTCACGCTCTTTGAAACTATAGATTACATTAATGTATTGACGGGTTAAGAATTCACACCAGCCAGTAAAAATTATTCATTTGAACAACTATACCAGATTTTTAAATTTGGCAATCTGATCTAACCAACTTTTTATGAAGACTGCCTTATATTTACAATTCCTTTTCCAACACAATTTTCAAAACCAACTTATTTACATAAACTCATGTCATATTTCTTCAATAGGTGGAACATCTAGATAACCTTCTTAAACTAAAAAATGAACGAATAGAAGAATTACAAAAACAGCTTGAAAGAAAACAAAGTCGACGTAAAGAAGTAGAAGCTTTGCAAAACAGTCTAGCAGTTCCATTTGAAACTATACAAAGCCCCGCACATATCACAGAAAATGTCATTCCTCTCGTTAAATCTGTTTCATTAAAAAACATGGACAGTAAAACGTCAAAACTTGAAGAAGTTAAAACAACCAAAGAAGAATCAAAAGAGTCAAGAATACCTGTGCTTAAAGTGGAATCTTCTAGATTATCCAAGCCTAGTCTCACAGAAGTATCTGATATAGATCTAAAGAAAGCTTCCATTAAAGATATACCTAAGACAAACTCAGAAAGCAAAACAGATGTGGATAAACTCAAATCTGAAGTTTTTAAAGAAATAGAGATAATTGACGAACGAACATATTTTGTTCAAGATTACGAAGAATTCAAAGATAGCGAGCAGGGAGGTGTTGTTACAATAGAAGAAACTATTCAAAAAGAAATAAAAGATATTACAACACCTATAAAATATGCACAGGACTTTAGTTATGTCAATTAAGTATTATGAATATTTACAAATATAATCTAAACCTAGCAAAAGCGGGTGATTACACAAATTTGCCTCACCAAAAGATAATAACGACAGAATTTTAAGAGATTTTCTAAATGCACTGACTTTGTTATACCACTGATTTCTTCGAATCTTTAACATCTAATTTAAATTGTGTTTTGGATTCAGATCTATTTTAAATGGTGTTTGATTCAGATTCTATAAAAACCTATCAAGTGGCACCTCGCAAATTACCTATCCATTTTTATTTAATTAATTTAAAAGTTTTTGTCATTGTTTTTATTAGTTTATAGTTTGTTACTTGTGATTTAAAATACATTATATACAAAACGTTTTTCATTTATTATCTCAAGTTTGCTTGAAATATATCTAGCAGACTTGGATGCTTCTTTAATATCTTCGTTATTTCTTGTAATCTCGAGTTCATGAAATTCTGTGTGTTCTTCGTGTCTCTAAAACATAAAATATTTCCATAATTGTAATTTTGATATCATTTTGAGAGATCAACGTAATAAAGAACTAAGGTAGACTGTTATTAATATGGTTATTGATGCGGTTTCCTTCGCGTTAATTTCGACTGTGTGTCCCAAGCATAGATGATACACGTCCCAAGGAAACTGTCAATAACAAGGAAATGGCACACAACAGACTCGCAACGACCATGTTCACAACCGCGATTTTTCCCGTTCCACTTGCTTCCTGGCGTCACAATCGTAAACTCAAGTGGAATGGTTATTCGACCCACCTATTAATATGGGTCGTCGTGAGCAAAGCGTGAGCGAAAATCATGACGTCATTAGTGACGTTTTCGCCACCACCATAATGACCGTGGTCGCCATGTAGAATGGCAGATAAAGCATTTTGAGCGTTGTGAGATACTATAGGAACGCGCCACTGATAGAAAATGATCACTGTCGCTTATGGACATTTTTGAATATCTTACAAAAACGCAGTCTCCTAGATCTTGTACAAGTGGAGCAAGTTACGATGTCATACGAGTCAAATAGTGCATTATTAATAATTATATTATTATTACTGTTTACACAGTAATGAAGATTATATTTATCGTGATTTATAAAATAAAATAACAAGGTACTTTAATGTTCGCTTTTTTATCTGAATATTGTTTTAGAATGTATTATATAATGTGTCACTTAAATGACTCCTTGAACCCCATCTAGTAGAGGAAAGGTTCTTACTCTTTTTCAGGACGCTCTTGACCTATTACTTTGAATCTTTCAAACTCGATACGATTGTCATAGAAGCACTCTTCAATTATTTCATCTAAAGCCTCTTTGACGGGAATCAAATCTTCAACTGAAATTAAAACATTACAAGATTGTTTGCGATGGAAAGTCAAGCATAATTAATCATTTATAGCAAGTTTTCTGACGCAAAATTGCATTTGGACCCAATTACCATAATATGGTATGGTATTATGCTTATGATAAACGAAAATATTTCTTTATTGTCAAAAGCAGGCAAACAGGCAGGCCACCATTAAACAGGAAGGTTACTGTTGCCTATGTACGTTTTTAAATTACGCCCATGTAAGTAAGATCCCAGCACACACAAAGCGG
Source organism: Dendrolimus houi (assembly GCA_039645545.1). Classification (NCBI taxonomy): domain Eukaryota; kingdom Metazoa; phylum Arthropoda; class Insecta; order Lepidoptera; family Lasiocampidae; genus Dendrolimus; species Dendrolimus houi. Next base: position 11,234,375 of record CM077139.1, read on the forward strand.
TAAAGACAGGTATAGTACGAGCAAAACTTAAATGCGCCCTGAAGTTCGTACGCGTCATTGTGCAGAACACAGTTACCTATAAGGTTCGCAGAGAGAATTGACATGGGAGAGATATTGCGTTCTCGCTTGGCCGCAATACGGACTCGCATCTCACTCGTAATCTCTGTTTCGCACAAAACATCGTAAGCTTTGAATGCCGGAGGCCACACTATCTTCACTCGAAGCGCATTTAATTATTGCGCGTACTTATAGATCTTGGTAGTCATCGATAACTTACCATTGAAGACTCTGATATTGCTAGAAGCAGGTGAAGGGACAGGCGCTCGGCAGGTACAAGGTGGCAAAGACACGGACAGGTCCGAGGTCTGCACAGCAATGCCCTCAACACTGGGCGTCCATTCTGATAGTGTACTCTTTTCGATATTAACTTCATGTGCCTCTTTCTCCTTTTTCTCGGCTATTCGCGCTTTGAGGATTTCGAGTTGTTCTATAAAGGGAATGGATACGGTGTTTTTCTCTGATATGTTTATTAGGATTCTGTAGAGACTTTCGAAATTGTGGGAATTTTATATAATCGTCGTGTCCGTCCGTCCATCTGTTATCATATGTCAGAGTTATTTTTCTCGAAAATTGCTGTATTTTACGCACAAGTCGCAAGTCAATGGTTAGTTAGTTCGTACAACTATTTCACAGATGGCGCAATTTTAATTTCGAGTTTTTATAATATTTACTCCTTTTTGATATAATTTGTTTGTTTATATACAATGACATTTTATGTTAATCTGTAATGTTATAACATTCTAAATAGGTATGTCGTGTCTGTACATTGAAGCTATTAAAAAAAACTGGAATAGACTTTAAAGCAACGGAGAACACTATGCATTTTATTTATTTCTTGTCTGTTTGTTCGAGATTCACGTAAAAACTACTGGGCCGATTTCGATGCGGCTTTCGTTGATCGACAGCTAATTCTTAGACTTTTTTATCTTGGGAATCTCACGGGATTTTTCAGGGCATTATTTAAAATGGCCAGATTGATAAAAAAAATTCCAGTGTGATTGTTTTTAAATTTAGTATAATAAAATGCGTGATATTTTTTAACCCGGGAATCCCGCGGAAATTGTCTCGGGAGCGGTTTGTAATCGTTCGGATGGGTTAAAATTCGCTTATTCCGACACAGTTTTCACTAAAACGATAGCTTACATTCTTTTTCAAATACAGCTGTATTTTGTGGACCGGGAATCCTACGGGATTTTCAAGTCAAGCGTAGACGATGTGTTGTGTTCACAAACAACCAGGTGTTTCAAAGACACCTCATGCGTTTTTTATAATGGGTATAATGATATTACTGGCGGTTGGGCGGGAGAAGCAAGTCTGCTTACCAGGCGAACAAGTTTCGTAGTCTTCATATGTTTGTTCAAAGTGCATGAACGGGCTTGCCCTCATGTAAGGCGGGAGAGTTCTAACGAAGGAATCCACCTGCATACGCTGGCACTTCTCCATTGGACATATCTTAGTAGTAGGAATACGGACACATGTTACATTATTGTATTGTATTACTTAATATTATTGTATATACTTATGTAAAGTATACTATACAATAATAAATCAAAATAAAACTATTTGTGTAACCTTTTTTATCAACCCTTCTGACCATAGATGATCACTATATATAGTTGCATTGATTTCATGACTATTGAAGTCTCATTACGCTTTTATAAGAAAAAAATCATAGCCATATTTAAAATATATCTAACCAAAAATTCACTTAGGTCTAGTGACAATATCATTTAGGTGACTATACTATCCTAAGTTAAGGTTGCCATTATTATAATTGAAATTTTCATTTTTGTTATCATAAATTATTGAGACATGACCCAGGTAAATATTTTTTACCTAAATCAGATCTATTACGTTCTAAATTAATTCTAATATAATTCATAATAATTATTTTTCTAATAGCTGGTTTTAGAAATATTAAATTAAACATTTGTGCCATCTAGTAATTTTAAACGTTAACTAAACTTGATTTTTCATTGTGCTCTCAAGAAGATCATGCCACAGGTATGTTTTTTTTTTTTAATGTACTGATGTTGCATTGCTATGTTTTTGACTATCGACGCGTGACATCATGAGGCTATCGACAAAACTTCTGCGCACGGGTAGCAAATTTTAATATTATTTAAACATGAACAAACAGACGTAAAAACAATAGATATCATCTTACTTTTAAATATAAAGCTAGAAATAATTTTAATCAATGTCTATACAATAATTATACTCTTTCGAAGCATTTATTGAACTTTCGACGTTTGCACGTTTACCTAGTTACATATTTCTTGACAGTAAAGCTCACATGAAATGAAACAAATGACATAATTGTCGTACTTTATTGTTGTGGTGACGTAATAGTGATGTTCTGTGAGTCATGTAACGCACAGGCTACGAAACTATCGCCACTGTACGTAAATAAATCGAAAGTAATCGATTTGAAAATAAAAAATGTTCTACTTTATTACATTTTTTTACTTTGTTACAAAAATGGCTTATTTAATATATGTAAAATGTGTTCCTTGAAATGTGGATATATTTATTACACGATATAGTATTTTTAGCAAAAATATATAATACATGAGTTAAATTGATTAAAACTTATTTATAAATGAAGTCGATTTTTATAACAAATCGAGTCGATTACGCATTAGGACATTAATTTATCCGTCATCGAGCTGTCAAAAGTAAAATAAATGCTTGGAAAGGGTATAATGCGTTATTTGACTCCTTTTATTTGTGCAAAGTTGTGACGTCATAAGTTTGTACGCTCGCATAAAATTTGTTAGATTGTAACGTTATTTTATAATAAACTAGCTTCTGCTTGCGACTTCGTCCGCGTGGAATAGTTACTTTGGGCTAACGCTAACTTTAATCCGCGACTTTTTTTACGTAGAAGGTGCCCCACCACCCTTCCCTTTCATGAGTGCCCGACGTGATGCGGTCGAAGATGGAACACGGGTATCTAGAAAATACCTATTCACACAAGATTTGAAGACACCGGATTGTTCTTTTCGGGAAATAGAGATTCTGGTAGTGCCTTCATTGAATGTAGAGGAAAACAAAAATTTATTTTAGTGGATAAACGCCGCCGCTAGGACTCGTGTTATCGTGCCCAGCGGTCCGTAGTACGGACGCGATAGCGGGCAGAAGTCATTGACAAATTCAGAATTTTCAGGAAAAACGCAGACAAAGCCGTGGGCGGACGCTAGTATCTGTATAGAAGCTAAATAAGAGTCGTGAATGAACCTTTTCATAATTGATCTTGTGGTCTTGATCTGGTACATGCCCTTGAATAACGTCTAAGCTATCATTGTGTGGACTCCTGTTATGACAACATGGTTACATATACATTTGATTAAAAAGTAAATAAGTGAAATGAAATTTATTAGCATGTAAGTTAGTAGTACAGGGTACATATAAAATGACTAAAATACAGAGAACAGTACAAATTGCGTCCCAAAGGAAACTCTGTTTCCCGCGCTAGGTCTCCTTAGTGCCTGTCAGGGGGCCACAGTAGAATTCGCTTCGGTCATATAATTCTTATCATTGATGATAGTACATTAATACAATGTCTTTGTGTAATGAAAATTTATATGTGTGAATAATATTTTCTATTGTTAAATTAAGAATTACAATTTAATATTCAAAGATGTTGGTAATAACAATATGCATTTGTGATGTGTGTGTGTGTGTGTGGGGGGTGTATTTATTTATATTCGAGTATGCATGAGAGTATGCAGGTGCACGTAGTGTCTGTGTAGGCGTAAGTGATCAAAGTAACTGTTTTCGAGTGACGGCCAGTAAGAGGTGACTAACTGTATATAAGTACAGGTGAATTGTTCAAGTGGCCCTCCATGCCCAAGTCAGAAACTATAAGATATAGCGAGAGCCAGTTCCTATAGCTTACCGACTATTCATTTGCCTTATTATCGGTAAAAAATTGACATAAGCTCCATACGGTTAGCGGTAGGGCAAGTGAATGAATAATATGATATAGGAACCGTCTATCAAAAGAGTCTCGAGGGCTGATTTTGATGAAAACTAAAACAGTAATTAAACTAAAACAGTAAGTAATTTTTTTTTAATTAATTAACCTGGTCAGGAATCGATTGAGCTGATTTTAAAGAAAGAAACACAGCTGTATTATTACACCAAATCATAGTCAGCGCGTTCCATCAGTAGCTCATAACGCCCGAAATGTTCCGTTAGCCGTTCCACAAGGCGACCGCGGTCGTTGTGGTCGTGGCGAAAACGTCACTAATGACGTCATCATTTTCGATCACACAACGCTCAAAACGACCCATGTCAAGAGCTGGGGCGAATAACCGTTCCACTTGGGTTTACGATCGTAACGCCGGCAAGCAAGTGGAACGGGGAAAATCGCGGTCGTGAACGTGGTCGTTGTGAGTCTGTAATAGAACGTAGCCAGTGTAGCTTGTAAGAATCAATTTCTGTTAAGAAATGTCAAACGTCAAACTAGGAGAAAAAAATTGATAGCACAAACGGTATATTTAATTAGGTATATTAATACATTTATCTATATTACTAAACAATTTTGGAGTGTTTTTCTGTGTTTTCAACAACTGCTATTTAATATGACACTTTAATAAATAAAAAAAAATGTTGGTAGACAAACACACACATAAGTTATGCTTATGTTATGGGTATTATACAACGGACAACACCGGGACCGATCCCAGAGACCCAGACCAAAATAAATAACAAATAGGTTTACGAAATGTGCTCTGCCGGGAATCTCTGTCTTCTAACTTTTAAAATATTGTTACGAGTTACAGGACTCGAATTAATAATGCCGTTGGAATTACTATAGAATTTATTAGAACTATACAAACACGTATAACACAGGTACAAATATAACTGGACGCAACCAGTACAAACTGCACAATTCAATAACACGCGCTAAGTCCGTCACTATATAGCTCATCGAATGTACACACTTCTTGCTCGTATCGTAATCGTCGCTTGACTGCCGGTCTCTCTGTTTGGGCAGTCCTTTATACTTAGCTTACAATATGTCACGACCGGGTAAACAATGGTTTCCAAGAATCACACCTGGCCACTGCCTACCAAAAGGATTACAATACACAATAGGCGGCTTTTCTAATTACAAATATTAAACACAAAGTAAACAAAAGAAGTCCAAAAGCGGGCAGGTAATAAACCGTGCTCTATGGCCGGCAGGTGTGCATTCATATTTGTCGGCGTGCTTCGTGGAATTTTGGCTAAGTTGTAACAATATTATGTTAAAATTCTCAATTTGTACAGTTTATAGAAGGAAATTAAAAAGGTTTTCTTACCCGAGGGGTGATAAAGTCTCTGGTACGTCTTCCTCCTCCATGTCCTGGCTAAGTCTCTGCGTTTTTGATTTTCTAGAATATTCACAACGAAAACATAATAAGTGTTATCAGATGATCAAATTAGATTACTACCATGGATGAAGAATTGATAAGATGTTTATCGCAAAGTTATTTCAAGTTTTAATGGAGATTTTCTTTGACAAAGCTCGATTCCCAGTGTTGTGGGCGTCATCTGAGTACAAGGAGTATTTTACGAATAACATTTTTCTACTGACCGATTTTCACTGCAATAATATACTATTTCCATGCTACTTTTGTTTATTGAATGCGTTCAGTAGACAAGACGGCCCATCTGATGGAAAGCGGTTACCATCTCGTGCGCACATTGGTAGCACCTCCGGTGCTACCAATGTGCTGCTGTTCTCTAAAGGGAGACTGGAATCTGGCCACTAACAAATCAAGTTTATTATCGCGGCATACTCTAAACCCGGGGTAGCCTTCCAGACGGGCAAATATCCTACTACCTGGCTGTGGGTTGTTTTGTCACCTCTTACGATAGGCCGTCCAGCCGCAGAAAATTGTATTATTTCTAAGTTCCTGCGCGGATATATTTATATATAGATATACGGTTTAAGGAATATTTTATGAATAACATTTTTACTGGACGATTGTCATTCGTATAGTATTCTTTTTCCATGATACTACTATATAAAATACTTTTCATGTAAAAAATTGAGTAAGTTTCCGCGGTATATCAATAGGCAGTATAGTACGAGCAAAACATAAATGCGTTTTTGAAGTCTGTACGGCGTAGTACACAGTAATAAGGTTCACAGACAGAGCTGAGAGAGTACTGCTCTCTCGCTCGGCTGCTATCCAGAATTGCATGCCATCTCTTACGCACTACACACTTACATGTATAGTAAACGTTAAAATCTGACTGCAGCTGCTCAAACTCAGGGAGCTAACTTCACTCGAAGCGCATTTAAGTTTTGCGCGATTGTACACACCAGTGCGGCCCCCTGGGATGCTTACCTTTCAATTGGTTGTTCTTCCCGAGAGTCGTCAGGAAGATCTAGGAAAAGAGATGTCTGAAACAAAACATTAAGTACCCATGAATATCACATATATATTATATTATGTATTTATGTTAACATTTGATAAACAAACTAAAATTGTCAATAACTAACCTTACGACTGCCAACGTTTATGACAACCTTGCTATGGTCTGAATGTTTCACCTTTTCACGCTGGAAAATTTAACAAATAATATTATACAAGTTGGCTAAACCCGAACTTACATCTGTAAGTTTTGCTCGCGTTTGACACTGAGATCAAGAAGAAAAAGAGAATCAAATGTATTCTGTGTTAATAGACATAATACGGCACTGTTGGATAAGAGTGTTTACGAAATGGCACCTGCAATATTTAATAAACTACCAAAACCGTTAAAAACTATACCATTAAATATATTTAAAACAAGACTAAAGAAATTTCATTTCAGATTATTATAAGTGAGGACGGGGTTACCGTTGCCTATGGACATTTGCATGACCAAAAATGCTGCTAATGCGTTGCTGGCCTGGAAGGGGAGACTGGAACCTAGCCATTGATGGACCTCAACTCAAGGCTGTTATGGCGGCATGCTCTAAACCAGGTGTAGCACCCAGGCGGGTAAGTGCTTTACATTACGATAGGCTGCCCATGCACAGGAATTCGTATTCTTTTTCTGTTCCTGCACAGATTTCCCGAAAGCTGCAATACAGGAGTCTACAATGCTCGTGTGCATAGGTATTTTCAACTAGGTAAGTGTAAAAAAACTTACCAATCGAGTTGTGGAAGCTATTTCCATTGAATCTCGCGCTCCGAGCAAAGTAGTTTTGGTTGGCGTCTGGATAATACCACTGGTGGTCCTAAAAAATGTTAAACTGGAAGGTCCACGAATAAAAGACAAAGCAGTTCAAAAGATATAAAAGAAAAGGCAGATCAAAAAAGAAGAGATAACACGTTTTTTTATTATTTGTTCAATGTGCATACATTCATATAAATAAAACCATATTCGATAGATGAACAAAAACCTCATGAGTCTATTCGTGCCGTAGAGATTCGTGTAATACATAACTGTTATATTATAGTGATAATATTAAAATGAATTTATCCAATATTATTGTTTGTTATCTATACTAATATTATAAGAGGTAAAGTTTGTGAGTTTGTGACGTTGTAGGAGGTAATCTCCGAAACTACTAAAACGATTTAAACAATTCTTTCATTGTTGGCAAGCTTTTTTTTTTAAGGCGAGGGAAATGCATTTCGCACATACCGGGTCCTTTGCTAGGGATTAGACCGTTGTTGATCATGGAGGCTTTCCACTGAGGCAATCCAAACAATAATCAACCGGCTTGTGTGGAGACTCGACTAATCAATACCCCACTAAAACCACCCTCCTCCCATGTGCCCCGCGCTTATGGTAGGAAACGCGTGAGATATAGAACGTAGTTACGCCCACACCGATCCTAGCGCACAAGTGCTTGAGAATGCCCCGGGAGAGGCAAACTCACTTCGTCAACAGGGGTGAAGACTCCTCTGCTCCCTAGATGCTAGAGGGCCCCTGCAGCGGTATTTCAGGGAGGGAGGTTATGCGCATACCTGCGCCTCCGGGCTCCCGACTGGCGTCGGCACCCGCGAGACGCATGCGCACTACCATCTCTCTCCCTATCTCGTTCCGCGGCCTCCTTATGAGACACTACCGTCTCGCAGAAATTGGCCGCACCCACCCACCAATCGTCGCTGTGCAGCATGGCTTGCACCAGATCACCCAGCGATTCGATCGGTCCTACGAGTGTCTCAAGTTCAAACCTCTGAGGTGCCCATGCTGCGCACTCGACTAGCGTGTGTAACGCCGTGTCCAGCGCGCCACACTGGCGGCATTGGGGTGAAGGCAAGCAGCCCGCAATCTGACACAGATACTTATCGAAGCAACCGTGCCCGGTAAGTATCTGTGTCATTCTGAAGGTCAGGGTCCCGCGTTTCCGCGAGAACCATCGCAACAGCTGCGGTCGAACCGCTTCCACTGTGTCAATGCCAGCAACAGGGTTTTCCAACTCTACTGACCAAGATTGGATCATGGCCGCGGTTTCCCGCGTCCTGATCACCTGGAGTTCGGCCTGGCCATAGACCAGGCCACGGGCGAGGGCATCCTGTTGGGAGCGCTGAACTTTGGCTATCACGTCCGCCTGGAGAGGCCAGGGCGGATCGCCTGCCAAGAGTGTCGACGCCGTCCACGACACTGTACGGTATCCTCGGATGGTCCTCACCGCCAGGACCCGTTGCGCGCGGCACAACAAAGTCCTATTGTGGCGGTGAAGTGCAGTGGACCATACGGGTGCACCGTACAGGGCCATACTCCTAAGGATGGCCATGTAAACTGTTGAAGGCGGGGGAAATGCATTTCGCACATACCGGGTCCTTTGCTAGGGATTAGACCGTTGTTGATCATGGAGGCTTTCCACTGAGGCAATCCAAACAATAATCAACCGGCTTGTGTGGAGACTCGACTAATCAATACCCCACTAAAACCACCCTCCTCCCATGTGCCCCGCGCTTATGGCAGGAAAGGCGTGAGATACAGAACGTAGTTACGCCCACACCGATCCTAGCGCACAAGTGCTTGAGAATGCCCCGGGAGAGGCAAACTCACTTCGTCAACAGGGGTGAAGACTCCTCTGCTCCCTAGATGCTAGAGGGTCCCCGCAGCGGTATTTCAGGGAGGGAGGTCATGCGCATACCTGCGCCTCCGGGCTCTCGACTGACGTCGGCGCCCGCGAGACGCATGCGCACTACCATCTCTCTCCCTATCTCGTTCCGCGGCCTCCTTATGAGACACTACCGTCTCGCAGAAATTGGCCGCACCCACCCACCAATCGTCGCTGTGCAGCATGGCTTGCACCAGATCGCCCAGCGATTCGATCGGTCCTACAAGTGTCAACTGTTGGCAAGCTACACTATCCCCGGTTAACATAGGCTATATTATATTTTCAAAAAAATTAGGGATCCTTACTAAAACTGCAATAGTGTAACCCAAAGTGTAAAAAATTACCTAAAATCGCGTGCGCTGCGTAAACTATTGATGATAGTATAAAATAATGTACTACGACTTTGCAGAACACATTATTATTTACAAAAAGTGTCGCGACAGCATATGTCACCGCTAGAAAAGGCTCTTTATTTGTATCTTGGTATTCATCCTTATCAAAATAAATTACTTCATATTCAAGACTGCTTCAATACCTTTACATAACTTTTTGAATTATTCAATTTGGACATCGTATTCGAAAGATATCACGAGTTTAAAAATGTAAGTATTAGAAAAAAGTTGCGTGGTCGCCGCGCACCCTAATCGGCAAGGACGTAGGCGTCACTGGGGTACGGGCAGTACGGGAGGGGAAATATTTTGAATTCGCTTAGTAGGTAATTAAACTCAACAAAACTATACTAATAATGGGGTAATCTCTGGATCTACTAAACCGATATTGTTTTTTTTTTCTGATGCCCAGCGAAGTGGGTACGGGTCAGCTACTCTGATATATATATATCGCAAATGTTTATATCCATCAAACACTCCAACCATATTTTAGTTACTGTTTACTTACATTATTTTCAATATGGACCCCATATCTCCTCCTCGGGTGTCGACGCTCTGAGTAGTCAAGCGATGACCGTTCAACGACTATAACAGAAAGATGACTGTCATGGAGGAAGAGTAAAAAAGAACAGTAAAAATGTCTTCTAAATTCCACATTTTTACTGTGCAAGTCTATGGTTAGGGCCGGATTGGGTTGTTTTTATGTTATGAAAAGTCTTTTAGGAATTCAGAAAATATGGCGGTCCGAAATTCGCCGGGTCAGCTAGTAATTATGTATAATTTCATTTTTGTATTGGTACATAATAAAGTGTTATCTATCTATATAGAATTTGACATGCTGAATTTAGACCTGTTTTTAGTATCTTGCTATCATGTATTTTTTTTTTAATTTTGCTGCCAACTCAATATTTTTTTGTGCAAAACTTTTTTCTTCTTATCTAGATCTAAAATACCATCATGTCCGTAGATTTCTTTTCCGCAAATCTTTAATCAATATCTCATGAATGTGATGAAAGGTTCTAGCAAGATATATTACATATAGAGAAACGATACAACGGAAAATGGTCAGTATTATTTATTGCCGAGAAACACGAATCGATACATGAAAATGGAGAAAACTACAAACTGACTTTATCAATCATTTGACATACACTTTTGATGATTTTAAATGTTTTCGGAAGAATTAAATCACCTATTGTCACCATAATTAAACATACATTATGTTTGTAAATAAAAAAAAAGTTTAATTGAAAACATCAATTACAAAATAATGGAAGCGGTACAAAACTTTTAATACTGTTATATTCAGAAGTATCAAAATTATAAAAAAATCACAATAGTAGTGAATTTTTTGGTGCCGCCTATGAATCTATATTGAACTTTATTCTTAAGAGCTAAAGGCAGAATGTTGCTTGCTATGCTTTCTTAGCTCCCGCTTACACGATTTCGTACACTGCTGTGTGTATTAAAATTGGTTTACTGCGCAGTTACATAAGGAAGAACTATTAGTTGTGTAATACTGTATTTCACCGATTGAGCCGGAACTGTAATCAAGATAATAATTCCCGCATGGCTCGATCATGTCAAAACTTTTACATTTTTCGTGATTACACTATGCAGCTAATTAAAGAAATAATATATCATACAGCTTTGGAGGTTTGGTTGTCTGTCTGTGCAGCCTGGCACTCCCATTTCGGTGTATCCGGCAGCTGCTTAGGGTCGTCTTTAATGCTATCCAAGTTGAAACACCCGGCTTTGATTGACATCTCGTTGAATACTAAAAAAAAGCAAGTCATAATTTATTGAATTTGTAACGTACTACACTAATTAATACCATATGTAGGCACATTTTTATCTCATATTTATGTTTATTTTACTGCCTATTCCAAAAGACATAATTATTTTCTTGATTACTTCTAAGTATATTATAGATAGATAGATAATACTTTATTGCTCACCAAAAAACAAATACAAAAACAAAATACATAATTACAATACTTCTTGGAAAAACAACAGGCGGCCTTATCGCTAAAAGCGATATCTTCCAGGCAACCTAGCTTAAAAGAAATTCTCAACTAATCTGGCGATGTACTTGGAGCAGAAAAAAGATAGGACTGTACAATTTAAATTTACATACTAACACTAATTTATACATAAATCCAGACACAAATAAATACAAAATAATCTAAATAAATATATTTGTTAACATTATATATGACAAACATTTTATATTAACATATATTACAATAGATAAATAAGTAAATATTTAATATATTATACACATTTATTAAAAGACAGATAGTATTGTTACAATTTGGGCCACCTGCATATTTCTAAACAAAGCACATTTATTACCCGCCGGCGTTTGAGCTAATAACATTGAAACTATTTATGACTTTCTTCTTTTGTTTACCTTGTGTTTAAAATTTGTGATTGAACAAACAGCCCATTGTGTATTGTAATCTTTTATGGCAGTCATTAGACAGGTGTGTCGAACTGATTCTAAGAAATTCGATCTACGCGGGCGGGCAGCCATATTGTATCGGTGCAGGGTAAAGCAAGGGCCCAATGGAGAGATGGACAGTCAAGCGATAACCACTAGCGAGACAAGACATGTGTAAATTCAATAATAGTGGCGGACTTTGCGCGTGTTAATGAATCGCGCATTACGTTTGGACTGATTGTGTTCAGTTATATTTGTACCTGCGTTATACGTGTTTGTATAGTTCTAATAAATTCTATAGTAATTCCAACGGCATTTTAATTCGAGTCCTGTAACTCGTAACAGTACTTTCTAAGGGAGTTCCGAAAAGTAGATAATGTTTTAGCCTCTCTAACAGTAAGTAACGCGTTCTATATATTATTATTTTATCCGTGCAGAAACGGAGAAAGAACACAATTTTCTGCGGCCAGCCGGCCTGTGGAAAGAGACGATAAAACAACCCACTTCTAGATTTATAAACTCACTAGCCGTCCCCGCCCGCTTCGCTGAGCGAATTTTCAAAGGAAAAAAATTAAATTTTATTCATTTTTATTTTTTTTATTCATATTTTTTTTGTTAATTTTTTTTTTTCTGAAATTTAAAATATTTTTCAAAGAAGAGTTAAATTCACTTAAAATAAAATTTATTGATATAATAAATTATTATTATTATTATTATTATTATAATAAAAATAAATGTTGATGAACAACAAAACAAAGAATAAATGGAGAAATTAGTGAATAGAAATGGTCCGATTCATGGAGAAATGAGTATTAATCTTCCTCCGTCTCACATTCGACGACTCGTCGCTCGCAAGTTGAGTTTGCCGGGACGTAAAACATACACGTTAACATAACGAAGTTGAAACTAAAAACTCGAAATTCTAACGGCGAGTAATTTTGACCGACATCAAAGCTCCGCCCATACTGGCAGACCACGCGAACCATCAGCACCTTCAAAAAGTAAAAAAAATATATTATTATATTAAGTTCCAGATGGCATCTGTAACGCGATATGATATTTGAAAAAGAAATATCATAAAATGTTTTAATGGAAATGGTTAAACGTATAACCACTGCGGACCAATACGGTGAGCAGAGAGTACGTTTAACCATAACCTTTTTTTTTTTACCTGATTATCGACAATCATTATAACATGATCCCCAGACCGATCACGGATACCAAATGAAAAATTGTCGGTAAAAAGTAATTCACGGTACCCGAAAAGTTCCTGAACGTACCCAGTGAATCTGAAAAAAAAATAATCAATAATTTATAAAATAAACAAAAAAGATTTTAAATTCAATTAAAAATTATAAAAAAGACATACTCATAACGACGCCCTTGCCGGAAAAATGGTGGCCGTTGAAAATTCATGAAGTTGATGTTGATAGTAGCGTTGATGACAGATGAATGGTCTAAATGTTTATTTGCTTTTTTTTTTAATAGCAAAAACAATGAACCTAGTAACCATTCATATATTTTTTTGTTTATTTATTAACTTCATGTTTATCGTTGCAACGAACATTATAAACGTATAACTAAGTATTAGTAAACGTTATTTCTTCTTTATCAACATGTAATGTACATATTCACTCTATCTCATCGAATTATGAAACGGATTACTTTGCCAGGCGAATGACATAGATTTATTTAACCTTTTTTTAATTATTATTATTTTGGAAAGGTAATCTTTTCTTAGCACTTTGGCTAGTTTGAACCACATCCACGGGCCTAAACCAAGTGAATGCAGCGTCTAGTGAGGAAAATTTATGTTGACGGTATTTTATTATGAGGGGCAATTTCGTTTTCGTCTATCTGCAAGAATTTTCTAACTATTCTACATGTATTCAAGATTAGGGCTGTATCTGAGTTTAGGGAGTTTTGGTCGAGCGGCTGGGTCCATACCAGAGTATTGTGTCAGGGTTGTTGTAAATTTGTCATGTATTTCTTGGGTATAGGTGTTGGTTGTTAAATTCTGATCTGCGATCACTAAGGTCTCAATATCATTTTCTAACATAAAGGTTAAATTTTCAGTTTGTGAGGATGTGTGTGATGTCTGTGTGTATGCTTGCGATTGATGGAGTGGGTGGGATTGTAAAATTGGAGATTGAGTGTAAGATTGTGGTTGTTCTTGTATAGTACTTTCGTCTGCGTCTTGTAATAATGTCATAGTATTAGAGCCTATATTATCTTCAGATTCTTCTTGTAACTGTAAGCGGACTTCTTCTCTCAGTTGGTCTAGTTTTTCTTGAGAGAGAAGATTATTTCGTACTATAACTCTCCGCTGGTCTGATATTCTTTGTTCTGAAACGGTTACTTCCGGATATTGTTGGGAAAAAAGTTGATGTAATTGTTGCCTATATGTGGTCATGTCGGTCTCTAATTTGGTTATGTGAAGATAAGTACGCATGATAAATGTATTCACATCTTTGCTCCATTTCATGCGTACTCGTGATTTCCCAGCCTTGGTGGACACGGGTAAGAAGGAACTTGCCTCCCGTGCAACATTCAAGACTGGTATGGGTGGATCTGGGATAAAAGAGAGTGTTTGGGGTGACGATGATACGGAAGGTGAAGATGATCTGGAGGGTGTGTACGATACAGTACTTGGGCTATATGGTTCTATTGGAGTGTTTGTTCTGATTGTTAAACTATCACCATCGTCACGGATTTCGGCTGTAGCATCTTTGTCGGTGGGAGCCCGCCTGTTCAACTCCTCACCGCTGACAATTCGCATGCTGAGACACCCAGCGTCAGCTCCAGGTGTGCCCCGGCGATCGCCCCCGGGCAGCGGTCCTATACGTTTACATTGAGATCGTAGCTCCATTTTTGATGGGTTTCCAGAGCCACGTTAGCCACGCCACTAATTTCTCATTCGTATGTCTGCCTCCCACGTGATTAGGTTTTCAATCAGGACGTGTGGTTGTATTAGGGGGCTTTTATTATTATTATTATCATTATAATTATTATTATGATCATTTTTATTGAATTAATATAAATATAAATACATAAAGAAGTTTAAAGTTTGGAAATGGAAATTTCATATTTTAACACCCACTACCGCAATCTTTTTCGGCGGTGGGTTGTTGTAAAATCCGCTCTTAAATCATTTCTGCATCACATATAGACGACTCTAGCTAAATTTGGAGTCTATAGGAGCTACGGCTTAAAAATAAAAATTTCATTGTTAAACCACCCCGCAACCCCTGTGGGGTGAGCTACCGTAAAATTCGTTCATAGACTATTTCTACATCTCTTACAGAAGATTCCTACCAAATTTGGAATTTATAGGAGCTATAGTTTAATAACGGGAATTGTTCATTGTTAACGCCCCGCAATCCCCTTTGGGGTGAATTTCTTAAAATCCGTTTTTAGTTGACCTCTACATAACGAAAGTAATATTCCTACCAAGTTTCACATTTCTAAGTCCTATAGTTCCCGAGATTTCGTGATGAGTAACTATAGAAATTGGAATACTTCGATTATCATCGAAATTTTTAACGTTTTAGCAGACTTTTTAAAATTTTCTTACATATAAACCTTCTCCTGACAATTCTGAAGACAACAAAAAAAAAATTAACCCAATCGGTCCAGCTGTTCTCAAGTGATACTCGATCATAGATACGGCATTTTATTTTTATCAAAAATGATGGAGTGGGTGTGCAGGGGTGCGTGGGAGTTGGTGGGTGGATGCGTGGAAGTTTGTAAGTAGATTCTTAGCTGAATGTAAAAGAACATAATCCGTTTAGTAAACTCCGTTGAAATCCATGAAAACAAAAGAATCAGGAGAAAACGCTTGTCTTTTGTTCTTATTAGCGGGATAAATGTTCATGAAAGTAAAACAGCAATAAAAAAAATGAAGGAACGTCAGAATTCGAAAAATAAATAGCCATAAACCATCTAGGAAAAATTTCGCATCGAATGGTGGTAGTTTCATGTCGATACGATCAGTGGTTTAGGCGTGATTGAGCCTCAAAGGAAGGCCATTTTCATTATATATATATAGATTTCTATTTTTTTTTTTGTTAAGTATTATTTGCTTTTTACTTTTGTATTGACCACCTGTTTAACTATTTTCGTACAAAACTTTATAAATTCCTCGATAATTTTCTTTGTCATCAGCGTTCTAATGATGAGGGTTGAAGGAAAATATTGTATGTAAACTTACACATCGTGATTACCGATATTTAAAACTCGTCAATTCGTCTTGAAAAAGTGACGACGATAATCGTATAATTCATTCTATTTATTTCTTACAACAAAACGATTCTTAAAACTATTAGAATCATAAAATACAATTGCTAGAAATAACGGTTTACAATATAGGGCTCTACAAATCGGGAGTATACAGATATTTAAAGTCTTAAGAAGGTAAAGAAAGCATCAGCTTCCTTTGTGTTGCAGATGTCCTTGGGCGACGGTGATCACTTACTATCAGATGTACCGTTAATTATATTATCATCTTTTTGATTACAAAAAGTACTGTCCTCTTTCTTGGGGGTTGGTATACGCTTCCTCAATGAGATTCCGAGTGAAATGTTAGATCTGGTTTTCACTAAATTTAAAACCAATTTAAAAATTATCTTGCGAAAAAGGGGATACTACACTATTGAAGAATACTTAAATGACAAACAGCTCGCTCCAACCTTCTATACTACATTTTGTATAACGTTTTTATCTTGCCAAGCTTGTAAGGAATTTATGGAGATATATTGCAGCATAATAACATTTTAGTATGTCATGTCATTATTATAACTATAATAATATTTTCTTTCCTTTTATTGTGTCTTGATCTTATTGAGTATGCACTGTTTGCTACAACTCCATTAATTCTTCAAAAAGTAATTCTGTAACATACTTCTGTATAAAACTTATTAAAAAAAAGAAAACTTGAGATATAAATAGAATAAGAAATATAAAGAAAAACAATATTTAGCTAGACGTGTTGCTGGGGAGTTTTTTGTCGCTTCTTCTCCTTAACAACAAGAACACGTTGCGAAGCGGTGTACATAGAATAGAGAAACAATAAATTTTAACTTATATGTATGACCTTCAAATAGTGTTCTCCAGTGGAACTTATTTTGAATAAACACTTTTGAATTTGAATGGCCGGTTCTAATATCTTACTATTCAATCACTTGCCTTACCATCGATTGAATTTTTAAATCAGATGTATGGAGCTTATATCAAATTTTAACCGATAGTAAAGCTAATGAACAGTCGATAAGATATAGGAGGATTAGACAATTCATTTCTGTCATCATCAATTTGGATGAAACAACCAAAATGATCCATGTAAAGATGAACTTGGTTTTTGTTTGCGAAGCTGACAAGCAGGCAGACGGCCCAGCTAAGGGCTATATCTCATCAGGATGCCATGGTAGCGACGCCAGCAGCGCCGTCAATCAAAACGCGTCAAATTGTATTACAACGTACTTATCCCTACCTCACTTGGCGAAGGCTTGGCGTCGGACGCCAACGAAATTGGTGAACGAAAATGGGTGGGCGGAACAAAATATTTAAAATGCATAAGTTGGCGGTAGGCTAAATAAAACTTTAACAATACTCATTGATACTTGACATCCTTGTCTTCCGTGATCACGGCTACTGAAAAGTGGCCGAAACGTCGGAATAATAAAAATCAAATAAATTACCGCGCTTAACACCGTTAAAACGTAGTTTTATTATGTATACTAGTCGCGAAAACTTAAGAAAATATTATGTTTAATATATTTAGATAGCGATCTTCGACAAGTTTATTAAAAGATGTAAGTGGCTGCACTTTTGATGCTCACATAACCTTACAGCATGCACAGTCAAAGACTTTTGGCGTAAAATGAATTGGCGTCATTATATAGGTATCGTAAATTTGCTGATGATCTTAAGAGCCTAGAACTACTACGCTATTGTTACGAGTTGCAGCACTCGAATTAAAATGCCGTTAGAATTACTATAGAGTTTATTGGAACTATACAAACACGTATAACACAGGTACAAATATAACCGAACACAAAAAGTCCAAACGTAATGCAGAAGGTCGTAACTCAATAAAACGCGCAAAGTCCGTCACTTATTAGATTCCCGATTGTAGTACATACGTCTTGCTTCACTCGTGGTACTCGCTCTACTGACCCTTCCTCAACCGGGCCATTGCTTTATATTGCACAAATGCAAATATGTCTGCCTGGCAAGCGTCGTCGCAATTTCTTAGAAATCGTAACCCACACACCTGGATAATGACTGCCATAAAAGATTACAATACACAATGGGCTGTTTTCTAATCACCAATTTTAAAGTAAACAAAAGAAAACAATCATAAAAGAATTACAATGAGTTCAAATGCCGACAGGTAATAAAATATGTTTTTATAGATGCAGGTGGATTTTGTTTTTGTCGGAACTTAAGTTGTAACACTATCAATACCAACAAGTATACCATTTACTAATTTTTAATATGAATTGTTGTTAATTGGGTTAACTTTAAGTGTGGTATGAGGGAACGCGACGGGAGGTTGCAGCATTCTCTGAATAGACCGGTAATAGTTTAGCTACAAGCAAACATAAAGTCAATAAAATAAAACAATCGTCAAGTAAAATACGTAAATATAAATATAAATATATTAAAGGTTAGTATATAAAGATTACTTTAAGCAGTAAGCTCGCCCATTGTACTACCTTATAGTCTTAAGACAATAGAGTGTAAGTGTTACTTTTTTTATATTGGTGTACAATAAAGAGTATTGCTGTAATTTTGAAAAGCTCCTAGATCTCGGAGGTGTAGTCTTTATTCTCCAGCTTTATCACGTTTTGTTAAATTTTACACCAAAATTTATTTAACAAAAAACAAAACCGGCATCAAAAGTAACCTAATGAGCAAATAATAAATATTTTCTACGACATCTTGAAGTCGATGCGAAGTAAAACATAAAAATTATTACTATATTTTGCAAAGTTGTTGTTTTTTATATATTACTTAAAACCGACTTCAAAATGTTGTAGGTATTTATTTTTTGCTTTTTAGTTACTTTATTTTATTGCTGAAGCACAGCAGACAGGCTGACGGCCCAACTGTGATGGAAAGTGGTTACCGTCGCCTATAAGCAATACCAGAGGTGCTGCCAATGTGCTGCCGACCTAGAAGGAGAAACTGGAACCTGGCCACTGATGCCGGAACACAACCTTACTTTTAACGCCGGTTTTGCTTTTTTTTGTTAAAAAAATATATTTATTAGTATTTAGTTAGGTATGTATTTAATCAGCTTTATAAAAAAAAATGCTCTCGATTTCCCTGGGATCCATTTATCAGATCCTTACTTGGTGACAATGGGCCACCTCAGTAGTATACAAAAACTTTTGAAATCGCGTAATAAATATAAACAAAAAAAAATACATACAAAAATACATTCGAATTAAGAACCTCCCCTTTTTGGAAGTCGGTTAAAAGCAAATTTGTTTCCATAGTTTTTAAGTAATTTGCTCTAAACATAAATGGGATTTAGCTTAGCTTAAAATCAGCTTAGCTTGTTTCATTCAGAGTAACGTTTTTGAAGTGAAACTTCTTTAGAACCGTTGTGATTTGAAACTCGATGAAACGAAAAAGCGACACTAAAAAGAGATAAACACAATATAAATCTATAGGACTAAGGCTGCGAGAGAATGAGATACGAGTTTTACATTGTACAGCACAGATTAGAGTCAATAAGACCGATGATTAAACATAGGTCCAATTTGGACCGAAATAAAACTGATAATAATATTTTTTAGACTAAAACAGAGAATAATTAAAAGTTATACTTAAGAGGTTTATTTTAAATATACCATGTTGACGAATGTAGGCTAAAGGAATTATATATTGATTAATAAAAGTAAGAGTAAAATTATTTGTGAGTAAATTTTCTTCCATGTGTACAATAATTATACTGATTTATTACTTACCATAGTTCTTCCACTTCCTGGGAGCGGTCTTTGCAGCTCTGACAACCTTTAGCACGGCTCTTCGCTGCGGTGGTTTGAACTCCGCCATATCACCGAACACGAGGAAAGGACGACAGTCCCCCTCTATCTGTTCCCACCAGGGCTTATCTTCTTTTGGCGCTAAGAATATAATTGGGCACATACATGTATAATAATTATAATAAATTACCTATACTGTATTCAGCTAGGTAATGCTGCTAGCCTTCTAGGTACATTGCTCTACGACAGCGGTTTGGTAGGGCTGGACCGATTTTAGTTTAGTGTTTACTGAGTGTGTTTCTGTGTGTGTGTGTGTGTGTGTGTGCGTGTGCGTATGTGTTTATATATATTTGTTGTTTTTTTATCAATTGGTGGACATGAGTTGCCAGGTATCCGGTTTTTGACCGAGACTCCGGTTTTCTTTGTGATTGTCCGGTCAAGAAAATATTAGTAAACCGGACAATAGATTTTCAAAGCAAATTCATTCATTATCTGGCGAAGTATGTTCGTATCTCGGCTCTCGCCGTAAATGCTGTAAAAAGTTAATTGTGTTCCATGATTTCACTGCTAGTTGCGCTGCATTCGAAGATGCCATCTCAGGCAACACAACTTTAATAAAAGCAGTGGCATCGAGTACTAAATTCATGAAAAAGTAGATTGGCTCTTAATGTAGCATTCGATGCAAATTTAGTAACTAAAAAGTTGGTTTTCAGTAAATGACTACGTTAATTTAAAAAAAAAATTACCGGTTTTTTATCGAACACATCTAGTAACCCTAGGCGTATATCAATTGCTATTTCTGTAACTATAATAATATAAAATAATAAATAATAATAACAACCCATAAATGTCCCACTGCTGGGCTCGGGCCTCCCACTATAGGGGAACTATAATAATGTAGTAACAAAACTAATTTTAAAAAATAACAATTAAATCTGTACAAATAAATAAAATTTAAGTGTCTGTTTGTAATGTTAAAATTTTTACTAAATGCATATGAAAGTATATACCTAAGGTATTTATATAAAAAAAACATTTTTTTAAACTTTTGTCTGTCTGTTTGTTCCAGCTAATCCTAGTACCGAGTGCCGAGAAAACCATAAAAATTACCACATACACTGTTATTATAACAACAAAATGTTGCAAAATATTGTAATTTTGGTTTATTTAGCACCGACTTCAAGATGTAAAATTTTTATATTATTTTGTCTCTTAATAAACGAAATAAATTCTTAGTCAAAATCTTAACTTATTTTATACTTTTTAATTTTTGAAGTTTTTTTCATTTGTTACTTTTTAGTGTCTAACTATGGATAGGCCTACGAAAGGTGCCGCGCGCCTTAGAAAATATAGGTCCCAAGAAACGGGAACGGAAAATTTTCATAAAAAAATGTTCATAAAATTAAAACTACTGGTCCAAACTATGTTAAATTTTTAGGTGACCAAATGGCAACTACTCCGCGTCAAATTAAAAAAAATCACGTAATCGGATCATAAATTTCAGCGTAATCGGTGTACATACATAAAAAAAATAACAACAAAAATACCTATCAAATTGAGAACTTCCTCCTTTTTGAAGTCGGTTAAAAATGAAATAAATGTTGTGGTATATTAAATCAATTTTAATTCCACAATACGATACCGACTCGGAGAGCGGATGGGACACGATTAGATTAGCGACAGTGCCTCAATTATTCATAAATTAGAATTTTTGCTAAATTGCAACTGTCGCATAGGCGTACAATTCGCCTTTAAAATATCATCTAAACACAGGAAAGTCTTTATCCGGGGGTGCAAGGAATGCGTGGCACCCGAGCGCAGAGACCTAGGGGGCGCAAGCCGACGAGCTTATACCTGCACACACTCACCTTGTTTACTCTACTAGTTCTGAAAATTACTTAACATCATCTCAAATCGATTATTGAAACAATGAATCGGAAACTTATTGATTATATTTTTGATCGAAGTTCCTTATCGCACGTTACTCGGCAGATGGGACCAGACGAAAAAAATTGTTAGCGAAAGAGAAACTGCTGACCACTGTGTACCATTATATAATTTCGAATTTGTTTTCTGATACGAGTACTCATGCCATATGCCTCAGAGTCATACCTTCTTCTGCCTCTTCTTCCAGTTCTTCTTCACAGTCACAGGGATCCTCTTCCGGGTCGTCAATAATAGGTGCTTTTGTTTTCAAAAGTGAGGGTAAGTCGAAAAAGTATTGATTCGATTCTGGAGTACCACCCGCGTAGTGGTATATGAATGATTGGAACTGAAATTTATTTGAAAATTTTATTTGTACTAAGCCTACGTATATTAAAGTAGGGGTGGATTAGATAGTCGATGGAGCAGACGAGTCCTGGAGCGGCGATCAGGTCTTGACAAACACAGTGTAGCACGCCCTCCATCCAGATGGGGAAGGCGAAGGACCAGCTGGATTTGTGGAGCGAACTTGGGGAAGCCTATATTCTGCAGTAGACAATGGTTGGGTGACCATTTTGCATTTTTTTTATTGTATGAGTTCAGCAGACAGGCAGATTGGCCCGTCTCATGGATAACGGTTAACATCGCCTACAGACATTTACTTAAGGTGCTACCAATCTGCTAGCGTGTGTCTGAGTTTCGTCATAGAAATCGATCCTTAAGCATCAATTTCTATGACGAAATGTCTGGTGTGTTTATTTTTCCAAACCGGATGATTCGATGCTTGACAAGGATAAATGATTTTTCAAAAATCTGATAATATTAGATAATATTTAGATAATTTCGGATTTGGCAGAGGCCTGAAGACATATTTAAAAAATTCAGCTGTATAATTTTTCTGTTCGTGTGTATGTCACTGAACTCCTAAACGGTAGGACCAATTTTGATCAAATTTTTTGACAAATTTTGATGAAATTTTTTATGTGTGTTCAAGTGGATTCGAGAATGGTTTAGATTCACAATCGGCCTCGATAGATGGCGCTGGAATCGAGTTATAGATTTTTATTTATTCAGAGCAAGATAACAGCTGCCGGGACCATTACTTTTGTTACAATTTTCTAAAACGCCTTGTAACTTTTTTATAAAGCACAGTTGCGTATATTATTATGTGCAAAAAAATATGTATGGTTTAAATTAAGTATAACGAAAAGTGATAAAATCGTAATATTTTCTTAAGTTTTCGCGACTTGTATACAAAGACTTGTAGATAAAAAAATTATCCAATTTTTGAGACCTGTGAAATGCAATATCCCACTCCAGGATGCAGGCGTCTGCAAGCTCGATTGTGAGTGTAGATTATCATACATTGGGCAAACAAAGAGGAGCATAAAAAACACAGGTAAAAGGACACATTGCTGACGTGAAACACACAAGGTCTACGAAGTCTGCGATCAGTGAACACACACTGGATAAACCCAACCACTACACCAGATTCGATAACCCACAAATCCTCGCGAATCGTTTTATACCTAGAATAATGCGTGAGGCTATTGAAATTAAAAAACACCCAAATTTCAATAGAAAAGATGGTTGGCAATTACCACCTGCTTGGGATCCGATCATCAAAACTATCAAGACCCAAACCCAGCAAAAACCAACTGCCAGACCTCAAGACATTGTGAGCTCTTTCTGCGTGCACAGGAACACAAACCAATTTGACTGTTAATTTTTTTGTTTTTCTTCCACCCATTTTAATATTACATAAAATTATTAGAGCTAGGAATGTTTGCTGAAGAGTTTCTTGCGCCGCTTCTTCTCTTCAAGCCATAACATGAAGCAAAGCGGTGGTAAATTATTTTTTGGCTCCCATAGAATAAATAATAACCATAAACAAAATTAAAACTAAATAATAAAAATGAACAAGTTGGCGGTAGGCTAAATAAAACTTTAACAATACTCGTTGACACTTGATGTCTTTGTCTTCCGTGATCACGGCCACTGAAAAGTGGCCGAAAAGTCGGAATAACAAAAATCAAATAAATTACCGCGCCTAAAACCGTTAAACGTAGTTTTATTATGATAAAATCGTGTATGGGACTAATTATTTTAATTTTTTCATATTATACCTCTTTGACGATTTTTATCATTTTTTGACGCCATTCGTAATCTACCCTTGCCGCAGTTTTGTAGCCTCTGGATAGATGAAGAATTAACTGTTGACTTTTACTTAAGATATCTTGTAATGAATGTATGTATCTGGTGTATTCTGTGAAAATATATAAATTTCCTAGATATAAATCGGATATAACAACTGAAAATATTTTTTTAATACGCGATCCGAATGCGAACGGCGCGAAGACTACGTCATAGATAATACTTATTATTTTAATAAAAGGCTACATTCGGAAAGACATTGAAACGTAGTCGATGATGCGTTTCGTTATACGTAACAAAAAGTAAAAAAACAACTAGCTAACGAGTTGCCATATAAAATTCAAGTAATTTTCGAATTTATCTTTAAATAAATATTAATAATAATGTAACGCCTATTCGTATCTAGTGCAAAAAATAAAGAATGAATTTCTATAAAACATAATACATTTCTAGTTTCTAGTCAAGGATTTACACTTCTTTTTATTCCGATGATAAGGTTTATATGGTATTTAAGAAAACGAATCTCAATATAATTGGTAAAATACATTATTAAATATATTTTCTTTGGAATATGCATACCTTCGATCAGCCTAAGCCTTTCTAATTTACTTTTTCTTCTCTCTGAACAGATTACGTACATAAGGCCTGATAAATTTTTGCACTCCAGTTGGGTTTGTAAGGCTGTAATTTTTTCTTGCCGTTCTCTATGTGCTTCTCGCAACATATATGAAGCACGAACTTGCTCATTTCTGCAAACAAATTTTCGATCATAATAATCACACTTTACCCTGAATATTTTAAAATAACACATTGATATTTATGTGCAAGAGTGTAAGACGTTGCTTTTTACGTACCGGTGTAGTGGTGATTATAACTTTATAATTACAATATATTCACTAACATTAAAACTCACGTCATTTGAAAAAGATATAGATTTTTTAAGACACGCACTCACCCACGAGCCGTAACCGTAACGACCAAAAATCATAATGTGTACGTGGCGAGCTCGAGGCGAGCGGCACGTGGCACGCTCGTAACGAACCGACAAAGCGAAGATCAGTGTCGGCGTACACATTAGGGCACGTTAATGCATCCACTCAATTAAATTTACTGCTCGCAGATGAATATGCGGCTTTACCCATTAGCCCAGACAACAATACTTACTGCAAAATAAAGTCAAATCTATCCTTTAGGTTGGTAGTCTCTTTTTCTAACTGAACTTTAAATTTTTCTTTTAATTCCTCTTCTTTTTCTTTTAATAACTTGTATATTTCATTTGGTTCGACTGTTCCTAATTCTTGAATTAATTCCTCTTTACAACAGCAAGAAAAGCATGGCTTAGGACGTGGTTTTTCAGTTTCTTCATTTATAAGCTCATTGGCTTGTATTATCAAATTCAGCACTCGACAATGCAGGTGAACATTGTTCTTCTCTAATGATGTCTAATACTAAAACTTCTGTATTTTCATTAATTGTGACGACGTGGCCATCTTGAGCCATCTAGAATGAAAAGCATCGTTGTAATAAACCATTAGAACTGTCATCTATAATTATCCTCTATTTCTAAATATTAAACAGAAAGTAATAGTATTTTATTTTAAAATCTATGTAAAAGAATAAAGCATATATTATAGTCAGTATGCATTTTTAGTTTTACTGTTTATAATACAACTATATATAAATATACTAAAAAATTGATTTCTTGCTTTATACTCAATTTATTTAAAGGTGGTCTAGAAAAAAATGCTATCGAACTAAACAATTATTCTGATTCTATTCTAGTTGTGTATTATATGAGTTCATTTGCGTTGTTTGAAATTTTCTACTGGGTTTTTTTTCATTTAGTTACATTTAAAACTTTTAATTATGAATTTAAGGATATTTATTATACTGTCACAAATAAATGAAAGCTGTTTATAAAATCAATCTAAAACGTGACATTTTGTTTGTGACGAAAGAAAAAAATCGATAAGATGAGTTTGCTTATCAGATAAAAGTCTCGTAGTGATAAGTTAAACTTTAGCTCTGTATCACGTTTTGCGTTCCTATCCAAATAATTTCGTAAATTAACAGTTGCTGTCAAACTATGGTGACAGTTAAATATCTCCAAGCTGGCAACTCCAAAATTTTGCTGTGGTGAAGTTCGTAACATGTGATATTTCGTGAGTGTTAATTTTTTAAAGAA
Organism: Dendrolimus houi; assembly: GCA_039645545.1. NCBI lineage: Eukaryota > Metazoa > Arthropoda > Insecta > Lepidoptera > Lasiocampidae > Dendrolimus > Dendrolimus houi. The sequence continues at coordinate 11,260,590 of CM077139.1, forward strand.
AATGTTGTTTAAAATCGACTGTACTGTGTTAGAAAAGTGTTAAAAACTCATTAACTAGCGTTCTGTGTTGTGTATTTTGTGTTAACCATATACGATAACAGTAACATAAATTACATGGGTAAAGCCGTCACTTGAGGTTGTAAGGTTAGTGCTTTTTTCGTCTGTTGTTTGTCTTAAAATAGATTTCTGTGCGGGTCGTAATGATATTTCAGTTTTGTTTGTGTAACGCCTTCATGTGACTTTAAGATTTTTTCATCGGACCTTGAACTAGAAATCTATCATCGCCTTTTATCAAGGTTAGTTTTGCGCGGGCGTTTATGTCACATTATCGGTGTTTATTTATTAATATAATTTATAATAATCAAGAAAACATCATCAGAAATGTAAATAATATGTTTATGTAATGTATGGATGGTATAAAAGTGGTTACGTTTAAGAAAATCTGTACTTGTAAACCTAACCTAAAAACGCAAGTGAAATTGGTACATTTTTTGCAAGCGCAGCGTTTCGGCGGCGAGACCGTTATGCGACGCTGATTGCAGTATTGTTGTGGCCTTTTTGGTGTTTTTGAACTCGTGTAAATTTTTTTTCATTTATTGAGCGCAAAATTCGCGCAGTCACGTGATAGAAGTCATTGTTTTCGCACATGGTTTGACAGATCGGAGATTATTTTGGTCCTTATCAATGGCGGGTACAGTATCAGTTGTGAATTTTCGTAATATTTCAAAGATAACATAAACAATTACTTTTGCTTTAGTGTAGAAAGTTGTATGCGGAACAATAATTATCATTTGGGTTAATTACTATCCTTTTACAGTAATGATTATTAAAAATATAATTATTGTGTGTTCTAATTAATTCATGATGACTAAGAAAGTCTACATTTTCTTCAATTTATTATTAATTTGTAAATATAATCATATAAAATTGTGCATGTAACATTATTTAATACAAATATACTGTATGTTAAGGTATTTATATTTTATTTAAAATAGTAACATCTTATATTATGTGCCATCTACACCACTAGATTACCTAAGAATATCCTTAAATTAGATTGTCAGGAAAAGATCACTTTAGGTGATATATCCTAAAAATATTGTAGTTTTGTGTTTGTTTATTTTGAAAGTATAAGAATGTTTGAATTTTAATAATTCTTATATTATAATGCATTTATAAGATTGATATGAAAGTGTACTACTATATATCAATGGATCAAGACCTCATAACTCAATTTATTAAAATTTTACAGTACTCGCTGACAAAAGATACCATTGATCTATAATACAAGTGTAAGTATGGGCAAAAAAAACATAGTTCTGTTCTTTTTTAACTATAAGTATGAGAAATGTATATAGAAAACTTCTATTATGTGAGGTAAGATTTTTATATGGGAAATCAGTAAAAGCATCAGCAGTTGATCAAAAAAAAATAAGATAGGTGGTTTTGATAGTTAATATTTTATATAAATATGGCATAATAAAGAAAGATAATTTGAAAGCAGCTCAAATAAATTTGCATGTACGAAGAGATTAATGAAAGGAGATTAAGTGAAAGTTGCTTGTCAGGATCATTGTAAGAAGAGACCCTTTAGCTCTCCTTACCACCCCCATTGGAAAGAGGGGTAGTACAATATATGTATATGTGAATATGTTATGTTTTGGATATTTGTCAGTTCCTTTTTCACATGTTTTTAAATAACCAATTGTTATTAAATTTATATATCTGAATGAAATGTTAGAACTGCTCTTTTTGTAAATTTAATACTAAATTATAAAGCACAGTAAATTACTTGTTTGAAAAGGGATACTTCACTATTGAAAAATATTTAAATACAAAACTGCATTTACATAGTAGCGCACTCTAGCTTTATATCTGTGAAACATGTAAGAAATTTATGGAAATATGTTGCAATATGAATGTTTAGTATGTGTTGTCACTATTACAACAGTAATAATAATTTTCTTTCCTTGTATTATGGCTTTGTCTTATTGAGTGTGCACTGTTTGCTACAACACCATTGATTCTTCAAAAAGAAATTGTATAATATACTTCTGAATTTATTAAAATAAAGGGGAAAGACGAAAAATAAGTTAGACATATTGTTGGGGAGATGTTCCTGTTTTTTCTCCTTAGAAAGTGATAACACAATGCAAAGCAGTACATAGAATATGAAGTAGATTAAAATTTTAACTTATATGTATGACTTTCATAGAACGTTTTCTAGTGGAATATATTTTTAGTTTGAATTTGAATATATATACATACACATGTACTTTTGATAAGAGGGATAGGATGATTCTTATTCCTGAAAATGGGATAGTTTTTACAGAAAATAAATTTATGCAATTCCCTTGGTGGCTGCTTGAGGCAACTATCATAAAATTCAGTATATTTTATCCTGAAAATAGTGATGTCTTTATACATTTTAGAGCTAAAAAAATTTGAAGCAAAATGGTGTGAAAGCTTGTGGTGTATTATTATTGTTAATAAACAGTGAAACCTGGATAATTGGGCCCTTTATATGTGAGAAACCTCTGTTATTGATAATTACACAATGATAAAAAGCTATTACTATAATATCTATTACTGAGAAAAAACCTTTTTAACCAAGTCTTGGTTTCTTTGATGTTTATCTCTATAATATTTTCTTAAGTTTTTGTGGCTAGTATACATAATAAAACTATGTTTTAACAGTGTAATTTATTTGAGTTCAATAATGATAATAATAAATCAAATGAATTACCCGCTTAACAATAATACATAGTTTTATTATTTATCTCTGTAATTGAGACTCTGTAGTTCAGTAGCCCCTATAAGTGGGACAATTTATGACACATTTGTTTACAAACAGTCTAATCCCTTCTCTCTCTTTTCTTTCACCATATCCCAATTAATTGGGGTCCGCACAATATGTCTTTTCTTTCCATACTCCTCTATTCTGACATACATCTTCTGTTACACCACAAATCAACATATCATCCTTCACACAATCCATCCATCTTTTTTTTGGTCTACCTTTACATTTGTACCCATTCATCTTGTAGTTTAACATTCTTTTTGTCATGTGACTTTCTTCCCTCCTCATTATATGCCCATACCAACTTAATCTTCTTCCTCTCAATTTTTTAATCACAGATGCAACTTTCAAAGATCCCCGTATGAACTCATTTCTCAACTTATCCATTCTTGTAATACCACATATCCATCTCAACATTCTCATCTCAGCTGAGTGGAGATGTTTGTGGTTTATCACTTTAGGTGGCCCAACATTCGGACCCATATAGCATGACTGGGTGTATGACAGATTTCGAGAGTCTAATCCCTTCTATTATATTAATTTTTCCATGTTAACATTTCTACCTCTTTATATGAAAAATGGTATATTTCGTCTCTCTCAACCTGCCTAGTTGAGAAACTGGGTAAATGCAAAGTGTCATGTAAGTGATAAAAAATATAGGACCCTTCATACGAATAAATGAATAAAGCTCTTTATTTTTCACCATAACTTAAACCTCGACAATTTAATATGAATATATTTCCATTACAACAATGGGTGGCCTTATCGCTTACAGGAGCCCAGTTATACAGGATTCACAGTAAATTAACAGAAACAAAGTAATTAAAAACTAAGACAATAATATATGTTAATATATTGCGTTTTTTTGAGATAGATCTCTTGTAAAATATAAATTATTAATGTTTTCATGAACAGTAGTAAATTTCTTTGTTCTTGGATCAGTTGACTCATTCATATAAAATTTAGGTATAGTTATTAGAATTTGATAAATTTTATTGTAGTAATGTTTTTATATTGTTATATTAATCAATGGATTCAACTTATCAATGTAAGGATAACTATATTTATATTCTTTCTAGAAAATTATAGTTTCCTTTTATAATATCAGCTCATTAATGTTATGTTACTGGACTTGGACTCCCTAATTTCAGAGGAACTTGTTAGAGTATATAAATTCTAATAACTATACCTAAGAAGGTATATAGACTTTTTAATAACCACCAGTTTTATTCTTTTTATTTTTGATACTGATATGTTACATTTCTAGATTCAATGTTCACTTTTTTTATATATTCAAGGTTATGTCACCAACATTTGTTTAAACAAAGTCTTTAAGTGGTTTTCACCATTAGTTAGATAATTTTTCCTGAAGGTTTATATATAAAAAACTTAAATTTTTATTTAAGTACTAGGATATACCCGCGACTTCGTGCACGCTTTTAAAATTCCCGCGGGTGTCTCAGGACACAAAGTACTCTGGCAATCATTTTAGTAAAAACTGTGTCAGAATAAGCAAATTTTTATGCATTCGAACAAATACAAACCGTTCCTGGGATAAAAATATCACACATTTTATTACATAAAATTTGCTATCCAGCACTGAAATAATAACATTGCAATTTGATTCATTTTAATCTGACCATCTTAAATAATTCCCGTGGGATTTCCAGAATAAAAAGTAGCGCTGATTTTAAGTCTTAAGAATTAGCTGTCAATCATAGAAAATTGTATTGAAATGGACCCAGTAGTTTTTGTGTGAATCCTGAACAAACAGACAAGAAATCTAAAAATATTGCATCATGTTCTCCATTGTTTATACAGTCTATTCCAGTTGTTTTTTAATACCTTCAATTTACAGACACAGCATGTTTAGAATTTTATAATATTATAGTCAATATAGCTACTACCCAGCGTTTAATCCACTGGATAGCTGCATACCCTCATTTCATCAGACTCCCAGTAGTTTGGGGTGTGCATTTATATGTCAGTCAGTCAGTTGGTGAGTTCAAGTAATTATACTACAGATGTATTTTGCAAGTGGGTCTACAGGGCCAAATCCTAAACTATATGAAATTCAAAGGAGTGTCATAAGATTTTTGGAAAACCAATCACCCTTACCAGAAATGAAATTGACCAATTTTGAAAAAATAAACACAACCTGTATTATTATACCATATAATAAGTATAGGTTGGCAGGATCAATTTCTGTGAAGGAATGTAAAAGGCATAAACTAAGGAAAGGGTTGTTTTTGAACAAAATGTTCCATTTTCCATACATGTAATACAACTTACAACTTAATCTAAGTTTAAGTGTTGCTGTTGGTTTTCTTAATTAATAAATTTACCTTCGCTAATTAATATCTTCATCTATCCTAAATTGACAAATTATATAGACTTTAATTAATTGTTTTACATTTTTTTTGTAGGATGTATTACTAGTTTCTAGATTGATTATTATGTCAGTTTAACATTTCATATCAGCTGTTTGGCAGTTGATATTTGTCCAGTCATTTTTCTTTTTCTGTTTTTAAACTATAAAAATTTCCTTTTATGGCCTCTGTGGTTAAGTGATTAAAATCTTTACTAAACAACCTCACTTCAGTGCAGACGCTCCATGCTCATTTCCTGGGATTGTAAATTTCATAAATGAGCTTCCCTTTACTGCCATGTTTAATGTTTGGGTCCATGTCTGGGTCAGCTCCCAAAGCAGTCTGTCGTGTACTCATAACAAGTACTTTTGCCAATTATTATTATTGTTTATTTATATATTAAAGTGTTCTAAGTAAATAGTAAAAATCAAAACTTTTATAGTTTCATCATCATAATTCATTAATCTATGTAACACTTCAACAATTTTAACCAATCACTAGCGTTTTTTCCGCAGTTATTTCGGTGCATCAAATAATAAGAAGTAGTTATGTTTATGAACATAATTAGGTTTTTTTATATATGTAATACCTCAGTGAAAAATTATCTAACCGATGGTGAAAACTGCTTAAAAATCTGTTGAGTGATTTATGAGGAGTTAGCAGATATACAAACATATGTGGAAAGTGACTTTGTTTAATACTATGTCAAGATATGAGGTTGGCATCCTCTTTTCTTCAGATATGGAAGGTTGGAGTGTATTATTTATTGCGTTATGGTAAGGAGAATCATCTTTCTATATAAAATTTCTTTTGTTTGTACGTCACTGAACTCCTAAACCCTTGTACCAATTTTGATGAAATTTTTTGTATGTATTGAATTGAATTCGAGAATGGTTTAGATTCACAATTGGACCCAGTAGGTGGCGTCGTGCGTCATTGAACTCCGTTTATGGCATGGAATGGTGTATAAAAATACAGTTAAAATGTGTAATTTATTTGAATTTCGAATAGCAGCAGGACTAGGTCACCATTGCCAAATATTGGAATTATTTAAATTTGGAATCTAAATACCATAGGCTATGTTCCACAAGAGGACACAAAGACCACACTCAGGATTGCGATTTTTCCTGTTCCACTTGCTTGCGGGCGTTACAATCGTAAACTCAAATGAAACAGGTTAATCGATCCACCTCTTGACATGATTTGTTATGAGCGCTGCTGAGCGAAAGTCATGTCGTCATTAGTCATGTTTTCGCGGTGACCATAACGACAGTTGTCACTATGTGGAATGTCTTAAGGAGCATTTTGAGTGTGGTGAGCTACAAGAGGAATGCGCCCATAGAGTATTAGTAGTAATACAATTCGTCACAATGCCAGACAAAGAATCACGGTATTGAAATTGAAGATCTTTATCTTTCTAAATAAAATTCTTTAGTTCCTGTGTACTTACTTCACTGAACTCCTGGGTCCTAGACCTGGTCAATTTTGATGAAACTTATGTATGTATTTGAGTGGGTTCCCAGATGGTTTTGATTCACAATTTGACCCGGTAGGTGGCAATGTAATCGGGTTCTGTATTAATTTTTTCCACTTGCCCACTAGCTGCTATATAAAAACATATCTGTCAAATGGTAGAGCTATAGCTAATGAGTAAATTTCAAAATATAAATTAAATCTGAAGACAAAGCTAATATGATATAATGTAATTGTTTGAAATATCACAGAAGTATAATAAAATAGTTAAGAGGGTAAGCTATAAAAATATAGTTTCGTCATGAGATAGATTAGTAGTAGTGTAGTCGTGGTAGCGTAATGGCTAGTGCACGCGTCCCAAACTCAAAGGGCGCGGATTCGATCCTGGCTGGAACGCATGCACCACTTAGGCACTTTTCTGACCTAATGTGCATATTGTTACAATTACCATGTGCTAATAACGGTGAAGGAATACATCGTGATGCAACCTGCACATCGAGATAACCGATGTGTCAAACCTGCCAAGCCGCCTTGGACAAGCGTGGCGGGTATACTGTCCGTTCCCCTATAGCGGGAGGCCCGAGCACAGCAGTGGGACATTTATGGGCTACTATTATTATATTATATTATATATGAGATAGCCCATAAATGTCCCACTGCTGGGCTCGGGCCTCCCACTATTGGGGAACGGAAAGTATACCTGTCACGCTTGTCCAAGGCAGCTTTGCAGATTTGACACATCGGTTATCTCGATGTGCAGGTTGCATCACGATGTTTTCCTTCACCATTATTAGCACGTGGTAATTGTAACAATATACACATTACGTCAGAAAAATGCCTAAGGGGTGCATGCGTTCCGGCCAGGATCGAACCTGCGCCCTTTTGAGTTTGTGACGCGTGCGCTATTTTAATTACATAAATTTATATTTAAACTCAAATTAAAAAGAATTAAAACAAAAATATATTTAACTAATAATATGTACAGCTTAATTTACAAACAAAAAACATTACAAATAATAAATGGATCCCAAATCATCGTCAGTAGGGAATGTTCCCAAAAAGCAGCATACCACATTGTATGGCAATGTTTATGCATTCGCCAAAATACAGGCAAAATTTTCAAATTTACTTTTGGATTTAATGATCTTATTTTTCATTGGGAATATTATTAAAGAAATGATACCCCTGAGATAAAGAACAATGCCTATTGTAATTTAAAAGAGGTTAGTAGTCTATTTTTGTCTAACTTATGATCATTCTTATGCTGTTTGTAAGCACTTATCATAATACAATAAGTGTGTAAACTCTTATTCTGAGAAGCTAAAATCCCTATAATCCTTAAAGACTAGTTAGTTGTTTTATTACCTTTGCTGTTTAAATTTTGTGTAATTCTTCTAATGATTGTCTTAATTGTTCATTAAAATTTGTTTCCACTAATTTTTCTAAGTATTGAAAGGTCTATTCATCTATTGCTAATTACTAATCCCTTTTGTGTTTATGACCGCCCTGTATTAGGACATCATAAGCCGTTTTATTGTTCAAATTTCCCTGCAGGTTCTTAAAAGCCGTATTGTTCTGGTTTAAGTTTACAATATTGAGAATTCTAATGAATTGTATGTGCATTTTTATTGGGGGGGTCGCGTCTATTTTACGAATATCGGTCGGCCGGTCGAGTCAGTTCAGTTTTTACATCGAGGCCGTATAGTAAATTCGGAACGGGAATCTTGTATTGTCAGAATTTGTGCGTTTAATGTTATTAAGATCTTCTGCCTTACGGTTCGGACCTGTTGTATTTGGTCTTGTTAGTGACAAATGTGAATTACGTGTACCTTCAATAAAAATTGTGATCATTTCAACGGTGCTTTTAATTAAAATTGGCAAATTCGTAACAGTACGTATATATAGTGTGGATTTAAATATTGTTCTTATAAATCTGGTTAAGTGCTTGAATAGAGACAACTAGTAATTACATTGGTCTTACTCCTAACATACATCGACAACATCTACGGAAGGTACCGCGCGAAAAGGTCGGCTACATTCCCACGCAGTGTTTTTTAAGTTGCCTACCAATGATATATCAGCGGAAATTATGCAGAGTTCGAATTAGAGGGCCTTACCATCACTCTTTCGCCGTTCGTTTTAGAATTTTTTTGCTTGTGTTTTTTTTGTATATTCCATTGTATGCTCCATTTATTTTTGTGTTATATCTATATTATCTATCTTAAAAATAAAAATCTATGTTTATATGTTTGTCTTCGATGGGCTCCTAAACCATTGGTCAGATTGTGATGAAACTTTGGTAGGGTGTTCTGAGGACGCCCGAAAAGGTTGCTGGCACAAAAATCAATGTATGTTTGTCCAATATGCGTTCCTAAACCATTGAACAGATTGTGATAAAACTTTGATAGTGTTCTGAGAATACCCAAAAGGGTTTCTGGCTTAAAAGATCTATTTTATATATATATATATATATATATATATATATATATATATATATATATATATATATATATATATATATATATATATATATATATATATATATATTTAATATATCTATATAAAATAAAAATCAATGTTTGTATGTTTGTCCTCAATGTGTTCCTAAAGCATTGGTCAGATTCTGATGAAACCTTAGTAGGGTGTGCTGAGGACGCCCGCGAGGGTTTCTGACCTAAAAATCTTTATATATAAAATTCTTCTGTTTGTGTGTATCATTCAGTCACTGAACTGTTCCTAAACGATTGAACCGATTTTAATGAAATTTTTTATGTGTGTCCAAGTGGGTACTGGGATGGTTTGAACCACGTAAGTAGCACTGCAATCGGGTTCCAGGATTTAGGTGAAATTATTTTTGTGTGTGTTCAAGTGGGTCCCGGGATGGCTTAGATTCAAATTTGAACCAGGTAGGTGACGCTGTAATCAGATTTCAGGATTTAGATGAATTATTTTTGTGTGCAATCGGGTTCCAGGTTTTAGGTGAAATTATTTTTACTGTGTGTGTTCAAGTGTGTCCCGGGATTGTTTAGATTCACGATTGGACCTTGTAGGTGGGGCTGCTAAACTCCTAAACATTAGAACCGATTTTGATGAATTTTTTTATTTCTTCAAGTGGATTCCAGATTGGTTTAGATTAGCATTTGGTCCTGGTAGATGGCGCTACAATAGGCTTCTAGATTTTTATTTTTTAAAAGCAGGACATCGTTTGCCGGGTACAGCTAGTAATATTATAAAATTCTAAAAATGCCGCGTCTGTACATTGAACTGGAACAACTGGAATACACTATATAAACGGTGGAGAACACAATGCATTTTTTTTTATAGATTTCTTGTCTGTTTATTCGGGATTCACGTAAAAACTACTGAGCCTACTGAATGACCTACGGAAAATTTTAGTCCATCAAAGGGTATTTCATAGAGAAGTGGGGAAGGGGCTAGAAGGGTCTGGGCCTTACTACCTGTTATTTCTTTGCATTTTCTGAAAACATTTACCATAGTAATATATATTTTTTTAAACCATCAGAAAGTAGAGATTTCAACGAACAAAAAGCCCACAGACTTTTTTAAAAAGGCTGATATTTTGACGCGAGAATTATCGATTGAAAATTAGGGTGCTTTTTCAATATTAAATCAAAATAAAGTGAAAAATAAATATTTTAAATAAAAAAAATTACAGTGTATTTGGGACATAAAAAGGTAAATTTTCACCAAATTTCATGTTTTTTTTTGTAACAGATTAAAATAAAAAACTGGGTTATTTGAATTTTTCACATAAATTTAGAGCTTATGTGAAAAAAGTGAAATACAAAACTTGTAGATCTTTATTACCTACAACTTGCCATATAACTTTTTTCCATAGGACTTGTAGTTTTTCCGGAAATCGAGATAAACCGTTTTTTACCCTTAAAACTCACCCCCTTCCACTTCCCGACCTTAGATCGCCCGTAAATTATTTTTCCTTTCATTTTGTTATATTCTCTTTCTTTTCCAATGGGTTCCATCTGGTCTAAAATGTTGAAGAGATGAAAGGCATTACCTGAATAAAGGTATATGTAAAGATAACAACATTCTTGATGTTCTTCTCCAAATAGTTATATCGATACCAACATGTTGTTGAAGACTTGAATAAAATTCTTATCTGCAATATAATACATTTTAATGGACAATACAATGCAAGAAAACTTATTCGTATTATATTCTACTCATAGTCCCTCAATACTATAAGTAGAATACTGAGCCCAGATCACCGTCTTCTATGGGTAAGGTGCCCAGAAGGCTGGCTACGTTTCCTCGCTGGATCGCCATACTGATCCGTTGGCCGAGGTAAGCACCATCCCTCTGATCACCTGAAGAGTCAATGAGTTGTTTCGATAAATTTTGGTAGAGGCTCATGGCCTCAGGACCCCACGGTCCAAGCGTCTCGACAGCAAACGGCACAAATATATCTCTCACTGAGGGTTTGCATACTTGCGCCGCTTGAGTGATTCGGCTGTTTCCGCCGCTGTACCGGCTGATCTAGACGTGTTTGGTAAATGGGATGCGGCCAACGTGTCTACGCAAGTCGCATCCCACACCAAAGGCTTGCCACGTTGCCAGGGAATTAGAGTCATTCCGTCGGGACGCCTACCATCGTCACGTGCAATACCGTTCGGCTCTAATAAAGCCGGCACGTTAGCGGTGGCAAGCGCCCTTCGTAAGACATCATTCAAGGCAGCGTAGCGTGACCATCTGCCGGCACTGCGGCGGCAAGAAAGACCATGGGATCCGTGGTGCACAAATGCGTGAACCCAAGCGCAGATTTATAGCCAAAGAAAAGGAAGTATTATCCATTATTGTACCTATGTTTGGGAAGGGGATAGCTTGGAGCCAGAAACCAGACTCTTTGCGGGAAACGGCAAGGATGCGAGCACGTCCTGTAGAGTTAGTGGAATTTAAAAGTTTTGTATTTAATCCTCTACAAATAGGTTCATCCCAGCATCGTTGCGAATTTGGGATCGTGGGAATGTCTTCACCAGGGCAGACCATTTTCCAGGCGTTTAGAGCTTCATTTAAGAATGATGTATTGGCATTATTCCAGTGTTGCATAATTTTTTTAAATAATAGGCTAGTGCTATATGCGGATGAAAGAAAAGACGGTAGAGCAACGCTAGAGATTTTGCAGATGCCTAAACCTCCATACCTAATGGGTAGGGAAGCTTGGATCCAGCAGCTGTCTGAAAGTTCAGAATTTAAAATTTTTGTAAGTACATCTTTAATGCGGTCATCTAGTGATTTTATAAGATTAGAAAATTTCCAAACCGGGGCGCATCGTAAGACATATGTATGTTAATTTTGGTACAAACAGACAATGTCGTATAATGTGATATGCAATTTGAGAGTGAATATCGAAAAGTTTAGAGCATGATACATCAAATTTGGCCGATTGCTCAGACAGATAATTTGGAATGAATAAATAAATAGCAAAATTAGTTTATTCTATCATTAAAAAATGATGTCTCTTCCAGATAATGGAATCGCACGTCCTGAACTCATACCATCAAGCTCGCTATCGCCCCATCGGTCACAAGCTGATGAGAGTCAAGAGCGACTCTGTGTCTTCCGAAAGCAGCACTCAGAATAGTCCCGAGTATAATCGGATATCAGCCGCCCAGAGAGTCGTGTATGGAGATATGGCGCAGTCAGAGGAGAGCAACGGAGAGGACTGGTGTCAAAATCAAACAGTGAGTTGTGTATATTTTATTCTATGATGGATTGTTATTACGACTTACTGATTTTGTACCTTTTCATTCTAAAAATGAGGTAGCTTCTGTGGGTTATGAACACCAAATTTCCTTGAGTGAAGTTGCATTAAAGTATCTAGTATAAATTATGTGTTTGTCAGCAAAAATTTACTGTTTATTACATTGGAACTTGGGGAATTGGTATATAAGACAAGGCAAGGCTTTCTTAATAAACCGTAATCTGTCTTTTTCCTTTTTCAGATGAACACTACACAGTCAAATCAAGACACTAGTTCTGATGATGATAGCTCTCAGGAAGATCTTGAAGAAAGTGGAGAGAATATCATTGTCCAAGAGGTTAATGTTGATGATCTTGATGAAGATGATATTGAAGTCGATGATGAAGATGATGATGATGATGCTGATGATGCTCCTGTTACACCAAACTCTTTAAGTGATTTGCAGCTAGCAGCGGGAAATAACGATGATACTCTAGTCGAAGGTCATGATTATGATGTTATAACTGTTTATACAGTGAATCCTGACCTTGATTTAATAGAGGCTTCTTCAGAAGACGAAAGCGACCAACTTGATTATAACCTTAATAATAAAGAGCATTTCATAGAAAAAGAATACAGCCATTATGAAGATAATCCAAATTATAGGATAAATTGTGTTTCTGAGTCAAAACCTAATATTCGCAAACAAGTCATGGATATTCTTAGTACTCCGATAGAGTCTAATGTCGATGACTACTTTATCAAGAATGAACTGCTAGATTCAGATGAACCTGTTGTCAAAGATGTTGATGAATATTTTATTAAAGAGACTAAACCAAATGTAGATGACTTGATTATTAAACAGAAACACATTGAAGAAGAAAGTATACCGCAAATTTCTGAACATACTCATAATGTTGATGAATATTTAATAAAAGAAACGGTTAAGAAAGAGCCTCTAGTACTAAAACCGATTGAAAAACACAATAATGCGGATATTTCTGTTAATGACTCTGATTTGGAAGGCCTGCCAAATATAGAAGATCTTAAGCGATATCTTTTAGAAGATATACCATACACGAAATTCAGAAACATGCAAAGATCGTGTTCTTTACCTCAGTCCCCTATGCAAAACATTTGCATGGATATTGATGACGCTAAAACCTGTTTGAGCTTCGAAGATTTAAATCTTGATCTTTCAGATCTAAATTTTGAGAATGACAAAGATAAATCTAACAGTACTAATAAAAGTGATGATATTCCTCGTACTTTGACAGATGAGGATATTAATAGTTTCTTAATAACAGGCAAAGATGAAAATAAAGAAGTTCCTAAAAATGATGATGATTTAAGTCAACAAGATATGGAAATCGACCATCCTGTAGAAAGTGTAATTCATTCCTCTCCTAAAAATAGACAGTCGACATCTACGCCAATTCCAAAAACACCTACAGTTTTAAATTTCTGTATAGAAAAAACGCCAATAAAAAAAGAGATAGATGTTAAAACTGATGACGATTTTGTTGACGTAGAATCATGCAATGATACAGTAATACCTGTTCTTGAAGCAAATAATTTAAGTTCCCTTTTGGAACAATTTGAAGCAACTGAAAAATTGAACACAAAGAAAAAACCAATAGCTAAAGTAGAAGATAATTTGAAGACTTGCAAAAATACTCTAACAAATGGAATGAGACTTCATGACGCGGGCATACAGCTTAATAAAAACAAGATGAGGCATATATTGGTAAGTACATTGATCACTTGTGTCTTGCAGGTTTGAAGATCGCATTCAATCTTCGAATGTTATTACAGATGCCGTCAACAATTAACACGACGATCAGATCACCAAGTCCGGTCCATTCTGACCACGACTACTGTTCGTCGAAGAAAAGGCACAGTGTGCCGAATTTGAAGAGTGGGCAGAGTCTGCTCAAACCCGAGGTGTTGTCCAGCAACAGCAGGATATTAAAATCTAGGCATAGGTCGTGTAAAAATAAAAAGATTGTGTATCACCTGAGTAGTGATGATGAAAGTGAAACAAATAGTAAGAAAAAAGTGAGTGGACGTTTAGAGAACGAGGAAATAAAAAAGAAAGTGATAAAGCAACCGGTTAAACCTCCAGTTCAATCGAATTGTCGTAAAAAACTTTCACCTCCTCACTCTAGTGACAGTAATATTGATAAAGACAACAGTTCTGTGATTGAGAAAAGTGCTTGTAAAGCAGGTGATACTCCTAGTAGTCGAAATTCAGGTAGTATTAAGTTAACAATAAAAAACAAATCTGAAGTTATACTTAACAGCTGTGATTTTAGTGACTCTCAGAAAGATAAACATGTAGAAAAGTGTAAGCCTAATGTTAGTGATAGTGCGCCAATTGTAAATATTAAGCAGGAAAAACATGTAAATGATGTAGATAGAAATAAAAGTAAAAGTGTAAATAATGTAAATATTGACAGTGTGACTGTTAAGGAGGAACCCCGTCCAATTAATGAACATTTTTATACTGCGCTTTTTAGTAACAAACAAGATGTTCAAATCCCAAACCCTTTGCCAGTCAAAAATATAAAGAGGCCATTTGATGAGGAATTGAATCGAATAACGATTGAGACTATGAAGAAGGATTTGGAACATCCGCAGAAGAAAAAGAAATTGAACCTTTTGGAATACAAAATGCGAAGAGGTGCTAATTCAAATCAAAGTTCTACCACAGTTAGTCCTGAAGCAATATTTCCTGATATGCCCAGTCCATTAAGTTTGGAAAAAACATCTAAATTAACAACATATCATACATCACCCAATGGTACAAATGGGACAGATAACACAAATAATGAACCCCCAAAAAAAATCTTTGATCCTATAAGGGAGGCTTCTAGGAAGATTCTTATGAATTCAAAGAAACAAAAAGCAGAGGCTATGAGAAAGAGAGATGAAGATATTGTAATGAGTAAGATACCAAAAGTAGAAAATCTGGAATTGCAGCCTTTAATAAGTGATGCTGAAATGATGAAAATTGTTGGTATGGCAACACCAGAAGCACTACATATACCAATAGTTGAAAAACCACAGAAACCGACTGACTTTAAAGAGATTATTCTAGTTAGCATTGGAACTAATACTGATAATAATGTATTTAAACGGTTAGAGACCGAAAGAAGAGCTCTCGAAGTTAAAAGTAGATCTACAACTCCACCAATAGATGCAAAATCATTAATAAATTTCAAAATTAAAAAATCAGATACTGTACTTAAGCAAAATGTATTTGACACAGTTAAAAGAGACAAGAAAATTCCAATTGACGACAAAAAGCATATTGAACCAAAAATAGACAAAGAAAGATTCAAAGGCATAACAGCTACAATCAAAAGTGTAGAAAAACAAGTTGATACTAAAATATCAAGTAACTCTCTGTTTGCTAGCATACAAGATGTTGTAATGAAGAAAGCCCCTAACAAAGTTGTAGAGAAAACTGACATCAGAATTTCGAAAATAAAGTCCCCAGAAAGGAAACAAACATACAAACCAGTACCTGTAATAATTGTTAGGGAATATGATCCAAAACTAGAACATGGAGAAGATAAAGTAATTTTACATTTAGACAAAGATAAACAAAAACCTGAGTCTTCTAATATAAGGATACAGACAGACAATCGTTCTGATTTTAATAAATTAGTTCCATTAGCAATTGTAGTTGAAGATAAAACTGTAACGAGAAAGAGAACTGACAGTGATATGTCAATATCAAGAGAAGGCAGCCCTCGTCTTGTGCAAGAAACAAAAGCAAATAAAACAGAAGAAAAAGTGAACAAACCACTTGCTGTAACTAAGCCTAAAGCAAATGATATAAGACTAGAAAAACGATCATTATCAAAAGAAAAGTCCACCAGATCGAGAGATCATTATGAATCCAAATACAGGCGTAGATCCCGATCTTCATCACGCCGCCGAAGAAGACGTTCACATAGTCGTAGTATATCTAGGTCACGTGGTAGATATAGGAGATATAGACGATCAGACAGTCCCTACAAAAGGAAACGACGATCTCGATCTTACCATAGACGATCACCATCAGTCAGGAGAGACCATAGATCGAATCGCAGCAGAACAAGATCTCGTACTGTTGAACCCAAGCCCAGAAGTCCGGTTAAAAAGAAGCCAAGCCCGATATCTAATGAATCTGATACGAAATCAAATGTGTCTTTTACACCGCCATTAAGAAAACCTACAGTTTCTGAAAGTTCTAATAGCTCAACTTCAAGGTGAGTTAATCATATCGCTTGAATACTTTTATAGGTTTGTATATTTTTTGCTTGATTGTCTTGCATATGTCCTTTAAAACCAAAGAAGACGGATACAATTTCATACATTCTTGGGCCGAGATTATAAAAATATGAGAGTGATTTTAAGATTTCTTTTTATTGTGTTGATATCTATATAAATATTATAAAGAGGAAATATTGTATTTTTGTATGTTTGTAACGAATAAACTCAAAAACTACTGGAACAATTTCAATAATTCTCTCACCATTATAGTGAGTGCTACGTAATTCCTGAGTATATGCTATATTTAGTTTAAATAATAGGGTTCTGCATTATTTTCAAGGCAAAAAGGACAATGTTTGCCGGGAACACTAGTTTTTTTATAATTGTAGTGGGTTTAGTTTTATTTAATGAATTTGAATGAGTTTGGTGTAAGTGTTTTTATATTATTAATTGTTGAAACATTTCGATTATTGTAATTAAGTTATTTTATATCTGGCTTTATTTAAGATTTTTGTTTTCCAGATAGAATTTAGGGTGTGTGTTTTCCATTTTGTAATAGAAAAATATAACACTCTTTTACATTTCTCTGACTCAATAGTCCCCATCTCCTTTAATTCGCCATATTCCACACACATGGTTCAAATTTGTAGGTCTTTGACTAACAAGCAGCAACATTCTTATAGCAAACTCGAAATGTTATATTTAACTAAATATATGAATAAAATAGAAGTATTCCTCACAAAAACTATATGCTTAAAATAAATGAACATCCTAAAACTCGTTTATTTTTAATGAAATGTGATTTTTGAAAAAAAAAATGGACGTTATTTAATAAATGCACATAATTTGCGCAATATCCCGTTTTGCATTAACGTGTTGTTAATAAAGACTGGCTCTAAAGTCTAGGCCCCTAAAATATATCCATCAGTACTCGAAAACAGTTTGAAACAGATACATTTTGACGGATATGACCATATTGTATAATTGTGGCACTGCTAAAATTAACGGGACATAAATGAAAGTCACTATGAAAAATAAAATCCAATTGCAATGTTCTTTAATCAAGTTATTATAATCATGTCACCAACAATTTTCAGTTCATCAAGTTCATCATCATCGTCGTCTTCAAGTTCTGGTGTTTCTAGAAAGTCAAGAAGTCCATACAAGCAGGATAATTCATTCAAGAAGAAGAATTACAGGAGCTTCAGTTCTGAAGATAGGTGAGTTTAATAACTTGCGGTCTACAACGACTGAAACCAGATTAAACAATCTTGGTATTTTAACGATAGAACATGAAACAACACAAAACATAAATTTCGATGAAGTGATTTCGAAGTTTGCAAGTGTTAAAGTTAGAAGGAAGACATTTTAATTTTTTATTAACTAAATTTCTTTCACATAATATATAAAAATTATTTGTAATTACCGTACCTTAATAAAACGTAAATTATTATTACTATTCTTTTTTATTTTAACAGTTTTAATTGAGTTTAGAGGTGTCACCTACAATATCCGCCCTGGGTGCCACCCATGCTAGCTACGCCACTGGTTACGTATAAAATAAAAGAGTACTAATTAAAAACTTATTGTAAATTATCTATACTGTAATAAATCTGTAAATGATTCGAGTTTGTACATTGCGCTTAAAAATGTGAAAAAAACCAAGGAGGATAATCTGGACCAGGAGATTTCGAAAATTGCATTTTTAGAATTTTTGTCTGTCTGTTAGAACATAACGTAAGAACTACTGAACGGATTTAAATGACATTCGAAACGGAGCTAAATTATATCACGGGGCGTAACTTAGGATACTTTTTATCCCGATAAATAACGTCGTTTCCGTGGGATAGACGAAATTAGCGAAAAGATGGCGCTGCGATCGTATCTATTTTGGAAACTACTGAATGTATATGAATGAAACTCGACATATCCGAGTTAACATGTAGGCTAAATTTTATACCCATAAATGACGTTGTTTCTTTAAAATGGACGGATTAGCAAAATAGATGGCGCTGCAATCGCGATGTAGACAACCATCGCTGTAATTCAATAACCACATGTGATGTGATTCATTATGTATTAGGTTCTTCAAATCAGGTTGGCTCCGAGTTTTCTTTGTTTTGCTGTTCAGTTGTCTATACTATATTGATTTAGTTTTTTTGTGATTGTAGTGAATTGAACAAGAAACTAAAGTATATGTATATAAAATACCTAACAAAATTTTTAAGTTCGTAACATAGAGTTACTAACTAGGGTTTTTCACGCGGCGTAGCCGCGGGGAAATTCTGGTACTTATACAAATCACAAATATTTTTGAAATTCGATGTTATAAAATTTGCCATTTACTTACAAACCACCTTCTGCCCGCGACTTCGTCTGCGTAGAATAGTTACCTTGGGCTAAAGCTAACTTTAACCCGCGACTTTGTTTGCGTAGAAGGTGAAAATATTTTTACAGCGCACGCAGCGGAAGCTCTCAAAAGGAAAAAAAAACCCCGATTTTGAAACACTATTCATTGGTGCTCCGCTCCTATTGGTCTTAACGTGATGATATATAGCCTTCCTCAATAAATGGGTTATCTAACTCTGAAATAAATTTTCAAATCAGACCAGTAGTTCCTGAGATTAGCGCTTTCAAGCAAACAAAGAAACAAACTCTTCAGCTTTATATATATTACTATAGATAAACTAGTACAATGAAGGAAATTTAACTTATATTACATTCTATGTATAGTCTCTTAAAATTATAAGTAGAATACTGAGCCTAAGTCATTTTTTAAATTAATCTTCATACAATTTGTTATTAGGGTAGCATAGCCAAATTTTGGCGAAAACAGAATCCTTATGAAATAGTTATATTCATTTTCTGTCCTTATATTTCACTGTCCTTTCTCTAAGTACTGTTTAGTCTGCATGGAAATTTGACAAAAAGAAGGTGATGTGTCCATCATACATGTAAATGAGCATTGAAATTTATTTTAATGTACACAGTTCGTTGTATGTCAAATATCAAAAATGTATGATGGTGTTCTTAAATGATTTTTTTATTTAAGTCTGGTTCGTACATTGGGGAGATACAATATCGTTAAGATTATATTATATATGTCCCCCCATCTTTTGAATTACACTTTCCTTTCCAATGAAAACTGTTTTAATATAACTGTTCTGATTTTCATTGTTCTCTTTTGATAGAGAAAGTAACACCCCTGTAGAAGAGAGAAGAATAGTGTTTGTGGGTAAGCTAGAAAAGGACATAACAAAATCGAGTCTGAGGTTGCAGTTCTCTAAATTCGGTCCCGTTATTGAAGTGCGGTTGCACAGCAAGGAAGATGGGTGAGTATTGTAAAATTTTGTTCTTTGATAACAATCAGATATACTATGCTAATACAATGAAGGAAACTTATATTTTTGTATTCTTCCTATAACCTCTTAAGACCATAAGTAGATTACTGAGCACAGGTCATTGAATTCAACGGGTAAGGTTCCCAGAAGAACTTCAAGGACTTATAGTATAGAATACAGTATGGGTCAACACAACTAATAATTGAATGAATGAATGAAAACTCTTTATTGTTCACAATAAACCGACCGATAATAAATGATGTTTTCAACACATTTGCTCAAAAATGTATTTACGAAGCCTGTGTATATTGTTCGAAAGCAAAAATTTACGCACCACACTATGGAACGTGCGGTAAAATAGGTACTTAGGTAAAAAAATTAAGAATTCCACCAAGGAGTTTACGAAATATTGTATTTATTATTACGAAATATATACATTACGAAAATAAACAAGCGGAATAATCGAACCTCCCTGGAAGCGCTTTTGATCAATATATTAATCTCACTTTAATGGTACAGAGAAGATGAGACGAAAGTTGTAGTTCTTATTTTCACCACGCGCACGTAGTGGCATTTGAAAATGCGCGCCATTTTCATATTAGAAACGTCAATGACTGTTGCGACTCTCTGAGCTATGTTTGTTTCATTACCTATTCTTTCTTCCAAATGTGTTGAAAAACGTTGTATGACACACGTGCGGTTGTTGGTTTTTATAAACTCGTGACTGGTAACCCCTCGATTTTTGTCTCGGGCTTACATTCGTCTGCACGTTTGTAAAAACGATCTTCCCGCGTTAGTATCATAAATAACCATTATTACATACATATCACTCCTGTTTCCGGGGGTCGATAGAGACTGCATTTCCAGTTGTGACGATCTTGACAAACTTTACTTTCATTAATTTCTTCAAATTCAAATTCAAAACTTTTTATTCAAAATAAGTTCCACTGGAGAACACTTTTTGAAGGTCAATACATATAAGTTAAAATTGAATTTTACTTCCTTGTCTATGTACACTGTTTCGCAACGTGCTATTGCCGTTAAGGAGAAGAAGCGGCAAGAAACTCCCCAGCAACACGTCTAGCGAAAAATTGATTAACTCAAAATTTTCCTTTTTTTTTAAATATTTTTTATACAGAAATATGTTACACAATCACTTTTCTAAGAATGGACGGACTTCATAAATGCACGTTTATTTGAGATGCTTTCTGACCTCTATTTAACACTTCTGCTATTCGAACATGGTGTTTACGTCTCGGTCTACCGGAAGTAACTCCACTATTACTCTCTTTTTCTTTTACCGTATTTTTCCACACTCTTCTATTCTGACATACATCTTCTGTCACACCACAAATCATCATATCATCCTTCATATAATCCATCCATTTTTTTTTGGTCTACCTTTACATTTGTACCCATCCATCTTGTAGTTAAACATTCTTTTTGTCAAGTGACTTTCATCTCTCCTAATTATATGCCCATACCAACTTTCAAAGATCCTCTTATGTACTCATTTCTCACCTTATCCATCCTTGTAACACCACACATCCATCTCAACATTCTCATCTCAGCTGAGTGGAGGTGTTTTTGGTTTATCACTTTAGTGGCCCAACATTCGGATCCATATAGCATGACTAGTCGTATGACAGATTTATATATTTGATCTTTTAGTTTTAGTCACACCGGTTACCTGTCTCCACTTTAGCTATGCTACATTTATTCTTCTCCTTACATCTTTCTCTATATCACAATTACTCTGCAGTAGTGAACCAAGATATATGAGTTCGGGGTTATACAGTAGTATGGCTGATTGTAGTTTAAGAGGCACAGCACTAGAGGTCCCGCCGAAATCACAAAGCGGGTATTCGGTTTTGGTTCTGCTGATTTTTAATCCAACGCCCTCTAGCGCTTGCGGCCACCTGCCTAGTTTGTTTTGAAGTGCCACCCCACACACCACCCAACTCTACTATTACTATGTTACAATACTGTATTGTATCTGTACGTAACAGATCGCGTTATGGGTTTGTGACGTACCAACGCGCGAGGGACGCGTGGTCGGCCGTAGAGGCCGCCAACACATTCCCGCAGTACGACGTCGGCTTCGGTGGCCGGAGAGCGTTCTGCAGGCAGAGTTACGCTGACTTGGGTGAGATATTCACTATGCTAATTTTTTTCTCTTTATAAGAGGGTTTGGTCAGTATTGACCATGCCACCCTCATAGGAAAAACATACTTAATTTACCGCCACTTAATACCTACTTTAACTAGATTGTATAGCATCCTGGCATCATCTGATAGGGAAGTGCCAGGATACTGTTATACGCACCAATTTCGTGCAAGTCACGTCCTAACAAATTTCTTTCAATATCGTTACGTACGCATTCCACTGAAATGTGATATACATCTTTTGTAACCTGACACTCTGTGCAATTGGGTGTTACTGATCTTATCATTAAAAATGCGAACCCGTTTTGTGGTATGTCTCCGGAGCGAAGTCGAAAAGCTGTCAATATTTCAGATCTAGACAAGGATGCGCCCGCACACCACGGTGAGCGTTTTAGACTGGGTTGACTAGTCCTATGCTATGCTAATTAAAATATAAGATTTTAAGTTATAAAAGTGGTCTGGGACGCTGTCTAACAAGCTACATTGAACGACTCGCAAAATTTAAAGTTACTTCTTTACAAGTTCGTCGCGCACAATATGACCTCGTCTATTTGCATAAATTACTGCATGGTAAATTAGATTCGTCTTATTTATTAAGTATCTTGATTCTTGACCCTTAACACAAAACGTAATAAACGTGTACATAACAAAACATTCATCTTGGAAGTATGTAAAAACAACACATCATACTATATATAATCCGTTGACAAGAATGTGTCGTGTGTAATAATTGCAACAACTTAGAAGGGTTTGTGGTAAGAAAAGAACAGCAACTGGTCACATATTTATAACCAGAGAACCTTACGGTTTTAACATTACATTCACTAACTCTTCACACTCTACAAGCATTTATAGAACACCGCGCCATCCCTCTCAACATGTTTACAGTATATAAAATTTAGCAACTTGGCATAACCGATAGCGGATTGAAGTCATTGATAAACTATTTTAGATAATATTTTATATACGATATTACATAAAATATTATACTTAAAGTTTTACATGTAATAAAATAAACCGAACACAGTATAAATCTAGCACATCTGCCAACATGAAAATAAAATGTAATGAATACCGTCTATATACAATTGAGACATTTGGAATTATAATCTACACAATTACTACATCATACAAAGGATAAATATTGTTACATAAAATTATGGTAAATTATACACAACTACTTTATACAAAACAGGCGCTAATCACAGAATAAATAAAAATTTAACATTATTATTCAATTAAGGAAATGGCCGATTGTATACTTTAGAAACAGAGGGTACATAACAAAATTAATTATTAACCTTAAAAAGAAACATGACAAGAACAACTATGCTACTAAATAACTGTAACACGTGTCTACAACGAACTCTCTATAAATAACAAAAAATTAGATATATTTAATGCAAAACCTTTAGGTTTTAAAAAAAATGTAATTTCTATGCTGAAAGATCACACCTCTTCACTTGTTTAGTAATTTGTTTCATGCTTTCTTTTTCTTCGTCTATTATCCTTATAATGTATCACTAAAACTAATGTCCTAGATTTAAGTCTTTATTGAATCATTATTACTGACATTATTTACATAAATTTGTTTGCGAAAATATAATTTTAACGCTGATGTGTCAGCACGTTTGGATTTAAATCTAGACGTAATAATTTACAAACTAAATATATTACATAAATAAATTACTCATTGTTATCTGTTGTGTTGTCCAAATAAATATTTGTAGGTTTCGGAATTGAATGAACAGTGTTGGTCCATTAATGGTATCCACATCCACACACCAATCCACACTAAATGGTATGAGCTTGATCGAATTTTAAGGACTAATGTTTTTTATAACTTTTCTAGTCGTAGGCGTAATATCGAGCGCAATCCAATACTGATTAGAGTATAACATGCATTATTACAATGCCTGCCTAGTGGATATTTCAGTTACTTTGAAATCAAGATTAGCGCTATTACACGTTTTCCCATGTTTTACGATATAGATGGCATTAAAAAGTCGATTTGGCAACATTTTGGATAGTGTAAACCTCGCATTTATTCATGCACTGCTTCTTTCTTATGATTAGCGCGAACTTCACACATCTTGCTTTTATGTTTTTTTTAAATATCTAATTTTGTAATGTGTGTTCATGTAATATACCAACCACACTTTTACATTTTTATAAGTTTTAAAGGAATTTAATAAAAAATAACAAATATAATGGCGCGTGGCCCATATATTAATATACTCGTGCGAATACAAGCAGTGATAGCAGCCGTTAAGTATAAGAGCTGTCTCGTAACCGTTGACAAGTTGAACCGACATTGTTTTTTTTAAAGCTGATATTGGACAGATCAAACAAATTAAATCAATTTTGTTAAAAGGCATAGGTTTGAAACTAAACAACGGTATTCAATGACATTGAATGTTCCAAGTTTGTTATATGGATCACTTTATCTGATCCAAATCAGTTCAATTCAATTCATCCCAATTGAAAGACAGAAATTGGGGTTGGCACTGAAAACCAGCGCTGTGCTGTTGTAGGAAATACCCAGTACAGCTTTATGTTGAGTTGCAGACATCATTTGTTGGAAATGTGGCATACAACATCTATCATTTAACCATAGAAATGTATGAATTATTTTTATGTCTTTGTATTGCCGATTTTCTAGGAAATACAATCTGTCTTTCTTTATTTTCTTATAATTACAACTATGAATTTAAAATTACAGATGGCTTAGAAGCAAAATACACTGAGAGCGCCTTCCACGGCCAGCCAGCTTTGCCCACGAGACGTACAGACGACATGTCCTTCGAACAAATGCTACTGGAAATGAAGAAGAAACTTAGTCAAAGAAAAACAGATAAAAAACGTCCAAATGACGCTAAGCCTTGACGGTGGCTGCAATTTGGCAGGTATTTAGCACGATTCGTACTAGTGATGTGCGGTGTGTTGGCGACTGTCAACGTGACAGCGTCTGTCAATGTGACATTGACAGGTCCGTTTTGACAGGTACGAAGGCACTTCTGACCAATTTATTATAAAGCTCGCCCAACTTATCTGTGAAATAGCAAAAAATTGAACTATAGTCGCCATGTTACAATTTCATACGAGTTTGGGCTGCCAGTTCTGAAAAAAGTAGTTTATTCGTTGACGAGTTCATTTATAACGCTTTGAATATGACGCATTTGGCCAAAATCAATATAAAATTAATATTAACGTAATATATTAAAATGTCTGATGATTATTAATAGGCTGGCAACATCGGAGTAAACACAGTGACTTTATTTCACAGATAAGTTGAGAGCACTGCAGTGTTTTCAAAGAGTATCTTTTTTATAAGTTTTGTTAGTTAAAGCTTTATGGTATTATTAAAAATAATACACAATGACATAGCTTATATTCGCTATTAAATAAATATTACACTTTTTATAATAATATTAACTGAAATAGAGTTACAATGCTTTTTTCTATTTGTATTACATAATTATTAACTAAAACCGCGTTAAAGGGTATTTAAACTCGGTTATTATATTAATTTTTCATTTTGAGTCTGATTTGTTGACTGTAGACTGAAATTATGTTCTTCCATAATGTAAATAGTTATCGATAATATTATAAAATTTTAAACATGCCGTGTCTGTACATTAAACCCATTAAAAAAAACACTACATTTCTTGTCTGTTTGGGATTGACGTAAAAACTACTGGCCCGATTTCGATGCGGTTTTCGCTGATCGACAGCTAATTCATAGACTTAAACTCTGCGCTACTTTTTATCCTGGGAATCCCGCGGGAATTTTTGTGGGAATGATTTAAAATGGCCAGATTAAAAAAAATGTGTGATATTCTTTATCCCGGTATCTTGTATCCTGGGAATCCTGCGGGTATTTCGAGTCAAGCGTAGACGAAGTCTCGAGCATTTTCTAGTTATAAGTAAAATAATGAAATTATAAAAAATATTTAGAGTAGACGAAAAAGGCATTGTTTAAAACAAGTCTAATAGCTGAATCATTAAGTGGAGTATTATTACGGCTAATATAGTGGTTAAAATAGGAGACTAAAGGTCCATAGCTTATTAGGGTCCAGCACCCAATCAGCACTTGCAAATTGCCTTTCTTGCATGCAAGCTATCCACGCGCGGACGGCGAGTGAACAACTCAGTGACAATCTGCTGCTCGGACTTGTCACGTATATACCTAGTACGAATCGCTGATAGACTACTCCGCAATTCGTGGATTACGCGATATTCACTCCTTGACCACGCCAGGTTCACTAGTTGACAACGCGGCATCCACCCGTGGACGGCGGTGGTCGTCGCGTGCCGGGTGGCTCTAATGAGTAGTGGCCCTAGAAATAGAAAATTAAGTGAAAAATAACATGAGTCCATTGAAACGTAGTTTTTTTTTAAAAATTACCATATAATAATACGAACAGGCTATGTATGATTTTTGATTAATCATGTAAATTGTTAATATCTATAAGTACTTTAATAAAAACAAATCTTATAAAATATACAAACATTATGATCTGTGGAATTTGGTCGAGAAGTGCCTTGCAAGTGTATTGGAACAATGTAACAAGACTTGATGAAAACAATATAAAATAAAATACAAAAAATGCATTTTTGTCTTATAAAATATGAAGTGTTTTTATCCTATTATTTTACGGTGTATGTATAGCATATTGTTTTATGCGAACGGAACTGAAAACTGACGCACTACAGGGCGCGTGCAATGAGGACAATGACGGCTGTCAAAGTGATAGTTCTCGGTGTCAAAGTGACTGTCGTGCAATGAGTAAAGACAATCAATGTTGTATTATATATATTTAATTTGTGTTTATGCGTCCCATAGACTGTTAAAGGGGGGTATATCGAAAAAAACTATCTGTAATGTTAAAATTTGACATTTTTGTTTAGATTAATTTTTAGGTATTTTCCAATACGATTTTAAAGCAGATGTATACACACTATGATTTCCCGTCTGAAACTGCTGCAATACATATGTATAAGGCTAATGAAAGTAGAGACTGAAAAAGCACGGCGAATTTAAAAAAGATCACTATGGCAACTCCAAATTACCATAGAGCATTTATACAACACATAACAATCCTATTTTTCTTTGATTATGTTGCTTTTTCTCTAATTTGGAAATCATGCAAAACAATAACTTCCGTAATTAACTTTTAATGGGATTTTTTATATTTTAAGCTTGTAAATGCTAAAACACAATTACACCAAAATAACAAAAGTGACAGTAACAACGCTGTCGTCGTTCTTTTGGTAAAATGACATTGACGTTTGTATTAGTATTGCCATGTAAAAGGTGTAAATAATTCGAGTGTCTACTTTCGTTAGCCAAACTCTATGATAATTTGTTGTTGATTTAAAACCGTGTTGGAAAAGACCTTATTGTAGATAATGTCTTTTATGTTTATTGATAGTAAATACACTTATACACGCCAAAAGAACCGCTGGCGCAGACGGAAACATCTAGAAAGATTTGTTGAAACTCATCCGTATGGCGCGTTCATTTTTCGAGATAGCTTTATTTTATATGAAGAATTAAGAATGCCTGTGCGGCTTGTATAGGTGTGCGTTTACCTTAATGCGTATCTTTACGAAGTGTTCTTTAGTTTATAATGCAATAGTTCAATTTCAATATAGTAGTTACTTTTTATCTAACAATTTTAAAACCGCGCGATGGATCTATACTGTTTTGTTGAAAGTTTTTTCAAAGATACATAAGATGAAATGGATACATAGACCCAAGCGTAAGCTGCTCGCAGATATAGACCAATTCAATCTCAGTTCATTATCATTGTCATTAGCACTTGTTATTTGAAACCGATATTAGACTATTCATTTATGTGTTTCATTTTGGATGAATCAACCAAAGTGATCAATGTAAACGTAAAGTTGATTCTTTCAATGTTTCCTTTCATTTCTGTGCCTTTCAACCAAAGTTATTCATATTGGTTGATCCGTCTAATATCAACATAACAAAGCGTCGACTAGCTTAGCTTATCTGTCATATTTTTTACCAACGCAGATTGGCAGGTTTCTTGCAACGATAATCGCGATATGCAGGTTTGCTCACGGTTTATAATTATTTTTAGGCATACTTTGCTAGAAATTTTCTAAAAGTTGAATATTAACAAATGTTGCTGGCTAGATTCACAAACAATAAGAAGCCATATTTGGAAAGAAATAACAAAGTTAGATTCATCCCGCGCGTTCATAGTTTCGTTACCTCACTCGTGTAAATATTAGTTTTTGTTTATTAATGGTTATGTGTATTTTTTTAATAAGCCTTCTGCCGACAGCTATTCTACCTCTGACATTGATGAAAATTGAATATCTTTATTTTCTAAAGTTTTCGTGTCTTTGGAACAGATGTAAGTGCGTTAATCACTCAGAACAATAAAAGCTATAGAAACCGTGCTAAATAACAACTGAGTAACATCTCTTTTATATAAAGTAGATAATACAGGATACGCGAGTACGAGTGAAACAAAAAGTCTTATGTGTCTATTGTTAGCTACCAGTTACAAGTTAAAGTTCACAAGTGGATCGGATTCCTAATTTTGGTCTAATTATGCTACTAAATTAAAAATAAATACTGTCTATGATTTTTGTATGTAAATTAAGACCAATTTATCCTGGTCGTCTTAACACCCTGTCCAAACGTCTATTTTACTTTTGACAGGTCGATAATTTGATCAATTATAGTTGAGCCGTTATAAGGAGTCCCCTTTGAAGTTTCATATAAATGCTGACGAATGAACTTTGTAATAGTATCAAAATATGAAATTAAAACACTATAATTAGCTAATTTCTTTAAAAAGGTAATACAAAACAACGTTATATTTGTCAATTTTGTTTCTTAAATATTAGTGACGTGACCTGGAGATTGATGTATAGTCGAATAATAAATCGTTTCATTTTAATCGATTTGGTAATCTGACTTCCTGTATCGATTCCAATTTTTAATTGTATCATCATCGATAGTTCACGTAACTACTAAAATCAGTTTGATATATGCCAAATGTGCCTTTACAGAACGGCCGAACTATATATAGTAATTCCCTAAAGTATTACCGATTCGATTTTATATAAAAATGGAGTATCTTTGTATATAAATTTTATTTAATTTAGTAAAAAATACTGTATCGGTCAATAAACCATAATATAATTCATATGTATATATTTAAAGATGAAGAAAAAACCACCTTTAAACCTTAATAAATGTCGTGTTGTTTATTTAATTAAAACATTTTCATTTCAAAACAATTATGTACTATTAAATTTAGGTGTGATGACGATAGTTGACAATGTGTGCATTAGATAACTAGTAGTGCGTCACTATTATTAGACTAGGGCTGAAGCCTTTGAAAATGCTAAAAAGTAAAAAAAATAATAGTAAGATGAAACCCATTGGAAAAGGAAGAGAATATAACAAAAATGAGAGGGAAAAGTAATTTACGGGCGATCTGAGGTCGGGAAGTGGAAGGGGGTGAGTTTTTAAGGGTAAAAAACGGTGTATCTCGACTTCCGGCAAAACTACAAGTTCTATGGAAAGAAGATAAAAAATTTCAACAAATCCATAAAACAAAGATTGCATAAAACATGCGAAAATAGTTGTTCTGCGATCATTATGTTTTATGGATTTGTAATTTTTTTGTTTATAAATGTATCAGGGAATCTTACGTTTTTCGAGTAATTAAACTTTAAATTTTAATAAATAGCTCAAAATTGTACATAATGATTTAAAAACAACATCGGAATCGAGTTTTTTTCGTTTCTTTGCATTTTCTGAGATTATTTATCATAGTCATGTATATGTATACTTTTTTACACTATCAGAAAGTAGAGTTCAATGAACAAAAAGCCCACCGATTTTTTTTTAAAAAGCTGATATTTTGACGCGAGAATTTTCGATTGAAAATTAGGGAGCTTTTTGATATTAAGTCAAAATAAAGTGAAAAAATAAATATTTTATATAAGAAAAATTACAGTGTGTTTGGGACATAAAAAGGTAAGTTTTCATCAAATTTCGTGAAAAAAATATATTTTTTGTAAAAGAAAAACAAAAAATCAAAAACTTAGTTATTTGAATATTTCACATAAATTTTGAGGTTATGTGAAAAAAGTGTAAATACAAAAGTTGTAGATCTTTTTATTACGTACAACTTTACCATTTAACCTTTTTGCATATGACTTGTAGTTTTGCCGGAAATCGAGATAAACCGTTTTTTACCTTTAAAAACTCACCCCCTTTCACTCCCCGACCTCAGATCGCCCGTAAATTATTTTTCCTTTCGTTTTTGTTATATTCTCTTCCTTTTCCAATGGGTTTTATCCTACTATAATTTTTTTTGGTTTAAAAAATTATCGAACGCGGTCTATATGAAGATTGTGACGTTACTAGCGTGGGAAATTATTTGTCAAAAAATCAAAAAATGCGCAATGTGCAAACGTCGAGAGCGAAATGAACGATTGAACATAGTATAGTTTGAATCAAGTAGTGATATATCACGTCTTATTTTAGGGACAACCTTATAAATAGCGAATGTATGACTTTATATTCATCCCTTTCCAACACGCTTTCAAGGCCATAAGTGGAAATCGCTCGAAT
This sequence comes from Dendrolimus houi, assembly GCA_039645545.1. Classification (NCBI taxonomy): domain Eukaryota; kingdom Metazoa; phylum Arthropoda; class Insecta; order Lepidoptera; family Lasiocampidae; genus Dendrolimus; species Dendrolimus houi. The sequence goes on from CM077139.1 coordinate 11,291,349, forward strand.
ATATTTAAAAGCTATTATGACACTGTTTCTATATTTTTATTATTCTGAGGTTAATCAGATTAGACTAGAGAACAGTATATCCCCACTAAGCACTCCAAATTAGCGCCAGAAGGCTGCGCAGTAATTGATTTTTAAATTACCACAACGTAGCACTCTGTTATTAGCTAAGAATCAACGAAAATTTATGTACTTTTTTAACATGAACAACTTTTATATGTTTTTTTTAATACGAAACTATACGAGAAAGCTAATTGTCTGATGGTGGGAGTTTATCTTCATTAATATTAAAGATTTAGGCAGTGGCCGAATGAGTCCTATTTAAAACGTTAAAAAATAACGTCGTTAACGTATAGCAACATTAGTGTGTGTACATATTGTTACGACCTAGACGCCGACAAAAACAAATTCACACCTGCATACCTGTAAAAACACGTTTTATTACCTTTCGGCATATGGACTTCTTTTGTTTACTTTGTGTTTAAAATTTGTGATTAGAAAACAGCCCATTGTGTATTGAAATCTTTTATGGCAGTCATTAGCCAGGTGTGTCGGATTTAAAGTACAAACTGATTCTAGGAAATTCGGTCCACGCGGCCGGGCAGACATATTGCATCTGTGCAGTATAAAGCAATGTCCTGATTGAGGGACAGCGGCAATCAAGCGAAGCAAGACGTGTGTACTACAATCAGGAATGTAATAAGTGATGCACTTTGCGCGTTTTATTGAATTACGACCTTCTGCATTACGTTTGGATTTGTTGTGTTCGGTTATATTTGTACCTGTGTTATACGTGTTTGTATAGTTCTAATAAACTCTATAAGAATTCCAACGGCATTTTAATTCGAGTCTCGCAACTCGTAACAATATGTTATCTGACTATATTTAACGTCATTGACAATGTCGCATCTCAAATAACGCACTAAACCCATCGCCATATATCTGCCTAAGTCTTTAACACTAACACAAGAAGTCCTACCTTAATACTTTTCAATGTGAATAAACTTTAAAAATTTACGTGGTAGTGCCGGCTAACTTTAGGCGACGGCGTACTTTAAAACATAAAATCTTGTTTGAAAAGTGAATAAAATATTGAAATGGTCTATAAAATGGTTAGTTGTTAATAATAATATGAAAATCAAGGCATGTCTTATGTAATTACCACGATCAATAAATACTAGAAACTTTTTTTTATGATTTGAGTGCCAAAATTCGGAATCACGTTCCTAATGTATCAGAACAGCCAAAATAAAAATGTTTGAAAAAATATAAAAACTTATCGCATACTGTAATTATGTATTCTATAATCATTCTATGTTCTTTATAAATTAACATCAATAAGCAGTAAGTATTAAATACGCGAAATGGATGACAGTTATGAGAAACAATGCTCAAATCGTATTATAAATAGTCATTTGCGAACAGATTGGCATGATAATCGGTTGAATTATGGAGGATAGAGGTAAGAAGAACCGTTTCTGTGTATATGAAAAAATGACCGTTAAAATGTGCTACATAGAGGTGGATGTACCGGGTAAATTTTAGATAGAGCGCTAAAAGTTATTAGAAAAGAATAGAGATATGAACAAGGACGGACAAACTTCCGCTCCGTTATGGCGCACTTTTAAAAATAAGAATATAATAAAGACGGATACATAATCAATCTATTCAACTAATTATAATAACTTGTGTTTTGTATATGTGTATATATATTAATATGTATATATGTATGTATTTGTATATTAGTTTCTTAAATTAGTTTGAGTATTCATGTATATATCGCCTTTTTCCTGCACCACCTACATCGCCTGATTCAAATTTCTTTGATTTAGCGATAAGGCCGCCTATTGTATTGCCTAGAAAATATTGTAAATATGGTCTGTTTTTGTAATTGTATATTTTGGTGTGCAATAAAGTGTTATCTCTCTCTCTCTCAATCTTTTGCGTATCGTTTTTTAACGCCTGATTAATTTGCCTGTCACTAACTACTCTAGACACTAAAATTATTAAAATTTCTAACTCGGCATACTTCAGTCCGTTAACAACTGCTACATTTATACCACTACCATTTGCCTACGCTAGCGCCATTTCGGAGGGTTTTTGAACTATTATTTACTTGTTTATAGCTGGACACTTTTTCAACTTTGCACCCATAGAGACGCTACTCCTTACCTCTACCCTCCATAGGTTGAATTCAGTAGGGGAGTGGACTGTCTAATAAACTGAAATACTTTTAATAAAATTACAGAACGTCGCAGTCTTATAGATATTGTACGAGCGTACCTACCTATGACGTCACAAGCAGATACAAAAAAAGGAATTAAATACTGTATTCATTATTTTTTGAAAAGTAATTAAAATTATTTCTATCATATATTTTAAAAGCTAGACGATAAGATGTTATTTTGACGCCTGTTATATGTAAAAATATTGGTATTCATTGTAACATGTGTCCTCGCTCCCCTAACCGGTCATCGTTCATTTGGCTTAATATTGATTGATTAATATTTGACATCTCTACGAATGGTTAAGATAAACGAATGGATCTTAATATATAGAGATTTGCCATTAGTCTTTACAAATCACATTTAAAAGACAAGAACGAATGAAAATGAATGAGTCGAAAGAACATACTGTAGTAAGTCATTCATTCTTTCTTTGATTCGAATTTTGAATAAAGGAAATTAGTAATATTATTGTCCACTTATTTGGTAATTTAGTCGTAATAATTAAATAAATTTTATCTGTGACTATCAACTTAAATGATGACGTTAATCCATTACGCGTATATAACATCGATTAAGTTAAGTATGTATATATTATATGACGATTCCTAAGAATTATCGTCGCAGAGTGAAAAAAGTAATTATTAGTTTTGGTTTGGTTTGGTCAAATAATAAAATGTATATTTCAAATAATAAGACTTCAAAAAGCTAGTAAAAATGAATTACGTGGTGTGCGACATGTTTATGTAGAATTTCAGATTTTCAAAGTAAGTTTTTGACTGGGCGATTATTCCCAGTGTTCCTTTTACAAGGTATAAACAGACGCACACTCTTTATATTATTATACAGAAAAGTCTATTACTGAAAACCTAGTCAAAGTAATTAGATAATCTTTCATACTTTGTGATTATATAATTTATTTTTACTGTACTATATACTAAGCATCGATTTTTGAGTTTTAAGTTTACGGATTTTAAGATATAATTTTTCCTCTTTTTATATTATGATTTGCGTAATGACGTTGACAAAAGTTGACAAAACATAGGTTCATTAATGTCTGGTACATATATATATATATATATATATATATATATATATATATATATATATATCACTAACCGTTCATTTGCCTTACTGTTGGTTAAAATTTGACATAAGCTCCATACAAGTAATGTCAAAATTTCTACCGATATGTAGCGGTGGGTAACTAATTCCAACTTCGCCATCCAGCTAATGGTAGTTTATTAGACGGCTAAAAAACCAGTTGATAGCTTTTTTGGTAATTGTTCAACCACTCGCTAACCAACGACTAACGGCTAAATCATCAACTTGGTTTTATTCGAAGTAGTTCATAACTTAGCCGTGGTTATTGTGTGAATAATTGCTAATAAGCCGGCTTTTGCAGGTAATGAAGACCATATGATATGACACATAGTATTTATCTTAACTATTGTGAAACATATAAAATAATTTTATACAATTCCCTTAAAAAAATACAAAGAGCCGGCTTTAAAATAGCCTCTACCGATATGGTAAGGTAAGCGAATGAATACAAGTGATTAATATATAGAAATGGTCATGTTACGGGCAATTTGATAAATCCGGTCACTATGAATAATGACCGGTCTGTATACATATGGCCCGTATCAAGTGGGCAATATAAATAAAACTGCATAATTAATCACTTTTCCCGGTCAGTATGAATAATGACAACCTTATCTTGGGCAATATAATAAAACATAGACGAACTGTAATTTTTTTTTTTTTACTAAATGAGGTTAGGGTGTAGTTATATTTATTATTTGAGATGAGTGAATTTTGGGAGGTTATAAAAAAATAACCACGAAGGTTCTTTTCTAAGCTATATTAAAAAAATCGGATGTTCAGTTCATAATAAATACAAGTGTATTATAACTATTCCCCACCCTTAAATGAATTAAACTTACATAATCCTTATGGAAAGGTAATCGAATTTATCACATTGTTGGGCTAAAAGTAGGGAAGTATTCATACTGCCCGGTCCGAGTGATAAATTCAAGTTATCTCAAACCATGTTTTTCAAATGGACCATGTTCTTTAAATGCCCGTCAGGCATTATTAATATGGGCCGGCCAAAATAATTAATTTATCAATTTGGTCATTATTCATAATGATTTGTCCATGTTAATAATGCCCGATTAATCAAATTGCCCGTAACAGTCAAAATAATGCAATACAATACTCATCTCCATACTCAGAAACAGTTAATGGTCCATTTGATGTGTAATGACAATCGTTCAGTAAAGAAACATAGCTCTAAAACTTTCTTACCCTTCGTTTAAATTATGTCCACTTACACTGCACCAGGGAAATGGGCAGTGTATGTTCGACCTTGTTGTGCTTACATACTCGCGCTGCTCATTTCCCTCGTCGCTTTTCGTCGTATAAGTAGGCATAATGAAAACGTAGCAGTAGAGATCAGTGGCTTAAAATGATGGGCTCAATGGGATATTACTTATTAATGGCTAGTTCATCGGTTGAATTTTGTTTTTCCTCGAATGGAGTTTGTCTTTTAACCGATAGTAAGGCAAATGAATGGTTGGTAAGATATAAAAACGGGTCATAACTGACTACCGGGTTTTTGATAATCAAATCAATTGCGATACTCTTTATCATCTTACAAAACGCCGACGTCATCTAGATTTTGTACGAGCGTTACAAATTATTACATTATTTCTATAACGAGTCAAATAGCGTATTAATAATATTTTAAAGAGTATATTTTTATTTTTATATTGTATGAGTTCAGCAGACAGGCAGACGGCCCACCTGATGGAAAGCGGTTACCATCGCCTATGGACATTTGCAACATCAAAGGCGCTACAAATGCGCGGCTGCTCTCTTAAGGGCGACTGGAACCAGGCCACTGATTCTGGAACACAACTCAAGGTTGTTATAGCGGCATCCTCTAGACCAGGGGTGGTAGCCATCTGGCTGTGCTGTACCCTACCAACTAGCTGTGGGTTGTTTTGTCGCCTCTTACGACGAGCCGCCCAGCCGCAGGAAATTGTATTCTTTACCGTTCTTGCACGGATGAAAAGTTAATTAAAGCTATTTCTATCATGATAATATAAAGGTGTCATGATGACATGATATTTGAACGCCCGCTCTTTTATTTGAATATTGATTCAGAACTTATTTTATTTCATGTGTGTCAACGGCCACAACGACCCGTTCAAAGAGGTGGGTCGAATGGGACGTTGTACATAGAACGTTTATCGAAAAAAATCTCGAAAATCGCACCTTTGTCCAGGTCAATCATCAATTAACCAATGACATTCGTGTGTTTCGTTAATGTCATCAACGCTGCATAATCCATTCCACTTGGGCGTATGATTGTAACGCTCGCAAGCAAGTGGTACGGGTAAAACCGTGGTCCTGAGCGTGGTTGTTCTCATTGCTTGGTGGAATGCACTAGAGATGCCACGAATATTCGGCTGCTATAATTCGGTCTATTCTACCGCTTTACAATATTCGGTGTAAAATTAGTAACTGTATACCACATGTGCCGTTTCCATTTTGGGCGTAGTATTTGGTGAAATTATTAACAAACACCACCTTTAATATATTGCTTAATCACGTTATATTGCTTCTATTGCAGACTATTGCTTATTATAACTACTCAGCCATCTGTTACCAACTAAACACAGTTTGGCGAAATACTGTGTATTATTGGGCCGAGTACACATATACATATCGGTAGTTAATGTACGTTTTAGCAGTGTTAAATGCGATTTAATTAGTTTTCCGGTCATACGTTTCGACTAGTTTTAAAAATGTCAGAATCAAATTTAAAAAAAAAAGTGCGTCTCGGGACGCCCGACAGAAGTGATAACTTAACTAATCTAAGTTGAACTATTTAATATTGAAATTGATCACCTTGAGAAAACTTTAGGTTATTACTTAAATTTTATGTATATAGCGCGTGGGTTAGAGTGAGAGAGGAGGAGCCTGCCTATCGCTTCCGTATGCGTGAGAGAATGGGAAGCCAGAGAGACTGGTGCCCTAACGCGCTACGTAACGAAGCGGTTTACCCTCCCATAAGAAGTTATCACTTCAAAAATCCTGTTACGTGCGAAATGCACACGTCTTACTCCGAACATTCGACAGCCGAATAATCGGCGCTTCGGTCGAGAGCATGGCCGAATATTCGATATTCGGACAAACCAAAATCCGTGGCATCTCTGGAATGCACCCATTGTAAAATGTGTCAACTACCCCATTGTGAAAAAAATGTCTGCGTTGTTTTGATGATAAATTTTCATTGATTTTCAAAGCCGGGTGCCTATATCTTCCTATCCTTTTTTCACCTTATCATGGGCAGAAAATCATCAGTAAAATCAACAAATATTTTTATGGACTTACAAAACGCCTGTATAACGTAATAAGTTCAACATTTAAAAGGAGTCAAATAAGGCATTAAATTATTAAGACAATAATTAAAATTGTCATTTCCAAGATATTTTAAAAGTCAAATTATACGATGTTATTTTAACGCCTCTTCTTTTATATGTAAATAATGATATATTTTATTGCAACTTGTCCGCATCCCTTTTAATTTAAGCTAAGTTGAGCGTTCTAAAAGCTAAAAGTTCTAAAAGTTGAAGTTTCATATAAATACTGATGAATCAACTTTGTAACAGTATCAAAATAATTTAATATAAAATAAAACACCAAAACCGACTTATTTCTTTAGAAACTTAACACATGACAACGTTATGTTTTACAACACTTTTTTTCTTAAATATTAGTGACGTGACCTGGAGGTTGATGTTTAATGGAAAACTTTAAACATAAATCGTAATTAACTTATGCTTATTTCCTACATCTTAAAGATAACAAACTCAACGAAACGTAAAATATAATTTTAACATAATAAATCGATAATATTTTCTTAAGTTTTCGCGACTTGTATACATAATAAAACTACGTTTTAACGGTTTTAAGCGTGGTAATTTATTTGATTTTTGTTATTCCGACGTTTCAAAAGTGAAAAGTGGCCGAAACGTCGGAATAACAAAAATCAAATAAATTAACGCGCCTAAAATCGTTAAAACGTAATTTTATTGTAATAAATCGATTTATTTTAATCGATTCGGTAATGTGTGACTTCTTATATCGATTCCAATTTTTAATTGTATAATTATCGATAGTTCAAGTAACTACTAAAATCAGTTTAATAGATGCCAAATGTCTCTTTATAGAACGGCCGAACTATAGAGCAAATGAATGGATAGTAAGTAGTTTATAGGGTTGCCATACGTCTAGAATTTCCAGGCATGTGTTGTAAAAATAGATTTTTGTCTGGCATGCTGATGGAATTCCATACCGTCTGAAATTTCCAAAGATTAAAACGCATTGTATTTGAACGAAAACGTTCTAGAGTTAGCTTCGTTTTTCAAATATAGATATTAACATCAAATTTGCAAGCAAGTCCGGAATTTTGAGTTATTGATCTGGTAACCCTAGATGTATAGGAACCGGCGATATGTTAATCGTTCTTTGAAATGTCTGATTGCGGAAATCAATGTACTGGTGAAATTATAATCGATATTGTATCTAGTATTTGGTATAGCGAAATTAACGAATTTAAATCATTCGCTTGGCTTCAATGAAATTTGAACTGTATGTTGTTATTGATAAAGTACATATTGGATGTCCAATAGTCTAGACTTAGTTCATAGTGAGAATGTTTTATACGAAAACTGTTGAAAATAAAGTATTTTGAACATAATTTCTAGTCTTATTAATAAAATAAAACTTGAGGTATTATTACTCTAAATTTTGATTTCCTATCCTGCCGAAATCAGACTTCTTTCTGGGATATAAAGTATCATGTTTATTCTTATTACCGAAAGTATGTATAATCCAAATTTCACGAGAATCTTATGATTAATATTTACTTAAAAAGTTATAAGTAATGCTACTAGCGAGCCCGGCAGAAGTCTTGCTCTGGAAAATAAAATCTAGGTCCCGATAGCAGCGCCACCTACTCAAATAAATACAAAAAAATGACAAAATCCTGGAACCCGATTCCAGCGCCACTTACCGGGTCCGATTGTGAATCTAAACCATTCTAGAATCCACTTAAATATATAAAAAATTCATCAAAATTGGTCCAATCATTTAGGAGTTCAGTAACATACACACGAACAGAAGAATTATATATGTCTATAGATCTTGTAATTCAATTAAGCGAGCTAGCTGTACTCGTCGTTGAACGTTTACAATTCCGCTATACGATTTCAAGACCTAGCAACTGACATTATTTTTTTAAACTGATGTTTGAGCATTCATTGTCTTGCTATTTATTATAATAGAGTTACTTTTTCTGTTCGTTAGATGTTTTTTGTGACAGCCGGGTTGTGAAATTGTACATGTACATTGATTGCAATAGTAGTGTCTGACAGGATGGTCTGTAACGGATGAAGCGTGTCGTTTAATCATACTTTTGGTCTCACGCACAGATAGATACGTGTTTATCATAACTAAAGGCCGATCCACTTCGTGAATTGTAAGAAGCAAGTGAATATGTGTTAACAAATACCTCCCTTCATATTTTAAACTAAATTAAAATTCCGAGTGGTGGCATATTGTTAAAAATTATTCTGTGACGTCGGGTAATTTTTAGAAATATGCCGATTATGACTTTGGCCGACTAGCCGATTACTCGGTTGTAAAGAGGCCGACTAGTCGGCCAAGCCGATCACGGTTTCGGGGATTTCCGTGACGCTTCGTTTATAGCTGATTCGCGCACAAGTCTCAACCGCCGCGTGCGAGCGTGTCGGAACTGTTTTGTTAAACTGTTTTCGCATTATTTCTTGATTTTGCTTTTGTACGGGTCAGGGCGGTGTTTTTGTGTAAAAATAAAAAAAAATAGTTTAAAGATAATAAATACTGTTATTATTCATTAAAGTGAAAAAGCCCAAATAAAATTTAAGAAAGTCAAAAAGACAGTCTCGTGTATAGATTAGCGATTACAAAGTATTAATAAAGTATATATTTCAAACTACAAAGTATGAAGCCGGATAGTCGGCGCTCTTTGCCGAATAGTGCCGACTAAGTCGGCACATCTCTAGTAATTTTAAATTTATGAATACTGTCATCTATGAGACGAAGGCTTAACAAGTATAACGATAGTAAAACTAATTCGTTTTCATAATTCACTTATTCATTCATGTATTTGATATTCACTACAAGATGACAGGGTTACCATAAAAGAATATTAGGAAAAACCATCTACAAAAACGTAACTCGGCAACTAATTTACCTCTTACTTTTTAACGTTTTATTACTTGCTAGCATGTCTCATCGAAACTTCATTTACGTTTTCATGACGGCGATTGTTTATTAGTTTCAATAGTGACACCAGAAAGAACGCAACCACAGTGCCAATCTTGCCGCTGTATTTATCTATCCTACAGAAGCCCGTCATTTATCAGGATAGACAGATAGAAAACTCTTTACTGTTCACCACATAGAGATAAAATGAATAATTTACAATCATTTCGTATAAACTATAGGCAAGAACAAAGCGCATAAAAAGTGTCCTAAATATTGAATCGGGATATATCTAAGCTAGCTCTGTGCCGAGTTTCATTTACCTACATCCATTCAGTAGTTTTCACGCAATACTCTAACAGATACAAAATTTAAAATTTACATTTTCGGAATCTGCTGGTCACATTACACTTGACATTGCCTGTCAAAGCTTATGTCAAATTTTAACCGATGGTAAGGCAAATAAACTAAGATATAGGAACGGGTCAATATCCAACATAATATAACGGGGGTAGTATGGTAAGCTTGGCATCGTAGAAACTCTTTCGAGGGTCATATCATCCTACAATTCTAGGTGCGCAGGCACTATAGAGACTCGGATGAACATATCCCAGTATAGTGAAAAGAAATTATAAAAAAATATTTTTGATGTTTTAAAATCATTTTGATAAAACGGAACCTTCATAACGTCGCCATGGACGGCCGTTTTTGTGTGTTATAATTATTGTACGTTGACCGACACGCACTAGACCGATTGATTTATTTTCCTGGTAGGTATACTTAGTTTACAGCACATATGTTCCTATCTATCACTCATTTGGAAGAAAGTGTAATTTTCAACTTGAGTGTATTGTAGTCTATCTACGCACTCGTCACTAATCGGTCATCTTTCTACACTCGTACAGGTAAATTATCTTTAAGGCGTTTGTAGTAGTATTTGTATATTTACAGGACTTCTAAACTTGAAATTTAAATTTCCTTGTAATTTAGTATTAAAAAATATGCTTAATATTAATATTTATTATTTTAATATCGTTAAATATTATTAGTTTCATATTAAGTACCTGCCTATAAAAATATATGAAAAGTATTCGTTTATTTATTTATGTACTGACAGTACACTACGACAAACGCAAAAACGTCTCGAAGCTAATTTATCTGTAGAACAATGTATTTTTGTTCCTATGGAGAAAGCACTATGCATCTATGTCATCAACTCCAATGTACCGTACTAGCCTGGCAAGACGGCAGCAATGCTATATGTCTGTGACACTATATAACAAGGTAAATAAACAAATCAATGTACATGAACTCACAAGTCGGGAAGTTAAAATTAAATTAAAAAATTGGCTATTTACCCTTGGCTATGCGACCACCGAAGCACTGATTTAATATATTTATTTTAATAGAATCTGTACATTACATACATAATTACACACACACATACACAACACACACTCATTCACACACATGCACAACACACACCCGCACTCACACACACACACACACACAGACACATACACACGAAGTGCGCGCGGGCGCGCGCTCAGGCACATCTACGCGCTTACCCACTACACATAAAAACACTGTTACCGATTTATATTTGTTGTGTGTTTAAAACTATATACTACTGTGAGAGGGCACTGATTCCCGAAACACAGGCTTACGCCTAGCTCGAGAGTCAGGGACTTCCATAAGTTATTGTATTAGATTTTTTTGGCAATAAAGATTTATTATTATTATTATTATCTATCACTCGGAACAAAGTGCGATTCTTAACTCGATTGTATTGTAATATAACTACGCACTCGTTATTAATCGGTTACCTTTTTACACTCGTAGAATAACGTATTATTGTATCCATAGTAACACGCTCGGCTTTTTGTCAAAAAATCAAATTGACCTTTCTAAATACCTTTTATGATAAATAAAAAACGAAATAAGGTAAGTAGACGCGTAGTCAGTGTCTCAAAGCCAGGGAGGGGGGGCTTTATTATATTTATTTGTTGGTTTGCGTGAAATATGTATGGCATGATGTGACGGGCGCCTAGGGTTGCCAACCGTACTATATACGGTATCGTACTATATTTTTATTGCTAATTCAATTATTATACTTTTTAGTCACACACTTATGATTATTTTAAAAATAATAGATCTTTGCTGGCCAAAACAAAAAGAGTATTAAATACACATGGAAAATGCAATAATGAAATAAACAAAATATATAATAAAAAATAAATGTGTACTCTTTTTTTCACCTAAATTTCCCAAAAGTACTATATTATTACAGTTTAAGAACAAATATACATATTTTTTTAAATATGGCAACCCTACTTCGCACTGTGAGTGGTTATACATATTGCGAGGAATGTACATGTACGTTTAAATGGAATTTAGATTGTATGGAATGTGCTTTTTGTTATTATTATTTTTTGATTACACATAGTATAGTTGATTGTCGGCTAATGCGGTTAAGCGGGCTAAGTCTTTACCGGCTGAGCTCACTGCAACGCCGATACTCCTCCAGGTTCGATTCTTGGTATGGTAAATTTCGCAAACAAAGTTTCCTGGTGTCTGGGATTGGTCCTAAAGTGATTCATTGCATTTTACCCAAAACATCACAAGCGTGACTAGCTTGTTTTGGGAATATACAATTGAATGCGTGTTTGTCTGTCGATTTTGTTTTATTAGTCAATATAAATAATAATAAACTGACATTTTTAAATTATTAAACCTTGAAAATATAATATACACAAATAAAATTCAATTTGTATATAATAATATATAATATAATAATTAATATGTTGCCCAAAATATACACCAGTCTTTTGGCCACGTGAGACATCTACCAGATGTTTCGCTGTCTCGATAAAGCTTGCGTTTCCGCTTAAAGCCTTGTGATTTTTATCATACTGGCAACTGCCAGTATGATAAAAAAGCGCATTCAACGTAGCTTTGGTCGACTGCAATTTATATTTAATTTTATATTTTCGTATTCTTTGGGTCACTTGATCAAATGATGGCATATCTTTTGGTTAGGTTATACGTGATTATATTCATTCGAAGGGCGATAAAAAATTTCATTTTTTACAGGCCTACTCTAAAATTATACATGTTTAAAGAATAATTTTATTTCAAGTTGGCATACTTATGATTGAGGTAAAACATTTTTTTATTTATACAATAAAACATTTGGAAACGTGCTTTATTATTAACCCTTTCAATGGATACCTCGTTCGAAGATATCGTTTAAGTTTTATTTATTTTTTGTTTTGGCTCCTTATTCCTTATTAAATATTTTTGCAGATTTGACACTATATATTTATAAATACATGAGAGATCTAATGACCGGTTCCGATATCTTACTATACGTTCACTTGCCTTGTCATCGCTTGAATTTTGACATAACTTGTCTGGAGCTTATGTCAAATTTTAACCTATAGTAAGGCAAATGAATAGTTGGCAAGATATACGAACGAGCCATAAATATGTGCCAGCTTTTTCATCTCTAGCTATTGGAGGCCCTGAAAGACGTTCTCAGATACAGACAGATACCTAGTCTTGCCATAAATATTGTAACAAAGATTTTTTACATTTATAAGTTTTACAGTGTGTTAGTTTAGAAGTTTAGTACATAAATATAAAACAATTTAAAATATAAAAAGCTTATTCGAAGTGGTCTCCATTGGCTGCAATACAGTCCTTTAAACGTTGAGGCCAGTTATCAATAGAAGCACGCACTCTTTCCATGGGAAAATTCTTCACTGCCAATTGTATGGATTATTTTAGGGACTCCAAATTATCATGGCGTTTGTAGTAAGCCGTACTCTCTAAAACTGACCATAAATCATAATCCAGCGGATTAAGATCGGGACTAGACGACGGCCAGTCTTCAGCTCTGATGAAGTTTGAAACGTTCGTTTTCAACCAAGACTGCGTGGACAGAGCTTTATTGACCCGGCGCCGAGACTTGCTGGAAGGACCATTCTTGGTTATTGAACATGGTGTTGTTAAGTGGCTTAACTACCTTCTTAAGAATGGTCTCTTGATACACTTGTGCCGATGTTTTGATACCTTTTTCACAAAAATATGGCTCAGTCACTCCTTCATAGCTAACACCCCACCAAACCATCACTGAAGACGGATAATGCCCACGTTGCACGCTGTCGACTAATTGAGAAGCTTTCTTAGAGCTTTGAGCATAAATACAGTCATTTTGTTTTCTAAAATGTTGCTCAATTGTAAAAAAATTCTCATCCGTAAACAAAAATTTTCTGTGACCTCCCTTTGCGTACCGCTTCAATAGTTATTTTGATTTTACCACCCTATTCTTTTTTAAATTATGAGTTAACCAATTACCAGTGCGTCTCTTATAGGCTGCAAGTTCTAAGTCAACTTTTAAAATACGCAACATGTTTCTAGGTTATATCTTCATCTCCCGAGATAAAATCTTTTGCTTTCGGGCAAGATTTCTTCGAATTCTTTCCCTTACTGCTTTGACCACCTTTTTCGTACGAACACTACGTGGACAGCCAGATCTTTTTCTGTCACAAACAGAGCAGGTCTCATTGTGCCTATTAATAGTCCACTACACAAACTTTTATCTAATACCATGCGTATGGAGAGTTTTAAAAATTGCATTTGGCTCCATACCTACTTTGTGTAATGCAATCACAGCGATTCGGTTCTCTTTATCGTCCCACTCCATTTTAATATCGCAAAATGTTGTACAATGTATTGGCACCAAAATGAGAAAACACAATGAACAATCATATAAAAATGACAGATTCCAAATTCAAATGTAACATTTTGTTTCTTTTTAATTGTAACAGTATTTATGGCCAGACTAAGTATATACCGGACTTTACGAATCTGAACTTTAAAAAGAATTAATTTTAATTTTAATTTAAAACATTTTAATACAAAAAGAAGCTCTTTCCATACAATTTGCGATACATCTTAGCGCCCCCACTTCTTATGGTACAATGATATACTCGAGTTATGCTTACATTACTCCCTCAGACGATTCCTCAAAAACTTCGCCGCCCCTAAGAAATCCACTAAGTAGCTTTATATCATAAAAGAAACAGAATCTTCGTCCGTTTGTTTAATATTTCCTTTCAAGTTCTAATTATGTCACATTTTTGTTTTTAATTCGACAATGAAACCTTATTATAGCGAACTTCAATATAACGATTTTCTTGATTTAGCAAATTCTTAGAGATACTCTAGAACCGGCCATAGTTAATCCAAAATATACTTTTTCATTTCTCATTTTCTGAAAGTACACTTGGAGTTACCTAATCATAGGGATGAAAACAGTACTTTTCGTCCTTGGGAAGCGATTCTTCCTGCTGTCAAATAATTTAGAAAACTATACGAACCATAGATATACATGCGATTCATGTCCTAACTTTATTACAGCCACTGTTAAATCGCGGCATAAATTGAAATAAAAAAATATCAACAAATTCAAATTCAAATTCAAATTCAAAGTTTTTTATTCAAAATAAGTTCCACTGGAGAACACTTTTTGAAGGTCATATAAATATATAAGTTAAAATTTATTTTTTCTTCCTATTCTATGTATACCGCTTCACAACGTGTTATTGCTGTTAAGGAGAAGAAGCGGCAAGAAACTCCCCAGCAACACGTATAGCTAAATAATGTTTTTCTTTAAGTTTCTTATTCTATTTATATCTCAAGTTGTTTTTTTTTAATAAGTTTTAATGATTTTTTAATGATGTAACAATTTTGTTACATCATTTTATACTTGTAAATTACTTTTCACTAAATTATTATTTAATTTATTTGGTTAATCCATCTAATATAAGAATAGCAGGGGCCCAATTCTGCTATTATTATGTCGAACACTATCGTTTCAATCGTAGTTTTGCTTGATTTCGGTATTCTGTTAACTCCCATCCATGGTAGCCCGTAGTACGCCACTCGATCTTTATAAATATTTATAAGAGAAAGTTCGCGGAATAATGTTTAATATTTTTGATAACTTTTAAATATTCATTTCTGTTTCTGCTAATGGTGATACCATTTTTTTTCTACTGTTATTCTGGCGCGACGATATCAGGGAGATATTGTTGATTTAGTGGCATACGAATTATTGATACTATCGCAATACAATCGTTCTCTGAATATCTTCGCAACGGCAAGATATTGGAAATGCAGAATTGGGCCCCTGACATATAACAGACACAGAAACGTAGCCAGCCTTCTGGGCACCTTACCCATAGAAAACGGTGATCTAGGCTCAGTATTCTACTTATAGTCTTGAGGGACTACGGGTAGAATACCACTTGTGAAGTTTTCTTTTATTGTATTACGGTCTTATTCATAGAGAGTTAGTGTACAGTTGAACGCTTCTTTAAGAACCACACAGAGCGTTCTAACTTACTCTAATTCTCGATTAATAAAACCATTAATTAATAAAGTTATTGTAAATTATATTAATATAGGTTTTTATTTAATTCGCCTTCTCCTCCGTCATAGGTTAAGACAGATATATTATATTTTGTTCTTTTTATTTTTCTATTCTGTTTTATTTTTTATATTTTTCTTTCTTGTACAAGGGATAATAAAAGGGGTAGTCTTTTTTTGTTTCTTTTCATCTTTTTTAACGAAACTTAAACGTTAATACAAATTTTGTGATACACTATACTTACACATTTTTGTCTTATTTATCTATTTCTGTATATGTCTTATGCATTCTAGTTTACATCTATTACATACAACTTTATCTATTTATTTTTACGCACACTATATAAGTGTGCCTCTTTTGTTTACATATTGTACCATCTACTATTTATTTATACAATTTTCTTATATGCAATATACATGGATTAACCAAAATGTTATCATAATGTATTTTTACAAATGTAGTTTTTTTATTCTCCTCCTGACGCACACGCTTATCAGGGTATTTTATATTTTTTGTGTTTTTCTTTTTTATTGCCAAATTTATTTTTGATACATATAATTTATTACAATTATGGGTCTACAAATTCTACTACATATTTACTATTTTATACAATGCTACTTTTTATACTACATTTCTTGTACTCTACTATAAATGTAGGTTACTGACATGTTGAATTTCAAAATAATTAATTTTAAAGAAGTGAACAACTCCGCGTTACTTAACATGTATGTGGATAACAGGCAAATCCAATTTTGTAATAGCCGCATTATTACCTAATATCGTATCAAAATTCTTTCTTTCATCGCCCTGGCCCTGTGTTTGAGTACATTGAGTATTGCTATTAGGTACTCTACATAATATAAGTTAGTACCTATGTTGGTGAGTATCCATGATTGAGACTTTTGATATATTAACCATAGGTAGCTCTTTGTGTTCTTTTAAATATGGCTTTACATGGTTTGTGGATCTAGCCAGTGTCAAGTATCCGTGAATATTTAAGTTACCTCTTCGAAGCCGTTAGTACATCTATAGCACCTGGTGTTGCTAATGTCCATAGGCAACGAATAACTTTTTTTCATTGGGTTTGCTGTCAGCCTATCTACTGTCTCAAACAAAAAAAAAACAAATATTGTGAAATGTTTTTTTTGTTGCACGAGTTCAGCAGACAGGCAGACGGCCCACCTGATAGAAAGCGGTTACCATCGCCTAAGGACATTTGAATACCAAAGGCGGTCAAATGCGCTGCTGCTCTCTAAAGGGAGACTCGAGCCTGGCCACTAATGCCGGAACACAACTCAAGGTTGTTATGGCGGCATACTCTAGATTGGGGGTGGTAGCCTTCCAGACGGGCAAGTACTCACTACCTGGCTGTGGATGGTTTTGTCGCCTCTTACGACAGACCGCCCGGCCGCAGGAAATTGTATTTATTCTCCGACCCTGCACGGGTAAAAATGTGTCACCTAAACCCAATGATTGAACAAATAAAAACACACAAAGTTGAATATTGACGAAATAATTTGGCTTACACCCTATCTGCCCCGTTAGGGGTGGAAGTGATGATACTAAACAATAGGAAATGTGTCCGGAATCCCGATAATCGACTCAATAAGGATACGAGTTCCTGTTCACATTCCCCCTTAACGATGACAGTGTTCGACCTTAATCTAAGAGGGTTTACTTGGCTTAACATTAGGAAGGGTTCCGTATACCTACTATATTTATATGTTATACTAGCACGAAAGAGAGAGAGAGAGATAATATACACCATTACAGAAAACACAAACATATAGCCTAAAAATATTCTAAATGTGCACATTGGGCGGTCTTATCGCTAAGAAGCGATTTCTTCCAGACAACCCGTGGCTGGAATAAAATAGATTCAATTCGTCAAAGGTGGTGTACATAAATATTAGATGATATGCAGTTACTTATATTATATTAATTCAATGATAAATTATTAATTAAATATTATACTTAGTAGACACGTAAATACATCTATTATTATTACATACATACATACACATCAATATACATAAAAATATCAAACATCACCACCACGAGTTTGCCTGCTAATCAAAAAATCACTTTTAAATCGGAATAAGTTAAGTGCCACCTTGTTTGTGGAAAATTTTGCGTAAGAATTTTCAATATCTATTTTAAGTCATCTGTAAACAGTGTTATACTCTGATTTATAATTTCCCGGACTAAAATGACAGCTGCGATCGACCTTTTTTTTATGTTGCAAGCTTGGAGCAACTCACCACTGTGTGTTGAATCTTATAGAATATGTATAGAAATTCTATAGGATTCAACTCACATAACTCACTTATATGAATAAAAAAAAGTTCAAACGCAGCTGTCATTTCGGTGCAGGTAATTAAAAATCAGAGTATAAATGTGTCGCTGTTTGTTTCTTCAAAGTATTTTCTTTTTGTCTAAAAAGCATATTAATATGTACCTAATATAGTTCAACGAGTCAGACAGCGTATTAGTCGTCTTAACATGTATAAAACAAAGTCCCTTTCCGCGTCTGTCTGTTTATCCGTCAATTCGTTATTAAAATATTTTTTTCATATTTTGAAAGCATGGTAATAATGGTATGTTATTTTACCGACCGATCTTTTAGTTCATTGGTCATAATAGGCAAAAACTCAAAATATCGAAATCTCCGAAAAGTGGACATAGCAGATTTTGGTTTAAAAACGACCTTACTTAGTTTAATATTCTGTATCAGATTTTCTGTTACGCCAACGTATCACTAAAAACACGAAAACCGTACGAGATGTCGCAAAATGGCGCGTTATTATCTGGGCTAATAAAAATTCAGCGCGCGAAAATCTCTCCCGCACGATTGGCCAACACTCCCTCGGGTCTCGCCGCCATTGGCTGTTTGCTTATTCCATTTTCAAATTAACTTTCGCTGTCTCCGACGCGTATTCCAGTTACCCGCGATTCTCAATTTATTTATAACATGCCACTGTTTTATTATGGCCTGGATAAGTGGAGATTTGATCACGAATCCTTTTGATATTTTAATTTTTAAATAGAAAATGGTTATGTTCTTACTATATTGTTATTGGTTTGTACTGAAATATCACCTTCGCCCTGTGAATACTCATTACTGTCATTAGTAGGTATGAAAATATATTACCTAAGTAGTGATTTATAAAAAAAATATTCCTATGTAAAAGTCGCTATATTATTGTTTTTGAAAAAAACATCTTATATTATATCTGGTAACATAATATTGTATCTAAAAATGCTTTTTTTAAATTGAATACATAAATGAAGTTTTTCTACCTATTATAATAATATTGCATAGACTAAGATTTTGGCGTATTTGTAACATGGCTTGCTACTGTTTATGTATATAATTAGTTTTAAACAATTTTTCATCTGAAATATAAGGTGATTATTAGTTGGTGTTGCAGTTACTTGTAAGAGATGATAGTCACTTACCATCATTTTTAAATGAGTCCAACTATTTAAAAAAGTATAATAAAAAATGTATTGAAGAAATTAATATGTAAGTAGGTAATTATGGCTTGCCTTTCTCTATTCGAACAAAAAAACTGTTGAATTACAAAAACTCTACGTTGTAAGAACATTATCCCCGTGAAAATAACAACACTGATTTACCTTAAGCCCTTCACATTACCAGCTAAATTGGAACCGGGCGTAATTCTACCTTTATAAGGGCTCAGGCGAATTGCGCCGCGCGGGTAATTTCGCCCGCCGAATCGGGTAATTCCCCAAATGGTGTGGCAGCACTGAACACAATTTCGGTTGATTTTGTCCTCTATTTGAAAAAAACGAGAGCTTACTGTGTATAATCGCATTGGTTAGGGAATGTTTAGATGTTTCTTTTGTTATTCTTTTATATTGTGTTGAGTCGATACAAGACGGTTCATTTTTGTGTTTCAATTGGGATGAAGCAACCAAAGTGAATCATGTAAACATAAAATTGAGTCATTCAATGTCATTTGTGGCGAATAAAGTCTACTGCCCGCCTATTGGCCGTCAATCTAGACTTTATGAGATTGTGACTTGACAACAAGCATTACAGAGTTATAGACGAAGAAATAAAGTCATGGCAAAAATGTATAATATAATTTAATCCTAAAACATCGAATTAGATTAATGTTTAATGAACTTTATTTAGCTTTATTTAATTTGAGAACTTGTTAATAACAGCTAGCATATAAAAGACATTTTTCAATTTTTTAAGAGTTGGGCGTCATGTAAAATTACACAAGCTTTATGATTTTTTCACATTTTTGTCGAAAATTTAAATAATTATCATATACATCAAAAATATTTACATGCTTGAACCAGATTTATGAGAAATCTTAATTTATCCAGAGTAATATTTCTTAGAAAAGCATACATTCAAAGTTACAACGTTCAAAACTATTTGGCGCTATCGTTATTAACACGCTACGGTTTGCTGCGTCCCGCTTCCATTGATTTAATATATTTTGTTTGCAATAAAATATATTTGCTTTGTGGGAGTCACGATAGCGGCATTATAAGAGTCTCTACATCGACCGTGTATGTTTTATCTCTGGAGGTACGTACGTAAGTGAGTTCAATAGTTAATCATATTTATGGTTTTGAATATTGAACTAAAGAGTAACGACGTTGACCAATAAATACCTATTAATAGCGAAACTTAATTTATAGAGATATGTTGCAGCATAAAATTTTAGTAAGTCATGACATTAAACTATAAAAATATTTTTGTTTCCTTTTATTGTGTCTTTGTCATATGAGTTTGCACTGTTTGCTACAACTCCATTAATTCTTCAAAAAGTAATTCTGTAACATACTTCTGTATAAAAGTTAGAAAAAAAGAACTTGAGATATAAATAGAATAAGAAATATAAAGATAATCGATTTTTAGCTAGACGTGTTGCTGGGGAGTTTCTTGCCGCTTCTTCTCCTTAACAGCAATAACACTAGGAACTAGAACTAGGAAGTAAAATTAAATTTTAACTTACATGTATGACCTTCAAAAAGTGTACTCCAGTGGAACTTATATTGAATAAAACTTTTGAATTTGAATTTGAAAACGAAAAACATGTTTATGAAATTGTAATTTCTATGCTGAGTTACAAAAAATCTATAATTTTGCTAAATTAACATAAAAAATATTATAAGATTTTAGAAAGATATTTAGTTAACGTCCATCTGATTTCAGGGTGGACCCAAAATGGGCATTGTCCTGTAATCTACACCATTCCATCTTCGGACTACAAGGCGCTCTTGTCTACGTCATCATTTCACGGTGGTTACGCCACCAGTGCGAATGAAACTTTCCGCATCTACGTTCTTTTACGTACGGCAGAGTTGTGGAATGCACTACCAGAGTCCATGTTTCCCGAAAAGTACATTCCGGGTATCTTCAAGTGTCGTGTGAATAGATACTATCTAGGTAAGCGTGTTCCATCTTCGACCGCATCATCGTCCGGCATTGGACGCGATCATGGTCAAACGCAAACCTATTTATTATAAAAAAAAACTATTATTATAATTATTTTTTATTGTCTGAAGCAGGCAAACAGGTACATGGGCAATTTGATGGAAGGTGGTTACTGTCGCCTATGAACGTGTGTAACACCGCAGGCGTTGCCAACGCGTTTCCGGCCTCTAAGAAATGTTGATATTAATAATGTAGTTTAATTAATGTGTAAAACTGTTAGTATTTTTTGGAACGAAGTTCTTTATCGCACCTTACTCGGCGGATGGGAGCTAGATGGGAAACAAGTGTTAACTACAATGAAAAATGCTGACCGCTGTATAGTGTACGCCTCTACGTCATCTGTGTATTCTGCGCGATACTACTGTACTTTGATGTGGGTTGTATACTGATCCCTATTAATATTATAAATGTGAAAGTAACTCTGTCTGTCTGTTACGGTTTTACGGAAAAGTACGGTACTGATTTTGGATGAAACTTGGTATATATGGATTTTGGATACTGAGGATGACTTTTGGACTTATGAGACTTTTAGATGGTCTCCGATGGCCTCCGATGGCCACCGATGGCCTTCAACGGCTTCCGATGGCCTTCGATGGTCTTCGAGAGTTTTGTTCCAACCAAGTTTCTGAAAGACACCTCATTAGTTTTTTTTTAAATAAAATTCAGTTAAAATCTACTTGTTAATGAACAAAAACTATTAGCAACCCCACAGTTGTAGCATAACTAACGAGCCATTCAATATAATAACAACAGGAGTGCTTTAAAGATGATAGCGATTGCAACAAAAGGCAACGAGTGGGGTATCGAAAGAGCACGCGACCGAACACAGTAGGTATAAGAAAGAATAGAGTAGGCGCGTGAAAACTAAACTAAAGAACTGGCTGTCGCTCGCGCCTGCCCTCGCGTAGAATTAAGCAAACTTTTATGTTGTTTTTCATCTCTTAGGGGTTAAATTTTAGGGTTTAAGCGCATCTATAGTATAGAAAGAACCCGCATGCAAATTTTCACGGTCCTAGCCCCAATAGTTTGGGCTGTGCATTGATGTGTCACAGAGGTCAAGTAATAATTAAATAAAGTATTATCATTATTTATTAACTGCACCACCGTATTAGTATATCATATATATCAGTATTAAAATTTTTGGTGCTTCTTCTGTATGCTTTGGTGTACAATAAAGAATTATCTATCTATCTCTATATATAGATAAAGATACTTTAATTGACAAACCAGACTACTAATCTTCATTTGAGCAAATTTTCAGGACATATTTCTGCTGTGCATATTTAGAATGTATTTTAACTGAATATTTGTGCGGCAATTGTGTTTTAAGATATTTGTCGATGTATCATGCTTGCCAAAACATTTAAAAATTGTATCAATATAATTTTGGGTCCGTCTCTAAGAGCTTAATAAACAGTTATAAAATGGTATGGCGTTAAGTTGTTCACATTTTTTGTGATGTGTTGTGAAATCTCTTGAGTAGCACTTGCTAGGTTTTGAAATTGTATCTACAGCTGATCTCTAACGTTACGTACTATTTTTTACACTTGTTCATAATAGTTGTACGAGGGTGATCTGTAAGATTCCATTTTGAAATAAATAAGTTTATTTTATTTCAAATTCTAATGCAAATGTAAATAAAGCCTTAGATAATGTCCTGTCTAATTGATACTTGACTCTACTAATTCTCCCACATTAGGGTATATTCACACGGGCGGCATATTCGTGCGTTTTATTTAATTAATGCCGGTAATGGGCGGCGCGTGGCCTGGCCCTTACCGCCCTATCGCTTACCTTCGTAAGTACATGTTACGAGTGGACGTAGAGTGGTTAGAGTTTGTATTATGTTTCTTTTGAAGTTGCATTTTTGATATTTTGTGAGAAAAAATTATAACTAGGACCATGGAACAATACTAGAAAGTGACAATCGCTTATGGCGGCCTTCGCTAAACCTATTTTTATTTCAGGATTTCATTAGATAACTTTGTAGTGAAATACAGACTACATTTTTCTGTAAGATTTTTTTTTATAATATATAGGTTCGCTTTGGACCGACATTACACCTGATGTCAGGTGAAAATGCAGTCGAAGATGGAACACGCTTACCTAGAAGATACCCTGTTCAAAATTATTTAAACTTAGCGTTTTTTTTTTTTAATGCACGAGTTCAGCAGACATGCAATGTAAAGCGGTTACCATCGCCTATGGACATTTGCAACACCAAAGGCGCTATAAATGCGCTGCTGCTCTCTAAAGGGAGACTGGAGCCTGGCCACTAATGCCGGAACACAACTCATGGTTGTTATGCGGCGTACTCTAGACCAGAGGTAGTAGACATCCAGACTAGCAAGTGCCCATCTCATTCTGGATTGTTTTTTCACCTCTTACGACAGGCTGCCCGGCCGCAGGAAATTGTATGTATTCTTTCTCCGTTCCTGCACGGATAAATTATCTACTGCAATGTTCTTTTTTTTACAAGCTTTTATTTAACTTGTAATGGATGTATGTAAGTTGGCGTGGAATCTTACAAGTTAAATTTGACCAACTTTCCGGTTTCCGATTGAGCTGAAGTTTTGCACTCATATGTATATCGCGCGACAATCCAATAATATGGTACTATGGAGCTGATCTGATGATGGAGTCGGAAGGTGGCCATAGGAACTCCAGTACTAAACAAGATAGACCCGTCGTGTTTGGGCTCGTTTTACTTGTCTTGGCTAGCACTCTGCTGCTACATGATATCCAGGATCTCAAAAGCTTGTATTAAAAACATTTTTAAAAAAGCTTTTTAACTTTAGGAGCGATCAAATTCCTCTACTTTTCCACTACTTTTGTGCTAGGCCTTCGTTTTTGTATTCAGATATAATTCTAGAAGTACTGTACAAAAGTTCCCAGTGCTTCAAACTCCTAATCCTTGGCACTCACTAGCTCTTAATATATTACTGTAACATGTGTCCACGTCCCTATTTTCTTTTGATCGGACGAAGTTGTGTAAAGTTATTTTTGTCTTATTGAGTATGCACTGTTTAATAAGTTCCATTAATTCTTTCAAAAGTAGGGTAGTTGACAGTGAAATTAACTGAGATACCTTGTATTATCTTACAAACCCCAGAAGCCACTTGATTTTGTATGAGGTTTGAAAATTATGACGTCATTTCTGTAACGAGTGAAATAGCGTATTAATTTAAATACTTTAAACAGTAATTACAATTATTTCTATCATGAAATTTTAAATTAATGATGAAGACATGGTATTTGAACGCCCGATCTTTTCTATGAACATTATTTCAGAATTTATTGTGATAGGTCTCAACTACCCCATTATATAACATACTTCTGTATTTATTTAAAAAAAAGAGCCAGAGATAATATGACGAAAAATATTTTTTATGTGTTGCTGGGGAGTTTGTCGCTTCTTCTAACACGTTGCGAAGCCGTGACATAGAATAAGAAATAATTTTAAAAAATATATATAACTTTTAAAAATTGTTCTCCAGTTGAACTTATTTTGAAAATAAAAAGTTTTGAATTTGAAAGCACTTCAAATATCTTCATCGCATTTTTTGTGCAATTCTTAATCTCCGTAATCCGAACAACAAAAACCCCATACAAACACCTTCCCTTAACTTTTAATCTCAGAGTGAACTAAGAAACACTTAAAATGCGAATTGTAGCGAATTCCGTTAATTGTAACAATAACATCGGTTTGACAAACACGGGTATTGAGTTACGATAATAATAGACAGCCAGAGTGTTTCTGGTAACACCGATGGGGAGATAATGAGTCCAGGGATTTGGTTGGATGGATGTCAAGTGGAGGACGCCTGGTTCCGTATATGTTAATATACATATTATAATAATGCACTGTTCTCATTTGAAATCCGAAAATTTTATTCAATATCGTATTTCCAAGTTAATTAATAATATTAACTGAAATAAATTAAATCTAAACTTATAAATTATGTACTAGATTACTGACAGTAGGAAGCGTACCCAGAACGCTGGCTGCATTGCCACGCTGTATAGCAATGCTAATTCTCTGGGCAAAATATGAGCCAGCCTTTTGATCACAGATAGAGTCAAAGAGTTTCCTGCAAATGTCTTTAAAGAAACTCTTTGCTGACAGACCCCACGAGCCTAATGCTTCAACCCCAAACGGCACAAATATGTAACCATTTCGTGAGGCTCCATATTTGTGCCGTTTGACGTCTTCCGCCAAATAGGTGACGTTGCCAACCGCTGTCTCGGTCGTTGGAAGATATGACGGCGTCAGTGTGTTACCACAAGTCGTATCCCACACTAGCGGCCGCCCCATCTTCCAACGGACGAGTGACATTCCGTCTGGTCTGCTGCCATCGTCGCGTACCAAGCCATTCGGTTCTAAAATAGCTGGTACGCTGACGCCGACAAGATTATGATAATAAATATATTAATAAAATTTAAGTTTTAACGGTTTTAAGTGAGGCTTTTTGATTTTTAATTTCGACGATACGGCCACTAGTAGTCTCTTTTTATTTTACCTTCCGCCCCTTTAAATCTATGCATATAATAAAATTGTAGAGGTCAAATTTCTGTACAATGAAAAAAAATGCTAAAAACCGAGTCAGGGGGATGTAGGAAGTGAAATAGAACTAACTTAGAATTTTTTTTAATTTTTTGTTATTCTGTCTGTCTGTTTGTACCGGATAATCTCCGAAACGACTAAACCGATTTAAATGAAATTTTGTATGGTGGTAGCTTATATCCCTGGTCAACATATAGGATACTTTTGATCCCGAAAAATTAAAGAGTTCCCGTGGGATAGTTAAAAAACCGCACCACGCGTACGAAGTCGCGGGCATCAGCTAGTACTATATAAAATTATTAGAGCTAGGCATGTTGCTGCAGAGTTTCTTGCGTCATGTCTTCTCTTCAAGCCGTAACTACATGTTGCGAAGCGGTGATAAATTAGACTAGGCTCCCATAGAGTAAATAATAACTATGTGTTGCGCGAAATCGCTAATTATTAAAGTTAAAAATCAGAATACTATTATATTTACTTAGTGATTTCATATCAAATAGGCAAGTTCGCGATTCTCGAGCTTAGCGAATGATCGAGAAAGATATGATGATTATTTACGAAGTGGCGCAATTATGATGCGTGCCTCCTGCTTCCATCTCACCTGTTCCATCTCTATCATCACATTCCCCAATTCTATCCCCTATTACGCATACCTCCTTTTCCATACTCTATCACATTTTATAGGCTAACAACGCATTGCCTTTGCCTCGGGTGTTGCAAATGTCTGTCTATAGGCGAATAGTAATCACTTTTCATTACGTGGGTGGGCTCTCTGCTTCGCAATAAAAAAAATATATTATCTATAATATTATAAAATTTTAAACATGCCGTGTCTGTACATTGAAGCTTAAAAAATGACTGGAATATTACTATAAGTATAAACGATGGAGAACACGATGCAATTTTTTTGGATATTTGTCTGTTTGTTCGGGATTCATGTAAAAACTACCTGGCCAATTTCGATACGGTTTTCGCTAATTGACAGCAATTATTAAACTTAAGTTCTGCGCTACTTTTTATCCTTGGAATCCCGCGGGAAAAATTCTCGGAATTATTTAAAATGACCAGATTAAAAAAAATCGAATTGATTGATTGGATTTAAATTTTTTAAATGATCGATAGCTAATTAAATGTAATAAAATGTGTGATATTTTTTATCCCAGTATTCCCGCGGGAATTTTCCCGGCAGCGGTTTGTAGTTGTTCAGGTGCATAAAAATTAGCTTATTCCGACACAGTTTTCACTAAACCTTTTGTACTTTGTGTACCGGGAATCCCGCGGGAATTTCAAGTCAAGCGTGGACGAAGTTGCGGGCATATTCTATTAATATATAATAACAGCCCATAAACGTCCAACTGCTGGACTCCTGAGTCCGTTTTGTCCGTTCCCTAACAGCGGGAGGCAGGCCTCCCACTATTAACAATATACCCGCCACGCTTGTCTAAGGCGGCTTGGCAGGTTTGACACATCGAATATCTCGATTTGCATATGAAAAAATATTGCGGAACTCTAATATGACACAATGTGTCATTGTACTCATGCTTAAGACGTATTGATTATACGCGTGCGATAGACCGTACGCAATGTTACGTAACTTGATGCGAAAAAACGCTCTTGTATTGCAAATTGTATTTTTTTTTGCCTTCTTTATTTCGTGTGTATTTTTTTTATAATAAACTAAGAGTTTGTACATTATAAAAAAATATGTACAAGTCGTATCTTCTTTATCTTATACTAATATACCTATATAAAGCTGAAGAGTTTGTTTGCTTGAACGCGCTAATCTCAGGAACTACTGGTCTGATTTGAAAAATTATTTCAGTGTTAGATAGCCCATTTATTGCGAACCACCTTTTTTAAAGTCGGTTAAAAAGTAACCAAAAATTATTTCGCGAGTTTTCACTTATAAATATTTAAAAAGATAGAGTGGCAATCAGTCTGTACAACGGGGGGTGCTCTGATGAGCTTTTTGATTTGGTACCTACGTCACCATTCTCTCATCGCACCACTCGCCGGCGATTGGGAGTTCATCCACACTTCCTAGACGCTTGGAAGTCCTCCACGGTACATGGCGGACGCTCCGTCATACCATGTGTCCAAGTTATGGAATGAACTCCCTCCCTCCCGCGGTTTTCCCAGAGCGCTACAATATAGGGCTCTTCAAAAAGGACGTGGACTTAAAGTCTCAACGAGGCACGCAACGCATCGGCTCCCTTGGTGTTGCAGATGTCCATGAGCGACGGTAGCCACCTACTACAGGTGGTCCGTTTGCCAGTTTGCCTGCAAGCAAACATAAAACAAAAAAAAGGGAAACTAACTTTAGAGACGATAGTGTCCGGTAATTCTGACGATCTCGTATGCTATTACTATATAGTAGGATCTGTATGATAATTGAACCAACTAGTGTAGAGTTCGACAGATGACATAGCGATTTTGTAGTCAAAAATTTAATAAAAATACTCTAAACATCGCCTCGCTACTGACCACATTTTTTTGTATAAAATCTTAACAATGTTACTTAAGCAGTTTTATCGTATTAAAATCACACTTGAAAGAGCTTTTATGTGAAGATTATTACAATAGCCGTTTTGCACAATAGTAAGGCTCACAATTCAGAGGGATGAAGGTCGGACCCATAGAGCAAGTAATCAGTACGTATTCACGTGGCAGTGGCAGCCAAGTCTCACATCAATGATATGGGTTCAGTCTAACGACGTAGGACAAGGTACGGTTCTTTAGTCTTTAGAGATAGTTTTTTTGAGATACTCTAGATAGACATATTAGCAATAACGGGAACCTTATACATAAAGACGTCATATCAATCCATCTGTCTTTGTATCTCACAGTTGTTTTTCCCCAGAAACTATTTGGTCAAATTCGTGGCTACCCGCACACAGAGTATTATTGCTAATAATTTAGTTAGCCATAATATAATATATATATATATAAAAATTCCCTATCACGGTGTTTGACCGCCATGAACTCCGAGACTACTCAATTGCTGGATTTGTTCAAAATTAGGACATAGGATAGGTTTTATTTTAATTTTTTTTATTGCAATTTTTGTTAAACCGAAAGGTCGGTAAGTTTGAGTTCTGCTGTCAAGTAAATTACATAAGCATCAAATAGATGGCGCCATACTTTAAGTCCCACCTTTTCTTTGATTAAAAGTATACACACCATAATCAATATATGACTGCCGATTTTGATGAGATTGTTTGTGTATATTTGAATGGGTCTGCGGATGGTTTAGATTTACAACTGGAACCGGTAAGAGGCACTAGAATCGGATCCTAGATTTTAATTTTAGCAGGGCAGAACAACGTCTGCAGGGACCGCTAGTGATATCATAAAATTCTAAAAATACCGTGTCTGTACATTTAAGCTATTAAAAAAAAAACAACTGGAATAGACTATATAAATAATGGAGAACACAATAATAAAACTACGTTTTTGTTTTAAGCGCAGTAATTTATTTGATTTTTGTTATTCCGACGTTTCGGCCACTTTTCAGTGGCCGTGATCACGGAAGACAAAGATGTCCAGTGTCAACGAGTACCGTTAAAGTTTTATTTAGCCTACCGCCAACTTGTTCATTTTAATTTTGTTTATGGTTATTATTTACTCTATGGGAGCCTAATCTAATTTACCACCGCTTCGCAACATGTTATGGCTTGAAGAGAAAAAGCGGCGCAAGAAACTCTTCAGCAAACATGCCTAGCCCTAATAATTTTATATAATATTAAAATGGGTGGAAGGAAAAATAAAAGAAATTATCAGTCAAGCTGGTTTGTGTTCCGGTGCACGCAGAAAGAGCTCACAGTGTCCTGAGCAGTCTGGCAGTTGGTTTTTGCTGGGTTTGGATCTTGATAGTTGTGATGATCGGATCCTAAACCGGTGGTTCTTGCCAACCATCTTCTCTATTGAAATTTGGGTGTTTTTTGATTTCAATAGCCTCACGCATCATTCTAGGTATGAAACGACTCTTTTGCGGGGATTTGTGGTTTATCGAATCTGATGTAGTGGTTGGGTTTATGCAGCGTGTGTTCACTGATCGCAGACTTCGTAGACCTTGTGTGTTTCATGACAGCAATGTGTTCTTTTACCCGTGTTTTTATGCTCCTCTTTGTTTGCCCAATGTATATGATAATTCACACTCACAATCGAGCTTGTAGACACCTGCATCCTGGAGTGGGATATTGCATTTCTCAGGTCTCGAAAAATTGGGTTATATTTTTATGCGGCTTGAAATATGTTTTGATTGAAGCCTGAGAATGTGCTCAATTCTGTCTTTGACCTCCTTGATGTAGGGTAGGGTAGCAGGTCACCGCTCAACTGAAGGTGGTTTAGGGCCTTTGTGACGTTGGTGTGGAGTCTTCAGTTGATTGCGTTGTAGAACTCTCTTGACATGCTGAAGTTCTCCAGCCACGTGGTTTTCGTCACAGATTTTATGTGCTCTCTGATACAAAGATTTGCCCACGGTGGATAACTGACTAGGATGGTGGTGAGACGAACCATTAAGGTATTTATCTGTATGGGTAGGTTTCCTATACACCGTATGGCTAAGAGTATTGTCAGGGTTCCTTAGGATGAGTACATGTTACAGTTTTTGGTTCAGTAGGGTCTAATCTAACTAAATCTAAAAGTTTTAAAACAAAATAAATTCTAAAATGCCTTTTGCAACAAAAAATATACTTAGGTCCAAATGTCCCTTACGATAAAATGGCGGTTAAGGCTCGATATGAAAGTATATACGGTACGTATTAATATAGAAAAATCAATTTTGAAACTTTTGTCTGTCTGTCTGTTTGTTCTGGCTAATCTCTGAAACGGCTTGACCGATTTTGACGGGACTTTCACTGGCAGATAGGTGACGTTATAACGGATAACTTAGGCTAATTTTAAAATTAGGGTTCCGCGAAAAAAAATCCACGCGGATGATGTCGCGGGCATAGCTAGTTAGAAAATAAACTAGATCCAAAACACAAATCCAATCTTTTTAAAACCGCCATAGCGTTACATTGTATGTCGAATAAATTCACAAGTACCTCACAATAAGTACTTAAGACTCTTTGGCGGTAGCCATTGAGCATTGTGAAGTACACACAATAGACATAAGTGTTACATGAATCACTTTGTCCGTGTGTCCGTTTAATCTTTAGCTTTTGTAGGTAATCTTATTGATGTAAGAGTTTTTTGTAAGTGGTTTCACGTATATCTATTATAGAGTTGGGATAAGTCCAAGGCGTAATTTAAACATTCGTATATTTTATACAATTTTAGTTTTGTTATTTTCAGTGGCGTACTTACGAGTATATCATCTGAGGCCCGTGGCAATTTCATCGGATGGGAAGCTCCAAAGAATTGCAGTTACAGTAAAGGAAACATAACTTGTATTGTATTCTACCTACAATCCAGTGGCGTAGCTTGCCTGAGACCCGCCCTGTATCAAAATGTATTGCGGGGCCCAAAGGAAGAGTAAAGTGAATAAAAGAAACAAAAAATGCTCGAATCGAATTAAAATCATTATATATTGATTAGAAATTATTACTTATAACTTAGTGCTCTTAGAAGCTAAGTTAGACAACCAATTAAAATCTAAGATACGTTTTTCTCGCCTCTTTTTCGGCAAACTTATTTATGAAATCATTCATAGCTGAAGACGATTTCAGTTTTTCTAGACTTTCTGCCTCTATAGACAATAATGAGAAATCTGATAGCAGTTTCTGTTGGTCCAGCAGTTATTTTCAAAAATGTTATTAATCTATAAAAGATTGTGGATAACATTATAAGAATTTTTGCTTGCACACTTTCGGGGCCCGCTATAGCTTGGGGGGCCCGTAGCATTGATACGGCTGATACGGCGGTAGCTACGTCCCTGCTTTAATTCTCGAAGAGTAATACGCCCAGGTCATCTAAGTCAAGGGGAGTTCTCAGGAGCTACGTTACCTCGCTGGATCGCCATACTGATCCGTTCTCCGTGGTAGAAACCTGTCCTCTGATCACCCAAAGAGTCAATGAATCGTTTTGATATATCATGATGATCTGAAGGGAACTTCCCGCCGCGGTTTGCCCCTTACGGTATAATATAGGTTTTTTTAAGAACGGCATTATAAAATTTCTTAGAGGTCGGCAACGTGTTGACGATACCTCTGGTGTTGTAAACGTCCATAGGTGACGGTAACCGCTTTCAGTCAGGTGGGACGTCTGCCTGGTTGCCTACTTCAGGCAATAAAAAAATGTAGATGCTCATGGCCTCAGGACCCCACGGTCCGGTTTCATCAACAAACGGTACAAACATATATAATTCTCACCGAGGGTAGGGTTAAATTTAATACAAAATTAATACACCTATCGTTATTTTACCAGATTTGATCAATAAGATTCTGAAATAATAGAATAGGTATAATGAATATAATGAAATTATACATATAATACTCTTACGAGTGCGGGACTCGAATTAAAATACCGTTGGAATTATTATAGAGTTTATTAGAACTATACAAACAAGTATAACATAGGTACAAATATAACCGAACACAAAAGACCCAAACATAATACAGAAGGTCGTAATTCAAGAAAACGTGCAAAGTCCGTCACTATTAAAATCCCGCTTGTACACACGTCACGCCTTGATCGTGGTTCTCGCTCGACTGCCCTCTCTCTCCATCAGACCATCGTTTTATACTGCACAAATGCAAATATGCTCGCCCGGCAACGTGGACCGAATTTCCTAGAATCAGCTTGTGCTTTATAATCCATGACACCTGGCTAATGTCCTCCAAGCGGCCGTAAACGAGAACAATAGGCTGTTCTTCACAATACTAGAAACGTATGCCAATAAATAAGTAAAGATAAGACAATCATAAAAGAATTACAATTAGTTCAAATGCCGACAGGTAATAAAATGTGTTTTACAGATATGCAGGTCGATTTTGTTTTCGTCGGAACCTAAGTTGTAACAATACTTTAGGAAGGTGGTGAAGCATTTGCTCATTTGCATATCTCCCCTGGGCCTATTCTGCTATTACAATTTTGTCGGAATAGTCGATCTCTGAAGTCATAATAGCACTACAATGCCATTGTCACCAAAAAATTGCTTTTGTATACAAAAGCAACTATTATAGTGCCACTATGACCTCAGGGTAGAACCATTCTGACATGATTGTAAACAAAATTAAAACTAAATAATTAAAAGTTGGCGGTAGGTTAAACAAAACTTTAACAATACTCGTTGACACTTGACATCTTTGTCTTCCGTGATCACGGCCACTGAAAAGTGGCCGAAACATCGGAATAACCAAAATCAAATAAATTACCGCGCTTAAAACCGTTAAAACGTAGTTTTTTATGTATACAAGTCGCGAAAACTTAAGAAAATATCCATGATATTACCTATAATCCTTTAATATTATACTGAAGCATAGAGTACTGAGTCTAGGTCACCTATGGGTAAATTGTCCAGAAAGCTGGCTACGTTACCTCGCTAGATCGATACGATCGCTACCTTGTCCGAGACAGGCAACAACTGTCTGATCCCCTGATGATGGCGGTTGTATAATTTTAATAATTAGAAAGCAAACAGTATAACCACTTTTCAATTTTCAACAAACTGCAAGAGTGTCGCTTACGCTGGTACGGCCACGTTTCAGGGAGACCGGCTGTGGGGATGTGGGGAACAAATGTCTAGCCATGCCGCCTCCGCCGGGTCCCGGGCGCAGGGAAGGCCCAAGAAATGATGGCTTGACATTGTTTAGAATGACATCTGTACCAATGGTCTCAAAACGGGGGATGATGAAGACCGCGCGAAGTGGAGTAGAAAAAGTAGGAAAGCGGACCCTAGGCGTCAGAGTTAACGCTCGGATGATGGTGATGATGATAATGTAAAAGTATAACCACTTTTCATAAAGTCGGTTAAACTACGTTATTTTAAAAATGTTCTCAAACATAATTTGCTCAGAGGTATCTTATTAAAAGTGCTCTTACTTAACTTGAGAACGAAGTTTTTCGTTCTCCTCAGCTCCATCGGGGATATGATACGGCGGAATCGCTTTAGCCTACGATTCCAAACTTTTGCCGAGTGGTTGAATATCCATTAAAATTGTGTGAGAAAAAATATTATTTTCAGCAATAGAATGTATTTATTCAGAACAAAAAGAGTGTCATTCCTTGAATAACTATATACACAATAATAGTCCATAAACGTCCCACAGCTGGGCGTGGGCCTCCCATTTATAATGGAATGGATAGCAAACCTGCCAGGCTTGTCCAAGGCGGATCGGCAGGTTTGACTCATCGGTTATATCCATGTGCAGGTTTAATCACGGTATTTTTTTTAACGTTATTAGCACGTGGTAATTGTAACAATATTAATATGCACATTAGGTCTGAAAACTGCCCAATTGTTGAATGCTTTTCGGTCAGAATTCGAACACGTACCCTTTGAGATTGGGACGTGAGTGGAGTGCGTTAACCACTAAGCTACTGCACAAATATAAATATTTTTGAAAATTTATTGTAAAGAGCATACCAGAAAAAGGCACATATCATTCGTTAGGTACTAAATAAAATTACCTAAAATTACAAGTATATGATATGTGATATGCAGGGCGCAGCGAGGCAGACGAAATTGGGGAGAGGGGCGGCGCGTGTCTAGGCGTGCGCCTGCACTGTGACGCATTATACCACCCAACAACGTCCGCAATCTAGGCAAGCCAAAGTGCGCCATTTCTTACCAAAACCAGGGAAGTGCTACAATTACTATTTACAGCAAAACGAAAGGCTAACTCTATTTTATACATGGTAGAGCCATGCTGGAATCGTGATCTTGGTTACAGCTGTTTGGGCTAGTTCGATTGGTGTGATATTATGCTCTCACAGAGTATCGGTGTGAAACGATTAGCTGTTGTAGAAGGCCTGGCTTCAGCACCTTTTTACCTATGGAGGGTAGAGATAAGGAGAATCATCTCTGTATATGAAGAAGTGTCCATCGAAATGCATTAAATTAGGTTGGCGCTACATTAGCATCTCGGTGAATTTTAAAGAAGAGCCCCAGAAGTTATAAGAGTAGTGTTATAGAGCATTATAAAATATTTTAGTTTTATAAAATTAAATATTCTTCTACGTTCATACCACACCAATTGCCTACGATAGCGCCATTTCGGAGGGTTTTTGAACTATTATTTACTTGTTTATAGCTGGACACTTTTTCAACTTTCCACTCATATGAGACGGTTCTCCTTACCTTTTACACTCCATATTTTTGCCGTTCATGGAAATGTCCCTATCAAATGTCATGCGACGACAGCGCCCTGTGACGTTTCGTGACGGATGCTTTACGTCCCCCTCTCTTCTCTCTTCTACCTGCTCCTATCCCATTCCAGTCCCATATCTCCTGTCTAATCCCTGTATCTCTTCTCTTACCCCATCCTCTAAATCCCATCCTAAAGACTGAAAATGCGTTTGCTTCACCCTGATATTGCTGTTGAAGCCACTGTAACCACTTTCTTATTCTAGGCCATCTGCCTGTTTGCCAGATTCGAATTAAAAATTAAAATATCTAAAATTTTGTCCCAATTCCAACTAAACGTACAAACATTCATTAAAATTATATTCCACAGAATTCCAGTGTTGACAGCGTGAAGTGCAGTGTTGCCGGTTGCCAGTTAGCAAATAAGCCTCGTCGCCCGGAGCCTATTGCCGTCCGGTTTGAGCCGGCTTCGGCTAATTTCCCCTTCCGCGCCGTCCTCCTCACTTCCGTTTCCGAAATGCTCTATGATTCGAATAAAGAATATGAATTTGAAAAGATTGTCTCTGGTATTTGAAATTTGTGATAATTTATTCTAGCTATGTATTTTAATAATGTGTATACCAAGGTTTGAAAACCGGTTAAAAATATTTTCGGTTTTGTTCTAACTTCAACCTTAATCAAACAGTATTTCGTTAAAAAAAAGTTCGTTACGTAGGTTTTGTGGAATAAACCGATTTCGAATGATTTCGAACGGCGTTTGCCGCATACTTTCGAAGCGCAACCATGTGGCACACCAAATGTTCAGTTGCATAAATGTTGAGCGAGATAGAATGATACTTCCTCTTCTCGCGGAGTAAACCGGTTATTTCAGGTTTATATAATGCTCTTTTTAAGGCTTACACTCCCAACCAAGTAGTTGACTAAAACCGGTTAATTTTAAACCAATTCCAAGCCTTGGTGTGTAAAAATCTAGGAGGCTATAGCGCTTTGTAAGACGATAAAAAAGTCTCAGTTGGATTGAATGCCATTTATTTTATTATCTTTTTATAAAAGCATTTGTGACTAGTGATGTCTTCGGTATACTTATCAAGGCACAGTGTTAAGGCAAAACTTCTCATTTGTAACAACAGTCCTCTCCCCAGACGAAAAGTAATTAAAACAACACAAAACTCATCGTGAAAGCGTCTCATGTATTTTACTTCGGCGTAGTTAAGTGTGCGGGACCAGATTAAATACCGCACTCAGAATCTGTTGCGCTAATTGTGCTTTGAACTTTATATTTCAACACTAAAGATCATAGTTTATTAGAGCCACACCATACCTGACCACTAGCGGATGGCTTTGCTATCATGCGCGGACGGCGAATGTACCACTACCACTCAGTGACAACCTACTGCTCAGTGTGATTCATGTATAAATCCAATATGAATCCTCAACAGACTACTCGGCAATTCGTGGACCAGGCTAGGTTCACTGGTTGACAACGCGACGTCTATCCTTGTGGATTGTGTAGAGTGGATAAAAATTTATCTCCAGAAGGTTGTTTGTCAGGAATCGCTACTAGCGATAAGACCGCCGACTGTATTTATTAGTAAAAATGTTGTTATTACTGATGTATACTGCTTTCTTGTGTACAATAAATAACATTTTATTCTATTTCTTTCTATAGAACTCACAAATAGTTGACTTCCGACACATGTGCATTGTAAATTAATGGTTCTGTTTTTTTATTGCATAAGTTCAGCAGACAGGCAGATAGCCCATCTGATGCAAAGCGTTTACCATTGCCTATGGACACTTGTAACACCAAAGGTGCTACAAATGCGCGGCTGCTCTCTTAAGGGAGACTGGAACCTGCCCACTGATGCTGGAGACAACACAAGGTTGTTGTGGCGGCATACTCTAGACTCTAGGCAAATATCCTACCATATCCACCTGGCTGTGGGTTATTTTGTTGTCTTCTATTCTTTCTCTATTCCTGCACGGATAAAAGTTCTGCAGATGATAGTTTTATTTTTGTCTCCTTGGGTTTTTAATTATTATATTATTTATATCAAACTCGTACTAATACGTTAATATTGTCACAAACATAAACTTGGCCATAACTATATCAAATAAATGTACAAGTTTGTATGAGTGTAAGTAATTAGCAAGTCTCTCTCTGGTAACAACTTTATTTATTTCGGCGAGTCGCCTTCATTTAAGAGATCTCTATACCTAGACTAAAAATCTTGATACTTTATTTTACTTTCAGGAGTTTTAACCTTGTGCTGCTTTTGATAATGGAATAATAATACTAGAAATAACAATCACTTAGTGAAAACGTAATGCCGATATTGGACGAATCAATCAAATGTAATCAATTTGGTTGAAAGGCAAAAAAATTAAGGGACACGACAATTTATAGCATATAAATTGAAAAAGGCTCCTAAATCCCACGTGACTAGATGGTACTACGGGTTACTCGGTTTTACCTAGTCTTGTTTTTTAAAACTTATTTTTAGACCAAATCCGTCAAAGACTTAATGTTCGATCGGTTGCGTTGTTCGATTTTTACCAAAAATATATTTGAATAATAAGTCTTTTTCTAGTCAAAAACTTATTGGTCATAGTTAATGTATATTAAGTTTACATTTGAAAAGTTGTTACCAAATTTTTTACTTAATACAATTAATTATCTGTAGTGCATTTTGTAAATTAATAATTGAACAAAAAATAATTAATTTACTTTTTCTCAACAAGACTACGCTTTTTGTCTTTGGAGTGTACAAAATACAACACTTTAAGGCTGCAGCCGATCTTGGAAGCAACTATTCAAGTAGAAAAAAAAAATGACAAAGTTACTAATAATCATCTTATTATTTAAGAAAGAAAGAAAGAAAGAAAAAAACTTTATTCGAAGAAATAGCGACGTAATTACATTCGTTATACATTATTATACACAGAGCATATTTTGAGAATTTTATGTATTAAAACATTGTTCTTGCTCTATTTTATCTTGATTATTATATAAAATTACGGCTAAATATAAAAGATAGTATTAAGATTTCTTATTCGCCGTATAAGCGTTTATTCATGCTCTTAAAGAAGAAATATCTCAAAGGTGTAGCCAAGTTACAATATGCGGTACAGTCGGAGCAAAAATAATTTAATGGTTTTCCGTTTTCTTCCACACAAAATATTATGTTGTAATGGTAGCGAATATATCGCCATTATGCTGAAATATCGAGTCTCAAGCCCATTAGAGGGTCATTTTTGGGTTGTTATTATATTATTAAGATATATTAGCAAACAGCGGTGCTTTGGTTGGCCTCGTGAAGTTTTCTAACTAGTAACATTCCAGTTGATATCACATATGTCTTATTGGTTTTATAATTTTCGACTGATGGCGTTAGGGATACAATAAAATTCTAATTAATAAAAAATGTTACATCTACAATTTTTTTAATGTGTATAAAATAAT
Organism: Dendrolimus houi; assembly: GCA_039645545.1. Taxonomy (NCBI): domain Eukaryota; kingdom Metazoa; phylum Arthropoda; class Insecta; order Lepidoptera; family Lasiocampidae; genus Dendrolimus; species Dendrolimus houi. The sequence continues at coordinate 11,330,083 of CM077139.1, forward strand.
ATTTTTATGATAGATAACACATCTAGAAATTAATTGAAATCACTATGTCAAAGCCCAAATCTGAAAATATAATAGTTTCTCAATAAAGTGTACCACAAAAATGCATAGAGTGTGGAATAGTGTAAGGGCTCGCTTCGCTCCTTTGATTAATGTGTGATAACTTCTTGCTTTTAAAGTCTAGATAGCCAATCTAATATTACAATATACTTGTAAATGGTATCGATGGTATACTTGTAAATGGTATCGGCTAATGCGGAGCAGCTGATCCCGAAAATGAAACTTTACCGAGTTTGTGTCTGCCTGTCTGATAGAGCATCAAGTGAAAACTATTAAACAGATTGAAATGAAACTCGATAAAGAGTTAGCTTGTATCCCGGGTCAACACTTAGGGAACTTTTTATCCCGATAAATGACGTTGGTTTCAAAAAGATGACGCTGCGGTCACGTTTTCTAGAGCCATCGTGGTAATTCACTAACGAATACGTCGTTATCGTGCCATTCGTTGGCGTTTTCAGTTGTTAATAAGTTTTTTTTATATTTAGTAACGAAGATATCAGCTGTGACACTCAGACAAACATCGGAATAAGACCATAAGGGATCATTTTAACCATTGGTTATATTTTTTTATTATGTCAAGCGTAAAAACAGGCAACCGGCTCACTTGATAGAGAGTGGTTACCGTCGCCTATGGGCATTCCCAATATTAAGGGTATTGCCAACGTGTTGTCCACCTCTAAGAAATGTAATAAAGTCTTTCTTAAAGAACCTCATGTCATAGCGTATAGGGAAAACCGCGGCGGGAAGTTCTTTTCAGATCATTTTTGTTGCGGAATAAACGTTCTAGAGAACCGTTGGGTAGTTGAGATTGAGCTTAAGGCAAAGGGGGTGAAAATTCCGCTGATGGCAGGCGATGCGATTGTAAAAATGAGGCGTTGACGCCAGACCAAACAATTCTTCGGAACACTCTCCGTTGTACATTCAGTAGACTACGTAGGTTATCGGAAACCTAAAGGTTAAATAAGTATTTTTCTAAAAAATATAAAAAATGAATATTCAATAACATTTTTGTATACAAGATTACTCAAGTACCTACATCCTTTAAGATGTTGTCTCCCGCAAATTCGGGCGGGTGTTGCTTAACATTTAAATGTTGGATCATATCTTCCCCCTTTAGTAGGGAGGCCCTCCCCCTCCACGAACCAGCCTAATACGGATACAGCTTGGATTAATATCATCAGGAATATTAGATTTTATCATAGAAGAATATGCTATAAAAAAGTAATTTTAGATGATTATTTAAAATATCATTTTGAGGCGTGAAAAGTGCTCCTAAATAATTTCTGTTTTGGTAAACAGACACACGACCCAGCTCATGGAAAGTGGTTCCCTTCACCTATACACTTTTTTTTTAATATCGCCATCCTCCGCCACTGTAAAGGGCAGAGCTCTTTTTATTTTTATTTCTTTTTTTTCCCTGCAGGGACGGAAAAGAATACAATTTCCTGGGGCCGGGCGGCCTGTCGTAAGAGGCGACAAAACAACCCACAGTGAGGTGGTAGGGCATTTGCCCGCCTGGATGGCTACCATCTCTGGTCTAAAGTATGTCGCCACAACAACCTTGAGTTGTGTTCCGGCATTAGTGGCCAGATTCCAGTCTCCCTTAAGAGAGCAGCAACGCATTTGTAGCACCTTTGGTGTTGCAAATGTTCATAAGTAATGGTAACCGCTTTCCATCAAGTGGACCGTCTGCCTGTCTGCTGAACTCCTGCAATAAAAAAATAAACAAAAAATAAAATATTTTTCCTTTTATGCCCTGTAGATGTTTGCAAAACCATTGGCAAGGTCAACATGGAATGATGAGATAGAAGGATCACGCACGAGGAATGGGACAGACGGGATAGGATATGAGATTGAAATAAGATGGGGAAAAATGGGCAATCGGAACTGTCACTCATCGCACGAAACAAGATTAAGCTCATCGATACGATTACTTCAAGTAAAAATAAGTTGGACAAAACAATATGTAGTAGATCACTGTCAGCAGGACACGTGCTTAATTAAGCGACATTTTGTGACGTTCTAAACATATGAGTTTTTTTTATAAAAATGTCTCGGAGAAATATGAAGATTTTAATTGAAATTAATTTTATTTATTTATTTACGTTAAATGTAATCGATTTCTTTTTTAAGTTATTTATTGCATTATTATAGTTATTTGTGTTTTATATATAAGTTTTTATGTAAGTAAGATAGGTCATTTTATTTTCAAAATGTTCAATATTGGTTAAAATAGTAACAGTTGTAAGTTATTGCTTATTTTTCATAAAGAGTTATCTGTTTGTGTTATAAATCTTATTTGTATAGTAATGTATAGTGAATTATATGCATTTTCGATCTGCCATAAGAACTTACACGTTTCGCGACAAAGACCGACAATTTGGTTGAGGTTTTCTCTTGGCACTTATTCTAATACTTGAATATTTGACAATTGACACTGACTAGATACACAAATCGCATAGAGTTATTGCTACATAAAAAAGCAAAAACTTTTATTTAAAAAGTCATAATAAGTCATTATATATCCCTACATAGATATTATCAAGATTGTTTTCCGAGTAGGTAGGCAGAGACGATGGATATCCACTTGCGACGATCCTGACAAGCAACTTCATCTTCATCTATTTCATTAATCTCTACATACATGTACGTTGATTGGAAATGCTTTTTATCTGACTTTTCTTTAACGCTACTGCTATTTGATTATCATGGTGTGTAAGTCACGGTCTAATGGCACCAACTTTACTATTCACATTGCTGTCATATATTTGTATTGTAATTCTATTTTCATCCGTTCTATTTACATGCCCGAAACTCTTTAATATACCGTTTTCAACTCTTGTTATTATATCTTCTTTCAATCCACAACGTTCCCTTATCTCACTAATCCTTATCATATCATTCAACCTTACCTGATATATACTTCTCAAAGTTCTCATTTCACCTGCGTTTAGCCTTCTTTCAGTAGTAGGTAATATCCCTTTTTAAATTCTTGTTATTATATCATCTTTCAATCCACAACGTTCCTGTATCTCACTGTTCATTATCATATCATTCAACCCTACCTCACATTAACTCCTCAAAGTTCTCATTTCACCTGCGTTTTTCTTACTTTCTGCGTTTATCCTAAAGTCGTATCCATATAATTCCAATCATAGTATTCGTTCTGAAAGCGTCTTAAGAAAATACATTCGTCAGTAAAATTTAAGTAATAAGGAAGGGCGTTAATTAGACGACCACATTTAATTAGTATTAGGTTGAATTTGATACCGACCAAAGATACAGCTTGCTAAATACAACATTTTACAAATTGTTTATATCCGTTGCTCTGTAAAGGGGTTTTTAAGATTATTAACTTAAGAGATTATTTAATTATTTATATCATCCAATTCTATTATTAAAAGGAATTACATCCCCTGTAAACAAAACGTTGTCAGCACAGCGTTTTGCTGTAGATTTTTGTTCTTTCTAGGGAGTTACCTATATAATAAAATCAACAAGCTGATTGATTTATTTTCTTTGACTAAAGCTAAATGTAAGAAAACTCTCACCGAATGGCTTTTGAAACTCGACTATGACTCCACTGAAGCACTATTAGTCCTAATTACTTAAATATTTCCCTTTTCATTGTTTTTATTATCATCTTGTATTATAGTATTTTATATGTTCACTCATTCATTTATCTCTATGTAACTCTCATAGTATAATCTAATCAAATCCTCTCATTTCAAATCACATAAACTCACACAGACACATTCACACACATTTACGTACAATATATACATAAGTACATATAAATACACAATAACACACTGCACAACGATCTACACTCAATACATTGTATTTCTTTTATAATCGAATAACTAGTTGTAAGTATATATACCTACATTTTTCCACGGGAGAGAGAGGCTGGTGATCAGTCACACAGGATTTTTCCTTTTACTGACACCAGGCTCTCACCAATTGTTAGTAATTTAAAACCTTTTTTTAGCAATTACTTATGTCATGTTATATTGTGAGAGCAAATAAATAAATATTATTATTATTATTATTAAAATTAAATGGGATTTTATAGGGTTTTTCTTATTTAGCTACGTAATTCTAAAAATATCAATTTTTTAAACCAATACTGAATGAAGATTTCATAGCATGTATTTGATGAAAATGAACAATATAGTAATATTATTCCAATTCGGATATTAGTTCTGAAAGCGTCTTAAAAATATATTCGCAAGTGTTGGCGCGGGCGGGAGCATGGATAAGAGAGAAGGAAAGGACTTACAGGATAGGTCGCCGCACCAGACATGCTACGACCGTTGCGGGTTTCGCAACGGCAGGCATGTCTTCCTCGTGATCCTTTCTTCACGCCTTGTGGTTCCTTCGACGAGTGGACCAGTAGTACGATACAGGGGCTACCTCCCAGCACGCGGGTTAATATAATGGGGAGCAGAGGCTCCAATCCCTGTTGATGTGAGTCTGCGCTGCTTTCTGGGGCATTCTCAAGCACTGATGCGCAGGATCAGCGTGGGCGTAACTACGTTCTAAGTCTCACGCTCTTCCTACCATAATCACGGGGCACATGGGAGGAAGGGGGTTTTAGTGGAGTATTAGCCCATGGGTTACCTCTCATTGTTTTGGTCTAATCCCAATAAAGGACCCGGTAGTGTTCGAAATGCATTTCCCCTTGCCTAAAAAAAGAAATCGGGTGTAAAATGTAGCACGACACATAAAACACGGCGAGATCGTGGAAGCAGCAGCGCGATCAGCGGTCGAACGTAGACTATCTGGGCGTTCCATTTGTAGCTCACAACACCCAAGACGCTCCGTTAGCCGTTCCATAAGGCGACCGCGGTCATTGTGGTCGTGGCGAAAACGTCACTAATGACGTCATCATTTCCGATCACACAACGCTCACAACGACCCATGTTAATAGGTGGATCGAATAACCGTTCCACTTGGGTTTACGATTGTAACGCCGGCAAGCAAGTGGAACGGGCAAAATCGCGGTCGTTGTGAGTGTCTAATGGAACGTAGCCTATGTCAAATTAATGGTGACAGATGCGGCGAAAGAAAAAAGGAAACAAAGAGTTTTGATAGAGGCTCATGGCCTCAGGACCCCACGGTCCAAGCGTCTCGACAGCAAACGGCACAAATATATAACTCTCACTGAGGGTTGCATATTTGCGCCGCTTGAGTGATTCGGCTGTTTCCGCCGCTGTACCGGCTGATCTAGACGTGTTTGGTAAAAGGGATGCGGCCAACGTGTCTACGCAAGTCGCATCCCACACCAAAGGCTGCCACGCCGCCAAGGAATCAGAGTCATTCCGTCAGGACGCCTACGATCATCACGTACAATACCGTTCGGCTCCAATAAAGCCGGCACGTTAACGGTGGCAAGCGTGGTATCCCGGGTTGATTACCTCTGTTCCACAGACGCATGTGTGTGGTGCACATATGCGTGAACCCAAGCGCAGATTTATAGCCAAAGAAAAGGAAGTATTATCCATCAATGTACCTATATTTGGGGAGGGGATAGCTTGGAGCCAGAAACCAGACTCTTTACGGGAAACGGCAAGGATGCGGGCACGTCCTGTAGAGTTAGTTGAAATTAAAAGTTCTGTATTTGATCCTCTACAAATAGGTTATTTGTAGAGGATTAAATTCATCCCAGCATCGTTGCGAATTCAGAATCGTGGGAATGTCTTCACCAGGGCAGGCCATTTTCCAGGCGTTTAGTGCTTCATTTAAAAATGATGTACTAGCATTATCCCAGTGTTGGATTTGTTTTTTAAATAATAATTTAAAAAAGAAGATTATTTAGTTGAAGAGATTATTCTAGATAATATAAAGGTTTTTGTCATTAATGACATGGAGCTGTAATGGTTTCATTATCTTCACTAAAAGCTCACCGGGCCGGCGCGGTCGGCGTAATACCACACTATCACAGAATATAGGGGTGAAACCGTTAGTGTTCACCTAATCGTGTTTCGTGCGATGAGTGAGAGTTCCGATGTCTTCCTTCCCTATAATCCTATCCCATCCCCCTATTGCATTCCCCTATCACTCTATCTTATTCCTTTATGCTATCTTATATTATCCTTATATTATCTTATATTATCTTATATTATCCTTTCAATCCCATCCTTAAGGCTGATAACGTGTTCGCTTCGCTCCTGGCTTTGCAAACGTCCATAGGCGACGGTAACCACTTTCCATCAGATGGGTCGACTCCATGCTTGCCAGCTTCGCAATTAAAAACGTGGCTAAAAAAATGTTTTTTTTCTTTTAAGACTGTTTACGGCAGCTTCATTTAGATTTATATTTCTCTGTTTTTTAATATATTAATTTATTTAATTATTCATAACTTAATTATACAAAATATACATAACAATTAAAAATAAACTAAGTTCTAAATAAATTAATATAAACTAAAATTAAACTATACTATAAATATAACTATACTTAAAATACAATCTATAAGTAAAAAATAGACTCCAGCTCGCTGTCGGCGGGGAGCGTGCTCAAAATGCTGGCCGCATTTCCACGTTGGATGGCAACGCTGATGCGTTGCCCTAAGTGCAAGCCAGCCTTTTGGTGAAGCAAGGCCTCAATTAGACGCGTTGACAGGTCTCGATAGAGGTGATAAAATTCAAAACAGGAGATTCCTTAGCTTTTATTTAAAAAGTAATACCAGATTATTCCGATATGTATTCGTTCTGAGAAATTATGAGATTTCGTAAAATTTGTGATATTTATGAAAGAGGAAAATAGATAATTACGACTTTTAATTAATGACTGAAATAAGTTTAAAAATTAGTTCTAAGACATTGATTGAACTTTTGATTAAGATTTTTTTGTAAAAATAAGTACGATCTGGTGGCGCCAACTGTGATCTCTAGTGAGAATTTAAACTACACTTCATTGTCTCTGGAATTTTCGTACAAACCGTCATATAAGATTCGTTTTATAAAAATACAAAAATTCTCACTGTGCATAATCCTAAATTTCCACAAGCCGTGGAAAAAATATAGCAAAGAAAAAAATAAAGTGAATTATTACAAAAATCCATCAGTATCCGTGAATAATTTTCTCTTATGTGCGAGTCAAATGAGTACAAAGCCGAAGTTCCAACTCAAATTTCAACTTCAAGTGTGATGGAGTTACCGTGTTTCGTGCATTTGGGAACACTCCCATCCATCTCTTGGTATGGTGTGGTGACAGATTTAAGAGGGAATGTAATATATGTTGGAATTATTTCTTTTAATATTTTACTTGCCTTATATATGGCTATTTTATTCGCCACGATGGTAGGCAAAGGTACTAAGGCCATACAGCCGTGTCAGATATATTGACTCAAACAAATTATTGTAGATCTTCGGTTGGCGATGATGTATGTACGTTCACTGTCATATTTTAATTCATATTTTCCTTAGTCTACGGGGTTACCTGGAAGAGATCCACCCTTTGTTCAACATTTATTGTATCTAGTTTTTATGAACGTATTCATTCATTCATTCAATGGAAATTTGTGGTAACTCATACGCACTAGACAATTTCTACTAAAAACTAATATCCTAGAACTATCCTTTATTTTTATCAATATTATATACTTTTAGAAAGAAGTCCTCTTTCTAAAAAGACCAGGAAAACATCACCCTTCCATTCTCGAAAAATTCTTCCCTCAGAACCCTTAGATTAATGATATATTCAATATATTTGACTCTTCCTCTTTTTATTTTTAAATATGACTGCATGATTTGCATAAAATTTCCAATGTAAAGTAATCGATGAATATTCAGGTATATAATAATTTTCAAACAAAAATGTCAGCCAAGTTGGAGGTGTTAGACTAAATATAAACAAAATACTTCTTTTAAAAACTTATATAGATAAATATTGCTGATTTTTGATGAATATTATGCACTCTTTTTTATGAATAGCAATACAACAAACACTCTTCAAGTTCCCACCAACACGACGATGCCCATAGAAATTCTACAGACAAATTCCATTTTCAAATTCAAACGATGCAACGTCATCTTTGTATCGCATTCGTCTCTGGTCTTGCACACACGCATCGAGTCTTTGAGCTGTGCACACACGATCAAACAGGGGCGTCAATCAGACAAATTGGAGACTGCAAAGAACGGAACGGGGCACTATTCACGGTTCGAATGTCGAACGCTGTTCCAAATGAATGGTCCTATTTGAAATCCTTTGTTTCCAGAATGTTCTGCTCGGGTTCGACGTTTCAATTTGTCTTGTGTTCGAAATTCAATGTTTACATCTCACAGATGCTTCGAATGGTGGATATATCGAAATATTTTATCAGCTTTGCACGCAACTTTCCGTCACATAAACAGGATACGTATACTTGAAAGCTATCTCATTTTTTATTTATGTTTATTTTATCGAAATCACACATATTATGTATACGAAATGTTATGTTATTTCAAACACATTCAAATCCGCTTCCGCTAAGACGGATTATTATGTAGTGGAAATTATTACTGTAGTGCATGTGATGGTGGTATTATGAATCTTCGTTTCATACTCGTATTTATAAGTTACAGGCGAATCTTGCTGAGTTGTTGGCCGACAACCGAGAGAGCAGAAGTGAATAATGGCTCGCTAACACGACGATCTAAGGATAAAGTGGCACATTGTTATTTTGTGGATTCATTGTATTTCATTCTAGTAAAGACACATGTTTGCATTTAAGTTTTATTAGAATTTTTATAAGCACAGGTATTACAAATTGGCATTTCTGAATGAGAGGGGGGGGGGGGGGGACACGCTAGTGATGTGCACTCACAGAGTACCTACACTATAGCTAGTGTTGGGAGATGACACCCATAAACACACATTTACGGATAATATCCTAAGGATTAACGTAGTATTCAGGAAGATAAATAAATTCTCAAGGCCTCGAAGGATGAATAAACATAATATATTTATAGAAATAGCTTTGTGTAAAAACATCCTACATTTTATAGGTAAGTTATTAGCTTTTGAATAAAAAAATTATGAAAGTAATATCTTTTTTAAAATCACCTTAAAATCATTTTAATTTAAATTAATTAATTTTGTTGTTTATAAATTCACTAAATCACTACCTACTCAAAGATCTTAAACAACAAATATATTTGAGAACAAGTAAAAGTTGCCTACACAATTCATGATAAATAAAATGAGATTATCGTATTTTTAAACGTTTTAAATAAATTTTCATAACGTATTCTTTAATTATTAACTGACACGAAAATACAGAGGTAACGGCTCATTATTCGAAATACATAAAGTTTTCGAAGTCATATCTATTAATAAAAATGAATCAAAGAAATGTATGTACGCACATAACTTGAGAACGACTTTACCGATTTTGATGAAATTTTTTGTGTGTGTTTGGGTGGGTATCCGGATAGTTTAGATTCACAATTTGAACCGGTAGATGGCGCTGGGTCAGCTTCTAGCATTTTGCTAATTTCTTGGATCGATTTTGATGTTTTTTCTTGTGTGTTTGAGTGGGTCTCCGGAAGGTTTAGATTCACAATTGGAACTGGTAAGCGATGCTGGGATCGGGTCCTAAATTTTTATTTATTGTTCATGTTATATATATTATTTATATTACACTGTAACAGTGTAGTCAAATGAGAGCTTTCGAGTTGTCACAAAAACTCCAGTGATTGGCATCAGTCGAAGACCTAGAATTCGGCTGAACTATATGAAAACTTATACACAGAATAGGCTGTATAGACTAAGATCCTTTACATAGGTACCACTCTTGTGTGGCGATTACTAATACTATATCATGGACGCTGTGATGCTTTGTAATTGATGAATAGCTTAGAGGTTTAGTTGTTGTACTCTTGTTAAGTGTCTCAATTTAGTTCACTACCTTATTGTCATTGAGAGAAGAAAGAACTTTTTTAATCTGTGATTTGTCGCAGAAGGGATAGGAGAGTGTTGACTGTATCAAAAAGCGAAAAATTAATCACCATACAAATCGTCAAATCAAGAAACCATTAAATAACCAATCCGTTTTTATCCAATATACCACATTATACAGTCAACATATTTGTAACGAGATGATCTTTGTCTCAGTGTGGTAAGGTTTAGAATAGTTCTAATAGAGTGCATATATAAGTTGGTATAGTATTTAATCATCTACAAAGGCGGTGCACATACGAGTCGTATTCAAAATCGGACAAAAGGAAAAAAAGCAATCTTAGCAGATTGGCATTTGGGGGTCGGCGTACAAAAACCCGAACTCCCCTTCAGAATATTGTTATATGATTGAATGGTGCTCTGTCCATGATTTAGTGTTGCTCCCAAATAAATGGGGTATATTCTAGTGTGGGACGCATGTACTTTTGATTGCTATGAGTTTTACTCAGTCTTGATTAATTTGGTTTAAGTGCTGGTAACACAGTGCCGTTTAAGGTTGTTATTCTTTTTTTGAAATATTGCTCTGCGCAATTTCTGTATTTAACCCATTCTAAGTAATTCTAACCAATGTAATGTATACAGTAATATTATGTCCATGTCTGTCATGTCTTGCTCCCAAATAAATAGGTATATTCTAATGTGAGACGCATGTAGGTACATATTGTTGATGGCTATGAATTTTAGTTAGTTTTGATCTCAACTGATGTCAAATAAAGATACGGTCCAGAATGGAGCACATTTGTGTAAAAACCTATTCACACGGGACCTGAAGACATCCAGGTTGCAGGCTTCGTGAAATACAGAATGCAGCAAAGAGTAAGAAAGAGAAGCAAGGCTCTTCATTCATGTAGTAGAGCAGATGAGTCCTACTAATATTATAAACGCGAAAATTTGTAAGAATGTATGCTTGTTATATAGCTTACACATCAGAATAACACATGGGCTAAAATTTATAAAGATATAGTGTGAATTATCCAAAATATTACGATTTTCCATTACCACGCGGGTAAAACCGCGGGGCACAGCTAGTCCACCATATACCGGTTCCGCTTCTTAATTCATTTGGTTGTCCAATCATGGAAATGAAAATTCAGGATTAAACCACAATACTCGTAAAGTACATTGTCTAATAAAGTGTCTATAGAAAAATAGTGTGTCTTGCGTCGATATTCAAGACTTCAAAAATCTAGTCGTTGGCTATCAGCCTCCTAGCTGTCCTCTCAAGAGACTCCTCTCTTCTTAGACTTCTAAAAAAGTAAGATTCCGTCACTACATTTTATGTTGGAAATTAATATTTTATACCATAGATTAACTAACTTCTAGCTTTGCAGAAAAGGAGAAAAAATACGATTTCCCGGGGCCGGGCGACCTGTTGTAACAGGCTACGAAATAACCAACAGCCAGGTGGTAGGGTATTTTTCCGTCTGGATGGCTACCACCCCTGGTCTAGAGTATGCCGCCATAACAACCTTGAGTTTCATTCCAGCATTAGTGGCCAGGTTCCAGTCTCCCTTTAAAGTATTGCAGCACCCTTGGTGTTAAGAATATCCACAGGCGATGGTAACCGCTTACCATTATGGTGAGCCGTCTGCCTGTCTGCTGAACTCATGCATTAAAAAAAGACTTACTACATTTCATATAGACATATCATCCAATGACGTACTCTTTATATTCAAATCTTCCTCCACCACGAGGGGATTTAAAACTCCCACAGAATATAAAAAATGTGACAACGTTACAAAAAAATAATTTCATAAATGACACATTTTTCCAATACCTTGTCATGATATTTCATATTAATGCCCGCAGACTGTTTCCAATTGGATAAATACGTATATATTATTCAATACATTTTCTTCGCTCAGGAGAATACAGTAAAAGGCGCTACAAAACTTTTAATATGAAAAATGCTATTATCATAATAAACTATATTATATTTGCTCTGTAATACATATCATAAATTAAATTCAACTTTGTCTCGTGAAAATAAGATTGAAATTGTAATATTCTTTTAGCTCAAGTGTACATACAAATTTGTCGAATGGATACTTCGACACAATTGTATCTGCATACAATATACCACTTGCCGAACTATATTGAGCCTTATAAATCCAGGAATACAGAAGACATCTGATATAGTACGGTGTATATTTAAGTTGGTCTTAGAACGTATCTTTCACCTCAGTTGACACGTCTGCGCGAAATTGTTTATCATTCAGCAGCGATGGCTTTTTCAATAAATATTAATGAGTTCGAAATTCGAATGCTGTTTTACTTTTTTTAGTTTGATTAAGAAAGTTTTTGTGTATATTTCATTTTTATTTAATTACAGTACTTCGACTTTTAGGCCTCGGTCAGACAAGGAGGAATTCGCGCGGACGCAAACCGCGTGGCGCGTGGTCCCAATCCGCGAGGATTGAAAGTGTTCCGACAGGCACGGTGAGTGTGCGGATTGAGGTAGGGTGACAGCCGTTTCATTTCAATAATGGAAGTCGAAGAAGCAATATGAGAGTATTTATTTAAGGTTTATACTCTGAACGAAATAGTTGTCTAAAACCGGTTATAACCTATTAAAACTAGTTAATTTTAAACCGGTTCCAAGTCATCAAAAACGTTTAGATAAATCTAGTTAACAGTGAACAATAGTTGTAGGACACTGATTATATATTTAAGCACGATTTGTATATTTGTATAGAAAATGTAAACTATGGTTTTTGATATAATATTTTCTTAAGTTTTCGCAACTAGTATATATAATAAAACTACGTTTTAATAGTTTTAGTAAAGTTATAGAGTAAATAATAACCATAAACAAAATTAAAACTAAATAATTAAAATGAACAAGTTGATGGTAGGCTAAATAAAACTTTAACAATACTCATTGACACTTGACAACTTTGTCTTCAAAGTGACCGAAACGTCGGAATAATAAAAATCAAATAAATTACCGCGCTTAAAACCTTTAAAACGTAGTTTTATTATTTCTTATATGGTTTTTGAGTTGCCATAACATCTCCGGTATTTGGTTACAGTTAAAATGTTCACATTAACTCTCCATATTCGTGCCAAATACAAATACAGATTGAGAATTCAATTTATAATGTGTTTGTCAATTGTTGTCGATTAGATCTCGTCTATCAAATGGAGCGAAGTGGTGGAGTGGAAAAATCATCGGTGCAAGGTGAACTGACGTCTAGCGTACTCGAAGGTCGGATGAAATCAAATGTCAAATGTATTGTTCCATTTACGGTTTAATAGTAAAAAATACAAAAGATAGTACAACGGGCGATCTTATCGCTAAAAAGTGATCTATCAGGGATTAATAGATTTTTAAAACTGACGGTAGTGCAGTTTATAAATAATGTTACATTTAAGTACAAGAACAATAAAACTATATACAGGTGAAATTTTTAAGTGGGCCCTTCAGGCCCAAATCCTATGCTAAATAGCGAAAAATACTTAAAGGAGTCTCGAGCTAGATTTTGACGAAAACTAAAGTATCATTAGAACGTATAGAAATCGGCCATTAGTGGAACGAAACCTAATGTAGTATGTGGTACTGTGGCTGGTAGTGGTAGTGTGGCGCTGGCATCTGATTGGTGCGGCGTTTGTCGCGTGCCGCGGGGAAATCAGCCTCAGCCGCGACACCTCACGTCTCTGGCCAGGTACAAATCATATTGCACAGAGCAACATGCTTCCAGAGAATTTTTAGCAAGAATATTTTTTTCCTCTTTATTTTTTTTTTGTAAATTTTTGTCCGATAGTACGTGTTGCAATCACGGGACAATACTATTTGATTCATTATACCTATTTAAAGCCTAATTACTAGTGAACAAAAAAGTCCTTCGCTATTTCCCCATAATTCATACATATCCCCGAGAAATTATTCGATCTGTGGTGCCAACGCTTCATTTTTACAACCGCACCGCTTGCCAGCGACGGGATGTTCACCCCCATTTCCTTGAGCTCCCACGCTCAACTACGTAACGGTTCTCTAGAACATCTATTCTGCGTACAACAATGATCTGGAGGGAACTTCCCGTCGCGGTTTTCCCTTTGCGCTATGACATGGAGTTTTTAAGAAGGGCGTTATAAAATTTCTTAGAAGTCGGCAACACGTTGGTGTTAGAAAAGTCCATAGGCGACGGCAACCAGTTGACATCAGTTGGGCGGTCTGCCGGTTTGCCTGCTTCGGGCAATAAAAAAAAATCAGAAATAAGGATATTAATTACATTTGTATACTAAAATGATGGCCGTGGTGGCTTGGTAACTAACGTATCTGCGTCTTGTTTAAACGATGTGGGTTCGAATCATCGCTGAGAAAACAAAAAACGGCACCGCTTAGAAACTATTATGCATATTGTTATAATAACTTTGATTTCGCGTCGAGGGAAAAGGGCATTTGGTATAGAACCTCCTTGTATTCCCTGGTTTGCTAATACTAGCTATGATAGACGGCTTTGTGTCCTAGCTCATAGATTACGCTCCGGTCACATTCCACTAAATAAATTCTATCATCTTCTGGGAAGGAGCAATACTCCAAATTGTCTGCAGTGCAATATAGTCGAATACGTACAGCATTTGTTAGTGGAATGTGTTCGGACCAGAGACGGCAGGAAGGGGTTGGTGGATGCTATGGGAATTAATTTTATGGACGTGGGTGGTTTCCAGAGCATTTTGTTGCAGCCACAGTCTGCTGCGGCTCTTTTAATATATAAATGGTGAAAACGTTTATAAATTTTTTATGTATGATTAGGGTAAGATGGGGCTGACATGCTGACATCATAACTAAAAGCATAAATTAGATAATATAAAAAACTTCTATCTAGTGTCTAGTTTCTACAATTTACACCAATGTGATATAATAACAGGTCTTTTGTATTTTTAGATACATAGGTAATGGCACACTATAATCTTGTGTAATGTACTTAACTTACCTATATCATTATATGAGTATACAAGTAACTTCTGAAGTTTCTTTGTTCCTTTTTTCATCTTTCCCGCGCCTTTAAGTTTGGGACCCGAACGCGAGTCTTTACGCTATCACGACTTTATAGAATTTTTATTTTTAACTTCTGCATTATGTTTAGTCTATGCTCAGCCGCAAGCGTGTCACCGACCGACAGACTCTCATTTTCCATCGCGCTATGCTCATTTTGATCACACTCGACTACTGTACTCGGTGCTTGCTGCCAACTTATTTTCAGCTCAAATCAGCTGCCTTTTATTGTCAGAGGGTAGTCCACAAAAAGCTTATTTGAGTCAACATGGCTACCGATGCTTTTGAACGTTTGCAACGCAATGGACTAAGACCACTAGGAACTACAATCGTCCAGTAAAAAATGCTAATAAATCCTAAATAACTAGATGGCGCCACATAAAACTCTTCTGAATTATATAAGTACATAAGGGGATCTTTATAAGTTAAACCCGTTACTGAAAAATAGAGAGGAAGAACACTAAGGTGGTATGGCCATGTAATGAGCAGGGATGAAAGTCACGTGACAAAAATAATGTTAAATGGGAAGATTGACGGGTACAAATATAAAGGTAGACCAAAAAAGAGATGGATGGATTGTGTGAAGGATGATACGATGATTTGTGGTGTGACAGAGGACATACATATGTCAGAATAGAGAAGAAAAAGACATAGTGCCGACCCCAGATAATTGGAACAAAAAAGAAACGAGAGATGACATATAGTTCCTCTCGTGTTCTTCTCTCTCTTTTGGACATATTATTGTTAAAAAAAGTTTTAAAACTAATTCAACCACTGATGAAAAACAAGCCTCTAGATTTGGTATAAAGATAGGTTTTAAATGCGTCAACAATCGATATAGACCTTCGGCTCCTGTAGTCATTTACGGTCTTATTCATAGAGAGTTAGAGTAAATTCGAACGCTTCTTTAAGAATCATAGAGAAGCGTCCAAACTTACTCTAACTTTCTATGAATGAGACCAACAGAATTTAGGAGCTTGAGGCATGTTTTTGCTAGGCAATTCCCATATTAAGTTCTTAATATTACTCTTCCAGGCTTACAAATAGTTGGTTGATGCATATTAGTACGATATAATATTAGCTCTTAGAAAGGATACTGATAATTTACAACGTCGCTGGATCATTGATAAATAGGGGAAAAAGAAGAAATGGCGCGCACTGGGTAATCCACGAGTACCTCACAAGTATAACTTGGCAAACTCAGTGTGTTGGATTACGGGACACAGGTTAAAGCGTGTTGGGTATGGCGCGAG
Source organism: Dendrolimus houi (assembly GCA_039645545.1). NCBI lineage: Eukaryota > Metazoa > Arthropoda > Insecta > Lepidoptera > Lasiocampidae > Dendrolimus > Dendrolimus houi. The sequence continues at coordinate 11,346,340 of CM077139.1, forward strand.
ACCAAAATAGTAAGTAGTTTTACAAATCCGTTAGCAGCAATAGAAAGAGAAGTACGTCTGTTTGTTTTCGGTCCAGCTAACAAAATTCTTGGCTGAAGTTTTTACTGCTAACTTCAAAATATATTTTTTTTAAACTGTTACTACTATTAATTTAGACAAATAATTGGTGTATTTAGCAATAATTCATTAAAACATAAGTATATGTTTCATTACTTTTTATACACATGGTTTTTGGCGTCAATATTTTTTTTTTACGAGCGGTACCCATAGTCGGGTAATGGCGTCCAAGAACGCCCGTCTTTCTTTTTTGCTTAATTATCGATTATTAAGGAAAGTTTCATAGGTTTTATGTCAAAATAGTGATTACTGAATAAATGAACAAATGTATTATTTTTTACAATTTTAATATAAAGTTATTCAGAATAAATATAAAACGTTTTCCTTAAATGAACGGCATTCCCCTGCTTCCCCCTAGATAATTCTTTATTGTACATCATTACACAAAACATACAAACTAGTAGGTACCTATTATTCTAATTGCTTATAAAGGGCGGTCTTATAGTCTCTAGTAGCTTACATAACGTAGATTGTATAGTTTGTGTTATTTTAAATGTATTAATCTCAACCAAATTAAACGGCCAATGATAACCACACCCCAATAGTAACACTCTATCTATTACAAATAGAATCCAACGCGTTACGTCACAACAAATATATTAAAATAAGCTAAAAACCATTCAGCCACCCCTCACGAGTAGACTTCAAAAGACATTTTAATTTACACATATAATACGACATAACATATACTAAAATCTACTCAATAGTGAAGATAATAAAGTTCAAACTCCTTTCAAATAAAAATCGAGTATTCGACGATACAATCATAGAAATCACTCGGTAACCAAATGGAAAAGGTGTCAAAGTTCGAATTTACGATTCATTATAGTTAATCCGTACAAAAATGGGGAAATGTTATATGAGACTGCCATTTTAAATTGAGCTTTATATTGTATAACATAAAGTTGATAATATATTTGTGGTATGAATTTGATGTTGAAAAAGCTAAGTGCCCTTTGTGACGACAGATGGTTCTTGCTTGTTCCAAATTCGAAAGGCAGTGGTCTGTCATAGATTATCTTAGATTACTTTGAAATTAGTTTATCTATGCAGTAATTACTTAACTATTGTTGTAGAGTTTTTGGCTGGAACTGAAAGGAGATGTGCTGTGCAGTTTTATTTTCTAGAAATGTGTAAAATTACTCTAAAATGAACAATAGTTGTAGAATATTGATAGTTTTTGAGTAGTAGTTATGTGTTTTGTGAGGAATGTAAACTGTATAGTCGAATCTAGCTTTTTGAGTTGTCACAAGAACTCCGCTGAATGGCACCAGCTGATAACTTAGAGTTCAGCTGTGCTACACATAGGCTTAAGAAAATGAAGAAACAACATTAAAATCTAAGATCTGGCTTAAAGGCCTAGCTGCCAAGCCATAAACCTAAATAAATAATAACTATTGTTGTATTCACAATGAATTAGCAGTTTTATGACTGTCTTAGTTTTTGGAACCAAGTTCTTTTAGTCGTCTCCCAGAATTTGTCAAATTGTAATTGAAATGTTTTTATTCAAAATAAGTTCCACTGGAGAACTTTTTGAAGGTCATATATAAGTCAAATTTTAAATCACAGAGTACATTAAAATAGATTTAAATCTACTTCCTATTCTATGTACACCGTTTCGCAACGTGTAATCGCTGTTTAAAGGAGAAGCGGCAAAAAACTCCCCAGTAACAGGTCTAGCTAAGAAAAAAATCATCATAATTATTTAACTATCTCGGGCTCTTTTTTTAATACATATAGAAGTTGTAACACAATTACTTTTTTAAAGAAGTAATGGAATCGTAACAAACAAAAAATATTGTTACCCTCGTAATAATGACAAGACACTAAAAATTCATACTGCGACATATCTCCATAGATTCCTTACATGTTATACAAAATATAAACGTTATAAAGAAGATAAAATAAAGGGCTGGAGCAAGCTACTATGTAAATGCAGTTTTGTCATTTAAATATTCTTTAATAGTACCTATCCCTTTTTAAGCAAGGTACTTTTCCATTTAGTTTTAAATTTAATGAAGGGCAGATCCTACACTTCATTTGAAATCTTATTCAAGAAGCGTATACCAAATCCCAAGAAAGAGGAGTAGCTTTTTTTTAGCTACGTTTCCACTAGTGGCTCACAATGACTACTTTCACTATCGCGATTTTTCCCGTTCCACTTACTTGTGGGCGTTACAATTATAAACTCTAGTGGTACGATTATTCGACCCACCTCTTGAAATAGGTCGTTGTGAGCGTTGCGTAATCAAAAATTATGACGTCATTAGTGACGTTTTCGCCACGAACATAACGACCGCTTTCGCCATGTGGAACGGCTGACGGAGCATTTTGGGCGTTGTGAGCTACTAGCGGAACGCGTTTTTTGTAATCTGAAAGACGACATCAGTCTATTATTATGCCTGGTGTTGAAATTGTTAACATTCATAAATCGTCACGTAAGGAAAAGGCGATATGCCCCCAACAGGTGACTTTTAACGTAAGGAACTTTGTTCCTGATGAGGATTCCCCGACCGACATTTTTTAAATTTGTTTTTAAAGTCCCATTGCTTTTTGGTAAAACGCAGATCTTATTGTAAGTCGTCACCATGATAAAATTGAAGATATTTTGAAAAAAGGCCACGTAAAAAGCACCTTAAATAAACGTGTATGTAAGTATGAATACATTAATGAAAGTAGATTAAGTAAAAAGTGTTTGTCAGGATCCTAGCAATCCGTGCAGAAACGGAGAAAGAATACAATTTCCTGCGGCCGGGCGGCCTGTCGTAAGAGGCGACAAAAGAACCCACAGCCAGGTGGTAGGGTATTTGCCCGACTGGATGGCTCCCACCCCTAGTCTAGAGTATGCCGCCATAACAGCCTTGAGTTGTGTTCCGGCATTAGTGACCAGGTTCCAGTCTCCCTTAAGAGAGCAGCAGCGCATTTGTAGCACCTTTGGTGTTGCAAATGTCCATAGGCGAAAGTAACCGCTTTCTATGAAGTGGGCCGTCTGCCTGTCTGCTGAACTCCTGCAAAAAAAAGTAAGTGGAAAACCACCGTCTCTGCCTACCCAATGGGAAACAGACAGGACAATGTATATGTATGTATAAATCATCATCGGTTATCAAAAGTTGGTTTGATCTCAAAATCTTACAGGAAGGTGTATGCTATATGCTGTTACACAGTGATGTTGTGACATAGTACCTAATGATTAGAGGTTGGCCGCAATACATGTAATTGAGGGTTAAAAATAATTATTATTAGTAAACATAGTGGCTTTTATTTTTTAGTATATTTGGCATAGACAAAAATGATGAAAATTAACTTTTGAACTATGAAGCAGAAAATTTAAAAAAATGCGGATTTGCAAAAAACACTTTCAACGAAAATTGGTTTGAACAATATTCGTTCAATAACCTAGATTTTGAAAAGTATTTTTGATTAAATGCTCTTATGGTTCCGTAATAGTGGATATTTGTCTTCTGTATGAAATTCTTCATTCTTCCTGGTCTTCCGCGAAGTTGCCTGAATACTATTTCAAATTACGATCAATTTTAAAATTCTTAAAGGGTACAGACGGTGCCATAGAATATTTAAAAAAATTACTTACCATAAATCCTAATTTGGCAATAACGTGAAACCACCCAGTGTATTAATAAAAAAGTAATATAGAGTAATTATAATAGAATAGACGTGAGGCAATAAAGCGTGCGGATGAGAGGAATGAATTGAAAATATGTGTCGGAGCCATTAGCCGCTAGGTTACGCGTCCCGCGGGCCGACGGGCTAATGCTGTACATAGATTATTTTAACAGAGAGGATATCTCTGTAGAAAACAAGATTATTTTTGAAACGAAGTTCCGTATCGCACGTTACTCGGCGGATAGGAGCTAGATGGAAAAAATGTTAACCGTAATGAAAAATGCTGACCGCTGTATGGTTTATGCCTCTTTATGGTATCTGTCGATTCCGCGCGATGCTTCTGTACTTTGATGTTGGTTGTAATCCCTATTAATATCATAAATGCGTAAATAATTCTCTCTATCTGTTACACTTTCACGGAAAAAACCGTGAGACCGATTTGGATGAAACTCAGCATAATACTTTGTATTATCGGCACCGAGGACGACTTTTTGCACTTTTAGTACTTTTTGCGCTTTTTGATACTTTTCGATGGTTTTCGAGAACTTCGTTCTAACCAAATGTCTCAAAGACATCTCATTTCTTTTTTAAAATATCGTACATGTTTTTTTTATTATGACGTTCTTAGGCTACCAATTTCTTCTTACCCTCTATAAAAGAATGATAGAAAATATCTAATTTGAAATAAGTTAAACGTAATTAAAGTAGCTTATTTTGTTTTATATTTTTTATGTATAGATTGACTGTATTTATTTAATTCTGTTATATGGAAAATATAAATAACTGTCCATCTCTTGACTAGTCTCAAATACTATCGCTTGTATACTATTGCCTTTGGAAAAACAAAAATTGTTACAACAATCTTTCAGTAACACGAATGAAATAAAAACAAGAAAATAAATTTGTATTGTATTCTACCCATAGTCCCTCAAGACTATATAAGTAGAATAAATTGAAAATATATAATATATTGATTGCGAATTAAAGATACAGCAAAACATTAAAACATTTGCCTACGAAAGCTATATTAGAGAATAGATAATTAGATACAATTCATGATTAAATTTGTATGTTCTGATATAATTAGCAACAGATTTATTGTATGTAATTTTAGGTATGTTAAATTAAATGTTATATTATTATTGCCTGCATAAAAAAATAGTTTTGTAAAGGTAATGGATGTTGAATTGATAATTATCTTTTTAATATTTCTGTCTTTTTGGAAAAGAATTGTTTTGTATTTATTTAATCTATGTGAGAGGGCTCTTGTTTATGGCTGAGTGGAGGTGGGTGGGTCGGATTTCGCGCCATTTGGCCAACTGGTCGTGTAATAGCCTCGTAAAGATGAACGCACATTTGCTACAATTGTTTTAGTGTGTATAAAGATTTAAAAAAATGTTACGGATTATTTGTTATAACTATGTATATCTATGCTAAGATTTCCTTTTATACATAAGCTGAAAATACACTGCTCAACCAAATTTAATCTATTTTGTTGAAAAGCGCAGAACTGTTAGTTTTAATGACTGTGGCCAAAATGCGTCTTGATTATAGCGTACAAAATAACGCCGTTAATGATTAGCTACATTAGTGTATATACGTTATCCGTTAATGTTTAACGTTGTTAACAATTAATAACAATGTCGTATCGCAAATAACACATTTAGTGGAACATACAAGCCAATAGATGGCGCTGTACAATAATTGAGGTCGCAAATGATTCCCGAAACGTACAAAGAATATATACAAATTTCCAACAATAATGGGCCTTGCGAGGAACACCAATGGCCTCGCTAAAAGATCTTCCTTCGACACGTAGGAGCATTCCATCTCGCTCCTCCACCCTAATCAGGTCATCCTAAACGCATTAAACCCGTCGCTAATGTGGTGTCCAAATAGATAATGGGGGTTTAATAAAACAACTATTTCAGTAAGTGTCACAACCACAAATATGACCGCGCTGCTGACTCCTGATCGGAATAATGCGACGACTTGAACCGTGACACATTTATTGTAACATCACATTCAAATAAGCATTAAACCCATCGCTGCATCTGCGTGACACAGTCACTAGCACTAAAGCCGCGATTCATCCGCGATCCAATAAAATCATAGTGTGTGCGTGGCTCGCGAGCTCGAGGCGAGTTTCACGGTGCCCTTGCAGAGCCGACAAAGCGAAAATCAGTGTCGGCGTACACATTTAGCTCCCTCATCGCGAGCATGCGCCTAATGTAACGTTACAGGTGTGAACAATACATCAGTGAAGGAGGAGAACCGTGCATTACAGTGCGCAACCTGTAATGTAACATATTCGAGCATTAAATCGGTGAGGGAGGAGAATTAAGCATTACAGTGCGCAACCTGTAATGATACAATCTGTAATATTTTGGTACAACTTATAATACAACGACCGCTTCGTCTGACATTATAGAATCAACTAAATACTCAATATCGAATAAATGTTTCGTTACAGGCGAATACTCGTCAGTCAGGGAGGCAGTATTGTAACGTAATACATAATTATGTATACTAATCGCGAAAACTTAAGAAAATATTATTTGTAACGTAATGCTTCAAATCGAATCATAAACATTACAGGCGGATTCTCGCTGTGATAACACCTTTAGAGCACGTTACTGTATCCGTTCGGTTACAGTTACGGCTCGCAGATGACTATGCAGCGTAACATTATTCGAGATGAAGCAGAGATATGACAAGCAGCGGCGATATTAGGAATACCTGCCGTTACTATCAGTGTCCGCTTATCCTTCCAACTACTAATGTTTCTATTCACTCATTGTCTATTTGCGTTTGTTGAAAGCTCTTTGTGAATCTGTGTTGGGATTATATTTGATTATTTATCTGTGGTTCAATTTAATTCGTTGATATTTTAGCGACGGCATGAAGAACGGACTATGGATAAAATAGAAACTATATGAAAATTATCGGAATGATAGGTTTTTAATGATGCAGACACAAGACATGTTACAATAGATTCTGTTAAACACTTCTTTAAATATTAAATAACTAAGACTAATAATAAAAAAACTGCAGGTGCGTAATATATGACGATTTTAATGGAGGAAAAAATATACAGTTAATAAGGTCAGGCACAAGTATAAGCATGTGTAGAGTACTACTCTCACCTTTGGGATGGCTCAGCCAAATATCAACTCGAAGTATTAGAGTCGATTGAGCGGTGAGCCAGGAAGCTGGTTGGCAACGACCAACTTTCCGACGACAAAATTCAAAGTTTCAAACATCGCTGCAGAGTTGCCAGGTTATCGGTTTCCTATCGGATACACTTTGGAGAGTGTGCAGCTGAGCTCGTCGATCTGATCCTGCCATTTCCCTTGCGTCATCGGACAACTAGAAGGAACGGCATGCGGCACTGATATATGGATATTCCACCTATAAGGAAGAAGCGCTTTGCGTCTACCTTCATCATGTGCATCGCAAACGAGTGGAACCCTTTGCTGGAGTCTGCATTTCTCGATAGTTACAATCTGGGTGTCTTCAAGTACCATATGAATAGATACCTTCTAGGTAAGCGGGCACCATTTTAGACCATATCTTCGCTTCACATCGGGTGAGATCATGGTCAAACGCGAACCTATACTATAATAAAAAAAATGTCAAAAGAATATCAATGTTCCATATTTAAACATTATTATATTGTGGCCAGTAACAAATTTTATCAGCCACAATAAAAACTTTTTAGTGGAGATTCCAACAAATTCTAATATTATTATCCTAATCTTAACCACTAACTGATAAACCACAAACGTCTCCACTCAGCTAAGATGAGAATGTTGAGATGAATGTATGATGGTTACAAGAACGGATAAGGTAAAAAATTAGTACTTAAATAAGGGATCTTAAAGTTTTAACCGTGACTGAAAAATTGAGAGGAAGAAGATTAAGGTGGAATGCGCATTTAATGAAGAGGGGTGAAACTCACATGATAAAAAGATGGTAAACTGCAAGATGAATGGATACAATATTAGACCAAAAAAGAGATGGATGGATTGTGTGAAGGTCGAATGAATGAATGAATAACTTTATTGGACATACATAATGGTACAATGGGTGGTTTTCTCACCACAGGCCATCTCCACATTTAATAATTACTTAATATTGTTGAAGCTAGGAAATATTGTGAAACTAAGTATTTATGATCATTTTGTATGGTAGTTAGTCCCTACAAAGTGATCATAAATACCCTTCATGACATACATTCCTTTTTTAAAGCGAGCGAAGCCGCAAGTAAAAACCTAGTTAACTATATGTATGTTATTATATTTAACGCGCACGCGTCCCAAAATCAAAAGGCGCGGGTTCGAATCCTGGTCGGAACACATGCAACACTTGGGCAGTTATATAACCTAATATGCATATTCTAATATTCTTACAATTACTACGTGCTAACAACGATGAAGACGTCGTGATGAAACCTGCACATCGAAATAACCGATGTGTCAAACCAGCCAAGCTGCCTTGAACAAGCGTGTCGGGTATACTGCCTATTCCTCAATAGTGGGAGGCCCAAGCCCAGCAGTGGGACGTTTATGAGCTGCTATTATTATAAGAAATGTAAAAATAACGTTCACATGTTTATTTTTGCTTTGATCTTGTAAGAATGAAACTAAAATTGTTATATGAAATCGGATTAGATAAATCTCAGATGTATGGTGCATTCACCCCAAATGGCAATAATAGGCATCTTAGTTTAACATAATATCTTCGAGCGGCCGTTGATTCGTTCCCGCAGCCCCGGGGGCGCCAGTATTCCCCCAATTAGACCCCTCGCTTTGTTCCCAAACAAAAAGCATCTTTCCCGCTATATTGGCCGGTAATGGGGTAATTAACCATCCACGCATTACCTATAAGTTATATAGGGATGTAATCACAAGTTAGCTAATAGTATTAAAAACTAACACATGTAGGAATGTATTCACAAGTTAGCTAATAGTATTAAAAACTGACACATGTAGGGATGTATTCACAAGTTAGCTAGTAGTATTAAAAACTGACACATGTAGGGATGTATTCACAAGTTAACTAGTGTTATTAAAAACTGACACATATAGGGATGTATTCACAAGTTAACTAGTAGTATTAAAAACTGACACATGTAGGGATGTATTCGCAAGTTAACGAGTAGTATTAAAAACTGAACAAGTAGGAATGTATCTAAAAGTTAACCAGCGGTATTAGAAACTGACACAAGGAGGGATGTATCCACAAGTTAACCAGTGGTATTAGAACCTGACATATATAGGCATGCATTTACAAGTTAACTAGTAGTATTAAAAACTGGCACAAGTAGGGATGTATTCAAAAGTTAATTAGTGGTATTAGAAGCTGACACATGTAAAGATGTATTACCATATTGACACATTTAGGGATGTAGTACATGCACTCATGCACAAGTACACCGTATGTTGTCACTGAAAATTGATTTTCGATCTTACTCCAGTTGCCTACGCAGGTTCAAAAAACTGCACAAGTCTATTCCCACACACAGTTCGGTTAACCTGCGCAGTAATACCTGCACAGGTAGACGTCTCCGGTTGACCGTAGCGTGTATGGCCGGAATAAGAGCTGTGATCAAGATAATCCTTATCCCCTTTTCCCTATTCTTTCCCTCTATTCCAATTCCAATATCCTAACCCTTCTATCCTTCCCTCTTTCTCATACCCCTATCCCATTATAAAGAATCGCAACACGTTGGCCTCGCCATTGGTGTTGCAAACATCTATAGGCGACGGTAACCACTTTCCAACAGCTGAGCCGTATCCTTGTTTACCAGCTTCGTAATAAAAAAAGTTAAAAATATATAGATAAAGGTACCGATCAAAAAGCCATTTAGTTGAGACTGAAATCAATTAAAACCCTTAGAAACTCAAAGATATAATTTTTGACAAAGAAATTCAGAAGCAAAAGAAACTAATCCAACCGTGTAGCAAATACATCACCCTCTTTAGGCGAAAGTAGGCAAACCTATTATCTCGAAAGTACCCGCTAAAACTATCAAAAGCAAAGCTCAGTCAACCCCGCAAATGCTCCATTCAATCATTTAACTAGTGTTTATAATCATTAAGTACCAAGGACTGGGATTTTGACCCTCAGTCTCCAGTGCCCCATTCGTTGGTTAGAACACCCTATTGTATAGTTTGGGTTGCCAGGGGCAAAACTATCCCCGGTTTTAATATTTAAATATTTTACACTAAAGAGGTTAAATTCAATATTTTTTCTTTTTTATATTTATTTTAATACGTGTGTTTTTTTCAATTTATTTATTTTTACACTATTATACATAATTTTAATTACTTTATTAAAATAACTTTGCTCGTGACTTCATTCGCTTGAATTTCGGTTTCCTTTACCGAAAGAATTTCTACATTTTTAGGGATGAAATTTCTACATTTTTTATACGTGGTATATATCTCTATAGTATTTTCTCTTTCAATCTGATTTATTTTACATATAAACACGACTTGATTGATTTATAAAGTGTATAATATGTACTTAATAAATCATGTTTATTTTTGTTCAAACTCGTCACTTTATCTAGTCTCGTCAATTTATAACATCAATCCATTTACTAACTTAATATCAAGTACAAAAAATTATTGTAATATATTAAGATCGAGATTTAAAATAAAAAGAATAATAAAACGTAATAAAAAAGTGAAAAACCAAAACGACTAAAATACCCTGACTAAAAAGCGTTAGGAGAGGTAGAAACTAAATAAAAAAATTATACAATACTAAAAATATTTGTGGTATTATCCAATCCAGTTAGTGGCTCCCTCTTTCTTGTGGCATATAAAATTAAAAATTTTGCCATTATGATCGAATATTTTAGTTTGTATCCTGGCCATCCTATTTATAGCCCCTTGGCCCATAGCCCCTTAGCTCCATAGCCCCATGGGGCCAAGTCCATCTGACGGCTCCATAAAATTGTGGCAGGGCAGTTGTTTAGATAATATTTTTGTCGGGACGACAGTAGTTGTGGTTTTTTGGGGATTTTTGAATGATTGGCCTTTAATGTAGTGTTTATATTTTTTGCATTGAGGGTTTTGAATTTCAAATAATACTATTTTGAAAAGTAAAGTTGATATTACTCAAACTTAAAAAACGGGATTTTAAATAAATAATAATAATTCATTACTTACATAGAAATAAGTTGTTAATAATAAACATTAAAAGTTAGACAAAATTCTCACTTTTTAGTCAAATATGCCACTTCAAGCTTTTCGACAAGAATTTCCTCGTTTGGCGCCATTCAAAGACTAGTAAAAAATAAAAATCTTAATTATTGTTTAAATAACAATTAATACGCTATTTGACACCTTACAGATATGACGTCATGGCTTGCTAAACTATTACAAATGCAATAAGATGATAAAAAGTATGTCAGGTGATTTGACTGCTGTATTCAAATCGTTAATGACATTATTAAAAAAAAATTAAAAAAAATATTTATTTCAATAAGTATTACAAATGCAGAAAGTAATCAAATGATACTAAAAAACCTGTCTCTTCCTATGTTGCTTAAATTTTAAGACTATCTATTTACTGATTTGTACTTTTACAAATATTAAAGAAAATAAAGAAAGAGATAAATAGATGGGTTTCGAGTGATTGTGTATTAGCAAATCGGGTTGCGCGTGTATGTGTGTGACATTATTATATTACTACTTTTTACACATTTAATGAAATTGAAGATATTATGAAGAAAGGTCAGGTAAAACGCACTTTAAATAAACGTGTATGTATGAAGAGATTAATGAACGTGATGAAGCGAAAAGTATTTATCAGGATCGAAGCAGGTGGATATCCAACGTCTCTGCCTACCCTAATGGGAAACGGGCGAAAGAAGGAAACAGAACGTCGTCCGCGTGGAATAGTTTAAAAAAAAGTAAGTTTTAAAAACCCCGAATTTAAAACATTCTTCATTGGTGCTCCGCTACTATTGGTTGGCCTTCCGCGATAAATAGGCTATCTACCACTGAAATAATGTTTCAAATCAGACCAGTAGTTCCTGAGATTAGCGCGTTCAAGCAAACAAACAAACATTCTTCAGATTTATATATTAGTATAAGATAAGATGTACTTTTTACACAGAGCTCTATAGTATGGTATACAAAAGCTGGTGATGATAAATCAATTCATTAAGTCATCACAACACACCAAGTGCGTCGGGAGACGAGAAAGGGCGGATAATTGCTAAATCATGTAACCCTACCACACGCCACCGGGTATTCGTTCAAACAACATAATGTAACTTCATACATATTTTTATGTACTTCTATTTATATACTTTATTTCTATTTACTTCGGTATTATGCTAGTCCGTTCTGATTTAATATTATACTAGCATATGCTAGCGAAACATCTTTTTTGCCGTATTTTATTTTTTATTGCTTGAGTTCAGCAGACAGGCAGACTGTCCGCCTGATGGAAAGCGGTTACCATCACCTATGGACACTAGTGACATCAAAGGTGCTACTGATATGATGGAGACTGGCCACTAATGCCGGAACACAATTCAAGGTTATTATGGCGGCATAACCTAGACCAGGGGTGGTAACCATCCAGACGGGCAAATACCCTACCTCCTGACTGTGAGTTGTTTTGTCACCTCTTACGATAGTCCGCCCGACCGCAAGAAATTGTATTCTGTCTCCTTTCCTGCACAGATAATATATTCGTCTATCTCATGGAAACGACGTAATCAACGTTACCTCTGCGTCGAATTTAATTTGAATGCGATTAGTGGTTTTCATGCGATGCTCTAACAGACAGAAAGACAAATATCGAGAATTTGCATTTCCGAATTTAGTTGTCCGAATTAGATCCCTGATTGTTTTGTGTTTTGTTGTAGGCAAACTGGCAAGCGGGTCCACTAGATAATAATAATCTTTATTTGCCAGAATGTAGTACAAAAGTTGTTACAGTGAAAAGGTGATGTCCTACACATTCTACCATTTTCATGGTGTGCAAAAATAATGATAATTATAAAATGAATTTAATATTTATCCGTCTTCTTTAACATACCTATCACTACATTTGTATTTGTTTATATCTATATTTTACAACTGCTTTACCAAGTTATTTTTTAATATTATTATCCCTTTAATGTATAAAATTATAATACCTATAATTTATTTTTAAATAATATGTATGTCAATCAACTAAATCTACATGTCATGTATAAATTGTAAAATAAATTAATATTATTAAATAAAAATCAATTATGTCATATTTATCCTCAGGTACTTGGTATTTTGTTAACAAATCTCGGTCACATTAAGATTTTAGAATAGTATTTTTTTTTTATTATTGTTACATAGTGTTTCAATTTATTTTATACTTTAAAATGTTTTGTTTACTAGCCAGTCATATAATTTATGTTTAAATAAATTTATATTCATGTCTTTGATTATTTGCGGTATTTTGTTATATATTTTGCCACACGTATAACGACACTGTTTTTGTAACATTGCAATTTTAGGTGTCTTTTTAGAATTGAATTATTCTATCTGGATTTCTTGTGTTTCTGGGATACAGTTCCTTAGCTTTTGTAAACAATTCTGAATTGTTCCGAACAAATTTAGCACATTCAAAAATGTACATACAGGGTAGTGTCAATAATTTAAGTTTTAGAAATAATATTTTACATGAATGCTACGGAAGCACACCGCACATCGCCCTATTTGATGGCAAGTCTAGCGGCTAACGTCCGTTATCTACCTATTTGAGACTTTAAATATCTGTTACGCCCTTTTTGAAGAGCTCCATATTGTAGCGTTCTGGTAAAACCGCAGGATGAGTTCATTCCATAGCTTACTTTCGTTTTTTCTTAAAATTCTAATGACAATTATTTATGATTAGACAAAAATAGAGTTAAGAGTTAACAATATATTAGCTAGTCGTGTTGGTGGAGAGTTTCTTGCCGCTTTTTCTCCTTAAACTGTAATAACATGTTGCGAAGCAGTGTACATAGAGTAGGAAATAAATTTAAATTTCAACTTATATGTATGACCTTCAAAAATTAATGTTCTCCAGTAGAACTTATTTTGAATAAAAACTGGTTTTTGAAAGAACTTTAAATATCTTCACCGTGTTTTCTCTTTCTGTGCTTATAAGTAAAGATGCCACGAATAATGGTTTGGCTTAATACCGAATACCGAATATTCGGCCACGCTCTCGGCCGAAGCGCCGAATATTAGGCTAACGAAAGTTCGGCGTAAGATATGTGCAATTCGCGCGTAGTAGGTTTGTATTGAAGCAATTGTTACGTTCTCGCGAATGATAGCGGTTTTAAGCGCGATTTTAAATGTTTTTTTTATTTGATTCTGATATTTTAAAAACTGGACGAAACGTAATAATAAAATAAAAAACTATGATATGATACAATATTGAACAATATGTGCGTTTCATTTTTATTCTTTGCGTTTCTTTCACAGTATTCAGCCGAATACCGAATAGCAGCCGAATATTCGTGGCATCTCTACTTATAAGTGAGAATCAAAAATGTTTTTCAACGGAATTTAGTCTGTACTCAGACGAATAAAACTATAAACGGACCTACATGAACGAAAGTGTTAAACGAAATAAAGCGTTTTTATAAAGCTTGCCTGCGTAAACTTATGTAGTATACACGTGGTTTGCATCTATGTGGTTAATAGTAATGTATCCACTGGTAACTATTTCACGTTTATTCGTACTAATTCGATAATTCTTTTACGGTGCAGGCTGTCGAACTCTGGAATGCGTTGCCTCTCACTGTCAGAGAGGGTAAAACATTACCTACATTTTGGAACTCACTTAGAAAGTATACTATCTGTTTTTAAATAAATATGTCTAATATACTAAACATTTACTTATTTATCTATTGTTAATATAAAATTGTTGTCATATAGAACGTTAATAAATATATTTATTTAGATTATTTCGTATATACGTATATATTGGTACTGGTATTCTATAAATGTGTCTGGATCTATATATGTATTAAGTTTATAAATTAGTGTTAGTATGTATATTTAAATCGTACAGTCCTATCTTTTTTCTGCTCCACCTCCATCGCCAGATTAGTTAAGAATTTCTTTTAAGCTAGGTTGCTTGGAATAGAGCGCTTTTAGCGATAAGGCCGCCTGTTGTTTCGCCAAGAAGTATTCTAATTATGCATTTTGTTTTTGTATTTGTTTGTTTTGGTGAGCAATAAAGTGTTATCTATCTAAGTCGATTATTAAATACTAAGTTCTCGTAACGCACTGCGCGGATCGGCTTCCTATTCCAAAATCGGCTTCCTTTAGTCTGCTTCACTCTGAGAGCTCGGGGCTTCTTCTAACTGTTTTGTTCGTCTAATCTAAGAGTCTGTATAAATTTAAATCAGCCTCTGCGGTTGAGTGGGGCTAAGTCCTTGCCTGACTAGCTCGCTGGAACACAGAGGCTCTGAGTTTGCTCTTGTCATGATAAATTTCGTAAAAGATCTTTCCGTTATTTACTATGATCTGGGTGTCTGGGATCGGCATCAGAGTGATCCGTTGCCTATCACCTATAACACAAGCGCAACTTGCTTAACTCTAAGATACGGTCCAACGTACAGCGTTTTGCTGACGCTGGGGTCTACTTTAATATTAGTATAAATAATGCTCACAAATACTTTGTGATTGAGTCGCTACGAGTTGCTATGAGTCGTAACATACGACTTCAACTATCACTAATTTGAGCCCAGGGATCAGCATCCAAGATCTAATAGTACGAGAATAAATCCCTGAAAGCAACAAGGTGTATTTTTTCACTGTATTATATAAGAAAGCACCAGTTTTTTTTTTCAGGCGGGGGAAATGCATTTCGCACATACCAGGTCCTTTGCTAGGGATTAGACCGTTGTCGATCATGGAGGCATTCCACTGAGGGCAATCCAAACAGTAACCGACCGGCTTGTGTGGAGACTCGATACCCCACTAAAACCACCCTCCTCCCATGTGCCCCGCGCTTAAGCACCAGCATTCCGCCAACTACTGCCAGCATCTACCACTACAAGCAAGAGCAAGTGTGTGGAGATTCTAGACACCTCCGGGTCGTCAGTTTTGGGTAAATGAAAATCCAGAGCACATGGATAGTTAATACTCGTTTATTCCCACAGGCTGGACGTCACAAAAAACACATTAATCTATAATAATAGGTATTAATTGGTTACAAAGTTTTTGCCGGGAAGAAAATCCTTTTGATGGAGTCATAGTATGACAGCATTGCTTTTTTCTTTTTCGTTAGTGGTGTGACGCGTAACTAGTGCTGTGCACATAGGTACTGCCGCCACAAGTGTACAAACTGTAAATATAATGTGTGTTTTATCGATACCATTTAAAAAAAGGACAATTTTCTACCAATGATAAGGTTTAATTAACAATAATAATTTTAATAAACAAACAAATTGTGGATGTACCCCGTCCGTAACGCGTTAGGCAAACGAGCGCCCCACCGAGCGCGGTCGAGTTACATCATTCGGCAATTAGGGCCACCCCCGCACAGATTATACACTCTGATTTTTCAAACACGGTTAATATGGTGTGTATAAATGAATATATTACAATCATTTAAGGGGCCCTACCATAGATTTTAGTAACTTTATACACAGGTCCGTTCTATTTGTTTATTCGTAAATATGAAACTGAAAAGGAGCGTTCTAATACTTTTAATTTATGACTGTTTCATACAGAAAATGTTTTAAATATCAATATGTTGATTAAAATGTTAAAAAATGTTAGTAGCGTCTGTTCGTGTATATCACAGCCCATTTTATGACCGACTAGCACAAAAGGTCTGTTTGTTACGTGATTACACCGTTAATTGCAATTTTCAATTTTTTTCTTTGTTCGAAAGTGTGTACCCCTAAGATGGTCCTATTGTCGCCAAGTTAAGATATGATGAATAGATCCCAGGGAAATCGAGAGGAACCCTTGTTGAAGAGCACCGAGCGCCTACACTCTTGAAAAGGCAAAACTTGTATACACGTGTCAGTAGTAGTACAATTTCTACAGGCACTTAATATATTATTATTATTTCTAAAGCGATTTAAGCAAGTAAAGTGTAGAAAATATTTTTATTTCATTTTTAATATTTACAGTTATCATTTACAACCATTACACAAAAAAATTAAAACTAAAATATACCTATACTAATAATATCTATATACAGCTTAATTTGCAAAAAAAATATATTTTTTAACAAAAACAAAATCGACTTCTTTTCTTAGAAACTACTCGATCTACGTACATGATTTAAGTAGTATATATAGTCGCTTAAGTAGACTTCTTAAGTATCATAGATGGTGGATCATTTGCCAGTTTGCCTATAAGCAAACATAAAGAAATAAGTTATTTTTTATTAGGAGTTTTTAAGTAGTAATTATGTGTTTTTGTGAGAAATGTGAACTATATAGTCAAACGTGGCCTTTCGAGTTTTCACAAGAATTTTCGTTGAATGGCGTCGATTGTAGCCTACAAAACAATTGCGCCTGGCTTAAAAGCCTGGTTGCCAAGCCATAAACACAAAAAAATGAAAATGCGATGGGGTATGAGGTAGAGAGATCAGACAAGAGGAATAGGATAGCGGAGATAGGATATATTTTTTCATAATTTTAAATTTTAATATTTTTTCTTTCTTTCTTTCTGGATATAGGATTGGAATAGGGGTCGGGGATAGGGAAAACAGGATAGAGAGACAAACAGGCAGACAGCCGGAAAAGGGGAGACCGAGGAGAGTTGTGACAATTTTTACTTTACCTAACATATCTCAGGCCACAAACATTTTCTACATCTATGAGCTTTATAAGCCAATGTAGGTCAGTCTTTAATTGGATATTGGACTCATCCCAGTCATCGCCAGTTGCCATCGCTTCCCCGTGTCGGACCCAAGATCTTTCTTATAGGACCTTTAAACTAATTTAAAAAGCAAGAAATAAATATTTAACCTACTTCTTTCTACAACATCTTGAAGTCAGGGATGAGAAGATCAGACAGGAAGAGTAAGATATGGAATAGAGGGAAGGAGGAATGGGCCATCTGAACTCTCAATCATCGCACGAAACACGATTAGCTTAAGACTAACCGTTTCACGTCGATATTCTGTGAGAGCGTGATCCGATCGAGCTGGTCCACCGAGCTATATTCAAGATAACGATTCCAGCATAGCTCTACTACGTCATATTTTTTTGTACAATACGTACAAATTATGGTTTGAATTAATTACGCCTATAACGAGGTTGGCAATGGCGATGTGTACATTTGGCGGCTTAATTATCACACACGCACGCTTCTGTTACCTCCATCATGTTCGTATATATGTGATTATCGCCACAAGCGAAAATTATTTTATGATGGTTCTTGTTAACGAGGCATAAGTGATCCAATTAAGGTATATACATATACAGTATACATATATATACAAATATAGTTCGTATTATATGTTACGTATACCACCATCGCCATTAGCATCTCAACTCATTCCTGGGGTTGTCTGGAAGAGATCGCTTTTTAGCGATAAGACCGCCCTTTATGTACAATCAGATATAGTTTTAATCTGTATGTATATTGTTTTATTGATGTACAATAAAGCGTTATAAATCTATCCATGTATCTAATTGCTTGGCTTCACTGACTGACTGACTGATAGACATATCAACACACAGCCCAAACTACTGGGGCTAGGACCATGAACATTTGTAAGTAGGTTCCTTCTATACTGTAGGTGCGTACTAAGAAAGGATTTTTGAAAATTCAACCCCTAAGGGGACCCCCTTTTAGGGGGTTTAACCCGAAACAGGGCATGAGAGTTTGTATGAAAAACCGTGTTTTTTTTAAATAAGAAGCACAAAATGTTATGTACCTGATTCTTATTAGAAATAAATGTACACGTGTATCGGTGTTTTTTGAAATTCAACCTTTAAGAGGGTGAAGTAGGGCTACCTTTTTCCTCTTTTGACTTCTCAAAATATGACTATATTTAATCTATGCGAAGCCGCTGGCAACAGCTGGTGTTGTATACAGCCGTGGTAGCTTAGTGGTCAGCGCACGCGTCCCAAACTCAAAGTGCGTGGATTCGAATCCTCGCCGGAAAACTTGCACCACTTAGTACACACACCTAATATGCTTATTGTTACAATAACCACATCCTAATGGCGAAGGACAACTTTGTGATAAAACTTGCGCATCGAGGTAAACGATGTGTTAAACCCGCCAATCCGCCTTGAACAAGCGTGGAGGGTATACTGTTAGTTTCCCTGTAAATGGGAGGCCCGAGCCCAGCAGTGGGACATTTGTCCACTGTTATTATTTATTTCATTATGTATGTGATTTCACATGTGTTTCCAGCGGAACAGCCTAGCATAGTATAAGAATGACTTTTCGGCCGCTGTTGAGCTGTCGTGATCACGGAAGACGATCAGAGAAGAATAAGATCACGGCTGCTAAAAAGCGGCCGAAACGTCGGAATAATAAAAATGATACTAATAACCGCGCTTAAAACCGTTAAATCGTTTTATTATGTAAGTATATTAGTGGCGAAAACTTAAGAGAAAAAAAGATTTTATTTTAAGAAAGTTAAAGAAATGCTGAGTTTTGTCCAATTTTATTTACAATCTGATATTAAAATTAGTTACGTTAAAAATAAGGCTCGCGTCCTTATATCTTATAACCGACCGTTCATTTGCCTTACTATTGGTTAAAAATTGACATAAGCTATGGAGCTATGCATGGAAAGAAAGAAATGTTTTATTTGAAGAAATAGCGACATAATTACATTCCTTATATATCATTATACACAGAGTATATTTTGACAATTTGTACGCCGCATTTTCAGCAAACAAGGCTTGCACTCCGAATATCGCTGTGCCGGAATTATATGGACACTAGCTAGCTATGCTCGCGACATCGTCCGCGTGGAATTTGTTTTCAAAACCTCCCGATTTTGAAACATTCTTCATTGGTGCTCCGCTCCTATTGGTCTTAGCATGATGATATATAGCCTATAGCCTTCCTCGATAAATGGGCTATCTAACACTGAAATAATGTTTCAAATCAGACCCGTAGTTCCTGAGATTAGCGCGTTCAATCAAACAAACAAACAAACTCTTCAGCTTTATATATTAGTATAAGATAAGATATAATCTCAAAATTCATTCCTATCGATGGTAGGGAAACTGAATAAATACTACGACTAGGAACCGGCCATAAGTCTGCTTCCTACTCTATGTATGCTTCAAAACTGCTCTACAAATGTACAGTACACTTTTACGTATAATTACATTACCTATATGATAGGTTAATTTTAAACCATTGTGATGTCCAAGCAATTAACACACACCAATAAACAACAATAAAATTTGTCAACATATCGGTAAAATTGCAAATTACCGCCATCTGCTACCATTTTGACAGATCCCAAAGGGTTTGGCGCACTTTTTCTCCTGTCAAGCGGCCATCTTGTGTAGCCATAGCATTTGCAATTTTACGCGCCATTGATTATGGTTAAGTTAAATTAGGCAGTAATAATTCGTTTATTTAAGATATTTGAGATTAGAAGTTAAAAATAGTTTTTGTCGTGTACTTATTTGAAGGATATGATGCGTAAGTTATTATATTTTTACTTTTACTTAACAAGATTAGTAATTCAACGTTATCCAATAACTAGTGAAAATAAAATGTTGAAATCAAATAAGGGACCTTTTTTTAGTTAACTCTGGGGAAATGCGTTTGCACATATCCTCGGGCCCCGGAGGAGGTCGCCAGGAGTATGTGGGACTTCCAACAGTCGACGCTACACACAGGCTACTGATAATAAAAAGAATTGCAAGCACCGACCGCCAGGCTACCCATAAAAGTTCACTAAACCTTCCCGTATTCCGCATCATATTGAGGCGCCACGGGACCATAATCATATATATGACTATGACTGCCGTGACGCCTCGATGCATGCCGACTAGGAGGGGTGTCCCAGTCCCAGGGACACCCCTCCTAGTCTCGGCACTGGGGTTGTCGGGAGGGTCCCCCAACACCTCCAGTCCCACTACCTTATCGGGAGGATACCGGCGCCTGCGACCCTCTCTTCGCCGTCTGCAACAGGGGTCCGCCTGCTCATCCTCCTCCCTAACTCTTTCGGCAGGCTCCTTCTGCGTCATAGCGCTTTCGCAGAAGGAAGCCATCGCTAGACAATTCAACTTGCTGCGCAGAATCTGGTCGACTACGCTGTGCAACGAGATACCCGTACCGACGATTGATTTCAAATCGTGCCGCTGGGGTCCCCATGCGGCACATTCTTCCAGCGTAAAGCACACCGTGTTGACTGGCGCGCCGCATTCGTGGCAGACTGGGCTTAAAATTACAGATACCTACGTTTTATCTATTGTTTTACATGTGAAACTTATTGCCTATGCAGCATACTGATGATAAAAATGTTAAGTATATTAAAGTTTCAAAATAACAATATGTTCATAATTCGCAGTCAAATGATTTATTCTAAAAACCAAATGTAAAGATAACAACAGCAGACAAAGGGCAGTCCCACACGGGCCGCGGGCACCGGAGCGTGTAATATAAGAGCACTCCACAAAGGGGCTAATAACTCGTGTGAAGCGCCCTTTACTCACAGCTGGACTGAGTTATGAGCTGTGGCGAGTAGCGATAAGGATATGGACACATGTTACAATCAATTCTAACATCATTATTGTGACGTCATAGGTAAATTTCTGTACAAGTAAATGGAGTCAAATAATGCACTAATTGCTGTTTAAACATTAATTAAAATGATTTCTATCATTATATTTTAAAGTTAGATGCTGACGTGATATTTGAACACCTGCTCTTTTATATTAATATTTTTTCAGAATTCATTGTGCTATGTGTCAACTACCCCATCTTGAGATGACTCATATGAAAATTGGTTCAAGCATTTGAAAGTTATGCTATTATGAAATTCATACACGTAATTATAATGATACATTAGCAGAGCATAGCAAAATAAGGATGTATTGTGTGAAGGATAGACATGATAATTTGTGGTATGAGAGAGGATGTACGCCAAAGTATGGAAGAAAAAGATATTGTACCGATCCTAAATGACTGGGAGAAGGTGCAAGAAAAAGAAGATTAGAACTGTTGTAAACATAATAAACTTTTTTGAATAGTCGTGTAAAATTTAGGACCGCTAGTTGCTTCAAACTTGAACCAAACATTGGATTGAGTATGAAAAATATTATTTTATTTACGGTATGATCCATAATTCCTTTGTCGGTAAAAAGCGGTAGCTGAGTATTGTTTAGCTCAGACAAGGTTTTTTTTTAGTGGCGTCTGCCATTTTTTCTATTTGTTTGTAGATATATAGCTGTCTTCACTAATCGATTGTTTTTCGATAGTTAACCTAAAAATGACTTTACTATCATTTGTATGTATAACTAGATGTGCCCGCGACGTCGTCCGCGTGGCATTTGTTTTCAAAACCCCTGATTTTGAAACATTCTTTATTGGTGCTCCGCTCGTATTAGTCTTAGCGTGATGATATATAGCCTATAACCTTTTTTTCAAATCAGACCAGTAGTTCCTGAGATTAGTGTGTTCAATCAAACAAACAAACTTTCAGCTTTATATATTAGTATAAGATTACAAAATTGAGTTTATCTATGTTTTTTTATAACCTGGAGCAGGCAAACAGGCAGACAGCTAACCTAATGAACAATGGTTACCGTTGTCTATAGACATATACTTACAACAATATGCACGTATGCAACGTCAGGGGTGTTGTCAATGCGTTGCCAGCCGCTAAGGGGACTAGAACTTAGTCACTGATGCCAGAAAATCTAAAGCAGGTAAATAGGCAATCAGCCCACCTAATAAAGCCTAAAGCCTGATATTAATTACGTTTTGTTGATTGAAATGTTTACAGTAATAAATATAGCCCATATTAATCAGGGATAATGTAGAATTTAAATGGTGAAAGACTTTTTGAAAACGGTACATGTAGTTTTTATGTTTATTCGTTACAAACATACAATAAATTAACGTAAAACGACATGTTTTAATTGTAATTTCAATACTTAACTTAAAAATTTGTGATCACGTGCACGTGCACCGACACGTGCGCCGAGCCCTATAAAACGGCCACACTGTCGGCATTAGGTCATTATGGCGTAACCCTTAATAAAGGCTTGTACTTCCACAAGCACACCAGAGCGGTCGGGTACAGAGCATACTGGACCCTAGGCCGACTCTATCCGTTGATAAGCAAGAAAAGTAAGATGAGCCTTAGAAATAAGGTGACTCTATACAAAACTTGCATCCGCCTCGTCATGACCTATGCGAGTGTGATCTTCGGCCACGCCAGCGATTCCAACATCTGGAAACTGCAAAAGATCCAGAACCACTTTTTACGTGCTGCAGCCGACGCCCCGCGATATATGCGGCTCGCCGACCTGCATCGCGACCTGAAGCTTCCCTCCATCAAACACTATATAATCTCCCTCTCGCGCAGATTCTTTGACCGTGCATCGTCCGAACCCTCTAGTGACGGAAACGATCAACTACAAACCCACCCCGAACGCTCCTACGAGTAAACGGCGCCCTCGCAATGTACTCATTGACGAGCCCGATAAAATCACCCGCCTCCTCGCAATTATGAACGCTCCGAGGCTCATAACATCAGCCTGGCATAACAGACGTAGACAAAACAGACGCCGGAGAGCCCCCGGCTCGAATCGTCCCTCACAAAGTTAAGACCCACATAAACACCCCACTCATTACAGACACAAATAGCCATACAAGATTAGTTTAGGCGTGTTGCTGGAGAGTTTCTTCCGCCGCTTCTTCTCCTCCAGCTATTACACGTTGCGAAGCGGTAGTAATGATAGACTAGAATCGGCTCCGCCGGCGGAGTCGATAACGAGTCCCCAAAATAATCACTTCAGCCTGTTGGCTTAGTTCATTCAGCCTTTTACGGCTAAATCCTATATAGAGTCAATCCCCCGCAGCGGTCGAGCCGAGGTCGAACCTGACAGGAGGTGTCTCCTCGAGCGTGCTGCTTCCGGACTGAACGCCTTCGCTCCCACGGATTCGGGAAGCCCCCAAAGTCCGGTATCGCTGAAATAGCCATCTGCGGCTATTCAGATGGGTCCAGCACCAAAAAAAAAACGGTCATTATTGTTCGAGCCGCCGAACGGGATGGACCTCTCTGGGAAGTCGTAACGCTCTTGGAATAAACGATAGCGAGTACTCTTGAAATTTTATTTTGAGTACTCAAATATGGGTCGTCACCAAGAAGCCAACAACCGTGACGTCACACTCTTTAATAACACCACGGAGGCACCCTACTCCGTCATATTTAAATAATGAGTAGTATTTATTTGAAGTTAATAAAAAAATTGTGATATTAAGTCTGTCACTGACACAGGCTGATAGGCAAAGGCTACATACGCCATAAATTCTCGTATAACACCGTATTCGCCAGTAATGACTGTATAACTGATATTTACGCGATATGCAACCATGTCAGGCATGTTCCTGTGAATGTTTATACATTTGCTACCAATAAGTAAAATTTAACCTGCCTGCATGATGAACGACAATCGCCCAGAAAAATACCTAAACCCTCCTTTACATTATGTGCACTTCCACGGCAGCAAGAAAAAAAGTGGCGAGCGAAGAGAGCAGTGCGATTATGCCATGTCCACATATTGTTACGTTTACATACTCGCGCTGCTCATTTGCTTAGCTAGTCACTTTCCTGTTAACTGCCGTGGAAGTGGACATAATATGAATGAAGAGTACAAATATTTTAAATCCTACATGATTAGATAGATTCACAGACCATTCTACTCACACTTTTTGCTGGTTTATTAGGGATCCGTAGCCATTTTAACAAAAACGGAACTCTTATGCTATCAACATTTTCGTCTGTCTGTATGTCTGTGTATACTACAGTTATTTTTCTAAACATTATCGGTTCTATTGAATGAAATTTGACAGGAGATGTACAGTATATTTATATTTTAGTTTTTTACTATTGTATATATATTTTTAAGTTAGGTTTATTTATAGGATATATGTAAATTGGGTTTATATATACCTATTTATAATTTAGTTTAGATTTTATAGGTATCTAATTACTATAATTTCTCCAAATAATCTATGTAATAATATATTAAATTAAAAGTATATTTATATGTAGCGAAAAGTTAAGAGCTGGTGGGATGGCCGCCGTACTTGTAACTAGCACAAGCTAGATATAAATATGAAGTCCCAGTTCCACCCAAAAGACGTGGCTGAAGGGTTACTCTCAAACGCCTCGTCATTCAATTTCGTTTTAGAACTTTTTTTGCTTGTTTTATTTTATATTTAAGTACATTTTACATTTTCCATTGTAGGTTCCATTTATTTTTGTGTTATATAGACTATTATTGCAAGAAATCTTTGTCCTTTCTTTCGTCTATCTAAAATTTCATTTAATCTTTCAAGCTGATCGGACGAAAACGAACGATGAAAGGCGATTGAGAGTAAAGCCTGAGGCACAGTATAGGGCTAAATTAAAAAGCAGCAAATACATTCGACCTTACCGCGACAGACTGGACTGCCGAATCCATACTGTAACGCTGAAAGTAATGTTCGACGAGTAAAAAAAATGCCTTTCAGACGCGCAGTTATCATATTGTAAAACGAATTAAAAAGAGCCCAGCGCTGGGAGAGGCCTGAAAGTACGGTTTCGGCAAAGGATCGGATGGAATGATAAAAAATGCAGTTATTAAGGGTATTTTATACTGCACGGTAGTTAGTAAGACTTACTATCAGAATCATCGAAACGGAATACTTACTATCAAACACAATTGCCTAGTAAAATAAACGTAACTCTCAAATACTCCTAATTCTTACATAACTAGATGGCGCCACAAGTCATACTTCTGTAGCTGTTGTTTTATTCGCCACAATGGCAGGCAAAGAAATCTAGTCTATACAGCCTTGTCTGATGTATTGAGTATAAGTATCAGCTCAGCCATATTGTAAGGTCTTAGCCACTCCAAACAACGGAGTTCTTGTGACCACTGTAAAGGCCACATTTTACTCACTTTACTTCACTACATAGTACTTAAACATGTTTCAGAAAAACAAATAATTATAATTATTACTCTAAACAAATATTGCCGTAGAAGTATTGTTCATTTTATAGTAAACTTACACATTTTTATAAAATAAAACTGCACACCACAACCTCACTCTCCAGTTCCGGCCAAAAAACCCTTTTATTTTTTGAAGTTTTGTTATTTAAAATGTATTTCTTTTAGATCAAATCAATCCAAAATGGAAAAGAAACTTATACATAGTGCTTGACTGCTTTTGTCTAAAATATTTTCTTGAAATTAGTCGAATAGGATTTAGGCCCCTGATGTTGCAAACGTCCATAGACGGCTTTGACCACCTGATTGCCAGCCTATGGCAATAAAAAAAAACATAATATTTTAAAAACTTAAGTCAGTCATAAATTTCAATTTCTAATAAAATCCTGTTCAATTTCATTCGAAATTGTAGTATATGTAAGAAAGATATTTAGTCTTGAAGACTTTTGATTGCATTTTATGTAAGAAAGATATTTTGTTGACGGCCTCCGTGGTTTATACTACTTCAAAGCGTCTATTTTACTTTTGACGTTTGCACGTCTGTCAAGTTACATATTCCTTGACAGTAAAGCCCACATGACAACATAATTTTCGTGCTTTATTGTTGTTGGGGAGACGTAATAGTGATGTTTTGTGAGTCCTGTAACGCACAGACTATTACATTATCGATAGTATACGTAAATAAATCGTAACTAATCGATTTGAAAATAAATAAATGTTCTACTTTAAAGAAAAATAATTGATTAAAACTTATTTATAAATGAAGTCGATTTTTGTAACAAATCGAGTCGGTAACGCATTAGGAAGTTACCAATTGATCCGTCAATCCGAATTGTCAAAAGTAAAATAAATGCTTAAAAAAGGTATAATGGGTTAAGCCTTTCCCGGTCTACGTCGTTGCAGCGCAGGGGCTCCGGGTTCGAAACCTGGCATGGTTTTCGTAAGCAAACTTTCTATTATTTATCATAATTCGGTGCCAGAGATCGGCCCCAGAGTGGTCGGTTGCATATCACCCAAAACACAAGCGTAACTTGCCTAAATTGGGGATATACAATGTGTGTGTGTGTTAGTCTGCCGATTATATATTCAGTAATCAAAACATATTGTATGATCGTTGTATGTATTGTATGTAAGAAACGAAATACCAAACATGTCAAATGTGCAAACATCTTTAAAAATACACGACCAGCAGGGATGCGAGCGTCAAAAGAATTAAAAACTGGTGGTCGGTAGCAAAATGCATTAAAAATTCACGTCCGACGTTCGAAAAAAAGTCAAAGTAACTTTATTAACGGACTTGGACTGAGCTTGGATTATACCATACCGTGTGTTCTACCTATATGACTGTGTACTTAATTTTTAGACTACGAAGCCAATTTTTGACGGGAACTTGAAGAGTGATGTTTGTTCTGTAGTACGGATGCGGATACAATCTATCTCTTCTCTTTTTATTGTGAAGCTGGCAAACAGGCAGAGGGCCCGTGGGCAGTACCTACGTGTACTGGAAAGTGGTGCATAGCCAAGGTGTTGCCAGCTTTTAGGAAGGGATAAAAAGGAGAGGCTAGGAGGTATGAGATACATGGGTGTGATAAAGAGGATGGGACGCGAGGATCAGATAGGAAGAAAGAGAAATCCCTCGCACCTTAACCTTCGTGGTTATTTTTTTATAACCACCCAAAATTCACTTTATCATACTAAAGGGCTATGTACTATAGCCTCATTTAGTAAACAAAAAACTAACAGTTCATCCGTGTTTGAGTGTTTAATATTGCCTTCGTGATTAATCATGCAGTTTTATTTATATTGCCCATTTGATAAGGACATTATGTATACAGACCGATTATTATTCAGGGTGACTGCATTTATCAAATTGCTTGCAACACACACACACACACACACACACACACACACATATATATATATATATATATATATATATACTTTACTGCATATCAAAGTATACAATTACAAAAACAAATCATATTTACAACATTTTCTGGGCACTATAATAGGCGGCTTTATCGCTTAAAGCGATCTCTTCCAGACAAATCAAAAAGGAATTACTTGGCACGCGCGCTCACGCACGCACATATATATACAATTATATATTTCAAGATCAATAAGTTATTATAATATATGTAATAACATGATTATATTGTGTGTGTGTGTGTGTGTATGTTTAAACAATAAATTAATGCGCTATTTGACTTCTTTTAGTTGTATATACTTATAAAATCACATAAAAATATTAATTGCCTATATATTGTATGAGTGTTAGTTTAACGACACACCTCCCAAAGGTACACTGATAACAATAAAATTATATTCGGTGATTGAATGAACGGTCTTAGTATTCCGTTTATGACACACCAAACACGCTGAACAGTTGGAATTACGAAACTTTCCCCCAGTCATCTTATTGTTACGAGTTGCAGGACTCGAATTAAAATGCCGTTGGAATTATTATAGAATTTATTAGAACCATACAAACACGTATAACACAGCTACAAATATAACTGAACACAACTAGTCCAAACGTAATGCACGAGATCGTAATTCCATAAAACGCGCACAGTCCGGCACTAAATAGATTACCGAATGTAGTATACACGCCTTGCTCCGCTGGTGGTTATCGCTAGACGGCCGATCTCTCCATGGGCTATTGCTTTATACTGCACTGATACAATATGGCTGCCCGACCGCGTAGACCGAATTTCTTAGAATCAGTTCGACACACCTGGCTAATGACTGCCGTAAAAGATTACAATACTCAATGGGCTGTTTTCTAATTACAAATTTTTAAACACAAAGTAAACAAAAGAAGTCCAAATGCGGAAAGGTAATAAAGTGTGCTTTTATGGTATGCATATGTGAATCTACTTTTGTAGGCGTGTAGGTAGTAACATTATTGTATCATATAAACCTACCTTTAAATATTTATTTTATCAGTGTTGGCACTATAAAGAGGTGAAATTATGTACTTTTAGATCCGTATAAGTACATTTGCAGAACTTTCGGTCGCTTAACGCGTTGCATGATGTGTCGATTGCTATTCATAATACACTGAATGCGTTTCCACGGAAACAGCCGCTGGAGTCCCGCTAGAGTTAGACGGATGATTCGGCATCACGCCGAACGCCACTTAATTTCGGCTGATGCGGTTACTTAAAAAATACAGAGCGAGCATATTTAGTCGATATTCAGCGCCGTACTTTCGGTTGGTGTTTTTTTATTTCTTTTTTATTGCAGGAGTTCAGCAGACAGGCAGACGGCCCACTTGATGGATAGCAGTTACCATCGCCTATGGACATTTGCAACACCAAAGGTGCTACAAATGCGCTGCTGCTCGCTTAAAGGAGACTGGAATCTGGTCACTAATGCCGGAACACAACTCAAAGTTGTTATGGCGACATATTTCAGACCAGGGTTGGTAACCATCCAGTCGGGCAAATGCCCTACCTCCTGGGTGCGGGTTGTATTGTCGCCACTTACGACAGGCCGCCCGGCCGCAGAAAATTATATTCTTTCTCCGTTCCTGCACGGATGGTGTGTCGCTAGCCTTAGTCTCATATGACGGTATTTACAAATTACATGGTTATTGCAATTGCACTGAAATGAATATTCATGACGTTTTTAACTACTACATTTTCCGGCTGACCATTCAAATATTTAATTTAATCCATCATAACTGTAACAAATGGTCTAAATATTTATAATAACATGCAAATAGCATTTTAAAGTTGGCCCCCCTCTATCGCATAGATCCTAACGATATTATTTATTTGAATAAAAATACAATGAATATGTGTAGTTTTACAAGGTTTTGGGGTGTGCATTAGATTAATTTTTTATTATAATAGATAAATTATGAACAATAATTCATGGTTGCGAAATAGCTTCTTCGGAGTAGATTAATTATTTACAAACTTTCTATAGTCCCATTAAAGTCGATTTGGCAAAATTTTGGATAGTGTTACTATTGGATTAAGCGTGCGCTATGGTTGAGTAGTGTTTGAGTAGTAGGCTATTTTAAAAAGTTCTATAGCTAAATGACAATATTTTTTTAACAAAAAGCAATATTTTTTAAAAGCGAATACAAGCTAAAAAGCAAAAATAAATATTTAACCGACTTTTTTCTACAACATTGTGAAGTCGGTGGCAAGTAAAACACAAAAAACATCAACTTGCAAAATATAGTAATTTTTATTTTTTACATCGCACCGAATTCAAGATGTAGTAGAAAGAAGTCGGTTAAATATTATTATTTATTTTATGCTTTTTAGATTCAAGTCGGATTTCTTTTTTTTTTAAATAAATATTTACGTTTTATTTGCGGACATACTGGAATAGCTTTAAAATTAATATATTAAGCGCCTGTAGAAATTATACTACTGGCACGCGTATACAAGTTTGTTATTTCGCTCTTCAACAAGGGTTGCTCGCGATTTCCCCGTGATCCACTTATCAGATCCTGATTTGGTGACTATGGGACCACCTCGGGAGTACATTTCGAATAAAAAAATCAATTTGAAAATCGGTCCCCAAATGACGGAGAAGTCGAGTAACAATAATACAAACGAAACATACAGACGTATTCAGTATCTCCTCCTTTTAAAAGTCGGTTAAAAACAAGGAACATTGTTTCCGCGGAATCCTCTATTATGAGTGAATTGCCACGCAGCTAGTCCATTTACTGTAAATACCATTAACATCACATTAAATGGACTACAGTAAGAGTCATCAACAAAAATGTATATTAAATTTAAAAGCAATGATTAATTAGATAGGAAATTTCGGTAAATGGCAGTCCACTTTTTAATTATTGGGGTTGAACTGTCACCTTTGGCCGTGTCATCGCGAACCATCTGCTACCATTATGAATGTATTCATTTATACTATTGTTATAATTTTTTATGGTTATAAGACTGAAAGGTAAGAGTTAGGAGTTGCCTGTCAGTCCATAGAGTTCCTTAAAGGTGGCTTCTATTTTCACTACTTTCATCATGTTTGTATCTTTTTTTATGGAAGTATAGGTTTGCGTTTGACCACTGTCACATCTGATGTTGAGTGATGACGCAATACGGATGTGTAAAAATTATTTAAGGCTTGTAGCAACGCCAACGTCCTTGAGGATATCGTTATACTAATTTTTCGGGCCATAGCGAGGATTCCATAGACGCGGTCGTTTTTCAGATGCATTATTATTTTATTGTAAATAAAATAAAGTAGTAGGAATGAATGAATGAAAACTCTTTATTGTTCACCATAAACTTAAATCTAGACAATTGATATGGATACATTTGCATTAGAACAATGGGCGGCCCTATCGCTTATAGCGATCTCTTCCAGGCAACCCAGTGTCTAAGGAGATTTTAAAGGAAATTTCAAACGATTTTTGGTGGTGTACTAAACTAAAATAAAAGTAATAAAATCACAATCAAATACTATTAAAAATAAAATAATTGATAAATATACCACTATATATACATATATAATTAGATAAAGATGATATTATAAATTAGATATATATATATACATTCGAACAATAAATACATTCATGTAATGCAACAATTTTATTGAATAGACCAATAATGGTCAGTGACTATACATTTAATATAGTTATTGATTTAGCTTGTCTGATTGGTTAGGGGAGGGAGTTCACAGTTGGACAGCCCGTACGCCAAAAGAATTTCCTACGACGGAAGAAGTGTGTAGAGGGATTGTTAACAAAAGATTTTAATTTGAGCGCAAATTACAGGAATGAGACTGATAGAGAAAACTAAAAAGTTCTTTTAAATATGGAGGAGTACAGGGATTGTAAAGGATATTGTGCAAAAGTATGAACATTCCGGCGAAAACGAATAGGTAACCATTTAAGCTTATTACGAAATTCGGAGACAGGGTCATATTTACGCAAACCAAATATGAACCGGATACAAACATTTTGAAGGCGTTCTAGCTTGTTTAGTTGTTCCTGGGTTGTGTCTAGATAGCAGGCACCTGCATAATCAAGTAGGGAGAGAAGCAAGGATTGTGCAAGCATAACCTTAGTAGCAGTAGGTAGGAAATTGACGCGGAAAAGGACGCGAAAAGTTTCCTACTGATTTCAGTTAAACGAGGCCGCCAAGACAGTTCTCTGCTAATGACGACTCCTACATTTTTAACAGTTTCACTGTATTCTATATCTACATTGTCAAATACGACACGGGGAAGTGATGACCAATCAATTCTGGAAGCAAGTCTACAACTACCGATTATAATAATATTCGTTTTATTTGGGTTCACCATAAGACCATACGCTTTGCTCCAGTCGAGAATTTTAGTGAAATCCTTATTAGTTGTTTGGATAGCTTCACAAATATTACTAAGATTGCATTGTGTATAGATCTTCAAATCATCTGCATAGAGGTGGTATGACGAAGAAAGGTTATTGGAAATTGAGTTAATGAAGATACCAAATAAGAGAGGTGATAAAACGCCGCCTTGACAAACACCAGCAGACAAATCACACCATGATGAATAAACATCATCAATGCGAAGGCGTTGCCAGCATCCAAACAGGTAACTACGAAACCAGTCAATAGCTGTTGGAGATATGTTAAGAGAACTCAAGATTCCAAGAAGGACATCAAAATCAACATTATTGAAAGCACTACTGAAGTCAAGCAGCGACAGTATAGTCAAATCACAGTAGTATTTAAAAAGAACAAATTATTTATCTCTTTTATAAAGATGTAGAATTGTAGATATTTTTTTTATATAAATTGAAGAGTAAAATTGTTTCGTGTGAATAATTTGGAGGTGATTTCGTTAATTATTTTCTAACTTAAAATAACTATAGAAAAATTATGAAAAAACCACGTGGGCGCGATGCGATGGCCGGGAGAAGGCAAAGGGACGTGGAAGAAGAAGCAAGGAAAGTGTAACTTACCTCGCCACCAGTCCACCACCACTGTAATCGTCCCCTGGGGGTTCAAACACTCACTAGGATTTATAAGGAGAATTCTTTAAACTAAGTTATTATAATGCTTTACTTCAATATTGTGTCCCAATAATCATTTCACTATATCTTGACAGCACTGACATGAAGTTGAATGTTTGTCTTGTAATACGCATTCTTCATTTGATATTTTTTTCTTTTCCTAATGGCGAGGATGGAGAGGAAGAATTTATAAGGACGTGTTCTTCGACGCAACCAAACCACGTTACGTCTCATAACATGAAGATTTATAGTGATGTTTGTGGTAAACTATTTAGCAGTAAATACCCGAGCGAAGTTGTTTCGTTTGCACTTCACTCTCGACCTTTTGGGGCAACTGGAACCTCAGTAGAAAAATATCTAAAAACCACTCAATGGATATTGTTCAAATCAATTTATTTAAAACGTCTAATTGACTCTTCAGGTGATCTTAGATTTTTTTACATATAGCTAGTAGACATTACTTATAATGATTAGTGTGATTTTTCAAAATTGCGTTAACTTGAACGTGTTCGAGTAGTGAAAAAACTCGCACGCAAGTTTGCAAGTTTTCTTTATTGTACTAATTTATAATGTAGGTACAAATATTAACGTTTTAAATTAAAACTTATACATGTCAATTAATTTAAAATACGTTTTCAATTATGGTTATTATTTATAAATTCAAAGGGAGCGGGTTCGAATGCATATTGTTACAATTACCACGTGATAACAACGGTGAAGGAAAACATCGTGATGAAACCTGCGCATCGAGATAACCTATGTGTCAAACCTGCTAAGCTGCCTTGGACAAACATGGCGGGTATACTGTGTTTCCCTATAGCGGGAGGCCTGAGCCCCGCAGTGAGACGTTTATGGGCTGTTATTATATTCTTTGCAAATTTATATGGTTTTATGATTATCGATAGATGTAATCAATGTATAGATAATCATAAAATCATAGTCAACCAAAGTCAGTCAGTCGGGAGCCCAAGCAATGCAATAGATCCTTCTTGTACGAGACATTAAAAAAAGTACTGTCTAGAAATACAATAAGCTTTTATAAGAATAACCTCTTAAGAAACAATTTAATTTTCAACACCAATTCATTTCTATTTAGACCCATGACCGTATTGTAAAATATATGTTAAGTTTTGAAATATAAGGTATATATTCTTTTAAAATGTTAGGATTAAAAAACTATAATTCAAACAGCTTTGTAATAAGACCCAGCACTATTTACTTTTCATTTGATCAAAAAAGGAACTTAACGCCCAAATCGACGCATTAATACACAAAAAGAAAAATAAACGGCTTTGTCTAATACGACAAGATTAGCTTTACTGTTGTTAAATTCACATTAAGAAATTATCTCAGTGCGTTAAAGTTGATATTTGAATAACTTTGTAATGGTATAAATGCAAAAAGAGCTTAATCTTTTTGCAATGTGACCAATTTTTAGATTCAGTTCTAAAATTAGAATATAACCTTAATTACAAACCTATAAAGCTCATTTTTGTATATAAAACAGATCTGATAGGTGAATAAATAAGTTTGTCATAAAGAAAAAAAACAACTCCCTATATTTTTTAAACTTGTAATTCGTAGTTTCGAGTTGCGAATGCGGCGTTATTATTTCAAAACATCAGCGACGTGTCATTGGACACTCCCTCCCTCCCAGGCACGGAAGTAAGAAAATACTAAACTTAAAATTTCAGTTTTCAATTTATTTAGGGATTAAGTGCGGATTCGATTTGGGTTTTAATTTAGATTTGGTCATTCTTTTTTTTTGCATGAGTTCATCTGACAGGCAGATGGCCTACCTGACGGAAAACGGTTACCATCGCCTATGGTCATATGCAACACCAAAGGTGTTACAAATGCGCTACTGCTCTCTAAAGGGCAATGATCTTATTAAGCTCACTGCTAAAGGGAAACAGGAACCTGGCCACTAATGCCGGAACACAACTCAAAGTTATTATAGGGGCATACTTTATACCAGGAGTGGTAGCCATCCAGACGCGCACATACCCTACCACCTGGCTATGGGTTGTTTTGTCCCCTCTTACGACAGACAGGTCACCCGGCCGATATTATTATTATAGTGTAACTTATACGATTTCAGATTTCATTGTAAAATGTTACTAATTCAAAACCATAAATTAATTAAAAAAACATAATTTAAAAAAGGGCTAATTGATACACGAATACCCAATTAAAAATATATTTCGTATTTTCAAATAATAATGATGCGAAACAATACCTAATTACTTAGGCGGCCGTCTGACGCGTTATTTAATGAAATTGATCAAACAGCTTTCCACCAATTAACCAAGCTTTAATTAAGTTCACTTCGATATTTTGTTGCTATTGTTTAAAGTACTATAGAATAATACTATTATAAGTTAATAATTTTAAAACTTAATATTGTTTTATAACAACTCTTAAACATTCTTCTGCCAGAAATGGATCTTCCATTTAATGAGTATAGATAGTAAACCTGCTAAATCAACTTGAGGTATACTAAATGGTTTCACTTGACGGTAATCTCGACGTTGTAGGTTTCTTTTGTCAAATGGTAGTAACAAGTTGAATAAAAACAATAATAAAACTTTATTTATTGTCATTACTTAAAACAAATCTAGAATTGAAATGGGCGGTACATGGTCTCTGCTATGGTTTGAATTTATTTTATCGAAATGCGATTCTAGTATGTACCACAATCACTGAGCTGGCACCATTAACCAGGTCAGTTTTAAATGATATTTTTAGGAAATATTAAAAAAAGAATATGAAATGACTTGTCTTTACAGTAGTAAAAAAATCGAGTGTATCATTCATTCCATTATAACTATATCTAAATGCTTATTTTATAATCTTATCTTGTTGATGATGCAATTTGCATCATTTACTATTTTAACATACATTTAACCAGAAAACTTTTTCATTCGTGACTTAAAAATTTCTATATTATATGAACCAGGCAACAAAGACTCCAATAAG
Organism: Dendrolimus houi; assembly: GCA_039645545.1. Classification (NCBI taxonomy): domain Eukaryota; kingdom Metazoa; phylum Arthropoda; class Insecta; order Lepidoptera; family Lasiocampidae; genus Dendrolimus; species Dendrolimus houi. Next base: position 11,382,213 of record CM077139.1, read on the forward strand.
TAGTTTCACAGTTGCACTTATCGAAGATGTTAAATAAACTAGAAGTAAAACATTTTGGGTCTTTTCTACTAGAAATACAAACATATTTACTTTTTAACAAACTATATAAAATACTTTTAGTACTTTCTCTCAACAGTACTCTAAATCTCGGAAAAGTTTGAAATTGGAATCGAATGTTTTTAAATTCAAATCCGTAAATGGCGTTTGGATTGTCCCTAGTTTGACACCTCAAGTTACAAACTAATTTTAACAATTTAAATAATTCGACTTCAATCTCCTTTATGTCTATATATCAATAAGGTTAAAAATTGCATATACATTAACATTTACTTAATTGTTTTCTTGAAATTTAAATTGAGAAGTTATCTCGATATCTTCGATTCTCTTTGAAAGAGCTTTTTAATAACGTTAATCTTTTTTTTTAAATTCCTATACAAGGCCAAAACATTACGTTCTAAAAAGTATTTTTATTTAGTTGTGTCATACGTAGTTCTCGTGTATTAAAACAGTGGACATAGAATAAGTGCTCAATTAATCATCGAAATTTCATTACAACCCACGTGTGTTTAGTGTATAGAACATGACTTTCAAATTAAGTTGAAAATTAATCATACCTAAGTTGCGATAAACCGATTCCCCGAAATTCGGACATGCTGTTTTGTTCCCTATAATGAATTAATTTGCATGCGATTAAAAGACGGACGGACAGACAAACGGACAGGAGTATGTGTAATTAGACGATAAATTAACTTACTTATACGCGATATACTGTGTTGATATGATACAGTTGATACGGGTATTTTGGGTACAATTCATTCGCTGGAATAATGTGCAAGTTTGAAAAGTGTACACTTTTTTTTTGTATTGCGTAGCTGGCAAACATGCAGTCGGCCTACTAAATGGAAAATGTTTAGCATCGCGTATAGTTGTTTGTAACACCAGGGCCCTAAGTCTGTATCTGAAATTTTCAATCGAATCGAATTGGAATCAATACTTTTGACAGTTTTGGTAGTCTGTAAACCGTCTCTGCTCAATATTGAATCAATCTTGATTAGAACGACACCGATTTAATGTGAATTTTAAAGACTATAGATATTTGAACATCTGTCAGTCGAACGGATCTTGACTCACGCTGGCATGGTTTTCTTTGATTAAGTTACCAGCTCGGGAGCCAGGAATCGTGTGAAAACACAATGGACTGTTATAGTAAAGCGTAGCTGGATTTAAATAATACATACATATTGTCACGCCTGTTTTCCATTGGAGTAGGCAGAGGCAACGGATCTCCACCTGCTGCGATACTGTCCACTTCATCAACTTTAATTACTCTTTATACACGTTTATTTAAAATGATTTTGACTTGATTTTTCTTCAAAATATCTTCAATTTGATCTTGGTGAGTACGTCGCAGTCAACCGTCACCGATACTACCATTCACTATACTGTCATACACGTGTTGTGTTTATACTTACATACAGTCTCTGTACGTTCCCAGAACACCTTATTGTTATGTTTTATTTAGTTTTCGTGATTATCATACATAATAAAAGTAGGTTTAAATGGTTTTCAGAGCGGTAATTTATTTGATTTTTATTACACCGACGTTTCCGGCCACTTTTCAGTAAATTAGATTAGGCTCTCATAAAGTAAATAATAACCACAAACAAAATTAAAACTAAATAATAAAAGGAACAAGTTGGTGGTAGGCTAAATAAAACTTTAACAATACTCGTTGTCACTTGACATCTTTGTCATCTGTGATCACAGCTACTGAAAAGTGGCCGACACGTCAGAATAATAGACAATCAAATAGATTACCCCGTTTAAAACCATTAAAACATAGTTTTACCACCTTAATATTCCCTTTTAACTCTTGTTATTACGAAGTCTTCTAATATAGTAGTTTAAATTGGCCAAAATATAAGAACAACTGTCAATCCTGCAACAAGAATCACAGGCAAAGATAATGTTAGTCCAAACCTTAACGCACATTATTTGATCGTACAGTTCGTATTGTAATCGTGTGGACGCGCGTTGCGGTTAATGTGGAAATTATGCTAATCCTCAGTTTGACAAGGCGGCAGGCCTACGTATTAACAAAACCCAATTAAAAACGAGGATAAACAAAAACAACATATTTTATGTCATTAATTTTAAGGAGATTGTTACAGTTTTGGGTTGGTAAGTTTAATCTTTGACCTAAATTTTGGAAATTGGATTGGTTTAATGTATTTAAGCGGGTGTATAGATTTTGCATTTCTCTCTTTGTTACTTGTCACGCGCATTTAATTATATTTCAAAATTCTTAAAGGAATGGAACGAATGCTAATACGTTTGAATCATGTAAAACCATTTTCTATCTTTTTTCCTCTTCTGTACATACCTTAGCAAGCGGAACAAAGGAGACGGCATGCGACGTCCACAGTATCGCAATCTAGTGGTCATCTTATAAAATTCACCTTTTGCTAACGAACTGCAACGCGTACGCATCGTTTGCATATTGTTAACAATTTTTCGTCTATATACTTATATATCATGAAATTAGCTGAATTCGTGAAATTTGAACATCTGTTCGTGTTGTGCTGACTAGTAAGAAACAAGGAGAAATCAGCGCTTCACTACATAAAGGTATTGTGCAATCCTTCCTTTAATTATGCCTGTATTTTCCCGTATTCTATGCAGCTATATTTTCTATCATTGTGGTTTTACATCAAAGGGGAATATAAGTAAACAATTATCAATTCGCGTAACCATTACAGGAATACGGAAGACGGGATTACGTTCCACGTAATGGAAAGTGGTTACCGGACATTTGGAACATTAGTGGTGTTACCAACGTGCTACTAGCCTCAAAGGTATTTTGTGACAATTTTTTCGAAAAACCCCATAAATGTGTGAAAACCTCAGCCGGAAATTCACTCACAGTTATTTGTAATTTTTGTTTATGGTTCTTATATACATTATGGGAGCCTAATGTAATTTACCACCGCTTTCGCATCGAAAAGTGGCCGAAACATCGAAATAAAAATCAAAGTAGTTTTATATAAGTTGATTTAATTTTTAACTTATATGATCTTCAAAAAATGTGCTCCAGTGGAACTTACTTTGAATAAAAACTTAACTTTATGACTATACTGTTTCCAAGCGTTTATTTTCTTTTGACGTTTGCACGTCTATCAAGTTATATATTTCTTGACAGTAAAGCCTACATGAAACAAATGACATATTTGTCGTACTTTATTGTTGTGGGTGACGTAATAATGATGTTCTGAGAGTCGTGTAACGCACAGACTATTAAACCATTGATACTATACGGAAATAAATCGAAAAGAATCTATTTGAAAATAAAAAAATGTTCTAATTTATTACATTTTTTGCTTCATTAAAAAAATGGTTTATTTAATATATGTAAAATATATCCATTGAAATGTGGGTATATTCATTACACGATATAGTAATTTATCAAAAATATATAATTAAGTTAAATTGATTAAAACTTATTTATAAAAATTGATTTTTATAACAAATCGAGTCGGCAAAGCATTAGGAAATTACTAATTGATCCATCATCGAGCTGTCAAAAGTAAAATAAACGCATGGAAAGGGTATATATATATATATATATATATATATATATATATAATGTGTATATATATATATATATATATATATATATATATATATATAATGTATATATATGTCGGAAAAGCATTGTCTTCGTGACATCGTCATTAGTGGTTGTGAGTTTAATGGGTGTCATTAGGGTAAAAATGAGAGCACAAAACACAATAGTCGCGGTTTATACACTTTTAATTTAGATTTAAACAGTATTTTGTCACAGTTAAGACCGAGCAGCGCCTTCAGGACACCGATCTTACTTTAACCCTTTCCTTTTAAATTCTCAACGATCCAACTCGATCCGTTGCTATCGCTCAAATGTATCACAAAAACTCGACCGCATCCCTTAAGTACAGATGGCGCCTCGATCCCGCTCGAGGCACATGCTCTGCGCTGATTGGTCGCCCGTTAGATTACAATATTCATAACTTTTATTACATTAGGACGATTTTTAAGTTATAGAAAGATTTAACAAAGCAAATAAAATTACATTAAGAATTTTAAAAGTAATTAAATTGTAAACAAATAATATTGTGCGTTATACATGCAAACAAGAATCAACCCGACTCATAGCTTCCTCCGACATACATTTATATATCGATTGTATATTTTATTTTTAAGTTTTTTATTTTCATGTGAAACCATTCGTCACTCACTATACGTAAATTTTCTCAAAATTTATGTGAATAAAATAAATAAATAAATCCATGAGAGTTGCCACTAAAAATAATAATAATTCGGCAGACAAACACACAAATTGTATAACCACAAGCTAAGCAAGTTACGCTTGTCTTATAGGTGATATACAACGGACCACTCTGGGGCCGATCCCAGACACCCAGACCATACTAAATAACAGAAAGGTTGTTTCCGAAATTTACCATACCGGGAATCGAACCTGGAGCCTCTGCGTTCCAACGAGTTTGGCCGGCTATGACTTAGCTCGCTCAAACACAAAGGCCGTCAAAAATAATTTATAGGTATAATAAAAAAATTGGCTCAAAGAATTACAAGAAAAAAATACAATTATAAGAAAATTACATAATTTTATTTTATTTATTTTTATTTTATTTTGTTTATTTATATGAGGTTAATATTGAAAAAAGTCAAAAAACTTTTGAATATGAACAATAATCAACTTCTAATTAGATAACTCGAAAGCGTTTTAAGCATTACTGCCTACCCTACTTTAAAATACAAACATACTCAGCAAAAGACCGTTATTAAACCCAGCGAAGTTTATCTTGCGGTTAGATCGACCGATGGGTAGATATTTAAAATTCGGCTTCCAATTCTTTTTTTTACATTAGGGGTGCGCACGCGCATCGAATCAACAGCTCCACTTAATTAATGCTGCGATAAAACTACACCGAGTCAAATTAAAAACATTACTCTTTTGGAGTTGTTTAATTTATGGATAAATGACACGGTATCATGTGCTCTTGCGATGTTGTTGGGGTTCTGTAGGCATTTTGGCAGAAACGGAACACTCGTGAATTCATATCTGTCTGTCTTGGTATGTCACTGTCATTTTCTTAATCTTTATTGTTTTAAACGGGGTTTTATCGCTTTATGATAATGTCATCCCGTTCAATAGCCCCCTAAATAAATGAAGAGAATGCTATTCCAGATCTACGAAGTCTGCAACCCGTGAACATACGCTAACCTAACCCAACCACTACATCAGATTCAATGAACCACAAACCTCGCAAAGGAGAATCTTTTCATACCTAGAATGATGCGCGATGCTATTGAAATCAAAAAAACACCCTTTCAATAGAGAATATGGTTGGAAAATATCACCTGTTTGGGGTCCGATCATCAAAACTATTAAGACCCAAACCCAGTAAAAACCAACTGCCAGACCTCAAGACACTGTGAGCTCTTTCTGCGTGCACCGGAACACAAACCAACTTGATTGATAATTTTCTCTTTTCTTATTTTATCTCATACTAATTTTAATATTATATTATAAAATTGTTAGAGCTAGGCATGTAGCTGAAGAGCTTCTTTTCTTCAAGCCACAACATGTAGCGAAGCGGTGGTAAATTAGATTAAGCTTCCATAGAGTAAACGATAACCATAAACAAAAATTAAAACTAAATAATTAAAAAAAAAACAAGTTGGTGGTAGGCTAAATAAAAACTTTAACATTATTCGTTGACACTTTACATCTTTGCCTTCGGTGATCACGGCTACTAAAAAGTGACCGAAACGTCGGAATAAAAATCCAATAAAATACCGCGCTTAAAACCGTTAAAACATAGTTTTATTACCCAAGGAAAAACGTTTTGGCTAATATACGTTGAAGTAGTTTTTGAGATTGCTTCGGTATATTTTTCTCCTCTACGGATTCTTTAATTATGCCTGAACTGTGATATCCAGTGGACAAATTTTTATAAAAAATATTGAACAGTAAAACATTACTCCATAGCAACTGTAAACAACATTGATTTGATATGAACACAAGTTGAATGGTCACCCATCCAAATTTTAATATTACTGGTCATGGCTGAACATTTTTTATTTAATTCCGTTTTCTCACTTAGTTTGTGTACCTAAAGCCACTTAATATCGTTGTACAATGAAAGCACTCCCACTTATTGGCATTGAGTGATAATAGCATACCTACTTATTAAGGCGGAGATGTATTTTTAGGTTTCCGATAAGCAAAGATAATTGTCCGTATAGACTAAGAGAGACATATGTTTTTTTTATCAAATTATATTGATTTGTAAATTACCTAGCCACTGGCCGGAACACAACTCAAAGTTGTTATGGCGGCATACTTTACACCAGGGAGCCAATTCTGCTAATACTATCTCGTCAAAATCGCCGAAAACTGTCATCTCAATCGTACATTTGCCTGATTTCGGTATTTTATTAATTCCAATGGCGCACCCGTGACACCCCAATCCATTATTTTTATAAATATTTATATTATTTATAAGCGAAAACTCGCGAAATGTTTAAAAGAAATTGTAGATTTTCAATTTTCATTTCAGCTATCGCCATTTCTGCTAATGGTAATATAAATTTTTTCTACTATTATTCTGCCGCGATGATATCGAGAAGATATTACGGATTTAGTAAAATACGACTTTTTGACATTACTGTAATGGATTCGTACTTTGAATGTCTTCGCAACGTCAAGATATTGATAAATAGCAGAACTGGGCCTCAGGACTGGTAGCCATTCAGACGGGCAAATGCTCTACCACGTACGTACGTAGCTGTGGGTTGCTTTATCAAACTAATTAATTAAAACTTTCGCCGTTTCTGTACGTATGAACTTTGCGTAGCTTCGCCTTAAGTGAACACAAAAATGTAGCGTTTGTAAAGAGACTATTAGCACGACATTCGCTCGTTAATATTTGCCTTATATCATCCATAATAGCGGCTATGTCGTGGCAATACACCGCTCTCTAGTGGCTGTTATACTTATCGAGTACGCCCACTGAGCTAGTTGACAAATTAAGCTTTTCGTCTATAATATTATAAAATTGTAAATTTGAACTCTTTTGTATTTTAAATCTTTTATGTATCTTTGTTCGGGTTTCAGGTAAAAACTAGTGAGCCGATTTCGATGCTGTTTTTACTGATCGATAGCAAATTCTCAGACTTAAAATCTTCAGTACCTACTTTATATCCCGGGAATCCTGTGGGTATTTTTTTTTTTGGAGCGGTTTAAATCGACAACGTTGCAAAAAAATCTGATTTCGGTGCAATATTATCATTGATCGATAGCAAATTCTCTGTCATAAAATCTGTGATACTTTATATCCTGAGAATTACTTAACTCGGGTTTTTAGGGGAATCTTCAGAATTCATGAATTTTCATGTTAAAAAATCCATTGCCTTACTAGAAATACCTTCTGATTTTTAATATTGGCAAAATAACTGTAATCTTTGTTACCTCTCCAATGTGGACGAAATCGTGGGCTAATGCTAGTATAAAAAAATAAGTAAATAACATATTTCACAATATATTCTAATGCCACAGCCAATGCTGCTCGCGCTGCTGAAATAATTCTTAATTGTGTAGAGACAAATAGATTTCATATGCTTATTAAATCTATATCATGAAATTGTAAAAATGCTGTGTTTGTACTTTGAAGCAAAAAAGCTACTGGAATAAACCGTATAAATTGTTTCTCAACCTGGGGTCGCGACCTTGCGGGCGTCGCCTTTGTTATTAAAGCGGGTCGCAGTCTATTAAAAAAATAAGATCTATATAATATACAAATCAAACATATAAATAAAGTAGATATTAATTAAAATATTATTATAATCTCGCAGTGAAGGGGTCGCAAGACTTATTACTCAACTTTTTGGTTTTTTGTGGGTCGTAACATAAGTTGTTGAGATGCAATAAAGTTTAATAGACTATATAAACGACGAAGAACACGATGCATTTTTTTAGATTTCTTGTTTTATGTAATAATAATAAACAAATAAAATCAAATCGGCAGACAAACACACAAGTTGTAGATCCCCAAGCTAAGGAAATTACGTTTGTTATGGGTAATATACAACGGACCACTCTGGGGCCTATCCCAGACATCCAGTAGACCCAGTAGTTTTCAAGAAAAATAACAGTAACACAGTACGAAGACACGCGGACAGATGGCCCAACACACATGATAATCGAACCCTAAACAACTACGCCAAAAGATCCAGTAAAATATAATTATTACTTATAATGAAAAACGAAACCTGACACTCCACATAAAAAAATAAAAAATGTTTTTTTTACAATGACGGTCATAGACAACACGTGAACCGCAACAAAGCAGTTAATGATCCCGTTAAATTTTAATTATTTCAAGTTACATAAAAATTAAACAAGTTAATGATACGTGAAATAGAGACAGACGGACAGGCCTAGTAACTGATATTTATTTTTTTTGTTTTATTTATATTTATACCATAGTACAATGCTGAGCTGTCAAATCTGTTGGCGTGCAAATTCTTTAAGTGCTTGAATGTGTGTGTGAGTCTGTGAGTGATTTTCAAGTGGATTTGTAAGTGGAATTTATAGAACGGGGCGAAATGTTGACAGCAAAGTTTAGGTCTTGTGTGATTCGAGCTTGTGATATTTCATGTTTTTTACTTTTTCTTCGCGTGGTACCGTCTATAGATATCCTTACTAATCTTTACATGTATATATAGTTCATCTGTACGTCTGTAGTTCAGTGAAACTCCTCCTAAATTGTTGGCCGATTTTGTGTAATATTACGTGTGTGTTTGAGTAGGCCATAGAATGGTTTCATATTTATAATTGGATCCGGTAGGGGGCACTACAATCGGGCTTTAGATTTTTATTTTTGCCGCACAGAAAAACGTCCGTAGGGCCCGCTAGTTTATTTATAAATGTATAAGTAATTTGTTTAATATTTTGTAATTTTTTATTTTCATGCCTAGGGAGTTAAACAAATTATTACACTTGAAAGTTGTAATAATTCTCATTGGTGTGAATATTTTTATAACTAATAGTTTTACGACCACGATATTTATACCATGACTATATTAATGAAATTTAGTAGCCGTAACATTTTTATATAACCCAAGAACATACCTATAAGCCTTTGTAATTAATAAACTTCTAATAAATTAATTATAATTGCTATATTTTGCAAATAAAATTATCAAGAAACCTATAAAAACATATAAATAGTTCTTTCAATAATCTAAATAAACTACATTTATTTTTAAAGGTGGCAAGCTCGCGTTAAATATAAAAACTAAAACTACATCTGCTGTTCCAAATTTAAATAATGACAAGTTCCAAAAACAAACATGGATCTCCAGTGGCCATTAGTGCACAATGTTCAACTTTAACAAAATTTGACGTTTCAAGTAAATTACATTTTAACATGCAATTAATTGGATATGATAGCGTTTTTTATGTGTTTTAATTTGCCCCTAGTTGATGGCAGTGTTAATTTATGTTTATCATGGAGAGTAAAAAATGTGACTATCTATTACGCAGCAATTGGCAGTGGGCATATAAGTAAGTACCTAAGTAATAATCTCAGACGAACGAAATAGGTAGACCGAACCCGGAGCTCGCAGAGTGTAGGTGACTAAAGGAAGTGAATTTGGAATAGGAAGCCGATTATGCCGTAGAGCATTACGAGATTTTAGTCTTAAATAATTGAATTAGTATGGATAAAGATGGAATACTTTTCAGTGGATTCGTTATTATTAACCACACAGACGCAAGCCACATGTATATTAACTGACATAAATAACTTTACGCACATGTTAGATTTTAGATTCGCTAGTATAAATAAATATATCCATATTTAATGTTTAATGCATATATTGGCAAAGCATTTTATTCATTTTACAACATTGAAAGATATTTCATGGATATTTTACTGTCAGTTAGATATTTCTATTAAAAGCAAGTTAAACCAAGAACCAAGGTCGTAATCACGTTAGTTATTATAGTAAATGAAAACTTCCTACGCAAATAATAACATAACAAGAATCTTATATACATAACCTTCGTATTATTATCATCTAGTAACAGTAATCACAATAATTACTGCTTGATTATATTGAACACTCCTTTTATATTGCCGAACCAACAACACTGTGTTCACATTTCAGCGATCTTATAATCTAAAACTTATTACAAAAGTTAGTACAAAAGAAGTCAAAAATTCTAAAAAGATTTATCAAGTACTTTAAAATATAAATAGAATCTAGTTTTTAAGCTAAAACACACTACTTAGTCAATAAATCAAGTGCAGGTATTTTAAGAAAAACATTTAAAGTACCTTCAATTCAAAGTCACAGTGTGTAAACGGTAATGAATAATATTGTTTATGAAATATTTTCATATAATACACATAACTTTAAAAAAAATGCTTCACTCATTTGACGTTGACGCTTTAGTTCACGTAGGTTCTGTCTTATACTTTTTGTTAATCTGAGGTAGCAATCTATAGATTCATGCTATCCATACTTGTATTCAAAATACGAAAGCAACTCTATGTGTTACCTTTTCACAAGCTTTTTACAAGTTTTTAGCTCACCGGATTTTAATAAGATTTGTAAAGTAGCCAGGTTCTGTTCTGAGGAATAACATTGGCTATCTTTTGTCTCAAGAAATTCTTGAAGTGTGTGCAATCAGCTCGTATTTAAGCTTTTGGTAAGGTATGAAAAAATACGTGTTTCGTTATAGAGGGCTTGTACTCTCAAACATCTTTCGTTGTTCGTTTTAGAACATTTTTTTAAAATATATTTTAGTACATTTTTTATTTATTTTGTGTTATATAGACTGTATTATTGTAGTTTTAAGGAAATTTTTGTTCTTTCTTCTATCTTAAATTTCATCGACTCTTTCGGGCTGATCGGACGAAAACGAACGACGATTTATTTCATCAGTAGAAGTTCCCCGTGGCCGCGTGGTGGGTCTAACCCTAGTAAGTAGCTATGCTTTACTTTTATAAAAACTTAAGAAGGTTTCACATATCGCAAGCAAAGCCGCGGGCAAAAGTTAGGATATATATAATCCTTCCTTGAAAAATTATCTAACTGATAGTGAAAACCGCTTCAAAATCCTTTGCGTGGTTTAGGAAGAGTTAGCGGATATACAGAAAGACGCGGAACGTTGTTTTATACTATGTAAAGAAGAGAGTAAAAAACAAATGTAGATGAAGTTTAGTTATCTATACGCATATCCGAACTATTGGATAACGTAATATCTTCAACGTTCTCAATTTTTCTTTTTCAGCGTTCAGGAGGTTCCAAAGATAGTTAGTTATAGCGAGACATCTATCGACTAAGCCGGGTAGAGACCCGGCATTATCTACATCAGGGATTAATAAACTATTTTGGGCAAGAGACCCGTTTTCCAAAACCAACTGATAACTCAGACCCCATAGCCAAATTACTTTAAAAATCCTATCTCTAGTTTTTTCGTATTGATACAAAATACTTACCTTTGGACTGATACTAATTTCGTTCGTGTTAAATCGCGTATATGCGTCAAATACAGAGCAAGTCAGAAGGTTCCTGAAAGACTTGTGCGCTCTAACTCATTATTTTACACAAAGTTGTCCACACTTATTGACTTGCCGAGTTTATCATCTTGTACGAACTTGTGCACGCTTATCAACTTGTTGAGTTTTTAAAAAGTACAACAATGATACTTTCTACTAAAATATTAGTCATTCTTATAACAAGTTGGTATATTTAACACAACTTATACAGTATCTTGAAAATAAGAAGTTGTGTTAATTAATAGGGGGTCGATATCGATCACTTTGAGAATCCCTGGTCTACATCTTACTAAAAATTAACATTCCTTACTACTATTTACAATCTTACTAATTACTTACTTACAAGTAATGTCAATTATCAAATTCAAAAGTTTTTATTCAAAATAAGCTCCACTGGAGAACACGTTTTGAAGGTCACACATATAAGTTAAAATTTAATTTTACTTCCTATTCTATGTACACCGCTTCGCAACGTGTTATTGCTGTTAAAGAGAAGAACCAACCAACGTTCCCGAACTACCATTAGTAGCTGGTTTACAATATATTTTTTCGGTCCTAGCCTAATAGTTCTTGTACTACGGAAAGATCTCCTATATATTATTCAAAATGGGAAACCGTGTAAAATATTTCAATTTACTTTCGATTCTTTTTTATCCGCACCAAAACCACGTAGCATTCAATTAAGCAATTTCTCAAAGCAAAGGAGACATCGACTGAATTATGAGCAGAAAAACATTATTACATAGCAACCCACACGTTCCAAATTCAATTTGGTTAATTAAGTGACAGTTGATCACGACGAACTGCGGAAATTCCCGAACGTGGCCAAATACAATCGGAGCGTGGCAACACTTTGGGTCACGCGCGATCGTACGATAAAAACGGACCATTTTTAAATTAAATCGAGATTCCGGAACGCACTGGCAAATGATCTAATAAAGCGATAGATGGCAACACTGTGGTCACCCTTCGCATTTTAACCGTTGTCTAAAAGCTCGATTTTGTTAAGCATTAATTTAGTGTTGGTCGAATGAAAACTTATCGATATATTGAATTAAAAAATCATGTTGACTCATAATGTAGGTACTCAGAGTTCTATTACATTAATTTATTAACCCACTATCTTTTACCTACGGCTTCGCTTGCGTTAAAAAGGGATATGTATGTCAGGAAGTGAGCATGTTATAATTATTAGAAATGTCAAACTTAATTTTTAATGCAAAGTACGTAATGATAAATACCTGTAATGCTATCTAATGAAGGCGGAACTAACTATGAGAGCAACACATTTAAGTTACATTGTCATTATCGTTACCATAAAGATGTATTTGTTAGTTAATTACAACAGAGGTGACAATAAACGCGATCTGAGCACCACCTTTTCCACTATATTCATCTATGCCTCGGGAACAATACTTTTTAGTGGATAAAAGGTACCCTATGTCCTTTTCTAAGCCCCTGACAACGTCTAATGCAAAATTTTGTGACTTTCGTAGTTAAGGCGTGAAAACGCCATAAACAAACTCACATTTGTATTCATAATATTAGTTAGGATTCCTTGCAGAAGTGGACCGTTACTAATATTATGTGTATTAGTATCAGTGCGTTACATTGCTATGTGCGTTATATTAGTAAAATTTTAAAACTATTCCATAATGGATGTGTATGTTGTGGTCCATATTGTAGATACGGCATTAATATTTTCATTAAACTAGCACGCTGGAGTAGTCCACATTAATTTTTGAATTCGCTGGATATTGACTAATGTGTCAATTTATGACTAATTTATGAGCCAGTCATTGGAACTTTTTTACTTTTTAAAATCAAAGAGAAGGGAATCCACCATATTGCCATGAACAATCGTGACCCTTATACTATCCATTCTAATATAATTATCATCGTAGCTAACTCCCGGTTACATAGGGACTGTCCACTTCGACAGGCTCAGGGTCGGCTTTCCTACATTTATTTTACTTCTATAATTCTAGCAGTCTGTTTATTCTAAATTTATAAGCCCGAGTCCAGCGTTGGGACCTTTTTCTGCTGATATTGCGAGAACGTAATTAGTGTACCTCAACAATCTTATAAATTTCCAGCACAGCTTTATGCTATGTTGGCAACTTCATTTATTAGAAATACGACGCACAACACCTTTTTAACTGTAGAAATTTGTAAATTCTTTATATGTCTGTGTATAGTCACTTTCCAATGAAATAAACTCTTTCGTCCTTTTATTGTCTCTTTCTATATATTATAGTTTCTTCTAAAAATTATACTTCAATATAAATTACAAATACAAAATTATCGATAAATATTAAACCACTAACGACAAGTAATTAATGAATCAACATACAAAATTAAAAATCAACCTTAACCTCAACCTTATAAAGTTGATATTCAGTTGAAAAAGACATTGTGTGTTCCCCATAATAACTTATTGCCAGTAATTAGAGTATTATAGCGATAAACCAATGTAATCTCTATTACTTAGTGATAAAACCGAAATTGCTTTATTGTTACTACAGTTTCGTGATCGCGCGTCGTTCTGCGATAAAATGCTTAAACTTTTTTTACGGCAAGTCATAATCAAATTAATATCGGGAATCGCTTAATTAAATAGATAGGTTTTGGCACATCACTAATGCCTATTTGTTTTTACCTTTAATTAATTCTGAAATTAAGTGCTGATGGCATAGTCAATTTAATTGGATATTGCTAGTTGTAGTGGCTCAGTGACAAAATTCTTCAATTCAATGAGGTGGTTTCGAACCTTGATCGCATCCTTCATAAAAAGACAAATTTGTCTGTCTATGTAATCATTGGTATTTTTCTGAAAAATCGCTAGGTATAGATGAATGAAATTTAATATGTCGTATAATAAAATATGACACCTATATACAATGAAGTAGTCAGAGTGTTCAGATTTAGTTTTGGAAATTCCCTAATTTTACGAATTTGTTATGCCAGAAGAACCATGGCTAGCATCTAGACTGTCTTCATTATTAGATGCATTTTAGTGCCTGGCTTAAATTGCGAAAGTACAGCAGACAAGCTGATGGAAAGCGATTACCATCGCCTATGGACATTTGCAACACTAGAGGTGTTTACCAATGTGCTGCCGGCTTCAGAGGAATGTTATGACACCTTTTTTTGAAAAATCCCATATCGTAGCGCTGTGATAAAACCTCAGCTGGGAACTAGTTCTTGAGAAACGCTGCGTACATGAGTTAAGCGGCTCAAGAAAATGAGGTTGAACGCTCAGGCAATGACGTTCGGTGTGGTGGTTGAAAGAAGACTCAGGCACACATTCTGAACAGTTAATCAAAACACTTTCCATTATACAGTCGGTAGAACATGCATACAGACGAAAAGTCTCTCCGAAGGCCAAGCGTATCTAGACAGTCTATGACTATGGGATCGTCGAAAACACGAACAGCTGGACGTTGAATACAGTCCAGGTTATAACTAAAAATTCTATAAAATTGTTAATTCCAGACTTTTGCTTGTAACTTCTGGAAAGCACGTAGACTGTATGTACTATCGCTTGGACATGGAGTAACACGAGAATTTTCTTATTATATTAGTATTTATTTTACAATGATAGGGTACAATTCAAGGATATTTATAGAGTGAGTAAAAAAAAAAAATAAAAGAATGTTGACAGAGTCAAAATATAAAAAAGGCAAACTACTAAAAAGGTTTGCTTCCAACATTATTGTACTTGTAAAATACAGGACCGTCTTAAGCGTATCAGGCGCCGAAGTGCAAAACAGCTTGCGGCTCCATTGTCAGCAATAAAATATAGCATTTAATTTTTATGTATGTATCATTTCTGAGGTCTTCTAGACATTTTATTATAATAAAAACGGAATCCTTATGCGTTCTTTATGTCCGTCTTTTTTGTGTATAATGAGTATATTTCTCAGAATCTACCTACGTGGTTTATATAAATGTAATTTGAGAGTAGCGCTGGATGGCACGCTGACATGGTGCTTATATATTGTTATAGTATTTTAAATGTCGTTAGTCAGTTCTAGGGAAATCATGGCGTTCTTTAATATCTTTTTTATTGAAGTCAATCAACTTGCGCCCCTTAGGTCGCCACACCCGGATGCTATGCGCCCCTTCCACCCGGGTAAAGACGGCCCTGTAAAAAGATCAGTGTAGCTCACCCATGCCCTACAACTTTTCTAGTCATTTCTAGTATTTTTTCCATGGCCGCAATCTACCTGTAATTTCCCGCTCAATCTGCTTCATTTCGTTATCATGATGGAACGTTTACAAAACAATTACGTAATTACTTTAACTTTCGCGTGTTGTACACCGCTTACAAGATATAAATCAAAAATGTTATAAATGAGGGTAGCGCCAACATCGGCGCACGACCGGCGCCGTGGCTAACCGGCCACTTCCGCCGCTTCCGGTACAGACCCACACCGACTTCCGGTACGATGTTCCGTTTGTTTTATGACTAGGTATTATTATAATAAGTATACGATATTTTGAAATAGTATAACCACAGTAGATTGTTCAACTCTGGCATAACCATGTTGGAATCATTATTTTGATTCCAGCTCTTAGGGCCCTTGTATACGCTACGAAATTTCATCGTGTCTGCGGCAGATAGGACCAATTCATCATGTACACGACTAGAATTTAATCAGATCTAGCCACGAAAATTTGTCGTATCTGTTAGAAATAAAATAAATAGGAACGTGTAAATGATAAGATTGTTTTCGGGCAATCGTATATTCCATCTCGCGTTATAAACTGGGTACTTGCAGCTACAATGTAAACACATCCAACTATACAAACGTACCTAAATTACCTGAACCACCTCACCTACTCCGCCCCTCCCGTTACTGCAACAACACAGAGCGCGTCGTGTCTAGCGCAGAGAAATTATTTTTCTTAGTCGTCTCCGGAGCAGTGTTTGTAAAAACACACAAATTCTTGCGTAGATCCAGGGACTTTTCTTAGCGTGTACAAGTAGCCTTAAGGTCGGCTCGATCGATGTGATAGCAGGCTCTCATAGAATATCGGCGTGAAATGGTTAGCCTTGAGTCAATCGTATTTATTACGATGAGTGGGGGTTCGGCTGGCCCATTTCCCCCCCTCCCTATCCTATCCCCTCTATGCCATTTCTCCTACTCGCTTCTCTCTATTCCACCCTAAAGGCTGGCAAAGCTTTAACTTCGCGCCTGGTGTTGCAAATGCCTATAAGCAGCGGTAATCACCTTCCGTTAGGTAGGCTGCTTGCCTAATTGCCAGCTTCGTAATGAAAAAATATCGATACATGTAATTTCAATATGGTAACAGGATAGTCAAAACAACCGAGATACTTTTTATTATATTATAAAACGTGGCAGTCTCATAGGTTTTGTACAAGCGTACTAACTTATGACGTCATAACTTTTATGTTTCTGTCATATCCATCCTTCAGTCTATCTTTGTATGTCTATGATTTTTTTCAGAAACTATATTGATATGGATAAAATTTAGTAGGAAAAGGTATGTAATTTTTTTATACGTCGTTATACTACTGTATACTACTGTAAAATTAGGAAAAAAGTAAAAAATAGGTAGTACATGTAACACACGCGCAAAAGGTAATATAAAATAACAGACTAAATAATTTTTGTATTATATTTTTTAATTCTTCTCATATAGAGATTTAAATATTACAATGCAATGACAGATGTCAACTACAATCAGTAATAACGATATTTAAAATTACAAGCTTTTATTTATTAGGCTAGCAACATTACAAAATTTCACTTCGGACTGCTTAAATTATGGCAACACAAACGGAAATAGAACATTAAAACAACTTTTATATGCACAGACTTTGAAGTCAATAAAATTCTGAATAAAATGTGATTGAACATGAGATTAAAATGGCCATTGCGGCTATTAGTAGGTAAATCTGGGCGCACTTCGGATTTATATTATTATAATACGAATCCGAAAAAGTAGCTGTTTTAGTAACACAGATTATTAAAAAAAGATTCCTTTATAGTGCTCCCAACTGATCTGTGACATAAAGAGCTTCGCTGCGTTCGCTCCGGTGTTGCCAATCTATAAATAATCATCAAAGACATTTGAATATATCACATTAATCTAAGATATTTATATATTATAATGCTCGGGCTCCATCTGGGATAAAGTTATAATTATTTATTGTGGCCAAGTGAGTCTTATTTATAGCGCTTAAAACAACCCCGTTAACGAATAAACAACTTTTTTTAGAACTGGCAGCCCTAATTCGTGCGAAATTTCAACATGGCAGCAGTAGTTTAATTTTTTATAATTTCACAGATAAGTTTATTTTAGTTGAGCGCGCTAAAAACGACACGTTCTTGAATCAAATTTTACCCACGAATCTGTAAATGATATCACACTGCTTGGAAGGTAATTAATGGGAAAAGGGTTTTTTATTTTGGTTGTAGCGTCACAGACCTCTATATATATAAGATTGCGTTGTCCTTACTAGCCATAGAATAAGTTTCATTAATGAATTAAACTACTCGCGAAATCGATCGAAGTTTGGCGAAGACGAGACTGACGATAGAGTAGAGATGCTCTTCGCTTCGTATCGTGCAACTTGGCCGCGGATGACTACTGATTATTGTATTTGCGCCCGAGTCAAAGAAGTCGAGGTGTTCTGAAGTTGTAACTTTACCTTCCTACACTACTCGAGTCCTCGATCTATATCAGCGTAATAGTGTAATAACTATGTTAATCTCCTTGCGAATATGAAGAGTAGAGGTAAAGAAGATATTATCCAGCAAAGGCATTAAATTGGTGGAGTTACTGTACTGTGCTAGAGAGTGAACACATCAATACATCTCACTCCTCTTAAAAGTTATAAACCGAGTGAACTTATCAATGAAGGACTGTCTACAGCTTTGCAATTATAGACAGTGTTTGTTTACATTAGCGGCATTCTGGTCGATTTTTGAACCAGTTATGCTCTCCGCTGGAAACTTTTTATTTTTGACCACCCATGTAATTATAGTTCTCTTTAATGGCCGGTTATTATATCTTAGTATTCATACACTTACAACGGTTAAATTTTGACATAAGATGTATGGAGCTTATTTCAAATTTTATCCACCAGTAAGTCAAATGAACAGTCGGTAAGATAAAGAACCGGGCATATTACTATACCTTATTTTTAATATATATTATCTAAAACATCTTAAAGTCGTTGCTTAGTAATTTTCAAAATATAGTAATTTTTATGTTTTACTTCGCACCGACTTGAAGTTAGATAATATATATTAAAAATAAGATATTATAATTAAAAATAGCTGTTTAATTTTGAAGTTGGTTTTTTTAAACGAAGTTTTTTTATTTGTTACTTTTTAGTGTTTAGCTACGGGTAGGCCTACGAAAAGTACCGCGCGCCTTAAAAATATAGGTCCCAAGAAACGGAAACGGAAAAAATGTCATAATAAAATGTTCTTAAAATAAAAACTACTGGACCAAACTATATTGAATTTTTAGGGGACTAAACAGCAACTATTCCGCATCAAAATAAAAAAGAATCACGTAAATCGGATCATAAATCTTAGAGTAATAGGTGTACATACATAAAAAAATACCAATCCAGTTGAGAACCTCCTCCTTTTGGAAGTCGGTTAAAAATGTAAATTGTTTTTCTTTGGGGTAGTTTTTAAGTAATTGTAGCGATTATAGTGGATTTTGGCTTTAGCTTTAGGGGATAATATTTTTGGGAGCTCGTAACACTGTGCGTCAACTTATCGTAGATGCATAGGACTCTGTATAGAGTTGGAATAGAAGGCAAGCGTGGCGCATCTAGATTCTGGCTTTTTTATTACATGGCCCTAATTTAGGTAAAGGCTCGCTTTCAAGCGCATGGTGTAATAACCGCATTAACCTTGTGCATAAATGTTACAGGTTAGCTTTTTGTTAAAAGCTAAGGATTGAAAGATAATTCATTTCTACAAATAAATCATTATACCAAAGTAATACAAAGTATTTTTTAAATTTAACTAAAGAGTCTAGTATCGAAGTAATAATTTATCAACTACATATAAAAGCATACATACTTCAGTTCTTTTCATATTTATTCACAAAATTATATGCTGATAGTTTTACTAAAGTAGAATTATGGTACATACTCCTCTTTTTTTATTTTTTTTAAAGCTTGAGTTCAGCAGGTATGTAGACGGTCCAGCTGATGGAAAGTAGTTACCATTGCCTATGGACATTTGCACCACCAAAGGTGCTACAAATGCGCTGCTGGTTTCTAAAGGGAGACTGGAACCTGGCCACTAATGCCGGAACACAACTCAAGCTTGTTATGGCGGCATACTCTAGACCAGGGGTGGTAGCTATCCAGTCCAGGAAATGCCCTATCACCTAGCTGTGAGTTGTTTTGTTACCTTTTACGACAGGCCGCCCGGCCGGAGGAAATTGTATTCTTTCTCCGTTCCTGCACGGATTAAGTAGATGTATTTTTTTTCGTATGTACCTACTACCTTTAGAGACATGAAGCCTATGTATTTTTGAAATATAAATGTTCTTAACCGTAAGGTAATTTATTTTTATATATTAAGAAGTTTTGTTTAAAAACACTCCTTGCAAAATTAGGAGAAACTGATTTGTTATCTCATTAAATTAACAGCGGGTGTAATTATTGACAAAGATCACACGATGTCGTGGTGGATTTGAAAGCTATAAGAGATGGCTCTACACGATAGTATCAGTTAACGGTGACTGTTTATTCGAAAAATACATAATTATTTATTAGGCACACTAAACAATAAACAGCTAAAGGTTATATACTTGTAGACGAATCATTGGAATGTCATTGTCAACAGTGACATGTTGTCAATGTCACTCTAGCGAAGCGTCGTGGCAGCGAGGCAACAAGGCGGCCATATTAGAAAGAAAAATAACGTTTTCATCTTGGAAATATCCACCAGCGCTCCAAGTTTTCGACGAATCGCAATCCATTGCTATTACATTGTTATTTTTAAAAATTTGAAGAGAAACAGTCTATATGGGGCATTACCGCATTACGAAATTTATATCTCGTGTTAAAATTATTAAAGAAAAGTATGTCTGTATGTTCTACATACTTGGTTTAAGAACTAACGCAATATTGTGACCTGCTATGGCTCTTCGATGAATGCCATTGACACCGCAAGCAACCAAGGACAGAATAAGCATAAATATACATCGCGCATACGAAGTTTTTATTGTGTTTTCTATTCATTGTTATTGTTTCCGTAAAGCGACATCTTTTATCTATGGAGGTGTTACTCGAGTCTCGATAATTTGAAACTCAACGGACCAGAGATAATTTTCAAATTGTCAAGAGTTCGAAATAACAAGCGTTTAGGTACTTATGGAACTTACGGAAAGACATTTGTTCTTTCTTGGATTCATTTTTATAGCACAAATCAAACATTAACATGACTCATTAACGTTTGAAAGAAAACTGGAATGCGAACTTACTCATATCTCATTTATGTAAACAAACGACAGGTATGCGCATGATTAACGCTTCAAGTTATAGAGAGTAGGAAAGCCCGGACTTCAAATTATCTCATGTTTGCGACCAAGGTAATATTCCTTCAACTTCAAACTACCGAAGGGACCAATTAACATTGATTTTATTCAATTTATCGAGTAGTTTTCAAGGGACCGGAAAAAAATTCAAATTAACGAGTAACAAATTATCGACAGTAGACTATATTAATATTATTGAACTGAATAAGATTGCAATATATTTATATTAATAAAATAATAATAATAGTGTCTAATACAGTTTCATTTCTAGCGACCGCTGTTTCGCTGCTCGGCTCGGTCACGACCTTGGGCTTAGTTTAACTTATTACAAAATACTGTTTATAAAGCACGAAAATGATCTATTAAGGATAAACAGTTTATATATAGAAGTTTTAATTTTTATAAAGACGAGGGTGTGTTACATCACACACAAACCTTTTTAGGTTTATGTGGTGCTTCTTTATTATTCTGTAATATAAACTCTTAATAAATGAAATAAAAATAATAAAAAGTTACGGGCGAAGCGATAAGTGACCAGAAGAAGGTTGACGCTGAGTAAGACGCGTGACATGCTTCATTCTTGTCCCGTCGAGCTATAGCTGTCGCCCAGTGACACTGTTGTGGCTGGGTTCTAAAGCTTTTATTTTCGAGCCGATCGCGTGTTAATTTATTCAATGTAGTTTTCTGTCTACTAGTGGCTACCTCAATTTCTGGCATGCATTCTTATCATAGTACTTAAGTGAAACTATCGGCATAAAGAGTCTTAAAACTATTACAATAAATAGGTACAAGGGAATTAATTTAAAACATTCTTATTTACACCAATTTACATAACATGGAATGACGATGATTTTTGTACGTTACATTTTTTATCCAATTATTCTACTCATCTGATACAAAACACGTCAAAGGATAAATAATATTAATGATTTATAAATTAAATATACAGTCGATGTCAATATTTTTATAGCCACCATTTCATCCAAAATGAAGTATTGTACAACTCTCAGCAGCTACTTTGCAGGGGTCAATAATTCCGGCCTCGATTATAACATATTTTCATCTAATTTTTGCAAAAAGTCGTGCTGGGTAAAAGTTGTGATGTCGGCGGCTCAATCATCGAGAAGTGTTCTCACTCCAATGAGTTTAATTAAAAAAAAAAACATATTTACAGATTTATAGAGAACTTCCTCTTTTTTTTATTGGCTATAATAAATATAATTAAAACAAAGACAGTAGCTTTATATCAGATGGATAAACATGTTTATTTACCTAATTATACAATTTTTATTGTAATTTAAAATACAATATATCTGTATGTACAGTTAAATCAATATTTTTCATTCAATTACTTTTTTAAATAATTTTGTTAAGATTGCGTTGTATCAATTATAATAATTATTGGCACCTGACCTATCGAGTCAACAACAGTAGACGGTCTACTGACATGACGTATATTTTACATGAAATTAGATACCAACATAACATAAATGGGTTTTGAATATTTTTTTACCTGTACTTACTGCCCGCTGTGTTGCCTTTCAAAATACGCAAACGCAATATACCTACATACACCAATATAAATAAGTATTGTATTGATATCAGCCGTTATACCGGTACAAATATGTATTATATTGATGTCCGCAGTTGTACTGATACAAATAAATATTGATTTGATGGCAGCAATTGTCCTGGTACAAATAAGTATTGTATTGATACGGTTGTACTGGTATAACTAAGATAACATTTAATTTGAAAATGTGATATTATAGAAGATTTGCTTTCCTAAAATACTTATTTGTATTGATGCCAGCTATTCATTCAGACAGGATTTTTGCCTGGACACATAAAAAAAGTTAAAAAAAAGGACTAGATAGACAAAATTTTCAAAACCCTTTCATACAATAATAATGGCGTAACAGGTAGGTATCGAAAATCTTTCCTTTGGTTTTTAAAATAAAATAAACACTTTATACAAACAGCAGGTAGCTCTTTCGATCTGACTTAGCAATAAGCGTAGACTCTATGAAAATATCTTACCACCTTATCAATTCAAGATATGAGATGATTGAAGAAGTGTGTATGTTACTTTGAAGAGAATACTGGGAGAGCTTATTCCACAATTGTACACACGTATGGCATAAAGGAGCTAGGTTGCGTATATTGATTGTCTATCAAATGTCAAGGAAGTGTGGATGAACTCCCAGTCGCTGGGGAGTGTACAATTGAAATTTGGAAATGCGTATCTTAGTAGAAAGTGTTAACATTTTTTTTTAATTAGTCATATCTTTATATAGATAATTCTTCAGTACGTTCATATGTCACTAAACTCCTCCTAAACGGTTGGACCGGTTTTTTTTGTGTGTGTATTTAAGTGGATTTGAGAATGGTTTAGATGTACATTTCGACCTTGTAGGTGGCGGTGAAATTGGAGTCCAGTATTTGGACGAAACTTTTTATGCTTATTTGAATGGATCGCTCGGTGGTTTATATCCACA
Source organism: Dendrolimus houi (assembly GCA_039645545.1). Classification (NCBI taxonomy): domain Eukaryota; kingdom Metazoa; phylum Arthropoda; class Insecta; order Lepidoptera; family Lasiocampidae; genus Dendrolimus; species Dendrolimus houi. The sequence goes on from CM077139.1 coordinate 11,405,887, forward strand.
ATTGGGCCCAGTAGGTGGCGCTGCAATCAGGATCTAGATTTTTATTTTTTAGAGCAGGACGACATCTGCCGGGCCCACTAGTTTACCTATAAAAAAACATATTCATTTCAATCATTCATATCTTCAATTATAATATTTTAATCCATACATTTACACTTTGAACAATTTGGCAATTCAACACTCACTACACAATGTCATTGAGTTTTAAATTTTCAATATTTTCCGTCACCGCTATCGATCCTGCGGGCGGATTCTAAACACTACACTAGGCTCGAGAGAGGGGCTCGAGACGTAACTGGAGACGACGGTAGAGGCTGCAATTGTTGAGGCGCCTGGGGTTGAAAATAGACCCCGGGTTCGTTTGAGAACTGCGGATGTATCGGCAGAGGCGTGTGAGGGATCGAGGTCGGTCGAGACTCATGGTACAAGATCGGTACTCTGACGAGTCTTTGCGCAGCGTGAGCCATATTTGCTGCTTCGAGTTCGGCTGCTAGCTGCCGTTTCCATTTGTTTCGCCGGTTTTGGAACCAGATTTTTACTTGAGTCTCGGTTAGGTGCAGGCTGGCAGCTAAGCCGGCGCGCTCTGAACTGCTTAGATACCTGGTGAAAAATATAAATAAATTAAGACAGGTATAATGAATAGTGATTTGAACAAGCCGTTGTTGATATCTGTATAATATTCAAACAAAGACATTTCCGTATTTATATAGATGGATGTTGAGAATATGAATTTTAATATAAAACGCCATTGAAGAAGAGCCTGTTGAACCTCAATTATGAATAGAGAATTATGTAATAATATTGCTTATCACTGATGTACTGAAATAGGTAAGCATATACATATGACTAGTGCCTTACACAAATAAAATAATAAGTAATAGCATGCAACTACACATAAAATATACCAAAGTAGCTGTCCCGTATGACTTTGATTTAATATTCATATCTTCTGAACTCTATAAGCTATTAAAATAGAATACGTAAATTTAAGTTAAAACTTTGATTCCCGAAATGTTCACTAAAATCCGTTAAGCATTTTTGAGACGAACTTTCATACAGATTTACAATAGTGACAATTATAAAAAATTAAAAACTATTATTGTATTTATGATTAATCATTTTGTAATTAACAATTTTCGCATAAATGTTGATATTTATTCTGAAATCACAGATACACCTTAAAATTTCATTAGTAGTATAGATAGATTAAAAATAAATTACCTTTTCATATCAAAAGTCGACTCCAGTTGAAAAACTTGAGACCGCGAGAAAACGGTTCGAGTTTTCTTCTTTCGCTTCCCTAAATTAGTGTTGGGGTCACGTTTCTCGTCCTTGTCGAAATCATCACTTTCATCGACATCCGGGTCCGAGTCGACCGGCTCTTGCTGTTGGGGGTAAAGTGCGGGGTGGAGTCGCGGGGAGCGCGGAGATGATCGCGAGGGCGACGGAGGGGTAGGGGCTCTTTGGGGGCTGCGGGGGCGGGGGGAACCTCCAGCTGATCCGTCTTCATTGGTCGTCGAGTCTTCTGTAACAAGGATTATGATCTTATATAGTGAATTAGGACAAACATGCGAAATTTATACAACTGCCAGCCTTCTAGGCATACTGCCCATTTATAAGGGTCTATTTGATGCCATCCGTGATCAGAAGGCTGATTCGCATATTGTCCAGCGAATCAGCATTGCCATACAACATGGCAATGCCAGTTGCAGCCTTCTGGGCAAGCTTCCCTCTGACAGCGATTTGCTAAGTTTATATTGCCTTATTTATAACCTAATTTATATCTAGTATTTAACTATATTTTTAAGTTTAGTTTTTCTGAATACACAAACAAATATGGCACCAAACAAATAACTAAGAATTGTATGAAACAAAATTATAATAAAATTAATATAGGTGTATCGAGTAAGTAGTAGTAGTAGAATTCGTCACAAAGGCAGGCAAAGGAATCTTTAGTCCATACAGCCAATTCTGATGTATAAATCTTCGTATAGTAGCATCTGAATAATTGTAGACTACAACTGACGTCATACAACGGAGTTCTTGTGAAAACTCAAAAGACCACATTTGATGATACAGTTCACATTTCTCACTAAAACACTTAATTACTACTCAAAAACTATTAATATCCTACAACTATTGTTCATTTTGGAGTGGTTTTATACATTTTTAGAAAATAAAACTGCACAACACAACATTACCTTTCAGTTCCCGCCAAGAACTCCATATAGTAGTATCGAGTTCTACAAACCATAGCAAATCGGTAAAAAACAAACCCAACGCTGCGTGTTGTTAACAGCATGACAAGAGACAAAAAGCGTATTTTGATCGATTTCTCAGCCGTTGTTACAGTAATTATACATAATTTATTGTGGTGAAAAAAATATATGTCAATCTTGATCATATTTCTGAGGTGAACTATGTACTCAAAACGCATTTTCGATAAATTTTCTTGATAGAAAATAATTGCAAAGTAACCTCTAAATGTGTTCTTCAATCTTGTGTCATGTTATTACTGTTAATCGTACATCGCTAAAATGAATAACAGTAACATATCATATTATAAGAAATATACTCATTATAGTTTTTTTATTCGGTTACTTAGAGAATTTGCAAGTAATTAATTATTTTATTATAAATGACTTCAAAAATCACGCTTGCCGGTCCCAATGTATGGAATTTATCAATACGCCGGACGGTTCGGTGCTGTGTATATGCGTCGCTCTGCTTGAGCGGTGCTATTCGAAATTAAATTTTAAATAAATGAAGGAGCAATAATGACCAGAATTTCGAGCCGATCGAGCTATACTTATTTGGCGTATACGGTAGAGGACTGGTCTAAATCATAGACTGTATGGGTTCGAATCCTACTAGCTTCACTTGATCTAGTTGATTTTTTTATTTTTATATCAAAGTTGATAAAATGGTCTTTTTCTCTTCTTAAATAATTTTATAAAATGCAATAAAAATACTTTTCTATTAGGTTGGGGAAAAAGTTTCTTCGCATTTTATATAAAAATTCGAAAGGGTTTTTTTATAAAGTTTATTTATATTTGACTAAAGTATGTAGGTGCCATGTTGTTGGATAACTTTTTGCCATCTTGTAGGTAGGGACGTGATCCCATTGCTATAAAAATTTTGGGGTATCTGATCAAAAAACTGCGACAAGTGGTTTTGGCAGTCCTCTCATGATGTTAACCTGACACTGCTTAAGGAATTCTGCAGAGACCGAAACAGGTGAAAATCTGAAGGTGCAAGGTCAGGACTATACGGCGGATGCATTAACACCTCCCAGCCAAACTCTCGTAATTTTTGCTGAGTGGCTAAAGATGTGTGAGGTCTAGCGTTATCATGGTGAAAAACCACACCCCTTCTGTTGATTAATTCCGGCCGCTTTCTCTCAACTTTTTGCTTTAATCTCATCAGTTGTTCGCAGTACAGTTCAGATTCGATGGTCCTGCCTGGCGGTAACAGGTCATAATGAATAATGCCCTTCCAATCCCACCAAACACCCAGCATCATCCTGTTGCGAGTTAACCCGGGTTTCGCCACAGTCTGTGAAGCCTGACCGGCCTTTGACCACGAACTTTTTCGCACGTTCTTGTCGTACGTGATCCACTTTTCATCACCAGTTATCAGCTTCTTCAAAAATAGTTCGGTTCATTACGTCGTAATAAAGAATCACAAATGAGTACACGGTTCATTAGGTGTCTTTCAGTGAGCTCATAAGGCACCCAAATATCGAGCTTTTTTGTGTACCCAGCTTTTTTCAAATGCGCCAAAACCGTTTTGTGGTCAATTCCCAGTTCTCCAGCTACATCGTAACTACTAATACGCCGATCTTGCTCCACTTTTTTTATCCTTTTATGGAAAGACTATTGAACCGATTTGGATGAAACTGGGTACTAAAACTAAAACTACTAAAACTGGTGGGTCTAAAAAATTATTAAAAAATAAAAAGAAACATATAGCCTGAGGAGGATTCGAACCCTGTACCTCCTAGTTACTATTCCGTTCGGTGAATCGTTGAGCTAAAGACACTTAGGAAGTTATGTCAAAATTTCAATACCTATTAAGCTTATAAACGATCTGTCTCACGTTAGGATATTTTGTCTCGCTCTCGTGCTCGTCAGCCTTAGAATGAAATAAATTGAATCAAGTTGGTATGGACACGGTGCACGTAGGTATGTTCAGTTGCAATATTTCGCCACGCTCGAAATTTTATTACGCGCTGTTTCATCGAAGTAAATATGGGCCGTGCGGGGTTGATTTTCTGAAACACCGATTTGAATCAGGTCTACATAGCCTCTTAAGGAGAATTATCGATTACGATTCGTACAACGCGTGCATTATCGATGTTTGTAATCGGATATATCGCATCGGCAATGTGTCGATTTAGCCAATGAGGAAGCCGTACGGGTGTAAGCCCGTGATTTATTTCCAGTCTATTGCATTAACATCAATCTTGGACACGAAACGCCAAGTTAGCGCGTTCTGTTAGTATGATCCCCAGTGACGTGTATTTATATATATCAAATGAAGACGCCAGAGAAAAAGATGCACTTGTCACTTTTTTCTAAACTAATCTGTGAATGCGATTTTACAGGGAATTTCCGTTACTATACGATAATAAACCGAATAGAGTAAAAACACAAATTCATCTTAAAGTTCTTGACGTACAAAAAATCGCATGCAGGGAAAAAGTAGCATAGCATACCTAAAAACCTACCTAAAACTCTAACACTCGAACGCGTCCAAAAACGCTTCCTATGGCACTTGTGTTATCGCACAAATCTAGCAAAAAGAAAAGAGCGTTTGAGGCATTTTGGAGCTGATTCCCTGGAGAAGAGGCGCGACATTTTGGACCTGATGTTTTTATATAAATTAATACATTATAAAATAGATTGCCCTCTACTACTAAAGTAGAGTCAACTTCAGAGTGCCTGTTAACTATCATCCCCGCTCACGCATCATTATCTTTAGTCCACCTTTGCGCAAGACAGTCTTAGGCAGCACTTCACCCATTCTACGAATTATTAAACTATACAAGAAATATAGCTCCACTTTAGATATATTTGCCAATTCACTACCTAAGTTTCGCCGAATATTGCACAATATGCTTCCATTCAATACTTTATATCGTTACTAATTTTTCTTTTCTAATAATCCTCATTTAAGCCGTAAGTGTGTGCTTGTGGTTGTGTATTTATATAAATGTATCTCTAAATTTGTTTATTTATCCTTATTTTTTCTAAGCTGTGTTTGTTTTATTTTACTCTCAATCTAAGCTGTGTTTGTTTGTAACAGGTTAGATATAACTAATCTTAGTCATTGTATTGGTGTATAATAAAATTATCTCCTACAATGTGATGGTGTAGTAACTCTAAACAAACCAAATAAATAAATAAATAAAAAGTCCAGAGAAAATACATAGGCATGTCAGTGACATATGTCAATTTCCCGTGTTAAATCTGACTTAAGATAGTTTTTAATATATTTATTCTTAAAATCTTTTGAATTTTTAAGTGATTTAACTTATATTTTTGTTCTACTGTGAAACTTATGGGCTTCCGAAGCACAAGGTTCCAAACTTAAAAATGCGATATGTCAAAATCAATGTTGCTTGACAAATTCGTCATATTCCCTAAGGTCTTCAAATGTAAATATCAAATCTAAGTGAAATTGCTACTCCCCTTTATGATATTCTTCCTGTTAATTGCCCTCGTCCTGTTAATAGTAGTGTTCTTTTAACTTTATCGCATAAGTCATTTGTATATATATATTCTTTGTAAATTCTTGACTGTGAATAAAATTATCTTATAATACATTGTGTAGTATATATGTATATTTATTTATATATATGGATTGTATAGTATATGTATATTGATTATATAGTATATATATATATTTTGATTAGGTTGATTTGAGGTTAAAGTTAGTATTTAGTTTTGTCCTTTGTTCTTATGTTTGTTGTAAATATGTTTATTATATTGTATATTGTCTAAGATTGGCAGAATTTTCGTTTTTTTTTTAGTTTACCGGCCAAATTGTTAATTTTTATTTTATTTATATCACCTGGCTTTTCTATATACACTCGACATTGGCAAAATCAATGCATAAAAGGCATTGCAGCCATTATAAAAAATAAAAAAAAATGTAAGTGATATGTAAATATCAAAGTGTAAATTAGGCTATAAAGCCTAATTAAAATGAGTTATAACAGTTTTAAGCGCGGCATTGTGTTTGATTTTTGAAGTGAAACTTCTTTAGAATCGTTGTGATTTGATACTCGATGAAACGAAATAGTGAAATCAAAAAGAGATAAACACATAAATAGGATTAAGCATGCGAGAGAATGAGATACGAGTTTTAAATTTTGTAGCACACATTGGAGAGTCAATAAGACTGATGATTAAACATAGGTCCAATTTGGATCGAAATAAAAGTGATAACATTATTTTTGTCTAAAACAGTGAAAAGTTGAAAGTGATACTTAAGAAGTTTATTTTGAATTACAATATGTTGACGGATGAAGGCTAAAGGAATTATATTTATATTAATAAAGGTTAGAGAAGAATTATCTGTGAGTACATTCTCTGAAGTTTCACTTCTACTGCGTGTGAACTGCACACATTTTTTTTTATTTCGACGTTGCTGCTACTTTTCAATGATCATGATCACGAAAAACAAAAATGTAAAGTCTGAAACTGTAGTCGCGAAAACTTAAGAAAATATTATTAGTTTTTTATGACGAAGAAACTAATACTGTACGTTATGCAAATAATTCGAAGGTTCGAGATAATTTGAACAGTGGTTGACGGACTTACAGAAGCAAATAATTTAAACCTTACAATCACAAGTATGCATTAAAACCTCTTCAAAGTAAAAAAAGCAATCATTTACCCTCTCACCCATCCCGCTTAACAATCATCATTTTCAACCCGCAACATCTCGGATCCCGGTTTAATTTGGCAAAATCCCGCACGAACAAAAGCAACAGCCATTTCACGCGGCTAAAACCTACAGAACAATACGTCCCTCCATCCGTATACAAATTATTACGTATAGCAACACTCGGTAACGTCAAATGTGTATCTGTCTCACTCACTCCTGTTGGGTTATGTCATAAAGTTGTCTCTACACTAGAGTACCGTACTCAGGTAATATTGTGGAACATTATGCAGTAATGTGACGCGTTCTGTATTTGAAACTATTTTTTATTCGAAGGATTATCACCTCATGCTTCAATCAGAGCGATATTTGTACTAATTTTATACAGATTTGTGTTTCGCTTAGAATTTGTTTATATGTATATTAAGCAAAAATTAAAAAATAGTAGGAACAACTATTCATTATTAGCAGCAGTAGTAGGTATTAAAGAATTTGTGGACACGATGAAGAATAACTTACAATTAAAAATCTTTGTAAGTATCTGCGTGTGACGGTCACGCGAGTTCAGTGCTTTACCCCATCACAAAAGTGCCCAAAAAGAAGAAAGAAGGGCCTAAAGAATTTTTCACTTTATAAATTGAAGTCTAAATTGTATTAATATTATAAATAAAAATTGCCATCCAAGGTGGTAACGCGGCCAGCGTTTTGGGAACATTTCTAGCTGACGGTTATAATAATAATAACAGCCCATGAACGTCCCACTGCTGGGATCTGGCCTCTCGCTATAGAGGAACGGACAGTATACCCGCCACGCTTCTCCAAGGCGGCTTGGCAGGTTTGACACATCGGTTAGCTCGATGTGCAGGTTGCATCACGATGTTTCGATCACTGTTATTAGCACTTGGTAATTTTTAACAATATGCACATTAGGTCAGAAAACAGCCCAAACCCAAGCATGCGTTCCGGCCAAGATCGAACACGCGCCCTTTGAATTTAGGACGCGTGCGCTAGCCAGTACGCTACCACGACTAGCACGACGCTAGCTGACGGTTACGTAGGGCCTATTTATTATTTATTTTTTTTTAAACTATAGGATATATTAATTGTATATTACAATTTTAAGTTTTTATCTTAATCTAAAGAAAATTGCCTTAAGTAAATCAAATTGTGTATTTGCGATAAAAAAATTAATACACAGTTTTAAATCAAAATTAAAAGTGCTTTTTATAAAGTTTTTTTTAATCGAATCAATTGTTTATAATGCTAGAAAATAGTACAAAATGATAGTGGGTTGCGAACCCAATCGTGTCTCATAGTGTAAAACAGGCCTAAGAAATTGTTCGCGCCATTTCTAGTGTTGCCATAGCATGTTGTCGGTTCGTTTTTAATCTGTGAATGTGGTTTTCTGATTGCTTTTTTCATTTGATTTATTTAAGTGCTTGCATACTTTAAAAGCCTAAAGCTTTCAATGTAACTATATAAACTGTATCGTCTATACGTTGAGATATTTAATAAGAATATACTATAGCACTCCACGCGGCTTTGTTCGCGAAAACTCTGAAACCGAAGAATAATATTAGGAATGATAACAGCCCAGTAAAAACAACACTGAAAGCCAGAGATGACGCTAGAAGTCACAGTTTTGACGCTTTTTAATACATAATTTTACACATAACTTATTTTCAGGTTGTAAATGAGTTTTGTAAGAAAATATTTATTATTACTAAAACAATTAAAAACTGGAGAAAAATGATATATAACAAATATTCTTTCACGTTTACAAAAAAAAAGCAGCACAAAGACCTAGCTGCCAAGCCATAAATCAAAAAAAGAACAATATCTCGCGCACTTAGAGTCTGTGTAGACAGTATAGAATACACAATAGGTTATATTAATTAAAAAGTATTACATTAATATCTAAACATATTTCTGCGAATGCGTAAACAGCTTAAATGGTAAGCGTTTGTAAACAGCAATGCAGCGGTAAGGATTACGTGGCACGGCTTCTAAAATCAATTTCAATAACCGACCACTGACCAGAATACCTGTAACCCTTCTCACGTTCATTTAATCCACAATAGTAGCTCACGTTATATTTGATATTGTTTTTCATTAAAATAGTTTCCAGATACTCTAAAAGCCTTTCGAATTACCCCTTTCTTAGTAATATATATATCATTACTAAATATTGACATATAACGTATATCTATACACTAATGTAGCTATTCGTTAAGGTGTTATTTTTAAAGCTATAAATAAGACGCATTCGGCCACAGACAATAGCTATATATTGTTGTAGGTGAAGTCGAGGGGTATATTATATTTTTGAAAATAAAACTAAACTGAAAACATGACTCATCAATTTCCCGCTAAAAATTTTGGTGTACCTAATAGTATAATAACCTATGTTCGACAACATTTGATTCGGAGTCAATGGGTTCTATTTTTGAATATTACATTTTTAATTTCAACAAAAGTTCGCTTTTTAAATATTTGCTTCTGTTTTTTCTTTTAATTTTTCACGTGTGTCAATTGATGAGTACAGGATAAAACAGACTCTACATACAAGAGCGTAGAGGCTCAAGAAAGGCAACGTTTAAAAACTTTACAAAACATTGTATAACTCAATCTGTGCTCACATGAGTTGTGCGACAGTGGATTAGCACAGATAAGGCTTCGGTCCGCAAGTAATCGATTCCTGCGGCCGACGCCGTCGCGGTGTCGCCTTACGCACAGATTTTCGGTGGATTTGAACTGATTTGTCACACTGAGATTATAAACACTGTAGGTGATGTAAGGGTCATAGATTAATAAATTATATTACTAGGTATCTGCCAGTAAAGCTTAGTGGCTAAGGCACTTGCGTCTCAAAAAAGACGTGGCTGTTTCTGACGTGGTAGAGCCATGCTGGAATCATTATCTCGACTACACCTCTTAGGGCGGGCTCGATCTGTGTGATACCGTGCTCTCACAGAATATCGGCGTGAAACGATTAGCCATGAGCTGATCATGTTTCGTGTGTTAACTGAGAGTTCCGAGGGCCTACTTCCCCCTTCCTTTAATTCCTTCCCTTCACTTCTTGTATATTGTTGGTATGGAGAGAAATGTGTTTTTTGGGTTTTTATATTATACTAGCTGTTAGCCGCGACTTTGTCCGCGTGGAAGTAGTAAGTAGCCTAAGTTACTCCTTATAACATCAGCTATTTGCTAGTGAAAGTCTCGTCAAAATTGGTCCAGCCGTTTCAGAGATTATCTGGAACAGACCCGTCTGTCTGTCAGAGACAATTTTTTGGTATAAGTACCGTATATACTTTCATATATAATTAATAAAAAGCTGTTATTTGACATTGGAAACAGACACTTCAATTTTATTTATTTGTATGTATAGATTAATTAATATACTGACTGACTTCAAACTGTTTGTTTTAATTTTAAAGAAATACAATTTAATACAGCTGACCGACATGACACATAAATAAAAAGGGAAGCACAAAAACATAGAAAATATAAACTTAAGTGATGTGGATACACCACAGCCCTCTATCCCATCTTCAAGGCTGGTAACGCGTTGCCTTCGCCCGTTGCGTTGCAAGCGTCTACAGGCGACAGTTACCACTTTCGATTAGATAGGCCGTGTGCGTGTTTGCCAGCTTCTTAATAAAAAATAGACTTAGGTTCATATCCTGACCAAAGAGGCATGTACAGTCTGACAAAATAAAGTAGAAAGAAATAGAGGTGCCACTTTCGCAAATTTGCCTAAGCTCTAGCAACTCCAATATTAAGTCAAGACTAATTTCGATACTTACTAGTAATTTTTAATACGACATCAAACATCGTGAAAGTATCAAGTTGCTTTAGTTACGACGTACGCATTTTGTCAACATAGCCTATGATGTTTACTTTAATAATAATGACTATAATTTTGAAAGCAGGAGCTTTAACACCTTGTGATAGTTAACAGAAGAATAATTTGATTAAAAGAAGCTAAACTAACCATTACAAACCTATCATATCGAATGTTCTTTGATAAATATCGTCGAATTATAACGAAAAGTATCTTACTTCAAATTCCACTAGACATGGTCAGTAAATTTTGAAAAATCACTACTTGCTTGAAACTTGGCATTGTTACATGTGTATTTAGTTATTTTTTAGCGGATTTTAGACCAAGATCAACGTTAAAATTAAAATGACATTACATTGACTACAGATAAAATAGAATATTGTCAGAAGAAGAAGAAGATTTTCTTTTGTTGGTGTATGTGAGTGACACTGAACTCCCAAACGATTGGACCGATTTTGATGAATTTTTATTTGTGTATGTTCGCATGGGTCCCGGGATGGTTTAAAGTCACAATTGGATCTGGTAGATGGCGCTGGAATAGGATTCTAGATTTTCATCTTTTCAAAGCAAATAACGTCCGTCAGGCTCACCAGTAGATTAATAAAATTTTATATCATAAAAGTAAACGTCAATTTTACAATGTATGAAAATGATAATGACAGCGGCATTATTGTGACTAATAACATACAGTACAAAATGAACTTCATTTCTTCCTAGCAATATCAATACTGACCTCGTGGCGGCGAGGTCCTCTCATGGGGCCTCTGCCAGTACCAAGGAGCTGGCACCAAGCCCCCGTACCGGCCTGCCAGCGCACTCCATTGTGATATGAGACCCAGTCTGCAAAAGAATTTACAATCTTTAACTTTCGCAGCCTTAAATTCAAGTGTTGGACTTCTACCTTCTAAGAAATGAAGTGAGCTAATATTATATTATTATACTAGGATTCACCCGCGACATCGTCCACCCTTGACGGGTAACATAGATTACAGTTATTTTGCCAGTATTTAAAATCAAAGAGTATTTTCAGTAGGGTAACGGATGCTTTTGTATGAAAATACATGAATTCCGAAGATTCTCGTAAAAACCCGGCATAAGTTATGTTACTAATGGCTAACTACATCTACTACATCTGTGTTATTTAAAGATGTCCAATAAATATAGAAGCAGTCATATTATGCAAGTCCTAATATCAAGTAGTTTCGAAGTTAGAAAATCCTATGTCGAAGTAGCCATCCAGTCGGGCAAATACCCTACTACCTGGCTGTAGGTTGTTTTGTGCCGCAGGAAATTGTATTTTTTCTCCATTTCTGCACGGACAACGGATTATCTGGTATTTACTGATGTATTGTGATTGACAAAATATATAGAAATTATTTCAAAATATGATATCACTCCTAATAAGATTGATAAATAGATTTTAAACATCTGTAGGATACGCTGTTTATTCTTAGGATGTCATTATTACAACCTGCTGTTCTATTCTTAGATTGCAGTGCCAGCGAACCATTATATACTTCTGCACTAATCAACTGATAACATGCTTACTTTCATGCGTCCTTAATATAAATGAATTTTCAGAAGTACCCTTGCTTTACAGTACCTATATCATTAAAGTTCATGACATATTTTGTGCTGTGTTGTAATATAATGTCTTTGGAACCATTTGCTAAGTTTTGAAATTGCAGAGCTGAAATGTCAATACAAAACCGAGCACAAACACAGCAAAAGCAGCGCTCGCAAATCACTATAGTGCCAATATAGCAAAAGTAACATTTAGTGATAAATCACTGGTTGTGACAGAGAGAAGCGCGTTTTAGCTTTTAACGCCCCATTGTGAGACCACCTCCGATCGGCTATATCGGTATCGATAGTTGTGTACAAAGAGGATTGCCACGCTCTACGGAATAGTGATGTGTGTATATCGATACGATTAAAATTCCTTAAATAGCTGTTAAGTTTTTGGTTGGATCTTAAATGGTATCATGGATGCCGCATCTGCATTTACACATTATAATAGTAATAAATAAGTGTGTGTGGCGAGTCACTGTCTGCCCATTTTTCCCTGAACATTGCGACTGGCAGACGCCATAGACCCCATATTTCCAGACCCCTAGTACCAGTAGCAGTTCTCCCCAATAGTCCTACATTAGCCGGGGCTTGTCCTTGGGTGCATTATTATATGGTGTAGACAGGAATAATCGCCAGGCAGTGTCATGCCACATTTACATTAAATTTGTCAAGAGGCCTCTACATGTTGGCCTTCCCATGGCTCCATGGAAGTCCTCCAAATGTCCGGGCCATTTTTATGGCCCGTGGTCTTGAAAGACATACAAGAATAATAAATAATTTTATTTTCAGTAAAAAAACAGCTTGGTAAAATAACAAAAAATTAGATTTAGTACAGCCTACAGCGTTAATATGTTAGTGAGTGATATCAAAAATAAGAAAATTCTTGTCTTCAGCCTCAGCACTTTCCTGTGAAATTTGACCACATTGCAACATATTAATGAACAGCTGCTATAAAATAGTTTCTATACAAAGATAAAGAAAGTCTAATCTAATCTAAATTAAAAAGGAAGGAAAACAAACGAAAAGAAAGATTGAACAAATCACATCATTATACTACATATTAACTGATATATTCCAACAACAACATTAACGTACATTTAGCACGATAGGACGTGTCAAGACGTGGAATCGCTGAACGATGGGAGACGCGAGGCTAAGCGATCTGTGCATGCTCAGTGTTCACAGGAAAAGAGTATAAGAAGATAATGAATTTATCGACAAGGTGATGAATAAATTTGGACAGAAACCTAGATGCCTTTGGTTTTTATTAAAACAGGAACTTAATAATAAATAATGTAATTTTAATATTTATTTCCTTTCCTGAGAGGGGGTACCCTCGAATGGTATTGTTTTATGATGCAACTTTAATTTTAAAAGATTTTTTATTATTGCATGAGTTTAGCACACAGACAGGCGGCACATCTGATGGAAAACAGTTACCATCGCTTTGTAACTTCACTAACGGTAACACCAATGTGCTGCCGCTCTCTAAAGGGAGATCGGAACCTGGTTACTAATGCCGGCACACAACTCAAGGTTGATATGATGGTATACTATAGACCAGGGGTGGTAGCCATCCTGACGGGTAAATACCCTACCACATGACTGTGGGTTGTTTTGTCGCCTTTTACAACAGGCAGTCTAGCCATATAAAATTATATTCTTTCTCCATTCCTACACGGATAAAATATGTACTATAATATATATAGGTATATATAGGTTGGGGAAAAGTTTCTTCGCATTTTATATAAAAATTCAAAAGGTTTTTTATAAAGTTTATTTAATTTGACTAAAGTATGTAGGTTGCCATTTTGTTGGATAACTTTTTGCTATCTTGTAAGTAGGGACGTGATCCCATTGCTATAAAAATTTTGGGGGTTCTGATCAAAAAACTGCGACAAGTGGCGGTCCTCTCGTGATGTTAACCTGACACTGCCTAAGGAATTCTGCAGAGACCGAAATAGGTGAAAATCTGAAGGTGCAAGGTCAGGATTATACGGCGGATTTATTAACACCTCCCAGCCAAACTCTCGTAATTTTTACCAAGTGGCTAAAGATGTGTGAGGTCTAGCGTTATCATGGTAAAAAACCACACCCCTTCTGTTGATTAATTTCGGCCGCTTTCTCTCAACTTTTTGCTTTAATCTTCTCAGTTGTTCGCAGTACAGTTCAGAATCGATGGTCCTGCCTGGCGGTAACAGCTCATAATGAGTAATGCCCTTCCAATCCCACCATACACACAGCATCACCTTGTTGCGAGTTAACTCGGGTTTCGCCACAGTCTGTGAAGCCTGACCGGCCTTTGACCACGATCTTTTTCGCACGTTCTTGTCGTACGTGATCCACTTTTCATCACCAGTCATCAGCTTCTTCAAAAATGGTTCGGTTTCATTATGTCGTAATAAAGAATCACAAATGAGTACACGGTTCATTAGGTTTCTTTCAGTGAGTTCATGAGGCACCCAAATATCGAGCTTTTTTGTGTACCCAGCTTTTTTTAAATGTGCCAAAACCGTTTTGTGGTCAATTCCCAGTTCACCAGCTACATCGTAACTACTAATACGCCGATCTTGCTCCACTTTTTCAAAAATGGCATCAATTTTGTCCGTAACAGGGTGACCAGAGCGACGTGCATCTTTGATATCAAAATTTCCGGATTGAAAACGCTTAAACCAAATTTGCGCTACTCTCACAGATACTGTATTAGGTCCATAAACATCACAAATTTTTTTCGCGGCTTGTGTTGCATTTCTACCTTTTTTGTAGTAAAATTTTAAAATGTATCGAATTTTTCCATTAGATTCACTCATTTTAACAATAAGAAAAACAAATGAAAATCACTCATTTTCCTAATTTGAATTTGGAATTGTCTTCTCTAAAATTAAAACTTTTTAATGATACCAAAACCAGCCAGATACAAATGGTATAGCCAAAGAGGTCTTATTACAAGTTCATACATACTATATGCGAAAAGACATTTTCTCCAACCTATTATAAAGTAAAAGTGAAAAATAATTGTAAAATATTGACCGTTTTTAACAAAAACATATATTTTTGTGTTGACAACCTTAACAGTACCCATCTATATGGCATTTGCCACAAAAACTCATCTAGCGTCAAGCGTCACTTGAAGATGTTACATTTTGGCTGAGGCTTTGTGTGAAGATTTTTCTACAAAATAAATATTTATGGATACCTAATATTCACTAAGTATACAAATCATGCAGAGAAGTGACAAAAAGAGAACTTTGAGATTTTTTTTGTGATTTAATAGTAATATTATAATATCAGATCATAAGTCACATGATCGTAAAACAACAAATAAAATTTTATATAATTGAAAACTAATTTTAAAACTTCGAAATAATAGGTCGTAGCACAGTACTACGGACATCTACGCGTACTGCGAAATTGCTACGAACGTAGCACGAAAGATACAACCGTAGCAACAACTAAATTTTAACCCTAAACCTCTCAATATTTCTATATAACGAATTTATCAAATGTCTCGATTAGTAAAAGAAAATCAATATTTATGAGTACATGACAAAAGTTATATATATAGAAAGACATAATTAAATAAAAATTTCATGATTTGCGATACAAGTTTTTGTAAATTCATTTTTAACTTTGATTTTATATACTTTTGACTTCGCGTTTAGTGTGTAAATATTAGTCAAACATCAATTTTTATAGCGATTGTTGTTTATTTTGTGAATTTTTTTAATAAGTTTTTTTGTGTGTTTATTAAACAGTCTTTAGTTTTAAATTTATATTAATGTAAAATTTATACATATCCCGTAAATGTTTACTTAAATCTTATCCTGAGCTTTGATGCACTTTTCGTGTCCGTATGTTTATTATTTATATTATAATTTACGTTACTTTTTAGCTTTTAATAGTTCTCTTCAAACGTCGATAAATTGATCACGTCCCCAACACTAACGTCGCCATTTGTTCTCATTGCACACAGAGCGTTTGTTTTTCTTACCGATATTGCGAATAACAATTGCTTGCTTTTATCGATAGTATTTTATTTGGCAAAAGTCTAATAACCAAGTCTATAGATATGGGAAGTCGAAAAGTATAATTTTTAAATATTGGTAACTTAAATAGTTTTTAGTATTAAAAGTATATCTGGTATATGAGTCAACGCATTAGAGTTGTCATTCAACTAATTTTCAGTATATTTTTCCTAATATATTTATGATATCTTATCGAATATTATTATGTGAATTATTATCGGTTGTTGAATTTATTTATTTTAGTTTTTTTTTTATAGGATTTGTTTTAGAATTTAATTGGGTATTTGACACATAACACAATACATTCCGAAAATAGTATTCATATAAAAGAGCATGCGTCAAAACATCTTATTAGCATCATACTTTCAGCAGTTCATTTTAGAAATTATCTTAATTTTTAAACAATAATCAATAAGCTATTTGACTCGGTACAATTGTGACGTCATTAGGCAGTATTCTGATACATAATCAAGGAGCCTGTGACAATTTGTGCGATGATAAAAGGTAACTCATTTGATTTTAATGTCAAATGCCAAATTGTTGACAATCTTCCTAATAATCCAATCTTCAAACACTAATATAACCTAAAATGTTGTTTCTCTTTTATTGTCTAAAGCAAGCAAACAAGTTGCAATTCATAAAACGCTTCCTAAATACATCGTTATATAAGCTATATAATATAGTAAAATTTACATAATACTAAACAAGAAAACTCTCCTATAAAACTTTAACAATAAATAGCTAATAAAACTCAATACACCCAAGGCAACGAAATCTGACACCCTTAGACGGTAACAAAGAAAAAATATAAAGCTAATTACCCTTTTAAAAAGTAGACCCACTTGGAAATCAATAAGAAATTTTTAAGAGGCTGCCTTCACGGCTGAGTCTTGAGTGTAACAGTAATAATTGTTTTACAGTCAAGACTCGCCTGTGAAGTACGCTGATTTGATAGCTGACATCTTAGCCTCCTTGACTTTCTGTCAGCTTATTAATTTATGACTTCACAATTCTAATAAGTGAAATATAGTATATACAATAGATCATTTTGGACCCTGGCACGGTAAATGTAGTAAAAACGAACTCGTGTTATGTGTCGTGAACTTCCGTGTTATTTACTGCGTCAGAGTACTTCACTGTACACCTATTACACATCATACAAGCGTAGCCTAGCTTAATAAAGGTGCGTTTTAACGGTTTTAAGCGCGGTAATGAATAAATATTTAAAGAAATCAAGTTAAGCGCGGTAAATTATTTATTTAAATAATAAATAAATTACAGCGCTTAAAACCGATAAAACGTAGTTTTATTATGTATACAAGTCGCGTAGGCTATCTTGTCTATATACAGTTAGTTCAGCCTTTTTTTGCTATTGACTGAAGTGATAAATGGTTAAAGCTTCTATTTGAAGAGTCAGTGATTTAGTGTTTAGGTGTTAGAGTTTTTTTACTACTCGATCACGTACAAGTTAACGCAATTTTGCATGGGAATGACTTAGCGTCATCTCGTGAGCGTGAACAGAAACATAAACCGTGCTATACAACATTGCGTTAAGTAGAATTTGATCGAGTTGTAAAAAAAACTCGCGCTAACAGTTCAGATGACTATTTTATTAAAAACTAAATGCAAGATTTTGAATCAAAAGTACCATAGCTTTCAGTGTCAAATACACTGCTTCTGGAAATTTACTAATGCCTCTGCTTCATCTGCGCTACTGTTAATGACTGTAACGAAATGCGCACTTATTGTAGTGTTAAAAAAATAACGCGTTAACGATTAGCTAGATTATAGCATATATATATATATATATGAGTTATCTGTCAATATTTAACGTTATTAACAATATCGCATCAGAAATAACGAAACCCTTGACTACATTTGCGTGAATCAGTTACATCAGTAACTGTAACTGAATCAGTTACTAATATTATCCCAGATATAGCAGAGGCATGATATAAATATTATGATCGTGTAAAAAATTTAGATGGTAGGATTTTGGTAATAATAGACAATACAATACAATGGCTCGTGGAGGCATCTCCTAAGATATCTATATTACCAAACCTGCATTGGTCGGGTAATACGGCGGGAGTAAAGTACCCTCGCAAATTCCATTACACGAACTTTGAAATCGGAACGTGGCGTCGGGATGTGATTGGTCGGCTCTGCGCTCCATGATTGGCCACGGCACTAACCCCGCCTCCCTCGGGGTATAAAAATCGATGCGCGCCGCACTTCAGGCTTTTTTTTGTCACGACGCCGCGCCGCGTCGCCAAACACTTTTCACTTGTTACTAATAATAGCGTTTGTGCTTTCTTTCATGGTTTAAAGTGTTTAGTTGTATTCGTTGTCCGTGTATCCAACGGGTGTCTTTTGTTAGTTTAGATGGCGTTCCCGGTTGAAAGCACTGAAATGCTTCTATTTTTCTCGCAAATGATACTACTTAGTTTTTGAGTGGTTTTCTTTGGATAAAGTTTTAGTTATGTTTTGATATTATAACCTTAACAGAAATGTTAATGATTTTAAGTTAAAAGTATATACCTATACAATAAAACTTTCTGTAGGGTCCCACTATACATACACGTGTATATTTCGCGTATAAAGTATATTTTTACTTGATTTTACGTGATTAATTTTCGATTTATTAGAAAAATATAGAATTTTTTGACATGACAATATCAAGGTGCAATAGGTATATGTAAATAATGAATTCTTTATTATACTTGAAATCGATGAAAATTAGGAATATTTCAATTCCATTACATTGGTACATACGTACAGGTGAAGCTTTTTTTAATTGCTTGAGGACCCTGAGGTAGACAAACAGGCAGATGGCCCACCTGGTGGAAAGTGATTACTACCACTTATAGTCTTTTGCAACACCAGGGGCGTTACTAAGATACACACTAATAAAACGTGTCAAAAATAATTGTTTTTTAAATGAAACTTCTTTAGAATCGTTGTGATTTGCAACTCGATGAAACGAAAAAGCGACACTAAAAAGATATAAACATATAAATCTATAGGACTAAGCCTGCGAAAGAATGAGATAATTTAAACACTTTGCTCATACAGATAGAGTTGGAAATATTTTGAAGTCTTTCGTTAATACTTCAAATTTCATGTTTTAAAGCTTAAATATATATACTATTACGATATAATGTATGAAATGTGACTTCAGGAGATTTAGAATCCCTCCCACCCCATGTCACACGTTGTGTCACTTCTGCTGCGTGTGAACTGCACACACACACACTCACACACACCCCACGCACAAACATTTTTTTTATTAAATCTAGAGTGCCGCTGGTCAAACCCTGGTACGTAGTTCTATTTTAATTACATAAATTATTATTTATTATAGTACTTAATTAGGTTGTATATATTGCGAGCGTAGCCACTGGCAAAAAAGTAGTATATATACCTATATAAACCTACCTTGAAAAATCATCTAACTGATATTGAAAACTGTTTAAAAATCCATTGCATGGTTTTTTTAGGAGTTAGCGGGTATTTAGACAAACAGACAGATACGGAAAGCGACTTTGTTTTATACTATTTCAAGATAACCTTTTATATACATGTATATATTATACATACTATCTTTTACTTATAGATTATGTTGTTTTTCAGTAGTGGTACTACAGCAAAGCGTTGCGTCCACTAAGCACGAATCTCTCGGGCGTATTGATAAATTCCATACATTGGGACCGGCAGGCGTGATTTTTGAAGTCATTTATAATAAAATAATTGATTACTTCCAAATTCCCTAAGTAATCGAATAAAAGAACTATAATTATTATATTTTTTATAATATGATATGTTAATGTTATTTATTTTAGCGATGTACGATTAACAGTAATAACAGTATTAAAGATTGAAGAACACGTTTAGATGTCACTTTGCAATTATTTTCCATGGAAATTTTTTATCGAAAATGCGTTTTGAGTAAAGGAGTTACCTCAGAAATATGATCAAGATTGACATATATTTTTTCACCGCAGTAAATTGTGTATAAGTATTACTGTAACAACGGCTGAGAAATCGATCAAAAAACGTTTTTTGTCTGTTATCTCGCTGTTAATTGTGTAATCTATAATATGCTTAGACATTGTTAGACTGTATCCTAAAGAGTGTCAAGTTCATATGGTCAAGATAATTAAATTATTTAGTACTTTCGAGGAACTTTTGCCCAGTATGCATTTATTCCATAATACGACTAATATAGAGACAAATTTGATACTTAAATCAAGCTCATAAAAGGCGGTTATAAAATACCCAAAGCATTCCGCAGGTAAGCATTACAGCAAGAGCTAAAGCGATAAGTGCGTACACCCCACCCTTGATGTTGGATGAAGTATACTTAAGATGAAGCCTCTAAGGCACGGGAGATTGCGACTTTAGGAAACAATTTTACAGCTGATAGCAGACATCAGTTGTACAATTTCAAAAACCCAAGCAACTGACATTTTAGTATTGTTTAAATAGTTAAAATGTAAGCTAGTAATAAATATATAGAACAAGTAAGCATGTAAGTAAAAGTAACTTATAGTAGAATAAGAAAAATGTAAATAAATAGAATAACCAAGACTCTGTATTAGATAGTATAATAGAAACGGGACGCGCCTGTCAACGTCATTAGTGATAGAGTAATTTTTATTAAGATAGAAATATATGAAAAGGTACTAGAATAAAAAACATTTATTGACGACGCACTACATAAATAGAAAACGAAATACATAGTAGACAGTTATGTTTCACTACGCTAAGCCATAACAACGCTGAAATGCTGAGGAATATCCCTTGATAAGGGCCACATGGGTCGGGGCCGCCCGGAAAGCAGTTGTTTTTTGTATCTATGATCATAAGTTCAAAATATAATCTTAGCTTTAGTTCTATATTAAATGACCTTCACATCGGACACTCTTGTCCTTTCTTTAAGAAGTCCCCTTCGCTCCAAAGTTGATTCACAATAAATTTTGCACAAAAAACATACAAACTTGATTCACAAAACAATAACAATAAGCGAAGTGGTGTACATAGACAAGGACGAAATTAAATTTTAACTCATATGTATGACCTTCAAAAAGTGTTCTCCAGTGGAACTTATTTTGAATAAAAACATTTAAATTTGAAACACAAGGTCAATAGAGATTGTACGTAGAATGTTTAGTCAACAGAGTTGGCAGCTCAGCGTTATGCTGCAGAAACGAAAATAAGAGACAAAAAAGATTTAAAAAACCTGGTATATTTTGTCTGTTAGATAGAGAAGGAAAAAAGCAATTAATAATGTTTTTTTTTAGGAATATTTGTGAATTTAATGTCTTACTAGGCGTTTGCTTATTTTACTAGTCAAAACACACGTAATAAAGACTACCAAACTATTATATCGCTCCCGATAAGCTTAATAAATAGTTTTGAAATGGTCTATCATTCCAGTTGACATTTTTGTTTTTGGTGAAAAAATTATTGTAAAGTACTTGCTAGGTTTTCAAATCGTACAAGATAACATAGACAAATCAACTGAGACACTTTATATCATCTTGCAAAACGTTGCAGTCTCTTAGATTTTGTACGATCGTAGTGTCGTACAGTCACGATTTTTTATAAATAAAAGTAGTCATAGAGCACATTGATTATTGTTTAAGCTGTAATGAAAATTATGTCTATTGTATCGAGACACGGTCTAGTTATGAATTTTTTTTAAATTTTTTTAAATCAATTGCCCCTCAACATTCTAAGAAGCCTAGATAGTAAATTTTAACTATATTATTTTACATTGTTCATTTCTTGCTTACTATTTAGTCTTTGAATTATATCTGCATACTTTCCTATCCCATGCCACTATTCTATCTTCTTATATATAAAAATGAACCGTAGATATGTATGTACGAGCATTACTTGAGAACGACTTAACCGATTTTTATGAAGTTTGTTTGTGTGTTTGAATGGGTAATGGAGACCTGGGCCATTGGACCAGTCACTCATTGTACGGACGTGTTTGCGTCTCAAGCTCCCAGGGGTGGAACTGATAAATGGCCTAACGTCGGAAGTAGCTATGAACCTGTAGCCCACCTCTCGACAGCCCTTAGCCACTCATACCCGTGTTGCCCCTCGTCAACCTTGTATGGCATTTTTAGGGTCCCCTGCAGGTAGTGGCGAGTCACCGACTGCCCATTGTTCTATGTTCCCCGAACATGGCGACGGACAGACGCCATAATATCCATAGCCCAGATCCCTAGTTCCACTAGCAATTCATCCCAATAGCCCGATACCTTTTGTTCTCATTTCCTACACTAGTCCTACACTTGCCGGGGCTTGTCCTTGGGTGCATTATTATATGGAGTATACACGGACAATCCCCGGTCAGTGTCACGCCACATTTACATTAAATTTGTCAAGGGGCCTCTACGTGTTGACCTTTCCACGGCCCCACGCAAGCCCTCCAAAAATCCGGGCTATTTTTATGGCCCGTGGCCTTCAAAGACTTACACTCTACTTACTAAGCAAGTTACGCTTGTGTTATGGGTAATATACAATGGACCACTCTGAGGCCGATCCCGCACATCCAAACCATAGTAAATAACAGAGAGTTCTTTTCCGAAATTTACCATACCAGAAATCGAACCCGGAGCCTCTGCGTTCCAGCGAGTTTGGCCGGCTAAGATTTAGCCCGCTCAACCACAGAGACCGTCGATACGGATGGAATAATGTTCCAGCATGGCTTTATTGAATATAATATAATATCAGCCCATAAATGTGCCACTGCGGGGCCGGGCGTTCCATTATAAGGGGAACGGACAGTATACCCGCCATGCTTGTCCAAGGCGGCTCGTTAGGTTTGACACATCGGTTATCTCGATGTGCAGGTTGCATCACGATGTTTTCCTTCGCCGTTGTTAGCATGTGGTAATTGTAATAATATGCATATTAGAGCAGAAAACTGACTAAGCGGTGCATGCGTTCCGGCCAGGATCGAACCCGCGCCATTTGAGTATCGGACGCGTGCGCTAGCCATTGCGCTACCACGACTTTTTATGGCTATTTTTTATTTTTTCTGCTAAAGTCAGTATGGCTTTACCACATGAAAATTATGATAAACCATATTTTAACGCTTGTTCTTTTATATGTAAACAATTTTAGAGTTCATTGTGACATAATATGTCAGCTATCCAATCCGCTTCCTCTCCTGTCTTGGCCCAGAGAGGTAAGCCTTAAATTATTTATATTTACGAGAAGCTTTCCAAGAGGGCCTATTGACGCCCCGCGGGTCTTCGAGATTTTGGGGCGTTGCCTACCCCAAATAATATTATGGCTACGCTCCAATATGCCTCGTTTACCCACTGTTTGCGGTTATAAACTAGGCCTTGAAATAATACATAGCGATGAAGGAATAAGTAATAAGATTTTTATGCGACTTTACTCGCGCAAATTATGATATTACATGATACGCTTTTCATGGATATATTGTAAAACGCTTGTTGTATTTTGGAAATGATAATCGCTCAACAAATTACGTAGGTAATTTTATATGAGTAAATTTTGCCCGTCATCTTTCGCAGTAATTAAATTTGCCACGATGATAGGCAAAAATAACTAATGTTGGCATCCTAAAATAAACAACAACTTAATATCTATTTATAGGAGATGTCATTAAACTATAGTTGTAGTAATTACTCATATAATAAAGTCATAATTTAAGAGATTATATGAAACTATGTAAAGAATTGAATACGATGACGCTACTTTGACAGTTGTGAAAATAAGTAGTTGTATTGTTACAATACCTTGTTCCCGCAAACATTCGCAGTTTCAATATGGCGCCACTTGAGATACCGCTCGCTTACGGCAAGTCAGTTTTTGGCGCAAAAATGTTACGGTTTTGGCGCAAAAATATAAATACCGCTAGTGTTGGGAACTATTATCTATCGCGACCTGTGTTCCAATAAAGCTTAAAGTGAAGTGTAAAGTCGATGATTGGAATTGTGTTTAGATGTGGAAAGAGAAATAAAATGAAGTGAAACTTTTTTAGAATCGATGTGATTTGAAATTGGATAAAACGAAAAAGCGACACTAGAAAGAGATAAACAAATAAATCTATAGGACTAAGCCTGCAAGAGAATGAAATACGAGTTTTAAATTGTGCAGCACAAATTAGAGTCAATAAGACCGATGATTAACATACATACATAGGTCCAATTTGGACTTAAATAAAGGTGATAATAATATTTTTTAGACTAAAACAGTGAAAATGGACAGTGATACTTAGACGTTTATTTTGAATGTTGACGGATGTAGGCTAGAGGAATTATATTTATATTAATGAAAGTTAGAGAAGAATTATCTGTGAGTATATTCTCTGAAGTTTCACTTCTACTGCATGTGAACTGCACACACACACACACAGCTTTTTCTGAAGCTTGATGACCCACATTAAGTCCATATAATCTTGTCAGAATCAGATGTGTTGATTTTCAGTATCAGTTCAACCTAATTGTAGGTCTTTGTGTCACAAAACTGCGAAACAACGAAATTATTGTGGCTAGATCGAATAGACACATTTTACTAAATACCTACTCGAGATTTTCGACATAAACACCGAATTCTGACTTAAATACAAAGTACATCCTCCAAACATTGTAAATTTTCAACCACTACAACATATTCTTTTTAAATAAAACTGCAGGATAAAATATTAACCTTCTTGTTGACGCCAGAAACACTCTTCTCTAGCTTTTTAATGTTTTATTATGTATTTAAAAAAAAACTGTTAACCAAATGTGGTGATCAACATACCAACAATATACGTGACAACCTTACGTTTTACGCCTGCTCCTTCATCCTGCCATTAAAGTATCACGAGGAAAATCTTGAATATTTACTTTTTTAATCTCTCAACTTAGTTAAACCATGGTAACACGGATAAACAGCTTTAGCTTCCTGAGTGACAGGTAAATGAAGAAAAAAGGTAGAAAGCGCCGGCAACAATGACAGATCGTTTACAGCGTAACAAAATGTCCGCCGTCACTCCGAGCATAATTAAACAAGGGGAAGCGGTTTGGGTGGATAATGTATACAAAAATGTTTCTTATTTAAGTTTTAGGAATTTACATAGGAATTTTTGATATAATATACTAGTATGTTCTGTTAGGTTTAACTATCACTCCGGTATAATTGAACAAGGAAACGGGGTTTAGATGGATACTGTACATAAAGATGTTTCTTATTTAATTTTTAGGAATTTATTCATACTAGTGTGTTCAGTTGACTTGTAACTATCAGTCCACGCATTAACAAACAGGGGACACGGTTTACATGGATATTGTATATGAAAATGTTTCTTATTTAAGTTTAAGGAATTCACATAGGAATTTTTGGTATATACTATAGTATGTTCTGTTAGCTGCAGCTGTCACTCCGAGCATAATTGAACAAGGGAACTGGGCTTACATTGATATTGTATATAGTTATATACATACAATCACTTTATAAGATTGTTATGCTTTTTCAGGATCTAACTAACTGGAGATAAGAAAGACTAGATAGAGAGGATAGCATGAGAGGGATGAGATGAAGGTACACCTTCATCTCATACTCATAGTCTACAGACTAGCGTAGAAGACGTAGTCTGTGGAAGGGCAATTTTACTACATCGCTATGTAGTGAAATTACAAAAAAGTAATGTTTGGGAGCGGTCATCATAGTTGCAACTAGGAGTTGATTTTTTTTCGTATTTATAGTCGTGTGGGGTAAGAGATAGCTCGCTGAAGATAACTACTATGAAGACTAAAAAAATATTCAACTCCTACTTCACCGACTACGCTAATCTTCACCTTCATCTCATCCTTCTTATGCTATCCTCTCTACTCTATCCTAAAGGCTAGCACCACCTCGCCTCTGGTGTTACACACACCTATAAATGAAGGTATCTGACTGACGGTAACGGGCATATGGGATGAGCTGTGGTTTTCCCACAATGCTATAATATATAGGCTTTTTTCAAAAAGATTCTCATAAAATCTCTTTAAGGCCAGCAGAGTATTGGTAACACCTCTGGTGTTGCAAATGTCCTTATGCGACGCTAACAGCTTTCCATAAGGTTGGCCATCAGCTAGTATGCTATACTTTCGAAATTAAAAAAAAACAACTTTCCATTAAATGTTGTCCGCATGTTTACTTGCTTCGCAATAGAAAGCAGAAACCACCACTAAATTAACAGTTTTTATTATTAGCAGTCTCGGCAGACGTTATCCTGCCATGAAAAAAATATTTAGAACCCGACTCTAACGCCACCTACCGGGTCTAATTGTGAATCTAAACCACCCCGGGAGCCATTCATAAACATATTAAATTTAATCAAAATCGGAGAACCCGACACCAGCGACTAGTAAGTATTTTGTTTAGATTACATTATAGTTACATACTTTTTAATTATTTATATTTCAAAAAAATGTGCAACATATGGGGTGTTGCACATTTTTTCTAATTCATCCTAAGAATGTCTGGAAGAAATTGCTTTTAGTGATAAGACCGCCTATTGTCTTCCGTACTCAAACTTGAACTGTATCTTAATGTTATGCAATAACGTATATTCTATTCTATTGAAGTTTTAGTACGGATACCTAATTTTTATACAGCTTATATTAATCAGGAATAATGTAGCATTCGAATCGTGAAAGAATTTTTGAAATCGGTCCAGTAGTTTTTGAGTTTATTCGTTACAAACATACAAAAATACAAATCTTTCCTCTTTATAATATTATCACAGATAGCATACAATAAAATCCTAAAACGAACCTAAAAGAAACACCCTTGAAACTAAACAAGAAAGAGGCGAACACATAATACCCTTTTATACTTGAAACATCATTACCTCATCTAATCAACTGGGATATTACATGAAGTAGTTATCCCTTACAACGGGGTCCGAGACGGGCTTTTTATCTCCCTACAACGGGCATAAACCCCCGAGAAATGGGCGAAACGGGTAAACGAGGTACGTTCAACAAATTAGGGATACGACAGGACGATGGCCCGTCGTGTCTGACATGCTTTAACGTAGTTTTGTCGTATTTGAATTTGCTACATCAATCGTGATTACTGCTACGCGACTGGATTTCTATTTATGAAATTGTAGTTTGTAGGTTTTAAAGGTACAGTTACTTAAAGATAAATGATTTATAAAAGCCGTAAATTTTATTTTTTATTCCATGTGTTCAGCAGACAGGCAGACGGCACGCCTGATGGAAATCGGATACTATCGCCTATGGGCACTTGCAACACCAATGGTCCTACAAATGCGCTGCTGCTCTATTAAGGAGGACTGTAACCTTGCCACTGATACCGGAACACAACTCAAGATTGTTACGGCAGCATACTCTAGACCAGGGATGTTAGCCATCTAGATGGGCAAATACCCTACGACCTGGCTGTTAGTTGTTTCGTCGCCTCTTACGACAGACCGCTCGGCCGTAGGAAATTGTATGCTTTTACCGTTCCTGCACGGATAAACTGTATGGCAGTGAAAGTTGGGTATGGCAGAAGAAGCGTGAAAGTAGGACAATTCCACTTGAAATGAGAGCTTTGAAAAGTTTATGTGAGGTTAGTTTGTATGATATGATAAGGAACAGTGTGATAAAGGAACGTAAGAAAATGTAATGCAAAAGTAGAAAAAGGGAATGTTAAGGTGGTTTGGGCATGTAGAGAGAATGGATGAAAGTAGAAGCACAAAACAAGTGTATTGTGTATGGTAGAGTTGATGCCGGTAGACTGCGACCTACACACCATGATCAAACAGCGGAAGTGTAAAAGAACGGTAAGGTAAAAAGCATCTCAAATACACGAGCATATTGCGAGACATATTGTCACGCCTGTTTCCCATTAGTGTAGGGGTAAGCAGAGACGGTGGAATTCCACCCGCTACGATCCTGACAAACACTTTTCGCTTCATCAACTTTCATAAATCTCTCATACATACACGCTTATTTAAAGTTGTTTTAACATTTTCTTCAAAATATCTTCAATTTGATCATTGTGAGTACGTCGCTGTTTAAGGGTTTACTTAACATCCCTTTTGAATATCTGACGCGCTTGAGTATTTCTGTGCGACTCTTTTATTTTGAAAACCTGACATCATATAACACCTAATCTTCACAATCCAAAAGCTCCCCGCGACGCTCGAGTAGCTCCACATTTAGCATCATAGGCTCCTCTACTATAAAGGATTTTTGAAAATTCAACCCCTAAGGGGATGAAAAAAGAGATGAAAGCTTGTATAAAATTCTGTCATTTTCAAAATAAGAAACACTAAACTGTAATTATGTAAGTATGCTTCTGGTTGGATACAAATGTACATGTATTTATTTATTTGGTTCATTTACAGTTACTACACCATAACATTGTAGGAGACAATCTACCTATTACCTACCTATTACAAACAAACACAGCTTAAGTTGAGAGTAAAAAAATAAGGGTAAAGAAATTTAGACATACATTTATATAAATACATAACCACAGGAACACATTTATAGCTTAAATGAGGATTATTAACATACATGTTATATGTACATGTATACCTAACGGCGTTTTTGAAAATACCGCCTCTAAGTGGGTGAAAAAGTGTATGAAAGTTTTTATGAATATCCGTCATTTTGAAGGTAAGAAGTATGAAATGTTAGACAACCGCTTCTGATTAAAAGTAAATGTAGGTTATAAAAGTAAATATTGCGTTTTTGGAAATTCAACCCTTAAAGCGATTAAAATGAGGTAGAAAGTTTGCTTAAGCTATGAATGATTATTTGTAATATACACGAACAACAGCTAGTGTAACACAATAGGGTAGATGGCAGTCAAGTCCACTGAGACAAAACAAATATTACGAAATACAAATAAGAATAATAAGAATATGAATAATTTTATTCAGTAAAAACATGTAAAAGTTACAGAATATAAACGACAATGAAGTTTGCACTAAAACTAATTTGTGTGGGCTTCAACACCCAAAACTAGGTAAAAAACCTGTATTATATTAGGTGTCGGTGCTCTTCCAATGCACATTTTTTTAATATTAATACACGACATTATATTTACCTTGCATGCATATGTGTGCGCGTATCTGTACGTGTGTGCGTGTGTGTGTGTGTGTTTTTATATAATTATTAGTCATATCACCATTTTCAGTAGGTTCTCAGTTTCATTGTAGTCTTGTGTTTGCAGCCAATTATAAACTTTAAATTTAAATTCATGATTATTTAAAGAATCAAAAGCTAGTATTTTGTTTATTTTATTATATTAGGTTGGGGAAAAAGTTTCTTCGCATTTTATATAAAAAGTCAAAAGGTTTTTTTATAAAGTTTATTTACATTTGACTAAAGTATGTAGGTGCCATTTTGTTGGATAACTTTCTGCCATCTTGTAGGTAGAGACGTGATCCCATTGCTATAAAAACTTTGGGGCTTCTGATAAAAAAACTGCGACAAGTGGTTTTGGCAGTCCTCTCGTGATGTTAACCTGACACTGCCTAAGGAATTCTGCAGAGACCGAAACAGGTGAAAATCTGAAGGTGCCAGGTCAGGACTATACGGCGCATTTGACCTCCCAGCCAAACTCTCGTAATTTTTGCTGAGTGGCCAAAGATGTGTGAGGTCTAGCGTTATCATGGTGACAAACCACACTCCTTCTGTTGATTAATTCCGGCCGCTTTCTCTCAACTTTTTGCTTTAATCTCAACAGTTATTCGCAGTACAGTTCAGAATCGATGGTCCTGCCTGGCGGTAACAGCTCATAATGAATAATGCCCTTCCAACCCCACCATACACACAGCATCACCTTGCTGCGAGTTAACCCGAGTTTCGTCACAGTCTATGAAACCTGACCGGCCTTTGACCACGATCTTTTTCGCACGTTCTTGTCGTACGTGATCCACTTTTCATCACCAGTTATCAGCTTCTTCAAAAATGGTTCGGTTTCATTACGTCGTAATAAAGAATCACAAATGAGTACACAGTTCATTAGGTTTCTTTCAGTGAGCTCATGAGGCACCCAAATATCGAGCTTTTTTGTGTACCCAGCTTTTTCAAATGCACCAATACCATTTTGTGGTCAATTCCCAGTTCTCCAGCTACATCGCAACTACTAATATGCCGATCTAGCTCCATTTTTTCAAAAATGGCATCAATTTTGTCAGTAACAGGGCGACCAGAGCGACGTGCATCTTTGATATCAAAATTTCCGGATTGAAAACGCTTAAACCAAATTTGCGCTACTCTCACAGATACTGCATTAGGTCCGTAAACATCACAATTTTTTTCGCGGCTTCTCTTGTATTTTTACCTTGTTTGTAGAAATTTTTTAAAATATATCGAATTTCTTCATTAGATTCACTCATTTTAACAATAAGAAAAACAAATGAAAATCACACATTTTCCTAATTTGAATTTGGAATTGTCTTCTTTAAAATTAAAACTTTTTAATGATACCAAAACCAGACAAATACAAATGGTATAGCCAAAGAGATCTTATTACAAGTTCATACATACGATATGCGAAAAAACTTTTTCCCCAACCTATTATAAATATTTGCCTAAGTAACAAGGAAATCTATTTATAAAAACAGTTTTGAAATTTTCTAGTTTAAAAATAATATATTTGTTCCGTTTATCTATTATATCAAGTTTGTTATAAATATTATTTAACTTATGTTGTTTTAATAATAATGACTGAATAAATAGTTGTCGCACTGTGAGTAATTTATTTTCATAGAATAGCTTTTTAGTTGAGTACAAAAACGATTTGAACTGACTAACTTTTAGTAACGCCTTTTGAGTGCGTTCTAGTATAAGCAGATGAGACTGCTGCGCCACCCCAGGAATTTATACAGTACGTTAACATGGACTGGCATAGAGCGAGGTACAAAATCCTTAAGAGTTTTGAGTCAGCAATATGTCTTATATTTCTGAAGATTGCCATTAGCCTACGAACACGATTTGAGACTGCTGTAATGTGGGAGTCATAAGGTAGAAAAGGATCAATGAATATTCTTAAGTACTTTACTTTTGGTTGGACATTGGCAATTAATATTCAAATTCAAATTCAAATTCAAAGTTTTTTATTCAAAATAAGTTCCACTGGAGAACACTTTTTGAAGGTCATATAAATATATAAGTTAAAATTTATTTTTTCTACCTATTCTATGTATACCGCTTCACAACGTGTTATTGCTGTTAAGGAGAAGAAGCGGCAAGAAACTCCCCAGCAACACGTCTAGCTAAATAATGTTTTTCTTTAAGTTTCTTATTCTATTTATATCTCAAGTTGTTTTTTTTTAATAAGGTTTATACAGAAGTATGTTACAGAATTACTTTTTGAAGAATTAATGGAGTTGTAGCAAACAGTGCATACTCAATAAGACCAAGACACAATAAGAGGAAAGAAAAATATTATGAAAGTTATAATAATGATATGACGTACTAAAATGTTATGCTGCAATATATCTCCATAAATCCCTTACAAGATTGGCAAGATAACATTAAACAAAATATAGTATAAGATGTTAGAGTGAGCCTCTATGTAAATGAATTTTTGTCATTTAAGTATTCTTCAATAGTGTAGTATCCCTTTTTTAGCAAGATACTTTTTAATTTGGTTTTGAATTTAGTGAAAGGCAGATCTAACATTTCACTCGGAATCTTATTAAAGAAGCGTATACCAACCCCCAAGAAAGAGGACAGTACTTTTTGTAATCTAAAAGATGGCAATATCAGTCTATTACAATGCCTGGTGTTGAAATTGTGAATATCCTTATACTGCTTGTAGGCACTCAAATTATTACGAATATAAATAATATTATTAAAGATATATTGGCAGGCGACCGTCATAATATTGATTTCCTTG
Organism: Dendrolimus houi; assembly: GCA_039645545.1. Classification (NCBI taxonomy): domain Eukaryota; kingdom Metazoa; phylum Arthropoda; class Insecta; order Lepidoptera; family Lasiocampidae; genus Dendrolimus; species Dendrolimus houi. The sequence goes on from CM077139.1 coordinate 11,438,110, forward strand.
AAGCATTCTCTAAGAGACTCCCGAGGGCCGAGGTTGTAAATTGATCTTACGGCTCTTTTTTGTAAAACAAATATGGTCTCTAAGTCAACAGCGTTGCCCCAAAGTAAAATACCATAGGACATGACACTATGAAAATAACTAAAATAAACTAGTTTAGCAGTCTCTTCGTCAGTGAACTGCCTAACTCTTCTGACCGCATATGCAGCAGAACTAAGTTTTCCTGAGAGACTAGATACATGAGCGCCCCAGTGGAGCTTCTGATCAAGGTTAATGCCTAAGAATACAGTTGAATCTACTAGATTAAGTCTAGTGTCGTTAAGAGAGATATTAATATCGTATTCTTTTACATTGGGCATAACAAACTTAACACATTTAGTTTTGCTCGGATTGAGTAATAAGTTATTTACAGTAAACCACTTAGATATTTGGGATAAGGCGTTGTTTACGTCGTCAAAGTTCAGTTTATTTCTATCGACTTTAAATATAAGTGATGTGTCATCAGCAAACAACACTACCTCACACATATCATTAATAAAATATGGCAAATCATTAATATATATCAAAAATAAGAAGGGACCTAGAATAGAGCCCTGGGGCACACCCATAGATATGCCAGTCTCACAAGATTTGACATTGTTAATTTCAACGCTTTGGGATCTGTTATTTAAGTAAAACGATAATAGGTTGAGAGAATCGCCATGAATACCGTAATAATTGAGCTTTTTTAGGAGGGTCACGTGTTCAACGCAATCGAATGCCTTGGACAGGTCACAGAATACACCAATGGCATTCTGTGATCCTTCCCAAGCATCATAAATGTGTTTTAGGAGCTCAACACCTGCATCGGTAGTGGATCGACCTTTGGTGAACCCGAACTGTTTAGTATGAAATAATTTATTAATATTAAAATGTGAGAGCAGTTGATTTAAAATTATTTTTTCAAAGATCTTGCTTAAGGTTGGTAAAATAGAAATTGGCCTAAAGTTGGAGGGGTCGTTTTTGTTTCCACTTTTAAATATAGGGATAACTGTGCTAACTTTCATTAAGTCGGCAAATACCCCTTTATCTACACATCGATTAAATATTTCTACTAGTGATAGTGCAATAGTGTCTACTATGTCATTTAATACTTTTAAAGATATACCCCAAAAATCAGCTGTGTTTTTAATGTTTAATGATTTAAACGTTTTTACAATATCACTTGTATCTATATGATTAAATTTGAATGAAATATTACATTCATCAACACACTGTGTCATTAGCAGCTCAGCTTCCAGTGGTGATGATGACAAAGAGCTAGTTGTTAAGGTTGGTATATCCCTAAAGTATTCATTAAATGTTTGTGCAATTTCAAAGGTATTACTAATGGTGTTATTGTTAATTACAAGCTCAATTCCATCATCTCGACGTGAAGTTTTGCCAGAAGCGTCATTTATGACACTCCAAGTTGTCTTAATGATATTTGATGATTTTTTAATTCTGTTACTATAATATAAAGATTTGGCAGCGATGCACACTCTTTTAAAGGTCTTAGAGTACTTTTTAATATAGTCAAGAAAGTCTGGATTTTGATTAAATTGTTTTTCACTGTATAATTCATACAGTTTTATTCGACTTTTATATATACCTTTTGTAGCCCAATCACTAAACTTAAGTTTATTACTTTTGTTAATTGTTTTAGTTTTAAATGTGTTTTCAAATTCAGCTTGTATAACGTCGAAGAAACTACTATACAAGTTGTTTGGATCTTCGCTATTGAGATCCAAGGTAGGAATTTTTTTGGCTAGATTATCTTTAAAGGTTCTTAAGCGATGATAATTCACCGGTCTACAGGTTATTTTAGAAGTGATTTTAATACTGTCAAAAGGTATTGATATAAACTGGCCACAATGATCCGACCGTAGTACATCTATGAGTGATTTATCGATTATTTTGCAACTACAAAATATATTGTCTAAACAGGTAGCTGTAGTAGCAGTTATACGCGTAGGTTCATTAAAGACATGTATAAGATTAAAGGATTTGAAAAGATTAATGATCTTAGTACGAGTTGATGACATTTCCAACAAATTAACATTAAAATCCCCACAAACTATAGGCAATTTATCAGTTTTATTTAATTTTATTAATAATTCCTCCATTGTGCTTTCAAATACACTATAATCCCCTGTGGGGGGATAGTAGGATCATTGACTTGACACAATACGGAGTGTGCATAAATATTGAGTGACTCTGTATGTAGTTTAGTTCTTCTTGTAATTGAAAAAGTGATATAGTTAGTTTTAGCTATATTCAAACCAAACAAATTATTTCGAAGCCAATTACACGTATGATTGAAACTTAATTGGGCATTTCTAAAGGCAACATTCCAGGATTCACCCCAGAAAACAAGTGCAGTATCGTCAGCTAACGTAAAAACTTTACATTTTCTATTTGCATATCACAAAGTTGATTTATATAAACCAAGAAGAGAGTAGGCCCTAGGATGCTGCCTTGAGGCACGCCGTATGTGACAGGAAGTTGTTCACTAATATAATATCTTAGTCTAACACATTGAGAGTGGTTTTGAAGATAGTTTTCTATGACAGACAAACGGACAGACATTAGGAAAATGGCTAAGGACCTCTAATGACACTCTTAAAACTCTATAAAAATGTTATTTAGTTTATCTAATTAAGCTAATTACAACCCTCCTATCTTTCGTAACATTAATTAAGTTAAAATTTTGTTAAATTACCAAAATTTTAATATCAAATCATAAATTTCAATGTAAAACTTGAGAATGTTGAGGCCTTAACTTACCATATAAACTTGTTTTACATAGCCCGAACTAATTTCAAAGCTATCTTATCCAACTATGCTTTGTTTACATTCAACTTGCCTAATTCCATATCTCAACTAAATAGTTGAAGTACGGAATACTTGCCGTAGTTACTCTATGTTTTAATAGGAGATATTAATTATATTAATTCATATAACACGTGTATTACGAAAAAAGAGGAGAGATAATTGCTGTTGAATTTCTTGGCACTTCTTCTCCTTTCAACAGCAATAACACGTTGCTATACGGTGTACTGTAACAACTAACCTTTTTAGTCGTTATAGATATATAGAAAACTACATAAATTTGAATTTAAAAGCTTACAACGCCTCCTAAAACTAATGAAAACGTTATTGTGAATTATGAACCAGTTACTCATTTCATCTGCAAAATACCGGTCACCTCTTCCCAGGCTGGCGTTATAGTATATAGAGTAGGAAGAAAATTATAAAATTTAAGTCATACGTATTTATGTATGATTTTCAATAATATTCTTCAGCAAACAGTTTGAATAAAAAGTTTTAAATTTGAAAACAGTTTTTCAGTATTCGGAAACATTAAGTTTGCCTTAGTCTAAAAAGTCAGAAGTTAATTTGATTGATGTCTGGTTTGATACTTCTCTTTATATGGTCTTCCATATGTAAAAATGTAAGACTATTATATTATTCACAGCATGGTAATTTTACCATGTCAGTATTTACTGACAATAACAATCGACAACATAAACGTAACTGTAGAAAGCAATAACAGTTCACTCTTCTGTCAATTTGTAATTATGTATAAACAACGTAACATGTTAGACCAAATCAGTCAAAAATTGAGAATCCTAATTACTTTTAAAAATAAATCATTAATTTTTTTTAAAGAAGTGATTTATTTCGCCAACTAATCATGCTCCTAATGATTTAGGAAGTTTTCATAGTTACGTTTTGTATTAAGCCATTGTGATTTTCTTCTATAGTATCAAATAAATGTACATGTACTATATTATCCATTCATTTCGCTTACTACAGCTTAAAATTTAAATATACTCCATACAAGTAATGTCAATTGTCTGCCAGTTATAAGATAAAAGGTAATGTTTAGTAAGATAAACTAGCTTAACTGTCCCGTGTAAACGAGGCACGGTTGAGATTGTTGCCATAATGATCGTGGCGGTCGGCAACTAATCGATCCCGAGTATTATCCGGCCGACGAAGTAGTTTCGCCCGCAAGTGGCCAGTTGACCGCCCATTCTATAAGTTAGCTCGTTCAAACGAAGCTTCTTTGTACTAGAGACCTTACTATTTTTTAACTAGTTTTGCGCGTGTCTTTGCTCTTTTATATTGGACTCTCCGAAAACACTAAAAAAACTTATTTTTAATATTTTGGAATTTTCACTTTGAACGGAAATGAAACTGTTAAAATGGAAATGGGCAGGATATACAAGTAGGCAAGAAGACAACAGATGGACGAAGAAAATCTGTGATTGGATACCCAGGGATGGGAAGAGAGTAAGAGGAAAGCCCCAAAAGTGATAGGAAGATATTTTCACTGAGTGGTAGGTAGGGTATTTACCTGTCTGGATAGCTACCACCCCTAGTCTAGAGTATGCCGCCATAATAACCTTGAGTTACTATTGTGTTCCGGCGTTAGTAGCCAGGTTCCAGTCCTCTTTTAGAGAGCAGTAGCACATTGGTAGCACCTTTGGTCTTACAAAAGCCCATAGGCGATGGTAACCGCCCTCCATCAAGTGGGCCGGCTGCCTGTCTGATGAACTAATGCAAAAAAAATAATTTAAAAAATGTGGTAAAAATTGGAGAAGAACAGCTGGAGACAGGGAAACATGGGAAATATTGAAGGAGATGTACGCCACAGAGGCAATTTCCATTATTTGATATAAAGTTTTTCAATTCATTGATTTGTCTGTCAATTGTGAACCGATTTCCAAACTTTTAATCGAAAGGGTATACTCCCGAATTGGTCACATTGTCACCATATCAGGATCTGGTGAGCGGAGCGGATCCTAGGTAAATCGAGAATGGCTCTTATTAAAGAACGCCGTGCGCCTTTCTTCATTCTTGGATAAAAACTTGTATACTGGTATAGGTATTACATTTTCTACAGGCGTTTAATTTCTTATATGCGTTTTATGCGATTTCTACGTGAATTGTGGATCGATTTTGGTTTTTTTTCTTTGTTCGTAAGTATGTATACTCTCGAGGCTGTTCCATAGTCATCAAGTCAGGATCTGATGACTGGATTCCAGAGAAATCAAGAGTAACCCTTATTAAAAAACACAGAGAGTCTACATTTTCAAAAAAAAAAACTTGTTTACGCGTGCCAGTATTACTTATTGTTTCTACAGATGCTTAATATATTCTTTCTAAATCTATTGAAGTGTTTGCGTAACAAAAAAGTGAAAATAAATATTTAACCAACTTCTTTCTACAAAATCAAGAAGTCGGTGATAAGTAAAACATAAAAATTACTATATTTTTGTTCTTGTCCTTTTATGTTTTACTTGGCACCGACTTCTAGATGTTATAGAAAGGAATAAGTTGAATATTTATTTTTTGGTTTTTAGTGTTTTGTTTAATGTAGGTAATGGTTGTAAACGATAATTGTATACAACAACAACAATAAATATTAAAAATAAAAAAATTCACTCTGTACAAAATATAATATTATGTAGTTAAAATTTCCGTAAATTTTTATATAGACACTAGCTTCTGCCCGCGACTTCGTCCGCTTGGAAAGTTTTTTAACTATCCCACGGGAACTCTTTAATTTTTCGAGATCAAAAGTATCCTATATGTTGACCAGGGATATAAGCTTCCACTTTACAAAATTTCATTTAAATCGGTCCAGTCGTTTCGGAGATTAGCCGGTACAAACAGAGAAATAAAAAATTTGAAAAAAATCTAAATTAGTACTATTTCACTTCTTACATCCCCTTGACTCGGTTTTTAGCATTTTTTTTTTATTGTACAGAAATTCGCCCTCTACAGTTTTATTATATATATAGTGTGTTTTAAATGTTCACGCCATAACAGGCAAAAACATGTGAAATTCATTAATATATTATCATCGTAAATGTACCACGTTTTAGCAAATAAATAAATTGAAATTGTAATTTATTTACTTTCTGGGAGTTTGCTTTGGATCACAGGGTCCGCTTTCAAGGGCATCGCTAATAATCAACTCTACTCTCAATAGAGCTTCAGGATAGTTTCATATAACATTGTTATTGAATAAAGTATACAGAACTTAAAAGCGAAATATAATATAATAATTCTTTCATGATTAAGGCTGTCCAAATTTGGAATACATTGCCTGTTGCTGTCAGACAAGCAAAATCTCTATTAACATTTAAGAACAGTCAGGAAATACTATCTGCAATATAATAATATGTAATTTTATATAATTAGTATTATATTGCATATAGCTGTATGTTTATTATATTTAAATAGATGCACTTTATTACTATATCTTGTGTTTTGTTTTTGTGTGTTTGAGTGGCTTACCGGATGGTTTAGATTTGCAATTAGAACCGATCGGGATGAGATCGGGTTCTAGAATCCTCCTAATCATCTGGACCGATTTTGGTGATTTTGTTTTTGTGTCATGAAACAAAGGCTTTTAGGAATTCAGAAAATATGGCGAAGTTCGCCGATATATATATATATATATATATATATATATATATATATATATATATCTCTCTCTCTCTTATGTATATATAGTATAGTTATATATTTATTATTAAAATGTAAGTTATCGTACAATAATTCTGTATACCTCGATCGCCACTCCTAATCAGCAATATTCTTGCCAAGGGTTGTCTGGAAGAGATCGCTTTTTAGCGACAAGACACAATGCGAATACTACTATCATAGTTCATAAGTTTGTACATTAAAGTGTTATCTATCTATAAAAAAATAGCAAAAAGGAATTCAAGAGTGACTAAAAACGAAAATGCAATATCTTAAAGTCGGTGCTAAGTAAAATATTTTATTTTTTGCAAAATATAGTAATTTTTGCCTTTTACTTCGCACCGACTTCAAGATGTTGTAATTTTTTTTCTTTTTAGTTACTCTTGCAGTCAGTTTCTTTTTTGGTAGGTTTTATGTTTATTACAGATAAAAATATATTATTATGTAATCTTACCTTGACAGCATTGCATCATTCGCATTTCCAAAATGATTGGCAGCTAAAGCAGCTTCGAGAACATGATTCTCTCTTCTAGGTTCTGTTCTATTTAATATAGAACTAATAGAGAAACTCGTATACGGCGCACTACCAGTTGCTTTCTCTTCTTTATCCTTCTTTAAGTCATAGAAGGGACTCTTCTGGTCTTTTCTAGAAGGCGAGGAAGGTATGTCGGGACTACTAGCTCCTGAGACCACATTGACTTCGATGTCACGGTCGTCTTGAGATGAGACTGGAGAATCCATGGTTGGGTGTTGCTATTACGCCATGTTATGGTGATCTGGAGAAGAGAAGAATATTAAAACTACAATAATGACCTAAATGGATTTTAAAAAAATTGTATGAGTTCAGCAGACAGACAGACGACCGAGCTGATTGAAAGCGGTTACCGTCGCCTGTGGACATTTGTAACACCAAAAGTGATAAATGTGCTAGCTCTCCAAAGGGAGACTGGAACCTGGCCACTAATGCCGGGACACAACTCACAGTTGTTATGTCGGCATACATACTCTAGACCGGTGGTAGCCATCCAGACAGGCAAATACCAGCGACTTGGTTGTGGGCTGTTTTGTCGCCTCTCACGACAGGCTACCCGGCCGCAGGAAATTATATTCTCCTCCATTCCTGCACGGATAAACTTACAGAAATTCCCGCCAAACGTTTTCCTCTGCGGTGTGACATGGGGTATTTAAGAAGGTCGTTATAATATTCCATTGAGATTGGCAACGCGTTGGCGATGCTCTTGGTGTTGCCAACGCGCTGTATAGGCAACACTAACCACTATCCAATATCAACAACAACAAACGAAGTGGCTACTGAACTATGAAACAACATACCATTTAATGGAAGTAAAACTCGCCCCGCATTCCCCAAAAGCTACTCAACGGATATTGTTCAAATCACTTTCACTGAAAATATTTCTTAAGCTTTACCTAGAATTTTTCAGAATTTTCCACTTCATATAGGAAATATTTGGCATAACTTTATTTAGCACCATAATAATATTATTTTATGTAAATATGTTTTCTACAACAATTTTCTAACTAATAAGTAAAAACTTGTAGAAAATATTTAGCTTTTCTTTTTTAGTTAACTACTTTTGTGTTTTACTTGAAGTCTGTTTTTGAAACGGTTTTCTTTTTTCAATTTAAATTTTATTTCATGTAAATCATTAGTAATAAATTAATCAAATAGGTAATTTTGTTAATATCTAACATTGTTCCAAGTAATCACAGATATTATACTATTGTAATATTTGCGAGTGGTTCTGATTACTACTCGGCACGTTTCGTTATCACTCGGATAATCTTAAAAGAGCGGGTGTAGTGCGAATGATTATTCTCACTCTGACATCTATGACTCCGACCTCCGACTTTGGTGGGATACAGATGTCGTAGCAGCCCTCTAATAGCTAATTGTTGTGCGAGAATCTAACTTATAATTAACTAGCGCTCCCGGCAGACGTTATTCTGCCGTGAAAAAATAAATATCTAGATCTATCAATTCCTGCGCCACCTACCAGTCCCAAGTGTGAATCTAAACCATCCGGGGACAAACACACAAAAAATCATCAAAATCGCTTCAGGTCATTAGGAGAATCCTAGAACCCCAGCGCCAACTACCGGTTCCAATTATGAATCTAAATTCTGAACCATCCAGGGACCTACTCAAACACAAGCAAAAAATTTCATCAAAATCGGTAAAGTCGTTTTCAAGTTATGCGCGTATATACATTTCTACGTTTCATTTTGATTTATATAGATTATACAGTATACTTTACACTATTACAAATAAAACAGTTTTCTAATTTGTATGTCTTTATTGTATAAATATAAGGATAATTTCAAACTAAAATATTATATAATACACTTGCTAAACAGATGAGCCTATCCTATCCTCTAAGACGTTTATGTTATTTATAATTCAAGACATTTAAGTGCGTTATTGTTCCTAGCTTTATAAGGGAAGTCCCTCCGGCATTAAGCTAATATAGCCACCCTACATTGTCCTTGTTTTGAATAAGTAATAGCCTGTCTCGGTTCAACTTAAGATTATTTTTCTATAATCGTGTTTTAGCTGCCCCTTCTTTGGGAAATATTATATTGGTGAAATGAAGGGAATTTTGAGTTAGACATATTTATTGCAGAGCTTTACTTCATGTTCCGTCTTGAACTATGGAAACTTATGTTTTGGGATTTTTATCGCAGATATTTGTATTTTAGATATACCATACTACGTACTTATATGTATATTTTTATATTGCGAAGCTGGCAACAAGGTGGCTGGCAAAGGAGAAATAAAAGCTCACCCCCTCCGCTGGCTCGGTCACGTAGAGCGGATGGGAGAGGATCGCAGCATGGGAAAAGCACGTTTCGGACGGCCGGTAGGTTGACGTCCGGTCGGTTGTCCCGAATATCATTGGAAAGACAGAGTGGAGGCTGACCTGTCTGAGCTTCGAGCCGAGAATTGGCAAGAAACTGCGCAGGACAGGGAAAAATGGCATGTTCTGTTTACGTATATATTAGTATATTATATCTATTGCATCCTTACGGAGTTTCTGTCCATCCAAAGATTGTCTGGAAGAAATAGCTGCCAGCGATAAAACTGCCCATTGTACTTATCATTACGATTGTATATATACATTTATTTTGTAACATTGTGTGAAATAAAGTAAATTCTACTCTATTCTATTCTATGTTCTCTTTTCGGTGGCCATAACCCACTTTGGGTCGCTGAGCCAACGGGGATAAGTAAGCTGGCAAGAAGGCAGACGGCCCATCGACTGGAAAATGGGTACCGTTGCTTATGGGCGTTTGCAACACCAGGGGCGTAGGCAAAGCGTTGCCAACCTTTAGTGGGGATGGAATAGAAAGAATGGAATCAATATAAAGTAGAAGGATCAGACAAAAGGAATAGAACAGAGGGGGTGGAATAGGAGGGATGGGATGAGATAAGGGGAAGTGGGACATTGGATCTCTCACTCATCGTACAAAACACGATTAACTCAAGGTTACTTAACCGTTTCACGCCGATATTTATGTAAAAGCGTGGTAACACACCGATCGAACCGGCCCTAAGAACTGTAATCAAGAAATAATTCAAACATGTCTCTACCGCGTCAAATATATATCACTCTATGATACCTTATTAGGACCGGTAAATCAAACTAAAAAAACATAAATACAACTAATTATAAATTAATTACAAATATACAAATCTAATTAAAATGGTAGTCTTAAAATAAATTATTTATACAAATTAAAATAAACAGGGCGAGATTCGACTTTCGGCCACCGTAAGCGGGCGGCGCGGGTGGGGAATAAAGGTTCTCAATCACCTGCATATGCCGTCCAGATGAGAGCGCGAATGTTCCGCATTCGCTCACCTTTCATTCCGTGGGGCGCGATACATACCGCCCCACGACCCGGTTTAGAACAAGAAGATGCCGGGGGACAAAAGTAGTCCCCCGGCAATGGAGGAGGTTGGGAACGTTTCCCGCTTTTCCGTAGCCCTGACATACGGCGCAGGACGGAACACCCAGGGGTTTTAGTGGGTATCCCTAACCGCGGAGTGGCAATAATAGCATGGCACCAGTTCTGAATGGGCATGCTAGTGCCACACCCGATCTGGCGAATCCCACACACGAATTTTCCCCTCAACCTTCTGTGCTTGTCGCGGCTTATGGTCCTCAATCAGATTTGCCCTGGCTAAAAAATGGTTCCTGGCAGCAGTTTCTAGAGCGCTTATTGTAGGAGTTTGAAGATATACACCTTGAAGTTTCATAGATTTATTCTTCTAATAGTACTTAGTATTTGACTGATCCCTATCGATTCAACTTATAATAGTTGAAGTTGTACGATTGTAGGTACTTGTTACTAATATGTGTTAACATAGTCTAAGTAGGCCATAGTGTTAACATACCGTTGTGATGAACCTTACAATGTCCGTAGGTACATGTGACAACATACTATATTTTCTCCACTTGGCCGGAGAAACGTAAAAGTAACCGGCCATTAACTGTCACATACTGTATTATGAATAAAATTATTTCAGTTCAATTGACTGTCAACTACCATATAAGTTCAAATATACTTTCCAATAAATAGCACCAATCCATTAGGCGAACGACATTGTTCATTGAAATTTACATAGCATTTTATGATCAACGTCCAGTGGCGTTAAAACGAGCAGTTCGTGTTGAAAAACACGTTTTCCGCCGTGGAAATTTTGTGAAAAGCGAGTTGTGCATTTCAGCCGCTGGGCAGTCTGCAGGCAACATTATCGAGTGAAAATTGTGTATGAAGTGTGACTCGTTTTTATAGTTTCGGAGCCATGTTGACGTGAACCCCTTATTTATAATATTGTAAAAGTGTAGTCTTTTATTTCTTCAGTTTTTATGTTTGCCTGTTTTTTAGATACACGTAAAAATTACTGGGCCGATTTCAATGCGGTTTTTGCTGATTGGCAGTTAATTCCCGGACTTAAAATCTGCGGTACTTTATCACGGTATGCGGTATATTATTCTCTATATCCCGTGAATCCTACGGGAATTTTCTTCGGTGATGTTTGAAGTGGCTAAAATCCTCACTGATCGATAAAATCCTTAGAAAATCAATTATTGTAGTTGTAACATTACTTATCCCGAGTTTTATGGGAATTTCCGGGATTGATGTATTTTCACACTAAAATATTCATTATCCCGCTGAAAATAACATATGATTGTATATTTATCAAAATAACTGTAATCCTTGTTACCTGTCCAAGGTGGATAAAGTCGCGGGGAAATGCTAGTATGATTGTATAATCGTTATGTCCGTCAGAATTATTTAACGTTAAAGCACCATTATTTAATTCTGAGTATGGTGCTAATTACACTTTTAATTCATCGGGGTCAAGGAACAATAATTATACTATTAGAGAACATTGTAACAAATGTAAATTATATTTCTAGGCGCAAATAGCGAAGTCGTCCATAACTAGAACAAAATAAGTCGGTTCGTTTGTGCACCCGTCACCTGGCGACTAGTTATTGGCCCTTTCCTATATCTTACTGTTCATTCTCTTGTATAAAATGCAAGGAGAGATTTGGGTAAGAAAGTACCAAATATTAACTATTTGGGCAGGGTTTCCCCTTTATTGTTCAGCCTTTGATGTGAATATTCACACAGCACAGTAAGCAATGAACCCGTCTGTCTACACGCCACTACGCCTTTTATACGAAAATGCTACCCTACAAAACAATAACATTGCATCATTGCTAAAAATAGCAATTACATCATAGTGCTGCCAGGATCATAAAAACAATTATAATAATTAGTTACTGATGCACTAATTTATCTAGACGATAATTTAGTGGGCTTATAAAATTAAGTAACTGGTAGAAAATGGTGTTTTAATTATAAATCGAATCGTCTGATAAATCGACTAAAAATATTATCTATGACGATTGTCTATGTCATATTAATATACGCTATGATTCCATGACTACTGTGGTGGACATCTTGTAACACTTGCTATACCATCTGTTGAATTTTAACATTACTTGTATGGAGCTTATGTCAAATTTTTAACCGTTAGGTAAATGAACGGTTGGTCAGATATATGAATCGACCATAACTGATTTTGATAAAATTTAACTTAGTGATAGTGTTGTAGTGTAATTTGTCTACTATATAGACAGTATACATCGTACATTATTGATGTATAAAGTATGTTCCATCGCCTATCGTTTATATCGTAAATAGTCTATAATAGTATTTCTGACAATTAGATAGATGACACAGGTTATAAACCCTAAAATTATTTTCATAGAAAAGGCGGCTAGAATATCCTACTATTATATTACTTTTAAAATAATAAATAATAACAGCCCATAAATGTCGCAGTGGTGGGCTTGGGTCTCCATTTATACGGGAAGTATACCTGCTGCGCTTGTCCAAAGCGGATTGGCGAGTTTGACACATCGTACCATAGCACGTGATATTTGTAACAATGTGCAACTTAGGTCCGGCCAGGATTCGAACTTGCGCCTTTTGAGTTTGCGCTGCGAGTGTGATAACTACTAAGGTACCATGGCTATTTTACAGAATTTCATAAAAGTTTTAAATTCATCTTATAGCTTACATTTTAATTATAATAACACTTTGGCGAATTTAATACATTTGAATGAGATTTTTAGGACTTATATATGTTATAGTTAAAGGACGATATGCAGTCTCTTACTGGAATGATTGGTTTATCCTAGGTATGGCCAAGGCCTTTCGACAAAACCCGAAATAAATTCCAAATTCGGCCTTTGACTAAAGTGTTTTGAGTCAAACCTAGAAGTACCTATCTTTTTAGTCAAACGTCGAACGTAAAACAAACTGTTTCGGGCTTTGCCTAGTCGATCCTAGAAGCCACTAAGGTAGTCGGTCAAACGTCGATTCGTACTGCACTTATTACATGTTTAATAACTGTATAAATTAGTCTCTCCTAGGTTAGACAAAAATTTGTTACTCAAAGGCAGAAAGAAAAACGTCATTTATTTGAACTTTAACTAAGACTTTATGTCAGACCTGAGGTTAGACTAGTCAAACCGATGTGCGGCAGAGTTTCGATGTTTGACTATAACACACACGTATTATCACGCCTGTTTCCTATTGAGGTAAGCAGAGACGATGCATCTCTACATGCTACGATCCTAACAAACACTTTTCGCTTCATCTAATTTCATTAACCTGTACATACACACACGTATATTTAAGGAGCTTTTAACTTGACCTTCTTCAAAATATCTTTTCAAATTTATCATGGTGAGTTTGTCGCGGTCTGCCGGTACCGACTCACTCTTTTAGGAATTCAAACAGGAATTTTATCTTATCGTGTGTTTCATTTCGATATCTTGCTTTTTATTTATTGCACAGGTATTGCAGGCATGCTGAAGGCCTACTGATGGAAAGCAGTTACCGTCGCGTTTGGACTTTAATTACACCAGAGGTGTGTTACAACGCGCTCTCTCTCTTTTCTGTCACCATATCCCAATTATTTGGGGTCGGCACAATATGTCTTTTCCTTCCACACTCCTCTGTTCTGACATATATCTTCTGTCACACCACATATCATCATATCATCTTTCACATAATCCATCCATCATTTTTGGTCTACCTTTACATTTGTATCTATCTATCTTGAAGTTTAACATTCTGTTTGTCACGTGGCTTTCATCCCTCTTTCTCATTATATGTCCTTACCAACTTAATCTTCTTCCTCTCAATTTTTCAGTCACGGGTGCAACTTTCAAAGATCCCCTTATGTACTCATTTCTCACCTTATTCATTCTTGTAACACGTGTTACAACGCGCTGCTGGGCTCGAAAGAATTTTATAAGAACCTTTTTGAATAATAATAATCTTTATTGATCAAAAGAAACACCTGTGTACATACATAATAACAAACAGTTCGTTGCACTGCAAAAGTATAAAACTGTGCTGCAGTGACAACTCCTGCCTCAAGACAATGTCAATTATAATGGATTACAGTATATAAAATAAACAAAATAATGAGGAAGTAACTCCACGCAATAAACCCATATCGTTTCGCTATGGGAAACCCTCAGATAAGAGCTCATTCCAAATCCTTCGGTGAGCAAGAGAAACGGTGCGTACATGAGCGAAGCGGGTCAAGGAAGTGGGGATGAACGCGCAATCAATGGCTAACGGTGTGGTGGTAGAAAGAAGACTAAGGCAACATTCTGAGCACTCCCTAGTGATCCCTAATTATTTTTTTATTGCGTGAGTTCAGCAGCCAGGAGGACGACCCACCTGATGTAAAGCGATTACCATCGCCTATGGACATTTGTAACACCAAAGGTGCGACTAATGTGCTGCCGCTCTCTAAAGGGAGATTGGAACCTGGCCACTAAATGCCGAACACAACTCAAGGTTGTTATGGCGGCATACCCTAGACCAGAGGTGGTAGCCATCCAGACGGGCAAATACCCAACCACCTGTTTGTAGGTTGTTTTGTCGTCTCTTACGAAAACGACAGGAAATTTGCAGGAAATTATATTTTAACTCCGTCCCTGCACGGATAAGATAAATATATAACTGTATGCAATATAGTACATAATTACATGTCATTATATTGCAGATAGTATTTTCTGACCAAGTTCTTAGAGATTTTGCTTGTCTGACAGCAGTGGGCAATGTATTCCAAAGTTAGACAGACAGCTTTGATCGTGAAAGAATTATTGAAAGATGAGGAAACGAATATGTCACCATATACCACGCGAACGATGGTGTAGGAGAAGCTTGTACAATAATAGTTAAATTCACGAATTCCCTTAATAATAACGTGTGACACTGTAGTTAAACGGTTTGTCTGTCACGGCACACCCCGGTGCGGTAAAAAATAAACTTTATGCTTATTAAATGGCTACTTAATTATTGCTTCGGCCACGGAATGGTGCGGTTGTAATGCTATTTAAACTAACTGTTAAGTAATTTTGGTGGGTAATTTATGACTGAATTTTGGCAAAAGGTAATTTTATAAGTCACTTGTTGTTTGTTACCTGGGACTTTGACAGTATTAATTAATTTTCGGGCATACGTAGCTTTTTCAGCAGAAACCCAATGTTCGTCTTTCTATCTTTCGGTCTGTCTTTGTATGTTACAGACATTTCGTCGGCGTCACTGCAGGACCTTGTAACTAAATTCGCTATGCTAGGCATATTGCTGAAGAGTTTCTTGCGCCGCTTTTTCTCTTCAAGTCACAACATGTTGCGAAGCGGTGGTGAATTAGATTAGGCTCCCATAGAGTAAACTATAACCATAAACAAAATTAAAATAAACAAGTCGGCGGTAGGCTAAAGAAAACTCGAACAATACTCATTGACACTTGACATCTTAGTTTTCCGTAATCACGGCTACTGAAAAGTGGCCGAAATGTCGGAATAATAAAAATCAAATAAATTACCTCGCTTAAAACCGTTACAACGTAGTTTTATAATGTATACTTGTCATGAAGACTTAAAAAATACTAAAAATTCACATATCAGTGTAGATATATCTACACTATTATGATAGTATTGAAGGTACTTATAAAATAAAAATATTCTTTATTAAAAAAACACACAATTGCTCGTCTCTAGCCACAAAATACAAGCTAATAATGAAAACGTTTGTTTTGGTAACCTTATAGGCGTAGATAACATCAAATACCACCGGGTGTTTGAGAATCGATGGCGCGTAATCGAATTGTAATCGATACTTTTTTAAATCGATTTCTAGTTTTTTATCACACCCACGAGTATTATTAAGAAAAATCTTCCCTAGAAGTTTTTGCTATGAAGTTTTATTTTTGAAATTAACTAATTGCTACGGCTCAACGATTCACAATGAGCCCGAAATGGGAATACTTCACGCCTTTCTGTTCAGTGCTCTCTCCTGCCAGTAATAGGCTTGAAGCTCGCGCATATCAGCCTCCACTACGTCACTCCAGCGATATCTGGGCCGACCAACTAGTCGCCGTCCCGTTGGTCTGCCCAAATAGGCTCTTTTCACCGCGCGATCCTCCCCCGTTCTATGTAGATGTCCAAGCCAGCGCAAGCGATGTGCCTTGCTATCGCCTATTACATTGGGCTCATCCAGCAGCTCTTCGATTTCGGCATTTTTTCGGGTCCGCCAGTTGCCATCGCTTCCCCGTGTCGGACCCAGGATCTTTCTTAGGACCTTTCCTTCAGCCACCAACCGCTTGTTCTCCTCCTTAAGAGTTAGGGTTCTAGCCTCACATCCGTAGATCAATAAAGGACGTATAACAGTTATATATATACGTATCTTGGTCGTACGGCTAAGAAGCTTAGATACCAACACCTTATGAAGCGCCGTGGTACATCGTAGGGTATTTTGAATACGAATATCTATATCTTCCTCGCGGGTGTTATTGTCTGTTAGAGTACAGTCCAGGTATTTAAATTTAGACATTTCTTTGTAGCTGGTATTTTCAAAATGCAAGTCCTCTCTGTTCACACGAGTGTTCCTATAGCGTATCATATGATTGATCCTGAATCCTACTTTTAACTTTTTCCAGAAGCATGGCGTCTTCAATGACGTCTCCACGGCAAGTTCCCAATAAGGCTAGGTCTCCGCATGGCCTATAACCATATGGTTATGGTTATGATATGGTTATAGTCATTTATTTTTGAAATATTTGTAATTTAAGTTTTAATTTTTACAATAGTTATTTTAGAAGTATGGTTTAATGAGTTCCCAAGCATCTACATTGTTGAATAGAAAATATACTGTGTAATCTTTAAAATTACGATCTGGACACATTCCACGTAACAAATTTTTACACGTGCTGAAATGAGCATCTACACCAAATTGTTCTTCATGTCAGATATATAAGGTAGACGATGTTTTTCATGCATTAATGGAATGTGAAATAACAGCCTTAGAAATGGCATACATTTATTTCATGTAGGCTGGTGCAACAGCATTTTGCGTAGCATGCCAGGTGGCATTTACCCGTCTGGATGGCAACACCCCAGGTCTAGAGTATGTCGCCATAACAACCTTGAGTTGTGTTTTGGCATTAGTGACCAGGTTCCAGTCTCCCTCAAGAGAACAGCAGCGCATTTGCAGCACCTTTGGTGTTGCAAATGTTCATAGGCGATGTTAACCGCTTTCCGTCAAGTAGGCCGTCTGCCTGTTTGCTGAACTCCTGTAATAATTTTGGCAGAGCCGTTATTAGACTGCCAAATAATTATAAATATCTTGCACCCTCCACCTAATATACATTTACAATTATTAAGAAAATTTGATTGTTAATTATTACGGCGACATAGCCAAGTTGTGGCTAAGCCTTTAGGAAGAATAAATAGAAAGAAATTTGGCTAAGGTTTACAATAAGTGTAATTTAAAATCCTAAGCCTAGCCTAAAAGCTAGAAACACAGAAAATAAACAAACAACAAAGTAAAAAAAAATCGGATGTCCATGTATCCGATTTTTGAGACAAAAGACAAGACAAAAACTTAAGGTTTGTATATATGCCAAAATGAGTATAATTTTAATCTCAAACAGACATTTTTTTTTTTTATTTTTACAGAAATAAATTTGAAAAAAAATCGTAAATTTAATCCATCACAAATCGTCAAAATAGTTGGTAAACTATAAGTTCATTGTGAATTAACAAGAAAAGCAGATGGCTTGTAGCCGATAAGATCTCGGTCGGCGACTACAAAGTTTAGTGGGCGCAGTAAAACCAAGTCAACCCTTTACGTGCAAATAGAAACCGAGAATTGTTTTAACAACATATTGCAACAGTGTGATGCTCAATTACTAATGCTATTGTTTTCAACTGACATCAAAAAAGGAGGAGATAAAGTATTACACGACAAATTTGTTCAATTTGTCGTGTAATACTTTATCTATGTATGTATGTATTTTATGTATGTTTAGCAATAACTTTTTATTTCTGAACCTTATTTACCTACTACAGCTTAAGTATAATTTTATATAAATTTAATTGTTATAGGATACCTTATACGCAACTTAACTGTGAAACTGTTAATTTAAATTTTATATGGTTGTATAGTTATCTATTACATTATTATCATCACCCTTATTAGTGTATTATTTTATATTATATTATACATATTATCATTTTAGTATAATCTTAAGATTATACTAAAATGATAATACTTAACTTAAGATTCTACAACTTAAGCTGCACGCCAACGAATGATTGTGAATAAGATCCTTGTCCATCCAAAGGTTGCCTGGAAGAGATTGTTTTCAGCAATAAGACTGCCCATTGTACTAATTACCTTCTAATTTTAAGATATGAAATTGTGTTACTGTTTTTATGTTGGTGTACAATAAAGAGTATTGCTGTTGTTGTTGTTAAGTGTTATAAAATTCTAGTAAAAAGAAAAAGGCTTCAATAGTAACTAAAAAGCCAAAAATAAATATCTTCTACAACATCTTGTCGGTCCCAAGTAAAATATAAAAAAACAACAACATATTTGCAAAATACAGTAATTTTTATGTTTTGCTTCGTACCGACTTCAAGATGCTGTAGAAAATGTTTATTTTTTTGTTTTTTAGTTAATCTTGAAGTCGGTTTGTTTTTGCTAGAATTTTTTTATTATTCCATATAAGACGCGTTGCTATATCCTACTGTAATAATTTGCAACAACTCAGAAGGGTTTATGGTTATAAAAGAACAGCAATTGGTCACAAATTTATAATCAGAGAACCTTACGGTTTTAGCATATTACATACACTAACTCAGAACTCTTCACATTCTACAAGCATTTTTAGAACACCTCGCCATCCCTCCAACAATTTTATAGTTAGCAAATTGGCACAACCGATAGCGGAGTGAAGTCATTGATAAACTATTTTAATTAAAGGGTTATTAATGAGAAGAATTTAATACACTATTGTTTGGAAATTTTAGATAATATTTTATATAAGATATTATATAAAATATTATACTTAAAGTTTTACATGTAATAAAATAAACCGAACACAGTATAAACCTATCGCGTCTGCCAACATGAAAGTAAAATGTAATGAATACCGTCTATACACAATTGAGAGATTTTGAATTATAATCTACATAATTAACACATCATATAAAGGATAAATATTGTTATATAAAATTATCGTAAATTATAGACAACTACTCTATACAAAACAGATGCTAATCACAGAATAAATAAAAATATAACATTATTTTTCAATTAAGGAAATGGCCGATTGTATCGTTAAAAATAAGAGGGTACATAACAAAATTAATTATTAACTTTAAAAAGAAACATGACGAGAACAGCTATGCTACTAAATAACAGTAACACTACCATCCATATTTTCACCTTAACCTTAGTCGAAAATTTATATAACTTGTGTAGAGTACATGGAGGGATAAAAAGCCTATTTGTTCTAAGCGACACTTGGAAAAATGTCGGAAGAAAACTTAAAAGGTTTTTTCAAGGAACCGAAAAGACGCATAATTTATTATCTTTGTGCTATACCTGAAAAATGATTTTAATTGAACATCAGGTCGTCGGATCATTTTGAGCAGAACAACTACTATATTAAAAAGGAGAAAGCACAAGACCATGATATTCATACTTAATGTTATAAATGCGTTATAAATATATTTTTTACTTTTATAGGACTAAATGCCTGAACGGACCTGACAACGAGATAAATTGTATCCTAGAGAAGGATATAGGCTACTTTTTTTACGTTGGGGAACAACAAAGTATGGTAAATAAAACTAATGCATCAATGAGATAAATTTTATCCTAGACAAGGTCGTAGGTTGTCTTTTGTTGATTATGGCGAACAATGAAATTTGGTAAATTGAACTAGCGCGTCAAATGTGTATTTGTTGTATCAGAGACAGTACAGCATACTTTTTATCTCGAAAAATTATATAGTTTTCGCAGATACAGATTATATCTTTAGTTAAGGGGAGTTATACTCTGTGGATAGCTCTAGATTTCTTATACAAATAATATTTAGCTCAAACATTTATTTTATTTGTTGTTTTATTGGAGATAACCACGTAATACCGTTGGATGTTTTTTATTTATAATCCAATATGCTTACATTTATATATCTTAGAAACACGTTTGACTATTTATATTAATAGTCAGATGTGTAATAATATGAATTACAAATAGTATACACAAAAATTGTGCTATTTAAAAATTTAATAGAATACTCAAACTGTACATTGTTAAGTAACGGTATAAGGGCCCTCCCTTACTTAAAAACTTACCTCAGATATTGAAGGGTTAACAATTTGACTTTATAATTCTTTATATGACTCGATTCAGTTCGTTAATTTCATTCTTTTATTAACGCATCCAACTGACAGATATTCCGTAGCAGTAATTAATTATTATGGCAGAAAAAAACGACTAAAAATTCAAGGAGCATATGTTCATAAGAGACGGTAATTACTTTGCATCAAGTGGACCTGTCTGCTGATTTTCAGGTCTAATAAAAATACTTTTTTTATTGCTGAAGCACAGCAGACAGGCTGACGGCCCAACTCTGATGGAAAGTGGTTTCCGTCGCCTATGGACATTAGCAATACCAAAGGTGCTGCTAATGAGCTGCTGGCCTTGACGGAGAAACTGGAACCTGGCCTCTGATGCCGGAACACAACTGAAAGTTGTTATGGCGGCATACTCTAGACCAGGGGTGGTAGCCATCCAGTCGGGCAAATGCCCTACCACCTGGCTGTGGGTTGTTTTGTCGCCTCTTACGACACTCCTCTGGCCGCAGAAATTAGTATTCTTTTCCTTTCCTGCATGGAGGATACTTGTCATAAATAAAAAAACATTACTATTGGTATAATAGGTTAATCAGGTTAGGAGAGCGGCTTACGAGCCCTGTAAGTGACGAAAATCGTTTTATGAATGATTTCTTTGCCAAGATTACGCAATTCATAGCAGTGAAAGAAATATTAATACTAAGTATTTATTTTTAATAGTTTTTAAGTCATGGTAATCCCATCTCTTGTTCATACTTCAGTACACATTCTTGATACATACATATTTCCTTCTCTTTTGGTATACTACTATGTATGTATATCTATCTCTGTCCCCCCCAATTATGACTTACATCATGAAGATGCCGCCAGTGTTGTCGGGTTCGTTTGCGGTGTTAAGTAGACAGACATATAAGAAATAATAAGATTTTTGGCAAGTGCAGTGAGATGATGAACTTATATTAAATGGCGGCCGCCCTGAAAAGTACTCAATTTGGTGAGAGTGATTGGTTGAGCTGGTTTCAAGACATGTGCAAGATATATACTTCTGAAGCCAAAGGCGGACATAGTGTTTTGACATAAGTTTGAATAAGCCTTATTTATTGTTATGTGACAAACATTTACACAACAACTGAAGGCAACAAAATTATACAATTTATTATCTTCAGCGGTTTCGTGTGTACGGAATATCCGGGGTTTTTTAACATCGTATCTGCGCACACACTGGGGAATATACCTTAGCTGTGATTCATTTTGGATAAATTTTCTCGATAGAAAAAATGCAAAATTACCTATTTACTCCAAACGATTGCTTCAAAATGTATTCTTCTTCTAATTGTTAAACATACATAGCTAAAATTAATAACATGAACGTATATTATTATAACAGACTAGGATATGGCAGCGACTTCCACGCTTGACTTGCAATTCCCGCGGGATACCCGCAACATTAAGTACCGCAGCATTTAAAAATGAATTTAAGCTATCGTTTTAGTGAATACTGTGTCGGAATAAGCTAATTATTTTGCACCCGAACAACTACAAACCGCACCCGGGAAAATTCCCGCGGGATTCCCTGAATAAAAAGTAGCGCAGATTTGAAGTTTAAGAATTTGCTGTCGATCAACGAAAACCGCATCGAAATCGGCCCAGTAATTTTAAAGTGAATCACGAACAAACAGAAAAAATTGCATCGTGTTCTCCGTCGTTTATATAGTCCATTTCAGTTGCTTTTTTTATATAGCTTCAATGTACATACACGGTATGTTTAGAATTTTATATTGTAGAAATATCTTCTTCTTTATTTATATAGTATAAAACAAAGTCTCTTTCCGCGTCTGTCTATCTGTATATCTGCTAACTCTGCCTAAACCACGCAACGGAATTTTAATCGGCTTTCGCCATCAGTTAGATAATTTTTCAAGGAAGGTTTATATATATATATATATATATATATATATTAAAACTAGAGGTCGAATTTCTGTATAATGAAAAAAAATACTAAAAACCGAATCAGGGGGATGTAAGAAGTGAAATAGAAGTAATTTAGATTTTTTCAAATTTTTTGTTTCTCTGTCTGTCTGTTTATACCGGCTAATCTCCGAAACTACTGGACCGATTTAAATGAAATTTTGTATGGTGGTAGCTTATATCCCTGGTCAACATATAGGATACTTTTGATCCGAAAAATTAAAGAGTTCCCGTGGTATAGTTAAAAAACCGCACCACGCGGATGAAGTCGCGGGCATCAGCTAGTATATTAATAAGCCTAATTAAGTTTTTATTTAAGTAAAATAGGGCTATTTATACTTTTTATTATTAGAATGTAGGTAAGTAATCGTGCAATAATTATGTATGTATATACCACCATCGCCATTCCGAAACAGCAATGTTCCTGCCACGGGTTGTCTGGAAGAGATCGCTTTTTAGCGATATAACCGCCCTTTGTATCAGTGGCGTAGCTTGCCTTAGACGGGCCCTGCATCAAAATGTGTTGGGGGGCCCAAAGGTAGGGTAAAGTTTTTTATAAAAAGTAGCAGAAAATGATTGAATTGAATTAAAATAATTATATATTGACTATAAGTTACTACTTATACTTAATGCTTCTAGGAGCTAAGTTAAATAAATAATTTAAATCAAAGATACACTTTTCTCGCCTCTTTTTCGGCAAACTAATTTATCAAATCATCCATAGCTAAAGACGATTTCAGTTTTGCTAGATTTTCTGCTTCTATAGACAATCATACAAGTGTGATAGCCGTTCCTGTTGGCCCAGCAGTTATTGTCAAAAATATTATTAATCTATAAAATATTGTGGATTTTTAGTATTTTTACTTACACATTTTCGGGACCCCTGTGGTCTGGGGCCCCGTATCATTGATACGGCTGATACAGCGATAGCTACGGGCCTGCTTTATACACAAGTAGAATAGTACTAGGTTGAAGTTTTCTTTTATAGTGTACAATAAAGAGTTATCTATCTATCTACACGTAATATGAATATGAAATTAATTAATATAAAAGTGAAACGTTCACATCGATTAATCACAACAAGTTATCATAAAAGACATTTGTACAGTCGTAATGGCCGCCACGGCCTGTTTATTAATTAACTTAATTGGTATTAAGGGTATTTAATTCACTAATAACATGAACTTTTGTGGGTGGCCCGTTATTTGGCCTTTGTCGAAAAATGAGGTAGCGTGTTACATGTACTAAGTTGAAAATAGCTAGTATTTTCTTAAGTTTTCGCGACTAGTACCCATAATAAAACTACGTTTTAACGGTTTTGAGCGCGGTATTTTAGTTTTCGTCTCCCGTGTTCACGTCGAAATAAAATTCCGCGCTAGGAGGGCGCTATGTCTGCCTTTGGCTTCAGAAGTATATATCTCACCAAATTCAGTACATTTTAGGGCGGCCGCCATTTAGTACGTTTCAACAACTCACTGCACTTACCAAAAATCTGACTGTCTATTTAACACCCGGCATCTTCATGAAGTAAATCATAATTGGGGGGGACAGAGATAAATATAGGTACATATATTTGTTTCAAAATAGAACCATTAGCTGATATTATACGGTTTATTTCTGTCTTTCAATTTGGGTGAACAAAACAAAGTAATACATATAAAGAATTGAATCATTCAATGCCATTCATTATCGTCGGTTTCCTTCAGTTCTGTGCTTTTCAAACAAGTTGATTCAATTGCGTTGATCAGCAAATGCCCAGTAAGAATAGAATAGTTAACACTTTGTGGCGTTCTTCGAACGCAACTATTAATTTTTGATACTGACAACACTAGGACGGCCATTATTACTCACCAAATATACAATTACAAAAATGCACGATTACATTATTGTCATGGTAGAAAAAATAGACGGCCTTATCGCTTAAAGCAAACTCTTCCAGGCAACGTAACATAAGGAATAATTTAACCTAATCTGGCAATATAGGTGGTGTAGATTATAAGGTAGAACTTAAACAGATATACTTAAACTACAAATTTTATAACCTAAATACATATAAACATAATTATAAGAGAGATATATATATATATATTGTATATATAATATTAGTAAGATGCCTAGTAATACCCCGCATAAACTGTTTGCTATGCCTATTTCCAAAGCTATCTATGGACAAAATGAACATCTGTATCGTTGTACAAATACGTACAACAAATATTTCAGTGACGTAGACTTGTTTAATTGTTCTAAGCGGTTATTTAAATTATTACGGTCTTATTCATATTAAGTAAGAGTAGGTTTGTAGGGTTCTTCACCGTTCTTAAAGAAACCTACAAACTTACTCTAACTGAATATGAATGAGACCGTTAGTAGTTAGTAATGTTATTGATAACCTTCAAAAGGAAGCTAAAGTTTATAAATAGGTTTTATTATTTATTTGTAAATTTCCCAACAGAAGTGTCACAGTGTTATGAAAGATTGGATAATAATTTTAATGTATTTAACTTTCAGTTGTTTCTGTTCTTTTTCATTTTCTAGATGAGTAGGTATTCGTCTTTGGTTTGGATTTATTATCTACTCTGTATTATTTTGATCTTTAAATCTAAGGAAATACTGCAGGATAATTTTTAAT
The DNA here is from genome assembly GCA_039645545.1 of Dendrolimus houi. NCBI lineage: Eukaryota > Metazoa > Arthropoda > Insecta > Lepidoptera > Lasiocampidae > Dendrolimus > Dendrolimus houi. The sequence goes on from CM077139.1 coordinate 11,463,493, forward strand.
AATCTATTAACTATTATAAAATTCTAAGCATGCCGTATCATTGTAGATTAAACATTGAAGCTATTTAAAAAAAAAACAACTGAAATCCACTATATAAACTATGGAGAACAAGATGCAATTTTTTTTAGATTTCTTGTCTGTTTGTTCGGGATTCACGTAAAAACTACTGGGTCACAGATCTGATCGACAGCAAATTCTTAGACTTAAGCTCTGCGCTACTTTCTATCCTGGGAAACCCGCGGGAATTTTTCTGGAAATGATTTAAAATGACCACATTAAATAAAATCGAATTCCAATGTGATTTTTTCACTGATCGATAGCAAATTTTATGTAATAAAATGTGTGATATTTTTTATCCCGAGAAGAGAGCGGTTTGAAGTTTCTTCGCTGCATAAAAATTAGCTTATTCAGACACACTTTCCACTAAAACGATAGCTTACATTCTTCTTTTAAATTCTGCGATACTTTGTGTCTCGGAAATCCTGCGGGAATTTCAAGTCAAGCGTTGAAGAAGTTGCGGGCATACCCTAAACTAGCAGTGCCCGCGACGTCGTCCGCGTGGAATTTGTTTTCAAAACCCCCCGATTTTGAAACATTCTTCATTGGTGCTCCACTCCTATTGGTCTTACCGTGATGATATAGAACCTATAGCCTTCCTCGATAAATGGGCTATCTAACACTGAAAGAATTTTTCAAATCGAACCAGTAGTTCCTGAGATTAGCGCGTTCAATCAATCAAACAAACAAACTCTTCAGCTTTATATATTAGTATAAGATAAGATAAAGAAATATACAATAAAGGCACAAATAGGAATTCTTTTTAAAACATAGCTTTGTTTTATAAAGATTGCTTGCTTGTTGCTTGATTTTGAAATTGTTTGCGTCAAGATAAAATCTTTTTTAAACGTGGCTAAAATTTAGCCAAGATAACAATCTATATATCCACCCTACGCTGTCGCTTTATCTGCATTAGTGTCAAAGATTTAGGCTGTTTCACGCAGATGTGGCAATTCGATTAATGTGTTATTTGAGATTGGACACTGTTAATGACGTTAACGCTTTAAATAATACGCATTCGGCCTCAGGCCAACGGTCTTATTCATATTGAGTTAGAGTAAGTTTGAAAGCTTCTTTAAGAACCGTAAATCTTTAACACTAAAGCAGATAAAGCCCCAGAATTAGACCATTAATAATGGCCACTTTAAAAAAAATAACTAGGTATATATAAGCCTACGTACACATGCATTAATTGACTGATCTGATCATATATAGTTTAGGTACATTACATGATCGCTTATCATAATATATGGAAAAGACCGACCGTATCTTTATATCTTAGCAAATGACTCGGTTTATTTTCCGCCAACATATCGCGTCGGTACAACATAACGATGACCTAATTGATTAAAAATATACAGTTGTAGATTAACTTTTATGTATGTTTAATTCAATATAACAATAATATTTTTTAATTCATGAAATAAGCAAGAGGCAAACAACCGTCTGATGAAAAATGGTCGACAAGGCGCGTCGCTAATGCGTTGCTGAACTCAAAGAAGTTTTATGACGCCCTTCTTAAACAACGTCATATCACAGCGTAAAGGCTCAGCGGGCAGTTCACTTCAGGGTGTCTAAAACAGCCGCTTTCGCAGATTTTTTTTTTATTTTTTATTGCATGAGTTCAGCAGACAGGCAGACAGCCCACTTGATAAAAAGCGGTTAACATCCGCCTATGGACATTTGCAACATCAAAGGCGCTACAAATGCGCTGCTGCTCTCTGAAGGGAGACTGGAACCTGGTCACTAATGCCAGAACACAACTAAAGGTTGTACGAATGTTACAAGTATCAAAATAAAGTGGAATATTATGATGTCATCTTCTTCCCACCAGTATATCTACACTGTATTAATTTCACTAAACGATTCTCCAAAACCGTTTTAGACACACAGATCCTCGTTAGCAAAACTCAAATCAGTGGTTTTTTATTTTTTTTAATAAAGATCAAAATTGTTATTAATAATTTTTACACAATCATCATAGAATGGATTGTTATATTTTCAGGCTTCATGGATGAGAGTTTATATAAGAATCTGCCTCAAGTAATTGATAACAGCAGTTGAAGAACATCGGATAAAATTTCACTCGTGATTGAATATGTGAAAATAATCATGACGAAGCAAGCTTTGAAAGGAAATAATTTTATCTTTGACTAACCTGTCAATAAGTTCTCACTCGTTCCAAATCATTGCACTCACTTCACTGACAATCCAAATTTTAATTTAACCTTTCTTAAATTAAATCATCGACAGCAAAAAAAACTCCCCAATCTCTTAAAACAAAAAACTAAAAATTCCTGCTGTCAAATATAACGCTTTCGAAATATTAATTGTGAAATTTTTTAAATTGTCTATTAGAATAAAGTCGAGTGTTGAAAAATGTAGCGTGTGACGAAAGACGCTCCACCCCGCGTATACACCCGACAAATTTACTTTGATAACTGACATCTACCCTTAGAAATTTGGGCGTCACTCTATTCAGCACCACCCCTTGGAGCTTCAGCCAACCGTTTACTGCGTTCACCTATCCTTTTCCTTCAAAAATACAAGGGTATTCTCACCCCGCGTCGTTGTAAACTAAGCTTTACTGCATCGACACAAAATGGCGGCGGGACGAAGATAATAAAATGGTTTCTAGGGGGTGAATCGATCGTGAAAGCCTCCTCTAAAGTATAACGAAATTAAGCTAGGATGCTTACGTTTTAAATTGTTGAAACTACTTTCGTGTTTGTGTTTATTTGTGTTAAATTTGACCGTGATTATGACGGTCGCACGGGTTAATGGCTGGAGTGGGACCAGACGGGTTGATTACATCGTATATATTATATTATAAATGTTTTAATTAATACGTTATGATGATACGGTTTAATGTAATAATGTCTTTTATGGTTATTTTTTAAGTAAAAGGTTTTATCATGGAAAAATCCTTTGTTCTATATAATTTCGTGCAAGTATAAAGGTACCTATCAATATTAACACTTCTGCTATTTTTTGTTTATACCCTTGCTACACGTGGGATAATGTTAATATTAGTAATTATGACACGTAGATGTAGCTAAGGGTTTAAGGCGTTATTTGAGATGCGAAATTATTAATAACGTTAAATATTGAATTCGTGTACCTATATACACTAAAGTAGCTAATCATTGACGGCGTTATTTTTGAACGCTAATCGTGCAGCTTCATCTGGGATAATGTTATAGATATAGGCCGTTTCACATAGATAGGGCGATGGATTTAATGCATTAGTTGAGATGCGACATTGATAATGACGTTATCTCTCAATTGAAATATTGACAGATAACGTATGTATATACACTAATGTGCCTATGCATTAACGGCGCTAGTTTTTAACGCCCTTAAATAAAACGCATTCGGCGACAGTCTAACGGTCTTATTCATATTGAGTTACGAGTAAGTTTGAAGGCTTCTTTATAGTTCTTAAAGAAGCCTACAAACTTACTCTAACTAACACTTTATTATGCCTAAATTATTAAACTTATTGTAAATATGTAGATTGTTTTAACACGAAACACATATTAGCGTTAAAACGCTCTAATTTTTTTTATAAATTATACATTTTTCGATTTATCTTAAATAAGCGTAGAAACTTACTCTAAATCAATATGAATAAGATCGTTAGACTGTGGTCCGTTACAATGCGTCTTATTTAAAGTTTTAAAAATAATTACGTTAAAGAATAGCCACATTAGTGTATATATATACATACGTTGTCTGTCAATATTTGATGTTATTAAGAATTTCACATCTCAAATTACGCTTTCACCCATCGCCACATCTGCGTGTAACGGCCTACATCTGTTACACTATCGCAGATGAAGCCACACCTTTACGGATATTCATTGCTCGAATTGAAAATTATGGTCTTGAATCCACAAAAATATTTGATTCAAAAAGCAGTTTTGATTTTTATCAATATTATATAGCATATGATTTTAAAAAGTCAAAGTAGTATAATAATTAACTTACGATAAGTAGTATGAAATTAAAACCGTTAAAAAGTAATTTTAATAACACTCTGATAGCTTGTGAAGCCAGTAGAGAGCTACATCGGTGCTCCTCAGCCCTTAGGGCTCTTATACAAGGAGCGGGAAATTAGTGTGGCAGCCGCGGGTGTTTCCGCAGCATCCCCAACGCTCAGTGTATAGCCGCCCTATCTAATTCACCTTATAATTGCCCTTGTAGGAATGTCCCTTTTAGGGTTGAGTAAGTACCCTTTAGGACATGATTAATTAATTAAAAGTTGTTGAAGAATGTTCGTTCTTGATTTGATGGATTTATTAACGTCGTAATGTCGAGAAAAGCATTTGGATTTCTCAAGTTGGCTGCTAATAAAAAAATTGACAAAATAGAACTTGATTTCATAAGTTACTAAGTAGTAAAACGCAAATATTTTCTTATACAGTAAATTATTAATATTTAAACAGAGTATATTATAAATTAATTTAAATAAAACTATATATATGTTACGGGCACTTTAATTAATCGGGCAGTATTAATATGGACTGATCATTATGAATAATGATCAAGAGCGTCGGTTAATTTGATAAATTGATTACTTTGGCTGGCCTATATTACTAATGCACAGAGGCCCGTGGTCCATTAAAAAAAAATCATGGTTTGAGATAACTAGAATTTATCACTGGTACCGGGCAGTATGAATACGTCCCTACATCTAGCCGGACAATGTGATAGATTCAGTTACCTTTCCATAAGAATTATGTAAGCTTAATTCATTTGAGGGTGAGGTATAGTTATCTGGCCCTTTGTTTATTATGAACAGATCCGATAGCCTTAGCTTTATTCGTTATTAGCCAACCGCAACCACTTTCTGTTGTTTACACAACATTTAAGAAAGACATTTGGAAACACTTGTCTGCCTGTTTACCAAATTTGCAATTAAAAAGAAAAGATTTATTTAAACCATTCAACTTACTATTAGGCATCATGTAAATAAACATAAACTAAACTTAACTAGAAACTTATATTTTGGCATTTATTTTGAAATCACAGGATTACTGATGGTTACATAGGTTTTCTGGAAGAAAACTCTTGTAGGGTTAAGCTCGCCTTTGCACATAACCACTATTCTATAATTTTGTATGTAAATTTTTGAGTACGACAAAGAATAAAGATTACTTCAATTTTCTTTATTGGATATTTATTGGCGTCAAAGGAATCATATGAGTGGAACGGATGGGAGAGGATCGAAGCGTGAAAAGTGCCTATTTGGGACGGTCGCCCCAAGCACCAGTGGGAAGACAGAAAGGAGGCTAGGCTAATATGAGCTACAAGTCCATTACTGACGAGAAATCGCACAGGACAGACACATTTTGCATCGCTGAGCCAACGGAGTTAGTTAGTGAAAGATCTCATAGCAAAGATCAAGATTATAATAATAATTAGACCTCTTACTATGCCAAGACGAATCGAGATCATCCGATTTTGGCATTTTCAACACCACTTAATACTCTTGTATTTCAACAACTTTAACTTCGTCGACGATTATTTTTGGATCTAATATTTTTACCTATAATTTTGACGCTTCGCATAGAAACTAGCGCCGCAGGTAAAGGTAAATAAAAAGTTGGTAAACATTAACAATTGTGTAGGTAGCTTTCACGAATCATTGCTCCCCTAAAGTTTTTATTAATAATATTCAAAGGAAAATATACTTTATAATAATGAGATAAGTATTATTTTTAGAAATAGAAAATAGTTGTAACAATAATCACTGTTTGGTAGCGTATTTTGTTTATTGAAGAGCAATTGAACAGAGATACTCACAGTGTTTCATGGTATTTATATTTGAAGTCACTATCATCATCATAGCTTTAAAACAAAATAAAATAAAATAAAAATAAAACAAAGTTGCAATGGGAACTTTTATTTCTATGTACTTATACTTACTTATTTATTCTGTTCATACATAAATACATGTTTGGGACTCCTCATCCGTCACTAAGTCAGACCAGCATTTCTTAGGCGTACACTTCGACCGGGATCTGGTAGAAGCGGAATAACCACACATTTTCTTCCTATATAAATAGCCTTTTTTCACGAAATACGGTCAGTACTGGAATAGAGTTCTTATGGTGTAAATATTTAATCATTTAATATACTTAAACAGGAAATGTTCTTCACCAAATGTAGGTATATATTTGTATGTATATATATATACATACAAATATATATATATATATATACATATATATATACATACAAATATATATATATATATATACATACAAATATATATATATATATATATATATATATATATAATTTTATTTAGTAGAAAAGAATGACGTCTGCCAAGCCCGCTAATTGCTTATACATTTTTAGATAAAGATACATATGTTCAACTCTGTCAGAAGACAAAACTTGCCATATGTGGTGTTCTATAGCAGCCAGCAGATTCCCTGAACGCAATAGTCTTGCGAAGCCACCTACACAGTACTTACCATCGTCCTTCCGGCGAACGTTTAATAATGTTACGAGTTGCAGGACTCGAATTAAAATGCGTTTGGAATTATAGTTTATTAGAACCATACAAACACGTATAACACAGGTACAAATATAACCAAACGCAATGCAGGAGATCGTAATTCAAATACACGCGCAAAGTCCGTTACTAAATAGATTACCGAATGTACACAAGTCTTACTTCCCTTGTGGTTATCGTTCGACTGCCTCATCCCTCAATTGGAGCATTGCTTTATACTGTACAAATACAATATGTCTGCTCGGCCGCGTGGACTGAGTTTCATAGAATCACACCTGGCTAATGATTACCATAAAAGATTACAATACACAATGGGCTGTTTTTCTAATCACAAATTTTAAACACAAAGTAAACAAAAGAAGTCCAAATGCCGAAAAGGTTATAAAATGTCTACAGGTATGCAGGTGTGAATTTGTCTTTTGTCGGCGTTCAGGTTGTAACAATAATATAGTCTGGTACGCGAATTCTGTCCAAGCGGTTTGATACTCGATACAATGTTTTACTCGCGGTGTTTATTTTGTATATTGTGGACAATTTCAATACAAAATGCTCAATAACACATTGTTTTATTACACTAACTGGTGATCATATAAGTCAAAGTCCAAATAAAACATGTATTTTAGCAAAAAGTAGCACTGGTCCACAACATTTCATCTCTATGTTCCCTCAAGTTGTTTATTGTATTGAGCCACCCGCGGCGTTTGTTTGAAGATTCCCGCAAATTTTTTCACAAAAAATCTTTTGTAAATGTTTTTCAGTCTATTATTAATAGTGGGTCTAAATACCGAAAATAATGAGTGTAAAAATTGGATAAAGCACCATTGTTGAGAGGCTGTCATATTTTGTTTACTTTCATTGTTGGATTATGTTGATATCTGATAGAGTATTATGTGAATGTACGTGATAGGTTCTTCACGGAAATAAACAACTTGTACGTTCATATCTTTATATAGTATAAAAGAAAGTCGCTTTACGCGTCTGTTTGTATATCCGCTAACTCCTACTGAACTACGCAACGGACTAGTAACGTACACAACATTCAAATGTGCAAAGGAGAATAAAACAAAGGCTTTTTAGTTCAAATGTTAGCCGTTAAGCGCTAGAGAGAATCGAATCCAGGGCAGGGCACGTAATTATGTCACTGTTGGTAGTCGCGGGCAAACTGCCTCGGGCTGATCCCGATGAAGTCCGATGAAGTTCGTGTGCATTCTCTCGTTCTCTGAGGCACTGAAAATCCTATTATTTATTAATAAAAAACACACGAGTAAATATAAAAAATGCTACATAATTAACCTACATGTATCTATTAGATATGTAGTATTTTAATGTTTATTTCTGATAATAATAAAATTAATGTTGAACACTTTATCTTAAATTTATGAATGAGGGGTAGATGGATGATGATGATCGAGGCGAACGGACGGTAAGCGACGCGGGCTTCGCGCGTGTCGTGTAAATTCCGACTGGTTTTGGCTGGCCGCGCGCTGGGCAATCGACGCCCGCGCATTGTTCTATCTATACATATAATATTTACCAAAACTGGTTGCAGCAGTGGACGGGCGGTGCGTTCCCAATGCACAATCAATATAATATTATATTACATAAATATAACGTTTGGTAATACGTATTATATATATTTGTGTGTGTGTGTGTGTGTGTGTGTGTGTGTGTGTGTGTGTGTGTGTGTGTGTGTGTGTGTAATAAATAAATAGTAGATAGGCTACATCACTCCCCCCGTGAGACCGTCACTACGGGCGATAATAATTAGGGAAATGAACCTTGCGACCTGAACGCGTTTGTTTGACGTCAGTCTGAGTCGGGGCGTTCTGCCCTGAGGAAATAGGAACAGGCGAGGAACTAAGATGGGATTTCAAGGTTGGAGTGGTAATGAAAAAGGGATCAGGAGGTGGGTCACTTAGTGTATAGGCTGGTTTGAGTCGGTCTATGGACACCGTGACACATTTCCCTTTGATTTCAATTTTAAAAGTTTTATCACTTCTCTCAAGCACTTTATAGGGCCCAGAATAGGGTGGCTGTAAAGCGCCACGTAATGCATCAACCCTCAAAAATACATGACTGGACGTACACAGGTCTTTAAAAATAAATATTTTGTCTTTATTGTGCCGAGCAGCTGGTACTGGTCGAATTTTTGATGCAAAGTGGCCCAAGCGAGTGGTGAAGTCCGATATGTCGGTACTGTTAGGAGTCGTGGCCTGGAAAAATTCACCAGGTAAACGTAACGGCTCTCCATAAACTAGTTCCGCTGATGAGGATTTCAGGTCATCCTTGAATGCACTCCTTATGCCTAACATCACCAAGGGTAACGTGTCAACCCAATTGTTATCGGCGTGACACATTATAGCTGCTTTCAACTGACGGTGGAATCGTTCCACTAGCCCGTTACAGGCTGGGTGATACGCGGTAGTTTTGCGGTGTTTGAATCAATCATTTTTCCAAGATATTGGAAAAGTGACGATTCAAACTGTCGACCGCGATCTGTGACAATATCTGCTGGACATCCAAACCTGGATATCCACGATATTATTGCCTTCCCAACCGTTTCGGCTGTGATGTTTACCATTGGTGTAACTTCCGGCCACCTAGTGAAACGATCCACCGCTGTTAGGCAGTAGCGATAGTCCTGTGAAATAGGTAGTGGCCCAATAATGTCCACGTGAATGAATGCAAACCGAGCGCAAGGAAGATCGAACGTACCCCACGGAGAAGACACGTGGCGATGAACCTTGGTGCGTTGGCAAGCTAAACATTGACGGGTCCATTCTCGACAATCCTTGCGGATTCCAGGCCAAACAAATCGCTCAGCAACTAATTTAGCCGTTGCATTGGCGCCTGGATGACTGAGGCTATGGAAACTGTTAAAGAGTTGTCTCCGAAGGGGCTTTGTGACAAAAGGCCTAGGGGTAGAAGTGCTGATGTCACAATAAAGTTCTGTTTGAGAGTCAGGAATTCTCAATTTCTTAAGGCGTAGTGAAGATTCTTCTCCCAAAAGCTGAGCCAACTCCTCATCAGAGGCTTGCGATGAAGCCAGAATGTCCAAATCGACTGGCATCTGCAGCTCGTCAATACGTGACAGTGGGTCAGCGACGATATTGTCCTTTCCCTTAATATGTCTAATATCGGTCGTAAATTGCGAGATGTAGTCGAGATGTCGAAACTGTCGAGGCGAGCAGTTAGCTTTCCTTTCGCTGAAAGCGTAAATGAGCGGCTTGTGGTCGGTATAAACCACGAAGTGTCTTGCCTCTAGCATGTGCCGGAAGTATTTGATGCTTTCGTAAATGGCTAAAAGCTCGCGGTCGTAGGGTGAGTATTTCTGTTGGGAGGGACTCAACTTTCGCGAGAAGAATGCTAGAGGTTGCCACGTATGGTCTTTATGTTGCTGCAGAACTGCACCCATTGCCAGGTCGGACGCATCCGTTACTAGCGCGAGATCGGCTTGACAGTCTGGGTGTGCAAGTAATGCAGCATTAGCGAGACTTTCTTTGCACTTGTTAAAGGCCAAAAGTGCCTCGCCGGTTATGTCAACCGGCTGAGATGGCTTAACAGAGCCAGAAAGAAGAGCGTTTAGAGGTACTTGTGTTTCAGCTGAGTGCGGTAAAAATTTTCTATAAAAATTGAGCATTCCTAGAAATCGTCTGAGTTGTCTGACTGTCCTGGGAACTGGGAATTCTCTTATGGCCTGGACCTTAGATTCCAGGGGTTTGGTGCCAGATGCGGAGATTTGGTAACCTAGAAATGAGACTTCGGATGCCCCAAAAACGCACTTAGAGGTGTTGACAAGAATGCCATGTTCCTTCATTCTACTGAAAAGTTGGTGAAGGTGGGCTTCGTGAAGGGTCTGGTCTTTTGAGAAGACCAAAAATCGTCGCAGTACGGATATACGAAATCGAGACCTCTCGTCATCTCGTCTACAAACCTTTGAAATGTTTGGCCTGCGTTCCTCAAACCGAAGGTCATGCAGGGGAACTCAAACAAGCCAAATGGCGTGGTAATGGCTGTTTTTTAATGTCCTCCTCAAAGACTGGAATTTGGTTGTAGGCTTTAACCAGGTCTATGGTACTAAAAACTTGACAATCAGCTATATTATGGGAAAAGTCCTGGATGTGTCTAATTGGATAACGGTCTGGTATAGTCCGTGAGTTCAGCATCCGGTAATCACCGCAAGGCCGCCAGCCGTTGTCCTTTTTAGGCGCTAAATGTAAGGGAGAAGCCCAGGGGCTGTCAGAAGGACGTGCTGTGCCATTATTTAGCATGAGCTCAAATTCCCGTTTGGCAATTTTTAATTTATCAGGTGCCAGTCTGCGAGGTGTACAAGATATAGGAGGACCAGGTGTAGTTCTAATGTAATGTAATGTATTGTGATTTGGAAACGCCAATGTGCCTGAAGGGCGTGTAATCTCGGGAAACTTACTTAAAATACTGTGGAAACGCGTGTCGCCTGCCGGAACCTTAACAGAAAATATATTAGCTTTAGCGGGAGAAGCACAAGCAGATAGGCTAGTTAAACTATCTATGAGGCGTTGATTGCGGCAATCTACAATTAAATTATAATGGCAAAGAAAGTCAACGCCTATTATTGGCTTAGTAACATTAGCTACGGTAAATCGCCATACAAAATTACGTCTTAAGCCTAAGTTCAAGCTAAGCTCAATGAAACCGTATGTCTCTATAACTGATCCATTAGCGGCGCTCAGCTGGAAGTCTGTTTTGGGCCGTCGTTCCTGAAGCGCAGAACGGGGTAGACGCATACATCACTGCCAGTGTCTACCAGGAACTGAACTTTCGTACTGCGGTCGGTGACAAAAGGCGACTTGATGCGGTTGGACAGTCGTCAGTCGCCTTTAGCGACTGCCCGTGGTGTTTTCCGCCCTAGGAGAGGAGTAATCGCACGGCTTAATGCAGTTGTGAGCCAGATCTCCAAACTTGGCATGGTACCAGCATATGGGATATTTCTTGTAGCTGGACCTGGAACGGTTTCGTTGCCGTGAAGAAGATCGGTGACGACGTTCGCGAGGTCTTGCTCGGTCAGTGGAACAACAGGCTCCTCGAGTATGCTCTTCCAATTTTAGAGTGAGGCGCTGCACCATATCCTTTAGTTCTGCAATCTCCTTTGACTGGTGAGATCCATATCCGCTGCTGGACGCAGTAGCGACGGTGCATGGAGATGCTAGTTCCTGTATGCGGTCTGCAAGGTCAGCTAGCTGCTCCAAAGAATGGGTAGGTTGTGATGCTAGCACCGTTTGGATGTTGTGTGGGAGCCGGTTACTCCATATTGACCTCAGAAAATCGTCAGGCACTGAAGGTCCGGCTAGGTCTTGAAGGTGTCGGAGAAATTGAGAAGGCTTCCTATCCCCGAGCTCTTCATGAGTTAGCAACTGCTTGACTTTCTTTTCATGAGAAGCAGACAGTCGCTTTATCAGTTCCATCTTAATCCTTTCATATCGGTTTCTCTGCGGAGGATTAATAATGATGTCCTTTACAGATTTTGCGTATTGTAAATCTAAATTGGTTGTGACGTTTGTGAATTTTATGTGGTCATCGGTGATATCGTGACTTTCAAACTGTCCTTCCAATAGAGCGAACCACAACTCCGGATCTTCAGGAGAGAAAGGTGGTACCTTAATTTTTAATTTTTGGACGATATTATCGTCCCGGTCAGTGGAAACGCGCGCTTTACGTGGGCGCCGCGTGGTGACATGAGCGTCCGCGGTTTTTACTGAATCACTACTATCACTCATTTTGAAATCTTCGTATCCTTTTAGGGGGTCACCAGTTGTAGTATTTTTTTTTTTTTTTTTTTTTTTTTTTTCTGTAACGGCCTACTCGGTGTTGCCTGTAAAATAAAATAATTAGTAAGTTATATAAAAATATAAATAAAATAAGTATGCTACATAATTAACCTACATGTATTATCTACTATTTATTTATTACACACACACACACACATTACACACACACACACACACACACACACACACACACACACACATATATATAATACGTATTACCAAATATTATATTACATAAATATAACGTTTGGTAATACGTATTATATATATTTGTGTGTGGTGTGTGTGTGTGTGTGTGTGTGTGTGTGTGTGTGTGTATGTGTGTGTGTGTGTGTAATAAATAAATAGTAGATAGGCTACAGATACATGTAGGTTAATTATGTAGCATACTTATTTTATTTATATTTTTATATAACTTACTAATTATTTTATTTTACAGGCAACACCGAGTAGGCCGTTCATCCAACGAAATCTATCGTTAACAGAACTTTTAAGCGGTCTTCACCGTCAGTTAGATCATTTTTCAATTAAAGTTTTTATATATACTAGCTTCGCTCGCGATATATAAAAACCTAATTAAGTTTTTATGTAAGTAAAATCCATCTACTCACTAGAGTCTGAAATCTTTGCTCATATACCTATAAGTTTCTGTTAAGTATTAACATGGCCGAAAATATATAAACATAAGATATTTTACATTACGTACGCAGGTGACTTTTCTCTCTGTGTAATGTTTTATATATGTCACCGTATACTTGTGAAAACTATCAATTTATAAGAAATCTAGTAAGATTTTAAACCGTCGATAGATTGTGAACGGATAGGAATATGGATTGTAATCGGTAAATAAATGGATACAGCCAGTTATGGTACTCGCCAGCCGTTGCCGCGGCAAAACACCTGCGCCTTGGTTTAAAACAAACCTATTGCTCGACGCGACCTTGCAACCTATTCTTTACCTTGACTCTAGAAGTCTTCCATAACACCGACGTTATACTGTGAACTTTGTGGTCAGTTCACAATTTGTCGACGGTATATAATCTGACTAGTTAGATTATGAAGTCACGGTTCTTACAATATTCCGCTGACATATACCTACATATATTTGTAATGTGTAATATTTGGCAATACCACAATCTTTGACCGACCGGTCAGTGTGCAAAAGAAAGCAAGCTTTTAAGACACATACGTTAAAAAAATGATAAATAGATAAAAAAAACTCTTTATTGTGCACCATTAATGAAAACTTACAAACTAAGTACTTACTACTATTCAAATTGTGTACAGAGGGCAGTTTTAGTGCAATTTTGTACTAAAATATTACCTTACTTAGTATTTGTTTATTATTTAATGCTGAACAGTGGTTTGAGTCATGGTACCCCTATCTCTTGTTCATACTTCAGTACATATTCTTGACGCATGCATATTTTCTTCTCTTTTGTATACTGGTATGTATATATCTATCTCTGTCCCCTCCAATTATAACTTGCTTCACGAAGATGCCGAAATTGTGTCGTCGGATTTCGTTTGCGGTGTTAAATAGACAGACATGTCAGAAATAATAAGTCTTTCGCAGTGATTTGTTGAAACAAACTAAATGACGACCGCTCTAAACAGAAATTTTTATTGTTTGCATGATTGAATGAGCTGGTTTCCAGATATGTGCAAGATATATACTTAGGAAGCCAAGGTGGACGTTCTTAGTCGACGGGGTTTTAGGTGAGATTATATAATAGTCTATTGTATCTATTTATTATTGTTATGTAACAAATATTTACGCAACAACTGAAGGCAACAAAATTATACTATTATCTTCAGCGGTTTCGTGTGTACGGAATATCCGGATGTTTTTTTATTTCGGTTCCGCGCACACAATATTTATTAATCAGTAACCCCCCACCGCAGGCAGAGAGTTTCTTCCGCCGCTTCTTCTCCTCCAGCTATAACACGTTGCGAAGCGGTAGTAAAGATGGACTAGGATCGGCTCCGCGGGCGGAGTCGATAACGAGTCCCCATTATATAAACACTTCAGCCTGTTGGCTTAGCTCATTCAGCCTTTTACGGCTTAATCCTATAGAGTCAATCCCCCTACAGCGGTCGAGCCGAGGTCGAACCTCATCGGAGGCCTCCTCGAGCGCGCTGCTTCCGGGCTGAACGCCTCCGCTCCCACGGGGTCGAGAAGCCCCCAAAGTCCGGTATCGCTGAAACAGCCATCTGCGGCTATTCACCTGGATCCTGCTAAAAAACCGCAGGCAGTTTCAAATAAAATTTAGTAGCATACTCACGTTTGTTTTACTCGTAACCACAATCATCCGATCGAAGAAATTAAAGCGCATCTTAACAGCCTGTACAGACGGTGTTATCGCTAAAAAGCGATTTTTTTCTGTCAACCCGTGGAAGTAATATTGCTGAGTGAGATGTATCAATATATTATTAAAGACATGAGTTATAGATGAAGGAGTTATGTAATATTTTTTGCTTCAAATAAATATGACAGGTGTAATGAAAGGAAGCTTTGACGATGCCGCCAATTTTCTCTTAATCTCCCCAGTAAAATGGAAAATTTTAACATACTCCAATCTCAGTTGGCCTCACATTGCCGCTATTATTTTTATACAAAATCTCAATTTTTGTTATTTTTTAAATGTAACTTCACACAGAGCTTTTATTGAAATGAAACTAGATACAGAACTAGCTTATATCCTGGCTCAACACTTAGGATACTTTTTATCCCGATAAATGATATTGATTGACAAGTACATGTAGCCAAAAAGGTGACGCTCCCACCGAGCTTTTTTTTGGTGCCGGCGTCGTTGCAATTCGCTAATAAATAATTATATTGTCATCATAACCGCATGAACGGAGTTTTATTGGCAGATGCAGTGCTAGTCAATCATGAATTGGAATACCTGTTTTAGGTCCTTTTCATTTTCATGATACTCATATTTAGGAGTCCTATCAACACGCCTTTAAATAAGATGGTAGTACACGGCCATTATTATTGCAATGGGAAAGTTAAGTCCCGTGACTGGGCTTTCCTAAAGTATATTTCGTGAGTTCGCGACATACATTTCAATTTTGAAAAACACTAAATAAATATGTAAATTGACTGCTAGTACCATCTATATGACCAATCAAGTCCCGTATTCAAACATTCTAATACTAATTCACAAATTTGCTGCTAAATGGTATTATATTTAATCACTTTGAAAATAACTATAAAAATCTCTGGCCATCAAAATACATCTGAGGTAGGGATGTGAGATTAATTGAAAAGAATCGATTAAATAAAAATCGATATTTCTTTATTCAAAATTAATCGATTTGTCAACAATCAATTTTAATAAAAATAAATAATCGATTTCTGCGAAAAATCGATATTTTGTATTATTTAAAAATACTGGAATATGAAAAGCATTTTCATATTCCAATAATAAAATTAAGAGATTCATATTAATAATTTATCAGATTAAAAATCAAATAAAATTATATGAATTAAAAAAAATACCAATTCAAAACTAAAAATCAAAGGCAATGTTCCTTTAAAATTTTAAGGTATGGAATTAGGAAACCAAACAGCATTATTGATACAAATTTTGGCACTATTAAACGTTTTATTTATTATAATAAAAATGAAATGATGAGCATCCCAACAAAATGACAAACATATTGTCTCAAAATTTAAATATAAATCAAATTTAAAAAAAATTGCCGTAACTGTCCAGTCCTAATTTACATTTGACTAGTTTTAAAATAAAGTACTTAAAATGAGAATTAAAAAAACTAAATGACTGCTCTATAGTTTCAAAAACTAAACTAAAATACAAATCTTTCGTTAATCTTAAAGTTTAAACAATAAAATAATAATTATTGTCACAAATGTCGCATAGATACGAGTTGTTTATGAAAATTGATTTAAACACGTAATTTATATAATTGATTTAGTAAAAATTAATTAAATATTACTATAAATATCAATAGTAAAAAATCGATTACAAGAAAATAATAATCTATTTAAATAAAATCAATTATTTTTTAACATCCCTAATCTGAGGGCCTAACCAAGTAGCAACCACTACCTGTCGATTCACTTTCTACAAACACTAATGCTTAAGTCATAAATGTAGTCTATTGTCTATGGTTTAAGCGTAAGCGTTTGCAGAAAACGCAAGTTGGTAAGCGCTCATTCTATATTCGTTAGTATTCTGTTAGAATACTAACGATTGAAAAAAAAAGTTGAATTTTGTCCATGGTTTCATACGCGAACGTAAATGTGACATTTAAAAACCGCGCACCTTTCGAGTGTTAGATTATCTTACTTACGCCTTTTTACAATTAATCTTCTGTGGTTCAGATTACAAATGTATGTCTGAAATTGTATTTTCTGATTAAAGTTTTATTTGAAAATATTTGTTAACATACGTAGTATCCATAGTAGATAAGAGAGTAATATATTCCTTGCCTTCCTAGTAGTCTGTGTTGTTAACTTTAATTAAAAGTCTGTGATAACGTCGTTTATACGGTACGTGCCTAAAAACAACTTTAACTTTGTGTTTGAATCAACTTTTTAAATCGCTAATTATACTACACATTTTTAAAATAATGTGCAGTTTAAAACTGGCTAAACGTAACTTGTAAAAGAATTTGTACTTCTTTTAGAAATGGAGCCACGGTTACGAGCCAGCCCGAAACAATTCTCAGTTTTGATCGAGTTCATGGAACGGTAATATTTTCAGAAATTGTACTTTTTTGGGTTGAGTTTAGAATGTCGCACCCTGAATGCGCGGAGGGAGGGTGTATGGGAGTCACCCCTCAGTATTTCCAGCTGTCGGAGACACTTAAACATACTGGGGGTAGGGGTCTGTAGTCGTTTGGAGCAAATTTCATAATAAGTCTTAATAGCAGTATTTTACTCTATTTTTACAATTGGTATTAATTCTTTTTATTACATACTGGATACTACCATCCTGTCCACATTGTAATTGACTTATGGTAGACATAGGAAATTCTTAAAATTACCCCTTTTCCTATAATATTCTTACTAAACTCAAGTGAATGTAAACAATGACATGTGACATGACTAAGCAACACAACACACAATGGTGCTCAATGCGTGTTTTATTTATGTTGTAGGCACGGCGACCTTGGAAGACCTCAACCGGGCATTCAGGGTCGGATAAAAGCTGAATCATTGTGGTTAGAGTTGGGTAGACAGTTGAATTCAATTGATGGAGGTGTTCATAAATCATTTGAAAAATGGAAAAAAGTTAGTAGTACTTGTCTTCGTAATATTAACATTTTCAGCCTATAAAGCATTGCTGGGCACAGGCATCCCTATTTCAGAGGACCAGTAAGTATACCCTCACACTAGCCTAAGGCATATTGGTACAGTCTCTGTGTGCAGCTTGCCTCGCAAAGCTTTCCTTTTTATTTATTGCACGAGTTGAGCAGACAGAAGGCCCACTGGTAGAAAGCAGTTACCATCACCTACATATATTCGCAACACCAAAGGTGCTACAAATGCACTGCTGCTCCCTAAACGGAGACTGGAACCTAGCCACTAATACCAGAACACAACTCAAACTTGTTATGGTGGCATACTCTAGACCAGGGGTGGTAGCCATCCAGACAGGCAAATGCCATACCACCTGGCTGTGGGTTGTTTTGCCGCCTCTTACGACAGGCCACCTGCCACAGGAAATTGTATTATTTCTCCGTTCCTGTATGGATAACAATTTCCTTCATCATTAGCACATGGTAATTGTAATGCTACTACACAGGTGCACTGCATTGAAAATGTTGGTAGAAGTGCACTGGAGGTTTTCATGCTGTGACAATTTTAGGCTTTTTTAAGTTACTGTATTCAAATCTACTCCATCTATGTCTGCTTAGTAAAATAATCACAAATAAAACTCAGGTACCTAAAATTGTTATTGGCATACCGGGAATAAATAGGCAGAATAGCTTTGTTCTTTTCAGACTACCATTCTTCTGTTCTATATCATGTTAACAATTTAACTAACATAATGGTTAGTTCATTAGTAGTAGTTATAACTAGTTAGTACTAACATAACATAGAAAGTTAAGTAGCTTAATTTATTTATAATTTAGTTTATTTTTAATTCACTAACATAACATAGAAAGTTAAGTAGCTTAATTTATTTATAATTTAGTTTATTTTTAATTCGGTATTAATCTTGTTCAAAGAAAGTATAGAATAAACATAGAAAGGCTATATAAAACTAATAATACTCATAGACAGTTGACATCTTTGTCTTCCGTGGCCACAGCTACTGAAGACATCTTTGTATTCCGTGGCCACGGCTACTGAAAAGTGGCCGATATGTCAGAATAATAAATTGTGCTTAAAACTGTTAAATCAAAGTTTTATTATTTATTATAACATAATAGTTTTAGAGAGCTCAGTTTGTACTACCTATGCGCCTGTGCAAGAGATGGTGATGCGCCAGGGCTGCGCACATGTTTACTATAACATTATCACAGATGAAACCTGAGCGATATGCATTCCAGTCAGAGTTCAAACACACATACAGACGAAGGTGGCTTACCAATCAAACTATTATGGCTTGACCTAATTTTATTAAAAAAATTATTGCATGTTATTTTCTTAAGTTTTCACAACTTGTATACATAATAAAACTACGTTTTAACGGTTTTAAGCGCGGTAATTTATTTGATTTTTATTATTCTGACTTGTCGGCCACTTTTCAGTAGCTATGATCATGGAAGACAAGGATGTCAAGTGTCAATGAATATGATTAAAGTTTTATTTAGCCTACCGCCAACTTGATCATTTTAATTATTTAGTTATAATTTTATTTATGGTTATTATTTACTCTATGGAGGCCTAATCTAATTTACCACCACTTCTTGTGGCTTGAAGAGAAGAAGCGGCGCAAGAAACTCTTCAGCAAACATGCCTAGCTCTTATAATTTTATATAATATTAAAATGGGTGGCAGGTAGAATTCATTAATTATGTTTCACCATAATACATTTTGATACTGCTTTTAATGATTAAATTTATTTAGGTTTGGGCAGATTGGAAAACAAAAACCAAGGGAAAGTTTTTAAGAATTAGGAAGCATGCTTATGGATCTAGCAGTAGGAACCCTTTGACAGCATTAGAAGAAAGAGTTTTAGCAGTAACTGGAGTGTCACGACGGGTTGGCATCAAGGAACAAGGTTTCAATGTGAGTAATGCATAAACTTTCAACAATCCGTGTTTGTATAATAGGAATTCAGATATAAGTTACAATTAATTTTACAATTTTATATATATATATATATATCTTTCGTTTGTGTGTATGCTTGAGTGGGATATTGCAGGGTACCGCTGCATACAGGGGTAGCAGCAGACCTATCATTTCTCTGCTGATATGTAGGGGTAAACTTTGCCACTGCAGTGTATGTAGTAGCACACGAAGGTGTTATGGTTACCACTAGATTCCATGTTGTCCCACCAAGTGTATTTTACAGAGGTGCAGGTTAGGTTTAGTGGGTAGTTTGGTCGAATTTCGCCCCCCGCGGCCGAGTTTGGGTTCCTCAAGAGTCGCACACGCACTCGTGAAGGCAGTATTAGGCGCTGCATTTGGCATCCCCCCATATCCATGGCCGGAGTGTGTCGCAAGAAAATACATTTCCCATGTAATAATAGCAGCCCATAAATGTCCCACTACTGCTAGGCTCGGGCCTCCCACTATAGGGGAACGGACAGTATACCCGCCACGCTTGTCCAAGGCGGCTTGGCAGGTTTGACACATCGGTTATCTCGATGTGCAGGTTGCATCACGATGTTTTCCTTCACCGTTATTAGCACGTGGTAATTGTAACAATATGCACATTAGGTCAGAAAACTGCCTAAGTGGTGCATGCATTCCGGCCAGGATCGAATCCGCGCCCTTTGAGTTTTGGACGCGTGCGCTAGGCATTACGCTACCACGACTTATATAATTTCCCCTGTATTAACAAAATAAAGGAAGCTGTCTATACAGGGACCACCAAATATAACAAGCCTGAGACTTACGTGCTCTTGCCAAACCCTGTTGACTGTGATGATAGATGACAATGTTCTCGGCAGATTGTAAGGAAGTATTATGGAAATCTTCAACAGGTCATATGTCCAAAATCTTGGTTCTTTGATTACTGAAAGCTATCTATCTGCAAATGACATTTCAGCAATAATCTGTCTCAGGCTTAGTCATTGCAGTTCACCCATTTTCCTAAAAATAGAATTTGAGACCATATCCTCTGTGAATGCGGCTTAGCTGAAGGAACTCTCCACTACATTTTTTGACTGTCCCAAAATGATTTAGCCCCGTATGACATTTGACATAAAGATTTTCCTCGCTCTATCAATATGAACTTCTCACCCCAGCTGACAAAAACCATGTACCAGGCCTCTAAGAAAGTATTGCGAAAAAAAGTTTTTATGGATGGGAGACTGGCCAGTTATAATCTATTTTGAAAATATGATTATTTATAACATATGTAAAAATAGCTACGTTCCAATTTCAAAATTTCCCTCCACATTGATTGCTATTTTAAATTATAGTGTCTCATTGAAAAATGGATGCGGGAACATTTTTGTGCTATGATTTTTTACGATTTCAAGTATCGCCTGAAACCGGACGAATCGTATGATAGACTTAAATGGCATTCATGGATGAAGGCCCTTCTAAGGTAACCGTGTATCGTTAGTACAACAAATTCTAGCGCGATCGACTAACTTTGGGGAATGAAGAAAGAAGTGGTCGCCCTTTAACGGCTGTTACGGAAGAAAACGTGCTAGCAGTGAAAAATTTAATCCAAAACAATAGGCGAGTTAGGTATCTCAAGAGATTCAGCACGTACTGCAGATTGTATCGGGAAGCCTTCGCCGAGATTCTACATGTGCATCTTCGCGTGAGGAGTCTAGTTTCACGCTAGGTGCCGCACAACCTCAAGAAGACCGTTGGAATCTACTGGTCCAAAAGACACCCCCTTGATTCTTTCCTTATTTTAAATTCATTGTAGATACTTGACACATCTAGATATATTATATATTTTTTTAGATATCATCAACAAATCAAGATGGTGGATTTGCTGTAGAGATAGAGCTCACGCACAATGAAAATAGTAAGTTGAAAAATTAAAAATAATGTGTCTAATTTAACTCTAAACTTTCGTAATCTAAACTCGTGGATTGAAAGAGGATGTTGTAACAAGAGTTGAAAAAGCAAAGTTAAGTTGGTTTGGTCATGTAGAGAGATTGAATGAAAGCAGAATCACAAAACGAGTATATGGCATCAACGTGACTGGTAGAGTCTGTGCCAGTAGACCGAGACGTACTCACCACGATCAAATTGAACATGTTTTGAAAAAAGGTTAGGTAAAAAGCACTTTAAATAAGCGTGTATGTATGTATGAAGAAATTAATGAAAGTTAATGAAGTGAAAAGTGTTTGTCAGGTCTTAAGCAGGTAGAAACCCCCCATGGGCTCTACCTACCCAATGGGAAACAGATGTAACACAATATATATCAATGTAATTTAACTAACGTTTGTGTATTATTAAAAAATAATTACTTTTATTTGCAGTAGACTTGCCAACACCATCGATCGTCCCCATGCCTCCATCCCCACCACATGAAAGAAATTCACAAATGAGTCCAACTCCACCATTCGCCTGTAAAACATCACCATCACCACTGCCTCTTCTTCCTCCGCATTTACCTCAACCTCAAACTCTAAAAAGACCACGAATGCGCGCCTCAACCTCTCATCGGAACATACTTCGTCAGTCACTATTAGGAGTACGAAGAAACAGGGGATTGACTACGTTTGATAGAGCTGTCTCTGAATTCGCGGCTATCGAACAGCGTCGACTCGAATACGAGGAAATCCGAGACCAGCGTCTCCATGAACGGGAGATGGAGAGGCTGCGCGTGGAGTCCCAAAGGGTTGAAGTTAGTCGTGAGCATAACCAATTATTACACCGATTAAGTCTTCTTGGTCAACATCTAATTGATGTACTGACTCAGCAATCACAATTTGCTAATTCACCATCTAGTTTTCTTGATGGATAAATAGGAAATTATGATTAATTTGATTATTTAAAAAAATAGTCTTGTTTTTTACAATTTATTGCGTTTGTTTGTTTGTTCGGGATTCACTTAAAAACTACTGGGCGAATTTCGATGCGGTTTTCGCTAATCGATAGCAAATTTCCGGATTTAAAATCTGCGGTACTTTATATTCCGAGAATTCTACGGAACTTGTCTGGGGACAGGTGTAAAGTTGCCAGGTTGAAAAAATAATGGATTCCGGTGCGAATTTTCACTGATTGATAAAATCTTCAGTAAAACAATTGTAGTTGTGTATACTTTTAGTAACATTACTTAACCCGAATGTTTACGCGAATTTCCGGGATTTATATATTTTCATACTAAAAAAATCCATTTACCCTGCTGAAAATAACCTTTGATTTTATATTTAGCAAAATAACTATAATATTTGTTACCTGTCTAACGTGGACAAAGTCTCTGGCAAATGCCAGTACATAATAAAGGGTGTAACAGGAGAACAATTTTTGTTGGGGTTTATGGGGGGTGGGTTCACTTGACAGGGGCGCGGGCGATAGTTAGTAGAGTTGTAAACAATTCCCATACTATTTTGTATTTATAGGCAATTTAAGTATTTAAGACTGATCCTCTAAAACCGTAGGTCAACAATCAATCAATATCTTTATTTGCAATAATGTAGTTTATACAGATGTTATACAAGTGTAGATGGAAAGTACATTCTACCACATGTGGTATACAATACTAGATTATTACACGAGCGGTGAAAGTGACCTATTTAGGCATGTGATAGTTTGACTCACGAACGTAGCGAGGGCGCTAATAGTTCCAGTGCCTTAATAGGTCTTTCATCCGATATTAACACTGCTTCTCATTTAGAATAAGAGGAAAGTAAATAAAAAGTAATTAGTTAACAAACAACTAATTCTGTAAAGAAATCAGGCGTTAAATTCATATCTAAATCTGATGAACGTTTAATACGTCACATATAAAACGTCAAGTAAATTTCGTTTTCTGTGGCGTTCTACCAGCCAGTATATTTTTTGTCCCTGATGATAGTAAATATTTAGCTCAAATTTATTTAAATTAAATAATATTGAGTGAAAAGTAATTTATAAGTATAAAATGATATTACAAAATTATTAATATTTTTTTATTATAATTTACGCCGCGATATAAAAGTGTCTGAAAAAAAATTTAGGAGAGAGGTCTCATGTATTATCGCAGTTTTTAAATCTTTTGACGGCAGGGAAAATCGTTTCCCAGTGACGAAAAGTACTATTTTTATCCCTGTAATCAGGCAACTTCAAGCGTACTTTCAGAATATGAGAAATGAAAAATAAGTTAAATACTAAAATTCAATTTACTTAAATAATTTAACTAACTCTTCTATCTTCTAAGATGGGTAGTCTGAAAAATAAATAGGCACTATTCAAAGATGTAAAGAATACTTCTGTTTTTTTCAGACTATCATCCATCTGTTCTATGTCATGGTTACAATTTAACTAACGGTTTCAGAGGCTCAGACTTAAATTGTAAAAAAACAAAAATAGTATAGAAAATTGTTTACAAATCAACTAACTACCGCCCGTGCCTAATACCCACTAAGGTCTTTGGAGGGATAACTACTTTGGACTACAATATAGGAACCGGCCATTGGTCAACCTAAGGTGCTAGTCATTTAACCATAAAAATGTAACATAATTTCTCTCCAGGGTTGGGAGTTACTTTGGTTACTGTTAAGAAATTTAATTGGTGTACTAAATGAATATCCTATCATCACAGCATAACAGTTCAGCAGCTAGCAGAATCTTGTAAATACCTTTTCAATAATTGACATGAAACATAATTTTGTCTGAAAGTCTGATGTTATTTAATTTTATAGTGACACCAGAGATAGCCCCGCGGCTACAGCCGCGGGTAAGTGCTTACTTCTTGTTTCTTTAAACAAGAAGTAAGCACGTATTAACGCCTGCTCTTTAGCAGGCGTTAATACAGGTTACATTGTATATTTTTTTTATGTAAGTACTATTTTCCCCGGAAGATTCACTTTATTTTATATCGAACTATCCCATCTCCCGGGGTGAAAAGTATTTATGCCCCTTTTCGGTATTAAAACTACATTTAAACAATATTACATTAAAACCGACCCAGTATTCCTAGTAGTTTTTCCGTGAAAGCTTAACAGACAGACAGATCGAGTTACTATCGCAATTTTTTATAGATGATAATTTTTTATATCTATAAACTTGAGAAATGATTGGTCTCCAATACAAATTTTCATCCTCTATTTCAAACCATTCTAATTTTATTTATCTATCCCCCGTCTATCTATCTGTAATCTACATAAATGGCCGAAATAGCCGAAAAGGCTGAAATGGCCAAAATGACCGAAATGAATGAAATGCCCAAAATGACCTCAATAAGCAAAGTGACGAAAATGGCAAATCACAAAAAACCTTTTTGGGATAACCTCTACATAAATCTATTCCATTATCCGGAATGAAAGTATACCTTATCCACCCTCGGTGTTAAAATTACATACATACCGAATTTCAGCCGTATCAGTCAAATAGTTTTTCTGTAAACGCATAACAAACAGAGAGACAAATATATTTTTATCCCAGGATTCATCCTATTTTTCGGAATGAAAAGTATCCTATGTTCATCCTTGGTATCCAATATATATATATATATATACATGTATATACTTTCGCATTTATAATATTATAATAGGGATATAGACAGGTGAATTTTTCCAGCCTTCAAGGCCACATCCTAAACTACGAAGTAGCGAAAAACGAGTCTCAGGGCCGATTTTCATGAAAACTAAAGGTTTCCCTTAGTTTGTCATTTGACATTCCTTCACAGAATAATAATACAGTGCATGTATTTTTTTCCAAAATGAACCGATTCGATATAATACAACTGACTACTCTGTGGCAGATTCCACACACCCAGACCATAGTAAATAACGGAGAAAATTCGTTTCCGAAATTTACCATACCAGGAATAAAAAGTAGAAAATATTTCCTTTAAAAGAAACAAAACCAATAATTAAAAACTTCAAGATATTATAGAAAATATTTATTTTTTGCTTTTTAGTTTGAAGGCGGTTTTTTATTTAAAAAATTATATACGTTTTTTAATATTAAATAAAATATTAATAAATATTATGCAAAAAATACATAAATAAACCAAAGAAACATACTTTGAATCACAATTCTATTTTCTTATCTTTTCTATTGCTTATAGTTATTTTCAAACTAGGCGGTTTCCAGCCATCTTCTGCTATTCTTTCTTCTATTATGTGCTTGTAAACTAAAGCAGATAATCTCGCTGTTCTCTTCTTTTCTTCCGAGTCGAAATCCACTTCGTAGAGGCCAAAGCGTTCACTGTAAAACAATAAGGCCAATTTATTACTAAAACACGAGGCTTTATATACATAGCGATTTTTCAAGTGGGCCTAGAAGGCCCAATAATTTGATAATTTAAGGCGCAGGCTATGAATACTTGAAAATACCAATCAATTTTCAAAAAAATCATAACCTTTTCAATAGTTTACCATTTCAAAAACCTAATAACCCCAGTTTAGTTGTCATCCAAAATCGGCCTCGAGACTGCTTTAACGTGCCATCCACAAATTAAATCACACGAATTTCATGATTTTTGACCTCTCTCCTGTCCTTGTCACATTCGTGAGACTCCTCCCTCCCCTCCCTCCCTAGTGTGACATCACATATTTGCAATTTTACATCAAGATATTATTTAATTAAAACTGCATTACCGTAATTAGTTTTATTTCCATTTAAATTATTTTTTAATAATTTAAACAAGCCCATACATATAGAGTTATAAATCTTTTGAAGATTTTCGTTAATATTTCTAATTTCGTGTCTCAAAGTTAAATATATTATATTTTGAAATGTGACATCACAAAATTTATGAGCCCCCCCTTAACGGGTGACGTAATTTACGGATGGCCCCTAAGTATTTGTCGCTATTTCGAATACTGTAGGATTTGACCATGAAGGCCCAGTTGAAAAATTTACCTGTATACTAAATAGCGAAAAACATTTGAAGACGTACACTCTCAAGAGACTCAACAGAAACATGGAACACGTTCACGAAACACAAGCACGATCCTTCATCACGTTAACACCGTCTCATCTAAGCTTTATTTTTTTTAGCCAGGGGAAATCCGTTTGAGGACTAAACCGCGACAGGCACAGAAGCCTGGGGGGATAATTCACGACCCGTGTGTGGGATTCGCCAAATCGGGGGTGGCGCTAGCATACCCAGTCAGAACTGGAGTCATGCTATTGCCACTCTCCAGTTAGGGATACCCTCTAAAACCCCTGGGTGTTCCGTCCTGCGCTTTATACCAGGGCTACGGGTATACGGGATTCCCAGCTCCGCGTGCCCTGGAAGGCGTGGGCCTCACTCACAGGCCTCTTCCATTGCCGGGTACTTCCTTTGTTCTCCGGCATCATCTAGGTCTATTCCGGGGCGTGGGGCGGTTTGTAACTCGCCCCACGAAAAGAGAGATGAGCGCGCGCGGAACACTCGCGCTCTCATCTCGACGGCATGTGCAGATAAGTGAGAACCCCTATACCCCAAGGGATCGCATCTAAGCTGCCACAACAACATCGCATCGCACCAGTTTCCACTTCCACAAGACAACTCTACATGATCACACAGCTGCAACTCATGGCCAAGCAGATTGAAAAATTACGTTTGGAAATGGTCATACTACAAGAAGAGGAAAAGGAACAGCAATATCTCGCTCGCACATCATCCGGCCCGCTCACACATTGTGCTAAGTATTGCACTAGCTGTACGACATGTTAACATTTGTACGTAAGGTTACCGTTTCCAAAATAAATAAGTTGACTTCAGTTCTCGACAGTGAATACTACTCTGCCATCTGAAGTATTATTTTACCTACCAAGCACTGCGACACATTCAATGGAGTCTCGGGGACTATTTCACGAAAATTAAAATGGTATCGTTAATTTTTGAAAAATCAATTACGCTAATCAGGAATAGGAATGAAATCGGAATTTTGACAAAATAAGCAACTGTATCCAGCATTGGGCATTAATTGGCTGAAGAAGAAACATTATACTAACCCTATACCCATAGTCCACTCGACATTATCCATCAAACTCCATGCGGTATAGCCTCTGACATTAGTACCATCTTCCATAGCAAGTAAGAGGCCACCCAAATAAGCCCTCATGATCTCAACCCTCTGGGGGTCACGGAATCCTCTGTCGGTAGACCAACCGTGTTCAGTTATTATGATTTGAGGGTAGTCGTATTTTTGGTTTAGGTATATACACGCTTTGTACAGGCCGTAGGGTGCACTCTGTAATCAAAGATTGACTTGTTATATTATTTTAATTTAATTCCGTTTGTAACTTTTTGTTTTCGTTTACTTATACTTAATTTGTTACATACTCACATAGTTCTTAAGCCACTGCACTGGGACTAATATCTAAGAGACGGACTTGGCCTGGTTTGTGTTATTAGCCATTCTTTAATTTTAAAACAAAATGTATATGTAATTTTGGTCTCAATAAATCTTATTATAATTATGATGATTGTATATCTTTTTATTTATTTACAAAAAACATTCATTTTTAACAAACATTAAAAATCATTCTTTAAAAAAAATACATAAGTATACAATTCTTTTATAAAAATCTAAAATTGTCATTAAAAAAATATACAATCTTGTGGTCCGCCGGCAGCGGGACCTGAGGCCCAAACTACCGGTAGTTAGGGCTCCAGAGACGGGAACCTCACAAATTATGCCGTGTCGAAGAGTGCTGCCTACTGTATCTGTATTTTTTTGAAGCCCATGCAGGGAGTGGCGAGTTATCGTCTGTTCATTTTTCCATATTCCCGGAACACTATGACGTACAGACACCGTAGTCCCCATAGCCCAGATCCATACTTCCACTAGCAGTTCATCCCAATATCCTGGTACCTTCAGTTCTCATTTCGTACAATAGTCCTACAATACACTGACTGGGGCTTGTCCTTGGGTGCATTTGTATATGTTGTAGACAAATAATCGTCGGTCAGTGTCACGCCACATTTAGATTTTTGTCAAGGGGCCTCTACGTGTTGGCCTTCCCATGGCCCCATACAAGCCCTCCAAAAGTTCGGGCCATTTTATAGCCCGTGGTCTTGAGATCCAAATAATAATAATTATATATCAAACACTGTAAAGTAGACGTTATAAGCAAAATCGGTTGTTACAAGTATTATTTGATTAAAATAAACAATTACATATATTAAGGGAAGGGCCTTGTTATTCATTATCTACTGGTTATCTACAAGTAAAACAGTCAAGTGCGTGTCGGACCGTATGTTATTTGGCCACGGAATCCTAAAGCTTATAATCGAAAACATCTCAACATATTTCTTAAGTACACTATTTATGATTAAACTACTTCACCAATATTTAATTTAATGAATTTTGACAAGTTTTATTTTTAAGAGTTCTCAGTTTGATTGTTTTTTTGATTGTTACGCGATTCTCCGTCAATTGTAGACCGATATTATTTTTTTTTTATTTAAGTCTATACTCTTTCATCTCAAAAGTTTTCCTGAGATGGGTCTCATTGTCACCAAGTCAGGATCTGATGAGTGGATCCCAGGGAAATCTAGAGCAACACTTGTTGGAGAGCGTCGAGCACCTACATTCTTTGAAAGGCAAACTTGTATACGCGTGCCAGTAGCACAACTTCTACAGGCGCTTAATATATTATTTCTAAAGGTATTGAATTATTTATAAAACTAAAAAGCAGAAAATATTTTTTTAACAAAAACAAAACGGTCTCTAAAAAGCAAACAATAAATATTTTCTACAACATCTTAAAGTCGGTGCCAAATAAAACAAAAAACAACAACAAAATTGCAAAATTCAATGACTTCAAGATGTAAAAAATATTTATTTGTTGCTTTTTATTTTGAAGTCGGTTTTTTGTTAATTTTTATTTATTATATTAGAGTGCCTTCATTAATTCAATTTAATGTGTGCCTTTTGGGGTTGCCACACGGGACTCTAGGTGTAAATCAAAGACTTAGAATTTGCCTGATGCTTCTGGATACGTGTTTTGTGCGTTTGGTGCGTGTTTGCTTTAAGATTATTCTAAAGCTGTAGTATTATTAATACTTTATACTGGCTAGATATACAATTCATGCAAAGCCATATTTAAGAATGACTATATTATATACGTACCCTCAACCAAGCAGATTTTCCTCGGACCCATTCCTTGCCATATGTAAAATCTACACTCATGTCGTCGTTGAAGGAAGGCACAGTATGTTGCCTTCTACTTGGTTTTGCCAGGAATGTAGTATAATGATTCATTCCTAAGAAATCTGTTGAACCTGTTAATTACATTTTTTAAATTATATATTATTTACTAGGATATACCCGTGACTTCGTCCACACTCGACTTGAAATTCCCACGGGATTCCCGGGACACAAAGTACCGCAACATTTAAAAAAGAATATAAGCTATTTTTTAGTGAAAATTGTCGGAATAAGGTAATTATTATGCACCCGAACAACTGCAAACTGCTCCCGGGAAAATTCCCGCGGGATTCCCAGGATAAAAATATCAAACATTTTATTACATAAAATTGCTATCGATCAGTAAAAAAATCGCATTGGAATCCGTTTTTTTTAATCTAGCCATTTTAAATAATTCCCAGAAAAATTCCCGCGGGTTTCCCAGGATAAAAATATCAAACATTTTATTTCATAAAATTGCTATCGATCAGTAAAAAAATCGCATTGGAATCCATTTTTTTTTAATCTGGCCGTTTTAAATCATTCCCAGAAAAAATTCCCACGTGATTCCCAGGATAAAACTGTCGATTATCGAAAACCGCATCGAAATCGGCCCAAGTAAATCCCGAACAAACAGGCAAGAAATCTAAAAACATGTACCATGTTTTCCATCGTTTATTATCGTCTTTTCCATTTTTTTTTATTATCTACAATGTACAAACAGGGCATGTTTAGAATTTTATAATATTATAGATTTATTTATTTTTTATATCAATCTTGCAGATTAATTGCCAACCTTTCAATAACTTCATCTCTTCAGGTGTGAACTTTGGCATCCTGGATCTGGCGAATCCTTGTTCAGAACTCTTCTTTGCTATTATTTTTTTCACTTGATCCGGAAAATCACCTGATAGGAATATTGGGTCCATGTACATACCGATCTGGGGATAAAAATAAAATGTCCATGTATTAGCCGAATTAACAAAACACTATAAAATGCAAAGCGAGAATCTTTACAAAATATAAAACAAAAGCATATTTTTAACCAGTTTTCACCATCAGTTGGATAACTTTTCACTGGTGGTTTATATATAAAAAAAAGGTATGCGTCTCGGGACGCCCGACAGAAGTCATAACTTAAACTTATCAAGTTGAACTATTTAATATTGATATTGTTTAACTTGAGAAAAGCTTAGGTAATTACTTAAATTTTATGTATATGGCGCGTGGGTTAGAGTAAGAGAGGAGGAGTCTGCCTATCGTTGTCGTATGCGTGAGAGAAAGGGAAGCCAGAGAGACTGGCGCCGTGACGCGTTGCGCAACAAAGCGGTTTACCCATCCCATAAGAAGTTATCACTTCAAAAATGCGTGTGTATGCAGTTCACAGGCAGTAGAAATGAAGTGTGACAAGGGGTGGGAGGGATTGTAAATTTCGGGTTGTCACATTTCATATACTATATCATTATAATATAAGCTTTAAAACACGAAATTTTGAGTATTAACGAAAAAATTCAAAATTCAAGTTTTATTCAAAATAAGTTCCACTGGAGGACACTTTTCGAATGTCACACATATTAGGTTGGGGAAAAAGTTTCTTCGCATTTTATATAAAAATTCAAAGGGTTTTTTTACATTTGACTAAAGTATGTAGGTGCCATTTTGTTGAATAACTTTTTGCCATCTTGTAGGTAGGGACGTGATCCCATTGCTATAAAAATTTTGGGGCTTCTGATCAAAAAACTGCGACAAGTGGTTTTGGCAGTCCTCTCGTGATGTTAACCTGACACTGCCTAAGGAATTCTGGAGAGACCGAAACAGGTGAAAACTGAAGGTGCAAGGTCAGGACTATACGGCGGATGCATTAACACCTCCCAGCCAAACTCTCGTAATTTTTGCTGAGTGGCTATAGATGTGTGAGGTCTAGCGTTATCATGGTGAAAAACCACACCCCTTCTGTCGATTAATTCCGGCCGCTTTCTCTCAACTTTTTGCTTTAATCTCATCAGTTGTTCGCAGTACAGTTCAGAATCGATGGTCCTGCCTGGCGGTAACAGCTCATAATGAATAATGCCCTTCCAATCTCACCATACACACAGCATCACCTTGTTGCGAGTTAACCCGGGTTTCGCCACAGTCTGTGAAGCCTGAGCGGCCTTTGACTACGATCTTTTTCGCACGTTCTTGTCGTACGTGATTCACTTTTCATCGCCAGTTATCAGCTTATTCAAAAATGGTTTCATTACGTCGTAATAAAGAATCACAAATGAGTACACGGTTAATTAGGTTTCTTTCAGTGAGCTCATGAGGCACCCAAATATCGAGCTTTTTTGTGTACCCAGCTTTTTTCAAATGCGCCAAAACCGTTTTTAGTCAAAACCGTTCTTTGTGGTCAATTGCCGAGTTCTCCAGCTAATCGAACAGGGCGACAGAGCGCATCTTTGATATCAAAATTTCCGGATTGAAAACGCTTAAACCAAATTTGCGCTACTCTCACAGATACTGCATTAGGTCCATAAACATCACAAATTTTTTTCGCGGCTTTTGTTGCATTTTTACTTTTTTTGTAGTAAAATGTTAAAAAGTATCGAATTTCTTGATTACATTCACTCATTTTAACAATAAGAAAAACAAATGAAAATCACACATTTTCCTAATTTGAATTTGGAATTGTCTTCTTTAAAATTAAAACTTTTTAATGATCCAAAACCAGCCAAATACAAATGGTATAGCCAAAGAGATCTTATTACAACTTATGAACTTATTACCCATATACTATATGCGAAAAGACTTTTTCCCCAACCCATTATAAGCCAAAACTTATTGTTACTTCCTATTCTATGTACACCGCTTCGCGACGTGTTAATGCTGTTAAGGAGAAGAAGCGGCAATAAACTCCCCAGCAATATGTCGAGCTAAAAATTGTTTTTCTTTATATTTCTTATGCTATTTATATCTCAAGTTCTTTTTTAAATTTTATACAGACGTATGTTACAGAATTACTTTTCAAGAATTCATGGAGTTGTAGCAAACAGTGCATGCTCAGTAAGTGGAATGAAGAATATTATTATAGTTATAATAATGACGAGACGTACTAAAAGTTTATACTGCAACATATCTCCATAAATTCCTTACATATTTGGCAAAATTAAAACGTTATACAGACAATTTTATAAGAGGGAGGCTGGAGCGAGCTATGTAAATGGAGTTTTATCATTTAAATATTCTTCAATGGTGTAATA
This sequence comes from Dendrolimus houi, assembly GCA_039645545.1. Lineage (NCBI taxonomy): Eukaryota > Metazoa > Arthropoda > Insecta > Lepidoptera > Lasiocampidae > Dendrolimus > Dendrolimus houi. The sequence goes on from CM077139.1 coordinate 11,496,513, forward strand.
TACCTTTTTAAGCTAGATAGTATTTTAAATTTAGTGAAAGGCAGATCTAAACATTTCCAACTCTATCTGCATGAGCATTGTATTTAAATTATTAAATATAATGCATTCTCTCGCAAGCTTAGTCCTATAGATTGTGTGTTTATCTCTTTTTAGTGTCGCTTTTTAGTTTCATCGAGTTTTAAATCAACGATTCACGTAAGTAAATTTTTATGTAAGTAGAAAAAAATCAATATTTTGTAACTGCGTTGCCGAGCGTGCCTCATAATTTAAAAAAAAATTGCAATATGTAAAACCTGTGTGAAAGTTTGCTAACTAAGTAAATAAAGTAGCAGGGTTTCCCTTGCAGCGACCGCGGGTAAAACTCTAAAGCTTTTATAATTATAATAATAAATTGGCAAAGTAACTTTTTATATATATAGGACAAATCAAGCGGCGTCTTTATCCAGGGCTGCAAGGGGTTTGTAGCACTCGGGTGTAAGATTTAGGGTGTCAAGCCAATTTGAGTAGCGCATATCAAATAATACCAAAGTTTGCCATGCGAAAATTAATCTGATAATATTAACAGATAATATCATTTAAAAATTTGCATTTTGTTAAGACAGCCATAGGAAAAGCGTATTGGCGAAAAACAAAAAATGAAGTGAACTAGAGCAATAGAAACAGTGCTTAAATAATTGAGTAACATGATGCAAGTCATTATCGACGAGTCACAAGAACCATGCACCTCAAAATTTTGTGAGTGTATGGACTAAACTGACTTCATATTCGGATTCAGTGCATCGAAATACGTAAGAATAGATGGGTCTGGTCAAAAATACAGACCACTTTTCTTTTTTTGTGGGCCAGTGGTATTATTGGTTGAATCAATTTGTTGTCTACTTTGTTTAGCAGCTAAATGAGTGTTTTATTGTACGACATTAATCGCCAATTATAGCCAAATACTGAAACATGCAATTTTAAAATGCAAAATAAAAATTTTGCCAGGTGGTTGGATATTTGCCCATCTGGATGGCTACCACCCCTGGTCTAGAGTATGCCGCTGTAAAAACCTTGAGTTTTGTTCCGGTATCAGTGACCAGGTTCGAATCTCCTTTAGAGAGCAGCAGTGCATTTGTAGCACCTTCGGTGTTACAAATATTCATAGGCAATTGTAACCGCTTTCCATGAGGTGGCCCATCTGCCCGTCTGCTGAACTCGTGTAATTAAAAAAATCAATCTTGAACTGCAATTCAAACACATAAGAAGTATTTTATTTCTACCTCAAGAACCCCAAATATCCCTTTCCAATGTAACTTACAGTGAAATCCCGGGCCCTATCTGCAGCTTCTCGGTTTTCAGTTGTATTTGTTCCAGGATCAATCCAATTGACAGCTATTGATATACCCACGGTCCCTGGAATCATATGAATATTTCAATAACACATACCATGGAAGAAGGTTCAAGGAATCTATTGCTACAACGGACGTAATCAAAGAATCTATAATCTTTATAAGAAGCGAGAAGAAGAAGAAAGAACACGTCGAGCCTTTACCGCCATTTTGTCGTAAGCGACATTTAGACCTAAGTATATTTTTTTTTGCAAAAGTTATTTTAAACTATTATTTTGTTTTAAGATTTTCAGTTTTTGATTCAGTAGGGTCTAATATAATTAAACTGAAAGTCTTAAAACAAAATAATAGTCTAAAACACCTTTGGCAACGAAACATATACTTAGATCCAAATGTCGCTTACGACAAAATGGCAGTAAAGGCACGATGTGTTTTATTATTTATTGCATGAGTTCAGCAGACAGGCAGACGGTACACCTGATGGAAAACAGTTTTTTTTTATAGCTGGAGTACAGCAAACAGGCCGATGGCCCACCTGGTGGAAAGCGGTTACCGACGTCTATGGACGTTTGCAACATCAGAGATGTCACCAACGCGCTGCCGGCCTCGAAGAAATTTAATGACGCCCTTTTTGAAAAACTCCATTTCGTAGTGCTGTGGGTAAACCTCGGCTGGAAGCTCATTAACCCCACGGTACGCAAGAGAAACGTTCTACAGAACCGTCCCGTACATGAGGGAAGCGGCTCAAGGAAGTGGGGGTGAACTATCAATCGATATCCAGCGGTGCGATGGTAGAAAGACGACGAAGGCACCATTCTAAATAGTTCTTCGGAACACTCCCCGTTTACAGTGAGTAGAATACGCAGAGAGAAGCAGTCTCTCCTAAGGCCAAGCGTATCTAGACCGTCTGTGAGTATGGGATCATCAACAATACGAACGGCTCGACGTAGACTACTGTCCAGGGGATTAAGTTGGTAGGCAGGTGCGCCAGCCCAAAGGTGTGAGCAGTACTCCATATGCGGCCTCACCTGGGCTTTACCATACCTGGACGGTTACCATCGCCTCTGGATATTTGCAACACCAAAGGTACTACAAATGCACTGCTGCTCACTGGAGACTGGAATGCACTAATGCCGTACAACAAATACCCTAACCACCTGGCTGTACCACCTGGCTGTGGGTTGTAGTCGTCTCTTACGACAGGCCGCCCGTCCGCAAGAGATTTTATCCTTTCTGTTTCTGGACGGATGAAACCTTTGGTCTTTAAGTACATTTAATTCTATTAATGGTTATCTTAATTGTTTGCTGCGGTTCGATCGGCTTGCTTTAGCCGGCTTCACTCTGAGAGCTCGTGGGTCAGTCTACCTGGTTTGTTTGTCTGAGGTACTAATTATATTCTATTCTAAAGGGAAGTTTTTGGTGGGAATTGAAAGGAGATGTGCTTTGCAGTTTTATTTTGTAAAAATGTGTAAAAATACTCTAAAATGAACAGTAGTTGTAGGATATTGATAGTTTTTGAGTAGAAATGATGTATTTTTGTGAGAAATGTGAACTGTATAGTCAAATATGGCCTTTCGAGTTGTCACAAGAACTCCGTTGAATGGCGTCAGTTGATAACCTACAGTTCAGCTGAGCTATACATAAGCCTAAGAAAATGAAGAAACTATATTGCAATCTAAGATCTGGCTTAAAGCCCTAGCTGCCAAGCCATAAACCTATATAAAAAATCTCTAAAGGGGTTTTTATCAAAACTAGAATAACAATTAGTTAACTAACCTTTATATTTCGGATGGTATTCCTTTCGTACATCCTATACACTTTAGCATGAGCCAATAGCACGTTTTTGATGCACAAATAGTCACCTATGCCGTTCGCACCGACACCAGGAGCCATAACTGTGTCGCCGTAACCTAAAATTTATTAAACCAAAGAGAATAAAGACAAAATTAATATTTATCAATTTTAAACAAAATTACTAAGTGCGTGTCTTTTTGTATACTTGGAAGGGTTTCGAATATGTAACTTGTCATTTGGCTGTGGTATGAAAAATAAACTAGATAATATTAGAAAATATTATGTATCTAGAGTAGTCAAATCAGTTTGTAGTATTAAATAAAATAAAAGTATAAAATATGAGGAAGTAAAAATGTATTACAGTTAAGAAATTTTGAAAAGAAATGTGGAAAAAATAATGTAACCCATGGAAAAGAGTGAAAAAACGCAGTGAAATAAAAATTACAAAAAACACAAAATAGTAATTATTGTTTTTCTTTATTGCATGATTTCAACAGGCAGGCAGACGACCCAACTGATGGAAATTGGTTACCATCGCCTATGGATATTTTAACACTAATGGTGCTACCAATGTGCTGCCGCTCTCTTAGGCTAGCCACTAATCCCAGAACACAACTCAAGGTTGCTATGGCGGCATACTCTAGACGGGCAAATACCCTACCACCTGGCTGTGACTTGTTTTGTCGCCTCTTATGACAAGCCCCCGGCCGCAGGAAATTGTAATCTTTCTTCGTTCATGCACGGCTAGAAAGAGTCAAAATAATTTTAGTTTTAATTTCATTCTAAACAAAAATAGAATAGAATGTTCTTATTGGTTTAAAAACAGGTGTTTTAAATAATAAACTCCACATGACTAGATGGCACCACAGGAAATTCTTACGCTATTTATTATTACTAGTGGTCGCCCGTGCTCGAAATTCGACCATAATAATTAATATCAAAGACTACTTCTGTAATCATAGATTTCGCCAAGGCAACAATAAACAAAAGATTATATATACGTGTGTGTGTCAAATACGTGGTAGTGTGCGTAATGTTTTTTTTTATTGATTTAATGTATTTTTTATGCATAATTTTAAAGAATATTAACATTCGTCGCTTCGTTTCTAAATAAACTATAAGTGTGCGAAATTTCCTACTCCTCCGTCCGCGCAATTCTAGTAAAAAGGGGTACAAAGTTTTTGCTTCACGTATTAATATATTGTTACGAGTTGCAGGACTCGAATTAAAATGCCGTTGGAATTATTATAGAATTTATTAGAACTATACAAACACGTATAACACAGGTACAATTATAACTGAATACAACCAGTCCAAACGTAATACACGATTCAATAACACGCGCAAAGTCCGTCACTAAATAAATTACCGAATGTACACAAGTCTTGCTTCGCTTGTGGTTATCGCTCGACTGGCGATATATCCATTGGGGCATTGCTTTATGCTGCACAAATGCAATATGTCTACCTGACCGCGCGGACCGAATTTCTTAGAATCACACCTGGCTAATGACTACCATAAAAGATTACAATTGTAGGGATATTACATAAGTAGACTGCCTGACATATTAATCCTAAATATATATTAACAAACGCGTAACTTATAACCAACTTAAAACTAAATTATTTAACACACATACAAATGTTTAAAATAAATTTCAAATAAAATATATTATACAAGCTTCGCCGAGTGAGCGCGCGTAGTTATTAGATTGCTTAGTAACACGGGCCGTCGCATGCGCCGATTGAGCCGACGTCATAATCCTTTACTTCGTTTCGTTGGTTGGTTGGTCGTAACATCTCGTTAACAACACACGTGCCGCTCGCTGATACCTTTTAGTTTTATCGCTAAACGTTATTGTAGTAAACAAATATAGTACTTAAAGTGAGAATAAACGGTTAGTTACAAAATCTAGTATTTTTCCGCTATCCACAATAAAACCTACTTACTACAACAATACACAATGGGCTGTTTTTCTAATCACAAATTTTAAACACAAAGTAAACAAAAGAAGTCCAAATGCTGAAAAGTAATAAAATTTGCAAAACAGGTATGCAGGTGTGAATTTGTCTTAGTCATAATTCAAAACTTTTACTCCGTGCAGGAACAGAGAAATAATACAATCACTTGCGGCCGGGCGGTCTGTCGTAAGAGGCGACAAAACAACGCACAGCCTGTTGGTCACCCTTGGTCTGGAGTATCCCGCCATAAAAACCTTAAGTTGTGTTCCGGCACTAGTGGCCAGGTTCCAGTCCCATGAAGACTGGCAGCAAATTGGTAATACCTAGTATTGCAAATGTTTACAGACGACGGTATAAACCCGTTTCCAGCACAGTTGGCGGCCAGCCTGTCTACTGTACTCCAGCAATAAAAATAAAATTAAAAAAACATTTTTATACAAAATCAGACAAAAATCAATAGTGTCAAGAAGCTTCACTTCAATTTTTTATTGATCTGGTGTAAAATAACATGTCCTAAATAATAACCCAATATGTGTGAATAACTTGATCTAGTTGTGCAAAATTTAAGAACTTTTTTTACTGGGCAGTTGGTAATTTATACGATTATGAGAGCCCATTTCTCAATCACCAGATAAAAATTATCAGTCAAATAACTTATAACCTGAATTAATTCAAAAGTGAAATCATTATCATCATAAACAAAGCGAATTTATCTATGCTATTTTAGTTTTAAAGTAGATCCAATTTTAAAATCCACTAGAAATAATTAAATATGGATATAATAATACCATGGAAGAAGAATACGAAGTTTCACACGTTGATAAAACATATAATTATGTCGTAATTAAAGCAACTTGATACTTGCACGATATTTTATGTAAAATCATTAGAAAGTATCAAAATTACTCATAAACATAATGAGAGAAAGTGGCGCCCCCAATTATTTTCTTCTCTATTTGGCCATATTCTACGAAAAGATTTTATATTGTTAGAAAAATCTTACCTTCAATACATATTGAATTAGGCTGGTTGACAGTGATCCAATATTTAACCCGGTCACCATATCTTTCAAACATAACTCTAGCATAATCAACAAACCAGTCAACCACCCAAGGGTTGGCCCATCCACCCAAATCTTGCAGTTTTTGAGGTAAATCAAAATGGTATAAAGTAACCATTGGTTCAATCTTGTACTTCAATAGTTCATTGATCAAGTTATCATAGTAAGTTAGACCAAGTTCATTAATTTCATTATCGAAACCTGTAAAATAAAATTTCAAATATTCTGATGTTTTGCAGCAGTACTGTACTACCAGGCCACTCAGTAAGTATTGCAAAAAAAAGTTTTTATGTATGAGAGACCGGCCAGTTATAATCTATTTTGAAAATACGTTTATTTATAACTAAAAATAGGTATGTTCCAATTTCAAAATTTCCCTCCACATTGTTTGCTAATTTAAATAATCGTGTCTCATTTAAAATGGATCTGCACCGGGAACATTTTTGCATTATGATTTTTTACGATTTCAAGTGTTGTCTGAAACTGGACGTATGAGAGACTTCAAATTGCATCCATGATCCTTATAAGGCAACCGTGTATCGTTGATACAACCAATACAAGCACGGTCTACTAACTTTGGGGGATGAAGAAAGAAGTAGTCGCCCCTGGAAAAGTGTTTCGAAAACTGGTTCAGACTCATGAAACTTTGTATAGAAACTGGTGAAGAGTACTTTGACGATTTATAAAAAAATATTTACCTATAGAACATGTTTTCTTATTTTTACAAAAGTTTCTGAATATTAGTATGTGGGAACATACTAATATAAACATACCCAGAGATAAATTTTTACCAAACAAATTAAAATAATCTATGCTAAGTTTCTATGGCTTATTTAGTTTAATTAAGTATACAGAGTGTAGGCCATCAGAGCCAAATCCTAAACAAAGAACAACAACAGAACAAAAAGTCTTGAGGCCGATTTTGATAAATACAAAATCAGTCAAAACAAGAATTTATTCTACTGATTTTGAAAACAAAAATAACAGCGTGTATTATTACACCAATCCATAGTGTAGCTTTTAAGGATCAATTTCTGTTAAGGATGTCAAATCTCAAACAATTGTGTTCCCTACAAATGTTCTGAGCCCACTGGGATGTGTATGGGCTGTTATTTATATTATATTCATTCATATAGTCAAAAAAATTACCTGTAGGCAAAACCCTCGCCCAAGATATGGAGAATCTATAAAAGTCAACATCCAATTCTCTAAGCATTTCAATATCTCGTTGGATGTTGTGATAAGAATCTGCAGAAACATCACCATTTATACCATCAGGTGGTATTTCTGGATTACTGTGTAGATATCGATCCCAGATGCTTTCTGATTTATCTGAAATATGCAAGGAAGAGTAAGTGTTACATGAGAACCACTTGTGCATTCCACTTTCATGGGAGAAAGCAGGAGATATATGAATGTTGATCAGGTTGGCATATTCTTCCTTGTTTCTTGAATAAACGGAAAATAATCAGATTTTATGCAGTTTTTAACTCAAGAGAAAGGCTGCAAAAATGAGAACATTCATGTTTCTATTGCTTGCATTGCATTTCTTCAAACTTCTGTAGATTATGTTGGCGCTTATGCGAAATTGACTGTATTTGTGGTCTAGTAGCCTCAGCACTATCTACTACACTAGAACACCAAAGACCCGGATTTGAATCCAGGCAGAGTAAATTTCAAAAATTAACTATCCATTATTTCTCCAGTCTGAGTGTCTTACATTAATCTCAGAGTTGTATGTTGTATATTAGCCATAATGCATTATGTAACTTGCTTAGCTTGAGAATATACAGGATTATGTATTTGTGTACCACTTTAAAAAAAAATGGTGTAATTTTAGAAGATGGTACTATTAAAGCCCCTAGTATGACCATCCATAGGCACAAGCAATTGCTATCAAATAGGCTGTCAGCCTAATTGTCTTCAATTATAAAAAGGGTATGGTATAGTTATAGGGCGCATTTATTTATTATTTGAGATATAAAGTGAATTTTGAGTGATTATAAAAAATTAACCACACAGGAAATAAATTAACCTATATTAAAAAGTTTGTATCTGGGTTAAACTTAACTTTTAGCTTAGTGGTCACTGAATTTTAGGTTGTGGGGGAGGGCTGAGGGGGAGGAGTACATCTCCCTTCTGCAACCCCAATGTCTAGAAGACATGTAGTTCTTGAGATATTATTTTTTTCCTTTGTTTTGTTATATTGAGACAATGGTGACCAGTCTGTTCTGGCACTCACCGGACGCTGCAATGGCACGCTCGCTTCGCTAGCTTGGTTTGTGCACTTTCATTTAAAGTCTAACCTAACCTAAGTCACCATTTTAGTTACTGGTCATGACTTTCGACTTAAGCCCAAAAGGCAAGCAAGAGTGCCATGGCAGCGGATAATGAGTGTCATAGCCGATTTGTAACCATTGTCGCAATATACAAGAGAAAAAAAACTATTCTTGTATTTAAAAATTAATACCTTCTTTATCAAACTCAAAAACAGTTTTAGTGTTTATATTTTAAATGTAATTATATTCCTAAATACAATTCAGACTTTGTTATCAACAAAAGTGATATAACCTTGTTTATCTAACATATTTTTGTTTTTCCCATTATTCACTCAAAACTTGTTTGTGGACCCCAAAAACTTGTATCCTAACCCAAATAAGAAGTCTAGTGGTTTGTGTAAGGCATATGTTACCCCTAAACCCACATTATCCTTAATCTGTGCCACTCTGGGTCAAAGCACTGCCCCAGAGTTTTTGGTGGGAACTGAAAGGAGATGTAGTGCTGTGCAGTTTTATTGTCTAAAAATGTGTAAAATTACTCTAAAATGAACAATAGTTGTAGGATATTGATAGTTTTTGAGTAGTATTTTATGTTTTGTGAGAAATGTTAACTGTATAGTCAAATGTGGCCTTTTGAGTTGTCACAAGAAGTCCGTTGAATAGAGCTGATAACCTACAGTTCAGCTGTGCTACACATAGGCTTAAGAATATGAAGAAACTACATTATAATTTAAGATCTGGCTTAACTGCCTAGCTGCTAGCTACCTACATAAATAAAGCACTGCCCCAATCTGTTCATAATAAATAAATGCACCCTATATATATATACTCCACCCAGCACTTGCCATCAATATCCCAAGCACCCTCCACTTGATATGCTGATGAGGCAACACCAAACAGGAAGCTTTCCGGAAACCTTCTAACTTTTCTATCAGCCCATCCATCACAAAAACGAAATGCACTGAAAAATGCATGAGTTTTTATTTAAATATGAAATATTCTTAAAAAAATTTAAGACAGAACTGTAGCAACACTTTTAAGCAATTTTTGTCCGAAGTTGAAAGTACCATGGTAGTTTTGTAAGAAAATTTTACAAAGAATTATATTAGTGACCAAGAAAGTATTTGGTTACATTGAAAGATTAAGAAGGACGTGTGCACAAAGATACTGTGATTCATTTATCAGACTCTCACCTCAAAACAAAAATTAACAACAAAATCCCGTACATGTTGCACTAACTTTGTAAGTAATATAGTAATAATTATTAATTACATTACTTACAACCTTTACATGAAAATATAACACACTAACATGGATATTTGGTAACAGTTGTTTTATCTTGTATTATCAGCTTTATAATCTTACAGTTAACTGTTACACTGTTAATTAACTAGTGATAAGCTGATAAGAAAAAATTTTGCGCCCGTCCTGTGTTTGTTTATTATTTATTTAGATTTATGGCTTGGCAGCTAGGCCTTTAAGCCAGATCTTAGATTGCAATATAGTTTCTTCATTTTCGCCTGTGTAGCACAGCTGAACTGTATGTTATCAGCTGGTGCCATTCAACGGAGTTCTTGTGACAACTCAAAAGGCCACATTTGACCATACAGTTCACATTTCTCACAAAACACATAATTACTACTCAAAAACTATCAATATCCTACAACTATTGTTCATTTTAGAGTAATTTTACACATTTTTAGAAAATAAAACTTCACTGCACAATATCTCCTCGAAAGGAGGAATTTGTAGAGGAAATTTTTGGCGGGAACTGAAGTTCCTGCCAAAAACTCCGTCGTCTCCGTCCCGTGTTTGTGTTTCTTTTATTTAAATTGAGATACCTTGTAACCTGTTACATATCCACAATTACGTTAAAAACAATGTTGAACTTGTGCTACAGTTTTTTACAATACGAGTGTCGACACAAAGCAGCCGTAAAAACGACTGATGTTAAAAACCTCTACCATAACAGTGACAAATTGCCAAAAATTCCATTCTGTATGGTGACTATCGTATTTTTATTTTAAAAACTCTACGACCAACCGCAACGTTTTTAAATTAGTAAGTATTTTGTATCAATACGAAAAAAACAGAGATAGGATTTTTAAAGTTATTTGGCTATGGGGGTCTGAGGTATGAGTTCATTGAAAAAGGGGTCTTTTGCTCAAAATAGTTTGGGAATCCTTGTTCTGGTTATCTACCCAGAAGTTTGTAATTTGAGACTCACTGGTAAAGTAAATTAACTATTATATAAAGTAAAATATTGACTTTGTCGAAATTTAAAGTACACACGGCCTGTAGATCATTGCAAATACATATAACATATTTATAAAACCTTTTTATTTTATACGAAATGCGTATTCTCTTTTTAAAAAAATGTAGTAAAATTAAAATATATGTAGGTCGATTTTGTTTACAAAATCTAATTACAGGTTCTCCCTAATAACAACATTAAATAAAAGTAACTTAAAAAATATAAATTACTAATATACAAACCTAATTATAATCGTAGTCTTAAAATAAATTATATATACAAATTAAAATAATATGATATACATAAATAAAAAAATGAAAATAAAACCCTAACAATTATACACTAAAATAAAATACTGTAAACTACAATCGGTCCAGCCCGACCAGACTACTGTCTCTGGGGGTGCCTAGAAGGCTGGCAGTTATATAAATAATATAAATTTCATCAATAATTGTCATAATTATTATAGAATACTAGGAAATTTTGAAATAATACTATGCCTTTATTGAACGTATATTTTTATTAGGGTCGTTGGTTTAAAACTTGTAACCAATCTGTAGAGTAATAGTCTTATAGTTATTGAAAATCCGATCAAAACCATTCATAATGACTACAAGAGAATAAAAATTATGAAATTTCAAAAAATCGTTTGTTACTGGAAACCCTAAATAAAAGGTTTTGACAGCATCAATTTGACATTTAGAACTTTTGTAATTTGTATGGAATTCAATTCTTTATACATTTATCCAGCAAAACAACAAAACAACATAATGTATTCAATAGTAGTATTTGCCCGCGACTTTCTCCACGTTATACAGTTAGCAAAGATCAAAGTTCTTTTGACAATATTTAAAATCAAAAATTTAATATAATTAGTTACGAATATGCAGAAAGATATTAGAAATACTTTTATATTCATTTAAAATCAAACTGAGTATCTTTTACACTCGTATAGGACGTAGACGTTTGACTGTCTGACTAGGAGGGAGCACGTTGACCTAGAAGATATCTTACTCGTGATTTAAAGACTCACAGATTGTATTTGTTAGGAAAATAGACTCGAGCAAATTATTACATTCTTTGGCAGAGCGGAACAAAAAAATTGAAGAGAAGCGCTTTCTCCTGGCTGATAGTATTTGCACTATTTATCAGTATCGCAAGCCGCTGCGTCTGGTTGGTTGATGGTCCTAAAACGGGAATAGGGCAACCAGCTCATATACAGCTCTAAGGAATCTGCAACTAGAGTAGGTATTTCAGATCTTTTCATACAAAGCAGGATTCCATTAATTCATTAATCCTTTTTTTATTTATAAAACCTATTTCCAATATGAACTATAAATTAGACATCGTTTCTTTACTTATACCCTCAGAACAAACTTCTGAGATAGGTAGATACCTATATACCTACCTACTTTATTTAAATATACTAAATACAAAGCCTTCGAAAAAATGTAGTAACTAATCTATCTAGGCTTATCACTTGCCCCTCCCAGAAAATTACGATCCATCATCCTAAAAAACTATCCCATTTTCCGGGATATAAGTATCCTATGTTCATTCTCGATATTGAGACTACATATTGTTACGTGCTGTGGGTACCGAGATTGGAAGGTAACACTGATTTAAAAAGAAACTGCCTTTATTTAATTAAAGAATAATTAAATAAAAATATCTCTTTAAATTATGGACACGATGTTTCTCGATTGACTCACGTTCCGATCCGTTCAATCGACGTTCCGGTGTCTCGCCAGTGAATGGTCTTGAAGCTTCACGTCTTGATGCTCCACCGTGTCGCTGTCGCGCAGTCTGACTCTGAAAGCCATTTCGATCCCTTTGTTCTCTTCTCGTTGCTTTCGGTTCGCTAGCCGTGCGAGTCTGCCGCTTTTTTTTTTTTGGACTTGACTTTATGTTGTTGGTCCGAAGACCTCACAACTTTACCGGGGTTTTCGGGGCGAGTGCCTTCGCGAAGCGAAGGCGCTCGAGCCCGGAGGGCAGCTTGCTCGAGGGAGCTCTCTAGGGAGTTTCACCTCGGCTGGACTGTTGCCATGAGAGGGGGATGAATCTAATGATGCCCACCATAGGGCGACACAATGCACTAATTGAGAACGGGCGACGGGTAATAGTTAACAGTTACTTTTTTATTTGCAATATAAGTATGTATAGGTACAAGGAAACTTAATTTTAAGTAATCCTAATTTATTTTATTTAACATTACAATTATTTAAGTCGTAACTTTCAAATCTGTAATTTATTTATCTATCTATATATAGAATGTTTATGTATATATATATATATATATATATATATATATATATATATATATATATATGTATATATATATATATATATATAGATTTTTTATATATATAAAAAATACGTGTCACTATTTGACTGCAATGTACTCCGAAATTACTTAACTGATTTTGATGATTTGTTTTATCTTGCTGGATATGTTCCAACTTTGGATATAGAATAGGCTTCATTTTAATTTATAATAAAAAATTGCAATTTTTTCTGACTTCTTTCTGACTCACGAGATCTCCGAAAACATACGTCTGACTAACTTTAAATTTTACATAGGTACTCCTTTCGCAATGTAGACTTGTACTAAGAATGGATTTTACAAAAATCCTATCAAAATATTTTTTTATCTATCATCACAAATGATACCATAGTTACTATGGTGAACATTACCATGGTAACCGTTGTTATAGTAATTATATGTTGAATGTTAGCTTATCTCGAGTAGCGCCCAAAGAGTACATTGAATAAATAAAGAAGCGCCCGGTGAAGTGGGCACGGCAAGGAGTGTTTTACCCTTGGGCAATTATATGTTGGCTTATCTCGAGAAGCGCCCAGCGAAGTGGGCACGAAAAGGAGTGTTAATTTTGCTGGATTTGTTTCAACTTACGACATAGGATATGTTTTATTTTAAATTATAATATTTTTTCTTTATCAGAGAGGTCGGTAAGTATCAGTTCTGCTGTCAACTAAGTTACATAAGCATCAAATAGATGGCGCCATACTATAAGTCCCACTCTTTCTTTGACACCATTGAAATGAAATAATGGTGTGTGTTTGAGTGGCTCTCCGGATGGTTTAGAATGAGTTTCACAATTGGAACCGGTAGGAGGCACTAGAATCGGGTCCTAGATTTTTATTTTTTCAGGGCAGGACAAATTCTACCGGGACCGCTAGTTTTTAATAATACTTTTAAATGATTTTATAGTTAAATAACATCAAGTATTGTTTAGGGACTTATAACGACCACGTTCACGACCGCGATTTTTCCCGTTCCACTTGCCGGCGTTACAATCGTAAACCTAAGTGGAACGGTTATTCGACCCACCTATTGACATGGGTCGTTGTGAGCGTTGGGTGATCGAAAATAACAATGATGACGTCACTAGTGACGTTTTCGCCACGACCACAACAACCGCGGTCGCCTTATGGACCAGTTAATGTAGCATTTTGAACGCTGTGAGCTACAAATGGAACGCGCTGTATATAAGCTGACATCTAAAGATTTCAGATAAGGATGAATAGAGAGAGTTTCTCAATACTCTTATATCTCTCTCTTATCTATACTCGATAATATCTTGTGTTTTTGAGAGGATTGTTATTATGTTGTATTGTAATGTTATATAATGTTAATATACATTTATTTTATTCCGGTTTTGTGTTTGTTAGTTAAGATAAATCTAGACTCACAATTTCTTTTTCTCACATAAAATTCCTGCTACCGAGCGGTCAGTTTTAAGAGGCGGCAAAGCAACCCACAGCCAGGTGGTAGGGCATTGGCCTGTCTGGATGGCCAATTGGCCACCATCCCTGGGGCCCAATTCTGCTATTACTATCTTATCAAAATAGTCGGATACCATCGGCTCAATCGTAGATTTGCCTGATTTCTGTTTCCAGTGGCGTTTTAGAGACGCCACTTTATTTTTATATATATTCATAAGCAAAAACTCGAGAATTATAAATGTTTAATATTTTGCTAGCTTTTTAATATTCATTTGGGCTAACGCCATTTCTGCTAGTGGTAATAAAATTATTTTTCTACCATTATTCTGCCGCGACGATATCGAAAAGGTAATGTGGATTTTGTAGAATGCGATTTTTTAACACTATCGCAATGGAATCGTACTTTTTATCCGTGCAGGAACCGTCGTAAGAGGCGACAAAACAACCCACAGCCAGGTGGTAGGGTATTTGCCCGACTGGATGGCTACCACCCCTAGCCTAGAGTATGCCGCCATAACAACCTTGAGTTGTGTTCCGGCATTAGCAGCAGCGCATTTGTAGCACCCTTGGTGTTGCAAATGTCCATAGGCGATGGTAACCGCTTTCTATCAAGTGGGCCGTCTGCCTATCTGCTGAACTCATGCAATAAAAAAAGAAAATCTTCACAACGCCAAGATATAAGATATTGAAATGCAGAATTGGGCCCCTAGTCTAATACGCCGCCAAAATAATCTTGGGTTGTGTTCCGGTATTAATGGCTTCGAGGCTGGCAGCGCATTGTCGTTTGGTATTCCTTCACAGAAATTGACCCTTAAGGCTACACTATGATTATCGATTATGATTGAATAGCGGCCAACCCCGGCTTCGAACGGGTATTTAATAAAAATTTCAAAATTATAATATATATAATATAGCCTATGTCACCCGGGGATAGGATGTCAAGGCGAGGCACATTGGTATAGGACCTGGGGCGATGGGCGCATCATACGTGATGTGTCCCGTCTCTGCAGCCAAAGCCATCGCCGAGCGGGGCCACCTTCTGGTGGGCTTCACCTCGGCGAAGGTGGAGGCTCTGGAAGCCCGGCCCATACGTTGTTAAAGATGTTTCAACGTCGGCCACGGCACCCAGACCTGCCCGGACCGGACCGGCTTGTGTCTCCGCTGCGGTAAGAACGGACACAAGCAGCCAGACTGCACAGCCCGCGACCCCCACTGCGCCGTTTGCGCGGCGGGGGGCAAACGCGCTACCCACCCGACGTTGGCGAGGCACTGCCAGCCCCCATACGTCAAGGGTCAATTCGTCCATCCGAGGGCGAATAAACGACCGGCGAGTGGAAGGGGGGTACCTATGGACACCTAAATGCCCAGTACACCCCTAACACTCTTCCAAGCCAACGTTAACCACTCCCCCGACGCCCAGGACCTGTGCCTGCAGGCGATGGCGGAGTGGCAAGCAAACTTGGCCGTAATAAGCGAACCTTATTACGGTCCAGCCAGGAACTGGGTGGGGGATCTCGATGATGTGGTAGCCGTGGTCGCCAGAGCCGGATCTGGCACACCGCTCACCAGTCTCGAAAGAGGAAAGGGCTACGCGGTGGCGGAAAGCGGATGTTACGTCATCATAGGCGTGTACCTCACGCAGAGCCGCCCCCTGGCGGAGTACGAGCTCGCCTTGGACTCCAATAGGGCAGCCGTCGGCAGACTAGCGCCGAAGACGATATTCGTCCTAGGCGACTTCAATGCCAAGCACCAATCCTGGGGGAACGCGATTACCGATGTTAGGGGACGGGCGGTTGAAGACTGGGCGCTTCAATCCAACCTGTCCATCCTGAACCAGGGGTCGGTCCAGACCTGCGTACGTGCGCGAGGTGGATCGATCATCGACTTGTCATTCGCCACACATGCGGCCGCCCGCAGAGTGGTAGGATGGAGAGTGCTAGAAGAGGTGGAGACTCTGTCTGATCACTTGTACATCAGATTCGAGCTCTCCCCCTCGCCTAGCGCTAACCCTGTTCAGGGCCCCTCCCGGCTCCCGTGCTGGGCTCTTACCAAGCTCGACGCGGAGCAGGCCGAGGAGAGGGCTATCATCGAATGCTAGACCTATCCAGCTGACCTGGGGAATCTGGAGGCGCAGGCTGAGCACATGCGCAAATCCCTCAAAAGGATTTGCGACGCTGCTATGCCTCGAGCCAAACGACCGCCGCCGCGTACATCGGTCCACCGGTGGACTGAGGAGCTGGCTGAACTGCGGAGGGCAGTCCGCAGAATCAGCCACAGGCTCAAACGCAGCAGAGCGCGTCGTCCTCCAGACTATGTTGAGGAGAATGGACTCGTGGGGGAGTTCAGAGAGGCCGGAAAGGCCCTTTCAATCGCAATTCTGCGAGCGAAAGCCCGGGCTCGGGAGGAGCTCCTCGAGACACTGGACCGGGACCCTTGGCGGCGTCCGTACCGTGCGGCCCGCAACACGTTGCGGCCTTGCACCTCCACGGTTACGGAAACGCTCGAACCCGAGGTCCTCCGGTCGGTTATCGATGGGCTCTTCCCGGATCCGGGGATCTTCACTCCCACCGATATGGGTCCAATCATTCCCGACACTTAGGAGGTGGAGCCTCACTCCATCACCGAGGAAGAGTTAGACGTCGCCCTGGACCAGCTCCGGGGCAGGAAGACGGCTTCGGGACCCGACGGGGTTCCGGGTCGGCTCCTCTTCCTGGCCGCCAAACACCTACGCGGCCAGCTGCGGGAACTGTTCGATGCCTGTATCCGCGCAGGTCAGTTCCCCTCGCAATGGAAGGAGGGCCGACTATGCCTGATTCCCAAGGGAGGCCGCCCTCCCAACGATCCGTCCGCCTACAGGCCCATAGTGTTGCTTAACGAGGTCGCCAAGGTCTTCGAGAAGATCTTAGCGGAACACCTCGTTAAGCATCTCGATACTGTGGAGCCGGGTCTAGCACAGACGCAGTTCAAGTTTCGGCGGAGGCGCTCCACATTGGACGCCTTCGAGACACTGCGATCTGTAACGGACGACGCAGTCGAAGCAAAGGATACTGTCCTGGCGGTTTCGCTAGACATAGCGAACGCCTTTAACAGCCTCCCTCACGAGACGATCAGGGAGGGGCTTCGTGCACACGGAGTTCCCCCGTACCTCACGAGACTGTTGGGCGCGTACCTCCAGGACAGGTATATCCTTTGGGGGGTGGCGAGTCCGGGAATCGCGCGATAGGTCGGCGACGCGTCGCGTGCGGCGTCCCACAGGGATCGGTCCTCGGGCCGGTTCTTTGGAACGTCGGTTATGACTGGATCCTTCGGGTTCCGGTCCTGGAATAGGGCTAATCTGCTTTGCGGATAACACCCTACTCGCGGCACGCGCTGCGTCATTTGCGGAATCCGTGGACCTCGCCAACGCCGGGTTGGCGATCGTGGTCCGAAGAATAGGTAGGCTGGGCTTGAAGGTCTCCCCCGCGAAAACGGAGGCCATCATCTTCCATAGGCGGTTTCGTAACCCCCCCGCGGACTTGTCCGTTACAGTCCGAGGGGTGGACATTCGTGTAGGCCCCCAAATGAAATATCTGGGGCTAATTCTCGATGGGAAATGGCTGTTTAAAGCGCACTTTGAGCAGCTAGTTCCCAAGCTCGTGAGGTCTGCAGGCGCCCTCTCTCGGCTTCTTCCCAACGTGGGGGGACCAGGGAAGACGACTAGGAAACTCTACATGGGCATCCTTAGGAGTATGGCCCTGTACGGTGCACCCGTATGGTCCACTGCACTTCACCGCCACAATAGGACCTTGTTGTGCCGCGCACAGCGGGTCATGGCGGTGAGGACCATCCGAGGATATCGTACAGTGTCGTGGACGGCGTCGACACTCTTGGCAGGCGATCCGCCCTGGCCTCTCCAGACGGACGTGATAGCCAAAGTTCGGCGCTCCCGACAGGATGCCCTCGCCCGTGGCCTGGTCTATGGCCAGGCCGAGCTCCAGGTGATCAGGACGCGGGAAACCGCGGCCATGATCCAATCTTGGTCAGTAGAGTTGGAAAACCCGGTTGCTGGCATTGACACGGTGGAAGCGGTTCGACCGCAGCTGTTGCGATGGCTCTCGCGGAAACGCGGGACCCTGACCTTCAGAATGACACAGATACTTACCGGGCATGGTGGCTTCGATAAGTATCTGTGTCAGATTGCGGGCTGCTTGCCTTCACCCCAATGCCGCCAGTGTGGCGCACTAGACACGGCGTTACACACGCTAGTCGAGTGCGCAGCATGGGCACCTCAGAGGTTTGAACTCGAGACATTTGTAGGACCGATCGAATCGCTGGGCGATCTGGTACAAGCCATGCTGCACAGCGACGATTGGTGGGTGGGCGCGGCCAATTTCTGCGAGACTGTAATGTCTCAAAAGGAGGCCGCGGAACGAGACAGGGAGAGAGATGGAAGTGCGCATGCATCTCGCGGGCCCCGACGTTTGTCGGGAGGCCGGAGGCGCAGGTATGCGCATGATCTCCCCCCCCCTGAAATACCGCTGCAGGGGCCCTCTAGCAAATTTTTATAGCAATGGGATCACGTCCCTACCTACAAGATGGCAAAAAGTTATCCAACAAAATGGCACCTATATACTTTAGTCAAATGTAAATAAACTTTATAAAAAAACCTTTTGAATTATTATATAAAATGCGAAGAAACTTTTTCCCCAACCCAATATATTAGCAATGATAGTTTATCTTACATACATTAAAGTTTAAGTACATATGACCAATACGGGTACACTCATTTTTCAATTCATAGCGTCTCGTGGAATATTGTATTTAATATACATAATTTCTGCATATATATATAATTTATGTGTTTATTATTAAAAAGTAAGTAGTTCGTACTATATGTTACGTATACCACCATCGACATTATCATCTCAATTCATACCTGGGGTTGTCTGGAAGAGATCGCTTTTTAGCGATAAGGCCGCCCTTTGTACATAACTAGATTTTAGTCTTTAAGTTCATTTTTGTATCAGTTTATAATAAAGTGTTATCTATCTATCTTAACCAATACGGGCACATATTTTATCAATTGGGCGGAATATACGTACCTGCCTCCTCGGGGGTACACGCATCTCTTTCTCTCTCTCTTTTAGCACGGAAAATTCTCAACCCTGGCGCAATGCGTACCTGCCCCGGCAGAGCGGCAGCATGTTGGTATATATGTTGGTATATATATATATATATTATAGCAGCTTTGGTGTTACAAATGTCCATAGGCGAAAACGTATGTAAACATATACACTAACGTGGCTACGGCTAACGGCGTTATTTTTTATCGCTTTAAACAAGACGTATTCTGTCGCAGCTGAAACCTTTAAGACTAACGCAGATAAGGTCCCAGCATTAAAGTAATAATCACCTTAATATTTTAGTTCTGGTTTCTTAGTATAAAAGCGCGTGAGCAAATCCGTTTTGTATACTAGTATATTTGCTGGTGATATGTTGACATTATCTGGATATGAGATAAGACTAAGCACTAAGTACCATATACTTGGGTAGGAAATTACATAGAAATCTATATAAACAACAAGATTACTGTATATTAGGTTAGTCGACGCAATGAGGGTCATAGGCTTGTTAAGGTCAGTTATGAATATATTCATATTTTTTAAATGAATTAAATTACCTTTTTTTTACAAGGGGAAATCCGTTTGCGGACCCCCCGCCGGGGAGACTTCGGCGGGGGAGTGTGGGACTCGCCGGCTAGAGAAGCCGGAATACCCACTAAAACCCCTTGGTGGCACCTGACGCCATGTGCCGGGGTCACGGGATGTGCGTGAGCTATTCTTCCGCGATCCCAGCTGGCGTGGGCCCGCCCTTTTTCGGGCAGGCCTCTCCGTCCTCAAGATTGAGAGCGGCTACTCGGTGGCTTTAGATGCGGACGACGGCCTTAAAGCCTCCCCTGACCGTCACCCACGCCGCGTGCTCATGGCGGCTGGCGGTCTTGATTCCTCCGGCACTGCGACCGGTTATTTCGGCAGGAGAGGAGCACGGCTGCTCGATCTCTCTCCAGCTCCGCCGCCTCCTTTGCGGACATGACGGCCTCGCAAAAGGAGGAGACGGCGTCCCATTTTGGGTGGCCCTCGACCATGGCCTGGACCACGGCCGGGAGTGACAGGTTATCTCCGATGGTGGCGCCGAGGACACGACGCTCCTCGTCCCAGGCTGGACACTCCTGTAGAGTGTGCAGCGCCGTGTCCTCGATGCTGGCACTGCAGTGATGGCACCCTGACGATGTTTCACGTCCTACTCATAAGCGCGTGGCACATGGGAGGAGGGTGGTTTTAGTGGAGTAATGATTAGTCGAGTCTCCACACAAGCCGGTTGATTAGTGTTTGGATTGCCTCAGTGGAACGCCTCCATGATCAACAACGGTCTAATCCCTAGCAAAGGACCCGGTATGTGCGATATGAATTTCCCCCTTTAAAAAAAAAAAAAAAAAGGATTCGAACGGTGAAAGAATTTTAGAAATTGGTCCAGTAATTTTGATTTTATTCGTTACAACTATACAAAAGTACAAATCTTTCCTCTTCATAGTATTACTAGCTGATACCAGCTGGCTTCGCGTGCCGTAAAATCCTTTTTTAGATGACCTCTATTTGGCGAAAGGAAGGTTCATGTCAAATTTCAAGTCTAGGTATAGGTTCCTGAGATATCGCGATGAGTCACTATATATGTGGATTTCAATTATATATGTATAGATTAGTATAGATTTATTTACCGAGTTTCCACTTATAAATTATATTTGTAAAGATAAAGTGGATTGGAATTAACAGAATACCGAAATTAGGCAAAACTGCGATTGAGACGATAGTGTCCGGCGATTTTGACGACATAGTGATAGCAGAATTGACCCCTGGTGTGTAGATATCTCGTAGTTATATTTTACTTATAATAATAAACAACATCAGCCCATAAATGTCCCACTGCTGGGCTCGAGCCTCCCATTATTAAGAATTTATTCAAAACCATTAACATAGTGTACAGAAACAATTTGGTATCGCAAACAACTGCTGTAGTACCTATAATACTGTGTTGCACTTCCAGACAACTCGTTTGTTATACAATTAAAAAAAGAAAATTATTTTAAAGTTTATACATTTGGAAATCTATACATGTAATAAAACTGTAGAGCTCGAATTTCTGTACAATGAAGAAGTGAAATAGAACTAGTTTCGATTTTTTTAATTTTATGTTTCTCTGTTTGTCTGTCTGTTTGTACCGGCTAATCTCCGAAACGACTGGACTGATTTAAATGAAATTTTGTATGATGGTAACTGTATTATAAAATATTAATCGGAATGTTTACAAAATAAATATGCTTTCCTGAACTGCAATTCAAACACACAACAGTATTTCATTTTTCTACCTGAAGACCTCCACACATCTATGTCATTTTATTTATCGTTTTGTTTCTGACTGGGAAATGAACGAGCCCTCGCAAAGCTGATGTCGCTGACGTTTACAATTGGTCTAGCACCACCACGGCTTTTCTTTATTTCTTTTTATCGTAATCTTAGATTTATTTTTCATTCAGTATCTTGGTTGTAAGCTGCTTTGCTGCGTCTGTAAAGCAGCAGAGGAAGTTCCCTGATGACTTCATCTTTGGTACTGCAACTGCTTCATACCAAATCGAAGGTGCTTGGGATGAAGATGGTAAGTTGATATATGTTACTCGAACTCATGCCATGAACGTAGTTGAGCAGGATTTACTTTATGTTAATTTGTACTACCACATTGCGATAGTGTGCGTGTCTTCAGGATTAAATTATTTACCCGGGGATAAAATTGTGCGGAGCACCTGGGCGTAGCCACATAAGGGGCGCAGACGGATTTGACTTCACTAAAAAAAGGTTGTTAAATAACACCACGATTGTTCAATATCTGACATAACGAATATATTATAAGAGTTCCCCAAATAGCTAGGGATCCAAAAATGAAAAATAAACAATAAATGCTATTTGTTATTGTTGGTTGGCAAACTTATTTTCGCACCTCGGCGCCCAAATCGGCTTAAGACGGCCCTGCGTGTCTTTTTTTAATAAGGGGAAGTCCGATACAGGGCTATCCACCGCGAAGAAAGCGCGGTGCCGGCCTGTGGCATTCACCATGTTGGAATGGAAATAGCACCTCCGAAACCCTCCTTTCTTCCTGCGCCTTATGCCAGAGCTACGAGAAAGCGAAAGTAACACCAATTCCGGGAATCCTGGCAAGCGGAAGTCACAGGCCTCGTCCATTGCCGGGGGAAACCAACCCCCGTATCTTCGTATCTTCAGACTCTCTTTGCGTGGGCGGCTTGTAAGTTTCAACTGAAAATTAATTTTGAATGTATTAATGTAAAAAGTTAGAAGGAATCTTTCACATAAGTATAGTTCAACTCGCACAACGTCTATTATAGTAGGATGTCTGGGATTATGATTAATACATTATATTTATTATCAGGCAAGGGTGAAAACATCTGGGACTACATGACCCACAACAACCCAACAGTAATTAAAGACTTAAGCAACGGCGACATCGCAGCTGATACCTACCACAACTACAAACGTGATGTCGAAATGATGAGAGAACTCGGCTTGGACGCCTATAGATTCTCATTATCCTGGGCTAGGATCCTTCCCACAGGCTTCTCCAATAATATAAATCAGGCCGGAATCGATTTCTACAACAATTACATCAACGAGATGTTAAAATACAACATTCAGCCTATGATAACGTTGTATCACTGGGACTTGCCTCAAAAGTTGCAGGAATTGGGTGGATTCTCAAGTCCCTTAATATCCGATTGGTTTGAAGATTACGCTAGAGTAGTCTATGAAAGTTTTGGTGATAGGGTTAAATACTGGATCACCTTCAATGAACCACGTGAAGTGTGCTATCAAGGTTATGGGTGGACCACCATGGCTCCGATGCTGAATGCTACGGGAGTAGGAACTTACATCTGCGCGAAGCACCTTGTCCTGTGTCATGCTAAAGCGTATCATCTGTATAACAATGAATTTAGATCGAAGCAGAATGGTGTAGTTGGTATCACATACAGTGTTAATGACTTTAAACCTTTAACCGATTCTGATGAAGATAAAGCTGCTAATATTTTAAGGAGACAGGGTGAAGTAAGTGTTTTATAGAAAATTTTCGGCTGCCTTAATAGTTCTATTTCAAATTTCTAATATTCATAACATACTGCTGGTAGGGATTTTGTTACTCGCTTATAATTTAAAATTGTAAATGAGGCCGTGGAGAATTAGACGTCAACAGGTAGTCAAGAAAGTGGACTTTTAAGTACTCATGAATGTAAATAGTTTACAGAGCAATTTCTTCTTACACCGGATACAATATATAAGTTTTAAACACTTTACCAGCAAAGAAAAATTTGCCAAAATAAAGGCGCTTTCTGATTTGTCGGTGCAACAGCGGTATGGTGTCTGGAAACTCTACACTGAAATGTTATGGTATTGCCTGCAGCTACGCTGACCGAGACCCACTGACATATCAAAAAGCGGCCTAATTCTTGCAAAGTTTTAGCCATAACTGAACACAAATCGATCGCTACAAAGAGACTTCAGTAATAATTTTATTTTACAGTATGGAATATATACAGAACCCATATTCGGACCTGATGGAGGTTTCCCTAAGGAGTTAGCAAAAAGAGTTGCAGAAAAAAGTGCTCAACAAGGTTACTCCACATCTCGTATGCCAGAGTTCACTGACGAAGAAAGGAAACTAGCGAAGGGGGCATCAGACTTCATGGGCATTAATCACTATACTGGATATTTGACATCAACTGCCTATGATAATTCTTATCCTGTGCCGTCATTTTATGATGACTTGAGTATCGGCGATCATAGGCTGTCAGATTGGCCAGTTGCTGCTTCATCTTGGCTATATGTAAGTTCTCGATATTTAGACATATGATTCGTAATGTTTAGACACCAACTAGGGGCCTTTTTTTGTACCGGGGAAATCCGTTTGAGGACCGTGAGCCGCGCAAGGGGGAAAGGTCGCGGCCCATGTGTGGGATTTGCCAGGTCGGGGTGGCACTAGTACCTCACGTGTGAGATGTTATTGCCACACCGCGGTTAGGGATACCCACTAAAACCCCTGTCCGATCCTCGAGCGTCTTCACCCGGGCTGTAGGCTCCCTCGCGCTTTCACTACCAGCCCGGACGGACGACGACCGGCCCCTTTTCGGGCTGGCCTCATCATATGTTAGCCAGAGATCTGGGTCTCTCCGGCTCCTCGACCTCACCGTGAGAGGGGGCGCGCGGATCGGGGCGCATCCCTCCTCTCCGGCCTTTATATGCGGGCGGGTCCGGTTTCCCCGTCAGTGGGTGACTGACGGGGAAACCGGACCCGCCAAGGCACCAACTAGGGACCAATGCAAGGTAGTTTAACTCCACTGATGGACTATAAGTGATAGTGCAAATACGTTGTCAACTTTTAAGGTGTTTAGGGATAAGCAAGATGAAAGAAGTACTGACAATATTTGGAATATAGGATTACAAAAGTGAAAATAACTCTGTACCTTGGTTTCTAAGGCCATGAGTTTCTACAAAAAGCTATCATATCAAAATGGCTCATCTACTCTTCGGGTGATCAGAAGGCTGGTGTCTGCCTCGGATAACGTATCAGATATATCGATATGCTAAGTATAATGTCTTCCCATACACTTTCATTCTATTCGTTTAGCACTAATGCCACTTGTCTAGGGGATCTAGCACGGCAATCCAGCGAGGTAACGTAGTCAGCCTTCTAGCCATCTTATCCATAGATGACGATGACTTAGGCTCAGTATTCGACTTTTAGGGATTATAAGTAGATTACATATAACCATGGAAAAAGAGGTATTCTTCGTTCATGCTGTAAGTTTCTTTATTGTATGAATATGTTCATTAATAATTATTTCTTTAAATTACGGCTCCAACGCTATGAATATATTAATTTAATAAATACAGTAATGTCACACAATTCTAACTAGTGGTCGCCTAGTGGTCGAAAATCGACCATAATTAATTTAAATTCTAAGTTTGAACATTATTAAGGATTTGTTGTCAAAGACTATATTTCTATATAATCACAAATATCGCCAAGACTATACGGTTAATTTCACTTTAACAATAAACAAAAGAGTATAATATATGCGCGTATGTGTCAAATACATGGTAATGGTGTAATGTTTTTTTTATTGATTTTATGTATTTTTTGTGCATAATTAAAAAAAATATTAGCATTCTGCACTTCTCTCTATTCAAACTATAAGTGTGCGAAATTTCATACTCCTCCGTCCGCGCAATTTTCGTAAAAAGGGGTACAAAGTTTTTGCTTCACGTATCAATATAATGATATTCTATATAGGTAAAAAAAATAACTTATGATTTATTCAATTAAAATATGACTCCAAAACTGAAGTATCAAATCAGCCTTATTCAAATCCTTGGAATAAGGCAGAAGTTGTTTTCTGACGCCCTCATCTTTCTACAATTATACTTAAACCTAATTGCTTTTAATTCCAGTTAGCACCAGACAGTCTTTTCAACACCTTAGCCGCCCTTGAAGAACTGTACCCTGGAACAGAATACTACATCACCGAAAACGGCTGGTCTGTTAGTCCTGACAGCAGCCTTGAAGACGATGACAGGATTAGATATTACAGAGCTGCGTGGGAGAATCTTTTAGATGCTATAGATGCCGGTTTCAACCTCAAAGGCTACATGGCATGGAGTCTGATGGATAATTTTGAATGGATGCAAGGATATACGTAAGTTATTTTTAGTTTTTTAGGGTTGAGTAATAATATATTTAAAATCGAAATGTGTGCTGGGACACATAGTAGAAGTGAAACTTCAACGGACAAGTGGAAAAACGAATCGCAACGGACAAGTGGAAAACGGACAATTCAATAAAATTTTGTTTAAAAAATATTTAAAAAAATATATATTAAGAAAAAACATTAAAAAAACATTTAAACAAAATTATGTTAACAATAAATATATATGTACCTACACACCGCGGAGAATACCTCCGCCGCTGCAGCCTCTCACCACGCTATATACCTTCTACGGTCTACCCCCTCTCCACGTGGCCGTAACGCTTTTTCGTGACAGAAAAAATCATAATACCTAGTCTATATAGAAGTTTCACTTCAATAATTTTAATATAGAAACGATAACATTTAAATTGTTTTTATTGCGAAGCTGGAAAAGAGGCAGGCGGCCTAGCTCATGGAAAGTGGTAACCGTCGCATAGAGACGTCTGAAACACCAATGGCGAAGCTAAAGCGTTACCAGCCTTTAGGATAGGTTAGAGGGGACGGGATAGGAGAGATGAAATGGAGATGGGATAGAGGAGGCATAACAGGGAGGGGGTGAGATAGGGGAAGGGGAAGTGGGCCATAGGATCTCTCACTCATCGTACTAAATACGATTAGCTCAAGGTTTGCCGTCTCATATTGATACTCTGTATTCGCTTGGTATCACACCGATCGTGCTGACTCCAAGAGCTATAATAAAAATAATGATTCCAGCATGGCTCTACCACGCTTAAAACCTAACCTTTCTTTTTAATATTGGTAGAAAAGTCAGATTTCCATTTATAAATTACATCACACGTTGAGGGGGGGGAGGGGGTCGTTATGATCGTGGAGAAGACTAATCGTGGCGTCACTAATGACGTCATCATTTTCGATCACACAGCGTTCGCAACGACCCATGTCGAGAGATGGGTCAAATGGTTGACCACAGAGCATTAATTCTCTTTATAGATTGACATTGAAAAAGGTGCCATTTTCAAATCATTCAAGAACATTTGCGTATTTTGCCGTTATAATGACATGAACGCTCCATAATCCGTTCCACTTGAGTTTATGATTGTAACGCCCGCAAGCAAGTGGAACGGGAAAAATCGCAATAGTGAACGTGGTCGTTGTGAGTCTCTTGTGGAACGTAGCCGAAGTGTGATATTGTCTGACAAGAGGTGGGAGGGGTCCTAAATTTCGTGACATCACATTTCAAAATCTAACATATTTAAAAACTTCAAAATATTTCCAATTCTCTATGGGCGTAGTGTTTAAATGATTGAAAAATAATTTTAATAGAAATAAAAGTAATTACAGAAATGCTATTTTAATTTAATAATTTCTTGATCTAAAATTGCAAAATATGTGATGTCATACTTGAGAGAGAGGAGTCTCACGAATGTGAGCAGTTGCGACAAGGACTGGGAAGGAGTTAAAAATCATGAAATTCGTGTGACATAATTTGTGGATGGCCTGTTTGGTGTCCTACATCATCAGACATTAAGTGTCTACTTGATGTCAGATTTTAATCAGTAGTTAAGTCAAATGAATGATTGGAAACATATATGAAAAGGGTCATGAATTGAATTTAAAAAATGAATTGTTTTTTCAGCGAGCGCTTCGGCTTGTACCATGTGGATTTTGAGGACCCAGCACGCACTCGGACCCCAAGGAAATCAGCTTTCGTTTACAAAGAGCTGCTGAGGACGAGAGTGATCGACTATGACTTCGAGCCTGAGAGCATGGTTATGACAATCGACAATGGCCATTAAAAATGTATGAAATAATGTTACCAATTAAAACTCAATAATTGAAATAAATAGCTGAAATTAAATATATAATAATATTTTCTTAATTTTTTTCTTCCATCACATGAAAGAGGTCCGTTACTAAAACTTAAAGCTATAATATCGCCAATGCCTATCGTTTTGCCTAAAAAGTTAGATTATAATTGTACCTAGATTGATAACACTTTATTGTTCTTCGAAACAAATAGATAGCAGTTAATAGAACTACATAATAAGACTTATCGCTTAGAGCATAGCTTCCAGGCAACATAAATAAGGCGATGTACTTAGGTGATGCATTACACTTCTCTCTCTGGTCTTTCACCATATCCCAATTATTTGGGGTCGGCACAATAGGTCTTTTCCTTCCACACTCCTCTATTCTGACATACATCTTTTGTTACACCATATCATCTTTCACAAAATCAATCCACCTTTTTTTTGATCTACCTTTACATTTGTACCCATCCATCTTGTAGTTTAACAATCTTTCTGTCACGTGACTTTCATCCCTCCTTATTATATACCTATACCTATACCAACTTAATCTTCTTCCTCTCAATTTTGCATTACACTTATGGTAGGTAAAAGCATGATACAGGCCGCCTCACGCAACGAGAGTATGAAGATGCCGGGGAACAAAAAGAAGTTCCCCGGCAGTGGATGAGGCCGTTGGGTCATCGCCTGTCAAGGCTACCTGAGGGGCTAGACCATATATGAAGGTCAGAATGCCGCGGGGTATGCCTTTAGTAGGTATCCCTAACTGTGGTGTGGCAATAGCATCTTTAGTTCCGCCTAACGGTGCTAGTGCCACCCCGCCCTGGCGACTATTCATTCACTTGTCCTACCACCAAATAAATTTTGACATTACCTGGTATTATGGAGGGTACCTACGCACCTGGTTTGAAGCTTATGTCAAATTTTAACCGAAAACCAAATGAACGAGCGCCAGTCGATAACCCGCGGTCACAGGGTACATTAATATAATAGAAGACCGCGGTATACTGTTCTTTATTTATGTACTAGGTTCCGTTGGTAGATCTTGATTTTTTATTCTATGTAAACAATCTGTTTATCAGCGTTACCAAAAGTAGAAAAAACAGAGTTCATGCTTTCACAGACCTCCGACAAGTTGACAGAATAATAAATCAATTTTTAGCCAAATTATTATTCTGATTGTAAGGGAACTATGACTAGGTTTATTCACTAAAAAATTTTTATTAATTATAAGACTGGGTTATAAGACTTAGTAGTCATAATAGTAAGACCCCTTCCACACGATACGATTTGTTTGATAAACAGGTTTGCCAATTGAATTGGCTACAATCTGATTGTCCGTCCACACATACAAAAGAAGATCATGAATTTTTATTTCATTTTGTTGCCTCTGCTGAACGGACTTTTATCAAGCACGAAGGCATCGTGCTTGATAAAAGTCCGTTTATAGGCATAAACAAGAAGCAAAAATTTGGGTTGATTTTGTCTCTAAGTACAAATGTAGACGAGGGAAAAAATAGAAGGCTATTGGCAAAATAATTGCTGTTCAAGATTTAAAATCTTCTCCATTATTTACTGCTCGGTTCGAATGGATCGATCATCGTTGCTGTTAACCTCACCATCTAACTTGAAACCACAATTATAACACAACAAAATACACGACAACGCATTGAAATACACCCGCTCTGCACGCCGTTGTCTTTATATATTCAATGTACTCTTTGGCCGTCGTGTTCAAAGAGAATTTAACACTATGTTATGGTTGTGCTAATGACTATGTCAAAAAATTGGTCTGAATCTTTGTCCATACAGCCAATAATAATTTCAATGTATAATAAGTCGCATTTTGCCCAGCTGAATTGTAGGTCTTCAACTGACGACATTCAACGGAGTTCTTGTGAAAACTCGAAAAGCCCCTTGACTATACAGTTCTCACAAAAGGACATATAATTGCTACTCAGAAACTATCAATATTCTATAACTATTATTCATTTTAGAGTAATTTTACACATTTTTAGAAAATAAAACTGGATAGTACTACGTCTCCTTTTTGTTCGCGCCAAAAACTCCTATAACATAGGCTACGTTCCATTAGACACTCACAATGACCACGTTCACGACCGCGATTTTTCCCGTTCCACTTGCTTGCCGGCGTCGCAATCGTAAACTCAAGTGGAACGGTGCGACTCACCTCTTGACATGGGTCGTTGTGAGCGTTGCGTGAGAGAAAATCATGACTTCATGAGTGACGTTTTCGTCACGATCATAACAATCGAAGTCGTCTAGTGGAACGGCAGACGGAGCATTTTGGGCGTTTTGAGATACTAGAGGAAAGCGCTCATTATAGATATCTGAAAAAATATATAATATTTTCGTCAGTCTACCTTTTTCGCTAAATCTAGTGATAAAGTAATATCAAATTCCATAGTATTTCTTTTTTGTGACAAAATTTTTTTAGGTTTTCTTAGTCAAATAGTAAAAAACGCGGAAAATTTTACTTCAAATGGTTGCCACTGCGGCACTCTTAATTGTACGGTTTTCATAGTACCTTTAATGACTAATTTGTTATACAATCCGTTCGCAATACTATATTTACATTTTGACTTTATAATTTATTTCTCCCCACTGTTTTCAATATTCAATTGTATGTAAGCCTTTTACAAATGTTCAAAAATGTACAACGATTTAAATATCTGTTCGGTCATTTAATCATGATTATGACACGCAGCCGGTATTGAAGTGACATCTAGTGACTTTTGATTTCACTGTTTACTTACTAACAGGGCGTTCCACTGGTAGCTTACAACGCTCAAAATGCTTAGTTAGCCGTTCCACAAGGTGACCGCGGTCGTTGTGGTCGTGGCGAAATAACGTCATCATTTTCGATCACACAACGCTCACAACGAACCATGTCAATAGGTGGTCGAATAGCCGTTCCACTGGGGTTTACCATTGTAACGCCGGCAAGCAAGTAGAACGGGATAAATCGCGGTCGTGAACGTGGTCGTTGTGAGTCCCTGATGGAACGTAGCCTAAAACTACGCTCCACATGAGACTCACAACGACCACGTTCACGATTGCGAATTTCCCGTTCCATTTACGCCGTACGTAACACGCCTACTTCAACCCGCCTCTTAATATGGGTCGTTGTGAGCGCAGTGTGATTGAAAATAATTACGTCATTAGTAACGTTTTCGTCATGACCATAACGACCGTGGTTGCTATGTGGAATGACAGACGGAGCATTTTGGGCGTTGTGAGCTACTGGTGGAATGCGCCTTAAGTAGCGACTTCCAGGTCGTTCCATCAGTAGCTCACAACGCCCAAAATGCTCAGTTACCTGTTCCACAGGGCGACCGCGGTCGTTGTGGTCGTGGCGAAAACGTACCTAATGACGTCATCATTTTCAATCACACAACGACCCATGTCATAGGTGGGTCGAATAGCCGTTCCACTTGGGTTTACGATTGTAACGCCGGCAAGCAAGTGGAACGGGATAAATCGCGGTCGTGAAAGTGATCGTTGTGAGTCCATGGTGGAACGTAGCCGTAGCCTACCTAATACAGCAACGGCAGCTAGTCACATTCGCCAATTCGAGTTGGCAACACCGAGATAAATTGATCGAGGAAAAAATAAAACTATCAGGTGCTTCATTTGATGGCATAAAAGGAAAATGTTAATAAATAATTGGCCTTTATTAGTTAATTGGAAAGCGTAGTTAAACTAAATATATTTATTATAATTAATCTTTAATAGTTTCAATGTATTCAGCCAAAATGCATCGTCGTCGAGGTCCTAATTTTACTTATGTTAGCGGCTGTGTTAAGTATATGATATTCGTGCTTAATTTTATATTTTGGGTAAGTTTTTTCATGTTTTTACTTACTTATCTATAACAACGTTATTATAAGTATCTTTATTTGGTGTTTTAAGTTAAAATAGTATGATACAGTCGATTTTATCTCATTTATTAGGTCATTGTTATGGGTATGAATCACTTCATGTTCTGTTGTTATCCTATGTATTTGTATGCATGGGATATTTGCATAATAATTTACGCTCCGGGTGATTTGTAATTTTTAGAATTCCGTCACCTAAAGGTTAAAGAAACCCTATAGTCTCACTTTGTTTTTGTTTTCTGCCTGTGTGTGTTACAGTAACTACAGAGGCTGGGGATAAGAAATTTGGTACACACGTAGAATTCTCGCGTATGTATTTAGCCGATTGAAAGAGAAAATTGAAGTTTAAAAGTGAAGCTGTATCATCAACGGAAGTTCCTCACAGAAACTATTTATTAAGAATTATAACAAATTGTGATTTGAATTTAGGAATGTACTTAAGACTTATTCATGATCACTAAAACAGGGTGTTTTAGTGGTTATAAATAAGCAAGAAACAGAAGAAAATTAGTAGGAACAGAAAGCATACCTCGAGGAGGTCAAGGACAGCAGAATTCAATTTGGCTGAAAAAGCATTACTAGGTATTCTGATTTGCTTGGAACATCTTGATTTGCACCTGATTGGGACACTAAATGTCCTGATAAATCAATAAATTTATTAAAAAGCATTATTAGAAAACAGGGAAGCGTACAAATCTTACCATAAATTCTAATATTTTTACATATAAGAGAATGTGCATTAAAATAACATCTAATTATCTAACTTTTAAAATATTGTGATAGAAATATTTTTTATTACTTTTCAAACAATGATTAATGTGCTATTTGACTCCTTTTACTTTAAAATGTCATAAGTAGGCACATCAATAAAATCTCAGAGGCTGTGACTTTCTGTGAGTTTATAAAAGTATTTCAGTTGATTTGTCTGTCCGTATCCCTATTAAGAATATTATTGTTAGAAAATCAGTCTATTTCTTAAAGAACCATTAAAACATAGTTCTATGTTTTCTTTTTTGGAAATAGGTCCGTGTGTTTAGTCAAGGACCATTATTGCCAATGTCACGTGTAGAAATGACTATGTGGGACAGGTTACATGTTAATTTTTTTTTTTATTATCTAGTCCACATAAATAAAATACCTCAACCTGGAAAGACATAAAAATAACAAAAAATACAAGACAAATAAAAATATAGGACGTCACAATTTAATATTATACATGTATATATCATATATGTACATAAATATATTACAATATATTCTAAAATTATTTTAAAAATTAAACTAAACTATAAAAAAGAAACCTAAAATTAAATACTACAACTAAATTAAAAATAGAGGGTATAATTGTAGATAAAATATTGGTCCCAAACTACTGTCATTTACCGGGAATGTACCCAAAAGGCTGGCGGCATTAACATGTTAAAATATATTTAAATAAAGTATATTTTACGCTTCAAAAAAGTCTTGAATATATTTTGGGACAGAAATGACCATAGGATTATGACTATTTACAAGTAGGAATTTTATGTTTATGGGCCTTCAGAAATTTTTTTGGGAGGATTTCATACAGAGACTGAGAATATAATAGGCAATTTAAAAAATATAATCTGGCGATCCCTCAGTGCCACAGTCACAAATAGTTCTAATTAATTGTACAATATTTTTTGTATTTTTTTTTTAAGTTATTTGGAGGTCTCCTAATTGGTGTGGGATTGTACGCATTCATAGACAAATGGCAAGCCACTGGACTAATTAAGGTAAATTAAAATGTGATTTATATTATTCATGTAATTGATTTTCCTGTTTGCTATATTAATTTGGATATAATAGTGATTTCCTGTTGGAAAGAATGTGATGGTTTTCCTGGAAGGTTATTTTAATATTATGTAGCTGAGGGTGTTAGTGGCTAAAGTAAATTTTCATTTTTTTTATCTGATACTAGATGACCCGGCGAACTTCGTACCGCCATATTTTCTGAATTCCTAAGACTTTGTTTCATGACACAAAAACAAAATCACCAAAATCGGTCCAGGTGATTAGGAGGAATCTAGAAGCCGATCTCAGCGCCACCTACCGGTTCTAATTGTGAATCTAAACCATCCGGGAACCCACTCAAACACACAAAAACAAAATCACCAAAATCAGTCCAGGTGATTGATTCAGTGAGGAATCTAAACCATCCGGGAACCCACTCAAACACACAAAAACAAAATCACCAAAATTGGTCCAGGTGATTAGGAGGATTCTAGAATCCGATCTCAGTGCCACCTACGGGTTCTAATTGTAAATCTAAATCATCCAGGAACCCACTCAAACACACAAAACAAATTTCATCAAAATCGGTTAAGTCGGGATAACAAGGATCCTATGTTCGTCTCCTGGTTCTAAGCTACCTCCCCACCAAATTTCAACCAAATCGGTACAGCCGTTCTTGAGTTATAAATGGTGTAACTAACACGACTTTCTTTTATATATATAAGATTGACTGAAAGAGAACACTTGAAACAATATAATCATTGTGGTTATTATGAGTTTTTTTACTACTCAATTGTGTTCAAGTTAGCAAAATTTTGTATGGCATGATATAGGTTTCCCTTCACGTGACATAAGATGGCACTAAGCATTCTCATAGAAAATTTGGTTAATTAACATATGATTGAGCAGTAAAAAACTCAGCCTCATAACTAATATTATAAATGTGAATCTGAGTATGTTTGTGACGTTTTCACACCTTAAGTGTGCAACAGACCATCACGAAATTTCACATACACATTGTCAGGGGTTTAAAATAGTCATCATCATCATCATCCGAGCGTTAAATCCCGGTTGCGTTCGGAGCGTTCACTCCGACGCCCAGGGTCCGCTTTCCTACATTTTCTACTCCACATCGCGCGGTCTTCAGCAGCCCTCGTTTTGAGACCATTGGTACACATGTCATTCCAAACAATGTCAAGCCAGCATTTCTTAGGCCTTCCCTTCGCCCGGGACCTGGCGGAGGCGGCATGGCTAAACATTTTTGTTCCCCACACAATTAGCAGCTCTCCGTTAAACGTAACATGAAGACTGCCGCGGATGCCGGAATTCCTGATACGCGTCACTCTACACATCCATCGCAGCATATTCACCTCCGTGACATGCAGTTCTTGCTTGTGTCACTCAAGTACAGGTCACGCTTCACTGCCATACAAAAGGACAAGTCTAATGATGGATTTATAGACCTGTCCTTTTAATTTAACCGGCATTTTGGGGTCACAAACGACACCTGTCACCTCACGCCACTTGGCACAAGCTGCTATAATATGGGCCTTGACGTCGTGGTCGATATCCCCACCCCGGATTTAGTAACATTTGGTAACTTTTATCGAGAAAAATGTATTGTTCTCGAGCGAATATATCCGTAAAGAAGGTGGTCCACTCGCATTTTATTGGCGCCATCATTGCAATTCACAAGAAATACATTGTTATGGCAACGGTAATGACAGAGACAATTTTAACTTGTTGCTCTCATGTGCAGTTCTACTTTGGATAGGTGGCGTTATGGTGTATTTATGATTAGGTACTTTGAATTAAAAATTAAGGTTGACATGTCTAACTTCATGACATACATGAAGCCACAGATAAAATTGTATAACTTGTAAAAATATTATTCACAGGAACTTATGAATTTGATAAGGCTACCCATTGTTTTGTCTAGAAATATTATAATTGTATATGCTTGTGGTTTTCTGATAACCAATAAAGTGTTATCTGCTGTATCATATTACATACAGATTTATGTCTGTGCAATTAAGCATAATTAAGACTGATAATTTGAGGAACGTGCTTTAAATGTTAACACAGAAAATAATTATCGCCATCAGAGGCAAAGATAACACTGATAGTTTCATAATAGCTTACAAAATATATTCTTACAACCTAAGCGCCGACAAAGACAAATTCCACATACAGATTTGTAGAAGCACATTTATTACGCGTCGGCATTTGAACTAATTGTAATCTTTTTATGATCGACTTCATTTGTTCACTTATTTATTGACATTCATTTCTAGAGCCTATTGTTGTATTGTAATCATTAGCCAGGTGTTACGGATTTTAAAAGTACACGCTGATTCTATGAAATTCGGTCCACATGGACGGGCGGCACATTGCACTTGTGCAGGATAAAACGATGGCCTGATGGAGGGAGGAGGTCAGTTGGGCTACTACTACAATATGAGTGAGACGTGTGTACTACAATCGGGAATCTAATAGTGACGGACTTTGCACGTTTTGTTTAATTACGACCTTCTGCATTACGTTTGGACTTGTTGTGTTCGGTTATATTTGTACCTGTGTTATACGTGTTTGTATAGTTCTAATAAACTCTATAATAATTCATTTTAATTCGAGTCCCGTAATTCGTAGCAATACTTATATATTAGAACTGTGGACCGATTCTGCTATTACTGTCTCATCAAAATAGCTGGACACTACTCAATTGTAGGTTGGCCTAATTCGTGGTGTGCCCCACTCTATCTTTATAAATATCTACTAGGATATTCCCGCGACTTCGTCCACACTTGACTTGAAATTCCCTCGAGATTCGCGGCACATAAAATACCGCAGCATTTAATTAAGAATGTAAGCTATCATTTTAGTGAAAACTGTGTCGGAATAAGCTAATTTTTATGCACCCGAACAATTTGAAAGCGCTCCTGGGAAAATTACCGCTGGATTCCTAGGATATAAAGTAGCGCATATTTTAAGACTAGAAATTTGTTGTCGACCAGCTAAAACCGCATCGAAATCGGCCCAGTAGTTTTTACGTGAATCCCGAACAAACAGATAAGAAATCTCAAAAAATTGCGTCGTGTTCTCCGTCGTTTATATAGTTTTTTTAAATAGCTTTAATGTACAGACACGGTATGTTTAGAATTTTATAATATAGGTAAGAACTACAAAAAAATATTATATTTTATAATAATATAATAAAAAAATTGTAGCTTTTTAGTATTCATTTCGGCTATCGGCATTTTTGATAATGGTAATACCAATTTTTTCTACTATCCCGCTGCGACGATATCGAATAGATATTGTAGATTTAGTAGAATAAGAATATTTGACACTATCACAATGAAATTATACTTTAAATATCTTCACATTCCCAAGATATTGAAATAGCAGAATATGTGCATTGTTAGACATGAAGTCGTCTACAGTCCAAGCGGAAGAACAGTCTCAGCCAGTCTCAGCATAATATTGAGTTATTACCAGCAGGTAGGACAGCTCATGAAGAAGAACAAACGAAGTTTAATTTGTATGCATTTGATCAGGGGTGGCCAACTTGATTAGAACCAAGATCCCAGAGGACCTGCAATCCAAGTACAAAAATAACTACAAATCAAACAAATATAATCTGAAAATATTCTATATTGATTCCCAAAGCGGACCATTATGCTCACCTGTGCAGACCTGGGACTAAAACAGAACCATATTTTAGAATGATGATAACCCTGCTTTATTATCAAATCAGAACTAAACACTAGAATGATGATAAATAACCATTACTCGCCTCTGCTCCTATTTTTGATATAACAATATTGTGTACACAACTCCCTGCGGCACGAATAAACCCATGAGGTTTCTGTGCCACAGTTCAAATGTTTCTAATGTATATGAATGTAAGCATATTGGATAATACATTATATAAATAAAAAAATCTACTGTTTACTGACGAAACTCTGCGATCTACCAATGACATTTCTTTAAATTTAACGAAATAATATAGTTCAATATACAAATAAGTAGTATATTTTATTGATGATGCAAGATGAAGATGATGCGCGTAGCAGTTGGTGATTACGTTGCGCAGTCTGTTCTATGTATTTCTATTTCTATGTATTCATTTATATTTTTTGCCTTGCCACGATCGACTGGACTAATAGCCGCGATCGACCGTTTGGCCACCCCTGCACTAGATAAATACAGATTTTTAGATTTATACTTACTCGATACTATGTTGTATTGTGTTCTAAATATGTATGTCTTATCATTGTATTTACAGCTAGACACA
The DNA here is from genome assembly GCA_039645545.1 of Dendrolimus houi. Lineage (NCBI taxonomy): Eukaryota > Metazoa > Arthropoda > Insecta > Lepidoptera > Lasiocampidae > Dendrolimus > Dendrolimus houi. The sequence goes on from CM077139.1 coordinate 11,534,495, forward strand.
GTATATGATGTGATGTTAAATATCAGTCTTCTGATTGCGTTGCTTGGTGGTGTTGTTTCCATCGTCAGTTTTGCAGGGTGCATTGGGGCGCTGAGGGAAAACACATGTCTATTGAAATTTGTAAGTGTTTTTATACAATTATATATTTATTTAAATTTATGTAGTAGTATTTAGTATTGTGGTGTAGAATAACCATGGATAGAGATAAATCGAATAGGGATGAGTAGACATGTTACAATAAGTCCTAACATTATTTACGTATATATTTTTAAACTGAAAAGTTTCTACATCTTGAGTTCAACATCAGTAGCCGTGAGCTACTGAAACGTCGGAATAAAAATCATCTAAAATACCGCACTTAAGAGCGTTAAAACGTACGTTTATTAAGTCACTGTCTGATGAGTGGTCTCTGGGAAATCAAAGCAACCCTTGTTAAATAGCGCCGAGCGCCTACACTCTTCGAAAGGCAAAATTTTGATATGCGTGCCAGTAGTACAATTTCTACAGGCGCTTAAAATATTATTTCTAAAGCTATTCAAGCAATTAAAAAAACAATTACGAAAACAAAACTGACTTCAATCTGAAAAAAAATTCTACAAAGTGACGTCAGCTTCATAGAAAACAACGACAAAATTGCAAAATGCACCAACTTCAAGATGTTGTAGAAAATATTTACTTTTTGCTTTTTAGTTCACAATTTACAGTTTAGATTTTGTTAATTTTTTTTAAATATTAGGTCAGAAAAACTGCTTAGATAGTGCGTGCCACCAGTTCAGGATTCAAACCCTTGTCAGAATGAGACTTGGACGCGTTTGTCACTAAGCTTCTGTGATGCCTTTTACAGTATTCCCTGTGCCTGCTAATCCTCTTTCTCGTGGAAATGGGTGGTGCCGTCTGCGGATTCGTCTTCCCTCGTTCCCTGCATGGACTTCTGGAGCTAAGTTTCACAGAACGTGTTGTACACGCATACAGGGATGATCCAGATCTGCAGAATTTCATTGATTACGCACAGAGAGATGTAAGTAATCTTTATCTTTATACATGAAAATTAATGTCGTATAATATTACTAGGATATGACTTGATATTTCCGCGGGACTCCTGGGGCACAAAGTACGCAGCATTCAAAAAAGAATGTAAGATGTCGTTTTAATGAAAACTATGTCGGAATAAGCTAATTTTTATGCGCCCGAACCAATTCGAACCGCTCCTAGGCAAATTCAAGAAATCATATTTTAATTCCATTTTTTTTTCAATCTGGCCATTTTAAATAATTTCCAGAAAAACTCCCGCGGGATTCCCGAGATAAAAAGTAGCGCAGATTTTAAGTCTAGAAATTTTGCTGTCGACCAGTGAAAACCGCATCGAAATCGGCCCAGTAGTTTTTACGTGAATCCTGAACAAACAGACAAGGAATCTAAAAAAAATTGCATTGTGTTCTTCATCGTTTATATAGTCTATTCCAGTTGTTTTTTTTTAAATAGCATCAATGTACACGGCATGATTAGAATTTTAGAATATTTTAGATATGATGATAAATTGCAATGCAAGTTTGATTACCATAGACTTTGGCATGTCTAAGGCTAAGCGCAAATGGGCCAACCTCCGCGGCCAGTGGCCAGGAACAAGCAGTTCACTCGCTTTTTCATACATTTTTTAGGGATGCGCCGCACACGTGTGATGTGAACAAAAGTGGTTGTAAAATGAAAATGAATGTATTTATTTCTCAAATGGAGTCTTACACATGAGACATAGACAACACTTTATTGTTCACCAAAACAAAAATTACAGAAATGCACAACAAGACAATAGTTATTTGGTAAAACAAAAGGCGGCCTTATCGCTCAAAGCGATCTCTTCCAGACAACGTGACTCAAAGGAAATGCTTAAATTATCTATAATTATTATGCAACAAAGAAAAGGGATAAAAAACAAAAATGACATACATGGACAGCAGATTACAGTCTAAAGTATTGTAAACTAGCACATACATTATTGCGTAAGACTAACATAATGATTCCTAAGTGAATTTTTAAATATGGCAATAGATTAAACTTTTTATTACTTATTGAAAGTCATGACTCTACCACTGCTTCCAAAGCAATATCAATATCTTTATTTGCAATAATGTAGTTTATACAGGTGTTATACAATTGTAGGTGAGCAGTACATTCTACCACATAGTGGTGTACAAAGTGAATTAAAATTTAAGATATAATAAAATAAAAATTATAATTTACGTAAATATTCTTATTATCTATTCTAATTAGAATGTCAATTTTGGTATTATATAAGCAATTAATGTCAAGAAAAAAAAATAACAAATAGATCACTAAGATTTTCCATATAGATAATAACGACAAGCACTTTTTTTAAGAAATTCATCTACAGTATAGAAACACTCCTTAATCAGCCACTTTTTTAAGACTACAGTGAATTTTCTTGAGGGTACGTTTATAATATTAGTTGGCAAAGAGTTATAAATAAGAGGAACCATGTAAATACAGTTCCTTCTGAAGAGATCCAGAGAAGGCACAGGCACATCTTTAGTTTTACTTGCGTCACAAGTCTCGCGTTAACATTGTTAAATTCTTCAAACAAAGACCCATTGAATTGGATAAACTTAGCGATTTCAAGTATATAGATACTAGCCACAGTAAGGAGATTGTGAGATTTAAAAATCGGTTTGTACGATTCTGACCATTTCATTCCAAATATAGCACTAAGGCATTTCTTTTGGGCTATAAAAACTCTTGCAATATCAGGGGAATTTCCCCATATTATGATTCCGTAATGGATTAATGAGTAAACATGAGCGTGATAGACCATTAACACCGTTCGTAAGGATGTACATGTTCTAATTTTTTTAATAGCGAAAACAAAACTGTTTATTTTACTACAAATCATGTCAATATGTTGTTTCCATGATAAAAGAGCATTTCAATTTGGATTCCCAGGAATTTAGTACAATTAACCTGTTCTATGTTTATATTATTATGATTAATATTTAGATGATTTAATTGACTTCGTATTGTTCTAAATTGAATAATTTTTTTTTGGATAATTTAATAATTAGTTTATTAGAGTTGAGCCAATTAATAATATCAGATAAACATGTCATAACATCATTTTCGTAGTAATAGATAGTAGAACGTTTTATAACTATTGTTGTATCGTCTGCAAATAGAATACTGTTATGTTTTGTGGCGAGAGGCAGGTCGTTTACATATAACAGAAATAATAATGGGCCCAATATGCTTTCTTGAGGTACGCCACAGAGGGTAATTTTTTGTGTAGAATCGTAGTTTGTAATACAGTTTGAATCTTTATCAAGTTTAGTAACTAGTTATTTGTTGGCGATTACTCAAATAATTAGTCAATAAATTAAGAGCTGGACCTCTAACACCATATTTATCTAATTTTTGGAGCAGCATGATCAACAAAATCGAAGGCTTTACTGAGATCAAGAAATAGAGCACAGCAGGCAGTTTTATTGTTTAAATTATTTAGAATTAAATTTATAAGATGATAGGTTGCCAAAGAAGTAGATTTGAATTTCCGAAAACCGAACTGTTCTTTTGCTAGGATATTAAATTTGGTAAAAAATGAAATTAATCTATTATAAATAGCTTTTTCGAAGATCTTAGATAAAATCGGTATTAATACTATAGGTCTATAATTATCTTTATCCGTTTTTGATCCATTCTTGAAAAGAGGTTTTATAATTGAATTTTTCAGTCGATCAGGAAAAGAACCTTGTTCGAAAGTTAGGTTAATTATGTAAGCAAGAGGTTTCGCAATAATATTAGAAGTTACTTTGATAAGGTTTGTTGTAAGACAGTCGTAACCGGCCGAACGAGTGTTCTTCAAAGACATTATAATTTTGAAGATTTCTCCAGATGTAACTATAGTTCTAAATATAGACTGTGGCAATTAGATTTAATATTTAATATGGGATTATTGTTAGATTGATGAGAAATAGGACTAGCTCGTAAAACACTAGATTATTATATTTATATAATTATATAGATTATTATATATATTAGATTTATAAAGAAATCATTTAAAATATCGGCTAGGAGAGATCCTAAAGTGACATTCACACCATCATGAGATAGTTTATCAATAAAATTGCTAGATTTCTTTTTGCCAATTTCTTCATTCACAACATTCCAAGTTGCTTTGCATAGGTTTGTGGAGTTAGCAATAAAATAATCATTCCATAGTCTTTTGTTTATGTTGAAACATTTTTTAATATGCTTGAATATATTTGGAATGACTTTTTGTTATGCGAGGAGTTTTTATTCTTATAGTATTTGAATCCTAGTAATCTTTTATGATTGCTGCTAATTTTTAAACCTTTAGGATTTTTTTTAAATTTACTTGTAAACATAGTTTTTATTTTAATAGTAGGAAAGCAAAGTGAAAAAATAAGGTTATCAAATCGTGAAAAGCATCGAATTATTAGCCGAAGAAATGGAAAACACTTCTGAAAATCTTAAACTACCTATAGAGTTGACAAATTTGGTGACATTTTCCTTGAAGAAATCTTTGACGAATCGAAAAGAGTAGTGCGGAATATTCAGAAATTTTAAATTATCAAAAGTAGCTACCTGAGCAGTATTGTCGTCAGATAAACAAAAATGTTATATATATATATATATATATATATATATATATATATATATATATATATATATATAAATGTTTAGTTACTGTTAAAGGAGAAGAAGCGGCAGACTCCCCAGCAACATATCCTTTTCTTTATTTCATATCGGTTGGTTGGTGGTCCGTTTGTGCACAGCCTAAGTGCTTATTCTTTTTTATTGCCAAGCTAGCACACATGCAGACGGCCCATGTACTGGAGAGTGGTTACCGCCTCCTATATACATTTGCACCACCAAGTGCAAAGCCAATGCATTGTCAGCCTTTAGGATGGAATAGAGGAGATTTTTTAAATTTAATTGCGTAGATTCAGCAGACAGGCAGACGGCCCACCTGATCGAAAGCGGTTACCGTCGCCCATGGACATTTGTAACACCAAAGGTGCTACCAATAAGCCACTAATGCCGGAACAGAGCTCGAGGTTGTTATTGCGGCATACTCTAGACCAGGGATGGTAGCCATCCAGTCGGCCAAACGCAAGGAAATTGTATTCTTTCTCCGTTCCTGCATGGATAAAATAGGTGATGGAATACGGAGTCAGACAGGAGAAATGGGTTAAGGAGATGGGGCAGACGAGTGGGTTAGGGGGATGAGACGGAGTATGTCCATCGGTTCTCTTACTCATTGCAAGAAACACTCTTAACTCTTAGCTTAGCTAACCGTTTGACGCCGATATTCTGTGAGACCGTGGCATCACTCCGATGTAGACGGCCTTAAGAGCAGAAATGATAATAATCGACTACGTGAAGAATGTAATACATGAAGGTTACTTTTATTAATTTAGTCGTCCCAGCAGACATTGTCCTGCCCTGCAAAAATAAAAATACAGGTCCCGTTCCCAGCGCCACCTACCGGTTCCAATTGTGAATCTAAACCATCTGGAGACCCATTCAAACACACATAAAAAATACATTATATATTTCTATGATTCGTTTTGTTTTTATATAGAAGATCTTTTTGTTTTTTTAATTCCCAGTTCCACTGTTGCGGTTTAACCTCGGATGGTTACATGGACTGGTCAAAGAACGAGTACTTCAACTGCTCCTCGCCTTCTGTGGAGAAGTGCGGGGTTCCGTTCTCTTGCTGCATCAACGCCACTGACATATCCTCGGGGCTCGTCAATATAATGTGCGGTTATGGGGTGCAGAACTTTCCAGTGAGTTTTCCTTTAAATTTTTGTTGTCGGAGTACAGTAGACAGGATCCCACATGATGAAAAGTGGTTAACGTCGCCTACGGACATTTGCAAATCACTTGCAACTTGGTCACTGATGTCAGATCACAACTCAACGTTGTTCTTGTTAGTAAGTATATAAGCCGCGCGCAGGTTTGCCGATGTCTATTTACTATTATTGTATATACTTATGTAAAGTTTATACAATAATAAATTAAAATAATAAATTTAAACAACTATTTATGTAACCTTTTTTGTCAACCCTACTGACCATCGACGTGTGACATCATAAGGCTATCGGCAAACCTTCTGCGCAAATTGGTAGTACTTTCTCTGTTCCTACATATATAAACTTGTAACTAAACGAAATTAGTTAATTAAAGGGGCAGTGGGCTGGTCACATCTGTTGCAGGACCAATGGAGTGACTTGGCCCATTATTTATTTAGGTTTATGGCTTGACAGCTAGGTCTTTCAGCCAGATCTTAGATTATAATGTAGTTTCTTCATTTTCTTAAGCCTATGTGTAGCACAGCTGAACTGTAGGTTATCAGCTGGTGCCATTCAACGGAATTCTTGTGACAACTCAAATGGCCACATTTGACTATACAGTTTACATTTCTCACAAAACAGATAATTACTACTCAAAAACTATCAATATCCTACAACTATTGTTCATTTTAGAGTAATTTTACACATTTCTAGAAAATAAAACTGCACCGCAAAACATCTCCTTTCAGCTCCCGCCAAAAACTCTGATTTGGCCCGTTGCATAAGTGCCAACTAGAGATGTCACGAGTATTCGGCTGCTATAGTCCGAATTGTATCAACCAACCAACAAAAAATTGTATAACGAAATGTAACCAAATTGTAAATAAATACATTTTTCGAAATTTCATATATTTCTATTAAAATTGATAGTTATTAAACTACGTTTTAACAGTGTTAAATGCGATTTAAATATTAGGTTTAGCCTGTTTTTAAAATGTCAGAATCAAATTTAAAAAAACATTTAAAATCACGCTTAGAACCGTTAAAACATAGTTTTAATTATGTGTACCTACCATTCGTGAGAACGTAAGAAAATACTTCACAAATTATTGCTTTAACCTGCTACGCGCGAACGCATTCTTACGCCGAATAATCGGCGCTTCGGCCGAGAGCGTGGCCGAATATTCGGTATTCGTGGAATCTCTATTGCCAACATCAGAGGACTATCGTATTTGTCTATTATGTTCATGATGCTGTCGCTGCTCCTGTGCAATCTGCTTAGCAGGGAGGCTGTTTTTTCTCGCCAGATGGCGTCAGAGTCCTCCATGTGTACAGCCAAATACATCAGGCAGCGCGTTCCATCAGTAGCTCACAACGCCCAAAATGCTCCGTTAGCCGTTCCACAAGGCGACCGCGGTCGTTGTGGTCGTGGCGAAAACATCACTAATGACGTATTCATTTTCGATCACACAGCGCTCACAACGCCCATGTCAAGAGGTGGTTCGAATAGCCATTTCACTTGGGTTTACGATTGTATCGCCGGCAAGCAAGTGGAACGAGAAAAATCGGGGTCGTGAACGTGGTCGTTGTGAGTCACTAATGGAGCGTAGCCTACGGCGCACTGCAGAAGCGCGTGAGCAACAACAGCGTTGCGAACGCATTATTGTACATGTAGGGCTTTGTAAATGACTAAGACAGTAGACGTTTTTCACATCTATCAGATTCATTTAATTTCTCCACCCAATGTTTTCAGGTAGCAGAAGCGAGCAAACGCGTATGGACAAGCGGGTGTATAGAGATAGTGCGTTCATGGGCCGAACGGAACCTTTACACGATTGCATCTGTCGCATTGGGGGTGGCATTGTCACAATTGTTTGTGATATATCTCGCGAAGACCCTCGAAGGTCAGATTGAGCTACAGAAAGCCAGGTGAGTTAATATTTAAATTCAAATTTAAAAGTGAATTCTGATCTAAAAATGTTGACTGAAATTGAAAAGTATTTATTTCAATTTAGAATTGTGCATTCATAATTTAAAATTATACATGAAAATTGAAGTGTTTATTCAAATTAAAATTAATTAATCAATAAAATCTACACATCGAGATAACTCATGTGTCAAACCTGACAAGTGTGGTGGGTATACTATAGTGGGTAGCCCGAGCCCAGCAGTGGGACGTTTATGGGCTGTTATCATAGTAAACTGTTGAATAATCTATACTAATATTATAAAGAGGTAAAGTTTATGAGTTTGTGACGTTTTAGGGGGTAATTTCCGAAACTACTGAATCGATTTAAAAAATTCTTTCACTGTTGGCAAGCTACACTATCCTCGGTTGACATAGGTTATATTATATTTTCAAAAAAATTAGGGATCCTTACTAAAACTCCAATAGTGTAACCCATGATGTAAAACAAATACCTAAAATCGCGTGCGTTGCAAAAACTATTCATGATAGAATAAAATAATGTACTACGACTTTGCAGAATACATTATTATTCACAAAAAGTGTCGCGACAGCATATGTCTAACTATTATAGTTGTGCCACAATAAGTGTTCTTTTATTTTAGAAATTTAATTAAAATGCCGCCGCTAGAAAAGGCTCTTTATTTGTATCTTGGTAGTCATCCTTATCAAAATAAATTACTTCATATTCAAGACTGCTTCAATACCTTTATATAACTTTTTGAATTATTCAATTAGGACATTCTATTCGAAAGACATCACGAGTTTAAAAATGTAAGTATTAGAAAAAAGTTGCGTGGCCGCCGCGCACCCTGATCGGCTAGATAGGCTTATGCGATGTAGGCGTCACTGGGGTACGGGCAATACGTGAGGGAAAATATTTTGAATTCGCTTAGCAGGTAATTAAACTCGACAAAAAAGAAAGAGGTAAAGTTTGTGAGTTTGTGACATTGTAGGGGATAATCTCTGGATCTACTAAACTGATTTTGAAAATTCTTTTACCAGTGGAAAGCTACGTCATTCCCGAGTGATATAGGGTATATTTGATTGTGATTAATAATAAGTATTTTTTTTTCTGATGCCCAACGAAGTGGGCACGGATCAGCTAGTAATAAATAAATGACTATGGTAATAATGGTAACTTTAATAATATAATTATGATGAATGCAAAGAAATGAATACTGTAATCCTCCATTTAATAATTATGTAGTCGGTGTCGATAATAATTGTATACGGTAGTCTGGATAAGATCACCTTTGGCGACAAGACCTCCCATTGTAATTTAATGTATATGCAATAAAGTTATTCATTCAATCATCATTTATTATAGTGGTAGTAAAAAATGTTTTTTGTAATTTTTCAGATGGCAAACATGAAACAGGGGCAGCATGGGCGCGTACCGTGAGGAGTGCCGCCGCACGCTGCTGTAGCCCATTGCCACTGCCCCAGGGCACTGCAAGGGGACCGAACCCTACAATGTATACACAGGTACGCGCTCGCTGCACATTTGAACTATAGTGCCATATGTGCTATAAACCAAGACAATTGTAGTGAAATAAAACAATTCATCAAAAAAATCAGTATTGTAACCTCTGACAATCTGGTTCGACAAAGACTGGAGAAATAGCTCAAGACAATTTTTTTAGTGTTTGATCATTCTGGCAATGAAGGCTCTGGATTGATTCTTAAACAACCGTGACAGTGTTTTCAGTAGAAAATATCTATTTTTGGGGAATCTTTGGAAAATACAGTTTGGGAGTGTAAGCATAGTTTTAACTATAAAACTTTCATAATGCAGTGTTTCCAATGGAAAATATTAATAGTGTTGCTAGTGGTGAAATTTTTTGAAATGAGTAGGTATTTTAGTGCCATCTGCTACATGTGCATGGAGTTGCCAGTAAAAAAAATATTTTGTACTGCAAGTGTAATATTATAAAGGAACCTATATAAACGTTTGTGCTATTAACATTTATAGATACAAAAAAATTACCATATTATGCGAGTGCAGTTTCAAGGACAATATGCAATTTAAACTACTGATCAGTCTTATGAATGAGATGTGTAAGCATCTAAACTACCACACTTTAAATATAATGTAATTTTAAAAAAAAGTCTCTAATTTATTTATTATTTATACATAATTCTCATTTAAATTTGGGGGAAAGATAACAATTCAATAGATAGTTAGAAAACTGTTTATTGTTCACCGCATACAAATAAATAATTTACAGTCATTTCATGTAAAGGCATTTAATTGTCGTTGTTCAAAGTGAAACAAAAATTAATCTTAAGAGTCAAGATTTTTGTTAGTGTGGAAGTTAATTCTTGCCACTGTAATAGTGTTGTTAATATATTTAAATTGATCATAATCACTAAAATGTCGACACTCTCGGATGTTTGTTCTAATGTTTTACGGTTCTGGCTACAAGGCCTTTTGAACTAACCATATTGATATTTGTTTTGAGTAGACACTGTCACTAGAACTCGCATAATAACTTCACTCATTTGAATTCACTACTGTGTTGTGACTTGTGTTGCCAGCGGAAGAACTAATAGTGGAGAAATTGTTCAGTTTTTGGAATTATTAAATTCTGTGTCCAACCGTGATAATCTATGGACTGTTTTAAAACATTTAATATTAGTATACTAAAATTAAGGTGGTTAAATTGTATTTTAATGTTACCCATAAATAAATTTACGGTGTTGCCAGTGGTTAAAATCATAACATTGTAATTGTGAATAATATTTAAGATACAATTTATATTATATATAAAAATGTGTAGTATAGTGATAGGACTTTAAACCAGCTTTGCCTGTGTAACCTTCTGTTTCTGTCTTTAGGATAGAAAATTTTCCATACATTGCCAGCCGAAAGACGTTGTATATATTCATATTATATTTTTTCTAAAATATTTGTTGCGGAATTCAAAAGATACCATAAATAGACTAACATAATACATAGTAATATATTGTGTTAGAAATGATTAAAGAATTGTTAAATCTTTACCAAACTCACTTTGACATTATGTTGATTGCATTTAACATTTATATGAATGAATCTCAAAACTTATATAGGTGTAAATTTTAATTCTTATTATTATTATGTAGTTATGTACATATTAAGAAAAGATAAATTTAATGCATTATTCATATAGGTACTAAACAGTATGCTATTATTATTAAAGCTGTCATAGAATAGGATAGTTGACATCATTTGTGATAATTTTTATCAAGTTACAAAATGCCAAAGCCAGCTACAATGTGTAGGAGCGTTGCAAATTGTGACGGCATTTGTGTCACGAGTCAAATAACTTATTAATTATACATACATATGTATCTGCATTTATTTTATTTCTCATTCATCATTATTAATTGCCAAGGGTTGCCTGGAACAGATCGCTTCTTAGCGATGAGGCCGCCCGTTGTAATATGTCTTATCTTTTTCTACTTCTGTTTGTCTTTTAGTAGGGGAGCCCAAGATGCTAAATGTAGAGTTACTCGAGCGTCGCGGGGACCATTTGGATTGGGAAGATTGGATGCTAAAAAGAAAAAAGGTTATATGATGTATGTATGCCCTTTCACTGCTGGTGGGAGTGTATACAGGTTTTAAAAAAAGAGTCGCACAGAAATACTCAAGCGCGTCAGATATTCAAAAGGGATGTTAAGTAAACCCTAAAGGAACTCCTATTCAAAAGACTGACGATTTGGACACGACCAAAAGTCATGGGCGATTTTTGAAAATGCAAAAAAAGGAACATTGAAATACTCGAGCGCGTCAGATTAATATACAGACGGTTCAGCTCGATGTCCTTGTCGTGCTGACCCATAATCTGACAATTATGTGGAGGAATTTCCTAATCCGACGGTTTTAAAAAAAAATTGAAGATTAAAAAATACCCTCACCCTATATGAAGGGTTAATATATGGTGGAGGTACATAATAAGGTGCAAGGTTTCTCCCTTTATGTTATTCTGCCACACTCGAGTAAATCCCAAAATCCCCGCTTGACCTCCCCTACTATATACTTTGTATACAATAAAAAGTTATCTATCTATGTATATAAAATTGTTTCTATCATATATTTTATTTATGATGATGGCATGGTATTTCACCATCCGCTCTTTTATATGAGCCGAGCAGGAACGGAGAAAGAATACAATTTCCTGCGTTGGGGGTAGCCTGTGGTAACAGGCGACAAAACAACCACAGCCAGGTGGTAGGGTATTTGCTCGATTGGAGGGCTACCACCCCTAGTGTGGGGTATACCGCCATAACAACTTCGAATTGTGTTCCGGCGTTGATGTCCAGGTTCCAGTCCGCCTTGAGAGAGCGGCAGCACATTGGTAGCACCTTTGTAAATGTTCATAGGGATAGGGAACCGCTTTCCATCAGATGGGCCGTCTGCCTCTGTGTTGGAATCATGCAATAAAAAAATTAACATTGTTTTAGAATTTATTATGACATATTTCAACTACCTTATTCTCGATGTGTGCAATATGTATTAAAAATTGATAATTATATTTAAGTAAGATTCGTGTGCCAGTTATAGCATGAAAGGAGAATACAAGATGACATAGTATTCTTCTTCCATTGTTTATAGTAATTATATATAATTAAAATAATGTTATCGTGGAATTTGTGTAGGCTTCAGCAAATAACCTCTCGTGATATACATATGCAACCGGGAATTGCGTTATGATGTCTATTTGTAGTGAAAAAGAATACTGGGATTAATAAACGCCTAGTAAAGAACATCACTTAAATGCTGGGGCAACACTTGCGATAATATTATTATTGCGTTATTTGTGATGGAGCATTATTAATAGTTATTAATGACGTTAAACATTGATAGATAACGTGTGTATATACGCTAATGTAACTAATCATTATCGGCGTTATTTTTAACGCTATAAACAAGACCCATTTGGCCACAGTCACTAACATTATCCCAGATGGAGCAGGGATATCAAAGTTATATTTTTTATTGGGCGCTTGTCATTACTAGTATTCTTTTGTGTTTATAGTGTAAAAAATAACATTCCGATATGTAAATGATCTATTGGATTCATAATATAAATCTTGTATTAAGAAAAAGACTAATTATATTCCATGTATTTTTCCATATTTTAATAGGGGAGTACGCGCAAAACTTAAATGCGCTTCGAGTGAAGTTAGCTCCGTGAGTTTGTGCAGGTCCAGTCGAGTGTTGACTTTATTACAACTGACAGTGTAGTGCAAAAGAAATGGCATGCGAGTCCGGCTAGTGGCAGAGCGAGAGCGCATTCCCACTCTCAGCTCCGTACGCGCCCCTCCCTCCCTCGTGGACTTTTTAATTATGTTCGATGCAATGTGTACGAACTTCAAGAATGTACTTAAGTTTTATTAATACTCTATTAATTTGTCGACACTCCTACTCTATAAAGAGACAAATTAATAAACGATTGACACTAGCATTTAATACCTGATTTACATTTAAGCAGCCAGTAGTAGTTAAGTTCTTATCATAGGCAGTTATTATATTATCACTAGATGATAAGAAGTTAACTCGCCAGTTTCGCAAGTTAACTATTTTACTAATCCTACTAATATTATAAACGCGAAAGTTTTATAAGAATGTATGTATGAATGTATGTTTGTTACTCTTTCACGCAAAAACTGCTGAATAGATTTTGATGAAACTTTACAATAATATAGCTTACACATCAGAATAACACATAGGCCATAATTTATAAAGATATAGTGTGAATTATCCAAAATATAACGATTTTCCATCACCACGCGGGTAAAACCGCGGGGCGCAGCTAGTACAAATATACTTACTGTATCAGTCCACCCTTTTTTAAATTTTTTTTAGTAGAACGTTTCTGGTTTAAGGACATATTGTGTTTAAAATCTTTAGTCAAATGGTAACGATATTGCACTGTACAATCTGTGGTGGGAAAGAGATGCAATGCGACTCCTTAGAGCGATCGAGCGAGAAAGCAACACTCATTTTAGGCGTGTATGTGTTCAAACTTCAAAGACGCATTAAAGTTTTGGGCGTACTACGATTAATATTTTATAGGTTTAGTTGAAAACCAAATATTTTAAGATTGCATATCTTTAAACAAGTCATTATATAAGACTTCTTTTTTATATAGAGGTAATTTTATTAAGACAATTCCAGAAATGTTTCAACTACATGGCGTTGTAAGTTATACGTTTATATGATATATTTCGTAACATTTTATTTATCAACTCTTTAATTCATAAATGCTAAATAATGAGGCAGAAGTCATGCTGCTAGCATGTAAGAAGGGATCTATTTATTTTACTATTCATTCACTTGCCTAACCATCAGTTGAGTTTATTTTATCTCTGTATATCTAAAAATTGATGGTTTGTTACGGTATAGAAATATGCACTGCAGCGCCATCTAGTGGCGAGTTGTAGATAAAGAGATTGAGCAAAAAAAATTTTTTTTGTTCAAATTTTTTATGTATATTAATTTCATAGTTATCAATTGAACTATTATATAATATATTAGTTGAAGAGCTGGGAGTTACTTGCGAGTTTAAATAAAACGGATAGCTTACAAAACTTCGCCATGAAAAATACTAATATGAGTGATACCTGTATCAAGGCTTTCATGGTTACAATTAATTATAAAATAAAATACTTGTTAACTTTCGTGGATACATTTTTTTAATGGATGCCACCTGACAGGACCACGCCTAATTCACTTTTTTTGATACGTTCAGAAATTAAGTACTACGATACATCTTCCCTTTGAGAAAAGAAGTTCATAATCTTTTAAATATGCTGGACGCTTAATGCTTCTCCTTGGTCTACCTTCACAGTTACCTTGGTCAGGAGTATTATATGTTGCATCACTTCCTTCGCATACAACTGACCTATTAAATTCAGACTGATATATCTTAGGGGTTGGATCTTCAATTAGCAATCAAGTTTTGTTTAATTGTTGGGGTAAACGAAGGTTTAATTTGTGAAGAGTTTCTTCTTAAAATTTTATCAGTATTGCAGTCTAATTTAGTAACGAGCTTGATGATCTATGAAAACTAATAATTATAGTTGGCCACCACTAGTTATTTTTGTCTACTTCCACCAACTTCCTTCTGGAGCTTGTTTTTCATTCACATCTTTAAACGCTACATCTCCTGCTGTTATTAGTCGTCTCTATGTTTCGCAGTCAGAAGTTCCAAAGACCAACCTATCCCTTATTGCCTCTTCTTCGGACTTAAACTTAGTCTTTTGATAGTTTTTTTTTATATCGGTAAGGAAATTATCGAAGGCTGCATCAAGTTCCTGTTAGCGATTATAGAACAAAAATCTCGCTTGTAAAATATTTCTCTTCGACTCGCAATACTCTTTGAAAGGACCAATGATATCATCAATTTTTTTTGCCCCGGAATAGTAAAATTATTGAGAGTTTTTAGACCATCTTCACCAATAACATGTAACGAAATTGCTATCTTCCTCTCATCAGAGCTGTTATCCAATCCCGAAGCGGTAAACGACTGTTCAAAAAATCTCCAGTTTTCTGATATGTGACCAGAGAAACTTAATTTGTCCGGCAAATTATACATCGACATTTTTGTTTTTCTATTACAATTTTAATGTTCGAGATTAACTGCGCCATGTATAAAGGCTCTCATGGTTACAATTTTAATTATAAAATAAAACACTTGTTAATTTTCGTAGATACTATTTTTTAATGGATGCCATCTGACAGGACCACGCCTAATTAACTTTTTATTAATACGTTCAGAAATTATGAACATCGATACAGAACTGATAGACGTGCAAGCAAGTATGAATAATTACCACTCTGCGAACTTTTTAGTCTGTCACTATTAATATGCGGACTTTTAGAATCAAAGAAAGTCATCGTGCGTTACTCTTACGTATATAATATATAACTATAACGTGTTTAGTTGTGCAACTCCAGCAATATAAAAATGATCAAAATCGCTTGTATATGTTTAAAAACAATGAATTTTACATTCTTACTTTATCGATTGGTTTTATGCAATTTTTACTGCCATATTGACGTAGTAAACATGACGTGTAATATTTATGACCTATGATGCATTTTAATGTTATGAGGGTGTCTGAACACTGATTAAGGGGCTAGGAATGGAGTTTGCAACTTCGCTCGTCGCGCATTACTGTACCGTACATTTTTGATGATATAAATTGTCAGAATTTACTCACGACAAGTCTGTATTACACAAATCTTAAGAATAAAATAACAATGGGTTACAATTTTTTTAATAATATATATTTGATTTTCATAACAGAAAGTTTTTATTTATGAAACCTTTTTTGATTCAATACGTTTTTTGTGAAACATTTTATTATTGTGATTTGTGTAATACAGGTTTGTCGTAAGTAAAATCTGTCAAATTAAAATTACAAAGATGTAATCCGTGAACAAGACGGCAAACTCCATTTACCTCCTTAACTAAAAGTAAGCAAGTAAGCACATTTTTGAGTTTGACTGAATAATTTTAAAATATTTTCTCATCGTTTCTCAGTTTATTTTAATTTGTTTTAAGGTTCTAACGATTATTCTATGTGATCACATTCTAAATTAAAATGAAAAAGTATGTTTTCTCATTTCGTGTTTGTTGTCAGCTCCGAAGCCCGACCGGAGTTAACTTCTTAAGTACGATTGACTTTGATTTTAGATTTTATTGCGTCAAATTGTTTCAATGCGTGAAATTGTACAATCAGAAAACGTGACGCTTTTGAGTTGACGCTTGTATTATTGCACTCATAATAAAATTTCCATAGCGGGCCTTATATGCAAATTGAGTCTTAAGGAGTAAATTCCAAAACTCAAACCAGGTTAAATATTTGCGCAGTTTTTGCAGCACTTTTTACTTATTATTGTTTATTTCTTTTTTATTTTCTCAATATTTCTTTATAATGCACAATTATAGGAAACTATAAAATTGTTGGCACCACAGTACAGTGATTGGCACCATATTATTTTATTCAAAACATTAAGAAATCTTTTTTTTTTTGATTTTGTATCCACACAGTGATATTTATCTTTATAATATTATTGCATGGCTACAAAATAGAAAATATAAAAAATACTATCTTGAATAAATTGATTGGGTGCCAACAGTGGTATAGTTTACCCTCTATATAGTAATTTATAATAAACAAAGTATATTGCATAATTAATGTAAAAAATATTATTCTTGTACAATGAATGTCACAGTGATAATTTAGATAGAAATAAAATCCATTTTAATCGTTACCCTAGTTTCCATTGTCCCCATTTCCGCTTTAGGGAGAATGAATATGGCGCAAAAATGGGCAGCACGAGTATGTAAACACCTGCAGCTGCTCTCGTCGGTTTTCGTATAGAAGTCAAAGGGACGGTGAGTGGCGCCTGTGCGATTAGGTAGTCATAACATTTTCAGTTTATTATGTCTATTTATTATAATTTCAGATACGGTTACAGATATGAAATTATTTCCTATTATCAGTTAGTTTCGGATAGTTTCAGTTATGGATATCAGATTTTGAAGAAATTGTAAAAGTAATTTACAAATTGGACTTTACGCGACTTCGTCCATGTTGGATGGGTAGCAAAGGTCACAGTTGTTTTGTACAGAGAATTTGAATTAGTGAAAATATTGCATCGGAATAGTTTTTTTTCGACCTGGCCACTTTAATCCCTCCCAAGAAATATACCGCGGGATTCCCAGGATCAAAAGTACAGCAGATTTTAAGTCTAGAATTTGTTGTCGATCATCAAAACCTCATCGAAATCGGCCCAATAGTTTTTATGAGAATCCCGAACAAACATTAATTTAAAAAAAGATCGTGTCTTCCTTCGTTTATATAGTCTATTCCAGTTGTTTTTTTTTTAAATATCTTCAATGGCATGCAGCAACTTCAAGGACGCATTTAAGATTTGCTCATACGAAGATGCTCTTGGCCAATGACCAAGGTAAGATATCTGTCACTTCTTTCCCTTTCCTTTCCCCTTCCTTCTAGGTTCCGGCTGGGGCTCCGGCTCCAGTTCAGGAGGTGGTGGAGGCCAATACTTATCAAAGAACGCGTCATCAGCAGCGAAATTCAACGGCAGGATATGACTGCGACGGTTCCACCTCTCTCTGTCTTTGTCTTCTTGCTCCTCTAACTCTTTTTGTTCTGTTGCTTTAAGCTAAGAGATAAGAGAAAAATAAACGCGTAGCACCTTTATCCAAGTTCGATTCCCGAAAATTCCCGAATTCTCCGGTCTAATATTAGAAAATACTTGTAGCAGCGAGAGGTAGAGGTTGAATGATACTTCAGACGGCAGAGAGTAATATTCACTGTCGAGTGCTGATGTGAACTAGTTAATTTTGGAAACGGTAACCATATGTACAAATATTAAGAAGTCGTACAGCTAGTACAATACATAGCACAATGTGTGAGCGGGACGGATGAGTGCAAGCGAGATATAGCATCTATTAATATGTGCGCTCCCGCGTTGCGCTAGCCAGTAGTTCGTTGTCCGCTGCGATGACTAGACGTATGCAGCTCCTATATACTATTTTGTTATGTGGGCCTTTTTGCTAGAGAGCGTTAGGGTGCTACCACACCAAGCGATCAATCGCCGATCAACGCCATCAATTAAGTATATTATTATCGTCCGGTCACATTCCATCAAGTTCTTTCGAAATGTATTCTGAAGAGGGTGCGTTATTGTTGGTTAGTACGATCTTGCTCGTACTATTATTACGAAGACGGAAACGCAGAAGACTGGGCCGCGGGTGGTAATATCCCGAGCAGACGGAGCGGGGCGGGTGCTCAGATAATCAAGCAGCTCGATCGATGTCGAATAGTCCATTCTCTATCGATCGATCGACGTCAGCTAATCCATTCTACGATCGATCGATTTGTCTGGTAACACCCTAAAACAGGATGATGGCACATCTGACGGAAGGAAGAAGACCTTACCGTCGCCTATAGGCGTATGCATCACCAGGAGTGAAGCCAACGTGTTGCCAGCCTTTAGGATGGGGAAGTGGCCCATTGGAAATTCCACTCATCGTCCGAAAAGTTATTAGCTCAAGGCGAACCGTTTCACGCCGATATTCTGTGAGAGCGTGGTATCACGCCGCTGGAGCCGGCTCTATGAGCTGTAATCAAGATAATGATTCCAGCATTGTTCTACCACGTCGAATTCTACCATATTATGATTAAAAATTTAAAAGTCGGTATTTCAAAGGTAGCTATGCAATCTCACCTCTATCAGAGCCAAAAACTCCTCAGTGTCTACTTCTTTCTTAGTTTTTCCTTTAGCCGACACTTTTGCATCCTTCTTGGGAGGTTTCTCTTTTTTTGGCTTGAGGGGTGCATAAATACGTTTCGGGGTTTGCAGCTGGTAAGGCGCATCGATCAAAGTATACTCTGGAGTGAAGGTAAAAACTGACCTCACCAGGTCATATTGGTACTCTGAACTGAATCTGGAACAGCAGAAACCTCAGATATATAAGCAAGGAAGTGGGCAGTGTGAATATGCATTTTTCAATATTTTTTGTTATAGCTGTAATACAACAGTCCTGCTGAGCACGTTTGCAACACCAGAATTATCAGCAACGCGCTGCCAGCTTCGAAACAATTTTTTATACCTTTTTAAAAATCCTTGTACCGTAGCGCTGTGGAAAAAAGTGCAACAACTGAAAGCTCATCCCAAATTCCCACGGTGTGCAAGAGCAACGTTGTGCACCTAAGGGAGGTGACTCAAGAAAGTGTGTATGAACGCCCAGCCAATGGGAAGCAGTGCGGTGGTAGAAGACGAAGGCAAAGTTCTGTACAGTTCCTCGGAACACTCTTTTATACTTACATAGTCGATAGAATACGCAGACGCGAAGTCTTATTGAAGGCTAAGCGTATCTAGACAGTCTGTGAGTATTGGATCGTTAACAACGCGAACGGCTCGACATAGAATCAGTGCAGGGGATAAGCTGGTAAGCGGGTGTGTATATCAATGTTCTACTCAAATATTTCTAGTTTGACTAAGGCTGCGTATTAACAAATGAATGAATGTCAATAATTACTAGCTTACGATTAAGACTCGATTCACACTATGATGCCGTTCATGGTGCCATCAAATCTCGCTGTCCTTACGCTTCTGGAGTTGAAACAAAAGCGCATTTACACTGTCGGTACAAGTCATGACAGGTCCGATCTCACTTCAGTCACATATTCTTTCTTTGATATCGGATCGGAATTAAAGCGATACGATAGTGAGAATTCTCTGATTCTTCTTTAAGAATATTTGACCTGACCGGTAATAGACCAAGACCGGAGCGAGATTGAACTGTGAACGGTATCATAGTGTGAGTCTGTTAGTGTTAATATTCTTTCGGTAATAAATAAACAAAATATCTGTTTAAAATTATTACTTATAAACTGGTATCTCTTAAGTCTATACTGGCAACATTTTTTTTTTACTCTTCTATCATTCCGTGCTCTCTGTATATAGAATAGTGCTTTGTGTTTTGTAATTTTGTAAACTATAATAAATTAAGACTCGTACTTATTTTTGCTCAAAACCCTTCAGGTTATGGGCCCAGGATATTGTGTATTACGAAAAACCACAATACTTCGCGATTTTTGCCAAAATAAGTATAACCTCGACGCCATTGTAATACGTTCGCAACATGGCCAATAATGCCTAAAAAACTTACAAATCATAGATATAATGTATAATCTTAGTCAGATCTCGTAATGAGCACTCGTACGCGAAGCCTTCGTAGGTGACAACGTGTTTAGACTCGGTCTGTTGAGCTTGACTTTTAGGCGTTGGCTCTGTGCCCTCTATGTCATCGTCAAAAGCCTTGTAATGCACTCCCGCTTCGGCTGGTGTCGGAATGTGTTCTCGTTCCGCTATAAACTTGGCTGCAGAGAGCATGTTGTCCTAATAAAAGAAAACAAAGGGGTTATAAAACGTCGTCTATTGTTGGTAATATTATACTAATACCTAATATTCATTTGCTGCCAATAATTACGTGTTTTTCGTTTAATTTTCCTCCCTCTGCTAAAAATTAATTTAGGGCCGATTTTTCAATCATTAGTTAAAAGTTATTCTATAGAATAAAACAGAATATGGGAAAATTAAAAATGACAGTTGCATGAATAAAACAGTTAAATTGTTTCCCTTTTGAATTTAGTCAAGTTATAATTTATTCGACTGATAACTTTTATCTGATGATTGAAAAATGGACCCTTAATTAATCAGGTATTTTGATTTCTTCGCTGCGGTTGTATTTTTATCTTTTTTCTTTTATCACATTTCTTACTACATTTCCTTCTGCTTATATTACCTACCTGAAACCTCTTCAACATTCGTTTCCTGTCGGCCGCATCAAAGTTTTGCATCTCCTTTATCCATTCGCAGAACCACAGAATAAGCACTGCTTGGGTTGCTGCTAAGAATAAAATTGATGATTAGTATCGTGGAAGTCTTGAATAGTTCATGAACGAAATAATTCACTATAAGGAAACGGTTCCCTAAACTGTAGTAAAAGAAACGTTTCACATTACCAAACGATCTATTAGTACACTCGGCCAACGCTCAAATCGCCAGTCAGCGTTCCGACAGTCTTGTGTAGTTAATGAACTATGAACTATTAGACCGACCTATTGGAACGTCGACCTGCGAAAGGTCGCCGCTTAGGCGCTGAATGAGAAAGTCGAAGGATAAAGATGAGTGGCGCCGACTTCCGCCTACATCCTGCAGTAGACTGTGATTGGCTGACGACGAACTATTAGGAACCATGATTCGTTTGCTAACAAATAAGTTCGAAAAGTTCTCGTGACTGAAAAGTGCTGATAGTACTATTAAGGTGAACTAGTTCAGTGAACGAACTATAACTAGAAAAGAGTGCTCACTTGGATGACCGAATAGGCATAAGACTAATATATACCAACTTTACTCATAGTCCATAAATAACGATGACTTAGGCTCAGTATTCTACTTACAGTCTTACTCCCCGTAAAACTAAGTATACCTAAACGTAATGAGACACCTGCAGAACTTACGATGCGGAAAGTTACACTGAATGATCGACGCTAATCCAAATGTGGCGTAATTTCCGCTGATGTAGTATAGGTTACTTAAAAAACACTGCGGTATGCGGAACTTTCATCAGCGTACGTGCGTTCCGCAGGTGTGTTGTTAAGCTAATGGCCATGGAAGTTAACGACAGTTTTATTTCCCATCATGAGCTTAGCCTTTATACTGATGTGTCGAAGACTAGCTTGTGCTCAGGCACGGGAGTCTTCTCAGAAGACCTAAACATTAACATATCCGAGCCCCTGGGTAAGTTTAATATAGTATATCAAGCAGAGAGCATGGGAATCCTGTTTGCAGCTAAAGCAATCGTCGCCAGAGACGTCCATGATCACAGTATCAGAATGCTCTCTGATAGCAGAACAGTACTGCAAGTCCTTAGTAGCAGGGTTATTTATTCAAATTTAATATACGAATGCCACTCGGCTCTAAATGAGGCGGCAGGTAAGAACAACACCTTGACCCTTCAATGGATCAAGGGACACAGTGGTGCCTGAGGCAATGATGCGTCAAATCAACTAGCGAGGAGAGGATCCAAAACTCAACCAGTCGAAGTGGAACTTTTCCTGCCTTTGCCACACAGTTGGTTTAGATACTACATAAATCAAAGGACAAGGGCACTACATCAACATCTTTGGGATAACCTGGAGTCGATCCTGGCTTAAAATAGTTATTAGTGCAGTCACCGGACATGGCAATTTTAACAGACATCTTTTCAATATAGGTGTCACCGACAGCCCCCCGTGCAGAGCGTGCCTGGAGGCTGAAGAAACAGCAATCTCTGTCCTACTTGAATGCGGAGAGGTGGCCCAATACAGGGCGAAGTATCTGGACGCCCCAAGTAGCCTCCGAGAATTCTTTAGCGACCTTAAGAAACTGGTGGACTTCCTGGAGGAGCTGGGCTGGATGGAATAACCCCTCATCCACCCTCGCACGCAAAATAAGCGCTATGTCGTCGAGTTGCGGAAACCGCCAGCTCGCAAAAGAAGAAGCTAATGGCCGGTTCCTATATCTTAGTATTTATTCACTTCCTTTTTTTTAAAAGAGAATCGTGTTTAGGGCGTTGGAGGAGAAGTTTAGTAGAAGACAGTGACGAGTTTAGTGGAGAGATTAGTAAAGAGTTTAGTGGGCAGTTCAGTGAAAGTTCAGTTTAGTGTAGTTTAAAAGGAGATCCAGATGCGAATTACGCGCGGTATTTTCGGAGGTGAGCACCGCAGTAGCATAAGGTGGTCTACGCAATATCGGTGACGGTGATGTGAGTGAGATATCTTTTCGTCGTGACAATGTGACGTTAGTTGTGCGCAACCCTGCGCAGAAGAATCACGTGCGGCGGTGTAAGTTAATAAAAATTTTGTTTAAAATGAAACTGGTGTTTATTTTCAATACCAAGTGTGTACCCCCGCTCGCACGTAACAATATATTCAAGTATCTATAACCTACATGACTACTATATATGAGGTGTTCCTAGTTTCTAGTCAAGTTTTACTGCTATTTTTATCAACGCGAGATTGGGGATTATAGGTAGAATACAAAATTAGGATCATTTACAATTATATTTTTTGTTTTATATCATTCAATTATAATGTCATAACAATAAGATCAAGAATTATGAAAAGTAAGAAACAAACTTACGTCGATCTAACTCGTCCTCTTGCGCCCTTCTCAGCAAATTCGCGAGGGTGTCAAGAAACCAGAACTCAGCAAGACTACCCCTGTAAGTCTTACATCCAACAAGCTCAGCCAATATGTCTATGTACTTCTGTTGGGCTGTCAAAGCTATTTTGGGTATCAAAGCTGGGTCTATGTCAGTTCTGAATTCATCTGGGATTGTGTGTATGAGGTTGTATTCTTGAATCTTTCTGATTTTGTCAGGAAGGATGCGGCGCAAGGAAGGAGTAGGGAATATGTACGGTTCATCTTCTGGTGTTACTTCTGGAAGTGCAGACTCTTCTTCGGTCTCTGGATGTTGTTCTGGTGATGACGCCTGTTCTTCTTCGCATGGTCCTGGAAAACATTGGAGTTTATAATTTAAAAAAACCGACTCAGACTAAAAACAATTTTTGTTGAAATCTTGAAGTCGGTGGTGAATGTTCCAATTTTGATGTTGTTTTTTATGTTTATTTTTCACCGACTTTAAGATGTAGTAAATATTTATTTTTTGCTTTTTAGTTTCAAGTCGGTTTTGCTTTTGTTAAAAAAATTATCCAGTTTTTAATTGCTTGAAATCATATTTCATTTAATTTCTGCGACTGTAGAAATTGTACTATTTGCACGCGAATACAAATTTGCCTTTCGAAAAGGTTAGTCACTCGGCACTCTTCAAAAAGGGTTGCTCGATTTCCCTGGGATCCATTCATCAGATCATGACTTGGTGACAATGGGAACACGTCAGGAGTGTACTATTTCGAATAAAGAAAACAATTTGAAAATCAGTCTACAATTGACGGGAAATCGCGTAACATACATAACAAAGACATATAGTCAAATTGAGAACCTCATCCTTTTTAGAGTCAGTTAAAAAAATTAATGTACCTATGGTTAATAAAAACAGCACGGATGCTATACGCATTATTGTGGTTCAGTTTAAGGCCGGTTTCTCGACCTCATGTTGCGGTTGCGCTTGCGGCTGGTCGCAATTTCAACCGCATGCTGCGGTCAGCCGGATGGTTAACCGGACTACGGCTAACACATAATACATATGAGATTTAAGAAAAGTAAGCAAATTCTTATATTCTAAACTATCTTAAAAATTAAACTATATTATAAAAAAACCACTGTCACTTACCGGGAACGTTCCCAAAAGGCTGGCGGCGTTACCACGTTGAATAGCAATGCTTAACTTTTGAGCAAAATAGACGCGAGCCTTTTGGTCGCGTGAGAGGTCTACTAAACGTTCCGCGACGTCTCGTTAAACTTTAAAGAAAAGTAAGTAAGTTTATTAAAACAACTCATTGATTCCTCGGGAGCTCAGAGGGCTGATGCCTACTTCGGGCAACGGATCAGTATGGCGATCCAGCGAGGAAACGTAGCCAGCCTTCTAGGCACCTTACCCATAGAAGACGGTGATCTAGGCTCAGTATTCTACATAGAATAGAATAGAATAGAACATACTTTATTGCATAACATTAAGATACTATTCAAGAAGTTTAAGTACAGAAGACAATAGGCGGTCTTATCACTCACTAAAAGCAATTTCTTCCAGACAACCTTAGGATGGATTAGAGAAAAAATGTGTAACATGTGGGTTTTGCAATATAACTAGAATAAAAAAAAGTATAATATATATACAATTTTGAAGTGGCAAGTATAAGACATAGAATACATATATTGATATAAACAAATAAATAATTAATCATAGTAATAATGTATAGAATTAGGTACGTAAATATGGGGGAGATGAAGATATTATGATTGACTTTAGAACCCGAGATAATAATCCTTCACGAGTCTGTTGAACGCCTGAAGAGACTGGGCACGCCTGATTTTCACAGGTAACGCATTCCACAGACACACTGCATGAACTGTGAAAGATTTGTTGCAAAATGGCGAGTGATTTACAGGTGTTTCCAGACGCATATTTTCTGATGATCTGAGGTGAAGAGTGTGGCTAAGGTGTAGATATTTAAAACGCTCCTTGAGGTAAGGAGGAGCTTTGGATTAAATGGTACATTATATAGAAGGGACAGAATATGAGTATTCCGACGAAGATAGTCTTGAGGGACTATGGATAAAATATATTATAACTAAGTTAAGTTTTCTTTTATTCTATTGATTTAATGGTTATATAGTGTAAGTAAGTAGATACCTTGTTCCTCGCTCTCCACAGTAGACGTTGAAGATTCCGGTGTCAATGGCGGTGATCTGACACATATTAGGCCGGTATCAGAAAGTAATTTCCGTAACTGCTCGACATGATCGTCTTCTATTCTTCTAGAAGTCATTGTTAAAATTCTATACTTTTAAATTAAATTTATATTGGACTATTACAGATCAGAGTGAAACATCTTTATAAATTCAATTTACTCTTTGGTGAAACAATGTAAATGTCAACACGATTTTTAAGTTTTTTTTTTTAATACGTGCTAATTCCACAGAGATGGAGAAGAAACAGTTTATCACAGATGAGGGGCTCGATTTTGCTATTTCAATAATTTGATATCGCGAAAATATTCAATGTGCAATTCCATTGCGACAGTGTAAAAAAATAGTATTCTACTAAATCCGTAATATCTTCTCGATATCGTCTCGGCGGAATAATATTAGAAAAAAAAGGTATTACCATTAGCAAAAATGGCGTTAGCGAAATAAATATTGAAAAGCTCGCAAAAATTATAAACATTTATTTCGCGAGTTTTCGCTTACAAAATTAAATATTATAGTGTCTTGCCACGTGCATGCCATTGGAATCAACAGAATACCAAAATCAGACACACCTATAACCGAGATGATTGGCCCCCTGATTTGTGTGTTATAAGTATACATACATATTATCATGCATATTTCCCATTCGGGTAGGGGTAGGCAGAGACGATGGATTTCCACCAGTTACGATCCTGACAAACACTTTTTGCTTCATCAACTTTCATTCATCATTCCTCCACCTATAAGAAACGCCTCATCAGTGTCACACTTTAGGGTCACACTAAAGAAATTCCTTTGTGAACACCAAAACGCACAATGTAAGTTAAGACGAGATACAAGTGCTATATGACCGTTTTAAGAATATGATAATATCAACAATAATCTGTTTATTTTTGTTGTTCACGTATCTCACTGTGTTTATATATCTATGTATATGTTTATTAGTATTATTTTAATATAAATTTGTCTAATATTATTTGTGTTGTTATTGTCCTCCGTGACTCTACCTGCTGGTCCCAGACGGAAGAACAGCGCTGGTCTTAGCGGCTAGCATTACGCTGAGTCTGGGTCTGATTTTAGGACTTATATAGATGCCTTTATTTTATTTTTCTTAGGTTTCAGGCTTAAAGAACTTTATTTTCCATAAGAACATGTAGTTCATTTACAATGAGATTAAAAATAATTATTATCTAATACAATATAAATCCTAACACTAATGTGGTGCTATGCAGTCTTCGATATATGTTGCGGTTGATTATTTTATATTTATTCTAATAAAAGAGTTTTTAGTTTGATTTTAAAAAAGTTTATATTTTTACATTTTTGTAAGTAGTTTGGCAATTTATTAAATAACTGCACACCTTCAAACATAATGTTTTTTTCCCGTAATTTGTTCGTGGTAGACTTAATTGAAATTGCTTTTTCTATATTATATTTATATGTTTTAGCAGTAAAGGATACCTTGGAGTGTATATTTTTATTAGTTATCTTTTTTATTAGCATGCAGGTATTATATGTGTATATTTGAGAAATATTTAATAGGTTAGTTTTAGAGTATAAATGTGTTGGAGTAAGATAATCTAAATGGTATAACGTTTTGACAATTTTATTTTATGTAATCTGTAATAGGCTTAAGTTTGTTTTAGCGGCGGATCCCCATATTTCTTTTAAATATTCAAGGTGAGACTTTACAAGGGAATTATAAATGATGAGCCGTACTTTTTGAGGTACAGTTAGAAATTTTTCGTAGTGCTCCCAAGATTGGGACGAGCTTATCTCTTACGTAGTGAATATGTGGTCTCCGTGTTAGTTTGTCATCCAACCAAAGGCCAAGATACTTTTCTTTGTTACTACGATTTATTTTGTTGTTGTTGATTGTTAGTGGATTATCATTAGGGATTTTTTTGTTTTTGGCGGCAAAAATCATATAAGATGTTTTACTTGTGTTGATTGTTAATAGATTATATAAGAACCATTCATTAAGCTTGTCCAAATCTTTTTGTGCTTCAGCAATAATGTCATGTATTGAGTGATCAAAATAGAAAAGGCATGTGTCATCAGCATGTATGTCCGATATTGACAATATTATTAATGTATATTAAAAAAAGAAGACTTCCTAATATGAATCCCTGGGGAATACCAAAATTAATTTTTCGCTGACTAGTTTTAAACTCGTTGATTTTAACTATTTGAAATCTGTTGTGTAAATACGACTTGAATATATTTAGTGCTACAGCCTGAACACCTATATTATTTAGCTTTTCAATTAGTAGTGAGTGGCTGACAGTATCAAAGGCTTTTTTTAAATCAATAAAAATGCGTAGACATATTTGTTTTTATTTTTGTTATTAAGTCTATGGCGGCTGACAGGGTGTTTGACTTTACACGAAACCCGTACTATTGCTCAATTAAAAATTCTTTACTACACAAATATTCATGCAATCGGTTATATAAGATTCTTTCATATATTTTTGACATTACTGGAAGTATTGAAACCGGTCTATAATTACCTACCAGGATCTTAGTATTGTTAAAGTGTTTATTAGTCCTAAATAAAACAATTATTTGTTTCTTCATACATACACGTTTATTTAAACTACTTTTTATCTGACCTTTCTTCAAAATATCTTCAATTTGATCATGGTGAGTATGTCTCGGTCTACCAGCATTGACTCTACCAGTCACATTGCTGTCATATACTTGTTTTGTGATTTTGTTTTTATTCATTCTCTCTACATGCCCAAACCACCTTAACATTCCTTTTTCAACTCTTGTCACTACATCTTCTTTCAATCCACAACGCTCCCTTATCACACTGTTTCTTATCATATCACTTACATTAACCTTACATATACTTCTCAAAGCTCTCATTTCAACTGTGTTTGTGCTGCTTTCATGCTTCTTCTGCCATACCCCACTTTCAATGCTATATATTAGCAATGGTACTAACACTTCGTCACGTCACGGCGGTTTCGCCCATTATTTATATAAGTTTTTTTTATTGCCTGAAGTAGGCAGACGGCCCACCTGATTGAAAGTGGTTACCGTCGCCTATAGACTTTTGCAACACCAGGGGTGTCGCCAACGCGTTGCGACCTCTAAGAAATTTTATAATGGCCTTCTTAAAAACCCCACATCATAACGCAAGGGGAAAACCGTAGCGGGAAGAACTGTTGCGTAGTTGAGCGTGGGAGCTCTAAGAAATGGGGGTGAACATCCCGTCTTTGGCGAGCTGTGCGGTTTTAGAAGTGAGGCGTTGGCACCAGATCAAACAATTCCTCGGAACACTCCCCGTTATACATGCGGTAGAATACGCAGAGGGACGCGAAGTCTCTCCGAAGGCTAAGCGGATCTAAACCGCCTGTTAATATGGGATCGTCGACGATACGAACGGCGCGACCCTGGACGGAGTCGAGGGGGTCAGTCTGGTAAGCGGGTGCTCCGGCCCATAGATGTGAGCAGTAAGTACTCTATATGCGGCCTGACTTGCGCTTTGTAGAGTGCAAGTCGTTGCCGCGTAGAGTGCAAGTTTAAACGCAAAACATCATCAGGCTGTATATGCGATCCAGAAATAGATTAAACATTCATCTTCTGCTAGAATGCCCCAAATATGGTAAAGCACGATTTGAGTTAGAGCAGAGGATCGGAGTAAGAATAGAAAAGGAATTATTGTCTAGTATAATAGCTAAGAAAGAAATTAGTCATGAGTTTATTAAATATGGTGTGAAAATAGTTAAAGATGCGTTGCAGAGAAATAAAAGTAGATAGAATAGAATGTAATTAATAATAATTGCAGACTCTCATAAAATATAAAATAATTATGATAGGTTCGAAATAATATGTATAACGTATATTTATCATAATATACATAAAATACATATAAGTAGATACTGGTGTAAAAGGTCTCCGCCTCATAATGGCGAAGGAAAGTAAACAGACATACATAATTAAAAAAATACTAGGGGCAATGCCGACGCCTTGCCAGCCTCAAGGATGGGATAAACAGCATGAGATAGAGGGATTAAAAAAGAGGAATGGGATGGGATTTGAGATGGAATAGAGAAGATTGAATGGGGAGGGGGAAGTGGACCATCGAATCCCTCACTCATCACTATAGTTGGCAGATGTCCGGTTTTCGACCGGACAATCCGGTTTTGTTTTTTGTTTGTCTTGGTGAACCGGATAAAAGATTGTCCGGTTTTAAAGCAAATTCGTTCATTATCTGACGAACTCTCGTATCGCCGTAAATACTGTAAACAGTGAATTGTACATTTAAAAAAAATATATAATTGTTAGATGCAAATCTTTATTAAAAGCAGTGGCATCGAGTACTAAATATATTACGTAGATTGGCTCTTAATTTAGTATTCGGTGCAAATTTAGTTAGTTTTTAGGAAATTTGAATGAATGAATGAATATGCTTTATTGTATTTTAAAAGATACAGTTAACAGAAATAGAATTTTACAATACAATGGGCGGTCTTATCGCTATCAGCGATTTCTTCCAGACAACCTTTGGATGGAAAAAATTTATAAGAACAGAGGTATGTTGCATTATTCTCACTACCGAATTTATATGTTAATAAAAATAAAAATATCAATAGCCCGGTACCTTTTGTTTTCATTTCCTATAATAGTTCTATACTGACCGGGGCTTTTCCATTTTTATATGGTGTAGACAGGGATAATCGCCGGTCAGTGTCACGTCACATTTACATTAAATTCATTTTTATGGCCCGTGGTATCAAGGACATACAATGAATAAAAATAAAATTTGTACTGTTTTTTTTTTCGGACACATCTGGCAACCCTACTCATCACAGGACACACTATTAGCTTCAGGCTAACCGTTTGACGCCGAAATTTTGAAAGAGCGTACGTAGTATCACACCAATCGAGCCGGCCTCAAGAACTGTGATCTTATCTTATCTTATTACGTGAGCAAAAACTTTGTACCCCTTTTTAAGAAAATTGCGCGGATGGAGGAGTATGAAATTTCGCACACTTATAGTTTATGAAGAAGCGACAAATTTTAATATATTTTTAAAATTATGCATAAAAAATACATCAAATCAACAAAAAAAAACATTACACACACTACCATGTATTTGACATTCACACACGCATATATACTCTTCTGTTTATTGTTGAAGTCAAATTAACAGTGTAGCCTTTGCGAAATCTGTGATTAAAATAGTATTATAGTCCTTGACATTAATTATTAAGGTCGAATTTCGAGCACTAGCTAAGACAATTATTCCAGCATGACTCTAACACGGAATGCCTCTCGTCGCTCATTTTCGTCTGATCCGATCTAAGTATCCAATAAATTTTAATATTAATAATAATGACACAAAGGAAAACAAATATTCATCTAGAACTACAACAACAAAGTTTATATAACACATTAGGATATGCCCGCGGCTTCGTTCGCGCTTGTCTTGAAATTCCCGCGGGTTTCCCCGGACACAAAGTACCGCAGCATTTAAAAAACAATGTAAGCTCACGGGAAAATTCTCGCGAGATTCCTGGGAAAAGAATATCACACATTTTATTACATTCAATTTGCTGACGATCAGTGGAAAACACATTGAAATTAGATTTTTTTTAATCTGACCATTTTAATATATTCTCAGAAAATTTCCGCGGGATTCCTGTGATAAAAAGTAGCGCAGATTTGAAGTCTAAAAATTTGCTATCTATCAGCGAAAACCACTTCAAAATCGACCTAGTAGATTTTACATCAACCTCGAACAATCTAAAAAAAATTGCATCATGTTCTCCGTTGTTTATATAGTCTATTCTAGTTGTTTTTTTTAATAGCTTCAATATACAGACACGGCATGTCTAGAATTTTATAATATTAAAGATAAATAAATAGAAGATATAGGTTAAAAGCACTAAAATATAACAAAAATAGCATTAAAGAAACCAACTTCAGAAATAACTAAACAGCAAAAACTAAATATTTCCCAGCATTACTCTACCACTTCAGCTGATAAATTAATAATTAATACTAACAAGTAAATTAATACAAGTACATGCTAACAAGTAAATTAATACAAGTACTTGTATTAATTTATCATCTACTTCATAAATTTGTTTGCGTCGTTTTTATGAGATTTTACACGTCTATAATTTCAACTTCTAGAACTTCTCCTACAAAATCTTCAAACTATAGGTAATTTATGAAAATGAGAACGATCTATTACATCAAACAAGGACTGAATATTTTGGTATTCATTATATTCAGTTAACGGTACAATAAACGTGACGGGGCGCTAATTGGGACCCAAATTGAGGGAGCCCTAAAATGAGGGGTTTTGAACTCGCATTGTGTGGTACAAGTAATAGGTTAAAGCGATTATATATTTTTTGTTGCCTGAACCAGGCATACACACTGACGACCTACCTAATGAAAAGTGGTACCCTCGCCTGTAGAAGTTTGCAACACCAAGAGCGATGGTAATGGGTCGCCTACTTCTAGAATAAGAGGTGGGATAGGAGAGATGAAGTTGCGTATTACATGGTACATAATAATTACACAGGTCTTAAATTACCCATATGGCGTACAAATATCCTTATAATTAAAAATAGTAAATAAAAGTACATTATCCTTTTACAACAGGACGCTCTAAAGCGTCGGAAATATTCAACTATCCAAAATAGTCATTTATATTATATTTACGGCATTTGGGGTCAAAATCTTATGACCAGGTCTGAAGCGTGCAAGCTTTACCGAGATATAGTCAAATATTTTGGAGATGTCCCACGTAAACAGAACGCTTGTACGAGTTATTATGTCATAACTTAAACAAGTCATGTAACGAATTATTGATTAACATTATTTGTACTATGACATTTTAAAAGTAATTTAGTAATACCGCCGTAATGTTCATGTTCTGTCTCTTCTTATAACGTACTGTTTCATCCTAGGATCCCGTCTTATCTTAAAGACCGTTTCAGTTCTTTCACAGTGTTTCTATGAGAACGTCAGAGAGGTTGCGACTTAGGACACCGATACATACGGAGATTTACGCGAGATCGTTCTGTGTTTAGGCTGTGCATATCTGAAATGCTCTGCCGGCAGGTGTCCTACCTGCTAAATCTATCCATTCCTTTAACAGACTTGTGAAAGAGCTCTAACTGTATAACGTGTTTATTGTTTGTTTTGTATGTCTATGTACGTAATAATAATAAAATAATTATTATACACATTTTATAGTTATAAATATATGTGTTTATAACTATAAAATATGTATAACAATTATTTTATTATTATATTAGTATCTATTTCAACTGCACGCCAATACTATCTATACAATTAGATCTTGTCCATCCAAAGGTTGCCTGGCAGAGCTTGCCTTTAGCAATAAGGCCGCTCATTGTACTATCATTTAGTATGTATGTTTAGTGTGTATTTTTTCTTTGTAATGTTGGTGTACAATAAAGAGTATTGTAATAATGTGGTATTTCAGCGTCCGCTCTTTATATAAGAATTATAAAATTGGAAATTGTTTATTCTTTATAAGTAACTATTGTAGCCATCTCATCTAGCCAATACTGACAATTTATAAAAACATTTATCGTGAGTGTCAAGAAAATCATATTTACAGGTGTTATTGATGATTGTATCTACTTTCTAACTGTATTATCTTAAATGATCGCCTATGACTTCCGCCACGCCGTTAGGTGCAGTGAAGTAGGCGCTCCTAGGGCTTCCACTTAGCAACTCCTAATTACAGACAACGAAATTCACACCTCTGTTTATGGTGTTACTTTAATAGTGTAATTTTGTCACTAGCAAAATGAGATACCTAGCAGCATATTGTATGTGCATATACATTTAAATTACCTATACGATCCGCTAGTCTATTATGAATATGATGCTATACTTACGCTGCGTTGTTCGCGACGAATGCTTGTTGTGAAATCAGACGCCTGACGTATGAACGTAAACAGCATCTGTGCGACTCGTCAGGAATCATATAAAGTGTTTAATATATTATTACATATGTTTGATATTATTATTACATAATTAGTAAATTATTAATTATAGGTATGTAGATAGATAACACTTTACTGCACACCAAAATAACAGACACAATACATTAATTACAGTATTTTAGGCAGAACAGCGGTTTTATCGCTTAGAGGGATCTCTTCCAGGCAACCTAACTTATAGAATTTTCTAAGCTAATCTGGCGATGTAGGTGATGCATAAAATCAGATATCTGCGCAGGAATGGAGAAAGAATATAAATTCCTGCGGCCAGGGGCCTGTCGTAAGAGGCGACAAAACAACCTATAGCCAGGTGGTAGGGCATTTGCCCTTCTGGTTGGCTACCACCTCTGGTCTAGAGTATGCCCCCATAATAACATTGAGTTGTGTTCTGGCATTAGTGGCCAGGTTCCAGTCCCATCTACGAGTCCGGCAGCACATTGGTAGCACCTTTAGTGTTGCAAATGTTTATAAGTGACGGTAAACACTTTCCATCACAGTTGGGCCGTCAGCCTGTCTGCTGCACTCCAGCAATAAAAAAAAACAAATTGTGTGTGTATGTGTGTGTGCAGGTCACACGCAGTAGAAGTGAAACTTCAGAGAATATACTCACAGATAAATTCTTCTCTAACTTTTATTAATATAAATATAATTCCTTTAGCCTACATCACTCAACATATATATTATAATTCAAAAAATTCAATCTAAATTGTACTTTAAATTACTACGATAAAGTTCAAAATACAATGCACTTTTACGCACAATTTCCTTTAATCTACGTATAAAAGAATATCTATATTAAGCGTATATAGATGCTAAAATTCATTTGAAATCTTTTAAGTTTTATTTAAATTGAAAATTAAATCTAACGGGTAAAGAGAAATGTGTTTTAATGAGAAATAAATGAGGTTGAATTTTATGTGTTTACCTCCTTTTAGTTTTATCGATTTTCAAATCATAGCGATTCTAAAGAAGTTTCACTTCAAAAAGACGTAAGTGTCAATATGTATGTAGTAATTTTAAAAACTAATCAATCAATTGTTAACGTGATAAAGCCGTGCTGGAATCATCATCTTGAATACAGCTCTTAGGACCGTGCCGGTTCGATCGGTGTGATAACAGGCTTTCACAAAATATCGGCATGAATCGTTTAGCTTTGAGCTTATCGTGTGTCACGCAATGAGTGAGAGTTCCTATAGCCATTTCTTCCTCCTTCGATCCCATCATTCCTCCCTATCGCATCCTCTTATTCCATCCACTTAAACCATCCTCTCTATCGAAGCCTCCTATCGTATCTCCTGTATGCCATCCAGTTTAAAGGCTGGCAACGCGTTGGCTTCACTCTTGCTATATACAATGCTCTATTCAATGAAGT
This sequence comes from Dendrolimus houi, assembly GCA_039645545.1. Classification (NCBI taxonomy): domain Eukaryota; kingdom Metazoa; phylum Arthropoda; class Insecta; order Lepidoptera; family Lasiocampidae; genus Dendrolimus; species Dendrolimus houi. The sequence continues at coordinate 11,569,609 of CM077139.1, forward strand.
TGATCCTTTTATGGGCAATTCAAGTTCAGGACTCAAATTAAAAAAACAAAAAAATAAAAATGCCGTTCTACTAATTTCATATACCTATACATATATTTTATTTTTATATTATTACCAGAGTTTAGCCCGCGGCTACGCCGCGGTTCAACAATTGGGGCGTGCCTCTTGTTTAAAGAGGTAGAGGTTTAAACACAGGTTACATTATATTAAATTTTTATGTTACTGCTATTTGCCCCAGAAGATTCACTTCATTTTATATCGCAAACTATCCCATCTCCCGGATGAAAAGTATATATGCCCATTTTCTATGTATTTATACTACATATGTACACCAAATCGACCAAATTGACGAAAATGGTAAATGACAAAAAAAAACATATCCTACTTTCTGGGATAACGTTTACATAAATCTATCCTAAACCTTATCCCATTATCCGGGATGAAAAGTATCCCTTGTCGACCCTCGGTATTAAAATTACATATATACCGATTTTCAGCCAAATCGGTCCAGTAGTTTTTCCGTGAATACGGAACAGTCAGACGGACAGACGGACAGACAGACAGACAGACAGAGTTACTTTCGCATTTATAATATTAATAGGGATGACTTTGATGTTTTATTTTTGAATATAACTACTTGTCAAATATATACTTTTATATTTGACAAGTCGTAGTAGCGCAATGGCTAGCGCACGTGTCCTAAACTCAACAGGCGTGGATTCGATCCTGGCCGGAACGCATGCAGCACTTAGGCAGTTTTCTGACCTAATGTGCATATTATTATAATTACCACGTGCTAATAACGGTGAAGGAAAACATCGTGATGTAACCTGCACATCGAGATTACCGATGCGTCAAACCTGCCAAGCCGCCTTGGACAAGCGTGGCAGGTATACAGTCCGCTCCCCTATAGTGGGAAGCCCGAGCCCAGCAATGGGACATTTATGGGCTATTATTATTATTATTTGTTTGACATGTATCACGATTTTTTTATGACATGATAATTATGACTTAATGATATAGTTAAATAGATATATTGTATAATTGATTTTTTGTGTGGTCTTGTATTACTTAATTTCACTTTTTTAAATCAAATTTTCTAATATTGTATCAAATAAGTATATTATAATTTTCTTATAGTTGGATGAGCCAAATGTGTTACATAAAATATTTTTTTAGACGAAACTTAGCTGATATGTGTATTAATTATGAGAATGGTAATTATTGTGTTTCCCAAATAAATTCCAACCGTCTATAGGAGATGGTAACCGCTTTCAATCAGGTGGGCTATGTGCCTGTTTACCAGCTACGCAATAAAAGAAGGTGGTTTCATATAGACCAGCTGTTACAATGAATCGAATGAAATTTTAATTTACTTGATAAAAGCTAAATACACTCATAAACTCTGACGGCCTCTGTGGTTGAGCGGGCTAAGCATTCGTGGCTACGTCACTGCAACGTAGAGGCTCCGGGTTCGATTCCTGGCATGGTAAATTTCAGAAACAAATTTACTCCGTTTTTTGCTATGGTCTGGGTTTCTGGAATCGGCCCTAGAGTAGTCTGTGGTATATCCCATAAAATAAAATAAATAAAAATAAAAAAAGCCTTTTTATTTGGTCCATAATGAACATGTCATACAATAATATTAAATTGTATTTTTTTTTAATTTGTCACTTTATTATTATTGTTATTTTAAGTCGATGCTAAGTAAAAATTACATATAAATCGAATACAATGCAAAAAAACTTAACTTATTTTATTTGTATTTTATTTTACTCATAGTCCCTCAAAACTATAATTAGAATACTGAGCCTAGATCACCGTCTTCTATGGGTAAGGTGCCCAGAAGGCAAGCTACGTTTCCTCGCTGGATCGCCATATTGATTCGTTGGCCGTGATAAGCACCAGCCCTCTGATCACCTGAAGAGTCAATGAGTCGTTTCGATAAATTTTGGTAGAGGCTCATGGCCTCAGGACCCCACGGTCCAAGCGTCTCGACAACAAACGGCACAAACATATAACTCTCACTGACGTTTACATATTTGCGCCGCTTGAGTGATTCAGCTGTTTCCGCCGCCGAACCGTCTGATCTAGACATATGAATGAAATAAATGAAAATAAATGAAAAGCTGTTGTAGAATATTTTGATTGTTTTTAAGCAACAATTATGTTATTGTTATTTTATTTGTGGACCCCCCCATCCGGGTAAAGGCCTCCTCCAGTTGCGCCCAGTGCTCTCTGTCCGTGGCCACTGCGAGCTACCTTGCGCCCGCGACGGCACGGATGTCGTTATATCCCATAACCCAAGCGTAACTTGCTTAATTTGGGAATATACAATATGTGTGTTCGTCTGCCGATTAAAAAAAAAACTTTGTTCAGGAAAGGCAATATGCAGTTGTCTTATGCTAATTGTTGTTTTTGGAATTCTTAAATCACTACAAAGTTATTAAAGGTAAATTATGCGAAAATTGTGATTCTCCTAGTTCCTACAATTGTCAGTTATAAACACTTCCTAAATCAGGCGTGTAATCACGACATCCTATACAAAGAACAAGCGTTTACTGGAATATTAAATAAATGGAGCTATGTTTAGTAACACGATGCAAAAAGGATGTGATGCACAGACGGATATCCTCAAAAAATTCTGTGTATTGTAATATTGAGGCGGTATGTGGTTGTAAGTGTGCGTTTTAACTGCTGTCTTTTCTTCTATTCAGATTCAAAATCTTTTATTCAAAATAAGTTCAACTGAAGAATTTTTTTTAAGGTAAGTTAAAATGCATACTTCCTATTCTATGTACACTGTTTCGCAAACCGCTGTTTAAGGAGAATAAGCAGTAAGAAACTCCCCAGAAGCACAGGTAAAATTATTTTTGTTCACATTTATCTACTATCAGGCTCTTCTTATCTATACATATAATAAAATTGTAGAGGTCAAATTTCTGTACCATGAAAAAAATGCTAAAACCGAATCAGGAGGATGTAAGAAGTGAAATGAACTAATTTAGACTTTTTCAATTTTTTTGTTTCTCTGTTTGTCTGTCTGTTTGTACCGGCTTATATGCTTATATGCCCATACCAACTTAATCTTCTTCCTCTCAATTTTTCAGTCACGGGTGCAACTTTCAAAGATCCCCTTATGTACTCATTTCTCACCTTATCCATTCTTGTAACACCACACATCCATCTCAACATTCTCATCTCAGCTGAGTGGCGACGTTTGTGGTTTATCACTTTAGTGGCCCAACACTGGAACCAGTATAGCATGACTGGTCGTATGACAGATTTATTTATATACTAGCTTCTGCCCGCGACTTCGTCCGCGTGGTGCTGTTTTTAACTATCCTACGGGAACTTATTAATTTTTCGAGATCAAAAGTATCCTATATGTTGACCAGGGATATAAGCTACCACCATACAAAATTTCATTTAAATCGGTCCAGTCGTTTCGGAGATTAGCCGGTACAAACAGACAGACAAACAGAAATACAAAAATTTGAAAAAAATCTAAATTAGTTCTATTTCACTTCTTACGTCCCCCTGACTCGGTTTCTAGCATTTTTTCATTGTACAGAAATTTGACCTCTACAATTTTATTATATGATATGTATAGATTTGACCTTTTAGTTTCAGTGGCATTAGTTTGTCGCATGTCACACCGATTACCCGTTTCCACTATAGCCAAGCTACACTTGTTCTTCTCCTTACATCCCTCTCTATATCACAATTACTCTGCAGTAGTGAACCAATCACGAATCAGCGTCGCCATCCAACGCGAAAATGCGGCCAGCATTTTGGGCACGCTCCCCGCCGAGTAGCGATTTGGAGTCAATTTTTTTCTTACAGATTTATGTTATTTTGTAAGTATAGTTTTATTTATTATGTAGTTTATTTCTATTACTCTGCCCCGACAAAATCGAGAAGATATTGTAGATATAATAGAATACGCATTATTGACACTATTGCAATAAAACCGTATTTTCAATATCTTCGCAATGCTAACATATTGAAATAACAGAATTGGGCTTTTGCTTAAATCTTATATAAAAAGTTTCGGCATTAGTGGCTAGGTTCCAGTCTCTCCTTAGATTGGTAGCCCCTTCGGTGCTACAAATGTTTCCATCAGGTGAGCCGTCTGCCTGTCTGCTAAATTCATGGAATAGCAAAAAAAAACATGAATATTTGACACTGGCTGGATACAAACTGCTGATATTTAAAAAGTAAAAGCAGATAACAGTATATATTTTAATTTGACCAGCGCTAAGTTCAATGCTTTAAGAGAATAAAACCGACTATGATACGCACTGTGGTATACAAATAGTGGTATATATGTGAGTGAATGTCACACACAGGCTCATTTAAGTGCGTGCGTCGCAAAAATGCAACTCCGCGACTTGGTTAAATATCGGACGACTAACGAAAGGTTATGACTGGATTACGTATCATTAAATTTCCATCACATATTGGATTAAGAGGTGATGAGCTGACAAACTAGCTAAAGTTGCAATAATCGAAGAGAAACCAACTTCTATACAACCAGACTATAGAGAACATCTGTATACATGTAGAAAATTATATTTTTCTAAATTCAAAGAATACTTTGATGAGAGAAGTAAAAAAAAGGCATATGGTACAAAACAATAGTCTCAACCCCCCCAAATTCCATGGTTTTCTGAAGGAAAATTCAACAGGCCATTTATAAAGCTACTAAATTGAATCCGAACAGGTCAGTTCCCCACAAGAAGTTTTGGCCACCTCATGGGCAAAGTTGATTCTCTCAACTGTGTGGAACTCGTGAGGATGTCGAAACATCTGTTAATGGAATGCAGCAAAAATAAAGATAGCAGAGAACAACTGATGGGGGAGTTGGAACTGAATCGTTTTGATGTAGGTATCTTTATAGACATCCTGGCAGAGCCAGCCTCAAAGAAGACTAGTTTGTTAGCCAGCTCATTATTCAAAATTTAATATATAAGTTATTGTATGTTTAGGAGATGATGGGGCTGACATGCCTATGTGCCAAAAGTCCCAAATAAATAACGAGTAAAAAAAATCTAATAAAGACAGTTACATTCTATTGTACCTATAACCCCTTAAGGCCATGAGTAGAATACTGTGCCTAAGACACGGTCTTCTATAAGTAAGGTGTCCAGAAAGCTGGCTACATCACTCTAGATCCAATTCCTATTAATATTATTTCCGAGAAAATTAGTGGGTATGGATGGATGTTAGCCCTGTTAACGATTTTAGTCAAAAATTACGAAATGGATTTTAATATAACTTTAGAATAATATATTTTATAGATCGTTATAACATAAAAAGCTATAGTTTGTTGACTGGTATTGTGTCCAGATTAATTATTGACAAAACAAACGCAGACGAAGTCACAAGCGGCGGCTAGAAAATAACGATATTTAAACAAAAAAAGTTTATTATTGTTTCTTAAAAAATATTAATACTGAATAAAGATAAAAAAGCTCTAAACATCGACTCGATGCCACTCCCTGCTCCCAACTTCCCCAACTGCCAAGGTGAATGAACTTACGAAATGCACACACACACGCCTCCAAGCACACACACTAGCGCACAGGGGGACAACGCAAAACATGTTGGTGTAGGTTAGTTACTCGTATGTTACATATCAAGTGCAATGTACGATTTTTTTGCCATACTTTATTTTACTGCCAATGTTTGTATGTCTGTACGTGTATGTATGTGTGGGTTTGCCGGTTTGAAGTTTAAGGACATTTAAATGTTTTAACTTGCAAAGGACCCAGATTTCTTTTAAAGATATAATTTCTTGTTATATTATTTAATAACATCAATTTGTAAAAGTTTGTATTTAAGCAATTTAGGTTGCAATTAACAAATAAAGATCTGCCGTGACGTCGCCAAACGTTTAGTAGACGTCACACGCGACCAGAAGGCTGGCGTCTATTTTGTTCAAAGATTAAGCGTAGCTATACAACGTGGCAACGCTGCCAGCCTTTTGAGAACGTTCCCGGTAAGTGACAGTGGTTTGGGGACCAATAACTTATCTTTAGGTATTTTTCCCTTTTTTATGTAGTTTTAGTTTTTATATAGTATAGTTTGTTTTTAAGTTCATATTTATTGCAGTTTTATGAATTTTTCATCTCATTAAATTATACACTTCAGCAATTTTAAGTATCTGGGAACTGTAAAGTTATATTATGAAAGAAGAATAAGGCTCAGTAGTCTACTTATGGCTGGTTCCTATATCTTCCTATTCATTCACTTGCCTTACTATCGGTTGAATTTTGACATTTATACTAATATTACAAAGAGGAAAGATTTGTATTTTTGTATGTTTGTAACGAATAAAGTTAAAAACTTCTGGACCGATTTTAAAAATTCTATCGCCATTAGTATGCTACATTATCGCTGAGTAACATAGGTTATATTTATTAGTAGAAAAAAATAGGGATCCCTAGTAATACTTCAATAATGTAACTCAAAGTGGTTGCGTCGAGGAAGATCTTATAAATTCTTCCTCCCCATCCTCGCCACCAAGAAAAGAATTAAACTTTCAAATGATGAATGCGCAAAACAGGAAACATTGACATCGTGTCAGTGCTGTCACCGCTATATGTAGTTGGAACACGTCATAAAGAAAATCACCTTTAAATTAATTAAATAAAATTAATTTCACCTACATCAAATCCTAGTGCTCTGTGAAACCCCAGGGGACGAGTGCAGTGTGGCGGTGGATTGGTGGCGAGGTGTGTTTCCCCTTGTTACTTCTTCCACGTTCCTTTGCCTTCTCTAAAAAAATTTATTTCATCGCACGCGCTGCGAAAACTATTAATGATAGAACAGAAAAATGTTGTACGATATTAAAAAACATAATAATATCTACAAAAAAAGGCGATACCATATGTCCAACTATTGTATTGTTACGAGTAGTAGAACTCGAATTAAAATGCCATTGGAATTATTACAGAGTTTATTAGAACCATACAAACACGTATAACACAGGTACAAATGTAACCGAACGCAATAAGTCTAAACGTAATGGAGGAGATTGTAATTCAAATACAGGCGTAAAGTCCGTCACTAAATAGATTACCGAATGTACACAAGTCTTGCTTCGCTTGTGGTTATCGCTCGACTGCCGATCTCTCCATTGGGGCATTGCTTTATACTGCACAAATGCAATATGTCTGTCTGACCGCGTGGACCGAAGTTCCTGAATCACACCTGGCTAATGACTACCATAAAAGATTACAATACACAATGGGCTATTTTTCTAATCACAAATTTTAAACACAAAGTAAACAAAAGAAGTCCAAATGCCGAAAAGGTAATAAAATGTCTACAGGTACGCAGGTGTGAATTTGTCTTTTGTCGGCGTTCAGGTCGTAACAGTATGTACGCGCATGACTTGAGAACGATATTACCGATTTTGATGAAATTATTTATGCATGTTTGGGCTTGCCAGGTGGTTAAGATTTACAATTGAAACCGAAAGGTGGCGCTGGATCGGGTTCTAGATTTTTATTTTTTCAGGACAGGGCAACGTCTGCCGGTACCGCTAGTGTCAAATTTAACTGTAGTAAGGCAAATGAACATTCGGTAAGATATAGGAACCGTCTATTAATAGATTTAAGGCATTAGAAGTAAGATAAAATATAATAGACATTGATTGAGTTTTCTTTATTGTACTATAATAATTGTAATAAACTATCTATTTTATTACTAGCTGTTGCTCGCGGCTTCTCCCACGTAGTTTAAAAATAATCATAGTTTGATCAAACTTTCATCCCCTTTTCTACCCCCTTAGGGGCTGAATTTCCAAAAACGCTGATTGCACGAGTACATTTATTTCTAACCAGAAGTAGATAAATAAAATTTATTTCTTTCATACAAACTATCATCCCCACTTTCATCCCCTTATGGGTTGAATTTTCAATAATCCTTTCTTAGTGCGCAACTAAAGTATATATAAAACCCGCATGCAAGTTTTCACGATCCTAAACCCAGTCGTTTGGGCTGTGCGTTTATATATCATTCAATCAGTCAGTCAGTCAGTGAAGTTAAGCAATTATATATGTATATATTATTAAATTTGTACGCCTGATAGACAAAGAACGTATAAAACTATATATCTATACTATAACATCTTTAATACGTAGCATGTTTTTAAGCAAATAAATAAATGGTATGTATTGTATATAGTCAAGGTGTCGAAGTCAGTAAGTTCATACACCGCTCGTTTTTATTTAACGCCAACTGCAATTTTATAATTCGAAGACACAATTTAATGGTGTCTTAGCTTCCTTCACTGACTGATTTGTTGTCGTTGTAACTATTCAAAACCGGAAATAATGAGAGGTGTATGAAGTTCCCCCACTGACTGTTTTTGCCATAATGGTTACGAAACCCTAAAAATATTCGTCATTATCCGAGTGTCAAATCCCAGTTACATTCATAGCGTTCGCTTCGAAGCCTAGGTCCGTATTCCTATTTCCTCTTCTCCACACCGCGCGATCTTCAACAGCCCTTGTTTTGAGACCATTTAACAGTTTTAAGCGCGGTGTTTTATTTGATTTTCATTACTCCGTAAATAATAACCATAAACAAAAATTAAAATGGACAAGTTGGCGATACGCTAAATAAAAACTTTAACAATACTCATTGACACTTGACATCTTTGCATCCGTGATCACGTCCACTGAAAAGTGTGCGAAACGTCGGAATAAAAAAAAATTGTTTATTATATATACCTAACAATCTGCACCACCATCGCCAGATTAGTTTAAATTATTCCTTGATATTCCCTTAGGTTGCATGGACGAGATTGCTTTGAGCGATAAGGCCGCCTATTGTTTCTACCATGACAATATTGTAATTGTGCATTTTTTTAAATTGCATATTTGGTGAGCAATAATGTGTTGTCTATCCATATATCTATAAAATAAAATACCGCGCTTGAAACCATAAATAAAACGTAATTTTACTATGTGTAATAGTCGCGAAAACTTAAGAAAGTAGAGTGTAACCCAATATTTCAGTAATATTTGCAGGGTTGAACGACCTCGATTGCCGTGTCGTGGGCCGGTTGGCAATTCATCAAACTGCAATAATGTGTAAACTACGCGGGATGGCACTCGGATAGACCTGCGGAATAGGGGAGCATAGTACACTTAAAGCGGTAAAGCGCTTTATAGAACAATCTGCGCTTGATGCATAATATTATCAAAATCAAAACGTTTCCGAATTTATTTTAAAATTCGGCAGGCCACCCTTGCTGTTTGGCAAGGCTCTTAGTATCGTCTATTAAGTGTATTATAATACAATTGTAAATAAATGTATTGTAAATACTAAATTCTAATTAGGGTAAATAAAATTTTATGTACATTCTATATTTATATATGGCTAAAAATAATAATTGTAGATAAAGTCTAGGTATAAGCGTATTTTTGTAGTATAATAACAGCACACGGCAGCTCAGGAATAAGTCGAGGCAATGGTCATCATTGCTCCGACTTATTCCTTTTAAACTTTTCCCATTAACTCGTGTGCTTTAATATCTGTTACAAAATTTTCTGTGTCCACTGTCCAGGCTGTAGGGTTTGAAATGCGCTATCCGAATGAATAAAACTGTAATTTAAAACTAAGCCTGTAATAATTAGATTAAAATTAGAAATTACACAGGGCAAGCTTTGAGATTTTCGCGCAGATTTTCTATCCATTAAAAGATATTCGCATGTATAATAAAAGCAATATAGCATAAAATTCTCTACAAGATTTGTTTTAAACAATTTTCTGTACATTCAACCGTTTTTGAGATAGAGAGCGAATAGTGCACTACGCTCAGCCACCAAGGCGTGCGTATCTGAAGCTCAATCGAGAATTTTTGCATATAGTGAATGTATTAAGTTATTAATTGCCTAAGCTGCCCTAAACTAATGATGACATAATTAGTTTAGTTAATAGAAGATATAACAGTTGGAGCAATCATCGTGGATGTCTTACCCTTTTCACAAATTTGTCTATACAGACCTAAATCTTGTATTAAATGCAGTTCTCCTCTTAGGCCAACCATTTCGTTACTACTTACTTAAAGCTCACGGCTTATCCATAAACCCAAAAAAGACACAAGTTATAATAGTTGGTACTTCCAGGCTAATCTCCAAGATAGATTGGTGTTCTCTTCCTCAATTTAAATTTGATGGTGTGAAAATCGATACCAGTGAAATAGTAAAAATTTCCTTCCTACTGCTACAAAAGTTATGCTTGCTCAATCTCTGTTACTACCCATACTTGATTACGCTGACGCCAGTTATATCAATATAACACTAGAACAATTGAACAAGCTCGATCGACTTTAAAATGTCTGTATTCGGTTCATATTTGGGTTTCGCAAATATGACCACGTTTCCGAATATCGTAAGAAACTTAAATGGTTACCTATTCGCCTTCGCCGGAATGTTCACTTGCTATCTCTTTTGTACAACATCCTTTTTGATCCGCGTACTCCTCCTTATTTAAAGGAATGTTTTGATTTTCTACATCTTTCTCATTCCCGTTATTTGCGCTCTAGTAATAATCTCTCCTTAATGACACCTGTACACACTTCTTCGTTCGTTGACAACTCCTTCACAGTACAGGCTGTCTGTTAATGGAACTCACCGCCACTCAACATCAGACAATCCTCGTTTAAAATCATGGTTTTTAATTATTTTTGGTCCTCTCAGGTATAATAGTGCTGCTTTTTCTGTATGTATTATGATATGTACTGTTTATATAGTATATAAAAAAGATTTTATTTTATTTTTTATTTATTTACTTATTTCATGTATTTTTAATATTTTTTATATTATTTATTGTCGACACCGCCACTGTCATGTTTCAATATTTTCCTTAGTTTAAGGGGTTGCCTGGAAGAGATCGCTTTAAGCGATAAGGCCGCCCTTTGTTCAACATTTATTGTATCTAGTTTTTAAGAACGTAGTTTTAATTTTGGTGAACAATAAAGTGTTTTTATTCATTCATTCATTCTGCGTTGGCTCAGCGACCCAAAGTGGGTCTTGGCCTCCGAAACGAGAACATGCCATTTTTCCCTCTACTGCGCAGTGTCTTACCAATTATTGACTTGTAGTTCCGACAGGTCAGCCTCCACTCTGTGTACCCAAATATGCTTTTCTCACGCTGCGGTCTTCTCCCATCCGTTCTACGTGACCGAGCCAGCGGAGGCGGTGAGCTTTTATTTCTCCTATTATGTTAGGTTCGACCTCGAGATTCGTTACTAACTAAACTAACTATTAAATAATTAGATAGATAGATAGATAGATAACACTTTATTATACACCAATACAAAACTGAACTTAAAAACTAAAATTATATCTAGTTGTGTACAAAGGGCGGTGTTATCGCTAAAAAGCGATCTCTTTCAGACAACCCTGGGAATGAATTGAGATGATAATGGCGATGGTGGTATACGTAACATATAGAACGAACTACTTACATTTTAATAATAAATACATAAATAATATATATATATATATATATATATATATATATATATATATATATATATATATATATATATATATGTGTGTAGATATTTTATATATTACATAGATATATACTTAATATACATACCATACAAATACATATCTACACAATATATAAATATTTATAAATGAATTTAAATATCGCTAGCGATTTTGCATGTCTGATAGTAACAGGAAGCGTGTTCCAAAGCTCTATAAGCCTTAACAGTAAAAGAATTGTTGTAAAAAGTTTAGTTATGCGCAGGAGTGTTCAAATTAAGTTTAGTAGAAGGGCGTAAATTATGAGAGCAAGAAAGGAATTCAAAACGTTGTTTACGGTAATCAGGAGTACTTGGGACAAATAGAATACTATAGAGAAAAGAGGGGATGTGAGTATTCCGGCGGAATCGAATTGGCAACCACTTGAGTTTTTTTCGGAATTCAGAGACATGGTCATATTTGCGTAGGCCAAATATGAAACTTATGCAAAAATTTTGGAGGCGCTCAAGTTTATTAAGTTGTTCTTGGGTTAAATTTAGATAGCTGGCGTCAGCATAATCAAGGATAGGAAGTAATAAGGACTCTGCTAGCTTGGTATGGTACTCCAGTCGACCTTATTAAGCATCCGTGAGCTACCAATGACGATGACTTGAGTTTTTTCAGGGTTCACATGAAGCCCAAAAGACTTGCTCCACTGCAGAATGCGTTCAAAATCTATGTTTATGTTTGAAACTGCTTTATCCAAGGTGGTGACCGGTGATTGTGTGTAAATTTGTAAATCGTCTGCATAGAGGTGATAGGTTGAAGTGAGTTGATTAGAGATGGAGTTAATAAAAACAGCGAGTTTTATTTTTATTGCCATACAATGTGGGAATGCGGCCAGCATTTTGGCAACGCTCCTCACCGACAGCGATATGGACTACATCTTTTACTTGTAAATATGTTTATAATAGTATTTAATTTCTAAGTTTGTTTGTAGTATAATTTATTTATAATTTAGTTTATTTTTAAGTATTTAGTTTTTGATTTAAATCATTATTTGTAAACAATGTGTATTATATATAACGAGATAAAACTATATAGGTAATTAAATGTATTACTAAAACCTTTCTTTTTCTTTTATATGTAAATAATATTTCATCATCACATTAAAAATAAGCATTATCGTACAACTTCTAACTAAAATTAAACATATTTCGAAAATAAAACTGCACAAAAAAGGTCGCCCATTAAGTTTCCGCTAAAAATGCATTTTCGTACTTATATATACTTTGTAACCACTTTCCATGCATTGGGCCACCTGTCTGCCTCCTGGGAGCAATAAAAAAATAGTCAATAATAAATATGTATATTGTATATAAATATGAAAGCATCCCCTTGTCTATAAAGCGCTTCACGCTTGATTTACAACATTCGTCCCCTATCTATCGCTGGAAAGGCAGTCCGCTATTGGTCGCCGCTGTGCCGCGAGTTTTCTAACTAAAATCATGAAAATACCACCCTTTATCCACCATGGGCTTTAAAACAACAATACGGCTATTTTATTTTTTCCCTGCTGCTAATCTAGGGGTCCTATGCTAGTCCTTAAGGGTAATGACCGAGCGCTGAATAGCTTTCCTACAATTAATGCTCAGCTGCTTTTTTAGCTGAATTAATATTGTTGATAGGGAAACGAGTTTACTGGCCTGTTTGTTTGTTGTTTAATTAATTAAGCTAGTGGTCGCCCAGTGGTCGAAATTCCATAATTAATTTAAATTATTTGTTTGAACATTATTAAGGTTCTGTTGTCAAAGACTATACTTCTATAATCACAGATTTTGCCAAGGCTACACCGTTAATTTGACTTTAACAATAAACAAAAGAGTATATATATGTGTGTGTGTGTGAAATACATGGTAGTGTGTGTAATTTTTTTATTTATTTAATGTATTTTTATGCATCATTTTAAAAATATATTAAAATTTGTCGCTTCTTCATAAACTATAAGTGTGCGAAATTTCATACTCCTCCGTCCGCGTAATTTTCGTAAAAAGGGGTACAAAGTTTTTGCTTCACGTTTGATATTAAATATCATATTAATATAAATCTATACTTATAATATAAAGAGGTAAAGTTTGTGAGTTTGTTTGTAGGAAGTAATTTCTTGAACTACTGAACAGATTTTGAAAATTCTTTCACCAGTAGAAAGCTACATTATTCCCGAGTGACATAGGTTACGTTTGATTGCGTTTTTTTTTTTAAATTTTTATTAGAATTATTAATTCCGAGAAAAACGGGCTGATGCGTTGATTTATCGGATTGCGCTGACTAAACAATAAATAAGTTCCAAGGTTCTCGTTGGGGGGTATTGACTTGAGATAGAAAGTGTTTTCCCATGGGCAATTATATGTTGTCTCATGTTGGTATGACGCTCAGCAAAGTGGGCACGAGTCAGCTAATAAATAAATAAAAAGCCATGGTAGCTTTGTGATTAGCGCACGCGTAATAAACTCGAAAGGTGCGGGTTCGAAGCTGGCAGGTATGCATGCACTATTTAGTCAGTTTTTTGACTTAATGTATTGTTGTGATTACCACATGCGAATGGTGAAAACATCGTGAGGAAACCTGCACATCGAAATAATCGATGTGTCACACCCGTCAATTCGCCTTGAACAAGTGTGGCGGGTATACTGTCAGTTCCCCTATAAAATGGGAGACCCAAGCCTAGAAGTGGTACGTTTATGGGCTGCAGTGGCAGTTACTATACTATTACAAATGAGCTGGTTTAGAATTTTGTATGATTTCATTTTTTGCTTTAATTGTTATTTTATTTATTAATAAATATATATCCTATTAATAAATAAAATATTATTCCTACGAGACCTTAAAAACAAACTGGTCTAAGAAATAATTGGGTTGTTTGTCATAAAAAAACCACTAAAACAAACTCACGCATGACTTTAAAAACCTATTTGATGTTATCAAAAAATTGTTGTCAACTACCCCTAATTTATTATTTTATTTTTTCACAATCTCATAACAGTGTTATGTTGCGACATAAAGTAAATTATACCTTTTAGACTTTGATCTATTTAGGGCCAATTTTTCAATTATCAGATAAAAGTTATCGAAATCGATTAATTAAAATTGGAGTCCTGCATACGGACGGCATTTTACAAACTTTCGAAAGTTTAAAAATGGCTACGAATAATAAAACATTAAAACATAGTTTAAAATTTCCCAAATCATTTTGCTCTCAAAAAGCAAGAAAACCAACAAACACTGCCTAGTTTAAATATTAATTTATTTAACATCAAATTGCATACAATTTGCATGGTTTTAATTATGCTTAGACAGTTGCGGAAATTATTGATGCGTTTATCGCTTTAATGGCGCGTAAGATTTTTTTTGAAAAACATAAAAGTTTAAATGGTCGCTGTTCAAGACATAACCTCTTTAGTGTGTAAATTATATAAATGGACCTGATGGGTCTATACCTGATACGCACTTAGCCGAATTTTATTATTATTATTGCTACTAAGGTTTTCTTAGTGAAAAATAATGCTTATAGATATTTATAAATCATAACTATAAATAAATTTTAAGATTAGAAACATTGCATTAAGAGATTCTAAAGAGCGTTTTGTGTCATTAAATCAGCAGTGGACCGGTTGGGATAGCGCAGTGTTGCCAGGACGATAACAAAAATATACTAAAAATGAAAACATTTATTTATTTATTTCAATTACAATGTCATAACAGGCTTACAACTAAATCGACAATGTAATCACCTTATCCTTAGCATTTTATATTAGTAATGCATTTCAATGCAGTTTCTCTGAATTTACATTATGGACACGTCAAAATATCTAAACCTGTGTTCACTTCACACACAATATAATACTTATGGGTAAATAGATTTTAAACATTAGCTTACAAACTTATATGATTTTGGGCCAAAAACTTGAAAAGGGATAATGCAAAAACATTTTATTTTAATTTTGAGTCATCTGTCAAATATTTGGTCTTAATGCATATTTGGCGTGATCTTGAAACAAAAGCTTATGCTATGAAGTTTTATTGAAAAAAAATACAATTTGGTAAAAAGTAAACTATACTTGTAGGCTTTTTTTGTTTTTAAGTAAGAATTGTGTTTGTGAAAATTTCAGCTTAGTAAAATGGGTCTTACTGAGCTGCTGCAAGGACTCCTTCGTTTAACTTTAATCAAAAAACTAACATTTGTTTGAGGATCTAACTTAAGGGTTATACAAAAACATAAATATGCATGACTATTTGGCATTGGCTAGATACAAAAATCGTGCAGAGCCATATTTAAGAAAGAACACTACCTACTCTAATTAAATATATACTCATAATATATCGACACAAGTAGTAAGTAAATTTAACTTTAAACTAAATCCTAAAAATAAAATAAATGGAGATATTTAATATATAAGTATTGAATATCTGTCTCCATTTACCTATTTAGGTATTATAATAAAATGGTCAACTATTAAGAATACGATATACGCCTGGCAACACTAGATAGTGGTAGCCCGCGTTTTTGCGGCGGCAGGTGACGGGATACGCGCTTCTTTTATTGTGGCCACACCGGTCAAGCACCTCCTGTTAACTTATAACCATGACTGTAATGTCTATTCAAAAATTTAACTTAATTTAATTAGTGTTTAAACAATCAACAAGTTACTCAATAGGTTATTTGCTGCAAATTCAGTGTACATGTTTACGATTTTTTTAATACTATTTATTTCGACAAAAGTCGTAGTAGCGTAATGGCTAGCGCACGCAACCCAAACTCAAAAGGTGCGGGTTCAAATCCTGGCCGGGGCGCATGCGCCACTTAGATAGTTTTCTGACCTAATGTGCATATTGTTACAATTACCGCGTGCTAACAACGGCGAAGGAAAACATCGTGATGTAAACTTACACATGGAGATAACATTAGACAAGCGTGGCCAATATAGTGTCCATTTACTAATAGTGGGCGGCCTGAGCCCAGCAATGGGACGTTTATGGGCTGCTATTATAGTTACATCATAAAATATATAAGCAATGTAAGTGCGTCACTATTTTTTCAAATAAAGTCTTTCTTTCTTGTATGACTCGTTAAAATTATTATGTCGGAACATATTACATTCATATACAATCAAGAGGGCTCTAATGTTTTGTATGATCATAAAGTGTTTTTTTAATTGTCAAGATGATGAAAAGATGACAGACAGACGGCCCACCTAATAAAGTTGGTTATCATCACCAATAGAAGTTTTTTCAACACCTGGGTCGAAGGCAACCCGTTGCTAACCTTTATTTTTTTTTTAATCCTGACGAACTTTATATGTCAAGGTCTTTTCTATTTATTTATTATATTTTTATTTCTTTTTTATTTTTCTTTTATCCTTTTATTGCTTTATTTATTTATAGCTCTTAAATCTATTACAGTATATGCTTATTATCTAATACAATATATATTCTATTCCTATTTTATTGCCTTACATTTTCCTTCTTCCTTCGGGTAATTTTAGGGTTTATTTACTTTTTTTTATTCTATTGCTTGTTTTAATTTTGTTGCCAACCTTTAGGATAGGGTAGAGAAGGTGGGATAGAGACATCAGACGGGAGGAATGGGGTAGAGGGGATAAGATAAGAAATATGAGATAGGAGGCGGGACTCTATCGGAACCTGCACTCATCGTACGAAACGTAATTAGTGCAAGGTTATCAGTTTCAAGCTGATATTCTGTGAGAGCCAGCTCTAAGAGCAGAGATCAATATAATTAATCGAGCATGGCGCTCGTCAAAATGTATCAATTGATTTGTCTCTCATGTAACCAATATCCACTTTCCATCATAATTCGAATCGTGCGCCCATTTGTAATTTTTGATTATCGTTCTGAGACCTTTGAATTGGACAGTTATTGATAGCATCAGTTTCCTGCAGACAGTTCTAGTACAAACTCATTGCAAATGAATTCAACAATCGTATTGCTAAAAGAGATAAATCGTCATCAAAATATATTTTGGAACATATTCTACATTGTTTATGGAATTACCTTATCATAAACAATAAAAAAGCAATTCAACCAATAAACGAAGAACAAAGTTCTAAACTCAAATCGTCCAATACGAGACCAGTATAGAATATAAGACAAAAAACAAAATCCGGTTTGAAATTAGAATCCCAAAATCGAGACACGAATGCTCGGACGCATACACACACATACACAAGTACTTATGTACAAGTCACATACATATCAATGACCCATGACAACGCTGTCGAAAAATTCTAGTCGTGCTATTGTATGTAAAATAACGATATACCAACATGTGCTGCATTTAATTGAAATATCTTAAACAAATTATATATTTTTTTATTTTTGCTTAAAATAATTAAGACTTTACAACACTGTCTATTAAAAAAGAAATACATTTATTATTATTTTAGTAGAACATTGCCCAGAGCTTTTATAGCATACATTTCGTTTCACAATAATTATTGTATTTTTGAAATAAAAAATATCTTATTCTGCATCTCTGGTCTTTAAAGTATCTATACTTATAGTGGGCGTCAGTGTAGGTCCTTGTAACTATTTGGATTGCCCCCTTGGGAATGCCTCCATAATCGACTATGGTCTAATTCCCAGCAAAGGACCCGGTACAGTGCGAAATGAATTTCCCCCGCCTTAAAAAAAAGGTCCCTGTAACTACTTATTTTTGTGAGATATTTTTTTTCGTCTAATTTGACGAAAATTGGTCCGTATACGGCCGGTAAGGCAGTTTTTTGTTGACGGTGAAGGAAAACATCGTGGGAAAAGCAAGTTATTATTAATGTGTGGTACACGGCAATCCGTTTTAGAAAAGTGTGACAGGTATATCATACGGTCCATTTCCCAAAATGGGGAGGCCGGAGTCCATTAAATGAACGTGAATGGTTTAGTCAGTTACCAGTCTATAAATTGTATGTTTAATATTCAATAAAATGTTAAACTAATAAAAAATAATGTTTATTTGTGATTGCAACACTGATTCTCATGCACAGTGCGTTCATGAACAATTTTTGTGACTCACACATAAAACTAAACGCACACATTAACGAAATTTCAAAAAACGAATGATATAATCAGTATTCATTGCACACGAAAATGTATGACGGGGTCTAAAGTGTGAGAGAGAGGGTGATATACTCGTTTCTTTCGACGAAAATGCGGCCAATATAAGAATGACGCTACGGCCGTTGACCCGATGCAGTCAGTTTGGACGACGAAACTTTTTTCTTTGATACTTCGAACATTTCTTGCAGTTTACTACTTAAGATTGTGGCACAATGGAATTGAAATAAAAATTAAGATAAATGCTTAGAGATGAAAATTGAGTCATTGTATGTCGAATTATGTATTATTTTAGGTCTCAACTAACGCATATAACGTATTATTGATATTACACGGTTCACTTTTGTCTTTGAATTTAGAAGGATCAACCAGAGTTGTTCAGGTAAACAAAGTTGAGGCGTCCATTGTTATTGAATATCGTCGTATCTTCAGTTCGGCGTCTTTACCCGTGTAATACCAGCTTTAAGGGCAAATCTACCACTGTTTTAGAGTTGCGTAATCCCCTTAACAGAAATGGGATCCCTACAAAATAGTCACATTTGTCCTTCAGTGTGTCTTTGTATGTAACATTTTTTTTAAAATGTGGATGAAATGTTGTATATGTATAAATATGTAATCTAGGTAGGTACTCGTAAGGGGCCATCCATATATTACATCACTCGTTAAGAGCGGGAAGGGGGTTGACGAAGTGTGACATTGTGTGGACAAGGTGTGGGAGGGATCCTAAATTTCGTGACGTCACATTTCAATATCGTGTTTTAAGTTTTAAGACACGAAATTTGAACTATTAACGAAAATCTTCAAAATATTTCCAACTCCCTCTTTATGAGCAGTGCTTAAATTGTTAAAAAAATCAATAGGAATAAAACTAATTACGTAAATGCTCTTTTAATTTAATAATTTCTTGACGTAAATTTGCAAATTATGTGATGTCACACTAGGTAGGGAGGAGTCTCACGAATGTGACCAGCTATGACAAGGACCGCCGTCCTTGTCACAGCTGGTCACCCACACAGGGGTCAAAAAACCATGAAATTCTTGTGACGTAATTTATGGATGGCCCCTAATATGGTGATACACAATGGTGCCCACACTGGGTTGTTATGGCCATGGAAATAGAATATGGCGATCTAGTGAGGTAACGTAGGCAGCCTTCTGGGCACCTTACCTATAGCAGGTGGTGACCTAGTCTCAGCATTCTACTTTAGTCTAAAGCGATTATAAATGTAATAATACAATATATCTAAGTAATAAAATTAAACTTACAAGGACTTGCACCATTCATTTGCCATGTATCAAACTTTTTTCGAGAGCAAGCATTCGCAAAGGTTACATTGCATTAAATGTTTGTCTAGGCGCTATTTGCTCCCGGAAAATTTTGTCTATCCCAATTAACAAACTATCCCATTTTCTAGGATAAAAAGTATCCTATGTTCATTCTCCGTATTGAGACTATATATATATTACCAAATTTCTGCAAAAACAATTTCGTAGTTTTGCCGTGAAAACGTAACAGACAGACTTAATTTCACATTGTATTTTTTATGGATATTATATAAACATAGAAAAATATACGTATGTTCCAGTGTGCGATGCTGAAGCTGGTAATTTTGCATCCGTCCCGCTCTCGCGGCCATTCGTCTTATTTTTGCGGGTGAAACTTGTGCAGGAGTCGACAACCGGCGTCAAGGCCGCGGCCAAATCGTCCCGAGTGCGCAGCAACGCCATGACGCCCGTAGGGTTGCCCACAAATCTTAATCCTATCCCATTTAATATACTAAATAAGATTTTATTTTGGATGGATGAATGTTTGTTAGGTAAATGTGATAGAGCAATGGTGGAATCATTACTTTGATTACAGCTCTTAAGTTGCCTGTCCATTGACGAAATTTTTGTGCAATCCTATTGGTTAATATTTCCCCGTTTCTCCGCTCTGCAGCAAAAAGTAGAATAGAATAGAATAGAAATTTCTTTATTGCACACAAGAAAATAATAGACATGAGTTAACAACAATCATATAACTAGTACAATCGGCGGTCTTATCGCTGACAGCGATTTCTTCCAGACAACCTTCTGAAGATAATTTCACATTTTTAATAACGAGTCGGTATTCAGTGCGCATAGTTTAAAATATATACAATCATATATACATATGTTAATAGTAAATAATAATAAATAATATATATTATATACATATTCATATACAAATATATGTACATAGAGTTACATACATACACATACATAAATTACTGTTTACAAATTTAGATAGTGATTTATTGAGTTTAATAAAGGATGTAAGTGATTTTGCACTTCTGATGCTGATTGGAAATGCATTCCACAACCTTAGAATGTATTGGCGTCATTAGGCGCAGATTTGTTGATGATCTCAAGAGCCTTGTACTACTTTCTTGAAAGAACTCAAAGCGTTCTTTCAAATAGGAGGGCGTTTTTGGGCTAAAGAGTACATTATACAAAAGGGATGAGATATGAGCATTCCGGCGAAGGCGGATAGGAAGCCATTCGAGCTTACTACGAAATTCAGAAATATTCAGAAAGTACGTTTTCACTTAAAAATTACTGAACGGATTTTGATCACACAACAATAACATGTGTAGTGAATAGTGAATACATTAGGCTATGTGTAATATTATATGTAGAGGTGTAGCTGTTTTTTAAATTAGCCAAAATATCGTAAAACATTATCCGTGGAGGAACGCAGACAGAATAGGGAGTAATCACTATTCGCTGGACGTTTATCCCCATTTCCTTGAGCCGCTTCGCTCTTGTACGCAACGGTTCTCTAGAACGTTTCTCTTGCGCACCGTAGGTATTTGGAATGAGCTCCCAGCCGTGGTTTTCCCAGAACGCTAAAATATGGAGTTTTTTAAAAAGGGTGTCATAACATTTCTTGTAGGCCGGCAGCGCGTGACATCTCTGGTGTTGTGAAAGTCCATAGGTGACGATGCCCACCATCACCGTTGGTTGGCCGTCTGCCTGTTTACTGTACTCCAGCTATAAAAAAGTAATCCGGCTGGACGGTTTTTTTTTTTGGTGAAATACAGCAGACAGCCTGACGGACTCGTGATAGAGTGGTTAACTCCGCCGCAGTACATTTGTAACAAAGGTGCTAGCAATGTGCTGCTGGCCTCAGAAGAGGACTGGAACCTGGCCACTAATACCGGAACACAACTCAAGATAGTTATGATGACATACTCTTGACCAGCGGTTGCCCTACCACCTGCCTTATCGTAAGAGGCGACAAAACAACCCTCAACCATTTTCCTTACAGTCGTTTGCTTTACTAATGGATAATATTGGACTGAATGTTAAAATGGAAGATTGATGAATGAATGAATGAAAACAATTAATTGTGCACCATAATCTTTGATCTAGAAAATTAATATGGATATATTTGCATTAGAGCAGTGGGCGGCCTTATCGTTCGTAGCGATCTCTTTTAGGCAACCCGATGTCTAAGGAGGTTTTAAAGAAAAATATATAATTTTTGGTAGTGTACTAAATTAAAATAATAATAATATATAAATCATAATCATCAATTACTATTATAAATAAATTGTAGCAGCGAGAAATTCACTGTCGAGTAGGGATGCAAACGATACATCGATATTTTTAAATATCGATATATCGTTCATAAAATATTGATATTAATAATATCGATATTTATGAACGGTCGGTCTTATGAACGATATTTTTCCTAAAGGGTGTTTTATGAAAAATGTTTTCTATTGAACGATGTTTTATAAACGATATTTTCTGAACTAAATTAGAACGAAGTTTTATTAACGATTTTAGTGAAGTATGATTTATGAAAAACATTATATACACATTTTGAAATTTTTACAGGAATAGCAATATATCGTTCATAATTACGAATGATATATTTATGTTTTTTCCGTAAATATCGCTATTTTACAATATTTGTGAAAGCAATAGATTTAGTTAATTATAATTTTAAACTTTGAACAGAAATATGGTTCGTACTCAATAACAATATATTTGTTTTTCCGGAAACATCGATATTTGCTATATTTACGAAGACCGTTGAGTTAATGGATGATAATTTTGGACTTTGGACATAAACATAAATATCGTTCATACTTATGAAAGACATATTGATAATAAACAAAGAAAAACTATATCGGATCAAATAATTTGTTTCATAATAACATGATAGTTATACAAATAGGTGTTATTATTTTATAATGATCACATATTTTTTGCCGGTGCGGCGTACAATTTTTTAAAACTTATATTAGAATATTATATAGGCAGATACTTATTTTAATATTTATTTAGTGTTAATTATTATTACTAATGTTTCAATTTTTGCAAAATACTCAATGAACCTCCACTCGGAACTTTCGTCAGAAATATCAGTATATCGTTCATAGTTATGAAATATATATTGTTGTTTCTCATGAAATATCGCTAATTTTTCAATATTTGCGCAGGCTATTGATTTAATTTACGACAGAAATATCGTTCATAAATGTAAGCGTAGACTAAAAAATAGGTGGATGGATTGTGTGAATGATGACATGACGATTTGTCCTGTGACAAAGACCATATGTTAGAATAGAGGAGTATGGAAGGAAAAGAAACATTGTGACGAGCAAAAATAATTGGAATAGGGTGAAAGAAAAGATAAAGAGATGAATTTCATACAAGTAATGCCGGTTTTTTACTAAGAGGCCATCCAGAAATTATGTCACACGAATTTCATGATTTATTGAGCCCTTCCCCGCCCTAGTCACAGCCGGTCTCATTCGTTAGACGTCACATATTTTGCAATTTTATGTCAAGAAATTATTAAATTAAAACAGCAGTTCCGTAATTAGCTTCATTTCCTTTTCAATTATTTTTTAAAAATTGAAATAGATAGAGATGGAAATATTTTGAAGTTTTTCGTCAATAGTTCAAATTTCGTGTTTTATAACTTGAATATATTAGATTTTGAAAAGTGTTGTCATGAAATTTAGGACCCCTTGTCACACAATGTCACACTTCGACGATGATTTCTCCCTCCCCCTTAACGTGCGACGAAATTTATGGATGGGCGCTAATTGTAAACGTATGGATTGAAAACATTTTTTGTATTTAATTTATTTCATGAGTTCAACAGACAAGCAGACGGCCCATTTGATGTAAAGCGATTACTATCGCCTATGGACATTTGCAACACCAAAGGTGCAACAAATGCGCTGCTGCTCTCTTAAGGGAGACTGGAACCTGGTCACTAATGCCGGAACACAACTCAAAGTGGTTATGGTGGCATACTCTAGACCAGGGATGGTAGCCATCCAGTCGGGCAAATACCCTTCCACCTGGCTGTGGGTTGTTTTCTCGCTTTTTACGACAGGCCGCCCGGCCTCAGGAAATTGTATTCTTTTTCCGTTCCTGCACGGATAACATATAGAAACCCACCAATAAAGGGCTATTAACTAAATAATAGTTACGTACGACATTTGTTATCTGTACTAAAATATCTAACGACCATTTCAGTCTAACGCTTCCAGTCTATAAGGCTAGACATAGACCAGTTTTGGAGCTAGCATCTGCCGCACCTGCCGCAGGTGGCACAGGTTACAACCTAACTAGACAACAGTGTTAGGAATTGATTAAGGCAATTGACTATTAAATGTTTGGCTTATATAAGAAATTAGCTTTTTCCCGCGGCTGCACTTGCATCATACACGCCCTCCGGTAACCTTCTCCCTTGTCCGGAGACAATGCACAAATGTATTCTGTTGTAAAAAAAGTATAGGTGTGCCATGAAAGGGGCATTATAATTCTTAGAAATGTCGACCTTTTTCATTCATAATACCTAATAATAAATACACGTAATGCCATCTAGCGAAGCGTAACTGAAACTTACTATGAGAGCAACACGTTAAAATTGCTATGTCATTTTCGTTGCCGTGGCGACAATAAAACGCGATTGGAGAGCCATCTTCGCAGCTATATTGGTCTATTCCTTTAGGAATACTACTTTTTCTGGATGAAAGATACCCTATGTCCTATTCTATACTTCTGACAACGTGTATGCAAATTTTCGTGATGAGCTATTGCGTAGTTAAGGCATGAGAATGTTACAAACTTACATTCACATTTATTCGCAGTCATTCCTTGATATTCTTCTTCCATGGTAACAGAAGAAATTAATTACTGCATGGTAAAAAACATGAACATGCTTTGTTAAAGCCGTAGTAGCTTACTGGTTAATACACTCGCGTCTCAAGCTCCAAGGGTTGGTTCGATCCTGGCCGGAAAGCATGCCCACTTGGGTAGTTTTCTGATCTAACACATGCTTAATGATTAAGGAGAACATCGTGATGAAACCTGCTAAGTCAGTATCCTCTTAAAATATGGTTTTTAATTATTTTTGGTCTTCTCAGGTATAATAGTTCTGCTTATTCTGTATGTATTGTGATATGTTTATATAGTATATAATAAAGATTTTTATTTACTTATTTTATACTAATATATAAAGCTGAAGAGTTTGTTTGTATGTTTGTTTGATTGAACGCGCTAATCTTAGGAACTACTGGTGTGATTTGAAAAATTCTTACAGTGTTAGATAGCCCATTTATCGAGGAAGACTATAGGCTATTATATAATCACGCTAACACCAATAGGAGCGGTGCACCAATTAAGAATGTTACAAAATTGGGGTGTTATGAAAACAAATTCCACGCAGACGACGTCGCGGGCACAGCTAGTTTCATATATTTTGAATGTTGTATATTATTTATTGTCTACACCGCCACTGTCATGTTTTAATATTTTCCTTAGTTTAGGAGGTCGCCTGGAAGAGATCACTTTAAGCGATAAGGCCACCATTTGTACAACATTTATTGTATCTAGTTTTTAAGAACGTAGTTTTAATTTTGGTGAACAATAAAGTGTTTTCATTCATTCGTTCATTCAAACCGTCAAAAAAAAATCGAACAAGAAAACGTTTAGTTGCTTCATAATCACTCTGTTGATTTCTATTACAGTAGAAGAGGGATGTAATGGATTAAATCGGGCGCATGTAGTTTTTTTCCACGTTCATTAATGCATCATCCATCTGGTTTACAGGACGTTGTGGAAACCACGCTTACATGCGTTTCAAATACGCGTACAGATAGCATACAAAGCATTATATACATATCTACAATATGTGATTTTTTATTTCAGCTGCCTTTAACAAATAAAGTAGGCACATGCTTCTGTATTTATCATAATGGAGATGAGTATGTAAACCTAAAATAATTATATTGAGAGACAAATACGAGAATTGTGTATCCCCAAGCTAATTACGTGAAAGATGATATGATTTATTGCGTAACAGAGGACGTATGCCAAGTAGAAGTGTATGGAAAGAACAGACCTAGATAGTGTGCCGACCATATAAGATTATAATAACAGCTCAAGTCCTTTTTCCCGACCTGAAATCCATTTACAGACTCTATATCGCTAGGTTTTGCGATATTTTGCAGGCTGTAAGTTTGCTCGCGCATGCCACTGTCGCCTGTTTGGACCGACATATGCCCGCTTTCTGAGGTTACCAGTTATGAGTTCAATAACAATTGATTCCATAAAGTTATGTAATAGATAAACTTAGGTTAACTGTTTAACTTACAACTAGTACCAAAACCCGCCACTAGATAGATCTATTTAAGAAGGAATATCTAATATTTATTTACATCAAACAAAACGTCAAACAAAAGATATGGAATGGATGAAACCCTAATATTGGTCAGTGAAGTTGAACATAGTTTAACTATCGTACGATGGTGTGTTCAGAAACGCAATTTTATAAGTTATTGAACCGATAGCGCTAACGAACAGATAAGCTACAGTTAAAAGTACCTCAGAAACCGGGCAATAAAGGTCTTCTTGCATTCTCTTGCTAGAATGAGCCAGGTTGGAGTTTCGAGCGAAAGCTTTCCCCCAGCTTCTACTCATCAGGTTACGGTCCGATGGTAACGGGTGTATGAGCTCGCTGGACGTATATGCATGTGTTTGCTGGCCTGCTTTTGGTGGGCTTCGCGGACTTCGCATTAGCTTATAGATGGTGATTAGACCCACTAGCTGGCCTTTCCGGGTTCCTCGATCTTACAAAATCAGAAGGGGAGTGTGGTATGCGGGTGTGCTGATATTGACGACCTCTGTGGTTGAGCGGGCTAAACCGTTGCCGGCCTACCTCACTGCATCGCAGAGGCTCTGGGTTCGATTCCTGGTATAGTACATTTCGGAAACGTATTTTCTCCATTATTTAATATGGTCTGGGTGTCTGGGATCGCCCCAGAGTGGTACGTTGTATATTACCCATAACACAAGCGTAACTTGCTTAATTTGGGTATATACAATATGTGTGTTTGTCTACCGTTTATTTATTTATTTATTTTTTCTTTGTCTGTCATTCTGACGGCCGTCTGAGCTAAGTGGCAAGCTCAGTTAATAACAATTATAGTGATAACTATTGTCTGAAATGAAAGCATTATGATCTTACTCATATTGAGTTAGAATAAGTGTGTAGGCTTCTTTAAGGTTCTTAAAGAATACTACAAACTTACTTTAATTTAATATGAATAAGACCATTAGTGTTTGTATTCAGCGAAGTAACACTGCCCTGCGACAGCGTTTTGGTCGGCCTGGTCTAAGTTAGTGTATAGTTTTATAATGAATATGTTTGATTGGTGTTTTTAGTATATTTTTAGAGTACAATTTATTTTAAAGATTTAATTATTTCTGTTTAATTTATATTTAATTACGTTGGGATATATTTTAGTTTTGTTAAAACTATAATTATATAAGGTTAATTGTCAAGAACTCATGTAGCTAAATAAATAGTACGGACTAGGCAAAAAATTAAATGTTTCGATTATGATTTTTTTGCAAACCTTCCATCGTAGGCACAGTAGAGGCGTTCCGTTGCACATACGGGCGCATCGTTCCCGATTGGGCAATCACCCAGCGGCTGATCACAGGCTCGTACGGGGCACTGTTGCACAGTGGTGAACTCACAACACTTCATTACCAAATTGACCGTGCTGGGATCAATGAACCTTTGGTACTGAATAATATATGGTCATAATATTAGGCCATAAAAGAGATGCATGGATTGTGTGAAGGAAGACACAATTTGTGGTGTAACACAGTGCATAAGTCAAGTATAACCAGCTTTTTATGAAAAGACAAAAAAAAATATACAATTTTTATTAGATTTTACATTTAGACGGTTAATTTAAGACAGTTTCTTCTTTAAGATTTAACTGTATATTTTTTTATATTGTTTGTAGGCAAACGGACCACCCGGTGGTAGGTGGCTACCGTCGCCCATGAACATCTGCAACACTAAGGGAGCCGATGCGTTGCCTACCTCGTTAAGACTTTAAGTATCTATTCACGCCCTTTTTAAAGAGCCCAATATTTTAGCGCTCTGGGAAAACCGTGGGACGGGCTCATTCCGTAACTTCCGTAATTAGATGTTCATTAGACTAATAAATAGTGTGATTATAAATGAGCATATTGTTACAATTACCACTTGCTAACGGTGAAAGAAAACATCGTCATAAACCCTACAACTCCAGATAACCGATGTGTCAAACCCGCCATTCCGCCTTAGACAAGCGTGGTGGATATACTATTCCCAAACATATATATCATTCCCCTATGAATGGGGGCCCCGAGCCCAGCAGTAGAACGCATATCAGTCGTTATTATTATACATGTATGTCTTCGAAGACCAAGAGCCATAAAAATGGCCCGGGCCTTTGGAGAGCCTGTGTGGAGCCATGAGAATGCCAAGACTTAGAGATTCCTTCAACAAATTTAATCTAAATATGGCGTGATACCAACCAGTGATTATCCCTGTCTACTCCATATAAAATAGCACCCAAGGACAAGCCCCGGGCAGTGTAGGACTATTGTAGAAAATGAGAACAAAAGCTAAGTATCGGTTATTAGAATGAACTGCTAGTGGAACTAATGATCTGGAACTATGGGGATTATGACGTCTGTCCGCCGCAATGTTCGGGGAACATGGAAAAAAGGGCAGACGGTGACTCGCCACGCCCTGCATGGGCCCCAAAATGTCATACAAGATTAAAGAGGGGCAACATGGACGTAAGTGGAGGCGGGGGCCTTGCCTTGGCCCCCCGGAGTCCGGTACGAGATATGGCTACTCAACTAAGGCTTCACCACAAAGCCCCCTGCACCATTATTATAATTATTCTAACATAATTATTAAACATAAACAGCAAAAGTGGTCCTTCAAACCGGATTTAAACCAGCGACCTATGAATTTTCGAGATCGACTGTTATTGGATTTCTCTTACATTTACGACTACAGACAATTTGATTCGAATATCTCAGACTAATAAAATCTCAGTCTAGTCGTTTAACTAATTAACTGAATAAGAGGTAATTAAATGCACTAATCTCGACTGTAAAGTTTTACGATCGTTGCTATCTTTAACTAAGGTTTAGGGTGGCCTATATCTGTGATTTAAATGCAGTATATGATGATAGGTACTATTAAGAGACAGAGCATCCTACCTAATATAATAATTGTGAATTTGAGTTTGTTTGTTTGTGATACTTTTATGCTTTAACTACGCAACAGCTCGTCATGAAATATTGCATAAAGGTTGTCAGGGGTGTAGTGGAACACTTACAAATCAATAGATGGCGCTGTGCAATCATTGAAGCCGCAAGACATCTCTCACACACACAAACAATATATTTCCAACACTAATAGTCGAAAGAAGCCCATTAATCCGGTAGAGACACCTCCCCTGCAGCGGTAGAGCATAGATCGAAACTCACAGGAGGTGACTACTCGAGCGTGCTGCTTTACTTCCGGGCTGAACGCCTCCGCTCCGACGGAGTCAGCTGAAGCAGCCATCTGCAGAGCAGCTGGATCCCTGCAAAAAAAAAAAAAAAATAGCCGGGCTTAGGCCGCCTAGGCCTGCGAGGCAAGACAAAACAATAGCCTCAGCGGAAGATCTTCCCTTTGAAAATCTCTTTCCTATGCGGTCATTTCTAAAGCTGTACAGAATAGGACAGACACATCTTTCATCTAGAAAGTATTGTTCCCGATGAGTACTATAGTCGAAAAAATGGCACTCCGATCGCATTTTTATGGCACCACCCTTGCAATTCACTAACAGATACATCGCCATGGCATCGAGAATGACAAAGCAATTTTGACGTGTTTCTCTCGTGGTTAGTTTCACTTTTACTAGATGGCACAACGGGTATTTTGTAGATGGATGGATGGACAGAAAGACAGATGGACATGACGATTTCATTAAGAATTCGTTATTGCTAATTTTGCCAATTGACTTGCTTGTTCTTTCTTACTTTCAAAAATTTACTATATAATAGAGTTTTTACGCAACAGTGTTTTTGAAAATCCGCGATACGACCGTTATTTGGGTCATGGTGGCATGTAGGGGCTGGAGTGGGTCTGTACATCCCAGCTTTACGGTGCCCATAAATAGAGAGTGGTCGTAACTGCCTGACGCATTAGCTGGGTTGGGTTACTACTATGGTATCTCGAAAGAGTCCTTACGTGGTAAATATATGACTAAATATTTACTATCAATATACTACACTAAATATTTATTATCAGTCTGGTCCCGGTAGAAGGACTAAGTCCAAGAAATGCTGGCTTAACGTTATGAAGAATGACACGCATAACAATGGTCTCAATACAAGCGGTGTCAAAGACCACCTGAAGTCAAGAAGACAAAGTAGTAAAACGGACCCTGGGCGCCGAAGCGAACGTTCTAAAGGCAAACGAGATTAACGCTCGGATGATGGTGATGATTTACTATAAATATTCATTATCATATCATCACGCCTGTTTTCTATACAGCCTGGTTAAGACTTGACTCCAAACTGCTACGATTTTGTCTTAGGTACTTCTATAGTTATGTATTTACGGTTTTCTTACTTTTTTTCTTAAATTTACTAAGGAGGTATTCATCTGCGCTACCACCCAGTATATACAAATACGAACCATACATGAATACACATAATGTTAGTATAAAACACGCCATTTCGAACTCTTCTCGTTACTTGTCTTTTTCTTCTACTTTTGCCAAAGTTGTGGGTTGGTTTGCGTAACTGCGTCCAAATACTTAACATATTCTTTACAACGAGGATGATTTTAACGTGTGATGAAACAAATATCAAATAACTAATGCCTGGTTTACAATTGAATAAGTCTTTATTATCGTTTAGACAGACATCTACTTATGGACGGTTCCCATATCATACTATCCATTCACTTGCCTTACCATCTGTTGAATTTTGACATTACTTGTATGAAGATTATGTCAAAATTTAACCGATAGTAAGGCAAATGAGCAGTTGGTGAGATATAGGAATGAGCCCTTAATGGTCAACTTAAAGATGATAACGGCTTAACTCGCCAATTTCCCAAGTTAACTAACTATTTAACTGATGTAAATTTAAATTTCGCTTTAATGATACCAAACAAAAGTAAATTAATTTAATATGTTTGAAAACCAATAGTAATCGCATGTATCGCCATATACAGGTGGTATTGCCAGCTTTAAAAATTTTAAAACACGTTTTACGTGTTCTCCGAAACGTAAGTCTCCCGTTCGATTCCCGGTTTATATCTTCACACCATGCACCTTAAGTATAGTGGCAAATAAATAAATTTTGATTTCGTATCTTGAGGAAGAATTTGCTTTCTATAGTTTTTATATGTCATTGTATTGACTTTTTTCAAATTACGTAGTCAGTATTTTAGATATGAAATCATTACCTCCGCCGGTCTCCCTATGTATATATCTATATAATATACTTACTAAAACGTATGTAACAAAAACTCCTAGATCTATAAGTAGGTATGTATATAATACTTTGGGAACTGATTTAAACGATGCTTTGATTACTTTGAGAATAATTTCACATATGCTTTGAGCAGTTTGGGATATTAAAATATTATTTATTTATTTAAAAATTTTAATATAAATTTCTTAAAGTAGTTTGGGATCTAATAAATGAGATCCTTATGCTTTTTTAACTTAAGAATTGAGTACTTTGGGAACAAGCCAATGAAATTTAGCAGAAATGTGCGAAAAAAGGTTTAGCCCCAAAACATGTGACTGAGGCATTAAAAAAATATATTTCAATGTCACATATGTAGTTCCACAGATCTTGATAAACCACAATGATTTCTGTTCATGATTTTTTAGTGAGATAATAAATAGCTGTATACCAAAGTTGTACAACAAAGAGAATATAATAAAACTACATTTTAACGGTTTTAAGCTCGGTAATTTATTTGATTTTTGTTATTCCGACGTTTCGGCTACTTTTCAGTAGCCGTGATCACGGAAGACAAAGATGTCAAGTGCCAATGAGTATTGTTAAAGTTTTATTTAGCCTACCGCCAACTTGTTCATTTTAATCAATAATCAAAATTTATCACCGCTCCGCAATATGTTGTGGCTTGAAGAGAGAAACCGACGCAAGAATTACCGCGCTTAAAACCGTTAAAACGTAATTTTATTATGTATACTAGTCGCAAAAACAAGAAAAAAAGAGAATATACTAGATTTAGAACAAATTCAACGATCGAAAACATAATAACAACTTTATTAGCTCTGGATTCATGGACTCCCTTCCCTCTAACCCCTTCCCACCCCTTTTCCACGCACGGAAACACACGAAGTTGTCCGACGACATCCGACATTGGACGATAATGTCCAGTGAAAATGGCCAGCGCGAAACTATGGTGTGCAATATTGCGCCATAGAATGGTATAGAATAGACTGAAATTAAAAAGAAAAAATACAGTTGAAATGAGAGCTTTGAGAAGTATATGTAAGGTTAATGTAAGTGATATGATAAGAAACGGTGTGATAAGGGAGCGTTGTGGTTTGAAAGAAAATGTATTGTCAAGAGTTGAAAAAGGTATGTTAAGGTGGTTTGGGCATGTAGAGAGAATGAATGAAAGCAGAATCACAAAACAAGTATATGACAGCAATGTGACTGGTAAAGTCAGTGCCGGTAGACCGAGAAGTACTCTCCATGATCAAACTGAAGATATTTACAAGAAAGGTCAGATAAAAAGAAATTTTAATAAGCGTGTATAGTTACGCTAGGAGTATAGGAGGGATGAGCCGTCGCTGTCAAGACCATTGGATGTGTCTTTGGTTCCCAAGGTCCTAACATATGGCGTCGAGATGGACTAAAGAGGTGGTTTAGTTGGTAGGTCCGAGAATGTCATCGGGAGTCCAACACTACCCTACTATTGTCCCCGAGCGGTAGGGTGTCCATGATGGATTATACCTCGTAAAAAAAAGGAGTATAGGATTGACTTACTGATTGATGGTGATGTACTGAAGTTCTGATGATGATGATGAGAGCTGATATGTTCAATTGATTTATTTAACTGTAACATAACCGTCGTGTGCGCACTGAGCCGCGGTAAATTTGACACTGACGCGAAACGGTTTTTGGGCTGATAGTGATGTGACATGTAGTGTTGTGCGGATTAACGTTGTGCTTGGCGCGAACAGTGTATGTATGAAAAGATTAATGGACATTTATGAAGCGAAGAGTGTTTGTCAGAAACGTAGCAGGTGGAAATCCAACATCTCTGCCTACCCCAATGGCAAACAGGTAAGACAATATGTATGTATGTAGACTAGATTGAAATACAAAAAATATTAAATTCAATTTTTGTCTTATTGCGAAGCTGGT
The DNA here is from genome assembly GCA_039645545.1 of Dendrolimus houi. Taxonomy (NCBI): domain Eukaryota; kingdom Metazoa; phylum Arthropoda; class Insecta; order Lepidoptera; family Lasiocampidae; genus Dendrolimus; species Dendrolimus houi. The sequence continues at coordinate 11,602,987 of CM077139.1, forward strand.
AAGCTGACAGACGGCTCAACGAATGAAAACTTCTATCTACCGTCATTTATAGACGTTTACATTAAGGTGGACCAACGCATGGCTAGTTTTTAATATAGGATAAAGAGATGACACTCGGGGATAAGATAGAGGGATTAAGTAGGAGGAATAAGATAGAATGGATAGGAGGATAGAGGGAAGGGAAGTGGGCCATCGGAACTCTCAATCAGATAAATAGGTATTTTGGAAAACGGCCAATATATGGATTAATTGTGAATTTTCGTAAACTTCAATGTGTAATATAACATATTATAATATATCATACACTTTTACACAACTGATAATTCCGATCGGCACTTTTCGTTTGCATAGAAAAGTGCAGACGCGGTTTTCTACATGTAACATGTAAATAATCCATTCGCGTTGTACAACTACAATTTTCGCCTGTTCAAAGGATTCAACCAAAGTCCGTTGAGTAGGTATTGCGGGTACAACGAAAATTAATCATTTAATCTGTCTTGTCTATTACTTTCGTATATCTGCATCCTTATTGGACGTCCGATGTGTTTTATATGAATATCGAGTGTGGCCGGGTTTTATATCGTTGCTAATAAATAATAACAGATAGTTTTTGTTCAGTTTTCATATTGTATTGTCCTATTTTTAATATCCATTTAGTTTTCCAGTTCAGTTTGATTTATTAAATTTAATTATTAATCTGTAACTCATTCTGGCGATTTATAAACAGTAAACGCATTTTTTTAAATCTACTTGACCGCATTTAATTATATATCAAATTTTTTTTTCAAATGCAATGCAATGGTGTTAGGAATGTGCAATCGCAAACAACTAAAAATTTGGTGTTGGCATATATAAGCCGCGCGCAGAATATTTGCCGATGACTACTTACTATTATTGTGTATACTTATGTAAAGTATATACAATAATAAATTTATTGCAACAACTATTTATGTAACCTTTTTTGTCAACCCTACTGACCATCGACGCGTGACATCATTAGGCTATCGGTAAACCTTCTGCGCACGCGTAGTAGTTGGGCATTCAAATGTCATAAAGATGTTTGTCATTCTCATTTTCCTTTAAGTTAACGAGTGGAAGTAAGTATATTAAGAAATGGTAAAAAGTGTCCTCTCTCTCTTTTCTAATTTTACTGGCAGTACTACCAACATTTTGGGCACATCCGCACATAAAACAAGTTAGCTTCTGATTAAATTAGATATAATTATTAGAGTTTTTTTAAAGACATCTTTCTATAAAAAAAAAAAAAAATTACCCGCGATCAGTAGGTTGGATCGTATTCTGCCCAACAGATAAGCATTGCAATACAGCGGAGCAATGCAGCCAGCCTTCTGGGCACGCTCCCCGTTGGCAGTGATCTGCTACATAATTTACTTGTACTTCACTGTAGTCTATAAAAGTGGATGATCAAGGAGTGTTTCTATACTGTAGATGAATATCTTAAAAAAAGTGCTTGTCGTTATTATCTATACGGAAAATTTTAGTGATCTATTTGTTACTTTTTCTCTTGACATTAATTGTTTATATATTAGCAAAAAAATTTTTTTTTAAATAATTTTCATTAGAGTATTGTTACGAGTGCGGGACTTGAATTAAAATGCCGTTGGAATTACTATAGATTTTATTAGAACTATACAAACACGTATAACATAGGTACAAATATAGCCGGACGCAATAAGTTATTATGTAATGCACAATTAAATAACACGCGCAAAGTCCGTCACTATATCGCTATCGAATGTACACGTCTCGCTAGTATCGTAATCGTCGCTTGACTGCCCCAGCCCTCCATTCGGGCATTGTTTTATACTGCATGGTGCAATATGTCTACCTCACCGCGTGCATCCGATTTCCCGGAATCACACCTGGCCACTGCCTACCCGAACAGATTACAGTACACAATAGGCGGCTTTTCTAATTACAAATATTAAATTCAAAGAAAACAAAAGAAGTGCAAATGCGGGCGGTAATAAAACTTGGGGTTTATGGCCGCAGGTGTTCATTCGCATTTGTTGTTGTGTTTCGTGGAATTTTGGCTAGTCGTAACACTATTTATCTAAATTTAATTTTAATTTTAAATTCATTTTGTACACCACTATGTGGTAGAATGTACTGTGCATCTACAATTGTATAACACCTGTATAAACTACATTCTTGCAAATAAAGATATGGATTGATTGATACTATACTTTTAAGTATTTAGCAGTCCCTCAATGATATACAATTTATATTATTAGTTGTATATATTTTTTTATTACATAGCTGACAAACAAGCAGACGGCCCAGCTGATGGAAAGTGGTTACCGTCGCCTACAGACATTTGCAACACCTGAGGCGAAAACAACGCGTTGCCCCAGACTTTAGGATGTAGGAATCTGACAGATAGAGTATTATAATATAGTATTATAACATTATCTAGTTAGTGAATTAGTAACACGACTTTTCTTAAACTGCATCCTCCCCAATGATTTTAAGACTTGATAAAATGTGGGCGCCAGACGTATCGTCCACATTCCATCCATATAGGCTACGAACTAGGCCACAGTATTATAATATTTACAGTAATCTAACACACATTTTTATGTTACAAAAAACCATTCAAGTTTTTAATGTTTACGAAATAATTTTAATATTCATTTAGTACAACCGTATATTTTATTGTATTTATTTATATTTTTGTTTTTATTATGAGTATTTATTTATTTCCAAAAAATATTTTCTTTTATTAAAGACATTTAAAAATACATTAGTAAACATTCTTTTATAAAATACATTTAAAATAAAATATTTATTAAAAAAATAATTGTAGTTACATACATAAAATATCAAAAGAAGAATACTAATAACATAGGAAGTAGAAAAATAGAACTAACATTTTTACATTCAAACACTTGATCATTGATCATTATTTGACCATTACCTAAATAAAATTTGTTCCAGTAAATATAATTTTATTATTGTTCGCATGTAGGTATAATATGTAATTTATATTATTATAAGCTATTTAATTATGTACATCTATAATAGTTTATTATTATTTATTCTTGTTTTTTCTTTAATTAGATTTAATAACGATTGAATTAGTTTTAATTTAGTTAAACCACCAAATATTATTTATTTTTTCTTTTAATGTCTCTTTGGACACCGGGTTGCCTGGAAGAGATCGCTATAAGCGACAAGGCCGCCCATTGTTCTAATGGTAATGTATTCATATTAAATTGTCTAGTTAATTAAGTTATTGTGAACATTCATTCAACTAACCACCAAGACAACACGTCTAAGTGCGTGAGATTATACCCATATCTTCTTCCGTAGTTTGGATCATTACTTGGACGAACCACTTCGAGCACGCTTGAAGTTTATCCGCTACTTCAGGTATGCTGCGTTTCTATATCTTACTATACATTAATTTGCCTTAATACTATCTAGTTAAAATTTGACACAAACTATAAAAGGAATATAATTTTTTACCAATGGTAAGGTAACAATGAATAGTACGATACGTATAGAAATACGGCATTAATCCTCTGAATAGGAGGATACATTAGAAACCCTACTTAGCAAGTTAGCACTGTGTATTGCTTTAAATAAATAAAATCCTAAACTGTCATGTTTTCTAGTAATTTAGACATATTACGTGGTTACAGTTACATAATTTTAAAAACGAATAAGGCCTAACTTTTAAAATATTGTAATTAGCTAATTTTATTTCAGATGAACAAAATAGGTAGATCGAGTCCCGAGCTCAGTGAAGCCGGTTAAAGGAAGCTGATTTTGAAACAGGAAGCCGATCGCGCCGCAGTGCGTTACGAGAACTTACTATAAAATAATCGAATTAGTACGACAAGGTGGAGTAGTTTTCAGTGGATACACTACTATTATCCACCCAACAAACGGAAAACCCGTGTGTACTATTAGATCGTTACCTATGAAATTGGAGATTTTTATGATAATTTTAATATATAAAAATTTTGGTAATTTTTTATTTCAACTAATCAAAGTACTAGCCCAAATTATCTACACAGTTTTGCCATTTTGATGGCACTTTGTTTATCGCTTTACTGTAGAAGTCTGCCGGACGGGAGGCGATGAAGTCAGCGAAAGCGTTTTGTACTGCCTGTCGGGTATTGAATTTTTCCCATTTAAAAATTTGTCTATATTTTGAAAAAAGTAGAAATCTGAACGGGAAAGTTCCGGTGAGTACGGTGGGTGACGGAGAGCTGTAACTCTTCAGCTGTAACTCTTGTAGCTTTGCGATGGTCTGTCGTGAAGTATAAGCTCGCGCGTTGTCGCGGAGAAGCAATGGGGAAGAGCGATTGACTACTCTTCGTTGTTGAATTGCGAGCTTCTCCATCATTGTTTACAATTCTTGGCAATAGACATCTGCCGTCACCGTTGTGCCATTCGGTAAGAAGCTGTGATGTACAAGTCCGGCACTGGTCCACCAGACAGTCGCCATCATCTTCCTATGAGTAATCTTTTTTTTAGCGCACTGATTAGGTGCTATACCCGGGTCCACCCACTGAGACGAACGCTCACGTTTGTCATACAGGATCCACTTTTCATCGCAGGTAACAATTCGATTAAGAATTCCCTCGTTTCTATGCCGATTCAGTAGTGCTATGCATGCTTCGACGCGTAAATCTCGCTGTTGGTCGCTTAGTTCGTGCGGCATCCACTTATCTAGCATTTTATCTTTCCGATTTGACGCAAGTGCTTCAATGTTGTTTTGACACTAACTCCAAGGCCCGCAGCAAGCTCAGCCGTAGATTGAGTTGGATTCGCTTCCACTATCGCCTTCAATTCGTCATTGTCGACAATGGTTACCGGCCGACCGCGAGGCTCGTTCTTCAACTCAAATTTTCCAGATTTAAAAAGATTGAATCAATAATGGACCGTATTTATGCAAGCAGTTTTAGGCCCGTACACGTCGTTAATGTTTCGTGTTATTTGCGCAGCGGTATTTCCACGTAGGAACTTATATTCGAAAATTGTACTACCACAATGTCACAAAAACAAAAACATATCTAAAAACAAATGACTGAATTTAACACATCTTTCAAATAAAATTTATTTGAATTTCGAATTACGCGCCAATCCACAGATAATTAAATCTAAAAATGCTGGTTATAGAATCTCCAATTACATAGGTAAAGACCTATTATATAAATTTAGGCACACATGTTTGTAAAAAATGCTTTACTTAAATTGGCGCTTTTGTACACAGGCTCCTTCTATACTTTCATTCGTCTGAGCTTTCAATAGAAGCCCACCATTACTTGCACCTACTGTTAATAATTATACTTCATAAGAACTAGACTATATTTAGATCTAAACAATCGTTCAAATTGAATGAATGATCTGAGCACAAAGCAAAGACTGCAAATTGCTAAATTGTTCAAGGATCTTCCTTTATTGCCTAGATTTGATGTTAAGTGCCTGAAACCACGATAAAAGCATCTTTTAATAGAGATCTTTTTATTGTTGTCTATGAGGAAAATTTTATATCTTAGTTGCTTTTTTATTGCGAAGCTGGACAATTGGCAGACAGCCCGGCTGAAAGAAAGTGGTTGGCGACCCCTATAGTCGTTTGCAACGCTAGAAGACAAGTCAACACGTTTCTAGACTTCAGAGGTGGCGTAAAGCGTGGGCGACGTGAGCCATCGCCTACGGCCTCTCACTCCTAGGAGCCTCGCACCTCGAAGACAGGACCTGTCAAATTTTTTGTTAACCGACTTCAAAAAGGAGGAGGTTCTCAAATCATCGAAGAGTGAGATGGCAAATTTGTATAAGCTTGTAAGTTGTACAATTTCTACATGTACTTAATATATTATTTCTAAAGCTATTGAAGTATTTGCGCAACTAAAAAGTAAAAAATATATTTTTTTAACAAAAACAATTTCACATTAAAAGCCAAAAATTAAATATTTAACCGATTTCTTTCTACAACATCTAGAAGTCTGTGCCAAGTAAAACATAAAAGATAAACAACAAATTTATAAAATATAGTAATTTTTATGTTTTACTCGACACCGTCTTCTAGATGTTGTAAAAAGAAGTTAAATATTAACTTTCGGTTTTGTTTTTGTTAAAAAAAAACGTTTAAAACATCGAATTTTTTTATTTTTTTATTGTATGAGTTCAGCTGACAGGCAGACGGCCCACAAAGGTGTTACAAATGCGCTGCTGCTCTCTTAAGGGACACTGGAACCTGGCCACTACTGCCAGAATACAACTCCAGGTTGTTATGGCGGCATACCCTAGACCAGGGGTGGTAGCCATCCAGACGGGCAAATACCCTACCACTTGGCTGTGGGTTGTTTTGTCGCCTCTTACGACACGCCGCCCGGCCGCAGGAATTTATATTCTTTCTCCGTACCTGATTATTCGTCGTAAAACAATGATCCTTAGTCATGCCAAATTCTGTTTTGTTTCGGCTAACGACAGCCGCAGTAACTATTACGCGGGCCACCGCCGGCCAGTGCCAGTAGTCAGTTTCAATTGTTTTTAAATCCCTCCTTTTGCGTTACTAGAGGGTCTCGCAAAATTTATGTTGCACACATGAAATTTTGGTCTTGCTCCGTCACTGTTAGCCTTTAGGATTTTATAGTGTTTCGCATAGGGGGATAGAATAAAGTGGATGTGACGGAGGGATTAAACAGCAGGCATGGGTTAGCTGGCATAACTCCTATTCACCGTCCGAAACGCGATTAGCTCATTATCATACCGATCGCTCCGGCTCTAATAATTTCCCTTTATCTCATTCGTCCTGTTCTGATCTACTTATCCCGGCCCTCATCCTGATATCCCATCCTCCTTATTCCATCCGAAAGGCAAAGCGTTGGCTTCGTCTCTGGTGTAGCAAACGTCTATAGCAGTGGCGCGTGGTGGAAATTCAGCTAGGGCAAACCGGTTGAAAAAAATACCGTATGATGCCAGCGCCGTACTACACCGCTGTTGAGAAAACATTTAACTCGCGATGTATCTATTTATCACAATTTGTATTTTTAATTTTACAAACTTACTGCATATTTTTAAAACAAACGCCGGTGCCCGATCAGGTTATGATATTGCTGTTTCATCACACAAGTGTGCAAAACCGCCAAGCGTAAAAGATAATATAATACTGTAATAATATATGCACGAATAAAAAACGTAAGCGCCAATGAATTCATGGCGCTTTCAACCTTTTGGTCGCTAGTCGCCAGTTCTTTAAGGTAGGCTGTGGGAAATTGTATGAATGAATGAACGAATTTAATGAAAACTCTTTATTGTTCACCATAAACTTAAATCTAGACCGTTGATATGGATACATTTGCATTAGAACAATGGGCGCCCTTATTGGTTATAGCGAGCTCTTCCAGGCAACTCAGTGTCTAAGGAGATTTTAAAGGAAATTTAAATATACGATTTTTGGTGGTGTACTAAACTAAAATAAAAGTAATAGTATTTGATTGTGATTAACAATCATATACTATTCAAAATAAAATATAAATAAAGTACTATACAGATACAGATATACATATATAATTAGATATACGATGATATTGTTACGAGTGCGGGGCTCGAATTAAAATGACATTTGGAATTACTATAGAATTTATTAGAACTATACAAACACGTATAACATAGGTACAAATATAACTGGATACAACCAGTACAAACTGCACGATTCAATAACGCGCGCAAAGTCCGTCACTATATCGCTCATCGAGTGTACACACGCCTTGCTCGTATCGTAATCGTCGCTTGACTGCTTCACTCCTCCGTTCGGGCATTGTTTTATACTAACTATACGATACAACAATCGACCGCGTGGACTGGATCTTCCAAGAACTACACCTGGCTAACGACCATCATAAATAATTACAATACACAATAGGCGGCTTTTCTAATTACAAAAGAACTCTAAATGCGGGCGGGTAATAAGCTGTAATAAACTGTGCTTCATGGCCGGCAGGTGTGCATACACATTCGTCGTGCTTCGTGGAATTTTGGCTAAGTTGTAACAATATTATAAATTAGATATATCAACATACGAATTCTATTGTATGAAGTCCACGCCACTGGTCTACAGACGTCGGTTACCTGTTTCCAGGACCTGGGCCGTCTGCCTGTTTGCCAGCTTCGCAACAAAAAAGATGAATTCCAAATTTACGCGAGCAAGACCGCAAGGCCTACCTTGTATGTAAACTTAAAATCTTTCGCATGCACTCTTTGAATAGTCATGTGCATATGTTTGTTGTAAACATCAAAGTTACCCCGCCTGTTGGCGGAGTGCGGCATTAGACAGTTTTGCGGCTTCACTCGCACTAACTCGATTTATTTCACGACACACAGAACGCTCGTGTAGGTTCACTTTTGACTTAAACTCATGTTAAATAATATTTGATGTAGTTATTTGATTGACGAGCTCCACATAAATGGAGAGATAAAGGCTCACCGTCTCCGCTGGCTCGGTCACGTAGAACAGATGGAAGAGGATCAAGGTGTGAAGAATGAATATTTGGGGCGACCATTCGATCGGCGACTGGTTGGCCGTCCTAAGTATCGCTGGTAAGATAGAGTGAAAGCTGACCTGACCGACCTTCAAACACACAGCTGGCAAGACACTGTGTAGAACAGAGGAAAGTGACGGAGGAGCAGCGCCAACGGAGTTAGTTATTTTAAGCACTGCTCAACGGTTAAGACGGTCGATATTCAACGGTATAAGTGAAAAAGTAATAAAGTATATTTCAATTTCGATTTCTAAAAGGAGGAGCTTCTCAAGTCGACTGTATTTTTTTTTTGTATATTTGTTACGCGATTTTCACGTCAATTGTTGACCGATTTTCAATCTTTTTTCTTTATTGGAAAGAATATACTTTTGAAGTGGTTCTGCTGCCATCAAGTCAGGATTTGATGAGTGGAGACCAGGGAAATCGAGAGTAACCCTTGTTGAAGATCGCCGAGCGCCTACACTCTTCGAAAGGTAAAACTTGTATACATGTGCCAGTAGTACAATTTCTACAGGTGCCAAAAATGTTATTACAAAATCTATTCAACCAACTAAAAGATATATAACTTTAAAACGAACTATACAATTTTTTTTTATAAAAACCGATTAAAAATTTACAAAAATTAAAAAAAAATCCACAACATCTTGAGGTCGGTGTCAAGTAAAATATAAAAAACAACAACAAAATTGCAAAATTTAGTGACTTCAAGATGTTGTAGAAAATATTAATTTTTTGCTTTTTAGTTTGAAGTCTGTTTTGTTTTTGTTAAAAGATATTAATTTTCAACAGTTCAAAATCGAACCTAAACCCACTAGCACTTTAACTACTACATAATATATGTTTCAACTGTTTAGTATTATTTCGTTCTACAAATCTTATTAGCGCGTTACGTTGTGACGTTCGGTTTCGCAACGTGAGCCATTTGCACAAGGATATTTACATAATAAAAGGGTTATACGATTTATTTATTAACTAGTACTTTCTACGCGAATTTATTCATTTAGAAACTTAAGGCTCCTTTTCCCGCAAGAAGTCGGAAGTGGGCTTGCAAACGAAAAAACTTTTCGTTGCTATTTACTGATTAATAATTTACGAAAAATATCACAATTTTTCAGGATATGAGACGTAATGTGGTTTTTTCATAATATTTCTACAGTTATTTTAATTTAAGAAAAAAAAAATCACCAAATTATTCACACGAAACCGTTTTACTCCATCAATTTGTATCAAAACAGGGTAAAAAGAATAATTATAAGTGAGAGGTAAATATTTTTTAAATACTCTACTTGTGTACTTATTTTATTCACAACACAATAATAATACATCTGATAAACAACCGCGTTTATAAAATTCCCGTTATAGCCCGGAAAATCATTAAACAACTTGGCTATGCTACAGGCCTTAAAAACAATCTTACATACATACACATTGTTACGAGTCGCGAGACTAGAATTAAAATGCCGTTAGAATGACTATAGAGTTTATTAGAACTATACAAATACGTATACCACAGGTACAAATATAACCGAACACAACAAGTCCAAACGTAATGCAGAAGGTCGTAATTCAACAAAACGTGCAAAGTCCGTCACTTATTAGATTCCCGATTGTAGTACACACGTCCTCCTACGCTCGTGGTTATCGCTCGACTAACTGCTCCCTCAATCGGGCCATTGCTTTATACTGCACAGATGCAATATGTCCGCCCGGCCGCGTGGACCGAATTTCCTAGAATCAGCTTGTACTTAAAATCCGTAACACCTGGATAATGATCACAATACAAGAATAATTTAAATGTTATTTTTTTTTTTTTTCTTTGTTTCAGATATGCAGGTGGGTTTTGTGTTTGTCGGGATCTGAGTTGTAACAATATTATCACGCCTCTTTCCCACGGGGGTAGGCAGAGACAATGAATCTCCATTTACGACGATCCTGACAAACAACTTTATCATCTTTCATTAATCTTTTCATACATGCTCTTTTATTTGAGTTGCTTTTCACATAACCATTCTAAAACACTTCGTTCTTTGGTCATGGTTTGTACGTCGTTGTCTACCGGCACCAACTGTACCAATCAGAATAATAATACAATATACCATATTTGTTCTTAAGAAATAATCCCTATTGATATTATAAATTCGAAAGTAAAAAAAAACTAGAAGATTTTTAGGCTGTCTGTTCTGTTTGTTTTACGGACGCTTTTACGGAAAAACTACTGGACCGAATTGGCTGAAAATCGGTATATATGTAATTTTAATACCGAGGTTCGATAAGGAAACGTTTCATCCCGGATAATGGGATAAGTTTTGGAATAGATTTATGTAAACGTTGTCCCAGAAATTAGGATAGGTTTTTTGGTCGGTGTGGCCGATTTGATCGATTTGGCCGATTTGGTCGATTTGGCCGAATTGGTCGATTTGCCTGATTTGGTCGATTTCGTGGAACTGGTCGATTTCATCGAATTAGTCCATTTGCTCGATTTCATTGAATTGGTCGATTTCGTCAATTTGGTCGATTTGGTCGAACTGGTCGATTTCGTCGAATTGGTCGAATTCGTAGATTTATTATTCTTATGTCAAATTTTAAACACCTAAGTTTAAGTAAGGCAAATAAACAGTCGGTAGATATAGGAACAAAAAAATAAACCAAACTTTTATTAAAAATTTCATAAGTGACTTTTTAACTGCTTTTTCGTTTCTGTTATTTTATTTTACTGTAAATAAGCAGATAATCAGTTGAAAAAGTCACCTATGAAACTTTTTTTAACAATTAGATTCGTTTTATATATATTTTTAAAGTTGTCAATACCTCATTTCTATTGTTTTGTGAATCAAGTTCCTTTTTGTCTAAAATTTATTATGAATCTAATTTGTATTTTTTTATATGTAGTGCGTCGTTTTAAAGTCCTTTTTTTCTTTCTATCAAAATTGAAAGACAGAAATAAACAGTCTATTTTTGGCAGAAGTGCTAACTCAGTTTCTTATTGCATTGCGAGATGAGAAGGCCATTTTACATCCACATACTCTTATATCTAGTAAATATACAGATTAAGACAATGAAAGTGGGCACAACTGGACAAATGTACCGTGTCGCCTTCCGACAGTGACGCATGGCGATAATTAGTCTTAAAAATTGCACACTCTCAGCGCTGTACAGTTGCGGGTGAAGAATAGTAAACGCATGTTTCAAAAATAATAAAAATAATTTATTATTTACCTATTTATGACTTTTCCGAGTTTCTTAAGTCAGGTTGCAAGGATTTGACTAGTGTAGGACGCTCTCCAGCCCGGTGGACCGATGCTCTGCGTAAGGTCGCCGGCAGGGGCTGGATGACGAAGACGGGACTGGGATATGTGGTACAGACTTGAGTAGGCCTACTTGCAACTGTGGACATTGATTAGTTGAAGAAAAAGGATTTGACTCCTTAGTAAAGATGTAATCGTTTATTATATGTCCTTTGTGGTCTAATCATCTAAAGCTGATCTGTCTATTTCACCAAAAAATAGAGGTTTGAGAGGTTTGACTCCCAGTAGGGTAAATTTTGTAAAAGAAATATCTGCTACATACATTACTTTCTAATCGCTCCCAGAGTATTCGTTCTGTATAACTCATAACACAATAATAATTTGAATAGCATAAAGGCGATTTAATTTACAATTGTAGCATGTATTTCTGCCTTTCACTGTACAACACATTGTGGTTAGATAGTATGTCTGTTATATGTCGTGTCGTTTGGGGGTGGAAGGTTTTGTTAATTGTTAATTTTGCAGAAAGCTACAAAACGAAGGTTAGGAAATTATATTAAATATCTTAATATGTTTGAACATGGTGCTAAGGAAATTAGTGCTATTATATTTGTTCAATCTCTACAATGACAATTAATGGTTATTTATTTATTTCATAAATAGTCTATACTAAACTAACTTTTAAAAAATACAACTAAATATTAAAAATAAACGAAATTATAAATAAATTAAACTATAAAATCTAGTACCATACCGCTGTCAGTTGGAAACGTGTCCAAAAGACTGGCCACATTGCCTAGCTGAATGGCAACGCTAAAGCGTTGCCCGAAGTATATACCAGTCTTTTGGTCACGTGAGACGCCACCAGACGTTTGGCTATGTCCCAGGGTCTCGACCCCAAAGGCCGCAAATATGTAGCCATTTCCGGTGGCGGAGTATTTGCGGCTATTTAAGGGCTCCTGTTGTGCAGCAGCTGTACCGGCAGACATACTAGTGGCTGGAAGATGGGACGCTGCCAAAGGATCGGCGCAAGGGTTGTTCCACCTTCCAGGGCATCAACGACATACCATCGGGTCTCTTGCCATCGTAGGGGCATAAGCCGTTCGATTCTAGAACGGCATGTACCCCGGCGGTAAAAGAGCCCGACGGATTATATCATTAAGTGTTGCAATTATACTTGACTGATATATTCGGTAGGTAAGTACTTTAAAGGGCTGCGTAGACGTGATAAATGTCCCACGTTTCCGTGATTTGAATACGGTATCATAAAAAGCACTGAATCGAAAGTACTTCATCCATAATATCTCAAAAACTACCTCAACTGTTCAAATTCGACACTGTTCGTTGAAATTGTTTTTGAGCTACTACGTTGTATTTTTTTATATTTCCAAAGTTAAACGAGACAGTTTTAATAGCCCATCTGTTGTTTTTTTTCTTTGCGAAAAGCTAGCAAACAGGCAGACCGCCCTGACCTGAAGGAAAGTGGTCAACGCCACGTATGGACGTTTGCAATACCAGTGTACGTTGTCAACCTTATGTCGTAGCGCAGAAGAAAAACTGCGGCGATAAGTTCCCTTCAAGTCGTTGTTGCACGCGGAATATACGTCCTAGAGAACCGTTGCGTAGTTAAGCGTGGTAACCCGAGGAAATGAGGGTGAACATCCCACCGATGACAAGCAGTTCCTCGGAACACTCCCCGATGTACAGATGGTACAATACGCAGAAAGACGCAAAATCTCAACGTATGCTAAGGGATTCTAAACCATCTGTCAGTAAGGTATCGTCGGCTATACGAACGGCGCGACGCTAAATGGAGTCGAATGGAGTCAGTCTGGTAAGCAGGTGCCCATAGGTGTGAGCAATACTCCATGTGCGGCCTGACTTTCGCTTTGTAGAGCGCAAGTAAAGTTTTGAATTTGGAACATCTATGATTAGACATAGTTGCATTAGCAACTACGCACATCTTTTTTTTATTAAGGGGATAACCGTTTGGTTACTGCGAATTGTGCAGGGAGTTCCGATCGGGGAATGCAGGATTTGCCACGGTGGGGTAGCACTAGCACCTCCACAGAGATGCTATGTATTCTGCTTTCGTCTGTGTCGGGGCCACGGACTGGAGCGCGAGTTACCCACCGCGACATTGGTGTTTGACCACCCCTTTGACTGGGGTAGACCTTTCCTTCCGCCGGAGATATATTATCCACGGCGGTTCCGGCTCAGAGGGTCGCGCGGAACACCAATGTGCCTCTTCTGCAACATGCTAGCGGGCGGAAGCCGACTAAAACGGCACACACCTGGTCAATCTGAAAAAAATCGTACTTCAATTAATGTATACTATAATAGTTATCTACTTAGAGGCAACATTTATATTTCAATTTTTTTCCGATTACATTTTTGCTAAATTACTACGGAATCTCGAAAAGTATAACAAATTGGGCATATAGCACTCACAATGAAAACAATCCATGCATAAAAGATTTTATACAAAGTAGGTATAACCTGAAATGTAAAAGTTATTATTTCTAACAAAATAAACACGCTTTTTGAAATCAGAACTAAAACAATTTTAAATTTCCCGCTGAAAAGATAATCAATAGAATTCAATCGCTCGCAAAATTGTTTATGATCTAATTCAAGACATTACCGCTAGATGGCGATACATGTAAGATTAATGTTCTTTTGAAAATGGCGGAAGATTAATTTCATTTTCTATCGCAAACTATCCCATCTTCCGGCATGAAAAGTATTTATATAAATTTTCGATATTAAAACTACAATTAGACAAAATTACAGCAAAACCGATCCAGTATTCCTAGTAATTTTCCGTGAAAACTTAACAGAAAGACATAACGAGTTCCTATCGCATTTTTATAGGTGATGAATTTTTATATCTATAAACTTGAAAAATGATTGGTTTCATCCAAACTTTCATCCTCTATTTCAAACCGTCCTAGTATTATTTATCTATGAAAACTACATAAATGACAAAAATGACAAAAAGGACTAAGAGGAGTAAAACGACTAAAACGACTAAAACAACTAAGACGACTAAGAGGAGTAAGACGAGTAAGACGACTAAGAGGAGTAAGACGAGTAAGACGACTAAGAGGACTAATTCCGTTTGTTGCCAACTTTTAATATACTAATAAGTTAATATCTATTTTAATTTGATGATTAAAAATATTAGTGAAAACAATTTATCAAATTTTAATTATTTTATCAAAAAAATTGTGTTATGTAGGTATCTTATAAAACTGTCAAAAAGCGAACGAAACCTTTAGAGGCCCTCTTTTAATGCCCAATAGAGTTAAGTACCTACCTATGATTTTGTCATTTTTCTTTATCGTATTTTATTGTATTGCAATTGTAAATAAAATCCTAATTTAAATATAATTTAATAAAAGAAATAACAAAACCCGTAATAAATAATGCAGAACAAACGTACTTGATACTTAAAGGCATTGTATGAAAATTATTTAGTTAGGGCTGACACTTTTTATTCACTTATATAGTATTAATAATAACCCATAAATGCCACATAAACTGACAATATAACCGTCATATATCACCAAGATAGATTGACAGGTTTTACACATCGGTAATCTTATATAAATTTCCTATTTTTTAAACATACGTAAACCGTGTACGTCGCTATTTCTTGACATAAACTATTTTTTCTCGGTATAAACGTTTAGTCACATTGACTTCTAAAGAAAAGTGTAATCTTCAGTATGTATTACCTATGTTTAACACTTTTTAAACTGTTATTTTTTTAGCAGACTGTACATATATACATATATATATGTGTGTACACACACACACACATACACACACACACATATATATATATATATATATATATAGGATTAGAGGATTTTAATATGCAGAGAAAAAAATGACATGTAACAAAACAAAAGAACATAAATCTAAATTTAAACATTAGTATAATTTGTGGCCAATACTAAACATATACCTAAAAACTTTTTATTGGAGATTCCAACATGGTACACGATATTCTAAAACATGACCTGGACATGATTGGTAACCCTAAATACACAAACACGAATAATACAAATACGAAATATCTAATACAAACCTATCTCCCATTGTATTAATGTGTGCGTCTAATGTTCAAAATTCGTCCACTCACGCGCATCCAAATTCGGCAACTTGTGATTGGCTGATGGTATGTTAGAAAAAAATTAGAATGGTTGTCTATGAGTGGTTAGATCGTTTGGAAGAGATGATTCATGTTTTTTTATCTATTTGATAAATGGGCGGTAGTTGAAGTTATTTATTTGTACAGGCAGGGTTGTCTCAATTTACTTAGATATCAAAGACAAAGCAACGCGGTAATGCTGTCAACCCTTTTGGGAACGTTTCCAATAAGTGACAATAGTTGGGAAGCAATTTTTATCTATAGTTTTATTGTCAGTATTATTAAAAATTGTTTAGATTAGTAGTAGACTATATTATTAGTTTTAATTATGTTCATTTATGAAGAGAGTGCTATTATATTGGCCGCGATGTAAGGCTCTTGAATAAATATAACTTTGATCATAAAACTGGCTTTTGTTTTTACAATATTAAGTATCTTTCAGTAGTACAAAGGTTCTCTCCTAACTGAATTCAAAACCGTTTACTCTTTTCGTTTTTTGAATTCCCACCAATGAGAGCGAGTTTTATACACAACTCACATTGGTTAGTCGTATTCTTACGTCCTGGCTAACACAGCTATATAGGCATAGATTAAGAATAACAAAAGTAGATCTTAAGTATTTGACAAATTAAATTTAAATAAATAAATAAGTAATTTATAACATAATAAATCTGTAGACGTGTCGAGTTTGTACAATTAATTTAGAAAATAGAAAAGTTCAGGGCGCTAAAAAGACAAGGGGCTAAATAATCAGAAGGCTAATTAATCAGAAGGCTAAATAATCAGGAGGCTAAATAATCAGGGAGCTAAACAAATCAGGATATAAAAAAATTCAGGGACAAGCAGATTCCAAAAATATAACTTTTACAATGTTATAAAATGTATTTCTTTTTTCTTCATTTTAGTGTTCTAATACATACAGCGATGTTAAAATGTGTGCGTCTAACGTTTAAAATTCGTCCACTCAGGCGCATTCGAATTTGGAGGCTTCTCATTGGCTGATGGTATGTTAGAAAAAAATAGGATGCTTATCTCTAAGTGGTCGTTATTTGGAAATAATGATTGATAGTTTTTTTTTAATCTGTTTTGTACATAGGCGGCTGTTTGAGTTATTTATTTGAAGAAGTAGGGTTGTCTCTATTTGCATAATATTTATAAATTATTCTCTTTTTCTTTTTTAGGATCTAACTACCTAAAGTGGTTAATAAACTGTATTAAGCAATAAATATTGATTAATGCTACTACGAAAGACAGTCTTTCTCTAATACCTACTTATGTAGTAGTGGATACATATGCATAGTATAGTTGTTTTTAAGGCACTGAAAGGGACTACCTAAAAGACAAGTTCGGCCTACGTTTTTAAGATGAATAATGCATATTTCGTGTGTTATGTATGTGTAGTTTGGTGTCAATTTTTTTTGATTACACGAGTTCAGCAGACAAGCACATAGCCCACCTGATGGAAAGCGGTTATCTACGTCTATGCAAATTTGTAGCACCAAAGCTGCTATCAATGTGCTGCCGCTCTGAAGACTGGAACCTGGCCACTAATGCCGGAATACAACTCAAAGTTTGTTATGGCGGCGTGCTCTAGGCCCTACCACCTGGCTGTGGGTTGTTTTGTCGCCTACGACAGGCAGCCTGGTCACAGTAAACTGTATTCTTTCTCCGTTCCTGTATGAATAATATTTTATTATTATAATAGTATAGTATTGCGAGAATAATGGTTAATTTCATTGACTTGTAATCAGCGAACACACGAATTAAAGTCTAAAAATAAAACCAGAGAACATACAAAAATACCAAACGCATTGAATCACAAATCCGTCACCGAAATCCGGTCCTTTGTCTTCATACACACACTCACATATCTTACATGTGTGCATTAGTCAATTAAGTGTGCTCATGTATATTATAGTCAGTGTAAAATTCGTACTTACATCTCTGCCGCTCTCACAATCTGATAATGATTCGTTTAAAGAAAAACTTTATTCTAAGAAATAGCGACGTAATTACATTCGTTATACATTACTATACACAGAGCATATTTTGAGAATTTGTAGGCCGCATTTTCAACGAACAAGGTTTGCACTCAGCATATTGCTGTGCCGGAATTATATCCTCCGACACAACGCTGATTTTCAGTGCAAACCTTCCTTTAAGCGTAAAACCAAAACGACCCAAATTTGTTAATTAAATAACTAATAATAATAATAATTTATAAAACTAAGTCTACTTATATAATATTTAATTAGTAAAAATAAATAAATACATTTGAATAAAACCAACAATAAATACGTTACTTCAAAATTAAAATAAATCATCTTGTAACAAACTTGTATCGAATCATTTATTCGAATACAATTTGCTAGAGTGCTTGCCGAGTATTGCCAAATTCTGTGTGCCACGTCACTGACTTGAGGCAACAAATAACATTTTACTTCATAACCTATAATATTGAATGTGTTATTATACTGTAAAGATATGAAATGTTTACTATATTTTATTTTCCTACTCTATATACTATATAGGCCGTGCTGACTAAGACTAAGACTGACTCGCGTTACAAGTAAGTTGTCAGACAGTGATATGTGTATACTGCATACGAGTTTCTTGTTTATTGAAAGTAAAAGTATAAATTGCAATTTTCAGAACGATAATTATTGTAGTGATTTTGGGTGAAAAATACTAATCCACGCTACATTTGCACTTCAATTTGCCTGTCTGTGTATGTAATTCTATTTGGATTCATATCAAGGTGAGCTAGTAACTGAACTACATTGTAATTATTTAAAGGCTTATCAATGCATATGTATGATCTTATTTTTGTAGGGTGAGAAGATGTGTTTTATAGTGGAATTTAAATGTTTTTTTTAGGTCTCTAATTGGTGGAGGAATATCATTCCAGCAATGAGTGGCAGCAAATTTGAAACAGCCTCTGAAAGCAGCTGTCTTGTGCTTCGCTGTTATTAAAGGTTTCGTAACAGACCGCATAGTATAATGGTGTAACCTATCCCATCTCCAGTCCATCTTATTGTACAGATATTTAGGGTACTGCGAGGAAATTACACCAAACAGCATACAAGCTAAGTGTAACTTCCTCCTACCTGCCATCTTTAACACATAATTTTTATTTAAATATGGGGTAACATGGATTCTTCTTGGGATGTCATAACAGTAACGGGCACAAGCATTTTGTATGCGCTGTATTAGACGCTCTGTTCGTGATAATAGGCCGGGCCCATATACTGTGTCACAATAATTTAATTTAGACAGCACCAGACTCTCTATTAATCTTTTTCTTACTTTTACATTAATGTAAGCCCTAAAGATAATTAATTTATTAATAAACAGATTAAATATCTTGTTTCAAATGTTATTTAGTGTTTTATTTGGCATCAGTTAGATAAGTAAGGAAAAAATAGGAAGCAGTAGTTAGATAGAATTGCTTCAAGTGCGAAGATATGTATTTCTCTTTCTACGGTTCCGTACCAATTTTGGCAGCAATGGAACCCTTATATACTCCCGTATGTCCGTTTGCCTATAGGTACAGTTATTTTATTAGTAGGAACTATTAGATTTATTATATGGATGAGATTTGGCACAAACTACAAAATGGTGTAGTACAACTGTAAAAATTAATGGAGGCCACTGGACATATAACTGACAGACACATTTTTATATTACCAACAAATATATTAACAACGAACCACCTAGTAATAGATATAATTATCTATAAGTGAATTGTAAACATCGAGTGGATTTTGAGACATATCCCTTCCACATTGTCACGCTTTCCCTATTTTCTATACAGTCCACTTATTGTTGTTAAATCTAACGCCGCCGCATCAATCCCCTTTCAGTTTTATATTTATCAATTCGTAAACCTACCTCTGTTTTTTTTTCTTCTCTTAATTAGCCAACGGGTTGATTCTGGTGACCTGTACCACAGATTTCTTTTTAACCTAATTCAGGCACCAGCCTCTTATTTAATGTTGTTACTAGTTTTAAGTTTCACTGTGTACTTAAAGAGGAAATAAAGAATTATGTTATGTTATGTTATGGTCTGCACAATACAATATCATGTAAGAATATCAAGGGCCTTAAGTTTTGCTCGTACTATAAATTAATTAATAATAATCAACTATCAAAACTGGTAGATTAATAGTTCTTATAAAACAAATTAAAATTTTCCAGTTACGACACTACATATCGCGGATATGTATACCGATGTGTGCATCTGTCAGTTTGAGTGTGGTCGCAACGCACATCCAATAACCTTGAGTGGCCCCGCTTTTGATTAGTCCAAATTTGAGCATGCCCCAAATTCGGGCCCCTTCCAATTGTTTGCACGCACACTCCCCTGGTCTTTGTATGTGTGGGCATTCACTTGTATCGCTCTAAATTGACTAAATTTAAGGGTATTATTAAATCCTCAAGTATTGCACGGTGTACCAAAAGTAGCTCAATCATTTGAAATTAAATAGTTATGTAAACTGGAATTATGTAGAACGATAATTCTGTTATTAGATGGATCAACCAAATTAAGAGAATTTATTGGAAGCGCAGAGAATTGATAGGACATGGCCGTATTCAATTCAAGTTTATGTTTAGAATATAATAGTATTCATTGTCCATGGTAGTATGTATCACTTTGGTCGTTTCATCTAAATTGAAAGACAGAAATGAACAGTATAATATTAGCTTCAATTATAATCTTAATGCCCCTACCTGCTTCACTTTTAGTGGCTGTGATCAAATGCGACTTATTTTATATACAATAATGCAGACTAAAGTGCTAAGTCTATATAACCTAAACATATGTTAGTGGTCAACAAAATCGTAACTCATTTAGATATCTACTGATACCGAACGAGGGAGTTTTTGTGGCAATTGGATAAAGCACAGTTCACAAAATAGTTAAGACTTTAGACACAAACATTTCTGGCCTAAAAAGAATAACTGTCATATAACTATTGTTAAGTTTTAATCAATGCTACAATTTTTTTTAAACCAAAATGCACAGCGAAACATGACTCAGGGTTGTTTAAGGGCGTTATAAAACTCCTAAGAGGCCGGCTTCGCGTTGGCAATGCCCCTGGTGTTGCAAACATCCGTAGGCGACGGTAACCAACTTCCACCAAGTGGACCGTCTGCCTGTTTGCCTGCCAACGGCAATAAAAACACATTTTCTTTTTCTTCAATTAGGAAATAGCAAAATAATAATACGGAAAAAGTAATATAGTTAGCCGATACTCTGTAATAGTTTTAATATGGAAATAAATAAAAGGAAAAGAAAAATAAAAAAGCAAAATAGAATAAAAAGTAGATAAAAACCGATAATAACACGATGAAAAATATTGTCAAAAACGTCACTTTACAAGTTCCCGCCGATTATCCCCGCTACGAGTAAGACAGTGACAGCTGGCTTCGATATTCAAAGAAACATTCGACCGTTCGTTATTCGATTCCCCGAAAAAGTTGATGCATTACTAAAATGGTGACGTATACAAAATTACAGACTAAACAATAATTAGGAGACATTAAAATATCTGCTGATTTTTCATATTCGAGTGTTCATGCGAACTAATTTCCGGTGAATTTTTGCCTGAACTGTGATTGTTTTGCTGTAGGTACATTTATGTACACAAATAGATGCAATGATGGTAACACTTAAGGTGAATAATTAATATAATTACTACCTTTTACTTATTATGTATTCTACCTATAATCCCTTAAGACTATAAGTAGAATACTAAGCCTGAGTCACCGTCTTCTATGGGTAAGGTGCTCAGTAGGCTGACTACGTTACTTCGCTGGTTTACCATATTGAACCATGCTTAAAAAAACATATGCCATAGCTATAGTATGTTATTGTATTATATTTTGTGTTGGGTGAACAATTTCGACTGTTTAACTTTCAAGTTGCTGCCAAAAATCCATCTTGTTTCAAAAAGTGCTCAGATCAAAATATTATGATAATCTGACGCATTCTGTAGATACTAGTTTGTCTCTGGTTTTACAATCATTACATTACGTGAGAGATTGGAGATATATATGTGTACACATACATGTGTATGTGTGTGCCAAGTTATTGACCTTCGATTGCCTTGATTTGGTCTGATCAAATAATACGAACACAAATACGGGCCGCACCTATTGCTTGTTATAGCTTAATCGATTGATGGCTTTTGGATACATGTAGATACATACCTATTGCCTACTGTGGGACATGACATACGTTTACATTTTAGCCTCGTTTTCCAATGACTGTGGCAGGATTTGCCTAGGCTGCCACATCAGCCCAAGCAGGGGGCCGTCTTTACCCGGGGATGCAAAGGGGTGCGCGACACTTGGGCACAGGGACCTAGGGGGGTGGGGACAAGTTGATTTCCGCACCCCCGCGCCCAATATGGTTGACTCTTCTGAGTCTAAGCGATGCATATATGGAACCTTAAGAAGACGCTATATATTTATGTGATTTGTATTTGAAATATTAGGTCCGTGGAGTACATCGGCAGAGTTTCTTCAAAGCAGACCCGTGATTAGATAGGTAGTTCATTCTTCCTACAGCGACTCATTATTGATATCCAGCCAGCATGGGAAAGTAGTTAGACTTCTAGGCACGGTTTCCTACGGCAATGATTTTGTATATATCCTAACAGAGATATACAAAAACCGCATGCCATATGCGGCCCACCGACCTTTTGACCACCGCTTGGTAGACTACTTACTTGTATAGGCTTTATAGGTAACACCTCTGTACGTGTACATGGTAACCACTTTCCATCAAGAGGGCCGTCAGCCAGTGTTCTCTGTGTTCTAGTAATAAAAAACACCTAAATCAAACAATGTTGCGGCCTGGGGCACCTCATCTAGCCCGTATACATATGTGGCCCCTTTTAATTTAAATTAATTATTTTTTTTAATTCAAAAGTCTTATTCAATATAAGTTCCACTGGAGAACACTTTTTGAAAGTCATACTTATAAGTTAAAATTTAATTTTACTTAATATTCTATGTACACCGCTTCCCAGCGTGTTATTGCTGTTAAGGAGAAGCGGCAGGTAACTCTCCAACAACACGTCTAGCTAAAAGTTGATTTTCCTTATATTTCTTATTTTATTTAGGTATATCTCAAGCTTTTTTTTATAAGTTTTATATAGAAATATTAGTAGTAGTAAAAATTATTAATTAATCATCATCACTCAATATCCTACAACTTTTATTCAACTTTATTCAATATTATATTAAATTTTTTACTTTTTAGTACATTGCACTATTTATTTAGTACATAGTACATGCACAGCAAAACATTTCATCAAAAAATTGTAACGATCACTGTCACTGATAAACCACACCTATATTTAATATATGCATGTTCTAATACATTATTTCAATGTGTGAGTTAAAACGATATCCCACATTTGCGCTCCCGAAATTTGAAAAGCGTTAGGAGGCGTCGTCATTGGTGGATCGGTGTTTTACTTTTCGGTCTACCCTCAATAGTATGTGATAAGAAAGAACGTGCCTAAACCATTTTTTCATAATGATCGAAATATTTTCCACGTTAGATGTAAGTAGATATATTATTCTTTTATTGGAATAAACAGTACTTCAATATAATAATCAAAAAAAAAATCTACCTTTCATTATAATAAAAAATTTTTTTTTTGTATATTTTAGATTATGTTAGCTAAAACTTTACTATATGTATTGCTAATACCTTCATACTAGGCGTTAAGTGCAATATCAATATTTTGGACTCTTTATCAATAGTAGAACAAAAGTTTGTCTGGATAAGGACCAAAAAGAATTTCGTCTCCCATAGTCAGCCCAGCTTTAAAGCCAACAGCTTGTACGTGCCACTCCTATGGTCCGCGGCCTGAAGTGAAATAGAAGGCGCAAGAATGTCGATTAAGCACTACTGCTGCCCTCTCACGTCTTTTCATCCCCGCTAATATATGACTTTTGTTGTTCGTGGACCATTGAAATACATATGTTTATAACATGACATATTTGTAGAATATTGTACATAAGAAATCCGTTATAAAACACGGAGATGAATGTAAAGCTCGATTCACACTATGATGCTATGCACAGTTCAATCTCGTTCTGATTATTTCTTGTTTAAGAATATTTGACAGGACCGGAAACGGACCGAGATTGAACCGTCAACAGCATCATAGAATCAAGCCTAATTGTTCTCATTTTTTCACTAAAAATAGATTTATCTACTCTATTACCTGGTAACTAAAATTTTTGGAGGGACCAATGCGGAAGACTATGTAGACTACGGCACGTAGAAAATCTTAGTTAAAAATGAAACATAGTGTTGACAAAAGTATGTGATACAAATCACATGACAAGTCTTTGAATATGAAATGGAATAAAGTCCTCAATTTTAATTACGCTAGCTACTAAACAACGATAGAAAAAGAAAATTGACAACCCTACATCTCTCCAAATAATAATATCCTCTTTATTTCCCAATTCACGAGTAACACGTACTGAGCTTGTGTGTGTCTAGTTAGAGCCCCACTCGTGCGCTGCCGAAATTTGAATAGCGTTAGACGATTGGTCGGCGCCATTTATTAAGAACCGGTTAGACAAGTTCCCTCAATGCCATGGTTCATTTTTATTTGTTAGAAAAAATATGGCCGCCTGTTAATGTACATATTCGGTTGTTCTGTTTTCAAATTTTTAAATGTGATGATTTCATTGGTTGTTTGCATTAGATTTGGTAGACATATTAAAGCGGTTATTACAATAGAGGCACGGAGACGTGTTAGAATAAATTTTAATATTTTTAGATCTATACTATATATAATAAATCTACAAATGGTTCAAGATTGTACAATGCGTTTAAAAATGTGAAAAAAATCAGGGGGCTACTTCGGACCAGCAGATTCCGAAAATACAATTTTTAGAATTTTTGTCTGTATGTCTGTTATAGCGTCACGTAAAAACTACTGAACGGATTTAAATGAAAATGGAGCTAAGTTATATGACGGGGCATAACTTAGGATACTTTTTATTCCGATAAATGAAGTCGTTTCCGTGGGATAAGCGAAAATAGCGAAAAAGATGGCGCTGCTGTTGCATTTTTTTGGAAACTACTGAACGCATATGAATGAAACTCGATACAGAGCTGAATTATAGCCCGAGTCAATTCTTGGATAACTTTTAATTCCATTTACACACACATTGGTCCAGCCAGGCATGAAAACAGTACACTCGCGCCGGTCTGTACGCGCAATATCAATTTACCAGGGAAAACGCTCATTGTCTATGGTTTGGCTCATAGTTATTGTTTATTTTTTACACCGCAGTTTTATAAATGTTTTCAAGTTCCTGATTCTAATCAGATGTTTTAGTCCTTTTAATTGACTCAGGTTACTCGTGCTTCTTTATCTTCTTTACATAGTAAAAAATAAAGTCACTTTCCACGTAGGTTTGTCTGTATATCCCCTAACTCGCTCTTTTACCATGCAACTCATTTTTATCAGCGATTTGCACCACCAAGTAGATAAATTTTCACTGACGGTTTATAGATGTAAAAAACCAAATTAAGTTTTTATGTAAGTAAAATAAAGTTACTGTCTAGGGATTAACAAACGGCGCGGTCGTGGGGTGAAATAAAGTATATAGTATAAAATAAGCATGTATTATAAAAACATCTTACCACATAACTTTTAAAATATTATGATAGATACAAGTTGATTTACTTTTCAAACAATAATTAATGCGCTATTTGACTCCATTTACTTGTACCTATCTATGACGTCATATAGAATCTAAGACGCTGCGACGTTTTTTAAGTTTATAAAAAGTATCAAGTTGAATTGATTAACCGCTCCCTGTAGATAGGTAATTATAGTAATTAAAGCTACAATAATAATTGTGTGTTTGTGGGGAAAGAATATTTTTTTTAGCAAAATATGCCTTTTCGATCTGCCAAGAAAACTCCATCTTTTGGCGCCAGTCAAAGACCTACAATTTGACAGAGGCATTTACTTGAAGTTTATTCGTTGTTAAACTCGAATATTCATAGCTACTTGACATTGGCGAGATATAAAAAATGTGGTAAACCATAATTAAAATGAATAAGTAAATATTAAAATAAAAATGAAAAGTGACAAATCAAGAACCCAAACACTGCATTGACCAAAAGTTTAAATGTCAAAGTTTGACATTTGTTTAAATTGTAATGCAGTTTACTTTAAATATACCTCGGTACAAAACAAATAAAACAGCTAAAATATGAATGCACTCATAAAGGAAACGTAAACAAATTTTGCAATAAGGAAGTTAAGGGTACTACACGAAATTCAAAAACTGGTTTGTCCTTTCAACATCGCGCGTCGTGAGAATTTAATAATAAACAAATATTTAAATCCACGCAATTTTTTCTTCTAGGGAATGAAATAAGAATCTATTTAAATCGTAAAAGAAGATTATAATATTACATGCATTGTAGAAAAAAAAACAATATTGTCTATGGTGTTCCAAAGTTTAAATAATCGTTTGAAATATTTGATTTATAAGTATACTTAAGAGGCTCGTTACATACGTTGTATTTAGAACGACATAAGGGCAGATTTAACATAAGAATATTAAGATATGATTTTCTTCTCCAGAATGATTAAATTGATTTGTCTCGAGATTGAATAATACAGAAACAGTTTTCGTTCGTTCATATTAACGAAACTCTGTATGAATGTGTACAGATTACGGAATGACAATATATAAAGGTCGATTTTTTTAAAGTTTCAAATTTCAAATCCTGATAACTGCCAGTATATACAAATAAAACAATTTGCTTGCTCAAAAACATGGTGCACAGTAAAGATTTTATGGTATTTATAATAAGTTTCACATGTTCTTTGGCTATTAGGAAAAGTAAAGTCCGCGCCTCAAAAAAAGTCCCACAGACGCGACGCTGTAATCGCCGTACTTAATCCTGCCAGAGTAATTATTTGCTAATCCGTAAATCGACGCAGGTAACTACTGAAAAATAAATAAATAAATAGAAAATATTCCATAATTAAAGCTGTAAATTTATTTCTTGCTTTACGAACAAAATTGTATCAAATAGAGGAGCTGCCACTTTGATTCCTTTATTTTCCGTGGGACTTCTTTTACGGCGCAATCTATACATAATATAAAAAATAGATTATATATTACAATTATTTATTTATTTAGGTTTATGGCTTGGCAGCTAGGCCTTTAAGCCAGATCTTAGATTATAACAGCACAACTGGACTGTAGGTTATCATCTGGTGCCATTCAACGGAGTTCTTGTGACAACTCAAAAGGCCACATTTGACTATATAGTTCACATTTCTCACAAAACACATAATTACTACTCAAAAAATATCAATATCCTACAACTATTGTTCATTTTAGAGTAATTTTACACATTTTTAGAAAATAATACTGCACTGCACAACATCTCCTTTCAGTTCCCGCCAAAAGCTCTATTACAATTAATATTATTAAAGTTCCTATTTCACAGATATTAAAATAAATGATGCCAAACTCTGTTCTTTGTTCGATATTTAAAAAAAACTACCAAATTAAACTCACACATTCACATCAAACCGTCGGGGTGCGGTTTAAATAATTACGCACACAAAACCAGAAGGCCTCAATTTGAATTCCGAACGCGCACAACTCAGTTTCCGCAATGGCGTCGCGGTCGTTCACCCCGTGTTTTGGAGGGCGTCGGTGACGTCATGCCGCTGACCTGCCTCACCGCGACCTTGTGGCGCGATTTTCGGTTGTTTGTCTCCCCACGACCGGTCTCGTGTTTTGGGGTGCGGCGCGCCAACCGTCGAATTCCATATTTAAATACGCGCTTTATGTAATTTCTGGTTTAAATCGAAAATATATTTCCTGCTTTCAATTGATGATCTAAACATTGTCCTTGTAAAAAATTGCGGATGTTATTAGGAAATAAAGCTGAGCTATTATTGTTATTATGATATTTAAGTAGGTGGGTACTACTTATGAATTGGTTGTTTGTGTTCCCACTAATGGTCTCTTTTCTTTCTTTAATTTGGGGTGCTCCGTGAGAACCGTCCTATTCCTTATTTAAATATTCGCATTAGGTAATTTCTGGGTTTGCATCGAGAATATATTAATACCTGCTTATAACTGATGATCTTGCAGAAAGTATTTATGTTTTTTTCAATAAAATTGAGCAATGGTTGTTATGATATTTAACTAGGCAGATGCGATTTATTAATCGATTGATTGTCTCCCAGCCAATGGCCTCGTGATTTGGGGTGCGCCATGATAATCGCCGATTTTTTTTTTTTAAAAAAAACACTCAGATGAACCTCTTATTTGTATGTATCAAGTTATGTTACTTACGTAACTTTTGATTTTGAATTAAGAATATTTCCTACTGATGCTTTCTAAATATTCATGAATGTTTAACACTGACTACCGACACACAATAAGTGAATATTAAAACAAGAAAAAAAACAAGAGTTTTTCGAGTTATTTTTAGATTTGTAATATTGAGTGTAATAACAACAACAATACTCTTATATTTATTGTACACCAACACATAAATATAAGTTTTTTTTTATTGCATGAGTTCAGCAGGCAGGCAGACGGCCCACCTGATGGAAAGCAGTTACCATCGCCTATGGACATTTGTAAAACCAGTGTTGCCGATTTCTAAACGGAGACTGGAACCTGGCCACTAATGTCGGAACACAGCTCAGGTTGTTATGGTAGCATGCCCTAGACCAGGGGTGGTAGCCATTTTCTTATTAAGGTAGCACCATGGGCGGCCTTATTGCTTAGAGCAATCACATCCAGGCATCCCTTGGATGGACAACTTACATATTAAAATGAATTTGTTGTTTAAAAAAAATAACATTAATTTGATGTTAAAATTCTGACTGGATGTTTTAAATTATTTTCGCACACAACAGCCCAAACCGCGCACAACAAGGTCACAGTGGGGCAGGTCGTTGAATGCGATCCTTATCATGCCGTTCATGGAAATAATTCATAATTAGAAACATAACGAGCTTTATTCAAGGTTGCGATAATGTAAGGATAAACAAGGAGATTAAAACCGCTATATTTGCAAAATCTTTATATATTATATATATTAGGGTGGGCCAAAAAAATTCGAATATTTTTTTTCTTAGTCATACTGAAAATTGGATTGCTAGGCACCTTTAGAGAATTCTTACCAAAAATGAGCTCTTCATTTCAATAGAAAGGTCCTCCGCATTACAGTTTTCGATTTCATCCTTAGTAATAGAAAAAAAATCATATCTCCGTTAGTAATTGATTTAGCAGCAAAATTTAATATACTTTTTTGTAGGAAATCGAGCGCTCTACAAAACAGGTCTCTTACATTCTTATTGTAAATGTCACCATTTAACAAATATTGAACTGATTGAAAGTACCGCCTCAGAATCAATTTTTTTCATATTTACTCACCTTTTAAACTTTCCCTAATAATTCAAAACCAAATTAGCCAAATCAGTCCAGCCGTTCTCGAGTTTTAGCGAGAATAACGAACAGCAAGTGATTTTTATACATAAGATTAAAGCTTGATTATATTCAGACAAATTGCTTTTTTACTTATGAATTTTGTAACTCATCACCAAATAAAGTTTCTAAAATGGGCCATGTATATTTTTGTAGAAAATCAAACGCTCTACAAAAATGGTCTCTATTGCTTAGTTGATTAAATCGAGTGTTTCAAAGATATTCATTATCAAACTTTGATGCGTACTCATTTAACAGTTTTTGATAATTAAAAATTCCTTTATATTTAAGAAGTTTAAAAAAATCATACAAATTCAAGTTTAACTTATTAAAAAAAATTGCAACTTAAGTTTGTAAAAATTCAACGATTGACTACTTCTCGAGTGTTGCAGACAGAAATATATAGAAGCTGAAATTATATATATATATCTTCTATTTTATTTTAAAGGCTGGCAACACGATGGCTTTACTCGTGGGGCCCAATTCCATTTCGATAGTGTCAAAAATTCGTATTCTTCTAAATACATAATATCTTTTCGATATCGTCGCGGCGTAATAATAGTAGAATAGTAGTACCATTACCAGCCCCGGGCTCGAGCGCCTTCGCTTCGCAAAGGCACTCGCCCCGAAAACCCCGGTAAAGTTGAGGTCTTCGGACCAACAACATAAAGTCAAGTCCAATAAAAAAAAAACCATTACCAGAAATGGCTTAAGCCGAATTAAGTATCTATTGAAAAACTGCCGAAATAATAAACATTTTTTTCACTAGTTTTCGCTTATAAATATTTATAGAGTGGCGTGCCACGGGAACGCCATTGGAATTAACGGAATACTGAAATCAGGCAAGCCTACTATTAGGACGATAGTTTCGGGCGATATTCATGAGATAGCAATAGGAGAATTGGGCACCTGGTGTTGCAACCGTCTATAGGTGACGGTAACCACTTTCCACTAGATGGGCCATCAGCCTTTTTGCCAGCTTCAGAAATGTCCTCAAACCAAACCTAGTAAAATTATTATCTTAACAAAGTCAAAAATGATTCTATATGATTCTGTTAAAATATCAGTGGCCAGGTTCCAGTCGGGGCTGGCAGCTCCTCTGCTGTTGCAAATATCAATAGGCGACAGTAACCACTTTCTGTGTGCACGATTATTTAAAAAAACCTTTTTAATGACGTCATTTAATTTTGCTGTTTAAAAATGTTTCACAATATTTCTGTTTCGAGTTTGTTACCTGATTTGTTATCAGTGTGGAGGTCAATGACACGGCGCGTTCTGATAACAGTTTCACACGCCTATTTTTTAACTCGACATTGGTGTAACAATAACTTACATACATATTATCGTGCCTGTTTGTCCCATAGGCAGAGACAATGGATTTTCACTTGCTATGCACACACAGACACACACTTGCTATGAAACTTATATTGCCACCGCCGTGATGATCTGACGAGTTTTCTGGAAAATATACCAAGTCCATAGAGGCAGAGTTTAGCAAACCATTGTGTGCGTCTAAAACGAACAACGCCATCTAGTGACGTACATCGCAATTCTAGATGTGATTCAAATAAAAACATTACACTTTTCTTAATTCTAAATATATGTTATTTTCGACAGCAAGTACGTCACGGTCTGCCGGCACCAACTTTACCACCCACACTGTTCTCATACACTTGCTTGTCAGTCTCCTTTAATCCATTCTCTCTACATGACCAAACCAGCTTAACATTCCTTTCTCAACTCGTGTTATTACATCTTTTAATCCACAATGTCCCCTTATCATGTCACTCAACTTAACTTCATATATACTTCTCAAAGCTTTCATTTCTAGTGGATTTATCCTACTTTCATGCTTCTTGTACCATGTCCAACTTTCACTGCCATACATTAGTGATGGCACCAACTCCAACATTGTAATAATTATAGCCCATTAATATCCCACTGTTGGTCTCGGGCCTTCCTATTCTAGAGAGAATGCGTAATATTGGCGGGAACTAAAAGGAGATGCTGTGCTGTGCAGTTTTATTTTCTAAAAATTTTTACATTACTCTAAAATGAACAATAGTTGTAGGATATTGATAGTTTTTGAGTAGTAATTATGTGTTTTGTGAGAAATGTGAACTGTATAGCCAAATGTGGCCTTTTGAGTTGTCACAAGAACTCCGTTAAATGGCGCCAGCTGATAACCTACAGTTCAGCTGTGCTACACATAGGCTTTTAAGAAAATGAAGAAATTACATTAAAATCTAAGATTTGGCTTAAAGGCCTAGCTGCCAAGCCATAAATCTAAATAAATAATAATAATATTGGCGGGTTTGACAACAGTGGCGTAGCTTGCCTTAGACGGGCCCTGTATCAAATGTGTTTAGGGGGGCCCAAACGAAGGGTAAAGTTTTTTTATAAAAAAACAACAAAACGCTCGAATTGAATTAAAATAATTATATATTGATTATAAGTTATAACTTATACTTAATGTTCCTAGGAGCTATGTTAAACAAACAATTGAAATAAAATATACACTTTTCCAACCTTTTTTTCGGCAAGCTTGTTTATCAAAGCATCCATAGCTGAAGACGATTTCAGTTTTTCTAGACTTTCTGCATCTACAATGACAAGTCTGATAGCCGTTTCTGTTGGCCCAGCAGTTGTTCCCAAAAATGTTATTAATCTATAAAAGATTATAGATAACATTTCAGGAATTTTTGCTTACACACTTTGGGGGCACCTGTAGCCTGGGGGCCCCGTATCATTGATACGGCGGTAGCTACGCCCCTGTTTGACACATCGGTTTGTCACTATGCACAGGTTTCATCACGATGTTTTCGTTCACTTTAGCACGTGGTAGTTCCAACAATAGGCCTGTTCGGTGCATATTTCCCGGCCAGGATTCGAACCTACGTCATTGAGATGTGACGTGTGTAATAGCCTCGTCTTCCTTTTGGCTTATATTTTCTGTCTGTAATATTAATTGTATATTGTAATTAAAAGATGAATTTTAAAATTTTAATAATGCCCCTCTACTTTAGGCAACCGTAGCGATTACAAAGATAATTTCCTTGAATTAAGCCAAGCAGTGGGCAGTGGGACTTTTACTGTGTTATATTCTTATACGAATTACTTATTGGACAAGGAATAAAAAAATAAATAAAGTGAATTTGATTTTGAATGTAACAGAAAAATATACATGAATTAAAATCGAACCTATGACTTTGAAGGGTCTCTTAATCATTTTAGCAAAGATACATACTGGTACTTTGTGCCATATGTAAGACAGAGACAGTAGTATAATGATAAGGGTCGTTGGAGAGGGACGGCAATATACAAATTGCTAGACATGATTCACTGTTGAGGGCATTGCACTCTAATTCGATGTAGGAAAAGGTATTATTTATATTTGTTTGTTTGTATGTATTAAACATGTAGTATAATATCAGCAAACCATAAATGTCCACGTATGGGCTTAAACCACCCCGTTTCAGGAAAACGTACCTATGTCAACTACGCGTGTTCAAGGCGACTTGTGAGTTTCATTCATCGGTGAACTTGATGTTAAGACATTGATTGAAACTTTTAATAATGGTCTGCCTTTCCAAACAAGATTTAAAAAATATGTAGGAAACCTTATTTAAACACAGAAGAACTGACAGACAGACATACATTAATATTGTATCATGATTTCTATAAACATAATGTAGTATACATAGTTGTTAATAAAGTTGACTTATATGTATGACGTATAGTCGATGTATTTACTAGACTTGTAATAATATATTTTTCTATTTAAGTAAACTTTTTTAACCCTGCTGGAACGGAGAAAGAATACAATTTCCTGCGGCCGGACAGTCTGTCGTCTCTCTCTTTTCTTTCACCATATCCCAATTATTTGGGGTCGGCACAATATGTCTTTTCCTTCCACACTCCTCTACTCTGACATACATCTTCTGTCACACCACATATCATCATATCATCTTTCACAGAATCCATCCATCTTTTTTTGGTCTACCTATACATTTGTACCCATCTATCTTGAAGTTTAACATTCTTTTTGTCACGTGACTTTCATACCTCCTCCTTATATGCCCATACCAACTTAATCTTCTTCCTCTCAATATTTCAGTCCATTAGGCGACGGTGACTGCTTTTTATCAGGGGCCCCGTCTGCCTGTCTGCTGAACTCATGCAATAAAAAAACTATATTGTTATTTGAGAAATAAATGAGTTTAACCTAAACCTAATTGAGAATTTCTATTAAAATAAGAACGGGTTGGCAGCGCCACCTGTAATTGCAAATTGTGTTAAGAGTTATGTTTTTTCACATGGCGATTGTCATTCCTGATGTTGCTGCTCCATATGGGATAATGCTGATATTAGCGACTGTGTCCGGTAGATACAGCTAAGGGTTTAAACTTTAAATTATTTGTGTTGCGACATTGCTATTAAGGGTTGTGGCAACGCCAACGTCCTCGAGGATTTTTCGGGCGATAGCGGAGATTCCATAGACGCACTACCGCGTCTATGGAATCTCCGCTTTCAGATGCATTATTATTTTGTTGTGAATAAAATAAAGTAGTATTAAAAAAAACAAATTATTTATCTCTCTTTTATAAATATGTAGATATTTTTTATTGTTTTCATAAAATTTAAGGAGTAAAATGATATCATGTCAATAAGGTGGAGGTTATTTGGTGATTTTTTATTCTTAACTTAAAATATTTTTAGAAAAATTACGAAAAAAGCATGTCACGTCTCATGTCGTGAAGACTTATGAATAAATTTTTAGATAAATTGTTGATCAGATCATCACAGACATAAGTAATCAAAGTTACAAATCGGAAAACAATAAACAACACTACAGCCGACGCGATCCAGCATCTGAGCAGACGCTAAAACGCGCGTTTCCGATACCGCGTTCGAACGCAGAAAGTCGCAAATGATGCAGCATGACGCGCCCTAAATACCAACGAAAATTTGTTTGGTTAGCACTCCAATTTCGATCTTTTGCAGCAATAAGTCAAAGTCTTAATGCTTAATGGCGTTAAACATTGACGGATAATATATGCAAAACACTAATGTAGCTAATAATTAACAGTGTTATTAAATTAAAAGCTCTAAACAAGACACATTTGGCCACAATCACCAATATTATCCCAGATGGAGCAAGGATATTGGTATTGTATGTTTTTTATATTACTGTATAGTTCGCGCGCTATTTTCTCGCTCGATTTCAAGCGGAGATATATGGCTTAAGACCGAGCACGCTTACCTAGAAGGTATCTATTCACACGGGACTTGAAGACACCTAGGTTGTAGGTTTCGGGAAAAATAGACTCCTGCAGTGAGTACCATCCCTTTGCGGTGCGCATAATAAAACCTACTTCCATAGTTGTAAACAGGAGTAGCGGCTCAAGGAAGTAAGGTATACACTATACACCCACCTGATGGTAATGTTAGTTTTCGTCACGTGTGAAATATTATGTTCCCTTACTACTTTGTTCCTAATAGCACATTTTCCGAAATGTGTTACGTACTACTAGTTTGTAAAACGTCTAGTTTCAGTGACTTGTTACCTTAAGTTTGGATTTTACTCAAATATATGAAATGAAACGTGACTTTAAACATTATAATGTTACTATAGTAGTTTTTAACTGTTAAGTTTTTAACAATGTAGTTTAATTTTTTAAGATATTTTAGTTTATTATTTTGTTCTATTACGCATTTATGAAAAAAAAATTACTTTGAATATAATTGTACATGTGTTATAAACATATGTTACAGTAAAAGGTCTTATAAAAGATGTAACTACATTCGCCACTTTTAACTATTAATCGATTGCGCAATATTTTTTTTTAGTTCTCCATAATTTTTTTATCATAATTTGTAATTAGGTATTATTCTGCAAGAAGTATGAATTTTCTATTAGATTTTATTTATGTTTAAAACATTTATTTTTTACAGTTGAAATTAATATACACGAGTACAATGAAAAAATTTAACTTATAAGTCGTGCGCAGAAGGTTTGCCGATGATAACCCCTCCCGCCTACAACGGCGACCCGCGGTCGTCTAGTTCTTATTACTACTTAGACAAGCCCCGATCCCAATCGTAGGACTTATATATTATATTCTACCTATAATCCCTTAAGACTGTGAGTAGAATACTAAGCCCAGGTCATCGAAGTGAATGGGTAAGGTTTCCAGAAGGCTGGCTACGTTACCTCGCTGGATCGGCATACTGATCCTTTGTCAGAGGTAGGAAGCCTTCCGGTCATCTCAAGAGTCAATTAGGCGTCTTATGAGCTCTTTTAGAGGTTCATGGTCACTAGACCCCCGGTCCAAGCGTTTCAACAGTTAATGGCACACACATATAGGTAAACCTTGTTGTGGATTACATATTCGCGCCGCTTGAGTATTTTATACTTAATCTATATGTGTGTATGTGTATATACCAACATACAGAAATACATTTAAAAACCTAAGTACCTACTTCCAGAAAATGTTTATTATATTCTTTAACAGTTCAGCAGATATTGATAACTCTTAGGTGCTTAGTTGTTGTCGGTTATAATGGCTACCTATGTATATAATCGTGAACAAAAATATAGATTAGGCAGATATCTATAATATCAATGAAGTCACTCTTGCAAATATCAAGTTCAACGCACTCTCGCTATCAATTTTACTCCATTTAGTATTTTTATCGTCGACAGATAAAATATCATAGATTATCTACAATCCCTCGCTTTACTCACAATTTAATTTCAATGTCAAAAAACACGTTTTTGCTATATTTATTTCATACTGTTAATGCAGTACTGATGTTTCGATATAGATCAAATTTAAATTAACAAAACAGAGGGGACTAATGAATTGCGGCGTTTAATGTCTACTTTATGATTAAATTAAGTTTAGCAATTATGTGTAAGATTTAAAAAAAAAGTTTTTTTTTAAATACAGGTAAGCAGGCACAGTTTCGAGGGGGAAGCCAATAGGAGGAGAAATGAGGATACCTGTAAGAGAACCAAGGTAACCGACAAAGCTCGCAAAATTAGCAAGTTGAGTGGCAGTGGGCCGGTCACGTCTGCCGCAGGATCGATGGCCGATGGAGCAGACGAGTCCTGGAGTGGAGACCGCGTCTCGGTAAACGTAGTGTCGGACGCCCTCCAGCCTGATGGACCGACGACCTGTGCAAGGTCGCCGGTAGGCGCTGGATGAAGAAATCCTAGGACAGGGATGAGTGGCGCCATCTTGGGGAGGCCTACGTCCAGCAGTGGACTACGAATGGCTGAAGACGTGTGAGATAATTATTACCCTGTGTCATAAAATCACAAAATTTAAAAATCGGTTGTATGTCTGACTCTATTGACGTAAGATCAAATGGGGTACATATAGATACTACCTAAGATGTATTCCCAATAGAATATGTGCAATAATAAAATTATCATATGCTTACGATAGAGTAAAACGTCGTGAGAAATTATTGATGAGTGAAATGAAACTTGAAATTATTGCTTGAGTACAGCAGACAAGCTAACGGTCCCTGATGGAAAGTGGTTATCGTTACTTATAAAAATTTGCAACACTAAAGATCTCACCGAGTGCAGACTCGCCAGCCTGGTCCTCCTCTGGTGGAGTTATCACGGCTGGAACCCCGTGAACTAAACTACTAACTAAAATTTCCCGTGTTCTTTCATTCGTCCATAGTCAGGGCCGTGGTAAATGGCAATCTCTTGCTTCGCGTTGATCCTCGCAAATGGCGGAGTACTCTAAAAGGCAAATGTCCTATCACCCGGCTGTGGGTTGTTTTGTCGCTTCTTACGACAGGTCGCCCAGCCGCAAGAATTAGTATTCTTTCCTGATTCCTGCACGTTACACGTAACAGGACGGTTATGGACTTATGTTAATACAAAGTCTTCCTGCGAACATTTCAAAAATGATCTTATTTATTTCATAATTAAAATATTGTAAACTAAATATTTTTGTATGTATAGGTTGTTCCCTTCGTTTATTTCAATGTAGAAATTTAAAAAATGTGTGTTCGGTTCGAGCATTTAATGTGGTGTTTGACGATACATAATTTGCTGTTCTAATTTCGAAAACTTCAGCGTTAATTTTTCCTGTCTGTTCCTAGGTGCAGGCATAAATTCCGCAGACAATTACACATGTCCATACTGCGAAAAATAAATTAAAATTATTCTTTAAAATGTGTTACAACAATAATTTTGTTGTTCATCAAAATAAACGTGAATTATTGAACCAGATGGCTAAGGAGTTAATAAACTTTTGACATTTTGCTTTCGGTCAAATTGGATTGCCGTTAACTGTTAGTGAAAGTTAGTGAAATTAATCATACCTTTATTAATATTCGAGTTTAATTATTAGGACAGGTTGTTTGCTTCTTGGCATTATATTACATGTTAATATAGGTATATATGATCGAATGTTTTTCTATTACAATATATAAAATATATAAATATCTAAAAATATAAGCATATTAACGTCTCATTGTTGAGCTTAGACCATTCGTTTTTTAAGGGAACGGGCCTGTAATAAGGTAGATTAGCGGGTTTTACACATTATTGTTTTTATTTATTTGATTTTTCAAGTTTGGTGTAAATGAGTATTATTTAGTTAAGCGTGCTCCGTCCTCGTGACCGTGGTCAAATGTAAACCTATTTATCATTAAAAAAAACCTTGTCTTGATGGGTAAGTTTCATCGCAATGTTTTCCTTCGCCATGACGTACTGGTTGTAATGTGGTATTAAAAGACAAAAGAAAAGAGAAAGGAAATATTGCGTAGGTACATCCAATTATCCGAGCGAAATGAAATTGGACCTTTTGATAGATAGATAGACAACACTTTATTGTACATCAAAGCATAGATAAAGAGAAATAGAATAATACAAGAGATAGTACAACAGGTGGTCTTATCACTAAAAAGCGATCTCTTCCAGGCAACCTTTGGCAGGGATTAATAGATTTTTGATACTAACGGTGGTAGAGTTTTTAAATAATGATATTGTTACGACTTAGCCAACATTCCACGAAGCACAACAACAAATGCGAATGAATACCTGCGGCCATAAATTCCAAGTTTTATTACCGTCCGCATTTGCACTTCTTTTGTTTTCTTTGTATTTAATATTTGTAATTACAAAAGCCGCCTATTGTGTATTGTAATCTGTTCCGGTAGACAATAGCCAGGTGTGATTCTGGGAAATCGGGTGCATGCGGTGAGGTAGACATATTGCACCATGCAGTATAAAACAATGCCCGCACGGAGAGGTGGGACAGTCAAGCGAGGATTACGATACGAGCAAGGCGTACGTTCGATAAGCGATATAGTGACGGACTTTGTGCGTGTTATTTAATCGTGCAGTTTGTACTGGTTGTATCCAGTTATATTTGTACCTGTGATATACGTGTTTGTATAGTTCTAATAAATTCTATAGTAATTCCAACGGCATTTTAATTCCAGTCCCGCACTCGTAACAATATATTATAAGTATACACAATCAAAGGCCGCGGGTTCGATCCTGGCCGGAACGCATGCACCATTTAGGCAGTTTTCTGGCCTAATGTGCATATTGTTACAATTACCACGTGCTAACAACGGTGCACCGATATGTACATATATATATTATATCGGTATATCGGACATATCGGTTATACCGGATAACCGATATGTCAAACCTGCCAAGCCACCTTGGACTAGCGTGGCGGGCCCGAGGCCCGAGGCCCGAGGCCCGAGCCCAGCAGTGGGATATTTATAGGCTGTTATTATATATATATATAACAGTATTAGAAATCATTATACACAATAGAGAAGTAATGCTTCTGAAGCTAACTTTTAAAACAGTAAGGATTTGGCTTGTCTTATAGCAACAGGAAGCACATTCCAAAGACGGACAGCCTGGACGGTAAAAGAATTATTGTGAAAACAAAACATATGTACAGATGTGTTTTATTATGTATTTACTTGAGAGGCGTAAACTGTGGGAGCTAGATACGTACAAAAGTTAGAGGCGTTATTTGAAATGTTAATAAGCGAATTAAGAAGTGATTATTAAAGTAATAATGAAAACTTCTACATAGATATTGTAAAGGTAAATGCACACCCGCCTGCCATAAACTCGGTTTATTACCTTCCCCGCATTTTCACTTTTTTTGTTTACTTTGTGTTTAGAATTAGTAATTAAGAAAAACATTATATTGTTATTGTACTTGTTTTATGGCCGTCATTAGGCAGTTGTGTCGAACTAATCCTTGTTGTTACTGTTTTGCGTCGAGGCATATTGTATTTGTATAAAATAAAAGGGATGCCCGAAGGGAGGGGTGAGGCAGTCAAGCGACGATTACGATACGAGCAAGACGTGTGTACATTCGATGAGTTATATAGTGACGGATTTTGCGCGTGTTATTAAATCATGCATCAAGTTTGTACTGGTTGTATCCAGTTATATTTGTACCTGTGTTATACGTGTTTGTATAGTTCTAATAAATTCTATAATAATACCAATGGCATTTTAATTCGAGTCCCGTAACTCGTAACAATATATTAATTTCGCCGTCTATTTTTAGACGTGTCCTCCCTGCGTACACGCCGGCGAATTTGCTGGCCAGAACAGAGTACGCGCGGGTGGGTGAGTGGTGTAGGGTAGCTTCGCCGCATGAGCCGACAAGTGTGAACAGCGTTATACAAAGCAGTATTCTAATAGTATTCTAATATTAGCTGCACTCCGCGGTCTCACCCGCGTGGTGATGGAAAATCGTTATATTTTGGATGATTCACACTATATCTTTATAAATTACATAACATATAGTCTGTATGTGTTATTCTGATGTGTAAGCTATATTATTGTAAAGTTTCATCAAAATCCATTCCGTAGTTCTTGCGTGAAAGAGTAACAAACATACATCCATAGATCTACTTAGTTACAAACTTTCGCGTTGATTAGTAGGAAGTAGGATTATATCTAATCCGACAGAAATCGTGGCTAAACGTGCGGCAAACGTGTCGTCGTTGTCAGTTTTATCGGGTCGCCCTAATGTGAACAGCGCTATTAAAATACCAATATGAATCCGACACCATTGTTGTCCCGATAAAATTGTCGGTCCGACCTAATGTGAACCCGCTCAAAGCTACCACAGCTATCAATTACATACATATTGTATTAATAATCAAACAATGTAATAAGAAATAATAGAAATAAATAGGTACTTAGTTATAACCATTGTTCCCAAAATTAAGTTCGCGTTAGTTTTGAGTTATTTGAGATAAAAACGCTAATTTACCGGTATTTCCTACTCATTGTGTTGAATTTAAATTAAGGTAACCTTGAATAAGTTAGGGGAATTTACATATGAATGTTTTGCTAAATAGCTACTAGCGGCCGGTCGCGGATTCGCACGAGTGGACATATATTTCTTAAACATTTTGGGATACACGTATAAATATAGCCTATGTATGTTGTTACTCAGAGATAATGTAGAATTTTAATGGTGAAAGAATTTTTTAAATCGGTCCAATAGTTTTTGAGTTTAGAGACATACAAAAATAGAAATCTTTCATCTATAATATTAGTACCTATAGATTAGTATATTTTTATTTTATTACAGATCACCAACAGTTTTGTACATTTGATCAGTTACTAGATTTATGACTAAGTTTTACAATGCGATGTAAAAACTAATTACAGGGTGAACACAACTTGCATTTTAATCTCTTCACTGTTATTTACTTAAACTCTAATAATAAAAAAAAATAACAAAAATGTGTAAGGTAATGAAATTAGTCTGTCTGTCAGTCTATGTCTAATTAGTGTCTTTTTGGGCTAAACGAATCTTTTTATAAAATGAATTTTTGGAAGAAGTATAGAAGTATAGATATCAAAAATTACAAGAGATTGGTATTTTGATTTTTAACGCTTTCACACCTTACTTACTCAACCGATTATCATGAAATTCTGCATATTGTCAGGGGTACAGAAAACGACATAGAAAAGTAAGCCAAATAGTTAGGCTCTGGTGTCGCCATTTTTTACGAATTGCAATTAAGTAACAAACACATGGAAGTTGATTTAATTTATATTATCAATATATGCTACTCCTTCAACTGAAATCGTGTTATAGTTATTGACTGTTTCACGTAGATGTACCGACGATGGGTTTAATGCGTTATTTGAGATGCGATGTTGTTATTAATTGTAAATTAAGTTAAATATTGTTAGACAGATATCGTACGTGTATTTATATACACTAAATATTCGTAATATTATTTACTATTCGTTAACAGCGTTATTTTAAACTCTATAAATAAGACGCATTTGGCCACAGTAATTTTTTTAAAATCATTTATTTGCTCTAAAACATGGTAAATAAAAACACCTTATAAATCAACAGAGTCCAATACAACCATTATTTCTATATATATATATATATATTAATTCGGCTTAATAACTACATTACCCCTGATGGTGCCCAAGCATTATAGGGATATAATATACTTAACTATGTTTTAACAGTTTTAAGTACGGTAATTTATTTAATTTTTATTATTACAACGTTTCGGCCACTTTTCAGTATAAGTCGTGCGCAGAAGGTTTGCCGATGACAGTTCCTCTCGCCTCCCACAACCGCGACCCGCGGTCGTCTAGTTCTTAGTATTACAGACAAGCCCCGGTCCCAGTCGTAGGAAGCGGCAGGGGCGACCATCGGCAAACCTTCTGCGCACGACTTATAGCCGTGATTACGGAAGGCAAAGATGTCAAGTGTCCAATATCATTATTCAATATCAGTATTAACCATACTCAATTTTATTTAACCTACCGCCAACTTGTTCGTTTTAATTATTTAGTTTTAATTTTGCTTACGGTTATTATTTACGTTATGGGAGCCTAATCTAATTTACCACCGCTTCGCAACATGTTGTGGCTTGAAGAGAAAAAGCGGCGCAAGAAATTCTTTAGCAAACATGCCTAGTTCTATTAATTGTATATAATATTATAATGGGTGGAAGATAAAATAAAAAGAAATTGTCAATCAACGTGGTTGGTGTTCCGGTGCACGCAGAAAGAGCTCACAGTGTCTTGAGGTCTGGCAGTTGATTTTTGCTGGGTTTGGGTCTTAATAGTTTTGATGATCGGATCCCAAACAGGTGGTACTTGCCAAACATCTTCTCTATTGAAATTTGGGTGATTTTTGATTTCAATAGCGTCACAAATCATTCTTGGTATGAAACGTTTCTCTTTTGCGAGGATTTGTGGTTTATCGAATCTGTTGTAGTGGTTGGGTTTATCCAGCGTGTCTCCACTGATCGCAGACTTTGTAAACCTTGCATGTTTCATGTCAGCAATGTGTTCTTTTACCCGTGTTTTTATGCCCCTGTTTGTTTGTTTGTGTCTACTGAATAGTGGCCGAAACGTCGGAATAATAAAATCAAATATATTACCGCGCTTAAAACAGTCAAAACGGTTTACAATTATGTATACTAATCGCGAATACTTAAGAAATTATTATTATAGATTATAGAGAGATAGATCAGATAGAAATGTTTTGCTAAATATTGTATTATAATATAATATATAAGTATTGTATGAAAAGTTGCGAGAGATTGTTATGGTTGCTAGGATTTTAGCTGAAGCGGTTGCTTTGTAAGTATATTTCCTAGAAATTTGCGTCGTATGACGACAGCCGATGTCAAACGAGCGATTTCTGATTAATTGGCTGCAAATTTGATGTGTAACTACCTACGCGCTTCTTTTTATATGTTATCTACATTGGAATAGGGAGGGGTGTTATGGT
Source organism: Dendrolimus houi (assembly GCA_039645545.1). Classification (NCBI taxonomy): domain Eukaryota; kingdom Metazoa; phylum Arthropoda; class Insecta; order Lepidoptera; family Lasiocampidae; genus Dendrolimus; species Dendrolimus houi. Next base: position 11,646,227 of record CM077139.1, read on the forward strand.
TCTCGTTAACTGTAACCAAAACGATCGGATTTCTAAAATAAAATCTATCTGAAACCACAAACGAATCTAGACTGTTGGCAACCTAAATTTATGGCAGCTAGTATATATTTATAGGAAATATTATCAAGCTACAGTGGTAGTAATTGCTCGTATAATGGTGTCATAATTTAATAGATTGTATTAGGTATCACGAAATAATAGACTTTGCGTCCCTCTGCGTTCTACCGCCTGTACATCGGAAAGTGTTCCGAGGAACTGTTTGATCGGGTGCCAACGCCTCATTTTTAGAACCGCACCGCTCGCCATCGGCGGGATGTTTACCCCCATTTCCTGGAGCCCAACGCTCAAACGTTTATTCCGCATGCAACAATGATCTGGAGAGAATTTCCCGCCGAGGTTTCCCCTGCGCTATGTCATGCGGTCGTTTAAGAAGGCCATTATAAAATTTCTTAGATGCCGGAAACGCGTTGGCAACGCCCCTGGTGTTGCAAACGTCCATAGGCGACGGTAGCCACCTTCCATCAAGTGGGCCGTCCGCGTGTTTGCCTGTTTAAGGTAATAAAAAAAACAGCTACTTTAAGGCAAATGTTTATTGATATCTTGCAGTGTATAACAAGGTTAATTAGTGAATAGGATACTGATATATTTCGTTTTGGTGGCATTTGAAACAGGTATTTACTGGACATGTTAGATTGCGAACATTTAATTGACGGTACTTTCAAGTAACATATTTCTTGCCCATTGCCACACCAAAACTAAGCTGGCAGAGTCCCTATTCTTGATTATGCTGACGCCAGCTGTCTAGATTTATTAACCCAAGAACAAATTAATAAACTTGAGCTCCTCCAAAATTTCTGTATAAGGTTCATATTTAGCCTACGCAAATATGACCACGTCTCTGAATTCCGCAAAAAACTCAAGTGGTTACACATACTTTCCTTTCTTTAAAGTATTTTATTTATTCCAAGTACTCCCGATTATCTAAAAAAAACGCTTTGAATTCCTTTCTTGTTCTCATAATTTACGCCCTTCCACTATACTTAGATTGAGTACCCCTGTGCATAATTCAAGTTTCTACAACAACTCTTTTACTGTAAGGGTTCTACAGATTCGGAAAGCGCTTCCTGTTTCTATCAGACAAGTAAAATCGCTACCAATTTTTAAAACTGATCAGATAATAATACCTGTCGTTGTAATATGATTATATTTAAACATATGTATGTATATATACATCTACAAACATTTATATAATCTCATAGATATGTATTTGTGTGGTATGTATACAAAGTATATATCTATTTAACATGTCAAACTTCTGCATAGATATCACATAAGTATTTATTATTAAAATGTTAGTAATTGTACTTGTGACATGACGGATTCGCAGAAGGAGGAAACCGCAAGCCAGGAATTTTGGTACCTGTTGGTTGGTTGGTAAAATTGTACCGGTCATTTGACCGCACCTAATTTTATCCAACATGAAAGGGATAAAAAATATTCTATTAATTCGAATTCAGGTGGTAGGGTATTTGCCTGTCTCGATGGCTACCACCCTTGGTCTAGAGTATGCCACCATAACAACCTTGAGTTGTGTTTCGGCATTAAGTGGCCTGTTGTATCCCTTAAGAGAGCGCAGTGCATTTTTGTAACACCTTTTGGTGTTACAAATGTATATAGGCCATGGTAACCGCTTTCCATCAGATGAGCCGTCTGCCTGTCTGCTGAACACATGCAATAAAAAAAATGTATTTGGCTTTTATATATCCTAAAAAATGTAATATCCGAAATTATTGTATAATCCGAAATAATCCGAAATTTCGTATCCTTAATATCCCTGCTTTGAAACAAGAATACGAGGAATGGACATCTCTCATTCTTTTTTATCATTATGGCTACAACGCCTTTGGAATTGATTTTTTCAAAATTTTGCTTTAAATTGCTTTTAATTTTACACGTCTAGATGGCGTCACTGGTCAGTCTTCTCTCACTTTTTGGTGTTTTACTTTATTTGAAACATATTTGTCTTCAGGTGATCAGAGGTCTACCTAAGACAAAGGATTTTTACATCAAATTATAAGAATATTAAACTCAAAGTAAGGCTATCTGACGTGGTGGAGCCATGGTGGTCATTATCTTGGTTACAGTCCTTAGAGCCTACTTAGTCGGTGTGACACCACGCTCTCACAGATTTAGGGCGTGAAATGGTTAGATTTGAACTAATTGTGTTTCATACTGTGAGTGCAAGTTCTGGTGGCCCAACTTCCCATCTATCCCCATTCCATTTCCCTATCCTATCTCCCCTATCTCATCACCCTTATCCCACACCATCTCATCCTAGAGACTAGCAACACGTGGGCATTGCTCCTGTAGGGATTGCTACTTGTTTCAGTATACTTGTCAAAGCCGGCCGCCATCATAAAAATCTTAAAGCTTTTTTTAAACCTCAAACATTGAGGATAATAATCTTGAATATTTTCCAGGTTTAAGCTTTTTGGCATTTTATATTCAATTGCGCACATATTATCGTTGTCCGCTCTATCTTCCATTGTAATGGTGGCGTGAAGTGGTATCTCTTTGAAACGTTAAGTTGATAAATCTGTTTGAATCGCGAGCTGCGCCAAGTCTGGTTATTATACTATTATTATAAACACCATTTATAGTCTTCGTATTATTTTTTTTATGTACTCTACGGACTCGAGTTCCGTACCCTTTTTTACAACTTAATTTCTATGAAAGTATTTAGAGTTACTGTGACAGTGTCTGTGACATTAATTTAGTGATTTTTATGTTGTAGTGTACCTTAAGAATAACTTATAATATTATTTTTTTCTAATTTTAATACTAAACTTATACTAATGTTGAGTGTATTTGTTACATGCTGGGGTTGTCAGGAAGTGCTTGTGTAATGTGTGCCTTGTGCCTATACCTATATATATCTTAACTAGTGCCATTTGTGTTATTTTTCCTTTCTGTACCTAGGTTATTAATTTTTAGGCTCTTTGTATGTCTTGGTTTGTTTGTGAAGTGTGCGTGTAAAGCAATGCGGTGGTAGTGCGCGTTGGTCTGAGTACGTGTATGAGTTTTGTTGCTAGTTGTGTGTTTGTGACTTTGTGTGGTGTTATAATTTATTGTTTAATTTTTAGTCTTTGTATTATAGTTATTTTTAAGTATTTTACAGGAACTCTTTGTTATTAATTTAACAAATATATTGCATTATAAATGCTTGTGACTGAGTCCGTCAGTCATTAGAAGGGGGCGAGCAGCTCGATGATCAGTCTCTTGTCATGATTGTTCGACGTTAATGACAATGACATTTGATTTTGCAGATTAAATACCACTGTTAGTACAAACGCTATTATCAAATCCTGTCGGAAACACATTCTCGAATGTGTTTGTATCACGTTCCGTCAGATTGCGAATTGATTCGTTCGGAAACTTCCCGTTCGGAGACGGAAACTTTCTCGATGTTTGTGTATAACCTTACTGGTGTTACGAACGTCCATAGTCGACGATGAGCACTTTCCATCAACTGGATCGCTTATCTGTTTGTCGCATTGTCGCTCGTTGGCAACGTTCCCTAAATATGGCGTCGTATGGCAACGCTTATTCGTTGCCCAAAACGGAGGCCTGACGCTGATATCAACTGGCCAACAAATATAGCCAGTAAGGTGCGGGATTTACATAAATATAAATGTTTAGCAAAAAAATTCCTAATAGTTTGACATAATAATACCGTTTTCCTTGTTTACGTATACCCAAAAACTGAGTCACGGGACTGTTCCTCAAAATATGATTATTGTTAAACTATATTACGTTTGACAGGAAAATAACTTGTGTTGTTAATTACGGACCCGTAAGGTCACATTTCTAAGGCAAATCATTCTTGTACTAAAACATCAAGTCTACAGGAGAGCGAATAGACAATAGAATATCGGATTACAGGAGGCGAAATAAACCACATCTAAAATAGTAAGCGAGGAAGCCACTGAAACACGTTCGTATTATACTTTAGGCTCGATTCACACTGTGATGTCGTCGTTCATGGTTCAATCTCGTTCCAGTCCGGTCAAATATTTTTATGGCGGGTCCTATATCTTACCGACCGTTTGATATTGGATCGGAATTAATGCGATATGAAAATGAGAATTCTCTAATTCTTTCTAGTTTGATGACCGGTTCCTACTATTCATCATTCGACTATTCATTCACTTGCCTTATCATCGGTTGAATTTTGACATTACAAATATGGAGCCTATGTCAAATTTTAAGCGATAGTCAGGCAAATGAACGGTTTGTATGATATAGGAACCGGCCATAAGTGGGCCGTCTGTTCGTTTTTAAGCGTCGCAATAAAACAACATTTTCAATTCTTAACTACGCTTTAATATAGTTCTTAGAAATATCTTCCCACCTATTGACCTAAATAAGTAAAATCTACGAAATATCAACTGTATCTTATAGAAATACATATAAATATAGTGTGTCTTAAGGAGCTCTACCTAAATGTTGTTCGCTGTCTCGCTCCCGCGTTAACACATTTTTGTACATATAAATTGACTTTTTATTTATATATTATACTATTCTTGTAAATATATGTAGATATATATAGAATATATATATTTATATTTAAATGTAGATATTGTTGCGAGTTACGGGACTCGAATTAAAATGCCCTTAGAATTCTTATAGAGTTTATTAGAACTATACAAACACGTATAACACAGGTACAAATATAACCGAACACAATAAGTTGAAACGTAATGTAGAAGGTCGTAGCTCAATAAAACGCGCAAAGTCCGCCACTATTAGTATTAGATTGCCGATTGTAGTAAACACGTCTTGCTTCGGTCGTGGTTCTCGGTCGACTGACTCCCCCTCCCTCCCCCTCCATCAGGTCATCGTTTTATACTGCATAAATGCAATGTATCTAAGTCGGCTCAATCCACCACACCTGGCTAATGACTCGGCCGCAAACTGCCATAAAAGAGTACAATAAAACAATGGGCTGTTTTCTATTCACAAAGTAAATAAAGGAGTTACAATTAGTTTAAATGCCGGCAGGTAATAAAATGTGTTTTGTTTCAGATATGCGGGTGGGTTTTGTTTTTGTAGGGACCTGAGTTGTAACAATATAAATAGACAGAATTTATTTACGACACATCTTTATTACGCAAATCTCAACAATAATTTTGCGAATGTTACACAAAAAATGATTTCGATTCAGACAAGGTTTCATATGATAAAAAGCTTTTGTCACATTTAATTGATTTAAGTCAATATTGGACGGTCCATTTCTGTTTTTCAATTTAAAGGAATCGAAGTGATTAATATAAACATAAAGTTGAATCATTCAATGTCGTTGAATGCTGTCGTGTCATTTCAGTTCTGTGCCTTTCGATCGGTCTAATATTCAGCTTTATATTGTATAACTAGGATATGCCCGCAACTTCGTCCACACTTGACTTAAAATTCCTGCGGGATTCCCGGAATACAAACTATCGTAGAATTTAAAAAAAGATTGTAAACTATCGTTTTAGTAGAAACTGTGGCGGAATTAGCTAATTTTTATGCATCCGAATAGCTTCAAACCGGGAAACTTCCCGCGGGATTCTCGGGATAGAAAATATTACACATTTTATTACATTAAATTTGCTATCGATCAGTAAAAAAATCATATTTGAATTCGATTTTTTTAATCTGGCCATTTTAAATAATTCCAAGAAAATTTTCGGTGGGATTCCCAGGTAAAAAGTAGCGCAGAGTTTAAGCCTAATAATGAACTGTCGATCAGTGAAAACCGCATCGAAATTGGCCGAGTGGTTTTTACGTGAATCCTGAACAAACACAAAAGGACAAACAGACAAGAAATCTAAAAAAAAAGCATCGTGTTCTCCATCGTTTATAATATATAGTCTATTCCAGTTGTTTTTTTTTAAATAGCTTCAATGTACAGAGATGACATGTTTAGAATTTTATAATATTGTTACATGCCGTCAAAGATAAGCGCACAGCTGCCTGTTGTAAGCGCAGTTTATTGTCTTTCCCGGATTAAGGAATTCTTTTGTGTTTTGAATTTGTAATTAAGAAAAACATGATATTGTTTTTATACTTGTTTTATAACCATCATTAGCGTCGAACTAATCCTTATTGTTATTGTTTTCGACTTTGTGGCCGTTCGCAGCAGTGCAAATTACTATTTCTTGGAAACTCAGTGCGCGCGGCCAATTTCTTTGTACTGTGTAGTAAGTATAAGACAATGCCCGAATGGAGGGGTGGGCAGTCAAGCGACGACTACGAGACGAGTAAGACGTTTGTAGTACTCTCGATTAGCAATATAGACGACGGACTTTACGCGTGCCGAATTGCACAGAATCTTGCAGTGTGAACTGGTTGCATCCAGTTTTATTTGTATTTGATTTATACGTGTTTGTACAGTTCTAATAAATTCTGTAGTAGTTCCAACGGCATTTTTAATTCGAGTATTGTAGCTTGTAACAATATTATAAATAACAGCCCATAAACATCCCACTGCTGGGCTTGGGCCTTCCTCTATAGGGGAATGGAAAGTATACTCGACACGCTTGTCCAAGGCGGGTTGGTAAATTTAAGACATTGGTTATCACAATGTTTTCGTTCACCGTTGTTAGCATGTGGTAATTGTAGCAATATGCACAAGTCAGAAAACAGCGTAAGTGACGCATGCGTTCTGGCCAGGATTCGAACCTGAGCACGTGCGCTAGCCAACGGCTCTTATTGTTATATGTGTTGTAAGAATGGATAAGGTGAGAAACGAGTACATAAAGAGGGGGGAATTTTGAAAGTTGCATCCGTGATTGAAAATTCGATTTTGATTTGAAATGTTAAACTGTAACATTACAGGTAAGGTAAGGTACAAAGTTAAAGGTAGATTGTGAGAAGGTTGATATGATGATTTATGGTGTGACAGAGGATGTGTGTCAGAATAGAGGAGTCTGGAAGGAAAAGCCATATTGTGCCGACCCCAAATAATTGGAAGAAGATGAAAGAAAAGAGAGAGATCAGGTGTATAGACTACCGTGACCTCACTTTCTGGTCCCAGGCGAAAGAACAGCGCTGATACTTGTTGGTTAGCTTTATGCTGAGTCTATGCCCAATATAGGACTTATTTTGTTACAAGCTTTTATTTATTTTGCAATATGGATGGAGTATGTATATATACTCCATCCAGCTGTCTCGAAGAATTCGCCGTGGGCGATAAGATGTTATACTTGTATATTAATGTTCTTCATTTTATTTAGCATTTTTGACAATAAGCTGTATTTTCTATTTTCTATCAAATCTTGCAACTGATTTTTAAGGCAGTTATCCTCATCCGATTGAGATGAAACTTTGCATTTAGTACACATTTAGTTTGGATTACAATACATCACTTAACTAAGTGACGTCGTTCTAAATCCAATATGGCGGACGGCCCATGATGGCGACATAGTTATTTTTTGTGCACTCCTATGATATGAGTACGAAATCAAAGGGTTTCCTGAGCAGAATCCGAATAAAATAAAATGACTTCACTTTAAATCTAATATGGCCATATATGTATAATAATTAATAACTTATGTTTTAATAGAAAATATACTTTTAAACGCCTCAACAATGTACATCTGTGCAAACAAAACTCATTATGTGCGACAAAGATAATATATACATGTTATCTGTACGTTAAAAAGAGATAGTAACCATCCATGACCTCGCTCAACGTTACCGAATACCGTGGTCAGTGACACGATAAGACAGATACGTTATCGGTGAAAAAAATTTGGCTCATATTTAATTTTGTTTATAAAACGTCAGTTGATAAGACATAGTTAAATATTTAAACAGTTTCATTGTTATTGTTGTCATTATCTTTGAGACATTTTCATTTCTCATTAAATATGACTCCGCACGATTAGCTCATCTAGCCAGTGCCCAGTTTTGTTATTTCTTGCAGGAACGGAGTAAGTATATATAAAGCCACACTGGAATTATTCTGATTACAGCTCTTAAGGCCGGCTCGAGTAGTGTAATACCACACTCTCATAGAATATCGGTATGAAACGATTAACCTTGTGCTAATCGTATAGATCTTTAAGTTTTATAATAATATTCAAGCAAAAGCCTTATCCGTATTGTAGGTTTTTGACTGACGAAAAACTAATATTTTCGAAAAATCACATCCCACCAAAACCTCCCATTATATAATATTGCGCCTGTTTTCAGTAGGGGTAGGCAAAGACAAAGGTTGTCCATATATTACAATCTTAGGACGCACCTTTCGTCGACCTCAATTAATGATTCATACATACTGTCTGCGATTAACAGAACTTTTTCATTCATTACAACCTCATTTCATTACTACATAATATTATTATAAATCACATATGTCACTCGCCTTACATACGTCTAATACTAAATACTTGATATCTCTATATAAGATCTAAAACCACATAAAACGTGTGAAATCACGAATAAACACACAGAAATCGAAACAGACTTTTAAATTTAATATATTACCAAAACACATACATGTAGTATAATTGTAGTATATTGGTTGTTTTTAATGAAAATCTCAATTGTTTAGTGTAACGTGTTTTTTTGAACTACCACCAGAACGCCATCTCTACTATGGCGTCAATCATAGACCTACAATTTAACTAAAGCGTTTATTTGAAGAATATTCAGAACTTTAATATTCTTGGATACTTGACTCTGGCTAAATATACCGTAGAGTCATATTTAAAAAAAATGAAGCTAGCTAGACATTTTTTAATGAACATTTTTAACTGAAAAAGTATATTGCTTTATTAATGATAATTATATGACATAATGTGACTATGGGATTGAAAAAATTACATTATACCATACAAATAACAGAGTAAGATTATTATTAATTACACATATACATACATACTTCCATAATAATATTTGTTAAATTTTTAAATGAGAGGGGTTAATGTATAATTATATTTTGTATAAATGTACATTAAGCAATGAATAAATTAACGTATTTATTAATAACGTGAATGCATAAATATTGTCCGCAAACAAAACCCAATTTAAGTTAAGAACACTTTTACACAGTCCAAAAAAGCTAATTGAAAGTAAAAGCTTACATGAACGCATCCCGCACACAAACAGCTGTATACATGCAAAACTGACCTTTCACAATAATGCACGTCCGAATGGGGTCGATGCCCTGTAGCACCCGTCGGATGCATTCGGGAGGATTCGGTTAAAAAAAACAACATTACCCCGAAACAGCGAATCACTTTCACTCGACGAAAATGAACTCATTCGACGATGCCTTCGATTTTTATATTTGAAATTCCAAAAAGAATTTTTAAATTCAAATTCGTTCGATTTTAGAATGGAATGTTCGATATTTGAATTCGATTTTCATGTTGTTACCAAATGCCGTTATCACTTATAACTGGCTGTTGGCTTATTACAGGTGTTGATTTTAAAATTATTTTATTTATTTATTATGGGAATGGAAATAACAGATTATCTGAATTTTCATATACTTCCGATAGCGAAAGATAAACAGAATACTTTTATTAAGTATATTCCTAAAATGGAAATAGTATTAATGGTACACGAATACGAAATTTATAAAAAGCCCTTGTATTCTTTACTTATAATAGTAGCCTATAATATTCCTCCTACTCCTTCCTGGGCTTTGGCTTCATATTGCTTTTCTGAGACAGATTAGATGATGGATCCATATTGAGTTTATGGCGGGAACTGAAAGAGATGTTGTGCTGTGTAATTTTATTTTCTAAAAATGTGTGATTCTACTCTAAAATGAACAATAGTTCTAGGATATTGATTTATTTATGTAGTTAAATATATAAGTTAAATGATAACTTTAGCGGTCGCAGCTGCCGCGCGGCAAGAGGACCTAGAACGCCGCAAATAGGCATCCGTTGGCAGCGGATATATATTTGTGGCTTTTGGCGTCGAAACTCTGGGGCCATGGGGTCCAGAAGTTCACCGCCTTTATCGAGACTAATCTACACGGTTGGTAGAAGTCTCACGCGATCCAAAGGCTTGTCATTATGATGAGCAACGTATAAGCGTTGCCATCTAACGTGGTAACTTAACGTGCTAACGGCCAGCGTTTTGGGAACTTTCCCAGTTGGAGGTTTTTTTTATTATTTTTTATTGCAGGAGTTCAGCACACAGGCAGACGGCCCACTTGATGGAAAGTGGTTACCGTCGCCTATGAACATTTGCAACACCAAAGGTGCTACAAATGCGCTGCTGCTCTCATAAAGGAGACTGGAACCTAGTCACTGATGCCGGAACACAACACAAGGTTGTTATGGCGGCATACTCTAGACCAGGGGTGGTCGCCATCCAGTCGAGCAAATGCCCTCCCACCTGGCTGTGGGTTGTTTAGTCGCCTCTTACGACAGGCCGCCCGGCCGCAGGAAATTGTATTCTTTCTCCGTTCCTGCACGGATATTTGATTGTGATTTGACACGGTGATTTGGGGCCTATTTATTATCTGTAATTTTTTAAGCTATAGGTTATATTAATTGTATATTTTAATTTTAAGTTTATCCGTGCAGGAATGGAGGAAGAATACAATTTCCTGCGGCCGGCCGACCTGTCGTAAGAGGCGACAAGGTGGTAGGGTATTTGCCCGCCTAGATAGCCACCGCCCCTGGTCTAGAGTATACCGCCATTACAACCTTGAGTTGTGTTCCGGCATTAATGACCAGGTTCCAGTATCCCTTTAGAGAGCAGCAGCACATTGGTAGCCCCTTTGTGGTTATAAATGTCTATAGGCGATAACCGCTTTCCATCAGGTGTGCCGTCTGTCTGTCTGCTGAACTCATGCAATAAAAAGAAAATTAATATGAATAGGATGTATCTACTTTATTGTAAATAGTAAATAAAGCTGTTATTTTTTATATATAAAAAAGTTAAATATTAAATCAACTTCCTATTATATATACACAGCTTCGCAACGTGTTATCGCTGTTTGAGGAGAATCGGCAGGAAACTACCCAGCAACTCGTTCGATAGCACATTGCGAAATGATATACTTACATAATATATACATAAAATAGGAAGTAGATTTATTTTTAACTTATATAATTTATTTTCCAAAAAACGTCATTTAGTGGAACTTAGTTTGAATAATAATTTTTCTATTTGAATAAAAAGTATTAAATCAACTTCCTATTATATATACACAGCTTCGCAACGTGTTATCGCTGTTTGAGGAGAATCGGCAGCAAACTACTCAGCAACTCGTTCGATAGCACATTGCGAATGATATACTTACATAATATATACATAAAATAGGAAGTAGATTTATTTTTAACTTATATAATTTATTTTCCAAAAAACGTCATTTAGTGGAACTTAGTTTGAATAATAATTTTTCTATTTGAATAAAAAGTATTAAATCAACTTCCTATTATATATACACAGCTTCGCAACGTGTTATCGCTGTTTGAGGAGAATCGGCAGGAAACTACTCAGCAACACGTTCGATAGCACGTTGCAAAACGATATACTTACATAATATATACATAAAATAGGAAGTAGATTTATTTTTAACTTATATATGGATCTCCAAAAAATGTCATCCACAACTTAGTTTGAATAATAATTATTGTATTTGAATGAAAAGTGTTCACTCTCCAATTTTTGAAGTATGGGGCAGAAAATTCAATCCACACCAACCAATAAAAAGTTGGTGTAGAGGTCTGTTCATAATTTTTACATAAGGAGATATGTTGTTTAATACTATCCTTAGGTTCCCATAAATGACAAAATTGTGCACGTTCATCATCTCTACGGAAGTTATCATTATACATGGCCCGACAATAACTTGGTCTTTTTTTGGAAGTTACACGTGCAATTTCGATCTAGGTTATTAGCAAACTCACATTGTTTGAATGTAGGTCGCCTTGTTATTTGACTTGACAAAAAATATTAATGTGTAATAGATAAATTGCAAAATAAATTAATTATTGTGATGCTGCAGAAATTTTGGTGTAATTTTGTGATTTTGTTGACAACACACAGAAAGAAACCCAGTTATTTTATGCTGAGATATTTTGTTTAGTTAAAAAAACGTGATATTTGGTTTATTTTATACCAAGTAGTATGTACTAGCGAAACTTAGTTGACGTTGCCATGAAGACATGTTTATTAATAAATTGCAACGGCAGTGCCAATAACACTCGATTACAGTGCCGCCTTTTTGGCTATATTCCTCTATCCTATAGAAAAGACACCATTTATCGTAATAAAAAGTGTCCTAAATGTTGACCCAGGATGTAAGCTAGCTCTGTGTCGAGTTTAAATTAAATCTGTTTAGAAGTTTTCACGTGATGCTCTAACAGACGAACGGACGGACAAACACAAAAATTCTGTAGTCCGAATTAGCCCTCCAGCTTGTTTCACACTTTTAATCACATTGTACAAACTCGAATGCTTTATAGATTATATTACAACTAGCTGTGCCCACGACTTCGTCGGCGAGGTTTTTTTTTGCTTTAAGTTACTTTAACTTTTTTACTTTAAGTACTTTAAGTTACTCCTTATAACAGCAGCTATCTGCCAGAGAAAGTCCCGTCAAAATCGATCCAGATATTAGCCGGAACAGCCAGACAGACAGACAGCCAAAAACTCAAAAAATTGCATTTTCAGAATCTCCTGGTACCGAATTATCCCTCCTCATTTTTTTGCACATTTCTATTTTGACATTACAAATAGACGCTTCAATTTTATTTATTTGTGTATTATATGTATAGATAAAGTGTCTAAGTACCTACCTATTTGATCGACATCTTTTTAAAAAAAAAATCCTTTTCATCATAAAATAATCACTAAATAACATCGTCATGGTTTTTCAAGATCTGACTAACAGTACTCCTTCCATTCCATACGTGGATTAAACTAGTGGGAAACAAATCTACCTTCAGTTAAATGTATGGCGACTACCTCTAACTTTTAATTGTTTCGCGATTATACTACACTATAGACTATATATACATCTTTCATCGCTATAGACCCAGTAGTTTCTGAGAAAAATGACTGTAACATCTAAAGACCATAAGAATATAAGGGTTCTGTATTTTCCAAAATAGCTACGGGACCCTAAAATAAACTCATTAATTTGACTGGATGTAGAGTTGCATTCATTTCTGTAACAGCTAGTACCATATACCTACAAATTTTCTAAGCATGGTGTTTGTGATATTAAATGAAATGTTCAGTGTTAAACGGGTTTGAGAAACCCCAATTAAAACAATATTTGTTTTATTTGAATTATTAAGTTTTTAGTTGCTGTTTAGTTCCTTAAAAGTTTAGTATATGTTTGCAAGACGCAAGGATTGAATGGGCCCTAGGGTCTCGGCTAGAATGTACGTTCACAATACTACACCGCGTTACGGATAGTATAGTTTATTGACGCCGCATCCGTATGAACTTGGAGTATAAGCCTTGTGAATGTCATCTGGCTCAGTGCAATTGCAATACTGCCGTTCTGTGCATGTGTTATGTGTGCTATTCTATGGAGCGCGCGCCTTATAATAACAACAACGGAGAAATTCGAATAGAGAACCTGTGACAGTTCAAAATTCAAATTCAAAAATGGAATCTTCGAATGCAGTGAAATGTCCATCCGCGCGGGAAAGAGACCAATATATAATCGTTTTTGCTATTTAGGTGACGTCGGCCGGTGCATAGCGAAATAATAATGAAAAGTGGCATTCAGTAATTTCGTTGTGTTTACGCGCTGTGCTAGTTTATTCGGTTAATGGCTGTTTTTGGATTCCCATACGAATGTGGCGCCCTCTACATTGTGTATTCGTGAATGGCCGCCAAAACAATGGCAATAACCTAAAGAACGGTTCCAAGTTTAAAAACTGCAAATGTAGTGTTTTGGCCCCGTGTAACAGTTGTGCTGAACGCGGAAAATTGAACTAGCGTCGTTTTTTTTAACTTAACCTACGACAATCTTCAGTTGCGCGCGAGCGGTCCCAGCACGCGGCTCGTGTCGGTTTATATACACGAAAATACTCCGAATGGACCCCGATGGAGTGACGAATCCCGCCGATTAACTGACCGAACATAATGTACTTATATGTATAAAATGTTCCCGTTTTTGAACGGCGCTGGATAGTGCATCGTGCGTTCGATGACCTTATAAAGTGAAAACTACTTTTTTCACTTCGCTCAATTTTGTGATGTAGACATACAGACAAAGTGCCTTTTATGTACAAATCCATATATACATTTTGTGATTATACAAGTGCAAAATAGAAACTAGGCTAGTGTTATAGTGAACTATTTTTGAATTTGAAACTTTAATTTCTGTGCGTATGGATACAAGCTGTTATTTTAGGTATGTTTACATGTAAATAATTTTATGCGTTTATTATATTGATGTCAATTTATTCCATAGTCTGTGTATGCCAATCTTAATCTATGAACTTGATTGCAACGAACTGACGTTGGTGCGAGTCAGCTGCATTCCTAGATTGCACTTGCAACAACGCGTATGTGTACGTCGCGAACTTCGCAGCCTTGTGTAATGTTCACGCGATTATCGACCTTACGATTGTGTTATCTTGAAAATAATCGGTTGTTTTTCGTATGTGTGCTTTCATTTTTGGGTTGACGAACTTTTGAAAGATTATTTTTGTTTCGACGGGGTTGATATTTGCGGTTTTGCAGGGCATCGCCTTGCATGGACCAATGGCCTTCGTGCTATCACTACGTTCGTGCAGTTCTATAGCTGTTAACCTAGCTATGACTAGAACTACGACTTTAGCTAGATAATGGAATATACTTTAATTTATTGATATTTTAATGACACTCATAATTTGTAGTTGTTATAATTTATATACCAATTATTCTGGATGAACTGGATTAAAATTAGATATATCTACAGATATAGACAACAACGTAAAGTGCTTCTCGGTCCAGGAACAATGAAAAGTTTCCTAATAGCGACGAATGTCTATAGTTTTTGGTATCCGATCAAAGAACGCTAGAAGTCGCTCAAAGGTCTATGGAGCGTGCTATTTTGGGTGTGTCTCTTTTCCGAAATGGACGACGCAAGCGGCTTTGCTTTCCCCCGGCAATGGATGTGGTCCTAGGCTTCCAGGTCGAGCTTCCACTTCCCTTAGTCCTGGTATTAAGCAAAAGAAGGAACACCGAGAGGTTTTAGTGGGTATTACTAACTCGGGTGGCCATAGTACTTTTTCGGAGGTACTACTGCCACCTCAACGTGGCGAATCCCTCACGCCCCCACGGCGGTTAGTCCTCAATCGCCTCGGTGAAGAATGGGTCTGTCTCTTATGGTTATATTCGGAAACGGGGATAATTGTGAGAAAACGAAGGTTACACTTGCCGTGTTCGCAGATGGCGCTTTGCTCGTTTCCTCCCGATAACGCAGTGGGACTGGGTCTGAGGACCCTCTCGGCGAGCCACATCCGGTGATGTGGGGTGTTCCGATCCCAGGGACACCTCTTTGTCAATTTGCATCGATGTATCACGGCAGTCATACCTATAATTACGGTCGCGTGGCGCTTCATTATAATGCGGAGGGACGCTGGAAGGCTTAGTGGGTACCTGATGGAAAGCGGTATCACCTATGGACATTTGTAACAGCAAAGGTGCTACCAATGTGCTGTCGCTCTCTAAAGGGATACTGGAACCTGGTGACTAATGCCGAAACACAACTCATGGTTGTTATGGCGGCATACTCCTAGACCAGGGGTCTGACTGTGTATTGCTTTAAATTGTATTCTTTCTCCGTTCCTACACGGATAGCATTGGTCTAAAATAACGTGTGTTTGAATTAATTTTTATCCCTTTCATGTTGGATAAAATTAGATGCAGTCAAATGACCGGCGCAATTTAATGTTTAATTAATGAAAGGAAAATAATAGAACATTTTGTCTAAAGTCAACCCTTCCTCTTACTTTTGACATTACTTTACAGGAATTGATCCTTACAAGCCACATTATGATTTGGTGTAATAATACAGTACATGTTTTATTTTCAAAATCAGTCAAATCAATTCCTTCTTATCTTGTCTAGTCTGCTACCTTTTATCTCTTTGCGCGGCAAAGCGTTGGTGGCGCTCTGACGTTGCAAATATACATTAGTTTGCCTGCTTCAGGCAATAAGAAAATTGAGAGCTTTGCAATTTGCAAACATATGGGTGTCTTCATGATATTCAGGTTTTTAAAAATAAATTACCTGTTAGTCAGTTACCAATTTTTCAATTGCAAAAACGAATGTTGAATTTTGTTAATATTTTTAGTTCCAATTTTTGTTGTATTTTATTCTTATATGGCATACACTGTATGTAAACAAAATTATTGACATATCCAAATATTATGGACAGTTAGCAACAAACTTCTGGGTAAGAAAAAGTTTTTCATACAAATTCAGTTAGTTACTGCGCAGCTTTCTGTGGTTAATTTCGAAATACCATTAATTATATACCGAGTATAAAACGAGTTTTACATATCGAGGGATGGAAGCCTATATGTGTTATGTGGTATTTTGTGACAGACTTAACATGTTGGGCTCTTTTCATCTTAATGATTTTTTTATTGCTGAAGTACAGGAGACAGGCTGACGGCCAACGGTAATAGAAAGGTTTACCGTCGCCTATGAACATTTGAACACTAAAGGTGCTATCAATGTGCTGCCGGACTCGTAGATGAGGCTGGAATCTGGCCACTAATGCTGGAACACAACTCAAGGTTATTATGGCCGCATACTCTAGACCAGGGGTGGTAGCCATCCAGTCGGGCAAATGCCTTACCACCTGGCTGTGGGTTGTTTTGTCGCCTCTTACGACAGGCCGCCGGCCGCAGGAATTAGTTTTTTTTCCGTTCCTGCACGGATAACAAACTTAGGGAATGTCTTAAAGTTAAGAAAATATAAAGAACTTGGTTTCCAATTAAGATCAATGAATGTTATTATATTTCAAGTAGAGCCCCCCAGGCTACATGCGCCCCGAAAATGTGGAAGCAAAAATTCCTAAAGTGTTATCCACACTCTTTTATCGATTAATAACATTTTCTAGAATAAATGCTGGGCCAAATGCTATCAGACTTGTCATTATTGTCTATAGAGGCAGAAAATCTAGAATAACTGAAATCGTCTTCAGCTATGGATGGCTTGACAAATAAGTTTTCCGAAAAAAGGCCAGAAAAGTGTATCGTTATTTTGTATTGTTTGTCTAACTTAGCTTCTAGGAGCATTAAGTATAAGTAATAACTTATAATCAATATATAATTATTTTAATTCAATTCTAGAATTTTTGATTTTTTTTCCAAAAAACTTGAACCCTTCCTTTGGGCCCCCAACACATTCTCATACAGGGCCCGTGTAAGGCAAGCTACGCCACTGATTAATTATGCGTTTTTTTGGTCATTTGCGACTTTAAGTTTTCTGTCGAGATATATTCCAAATTTTTCAAAGTTTCGCTATACCGTTTTTGAATACACTTTGTATTCTTAATGTTATATTTATAACCATCGTATAAAAATTTACCACCATCGCCGTTTCCGATCGATTTGTTCCTCAGGTTATTTAGAAGAGATCGCTTTTTAGGATTAAGACAATCCTTTGTACACAATTAGAATAGTAAATAGTCTTAATATTTAACTTTTTCGGAATAGTGTACAGTAAAGAGTTATCTATCTATCCTAACAAATTCCATCATTTAAACTTAATAATTTTTGAGAAATATGACAATAAACAAACAGATATGAGTAGGGCCGTCTTTACCTAGGGGCGCAGGGGTGTGGGGCACCCGGGTGCAAGTACGTACTAACCGTGCGCAGGTTTGCCGATAGCCTCATGATGTCACGCATCGATGGTTAGTAGGGTTAACAAAAAGGTTACATAAATAGTTGTTGCAAACAATTTATTATTTTAATTTTTTATTGTATATACTTTACATAAGTATATTCAATAATAGTAAGTAATACAATACAATAATAGTAAGTAGCCATCGGCAAACCTTCTGCGCGCGGGTTATAAGCGCGCAAGCCGATCGCTCTACAACTACACATACCTATCTATCTTAAATTGTAATCTGCTTGCTGTCCATGTATGTCATTAATTTTTATTCATATTTTTCATTAATTTTTAATAATTAAATAAGTTAAGAATTAAATTTGAGTGAGAGTCATGTTGCCTAGAAGAGATCGCTTTTAGTGATAAAGCCGTCTTTTGTTTACCAAGTATGTACCCATTATCTTATTGTGCATTTTTATAACTCGTGTTTTGGTATATATTTAACTATCTATACCTACCATGCGACAAATAGACAGACATACGCAAACCTATTTTTGACACACTGCCCGCTGAATTCTTAAGATGGAACACAAGTAAATGTTATTTCTTAAATATTGGTACGGGGGCGCAATGTGGCTTTCGCGCTCCGGCGCCTATTATAGTTAAGACGACTCTGGCTAGTTTTTCGAAGATGAGAAAGTTATGCATATATACCACAGTAGAATCCGTTTATTACTATACTATATACTATATACTCCTCCTATGTTGACCAACCGCGTAATACGAAGTCATTACACCGCTTACTTTGGTTTTCATATATAATATTCATGTCGTGTGTGAAGTCATATGTCATTACGAACTATTTTTAACCGACTTCAAAAAGGAGGAGGTTCTGAATTTGATTGGTATTTTTTTAATGTATATACACCGATCGCGCTGAGATTTATGGTCCGATTTACGTGATTCTTTTTTAGTTTGATAATGATTGATAGTTGCCATTTGGTCCCTTAAAAATTTAACATAGTTTGGTCCGTTCCTGTTTCTTGGGACCTATATTTTATATGGCGCGCGGCACCTTTCGTAGGCCTATATATACAGTTATTTTATACTTTTTAGTTTTTGAAGTTGGTTTTTTTATTATAATTCATAGCCGGTTATATTGATAATGATAGCAATTTTAGATAGAATCTTGTGCTTAAAATACCTATTGCCTTGTATCTAATCAAAACAACTCTTCTACAAAAATAACAGTGCTAGATGTAATTCTTATGGTTAATGATACTTAGAACAAAATGTATTAATTATATAATAAAAAAATTATAAGTATGTATATGCTTTGTATGACTACATTGACGTCCGCTTAGTATGACGTGTTTGTCACTTCTCTTCGATGTTATTAGAAACGGATGCTACTGTATATAATATACTGTTACGAGTTGCAGGACTCGAATTAAAATGCCGTTGGAATTATTTTAGAGTTTATTAGAACTATACAAACACATATAATACAGGTACAAATATAATCGAACGTAATAAGTCCAAACGTAATGCAGAAGATCGTAAATTAAATACACGCGCCAAGTCAGTCACTAAATAGATTACCGAATGTACACAAGCCTTGCTTCGCTCGTGGTTATCGCTCGACTCCCTGATCTCTCCATTGGGACATTGCTTTATACTGCACAGATGCAATATTTCTGCCCGACCGCGTAGACCGAATTTCTTAGAATTCGTAATCCGCACACCTGGCTAATTATGCGTGCCATAAAAGATTACAATACACAATGGGATGTTTTATAATCACAATTTTTAAGCACAAAGTAAACAAAAGAATTCCAAATGCCGAAAGGTAATAAAATGTGTTTCTACAGGTATGCAGGTGTGAATTTGTCTTTGTCGGGCGTCTAGATCGTAACAATACATACAACAGATACCTCCCGAACCGATCCCAAACACCCAGACCAGAGTAAACAACTAAAAGTTCGTTAACGAAGTTTATCCGGCTAGAATTAATTAACAGAGTAATTATTTACCTAAATTGAACAAATTACTTAAATTATTTTCAAATAATAAATAAAATTTGATAACTTATTAGGTTTTTCCCAATATATTTATGTAGTTAACTATTTAATAATATAAGGCAAATTTAGAGTATACAGATTACAATATTATAATGTCAAAATCCCACAAAAACCGTAGAATAACAAGGAAACAATGAATTTATTTGTTGTTGGTCAAGACAATACAATAACAAAAAATAGTGGTTTGACTCATTTGGAAGTTTCTGGCCATTGAATTAATCGCCGAATAAATGTTAAATCGTCCATGTAGGTCACCATTATTATTATCAATATAATAACATAATAATAACAGCCTATAAATGTCCCACTGCTGGGCTCGGGCCTCCCATTATAGGGGAACGGACAGTATACCGACGCTTGTCCAAGGCGGCCTGGCAGGTTTGACACATCGGTTATTTCGATGTGCAGGTTTGATTACACATGTTATTCTTCACCGTTGTCAGCACGTGGTAATTGTAACAATAAGCATATTAGGTCAGAAAACTGCCTAAGTGGTGCATGCGTTCTGGCTAGGTTTCGAACCCTTTGAGTTTGGGACGCGTGCGCCAGCCATTACGCTACCACGACTGTTTATTATTATTATCAATATAGTAACGATAAATCCCGGTTGCGTGTTGATATATCGAGGGGTGAAGGTGATTTTTCAAGCGATAACTGGAAAATGGAACTGGAACTTCACATATAATTGACTTGACCTCACTGATTGACTATCATATCAGTGCACACAGTCCAACCTACTAGAGCTAGCACCGTGAAAATTTGCATGCAGGTTCTTCATGTGCATTAAGAACTAAGGCAGGTGAAAAAGGGGATGAATTTTTTGTATACTTACTTCTGGTTTGAAATAAATCTACACATGAAACGGCAGTTTTAGAAATTCAGCCCCTAAGGAGGCCATTCATAAATTGCGCCACACGTTAGGGGGTCCTAAATTTCGTGACGTTACATTTCATAACCTAGTACATATAAGCTTTAAAACACAAAATTTGAACTATTAACGAAAAACCTTGAAATATATATATTACCAACTCCATCTGTCTAAACATAGTGTTAAAATTATAAAAAAATAAACCTAATTACGGAACGTGAGGCTTATCAACTTTATCGAGACCTTTTAAGGCGATTGAAAGAAGTCTCGCGTGACCAAAGGGCTAGCCTATATTTAGGGCAACGGATTAGCGTTGCCCTTCAACGTGGGAATGCGGCCAGCATTTTGGGAACGCTCCCCACCGACATGATCTGGACTACATTTTTTACTTGTAAATATGTGTATAATAACAGTATTTCATTTTTAAGTTTTTTTGTAGTGTAGTTTAATTGTTAAGATAGTTCAATATTATGGAACTGATCTTTTAATTTAATAATTTCTTGATGTAAAATCGTAAAAAATGTGATGTCAGACTAAGGGGAGGAGTCTCACAAATGTGACCAGCTGTGAGAAGAACGAGGGAGGGGTCAAAAAGTGATGAAATTCGTGTGACGCCATTTGTTGATAGCCTTTATAGTGGTTAAAAAGATGTAGAAACGTTGATTAAACTATTTCTATTTTAAATCTACACGAGTGAAGCCGCGAGCAACAGCTAGTAATACATAATAAAACTACGTTTTAATGGTTTTAAGCGCGGTAATTTATTTGATTTTTGTTATCCCGACGTTTCGGCCACTTTTCAGTGGCCGTGATCACGGCTACTGGAAAGTGGCTGAAAAATAAAAAAATATCTATCCTGACATATATTATACACTGGATAAATACACAACTGTTACCAAAGCTTATTTTGGTATATGAAAAAAAAACATCACGAAACAATGTATCCACCTAGTCGGACGATTAAAAAACAATTTTAAAGTTTCCGTGACTGTAACCAGTATACGAGTTGACAAAAAACATAGTAAACAGGAAGCTATTTTCGACGAAATATGAACACCAATACGATAATGGGCTCCTGGTAACAATGTGACGTCATCGTACACATGGAATGTACCGGCCAAATTAGGCCACGGATTTATGGTCTCATTGTAATGATAATGTTAGATTGTACTTTAACCCGTATTCTGTAAACTGTAAAAAAATATTTTGTTTGATTTGTGGCTGTCATATAGGCTGTATTGTCTATGACTTTTGCCTGTTATCTTTTCCTACATATAAGCAAAAGCATATACTGATAATAAATGTAATAATTCTCTTTTTCTACAATAATCCTACATTGACCGGTGTATTTTTATTTGGTGTAGATAGGGATAATCGTCGGTCAGTGTCACGCCACATTTACATTAAATTTCTCAAGGGGCCTCGACGTGTTTCATTGTCATGGCCCCATGCAAGCCTTTTAAAAGCCCGGGCCATTTTTATTGCCCATAGTCTTCAAGGACATACAATGTAATGCAAGTGTATATATGTTCCACTTTCACGGAATAACCATGTTATTGAGCTTGCTGAAATTTAGTAAGGTCCGTCAAAGGGGTAACTTCGTACATCTCTCGTTTTTTGAACGGTATTTAACACCATCTACAATTTGAAAAGAGAATTACATAAATGGTGTTTTACCCTCCGATTTGCTGTCATCGTAGCTATTAAAATACAGAGGTAACGAGAAGTGGACGCAGTTACCAAATTGATGCGCTTCCCCAGTTTGCTGGCCTACCTCACTGCAGTGCAGTGCAGAAGCTCCAAGTTTAATTCCTGGCATGAATGAATGAATATGCTTTGTATTGTTACGACCTAGTGCCGACAAAGACAAATTCACACCTGCAGCCCACACATTTCTTACCTTTTCGGCATTTGGACTTCTTTTGTTTACTTTGTGTTTAAAATTGGTGATTAGAAAACAGCCCATTATGTATTGTAATCTTTTATGGCAGTCATTAGCCAGGTGTGCGCGTTACGATTTCTAAGAAATTGCGTCGACGCTTGCCGGGCAGACATATTTTCATTTGTGCAATATAAAGCAATGGCCCGATTGAGGAAGAGTCAGTCGAGCGATAATCACAAGCGAAGCAAGACTTGTGTACATTCGGTAATCTATTTAGTGACGGACTTCGCGCGTGTATTTGAATTACGATCTCCTGCATTACGTTTGGACTTATTGCGTTCGGTTATATTTGTTCCTGTGTTATACGTGTTTGTATGGTTCTAATAAACTCTATAATAATTCCAACGGCATTTTAATTCGAGTCCTGCAACTCGTAACAGTATGGTAAAAGATGCAGTTAACAGAAATGCCAATCTATAAAAATAAATAAAATTGAAGTGTCAGTTTGTAATGTCAAAATAACGGCTTTTCACTAAATGCATATACGGTAGGTAGATACTTATATAAAAAAAACAGTTTTATAAATTTTTTATCGGTCTGTCTGTTTATCTGGATATTCCGGCTAATCGTTGAAACGTGATTTTAACGGGCCTTTCACTGGCAGATAGCTGATGTTAAAAGGAGTAATTTAGGTTACTATTAAAATTAGGGTTCCGCGAAAAAAATCTACGCGGACGAAGTCGCGGACACAGCTAGTTAACAACACAATAGGTGATCTTATCGCTATTGGCGATTTCTTCCAGATAACCTTTGGATGGACAGGGAGTTTGATAAACGATTCCATTACTTACCATGGGATCGACCCCAGAGAGGTCCGTTGGATATAATACAACGTAACTTTCTTAATAATAATAATTCAAACAGTCAAAAAACGTCCCACTGCTGGGCCTGGGCCTCCCATATGTAGGGAACGGACAGTATACCCGCGAGGCTTGTCCAAGGTGGTGGCAGGTTTTACACATCGGCTATCTCGATATTCAGGTTTCATTACAATGTTTTTCTTCGCCGTTAATACCTGGTAATATGGACATTAAGTCAGAAAACTGCCTAATTGGTGCATGCTTTCCAGCCTGGATTCGAGCCCGCGCCTTTTGAGTCCCGGCCGCGTGCGCTAGCTACTAAACTACCACGTCTTAACTTGGGTATATACAATGTATGTGTTTGTATGCCGATTATTATTATTTAAACATTCTTAAATAGTGTAATTGATTACAAAAATCGTGTGTGCAATGTACAAAAATTACATCGGCCCACAAAAATAATAAGAACAGTTTTTATTTTTTGTGGGCCGGTGTTATTTTCTAAGGAAAAAACAACGTACACATAGTCCCCTTCATACCTTGCTGAGCGACTTACAAAGAGTATCGATTGACAACACAAAAATTGTCCAAACGATATGCATTTAATATTTAAAACGAGTAATTTGGTGGAATCGCGTGCACAATCGATACAGAGTTGGGCTGGCGTGACAATTGCACTTTGACAAGCCCTCTCATTGTCGACCAATGCAATAGCCCGTCTCGTTATACTGTATTTTAAAGTTATTTTAGACGTTTTATTAGATCACTAGGATATGTCCGCGATGTAAACATGACGTAAAATGTGGTGGGGTCTCTATGGCGTTATACATTAGTGTAGCAAAATCATGTAACGGTGCGGCTTCTCTGGGCTAATCGTACAGATATAGGTCGTTTCACGCAGATATGCCGATGGGTTTAATGCGTGATTTAAGATATGACATTGTAATGACATTAAATATTCACAGATAACCTACGTACACTAAGTAATGTGGTTATATGTTAAATACAGGTATTATTTTTTTATCTTTTAAATAATACACATTCGGCCACAGACTAAATCTTTAACACTAACGGAGATGAAACCTCAGTCATCATATTTAAGCCACAAATATGTACATACCATTTCAAATGTTGTTACAAGTTATGGGACTCGAATTAAAATGTGGTTTGGAATTACTATAGAATTTATTAGAACTATACAAATACTTATAACACAGGTACAAAAATATAACTGGACACAACCATTACAAACGTAATACACGATTCAATAATACGCGCAAAGTCCGTCACTATATAGCTTATCGAATGTATACACGTCTTGTCTCGCTTGTGACCATCGCTAGACTGCCGATATCTTCATTGGGGTATTGCTTTATAATGCCTCGATGCAATATGTCTGCCTGGAAAACGCGTCGACGCAATTTCCCAGAAAAAGTAATCCGCACACCTGCGTAATTATGTCTGCGAACGGCCATAAACGGGCACAATACACAATAGGCTGTTTTTTAATTACAAATTTTACAAAGATAAAGTAAACAAAAGAAGTCCAAATGCTGAAAAGGTTACTGATAACAATATCACTCAGTTAAATATTATAGTAATTAACAAACGTAAGCACTGAATGTTAATTATAATATTTATTCCGAAAATTAACTTCGTGTTAGTTTTGAGTCATTTGATAAAAACGGGAATGTACCAAATTTTCCTACTCATTATGATGAATTTAATTGAGCAACATTCAACAATTTGGGATACTTTTCTTGGTTCTATAGCCATTTTGGCAAACACGGAACTTTTATGAAATATTCATGACGTTCTTTCTTTATACGTACCAGTATGTCACAGTCATTTTTCTCAGAAACTAGAAGTCTTATTACATATTTAGCAAAAGTGTATATTTTACATGCCACTACAAACGGTAAAGTAAAAGAGCTATGAAATTAAAGATTAGGAACAGTGGCGTAGCTTGCCTTAGACGGGCGTTGTATCAAAATGTGTTGGGGGCCCAAAGGAAGGGTAAGTTTTTTTTATAAACGAAAAAAAGCTCAAATTTAATTAAAATGCTTATATACTGATTAAAAGTTATTATTTATACTTAATCCTCCTCTACGCTAAGTTAGACAAACGATTCAAATAAAAGATACACTTTTCTCGGCAAACTTATTTATCAAATCATCCATAAGTGAAGACGATTTCAGTTTTTCTGAATCTATAGACAATAATGACGTGTCAAATAGCGTATTACATTTTAAATAATAATTTAAATTATTTTTAACACGATATTTTGCAGTTATGTGATGATGACACAATAATTTGAACGCCCGCTTTTCTATATGAATATTGTTTCAGAATTTAATGTGAAATGTGTCAACTGCCGACCCTATTTAAGGGGTTTTTTCAGTGTATGTAATCATGTGATATAGTCAACAACAGGTAGCGAGATGATAGATTCTATAATCGTAAAAATATCCCCTCTCTAACCTCGGAACTATCTATGTATTTATGTTTATCTATTTATGTATTTAAATTATTGTTAATACTCATGTAAAATACTTTCTGTGTGCTATAAAAATAGTCTGTTCTATGTTTTTTATTTATTGCTGAAGTACAACAGATACGTCCACGCACCACCCCATGGAAAGGGGTTCGGTCAGCTATATACCTATATATTTGCAATACCAGAGATGGTGACAATGTGTTGATCACCTCGAAGGCGAGGTTGGAATCCTACATATTCTAGAGCAGAGGTGGTGGTCATCCAGATGGGCGAATGCGTTCCACCTGTTCCAATGTAATGGAAAATTCTAAAGAAGTCAAGGTGCTAGATTTTTAAAAATAGAACCTGCCTTTATAATTACTTAGATTAAGATTCTTGAAGTACTTACTTTTTGAGATATAGACTATTTCTAAATAAATTCCTTTTTTTAGCCTTTCTCAAGACCAGCTTTGTCATATTTTAATATTTACTTATATTAAAGAAATTACACTAAATTTACTCCCAATAAGAAGAGTAAATCTAAAAAGTCCAGCACAAATTACAACAAATCATAATTTCAAAAGTACAAGAAAAACCATTAAAGCAATTCCAAGATGGCCGCCTACAATTTTTTGTCTGTGCACTAACGGAGAACGAATGTTAGAACCAGTTTTCATACACTTAACCTTGTCATTAGGCTCGGCAAATCATTTTTGAAATTGGAAGCAATTCGCTTTACACGATAACATTGATAAGCTGAAAACAACTTTACATTACAGAAATAGAGTTTATTTTAAGTATATATGGTATTGTACATATGACAGTTTGGAATAGAAGTTAAAGAATTTTCGTCACACGCTCGCAGTCCCCTCTCTATGAAGTTAGAATCGAATGGATAGTCTGTAGTTATTTATAATCGTTTTCAGAATACATAATCATTTCGTTTTTAAATGTAGAATTTTCAAGTTCTTGCTATATTAAAGTTATTCAGTTGTTTTTGATCGGAATTTTGGTAGTATTCCTATGCATTTTAAATTGTTTACACATCAATTTTGTGCATTTTCATATTCAAAAATATTTATTATTGCAGTTGTTCAAAATAAACAGTAGTGGTTGAATATTGAATTTCGACAATTTTTTTATGATGGATTAGAAAATCGAATTACATAAACTCGAGATATCGCTTTTTTATTTACAGAAATGAACTAAAAATAATTTTATCTGTTTTTTGTGAATCTCTGGACGGAGATTTGGCACCCCTAAAATAGCGATGTATAAATTCTCGAATTAGTGTTTTTAGGTCAAGCGTTTTCAACTGGAATCTTGATTAATCAGCCAGAAACTCAACGTTTATGCCCTTGGCGTCGAAGTGGTTCAAATTATATGGGCTAAAATATCACAGATGCTGTTAAATGTCAATATGTTTGTAATTTGAATGTTATACAAAAAATATACCTACCTACATTTATAAGATAAACTTAAAAATACAAACTGAGCAAAACATCTTTTCAAGTTTTTACCTAAACCAAATTAAAAATACACAGCAAGTCTCTTTTTTAAGTTATTATACAAACCAAACTACTCACTTAAAGGCTTTTTAAAAAATTTGACTAGACTCTAAATCTATACTAATATTATAAAGAGGTAAAGTTTGTGAATTTGTTTGTAGGAACTAATCGTTTGAACTACTTACCCGATTTGAAAAATTCTTTCAGCAGTAGAGAGCTTTTTTTTCAGGCGGTGGAAAAGCATTTCGCACATACCGGGTCCTTTGCTAGGGATCAGACTGTTGTCGATCATGGAGGCATTCCACTGAGGGCAATCCAAACAGTAACCGACCGGCTTGTGTGGAGACTCCAACCAATGGACAAATGCCCAAGGGCTAATACCCCACTAAAACCACCCTCCTCCCATGTGCCCCGCGCTTATGGCAGGAAAGGCATGTGACTTAGAACGTAGTTACCGATCCTAGCGCAAAAGTGCCTGAGAGTGCCCCGAGAATCAGAGCAAACTCACTTCGTCAACAGGGGTGAAGACTTCTCTGCTCCCTAGATGCTAGAGGGCCCCTGCAGCGGTATTTCAGGGAGGGAGGTCATGCGCATATCTGCGCGTCCGGGTCCCCGACTGACGTTGGCGCCCGCGAGACGCATGCGCACTTGTACCTCTCTCCCTATCTCGTTCCCAGCAGTAGAAAGTTTTTTTTTAAGGCGGGGGAAATGCATTTCGCACATACCGGGTCCTTTGCTAGGGATTAGACCGTTGTTGATCATGGAGGCTTTCCACTGAGGCAATCCAAACAATAATCAACCGGCTTGTGTGGATACTCGACTAATCAATACCCCACTAAAACCACCCTCCTCCTATGTGCCCCGCGCTTATGGTGGGAAAGGCGTGAGATACAGAACGTAGTTACGCCCACACCGATCTTAGCGCACAAGTGCTTGAGAATGCCCCGGGAGAGGCAAACTCACTTCGTCAACAGGGGTGAAGACTCCTCTGCTCCCTAGATGCTAGAGGGTCCCTGCAGCGGTATTTCAGGGAGGGAGGTCATGCGCATACCTGCGCCTCCGGGCTCTCGACTGACGTCGGCGCCCGCGAGACGCATGCGCACTACCATCTCTCTCCCTATCTCGTTCCGCGGCCTCCTTATGAGACACTACCGTCTCGCAGAAATTGGCCGCACCCACCCACCAATCGTCGCTGTGCAGCATGGCTTGCACCAGATCGCCCAGCGATTCGATCGGTCCTACAAGTGTCTCGAGTTCAAACCTCTGAGGTGCCCATGCTGCGCACTCGACTAGCGTGTTTAACGTCGTGTCCAGCGCGCCACATTGGCGGCATTGGGGTGAAGGCAAGCAGCCCGCAATCTGACACAGATACTTATCGAAGCAACCGTGCCCGGTAAGTATCTGTGTCATTCTGAAGGTCAGGGTCCCGCGTTTCCGCGAGAGCCATCGCAACAGCTGCGGTCGAACCGCTTCCACCGTGTCAATGCCAGCAACAGGGTTTTCCAACTCTACTGAACAAGATTGGATCATGGCCGCGGTTTCCCGCGTCCTGATCACCTGGAGTTCGGCCTGGCCATAGACCAGGCTACGGGCGAGGGCATCCTGTCGGGAGCGCCGAACTTTGGCTATCACGTCCGCCTGGAGAGGCCAGGGCGGATCGCCTGCCAAGAGTGTCGACGCCGTCCACGACACTGTACGGTATCCTCGGATGGTCCTCACCGCCAGGACCCGTTGTGCGCGGTACAACAAAGTCCTATTGTGGCGGTGAAGTGCAGTGGACCATACGGGTGCACCGTACAGGGCCATACTCCTAAGGATGCCCATGTAGAGATAGATTCCTAGTCGTCGTCCCCGGTCCCCCCACGTTGGGAAAAAGCCGAGAGAGGGCGCCTGCAGACCTCACGAGCTTGGGAACTAGCTGCTCAAAGTGCGCTTTAAACAGCCATTTCCCATCGAGAATTAGCCCCAGATATTTCATCTGGGGGCCTACACGAATGTCCACCCCTTGGACTGTAACGGACAAGTCCGCGGGGGGGTTACGAAACCGCTTATGGAACATGATGGCCTCCGTTTTCGCGAGGGAGACCTTCAAGCAAAGCCAAAGCCTACCTATTCTTCGGACTACGATCGCCAACCCGGCGTTGGCGAGGTCCACGGATTCCGCGAATGACGCGGCGCGTGCCGTGAGTAGGGTGTCATCCGCAAAGCAGATTAGCCCTATTCCGGGCAGGACCGGAACCCGAAGGATCCAGTCATAACCGACGTTCCAAAGAACCGGCCCGAGGACCGATCCTTGTGGGACTCCGCACGCGACGCGTCGCCGACCTATCGCGCGATTCTCGGACTCGCCGCCCTCCCAAAGGATGTACCTGTCCTGGAGGTACGCGCCCAACAGCCTCGTGAGGTACGGGGGAACTCCGTGTGCACGAAGCCCCTCCCTGATCGTCTCGTGAGGGAGGCTGTTAAAGGCGTTCGCTATGTCTAGCGAAACCGCCAGGACAGTATCCTTTGCTTGGACTGCGTCGTCCGTTACAGATCGCAGTGTCTCGAAGGCGTCCAACGTG
Organism: Dendrolimus houi; assembly: GCA_039645545.1. Classification (NCBI taxonomy): domain Eukaryota; kingdom Metazoa; phylum Arthropoda; class Insecta; order Lepidoptera; family Lasiocampidae; genus Dendrolimus; species Dendrolimus houi. The sequence goes on from CM077139.1 coordinate 11,676,277, forward strand.
GAGCGCCTCCGCCGAAGCCCGAACTGCGTCTGTGCTAGCCCCGGCTCCACAGTATCGAGATGCTTAACGAGGCGTTCCGCTAAGATCTTCTCGAAGACCTTGGCGACCTCGTTAAGCAACACTATGGGCCTGTAGGCGGACGGATCGTCGGGAGGACGGCCTCCCTTGGGAATCAGGCATAATCGGCCCTCCTTCCATTGCGACAGGAACTGACCTGCGCGAATACAGGCGTCGAACAGTTCCCGCAGCTGGCCGCGTAGGTGTTTGGCGGCTAGGAAGGCTAGGAGCCGACCCGGAACCCCGTCGGGTCCCGGAGCCGTCTTCCTGCCCCGGAGCCGGTCCAGGGCGACGTCTAACTCTTCCTCGGTGATGGAGTGAGGCTCCAACTCCGAGGTGTCGGGAATGATTGGACCCATATCGGGGGGGGTGAAGATCCCCGGATCCGGGGGATAACCGACCGGAGGACCTCGGGTTCAAGCGATTCCGTAACCGTGGAGGTGCAAGACCGCAACGTGTTGCGGGCCGCACGGTACGGACGCCCCCAAGGGTCCCGGTGCAGTGTCTCGAGGAGCTCTTCCCGAGCCCGGGCTTTCGCTCGCAGAATTGCGATCGAAAAGGCCTTTCTGGCCTCTCTGAACTCCCCCACGAGTCCGTTCTCCTCAACATAGTCTGGAGGACGACGCGCTCTGCTGCGTTTGAGCCTGTGGCTGATTCTGCGGACTGCCTTCCGCAGTTCAGCCAGCTCCTCAGTCCACCGGTGGACCGATGTACGCGGCGGCGGTCGTTTGGCTCGAGGCATAGCAGCGTCGCAAATCCTTTTGAGGGATTTGCGCATGTGCTCAGCCTGCGCCTCCAGATTCTCCAGGTCGGCTGGATAGGTCCAGCATTCGATGATAGCCCTCTCCTCGGCCTGCTCCGCGTTGAGCTTGGTAAGAGCCCAGCGCGGGAGTCGGGAGGGGCCCTGAACAGGGTTAGCGCTAGGCGAGGGGGAGAGCTCGAATCTGATGTACAAGTGATCAGACAGAGTCTCCACCTCCTCCAGCACTCTCCATCCTACCACTCTGCGGGCGGCCGCATGTGTGGCGAATGACAGGTCGATGATCGATCCACCCCGCGCACGTACGCAGGTCTGGACCGACCCCTGGTTCAGGATGGACAGGTTGGATTGAAGCGTCCAGTCTTCAACCGCCCGTCCCCTAACATCGGTAATCGCGTTCCCCTAGGATTGGTGCTTGGCATTGAAGTCGCCTAGGACGAATCTTCGGCGCTAGTCTGCCGACGGCTGCCCTAGTGGAGTCCAAGGCGAGCTCGTACTCCGCCAGGGGGCGGCTCCGCGTGAGATACACGCCTATGATGACGTAACATCCGCTTTCCGCCACCGCGTAGCCCTTTCCTCTTTCGAGACTGGTGAGCGGTGTGCCAGATCCGGCTCTGGCGACCACGGCTACCACATCGTCGAGATCCCCCACCCAGTTTCTGGCTAGGGGTACGTAATAAGGTTCGCTTATTACGGCCAAGTTTGCTTGCCACTCCGCCATCGCCTGCAGGCACAAATCCTGGGCGTCGGGGGAGTGGTTAACATTAGCTTGGAAGAGTGTTAGGGGTGTACTGGGCATTTAGGCAGTAGAAAGCTACATTATGCCTGAGTGACTAAGGCTATATTCGATTGCGATTAATAATATTTTTTTAATACGCCCAAAGGTGTGGGCACGGGTCAGCAAGTGAAGTATATTTTAATAAAAGATGTCAAACTCGATTCTTAGATTGACACACGCGTTCCTTTTCTGTTACACTAAAGTCCTGTTTTCTATAATGTTACTATGAAAAACAAGGATAAACGTATTTAGACAATAATACGGTACAGCTACGGTATAGATGCTTTTTTTCACAAAATCAGGTATTGCACAGCTTTCGCCAGTTAATCTGGAAAAACCATAAAGTTTCAAGCACGTCATATGTACTACTTAATGTGACTAAATACTTTTTACAAGAACAATAGTAACTAAATTGTTTTAATGTGAAACAGTAATAAGCTAATTAAAACGCAAGCTTGCAACGTGCAAAGACCTCGGTAGAACATCTTGCCTTGCTATCTGATAGTTCAGTATACAAGGCGTCCTTATCATGTTCAATGGCAACCCCACTTGATAACCTACCTAACTTGACCCCCGATACATCTAACAAACTATCTTAGGCCATTAGAAGTTATTACCCGCTACAAAACGCTGGAGATCAATTTAAAGCGGCAGTCGAAACCATTCGACCTATTACGAATGATCGCCGAAAACAGCCGAATGTAGCCGAAGGCGGTTAAAATGGCGTCCACGATTTTGAGGTTAAGGTTTGACATTTCAAAGTGATCTAACATTTACTTTATTATCTAATTTGAACTTTATTAGCAATTAATTAAAGCTAGTTTAGTTTGTCGGATACTTTTGTAATGAATATCATGCAGTCGCTTGTCATTTACTTACGTTTGCCGTAATAAGAGGTCTTGATCTTTACATTGAGTTTGCTAGTTCCCTTAAGGGCCTTTCACATTATCGCAAGAACATCGTGAGAATGTAAGAAAAAAGCGAGAAACGAAAAAGTAAAACGGATTTTCGTGTTTGTTTCTAACCTCCGCGATGTTCTCGCGATATTTGTACTACGTCCTCGCGAGAATGTGGAGCGTTCATTATTATTTAGCTATGCATTTCGCGCATGCGTAGTTCTCACGGATTCGCTTCGCTATTATTGTAGTTTAATAATGGACTAGGGTTTAGCGAAGTGGGGTATTAATGCTACTTTATTCTTTGCCAGGTCGTCGTACCTGTTTTTGTGCCATTACTAATTAGACGGTTCGTTGGACGTACTCGCGCGCATACTTCGATCCACTAAAGGTCGAGTTTAACAGGCTATTTTTTAGAATGTATTGTCTATTTATTTAGTAGAAAATATTTATTTTTGACTTTTCAGTTTGAGATCGGTTTTGATTTTGTTAAAAAGAATATTTTTTACGTTTTAGTTGCTTGAATAGCTTTAGCTTTACTACCACCTCAAGAGTATACATTTTCGAATAAAAAAATATTTGAAAATCGGCCCACCATTGACAGAATAATCGCGTAACGAATATAAAGTCGAATTGAGAATCTCCTACTTTTGATAGTTGGTTAAAAATTGAAAATCCCTTTACCTTTTAGAACTATATTTACACTCGTATTATCAAAAACGTTCAACCGAAAAGTATGGTAAAACAATTCGACTTGAAGCTTGTTCATTCGTAAAATATATAAAAGTAAATATGTTGAAATTTAAAAATAGAAACAGTTTTGAATGTTGATTTAAAATCAATGCCAGCGGAAAATTTGCACTGGCAACTATCTTATTATATTTTTCTTGTAATCTTATTTTTTAAATCGATTTCAATTTATAACTTTGTGTTTACAAGTTATACCCTGTCCAACGGATACTTTACTTCTGATAGGTCGATAACTGATTAATTTGTGATTATATAAAAACAAAGTTTCTTTCTCAATAAACTTTATCAATTTGGTGCACCCATAAATTATATGCTAAACATACTGTGTTGCTTAATAAATAAGACGTTAACCAATATTGCTATATGAGTTATATGGCTTATTTATCCGTAATATAATGTTTATGCTAATTATAAGCAAGTTTACGACTTATCCAATACACTCGTAAATATATGCCGTTTTTTTTGCTTTTAATTAAAAGATTTTCATTTTACGATTAATATGTAATACGTATATGTGTATATACACACATATATATATATATATATACACATACATATATATATATACATATACACATATACACACACATATATATATATATATATATATATATTAATTGGTATAATGTCGATAGTTTGTAGTCAATGCATCAGATGTTCAGATGTTCCACAGAATGGCTCAACTCGTCGTTGGAACGTCGCTTGGAACAATGAAGTATGACTTTAGGCATATGTTACAATCAATACGAATGTCTTTACGCATAAAAGAACATACGATACGCGAACAAGCTCTGGAATGAGCTCCCTCCCGCGGTTTTCTCAGAGCGCTACAATATGGGGCTCTTCAAAAAGGGCGTAAACAGACATTTAAAGTCTCAACGAGGTAGGCAACGCATCGGCTCCCTTAGTGTCGCAGATGTCCATGGGCGACGGTAGCCACTTGCCATCAACTGGATCCGTCTGATAAGCAAATATAAAAAAACACCTCAAAATACCAACTTATCAATTATCTTTTAAAAGATCATTATAGAAATAATTTTAATTACTTTCAAACGTTAATTAATCCGCCAATTGACTCCTTTTAGTTTTACTTACCTATGACGTCGTAAGTAGGAACGCTAGTACAAAATCTATGAAGCTGTGACATTGTGTAAGTTTATAAAAAGTATCTCAATTGATTTGACTGTCTGCTCCCCAATTGTAACATTTGAAATTTACTGTCAAAAATGTGCAACTCGATGACCGCGCAAACATCAAAAGTGAAATAAATCGTTGGACACGGTATACTTGTCGAATTATTTTGCTCCATATTCGGGTTAAGTGATTTTTGTAACGTAAAATCAATCGGTCACGTTCGGAATACTTCGTAAATCGAATTGTGTTTAAACAATGCGCTCTTATCACTTCTCATGGTTATGGTGCCAACACGAAGAAACTATTCCGATAAAATGACACTATTGATTCTATCTTTAGTCATTTCTTTGAAGAAAAAAGCTTGATTTTTTTTATTCAAAATCAAATTAAGGTTTCAGGCCTTAATAAAGATAACTATTAGCAAAATATCTAGTCATGCCGCTTCCGCCAAGTCCCGGTCGAAAGGGTAGGCCCAAGAAATGCTAGCTTGACGTAGTGAAGGATGACATGCGTATCAATGGTCTCAATACAAAGGATGCCGAAGACCACACGGAGTGGAGAATAAATCTAGGAAAGTGAACCCTGAGCGTCGAAGCGTACGCTCTGAACGCAACTGGGATTGAACGCTCGGATGATGATGATCTACTAATAAATTGGAAACTATAAAATATTTTTTTGCAAATTCACTGTACTTATTTTAAATTTCAGTTTTAGTCATTTGTTAAACCTTATTTCTAGCCCTTATACAGGTGCGTTTTTCAAGTGGCCCTCCATGGCTCACTACTCAAAGAAGTCTCGGGGATGATTTTGATTTTTGAAAAACACATAGTATCAATTCAAAATTAATTAATTAAAATTAAAAAGGTATGTCCAACACAAAACTAAGGAAAGGGTAACTAAGCTCGTACAAGTATGTTTATAATCCTTTTACTTTATGGCAGTCATCTTTAAAAGCGTAGTTGAAATCTGAACTAAGAGGATGTAGGAAGCTAACTAGTGTATAAGCCTACCGCAATCGAGCGTGTACTTAAAGTATGGTTCAAATATGTATCATTTGCCCGATCCGATCGCTGTATTCCTCTCATCGTATCCTATCAAGCTCCGTATATAGTTACGGACGCCTTTAATTTACCCCGTATCAAACTTGCCCAGACTGACAGGCGCAAAACCGTACCGTATTCATATGTCCCTTGATGACCGGACAAAAATTGACTCGAAATGGAACGGGCCGTATCGCGTACCGTATCAGAGCGGCGTCCAAGACTGCGTATCATGATCGCGTATCATCACCCGTCCAGACAGGCGATCATGATACGCGTCGGCGATACAAATGATCACACGTGCACCTGTCTTGAGGCGTACAACACACGCGGACGGCAGATAGGTTGCGGCAAAATGGACGACCTTTCAAGTATCTAAAATCATTATAACATCCTTTTCGAAGTTAAAGATTATAAGAAACAAAGATCAACAATGAATCAGCAAAGACTAAGTATGTAGTAGTAAGTAGTATAATATATTTATTTTTTTAAAGGGCCTGAGACAGATAAATGTGATGTAAAAAAGGATTTTTAGCTACACGTGTTGCTGGCGTGTTTTTTGCCGCTTCTTCTCCTTAAACGGTGATAACACGTTGCGATGCAGTGTACATAGAGTAGGAAGTACCTAAATTTAAATGTTTGTCATCTGTGGAGGCTTATTAATAGCTTCTCTTGATCTAGCTTGTTTCTAGTTAATATTGTTACAGTTGTTAGTCTCCCAAATAAAACAAATAAAATAAAAATAATTTTTAACTTATACCTTCAAAAAATGGTCTCTAGTGGATTTTTTTTTCCACAAATGATGTATCTAAGTGATACAACATCTATCAATCCAATCTAGGAAATAAGACTAATGAGCAGTTTAAATCTGACCTTTTTTTTTTTTTTATCCAGCGGAAATCCGTTTGAGGACTAAGCCGCGACAAGGGCAGAACCTTGGGGGGATAGTTCGCGACCTAGTGTGGGATTCGCCAGATTGGGGGTGGCACTAGCATGCCCAGTCAGAACTGGTGCCATGCTATTACCACTCCCCAGTTAGGGATACCCACTAAAACCCCTGGGTGTTCCGTCCTTCGCCTTATGCCAGGGCTACGGGTATATGACCTAGCCTCTCCGCAGCCCTGGCAGGTGTGAGCCTCACGAGGCTTCTTCCACTGCCGGGGGACTACTTTAACCCCCGGCATCTTCAAGCTCTCTTGGCGTGGCGCGGTCTGTAACTCGCCCCATGGGAGGAGAGGTGAGCGCGCGCAGAACACGCCACGCCCCCATCTCGACGGCATGTGCAGGTGAGTGAGAACCTCTATACCCCAAGAGACCCCACCCGCGCCGCCCGCTTACGGTGGCCGAAGGTCCTGATTGGCCCTCCGCCGCCGACGCGTCCTCCTTTGGCAGGAGCGGAGCAGTGATGTGCGCTCACGCTCCCGCTCCGCCTCCTCCTTCGCAAGCATAACGCGCTCGCAGAAGGAGGAGACAGCGTCCCATCCGGTACGGCTCCCGACCATGGTGCGCACCACGGCCGGGAGAGAGAGGTCTAATCCGGTAATGGCGATGAGGTCTTGGCGTTGCTCTGTCCAGGCAGGACATACCTGGAGGGTGTGCAGCGCCGTATCCTCGTCGCCGGTGTCGCAATGATGGCACCCTGACGTTGGTTCGCGGCCTAGGCGACACAGGTACCTTCCGAAGCAGCCGTGCCCCGAAAGGACCTGTGTCAGCCGGAACGTCAGGGTGCCGTGTCTTCGTTTTGTCCAGTCTTGCAGGACGGGCCTCACCGCCTCTATGATGGCGAGGCCCGCGCTGGGGTGTCTGAGGCGCTCTTCCCAAACCACCATGGCGACGTCGCGGAGCTCCGACCGGCAGGCCTCTGTTTCCTGAGGCGCCGGTCTCGTGCCCCTCGCCAGGGCCTCCTTGCGCCACTGGTACAGCGACGCGAGGACCCTGGCTTCGAGGTCCCACGGTGAAGATCTGGCGAGTAGCGAGGCCGCTTCGAAGGACACCGTACGGTATCCTCTTATCGCCCTGACAACCAGCACTCGCTGCACTTGTCGCAGCAGAGCTACGTTTCTGGCCGTCAGGCGGTCTGCCCAAACGGGGGCTCCGTATAGGGCCATAGACCGCACGATGCCTTCGAAGAGTTTTCGGCACGTGGCTTCAGGCCCCCCAATGTTGGGCAGCAGACGCGATAGCGCTCCCGCTGCCTTCTTGAGTTTGGGGGCCAATTGCCGAAAATGTGCCGAAAAGTCCCATCGACTATCGAGAACCAATCCCAGGTACTTCATGGTTTCCCCGATGCCGATGCGGACACCTCCTACAACGATGTTAGTGTCCGGAGGTGGTCGATTGCGAGGGCCGTGAAAAATCACAGCCTCGGTCTTCTGCAGAGCCACCTCCAGACCTAGCCGCCGAATCCTGCCTACTATTTGTGACACCCCAGCCGTGCTCAGGATGCACGCCTGCCTATGGGTCCTCCCGCGAGCGGCGATCAGCGTGTCATCTGCGTAGCAGATGATACTGACGCCAGGGAGGACCCAACACCGTAAAGTCCAATCGTATGCGATGTTCCACAGCAAAGGGCCTAATACCGATCCCTGTGGAACACCGCATACCATGGCTCGTCGACTCCACCCTCCTCCGTGGACCGGGTAGATTACGGCTCTGTCATTTAAGTATGCTCCGACTATTTGGCGGAGGTAGGTCGGCACCCCGAAATACCGGAGGGCCTCCCTGACGCAAGCCCAGGGCAAGGTATTGAACGCGTTGGCGATGTCGAGTGACACTGCCAACAAGACCTCACCCCGGGAAACCGCGTCTTCCGCCAGGCCTCTCAGCTGCATTATGGCGTCCAATGTAGAGCGCCCTGGACGGAAACCAAATTGATTGTCCGCCAGATCCGGCCCAGTAGTCGTCAGATGCTGGACGAGGCGGTCTGCGATTATTCTCTCGAAGAGTTTGCCCACCTCGTCCAACAACACAATAGGCCGGTAGGCGGACGGTGAATCCGCCGGGCGCCCTTCCTTCCTCAAAAGGACGAGTTTCCCGGTCCTCCATCGGGCCGGGAATCGTCCTTGAGCCAAACATGCACTGAAGAGGCGTAACAGTCGGGGCTCCAGGGCGTCGTGGGACAGAACCCACGCACGCCCCGGTATGCCGTCAAGGCCGGGGGCGGAGTTCTTGGCTCGTAGCCGTAGCATCGCTGCCCCCAGCTCTACCTGGTCCACTGTGGGCACCGGGTCTTCGTCCGCGCAGTTTAAATCTGACCTAAAGTAACTAGATATAACTTAAACTAAGAATGTGTCCAATAATATGTTTCTAATTGTCTTTATTAAGGAGAAGACACTTTGTTTATGTATTCTTTGTTAATGTTTACTACATAGCACTATACTTTATTATTACTAGAGTCTTGTACCACTAACTCAAATGGTTTTGTCCTTTTGAGTTTTCGTAATAATCTGTATTTAATTAATTAATTTAAATATAAACTTTTTAATGCGAATAAGTAATTTAATTATAGTTTTACTTGAACATGAAATCTCGGAGACTTTAGATACGAGAAAAATAGGGAGAGTTCAATTTATGAAGATAAATATTTATATGACTTTATAACAAGGCAAGAAATAAAAATAGTTTTTCGTAGCAATCTATTTCATTTCTCATACAGCCGCAGCGGCAGCTTAGGTCACTAAATATCGGCATGCACACGGGCGTTTAAACCGCCAGTGACAGGCCTGCTCATGTGTTTCTACGACTTGCGACAGTGGCAGTAATAGTTTCAAATCTCGTACTACAGGTTTCTTCACAAAACTCCTATTCACCATCATAACCACATTCAATGAAAAGGCCTGCCTATTAATTTCTTTCGTTTGTATGATTGCTACAGCACCATGATTATTACTTGTGTTTCTCTAATTTGCTTGTACAGGTTTGTTGGTGTCCAATCTAGTAGTTAGTCCTCGTTATGCCGCCATGTTTTTTTGCCGGTTGTTAGGTTTTAATGAAAGCTTCCCGTATCTTTTTCTGGACAGCTGAATAATACTTATTTCACAATTGTTTCTTTTTTCCTGTTTATAATTTTTAATTCATATATATAGTGGCCGAGATTATTAATCTTAGCCAAGATTCATTGTTGGGCTCTAACCTCCCCCTTTTAGACAGATTGGCGGGATTCACACATCGGCAACATCGATGTACTATATAAAACATCAAGTTCATATGAAAAATCATTGCTTTTGCCAATTTCGCGTAAACACGAGAAATGACAGGTCAGTTCACCTAAGCGTAGCTTTAAAAAATAATTTTTCACCGGTACATTGTACAGTAAGGTTTTTTGTATAATTACCTGTGGACAGAACAAAAGACACATGTTAGACTATCTACACTAAAGACAAATGTTATAAGCTGATATAAATTTACTTAAATTATATACATGGTTTTTACCAGCCAGGGTGAGATAAAAGTACAAACTGATAGGGCGAGGAAGATCTTTATGTAAAACGTCTTACAGGCGGGTAATAATTTTGGAACAGTCAAAAAAATGTCTAGAGTTCCTTCAACTAAGCCGCATTCACAGAGAGAATGGTCTCGAATTCTAATTTTAGCTATAGAAAAAGATGAAACAATACTGTCAATAATGGAATTTGTTTGTCACTTTTGAAAGAGGTGTCATTTTTGACAATAGCCAATTCGCAGGCGCCATATTAGCGTCGCAAACCATTCGTGTTCTCAATTTAAAATGCATTCGGGGAACACGAAAAGATAACAAAAATTTCCGCGCCAATTCCGGGGAAGGACACTCGACCTATTGTTTAAATTCAGAACTGAATGCTTTCAACGAAACCGCAGTGCAAACTTACACAATACAGTTCGAAAAATGTATTTTTGATAAATGTTTGTATGTAGATATTATTTTTGCGAGTGCATGAATGGGATTGTTTTTGAAACATTTTCGTGTTTTTTTTTTCTGTGATAGTGATGTAATGTAGGTTTTATTGAAACGAGGTTTCAAGTTAATGTATTTTTTTTAGAATCGTTGCGATTTGAAACTCGATGAAACAAAAAAGCGAAGCTAAGCCTGCGGGAGAATAAGATAGAATACATTATATTTAATAATTTAGACACTGCTCATACAGATACGGTTGGAAAAGTTTTGTAGTTTTTCGTTAATACTTCAAATTTTGTGTTTTAAAGCGTAAATATATTATAACGATATAATATATGAAATATGTCGTCACAAAATTAAAAATCCTCTTGTCACATTTTGTTTCACTTCTACTGCATGTGAACTGCACACACACACAATTTTTCTTCTATTACGTTCATATAGGAAAACATCATTGGCCTTTGAACCACCATTTAATTAGCTTAGATGTACTTATGTATTACTAGTGGTCGCCCAGTGATCGAAATGCGACCACAAATAATTCAAATTATAAGTTTGAAATTATTAAGGTTCTGTTGTCAAAGACTACACTTCTATAATCACAGATTTCGCCAAGGCTATACTGTTAATTTGACTTTAACAATAAACAAAAGAGTTTATATGCGTGTGTGTGTGTGTGTGTGTGTGTGTGTGTGTGTGTGTGTAATGTTTTTTTATTGATTTAATGTATTTTTATGCATGATTAAAAAATAATATTAACATTCGTCGCTCCTTCTCTATATAAACTACTAGCTGACCCGTGCCCACTTCACTGGGCACCAGAAAAAAATTAAAAAATACTTATTATTAATTACAATCAAATATACCCTATGTCACTCAGGAATAATGTAGCTTTCCACTGGTGAAAGAATTTTCAAAATCGGCTTAGTAGATCCAGAGATTATTACCCCCTACAACGTCACAAACTCACAAACTTTACCTCTTTACTTTTTGTTGAGTTTAATTACCTACTAAGCGAATTCAAAATATTTCCCTTCCCGTACTGCCCGTACCCCAGTGACGTCTACATCGCATAAGCCTATTTAGCCGATTAGGGTGCGCGGCGACCACGCAACTTTTTTCTAATACTTACATTTTTAAACTCGTGATATCTTTCGAATGGAATGTCCGAATTGAATAATTAAAACAGTTATATAAAGGTGTTGAAGCAGTCTTGAATATCAAGTAATTTATAAGGATGAATACTAAGATACAAATAAAGAGCCTTTTCTAGTGTCGGCGTTTTAATTAATTTTTTAAAATAAAAGAACACTTATTGTGGTATAACTATAAAAGTTAGACATATGCTGTCGCGACACTTTTTGTATATAATGATGTGTTCTGACGCCAATAGCTAGCACAATTAGCAACTAGGCGTCAGACGGGATGCGGGATATAAGGACAGCCTTGGAGGCAAAAAGGACACAACTTGTTACATCTTGTCACATCTTGTTACATCTGACACATCTTGGCACATCTTCTTCACACAATAATTATGTTATTCTATCATCAATAGTTTTCGCAGTGCACGCGATTTTAGGTAATTTTTTTACATCTTGGGTTACACTATTGGAGTTTTAGTAAGGGTAAGGATCCCTAATTTTTTTGAAAATATAATATAGTCTATGTCAACCGGGAATAGTGTAGCTTGCCAACAGTGAAAGAATTTTTTAAATCGGTTCAGTAGTTTGTGAGATTACCCCTACAACGTCACAAACTCACAAACTTTACCTCTTTATAATATTATAGTAATTATAGTAATAGTATAGAAGTGTAGATAAGTGTGCGAAATTTCATACTCCTCCGTTCGCGCCATTCTCGTAAAAAGGGGTACAAAGTTTTTGCTTCATGATGCAATTAGCAATATAGTAGAAGAGAAGATAAATGTGAATGTGAACTCTGTTTATGTCGTTTTCATGAGTTTGTTTGTTTGTGTCGCTTTCAATCAATAACACAGATCGTCATAAAATTTTGCATACCAGTTGTCAGGAGTAGAGAAAAGGATGTAGGGTAACTTTTTTTTCAATAACAAGTACTATCATCATTGCAACGACAGTGACAACACATTTTTAAAGTGTTGCTTTCATGTTTAGTTCTGCTTTCGCTAGATGGTGTTAAGGGCATTCTGAATTAAAGTTAATTAATGCGAGCGAAACCGAGGGCAAAAATTTGCTTTTTACAGATAAATTAGCTTCGAGACGTTTTTGCGCTTTAGTGGTGTACGGTTAGCACATAAAGAAACTATTACTTTTTATAGATCTTTAGAGGCATTTACTTAATATGAAACTAATAACATTAAACGATATTCAAATAATAAATATTATTTTTAAACATAATTATTAATACTAAATTTCTTCAACTCCAGACATTTCGTAATCATCCTCATTTTCAATTTCATACGATGAATCATTTGTTCTTCTATAAGTAGGTATATTTCTCTATTCCAATTCGTTCAAAGTGTCATCCATACCCTGAGATTTTTTTTCCTCAGCCAATGTCATTATAGCATTCATGTTCATTGAGACATTTTTTGCGACGTAAATTTTCTCTATTCGTAATGTAAATAATTATTAATTATTTGACTTTTACCATTGACTTTTGATTGTAAACATATTTTCTTCTTCAAAATGTAACGAACCTCTTTTTGCTGATTGTACAAGAAAATTTGAATTTCAAGTTTAGAATTCCTGTAAATATACAAATACTACAAACGTAAAAACTTCCAGAAGCTAATTTACTTATATATAAGGATGTGAATTTATAAACACATGAAAGAAAAATGTAACCTATAAAAACGATACAGTCACGCACACAATTCCAATTGTTAATATTAAATTGAGTATTTATTAAATAAAATGTTGTTCATTGTCTTCGCGTCAGATGTCGCTTGTGTCGCCGTTAGGAAATTAAAGTTCCGTCTTGCCGCGTTTCGCGGTACTTGCGGCGTTTAGCAATGGCGGCTGGATGAGCTTTTGTTCTCAATTCAACTTTGATTGAAGAACACGCGCCGAAACTTATTGTTATGCGTGTGCCAAGGTGTTCGTTTATTTTTTAAAGTTTGGTATTATTAATTTGTATTCACAAATAATATAATGAAATGAAACTTGAAAGTAATGAAAATTAATTGTGGTGAACCATAGATTAATAACATGTAAGTATAGATAAAAGAGGTTGTTATGCACATAATAATAAATTATATATTGAACAAGTTTTAGGATTCAGTAGCCGTTTTGGCAAAAATGGAACTTATGTTTTCATCATCTTAGACTTATAATTTGATAACTGGCAAGATGCACAATGCGTGTGTGGCTCAAAAACACCCGCAATATTTTACTGTACTGCTATTTTTTTTTTAATAAACATGAGTATAAACCATATTTAAGATATTAATTAATTAATGGTTTTTAATATATATTAATTGCTTAGAGATGTGATTTTTCGAGTTGAGACAAGACTTCTCTGAATTTGGTCAAACATTTACAATTTGACTGAGGTCAGCTTCGATGACGGAAGTGATAAATAAATCTTTACCTAAGATTCTTGTTACCAAACGATAAATTATTATAAACAAAATTGATGTCCACGTAACAACCTTAGTTAGATTTTGTTAAAATGGTAACCTAAATATAGGCATAGTAGACCGCGTCGATGTTTTGCTGTATTTAGATCCTCGTCGAATAAACGGGTACACAGTTCACTGAGCTTTTTGATGCACTACACATCAAACACATTAAAACGTGTGCAGATTTAGACACGACACCCAATAAATAAGGTAACAGAGTAAAATATATCTATCTATGTAATACTAGCTGTTGTATCCTGGAGTGATTGACATTAGCTATCTATGAAATATTTGTAACATTTGATATCAAGTTAGGTGGTTTGGACATATAGAGAAAATGGATGAAAGGAGACTGACCAAACAAGTGTATGTTTTGTCAATAACAGTGTGGATGGTAGAGTTGATGCCGGTACATCGCGAAGTACTTACCACGATCAAATCTCAGATGTTTTAAAATATGGTCAGTTAAAAAGCACCTATAATAAACGCGTATGTCTGAAGACATTAATGCAAGTAGATGAAATAAAAGACGTATGTCAAGATCGTAGTAAGTGGAAGCCTCGTCTCTACCTACCCCTATGGGAAACAGGCATGATAATATGTATGTATGCATATATATTGATATCATAATATCAAGTACCTACCCTAGGCGTTTTTACAATAAAATTATTTGTATATTCACGCACTTAAAAATTATTTTCTACTTTTTAGTTCGTTTTATTAATTATTTAACAAATACGCGAGTGTGGTATTCGGCCATGCCAAGCCTGCCCTTTTAAAGAAACTGCAAATCGTTCAGAATAAATTCATGCGCAGAGTCGTCGGTGCTCCCCTCTATATGCGTAACATCGACATCCACCGCGATCTGGAGCTTCCCTCCATCAAAAACTACATTACGTCGCTCTCGCGTAAGTATTTCGATCTAGCGCCACACCATCGAAATCCCCTCGTCGTGTCCGCGTCCGATTATAAGCCTCGACGAAAGGCTCTCGTGCGACGACCGCGTAACATCCTCATGGACAAGGTCGACGATATCACAAAACGGCTGGCTCGGATCAGCCCGCCCGCGGTTAGGACGGCAGGCTGGCAGGCACCGACAGACAGACACAGACGGCGGCGTCGACGCCGCCAATCACGATCTCTCCACGTCCCGCGAGGGACGCCAGGAGAACAGCCCCCCCCAGGATAGACTAGGCGTGTTGCTGGGAAGTTTCTTTCGCCGTTTCTTCTCTCCCAGCCATAACACGTTGCGAAACGGCAGTAAGATAGTATAGGCCACCGCGAACCGCCGATCCCAGTCCGCCGGGATCCTTCCTCTCGGGCTTTATATTACCCGTCGCCCGCTCTCAATTAGTGCATTGTGTCGCCTTATGGTGGGCATCATTAGATTCATCCCCTCTCTCATGGCAACAGTCCAGCCGAGGTGAAACTCCCTAGGAGCCCCCTCGAGCAAGTTGAGGCTCGAGCGCCTTCCTTCGCAAAGGCACTCGCCCTGAAAAACCCCGGTAAAGTTGTGAGGTCTTCGGACCAACAACATAAAGTCAAGTCCAATAAAAAAAAAATATATTTAACAAAGCGAGCTTTTACGCTGGTGTTATGGGTGATATATAACGGGCAAACTTTTGGGCCGTTTCCAGCTGAAGTGCGTTTACGAAATTTACCATGCCAGAATTCGAATCCAAAACCTCTGCACTCTAGACTAGGTGGTCAAACTATTTAAAGTTTATATCTATTTTTACCTCGCCTAGAAAGTATATATATAAAAGCAGACGAAGTCGCGGGCAATAACTAGTATTAGTATATGAGTATATATTTTTATGAAGCGTAAAGTTCCTACCAAAGACGTAGTAGTGGAATTAGGCCGTCGTTGTATCGCGTCGTGTCCAAAAGCTCAGTGAATCGTGCCATTATATCGGATGAACGTCGAAGTACACCGACGCAAACCGGCGCGCGGCGGATGTACTGGATGGTGCGCACAGAAGTGGTTGAATCAGTTTATTTTTATACTGAAATTACTCTGATACACACAGACAAACGGATGAATGGACGTGAAAATGTTACAAGGGTTATATTTTTTTCTACAATAGATATGTAAACTTAAAATACAGAAATTATTCTTTTCTTAAGCTGTTGCGACTATGAAACAATTAAAACTACATTTATGATTTTGGGCGGATTTTAACTTTACTTGATAAAGCTTTCGAGTTACTGGAAATTTCTAGATTTACTTGGCCTAAATACATGTAACGGATTATTTAGTTTTGTAAAGTCTGGAATGTATTGTACACGTCTATAATAAATAACTAAATAGACTCTATAGCATCTACGACTTTTTTCTTTGCCCGCTTACCTTACCAATGCCGATTATATTGCTATCTTGATTTAATTCTTTTGTGCTCGATTGTACCAACCTGTGAATGCAAACCAACAACGCGGTGCCGTCAGCGAAATCTGTTGATATTACGTGGAATTCAAAATCTAAGTTACATATAGCATTTTAGGTTTGCTACTGTACAACTAACTTCTTCGTTAGTCTGTCTTTGAATACTACCTATTTATAATTAATTAATATACTTAGTTATATTTTGATTTTATTGCAAAGCTGGCAAACAGGCAGACGGCCCACCTTTAGGATGTGATAAAGGGATCAAATAGGAGGAAAGGGATAGGGGATGAAATAGGAAAGAACAACAATTTCAGAAAAAAATTGACGTTAGTTTTAAAAAAAATTGTGTGAATACGATCCGTGGAGTAATTTTTGAGATATGAGGTATTCCCGATGAAACGCTTATTTAGGATTTCATAGCTAAATGACAAAAATAATTGACGCAGGGATGGCGTTATCTCTCTTATCCATTCCCCTCTACCCTATCCAAAAAACTGGCGACGTGTTGGCTTCGCGTCTAACGTTAACGTCTATAAGCGAAGAAGGTAACCACTTTCTGTTATGTGGGCTGTCGGTAGGTAGTGTTGCCAGATCCAATTTGTTTTAAAACGGGGCAGAAGGTAAAGCAAATCGGGTTTTAAGGTTGCAGATCGGGACAAACAATAAAACAGGGCTTTTTTTAAAAATTAAGGTTTAATTACTTAATTTCTAATAATCATATATTAATATTCTTAATTTTCTAAAAATAAGGCTTTTTAACTAATTAACAAATCATCAACAAATCGTGTCGCATCCTCAGACCCATTAAAATCGGGACATCTGGCAACGCTAGCAGTCGGCCTATTTGCCAGGTTCGCAATAAAAAATTTGGCTACTCAAATTTACGTAACTCCACATTGTGTGTAGAGCGACACGCACTTTTCCACTTTTACCTTTTATCTATAGTCCACTTTCATATCATTTTCGAAATATTCGTACATACTGGCAAATTCATGTTTTAATAAGTGCGATCTGTGGGTTGTAACAGTAACTATAGAATATATTTAATTAACTGTATAAATCCAAAAATCTATTACAAATTTTTCGCTTGAAAATTGCCTGTCTGAAAATTTCAGGACAATTACAGATAGAGCAATTTCACAGTCGGTCTGTTGAGTTAAACACTCTAGTTTGCCGAAATGGAACTAAAAAGAGCGCAGGGAAACGAGAGAACGGTTTGCGCGAGTAGTTTTTTATTATATTACATGGGTTCTGTATAAAATTTATTCTAATACAAAGTTTTTATACAAATTAAATTTAACTGGAGAATATTTTTTATTTTACTATCTCTTATTTCGTTCATTGCCTTTTCTATTATTTGTTGTGAAACATGCAAACAGGCAGATGACCTACGTAGGTACTGTGACGATTAACCTCCTTAGTCATTATAATATATTAAGAAACTAGCATTTGCCCGCGACTTGTGATATGATTACAATTATTTTGCTAAATATATAATCAAAGGTTGTTAATTTATGTATTATTAAGCCATACGATAATAGTTATAAGCATCTTAAGTTTTTATTTGACAAAAGACTAAAATTAAAACATATAAACACTAAAAATAAACTATATATATATTAAAATTTAACATAAAAAGGTTATTTTCAGCAGGGTAATGTATGTTTTTATTGGTTTGAGAATATATGAATCCCGGAAATTCCCGTACAAACTCGGGATAAGTAATGTTACTAAAGACACACACAACTGTAAAAAGATTTTATCGATCAGTGAAAATTTTGCATCGAAATAAAAAAAAATCGATCTGGCCACTTTAAACTTGTCCCAAGAAAATTACCGTAGGATTCTCGGGATATAAATGTTAAGTCTGGGAATTTACTATCGATCAGCGAAAACCGCACTGAAATCGGTCCAGTAGCTTTTACGTGAATCCCGAAAACAAACAAACAAAAATTTAAGAAATAAACGATTACACTTTTACAATTTTATAATATACTGGCTGTGGCCGCGACTTCATTCACGTGTTTTTTTTTTTTGCGAAACCCTATTTTTCAATAGTAGCCTAAGTTACTCCTTATTACATCAGCTATTTGCTAGTGAAAGTCCTGTCAAAATTGGTCCACCCGTTTCAGAGATTAGCAGGAATAAATGGTTTTAATTTTTTTAGCAGATCCCTAACAAGAAATAGCCTAAGTTACTCCTTATAACATCAGCTATCTGCCAGTGAAAGTGCCAACAAAATCGGTCCAGCCGTTTCAGAGATTACCCGGACCATTCAGATAGACAGACAAAAAATCTAAAAATTGCATTTACTGAATTTCCTGGTCCGAATTACCCCTCCTGATTTTTACACATTTTCATTTTGACATTACAAACAAACATTTCAATTTTATTTATCTGTATAGATTAAGAAATATAGTTTATTTGTTAAGTTTTTAATCGAGGAATGCCTCCCAAAATAAGAGAAGCATTATTGTATCGACCCGTGAGCAGAATACATCTCCTGTAAAAGTGTCTTGAAAGAGAATATTAATTTATATACTTACCCAGACTCTCATTTGAAGATTAAGATCCCAGTCAGCTCTAAACCCGGTAGCCGCTACAGTACCTAATGAAAAGTGGTTACCGTCACATATAGACGTTTGCAACATTAGGGGACGAATCCATCGTGTTGCCAGCCTTTACAGAGATGGGATAAAGCAATCAGACAGAAATAATGGGATAGAAGAATGGAATAAGGGGGATAGGATAGGAAAGATGGGTCAGGAGGGAAGAAAGTAGACCATTGGAAGTCTGACTTATCGCACGAAACATCATTAACTCAAGGTGAACCGTCTCACGCCACTAATCTTTGAGAGCGTGGTATTATACCGATCGCACGTAAGAGCTGTAGTCAAATTAATTATTCCAGCCATATATGATAGAGCCATATATCACATCAAAAATACGTCTCCCAAAATCATAACGATGTATTTAGAAATATTTTTATTTATTTCATTTAAAGCTACAGATAGTGACATAGTCGCTTCCAAAGTCGCAAAAGATGTCAACCCCCTTTAGATTAGAATTTTGAACTATGAAATTTAAAATTGTATAAAAAGTAGTAATACTTAAAAAAATTATTACAATTAGTTTGATTACAATCAGTTTATACACACTTTACTGTGCGTGAATTGACACGTTGACTGACTTTTCAATTTCCCCATTTTTTTATCTGTCTGTCATACGGATCCCTAATTTAATTCGTATAGCATTCTTGTATCGAGGAACATTAGGCTAGGTCTACCTTAGAGACTACAATGAAAGTTTCTATATCTACACATTTGGCTATGTGCATGTAATTACAAAAGTATACTTGAATTTCTGTTCTTATTGCTGGTACAACAAATGGAGTTTGTTGTCTTATATGCTACGTACACATAGGGCTAATATATTCCAACGAACCTCCTTCGTTCACATTTGTTTTTGTGGGTTTTATGACGGACCGGACAGATATAACGAAACCACGAGGGTTTCGTTATTACGAAAGTGACTACGAAAACAAAACCCAAAAAGTCAACATAAGTTATTTAAATTGTCCACGAACACACACCGCTTCGCAACGTGTTGTCGCTGCTTAAGAAGAAGTGGCAGAAACTCCCCATTAACGTCTAGCTAAAAATTCTTTTTCTTCATATTCATCTGTCCCACTCTCTTTTTTTCTTTTAGTAAATACAGGAGCATGCTATACAGTTATTTTTCGAAGAATTAATGGAGCTGTATCAAACAGTACATACTCAATAAGACAAAAACATAATAAAAGAAAAGAAAAATACTATTATTATTTTAAAATTCTTTTGAAATATTTATCAGTGATTCCGCAGTAGACATCCTAGAGTCTGGCAATGCGTTCGCATCACGTCTGGTGTTGCAAACGGTCACAGGCGACGCGGACGGTAATAATTTTCCGACACGTGGGCCATCTGTCTGCTTGCCCGCTGCAAGTAATAAAAAATAGAGACTTCAACCAGGTAGTATACGAAAAATATTCATAACACAATTGGAAATTGTAATTTCCTTTGTAATATGTGCGTACAAAAACATACGGCAACACGTCGCCTCGTGTGAAGCGGGCCTGTCGCGCAACACTTGACAGTATCTCGCGGTGCGCTACCTAGTTGGTTGCATTGAAATGGACCGACCTAAGGGATGGTGTGGAGAGGTGTTGATTTGTGAAAAGAATGTTTTGCTAAATATTTAATTGTTCCTTATTTTTGTAACGACAGAGGAGGCGCCACGGGGCTTACCATAGGGAATATTCCGTGACACCTCGACGCAACCTATCATGATGGAGTGCCCCTGGAACCAGGGCACCGGGTTCCCTGACCACCCTCGGTTCCACTACATCTCTATGGACAGTTCCTTAAACCAAAGAGATCCAAGTTCAACTGTTACTGTGGGACATTTATAGATAGATATAAATTTATTTTTGATGTACTGTGTATTTTAGGATTTCTGAAATTGACAAAACAACTAACAAATAAGTTACGTTTTTAACCTAATCATTATGATATTTTTTATCTCAGGTAACAAAACTACATATAAAACAAAACATAATATAATAAAACAGTTTCAATTTACTTATAACCTTGTTTATATTTATAGATATCAACGCACAAACAAACAAAAGATATATTTTGTTTTATTAAATTACGATTTAACCGTTTTAAGCGAATCGGTTTTAAAATGCAAAGTGGCGGAAATGACAGAATAGTATAAATCAAATAAAACAAAGCACATAAAACCGTTAAAACGTAGTTTTATTATATAAGGTACTAGTTAGTTTTTACCACTTAGGGATGTAGAACAGATTGAGCGGATTCATTGCCCTAAAATAATGTGAAACTTTGTGACTATTGTTTATGTTATGTAATATTTTAGCGAAAACATCAAATAATTATTATCGTCTGCTTCGATAAAACAACAATTTTTCATTAAAAAAGTCTATTTACTTTTTATTTTGATTTTATTACGATTACGATTACACATTCATACAATTTCCTAATTGTATGAATGTGTAAGGAGTGCTATCAGAATATTGTTTCCCCGAAAAAATAAAATAAATTAATTTAAATTTATGTAACGTTGAAACAACTCCACGTCAGTCACTGTCCATCAAATCCTTTTTTTCGTAAATCTCCATTCACTTCAAACCCTGGTTTTCGTAGTAACACAAAAATGTGTACACTGAGTGACCGGCCAGGCAAAGCGACCAAAATGGAATGAGCGGACGACCAAAAGAGAAGTTCCGACCAAAAAATAGAACGCAAATAAGCTGGGTAGTGTTAACCTGTAGATAAAGTGTGATAAGTTTTGTTTTAAACACTTTTATTACCGACTGTATCTACATGATTTCTGTTTTCGAATTTTGAATTTAGAATTTGCCTAACGATAGTAGACAAACGAACTATTCAATTTATTACATGGCAATGCCAATATACATGTCAATGTTATTTTTACTGCTGTACCTGATTTCTATTTTCGACTTTTGAATTTATAATTTGGCCAACAAAAGTACACACTTGAATTATTCACAAAGTTTTTACATGGCAATGCTAACAAATGTCAATGTCATTTTTGTTAGTTTGGTGCAATTGTGTTTTAGCTCTGTGGTTGAGCGGGCTAAGCCTTTGCCAGCTTACTTCACTGCAACGCAGAGGCTTTGGGTTAGATTCCTAGTATGCTAAATTTCGGAAACGAATTTTCGCCGTTATTTACTATGGTCTGGGTGTCTGGGATTGGACCTAGAGTAGTCCGTTGTATATCATCACCCACAACACAAGCGTAACGTGCTTAATTTGGGGATACATAATGTGTGTGTTTGTCTTCCAATTATTTTTATTATAGCTAAATGTTATAATAAAAATAGCTTAAAACATGAATAAAACCATTAAAAGTAAAGCGTGGATGTTATTGTTCTGCATGATTACCAAATTCGAGGTAAAGCAACATTTAGAGTTGCCATAGGCACTGATATGTTTAAAGCCACTCTTCAGTCATTATTTTCATTAGCCACTTTAAACATCAATATCGTTTTGTAATTATTTTTACTTCTAACTACTATGCGGGGAAGATCGCCCTTTGAGACCGAGGAATATTCCATCTCGCTCTTTCACCTAGTCGGGACATCCCTAAAAGAGCTTGTATGGTGATCTTTTACTGTGCAGTCTTATCTTCAAAATATGTATAGGTAAATAATAATAGTTGAAAATGAATATTATGGACGATATTTATTGCTTGCAACGAAAAATAGTTTAATGAGTTTCTAATCTCAGCTGTTTAATTAAATGTGCCATTTTTGAGTTCCCACAAGAAAGCCTTCATTTGGCGTCAGTGAAACATAGAATTTGGCTGAAGCTAATATAATTTAGCTCCAATTTCACCTGGCGCTTATTCGCTTGAATATTTTCTGTTGAATATTCATGAATTGGACGCCAATCTAAGCATTATATTATTGTTATAAACACAATGTGTATAATATAGATTAATCAAATATATATATATATATATATATATAGTCCTCCTTACCGATTTCGGTAACGGCGACCCCTCAAATGCCATTATTTCGCCGCCTGTGGGCGGGCCCTAATGTGGCTGGCCAGACCGAATTTGTTTTTAAATTCTCGGCCACATATTGCACAATATAGTTGGCCAGCGGCGTTGTACGTATAGCTACGAGGGCTTGGGTCGCTCTTTGCGAGTTTGACGTTTGGTATCCAGATCTTCTAAGCGCTTCTTAAAGAAGACTGCTTTGGGTAAACGGTGGTCTTCCATGCGAAGGATATGCCCACACCATCTAAGTTGTCGCTGCATGAGTAAAGCCTCCATTCCAGAACGGCGCAGAACTTCAGTATTAGGCACGCGATCTTGCCATTTGATGTTAAGGATTGACCTCAGACACCTTAGGTGGTATGTGTCTAGCTTCCTAACGTCTGGTTTGTATAGACACCATGTCTCTGCACTATACAAAAGGACAGGTATGATAAGCGCCCTGTAAACACAAATTTTTGTTTCAAGTTTGAGGTCTTGAGATTTCCAGACACGTCCCGTCAATCACCCAAAGTTGACTGCCGCAATTGCTATGCGAGACGTTATCTCCGTCACCAAAGTATTGTCACTTCTAATATTACTACCCAAGTATTTAAAATGTTATACTATACTATCGAGCGGTTCCTCTGACAGATACAAGGCTGATCTATCAAATTCACCACCACGTGGCGGTTGTTTTAGTAATTGTGTCTTAGAGGAATTGATAACAAAGCCAAATCTCTGACATGAGTGGTGTAGCGCATCAACATAATTTTGGAGATTTGTCATACTATATATATATAATAATCAAATAGTGTGTAAGAAATATTTAAGATAACTTTTTTCATTAAAGAAAGAATATGTGACGACGCTACATACTTACAAAAATCTTGCAATGTTAAAACCTATTTCTTTTAAAATAAAAAAACATTTGTATGAAAACAAACTATTCTTATTTTACAAGTCGGCAAAGCGATTAACATAGTAACAAAAACAGTTATTTTGCATTAAAGTAAATGCATAAATTTATTCAATACATACATACACAAATGCGCCACGAATGGGCGCAAGGTCGGCCTAGATCTAGGTCGTAACGCGTTTTGGTACCTAGATACGCACTATCTGTGGCTAGATATTATTTTGTTACGGGTTTTTCAAGGGCATTTGTACACGTTCGAATGTTTAATCGACCAATGGTAATATTACAAATGCATAGTTTTCATTTTCGAAAAAAGTATCTATATATAAACATGGAAGAAGAATACTTGTTTAAAAACTAGTGGGCCCCGTAGACATCGTCCTGCTCTGAAAAATAAAAAAAAATAAGTCGATTGTACCGCCACCTACTGGCTCCAATTGTGAATCTAAACCACTTGAACACACAAAAAATTCATTAAAATCAGTCCGTTTACAGGAGTTAGTGACACACTAAGAGAAGAATTATATATAAGAAGAAGATGAGAATATTATTTATAAAAAAATTGGTCCCAAAACATTCTGACTCATCGGGAACGTTCCTAAAAGCTGGCGGCATTGGCGCGTTGTATTGGAACGCTTTCTTTGAAATTCTGATTTATTCCGAAGCTGCTAAACAGGTAGGCGGCCCACCTAATGAAATCGGTTATCGTCGCCTACAGACGTCTACAATATCAGAGGCATAACAAACGTGTTGCCAACCTCTAAGATGGGATAGAGTGGATGGGATAAGAGGCATCAAACAGGAGGAATGGAAAATGCGAATAGAATAGGGTGACGAAATAGGCAAGATAGGATAGAATAGTATTTCTTGTCGTAAGAAGCGACAAAACAACCCACAGCCAGATGGTAGGGTATTTGCCCGTCTGGATGGCTACCACCTTTGGTTTAGAGCCGCTATAACAACCTTGAGTTGTGTTCCAACATTAGTGGCCAGGTTCCAGTCTCCCTTTAGAGAGCGACAGCACATTAGTAGCAACTTTGTTACTCATCCATAGGTAATGGTTACCGCTTTCCATCAGGTGGGCCGTCTGCGTGGCTGCTGCACTCATACAATAAAAAAATGGGTGGAATCGGAACTCTCACTCATCTGTAACTGTTTCTAATCCACGTTCTGTGAGACCGTGGTATCCACAGATCGAGCCGGATTTAAATGTTGTAACCATGATAATGATTCCAGCATGGCTCTACCACGTCTCTTAGTCTTTGATCAAAATAAAGGCCAGCCCTTTGACCAGATATAGTTTATTTTTTAGAAAAATTCAATTCTAAAACACGCGCACAGTTCATGCATTTAGCAATATGACGTCATATTGACATCATCTTTGTTTTAGTAACAAACTTACTATATCAAAATTGATTACGCTTTAATTAATTTCGAAAACAATAACAGCGGCGTCCTTTTGTAGAGTGACCGCCTTTTAATTTAATATAACAAAAATTAGTAACGCGATATTCTATATATCAAATAACGCTCATCGTGTAACATTTGGCGTGAGAACGAACTAAAGCATGTACAGTTGAAATTGGATCTGCTAATTTTGAATTTATAATAAAGGGTCATGCTAATAATATAAATGAGAATGTGAGTCTATTTGTTTGTTACGCTTTCACGGCTTAATTACTCAACCAATCCTCATGAAATTTTGTTTACACGTTGACAATGGTACAGAAAAGACCCTTTCATGCATAAAAAAGTAATGTTCCCGCGTGAAAGAAAATAAAGCTTAGAGATAAATAAATAGATGGCGCTGCAGTAGCGTTTTTTTATGATTCCTTAGCAAGTTAAAAACAATAGCAAGTTGTGGTGTCACAACTTAATTATAGCCAGATAATTTAGGTTGGGGAAAAAGTTTCTTCGCATTTTATATAAAAATTCAAAAGATTTTTTTATAAAGTTTATTTACATTTGACTAAAGTATGTAGGTGCCATTTTGTTGGATAACTTTTTGCCATCTTGTAGGTAGGGACGTGATCCCATTGCTATAAAAATTTTGGGGCTTCTGATCAAAAAACTGCGACAAGTGGTTTTGGCAGTCCTCTCGTGATGTTAACCTGACAGTGCCTAATGAATTCTGCTGAGACCGAAACAGGTGAAAATCTGAAGGTGCAAGGTCAGGACTATACGGCGGATGCATTAACACCTCCCAGCCAAACTTTCGTAATTTTTGCTGAGTGGCTAAAGATGTGTGAGGTCTAGCGTTATTATGGTGAAAAACCACACCCCTTCTGTTGATTAATTCCGACCGCTTTCTCTCAACTTTTTGCTTTAATCTCATCAGTTGTTCGCAGTACAGTTCAGAATCGATGGTCCTGCCTGGCGGTAACAGCTCATAATGAATAATGCCCTTCCAATCCCACCATACACACAGCATCACCTTGTTGCGAATTAACCCGGGTTTCGCCACAGTCTATGAAACCTGACCGGCCTTTGACCACGATCTTTTTCACACGTTCTTGTCGTACGTGATCCAGTTTTCATCACCAGTTATCAGCTTCTTCAAAAATGGTTCGGTTTTATTACGTCGTAATAAAGAATCCCAAATGAGTTCACGGTTAATTAGGTTTCTTTCAGTGAGCTCATGAGGCACCCAAATATCGAGCTTTTTTGTGTACCCAGCTTTTTTCAAATGCGCCAAAACCGTTTTGTGGTCAATTCCCAGTTCTCCAGCTACATCGTAACTACTAATATGTCGATCTTACTCCACTTTTTCAAAAATGGCATCAATTTTGTCCGTAACAGAGGCGACCAGAGCGACGTGCATCTTTGATATCAAAATTTCCGGATTGAAAACGCTTAAACCAAATTTGCGCTACTCTCACAGATATTGCATTAGGTCCATAAACTACACAAATTGTTTTCGCGGCTTTTGTTGCATATTTACCTTTTTTGTAGTAAAATTTTAAAAAGTATCGAATTTCTTCATTAGAATCACTCATTTTTAACAAGAAGAAAAACAAATGAAAATCACACATTTTCCTGATTTGAATTTGCAATTATTTTTTTTTAAATTAAAACTTTAATGATACCAAAACCAGCCAGATACAAATGGTATAGCCAAAGAGATCTTATTACAAGTTCATACATACTATATGCGAAAAGACTTTTTCCCCAACCTATTATTAATCTATCATACATATACCTACATCATAACCTTGTACAAAATTTAATGTTAATAAACATAAATAGACAGCGGTGCAGTAGCGTTTTTTATGATTCCTTAGCAAGTTAAAAACAATAGCAAGTTATGGTGTCATAACTTAAACTAGACAGAAACTGTATTTATTTAACGTACGTATACCTACATCATAACCTTGTACAAAATCTAGGAATCTGAGGCGTATTGTAAGACGACATAAAGTGTTTTAACTGTTTTCATTATCAACTACCTATAAAAAGTGGAACAAGCTGTCAACAACCTATTCTGGGTTTGCAGATTGAATTTTGGATTATTTTCCAATTCGATGAAAAACAATTATAACTGGAGTACACCAGAGTTGACGACCCACCTGATGGAAAGCAGTTATCGTCACCTATGGACGTTTGCGACACCAGAGATGTGTTGGCATCCTAAAATATATGACAGCTAATATGTATTTATAAGAGATGTCATGAAAGTATAAATGTAGTAATTACTCGTATAATAAGGCCATAATTTATTAGATTATATGAAACTATGTAAGTAATTGTAATACGATGTATAACTTTGACAGTTGTGAAAATAAGTAATTGTATTGATATAAAAACCATGTTCCTCCGAAGATTCGCTGTTATAAGGTGGCGCCACTTGAGATAGCGACTGTTTACAGAAGTCGGTGGGTGGTTTGGGTTTAGCACACAAATACAAGAATGGTCATCAATCGTGATTTGAGTACCTGTAAAGGTTAAAGTGAAGTGTAAAGTTAATGATTGAAATTGTGTTTAGACGTGCAATATATTTTTCTGAAGTTCGGTGTCCCACAGATGTTAATAAAGAAGTGACATGACATCCAGCACGTCACCATTAATAGTTACATTTTTGTGCTTGGTTCGGGTTTCTATATTCGAGAAAATTGTATAAACCATCCCAGATTTTTTTGACCCCAAATAAAATATTTTGGGGATATGTTCCCCAATCTGTAGAAACTGATCCTATTGCTTTTCTATTTAATTCTCTCAACACGTTTGAAACGGAAGTCATTAGTTCCATGAAATGTTTAAAGTGATGACATTTTCTACAATCATACAAAATTAACGAGGCTGCGGAGTTTTGTTAAATGATAAAAAGTTTTCAGTTGATTTAACCGTCAACTACCCCATTCAGGATCTCCAGATATTACAATATTATATAATGCACCCTTCGATCAATAATAGTGCTAGATCAGGAACAAAAATAAGACGCTCAAGTGGCCACGTTTGCACACACGAAAACATCTTCATTTCTTAGAAAAAAGTTTAATAATATTAACGACTTCAGTTTATTATAAACCTTAATGCTTAAAAATAAAGTTTAATTACCATTGCAAAATATATTTATTTAGGTCCTTTCGTCAGAGAAAGGATATTATGGAATAAATTTAAAATGTACTTACCGAAAGTAAGATATTCCGGCCGTTAATTTGCTTTTTCGGGCATTATTTTTGCAACTTTTGAATACACACTGCGGCATTGTGAGACGTATTTACATTGGCTGTGTTTCAAGTAAACTAAACAAAATAAGAGCTCACATCTCAAGTGAGCTGTTATTTAACGAGACGTATTTTCTGCACCGACCGGATATCTATAGTAACTATTGTTGATCGAAGAATGCACCAGTAAAAAAATCATGTATATTAACATCTAAATAAATTAATCGTTAGACATTCTTAATTGTCAAATCGGGCTTTTTATTTTGTGGTTATTATATTCTTTCTATACGTTCGAAACGGGAAGTCGTTTGTTCTATTCAATTTCTAAACTCATGACATCATAACAGATCACGTTAACCTTAGGTAACGGATACATCTATTATAAACACCGTTCTATTCGTAGGGATATACTTTTGACTATTAAACAATCCTTCTCACAAATGCATATTATATAAAACAAATGCTTTTGTTAACATAACCTTTCGGGTTATGAATAGTAAATTGTTTTGAATAACTACGCCATTATAAAAGGAAGGTAAGAATAGGTTGTGTGAAAATTGTATAAGTTGATCCTTTATTGAAGTGAAAACTTCTTTAGGCACGATGGGCACTTTCGGTATGGATTAAAGCATTGAACTCGCATGTACCTCACGCTCAAATGCAAAATTTTCACTTGTGACGTGCAGTCCTACGACTGACAGTGTGCAAGAAATACGTATAATATACAGTGTCTAGAAACTATGACCTTCCATAAAGGAGGTTAACTGAGGAATTGATTTTCACTGATGAGTATGATGATGGGTGTCCACTCATGATCCACCCATCGTAGATGGTGAATAGGATGTAGGCGCCTCTACGTTCATCTCATTCCTATCACGTAGTGGAACCCCCCCCAGTAAGCCACATCTAGGGAAGTAGTATGCTCTGGACCAAATGGCGCCTTAATTTAACGGGTTGCGTCAAGGCGTCGCGACGAACCTAGGTCATTTTGGGAACCTGGTAGGTGTAGTGGATAGTCTGGCGGGCACCAACTCACAATTCATTCCACAATGCAGGTGTGTGCAGGGTCGGCTCCCAGAAGCCACATATACCCCATTGCAGACCTCCCCCGGCGTCCTGAATGAATGAATAATTGCATTCTCCTAGTGATATCAAAGAGGGAGTTAACTTTCACTGATACTTTACCACTTTTAGTGGAACTTTTTTTAGACTATTTTCACCAGGGTTTAAAAATGGGCTGAGTTTACAAGCTGTCAACGGGACCACAAAGTTTCAGAACCTCTGATCTGTATGTAATTTGAAAGACCTTCAAATGCTAATCTTAACACGCGTTTTCAAGATACTGCCGCAACCCACCTACGTAGTTGAATAAAAATCATAAATATATTCAAAATGTTCCAAACGCATTCAATATATTCGTCTAGACAAAACTGCATTTCGACAAGGTCAGTGCCAATGTCGCTGCAGCGGACAAAGCGAATTTTTATTAGTAGTGATCAATGTCAATATAGATAAATCCACGTCATGCAGAGTTGTATAATATATCCATTGTAATTGTATAATATAAAAAAATCCATTGGTATTTTGCTACAGTTTCGAAAATAGCTGTAATTTAAAACTATGATATTTTAAAAGATCAGGATGATATCGACTATTAATTATTAGGACCTAATTCCATTTTGAAATATTATGCATTAACCATAATGCACGGTCTTCACATGGGAAAATTTTATAGTTACTGACTGTGAACAAATGCGTCTTATTTATATCGTTAAAAATAAAGCCGTTAACTGTCAATATTTAACGTCATTCACAAATAATAACAATATCGCATCACAAGTTACGCATTAAACCCATCACTACATCTGCGTAAAACGTTCAATAACTATAACATTTGTCCCATATGACGCAATAAGGTAACCGATACCTTTTATCTTTGATATACCTAAGTGTAAACATGCGTAATGTGAAACAAAAAGTTCTTGGAATCAATATTAAAAAAATGCAAAAATTTAAACAAAAATATTTTATTTTTCTGCTTAATCTCCTTCCAATGTAGTAGTGCATTTAGAGTATCCCGTTTCCAACTTCTTTATTCCTTGCGAAAAAAAATGTTTTTCTTGAGTCTCGAAAAACTCGAAAGAGTCTCCTCTACGGAAACCAAAACCGCGTCATTATCGTGAAATTTAGTTCCATGAATTTCCGCTTTTAATTTTGGGAATAAGTGAAAATCACTTGGGGCTAAGTCCGGAGAATAGGGTGGGTGGTCAAGGAGATTGAAGCTAGCATAGCAGATTGCGCTAAGCGCAACTTCTGATCGATGAGCGGGAAGCGTTATCGTGAAGAAACAACACGCCCAACGACAGTTTTCCACGGCGTTTTGCTTTAATCGCTTCAGGCACTTTCGGAATTAAATTTTCATAATAGGGTCCAGTAATCGTCTGGCCTTTTGGCAAGTAATCAGCAAAAAGGTTTCCTTCACTATCCAAAAAATATTGAGGGCATAACTTTGCCAGCAGTAGGAGCAATTCGGAAATTTCTTAATGGATGGAGAGGATGGTCGTTTCCAAGACATGTTTTGTCTCTTAGTTTCAGAATCGAAATGATGGACCCACATTTCATCCATGGAGACAAGGCGATGGCAAAAATTATCCGAATCACGGTGGAACATTTCGAGATTACGCTTAGAAACTTCCAAAGATCGCTTTTTGTTTTCGTCGGTTAACATTCGTGGCATCCATCTTGCTGACACTGTTTTGAACCCCAGTGAATCAATTAAAATGGATTGAACGCTACCAAAAGATATCTTTAGGATCTCAGCTATATGTTTTATAGTTATTTTTCTGTCTTCTAAAACCAGATTTTCATCCTTTTTGATATCTTCTTCCGTAACAGAGGTTGAAGGCCGCCCAGAACACGGATCATTTTTACAGCTTGATCTACCTCTTTTAAATTTAGTCACCCAGTACACAACCATAGAATAGAGTACAGTATCATCCCCTAAATGTCTGCTGAATGTTCGAAATCATTTCTTTTGTAGACATTTTTTTGCAAGCTGAGATATTTTATCACCGCACGTAGCTCACTTTTATCCATAATTTTGCGTTTTTAGCAACCGTTGCACAAAACAATTTATTACGTGCGAACGAACTGACAAAAACAAGTGACAATTGGCATAAATATTGTGTGATTGACACTCTTTAATTTGAATATGGGACTTCTCCCAAAAAGGTTTTATATATATGCACTTTAAGAACTTTTTGATTCACCTAGGCATGTTAAAAACGCCGTGGTAGCTTAGCGGTAAGCGTACAGGCGTCCCAAACTCAAAGAGCGTGGGATCGAATTCTGGCCTCAAAGCATGTGCCACTTGTTCTGACCTTATGTGCATATTACTTATAACGTGCTAACGGTGAAGAAAAACATCGTGATGAAAGCTGTGCATATCGAGGTAACCGATGTGTCAACCTGAGAAACCGTCTTGGAAAAGCGTGGTGGATAAATTATCCATTCTGGCCATAATTGGGAGGCCGGAGCCCAGCAGTGGGACATTTATAGGCTGTTACTCATTATTAAATCTGGCGAAATCATAATAATCCTTTTGGTTTAAATTATAAATAGTAAATATCTGTTTACAAAATTTTCTATTATATGAGGTAGAATTTTTTGTGGAGATCAGTACATAAGGCAGTTAGTCAAAAGTTCTCAGACCGGTCTTAATAGTTAACAGTCCATATTCTGTTACGAAGGCACTTTTAAAGTAGCCGAAACGTCAGATTAAAATATTAAATTAAAATCGATAGAAAATAAATACACTATCAATGAGAATTCTTATTCAATTGTCGTCTTCATGATTAATTTTACCTTGTTCGTACACATACTTAGAAATTGCATAATTTATTGACGACCTCACTGCAACGCGCAGGTTCCTGGTTCGATTCCTGACATAGTGAATTTCGTAAACGACTTCTCCGTTATTTAGTCTGGGATCGGCTCCAGAGTGGTCCATTGTATATTACCCATAACACAAGCATGACTTGTTTAGCATGGAGATGTACGATGTGTGTATCTCTGCTGAATTAGGTTTTAAATTGTAGGTCAATTTTTGTTTTAATTATTAATTGTTTGGTGATCATTTCCTTCGCAGTAATGATTAATAAGTTGAACTTTACTCGAAAGATATGAATTTTGATGACACAAAATGATTCATATTGGTACGCTTTGTTTTAACTAAATTTTATTGTTTTTGTGTACAACTGTGTCAGTAGGTTAAACACTACTTACCTAGTTTTTAGGGTTCCGTTATTTGAAAGTAAAAAAGCGGCTAATGGCGTGTGTCAGTGTCACAAATCAGCTGTGCTAATTGAAAATCTAGCAAAAGTGCTTGTAATACAATTTCCATATGTATTTTAAAAAAAGAGACTGAGAAAATATATATATAATTATGTTAAAAAACCTTTTTTAGCTAGATGTGCTGCTGGGGAGTTTCCTGTCGTTTCTTCTCCTTTGAACAGCGATAACACATTGCGAAGCGGTGTACATAGAATAGGAAGTAGATTTAAATTTTAACTTATATGTACCTTTAAAAAGTGTTCTCCAGTGGAACTTATTAGAATAAAAACTTTTAAATTTGAAATTGAATTTAAAAATGTTTACAATATAGCACAAATTACAAATTTTATAAATCTATCCATTAAAGTTATTGAGAGCTATAATTATATCTTTATACAGTATTCACACGTTTTGGCAAACTTAATACATAAGGAAATGTTTAGAGACAGTGAATGCATAGATATCTTGGACGTAGTAGAGCCATGCTGGAATAATTACTTAATTACAGCTCTGAGTGCGCGTCCCCAGTGACGGCGCACTGCGCAGGCGGAATTAACGGCACATTAAAACACACAAATGTTCGAGACGTTTGATTTTTGTCCGGAATGCGAGCGGGCGTGCACATTTCAAATTTAATGTAAATTTTATGTCTGTGCTTTGCACACAAAGAAATGGCGTCTGACACTGGCATGGCGCTGGAGTGGCGTGGGCATGGCACGGACATGTCAATAGTATTTCGCGGAATTGACAGGCAGACGTGCAAGAACGGAGAAAAAATACAATTTCCTGCGGCCGGGCGGCCTGTCGTAAGAGGCGACAAAACAACCCACAGCCAGGTGGTACCACTTGTCCGGATGGCTACCACCCCTGGTCTAGAGTATGCCGCTATAACATCCTTGAGTTGTGTTCCGGCATTAGTGGCCAGGTTCCAGAGTTCCTTAAGAGCGGATTCGTAGCACCTTTGGTGTTGCAAATGTCTATAGGCGATGGTAATAGCTTTCCGTCAGGTGGGCCGTCTGCCTGTCTGCTGAACTCATTCAATAAAAAACAAATATGGCGCAAGTGCGAATTTATCGTCGTCACACATTTTTGCATCCCTAACTGACGTCCTTCAGAAGCAAGTGCAAACTGCAATCTGATGACTATCGCGCGCGGGCGTCAGAATGGCGCGCCCGAAGACCGCCAGATCCATCCAATTCAGTGTGTTCAAAATTGCGCTTTATTTCTAATGACCTCGTTATAAAAGTTGAATATAACAGCAAATTGGCCCTGACACGCCAGCGCCAGACGTAATTTCTGTTGTGCTTTGCGCCTAAATCCGCTCCGTAGTCCACCATACGCGGTGCGCCGTACTCAGGACGCACACTTAAGGCCGCCTCGATAGGTGTAGTACCACGCAAACACAGAATTTCAGCGTCTGTGCCCTTATATGTTCTGTGCCTATGAGCTAAACGTGTTTCGTGTCATGAGTGAGGGACCCGGTGACCCAAAAAAAAAATTAAAACACAATCTTAGTGGCTACGTTTTTTAATTGCACAGCTGAAATCATCATGTCATCCTTCACACGAACTTGGTTTATCCCATCAAAGGGAAATTATCAAAGAATCTAATTTTTGGTCTACCTTGTATCAATCTTCCAGTTTAACTCTATTTTTGTCTCATGAGTTTCTTCTCTCCTTATTACATATCCACACCTAATAGGTAGGTACAGAAAGAGAGAGGGATATATAACTCTTTATTGTACACCATTACAGAAAACTTATAGCCTAAAATATTCTAAATCTGCATAATGAGTATGATATCTTCCGGACAACCCCTAGCAGTAATAAAACAAATTCAATGTGTCGAGGGTGATTGATATACATACATATTATACGATAGAGTTACTTCCATTTACACTTTAAAAGTCAAGTTCAGAAGTATTAATTTTCTATTGTGTTTACTATACACAATCTGTTGATATATAATAGAAGAAATTAAAAGTAAGGAATAAAGAAACTAAAAGTAATTTAGAAAATACAATTAAAAACTAAAAATAAACTAAGTTATAAATAGTAAAAGCGATTATAGACTAACAAATCACTCACATAACAAATCACGATGGGAGCGTGCCCAGAAGACTGGCTGCATTGCCGCGCCGTATAGCGATGCTAATTCGTTGGTCGAAATACGATCACTGGGTGATAGGTGCTATCGAAGAGTTTCTTGCAAATTTCTTTGAAGAAACTCTTCAAAGAAACAGTTACTTTAATTATATTTTATTCAATAATAAACATATAACATGTAAAATATATACATATTGTACAAGTAAATGTTATTTATAAAAGTACTTAATAGGCACATATAAATACACTTATTAATATTACATACATAAAGAATATCAAATATATATAAAAATATCAAACATTATTATGTTGCAGGTAGTGTATTTTGGTCATGTTGAATACTGTTAGTGATATAGCTTATCTAACAGTAGCAACGCATTCCACAGTCGAATAGCCTGTACAGTAAAAGAATTGATGAAAAAAAGAGGACTTTGTTTGGGAGTATTAAGTCTAAGTTTAGTGGACGGTACGTAAATCGTGAGAGAAGGAAATGAATTCGAAGCGTTCTTTGAGATAATACGAGAGTGTGGGGATAAACAATACACTGTAAAGGAGTGAAAGAATGTGAGTATTCCGGCGAAAGCGGATTGCCAACCACTTGAGTTATATTTCTTTATTTGTAGGTATATTTCGTAAAGCATTATTAAAATATTATTTGAACCAGCGTTTTGCAGGTAACATTTAAAACAATAGATACTAGTCATCACTCATTATTGTATATCATACGATTTTAAACACAATACGATTCATCAAACCACGCGTATTTCACGTAATGCAAAAGCTATTTGTTGAAATGAAAACGAAAAAATGGCACCTATGTTAAATGCTATCAAGTATACGTCGTCAGCCAATTACAGTCCACTGCTGGACGTAGGCCTTCCCAAGTCAGCGCCACTCATCTCGGTCCTTTGCCTTTCTCATCCAGCGCCTACCGGCTACCGTGCGAAGGTCGTCAGTCCATCGAGCTGGAGAGCGTCCGACACTACGTTTACCGAGACGCCATCTCCACTCCAGGACTCGTCAGCTCCTTCGGCCATCGGTCCTGCGGCAGACGTGACCGGCCCACTGCCACTTCAACTTGCTATTTTTGCGAGCTATGTCGCTTCCAGATATCCTCATTTCTGATTCTATCCATAAGAGAAACACCCAATATAACTCAGCATTAACTATACAGAATGAATATTTTAAGTGGGCCTCTGTGCCCAAATCCAAAACTATGACATGTAGTAAAACATTCTCATTTGATACTTATTCTTTTACAAGAAGTGACCCTAATATGCTTAATAATCGACCTTTTCCTTTAATTAGACGTTTAATGAGCAATGTGTAATAAGTTGGTGTAATAACACAGCATATGTGTTATTTATTTTCAAAATCAGCCGATTTGATTTCTGACCAGTTATATGATTTTACAAAAATCCAATGATGCAGCTTTAATTTTCATCAAAATCATCCCGAGACTCTTATGAGTGTTGGTGGCTATTTTGTATAGTGAAAATTTGTATTTTTATAGATAGATGCTTATACGGGGCTAAGGGGTTATGAGACATTTATCTAGCAACCTAAACGTCAACCTCTGCTGCCCACGGTACTCCCTGCCGCCAACTAACGAGGCTCTGGCGACCGATCGATGCCGGTATAACAATCAAGATAAAAGCTAGCTTACATAGAACCCCTGATCAGAGGCGGCCAGCAGCGTCTCCGATGCGAGTAAGCCGGAACAGCGGTCACCAACTCGCATGCCGAGCGAGGCGACTATAGCATTTTCCCCAACTATGAAAAGCACTCACGAACCACGGCCCTTAATTCCTGGCGGCCCCGCTATTCCCGGCTACGTCAGCGATCGCGGTAACGGCAGGGAGGAAGGTGTTAGGAATCTTCGGGTTACGGGAGGCTGCCAACGTAGTGCCTCTTGGGGTACAGAGGTTCTCACTCACCTGCACATGCCGTCGAGACGGGGGCGCGGCGTGTTCCGCGCGCGCTCACCTCTCCTTCCGTGGGGAGAGTTACAGACCGCCACACGCCTAGAGAGTTTGAAGACGTAAACAACGCCTTATCCCAAATATCTAAGTGGTTTACTGTAAATAACTTATTACTCAATCCGAGCAAAACTAAATGTGTTAAGTTTGTTATGCCCAATGTAAAAGAATACGATATTAATATCTCTCTTAACGACACTAGACTTAATCTAGTAGATTCAACTGTATTCTTAGGCATTAACCTTGATCAGAAGCTCCACTGGGGCGCTCATGTATCTAGTCTCTCAGGAAAACTTAGTTCTGCTGCATATGCGGTCAGAAGAGTTAGGCAGTTCACTGACGAAGAGACTGCTAAACTAGTTTATTTTAGTTATTTTCATAGTGTCATGTCCTATGGTATCTTACTTTGGGGCAACGCTGTTGACTTAGAGACCATATTTGTTTTACAAAAAAGAGCCGTAAGATCAATTTACAACCTCGGCCCTCGGGAGTCTCTTAGAGAATGCTTCAAGGAAATCAATATTATGACGGTCGCCTGCCAATATATCTTTAATAATATAATTTATATTCGTAATAATTTGAGTGCCTACAAGCAGTATAAGGATATTCACAATTTCAACACCAGGCATTGTAATAGACTGATATTGCCATCTTTTAGATTACAAAAAGTACTGTCCTCTTTCTTGGGGTTGGTATACGCTTCTTCAATAAGATTCCGAGTGAAATGTTAGATCTGCCTTTCACTAAATTCAAAACCAAATTAAAAAGTATCTTGCTAAAAAGGGATACTACACTATTGAAGAATACTTAAATGACAAAAATTCATTTACATAGCAGCTCACTCTAACATCTTATACTATATTTTGTTTAATGTTATCTTACCAAGCTTGTAAGGGATTTATGGAGATATATTGCAGCATAACATTTTAGTACGTCATATCATTATTATAACTTTCATAATATTTTTGTTTCCTCTTATTGTGTCTTGGTCTTATTGAGTATGCACTGTTTGCTACAACTCCATTAATTCTTCAAAAGTAATTCTGTAACATACTTCTGTATAAAACTTATTAAAAAAAAAAAAACAACTTGAGATATAAATAGAATAAGAAACTTAAAGAAAAACATTATTTAGCTAGACGTGTTGCTGGGGAGTTTCTTGCCGCTTCTTCTCCTTAACAGCAATAACACGTTGTGAAGCGGTATACATAGAATAGGAAGAAAAATTAAATTTTAACTTATATATTTATATGACCTTCAAAAAGTGTTCTCCAGTGGAACTTATTTTGAATAAAAAACTTTGAATTTTGAATTTGAATTTGATGCCGGGGGTAAAAGTAGTCCCCCGGCAGTGGAAGAAGCCTCGTGAGGCCCATGCCTGCCAGGGCTGCGGAGAGGCTAGGTCATATACCCGTAGCCCTGGCATAAGGCGAAGGACGGAACACCCAGGGGCTTTAGTGACCCCCTAATTGAGGAGTGGTAATAGCATGGCACCAGTTCTGACTGGGCATGCTAGTGCCACCCCCGATCTGGCGAATCCCACACTAGGTCGCGAACTATCCCCCCAAGGTTCTGCCCTTGTCGCGGCTTAGTCCTCAAACGGATTTCCCCTGGTTAAAAAAAAAAGGCTGCCAACGTAACCAACTGACACTGGCAACGTGTAATAGACGCTCGATTAGGCTGCATAATCACCTGGCGGCAATGTATGAGTGAATGAATGAAAACTCTTTATTGTTCACCATAACTTAAACCTAGACAATTTAATATGAATACATTTCCATCAGAACAATGGGCAGCCTTATCGCTTATAGCGATCTCTTCCAGGCGGTGTCCAAGGAGAAATTAAAAGAAAAAATAAAATAATATTTGGTAGTTTAACTAAACTAATTCAATCGTAATTAAATAGAATTAAAGAAAAAATAATAAACTACTATAGATATATATAATTAAATAGATTATAATAATATAAACCTACCAACATGCGAGCAATAATATAATTCTATTTACTGCAACAAATTTTATTTAATGGACAAATAATGGTCAGTGATCAAGTGTTTGAATGTAGAAATGGATGTACCTTATCTGATTTTCAAGGAGAGGGAGTTCCACAGGCGAACAGCCTGTACGGCAAAAGAATTTCCTAGGAAGGACGAAGTGTGTTTAGGTATTGTAAGCGGAATATTTTCATTTGAGCGCAAATTACAGGAATGATATTGACAGAGGAAACTAAAAAGTTCCTTTAAATATGAGGGAGTACAGGGATTGAAAGGATATTGTGCAGAAGTGAGCGTAAGTGAACATTCCGGCGAAGACGAATAGACAGCCATTTATTATGGTTACCATATATAGCTTATTAACGAAATTCGGAGATGTGGTCATATTTACGAAACCCAAATATGAATGTAATAGTAGAAGCAGAGTTAAGTCGTATTACAGCAGTGGACAGAGATTGTCTAAAGAAAAGAAGATACGTATACATATTTACATATGAATGTAAGTTTGTTTGTTTTTCTATACGACTTTGCAGAAAACGTTTTGAAAATGTTCTTAGGTTGAGTAAAAAAACCCAGTCAACCAAGTCAAAAGGGTTCTGGGTTACAACTTTTTGACTCAAATATTGCATTGCATTAATGAGCTCAGCATTACACAAAGGGCTTGCACTAAAGGAAGCCATTCTAATGTAAACAAAATCCAATATAGGGAGTCAAAGATTAAATATTCTGCACAGAGATGTAACTTCTAAATTCAAATTCAAAAGTTTTTATTCAAAACAAGTTCCACTGGAGAACACTTTTTGAAGGTCATACATATAGGTTGAAATTTAATTTTACTTCCCAGTCTATGTACACCGTTTCGCAACGTGTTATTGCTGTTAAGGAGAAGAAGCGACAAGAAACTCCCCAGCAACACGTTTAGATAAAAATTGTTTTTCTTTATATTTCTTATTCTATCTCAAGTTCTTTTTTCTTTTAAGTTGTATACAGAAGTATGTTACAGAATGACTTTTAAAGAATTAATGGGGTTCTAGCAAACAGTACATATTTAATGAGACAGAGACACAATAAAGGCAAAGAAAAATATTATTATAGTTACAATAAAGACATGACGTACTATTTTTTTTTATTTTTTGTTGCTACATATCTCTAATATCGCTGCTCTACACCTGGGATAATGTTAATGTTAGCGTAATTCCCCTATCAACGTTTATAGGTGACGGTAACCACTTCCCAAGAGCTGAGCCCTCTGCCTGTTACCTTCGCAAAAAAATTAATGCGTTATTTGAGATGCCACATTGTTAATGACGTTAAAACATAGAGAGAACTCATGTACAGTCGTGGTATGAAAATGTTCGCCAGTTTTAAAATTGATTCATTTAACGTTCCGCGAGCGCATGTTACCTTTTCAGACTAAGTCACAGAACAAACTGTTCCACAGAAAATTATGTTCTACTATTTGACAATAAAGTTTATAATGACTTTGTTCAAAGTTCTTTGATTTTCTATCTTGTTTAAGAAGATTGTTTAGACATGTAATATGTCCTCTTTGTTTCTTATTATTAATCTCAGTGTCTGTTCTTGTAACAATGCAATTTCGTTGTTTCACACACACATATATATATATATATATATATATATATATATATATATATATATATATATATATATATATATATATATGTATTTATATTATAATAACATTTATTAAAATGTTGGCAGTATTGTTTCTTGTACTTGTGCAAGCAAAGTCGACTTTAAGGTGATGAACATTTTCATTCCACTACTGTACATACACTAATGTAGTTAATCATTAACGACGTTATTTTTTAAAGCTAAAAGTAAGTCGCATTTGATGACAATCGCTAACATTGACACTAGTGTAAGTGGAGCAGTGGCATCAGTAGCAGATTGTAACACATTTATTTGAATAACTAAGATATGCACGCAACTTCGTCCACGCTTGCCTTGAAATCACTGGGGGATTGTCGTGACACAAAGTACCGCAGAAATATAATAAAATATAATAAATAAAGAAATATAATAAAATAATATAAGCTATCGTTTTAGTGAAAACTGCGTCGGAATAAGCTAATTTTTATGCACACGAAAAACTTCAAACCACCCGGGAAAAACACACATTTTATTACATAAAATTTCCTATTGATCAGTGAAAAAATCACATTGGAATTGTGTTGTTTAAAATGGCCAGATTAAAAACAAAAATTTTGTTTTTAATCTGGCCATTTTAAATAATTCCCATAGGATTTCCAGGATCGGCGAAAACAGCATCGAAATCGGCCAAGTAGTTTTAACGTGAAACCCGAAGACATAGACAAGACATCTAAAAAAAAACTGCATCGTGTTCCCCATCGTTTATATGGTGTATTTCAGTTGTATTTTTTAATGGCTTCAATGTACAGACACGGCATTTTTAGAATTTTATATTATTATAAATTTATCGTAAACAAGGCCTTACTATTACATAACCAAGTTTCCGTTACAAATATGACTTGCAAAGTTCGTGGATCTTACCAATATCAAGTAGTTAAAAAAAATGTTGCTAGAATACCGCAGAAGGGCTGACGGACCCATCTGATGGAAAGTGGATTGGAACCTGGCAACTAATGCCGGAACACAACTCAAGTTTGTTATAGCAGCATATTCTCGGGTTGTAGCTACCTACCACTCGGATTACGATGGGCCGCCCGGCTGCAAAATTTTTTTTCCGGTCCTGAACGACTGGATAATTTTTTTTTATTTTATCCAGGCTTTATTATTATAAAAATTTTTTTTGGAAATACTCAAAAAAATTACATATGCGAATCCAACTCATTTATGGTAGGTACAATATCAGTGTACAAATCTGCCTCTCTGTGTGGCATATTTATTCAGTTACCTACTTGTTGGTCCGTGCGTCATCCTTACGAGGGCATGTTCAATATTTGATTTGAGTTTTATTATTTACTTATTTTACGAAACGTTATTACATATATTCGTATCTACATAATTTAACTTCCTGAAGTCTTATTCTTATTAAAAAAATTAATCTAGTGTTAGTGCGGGATTTATATAACAAAACGCGAAGAACATACAAAGAATGCCAATGTAAATTACAATTAATTATAAGTTATGATTCTCGCAAATATAGAGCGCCATATATATCCGTCCAAAGTCGAAGTAAGAATGATCTTTCGTCACTACTCCCGCTCGCTTTTATATCCGATTAGTAAACAAAACTACCGGTAAATATTACAGCACTAATAGGTGGCACTACTTCGAACAAATGTTATTAGCAATAGTAACACAATGGAATTTCTATAAGGTTATAGAAGTTCCATTGTGTTACTATAGCCAACCATAGCCATAGCGTCTAGATACGAGTCTAAAATCCACTAAAAATATTAATTAAATACGGATATAACGATACTAAGTATCACACGAGCAGTAACTTTTAATGTTTACCAAGGATGTCTAGTGGAAATTAAAGCAAAAATCTTTGTCACAATTTAACGATATTTATTAAATAACTGACGACATGACAGGTTTGTATCGGTTCGTTTAGCTTCCTTTAGTCAAATAATTATTCTATTAATTATCTGAAGATGTTAATGCTCTTGCTTATAAAATTATAGCCAGTATTATGAAAATAAACATTATACGTTATGTTGACAAAATGCGTGTGTGGTAAATAAAGCAACTTGATACTTGCACGATGTTTTACCTAATACTTAAAATTACTAGTATCAAAATTAATCATGACTTAATATTTGAGTTGTTATAGTTTAGAGCATCGTTTATCAATCTGGGGGTCGTAAACCTTGTGGGCGTCGCAGTCATTTAAAAAATAAGACGTATATAAGTCAAATTATTAATTAAAATATTATTACAATTTTTCTAGTGCAGTCTTTTTACTTAGTTATTAGGTTTTTTCATGGGTCGCGACATAAAAATCGTTGAGGAACAATGGCTTACAGACTATTATGTTCATATTTTTTTGGCCAGCCTCTGCGTAGACATGTCAGCATGTCGTCGCGCGCGAATATAAAGAGGCCGTCGTCCACCGGCCGACATTCGTCGCGGCGATCCGTTTCACTCACTTACCGTCTCCACTCCCCCCTATCGATTTTATTCGCCCCACTTACCCGGCACCCACTTGCCTCCCTTTTCAAATGTCGGCTGACGACTCCTAGACAACGGCGAAGGAATGACGAAATTTCAAAAATTCGAACATGTCTCTATAAAACGATGCAAGCGATAACTTCATGTTTGTGATAACCTGGTACATTAAAGTACCTATTACTCGTATGTCCCTGCTTCATCTAGGATAACTTAAGTGTTAGTGACTGTGTCACGCATATATAGCTAAGTGTTTAATGCGTTATTTGTGATGCGACATCGTTATTAATTGTTAATGACGTTAAACATTGACAGATAACGTATGTATATAATATACTATTGTGGCTAATCGTTAACCACAGTCACTAATACTATCCCAGATAGAACAGGGGCATTAAAATAATAAAACTCAAATAAAATATAATAGAATAGAATAGTAATGAAATACAAATTGTGTTAAAAATGCGCATAAATGATAGGATATTATAAAAGACAGAATTAAAAATAGTATTATTAAGGTTAAAACAATTCCAAGAAAGCTCTACCAAACTCGTTATCTAGTATATGACTTATAAAGCTACTAAATTTACAAATAGGTAATTTCTTATCATAATATGAATAACCGAAATTAGTTTGCACAATAAAATTACTTTATATTACAATATCATA
The DNA here is from genome assembly GCA_039645545.1 of Dendrolimus houi. Lineage (NCBI taxonomy): Eukaryota > Metazoa > Arthropoda > Insecta > Lepidoptera > Lasiocampidae > Dendrolimus > Dendrolimus houi. The sequence goes on from CM077139.1 coordinate 11,719,900, forward strand.
AACTAATACAACAACGAAAACTAAACCTTAACTAAGGGCCATTTTTTTATCGTCAGATAAAAGTTATCAGTCGAATAAATTATAACCTGAGTGAATTTTAAAATAGGAACGCATTCAACTGTTTTACGAATGCAACTGACATTTTAAATTTTCCATGCTATACTTTATTCTATGAATAACTTTTAATTGGTGATTAAAAAACCGGCATAAATCTAATTAATTAATGACGGCCTCTGTGATTGAGCGGGTTAGATTCCTGGCATGGTAATTTTCGGAAACGAACTTTCAGTTATTTATTATGACCTGGGTGTCTGGGATCGGCCCCAGAGTGGTCCATGGTATATTACCCATTACATAAGCGTAACTTGCTTAGCTTGGGGATATACAATGTGTGTATTTGTCTGCCGCTTATCAAGTATGTCTCTGCAGAGCATGGGCTATAAAAATGGCCCGGATTTTTGGAGGGCTAGCATGGGGCCATGAGGGGGAAGGCCAACACGTAGAGGCTCCTTGACAAATTTGATGTAAATGTTTACACCATATAATAATGCACCCAAAAACAAGCCCTGGCCAGTGTAGGACTATTGTGGGAAATGAAAACAAAAAGTACCGGGCTATTGGAGTGAACTGCTAGTGGTACTAAAGGTCTGGGAATATGGGGACTATGGCGTCTGCCCGTCGCAATGTTCGGGGAACACAGAAAAATGGGCAGACGGTGACTCGCTAATGTTAATTATTATATATTCTTCCTATAATTCCTTAAGACTTTAGAATACTGAGCTTAGGTCACCGTCTCCTATGGGTAGGGTCCCCAGAAAGCTGGTTACGTTAGTTATCTCACTGGTTCACCATAGATACTCTTATTCGAGCTAGACACCAGTATTACTTACTCATTGTCATACATCATTGTTAGTCTTAAAAACAGTATCATATTTCGAATTTAAAAGATGAAAAAGTTCATTACAGGACTTCAACGGTCTGTAGCACCCACTTACCCCCCTTTTCAACTCCCACTTTTAAAATGTCAAAAGTCACGAAGACAGTGGGCGGTATTCATGAAATATCTTGAAAACTATTTAAGATCTGTTCTAGAATGATACTTTTTTGTGTTTACATTCAAAGCTATTAGTCTGGATTCAGGTTTACGAGAGGTAGATAGATACTTGTTAAACTGGTTAGTTTGCTTTGGCTGATAAAAGTTTTAAAATTAAGTAGTAGTAGCCGATCAGTAGTCGAAATTGGACCATAATTTATAAAATTTTTGACTGACTTCTAAAAGGAGGAGGTTTAAAATTCGACTGTATATTTTTTGTATTGTTACGAGATACTCGAATTAAAAATGCCGTTGGAAATACTATAGAATTTATTAGAACTATACAAACACGTATAACATAGGTACAAATATAACTGGACGCGACCAGTACAAACTGCACGATTCAATAACACGCGCTAAGTCCGACACTATATAGCTCATCGAATGTACACGTCTTGCTCGTATCGTAATCGTCGCTTGACTGTTTCACCCCTCCCTTCAGGCATCCCTTTTATTTTGTACAAATACAATATGCCTCGACGCAAAACAATAACAACAAGAATTAGTTCGACACACCTGCCTAATGACGGCCATGAAACCAGGAAAGAAAGAAAAGAAAATAAAAACTTTATTCGAAGAAATAGCGACGTAATTACATTCGTTATACATTTACAACAATACAAGTACAATAACAACAGAATGTTTTTCTTAATTCGTGATCCGTGCAGGAACGGAGAAAGAATACAATTTCCTGCGGTCGGGTGGCCTGTCGTAAGAGGCGATTAAACAACCGACAGCCAGGTGGTAGGGTATTTACTCGAATGGGTAACGACCCCTGGTCTAGAATATGCCGCCATAACAATCTTGTGTTGTGTTCTGGCATCAGCGACCAGGTTCCAGTCTCCTTTAAGAGAGCAACAGCGCATTTGTTGCACCTTTGGTGTTGCAAATGAACATAGGCGACTGTAACCACTTTCCATCAAGTGGGCCGTCTGCCTGTCTGCTGAACTACTGCAATAAATTAAAATAAAAAAATACTAATTCTAAACACAAAGTAAACAAAAGAAGTGCAAATGCGGGCAGGTATTAAACCGGGCTTTATGGCCGGCAGGTGTGCATTCACATTTGTCGGCGTGCTTCGTGGAATTTTGGCTAAGTTGTAACAGTATGTTTGTTACCCGATTTCTTCATCAATTGTGGACGGATTTTCAAATGTTTTTCTTTATTCCAAAAAGTGTATACTCCTGATGGTCCCATTGTCACCAAGTCAGGATCCTAAGGAAATCGAGAGCATCTCTTCTTGAAGAGAGCTGAGCGCCGCGTACACTTTAAGAAGGGGAAACTTGTATACGCGTGTCAGTAGTACAATTTCTACAGGCGCTTAAATATTATTTCTAAAGCTATTCAAGTAACTAAAAAGTAGGTTTTTTTTAACAAAAACAAAACCGACTTCAAACTAAAGCAGAAAATAAATCTTTTCTACGACATCTTGAGCTTAGTGTCAAGTAAATCATAAAAAAACAAAATTGCAAAATGCAACGACTCCAAGATGTTGTTGGAAATATTAATTATTAGGTTGGGGAAAAGTTTCTTCGCACTTTAAATTAATTAATTTTAATAAAAATTCAAAAGGTTTTTTTATAAAGTTTATTTACATTTGACTAAATTATGTAGGTACCATTTTGTTGGATAACTTTTTGCCATCTTGTAGGTAGGGATGTGATCCCATTGCTATAAAAATTTTGGGGCTTCTGATCAAAACACTGCGGCAAGTGGTTTTGGCAGTCCTCTCGTGATGTTAACCTGACACTGCCTAAGGAATTCTGCAGAGACCGAAACAGGTGAACATCTGAAGGTGCAAGGTCAGGACTATACGGCGGATGCATTAACACCTCCTAGCCAAACTCGTAATTTTTGCTGAGTGGCTAAAGATGTGTGAGGTCTAGCGTTATCATTGTGAAAAACCACACCCCTTCTGTTGATTAATTCCGGCCGCTTTCTCTCAACTTTTTACTTTAATCTCATCAGTTGTTCGCAGTACTGTTCAGAATCGATGGTTCTGCCTGGCGGCAACAGCTCATAATGAATAATGCCCTTCCAATCCCACCATACACACAGCATCACCTTGTTGCGAGTTAACCCGGGTTTCGCCACAGTCTGTGAAGTCTGACCGGCCTTTGACCACGATCTTTTTCAAACGTTCTTGTCGTATGTGATCCACTTTTCATCACTAGTTATCAGCTTCTTCAAAAATGGTTCGGTTTCATTACGTCGTAATAAAGAATCACAAATGAGTACACGGTTCATTAGGTTTCTTTCAGTGAGCTCATGAGGCACACAAATATCGAGCTTTTTTGTGTACCCAGCTTTTTTCAAATGCGCCAAAACCGTTTAGTGGTCAATTCCCAGTTCTCCAGCTACATCGTAACTACTAAAATGCCGATCTTGCTCCACTTTTTCAAAAATGGCATCAATTTTGACCGTAACAGGGCGACCAGAGCGACGCGCATCTTTGATATCAAAATTTCCGGATTGAAAACGCTTAAACCAAATTTGCGCTACTCTCACAGATACTGCATTAGGTCCATAAACATCACAATTTTTTTTCCCGGCTTGTGTTGCATTTTTACCTTTTTTGTAGTAAAATTTTAAAATGTATCCAATTTCTTCATTAGATTCACTCATTTTAACAAGAAGAAAAACAAATGAAAATCACACATTTTCCTAATTTGAATTTGGAATTGTCTTCTTTAAAATTAAAACTTTTTAATGATACCAAAACCAGCCAGATACAAACGGTATAGCCAAAGACATCTTATTACAAGTTCATATATACTATATACGAAAAGACTTTTTCCCCAACCTATTATTTGCGTTTTAATTCGAAGTTGGTTTTGTTTTTGTTAAAAAAAAGTTTGAATGTTACTGAGGTTCTTTTTTCAAAAGCTAGTCCTAGACCTTCTTCATAAATTTCATTAGCGAAGCGAAAAGTCAAATCGCCTAACATACTTTTTATAAACTTACAAATTAAATTACGTATTTGTAGGGTTGTTTCTTGATGATATGGTAATGTGCTTCAATGATTAGTAGACTGTTGTAGTATGATTATATGAGCTTTATTAGAAGATTACAAGTATGTGATTAATGTATGCGTCGCCGGACGGTGTGTGGCGGACTGCCTGATTTCGTATTACATTAAATAAAACTTGGTTTCGATTTCTTTATGTACATTTTGTGATTTCACAGCTTTTTATCTAATTAAGGTTTTTAAAGAGATATTTATGTATTGATTTTTAGACTTATGTAAGACGAGGACATGTTGTGTGATTTATCTTCTTTCTATATGTAAAATTCTCGTATCACGTGTTTGTAACCAAACTCCTCCGAAACGGCTTGACCGATTTTTATGAAATTATTTGTGTATATTCGGTAGGTCTGAAAATTGGTCGTAAACTATTTTTTTATATCCCTAAGTAATAAGCGAGGCTCACTCCAATTTTTTTATTAATCATTTCTTTTTTATGATTTGGTATTAAAAATTCATATAACCTTAATTTTCACCCTTCTATCCCCAAACCCCATTTTTAATAGCGATATGAGTACTGTAATAATCTTCAAATCTCAGTGGTAGATAACCGATCAATTATGAATCGATCGATTATCCCCACCAGGCGTCTGCCGGTGTCACTTCTCACCCATCAAACAGCATAGAGTAGGATATATAACTTTTAAGAGATATAATTTTAAATAGATTAATTAAGTTAATAAAGTACAATGAATTAAAAAAACTGAAGGGTTGGTGTTTTGTAATTTTTATAGGCCGTCATCATCCACAGCGCTCTATTCTTATTTCAGTCATAGACCACACTTACAATATGTTAGTTATTTTTTATTTACCTATCAAAATATTCACTAGGAATCATTTATATGGAAGAACAACGTCTGTCTGGACAGCTAGTAATAATATAAAGTAATGAGGTTTTATGAAATGAAGAAGTTGCGTTAATCGCAAACAACGACAGTGGCATGTTTTAATATTTTCAACAAGACGAATGCGATAGAGGGGTTATAAGCGTAATAAGATAGAGGGGATGAAAAGGAAATGGCAAACTTCCATTCTTGAATACGCGCAATATGTTTAAAAATCAACTAACTACCTGGCAGTCTACAAACTATGAAGAGGTGATCAAAACAGTGGCTTTATATCAATCACTTCTACCGAAGAAGTGACAAAGAGCTTCTTTTGTTCATTTCTTTACGAAACTATAGAAACCTTACATCGACAATACTCACAAGTTTCCAGCAGTAATAGTTAGAATATATTTTTACTGATAGTATGCCGATTGATTGATATATACACATGCCGCAATGCTTGAAGACGAAAGTTTTCGAGCAGTGCGTCCTCCCCGTCCTGACCTACGGGGCCGAGTCATGAGCACTGACGGCAGGATTGGTCCACAAGTACCGAGTCACCCAACGGGCTATGGAGCGAGATATGTTGGGTGTTTCTCTTATAGATAGAATTAGAAATTAGGATATCCGTAAGATATAGCTTGCTAAATTACCAAGTTGAAGTGGCAGTGGGCCGCTCACGTCTACCACAGGACCGAGCAGACGAGTCCTGGAATGGAGACCTCGCACCAGGTCGCCGTTAGGCGCTGGACGAGGAAGTCAAGGACAGGGATGAGTGGCGCCAACTTAGGGAGTCTTACGTCCAGCAGTGGACTGCAATTGGCTGACGACGATACTATATTTAAAGCAACTCAACGTTTTCAGCATTTTCTATTTCTTATTTCAAAATATTTCCTTCCCTATTCCTGAATCTATTCATTTATTTAACTAAAAAAAGTCAGTATACCTCTGTAAGTAAAAGCACTAGAATATACAAGTAGGTATATAGTAATATTAGGGGAATCTCAACTCATATGGTAGAAACTATCTGAAATTCCACTAATTGTGGTTTAACAGATCTGAGACAATCTAACTTTGGCTCTACTTCGGGATCTGAGGCAAGATGGCGTGGCGTACACAAACTTTACGAAGTTATACGTATGTTAATATTATTAGATTCAATGCAGTAATGAATAATAACATTATTACTTAATTTACAATATTTTAATACCAGAAAGACAATCTGATGTACTATACCTACGTTTACAGGGCCAAATCATTTATAGCTGGTTTCTATATCCTGTTATTCATTCACTTGCCCTACCATCGGTTGAATTTTGACAATACGTGAATAGAGCTTATATCACATTTTAACCGATAGTAAGGCGACTATCGGTTACTAACAAAAAATTACGAAAACACTTCAAATTTTTATTTTACTGCAGGTCACATGTATGGCGACCACCCCCAATATATATTAATTACTTCACGATTTCACTACATAGCTGTGCAGCGTGAGACGGACTACATCTCTTTGTAAAATATAATTGATGTCGACCCATTAGTTTGTTCGTAAAATGACTGACACATACGGACAGTCTGATATGAGGATTCCATAAGGGTTTTGTTTTTGCAATAGGCTACAAAACCCTAAAGCTGGATATTTTCATTAAAGCAAACATTAAAATGACTGCAAATAATTTACTCAATTGACTTAATTGATATCTAACGGGAGGGGGGGGAGTGTAAAAAATGGACCAATAAACTGGCAACATCCAAAATTGTTTGATATATGGTAGAGCCATATTTGAATCTTGATTAGTTTGTAGGAGCAAGAGGTAGACGTTAAGTGATTCTTCAGATGGCAGAGAGAGTAGTATTCACTGTCGACTCGAGTGCTGATGTAAACTGAAGCGAACTAAATTATTTTGGAAACGGTAACCTTAAGTACAAATATTAACAAGTTGTACTGCTAGTACAATAGATAGCACGTTGTGTGAGCGGGACGGATGATGCGCGGGCGAGATAGAGCAACTATTAATATGTGCGCTCCCGCGTTGCGCTATTCAGTAGTTCGTCGTCCTTTGCGAGATCTAGACGTATGCAGCTCCCATAAGTTGTTAGGGCCGACTCGATCGGCATGATACCACTCTCCCACAGAATATTGGCGTCAAATGATTAGCCTTGAGCTAATCATGTTTTGTAATTTGAGTGAGAGTTCCGATGGCCAACTTTATCCTCCTCCCCTATCCCATCTCACTTATTATGCTATCCTTTCTAGTCCTATCTCATCCTCTTGATACAATCCTAAAAGCTGACAAGGCATTGGCACTACCCCTGGTATTGCAAAAGTTCAAAATCGACAATAACCAGTTTGATGAGCCGTCAGCCTATTTGCCAGCTTCTGGCAATAAAAGAATTCAGGAAAACTCGGAGATCCAAGCTTTCCTGAACTTAATCGTAGATTGTTACACGAGAGTTGAAAGTGACCTATTAAAGTATGAGATAGTTTGGCGCATGAGCGTAGCGATGGCGCTAATAGTTCGAGTGCCTAAATAGATCTTTCACCTGAGGTTAACACTCTGCTTTTCATTTTGAATATGAAGAAAGTAAATAAAAACTCCGTTAAATCCACATTGAAATCTGATGAACTCATTTAATACATCACATAAGAAACATCGAGTAGTTTTTTTTAATAAAAACATTGTGAGTGCAGTTCACACGCAGTAGAAGTGAAACTTAAGAGAATATACTCACAGATAATACTTCTCTAACTTTTATCAATATAAATATAATTCCTTTAGCCTACATCCGTCAACATATTATAGTACAAAATAAACTTCTTAAGTATCTATCACTTTCAATTTTTCACTGTTTTACTCTAAAAAATATTATTATCAGGTATATTTCGGTCCAAATTGGACCTATGTTTAATCATCGGTTATTGACTGTCTAATCTGTGCTGCACGATGTAAACTGGTATCTCATTCTCTCACAGGGTCAGTCCTATAGATTTATGTGTTTATTTATCTCTTTTTCGTTTCATCGAGTTTCAAATCACAACGATTCTAAAAAAGTTTTACTTCAATAGTAAAATCCTAAGAAACTATAATAAGATTGTCAACAAACATTTCGTCAATACACTACCTCCTTTTAACTTTCGCAACGTCTCAGTCGGTTGGAATCGAACAAAATCAATACAATAGAAGTGTTTTTAACGTGCACGGCTGTACTTCCGTCTATGTATCTATATGTGCGAGTCCAGGAGCAACAGTTAGTGTACACTCGCACGATAATTTGGTTCAATGACGGAATTAGAATTTGATTTGTAATACTTATATGCACAAATGACGTTCCTTCTTCTTTTATTTATTTAATACATAATTATGACGCATTCAAGGGCTTACTCTCGTCATTCGTTTTCGTCGAATCCGCCTAAGATTCTATGAAAACGATCGTAGGAAGGTTTTTTAGAATAATGGCCTTAGTGACGAACGACCATACACAAGGCGATTAAGGCTTTTTTTTGGTAACGCAGGGGAGAATGTCCTTTCTTGCGACACACACTCGGGACATGGGGGAAGGCCAAATGCAGTGTCTAGTACCGCTTGCATCGAATGCGTGTGGGACTCTCGTACTGACGGTCCCGGCTTCTCTTCCAATGAAGGAAAAGGACCGAACTACCCGTTAAACCTACCTGCGTCCCGAAGAGAGAAAAGACTTAGTCAGAACGACACAGGATGTACGACAGAGTCAGTGCACTGTGATATTCCAGTATCACAGGCAATTAAGGCTTGTAGCAACGCCAACGTCCTTGAACATTTTTCGGGCGATAACGTGGATCTCATAGAACGTGAACTTTTTCAGACGGATTATTACTTTATTGTGAATAAAATGAAGTAGTATTTAATAATAATAAAGTTAATAATAATAAATAAATACCGCAGGGGGGCTTTGTGGCGAAGCCTTAGGTGAGTAGCGACACCTCGTACCTGACTCAGGGGGCCAAGACAAGGCCCCCACCTCCGTGCTTGCCTTAGCCTTTTGGGGTCATGCGGGGAGTGGCGAGTCACCGTCTGCCCATTTTTCCATGTTCCCCGAACATTGTGACGGGCAGACGCCATAGTTCACATATTCCCAGATCCCTAGTACCACTAGCAGTTCACCGCAATAGCCTGGTACTTTTTGTCCTCATTTCCCACAATAGTCCTACACTGGCCGGGGCTTGTCCTTGGGTGCATTACTATATGGTGTAGACAGGGATAATCGCCGATCAGTGTCACGCCACATTTACATTGAATTTGTCAAAGGGCCTCAACGTGTTGGCCTTTCCATGGCCCCACGCAAGCCTTCCAAAAGTCCGGGCCATTTCTATGGCCCGTGGTCTTCAAAGAAATAATAAATAAATAAAATTAAACCCACGAACAATTGTTTCGTTTGCACCCCACTTTTCGACCTTTTGCGTCAATAGGAGTCTTGAATAAGAATTTCGAATGCTATATTTGCAGTACCTATTCAGAAATTTCGTTAAATTTTAATTATTAAATTAACAACAAAATCTATACAGATAAATATAAAATTGAACTGTCTGTTTGTAATGTCACTATAACAGCTTTTGACTAAATGCATATGAAGGTATATACAGTACTTATATCAAAAAATCAACTTTTGCTTTTTACTTTTTTTTAGGGTTCAGTAGCTAGCAGTAGTACAGCTAGCTAGTCATAAATATAAGTTTAGCGAATGTAAGTAATAATTATAAATTATAGATTAATTTGCTTTCAATGAACGAGAAATTTATGCTTATGTGATAAAAGAAGAAAAAAATGTATATGTAAGTATAATTATTATTTTTAGTTAATTTTTAATAATATGTTCAAGAGCGGCAGCATATTGGTAGCATATTTTGTATTACAAATGTCCATAGGCGTTGGCAACCATTCTCCATCAGGTGGGCCGTCTGCCTGTTTGCTGAACTCATGCAATAAAAAAATACCTATATTTATTGTTACAACTGAGTTATGGGCCAGCAATACTGTATCTTCACCTGAAGATGTCTGCTGTGTGATGCTTAAGAAGAGGTACATATATATATATACCATATTTGTACCGTTTGGGCTAGAAACTTTGGATCCGTGAACCAGAGAGCTGGTTCATATAGACACATACACACGAAGTGCGCGCGGGCGCGCGCTCAGGCACATCTACGCGCTTACCCACTACACATAAAAACACTGTTACCGATTTATGTTTGTTGTGTGTTTAAAACTATATACTACTGTGAGAGGGCACTGATTCCCGAAACACAGGCTTACGCCTAGCTCGAGAGTCAGGGACTTCCATAAATTATTGTATTAGATTTTTTGGCAATAAAGATTTATTATTATTATTATTTCACATATATATTTATTTATATTCTTTTTTATGTTTTTTTAATACATATATATAAAAAATAAACACATTAAAAAAATATAAAAAGATGACGTCCGTCGGCAGCGGGGCCTAGGGTCCAAGCTACCGGTGGTTAAGGCTCCAGAGACAGGAACTTCCTCACAATGCGTGCCGTGCTCAGGAGAACCGCCTTCTGCATCTGGCCCTTCACCCATTTACCGAGCGAGAGCCTCTCTAGGTGTCGGTCGAGGCTCTTTGCTACTAAACCGTTAACGGACACCACTATCGGTACGATGATCGTTAACTCCATATGCCACATGTCCGTAATCTCTTGCGCGAGGTCTAGGTATTTCGTTAATTTATCAGTTTCAGAATTAACGAGATTACAGTCATGTGGAATACTTATATCAACGAGCAACGTACGTCTCGCAGATCGATTTATTATCACAATGTCAGGCTTATTGGCAACAATAGTCCTATCTGTAATAATAGATCGATCCCAGTAGAGCGTGATATGACCATTTTCGAGAATTGACTCAGGGATATATTTATAATAAGGTACCTCAGTCGCTATCAGACCGTATCGAAGAGCAAGTTGCTGATGGATGATCCTGGCTACTAGGTTGTGCCTGTGCAAGTACTCGGAGTTAGCAAGACGAGAACAACAGGAAATAATATGCCGGATGGATTCGCCCGGGCGGTGGCAAGCCCGGCATATGTCGAGCGTGCCGTCCTTCAGGATGTACTTCCTGTAGTTGTTCGTCTTAATAACCTCGTCCATAATTGCACAAACAAACCCTTCGGTTTCCCCAAAGAGGTCACCGAAACGTAGCCAGTTCACCGACGCCGAAAGGTCTATATCGGGCCCGTATAGTGCTCGATGAAACCTTCCGTGCAGCTCCTTGCTCTTCCATACGTGCATTCGCTCGGAGGTACTCAATACCGGAGGCCTGAGCCAGTTTTGTTTTGCAAGAGAGAGCGGGGTGAATCCTTTATCTACCGACAACATATCTCGATGTATACTTTGGTTGGTTTTTAGGAAATATTCTCGGAGATTGTACAGCTCACGGTTGTGTAAGTCTTTAGCATTTAAAAATCCCCGGCCACCACATTTCCGTGGGATGTACAATCTCATTACCGAGGATCGTGGATGGTGCATCCGATATGTTGTCAGCATACAACGGACCCTTCGGTCCAGTGCGTCTAGCTCTGTTTGAGTCCACCTTAGTATACCAAAGGAGTAAGTTAACGAGGGCATGACCCAGCTGTTAAAAGCACGAATCTTGTTACCACCTGAGAGAAGGCAATTTAGTACCTTCCTCAGGCGGCTAAAAAATCGTTCTTTTATCAGCTGTTTCACATCCTCGTCAACTATACCCAATGATTGTGATATACCAAGGTATTTGTAGGTCTCATCTTCGGAAAGGGTTTTGAAGCACACGCCCTCGGAGAGCTGCAATCCGTTAGAATTTACAACTCTCCCCCGCTGCACATACATAACCGCACACTTGTCCACACCAAATTCCATTCCTATAGAGCTGCTAAACGTTTCAGTTAGGTTTAGCAGCTCTAGTAGGTCATGTTTTTTCGATGCGAACAGTTTGAGGTCATCCATGTACAGCAGGTGAGATATGGCTTCACCCCCTCTACGAAGATGAAAGCCTAGCCTTGAATCCTCCAGCAAAGAGCTTAAAGGATTCAAGGCCAGGCAAAACCACAATGGACTCAGGCTATCACCCTGGAAGATCCCTCGCTCTATCTTTATAAGTCCGTCCAAGATAGGTAAGCTATCACCGCCGGGAATGCAGAGTCTAGTGACCCATTGCCCCATACATGCGCCAAGGAAGGTACGTAGAGTTATATCAATTTTATATAACTCCAGTACCCTCATTAGCCACGTATGCGGCACTGAGTCATATGCCTTTTTATAATCTACCCAGGCGGTGCAGAGGTTTTTCCTATTTCGGCGGACTTGTTGATTAATGGTCATATCTATGAGAAGGAGTTCTTTAGTACCACGGGACCCAGGCCTACATCCATTTTGAGTTTTGGCCAAAAGTGTATTATCCACTATATGTTTTATTAATTTTGATTTCAAAATGGATGCAAGCAACTTGTAAATGGTGGGAAAACAAGTTATTGGTCTGTAGTTTTTGGGTTCCGCGGTACTACCAGATTTGTATAGCAGATGGGTGACACCCGTGGTCATAAAGGTTGGGACGTTTCTTGAATTTAAGGCGTCCTGGAACTGTGTAGCCAAACAGGGATGCGAAACTTTGAACCATTTGATCCAGAAGTTATGCAAGCCGTCTGGCCCAGGGCTTTTCCAATTATGGGCCGAACGGATTGCGTAACCGACATCATATGGTTCAATAGTTATAGAATCCATTTCTGGTATCAGTCCGCATTTCTGTTCAACAGCACCCATCCAGTCGCCTTCTGTGTGATTAACGGGCACCGACCAAATCCCACGCCAAAAAGCCGAAATAGCATCCGCATTTGGGAGCTGCCTGTCAATAACCTGCTCTTCGGGTTGTTCCCAACCTCTATAAACCCTCTTTTGGTCCCTTTGGAAGCGGTGATTAAGATAAAATCTTTCTGTACGCTTTTTATATCTACGAATTCGATTTGCCCATGCATAAATCTTCTGCTTTAGGAAGTCTATGCGCTCCATGACCCTTTCTTTATAGTCATTAGGTCCGATATTAGTTCCAGCGAATTGCTTGGGTCACGAAACGCATAATTTTAGGTCGAGTATTTCCCGACCGGAAGCAGAGTAGCTTGGCTATTAAGGTTCTAGCTATATTGATTCGGCGTTCTATTCTGTATTGCCAAGTTGGTTTCTGGCATGTGTGTCGAACAGGTTGTGGGTTGTCATTGAAATTTACTCCAACTGTGCGACACACAGCTACAGCTCCGCAATACAAAATAGAATGTGTTTCAGTTAGATCTTTACTTTCTGTAAGGTGTGAAGCTAAAAGTGAGTTCATGTGGTCCATAATAGCCAAGCTACGTTTATTAATGGGCAAACGCGGTAGACGCGGCCTACTTAATGTAGGCATATCCTTAAAATCTTTAATCGCTGCTTCCAAACTCCTCCTCATATGCTCATTATCCTGGCTACTTACGTAGTCAGCCATAGGAATACCTAAATCCGTCTCTGGCGGTACCGCTGCTGTTGAAGTCAGTTTAATCATTGTATTAGTTATTATGTTATAGTTCTGCGGTACCGGAGATTGCGAAGTTTCGGTAATCCTAAGGCTGGTTCGTACTTCAGTGCGAAGATTATTTTATATTATTATTATTATTATTATTATATATCGAACGGCGAATTAGCGTTGCCATACAACGTGGCAGTGCAGCCAGCCTTCTGGACACGGTTCCCTCTGACAGCTATTTGGTACATAATATATAAGTTTAGAATAAATACATATTTTTTTATTGCAGGAGTTCAGCAAACAGGCAGACGGCGCACTTGATGGAAAACGGTTAGCATCGCCTATGGACATTTGTAACACCAAAGGTGCTTACAAATGCGCTGCTGCTCTGTTAAGGGAGACTGGAACCTGGTCACTAATTCCAGAACACAACTCAAGGTTGTTATGGCGGCATACTCTAGACCATGGGTGATAGCCATCCAGTCGGGCAAATACCCTACCACCTGGCTGTGGGTATTTTGTTGTCGCAGGAAATTGTATTCTTTCTCCGTTCCTGCACGAATATAATAAATAATTGTATGTTAAATGATTGCCTGTTACTTTACTATGGAAAAAAGAGTTGAATCTGTTAGAATAAACAGAACATTTTTCCCCATAGAGACTAATGTTTCAAACATTTAAAACAATGACGTATTGTTTGTTTGTATGATTTATATTAAAATTAATATTATGTACGACAAATAGGGCGACCTTTAGAAGACATTGGAGAAATGGTAATAAAGCAAAACTAGGTCTAATGAAATTTCAATGCGGACAAGTATTGAATAGTATATATTGCTTTACGAGCATTAGTAATACAACGATAACGTGCAAGTGTACTTGTTTTAGGATGTTTTTGAAGTGAAACTTCTTTAGAATCGTTGTGATTTGAAACTCGATGAAAAGAAAAAGCGACACTAAAACGAGATAAACACATAAATCTATAGGACTAAGCCTGCGAGAGAATGAGATAGAATACATTATATTTAATCATTTAAACACTATGCGCATACAAATAGAGTTAGAAATGTTTTGAAGTTTTTCGTTAATATTTCAAATATCGTGTTTTAAAGCTTAAATATATTATAACGATATAATATATGAAATGTGACGTCACGAAATTTAAAATCTCTCCCTCCTCTTGTCACACTTTGTTTCACGTCAACTGCGTGTGAATTGCACACACACACACACACATTTTTTTATTGTGTTAATAATACTTATTTATGGGATTAGTGCGGTAAGTTGGTTTTTATAAATGAGTAGGCGAATGTAAGCCCGAGACAAAGTCGAGTGCTTACCATAGTCACGAATTTGTAAAAACCAGCAACCGCACATGTGTCATACAACGTTTTTAAACATATTTGCTATAAAACAGTACAATAGGTAACGAAACAAATAAATATCAGTCGGAAAGTCGCAACAATCTTCGACGTTTCTAATATGTAGAATTACATCTTTCGTCTTATTTTCTCTACAGTATTATAGTGGGACAAATGTATTGATGAAAAGTGCCTCCAAGGAGGTTCGATTATTCAGCTTATCTATGTTCGTAATGTGAAACTCCTTGGTAATTTTTTTAGAGTACCTATTTTCCACAATATCCATTGTGTGGTGCGTACTTTTTAACTTTGGAACAATGTATACAGGCTTCGTAAATTGCATTTTTTAAGCAAATGTGTTGAAATCTGTATTTTTAGGGTTCTGTAGTTGTTTTGGCAAAAAGGATCTCTCATGAAATGACGGCTTCTGTTTTTGAGTGGGCCCAGACTATCGGCCAGCTCACTGGAACGCAGATGCTCCGGGTCCGATTCTATTTTCATAAAAAAACTTCCCATTATTGACTATGATTTGGGTGTCTGGAGTCAGTCAACACTAAAGAGGTTACTTATATAAGTACTAGCTGCGCCCGCGGTTTCACCAGCGTGGTGATGGATAATCGTTATATTTTGGATAATTCACACTGTATCTTTATAAATTATAGCCTATGTGTTATTCTGATGTGTAAGCTATATTACTGTAAAGTTTTATCTAAATCCATTCAGTAGTTTTTGCGTGAAAGAGTAACAAACATACATCCATACATCCATTCTTACAAACTTTCGCGTTTATAATATTTATAGAGATTACACATAACACAAACGCAATTAGCGTGAGTAAGTAGATGAGAGATGTTTTTGTCTCCGCAATATTAAAATAAATAAATATAGATAGATAACAATTTATTACTCACCAAAATAAACAATTACAAAAAATGCATAATTAAAATACTTCATGGCAAAACAAACAGGCAACCTAGCTATCATTATGTCTGTTTATTATTACTATGGCTGGGTTATTTTTCTCAATAAGAATATCTGTGCAGGAATGGAGAAAATACTCATTCCTGCTGAAGACTGACCTATCATAGGAGGCATCAAAAACAACCCACAGTCAGGAGGAAAGGAATTTGCCTCTAAGGATGGTTATGCCCCCTGGTCTAGAGTATGCCGCCATAAAAAATTAGATTCCAATCCTCGTCTAGAACGACAGCACATTAGTAGCACCTCTGGTGTTGCAAATGGCCATCGGCGTCGGTAAACTTTTCAATGGATGGTCAGCTTGTCTGCTGTACTCCTGTAATAAAAATGAAAGGCCACGTTAAGAACTATCATATTCGCGGCAGCCTTCATAACCCTGACATAACAAATAAAATTTATAAGAATCGCCTACGCTGGTATCTATATATGTACATGTCTTACGAAAATCTACCATATGTAAGTAAAGTAAGATAACCCATCATTACTACTCAAATTTGTCCTTATATCCGTATAAATACAATGCATCAATTTAAAAAAACATATTTTTTTTTATTTCTACCAACTGCCGGTAGAAGGAGTACACCCAGAAAATGCTGGTTTAACTTCGTGAAGGATCGTGCCAATGGAGTCACAATAATGGATGCCGAAGATCGTGTGTAGTGGAATAGCTGAGCAAACGAACCTCGAGTTCCAAAGTGAACGCGCTGAAAGAAAGCACGAATTAACGTCAGGATATTGATGACTTGATAACGAAGATTCAGACATAACTTGTAATCAATAAATTAATACTGGCATAACACTATACAATTAATAAAGAAGGTTAAATACCCATTTAAAAATAAGTCTGCGAATTCTTATAACTTAAGCACTTCTTTCAAAACTAATTGCTAGCTTCTCCTTTGAAATATAAAGTGGATTGTGAATATTTAAAGCGCGCAAAAATTACTTTATTTAAAACACCTGTGCTGGTTCCCATGGATAGAATTTTCAACAAAAGGCAACTTAATCGATTATCGAATTCTGTCCTTATTACTGTTATAAAAAAGCCTATTAACGCTTTGACGAATCGTTATTATCTACATATTATTTTTAGATCGTGCAAATCACGATTTATTTTTAACATACTTTTATTAGTTTGACTTGAATAAGTACCTATGTCAGTATGTAACAGATGTTTCAACGTAATTTTCAACAGTTTTGAAACACGTGTACGTAATCGTACAATAATTTCATAATCTTATCCTCATATCCTGCCAGGATCACCACTCGACTCGTAGTACGAATATATCGTATATCTACAATGTAGAAGTCTAATTCTATAGATAGTTTACCTATAGTTGTTAATAATCGATTGCGATTTCGGCAGAACCTCTAAGCTGTACCTCTTAAACTACGATCAACCACATTACCGTGTAACCCCAAATTCAGATACCCTAGTTCACAACTGCAGAGTAATTGTGAAACAGAAGGATGTAAGGAGAAGAATAAATGTAGCTTGACTATAGTGGAGACAGGTAACCGATGTGACATGCGACAAACTAATGCCACTGAAACTAAAAGGTCAGATATATAAATCTATCATACGACCGGTTATGTTATACGATTTTGAATGTTGGGCCACTAAAGGGATAGACCACAAACGACTACTCAGCTGGGATGACAATGTTGCAAGGGATCTATGTTGTTACAAGAATGGATAAGGTAAGAAATGAGTACATAAGGGGACCTTTGAAAGTTGCAACCGTGGCTGCAAAATGGAGAGGAAGAAGATCGAGGTGGTGTGGGCACGTAATGAGGAGGGATGAAAGTCAAGTGACAAAAGAATGTTAAACTGCAAGATTGATGGATATAAATGTAAAGGTAAAGCATAAAATAGATTGATGGATTGTGTGAAGGATGATATTGTTACGAGTTACGGGACTCGAATTAAAATGCCGTTAGAATTACTATAGAGTTTATTAGAACTATACAAACAACTATAACACAGGTACAAATATAACCGAACATAAAAAGTCTAAACGTAATGCAGAAGGTCGTAACTCAATAAAACGCGCAAAGTCTTATATATACACTTATTAGATTCCCGATCGTAGTACACACGTCTTGCTTCGCTCGTGGTTCTCGCTCGACTAACTCTTCCTCAATCGGGCCATTGCTTTATACTGCACAAATGCAAATCCACCAATCCACACTAATAAATAAGTAAACAAAAAAGACAATCATAAAAGAATTACAATTAGTTCAAATGCCGACAAGTAATAAAATATGTTATTATAGATATGAAGGTGGATTTTCTATTCTATTCTATTTTTGGCGTTTTGGCTTCAACGCTACTGACGCTGATTCGTCCAATGTCACGGTAACAGAGAATGTCAAAAAAATTTGGTCGGTTTTCTTTCCAATTGTGACTTCTGTGAACCTAAGGACAACACAACATAAACAGAGTTAATCTAACTACCTTATAAATAAATGTTATTTATAATTATAAATTTATATAATATATTAACAGATTTTTTATTGGCCAGTGCTAAAAGGAAATTTATGTTGACAGGGCGAGGGAAATCTCCTGGTAAAATATCGTAGACTGGAGTAATAACTTTTGGGCAGTAAAAAAAGATGTGTTCCAAAGTGCCCTCGTCTAAGCCGCACTCACAAATGGAATGGTCATGGACTCTAATTTTCGCCAAGAAAACCGGTGTGCATATATGACCGAGTCTGAGACGAATTATGGCAGTAACCACTTTTTTAGGAAGCTTGCGGTATAGATAAAACCATGGTTTGGAGGGGAGAATAGGTTGAAGGTTTCCAAAGTGTCTTCCTAAGTTTTGTCGAGAAGCTTGCCACTGTAGATTCCAAGAGCTTAACATTCGGGGTTTAGCGAGGGCTCTCAGATCCCGAGGAAATACTTTGTCATATTTGTTTACATCAGAGGAGACAGCTTCCTTAGCACAGTGATCAGCCATTTCATTACCGCTAATTCCGCTATGGCTGAGAATCCAGGCGAGGATAATGTCAAGGCCGGCAATATCACATCTCAAAAGGACCTGTTTGGTTTTTAACGTTACGGGAAAATTATCATTAGAATGAAAAGGAAGTTTAATTAAATCTTGGAGACTGCTTAATGAGTCAGAAAAAATATTCGATTTTTTTATGTTATGCGACTCAATATAAAGAGCAGCTTCCAGGAGGGCTAAGGCTTCCCCTGTAAAAACAGAGGAATTTTATAGTTTAAAATAATTTTAAATTTAGGTATCCACACTGCAGCACCAACATGATCGGTCTGTGGTAGCTTAGAGGCGTCAGTGTAGAATTGCAGATGATCTGGCCACTGTTCTTCAATTTTTTGAAGTAATAATTGGTCTGCGCCTGGAGAACCCTTATATATGCCAAGATCCAAAATAACTTTAGGTCGAAAAAGGAGACTATTAAAATTAAATTCAAACAGTGGGTTTTTAGAGTTTTTATAGATGCCTGAAGAAATTTCTAATGAAATTTGGAAAGACCGAACAAGAGGTGGTAAAGTTTTGTGTTGCCAGTACCTAGAAGTTTGAGTAAGTTGATTAAGTCGGTTAAGTATCTCTGTTAAAGGATGGGAGGAAATAGCAACTACTTTGTAATAGAATCTATCTGCCAGAAACTGTCTTAGTAAGGTTAGTGGAGGTTCTAAACATTCTACTTGAAAGGCATTGATAGGGGATGACTTCATGGCACCTGAAATAATTCTAAGGCATTTGGATTGGATCCGGTCTAGCTTAGAAAGTGAGGTTTTATTACATGGTTCTAAAAGGAAGGATCCATAATCAAAATGACTTCTTACAATAGCATTGTAGAAAAGCTTCTGACAATATGGATGTGAACCCCATTTAACTCCAGATAACGCACGGGTGATATTAATATTCTTCTCTGCTTTTCCACAGATGTAGTTCAAATGGTGAACACCGGAAAGTTTAGAGTCAAGGAAGATACCTAAAAATTTAACTCTATCACAAACAGAAATAGGCTGAGAACCAATTCGTATACTTGATTCAGGAATATTTCTTTTTCGAGAAAAAATCACCACAGTACTTTTAGGGGCAGAAAGGGACAAGCCGTGTTCTGAAAGCCACAAATTGAGGTAAAATAAAGCAGAATTTAGACGGTTAGATGCTTCAGAAATAGTATCTGATGTGGCATATAGAACAATGTCATCGGCATACTGAAGGATATTACAGAAGCAATTAACTGTAGTGTCAAGGTCAGCAGTATAAAGTTTATAAGAAGAGGACTAAGAACTGAACCTTGAGGAAGACCTTTCCAAATGGTATGTGGAGAAAGAACATTACCTGAAGCTCGGACACAAATAGATCTCTCCATAAGCATATTATAAATAATATTCACGATCTTCGGTGGAATACTTAGATTAAGCAATTTTTGCCTAAGTATAGGAAGGTCGACGTTGTCATACGCCGAAGTAATGTCCAGAAAGACACCTACGACGTGATGGTTTCGTGAGAAAGCGAGGCGAATGGTTGAGGTAAGTACACTCAAGCTGTCTAAAGTACCTAGACCTCTACGAAAACCATACTGACTGCTTGGAAGGAGATTTCTATTTTCTACTATCCATTCGAGACGATTTTTTATTAAATGTTCCATAATTTTAGACAGCACAGAGGATAGGGCAATTGGTCTATAGGAATTAGGGTCAGGAGGGTCTTTGCCTGGATTCAGAATTGGAACAATCAACTGAGTCTTCCAGGAATCTGGGACAGAACCTGATAAGAAGATGTGATTTAGAATTTTAAGAAGAAACGTTTTTGAGGCATCTGAAGAATTAATGATAAAGGAATAAGAGATGCCATCTATGCCTGGAGTTGAATCCCGCAGATGATCGAGAGCACAGCAAAGTTCTGTAAAGGAGAATATGGAGTCCATGGGATCAGGGGTTGAACTAAGAGAAGAGGCTGGGGGACACGGTTCTGGGACGACGAAAGGAGGGGATAATTTTGAAACGAAGTCAGAAAGCCAGGATGATTCATTAGAGTTAATGTTGGTGTCAATTTGTGATTTCCGAAAAGCCTTAATTTTTTCCACACAATGGAAGCAGAAGTTCTAGGGGATAGTGACTTGCAGAAATTTCGCCAACCCTGTGTTTTCTTCTTCCGTAAAAGTCTTTTTGTGGTAGCTGAGATTTTCTGGAAGTTCAGGTAATTTTCTAAGGTTAAAGACAAGGCAAATTTAGACTCTGCTTGCTTACGCTTTTTAACTGATAAGGTACATTCAGAATCCCACCATGCAGGAGAGGATATATACTTTGATCCTGAGCTTTTAAGAGGAATGGATTCCTGGGCAGCAGGAAATAAAGTTTGAATTGTTAATATCAGGAAGGGTTTCTAGTCCATTCTGAACTAAAGACGAGAATTTATGCCAATTGGCCTGATCTAATTTATATTTTAAGAGGGGGAGAGAAACAGCTGGAGGGGGTGGTGGAATCATTTAAAGTGACTAGGATTGGCAGATGATCACTACCATAGGAAGTGGGTAAGACAGACCAGGACAGTGAACTTGTTAAAGAAGGTGAAGATAGAGAGAGATCTGGTACACTGGTGTTTTGACAAGGGGAAACTCTACGAGTAGGAATTCCATCATTGAGAATACAGAGATTTAATTTGTCCTAGAAATCAAAGAATACAGATGAGACAGAGTCACACAAATGTGATCCCCATATTGTGTGGCGGATATTAAAATCCCCAAGAACAATGAAGGGACTAGGAAGGTGCGATAGTAAAGAAGAAAGTTCTTCAATGAGTGAATCATTGGGATGGGGGATATAGAGAGACAAAAGTAGTATTGTAAGAACGAACAGCAACAACATTTAGACCAGGGGAGTGAGAAGGAATAGGTAAGCGACAGAATGATATATTTCTACGGACTAAAATAGCACAGCCAGCCCAGCCATCCTCCCTGTCATCCCGAAGGCAGAAAAACCCAGGAACCCTAAAAAGAGCACCAGGTCTTAACCAAGTCTCCGAGACAGCAAAGAGGATAGGATTGTATCTATTAATTAGAAAAATTATATCTTGAATCTTATTTTTAATATTCCGGCAATTCCATTGTAGAATCTTGGCCATTTTGTTTTGGGAGAGAGTTGATGAGGGAAGTAATTATTCACTGGAGTTGTTCCAGGACAGTGTTTGGTAGGACATCATTAAATTTTGTGAGCATATTAAATAAAACCATTGACAAAAGCTCAGCTAGGTTATCATTGGGGGAAACATTAGTGGAAGTAGAGTCTCTAAGAGCACAACCATTTGGTAATAAAGAATTAGGAGAAGAAGTTATATTATTGTGAGCTACTCTATCATAAGATTTACCCTGAACTGATTTAGGACTTCTTTGGATAAAAACAGTTTTTTTGTATGATGAGGTGGATGGAGCAGGATTTGAGAGATGTGAACTAGGTAGGGACGTTGGGGCAGGGCTAATGTGATTTGTAAAAGATCTACTAAGGTAAACCGGTTTATGTGGTTGGGAATCATTGACCACATCAACAAAAGTAGTACGAACACGGGGGACTCTTTGAGCAGCCTCGACAAAACTAATGTTTTCTTGAGACATTAATGCCTTTATATTTCTTTGCCGAGCATGTTCAGGGCAGTTCGGATCGGAAGCTGAATCTTCCTGTCTTCCTGAACAAAATAAGCAAGAAATATTTTCTTCCGGGACATTACAGACAGTAGCTTCATGTGGGCCAGCACAACGAGAACAACGAGCATTTGATCTACATTAATCACGGATGTGACCAAAGCGACAGCATTTTAAACATTGAATTGTAGGGAGAGTATAGATTTGTACGGGAGTGGAAACACTACAGCAGTAAATATGTGTGGGTAATGTTTGGCCAAGAAATGTAAGAACGACAGTACCCGTAGGCTCCCAAGTTGTTACACCATCCACCTTCTTTTTCTTATTAAGTCTCCTAGCTTTAATTGCTATGGTTGACATTGATCTGCATTCGATAAATGATACCCGATCTTCAAGAGACCAGTCTAGGGGGATCTGTCTTACTAAACCCATTCGTGTAACCTGGAAGCGTGGGATAATTGCGGTCAGCTTGTTTGATGATAAAATAGGGTTAGATATAAAGGTGTTAGCATCAGAGTAGGTTTTAAAAATAATGGCTGCTTTGTTTCTACCAATGTTTTTAATTGCATCAACCCCAGACACTTTTCCATTGTAAATAGTTTGAGCAATTTTGAGAGTACGCATGCGATTAGAGGATGGTGAAGAATCAAGATCTGAGCGAGCTACATGAACTACGAAAGGGCCACAGTCAGACTCCGTGTATTTGAGGTCCGAATTATCCTCATAACCAGGACAAGTGTAAGTGTGTTGAACTGAGGCGGCGGCTGTAGAAGAGGGGGCAAGTCTTTTTTCTGGAATATTCTGAGTACTATCCAAGCAGTTTGCAGAGCGCTTTGGTCTCGTTTTCTCTGTAGTAGTAGTAGTATTCGAAAGTGCAGACAATTCTTCCATAGCGGCATCCAGGGATTTCCTCCCCCTGTCAGGCGGGACTTTTTCACCCACCGAATACGACATACTTAGAATAATAGGACTTACCACTAATTAAAGACTTAATCTATACCACCACCAACATAAAATAAGACAGCACAAGTTGTAGAATCACAGAAAGTATGGAAAAGCCGAAAAAAATCTCCAAACACGTGTGACTCTACTTATAGCACCTGTCAAAAACTCCAGGGTGGATTTTGTTTTTGTCGGAACTTAAGTTGTAACAATAAGATGATTTGTGGTGTGACAAAGGACGTATGTCAGAATAGAAGAGTATGGAAAAAATACATTAATCCAACTCCAAATAATTGGGAGAAGGTGAAAGAAAAGAAAGGAGTTGTTAATACTCGTGAATCATTAAAAATCACGAATACTTAAAAAAAATGAGAATGCGTAATTATGAATCGTTATCATATATTAAAGTTTATTCGTGTCGTATTGTTTTGCGTTTTTTCAATTCGTCTTTCTTTTAGACTCTTGATGTTTTCGCACTGTTGTTTATTTATTCGTTTTCAGGATCTGTTAGATGTTTTGGCAAAAAGGGAAATTTTGTAAAATTGTCATCTCCGTCCATTTGTCCATCCATCTGATTATGTTTCAGTCATTTATAAACTAAACTTAAATGGAACACTCGTGCGCATAATTCAACTTTTTACAACAATTCTTTTACTGTTAAGGCTTATAGAGCTTTGGAACGCGCTTCCTGTTACTATCAGACAAGCAAAATCGCTAGCGATATTTAAAACTATGATCAAAAAATACTACCCGTCGTTGGAATATGATATTTAAATTCAATAAACATCTATATATTTTGTAGATATGTATATTAAGTATATATCTATGTAATATATACAATTTTATATATATATATATATATATATATATATATATATATATAATTTATGTATTTATTATTAAAATGTAAGTAGTTCGTATTATATTATGTTCGTGTACCACCATCGCCATTATCATCTCAATTCATTCCTGGGGTTGTCTGGAAGAGATCGCTTTTTAGCGACAAGATCGCCCTTTGTACATGACTAGATATAATTTTAGTCTTTAAGCTCATATTTTTATTGATGTATAATCTGAAAAAGTGTTATCTATCTATCTATCTTATATCAGAAATTACTAAGTCTATCGATAATTATATTTGGCAGGACATTGTCTCTTAAGTATATGTCGCTAGACAACAGTGTAATGAGTTTGGTTACAGAATAAATCCTATTTATTCTATAACCAAGTTCTCTTGCAGCACTGCGCGAGGTACACCACCTGTAGCTCCGTAAATTTTGTGTATTCTTCTCCTTTTCTCTCTTCAAGTTTATTCCTATATTTATCTCTTTCACTCCTGTTTTCACAAATAACTTGCTTTCAAAAACAACATAGAAATCTCTTGAAAGGGAATATAGCATTGTATACATTGTTGTGAAGAGATAAAGTATATTTTTGTATGAAATGATTTGGTTTTTAAGCTGTTTGGTATGGGAGGAAAAGTTTCAGTCGGGTAGTAGGAAATTCACAGCCACGTTGTATTCTCTGATTGTAATATAACGCAATTTAAAATAAATAGGGAGGGGATAATGACCCTTCAAATTATCGACATAAAGTCAATGAAATGATCGGACTAGCTTTTAGGCCGCGTGAAGCATCAATAAAACGTTTGATTGTAATCTTTACCCAGAAGAGCAAATATGGAACTATTTCTAAAGGGGCCCATTCACTATCCTGCATGGCAGTCCGCCTCGTAATGCAGGACTGTGAATATTGTTACACCGTCCGGTAACCATCGTAACTGCATCCGGTAACACCGGGCAGAATGCCTCTTGAGTCCTGCAAGCTCTGCCCAATGCAGGAGTGCACTGTAGGATATTAAATGGGCCCCTTAAGCATTTTAGTTCTTTTTCCTATGGAGTAGCTTTCTTTTATTTCTGGAGTATTGCAGACAGGCTGCCGGCCCAATTGTGATGGTGGAAACTGGTTACCGTCACAATAGCCACATAAAAGCTGTTACTATTGTCCAGCTGAACTCGAAGGTGACCTTGGCACCTGGCCGCTGATGCCAGAATACAACTCAAAGTTGTTATGGCGGTATACTCTTGACCAGGGGTGGTAGCCATCTAGTCGGGCAAATGCCTACCACCTGGCTGTGGGTTGTTTTGTCGTCTCTTACGACAAGCCGCCCGGCCGCAGGAATTAGTATTCTCTTTCCGTTCCTGCACGGAACACATTTCTAACAGAAACGCAACTATTACTCATAAACTAACAGTACCAGGCAACAATTGTTAATTTTAAAGTAATATTTACACATTTTTAGAAAATAAAACTGCACAACAAGCGAATTTGATATTACAGAGCGAATATGACCTATGAAAATTCTCGCTTATAAATGCGTTTTTGTAACTATCGACATGATAACACCACTATCTGGTTATCCGGGTCGCATTTTATCCGGGCCAACGTAAACGGCCGCCGTTCCCGGTTTAATCCTTGAACGAGGCGGTTTGTTGCAAACTCCACCGGATAAATGTTCAAGAATACATTAAGAGATAGACAATCTTTTGTTATCTTTGGTTTTTATTAGGATTCCGTAGTTATTTGACGGCTTCTGTGGTTGAGTCGGCTTAACATTTGCCAGCTTGGTTCACTGGAACACAGAGGTTTTTAGTTCGACACCTGATATGATAAATTTCGTAATCGAACTTTCGGCTATTTATTATGGTCTGGGTGTCTGGGATCGGCCCCAGAGTGGTCGATTGTAAATTGCCCATAACACAAGCGCAACTTGCTTGGCTTGGGGTATACAATATGTGTTTGACGATTATTCTTTACTAGGATAAGGCCGAGACTTTGTCCACGCTTGACTTGAAACTCTCGCGCGAACCCTGAGACACAAAGTGCAGCATCTATCGTTTTAGTGAAAACTGTGTCGGAATAAGCTAATTTTTATGCACCCGGACAATTACAAGCAGCTCCTGGAAAAATTCCCGCGGGGTTCCCGGCATAAAAAGTAGTGCGGATTTTAAGTCTAAGAATTTGCTGTCGATTAGCGAAAACTGCATCGAAATCGACCCAGTAGTTTTTACGTGAATCCCGAACAAACAGACAAGTAATCTAAAAAAAAAATTAAATCATGTTCTCCGTCGTTTACATGGTCTATTCCAGTAGTTTTTTTTATTAGCTTTAATGTACAGACACGTCATGTTTCGAATTTTATAACATAGATTTTACCAATAACGGAACCTTTATGGAATCGTCACGTTTATTCGTCTGTCTGTATGTATGTTTAGATATATATCTAACACTTTATTGCACGATAAAGTAGGTATCTAAACAATTACAAAGTTTTTAGGCAAAACAATAGACGGCCTAATCATTTAAGCGATCTCTTCCAGGCAACCGAATTTATGAGAGTTGTTTTTGTCAAAATGGCTAAGGAGCCTTTTTCGAGCCGCCATAACTACTGCCTCGTTTGGAATTAGTTAAAGATCAAAAGCCAAAGCAAAATCAGTTGAAGACCAAGCAAACGCTTCAGCCAAATTGTATATTTGTCTGAAGCGTTTGCTTGAAGATATTTCATGTTTAAGGGCCGATTTTTCAATCATCTGATAAAAGTTATCAGTAGAATAAATTATAACCTGAGTGAATTCAAAAGTCAAAAAAAATCAAAGTGTAAAAGTCATTCAAAAGGATACATTCAACTGTTTTATTCATACAACTGACATTTTAAACTTTTCTATGTTATATTTTATTCTATGAATAACTTTTATATGGTGATTGTAAAATCTTGTAACTATCCAGTGTCAGATATCCATGAATAAGAGAGTATTCATGGGTATCTGACACTGGATAGTTACACAAATCGTGCATAGCCATGTTTTAAAAAAACAAAATGTTTCATAACAGCAAATTATAAAAGCGGCTTGTAGCTTCGTCGATTTCTAAGGGCGCAGGTCAAACTTTCGCTTTGTGGCTTGTTTGTTTTCGTGTTTCGTACAATTTATAAGGTTACTTGTTTTGGAATGAGCTTGTGGACTCTTCTATGTGTGTCCAGTCTTAATTGACCTCTGCTTTTTAGAGGATTAGTTATAGTACTAGTTCAAGTTTGACTAGACGATATTCTAAACGTATTTTATTTTCTATTTATTTACATCTATACTAATATTATAATCTACTAGGATATGACCGCGACTTCGTCCACGCCTGACTTGAAGTTCCCGCGGGATTCCCGGAGCATAAAGTACCACAGCATTTAAAAAATAGTAAGCTATCTATGGTTTTAGTGAAAACTGTGTCGGAATAAGCTAATTTTTATGCACCCGAACAACTACAAACTGCTGTCGGGAAAATTCCCGCGGGATTCGCGTGATAAAAAATATCACACATTTTATTACATAAAACTTGCTTTCGATCAGTGAGAAAATCACATTGTAATTATTATTTTTTCCTTAATCGGACCATTATAATTATTCCCAAAAAAATCCCGCGGGATTCCCAGGGTAAAAAGTAGCGCAGATTTTAGGTCTAAGAATTTGCGAAAACCACATAGCAATCGGCCCAGCAGTTTTTACGTGAATCCCGAACAAACAGACAAGTAATCTAAAAAAATTGCATCGTGTTCTCCATCGTTTTAAAGTCTATTCCAGTTGTGTTTTTTTTAAATAGCCTCACTGTACAAACACGGCATGTTTAAAATTTTATAATACTATAGATATTTATAATATCAATAATATTATAAATGCGAAAGTTTGGATGGATGTTTGTTGCTCAATCACAGCGAAAAGGCTAAACACAGAGATAGATTATAGTCTGGAATAGCACATACGCTACTTGTATTCCTGTAGGATAACATTAACGTGCGCGAAGCCATGGGCAGAAGCTGTTAAATTATAAAGTAGTACAATTAAGAAACTTAACTTATATTGTATTCTACGTTAACAACCCTCAGTGAGAGTTATATGTTTGTAACGTTTGCTGTTAAAACTCTTGGACCATGGGGTCCTGAGGCCTTGAGCCTCCACAAAGAGTTGTCAAAACACCTAATCGACTTTTCAGGTGATCAAAAAACAGGTTCTTACCTTGGGCAAAGGTTGAGTACGGCGATCTAGCGAGGAAACGTAGCCCATCTTTTGGGAACCTTACTTATTGACTTTGATGACCTTGGCTCAGTATTCCACTTATCCCTGACCCGGGGCACCAGACCCACGCCTCGCAAGATCCAGGCGTGCCGGTCGGAGCTCCGTCAGGTCGCTGTGGGGGTCTGGGAAGAACGCCTTCGACACCCCAGCGCGGGCCCCGCCATCGAGGCGGTGAGACCATGCTTGACTGGCTTAATAGACGTCAGGGCACCCTGACGATCAGGCTGACGCAGGTGCTCTCGGGGCACGGCTGCTTTGGGAGGTACCTGTGTCGCCTCGGCCGCGAGCCAACATCAGGGTACCATCACTGTGACACAGGTGACAAGGATACGGCGCTGCACACACTCCAGGAGTGTCCATCGTCGCCACTCGTCGCCTTTACCGGATTTGACACCTCGCTCCCGGCCGTGGTTCGCACCATGGTTGAGAGCAAACCCGGATGTGACGCCGTCTCCTCCTTCTGTGAGCGCGTCATGCTTGCGAAGGAGGAGGCGGAGCGGGAGCGTCAGCGGATGTCATTGCTCCGCTTCCGCCAAAGGAGGAAGCCGGGGGGTGGACTTCGACCTTCGACCACCGTAAGCAGGCGGCGCGGGTGGGGCATAGGGGTCTCTAATCACTCGCACATGCCGTCGAGTTGAGAGCGCAAGCGTTCCACACGCGCTCACTTCTCCTCCCGTGGGGCGCGTTACAGACCGCCCCACGCCCGGACTAGACATGGACGACGCCGGGGGTTTAATACCCCCGGCAATGGAAGAGGCCTCGTGAGGGAGGCCCACGCCTGCCAGGGCACGCGGAGTCGGGAATCCCAATTACCCGTAGCCCTGATATAAGGCGCAGGACGGAACAACCAGGGGTTTTAGTGGGTATCCTAACTGAGGAGTGGCAATAGCGTGGCACCAGTTTTGGCTGGGCGCTCTAGTGCCCCCTCCCCCCCTCGATCTGGCGAACCCCACACACGAGTCGCGAATTATCCCCCCAGGCTACTGTGCCTGTCGCGGCTTAGTCCTCAAACGGACTTCCCCTGGCAAAAAAAAAAGTATTCCATTTATACTCTTTAGGTCTTAAGGGATTATAGGTAGAATCCAAATAAATATTACCTAATGTTTATTTGTTTGGTGAAAGACTGTAGATGTAGAATAAGATGTATTTGAGGATCTTACCGGATGGGATTTTATCCGTGCAAGAACGGAGAAAGAATACAATTTCCTGCGGCCGGGCGGCCTGTTGTAAGAAGCGACTAAACAACCCACAGCCAGGTGGTAGGGCATTTGCCCGACTGGATGGCTACCATCCCTGGTCTGGCCTGTCTGCAGAACTCATGTAATAAAAAATAAAAGAGAGTGAAGGTCAAAAGTAACTCTTTCTGTATGTTACGCTTCAACGCATGGACTACGCACTGTTTTTGCTGAAATTTGGATATAGGTATGTAAGCCCCTTCCGCAAAGCTTGACGACGAAAGTCTTCGAGCAGTGCAGCTTACTCATCATAACGTATGGTGCCGAGATGTGGACACTGACAGTGAGGTTGGTTCACAAACTGAAGGTCGCTCAGCAGGCTATGGAGTTATGTTGGGAGTGTCTCTTATGGATAAAGTCAATCTTGCGGATATCAATAAGAGAATAAAGGTCATCGAAATAGCTCGCAGAATTAGCATGCTGAAGTGGTTGGTGGTGGGCCGGCCACGTTTATCGCAGGACTTATCTCCGATGGAGCGGACTTCGCTGAAGTGGAGACCTCGTCTTGGCAAACGTAGAAATAGCCTTTAGCTTGCAATCTGCGCAAGGTCGCTGATGGGGGCTGGATGAGTACAGCGGAGGACTGGGATGACGTAAACTTTAGAAAGGCCTACTACGTCCAGCAGCGGACAACGGTTGGGTGACGACGATTTTTTTATATATAGTGTTACATACCGTCAAAGATAAACGCACAGCTGCCTGTCATAAGCGCAGTTTATTGTCTTCCCGGATTTAGGAATTCTTTTGTGTTTTGAATTTTTAATTAAGAAAAACATGCTATTGTTTTTCTACTTGTTTTATGGCCATCATTAGCGTCCAACTAATCCTTATTGTTATTGTTTTCGACTTTGTTGGCCGTTCGCAGGTGAGCAAATTACTATTACTCGGAAACTCAGTGCGCGCGGCCGATTTTTTTTGTACTGAATAGTTAGTATAAGACAATACCCAAATGGAGGGGTGGGGCAGTCACGCGACGACTACGAGACGAGTAAGACGTAGTACTCTCGATTAGCGATATAGACGACGGACTTTGCGCGTGTCGAATTGCACTGAATCGTGCAGTGTGAACTGGTTGCATTCAGTTTTATTTGTATTTGTTTTATGCGTGTTTGTACAGTTCTAATAAATTCTATAGTAGTTCCAACGGCATTTTTAATTCGAGTCCTGTAACTCGTAACAGTATTAATCTGCTTCAATCTATAATGTCATTACTACCTATAAGGAAGTCGATACACTTCAATAGGCATAAATGAATATATTGTCAAGGGCACCATTAAAATCCTTATTTTACTTAATTTATTTGCCAAAATGTGAGAATAACTCGTTTTCCACAATAAATGTCGAGGACAAGAGAAAGAAAGAACGACATTCAGGTATTTTTTAATATTTTCAATGGAAAATCTTTAAATATAAGAAGTATAGTATAAAACCGATTTCAGTATTCCGGTAATTCCAATGGCTTGCCCGTGGTATCTTTATAAATGCTTATAAGCGGGTACTCGCAGTATATGTATTAAACTTTTGGAAGTGGTCGTTTTGGTGATCAGCTAACGTCATTTCTGTTATTCTGCCGCGACGATATGGAGAACATATTGCAGATTTTGTAGAATATGAATTTTTTACATTATCGCAATGGAATCGTACTTTGAATATCTTAGCAACGCCAAGTTACTTGAAATAGCAGAAT
The DNA here is from genome assembly GCA_039645545.1 of Dendrolimus houi. Taxonomy (NCBI): domain Eukaryota; kingdom Metazoa; phylum Arthropoda; class Insecta; order Lepidoptera; family Lasiocampidae; genus Dendrolimus; species Dendrolimus houi. Next base: position 11,751,320 of record CM077139.1, read on the forward strand.
TGGGCCCCTATTCACCCCTTGTAATATTTTGATTATCCCAATGAATAAACTATAGCATTTTCCGGAATAAAAAGTATTTTAAGTTAACCCGGAATATAAGCTAACTTTGTGTCCAGTTTCATTTGAATCCGTTCTGTATTTTTCACGTTATTCTCTAACAAAAGACAGTCAAAAGCCGTAAAATCTAGAAGTTGTATTTTTGGAATCTGTTGTCCGAATTAGACATCTTTCAGGACTGTTTTATTTTTAATTTATTGTAAAAACTCGAACCATTTACAGATTTATTATTATATTATAGACTAGCAATCTCGGCAGAAGTTGTCATGCCCTGAAAAATAAAAATAATAACTCGATTTCAACACCACCTACAGGGTCTAAACGTGAATCTAAACCACCCGAGACCCACTCAAACACACATTAAATTTCAAAATCGTAGAACGCGATTCCAACGCCAAGTATTTTATTTAGATTGATGGGTTACATTATTGAAATTTTAATAAGGATCCCTAATATTTATATAGTCCATATCAATCAGGGATAAAGTATCATTTGAATGGCGAAAGAATTTTTGAAATCGATCCAATAATTTTTGAGTTTATTCGTTATAAACATACAAAACTTCAAAGATATAAATCTTTCCTCTTTATAATATTAATTAGTATAGATAATACAGTCTATATACCTAATAAATATTTAACTACTCTAAACAATTTTAATTAAATTACTTGTAATCTATGTAAATAGTCATCATTTAACAGCGTGTTATCGCTTATTTACTTATTAGCATTAGAAAACGTCATAAGCGATATAAAATTCAAAATGGCTTCCAAACTTATCAATCGTGGCCTAGACAATTAACTAGGAAGCGTTCGTATTTGACATTGGGCCACGGCCTTGGCGGGAAGCGCTGTGATTGGTCGAAAATCCATGATGGCCGCCGGCGCCCGCGCATTGTTTCTATTAATTAAATGACCGGTTTGGTATGTTTTTCAAACGGCTATTTCACGTGGGGTCCAATCAATTTGCATTTAATATTATGTAGTTGTATTAAATAAAGTCGTTATGTAAATGATGTATATAATTTAAATCTTAACTACAACATCAGTATACATATTACAGATTTGTAAATTCATACGAAGATATCTTCAATATTTAAAAATATATGCGAGTCTAGAGTCCGCGCCATGAAAGCAGTCCCACGGAAAATAAAGGAACTAAAAGTGGCATCTCCACTATGTCATAGAATTTTGTTCGAAAAGTGGTCAAGAAATAAATTTACGGCTTCAATTGTGGAATATTTTGTATTTATTATTCAGTAATTACCTACGTCGATTTACGGATTAGCAAATTACACTGGCAGGATTAAGTACGGCGGTGGCAGCGCGCCGCGTCTGTGGGACTTCTTTCGTGGTGCAGACTTTACACAATTAAACCTATCTATAAAAATAAACTAATAACCCTCTTGGCAACGCGTTAACGACACCCCGGTGTTGTAAACGTCCGTAGGCGACGCTAACCGGTTTCCATCAGATAGGCCGTCTGCCTGCTTCATGCAATAAAAATAAAGAAAACAAATAAAATTATTTCTGAAGCTGAAGATCTCAAACGGTGCAAATATGGAACCCTAGGAAGGGGTTATATATTTGTGCCGTTTGGAGTTGAAACTTTAGGTCCGTGGGGCCCATCGGCAAAGGGTTTCTTCAAAGAAATTTGTAAGAAACTCCTTGGTACCACTCGTGATCAGAAGGCTGGTTCATATTTCGCGCAACGAATCAGCATTGCCATACAGCGTGGCAATGCAGCCAGCCTTCTGGGCACGCTTCCCTCTGGCAGCGATTTGTTACATACTTTATATTAATTTATTTATAATTTAGTTTATTTTTAAGTATTTAGTTTAATATTTTCTTTCTTTCTTCTTTTCTTATTAGTTATTAATAAATCTTTGTTTAACTAAAAATGATTTCTTTAACCAACGCTTTAAACAATTTTTTCACTAGTTATTTATGAATTTTAGAATGGATGTAAGAGGATCGGAGAGAGAAGAAAGCATATATGGGGTGACCAGTCGGTCGGCGACCGATTGGCCGTCCTAAGTATCGCTGGAAAGATAAAGAGGAAGCTTGACCGACCTTCAAGCTCACAAATGACAAGACACTGTGCAGGACAGAGGAGAGTGACGTGCTCTCGTTTCGGGGCCCAAGACTCACTTTGGGCCGCTGAGCTACCGGAGTTAGTTATTTATGAAATGTTTGCAATTTAACATTAATAATTTTACTAACGGAGGCTGTGTCTCAAAACTATAAGTGGCCTCTCCGCTTCGGCCTCTCGTTTTCAAGTTTCACAGGTGAATTATTAAAAGACGTCTCTTACCTTTGACGCTAGAGGCATTAAAATTCGTTATACATATATATATATATATATATATATATATATATATATATATATATATATATATATATATATATATATATCTATTTAATTTTTGAGGTTTCAAAAATTCAAAGTATTTATATAATTTGGGTTCTTTTCTTGACGGGCTGAGCACAATGAAGGGTTCCGTAATGGCGACAAACGTCCTAGTTTTGGTTATTTGGTTTCGGTTCCATGAAAAAGCATTTAGTCATCTTATCTCATAAAAACCAAAAACCTATTTGGTTCCATCGCGAGACTTCTTTTTGGTATAAATACCTACATCGTACAATTCATCGCCATGTGTCTCGCTATGTGAAGACCAATTAAACGATTTTCCTCTCTTTCTTTCTAAAAAGGTACTGAACAAGTGAACAGATATTGTTTGTACAAACCAATTTTTCTTGGAATTATTTTAATGATCTACCACGGATTTTATTCAAGACTAGGATATGCTCGCAACTTCGTCCACGCTTGGCTTGTAATTTCCCGTGGGATTCCCGGGACACAAACATCGCCAAATTTGAAATAAGAATGCAAGCCAGCGTTCTAGTGGAAACTGTATCGTAATTAAATAATTTTTATGCATCCGAACAATTTCAAACCGCACCCGGGAAAATTTCCAGGGGATTCTCGGGATAAAAATATCACACATTTTATTATATTAAATGTGCTATCGATCAGTAAAAAATCACATTGGAATTCGTTTTTTTATCTAGCCACTTAAAATTATCCTCAGAAAAAATTCCGCTGGATTCCCGGGTTAAAAAGTAAGGCAGAGTTTCAGTCTAAGAATTAGCTGTCGATCAGCGAAAACCCGTGAATCCCCAACAAACAGACAAGAAATCTAAAAAAAATGCATCGTGTTCTTCATCGTTTATATAGTCTATTCTAGTTGTTTTTTTTTAAATAACTACAATGTACACGGCATGTTTAGAATTTTGTAATGTGATAGATTTTTCATTTCATAATTTAAATTTAAAGTCAGGGGGGGATACAATCTTCCTAAGTATTTTATGATCTGATTAACGATATCACACAGAACGATGTAAACCGAAAAAAATTTTTCAACCCAACTTCCATATGTTATGTACAGTCACCTCTGATCTTGATCGTTGCTAAATTCATTTAGATTGTAGACCCAATAGTTTCGGAGAAAAATGACTTTTAATCAAATTCAACGATTTTGATGCAAAATAAGTTCCACTGGACAACACTTTTCCAAGGTCATACATATGACTTAAAACTTAAATCTACTTCCTATTATATTCTATTATCGCTGTTTATGGAGAAGAACCGGCAAGAAAATAAACTCCCCTATCCACCAATACGGCTAGCTAAAACATTTTTGTTGCATTTTTATCTTATTTATCTGTGTCACTTTTTTTATAGAAGTAGTACAAGTAAATTATACAATTCTTTTTATAAGAGTTCAGGGGCCCAATTCTGCTATCACTATCTCGTCAACATCGCCGGACCCTACGTCTCAATCGTAGTTCCGTTATTCTGTTAATTCCAATGGCGTACCAGTGGCCCGCCACTCCGGCTTTATAAAAAACATTTTTGATACTATCGCAATGGAATCGTATATTGAATACAAAATGGCTATTGTACTGTAATGACTAACCTCCTTAGTCGTCATATATATTAAGAAATATAATGTTTTTAAATTCAAATCGAAGAATGCCTCCCAAAACAAGAGAAGACATTATTGTATCGGCCCGCGAGCTGAACACATCTCGTTAAACACTTCTTTAAATATTAATTTATTGTGAACTGTAATTATTATAATTATAAAAGAAAACTGCACGTGTGTAATGTCTGACGATTTTTAATATTTTTTAGGTTTATGGCTTGGCAGCTAGGCCTTTAAGCCAGATCTTAGATTATAATGTAGTTTCTTCATTTTCTTAAGCCTATCTGTAGCACAGCTGTACTGTAGGTTATCAGCTGGTGCCATTCGAGGAAGTTCTTGTGACAACTCAAAAGCCTACATTTGACTATACAGTTCACATTTCTGACAAAACACATAATTACTACTCAATAACTATCAATATCCTACAACTATTGTTCAATTTAAAGTAATTTTACACATTTTTATAAAATATAAAAAAATACCTCGTTTAAAAAAACCGACTTCAAAAACTAAAAAGTATAAAATAACTTATTTCTAAAGCTATTTTTAATTATAATATCTTATTTTTAATATATATTATCTAAAACATCTTGAAGTCGGTGCGAAGTAAAACATAAAAATAACTATATTTAAAAAAATACTAAGCACTGATTTTAAGATGTTTTAGATAACATATATTAAAAATAAGATATTGTAATTAAAAATAGCTTTAGAAATAAGTTATTTTATGCTTTTTAGTTTTTGAAGTCGGTTTTTTAAACGAAGTTTTTTTTATTTGTTACTTTTAGTGTCTAGGTATGGGCAGGCCTACGAAAGGTGCCGCGTGCCTTAAAAAATATAAGTCCCAAGAAACGGGAAAGGAAATTTTTTTCATAAAAAAATGTTCATAAATGAAAACTACTGGGCCAAACTATGTTATTTTTTTAGGGGACCAAATGGCAACTATTCCGCATCAAACTAAAGGAGAATTACGAAAATCGGATCATTAATCTCAGCGTAATCGGTGTACATACATAAAAAAACAAAAAATACCAATCAAGTTGCGAACCCCCTCCTTTTGGAAATCGGTTAAAAATTGCACAGCACAATATCTCCTTTCAGTTCCCGCCAAAAAGTCCCGATTTTTAAAAATAATAGGGGGGGAGAGATAAAAAACAAAAGAACATCTATATTCTAAATTTAAATATTTAGTATATTTGGTGGCCAGTACCATGCCGCACCAAATTAATAGAAACTATTTGTTGGAGATTCCAACAAATCAGCTCAGTCAGCTCTGAAAGCGCTGGCCGTCACAGTACCTATCCTAAAAAAAATATTAAAATTTAAAACCAACCAAAACATTAAAAACCATAATCCAAAAAGTGCATGCACCGAAAATCTAATTAACTGTGGCTAGCTAACAAAGAATCCTTTGTAACATCTTACGTCCTCCACGGTGGGGTGAGAGGAACCGCGGGAAATTTCACCCCCTACCCCCCACGGGGTCCCCAAACTCCCCACCGTAGGGTGGCTGTATACATTTTTTCTTTTCCTTTTCTTAAGACGAAAATTTGTTACGCTTTTTATACTTAGATGGGGGTGGGGGTGTCCGATCAATAGCTGGAGGCCCCCTTATCACCTCCCCTTATCAATTTTTCGTGCTTCCAACTTTTTTCTTTTTAACTCTATTATGCAGTGCACTTTAATTAATATGGATAAAATGCATATTAGATTCTTGTTTTGATCTCTCGTAGTTGTTGTCTGCTTCTATTTAGGGTTTTATGGGGATTTTAGGGAAAACTGAACCCTTAAGTTTTCGTTATGTTCGTCCGTCCATTTGTATGTCAGAGACATTTTTATTGGTAACCACTGGATTTGTATGGACAAAATTTGATGAAAAGGTACTTTTTTTTTCGTTTTCGTAAGATGAAAATCTGTTACGGTTTGCTTTGTTGAAGATTTGAAGTGCTTTAAAATATTTTCATATCTTCATTAGTTCTTTTAACTTACGAGAAACCTGTTTTGATCAAAATATTACGACAATACTAAGACCACTAATAGAAAGACGGAGACTTGGACTGTCAAAGTGAAGCCGGCGAAAGGATGTCGATTTTAGAATAGGATGTCAATGGTGCAGTGTATTACGAGAACTCAGTATTAAATCGATTTCAATTAATTGTTATTTTTTTGAGAAGCGGTTACCGTCTCCTATGGAGATTTGTAACATCAAAGGGGCTACCGATGTGCTGCCGCTCTCTAAAGATAGACTGGAACCTGGGCACTAATGACGGAACACAACTCAAGGTTGTTATGGCGGCATATTCTAGACCAGGGGTAGTAGCCATCCAGACGGCCAAATACCCTATCACCTGGCTGTGCGTTCTTTAGTTGCCTCTTTAGACAGGCCGCTCGGCCGCAGGAAATTGTATTCCTGCACGGTAAAACGACTATAACATAATTATTAAGGTGAAGTGGTTTCTTCTAGTGAAATACATCACTATTATCTACACAGACGCAAACCACGTGTATATTACATACCTTTACGCACACAAGTTTAAAAAAATGCTTCTCTTCATTTGACACGTTTGTTCACGTAGACTCCGTATATATTTATACTAGCTGTGCCCGCGACGTCGTTCGCGTGGAATTTGTTTTCAAAACCCCCCGATTTTGAAACATTCATCATTGGTGCTCCGCTCCTATTGGTCTTAGCGTGATGATATATAGCCTATAGCCTTCCTCGATAAATGGGCTATGTAACACTGAAAGAAATTTTCAAATCAGACCAGTAGTTCCTGAAATTAGCGCGTTCAATCAAACAAACAAACAAACTCTTCAGCTTTATATATTAGTATAAGATTTCGTCTGAGCGTCCATATTATAGAACGTGGTTTTTGTTCAGTTTTTTAAGTGTGCATGTAGATACTCTGAGAGACAGTCCACGTTATGGTTCTGCCGCCCATAGACACCTATAAGCTTCTTTTATTGTTGGAGTACTGGGAATACAGCAGATAGGAGGAATGGTGGAAAGTAGTTATCATCCCTTATGGCCATTTGCAACACCAAAGGTGCTACCGATGTACTGCCTGCGTCGAAGGCGGGAATGGAACCTGGCCGCTTATGCGCGGAACATAACACAAGCTTGTTACGGTGATATACCTTAGACCAGGGGTGGCAGCTATTCAGTCGGATAAATGCCCTACCACCTGAGCCGAAATTCTGCTAATACTACATCGTCAGAATGGTCGACCACTGGCTATTTTTTCATACAAAAATAACCATTATAACGCAATTGATCGACCATTGTGCGTTGTTTTGTCGCATCTTACGACAAGCCGCCCCGCAGCAGGAATTAGTACATGTTCTTTCTTCGTACTAACACGGATTAAAGCTTTCATACAGGTTTGGGCTTTCCAAAATAAGCACAGAACTCTAAGCAATTCCGAAACGTATGATACGTTTTCTAAACTTTACAGAAGCCTACCTAATTTTAAACGCTCGTGAATTACAGACCGACTGCCACGTAGCCCACTGACATAAAACATTGCACGCATGCGTACTTCTCCTTTAAACAGTGACAACAGGTTGCGAAGATATTATTACTTAGTACCTTTGAATAGCAAAATAATATTTGATTTTGAATTAATAACTAATTTTTTCAAAATTCCAAGTTCATTTAGAAATAGTGTTTAAAATAAACCTATTTTTATAATGCAAGAAACATAACTGTTAGGCATTTGCAATAGTACGTAAAAGAGCCATTATGATCATGGGAGAATATTATAAATGACTATCATACAATAGAGGCTTAAATCCAAAAAGCTTATGGACATTTAATGGTTCAAGTTTATGTTTATATGCAATACGTTAAAAGAAAACTTTACTTATTGATATTGCATTCTACTCATAGTTCCTCAAGACTATAAGTAGAATACTGAGCCTAGATCACCGTCTTCTATGGGTAAGGTGCCCAGAAGGCTGGCTACGTTTCCTCGCTGGATCGCCATACTGATCCGTTGTCCGAGGTAGGCACCAGCCTTCTGATCACCTGAAGAGTCAATGAGTTTGTTTTTGATAAATTATGGTAGAAGCTCATGGCCTCAGGACCCTACGGTCTAAACGTCTCGACAACAAACGGCACAAACATATAGCTTTCACTGAGGGTTGCATATTTGTGCCGCTAGAGTGATTCAGCTGTTTCCGCCGCCGAACCAGCCGATCTAGACGTGTTCGGTAAATGGGATGCGGCCAACGTGTCCACACAGGTTAGAGTTTTAACTTTAGAGCTTTTAAAAACATTAATAATAACAATTAATGATAAAATCATTTACGAGATTACTTTTTTACCTCGCCTTGAATCTATGTATTTGAATTTATTACCCAATAGTGACATGAAGTCAGAGACATTGACCCACTTGCAGGTGACGGTGGAGGTCAAACTACTTGAGAATTGCGATCCAAAATAGTGCCAACATTTTACAGAAGCTACGAACTGTTCGCATTTATTTGTACTTTTGGATTTAAGTATAAAGTTAAAGACGAAACATGACGGTATTTTTACCCTATTTTAACGTCTACCACTTTTATTAAAATTAGTAGGCTTTATATAAATAGTTGTCATTAAATAAATTGTGGCTAATCTGTTCTGGCACTTGCTGCTACCACGGCACGCTCACATCGCTCACTCATCTAGTTCGCTTTGTTTTGTTAACTCAGGAGGAACGTCTTTTCTTATGACACACACATGGGTCTTGGATACAGGGGAAGACCAAAAGCGCCGCCTAGTGCCGCGCGCTTCGTGTGCGTGTGGGACTCTTGCACCAAACGGCAAACGGGATCTCCTCTTTTAAAGGAGGAGGCCGAACAAACTACCCACTAAACCTACCTGGGTCCCTATGAGAGCATATATCTAGAATTAGGGATGCAAACAAAACATCGATGTTTCCAAACATCGATGTATCGTTCATAAAAATCGATGTTTTAACATCGATGTTGAAACCAAAATATCGACGATACATCGTTGTTCAAGAACGATGTTTTATCGTATATAGACATAACGCGCCATCTTGCGCTCTATCTGTGAGCTACACAGATTTCCATTATATTATTTTCATAAATTTTTCTTATTGCCAATAATAATTTATAATGTAAAAGTTGTTTATTATATCTATTTCTTTTATTTCTATTAAAAATTACCATATTTATTAGATGCAAATTTATTTGGAATGGTGATAGGGATGTGTTAGTGTGTGGCCACGCTGTTAAATAGTAAGTACAGTAGTGAATGTTGGGTAAGGCAAAAGACATATAAATAGAATAGACATAATATTTAGTAGGAATGAGAGCATTGCGAAGTGTGTGTGTGGTATTTGTTTGAAAGATGGAGTGACAGTGGTGTAAAAGAATGATGTCAGTGAAAGCAAGAATTAAGAAAGATTTTCTAAAGTGGTTTGGGCGATACGTCGATGTTAAAAAAAAACGATATTTCATTTGCATCGCAGGAACAAGCGTCAAAAGTTTATGTAAATGGTAATTAAAAAAAAAGATTGTTCATAAATATCGATATTTTTAACATTATTATTATTTATGATGTTTTACTTTTTTTTTAAATTTCGAAACAATAACTTATATTTTATAATCTTACATAAACTTAGAGATAATATCTATCACAATAAAGTACAGTATGGATCGGATCAGTATGGCGAAACGTAGCCAGCTTTCTGGGCACGTTACCCATAGAAGACGGTGATCTAGGCTCAGTATTCTACTTATAGTATTGAGGGACTATGAGTAGAATATAATACGAATAAGTTAAGTTTTCTTGCATTGTATTCGGTTATATGTTTTACTTTTGAAAACATCGATGTTTTTTATGAGCGATGTTGCATCCCTGTCTAGAATGTCAGGGATGTATAACGTAGTTAGACTCTTCTGACATCCTATTGCGCCGATTTGGTACTAAGCCCCGGGAAGCAGGGCTGTACAGCAGTAGTGATTCCACCGATACCCTGGTAAATAGTGGCCCTCGAACCCCCGTCCAATTAAATAGGCGACAGTTGAAAACTGTCTGCACCGTACTCTCCCTCGCTAGCTAGTCCGCTTTAATATAAGCACAGCCTACCTCGCGATCTTCAGCTGCTTAACACAATGTTCACCTGTCCTACACTTAAATTAGGTCTGACTGATGAAACCCTGACTTTATCATTGTATTTCAGCCTTTGATTATTATTATTAAGTTCACCTTAGTCAAAAACGCTATTGGTTTTGGACTTTGTCTAAAACATTCTTACCAGACCTGAAGTTTGACTAGACAAACTTAGACCTGACGAAGCTTGGATATTTGACTATAACATATATTATATGTATACAACAAATATAACTTATTTCAGGAAATTATTTTGTAACCCCCACAAATAATAAAGAATAGTGAATAAATTATAACAGACACGTCACCTAGTACAAACCACCCAATATCCTGAACGAGGTAAAATATTCATAGTACACCACAAAATTCAATTTGTGCAAAGAACTACCCCACACTTCAGACGTACAAAATGAAAACACGCTTCGGGAAAAAATGTGGGGGTGTTTTTGTATTAGGAATTAAACTTGGGGTGAGAGGGGGGTGAAAGACGCTGGATGATTAATTATTAGTTTGTGTGTGTTCCAAAGATAGTACTATCGCTCGGGGTGGGGATCGCACTTCCTGCAACTGGGTGAAAATGGGGGGTAAGGGGATGAGTTGGGACGAATGTATGTTTTTTATTAATTAAGTTCTGTCTGTAATAAGGAATTATTTGTATTTTATACGCATATTTAGATTTTATTCATAGTATGAGTTAGTTTAAGAAAGTTAGTATTTTTAATATAATATTTTTGTATATACACGTATGTTGTATATACTAAGTACTCTCCAGGTCTGGACCCTAGCGACTGCTGGCTTTTTACAGATATCAAAAACATGCTCCAGGGAAAATACTCGTATTTAGCTCAAACTCTCAAAGAACAAGTGATTGCCGAACTTGAGATCTATGTGCATATTTTGACAGCAACTAAGACAAAACATTCTACATCAAAGCGCTAAACAGCCAGAAAAGCGTTACATTGTGTGTGTCAGTTATGAAGGGAAGTAAGTATGTTTATGAATAAATTTCAATTTCTAAAAGCTATTTTTTTCTTAGTTATAGCGGATACTTATTGAATTATGTGTCATACCTATAAACCGCGCGCAGAAGGTTTGCCGGTGACAACTTACTATTATTGTATTGTATTACTTACTATTATTGTATATACTTATGTAAAGCATATACAATAATAAATTTGCAACAACTATTTATGTAACCTTTTTTGTCAACCCTACTGACCATAGACGCATGGCATCAAGTGGCTATCAGCAAACCTGTGGACGGGTAGTAAGTACTGTGACGACTAGCGGTTTAACTTTATACTTTCTTTCAAGACACTTTTACAGGAGATGTATTCTGCTCGCAGACCAATACAATAATAATGGATTCTATTGTTTAGGAGTCGTTCCTCGATTTTAAATTTAAATAAATTATATTTCTTAATACTGTTACGAGCTACAGGACTCTAATTAAAATAAATACCGTTGGAATTACTATAGAGTTTATTAGAACTGTACAAACACGTATAAAACCAATACAAATAAAACTGGTTGCAACCAGTTCACACTGCACGATTCAATGTAATTTGACACGCGCAAAGTCCGTCGTCTATATCGCTAATCAAGAGTACTACAAATGTCTTACTCGTTTCGTAGTCGTCGCTTGACTGCCCATCTCTCCGTTCGGACACCCCTTTATGCTCAGCTTAGGACCGTGTAAACAATGATTTCCACGAATTACGCCTGCGCCACCATCGACGCTATTACCAGAAAACATAATTCTGCACACCTGCAGGATTATGTCTGCGAACGGCCATAAACAAGTACAATAACAATAGGCTATTGTCTAAACAAAAGAACTTCGAATAGAGGAAGGGCAATAAACCAGGTTTTATGGCAGGCAGATGTGCATCCATTATATTTGGCCCAACGTGTAACAATACATTATAACAATTAAGGAGGTTAGTGCAGACAGTACATACATATAAAGTTTAATTTAAAAAAATATAACCATAATTAATATGTACATCTTGTTATATATACTCTTAGTTAGATACATAGTTTAGTATCGTATTGGATTTCAAGTCATCTTCCATTAAGCTGATATTAGGCGGTTCAATTTATCTGATGAAGCAACTAAAATGATCCATGTGAACGTAAACTTGAATTATTCAATGTTATTGTATAAAGTTGTGTCCTTTCTGTGCCTTTCAACCAAATTCATTCAATGTGGTTGCTCTGTGTAATATCATCATTAGATTTTGTTTAAATGTTGTTTTTAGGATTCCGACACCTAAAAGTAAAACAGTAACATTTGTGATCTTACATAGGTGTTTGTCTGTCTATTACAAAGATATTAAGTGGAAAATTAAAAAAAAATCATAGTGGTCTAGTTTAAAACATACTTACAATGAGTATTTGTTTAAACAAGATTTAGCAGTCTTACAAATATGTGGTTTCCAATTATTATTTTTTTAACAAGAAATGTGTAATGAACTTTTTGTGCTCCCACAAGAACTCAGTCGTTGAGGTATATAAAAGTGTACCATTTACTTGAGCTAGTGAAATGATTAATTAGTTTTTTGTTGTATAGCTGGAGTACAGCAGGTACGTACAGTACGCAGTACAGGCGTCCGCCTGTCTGCTGAACTCTCGCAATAAAAAAAAACTTGGCTGAAAGACTTTTGCTACCAGAATATAAAATCCTAAGAAAAACGTTGACTTTTCGTGCACATTATAGTAATAATTCAAGGTTTTTCTTTTGCCCCATTTATCCTCCTTACAGCCGACCTATTTTCAACAGCGTTGCTTAATTGTGACTACCGTCAAAAACGGCAACAACAAAAGCACCTTTAAGTTGCAGCGAAATCTTAACAAAAACTTTTCAATGGGAACAAAAATGAGCCATCATGCAAACAATGGTTGGAAAACAGTGGGAGGGTGAAATTGGTCATAATGAGTATCTTCAACCCCCCCATCTCCCTCCATCTTCCCCTTTGGGTCAAGCGGGGAAATAAAATTTTAAATTGAAGCCACGAAAAAGACAAAAATGCCAAGACCGAGAGATTTTAGGGACCGTTTTCAATAGCCGACGTTTCTAGTATAGTATAATTGAGATACAACGTTAGCCAGACGACACTGTTGACATAGTATAATACATTTTTGACATACTATGACATAGTTAAGGCATGCCTAGCCGGAAACAACATTTTTGAACAATCCAATATCTTCTTCTAATATAGTTAAAATTATAACTGACAAATACTCGCATCGTGCTCAGGTGTATTCTTATTTTATGAAATATCTATATTTAAAATTAGTGTATTCCCCGCGGCTACGCCGCTTGAAAATCCCTAGATAATAGCTCTCTGTTAGTTACATAAAAACTGAAATAGGTTTTATATATATATATATATATATATATATATATATATATATATATATATATATATATATATATATATATATAAAGTGTCATGTAATGTCACTTGTACATTACACTTGTCAGAGTTTTTTGTCAGTTAGAACAATAGAACAAATTAAGTGTTATTTTAAAATTCCTAAACCTATTAGATTAATTGAAATTGTGAATTAATTAGCTTTAAATGTTGCTTCTCTTTTCAGGTAAGTTGCGTAATTATAAATCCACATACAAAAACAGTGTGTATCGTATTGTATTTAATAATAAAAATTCTCTTTTCAGAGCAACCGTTAGTTTTTTAATTTACGTATAAAAAGAAAACTACATTATATCCGTTTAGTAGTTTTCACGTGATGCTTAAACAGAAAGACAGACAGACAGACGGGCTAAAATTCAAAAAATTGCATTTTCGGAATCTCCTGATCCGAATTATAAGTCCTGATTTTTTTCACATTTATAAACGCATTCTACAAACTCACCATTTACTGATTTTTATACGATTTTAGACGTATAAAAATATTTTTCTTGTACCATTGTAAATGCTTCTTAATAAGAAATGAACTGCGTCTCGGGTTAAGGAAAATGAAAATTATTCAACGAATTTTAGTGTTCTGTTTAATATTCCTAGATAAAGAATTTTCATTTCAAGCAGCTCATGGGTACCACCTTTGTAGTAGAGGTTACACTACCCGATTTACGTTGAAATGTCTATGGGTTCTATCCCTATTCGGATATTTACATCTTTAAGAAGTTTCTAATGTGTATCCGTCATATGTGTGATCATTTTTAAATCGACGTACAAACACACAAAACGTATATTACCCAGCAGGTTATACCAAGTCTACGGACATGATAGAGCCATGCTGGAATTATTATCGTGATTTCAGTTCTTAGAGCCGCTTTGATCGGTATAACAGACTTGTTAAGGATTACTCTACCTTAAAGTATAATATATTGTTACGAGTTGCATGACTCGAATTAAAATGCCGTTGGAATTATTATAGAATTTATTAGAACTGTACAAACACGTATAACACAGGTACAAATATAACTGAACACAATCAGCCTAAACGTAATGTACGATTCAATAACACGCGCAAAGTCCATCACTAAACAGATTATCGAATGTACACAAGTCTTGCCTCGCGGCTGGTTATCGTTCGACTGCTCTTCTTCAATCGGGCCATTGCTTTATATGGCACAAATGCAAATATGTCTGCCCGCCAAGCGTCGAGGAAATTTCCTAGAAATCGTAATCCGTACACATGTCTAATTATGCCTGCAAATGACCATAAATGAGTACAATAGGCTGCTCTCCAGAATAACCAATAAATAAGTAAACAAAAGAAGATAATCATAAAAGAACTACAATGTTATTAGCTCAAACGCCGGCGGGTAATAAATGTGCTTTGTTTACAAATATGCAGGTGGCCCAAATTGTACCAATATGTTGTTATTATTGTACGTATCTTTATGCTATTTAGTGAATTATTATATAATATGTATTGCTTTTAATAGACGTTATATATATATATATGTGTGTTTGTGTGTGTATGTGTGTGTGTGTGTATATTTGTATAATGATATGTAACATTTTAAAAAATATTTTGCAACAGAACCCTACTCTAGCTGTCGTTTCTCCCTCCATCCCAAGGTTATCTGGACGAGATCGCTGTCAGGGATAAGACCGCCATTTGTACCTAATTCTAAGCTGCTTTTGTGTATTGTTTCATTAATTCTAATTTACAATAAAATACGTTCTATTATATTCTATTCTAATACCACGCTCTCACAGAATATTTGTTAAATGATTAGCCGTGAGCCAAATGTGTTTCGTGCGATGAGTGGGGGTTCCGATGGTCGATTTCCCCTTCCCTCTGTCCCATCCCTCCTATCCTTTCCCCTCTCTGCCTTCCTAAAGCCCTGTTTATCAGCTTCGCAATAAAAAAAGGCTACGCTTGTGTTATGTATGATATACAACGGAAAACTCTGCTCGGCTTGAGCTTGCCCACTTTCTAAAAGAACGTTCAGTTTACCTTCTAGACTTGTCCAAGAGCCATTAACAGCTTTCATACCTCTATCTCAACGTTTTCCTTCTGATTTTTTTACTCAACATCGGCACACTGTGATTGGAACAATATGCAGATTGGGTTAAAAAGTCATAAGGCGCACTATCCTCGGCCAAGATTCTAACTCACATCGTTGAAAAGACACGCAGGTGCGTTAACAAGTGAGCTATCCCGACTTATATAAATATACTTTACGGATTTTGAAACTTAAACATTTTCATTGTAAGACCAGGAGTAATATACGTATTATTAAATTAAAGCTATTATATAAGTATATGTGTGTTTGTATAGTCATAAGTATATATACGTGTGTGTATATAAATATGTGTATCCGTGCAGGAACGGAGAAAGAATACAATTCCCTGCCGCCGGGCGGCCTGTCGTAAGAGGCGACAAAAGAACCCACAGCCAGGTGGTAGGGTATTTGCCCGACTGGATGGCTACCACCCCTGGTCTAGAGTATGCCGTCATAACAGCCTTGAGTTGTGTTCCGGCATTAGTGACCAGGTTCCAGTCCCCCTTAAGAGAGCAGCAGCGCATTTGTAGCACCTTTAGTGTTGCAAATGTCCATAGGCGATGGTAACCGCTTTTTATGAAGTGGGGGCCGTTTGCCTGTCTGCTGAACTACTACAATAAAAAAAAAAATATATTTATATTATTTTGTACTTATTTCTACTGTTTATTTATCATTTGTCATTTATTTATTATCTGCACCACCATCTGTATTAAAATTCTATCAATCCCTGCTAATGGTTGCCGGGAAGAGATCGCTTCTTAGCGATAAAGACGCCCGTTGTACTATATTTTATCCATTTTTACTTCTCTTTGTATATGCTTATATAAAATAATAATAATAAAGAATTATCTATTTATCTATCTAAGTATGTTTTCCATAGGAGTAGGCAGAGGCGATGGATTTTCGGATCCCCACCCTTCTTCAAAATATCTACTTTAAACCAGGGCCCCAATTCTGTTATTACAATATCGTTAGAATTTTCTACCAGTAGCGTCATTATGGCTATTTATTATTTAAAAAAAAATTAATAACGCCAGTGGTCGACCATGAAAAAACATCCATTATGGTGTTAGTGGTGAAGTCTGAAGATATTTTCATAGCAGAATTGAGGAACAGGAATGCCGTCAAAATATCCAATTAACACCACGCATCCATCAGTCCACACATGAATACACGTGCAAACGTGTTAGGGCCGCGAAAACTAAGGATGGAACACACTCCTACTCAGGGCAATTTAATGTGCACCGCTGTATTGATTCTCGGGCATTCTTTCACACAGGCGCGGAGAAGCCCCCCTAAACCCCTATACACCACCCATTCCCCACCCACTGGCCCCACCCGCCGGAACTTGGGATAAATGGGGGATAAGACTTTTTCGGGGCACCCGCGAAACCTAGGACTTACATTTTTCAGTCTTAAGGCGTTCGACGTATTTCCGTAAAGGTTTATATTTAAGAACAAGTTTTAGATAAGGTTATGTTATACAGCTCCCCTAGGCAACTGGCGTTAGCGCTAAACGAATAGAATGAAAACGTATGGAAATAACATGACATTTAGTTCTGCAGTTGTTCTCTCACTGTTGAGGATCGTGACTTTGATGGCAGTGAATAATTGCTCTCTTCCACCGAGATCGGTTCTGAGCAGAGTGGTCGGCCGAGTTTATTAAAATGTCCAGTTGGTCAGCAATCTGGTCAACCTATCCTAACCTTTTGGAGATCTACCGTGAAGTCTCTTGCCTTCAACTTTTTCAGTGACCACAAGTCTCTCCATATTCGCCGGGATCTTTCGAGCTATGTCGCCAAAGTACAATCGTGGTGTGAAAATGTTCGCCAGTTTTCAAACTGATTCATTTAACGTTCCACGAGCACATGTTACCTTTTCTAACTAAGTCACAGAACAGACAGTTCCACAGAAAATTATGTTTATTAACTATTTGACAATAAAGTTTAAAATTACTTAGATCAAAGTTGTTTGATTTTCTATCTTGTCTAAGAATATTGTTAGACATGCAAAACCTTTTTATTGGTTTTAATATTTATGTTAAGCGTAGTGATTATATCCTCTTTCTTTCTAATTGTTAATCCCAGCGTCTGTCATTGTCAACATTGTAATTTTACTTTTTCTCGTTTCTATATTTTATAAACCTAACATTTATTAAAATGTCGGCAGTTTTATTTCTTGTACTCGTGTGAGAAAAACTCGACTTTAAGATGAGGAACATTTTCACTCCACAACTGTACTTCAATTTACGTAGTCAGTAAATTGCTGATAATCTCTGGTGCTCTCCAATCTTGAGCTTCAGTATTAAGCATAACGATATGTCATTCCCATACCTTTTCTATTCTATTTATTTAACATTAATGCCGATTGTCTACAGTGCGAGGTCAAAATGTTAGGCCACTAAAGCGATAGACCTTTAACTCTTTATTGTCGTCTGTTTTTCGTGAAACATACACTAAGTGTCTTCATGTCTTGCGTAAACAGGTATGTTCTAGGTAAGCGTGCAATATCTTTGACTGCATCTCCACCTGACATCCAGAGCAATGTCGGTCAAGCGCGAACCTACACAATAATTTAAAAAAAAACGTCTCCTTAAGTTGGAAAGTATGTCGATATGATGTGTGTGGTGTTACAAGTATGGTTGAGACGAGAAATGAGTACATAAGGGGATCTTTCAAAGTTGTACCCATAGCTGAAACATTGAGAAGAAAACTACGGTGGTATGGGCACGTAATAAGGAGATATGAAAGTAACGTGACAAAAATAATATTAAACTGAATTGATGGGTACAAATAGAGGTGGACCAAAACAGAGCTGGATGAATTGTGTGAAGGATTAGCTGATGATTGTACTGTGACCAGAGGACTTATGCCAGAATAGAGGAGTACGGAAAAAAGACATATTGCGTAGACCCCAAATAATTAGGAGAAGGTAAAAGAAAAGAGAGAACCAGAACAGAGAACAGATATTTTTTTATGATCTAAGAATAGTATACAGATTAAGAATATACCTGGTGGAAAGTGGTTACAGTTGTCTAAAAATATTTATAGTGGCAGAGGTGTTAGGTACCATTTTTTTACAGGATATAGGTTCGCGTTAGATGTTAAGCTATGATGGATTCAAGGGTTAATCTTAGGTGGTGGTTTCTTACAAACGAATGCTTATTATGCAAATGCACTACAGTGGTCTCTCTTAGACGTCTGACGCGGCGTCTATGCGTCGTAAGCCGCGTCCGCGGTTTTCAAATTCTTAATTCAAAACTCAAAGAGGGTTGCTGGGGAATTGGTACGATATTTTTATTTATTTGTATAATTTAAACATTATATTGGGACTAGCTGCAGATTGCTGTATGTAAATTATATTTTTTAAATTGGAACTGATTGACTGATTGATATCTATTTTAATTTTTAATAAATATTTAACTTAATTGTTCAAATTATTTTTAAGGATGTATGTCTGAAAAGAAATAAATAATTGTTATTATATTCTACAAGAAGATTAAAACGCATCCTTATTTGTATGAAACAGACAGCATTTAACAATAAAACTATTACGCAAAGTGAACAGTAAGTAAAGTTTTGAAGCAACAGGTCCTCGCTCCATGCAAATGTTACCAAAGGTTCCCTTCAAACAATCATAGAGAATCTCCTATAGTAGAAGTATTTTGATACTGGCAATACAGTGCTTCTATTTTTAAAACATCAATGACTTCGAAGAATAAGTGATTGCATTCAAAATTTGAATTTCGAAATCTGTTTGGCGGCATTAGAAGTTTTAAAATTAAATTCGATTAAATAACAAATAAATCGATTAACTGTAACATTAAGCCAATATTAGACGGTTCAATTTTGTCTTTCAATTGGGGTGAATCAACCAAAGTGATACCTATAAACATAAACTTCAATCGTTCAGTCAATAAATTCAATCATTCCCTATAAACATAAACATCAATTCTGTACCTTTCACCCAAAAATATAAACAATTTTGTTGATCCGTCTAATATTAACATTAGATTTAGTTCACTACTTGCTTCATATGGATCACATGAAAGAGTGTTGTAGTCAATACAATATCTATTTATTATACGTCTTACTTTCTTTTTGTCTGCAGTCAAATAAACACACCAAAGTGCACGTTTCATTATTCTCAATACAGTATTGTAATGCTTCATTCACATTATGCCCAATTTCACGGCAGCAACCAGGAAAATTTCACGGAAAATAGCTGCGTATGAGTATATATTTTAACACTACATAATATGTGGAAGATGACAAACTCGTGCTGCCCAATTCCTTCGCCACTTGAATGCGTACTTACATGGAAGAAGACATGACGTGGAGTTATTTATATGGTATATTCGAACCAGCCAACATTTATCATGGCTTCATGAAGGTTGCATACTTTTTAAATTATTTTAAAAAGTTCTAAATTTAAATTCTGATTTCGTTCCTCATGACCAGCCAGTATTCGTAAAAGACATTAACAGTATCCTGCCAGTTTAAACTATAGTCGTCGGCAGCGTCTCGCCGAAACCGGCGTGTCGGCCATCAACAAAAACAAAAGCTGGCACAGCGCAACAGGTCCGGCTTGCTGGCTGAGATAGGGTTGTGCCGCGCACTTTACAATTAAATAAAATTTTCTTAGCAACGTGGTTAATGCACGACCCTTAATAATTTATTTGATTATTCTTCTCTTTTAACGTCTTAAAGTCACTTGATAAGGATTCAACGTGTCATTCTAATGAAATGGATATGAATTATTTTAAGAGAAATGCAATGCTTTCGCTGAAGGTGAATCCTAACGTTACAATTTCTATGAGCTAATGGTAAAGGTATCGCAAAAACAAATGGATAGAGAACTCTTTATTGTGTCTAAAAGTATAAATAAATAAAATAAAAAGAAATATAGATCGTACAACTGGTGACCTTATATCTAAAAAGCTATTTTTCCGGTTAACTTCGAGTTAGTAGTAGTGAAGTTTTTAAACAATTATAACTATTCAGATTATATCTATACAAATGCATACATAATGAGAGGCTCAATATGAAAAACTCGTCCTCGCCGAAATAAACTTCGTTGGTACTATGCCCTTTCTTCTTTTAAAATAGAGAGACTAGAGCCCATTTGTAAGATGTTTATGGGTAAATACTGTTTATACTAGATCAAAACTCGCGGAAAAACTACCGTTTGAAATTACCTTCCTTTGAAAGTAAATATATATATATATATATATATGTTCTATTAAATTCCCCACAAAGCCAATAAAGTTTATGAGACTTTCCAAATACTAGATAAGTGCCAGCCCTAATATTAATCTACTCGTACAGGCCGTTTGCTGCACAAATTCTATAGCGACGTTTTAATAAAACTACAAAAATAATAAACAGATGAGCTAAAGTTTTTAACCTGTGACACAATTCGAATGTAATTCCAAGCGAGTACTCAATTCCAATTCAAACATATGATATAACGAATTCACGGTAGCTTTCCAGATTTGAATTTTAAAAACTCGTTCTAAATTTAAATTGATCGAAGAAATTCAGGTGGCAGGTGTTTTATGAATTTTTATTTTTTCCCACAAGTTGTTTTTGCTAAAGAGGTTACAAGTGACAGTAAAATTTATGCACTTCCGAATTTGATAAATTATCATCTTTATTTAAACAAACATACTTTGAACAGGGTATTTCACAGTCAAATCAACTGAGAGACTTTTTATCAACAAATAAAATTGTAATAGCTTCTTGATTATTTTAAAACAGTAAATGAAATTATTTCTATTATGAAATTTTGCAAGTTAAATAAACGTAAGGTATTGAAGCAAACGTTCTTTTTATGCAAGTATATCGTCTTACAAATAAATAAATAAATAAATCATTAGATAAGCCCATACATTACGCCTATACTCGCGTTCTAAGCTAAGAAATTTTCACTAGTGTTATGGGCAATACACAACAAAAATCTCCTTTACGAAATTTATCATGCCTGGAATCGAACCCAGAGCCTCTGTGATCCAGGGACCAAGGACGGCAAAGGCTTAGTCCTTTTAATCAGAGAAGCCATCGAATAATAGATAAAATATACAGCCTACAAATTAAAAACTATTTATTGTTTAGGACTACAAACTTAACAAGAAATTACTGAACATCGGATGAGCTGTGTATTTTATTTTAGAATATAATTAAATCATACCATGTATAGTTCCCCTCTATTAACCCTAACAATGCGGTTGGCAGCAACAAAGTTCCCGCCTATTGAATTTTCGCCTGCTACTGCAACTTTTCAGGAAATGTTCGGGCCCGTGTCACTATTTCAGTTTAAAATTTCATGTATAACTTTGCGTTCCATACCTCTATTATGTGTTCGCAACTCAGTTACAGTTTTATCAAAATTACTTTTCTAGTTTTACTTTAAAATTTCTAAAGTTAGAGTTCCCATTACCCGCAGCAACATATGTTAACATTCATATAGTTTGTAAAGGCGTCCCATCTTCCAGCCTAGACTAGCATGTCTGCCAGCACAGCTGTTGCACAGCAGGAGGTCCTGAAATGCCCCAAATATTCCGCCATTGGAAATGGCTACATTTTTGCGGCTTTTGAGGTCGAGACCCTGGAACCATGAAGACCTGACGCGCACACATTTTATCGAGACATAGCGAAACTTCTGGTAGACAACTCACGTGGCCAAAAGACTGGCCTGTATATAAGTATACATCAGACAACGCATTAGCACTGCTATTCAGCGAGGTAATGTGGCCAGTCCTTTGGGCACATTTCCAACTGACAGCGGTCTGGCACTAGATTGTATAGTTTAATTTTAATTTGTATATATAGTTTAATTTGTAAAAATTGTGTATTAGAACTGTAAATAATTTTATTTTTATTTAATTTGCAAAATATCAATAAAATCAATTTCAATCAATAAAAGTTTGTAAAGTGAATATTATATTATTGTAATATAATGTGGTCTGTGTGCAATTTATATACTTAATTATATGCATAAAGATGATATAAGTGACAATGGTTTCACAATAAGAGGTATTGAGGACTGCACAAAATAAAGAAGAAAGAGTAGGAAAGCGGACGCTCGGAGGCAACCAATATTAAGCGACAGAATGTTGATAAATATGATGGTGAGAATACGCCATGTAATATATAAAATTTAAAAAAACCACATTTACTGTGTTGGCAATTAAAATATTTATGAATTATACGGAGGATTTAGAGACCGTCTAATATTAAGTAATCAAAGTCGCAGAGAAAGTTATGGCAAAATATATTTTAAACATGAAACATAAGAAAAGAAATGTAGGGGTCATCCGCCAATTGACTTGGTGGTCAAACTTGAGAGAAACGTCAAGAAAACCCAATTGCCCGAACCAACAACAAGACCACACGGCTTGATGCAGGTAAATCAAGAGATTTAGCCCCAAATAATGAGATAAAGAATAAAAGAAGAAGATATTATACGTAAACCGAAATTACAAAACTAAAAGGAACATTAAATCCCAACCACGCAAAAGAGAACCTTATTAAAGCCATTTAATAAAAAAATAAAATAAATAAATAATAAAAAAAAAATGTAATTGTGAGCAACGAAAACCGTTGGGGAACTAATTAAAAACATCAATTCCCCGCTGCGGCGAGGTTATATTTCAAACACACACAAAGACCTGGTTGCACACAGAAAAGTGGACGCACACAAATGTTTAAAAAGTCCTGTGTGATATCTATGAGAGATTGGGATGCGCGCTAATCGGGTTATGAAATTGGTAAGTGGCGTGAAATTAGAAATGTTTACTGACTATCTCGAATACGACAGTATGGCTGACACATGCCATAGAATGTAACTTGTAGCAATATCTTACTTGACCTAATAATTAGATATTTTTTTAATTTTATTGTTTAAAAGTGATATTATAATTATAGTCACAATGTTTTTCTCTTTATTTACGTATTTTTTTTTATATACCTGATGTTTTAAAGTTACGTACTAAGGGCACTGAGAGTAGTTTGAGATAAACAGCAGTTAAGACTTTTTTTATAGTAGTATAGGTTCTCCTTTGACCATGATCTCGCCTGATGTAGAGCGGAGACATGGTCTGGAGTCTAATATGGAAACTATCAAATAAATGTAAGTTTCGAGGAAGTATTTTTGAACTGAAACTTCTTTAGAATCGTTATGATTTGAATCTCGATGAAACGAAAAAGCGAAATGACAAAGCGATACTAAATTCCCAAGATTTTTTTGTGATTTGCCATTTTCGTCATTTTGGTAGTTTTGGTAGATTTGGCAGTTTTGGTAATTTTGGTAGGTTTGGTAGTTTTAATAGTTTTTGTAGTATAGTAGTTTTCATAGCCTTCTCACTCTTGTTTACTAAACGTTGTAGGTATAATTACGTTTGCCTGTATATTCTCTAAAGTTTCACTCCTACAGGGTGTGAACTGCACATATATATTTTTTAGTTGACTCTGGATCTCTAAAATTATATATTTGATGAGCTGTCTTAACGATTTGAGCTGATTTGGAAAAAAACGAAAAGTTTAGACATATTTAAAATTGTCATGTCCGTCCGTTTGCCTGAATTTTTTCCGGAAATTACTACGTTTCAGTGAATATTTCGTAAGAATATGTAATCCATTATGCCGTTATACAAGACTAGTGAAATCGCGAATAAATAAGGATTAGGTATGGACGCTTATCGTGAGGTATTTGCACTGTATGTATTATACAATATACATTATCGTATAGGGTATCGTAAATCAGACTTTAAAAATTGATTATGATGTTTTTTTATTTACAGCGATAAAAGAAGACATTTTTTTATCTTTAACAGTCCTAAAAATTTCAAAATTCTGAAAAATTTAAGGACTTAGTTTCAATAAAAATAAAAAAATGGTTAAAACAGTATCCGCTGAGTACTACACCTATAAAGATTTATTTAGAAAAAGATATTTTAAAAAATGAAGTTACACGACACAAGATCATTCTTCAAGCTCTCGCTAAAAGTTATGAAAAAAGAAATATTCATCAATCTTATGTAATATTTTATCAATTGTCCAATAACGGACATAATTACTTATTTAACTCAACGACACGCATCCGGTTATCTGGGTATACAGGACCGTTTCTAGAAGTTATCCGGGCCGAGATGGGGGAATACCCGGGTGTCTTAAGGCGGAGCGGGACGGCGCGCTCAAACCGAGTTATCGTAAATTGATCTGGGGTGGCGCCACCGCACTCTCCCACCCGACGACGAGCTCCCAAATTTGACAGCAATGGAAATTGGCGGGAAAGATTATCGGTTGCCGCGCGATACGTTCCGTTTCTTTCCATTTTCGAAATGACATATTTTTTGTTGTTTGTAATAATAACTTCGTTGATTCGTGATTTTAATTCAAATTTAATTTGAAGAATTAAGTAGGCTAGGCGCGTATCACGTAATGCGACTATATTCTAATTATATTTTCCTTTATCCATGCAAATATCTGTACAAATGCCAAAGGGAGTTTGTTTGATTATTTATATTTGCATTATCATGAAATTTAGTATTAATGTATATTTTTTTCGATAATGTAAATCTACTTCGAATACTTTTTACATTGGGAAATTGCATAGTTACATTACAATCCTGGCTAAAGTTCTAATAGATAAATAACTTATTTAGACTACTAGTAAAACAACGAGTCCATACCGTCTCTACAACTACAAAAGCCGGATAATATCACCTTCTTAGATCGATCTACTGGTCATATACGCAAACTATGTTTCGAAAAACATTATACAAACAACTTGAAAATACAGTAGTGATGAGAAAATAACGTAAAATATGAAAATTGAACTTGAATATATGGGTAGTAGAGCCAGCTTAGCCCTTTGTGTCTTAGATTCCCGATGCTTATGTAGATACGACCTCATAAAAGCATGCACACACGAACATCTTAATAACAGAATCCGAACGAACGCTTCGGGCGATTTTAAAATAAGAATATCATAACTGGCCAATGGGTGGAGGAGGTGGATTTCGGAAGAACCTTCTCAGGCCACCCTGACAAGTTTTCGTGGCGTATGTAAACGATCATTTGATTTTCGAACGTATTAAATATTGATGATAATTTTAGCCACAACAATACGCAATGTCGTTTGTCGTAATTACTTCAGTGTTGTACTTCAGTAGTTAAGAGATCTTTATCTCATTCCAGTGATTTAGAGCTTGATCAAAGTATAGTTCTCTAGTGTAATGTGCGCATATTTTTATAATTACCTCAGTCGTATTGATTGTGAGAAAATTCTGTATAGAACCCAGCACATTAAGGTTTACAAATGTGGAGGATAGATTCCAGTAGAAAACAAATGAGTTAAATACAATAATATTTTTTTGTTGTAATCCAACGAGGTAACATTTCTAGCCTTCTGGGCACGCTCTTAAGACTTTTAATTTTTAACCGATTTGTCTAAAATATTTTAAATAAACAAGACCCAAACAATTAGAGAAGAATTACATGTACTCCTATTTTGTCATATAAGATTTAGGAACTAGGGAGATTTTCGTTGTTAGTAATCGTCTTCTATAGCAATATTGTATATAATACTAAAATATTACAAGCATGATTTAATAGTAAATGTAAATAATAAGGCAATAGGAAGCAATGTTTAACTACTACGTCTTTCAATTGATCTAAGAAAATGCTCATGGGGGAAACCCAGTTCAAAAAATCTTAAGGAAGTTTTTATTTAATTAACACCAATTCCTTATTGCTTAGTTAGAAATTAAAATAATTTTTTGAGTATCAAAAATATTCGATGTAACAAATATACAATGTTACTTAATTATTACTTTATTTTATTATTATTATGATGTATTTTTAAAAGGTCTTTCCATTATTTACTATTGGTTTGTCTATGTGTGCTCGGCCCTAGAATTGTTTATTGTGTATTTTACACAAGCGTAATTTGCTACTTGGAGATGCACAACGTGTGTATTTATCTGTCGATTAAAACAGCAACATATAAAAACAGTATGCATGTTATCCAGCTTTTACAACTACTGAGTTATATAAGTTTAACAATAATTTGTTAGTCGATCAGTTTTTCTTGATCATTGAAACCGACCGTTTAAGTCTCGTATTAAAATAAGAAAATTTCGGTGCAGCGTGATATTTTAAAAATAAGAACCTCTTTCGTGGCATATTCCGTGGAGAGAGATTTTAAAATAAGAATAGTTTCGCGATGCCCCCCCTTTTCGGTTCGGGGGCCCCGTTTCGTCTGGAGAAATAAGAATTCGGGGGCCAGATTTGGGGGGTGCACCCATATTCGGTGGGTGTCGGGGGCTCCTTGATGAGGATCGAGGTTTTTCGTTGAATTTCGTTAGCTCCTTTTCCGAGGGCGTTGACCGGCTGAGTCGATATTTGTTCGATGAACGCTGTTAGTAATTGGGATGAGACAGTGTTTCAACCGGTTAATTGAGGGTTGTTTTGAATCATGCTGTATATTGTTTAAAGTCTTTTGGAAGAATTTCTGCGTTTACTTAATATGTACAAATGAAATACAATGAGATGAAAAGAGTACAGCAGCAGTTATGAGTGAGTTTTGGGTAACAATGTAAAATTAAAATATAATTTATATATTACTAATATAATAAAGAGTAATGAAATTTAAACACAGCCAACTTATTAATATTCGTTACATTTTATTCACACTATTCGATATTCTACATTTCCATGTTCAATACTTATTTTAATACACTGGTATACAATAAATTATAAACAAGTACAACGAATGAAACTTTACTTATATTGCACCTATTCTACCTATAATCCCTTAAGACTATTAGTAGAATACTGAGCCTAGGTCATCGAAGATAAATACTTATATTTTGTTCAGTATTATTTTAATAGCTTGTTTGTTAGTTTATGTCATAGATTATAGTTAACTGTTTGCTTTCCTTTCCCAGCCTTAAATAAGAAAAGTAGTATTAATTAACTGTTGAGTTATTTACCTATAAAAATCCTATCTGTGCAGGAACGGAAAAGAGTACAATTTCCTGCGGCCGGGCGGCCTGTCGTAAGAGGCGACAAAACAACCCACAGCCAGGTGGTAGGGTATTTGCCCGACTGGATGGCTACCACCACCTGGTCTATAGTATGTAGCCATAACAACCCTGAATTGTGTTTCGGCATTAGTGACCAGGTTCGTCTCCCTTAAGAGAGCAGCAGGGTCTGCTGAACTCCTGCGATAATATATATACAATATAAATTTTGTATTGAAGTATTTTTTTTAACTTTTTCACTTTTCAATCCAAAAACAGGCTTAGCTAAACATTGTTTTTTTTAGATTTTTCTATTATAATTTGGTATTTTTCAAATAATTAAATAATATTATATAAACATTTATTAAATTATTGTATGATCATAGGTTCTGAATATACAGTATGAATCTTAAATTCAGTGTTAAAAAATACGTATCAACTGGAATGTCTTGAGCACGTCATTGTCCGCAACTATGTATTTTTTATATCTCGTGCTAGGCTTTTCATTTTTGGCTACAAGGTACTTGAAACGGAAATATTCTTCGAAAATTATAGAATTAAAACAAAACCTGATTGCGGCCAATGATGCGTGCGGGAGATTCACCCAAGTTACATATGTTACACACAGGTTAAGCTAACAAAATTGTTAATAAAATCAGCTAGTTGAAAATATGGTGTAACCATAAACTCCATAACTAGCTCTCTCCATGCACTCTTATTCAATCAACCAAGTCCTTTTAGGCGAGCTCAAAATTGAATTTCGTTAGCCTAATTTCCGGGCTATATCAGTTTAGGTCACGTAGGCAAGTACAAGCAAAATAAGTTGACTAATGCTATGGACGAAGATACTAAAATGAACAATATCGAAGCGGGCACCTATTATAATAAATTATAATATTTTTATAGAAAGGAATTCGCGTTAAAATAGCATCTTATAATATAACTTTTAAAATATCATAGTAGAAATAATGTTAATACAATCAATTTATAAACTAATATATAACTAGTGGCGAAGTCAACGCGTTGTCAACCTTTAGGGAGGGTACAGGGGATGAGATAGAGGGATAAGACAGGAGGAATGGGATAAGTGGAATGCATGTAATGTAAGATTGACCTTTTTATCCATATAAAAATTCATATGTGGGAGATCATTAAATATATATACGTAAATATTGAAAAGTCATGACGATGTTCTTGACTATTGTATTGTATTCATATCAATAATTATAGTAGGTGAGATGTTAAATAACTGTTGGAATAAAAATTGGAAAATTATCAAAAAAATTGTAAGGTGTATAGCATGAATTCAGTCGCGGAATGAAAATGTTCATCACCTTAAAGTCGAGTTTTGCTCGCACGAGTACTAGAAACAATACTGCCAATATTTTAATAAATGTTACGTTTATAAAATATAGAAATGTGAAAAAAGAAAATTGCAATTGTTTTATCTTTTTTGATAGTATTCTACTTTATGGTTTTTCATGGTATTATCTTAAGCTTTTGCGACTAGTACATTTCAAAACTACATCTTAATGTCGAAATAAAATATCACACCTAAATCCGTTAAAACGGAATTTTATTTATGGTTTTTTATACTGCTTTCTTTTTGTATGTCTTAGTCTAACACTAGGTTTTGTTTGGTTTTTTGGTTCTATACATTTAACTAATACTGATCTCTACGATGTTTACATTGCAAACCGTTTTTTGTTGTAGGGTTGGCGCACGAATGCAATGGCGGAGTGCTCATTCGCGCGGTGTCAGCAAGAACGTCGCGCGATACGCAAGGAGCTGCAGCGCTGGACCAAGAATATGGTTTACATACTCGGTGAGTGCCAACCCTGAAAATGTTATCAATTTTTTACTTTTACACACATTTCAATCATAAATAAAATAATCAAATTTAAAATGAACTTCAATGACGTGTTAACTTTAACGTAAAAATTAAATATAAAAAAAAATCCAAATTGAAATATTTATTTATACTTGGAACAAAATAATACAACAAAGTAACAAAATAATAAATATTTAATAAAAAAAAAGAACGGATTTCCTTTACCTATTATTTTATTTTTAATTGCAGCGCCATCTAGTATGCTAAGGCGTCTATTCTAAGAAAACGACGTCATTTATCAGGATAAAATGTATCCTAAGTATTAACTCGAGTTATAAGCCAGCACTACCTCGAGCTTCATTCGTATACGTTCAGTAGTTTTCAATAAAGATGCGATCGCAGCGCCATCTTTTTCGCTATTTTCGTCTGTCCCACGGAAACGACGTCATTTGTCGGTATAAAAAGTAACCTAAGTTACGCCCCAAGATATAAGCTAGCACTGTGTAGAGTTTCATTTAAATCCGTTCAGTAGTTTTCACATGATGCTCTAACTCACGGACAGGCAGACAGACAGACTAAAATTCTAAAAATTGTGTTTTCGGGATTTGCTGGTTCGAATTAAGCCCTTGATTTTTTTTTGTATTTTTAAACGCATTGTACAAACTCGAAATTACAGATTTATTATAGTATAAATAGATAGATAGATAAATTTAAACTATTTGAGGACCACTTGATGATCTCAGAGCAATATCATTTTTTTTTAATATATTAAATTAAACATACAGTGATGGCTAAAACCACAGACTTTATTAACAGACAATTTAAATTGTAATGATAGGATACATTCTAGAAAAATACAGTTGGTTAAACTTCATATTCGTATCATGGAGAAAGTATCCAAATAACGTCATTTTAGATTTATATGTTAGTACATTTTTTCATTAATAAATACAATAGAAAGTAATCGAGTTTCAAAAGTTTGATTAATGTATGACTATCGCGGGTGAAAGCTGGTATCTCATAACTGGCTAAAACAAAACTTCTATCTAGTATGAAGTATGAGATTATTGCATAAGTTTGGTAGTTCGGTACATGCGATAATGAGCTTTTTCCGTATAAGTTTAAAAGTTAAAATTGAGTGTCGCTTTATCCATATTTGTCTTGTACAACAACCATTTCGCAGTTGAGTTTGCTTTTCAGGTTTTTAGTGAAATACAAACCCTTATGACGTCATAAAATCTGTGAGATCAGCTTTCCCGTGTTATTTATTCCCTGCTGTGCTATACTAGAAATGTAATTTTGAATAGCTTCTAAAATATTGTTACGTGCGTGCGGGGGCACGCACTTGGGATTGGAAGGAAACACCGCTTTTAAGTATATGCTTTTATTAACTTACACAGCCGTACGTGATTATTCTCCGCAGGGTTGCCCGCACGTTACACGCACTATCTCGACGATAAGATGTCTCACTTATAATACCGTCGCCGATATTGCGTAGACCACCTCCTGCTGCTGCGGTAGTGACCGAATTTGCCGCGCTAGCTTGCTTCTGGAACTCCTCGTAAATTACGCTAAACCCCTCCTTCACTGAACTTTTCACTAAACTTGTCTTCCAACTCTCTGAACTCGTCACTATCTTCTATTTAACTTCTCTCCCAACTCTCTCATCTTGTCACTTTGCTGTCTTCAACTTAACTACCCGTAGGTGTGCCTTACGCTGTTGATATACTCGGAAGAATCTTCTGGAACCCATAATTTCGATCTTTTTATCGTTATTCTTTTATTTACTGTCTGCCCTTTTCTAGACATCTATCTATCTTTGTCTTTTCTTTCCTAGACCTTCTACTCTACAAACATCTATCCCTTTCTAAAATGTATGTGTCCTTGTCTTTTCCCTCCAGAATCTTCTACCTTTTTCTAAAAGTCTTAAGACCAGCTTACGCTGCCAGAAAGTTCTACCCTCGGTCACCACAATCTTAGAAGACTAGATGGCGCCACAGGTTCTTCTTCAGACTTTTGACATTGTTCAAGTTTTCTAACACACATAATTATCACGCCTGTTTCCCATAGGGGTAGGCAGATACGATGGTTCTCCAATTGCGACGATCCTGACAAACAACTTTCGATATTGTTTATTTAAAAGAAAATTATTCAAATAATTTTAGTAAATAAAACTGAAGTCATACTTCAAGTTCCCACCGAATATAGCCTAGCACATTCTATTTATTTTATTTCTCATATAAACCAAATTTTAAACGTGGTCATAGTTTAAGGCTTATAAAAGCCATACGCGTAAAACCGATTTACCGATTCGAGGCGATTAAACGATTCGAGCCGATTCGTACAATAATTCAGGATTTGGCCGTTATGACCTCGATTTGTAACCTAAAAATATAGTGCACACTTTTGTTCCATTTATGAACTTTTTGTTTTTGGATTTTTGTTGCTTTTATAATCTTTTATGTGCTTTTATTTTATACTATTTGAGCTTTCTATAGAGCTTTGATCGCACGTATACACTTTAAATGCGTATTCTCAAATGATAGTTATTAATCGGGATAAAAGTACCTGTCCTATATTTATTATTACTAGTGGTCGCCCGTGGTCGCAATTCGACCATAATAATTTCTTGTCAATAAATTATATTTTTATACTCACAGATTTCGCCAAGGCTACATAATTTTACTTGAACAATAAACAAAAGAGTATATATACATGCGTTTGTGTGTGTCAAATACATGGTAGTGTATGTAATGTTTTTTTATTGATTTAATGTGTTTTTTTAAGCCTAATTTAAAAAAATATTAGCATTCGTCGCTTCTTCTCTACATAAAGAGACACTATAAGTGTGCAAAATTTCATACTCCTCCGTCCGTGCAGTTTTCGTAAAAAGAGGTACAAAGTTTTTGCTTCACGTAATATATAGATAACGTATGGAAAATAGAACATTTTGATAAAAAAAACCCTTTTCCTTGATTTGCCGTTTGACATTCATTCACAAAAATTGTGCTTCGCGTATTAATATATAGATAATGAATGGAATATAGAACATTTTGTTCAAAATCAACACTTTCCCCTAATTCCTGACAAGGGTAATCCATTTTTTTAAAATCTAATCACACCACTTTAGTTTTCATCAAAATCGGCCTCGAGACTCCTTTCAGTGTTTTTCGCGACTTAGCATAGTTTAAGAGTTGGCCGTGAAGGCCATCTTGAAAAATCCACCAACGATTCATTCATGACCGTCACTTTCAGGTACATATACAGGATATGTATCTAAACGCGGCGATCACGTGATTTCAGTGCTTTTTCTCCATCCCAATAGTGCCGAAAGTGCCCAAAGACTTCAAAAGTTAGCGAGGTTACTTATAAAAAATGGTTATAATGCTTTTTCGTTCCTAGAATAAAGGGCCATTTACATGGATAGAGTTTCTTGCCTCGAAGATACGATTGTCGAAAGTAAGAAAAAAAAATATTATCATGTAAACTAAACATACGATATCGTAGGTGGAAGAGCCTGGTCATTGAATATTAACGTCACTGTGTAAACAAAATACAAAATGCCGTGCTAATCATCCAGCTCGAATGGCAAGTCTCGCCTTCAAATCGGTTCGAACTGATTTGTACTAACTTGCATGAACTTAAAAAAACGTCGTACGAGTTCTAGTTTAGACAAGTCGAGAAATTGTAGGCATATATCTCAATGTGATTTGTGTCGTAGTGTAAACAAAACACTTAGTGATAATTACCTGACGATTATCGTATGACATACTCGTAGGCGAGTTTTTGTATTTTGGTTGAATGTAAACATGTCAATGCGACTATTGTCTAAAGAGTATCGCCTACGAAAATAGTATAAGATTTCTCGCCCCAAAACGCGCGATAAACTCTCTCCATGTAAATGGCCAGTATATAAGTAATATACCAAATAGGATACAGCATTCTAAGAAGCTACCTACCACATTGCGCTAATAGCGTGAAGTTTTGCTATGCAACGTATACAAATCCCATTTGACCCGGACGAAATTAAGTTGCGATTAGAATTCGGCTGATAAGGCGTCGCAAGAGATCGCAACATATGCACATTCTGTATAGCATACTGGGTGAAAAAGACTGTTCTATAATGGTCTCAACCGGGTGCAGTGTTGTGGAATTTATTTACCAACTTGCAAATACATTGTCAAAGTTCTATTTACAGGCAGAAAAGTTATCAAATTTTAAAAGTCGCAGTAGGCTAAAAAGCGAACATTTAATTTAAATTATACGGGTCCGAATCCCGACAGAACAGATGCACCACCCTAACAATTCTGACCTCATAATTCTGTCACACCTTTAGAAGTAATGAGACCTAATTAAAATATGAAGTTTTTTAATTTTGTACCATAGTTTAATATTTATTATTACATATTAGACATCCAAATGCAATATCTGGCCTTGAAGCTTTATAATTCACATGCTTTCAAAGCATATCATGTCTATGTGTATCTCACTAATCTGCCTTAGGAAACCGTAGCAGCTTATCTATTCTCCTGAAATAAGTAGACCCTTGCCTATCGCTAGGATATTGATGTGCTGACATTATAATACTATAGCCAAATTATTATCAAGGCGTAGATTTTTATTTTTAATCTTGACATGGTATTTAAAAAAGAGCTAGGAAGACACATTGCAGTGTGGGTATTTTATGTTCGATTTAGCGGGTACCCCTATTGGAAATTTTTGTAATGTGTTTCTTCAAAGTTCAGTTGAAAAAGCGTCGATAGTAAATATAAATTAAGGAATAGATTTGTCACCACTGTGGCGAGGTGCATCGTCTGTTGCAGAGCGCATGCGCGCAACTGCTTCTCTGCCAAACAACCTGTTGCAATCGGGACAGCGTGCACAAATGCAACTTCTCTCTCTGCATTATCACATTTTAAAATACTAAAATCCTACGATGAGTGGCCAATAAAAGTCTTTAAAAAATTCCACTAATTTATTAATATTCTAAATCCATTGTGTTATTAACTAGAAGTCTGTTTAAAACACTTCCAAATTCGATCGAAGAAATCTTCATTTCTCATAACTTTCAAGACGCTAGTGCAGTGAGTTTCGTGTAAATGTAATCTCAGTGTGACGTGTAAATAATTGCATTAGAAAAAGTAGTTTTACACTGTTTGACTGTTACAGTGTTGTCAAAAAGAACCCTTTTTAAAAATTGTTCGGTATTCGAAATTTGAAAATTTAATTGGTAGTGCCGGCTGTGTGCCCGGTGTTCCTGGTGCGAAGTTTGAACGCAACAAGTGTTGGGATGCCGTCACCGGTAAATGTGCCAGTATTATACGACTTTGCATGCAGCTTGCAGCTTTTGCTGGGATTATAGTTGGTCCCGTACGTGCGGAACCGAAATCGGGGTATTTGTTTTGTTGATTTGCACACTTTGTTTGTGCAATTGTTTTAACGTTGCACTTTTTAAAGGGGGTGGGTGGGGTTCTTTGTTTAGAGGTAGATGTCACGCCATCTTAGAATGTTCGTAAAAAAGTGTCATGGCGGACGGAAGGAGGTTTTGTTCTAGTTTTAGCCAACCTGTTTTTTTCGGCCAATATTTCTTATTTTTTTTAATATTCGCATCTAAGCACGCGTGAATCTTTAATTTAATATCACCGCACTAACATTCTTGTAATTACGCAGTATTCTGGAAATTTTAAAAAAGTCGTTCTAAAGTTCTCCAAATTTAAATTAAGTTATTATCACCAATTACAATTACTGCTTTCTTATTTTTCATAATAGCAATGGTACTATATAAACTTTAAAGTTACGTAACTTAAACTTAACACCACGAAACCTAACTTTGTCCTACTTACACACATCGTATCGATTAGCGGATGTAACGGTTTAAGATAGTGCGTAGATTCTTTTATGAAGGGAACATTGGAGAACATTCTCTAACGAAGTCAAGGACAAGATTATTATTTGAAATCTCAAGCCTTATAACATCGTCAAGTTCGTATATTTATAAATTTTAAAAAATCGGCTAAATGCGTGTTTTTGGTTCGGAACCCAAAAAATAATTTAATCGAAAATACTCGACGGATATTATTTAAACCAAATTTTCGTTGAAAGTGTATTTTAAGATTAATCTAGCTTACCTTTTTTTTAGATTTTTCCATTTCACAGAGCAAAAGTTGGAGGGGGGAAATGTGACACACCCCGTGTCATAGTTTTTACGAGTTTGGGTGCTATTATTTTGCCACCTATTATTACCATTAACTTAAAGGAAAATAGTTATTAAGAAACATCGTCTTCAAATCGTTTTTATCATCATCTTCAGATTCCTCTTTCATCCTCTTTTTTTTCAGACCATTTCTCTTTTATCCGTGCAGGAACCGAGAAAGAATTCAATTTCCTGCGGCCAGGCGGCCTGTCGTAAGAGGCGACAAAATAACCCACAGGTGGTAGAGTATTTGCCTGTCGGAATGGCAACCAACCCCAGTATGCCGCCATAACAACCTTGAGTTGTGTTCTGGCATTAGTGGCCAGGTTCCAGTCTCCTTATAGATAGTGGCAGCTGATTGGTAGAACCTTTGATGTTACAAATGTCCATAGACGATGGTAACCGCTTTCCATCAGGTGGGCCATCTGCCTGTCTGCTGAACTCGTTGCAATCAAAAACATTCAAGATCTGATTCACATAATCCACACGACCATATACAATGAACATAAATGACCTTCAGTTACATGTATAGGGGTCACCACAATCTTTTAGTTATTTCACTGTTTTACTACACTATTGTAGTTTTAAATAGACATTTTCCTCTCTAATTTCATTTAGGTATGTATATATTTATATGTATAGACCCCAGTAGTCTCTGAGAAAAGTAACTACGACATGCAAAGATGAACGGACTCATAGATATTATGATGAAAAGAAGGATTTCGTATTTGCCAGAATGGCTACGTAATCTTAAATAGAGTGTGTTCCTGCAAGCTTTAAAGTATAAGTTAGAGAGTATAGTGAAATTTATCCAGGAATCGAATCTAGAATTTCTGCGTACAAATAAAAATGAATAGACCAGAGAGGCAAACTTTTTTCTTTCGTTCAATCCAAATTAATATAATAAACATAAATATATAATAATACTAGCTGTACCCGGCAGACGTTGTACTGCCTTTAAAAAATCTGTCTAGAACCCGATTACAGAATTATCTATCGCGACCAAATGTTAATCTAAACTCGAATCAACTTGAATAGAGTAGAAAATTATTAAAGTACTTATATCGCTATTAAAAAATAGGGGTTGGTGATAGAAGGGTGAAAATTTAGGGTTGTATGTATTTTTTAATGCAACATTATAAAAAAATAAAAAAAATTGTCCAAAAAATTTAAAAAAAATGTTAGGGTTGGACAACCCTTATCACTTAGGGGTATGAAAAATAGATAGTAGCCGATTGTCAGACCTACTGAATATGCATATAAGATTTCATAAAAATCGGTCAAGCCGTTTCGAAGGAGTATGGTAACTAACACTGTGACACGAGAATTTTATATATTAGAAGAAGATAGATATAAATTTCATCCAGAAAAAGTACTAATACCTAGGGATAGAAAAATTACTTTTGTACAAACTATTTTCATGTTTTCTTAAGTTTTGGCCACTAGTTCAATGCCTCCAAAACCCAGGCGTGTCCCTTCTCTGCCAAAAGAACTCGTTTCAAAATTACTCCTACTTTCCGACGTGTCTCCATACCAGATAGGTGACCGTCTTCAGCTTCTTGGCATCTCCTTAATACAAACTCTAAATGTTGGCTCCTATATAGAGCCTGTTGCTCAGTTGGCTGGCAAAAAGCTAGGGGTTCTATTAAAGGTGAGACAGTACTTCACACCACTTCAGTTGCTGAATCTTTACTAAGCACAAGTACGGTCTTGCATGGAATACTGCTCTCATCTTTGGGATGGCTCAACCAAATACCAGCTTGAGACACTCGAGTTGATAGAGAAAAGAGCTAGGAAGCTGATACGCAGATCGAATATTTGACTCATCGATGCAAAGTCGCGAGTTTGTCGGTACTCTATAGGATACATTTTGGCAAGTGAGCCACGGAATTGCACGAATTAATTCCTCTCACCATTTTACCACCGGGCAAGCAGACGTACGAGCTCACGCCACCGGCATATGGTGGAAATATCAACAAAGCGGACGAAAGACTATGCTTCCACTTTTATCGTACGTACTGCTGAAGAATCGAACTCTTTACCATAATCTGTTTTTCTTGAAAAATACAATCCAAGTGTCTTCAAGTCTCGCGTGAATAGATATCTTCTAAGTAAGCGTGCCCCACCTTAGCTGCATTTCCACCTGACATCAGGGGCAAGCTCGGTCAAATGCGAACCTATTTCATATTATAAAAAAAAAAAACTAGTACACATAATTAAAACTACGTTATAACTGTTATAAGCGCGGCATTTAACTTAATTTATTATTCCGATGTTTCGGCCACTTTTCAGTAGCCGTGATCACGGAAGGCAAAATGTAAAATTTTTTGAAGATATTATTGTGCTCTCAGTTTGATATTTTTTATGGAAGCAATTTTAAATTGTATTCTATTGTAAAATGCAAGGAGAGATTTGGGTAAAAAAGTACCAAATATACCAAATATTAACTATTTGGGCGGGGTTTCCCCTTTATTGTTCAGCCTTTGATGTGAATATTCACACAGCACAGTAAGCAATGAACACCGTCTACACGCCACTACGCCTTTTATACGAAAATGCTACCCTACAAAACAATGACATTGCATCATTGCTAAAAATAGCAATCTCATCATAGTGTTGCCAGGATCATAAAAACAATTATAATAATTAGTTACTAATGATAAATTATCTAGATGATAATTTAGTGGGCTTATAAAATTAACTAACCGGTAGAAAATGGTAATTTAATTATAAATCAAATCATCTGATAAATAGACTAAAAATATTATCTATGACGATTGTCTATGTCATATTAATATACACTATGGTTCTCATGACTACTGTGGTGGACATCTTGTAACACTATATAATAGGATATATTGTCTATGACATTACCTATAATATTTTTTTATTACAACACAACGATGTCAAGTGTCAATAAGTAATGTTAAAGTTATTATTTAACCTACCCCCAATTTGATCATTTGAATTATTTAATTTTTATTTTTATTTATGTATTATTTACTCTATGGAAGCCTAATGTAATTTACCACCGCTACACAACATGTTGTGGCTTGAAGAGAAGCGGCGCAAGAAACTCTTCAGCAACATCCCTAGTTCTATTGTAGTAGTAATTCTAATTGATTGATAAAACCTACATTAATTATAAATGAAGTCGTAACCAAGAAACAAATATTAAAATCGATAAACACACATAACTCTTAAGCAAAAAAATCGTTTTACCGTAATTTTATTTAGGTGGATTTCATTCATAATATAATTCGGTTGTTTTTGACAGCCCCTCACGGCTCAGTGGCCAAAATACGTGGGCACATCTGCATGTGACAGCGAATTCGATTTGTGTCGGCAACTCGTTTTATTTTTATTTGCTATCCTGTTATACAATACAATATATTTAGTGTGGGTGCCACGTGTGAAGGATTTTTATGTAATACCTACACGCAACATTTTGTTAGAGATGTACAAGATACTCTATAAAAAGTATCTGAATACAAAATACACGATACTATTAAAATAAGTATTTGAGATACCAGATACAAGATACTTTTGAAAAAGGTATTTGAAAAACTAGATACAAAATACGTATCTTCCAGATACTTTTTAATGACAAAATACTTTTTAAAAAGAATCCCAATTCTATTAAATTTTTAGTTTATTTCATGAATTAAGAATAGATCGCGCTAATGTGACAAAATATTATATTTTTAAGGTTTTAATTGTGACCCGTTCTTCTAACATTTTATCACTCATTTTACTTCAATGGCATCTCAATATTCTTCGAAAATAGAGAACTTGCCAAATAGGTGTTATATTTGAAAAAAATCGTTTTATTGTAGGATAAACATTTAATTATAAAAAACAAGACAAAGGTATGAGAAAGGCCAAAGCCGCGACTGAGAAGGAAGCCCAGCCGCAGTCGCAGCCGGAGCCCAGGACCTAATGGCCCAAAGCATGGCGCAGCGGGGCATTCAGGTATCGATGGTTTCCTAGCCGTATTGCATCCAGCAGCAACAGTTGCGGTTGCCCATGTCGGCAATGTGCGATGCGGCAGTGTCGAGGTTGGGCTCACAGGCCCAACCGCCAGGTGTACTGGCGGAGTGACGAAATAGCACAATTACGCAGGGAGTGACTCTTAGCGTACCACCTATAGACCAGACTTAGGAGAAGGCGCCGCCGCGCCGGTGACGCAGTGATTGTGGAGACGAGTTTATACGAGGGGTAGAGAGACACCAAGGAGGCCTTCCAAAAAGCTACTAGACAGCCAAATCGGTGGCATGGGAGGAACTGTTAGTCAGCCTAAATTAAGATCCCCGGAGACGCCCATAACACATGGTGCGTAACTCTGCCTAAGGATCATCCAGCAATTAAATACTGACAACCATAGCAAATGTCTATCTCCTTCTATCCTTTTAACACCTTCTGTTATTGGTTTTGAACAGTCCACATATTCAGTTAGGAAGTATATTTGATATTCCTTCAACACAGGTAATTTCTACATTTTCACGAAGAAGTTCCTGTGCTGCTAATAGATCTTTTATGGAATTATTGTCAGGGTTCCATCGGGTCCCAAATGGAAACATCTTTTGATAGGTTGATTTATATTTAAAAGGTACGTTTAGTTTTATTTTCACTATATGGTGGCATAGTAAATGTAAAAAAATGCATATGTAGGTAACTATGATGAAAAGTATTTTACCAAAAAAGTATTTACAAAATACTAAGGTACTTGATGAATGGTATCTAAATACAACATACAAAATACATTTTTTAAAAGTATCTAGATACAAGATGAAAATACGTATTTTGTATCTAGTATCTGTATTTCAGATACTTGTATCTTAGATAAGTCACATCTCTGCATTTTGTATCGTTAAAAACTGTTGCCGGTCTGTATTCATTGGAACGCCTTCTGTACTTTATTCAGGGCAATGGTTGAAAAACTGAAAATAGTGTTTTCTTGGAAATGAAAATAAAATAACGCTATGAGTAATAATAGTACCTATTCGCCACAATGGCGGGCAAAGGGTTTTAGTCCATACAGCCAATTGTTTCCCAAATGGTCAGCCAGGTGGTGACCTAAGCTAATTATTAGTGACGTACCTATTTTTGTTTTACAAAAATATTTTTTTCATATTTCAATAGTCATTTCATAATATATTACGCACTTACAATTATATTGTTCAAAATATATGTCTTTTGTTTAATTTTTGTTTGTTGTTGTTCTCACTATATGTCTCTAGAATTTTCTTAAACATAAATATTTAAATGATTATTATTCCTTTTTTTTCTTCTGTGAAGGTGACGTTACTGCTTGCCACTAACGGAACCAGCGTTGGTTGTTATCAACCAGCGTTTGATGAGTTAGGGCCTGTTTAGATTCGGTTCACCTTTGGCTTTTGCTAAACTGTTTATGTATTTATTACTTTATTCAAACAAATAGATTACAATTATAAGCTACAATATCAAACTAAAACTAACTTAAAAATATAGATTAAAGACTGTAACAAATCGCTGCCAGGCTGGTTGAATAACTGTTTATGTATAATTTCCATTTTAAATAACTCTAATTAAACTTTTTTTTTCTTTCTATTGGGCAGTTAACAACATTATGTAATAAATTTTAAACCAATGTTCTTACAGCGTTTTGGTTGACGCCAAAAGAAAGGTTTGCACTATTAGCATTGCGTGGAATAAAATTCCGGCACAGCAATAAGTTGAGTGCAAACCTTGTACGCTCATAATGTGGTTGTACAAATTCTCAAAATGTGTTTGTTACTTTAAAAGACATGTGCAATGTACGTATGTGATTCACGACGCTATTTTTTCAAACATTTATCTTTCTCTATATAAAAAGTGGATTATTTTTTTATGATAAGTAGGTTTGCGTTTGACCACGATCGCGCCTAATATTTAACGATAATTTGTTCGTAGATGGAGCACGCTGACCTGAAAATACCTGCTCAGACGAGACTTGCAGATACCCGGATTGTAATTTTTTAGGGAAACACGGACTCTGGTAGCGTATTCTACACCTCTACTCTCTATACCTTAACTCTTTATAATTTAACTTTACTTTTTTCCTTAATTCACTTCTGCAGATTGTAGATACCTTAGATTACACAACTTCATTCATACCAATAGGTAATACGTCGCATCGCTGCATTCATATATGCCCAATAGTTTCAGAAAAAAATGGCTAGTATGTTACGTAGACAGGTGGACGAACTGCCCTGATCATTGTATAAGCGCCGGTGAACACGTCAGCGCTACCGCGCCACCGCTGCACCACTAAACTACGTAGAGTAGACGCAATCTCGCCGATGTCGCACTTTCACTGTCGAGCGGTCGTCAATGGTGGGGTGGCCAAGATTCGCATATACATAAAAATTCACAGAATAGCAGCGCGACGGCAGCGTGGTAGCAGTGCTGTCTATATGAACGCTAAGGTTTACATTTTTGTCTAATTTTCTACTGAATTCTAAAAGTGGCTAAAATTTATGTACAGTAAAATTTAATGGGAATTGGTTATTCTGTTGACAGTTTGTTAAGCTTATTCCGTGTACAAACAGAATCAGTCAATCATTTATGTTAAACAGGTTCTAAGTGACAAACTACTAGTAATAGATTCATAATAGTTTTTATCTAGTTATTTCCGCGTTTTTGTTGTGTTACGCATTTGAGCCTTGATATAAATAAATGCGCTAGATGAGCTTTGATCGTAGTTTGAAGGAAATCGAAGCATAGTTGAGTACATTAATTTAACTCACACATACTCACACCAACGCGCACTACCACCGCATTGCATTACACGCACACTTTACAAACAAACCAAGACATACAAAGAGCCTAAAATTAATAACTTAGGCACAGGAAAGGAAAAGTAACACAAATGGCACTAGTTAAGATATATATAGGT
Organism: Dendrolimus houi; assembly: GCA_039645545.1. Classification (NCBI taxonomy): domain Eukaryota; kingdom Metazoa; phylum Arthropoda; class Insecta; order Lepidoptera; family Lasiocampidae; genus Dendrolimus; species Dendrolimus houi. The sequence goes on from CM077139.1 coordinate 11,793,939, forward strand.
ATAGACATAAGGCACACACTGCACATGCACTTCCTCACAACACCAGTATGTAACAGATACACTCTACATTAGTATAAGTTCAATATTAAAAATAAAAAAAATAATATTATAAGTTATTCTTAAGATACACTACAACACAAAAATAACTAAATTAATGTCACACACAAAAGTAAAATAAGCGTGTATAAACCTAAAAACTTTAATAGTAATTAAGTTGTAAAAAAGGGTACGGAACTCGAGTCCGTAGAGTAGTTAATAAAAAAATTAAAAAAAAACACCAAAGGTGTTGCCAATGTGCTCCCGCTCTCTAACGGCAGACTGAAACCTGGCCAACTAAAGCCGGAACAACTCATGTTTGTTATGGCGACATACTGTTAAACTCAAATAAATAATTATTATACAATAATAAGACTAGTGTTACGCCACGCAAGCCCTCCAAAGTTCGGCCCATTTTTATAGCCCGTGGTCTCTAAAGACTACTATTAAAGAACAAAGACGCTCCTGGTGACGCATCTAGTGTACCTAATTCTTTATACAAAAATGCTCTTTGGGTGCATGAAAATAAGTGCACTAGTTCCACAAGTACAAGTCTTAGTGTTGCGTAATTATTATGTTTTTCTCAAGGCGTGATTTATTGACCTTTTAAGTGCATTAGTATATAATATAAACGTTATACATACCTATTTCTTGCGCTAATTTGTTCCCGTTATCAAAATTTGATCGCGTTGTGGCAAAAATGGGACCCACAACCGTCACATCTGACTTTCAGTCTGGTGATAAACTAATAGCCCGTTCCTATATTCTACTCACCGCCCATTTACCTTGCTATTGGATAAAATTTGACATAAGTTCCAAATAAGTAATGTCAAAATTCAACCGATGATAAGGCAAGTGAATGAATATTAAGATATAGGAACCGGCCGTCGGTCATTATTCTTAAAAACTGTTCGATCGTTATGAATAAACAAAAATTTTATTAACAATATCTTCTCAGAAGTCGAACCTAATTATATACAATCCTGACTTAAGAAATTAATCATTTAAGCAACATGACTGACAATTACTACAAATTCAATTAATAAATTGATTATTAAAACTATTAATATCAAAATCGTATAGAAAAACGAAAAAGAATGACATAAAAATTCGAAATTCAAATTTCAAATTTAAAATATCGCTACAAAAAAGTCTCAATTGCACACCATATCGATAGTCCGTGGACCCGTGACTAATTTTTGACGAGAGTCCGTTCCATCACTACAAACGCCATCTCATGGATTCCACAAAAAAAATTCACCGTACCATTTTCTTATAAGAACTACACACACACTAATAACCACCCTATTCGTATACATACAACATGACAATGCACACAACAACAAAGCGCCCACACGTAGAAAAAAAGCGATAAAAACTACACAAACTTGATACGCTAGAAAGAGATGCACGCATTCTATTTTCGAAAAATTCAAATTTTTGGCAGCTATCTCTGTCGTAGAGTATAATGCGATCATAATAGGATGCCTTTGGATTATTATGAAGGGCAAGACAAGTGTGTAAAACTGAAATGCACGAAGTTCATGCAAGAGCGGTTACTCACACTAATGCAGTATGCAGCGCTACTGCACTTTGCGTTGTAGTGGTGTTATAGCGTGACCAACTAGTTTTGAGTGCTTTGAATTATTTTTACAATTTACATTTTAATATTTCGAAAACTTAGTTCATGCTTTGATTAATATTATTACACTAATTCATAGTTAAGTAAGTATCAATTATTTTTGTATTTTTTTATTAAGCTGTGAAAATTAATAAAGCTGAATTTCTAAAAATAATATTTAATAATTTCATAAAAAGCAAATGGTTTATTATATATTTTGGGTTTCATACATCCATATTGTGCAATTGCTTGGATTACTTCACTGATTCATTTGCGATCAATAATAGATCTATAGTTTAGATTAATTAATCATCTCTAAAGCAAAATATGTATAAAATATGTCTAATTTAAACTATACGGAACTAAACTATATATATTTAGACGTGTTTCAGTTTTCTGCGAAATATTATTAAGTATTAATCACGCAATTCCAACCCATATCGGGCGCTTAAACTTCATTTACGCCTAATTTTTCGTGAATTCTTCTTTCGTGCTCAACGATCAAGAACATTCGGTCGCGTGCAACAAATACAAGGTAATGGCTAAGTACGCACGCGGTCTAGTACGGTGTGCGCCGCCAGTGCAGTCCCGCCTATGCACAATCGGTAGAGAGTCGTATTTCCGTTCCCAACAAACGACAGGACCATAACACGCGCACCGCAAAAACCTCCGAAAATAATAAATTAAAAAAAAAACTGGAAATTAAGAAAAAAATATTTTGACCAGACTATATTTTACAAAATAAAAATAATTATACTCATATCATTCGCGTAGTGATTTCGATAAACAAAAACAAAAAATATTTTGGGATTTAGTGAGTTTTTTGCATTTTTAAAAGTACGATGCGAGTCACATATCAAAAGGAAACCGAGGACCCGAATCATATTTTATAATTTTAAGTATAAATATAACATAGAAAAGAATATTTTTGTGTACAAGTGACAGTCGTGATGTGTTATGATATATCCTGTGCGATCGCTGTGAAATACGGCTAAAAGGATTTGTGATTTGTCTGTGGGACATTCTATTTACAAAATTACCACCGAAGTGTCAAACTGGACCGAGGACGGACCGGCCACCTCTGACGCATGTGAGTAATAGCCCGAATTAAAAGAAAAAACAACAAATTGCCCTTAATCTTTGGCTTCGTTCTTGACTCTTATTTTTTTCTCGTGTGCGTATAAATGCACGCGTTACGCGCCAGTGTGTGTTAGGTTCACGCACATTTTTTTGTGTTTTCCTAACCCCCACCACTCGCCCCACCTATACTCGTAATCTGTCCCACTCTTTTTCTATGACTACGCCGTTTTACGTCGCTACCATAGCAACGTGTGCGTGCATTGTTTATGTGTGTGTTAATAAATGGCAACCTATATTTTTGATCGAAGGCCGATGATGAATACTAAATTCTAATTTCAAGTAATTCTAATTATTTCTTTTTCTAACTTTAACAATATTCAAAGTTTGAAATACGAACGTTAGCTTATTATTTGAAATACGAACAAATTTTTAATAAGATGCGAAAAAATATTAAGTTGTCATTTTATATAAATTCTTTTAGATTAATCATTATAAAAAACAATGTGATGATTACAGATTATTAATAGAATTGATTAAAATTAATTAATAATAAAAATTTTAATTAAATTAGGATTTTATGTTAAGGTTACGAAGCTCCGACTTGCATCGTAGGCTAAAATAAAGCCGTCGGATCTTTTTCGCTGTAGTTCAAATAATTTTAATATTATCAAAAAAGTATTTAGGTGTCTAATTGTTTTTCATTTCTTAGATAGATTTGTGGTTTCTCTTTGAAATAGTTTTTTTTAATAGTGTCACGAGATAAATAATTACTTAGATACTATATAATACTTATAGGTATACGTAAATGTGAAAGTGGATTCTTTTGTTTAATAGCACGTTTGTATGGAGGTAAGGTTTTAAGTATTCTCGATGCTGTGGTTGAACATAGGATACTTTTTATCCCAGAAAAAATATTTCCGTGGAATACCCGGCATAGGAAATGTTCATTTATATAAAAACCTTAGTACATACTTTGAATACTTTTTAAATATTTTATAATCGAAAAACTCCATAGGCTTGCTAGAAGTTTAAAAGCGATCTTACTCTTAGAAACTATTCGTATTGAACCGCATACCTACTATAATAATAAAATCCTAATAAAATTATCATATCTTTCAGTCTGTCTATTTACACCACAGCTATGTATTTTTCAAAACCGCAAGAACAAAAAAAAAATCTATAACTTCCAAATTATATCGTTTCACGAATCTCATTAACATTGAAATGGAGCTACAGTGGTGGTCATATAATTAAGAACGCTGATTTAAAGTGAAGATTTTTCAAACTAAGACGCAAAACTAATTGCATGCAATTTTTTTATTTCTCTCGATATCGTAAAACTTTTCCCTAATACCGCTGTATTCCTTGATACAGATATTCATTGATATGATTAAGTAAAAATAAATAGACAAACTTTTTACACTACTTCTAAACATAGTATTCCTATTTACTAGCTGGTCACGTAATTAAGAACGCTAAATAGTTTATACCTTTATTCAAATTTAAATAGAGAACACTCATTCGATTTGTTACTGTTTGTATAACTTTGGCGCCATTTAGTGCTGTAAAAGATTAAAAGTGATTGCTTCTTATGAAAAAACAATGGGAAAAAATAAAAGTTGTGATAAATCTACAAGGGAAGTAATAATAAAACTTCGACGGAAGAATTGGTCTTATAAAAAGATAGCCGACCATCTGCAATGTTCAAAAACGATGGTTTTTCACGCTGTAAAGTATTTTGCTACATATCAAACTACTTCGAATGTTCCATGTGTACCTAAACAGAGAAAAACAACTCCTCGAGATGACCGCAACATCGTTCGTGTGGCAAAACAAAATCCTTTTAAAGGGTCCAATGAGCTGAGAAAAGAATATTTTGGTGAAAACAACCCTTCAGCACGCACTATTCGAAGACGTTTGGTAGAAGAAAAATTGCACGGTAGGATAGCAAGAAAGGTACCCATGTTGAAACTTTGCCACAGGCAAGCCCGGCTTGCATTTGCGAGAAAGTATGAAAACTGGACTGTGTGACAGTGGAAAAATGTACTTTTTTCTGACGAGACGAAAATAAACAGAGTATGGTCTGATGGAAAACGATATGTACGACGTCCCCCGAATACAGCATTCGACCCTAAGTACACGAAAGTTACATTAAAGCACGTTGGTGGAAATGTGAAAATTTGGGGGTGCTTTTCTGGACATGGTGTTAGACCTGTAAAGTTGATAGAAGGTAACATGGATCAGTTCCAATACAAAAATATACTGGAAGAAACAATGTTACCTTATGCTGAAGACGTTCTACCGGTTATTTGGACATTCCAGCATGACAATGATCCAAAGCACACTGCACGCACCGTAAAGGAATTTCTTACAGCGCAATCAGTTTCTGTCTTAAACTGGCCAGCTAACAGCCCAGATCTAAACCCAATAGAGAATCTGTGGTTCGAAGTAAATAAAAAGGTTTCAAATACACAGTGTGGGAATTTAAGAGAGCCGTACGACGTTTTTTTAGAAGAATGGAACTCTATTTCTCTTGCGAAATGTCAAAAATTAATAGAGTCAATACCTCGCCGGTGTAAAGCAGTAATTAAAAGCCGTGGATATGCTATTAACTATTAATTTTAGTTAAAAATGTATGAAATTGCTTTTTAAATTTCTAGCGCTACATATTATTGTGATTTTTTAAATGTGATTCCCGAGCAATTTAATAAATCGTTCTTAATTATTTGTCCAGCTTCAGTACTATTTGAATGTGTTTGTTACTTTGGTAAAATAAATAAAATGTGAAAAAAATAGTTAGCGATTTTATTCTTTATTCCTAAGCCACGTTGCTCTATTAATGTGGCTATTTTATAACATAACTAGTCGCTTCTCAGAAGGTACACATCTTTGTGTATGACACGATTTAAATAAAAAAACTTCTAGAACTTAAAATCGTTCTTAATTATATGACCACAACTGTAATTAGGACTTTCAATTTATGATTGATTTAAGTTTAAAAACACGCTTTAAACAATAACGGTCTTGAGTAAATTTGAAGGCTTCTTTATGGTCCTTAGAGAAGCCTTTCAACTTTCTAAGTCAATACGAAAAAGACCGTTAGACGTTGATTGTAAATTTTAATTAAAATTTATTTATAATATTATAAAATTCGAAACACACCTTGTCTGTACATTGAAGCATTTAAAAAACACAATTGGAATACACTATATAAACGATGGAGAACACGATGAAATTTTTTTAGATTTCTTGTCTGTTTGACGGTTTATCTTTTTGTTCGGGATTCACGTAAAAACTACTGGGCCGATTTCGATACGGTTTTCGCTGATCGATAACAAATTCTTAGACTTAAAATCTACTGGGAATCCCTCGGGATTTTTCTCCGAACGATTTAATATTTATGTAAAAATATGTGTGATAATTTTTATTTCGAGAATCCCGCAGGAATTTTCCCGGGAGCGGTTTTTAGTTATTCGGGTGCATAAAAATTAGCCTATTCCGACAACTTACTACAGTTTTCAGTACTTTGTGTTCCGGGAATTTTAAGTCAAGCGTAGACGAAGTCGCGGGCATATTCTAGTTTTATATAAAAACTAGAACGGACTAGTGGCGCCTACTGTTATTGTACATTTTTCATTTCTTAGTTTTTGTCATCCATGGTACTATTATTGAAGCCCACCATTTCCAGGGAATAAAGAGTAATAGACACTACATTCGTTTAAGACAAATTTCCAGGTTTCGTACATCTGTGATGAAGATTTGCAAGTTTCTTTAAATGTTCTTCTTCATTTTTTGGCTTGGTTATTCAATATTAAATATACAGCTACAATGGGCTAGAAGATGCTTTAGCGGGGTGAGGATTCAAAACCCTCTTCCTTCCATTTTTGTAATGAGCTGAGAGCTTCCTTCACTTTTAAGCACTTGAATCCACAGAATTTCGGGTGAACTTGAAGAGATGTGTTACTGTGCAGCTTAATTCACAAAAAATGTATGACATTGGTTAAAAGTGAACTACAGTTATATGTTTAGACTGCCACAAGAATAGCCATCAGTCAATGAACTACGCTACAATTTCACTTCACATTTTTTATTTATTGTCAACTGGCTCGTTCTTTATCGAACCACCATTACTGCCAGTGTCAGGTGTGAAAAACTAAGGTATAGAAAAAAAAACATGGGCATGGGTTATTTGAAAACGAGGAAAGAGAAGAAAACAAACAAACAAACAAAAAGAAAAACAAACACTTGTTCATATGTGCAGATTACTACCACCTGTAAAAGCTACAATTTCTCTGAGGATTCTGTTGTTGAAAATAGGATATTTGACAGTGAAATCAGTTGAGATACTTTTTATCATTCGAAAAAATGTCGAAGTCGCATAAATTTTGTAGAAGCGTTTTTGGGTATGTAATAGTGTACTGTCAGCACGTAAATAAATAAACTAATACTTTTATATATTTTTATAGGTAGGTACTTATATGAAACTAATAATATTAAACGATATTAAAGTACTAGCATAATTTGTAATACTAAATTTCAAGTTTGTAGTAGTATTAGTATATTTAGTCCTGTAATATACAAATGCAAAAATGTCTCAAAGCTAGCTAATTTACCTGTAGCAAGTTAAATATGACGTCATAACTTCAACGAGTTTTAATTATATTGGTTGAATCAGTAATTAAAATTATTTCTATAATAATATTCTAGAGTTTAATAAGAAGGTATTTTATATGGAGTAAACTTAGAATGCCTATTCATATCGACATTGGCTGCATTCACAAAAAATACAGCGCCATATATTTAGAAAAACAATAAAAAGAAGAATATTTGACGTAAAGAAACCGTCAAGTTTTCAAATATCGAACAGCGAACGCGCCCTTCAAGCGCTGCGTCGCTGCGCGCGCTAGTCCTTGCGCCTGCGCTCGGCCAAGGCGAATGCGTTTAAACCAACTGTCAATGTTACTACAACCTACAACCGAGTTCACTAGCAACTTGGCTGATTGCCGACGCCATTTTGCTTCTGAAGCTATTTGAATGCGCTACGTATGAACATATTATGGCTTAGTTGTAGGTACACTTGGAGTTATGTTAGTTAAATATTATATTTTTTTCTTTTCACATTTTAATGCAATAATACTAAAAACTTTCTCGAAACCTTAGTAAGGAAGCGGGCTTAGAACAGGGGCAGCATTGTCGGTGATACACACAAAAACTAAGACGCTAAACTGACACTTGTCTAGATATATTGGTACATGTAAGACATGGCATAAGGTCATTTTGACATTTGTCTTAGTCGTAATACCTGCGATACTTCGAAAGTGACAAACCCACCAACTAGCGGCGGACGTGCAACAAATGTAATAACAGATACTTTTATGTTAAGGAAAATATTATCGTAAGATTTTTAGCCCAGATTTGCAGCTAGGTCTGCATGTAGTAATACAAATGGCCTAAATACAAACAGACGGCGTGCGTCTCGGGACGCCTGACAGAAGTGATAACAACTAATCTAAGTTGATTTATTTAATATTGAAATTGTTTAACTTGAGAAAAGCTTAGGTTATTACTTAAATTTTATATATATTAATATGATAATGTAAGGAAATCTTTTATTCATTATAAAATATATTTTATTCTTAATTACAATTCTTGAATATGTACATTAGAATTTTGTGTATGTACATTATTAGTATCATTATTTAATCTAATTACCCAAATACGGCTAGCGCTGTGGGTTAGAGTGAGAGAGGAGGAGCCTGCCTATCGCTTCCGTATGCGTGAGGGAAAGGAAGCTAGACAGACTGGTGCCGTATCGCGTTACGTAACGAAGCGGTTTACACTCCCATAAGAAGTTATCACTTCAAAACTTCTAGAACACGGCGATAACTTCACTATTTATTATAAGTAATTGTGTCAGAACAATCCATCATTGAGTTTACGAATTCCTATATATTCTCAATTAATAAAACAGACACCTACGAAGTCATTGATCAACTATTCTGACACAATTATAAAACTGACTTGGGGTCCCAAAAAGTTACTGTGAGTATAAAAGTTCAAATATAATACCCTAAATTACTTAACTTAGAGCATGTTTATAACTTTTAATTGACATTTTATTACTATTTAAATAAATAAAAGAAATGTTACTCAAGACATATCCGGAAATGTTCAATCAAGTTCAAGCCCTCGGTCCTTTAAATTACCTTAAGTCCATTGGCCTGCACAAGCGCAAGCCACGGCCGGTCGTTGCGCAGTCGATGTGCGCTTATGCAACCAACTTAATGTTACTGTAACAACTTGATACATGCAACTAGGTTAACTTTATATGAGATTCCGTAGATATATGGTCCGCTCCTACATTATCTTACGATTCATTCACTTGCCTTACTCACCGGTTGAATTTCGACATGAAGTTTATGTCCAATATTAATAAATAAGAAATTACGCCATTTTTTCTTTATACAATGTCCAGGGCCCCAATTTTGCCATTAATGGTCAATGGTCGATTACTCGCATCATAATGCCTGTTTTTTTATACAAAAACTACCACAGTCTGACGACACTAAAAAGGCAGAATTGGGACTCTAGTCTTTACTATTAATTATAATATTAATTTTTCACCAGATTTTTACTCGAACGTGCAATAAAACTACATGTAATTCTTGTTTGATTCCTAATTTTTTATTGAAATCCGTTGGCAATTAAAGTTTGTGTTTTTTTACCATCTGACTATGGAACCATAGTCTTTCTGTCTTGTTCTGATAACCACAATGACAGGCAGTGGTACTAAGTTCATAAAGTCTTGTCAAATATATTAATTACCAATATAAGCTCAACAAAATTATAGATTTTAAGTGATGCCATAAGAGGGAGCCTTTGGCAGGTAGAAAAGCCACGTTCCACTAACCAACTTTTCTTGCTTAAAACCATCAATATCCTACAACTGTTACTCGTGTTAAAATAATATTAGGATATATTTGTACAAAATAAAATTGCACCGTATCTTTGAGACGAAACCACCACAAAGTTGCCGAACTGTCACACACGGCTCATTGGGTAGTCCCACAAATTTGTGATCAAATACAGATAATTGAAATGAACGTTGAATGAAACTGATGCTTTTTCCCTCAACTACATAGAATTTGTATAAGAATAAAAGAGACGATATAATTTTCTTGGTTTTGATATATAATAAACGTTACGTTTGATGGCAGCTTGTGGAAAAAAATAATATTAAATTTGGCCCTCGAAGGAGGTTAAAATATCACCCTCCACGCCTTCACTCGGCCTCTCCCCAACGTCGGGGAACCGGGGTTGGGTGCCTAGGAAACTCTATTCGGGCATCCTTAGGAGTATGGCCCTGTACAGTGCACCCGTATGGTCCGTTGCACTTCACCGCCACAATAGGACTTTGTTGTGCCGCGCACAACGGGTCCTGGTATTGAGGACCATCCGAAGATGCCGTACAGTGTCGAGATCAGCGGCGACACTATTGGCAGGCGATCCGCCCTGGCGTCTCCAGGCGGACGTACTTACCAAAATTCGGCGATCCCGAGAAGATGCCCTCACCCGAGAGGCCTGGTTTATTGCCAGGCCAAGGATCAAGCGATCAGGACGCGCGAAACCACGACCATAATCCAAACTTGGTTGAGAGAGTTGGAAAATCCCGCGGCTGGCGTTGAGACCGTGGAGGTGCTGCACCCACACCTATTGCGATGACTCTCGCGGAAACGCGGGACCCTGACCTTCAGGATGACGCAGATACTTACCGTGGGCTGCCTGCCTTCCTCTCAATGTCGCCAATGTGGCGAACAAGACTTTGCGTTTCAAACGCTGGTCGAATGCGCAGCATAGGCACCGCAGAGATTTGAACTCGAGACCGTCGTAGGTCCGATCAATTCGCTGGCCAGTTTAGTGCAAGCCATGCTACATAACGACGATCATTGGGTGGGTGCGGCCAATTTCTGCGAGGCAGTAATGTCTTGTAAGGAGGCCGATGAACAAGAAAGGGAGAGAGGTGCGCATGCGTCTCGTGGTATCGACATCAGTCGGGGTCCCGGAGACGCAGATATACGCAAGATCTCCTCCCTACCGCTGCAGGAGCACTCCAACATCTAGGGAGCAGAGGAGTCATCCCCCTATTAACGAAGTGAGTCTGCACTGCTTCCCGGGGCATTCTCAAGCACTGATGCGCTAGGATCAGCGTGGGTGTAACCACGTCCTAAGTCTCACGCTCTTCCTGCCATAAGCGCGGGGCACATGGAAGGAGGGTGGTTTTAGTGGAGTATTGCCTATGGGTGACCTCTCCACATAGAGGGAGGTACATGGCCGGGTCTTCACACATGCCAGCGATTAACTCTGGTGGCTGCGCTATCTTCATTGGCTTCACCTCTCACCGCCTTGGTCTAATCCTTAGCAAAGGACCCGATAGTGTGCGAAATGAATTTTCATCGCCTTAGAAAAAAAATCAGAACTGAACTGCTTAGAACGCCTTAGAACTGAACGATGAAGTAGAGCTGTGCAGTTTTCTTTTCTAAAAATGTATGTTTATTATTACTTTAAAATGAATACTAGTTTAAGGATATTGATAGTTTGAGTAATAATTGTGTTTTGTGATAAATGTGAACTGTGTAGTCAAATGTGGCCTTTCGAGTCATCACAAGAAGTCCATTTATTGGCGTCAGTCGAAGCCTTGCAATTCGGCTAAGCTTACTGAAAACATATATCAGACAAGACTGTATGGCCTAAGTTCTTTTGATTGCAATTATGGTGTATAAAACAACAAAAACCCACCAAAACACTATTTGGCTTCGTATATGAAATTGAGAACTTTATCACTTCCATTTTATACAGTTACAGGCGTGTGCTTATTTTTTATCTGTGCACAGCCAAAATATCGCATATCAAAATATAGGTCATTCGTAATGTCGCTGCATACACGGCCATATCTCATTTCCTGAATGCGCATTTGACCTTGTTCCGTTCCGAAAATAACGAGGATGTGTAGGTACTTTCATTTTTTTTTAATTTACTCGCATTTATTTTGTTTTACAAGCAAAAAGTTTACATACAAATAAATATTTACGGCCAGTAGTTTTTGGTAGGAATTGAGAAGTTGCATAGTTGGCACTATGGTTCTAGTTTCAACAATTAATGTATAAATTGTTAGAGTTCGTGCCACAAAAGAAGTCCTACAGACGCGGCGCTGCAATCGCCGTACTTAATCCTGCCAGAGTTATTATTCGCTAATATGTAAATCGACGTAGATTTTTACTGAATAACAAATACAAAATATTCCATAATTAAAGCTGTAAATTTATTTCCTGGCTACTTTACTCTAACAAGTAAGAGAGCTGCCACTTTTAGTTCTTTTATTTTCCGGGGAACTTCTTTCGTGGCGCGGACTGTACAACATATTTTTGCAGATATTTACACCATAATATAAAACAATATGTAAAAAATGTATAAATTAAATTTAAAGTGAAAAATAATTTGAAAAATAGTGAGGGGACTTGATACAGTTGTTTAAAGTTAGAAAATAGGGAAGAAAATGTTTTTTTACAAAGTTTTATTCTGTCTTGTGTTTTTATCTGTAACTCACACGTCACTTGCTATTTCTAAAACCAATATACTAACAGTGTTATTTTAAGGTATAATATAGGTTCTATCCACTTTATACCTTCCTTCGATGTATAAAATCAAAAATGTTACATAATTCTTACATTTACTAATGATTCCAATTATAGGTGTCTATTATTTTATTAAAGTACATAGATAGAGAGATAGACAGACACCCAGACTTGACAAACGTGATAATTTTGGAGCGGTGTCGTTGGCCAAAATGGTTTTTTTAAGAGTAGAAATCTGTTTACGGACTTGTCTCCATGTAGGTGAGCGGGTGTGAGACACGTCTTCCTGGTTTTATTCAGGAGATAGGTTGCCATTGACTGGAATACCCACTAAAACTTGTAGTTGTTCCATCCACTCTCCTATATCCAGGTAAATGGTCGCTTAGGCCCTGGCAGGCACTGGCTACATAGGCCCCGTCAATTGCCGGGGCCAAAATGGCTATTTAAAACATGAAAACAAGTTTAGATAGTAGATTTTCACTAAATCGTTAAACATTTAAATCTAAGACGAAAGATCTAGATCATTACGAACGATGAATGTTATACTGCAAGTAGGTATCTATGTGTGTGTGCCTGTGTGTTGTGAATGGTGCGCCCGCGCAGGCCAAGGCGAAAGTCGAACTTAGACTCGTACACTTGAACAAGAGTACATAAATAGACTGAATAGAGTTGTTAAACATTAAGCAGTTGTATGAAGAAGTTTCTTTTATATATAATAATATAATAATAATACTAGGATATGTCCGCGACTTCGTCCACGCTTCACTTAAAATCCCCGCCGGATTCCGGGGATGCAAAGTACCACAGCACTTAAAAAATAATGTAAGCTATCATTTTAGAGGAAACTGTAAACCGCTCCAGGGAGAATTCCCGCGGGATTCTCGGGATAAAAAGTAGAGCAGATTTTAAGTCTAAAAATTTGCTTTCGATCAACGAAAACCGTATCGAAATCCGCCCAGTAGTTTTTAGGTGAATCCCGAACAAATAGACAAACCAACAATCAGACAAAAAATAGAAAAAAACTTTGTATCGTGTTCTCCATCATTTATAAAGTCCATTTTTTTTTTTTAAAGAGCTTCAATTTACAGATACGGCATGCTTAGAATTTTTTCATATTATAGATTTTTTATTATTAATGACACTTACTGTAAAGCCGGTGCTCCACCTAGAATAGAATAAAATATAATATACTTTATTGTACAATAAAATTAATAAACTAATAGACAAAAACAGCTTAGAATTAGATACAAATGGCAGTCTTATCGATCGCAGCGATCTCTTCCAGACAATGAGATGGAGAGAGAAATATGGCACAAAGCTAGGACAGGGTTTGCTGCACAATATTTTTAAAATATTAAATATTTTATATACTAATATTATATATATATATATATATATATATATATATATATATATATATATATATATATATATATTTGCGTCTATTAGAAGCAATACATATTATGTAATAATTCACTAAATAGCATAAAGATACGTACAATAATAACAACATAAATTATACTTTGAGGTAGTAATTTTTAACAAGTCTATTAAAGGAGGATACTGATTGGGCCTGCCTCACTTCCAGTGGAAGCATGTTCCATAATTGGACAGCTTGAACACTGAATGAGTGATTATAAAACTTGGTTGTATTGAGCGGTGCTTCTAGTCTCATATTCACTGATGGCCTAAGGAATTTCTCCTGATTCACATTGAAAAATTAGAAACGTTCCTTAAGATAAGGAGGAGACTTGGGACTAAACAACACTTACATTAATATTAGTGACTGTGCCCAAATACGTCTTCTTTATACCATCGAAAAATTAAACCTTTATTGATTAACTTACCTTAGTGCATATATATGAATACTGTTTAGGAATTAACTTCCAAAATGCTGTTTCTGCACGCTCTTTAAGTTACTGGCCATCTACACTAGATACAAAGTATAGACATAAATTTGTTCTTCTGAATATTTTGCCATCTTTTTTAAATAATCTAATACAGTAAAGGAAAACATATTTAAAGATGTAGCATTCGGTTGCCCAGCAAAAGCGATCAAACACCACTCTGCGTAAAATTTTGATCCTTTTCGACGCTCAAGGTTCTACATCTAGCAGTAACGATATAAACACTGTACGTGCCCGAGTCTGCAGCTAGCACCTTTTTTGAATGTTGATATTTAGGTGGGATGTCACTTGAATTTTGCGTGCGCGCTCGTATTTTGTCTCAATCGTTCGGCCGCCGTTATTGCACTGGTGTTGCCACTCTCCGCTTTGATCAGTACGTAGTGTTGACAGTCCAAAAATTGATGTCTCCATATTGCTAGAGAGCTCCAACAGTTGAGCATCGATCAAATCAAAATTAATTCGATGTGGTAACGATACAGTATTATATTCTACCCATAGTCCCTCAAAACTCTCTCTTTTTTCTTTCACCATATCCCAATTATTTGGGGTCGGCACAATATGTCTTTTCCTTCCACACTCCTTTACTCTGACATACATCTTCTGTCACATCACATATCATCATATCATCCTTCACACAATCCATCCTTATAGTCCCTCAAGACTATAAGTAGAATACTAAGCCTAGATCACCGTCTTCTAAGGGTAAGGTGCACAGAAGGCTGGCTACGTTTCCTCGCTGGATCACCATACTGATCTGTTGCCCGAGGTAAACAAATGAGCTTTGGTTTAAAGGGCTTGTTAACGAGGCATAAAGTAAAAAAAAATAGATCTTTTGACGGAAACTTGAAGAGAAATGTTTTATGTGTAGTTTTATTTATAAATAATGTTTACTTATTGGTTAAAATGAATAAGAAGTGTTTAGAAGCAAAAATTTACTGTTTGTGTGGAAGAGATCACAAATGCTTAGTGAAATTTAAATTTTCTCTATTATTCCACGTCGGTCAAAGACTATTTGGCTGAATTTGGGATATAGATTTCACCTGGTGCCTATTTCTATTTGTTTGAATATTCAGTTTTAAATCAATGAAACTGAATATTCATGAATACTTCATACGGGCTAAGTACACAGGCTGTGTGAAGCAACATTTAAAATCGAAGTTTAAAAATATAAATTTACAGTAATTGATAAAAGTTGTGACGCACGTTTTAGAACTCAAAACTGTTTCAATGCTATGTTTATTGTTAAATTATCGTTTTGAATACTATTAAACCTATTTTAAAACCTCCGATTGCGTCAACGATAACATGTTGAAAATTATTACTGGTATAACTAACAATAATTATGTACCTACTCAAATGTTATATAGTAACAGGTAATAAGTATTTTTTAAAGGAATTAATATAATTATAAGTTTATTATATTAGCTCCTTTTTTAAAAAGTATTTTATTTAATACTAGCTGTGCCCGCGACGTCGTACGCGTGGAATTTGTTTTCAAATCACCCCCTATTTTGAAACATTCTTCATTGGTGCTCCGTTCCTATTGGTCTTAGCGTGATGATATATAGCCTATATCCTTCCTCGATAAATGGGCTATCTAACACTGAAAGATTTTTTTCAAATCAGACACTGGTAGTAGTAGTAGTTCCTGAGATTAGCGCGTTTAATCAAACAAACTCTTCAGCTTTATATATTAGTATAAGACTAGAGGCAGACGTTGTCGTGCCTTGAAAAAATAAAAATCTAGGACCCAATCCCAGCGCCGTCTACCGGTTCCAATTATGAATCTAAACCATCCGAGGACCCATTCAAACACACGAAAAAAAATCATCAAGATCGATAAAGTCGTTCTTAAGTTATGCGGGTACATAAATTTTTACGTTTCCTTTTTATTTATATAGATTTCCAACTATCATTTAGAATCACATTAAACAAAATAAAACTGAAATATACCTATACTAAAAATTTGTACAGCTTAATTTACAACCCAAAATAGTTACGAATAATAAATGACTCCTAAATCATAATATTAATTTATTAATATAATTATAAGCTTCGACGAGACAAAGCTAAATGTTGGTAGATGTCTCACGTAACTACGCCCTCGAGTAACGCTATAGCGTTGCCATTTAACCAGGTAACGTGGCCAGTATTTTGGGAACGTTTGCACCTGACAACGGTCTGACTCTAGATTTTATAGTTTACTTTTAATTTTACTTTCGAATGTTGCAGTTTAATTATTTTGAATTTTTCATGGTCATACAGTTTCACTTTTATAACGTCAAGGGATGTGAGAGCAAAAAGATTGAGACAAAACGAAATGAGGTCATTTAATTTCGGCGGGGGACGAACGAAAGACAGTAAACTTTTTGTGCGCCTAGGGTTCCGCGTGTATGAGGATATAAAGAGAACTTTGATATTTCTTATATTTTACTTTCTGTACCTACTGGAAGTAAAACTAAACACTGGCTAGGTACCTCTAAGATAGAATCTGTACTAACTTATTTGTTAACGACGTCCTCCTTGGCGCTTATTATCTTGTAATATTTTTAAATTTTAAATGAACTTTTAAGTTACATTCAACAAGGTATGGAATGCACCATTCGTGAGCAAGGTATGGAATGAACCATTCGTGAACAAGGTATGGAATTAAATTCCCCTCCCGCGGGTTTCCTAAGGCGCTACAATAAGGGGTTCTTCAAAAAGGACGTTAAGAGTTATTTAAAGATTCAACGTATCGGCTCCCTTGGTGTTGCAGATGTCCATGAGTGATGGTAACCACTTGCTATCGAAGCCATTTGCCAGTTTGCCTACAAGCAGAAGATTGTGAGGTACAAAAAGACACAAAAGGACGAATATACCTATAACAGTTTTGATATTGACAAAAACGCTACTAAGCCTTAAAAACGAAAAAAAGTATCTTACAAATACACACACATCTTACACATACATACGTAGGCAGGCATAGACGATGAATTTCCAACTGCTACGATCCTGACAATAACTTTTCGTTTTATCAAAATTCATTAATCTCTTCATACATACACGCTTATTTAAAGTGTTTTTCAGTTGACCTTTTTTCAAAATATCTCCACTTTGATCATGGTAAGTATAGTGAGTTATGATACTAAATATACGAAACCCATACGTCTTGAGTTTGATTATTACTTGACATTTTTTTTTCGTTCATTTCATTGCTTTCGTCCGGAGGCCGTCTGTAAGCAGTTTTGCACTTGTTTTCATCCTGAGCATGACAGATGTTTTTAGGAGTATTATCACCATTGCCTTCATATTATAAAAAATAAAAATTAAATGACTATCTTATTCAAACAAAGGTTGATGATACTCTTTAAAAAAAAGTATTTTATAATATTATTGATTACTTGACTGATAAAATTTAATTGCTTCTTTTTAATATATTTTCGTTTAAATCAACAATAATAATTATTTTCCATTTTTTCTCTCTTAATTTAATCGTTTGAAACCAATAAGTTTTGTATTTACTGGTTGAAAAATAATTTAATATATAGGTATATAACGTGTAAGTTAGGATTTGGTCGTTGTTAGTTTTGGGCAGTTTGAATACATCTTTAATTTAAGAGAATTGTTGTAATTATTTTAAAGAGCAACGCTTACCAACCTGATGGGAATTTGAAAGGTCACATTTTACAATCCAGTTTGATTTTCAACTAACTACCCACCACTTTATTCGCGCAACATTTGTACTTCACAAATGTTGCGCGTTACACATTTTCACATATTATAAATGCTGCAAGATCTTGTAATGAAGCATAGGTATACATTGAAATCCATTTCGGTGTCTATCCAAAAAACTGAATAATAGACGAAAAATCAAGTTATTATAAATTAAGATGATCATGACTCTATCACCGAATTATCTATTACATTATACAAAGTAATAACAAGTAAACAAAACTCTTGATGAAGAACCTTTTGAAATGTTTTGTAACCAAGGTAAATACTGATACAACACCAGCATAAAAGGATTTTTTATTATAAATAAGTTCGCGTTTGATCACGATCACGCCTAATGTCGGACGATGATGCGGTCGAAGATGGAGGACGCTTACCTCGATAATATCTATTCACACGAGACTTGAAGATACCCGAATTATACTTTTCGGGAAACACGGACTCTGGTAGTATATTCCACAAGTCTGTAGTTGGTGGCGTTTCTAGTGTGAAATGATGGCGTAGACCAGGGCGCCTTGTCGTCCGAAGATGGAATGGTGTTGGGGAAATCAGATCACACAGTTCATCCGCACACTTTCCGAAATTAATCCTATAAAAAATCGATAGACTGCGAAACCTGGTGTCGATGCTCTAGGCTTTGATGATGCCTAGATGGACGAGATAATACCGCGTTCGCTCGTCTCTGACAGAACAATCGCCATATTTATTTTTAGTCTATGGTCAGGTGCAATCGAAATTTGAAACTTAGTCTATTTTATAAAACAAACAGATTAAAAACAAATCCTTACAACCTGGAAATGTTTCTATTCTTTTTTTAGTTTACATTTTCTGTTCTCATTAGTTTTCAGTATTTTATTTTTGGTGTTCGGTTTTAATATTTTTAACGTAGATTATGGTTATGGTATAAGTACATTGTATTGAAAAAAGCAACTTAATTCTTAGGTGAGTGTTTCGACTCTTTGAAGTTGCAAATAATAAATTCTAAACATCAAGATTAATCGCCCTCAGCCCAAAGCTACCGGAGAAGCAAGCGGGTCCGACCGCATCGATCATAGGGTTGTCAATGTTGCTATTAGCTTTCTTTGGCGCAACTCTTTGTTTTAGTCTATGCTACTTTTCAATCATTATTATTAATCGTGGTTTTCACCAGACATGAAGTAACCGTCACAGAGTCGGATATTGTAATAGCGTGTAAATTACATCAGTTTGTACCAATGTAAAGAACAATACGTGAATAATATATATTCATAATCACTTTAAATAGAGTGTGAATGAACGAATGAAACTATTGTGTACCATAAACTTTAACCTACACAGTTAATATGGATACATTGGCATTGGGATAATGGGCGGCCTTATCGCTCAAAGTGTTCTCTTCTAGGCAACCCGGTGTTCAAGGAGACTTAAAAAGAAAATTTAAACAATATTTAGTAGTTCATAATCAAACCAACAGAGAGTATTTTTTATTATCTTACAAAACGCCGAAGCCATGTAGATTCTGTACGAGCTTTGCAAATTATAACGTCATTTCTATAAAGACTTAAATAGCGTATTAATTATAATTTAAAAAGTAATTTAAATTATGATGGTGATATGGTATTCAAACGCTCTTTTATATAAATGTACATTGTCTCAGAATGTATAGTGATAATATGTTATACTACTCTATTACGTTAACCAAAACGCTATAATTTTGCTATTGTAAGTTTTAAGTTTTATTGTAAGCTCTTGTTAATTGCTTTTTCAAATTCATAAAGCAAAAGAAAGAACTCAATAACATGCATGTTGTAGAGAGATGTTAATATATTTCCAAATATAGTCTGCTCCACGCTTTGCTATCGCTCTCATTTAACAGCAGATAGTAAAGTAAATGATTTTTCATAAAAAAATAAGTTTATACTTTTAAAGTATCACGTGAAGTTCCTTGGACTCGCACAGACTGGTATACTGTATAGTTTTAAAGCCGTCTGTGGAAATTCCATGACAGCCCTGAGATCGCAAGAATCTCGTTACGGACCAGTTTTAAACGTCAGATACTGAAGTTATACATTATATTTATATCTACAACACTTAATACACATATACGTGTGCATTTAGTTTGTATGCGGGCAAAAAACAAAATAAATGTGATGTGAACGACCGTTCGGTTGAGGTAGGGCAGGTTTTTGAACTGTCAGTTGGCCAGTTTGACAGCTTTGAGGCGCGCATTTTGAATTGTGGGCGTAGAGAATTTCAGTTTTCTTTTTTTGGGCGCCGATTTGATTGGGTAAGATTGCCAGTCATTCGGTCGGGTCGGTTTGATTTATTTTTAATTTGCAATGGCCAGTGATTATGCTGTATACTGACGTTAGATTAAAAGGAAGATGGCGAGCAAATAGATAAGGAGTCGGTGAACAAATTGTTGTATTTTTATGAATAAAGTTGACTGACTTATAATAATGATAGAAAGCAAAGATTAATGACTTCTACGTACAGGCAGATATAATTAATAAAAGTGTTTGCTATTTTAAAAATAAGTACAATAATTTCAATAATTGGAATTTTAACGGTGCAATGTTGTATTTTTTGGTTTTCGTTCAATTAAATTATTATTATTTATGAGTAGTAGTACGTAACTTAAACTACTGTGAGATGGTATTAAAGTTTTTAATTTTGAATCAAATCACTTCATTGTACGTTTGTCATAGTTTTCATCGTCAGTCAACCGTTGTCTCCACTGCTAGATGTAGGCCTCCCCAAATTTGTGCCACCTATCCCAGTCTTCCGCTGTTCTTATCCAGCTCTCACCTGCTACGTTTACTGAGACGCGCTTTCCATTCCAGTACTTGTTTGCTCCGTGACCGACCCACTGCGACTTCACCATTTTTAGTTTTATGTTATACAAGAATTAAGTCTAATCGACGCCGACGTGAATAATCAAAACAAAAAACAAATGCAAGTCTTTCATTAAAATTATTCTTGGCAATTGTTTTTACAAGTAGGTATCGCCATCTACACATATATTTTAAAAAACAACGGTTTTTAATTCAAAAAAATCAATATAACTACTTATGTATCTACCTGTATCTGGATTACTACCACACCTGGTTTAGACTAAGCAATGACAACCTTGAGTTGTGTTCCGTGGCATTAATCGCCAGATTCCTGTCCCCTTCTTCGAGGCCTACGTTAACCACTTCCCATAAGGAAGGCCGTCAGCCTGTCTGCTTTACCTGGTCCAACATTAAAAAAATTAACATGTATGTTATTATTTAAAAGTGTCGCCATCTATGAATGTCCCTTTGAACCACAATTCTAAGTTAAAATAAGTTGACAAAAAAACGCTATTCGAATGCATACAGTTTTTACTGGGAACTTGTAGTGGTATATTATTGTGCACTTTATGTTCCAAATATGTGTAAATATTACTTTAAAATGACCAAATAATTGTAGGATGTTAATAAAATTTGAGTTGTAACTATGTGTTTTTGTGAGAAATGGCAACTGTGAAGTCAAATGTGGCCTTTCGAGTTGTCACAAGAACTCCATAAATTGGCGTCAGTCAAAGACCTACTACAATTCACCTGGGCTATACTAAAAACATCAGACAAGGCTGTAAGGACAAAGTTCCTTTGCCTGGCATTGTAGTGAATACTACTACTACTACTTCTATGAATATATCTTTAAACCACAATTCTAAATTCAAAAACAGATTCAACATAAATGAGATAAAATCATTTTAGAGTACAATAACCGATATATACTTCAATAATCGTCATTTTAAATGGAACAATTTATTTCCAATACACATAAAATGTGAGTCATAAAAAGTTTATTGAACTGATAACACAAAACCTATTTGACCTTAAACACTTTGTAATATCGAAAACAGGGCTATATTTGTTTGTTGATTATGTTTTTAAAGAGAGCAAATATTTTTTTATTTCATGAAGCTGCCAAACAAGCTGACCTAATGGAAAGTAGTTACCGTCGTTTATAGACGTTTGCAACACCGGTGACCAATTCTGCTATTACTTTCAGGTCAAAATCGCCGGACACGATCTACTCAATCGTAGTTTTACCTGATTTCAATATTCTGTTAATTCCAATGGCGTGCCCGTGGCGCGCTACTCTACCATTGTAAATATTTATTATAAGCGAAAACTCGCGAAAACAATGTTTAAAATTTGGGTAGCTTTTCAATAATCATTTCAACAAACGCCGTTTTTGCTAATGGTAATAGCAATTTTTTCTGACTTTATACCACCGTGACGATATCGAGAAGATATTGTGGATTTAGTAGAATACGAATTTTTGACACTATCACAATGAAATCAACTTTGAATATCTTCACAATGCTAAGATAATTATTGAAATAAGAATCGGGCCCCAAGAGTGGTGCTAACCTACTGCTTTTAGGATGGGATAGACAGGATGAGATAGAACAGATGCGATAGTAAGGAAATGGGGTAAGAAAAAAGGGATAAGAGAGGGAGGATGGTGGTCCTTCGATACACTCATTGGCCGTACGATACACGAGTACCCCAAGGCTATTTCACGTCATATTATTTCACCACCATTTGTAGTCTTACACAATTTTCCACCTAAGTTCAAAAGTTAGACAGGAGGAATCTTGCCATGACTATAGAAGCTGTTAATACAAAATCTTCAACAACAATATCAGATTTTTTTATTGCATGAGCTCAGCAGCCTGGCAGACGGCCCAGCGGTTACCATCGCCTATGGACATTTGTAACACCGAAGGTGCTACCAATGTGCTGCTGCTCTCTAACAGGAGACTGGAACCTGGCCACTAATGCCGGAATAAACCTCAAGGTTGTTATGGCGGCATACTCTAGATCAAGGGTGGTTATTCATCCAGACAGGCAAATACCCTACCTGGCTGTGGGTTATTTTGTCGCCTGGCCGCAGGAAATTGTATTCTTTCCCAGTTCATTTGTTTACGTTTTAGACAAAGTCCAATGAAATGAGTATACCAAAGTAGTTGCGAAGACGTAACACATCGGCACACGGTATTGACAATAACATTGTGCTAATCATTTCGTCAATTAGCTAACGCGGAATTCCGGTTTTGTTTGTATATTATAATTTGTTTGTTTTCCAAACAGTTTCCCACTTGTTTTGTTTTAAATGTTTTAATGTTGTTCAGTTGTTGAGTAATGTGTGAAGTATTCAATGTTTAATGTGTTGTAGTTACAATAGATTCTTCAAAACACCAAGTATGAAGAGACATGGACGCGATAGAATTATTATGTAGGGAGATGCATGTGATTCCATACTCTAAGGTATTAACGACATTTAGGCGTGGTATTGGTGAGTCCTGACCTACGGGGCCGAGACATGGAGACTGACGGGAGGATTGGTCCACAAGTTCCAAGTCGCTAAACGGGCTAAGGAGCGAGGTATGTTGGTTGTTTCTCTTATGGATAAAATTAGAAATGAGGATATCCGTAAGAGAACCAAGGTAACCAACATAGCTCGTAAAATTAGCAAGTTGAAGTGGCACTGGGCCGGTCACGTCTGCCGCAGGACCGATGGCCGATGGAGCAGACGAGTCCTGGAGTGGAGACCGCGTCTCGGTAAACGTAGTGTCGGACGCCCTCCAGCCCGATGGACCGACGACCTGTGCAAGGTCGCCGGTAGTCGCTGGATGAGGAAATCAGAGGACGGGCATGAGTGGTGCCGTCTTGGGGAGGCCTATGTCCAGCAGTGGACTGCGAATGACTGAAGACGAGTTGCTCGTGTAAAAGCACCTTAAGTCTTCAAACTACTCAGCCGCGGTGTTTTTATTGGTGAGCCAAGGAAGTTAGGATGCTAAGGGCCGGTTGATATATCTTACCGACAGTTCATTTGCATTACTATTATCGGTTAAAATTTGACATAAGCTCCATATGGTGGGGGGTGGGGCCAGCCTGTAAAGGGACTGGCTGACATCTCTCCAGGCTGGAAGTGAATGCTCAAGCGAGCCCACAGCCCGGTCAAGGGACGTTCGAGGATCGGACAGGGGTTTTAGTGGGTATCCCTAACTGCGGCGTGGCAATAGCACTTCACGCGTGAGGTGCTAATGCCACCGTGACCTGGCGAATCCCACACATGGGCCGCGATCTTTCCCCCTCGCGCGGCTCACGGTTCTCAATCCGGGGGTTGGGAGGGGGGTTTGATTGACATAAGCTGCGTACAGGTAATATCGAAATTCAACCGAGACGACAGTAGGATAAGTGAATGAAAAGTAAGATATAGGAACCCGCCATAAATAGCATCTCATCATCAATCATATTCAGTGATTATAGAAAAACTATACAGGAGGACTTAATATTTTTTTGCGACTAGTACACACAATTAAAACTAAGTTTTAACACGGTTTTGAGTACGGTTTTTTATTTGGTTGTTATTTCGACACTAGCACATGCCCGCGACTTCGTCCACGTTTGAGTTGAAATTTCCGCGGGATTCCCGGGATACAAAATATCGATAGATATCGTTTTGTGAAAACTGTGTCAGAATAAGATAATTTTTACGCACCCGAATAACTCCGTGTCTTCCACGTTTAATTTTGATTCTTAAATTGAGTCTTTGACTCGAGTGGCAGCCAAAAAGCTGGGTGTACTTTTGAAGGTGAGACCGAATTTTATGCCAGAGCAGTTGCTAACAAATACCAAGTACAAGTTCTATCATGCATGTACTGTCCTCACCTTTGGGAGGGCTCAGCTAAGTACCAGTTGGACGCATTCGATATATAGATAGAGTCGATTGATAGGAGAGCCAGGAGGCTGATTGTCGATGGTACTCGGCTTTCAATGCCTTGAGCATCGCCGCAAGGTATCAAGTCTGTAGCTCTTCTATCGGATACACTTCGGATGGTGTGCTCTGTAACTTCACGTCTTGGTTCCCCCTTTTCCTATCATCGAACAACCAGACGCAGCAGTTTTCGCCACCGTTACGTGGTGAACATACTATTGGTTAGAACTTAACGTTTTACCTCCATCCTTCTTTTGCGTACCGCTGCTTAGTGGAATAATTTGCCGGAGTCTGTGTTCCCCGATAAATATAAACCTGTTGTCTTCAAGGCACGAGTGAATAGGTATCTACTAGGTAAGCGTGCACTATCCTTTTTTTTTTAACTAGGGGATACCCTTGGATTCACCAAGTCGGGGTGGCACTAGTACATCTAGGTAGAACTAAAGATGCTTTTGCCACACCACAGCTAGGGATACCCACTATAACCCCTCGGTATTCCGTTTGTCGCCCTCCGCCTCCGCTGGCCCTGGCAGGCGATGGCCTATCAGCCTCATCTCAACGGCATAACTGCGGGTGGGGAACCCTTTTCCCAGGGAACGGGGCCGAAGGTCCTTACTGGCGCTCCGGCGCCGAGCGTGCTTAAGTCTAGGGAATATCGGCATCTGTGGCACATAATCATAGATTCAGAAGTTTTAAGAGTTAGGTTTTACAAGATTCTCTTTCCCAGTCTCTTCTTGCATGATTAATGTTATAAAGGTATTTATTTTTGTATGCAAAATAGAAAAACCTTTAAAATAGGTAGTTAAGGGAGCTTAATCTAATTTAACGTGACGTCAAGTATGATATGAGTTTAACAAAGGAGCGCGGGATCGATATTCGCCTCCCGAGTGGCCGATTCGCCAACCGACCTATAAAATGTTAAGACGTAACACCCCGGATCGTACAAAACTAAAAAGAATTTTTGGATGTGGTATTATCAAAAATAAATATGACTAATAATTGTTTTTAAATCAATGAAGATGAGAAATAAGCGCATAAGGGGATCTTTGAAAGTTGCAACCGTGACTGACAAAATTGAGGGTTAAAAGTCATTTGACAAACTGGAAGATTGACGGGTACAAATGTAAAGGTAAACCAAAAAAGAGATGGATTTATTGTTTGAAGGATGATGTGTGACATGATGAGTTGTGGTGTGACTGAAGACGTATGTTCTGAATAGAGGAGTATGGTAGGAAAAGACACATTCTGCCGATTCCAAGAAGTTTGGAGAAGGTGAAAGAAAGGATAGAGAGAGCTTTAAATAAATAAATAAAATCAATAGACAAACACACACATTGTATATCCTCAAACTAAGCAAGTTTGTAGATATTATGAAAAATATACAACGGACCACTAATGGGGCCGATCCAAGACACTCAGACTTCAGTAAATAACGAACAGTTTACGAAATTTACCATACCAGGAATCCAAGCAATAAAAAGTATATAAGTATAAATAATTTAATCGAATATGTCTACTCCATACCGACTGTTAATTATAAAGACTTCCCATCTAATATTTCTTGACCAGTAGCTTTTCTTACTAATTCTACACATAATCATTCTATCGCACACGAAAGTCGAAAACTCTACTATATCTATAGATTTCTTCTATTTAATTTTGAAACCATCAAAACTACGAGCTGTATCTATGTTAGTTATTATTATTTATTAATTAATAAACAAAATTATTGTACCAGTGCTGGTTTAGCAACTACTGATTTTTGTTGTCCTTCTTATACTCCATCCAAAGGTTGTCTGGAAGAAATCGCCGTGGGTGATAAGGCCGTTGATTGTACTTGTATATTAATGTTCTTGATTTTATGTAACATTTTTGTACAATAAAGTATATTCTATTCTACGTTAGTTTATACCACATTTGTAGTTATATAAAAGAAAAAAAGGATTTTTTTTATTTATTGATAGTTACAAACTTGGGGACCTACGCCTTGCATTGTACTATGTTTGGTTGACAACGATGTATATTGCCGTTATTACTAGATATTGCCGCAAATACATTGAGTGTCTTCGATTGCCGCATTCTAAAACGTAGTTCTTTATACGACTCCCTGTTTCATCTAGACGGTCAAAGATCCCGAAGGGAAAAAGCCTTGGTTTTAAACAAAAGAAAGGGTTTCTCGTATTACAATTGAAAAGTTATTTTGTTTACACTCTTTTTTATTATGGTTTCGTAACTAGGTAGTAAGAGGTTCGTAAGAGGGAGGTCTTCAAAATGCCAACCTTGGTCACAGAGACGGATGATCAAGTTTCAGCGACAGGGGTGGTTTTCTTCTCTATTTCTCAGGTCCTCTAGGGATATCTCGCGATTTTTTGAGCTATGAAATATGGCGATTAGCACTTTTTTAACTTTCAGTTGGCAAAAGAGATTTATAACCATATTTACGACTTACTACGTGAAAACTGGAGTTGGGGCGTTGGCTTAGCATATACTACGGCCGCGTTCCGTTTGTAGCTCACAACGACCCATGTCAAGAGGTGGGTCGAAGTGGGCTTTGACCACAGAGCATTAATTCTCTTTATCGATTGACATTGCAAAAGGCGCGATTTTCAAATCAACCAATGACATTTGTGTATTTCGTCGTTTATGACATCAACTCTCCATAATCCGTTCGACTTGAGTTTATGATTGTAACGTCCGCAAGCAAGTGGTACGGGAAAATCACGGTCGTGAACGTGGTCATTGTGAGCCTCTTGTAGAACTTAGCCTCAGTGTGGTCACTTTGGGGTGTGGTAAAGAATGGGTCACCTATTATGAATATATTCCCTAAAACAGTACACGTTCATCACCATTTCTAGAGCATCACGCTTTTGCTAATGCTGATATTAGATGGATCAATCAAATTGAATCAACATGGTTGAAAGGCACATAACTGAAAGGATCCGACGAGATTCAAGAACGCGGAATGATTCAAGTGTATGTTTATACGGATCACTTTGGTTGATTCATCTAAATTGAAAGACATAAATGAAGCGTCTTATATCGGCTTAACATAATAAGCTACTGCACGCTTGATTTTAAACTGCCATTATTTTCTCCAGCTTTGAAGTTATTTTAGAATGGTTTAATTACTATTATGACACGTTACAAGAAATTCTAAGGTTATTTTTATAAAAAAGAGCGCACGCTAAAACACCATACTATTATACTCTGATTTTTAATTATCTTCACTAAAATGACAGCTGCGGTCGACTACTTCTATGATGCAAGCTTGGAGCATAGTGTTGTAGTATGGTTGATTCATGAGTGAGTTGTGTGAGTCTTTGATTCAACTCACACAACTCATTTATGAATGAGCCATACATAAAACTAACACTATGCTCCAGGCCTACAACATGAAAAAAAGGTCGATTGCAGCTGTCATTTTAGTCCAGGTAATTAAAAATCAGAGTATAGTCTACTTTTAGAATCTCATTTCACGACGAAAAAATTATTTTAGAATCTGTTTAGATATACATAGAAAACATTTTATTGTACGCCATTACAGTAAACTTATAGCCAAAAATGTTCTTAACTAGCTTCTGCCCGCGACTTCGTCTGCGTGGAAAGTTATTTTAACTATCCCATGGGAACTCTTTAATTTTTCGGGATCAAAAGTATCCTATATGTTGACCAGGGATATAAGCTACCACCTTACAAAATTTCATTTAAATCGGTCCAGTCGTCTCGGAGATTAGTCGGTACAAACAGACAGACAAACAGAGATACATAAAATTTTAAAAAATCTAAATTAGTTCTAATTCACTTCTTACATCCCCCTGACTCGGTTTTTAGCATATTTTTTTATTGTACATAAATTCGACCTCTATAGTTTTATTATATGTATAGATGTGCACAATGGGACGTGATGTATTTGTTATTAAAAAAATCTTAGTATTCGTACTGTGTAGGTATTACGGAGATATACCGCAATCGCCATTATATACTCAATTCTTTACTGGGATTGTCTGGTAGAGATCGCTTTTTAGCCATAAGACCGCCCGGTGTGCACAATTCATTAGATCGGTATAGTTTTACGGTCTTATTCATATTGAGTTAGAATAAATTTGTAGGCTTCTTGAAGGTTCTTAAAGAAGCCTGAAAACTTAGTCTAACTCAATAGGAATGAGACTATTATTCTGTAAGTTTATTTTGGAATTGGTGTACAATAAAGAGTTATCAATCTATCTAGTGTCCTACCATAGATTGAATTTTTACATTACTTGTATGGAGCTTGAATCAAATTTTAACTGATAGTAAGACAAATGAACGTTCGGTAAGATATAGAAACTGGGTGTAGGTTATGTACGTCATGTTTGTATGCTCGTACAAAATCTATCCGACTGCAACGTATTGTTAAACTATATAAAAGATCACAACAACTGCATTCACTGTCCGCTCCCCTATTTCCAAGACTATAAAACAATATATCTTAGAAGAAAACACGTCTTGAAGT
The DNA here is from genome assembly GCA_039645545.1 of Dendrolimus houi. Taxonomy (NCBI): domain Eukaryota; kingdom Metazoa; phylum Arthropoda; class Insecta; order Lepidoptera; family Lasiocampidae; genus Dendrolimus; species Dendrolimus houi. The sequence goes on from CM077139.1 coordinate 11,823,159, forward strand.
CACGTGGCGGTTGTACCACACTTGGAACGCGGCCAAAGCAACTAATTTGCGACTATTAGCAGCCTGTGTGTTTGTTTGTTGGAGGTATTACTCATGTTGTGACTACAGCTGAGTTATGTTCGACAAACGTTTGCTATAAGATTGTTTCGGTTTTGTCAAATCAAATCAATATAATTTATTTGCAAGAAACAGTGATACATATATATACGTTTATAGAAGTTTACCTTACAAAGGCGTACAGATATCTCTTCCAGGAGATTTCATAAATGCAATTTTTAGAATGTTTGTCTGTCTGTCTGTTAGAGCATCACGTGATAACTACTGAACGGATTTCAATGAAACTCGATACAGAGCCAGCTTATATCCCAGGTCGTAACTTAGGATACTTGTTATCCCGATAAATGACGTCGTTTCTGTGGAATATACGAAAATAGCGAAAAAGATGGCGCTGCAATCGCATATTTTTAATTCACTAACAAATACCTACGTCGTCATAGACAACATCTCATTCATTGTATTACTTCAAATCAGGTTGGCTGCGACTCGCCTCTATGTTTCGCTGCGCAGTTGTGTAGACTATAAGGACTTAGTTTCTTTGTTATTGTAGTGAACTTAGAAACAAGAGATTTTGACGGCCTCTGTGGTTGAGCGGGCTAAGCCTTTGCCGGCTTACCTCACTGTAACGCAGAGGCTCCGGGTTCGATTCCTGGTATAGTAAATTTCGGAAACGTATTTTCTCCGTTATTTACTATGGTCTGGGTATCTGGGATCGGCCCCAGAGTGGTCCGTTGTATATTACCCATAACACAAGCGTAACTTGATTAATTTGGGGATACACAGTGTGTGTGTTTGTCTGCCGATTTATTTTTATTTATTATTTAAGAGATAGTAAAGTTTTTGGTAAAACCTACTTAAATTGATATATACGTAGCATAGAGCTACTACGTGTGGATTTTCACGCGGCATAGCCGCCGGGAAAATCTAGTCTGATATAATAGGTTGGGGAAAGTCTTTTCGCGTATAGTATGTATGAACTTGTAATAAGATCTCTTTGGCTATACCGTTTGTATCTGGCTGGTTTTGGTATCATTAAAAAGTTTTAATTTTAAAGAAGACAATTCCAAATTCAAATTAGGAAAATGTGTGATCTTCATTTGTTTTTCTTATTGTTAAAATGAGTGAATCTAATGAAGAAATTCGATACATTTTAAAATTTTACTACAAAAAAGGTAATTTTTACCTTTTTTGTAAAAATTACAACATAAGCCGCGAAAAAATTTATGATGTTTATGACCTAATGCAGTATCTATGAGAGTAGCGTAAATTTGGTTTAAGCGTTTTCAATCCGGAAATTTTGATATCAAAGATGCACGTCGCTCTGATCGCCCGCCCTGCTACGGATAAAATTAATGCCATTTTTGAAAAAGTGGAGCAAGATCTGCATATTAGTAGTTACGATGTAGCTGGAGAACTAGGAATTGACCACAAAACGGTTTTGGTGCATTTGAAAAAAGCTGGGTACACAAAAAAGCTCGATATTTGGGTGCCTCATGAGCGCACTGAAAGAAACCTAATGAACCGTGTACTCATTTGTGATTCTTTCTTACGACGTAATGAAACCGAACCATTTTTGAAGAAACTGATAACTGGTGATGAAAAGTGGATCACGCACGACAAGAACGTGCGAAAAAGATAGTGGTCAAAGGCCGGTCAGACTTCACAGACTGTGGCGAAACCCGGGTTAACTCGCAACAAGGTGATGCTGTGTGTATGGTGGGTGGGATTGGAAGGGCATTATTCATTATGAGCTGTTACCGCCAGGCAGGACCATCGATTCTGAACTATACTGCGAACAACTGATAAGATTAAAGCAAAAAGTTGAGAGATAGCGTCCGGAATTAATCAACAGAAGGGATGTGGTTTTTCACCATAATAACGCTAGACCTCACATATCTTTAGCCATGCAGCAAAAATTACGAGAGTTTGGCTGGGAGGTGTTAATGCATCCGTCGTATAGTCCTGACCTTGCACCTTCAGATTTTCACCTGTTTGGGTCTCTGCAGAATTCCTTAGGCAGTGTCAGGTTAACATCACGAGAGGACTGCCAAAACCACTTGCCGCAGTGTTTTGATCAGAAGCCCCAAAATTTTTATAGCAATGGGATCACATCCCTACCTACGAGATGGCAAAAAGTGATCCAACAAAATGGTACCTACATACTTTAGTCAAATGTAAATAAACTTTATAAAAAAACCTTTTGAATTTTTATAGAAAATGCGAAGAAACTTTTTCCCCAACCTAATATGTAAGCTTTAAAACACGAAATACGAACTATTAACGAAAAACTTGAAAATATTCTTTTTATATGAGCATGGTGTTTAAATTAATAAAAATAATTTAAATAGAAATAAAACTAATTACGGAACTGCTGTTTTAATAATTTGCATTTGCAAAATATGTGATGTGTTGATGTAACATTGCAAAATATGTGATGTCACACTAGGGAGGGAGGAATCTCACGAATGTGACCAGCTGTGACTAGGACGGGGCAGGGGTCAAAGAATCATGAAATTTGCGTGACTGAATTTGATAAGATGTTTTTTGTTTCATGGAAGAAGAATAAGGAATGATAAGCGCCTAGTAAAAACCGTAACTCGTAACAAACTGCAATCACAGATGGCGCCACCGGTAGATTCTTGTTTTTATTAAAAATTTCAATTTATACTTACAATTAACGTGTAATTATTTAAAACATATTTTTTAAAACTTAAATCAATCATAAATTGAAAGTCGTAATTCGCCGCTTTTCAATTTCATGAAATTTACGAAATTGAAAAAGAGTTTGAATTTGATTCAGTGAATTTGAATTTGAAATTCATGCAGATTCAAGTTTAAGATTAATCTGCAAGCAAACGCCTTAGTCAAGTTGTAGGGCTTTGACTGACGCCAAACGAGGGAGTTCCTGTGGCAGTTCAGAGAGGAACATTTTCCTGTACTTAGCTATAATTCACATTTTCAACACAAACACAAAATTATTCGTTAAAAACAATCAATATCCTACAACTATTTATAATTTTGAATCAGTATTATAAGTTTTTGGGAATTAAACTGAAGGTTGTAATACACCGTTTCAAGTGCCCACCAAAAACCCTATCGGTTTATTAACAAAGATCAACATTAGTTTACAACTAGATGGCATTGTAATGAACAAATACTTTTTTATTCGTTTATTTCGAGTATATGTAATATATTAGTATGTATTCAGTATATTATTGCCTTAGGATTATCCCTACAGTGTGTCCTCGCCATCCACTTCAGAGTATAGGGTCCACTTTATTATTAATTTTATTAATTTACTAATAACTAGCTAGTATGCTTGAGACTGAAAAATGCTCCATGTTCGTTAGATACCCGCTGGATGGCAGTAATAGTTACAAATGTTTATATTCCTATTTTCTAAACGCTGCAAGATGCCGAAACGTATCATATTACCTACATAATTCTTTACGTGTGTATGTCACAACTCCTAAATGGTTGGCCGGACTTTAATGTTTTTGTGTGTGTTTAAGTGGATCTCGGGATCGTTTAGATTCACATTTGGACCCCATAGCTGACGATGCAATCGGGTTCAATATTTCTATTTTTCCAGGGCAGGACAACGTTTGCCGGGCCGCTAGTGTAATGGGTAGGTATACTTACCTATAAGTCTTGTTTTAGTCTTTAAGAGCTTTTAGAGACTACGTTGAGACTTGAGACGTGGTTTCCATTGGTCATGTAGGTAGATACCTATACTAGCTATAGATAGATCACTTATCAACAATATTTTATGTTTAATGCGGAAAAAAGGAAATTTAAACAAAAAAATTACTTGGAATAATAACACAAATGGAATTCGATTTACAATATTTTATAGGTAGGTAATTCGAGTCATAATTTCGAATTCTTAGAACTTATGACTTCGTTGCGTTCTAAAATATTATTCAAATAAAACATTCTGATTGGACGACGTTGACGCCATGTTTGTTATCGAACTTTTTGAAGTGCTTTATCAATTTGGTTTTTATATTATCTAGTACTATGAATCAAACTTTAGATATCTTTATTTGCTTACTTGCAATTGGTGTTTAGGGAAAAATTTATATACTTTTGAAAGTGCTTAGTTATTGACGATAGAACTACCTCATAGTTTAATTAAATTTATATTATAAATACAGTTCAAATATTAACATTCTATAGCTTCCTCGTCACTGATCAATGTTGAAGACTGTGTTCAATCTATGTCACAATTTAAATATTCGTTTTCTATTTTAAGAAGATGAATGTCTTAAGCGCCTTTCCTCAAATAAAACTATTGTTATCACCGGTGATATCAATATTGACATCTCTGATAATTCCTCAGATTCTAGATCCAGTATTTACCTGGATCTTCTTGCTTCTCATGGATTGCTTCCTGCCCACTCTATCCCTACACGTTTTGACTCTTGTCTTTATCATAATATAATAAAAACTAAGGATAAAACGTACTCCTATATAATAGACTCCTCAATAACAGATCATAACGCTACTATGCTGATTCTTGAACAATCTACTCCTTTAACTCAAATACAGCATACAAAAATCTGTATTAACCATACTACCTTAGATCAGTGTATGAAAAACATTGATCTATCCTCTATTCTTTCCACTTCAGACGTTAATATTGCTTCACAAATCTTAGTCGATACCTTAACTGAGGCTATCAGTGCAAACAGCACAGTGAGAAAAAATCCAAACAGAAAGAAAATTACTAAGTCTTGGATTACACCTGGCATTTTAAGATGTATGCGACATCGTGATTCTCTTTTCAAAAAGACTAAGAAATACCCAAATGATGAAGTATTAAAAGTTACATATAAACGATACAGGAATTTCTGTAACTCTCTCTTAAAGAAATTGAAAAATGATTATAATAAAAATGCAATTCTTAATGCAAAGAATAATAGTAAATTACTATGGGATACCATTAAAAATATTACATATAGCAAAAAACTACACGATTCACCTACACAACTGTTGTCATCTGTTAACCCTAACGATTCTATAAATGAAGTCAACTCCTACTTTTCTAAGATTGGTTCTGATTTAGCTCAAATAATTTTCTCTAAAAATATTCCTTCTTTTCATGTGCTTCCCACAAAAACTGCCCTTAACTCTTTTGTATTATTACCCACTAGTGAATCTGAAATAAACAGTATAATTGCAAATTCAAAGTCTGTCTGCTCTGTCGGTTTAGATGGTATCTCAAACAAATTTCTGAAAACTTATAAAGATAAATTAGTTCCTTCAATTACTCACATTTGCAATTTGTCGTTCTATACTGGTATTTTCCCAGATTTATCCAAAAAGTCTGTAATAGTACCCGTCCATAAATCTGGTGATAAAAGCCGCGTCAATAATTATAGACCTATATCTATTTTATCAAGCTTATCAAAGGTTATCGAACGTTTACTTAATAATAGATTAATTAAATATTTAGAATATAATAATTTAATCTCTACTTATCAATTTGGTTTTCGATCTAGCAAATCTACGGATGCCGCAGTTGAAGAATTAACTAATTATATAACATCTAATCTTGATAAAAAACAGAAAGTTATTGCCATATTTCTAGATCTAACAAAGGCTTTTGACACGGTCTCAACCGCACTTTTAATTCATAAACTTGAAGCACTGGGAATAAGAAATCTTCAGTTACAACTTTTCGCTGATTATCTCCAAAACAGAACGCAAAGAGTCCGTATTGGTGAATATATAAGTAAAGACACTATTATTTCTTTTGGTGTGCCCCAGGGCAGCATCCTTGGCCCAACCCTGTTTCTTGCGTATATAAACACACTCTGCGACTTAGAACTTGAAAACGGTAGTATTATTACATATGCTGATGATACTGCACTCCTTTTTTCTGCTGATACATGGTCAAAAGTATTCCAAAGTGCGCAAAAAGGTCTTAATAAAGTTATGGATTGGCTAAATTCAAATATATTAACATGCTACTTGTAACTCTTGCCCTACTTTGCATACAACTCAACATATTAAATATTTGGGTGTTATCATTGACCAAAATCTAAGTTTTCAACCATACAGTAACTCATTAACACTCAGATTACGAAAATTAATTTATATTTTTAAAACCCTTGGTCAGGTTGCTGATTTTAACATAATGAAATTATTATATTACGCCCTATGCCAATCTGTTTTGAGCTATTGTATCACGTCATGGGGGGAGCTGCCAAAACCGCAATGATAAAATTAGAACGTGCACAACCAGCAGTACTTAAAGTCAGTCTTTCTCTCCCGTTCTACTTCCCCACCAAAGACCTTTATGAACGCTGGAAAGTGCTAACTGTTCGGCAACTCTTTATTCAACAAATCGTTCTTAAACAACATGTTATGACACCATTTATATCATCCAATTCTATTATTAAAAGGAATTACATCCCCTGTAAACAAAACGTTGTCAGCACAGCCTTTTGCTGTAGATTTTTGTTCTTTCTAGGGAGTTACCTATATAATAAAATCAACAAGCGGATTGATTTATTTTCTTTGACTAAAGCTAAATGTAAGAAAACTCTCACCGAATGGCTTTTGAAACTCGACTATGACTCCACTGAAGCACTATTAGTCCTAATTACTTAAATATTTCCCTTTTCATTGTTTTTATTATCATCTTGTATTACAGTATTTTATATGTTCACTCATTCATTTATCTCTATGTAACTCTCATAGTATAATCTAATCAATTCCTCTCATTTCAAATCACATAAACTCACACAGACACATTCACACACATTTACGTACAATATATACATAAGTACATATAAATACACAATAACACACTGCACACCGATCTAAACTCAATACATTGTATTTCTTTTATAATCGAATAACTAGTTGTAAGTATATATACCTATATTTTTCCACGGGGAGAGAGAGGCTGGTGATCAGTCACACAGGATTTTTCCTTCTACTGACACCAAGCTCTCACCAATTGTTAGTAATTTAAAACCTTTTTTAGCAATTACTTATGTCATGTTATATTGTGAGAGCAAATAAATAAATATTATTATTATTATTAACATTGAATTAAAATGTGCCATGGTAGAAAAAAAATATATTACGTATTAAACTTACAGGTTGGTAATATATATTTTTTTAATTCAATAATCATATCTTCTCTATGCTTTGTATGATTAAGAGTAATCTGTATCTAAATGTAATGTAAGAGTATCGGTTTCTTTTTTATTTTCACATTAAATTTTTATTTAAATAGATACCTACCTACCTAAGTATATTTTGATTATTTTATTTTTTATTACGAGATTTTTTGAATAAAAATATGGTAAATTGTATGTTTGAATGGTTAATTTCAAACAATGTCTACTTTAATATCTAACTTTAGATGTTACTTAAGTTGATTGAGGTATTTAAACATCATTGAATAATGATTGATTGCAAAAATTGTTTGTATGATTTACCAATATTTGTTATAAGGAAAACAATGTATGTACCTATGACCTATATTTAAAAAAAAAACAAGGAACTGAAGCAAAACTTCATTATTAAATTCCAAGTTCGAATAATTAGAACAATACAATGCTGGTTTGAAAACAACAAAATATTTTAAGTCTAATTAATTCAAATGTTCGGAACGAACAATAGTTTTCCAAAGTTGCCAGAGTAATAAATAAGTAGCGGCCATTTTGACTCGGCAAAAAACATTTTAGAAGGCGGAACTAGCCTGGGGTTTTTGTTCGAAATTTCGTGTAGCGCCCTCCAATGGCGTGCGCGGGCGGAGCCTGCCGATTCCGCTGATTGTGGACAATGACCTTTTGCTCGCGACTCGCGATGATTCCGAACGTGCCCGTGCGTAATTTGAAAAAAATAATAATAGAATTTATGGCAGCGGGAATTGTCTATTGCGGGGTGAAGAGCGGAATCTATTTCCATATTTGAAACAGGTTTAAAAAATCAAACGCAGAGTTTAGTTTTATCATTTATATACACATATTAATTTTATATTAAAATTTGAAAGTTCATATACAGATTTACAAATATAGCTTAAAACATTTGTTTGTCAAAACAATTCACAGTTATCTTAAGGGAAAATAATTTAAGTTAGTTAAAACTGTGATAAGTGATTTAATATTACACACAGTTATCTATTTGTAATTAATATTTAAAAAGTCTTGAAAGAATGAAGCAACTTGTTTATTAAGGCCAAGGGTTTATTAAAATGTGCATATATAATATAGCGTTTTATTTAAATATAAGTATTTTAAAGTTGACAGGTTTTTATGTATAGGCAAAATAATAAGAATATAAATCACCAAGTAAAGAAAATACTTATTCTTAAAAACTCTTAAATCCTACATATGTAACTAGACGGCGTCATGTGTTGTCTTTCTCCTCAACTTTGAAGTTATATGTATTTAAATCAACTCGGTCAAAAATATTAAAAAATAGGTGGATGGATTACGTGATGAATGACAGTCATGATGCTTTGTGGTGTAATAGAGGACATTATGCCAAAATAGAGGAGTATAGAAGCAAAGACATTGTGCATACATCAAATTATTGAAAAAAGGTGAAAGAAGATTGAGTCAAAAAAGAAAATAAAATTATTATGACATCATTTTTGGTCTGGTTTCGTCTAAAAATACGCTTTAAATAATCAAATGTAAATGCAATAATAATGTAAATAATGTAAAAAAGGAGTCAAGAATGGCCGATGTTCCCGTCTCGTTATACGGTTTTTAATAAAACAAAATAACAATAAATATACCTAATACTTTACGGTCTTATTCCTATTAAGTTAGAGTAACTTTGTAGGCTTCTTTAAGAACCATAAAAAAGCCTACAAACATACTCTAAGTTAATATGAATAAGACCGTAAGTCTTGCTACGAGTACTTATCTACTACTTAGAAACAATAGAAAATGGAAAGCCAATATAATAAAGCGCAGAGTACACTGTCCTTCCTGCAAGGCTTTTACTTTAATTGAAGTGTGACACTATTTTGTACTAGATATCTAGACACCAAATGGGTCCTAAGTAGTGTGCAATATTGTTTTTATTTCAAGTCTCTTGTATTACATGAAAGCTTTATACGTAATGTAATTTTTAAAAGATGAAACATTTATAAATACAGGTATGTTCATCTGTTTATCTGTTCATCTCTCCATTTTTCTTTATATATCCCAGCTATTTATTTGAACAAAAAAAAACAATGAAGAATATAAATTAATTATTTAAATTTGTGATCTAATTGACGTATTTATAAAGCTCCTTTTATTTATAACTCTTTGCCAACTGAAAGTATAAATGTAACCACCCGCAAGAAATTTGACTGCAGTCCTAAAAATGTGGCTGATCAAAGAGTGTTTATATACTGTAGATGAATTTCTTAAAAAAATGGTTGTTGTTCTTATCTATATGGGAAAGACGTCTTATTTGATATATTTCTAAATTAGAATTTTTATGTAAATTAAATTTTAGTATTTAAGTCATTTTGTATACCACTAGGTGGTAGAATGTACTGTGCATCTACAACTGTATAACACCTGTATAAACTACATTCTTGCAAATAAAGATATTGATTGACTGACGATAATACGACTATGGTCTTAAAAAAAAATTGAACACTTAGTTACGCGTATTGGCCACTCCTAATTTAGTTGTTTTGCTGTTTTACCAGATAGCGATGGAAATTATAGCTACTTGAATATAACGATAACGTGGTGAAGTTATTTCTTTTCGTCGCTGTTATATCAAGATTGATAAATCACGGTCAATAATTTTTAAATGTGGTGATCGTTTTCACGTTATCAGTGATTTAAATTATCACTTTTTTATATAATTAGTGGAATGTTTCATCACTACTAGATACAGCTTTGTAAAGCTATACCTTTCTATCATAGATATAATATCGTTCATGTAAACGGAGTAGTTTCTGAGAAAAAATAGTATGTTATACCTACTGCAAAGACAGCTGAACGAACATGACGAATACATGCGAGATGTTTTTGCAAAAAGGGCCACGTAACGTATAGCTGTGGGACAAGGCTCGATGAATATATAACACCGATCATTGTAAATGATCTCCTAGAGGACCTGCAATCAAAAATAACCACAAATCAACCAACTATAATCTGAAAAGATTCTATATTAATTCCCAAAGTGAATCACGGGCTCACATGCGTAGACCTGGGAATAAATCAGAACCATAATAACTCTGCTTAGTGCAAGTTTTATTACTACTCGATCATGTTCAAGTTAACGCAATTTTGTATGGCACGATTATGTCTTTCCCTTCACGCTCACAAGATGGCGCTAAGTTATTCCCATAAAAACTCGCGCTAAGCACATGGGAAGTATCACTTGACTGATGTTAATGACTCTTTGCCTTTGCTCCTGTTTTTGATACGTAGATATGTATGGACCCTCTGCGACACGAATAAACATATGAGGTTTCTCTGCCATAGCCGAATGTGTTTTCATATACATATATGAATGTAAGCATATTTGAAAAACAAATGACAAAAATAACCCCTAAAGAGAAAAGAAATATTTTCGATTACTCTTCGGTAATAGAGCAGCATATAAAATCCTAAAACCATATTGTATTAACAGGATGACTCCTCGCACAAGTGCGTGATTGGAAATGTCTGGTGACCTATTTTGTATGACATGTTTTAACACCTACGTTGTACGTTTGCCGCGCCCGCAGTGTGTACTTGCCTTTATTTGCCACTTATATTTGCAATGGTTACATGACTTTAACTTAACCGATATATCGATGTCTATTTTGGGACTTAGTTTTGTTTAAGTTTAGAGTTTGTGTTTAAGTTCAGATTGATACAATAAAAATAACATATTGCTTATTCATTTAGGCAGATTAATATTTTATTCCAACTAAGGCTTCTGATATTAAAGTAATCTATAATAACACAGGTCAACAAAATTAAAAATAAATTGTTCTAAATATTTGTGCAGCTTTTTATAATTTCCAGTACACAATTTGCGAATATATTCATGGAAGTACTGAATTGTCTCGGGTTCTTAAGATGTTTAAACTGAATATGAGCATTAAGTTATACTTTAACAGGATAAGGAACAGGGTGAGTACTACTACCAGGACTTAACAGTGATGGTGGAAAGGTAGTAGGTAGACAGGACCGTTACATGATGGCAGATTAATGTTGGTCTTTACGAAGGCACTTCTCCAAAAATATTATAATAGGTCTTTTTTTTACCAGATTTTCTCTCTTTTACGTCCGTATACCTTAATTAATTATAAAACAAAACAATTAGCGGTATTTCTCAATAAATATTAGATATTAAGGTATCTAATTTGTAAGGTATATAATATTTTTTAACCGTGCAGGAACGGAGAAAGAATACAATTTCCCGCGTTGGGGCGGTCTGTCGTAAGAGGAGACTAAACAACCTACAGCCAGGTGGTAGGGCATTTGCCCGACTGGATGGCTACCACTCCTGGTCTAAAGTATGTCGCCATAGCAACCTTGAGTTGTGTTCCGGCATTAGTGACCAGGTTCCAGTCTACCCTAAGAGAGCAGCAGCGCGTTTGTAGCACCTTTGGTGTTGCAAATGTCCATGCGATGGTAACCGCTTTCCATCAAAAAATATACAAATATAAGTGTTATTTTTATAAGCTAGTCTTTAACAGTAGATGGCATGCAATAGCCAAAATTTTCTTACTTGAGCGATTGCGTAGCTCCATTGCCATATTGTGCCTATTCCGATAACATCAAGTACTTGAAAATATGTAATTAAGTGTCAAAAACAGGAAAACATCGGCACAATGCCCATATAAATAAACTTTATCGAATTTATATTATTAAATGCATTTTGAAATAACCTACTGGGCTAAGTACCAACGAATCTTGCACAACAATAGGGTTGGAAAAACCGGTTTTAATTTATTTGATCTCTTTGTTTTATTATTGTATAATAAAACTACATTCTAACGGTTTTAAGCGCTGTGATCACGGCCACTGAAAAGTGGCCGAAACGTCGGAATTACAAAAATCAAATAAATTACCGCGCTTAATTTTATTATGTATACAAGTCGCGAAAACTTAAGATAATATTGTAAGTAAGAATTAATTAATTAATGAAAACTCCATATTGTTCACCATAAACTTAAACCTAAACAATTAATATGTATACATTTGCATTGGAACCATGGGCGGCCTTATCGGTTATTTTCTGATGTAACTAAAATGAAACAAATACAATCGTAATTAACTACATCAATGAACAACAAAAAGAAACTTAAATATTTAATATTCTTTTGCATTGTTCTTGTATCTAGCCAATGCCATGTATTCATGAATATTCAAATTTTGTAATAATCATTTTAAATAAATAGACACCACAGAACCTCTAGTCAAATTGTGTATCGTCGATCAACGCCAACAACGAAGTTTTTGTGGTAACTAGAAATATTTTATTAAACTAAGCAATCATCCCGGATATAATGAGAAGGCTCAAAAGGACAAAACCGTTTGAACTAGTGCTATAAACAAAACTAAAGTGTCTTCCCCTTAATAGAGACAATAAGAAAAGTGCTAATGTACACTTTCTTAGTTTGAATACTTCTAGTTAATTTAGGTTTTATTTAAAATTACTGACTAGTCTTTTTAGGAGTTAGCGGGACTCGAATTAAAATGCCATTAGAATTATTATAGAGTTTATTAGAACTACACAAACACGTATAACACAGGCACAAATATAACCGAACACAACAAATCCAAACGTAATTCAGAAGGTCGTATTTCAATAAAACGCGCAAAGTCCGTCAATATTAGATTCCCCAATGTACACACGTCACGCCTTGATTGTGGTTCTCGCTCAACTGCCCCTCTCTCAATCAGGCCATCGTTTTATACTTCACAAATGCAAATGTGCCCGCCCGGAAACGTCGACATAATTTCCTAGAATTCGCTTGTACTAATAACACCTGGCTAATGATGCAGCCTGCAAGCGGCCGTAAACGAGCATAATAGAACAATAGGCTGTTCTCCACAATACTAGAAACGTATGCCAATAAATAAGTAAACAAAAGAAGACGATCATAAAAGAATTACAATTAGTTCAAATGCCGACAGGTAATAAAATGTGTTTTACAAATCTGTACGTGGAATTTGTCTTTGTCGGAGCCTAAGTTGTAACACTATTAATATTACCATCTTATCTAAAGATACTAATATTGGTATAATATTGGAGGTATTTTTAAATACAACATTTATGAAAAAAAAAGAAACTAAGCAATCGAGAATTTCACACAAAATAACAGTTTCTTGCATAAAAATATGTATCTTAAATTTATTATTAGGCCATTATCCTTGCTGGAACGAAGAAAGAATACCCTGCGGCCAGACGGCCTATCATAAGAGGAGACAAAATAACCCACAGCCAGGTGTTAGGGTATTTACCCGTCTGGATGGCTACCACCCCTGGGTTAGAATATGCCGCCATAATAACCTTGATATGTGTTCCGTCATTACAGACCAGGTTCCAGCCTTTAGAAAGCGGCAGAACATTGGTAGCAGCTTGGGTGTTACAAATGTCTATAGGCGATGGTAACCGCTTCCCATCAGGCGGGCCGTCTACCTGTCTGCTAAACTCATGCAATAAAAGAAAGCAGGTAGAAGTATATGTTTTTGCCAAAAATAGACATAAAATATCATTACGTATGTACATACAAATTTAAATATACTTATACATATTTACTGTGTATTCTTAACATTATTTATAGACTGCATCACCGTCAGTATTAAAAATCTATCAAACCCTGTCAGGGACCAGGGTTGCCTGGAAGAGATCGCTTTATAGCGATAAGGCCGCTCGTTGTTATATCTATTCTATTTTTCGACTTTTGTTTATCTGTGCTTTGGTGTACAATAAAGAAATATCTATTTATCTATATATCATTATTCAAATTCCCACTAAAAGCCCATCAAAGTTCAATCTCAAATTGTAAAACATCGCATAACCTCAAATACAATCAAATATATAAGCATAGTATTGATACTAATTAATTAAATTATTAGTATAATGATGACACTTGAATTGTAAATGCTGTGTATTCCTTTAATGGGTCCACACTTCAGAACTTTTATATTAAGCGATTTGTAATGTTACATAATAATGTGTGTGCTGTTGGTGTGCCTTAAATAAATAAATAATATCACTAAAATGAAGCTATTAACAAGAAAATTGTAAATATACAAATTTACATTTTACGTAAGTTTTAAAACAATTTTGGATTAACTTACCTATATACGTAGTAATTTCATGTACACAAATATGTAGCAGTTTTATATATGGACTTATAGAAAGAAATAGATTATACACAGAAACAGTTGATCTAACCGACCAATTAAAATAACCCAATCAAAATAACTGTATTACCAAAAACCGACAACCCTAAGTAGTTAATGCACACTTTTTTGCGTGCGTGCGTTCGTTAACGCACCACACTAGCGCACGAAGCACACATAAACAAAAATGTCGTCCAAACGACGCAGTGTGCGTGCACACATCCACAAAACCCCGAAGGACACGCGGCCGGGTCGTCAACCCCGGTTTTTTGCGACTACAAGCTCTACGTCCGACGACCATTGGCCCTTTTCTTGATTTTTTTCCTTTATTTACCCGCCGAAAGATCGTTTTCGAATGTCGATAGTCTATTTATAATCTGTGGGAATAGGGATATGATGTCAGTGACGTTTTTGTTCGATTTTGCGGTTTAATTTTCTTTTTTCTCTATTGCCTTATCCGCTTCGTTACGATGGATATTAGCACATTTTTTGCGTTTTACTTAGTTAAACCGCATACAAGACTATATAACTTTTGGAGTTTAAACCTTTTTTTACTAAGCATCAAAGTATGTCTTTAAATATAGAACTGAATAACGATCATTTGATTATGTTAGGTAGTGATGCGAAAATAAAGTCCCATTAGAAATTATTTTAATCTGTAAACTCAGAGGATATTTTTCTAAAAAACAATGGAGAAAATATACGCGATTGTAATGTTTTTATATATTACTAAATTTAATTACTTGTAGTACATATTATATGTACTACAAGCATTAAATTTAAATTATTTATCGTATTTTATGTTATGCCTTATGCTGCCGCTTCTGAGAAATAGACAATTAGAAAATTAAAAGTTTTATTATTTTACATAGTCTAGGGACTTGCCAGGAAAAGATCGCTTTAAGCCTTAAGCGATAAGGTCGCCTTTTGTTCCACAATTATGGTAGTTTTTTAAGAATGTAGTTTTTATTTTTGATGATCAGTAAAGTGTTTTCATTCATTCATAGAATTCATAGACAATGAGTGTCCTTTTAGTTACTTCGTCTCAATTTGACACTGTTACCGGCGTCTCTTTTCGATAATGTTCAACAAACATACATTAAAGAATACCAATGGCTTAATGTAACCTGTTCCGGTCAAACAAGTGACAAGTGGTTATAACTGGTTGAATCGGTAATCGTTTTTTATTTAATTCCGTTAACTCCTAGGGTGCGTGTACTCTGAATAAGAATGATGTGGTTTAAGGTTAATCAACTAAGAAAAGGTTTTAAAAATTATTTTTTTAATAACCTGTAGGTACTATTGGATGTTTTATATGTTACACATACTTATATTTGTATGTTTATTCATTACTTCTACTTATTGATATTTATTGCAACGTTAGCTTCTATAGTGCTGTACAATACAATATACAAGTTGCTTTAAAGACGAAGTATTTCTTAATAAATATATTAAATTTTATAGGAGAACAAATGGACAAATGATAATTTTGTTTTGTTTTTTAAGACTTTTTATGCAGTCATATTTATCGAAATAATTTTCCTTTAATATGTCTTTAATCTTTCATCGTCAGTCTTTGTTTGCGGTTAATTTCAAAGATATATACCCCAGTGCTCGGAAAGTTGGTGGTCTGTGGTCAGGTTCCAGTCTCCCTTTAGAGAGCGGCAGCACGTTGGTAGGCACATTGGACACCCTTTGGTGTTACAAATGTCCATAAGCGATGGTAACCGCTTTCCATCAGGTGGTCGTCTGCCTGTCTGCTGAACACAAGCAATAAAAAATTAATTAAAAAAAAGCTTGTAGTGAAGTGGTGTAGAACTTGCCGGATAGCAAGTTTGGAATACCCATTAAACCTCCGTTATTCCTTTTGGCAGCCATTGCCCGAGTTGTGGGTCCCCTTGCGAATGCTTCTAGCTCAGACAGGCTTTGGGTTGGAACCTATAGAAAAACACGACTACTTTACAAACTTAGCCACCATAACTTTCGTAGTCATAAACATCTGTGAATTAAATCCCGGTTGCGTTTGGAGCTTTCGCTTCGATGCTTATGGTCTCCTTTCCTCCTTTTTCTTCTGCATTTGGCGCGCTCATCCCCTGATTTGAGCTCATTGGTACCCATGTCATGCTTTATAAAGTCACACCAGCATTTATTGGGCTTTTCCCTTCTACTGAAACCTGGTGGAGGTATCATACCTGGACATTTATTCCTCACGTAATCACTTCGTGGTATTTGTAGTTTAATTAAAATCTCACTTCAGTTTTAACTACTAATTAAGCGAAATATAAATAGTTTACCGTCTGGTTCTTTTTTTCAAATAAGACATTTTCGTGAAGCCTTAGTAGGGTCATCGGCGGTCAATGCCGTCTCCCGAATTCGGACCTATCCCACCGTGTTTCCTCCCTAACCCTCCTCAAACGCAATTCACGCAGCCCCCACCCTTCGCCTGTTTTGTCTGTGTTAAAACGCGATTACTAAGGCTTGAAACTTTGGACGAAGATCCGTTTACCATTGCATTTTAAAAGTTTGTATAAATATGTACTTATTTAAATGTAAATTTGACTGTTATTTATTATATTCAATCCCGCTACCCGCGATAATTTTTTACTTTCTAAATAAAGTATATCAACGCTTAAAACACATACCTACTTATTTGACATGACACACATATCTTGAGTTGTTTATGAATTGCCTTTACTAAATTTTCAATCCCCAAGCAAAATAAAACCTATGTTCTGTCCTCGGAAGCAATCTATGTCAGATTTTATTTAGATTCACTCAGCTATATGTAAAAAGTTAAGAAACAAGAAAACCAGTATTACATTTATATATTACTATCTATGTATGTTTCTTTAGAAAATTTGATAAATATCGATTAACATCTATGTCCTTTATATAAATTATTCAAAATAAGTAAAATAATGTCAGATATATAAAATCTCTCTTGCATATTACATTTTTACAGTAGAATTCTTATATCTTGAAAATAATGTAAAGTTTTCACAATATCCAAAACATATATATAAAGAAAGATTTATATTCACTCCACATTTCAATGTCAATGATTATCCAAATGTATTTTTACATAAGTGTTCCAAACTTTTCTTTTGTATACAACGCACTTTCAAAATTTTACTCCACAATGCGGCCATTACAGACCTATCGCAACGTTTTTTTCGGCTTCCCCGACCTACCACACGTCACGCGACAAAATTCGGCGCGCGTCTCGCGTTCTATGTGTGCGTACCACCTGCGTATACAACGATGCTGTACAAATAGGGCTGCCAGGTGATGATTACGTAAATTGTAATAAAAATTTTGAAGATATCGAATTTACGGTCTGGCTTTTACGTTATTTTGGTTATAATATATAATTGTTTTCTCACATAATCGATATTACTAGATATGTAAATATGTTATAAAGTGATTTTTGAAGTAGTTACGTTTGATAATAAAATAATATTAAAGAGTGAAAATTTACGTATTATATAAATTAAAGTACCTAATAAATATAAACATTATTAAATAAATAATTCTGAACTTAAAACTAAAATTGATCCAGCCTCACTGGACCCCTGTCGTAGAGCAAACTACCTAGAAGGCTGGTAGCATTGCAAATTACAATCTCAAATAAAAAAAAATAGGTGTAGGTATATAAATGGGACATATTGAAATCTATATCCATATAGTTCAATTATACAGATTCTTTAAAGCTTTTATAGAAAGACTGTTTGTCAGAAATCATCCCTAAGATTAAAAAATGTACGTATCTAAAATACTTTTCACCTCAGAAAGCAACGTCTGAAATTCGAAAATGTAAAGTTTTTTTAGGTAATAAGTAAGTACTTATATTTACGACGTAAATCGCGTGGACTTTATACATATAGTCCATCTTCTGAAACCCACAATATATCGAAAAGGGCGTAAATATTGCTTATAGATTGGCATTTAAAAAATTTCATTAAAATCCGTTGAGCCTATTCGAGGCAAACTACATTGGCCAGCAACCAAATCCTCCTTTAAATAAAAATCCGATAAATATATAGAATTTGACATGCTGAATTTAGATTTACTTTTATTTCTTCCTGTTACGTATATACAGTAGAACCTCTAAGTCGAACTTGAAGGGTGACGCCAAAAAATTCGAGTTATAGAGATTTCGACTTCAGCGAATTTTGTAAGGAAACATTCGACTTGTAAAGGTTAAGATTTGTTCAAATAATCGAGTAGTGAAGGTTGTAAAAACAAATATTGCTATATTCGAAATACTGAGGTCCAATTTATTTTTTCTAGTTACATACTGTATTTGCTTATATAGAGTCACTAATTATTTCGACTTATATATAGAGGGTTCAGATTTCCAGTAACGGAGGTTTTGGGGTTGAAGGGAAGGGAACACATTTTTTTTTCGAGTTTGGGGGTTTTCGACTTATCGAGGTTCGACTTAAAGAGGTTCTACTGTATTTGTTAATTTTTGCTCTTAACGCAATATTTATTGTACAAAACTTTTTTCTTCTTATCAAGCTCCAAAATATCATTGTGTCAGTAGATTTGTTTTCTTGCAAATCTTTAAGCAATATCACATGAATGTGATGAAAGATTCTAGCAAGATATATTACAAAGAGTAGACGCAAATACCTAGAATCTGTCACATAGTACAATATCGTAAATAATGTTTTTGACTGTATAGAGCTAAGTAACAGTCTGTGCTATGCTGTTCCAAGAACTGTCCACAGGAGAGAGGTACGCACGGGTAGACTGTTTGCTGTAAGTGCCTGCCGCACAAACTCTGGCGTTCGTTCTCCTCTCACACGTATGGTCGACACCCATAATAAACTCTTTGAACACATGTGCCAACTCACCTTCTAAATTCAAATTCCTGGTTCACAAAACACTAACACAAGAGTATTTTCATTTCTATTTTCTCCTTGATCTTCTTCTTCTTCTACTAACTTTCTTTTCCTGCCTTGTATAAATAAGTAAATATTTAATAATAAGCCTAGCGATTACCAAAATCCCTTTAATAATATATTTATATTTTAACTTGTGGACTGCATTATTGATTAATATTTTATTTAAGTTGTAATTTTGTATTTAATTTTAATAATGTAGCTGTATGTTGTTCCAATATTTTTTTTTAAAAGAATAGAGAATCGATACAACGGAAAACGGTCAGAAGTATTACTTGCAGATTTTTGTTACTTGATTTGCCACAATACTACAATAGAAATAGAAAACATGAAAATAGAGAAAATTACAAAGTGTCACTTTATCAATAATTTGACATACACTTTTGATGATTTTAAATGTTTTCGGGGGAATTAAATCAGCTGTCACAATAATCAGATACATTTTGTATGTAAAGCAAAAAAAACGCAAATTTAAAACATCAGTTACAAAAAAATGGAAGCGGTACAAAACTTTTAATACTATATTTGTATTCAGAGGTGTCTAAATTAAAAAAAAACGTGTGCGTCTCGAGGCGCCTGACAGAAGTGATAACTTCAACTAATCTAAGTTGAAGTATTTAATATTGAAATTATTTAACTTGAGAAAAGCTTAGGTTATTACTTAAATTGTATGTATATAGCGCGTGGGTTAGAGTGAGAGAGGAGGAGCCTGTCTACCGCTGCCGTATGGGTGAGAGAACGGGAAGCCAGCCCGACTGGCGCCGTAACACGTTACATAACGAAGCGGTTTACCCTCCCATAAGAAGTTATCACTTCAAAACAAAACACAATAGTTAGGAGTGAACTTATTTTTGCCAATTAGTGCTATCAAACACCAATTTTAAGTTTTAATTTATTAATCCATGTTTAGGCATAAATAACGTTTTCATTAAAATTTTTGGTATTTATTTTTTACAGAGAGGCTTCAATTTAAAAGAAAAATGTTTTTTCTCTCCTTTACACGAGCTTATCTAGAAGAGATCGGTACGAGCAATACGGCCACCCATTATTCAATAGTATTTATATATATTTAGTAATTGCTTATGTTTCTGATGTATAACAATGAGTTTTCAATAATTCATCTATAGTTAGTTATTATACATTTAGAAGCCCCAAAGTATATACAATCACAATTAAGTTGCTTTCGTTCACTTTCAATGACGTAACATGGACCTACCCTAATGTTTTCGGCTTCCCTGACCTACCCCACGTCGGCATTGAAATTCGGCGCGCGTCTCGGTTTTCATTTGCGTAACGTAACACCCACATACACATAAATATATCAACGATTGGTAAAACATATTGCTTAGGACTAATAAATAAAAGTTTACATAAAATATGAAGGCCGTCGTAAAACTTACTACTTAGTTCTATAAAAAACTTATTCAGTTCTTGATTATACAATAATAAGAACTAACGAAATTAGAAAAGGTACAAATATCAAGAAGGTTAAAAAAGAACATTAAAAAAACACTGGAAAAAGCATTAAAACTTCTTTGGCGTATTACTTTTTTATTTAGATTCAAAATAAGAACGCTCACCATTAACATAGGTCAGTAACCTAACCGTCATTCATTCCAATTTCAAACTTGGAATTCCATGCGAAGAAGGCACGCACACACTCACCGCACGCACACCGAATCCGCTAAAGACGTGTTCACATTTAAATGTGTCGCATGCATGCGTAGTGATGTAATTACGATTAATTTGAACATTTTTATAATTATAGTGGTTTTATGATACACGTTCGCTACATCACTCGTGTATACTTGAATCTATTTCGGGAGAGTCGATGTTAATAATATTTTAAAGGATGCATCTTTATTCGCTCTTCATAGATTTGGATAGAAACTCAGACGAATATATATAAGTATAGAAGGAGCTTACGTGAACCAAAGCGTCATCTATGCGTAAGTTTATGTAGTATACAGGCAAAATTTTCGAGTATGGCCAAATGTGAAATCAAATCAATACTTTCCTTTAGTTTGCCGTTTGATATTCTTTCACAGAAATTATTATTGATCCTTACAAGCAACACTATGGATTGCTGTCAGAATGGATTTTCAAAATCAGCCGATTCGAATCCTGATTAGGGTAATTGGTTTTTCAAAAATCTAATGATACCGCTTTAATATTCATTAAAATGGTTCCCGAGACTCCTTTGAGAATTTTTCGCTGTTTCGTATAGTTGAGGTATTGACTCTCAAAGCCCACTTGAAAAATTTACCCTATAGGTATACGTGGTTTGCGTCTCTGTAGTTTTTGATTAATTAAGTGTAAGTTTTTATGAGGCAGAGCGGCGCTATCGGCTTCCTTTAACCAGCTTCACTCTAAGAGCTCGAGGGTCATTCTACCAATGTTTTTCGTCTCAGGATAAAAATTGTTATTCATAAACTTGGGTATCTGTACGTTAGAGACCAGAAATTAATATACCATAACTTTACAGACGAAAGCTACTAAAGGACGATTTTTAATTTTTACCTAATTCCATCAAATATGGTTTTTATTTTTTAGAGAAAGGCAGACAGGCAGACGGCCAACCTGATGGAAAGCGGTTACCATCACCTATGGACATCTGTAACACTAATTGCGTTGCAAATGCGCTGTTGTTCTCTTAAGGGAGACTGGAACCTGGCTACTAATGCCAGAAAACAACTCAAGGTTGTTATGGCGGCATGCCCTAGACCAGGGGTGGTAGCCATCCAGATAAATCTAGCCAATTTGTACATTGACTACTTTCTGCACTTCAGAAAGTAGTTTTAGGAACTAAATTTCAAGAAACAGCTTTTACCTATAGTAACTTAGTGGTTAACATACTAGCGTTTAAAATAACGTGGATTCAAATCCTGGGCAGAAAGAATGCATCACTTAGAAAAAAAAATTGACCTATTGATGCGTGTTACATTACCACTGAAGATTAAGAAAAAATCACGATGAAACAATTAAAATCAACGAATCGAGTGTGAAACTTGTTAATTCTATACCTATACCATGTGTCATCCAAAAATAAGAAGACCTGATTTCAGCAGTGGGACAATTATGGACTGATATTATTTTATTAACATAAGTTACGCCGCGTAAAAAACTAGTATTGTATAGATAAACACACAAATAGTAAATTAACCCTCATTTCAAATAATACACACAAAGGGCGCAGAATATAAGCTACGCCTGTGTTAGTGCTAGGGCACCCTAGTAATTTTTAAACGCAGGTCCCTGTCTAGGTTTGGAACGAGTCTAGGGAATAGGGTGCCTAGATAACAGGTACAGTTCGCAAAAAAATCTTATTAAATTGTGTCAATGTTTTTTTTATTTCTGCCTTTCCATATGCTCTGACTGTGGACGCAGGGACGATGGTTATATCGAATTTCGATATATTTATGAAGAAAACTCCAAATAAATTATTATATATATCCCATATATTTTTCACCAATTGACATTCTCTATATTAAGTCAAACGACCATAAATACAGCAAAGAGTTTGTACACGAACGTTGACATCGTTGTCAGCCAATCGCAGAGTAACTGCCTCTTCGAGTTTGCACCACATAGTCCGGTCTTCCACCTTGCACTGGTCAACAGTTCACCGGGGTGGAAATGTCACTACGCTTACCAAGACACCGTCTCCACTCCAGTACACGTCTGCTCTGACTGGTTCTCTACCACTTCGACTTACAATTTTTGCAAGCTATTGTCAGTAACCCAGGTTCGCTTACGGATGTCCTAGTTTCAGATTTGATCCATAATAATTTGATGATGGCTTTAATACTGAATCAAAATTCCAAAAATTATTACCGATTTACGAGTTTTCTAACTCGCATAAATTAATTCACCCTTTCTGGTGCTGCAATTAGTATTGTGAAAGAAAATCGTTACTTATGTTTTTGGCGTGACCAGATTAGCGTGCCAATAAAATCTATCAAGTAATTAATTTTGCTTATTAACCTAATAATAAATTACAATATTATACATTATTAATTCTAATTGTTGAGAAACAAATTAAAATTACAAAAGAATGGGCAACTTTAATATAACGGCTTCTGAATTGAGACTTGAGAATTTTACCATAACTTCAGCGTGCCGAAAAACACATTTCCTGAAAATTTCTCACCGCAAGGATCAATAGTTTTCATGAAATAATATATTTAAAACCATGAAAATACTATCAAAACAACACGACTTTTCGACATTTCGCGTTTTATTTCTCATTAAGGCTTACATCACTTTATTGCTTATGGAAAAATTAACATAGAACCGATTATGTTTTACGTTCTTTTAATATTTATCTGTTAGAGATCGTAATAACCAATGTTGTATAAATAATTGTATAGGGTTGGCTTTGGAATTTCTCACCCTAAATCACGGGGTGGTGGTGTTGAGGGGGGTAAGAGGAGGTGTACGGGAGTCACCCTCCACCATTTCTTTATTGTTTTATTTAAAAAAAATAGAGATTCTTTGGCTACTTATGGGTTGGACTTAGGTGGGGGAGCGGTGGGAGATCCACTTTTAAGGCAGATACAAATTGTGTCCTTATAGCTTAGATGGCTCATTGAAAGACTAAGGCTTCGTGATTACTTTTTTTTAACTCCCAGAAACCTCTGCTCTTCCCTTCCAATCTTTAAAAAATAAAATACGCATCTCCGGCAGCCGGAGATGCCGGCGGGTACTTTTTACCCCCTCATTTCTGCCCTGTTTAATTTAAGAATTATTTATAATTTAGTCGGAAAATTAATTTTCGATTTTCTCAAAAAATTATGAGTTTCCGCGCATTTTCCTTACAGTACGACCTTCCTACCCTCTTCCTTTCCCTGCCCCACCAAAAAAGCACTGAAATTCAGATGCCGTTGTAGTAACTTTACTATAACGGCATCTGAATTTCAGTACTTCAAAGAATGTCATAATTGTTATAAGAACATAGAAAGTCATATGTGGTTTTGTTAATTGTGTTGTTTATAGTTTTCACGAGATAATCTGATAGATAACACTTATTAACAAACAACTCAAATAGTTTAATTTCAAGTTATTTATGAGGTGACTCTCTATCGATTTTGGGGTTGTTTTGTATACTTTTATGGCCATTAAATGATAATTCCTATTACTTAGAACGGCTTTGTGTGGACCGAGTAACGTGTATGACTTATAGCCGATGGAGCAGACTTGTCCTAGAGTGGAGACCACGACTCGATGAACGTAATGTAGAACGCAAGGTAGAACATAAGGTCGCCAATTGGGACTGGTTGAGGATGGCAGCATATTGGTATTGCAAAAGTCCATACCACTTTAGATTTCGTCAAAATGAGCCCCGTGACTCCTTTGAATGTGTTTCGCTATTTGGTATAACTTAGGTCTTAGCCCTGAAGGTCTACTTGAAAAATTCACCTGTATAGATATATTAATATTGAAAAAAATCATAGAAATTTTATTTTGCTGACCGTACCGAAACCGAACCCTTTCTAGCAACGATTTGTTTTAAAGGTCGTCGCCCTCAATCTGTCTCTTTTTCGCATCACAATACGTACATCTTCTGTCCCACTCTCTCTTGCATAGGGCAATACTGCCCGCGGAACCCTGTAACGGAAAAGCTTTTCAATTTTTTTTTTTACCGGAAGTGCTGATTTTGATATTCATTCTTTTTGAAAACATATTCAAAAGGTTTAATTAGTTCGCTGTATTTTTAAATATTACTCTTTAGATTCGATATATATATATATATATATATATATATATATATATATATATATATATATATATATATATATATATATATATATATATATATATCTGTGTGTGTGTGTGTATTTTCAATAATCAGGATGATTATGATTATGTCACATTTAATCACAGAAAATATTTTCTAGTAGGTACGAAATTTACACAAGCGAAACCGCTTGAATATCCTAGTGGATCCATCTATATGAGAAATTATATAGTTATTTTGTCAACAAAAAAAATATATTTGTAAGCCTTTTCAAAATGATACAGATAATTAATTCAAAAAACCGGAATTTTGAAAAGAGGCACATATCATAAAAAACATAGTTAAAAATTTCTGGATTTGGGAAATAATATAAATTGTAATGTGTTATTATTCCTTTGCAATTTGCAATTAAATTGATTTCTCATTGAAGCCTCGAAACAAAGCCTCGGGCAATTTTATTTGGACAAAAATACGTGGAGTTCGTCGGTATTATTTATTTTTTTGGCATATATCATCTGTCTATTTATTTATTAGATAGAGATTTTGCTGTCGTGAATTTTTTTTACCTCGTATTCCGTTAAAGTAGTCCATTTTTAGTATAAAATTATCAAGTATGCTATATCTCATATATATATATATATATATATATATATATATATATATATATATATATATATATTCTAATAAAAATAATGTTCTTTAATCCCAACCCAATTTTTCACCTCTGTAATTAAAACTTATTTACTCAATTTAACGATATTCAGTTTATTTTAAAGAAGCGAAGAAAGAACAAAAAATACCTACAATCGAACCTATTATTATCTAGTATAATTTCAGCACATAAATATCTCATTGAGATTATCTTGGGCTTTCCTATTTTAGGAATACGCAATATATTCATTACGCTATCAAATCGATATAATCTCGATATACAACTTTCCTGATATTGTTTTTCTTCACCGTCTACATATCGCAATTATAATATTATGCCCATTAGATCATAAACACTACAGTGACATGAAATTCGAACTCATTTAGTTAAAATTGAACGCAGATACTTTAGCCACTAAGCTAAGATAATTTTATTATGCAGTATGTGTAAATATCTATATCTATATATACATATAATAAAACTATAGAGGACGAATTTCTATACTATGAAAAAAATGCTAAAAACCGAGTCAGGGTGTAAGAAGTAAATAGAACTAATTTAGATTTTTTAAATTTTATGTTTCTTTGTTTGTCTGTTTGTCTGTCTGTTTGTATCGGCTAATCTCCGAGACGACAGGACCGATTTAAATGATATTTTGTATGGTGGTAACTTATATCCCTGGTCAACATATAGGTTACTTTTGATCCCGAAAAATTAAAGAGTTCCCGTGGGATATAGTTAAAAAACTTTCCACGCGGACGAAGTCGCGGGCAATAGCTAGTAAATCAATAATTGTAGTATATCGATTAAGTTAACAGTATTAATGCGTATAGCAGACTATGAAAACATTTTACGAGAGTAGCAATTATTATAATTTATCTAAACACTAAAATATGTATACATGAAATTTTATTATAAAAATAAATTTCTAATACTTATATACAAATAAATACCTTGTCGTCTCCATATAATTTTCTGTTCCAATTCAGTTCACTAAATTGGCATTTGTTAATTAGATCAGAACGGTTTAATAATTGGACCCCAGAGAGAAAGAGACGGATAGAACTATTATGCTAATGATAGAAAAGGATAGAAGACTTTCCAAAGACGGCTTTCCATTATAGACACCTTTTCTCTTTTAACCTTCTTTTATAACTTTTATGACGGCTTTCTGAGGTCTTGTTTTTTGGTTTAGAATCTGGACATCTCGAATTAGATTCCTGATATGGATAATTTCAGAAAAGACCATTCTATATTTGCTTAAATTTGGGTGTTAATGAGATGTGTTTATTTTTTTTATTGGTGGAGTATAGCAGACGGGCTGATGGTGCACCTTATGGAAACAACTCAAGGTTGTTATGGCGGCTTACTCTAGACTACTACTACTAGGACTTAACTAGCTGGCACGGTGTGGAGATCACTAGAACTAAGAACTAAGACTCGAGCTTCAGGGGTGGAAGTGATAAATGGCCTAACGTCTGGAGTAGCTTTAATAAACCTGCAGCCCACCTCTCTACACCCCTTAGCCACTGACACCCATGTTGCCCCTTTCTTCTATGGCATATTTGGGGTCCAGGGAGTGGCAAATCACCGTCTGCCCATTTTTCCATGTTCCCCGAATATTGCGACGCGGAGACGCCATAGTCATCATGTTCTCAGACCCCTAGTACCACTAGCAGTTTACCCCAATAGCCCGGTACTTTTTGTTCTTATTTCCCACAATAGTCCTACACTGGCCAGTACTTGCACTTGGGTGCATTAGTATATGGTGTAGACAGGGATAATCGTCGGTCAGTGTCACGCCACATTTACATTAAATTTTGGCCTTCCCATGGTCCCTCGCAAACCCTCCAAAAGTCCGGGCCCTTTTTATGGCCCGTGGTCTTTAAAGACATACTTTTTTTTGTTTTCAAATCCTATTGCCGTTTTAAGTGATGCGTGCTTCGAAGCTACGTTATTTCAAATCCTTCTTCTGTACTGGATTTAGACTTTCACGTACGTACCTACGTAAAAATAGTGATAAAATATAATATTACGTTCATATGCAAATTTTATCGTGTTTTCGTATCGAAACTCCGTCCACGATGTTTAATAAGTCAATTTCGATGCAACTATCGTTTTCTAATCTAAAAACTCAATTTTCGTTTGGCTAAACAAGCCGTTTGCTGGTAGCTGTTTATTTTTAACTCTAAATAAGGCTTTTACATACTAGTTTTAGTGTTGAACAAAACCAGTTTTACCAGACTTCTTATAGCGAGTTAGTGGGTACTAGAGGTTAATTTAATTCTTCATATTAATGCCGTGGTAGCTTAGTGATGAGCGTACTCGCATACAAAACTCGAAGGGCGCGGCTTCGAATCCTGACCGGAAAGCATGCACCACTTAGCCAATTTTCCGACCTAACATGCATAATGTTACAATTTCCACTTGTTAACGGTGAAGAAAAACATCGTGATGAAACTTGCACATCGAGATAATCGACGAGAGAAATCCGCCTTAGTGTAGCGCGGCGAAATAAGAGGGCCCAGTAGTGGGACGTTTATGGTTTGTTATTATATTTCAGCCTTATCTTTACTAGTCATATTTTGAATTATGTTCTCAGATTTTTCTTCTAGCATTGAATTACTCCATAGATGAGATTAGATTAGATTTGATAACACTTTGTTACTCACCAAAACAACAGATATAATACTACAGTTACAATATTGTTCAAAATAATTAGAATCTCTTCCAGGCAACCTAACTTATAGGATAACTACATATTTTAGAACCAATGTTATATCCGACACGCTTGTCCAAAGTGGTTCGGCGGATTTCACATATCGAAAGTCTTGTGATGATTCACAATAATTACTTAATAATAATATTAAATTAATTGAAGCTTTTAAGGGTTTGGTGACATTTTTGGACTGTAAATCTTAATAATATAATTAAAATGTATTCTATTATATTATTGATCGGCGATGGCTCCAAAGTTTTCTGCGTTGATTTTGCCAATTTCAAAGTAACTATGTGAAAATGACAGGTGAAGTAAATTCAAAAAATTAATTTCATAATAAAAGTGTTTTGAACGGTGGTAGAATAGTAACGTTTTCTGATGACCCGAGGACAACACAAAATATTAATTGTATTAAACAAATAATATTTTTGTTATTATAAAAATAAATTTATTAATTGATAAAAAGTTACATAAAATATATACAAATTTAGTATGGACAAGAGTTAGTAGGTAATTGAAATTCACAGGCGATCACAATCTGAGGGTGAAATATCATAAATTTGAGAAGTAATATTGGGGCAATGAAAAAATATATCTTCTACTGTTCCTTCATCATAATACTTATTTATTTGCTTGCCATCCCATCGACTGCAAATCTACCTTCATTTCTTGGAACTCAATAAGAAAGCGGGCAGTTAGATCCATAGCGATACCTTTATCATCTCACAAAACGTCGTAGCCTCATAGTTTTATAGAGTTAAGTACGTCATAAGTAGGTATAAGTAACATGAGTTAAATGGGGTATTGATTATTTATTGTTTGAAAATAAATTAAAATTATTTCTATTATAATATTTTAGAAGTAACTTTTAGAACATTTTAACTCAAACAAGAATCAAATGATCAAATACGTAAAAAGCACTATGACCTAATAAATGAAAGAAGTCCTAAAAATACCTCATTATCCACAATCGATTGCAAGTGGTCGAGACAAGAAAGGAGTCACTTTGCAAAACAAAAGGCCAAAGTCCAAAGAAAAAGTCCCAATTACGTTTCCCAGTGCCCCCTGCGACCGCCACCCACTCACACCCTCTTCGACCACGTCTTCCCGCGCACACCCTCATTTGCCCTCTCTGGTACAGTGTCAGTGGTCGCGTGAGCGGTAAACAATATTTTTACTGCAAATATGAAATTTATTTCAGGGCTTGGAAACTGGTTACAGGTTACAGTACATACGAACTTTTCAGTTTTGTTCTAACTTTAACCTCAATCAAACGGTATGTGGTAAAAAAAAGTTTGTTATATAGGTTTTCTATATTTAATATTATATAAAGAGGAAAGATTTGTTCGTTTGTTTGTTTGCACTGAATAGGCTCCGAAACTACTGAATCGATTTGAAATTTTTTTTCACTGTTGGCAAGCTACACTATCCCCGGGTGACATAGGCCATATTATATTTCTTTTAAAGAATTTTTTATTAAATACCCTTGCGAAGCCGGGCGGGCCGCTAGTGTTGAATAAATCGGTTTCAATCGATTTCGAACGGTTTTTGCCGCACACCTTCAAAGCCATGGCCATGGCTGCAGCCATGTCGGTTTTCAGTCGCACAGACATATATGTTGAGAGTTTGAACGAGAAAGTAATTCTCACGTAATAAATCGGTTAATGCATCAGTTTCATAACACTTATTAAGGTTTATAATCCGAATGAATTAGTTGACTATAACCGATGAAGAATGGTTAATTCTAAATCAGTTTCTAGCTTTACTTATTTATGATCGTATACATATCAACTTTACATAGTTGCCGGTAGGCACAGGATTAGGAAAGTGGAGGATAGGGATATATGGTGGAAACTTGGGAAAGCCTAAGCTGACTGTGATTGTCTAACGACGATTTAGCTATGTACGATCTATAGAAAACTTTTCGCTAAGGTTTTCACTTTGGGCTATGGCATGGAATTTTTTACCAAGGGCATCATAATTATGTTTTTACGCTAACAACACGTTAACATATCCCTGGTGTTGCAAACGTCCATAGGTAGTGGTGATCCAAAAATACTTCCCATTAAATAGGACACTTATCTTTTTGCCTGCTTTAGGCAATAAAAAGAAAAAAATTGATCCGGGTTAAACTTTTAATACAAATGATAAGGCATTAAAAATAAATTAGATATATTTAATATATCTATATAAGTCTATTTAATATCTACGACTTTTATACATATTAGATAAATCATAAACAAAGTTTAAATTATACCCCAGTGTATAAATAGGAAAGAATGTGTTTATAACTGATTAACAAGGAGAGTAATCGAATATTCATATGAAAACTATAATTTAATATATATTTCATTTTTGTATAAATAATTCATAATAAAAGTTTGTACATGTGATAGGTGAGACGAGTTTAATGTCATTCATTTGATGTCTTATTCCAATTCAAGGTTTTTCATTAAATTCATTAAACTTTATTACTTCAGCAACTACATAATTACTATATCAATACAAAATTGCAGATAATAAACATATTTTTAATGGATTAACAGCGTGTTTCGTTAGATTTACCATTATAACCATGACATTGCAACCATTTTGCACTAGTCGTAGATATTCCAAAAAATAAATCCAAGTACCACGTAGAGTAAATCAGTAAACATCTACAATATAGTTTATGTTGTATTTAAAGTAGCAAAATTCCAAGAAAGTATTTCGTTTCCTTCAGCCATTCCACGCTTATTCCTGGACGTAGGCCGCCCCAAGTTGTGGGCCACACATCCTCCACTTTCCTCATTCAACTTTGACTAATAACTTAAATGACAAAAAATATTAATATAAATAAATAACAAATCTCGCTGGCATTGCAGCCACGCCTTTACCCCAAAGAGTTTTATTGCGCTGTCCGTAGGAAGTAATTTTGTAGGACCGACTTTTAGTTTTAAAAGAAAGTCCGTTTTCTTTCCTCCGGACATTTTTCCAAGGGATCTAAGTACATCTGCTATATACGCGTTAACTTGTTAACCAGTTTATTTGGCTACCGGAATGACTTGACTTTTCAACTGTTTTTAACTTTAAGATGAAGTTAAATTTATTTCCCTTGATTTACGCTGTAATAGTTATCTCTTGTTGATTACACTTGTAGTGAAATAGGCGCAAGCTGATTGAATACTAGTTTATTTTACATAGTAATTTATATTTAATACAAAACCGTGTTGTTGTTCCGTTGTTGACAGCATCTTTACCGTAATGGCAAATTTAGGCTGGTTGTCGCCCTAGGCCCCATTTGAAATACCGCCCTTTTAAGGGTTCCGTAGAGATTTTAGCAGAAACGGAACCCTTAAGTAATTGCCATGTCTAGCCGTCCGAAGGTAGGTAGGTAGGTAACTCTTTGTTGTAGACCAAATCATAGAAAAACAGAAGTAGAAAATACTAAAATTAGTAACGGGCGGCCTTATCGCTTAAAAAGCGATCTTTTCCAGGCAACTCTTGGCAGAGATTAATAGATTTTTAAAACCGACTGTGGTGCAGTTTATAAAATAATGATAAGTATACACAGAGCATGTAAAGATAAAAACAGTATAACTATATATACATATGTATGTGTGGGTATACATATGTATGTACACATAAATATAGTTCTATAACAGATTAGGAGTTACTATACACAATAGAAAAGTAATGCATCTGAATCTGATTTTAAAGCAGTCTTTTTCATACATTCTTAATCAAATTAATTCAAATTAGTTTTTGAATTTAAATAGGCCTTAAAATTATTGCCTAAAAAATTTGGATTCCTGAACATTTTGCCGCCCCTAAAATCAGTCTCACGGGCCTATACGTAAATTCAACACTGCTTTACGGTACAAGTCTGTAATTGTCACAAAAGAACCATGTCAGTGCGAGTCCAGATCCATTCAACTGACGATCGTTAAACATCTGTAGTCTCTAAAATTCATATTAAGGCTGGTGCACACCAGCATATATACATAGATAATTTAGGACTTGCTTTGTTGCTATTGTCTTTCTATTTATTTTAACATTGTTTTTGTTCTGAATGAAATATTTTTCTTTCTTTCTACTTTCTATATAATATAGAACACTTTGTTAATCAAACTATGCGCGGCAAATTCAAATTGAATGAAGTATATCGTCATTTATATGTCATTAAAAGCTTTAAAAAATTCCAGCCATTTTCACAATTAAGATTTTAAAATGTGAATACAGGCTTATTTATTTTATTATTTTTCAATGCCATTAGCAAATGTCGATTACAACAGGAAACTCCTTTTAATTTTCATTAATGCAACCCACAGATAAGATAAGGTACAGCCACCTCTGCCATATCGGGTCAAGGCAGGGTTCACAATTTGTTTATTCGTTTCTGTGCTAATTATTTAAAACGTACCTACATCCGGCATGATGCAAGAATTGCATTTTGAACATATTTTAGAGCCCCATAGTCGCATTGGCGAAAACTATTTATCTTATAAATGATTTTATATGGTTTAGTTTTTGCTTATGACCAGGGTTTGAAATACCGGTAAAAATAATTTTGGTATCGTTATATAATATTGTCACATACCGACAAAGAAATGCTGCGCATTTGGTTTATTGCCCCTCCCGCATTCGGAGTTCTTTTTATTACTTCGTATTTGCAATTAGGCAATAGCCTATTGTCATTGTTTTCGACTTTATTGGCCGTTCGCAGGAATAGATAACCAGGTGTGCAAATTACTATTTCTCGGAAACTCAGTGCGCTCGGCCGATTTTTTTTGTACTGTATGGGTAGTATAAAACAATTCTCGAATGGAGCCGAATGGAGGGGTGGGGCAGTCAAGCGACGACTACGAGACGAGGAAGACGTTTGTAGTACTCTCGATTAGCGATATAGACGACGGACTTTGCGCGTGTCGAATTGCATTGAATCGTGCAGTGTGAGCTGGTTGCATCCAGTTTTATTTGTATTTGTTTCATACGTGTTTGTACAGTTCTAATAAATTCTATAGTAGTTCCAACGACATTTTTAATTCGAGTCCTGTAGCTCGTAACATTATGCTAATTGCGGATATCAGTAGCAAATAAATATCGTTACAAAACTTTGCGTTATTTGTAGACTATTTTATCGTTAAGTAAAAATAACGTTTATACTAATATTGTTGATAATTTTACCGTTATAACTACGTTTTGTTATTAGCGTCGCTCTCATTGACTCGCAAAGATCGTCAAACAGCAATGATGCTAAGAGCGCGCGTACATGATTATCCACGCCATTTAATTTTTAAATAATATTACAATTGACTTAGAGCAGATTTTTCAATCATCAGATAAAAGTTGTTATCGAAATAAATTTTATAACCTGACTGAATGTAAAAGTGAAAGAATACAACTATTTTATTCACGCAATTCAATTTTAATTTACCTTTGTACGAGTTAATCTACGAATAACTTTTATTTGGTGATTGAAAAATCGGTCCTTAGGCTGGTGTGTGTAGACATTTGACTGACATTTAAAATAAAATAACCGCTGTTTAAAATATAATTTCTTTTAACCATCGGTTAAATGTGTATGCACACCAGCCTTAGAGTTGTGTCTCTTGATTTCTCCAATAACGTAAAATATATCGGTAAGTGTAACGTTAAAATTATAAATGTTAGTTAAGTATCGGTACAAAAACGTACCGATATAATTAACTATATTTTTAATGGCTGATTTTTCAATCACCAGATAAAAGTTATTCATAGAATAAAGTATAACATGGAAAAATTAAAAATGCCACTTTTAAATTCACTCAGTTTATAATTTATTCGACCGATAACTTTTATCTAATGATTGAAAAATCGGTCCTAAAGTGAATTCACAGCGTTTTCAAACCTTGCTAATGACATTACTACATATGAATACATAAATAAAAATAAATAAATAAATAAAAATTGTGATTAAAGCGCATGTTACGAATTACGTTTTTACCATATATAATTACAACCGTCCATTTTAATTCTTTCTATACGGTCTTATTCATCTTAAGTAGAGTATTTATCTTTCGTGGTAATAATTAGTAGAACACACAAAATTATATCGACACATAATAAGTTCTAGCAAACTAGGAAAACTAGTAACTAAAAGCCATGCGCCGGCGCACAAGGTTACGCGCCGACACAGATCCAACGACTCGTCCGCCGACCGATCGAGTGCGCGCGCGCCGTACAGCGCTAAACTTGAATCGCTTTGTAGGTTACAACGCCTGGGTCATTGCTATACTCTGTGGTACTTGAGTGCTTTAATTAAACGTTTTATGAGAGTTTAAACGTTTCGCGTTTGATTCTATTATAGAAATTGTTGTTTTCAAGTGTGTAGAAAAGTTTTTTGAAGTGAAACTTCTTTATAATCGCTGTGATTTGAAACTCGATGAAACGAAAAAGCGACTCTAAAAGAAATCAACATGTAAATTTATAGGACTAAGCCTGCGAGAGAATGAGATACGAGCTTTACATTGTACAGCACAATTTAGAGAGTCAATACGATCGATGATTAAACATAAGTCCAATTTGGACCGAAATAAAACTAATAATAATATTTTTAGACTAAAACGGTGCAAAATCAGCATGGCTGTACCTCTTGAACTAATCGAGTTATTTTTCATATGGTGAGAGAGAGATTCGTTAATCCACTTTCACCCTCCTCTATCCCATACTCCTATTTCACCCCCTCCATCACATCTTAGAGGCTGTAGTATATTCCCACATTAGGATCAGCCCAGCTTGTATCGCGGGGAACGGAAATATTAATAGAAACGAAATGTAATAAGTAATATTAGACAATTCAAAAAATTGTGTGTGTATGCGGTTCAACACCTAGTGGTCAATAAAGACGTCAACCGATAATATTTTAAAAGCTCCGCCATGTTGAATTATTTCGAACGTTTTCATCACCTAGTTTAAAGAACAAAGGAGGAGGGCACATTTTTATGACTTTCGAATTGAATCTCTCACTACCTAATTAGATAAAAAGTTATCAAAAAATCGTTAATATTTTTGAAAATTTGTCTAACGTCTCTACGTCCATCTTACATTGTTTTTTTCATCGTATACCTCCTAATCATAAATATTATGGTTGCCACTCCTAACTTCATTTTTCAAGTTGGCACTACACCATTGTATAGAAAAATAACAGCCCATAAACGTCCCACTGCTGGGTTCGGGCCTTCTATTATTGGGGAACGGACAGTATACCCGCCACGCTTGTCCAAGACTGCTTGTCAGATTTGACACATTGGTTATCTCGATGTGCAGGTTTCATACGATGTTTTCCTTCACCGTGTTAGGATGTAGTAATTGTAACAATATGCACATTAGCTCAGAAAACTACCTAAGTGAAGACTAAAATTCGAACCCATGCCCTTCGAATTTGGAACGCGTGTGCTAGCCATTACGCTACCGCGACTTCCATTGTATAGCGATGTATAGAAATACATTATCTTGCCAAACTTCATACAAATAAATAGATATATTAATTACTTATAGACGGACAGAAACCTATGAAGATTTTATATAAGTTTTATTTTTTTGATTTTATATAGGTTTTATGGAACCCTAAAAACAAAAAGGGTTTTCATAAATTTATTCTAAGCTTAAATTATTAATAGGAAATTATATTCAAGTTGCAAATATCGGTACCTACTGTATCATAATGTGTTTATTTTATGTTAATTACTGAATCTTATTAATTTTATTAAAATAGCCACACGCATACACACACACACAACAAAACAACTACATATGCATATCTTGCGTGACATTGTATATAAAATAAAATATCACGCAAATATTTTCGCACTTAGTGCTTAGTTATATAATATGTATGTCTACAGGTGTGGAATAACTTGGCCATATTTGTTTTATCAACTGAAGCTGACGAACAAGGGCGATCAAGGCGTTCAGGTGGGCTATCTCCACCTGATGGAAAGCGGTTACCGTCACCTATAGATGTTTGCAACACCAAGGGCGATGCTAACACGTTGCCAGATTTTAGGATGGAATAGAGCGAATGGAATAAATAGATCGTAAAAGAGATATATGGATTGTACGAAAATGATAAGATGATTTGTGGTGTTACGGATGATGTATTCCAGAGTAGACGAGTAAAGAAAGAAAAGACAAATTGTGCTCACCCCAAATAATTGAGAAAAGGTAAAAGAAAAGAGAGATAGGGATTGGAGTAGAGGGGATAAGATAGAATGGATGGGATAATAAGGGAGATGAGATATGAAACAATAGATGATAGAGTAGAAAGTAGGTCACCGGAATTTACACTCACCGTACGAAACACACCTTTTTTTAACGAGGGGAAACCTGGGGGATATGGAATGTATGAGGGTTCGCCAGGTCGAGGTGGCACTAGCACTTCTAGGCAGAACTAAAGATGCTATTGCCACACCACAGTTAGGGATACTCACTAAAACCCCTCGGTATTCTGTCCTTCGCCCATAATGCCAGGGCAACGGGTTTCTGGCATAGCCCCTCCGCTAGCCCTCGCAGGCGGTGGCCCATCGGCCTCATCCACTGCCGGGCAACTACTTTTGTCCCCCGGCATCTTCATGCTCTGGATGCGTGGGGCGGTCTCACTTTTATTTCTGTTAATTGTATTTTGTAACACAAAATAAAGCATAATACATTCATTCACGCACCGCTTATGGTAGGTGCCTATATATTACCGACGGTTCGTTACTATCGGTTAAAATTTGACATAAGCTCCATACAAATAATGTCAAAATTCAACCGATGGTAAGGCAAGTGAATGAATAGAAAGATACAGGAGCCGGTCATACGGCAGACTTATTCTAACGTATCAAATCGAAACAAAATTAATTTATTGTCAAAAAGTTATACAGAAATAATGCTTACATAGGTTGCGCACTAGGACTAGCCTGTATCGCGGGACTAACGTGCATATAGCTAAAATTACCATCTGTTAATGGTGAATGAAAACATGGCGAGTAAAACCGCACATCGAAAGTACCAATGTGTAATACCCGCCAAGCAGCCTTGGACAATTTCCCTGAAATGGGAAATCCCAGCAATGGGACGTTATTAGGTATATTAAAAGTTATTTTTAAATCAACTAAACGGCATGATTTTATATGTACTTTGTTTATAGCAGTTAGTACATGGTATCTAATATTAAATCGTCTGTCAGACTGTGCGTCATCGTGCGAATCTGGCTTGTTATCTACAACCTTGGCTGCGTTGGAAGCACTTAAAATGTTTATACCTAAACAACTATGCGCATTATGATAAAATTCAATAGTTTTGTCTATATTTGAAGTATGTAAAGATTATCTATGGTTATTGGTTATAAGTTTTTTAGAACGTTTTATTACACTTCTGGCTACAAAGTCTTTTGAACCAAACATCAATTACTTTTTGAATTCCATTTGTAAAATTCAGCCTTACTCAAAATTGTGGGTATTTCACTGTGTTTGTGTATGTATGAAGAGATTAATAAAAGTAGATGTAACAAATGATGTGTGTCAAGATCGTAGCTAGTGGAAACCCGTCGTCTCTGCTTAACCCTGTGGGAGACAGGCGTAATAATATATACAATTACCCACTCGTTTGAAATCTGTTACATACGTGTGTATGTGATTGATGCCAAACGAGTGGGTAATAATAGCAATTAAAAAATTCACACTTTATTAAAGTTTAGCCTATATATTTTTAATATGATCTCATAGATAAACTCTCTATTAAACATAACCAATATGCAATATTTTCTTAAGTTTTCGCGACTAGTATACATAATAAAAATACGTTTCAACGGTACCACTATACCTTATAAAAATTATAAGTACAATTAAACATTAGAGAGAAAGAAAAATGTTAATTTGCAACGACACATAATATTAAAATACTAAATAAGACATAAAAAAAGCATAGAGATGAAGTTCTAAATTGGTTCTAACTCAGCAGATTGGTGGTTAAGTCAACCAGCGCTAATCTTCCCATAGGGCTCTTTTAGTGACTTACACAGGCAAAACTAGTAATAAAAATACACACAGAGAAGAATATATATATTACGTTTCAAGATCCCCTAAAACCCAGAGTTTAATTTCACTGCTTCAGATATATGTATCACCTCTGAATAGTCACAAAAAGGAACTATTACAGTCTAGAAAAAAACAATATACGTAGAAACAATTAGCTAATTACGTATCATCTAATTGCACAAACACCATAGAACCTTGTTAGAAACCAATAACCTAACAAATAGGACGTACAAACATTCCATGACAGAAGCAATTAATATAATAAAACCTTCTTTTAGGCCAAACAGCGAACGTTCAAAAATACACTGGACTCTTTCTAACACGTACCTATATCTCTATCTGTCCTTGTCACACATTCGAAATACCGTAAGCGAGAATCACGGTGGGCGGGAATTGGGTTTTTTCACGGTTAGATAACGGCCCAAACGTTTCACATCTAAGCACCTTTCCGCATAACGATGTTGACTTTTGGCGACGATAAAGAGCCTTTTACAAATTTAAAATGGCCGACGCGTTTCTGTGTTCTATGTTTGAATCTGTAATAATCAGAATCATCGATGTATCAAATGCAATGAATTCTAGTTTTAACAATCTATTCATTATTATTACTGTTATATTATATTTTAGCAGACACCTTTATATTTTGGTGAGTCTTTTCCGAAACGATTTACTTTGAATCTCTATTATTTAGTTGATGTCAAATATCAATTCAGATTATGTGCCTAATACCTCATTTACATTATGTCCACTTCCAAGGCAGCAAACAGGAAATTGGCAGCGCCAATATGTGTATTTGAAAGAAATAATGTAAACGCAACTTATATTAACATTTATTTGATATTCGTGCTGCCGGGGTCTGTCGCCATTATCCTGCTTAGTGTCGTTAAAATGGACCTAATGTAAACAGAACCTTGAAAATAGAGATGCCACGTATAGTGGTTTGGCCGAATACCGAATAGCGAATATTCGACCACGCTCTCGACCGAAGTGCCAAATATTCGGAGTAAGATGACTGCAATTCGCGCGTAGCAGGTTATATTAGTATTGAAGCAATAATTTGTGAGGTGTCTTACGTCCTTGCGAATGATAGGTACACAATTAAAACTATGTTTTAACGATTTTAAGAGCAAATTTAAATTTTTTATTTCATTCTGAAATTTTAAAAACTGACCGAAACGTAATATTTAAATAAAAATCAATTAAAATCGCATAGTTTAACTATCAATTTTTGATGCAAAATTTACAATTTTGAGCAATATGTGCGGTTTTCTTTCACGATTTACTATTCGGTATTGGGCCGAATTATAATCACTAATATCGATTAATTATCACGGACAGGACTGCGTGACGAGCAATGCTCGTTGACATCAGTATCCCGCATGACGATAACCTCATGAAGAAAGAAAAAGAAAAAATTAGTAAATACTTAGATCTTGCTCACGAGGTTACCACTATGTTGCGTCTGGAGGTCTGGAGTCAACGAGCATTGTGCCGATAGTTGTCACCGACAACGGTCTTATAGGGAAGAGCTTTGACCGACATCTGGAGAGGCTCTCGCTAGGAAGCTGAGTGAAGGGCTACTAGATACAGAAGGCAGCACTCTCGGACACGGCATGAATCGTAAGAAAGTTTCTGTCTCTGGAGCCCTAACCACCGGTACTTTGGACCCCAGGCCCCGCTGCCGGCGACATCAGTTTTATATATATTTATTTAAATATATGTATTTTGATATTGTAATAATAATGCCTATAACAAGGCCTCCGTGCTTGTCTTAACCAGCCGGCACGGAGTGGAGATCGGTAGAGCTAAGACTCAAGCTCCAGGGGTGGAAGTAATTAATGGCATCACGTCAGAAGTAGCTTCGGTGAACCTGCAGCCCACCTCTCTACACCCTTTAGCCACTCACACCCATGTTGCCCCTGTTTTCTGTGGCATTTTTTGGGGCCCATGCAGGGAGTGGCTAGTCCCCCCCCGTCTGCCCATTTTTCCATGTCCCCGAACATTGCGACGGGCAGATGCCATATTCCCAGACCCCTAGTACCACTAGCAGTTCACCCCAATAGCCCGGTACTTTTTGTTCTTATTTCCCACAATTCGGGGCTTGTCCTTGGGTGCATTATTATATGGTATAGACAGGGATAATCGCCGGTCAGTGTCACGCCACATTTACAGTAAATTTGTCCAGGGGCCTCTACGTGTTGGCCTTCCCATGGCCCCACGCAAGCCCTCCAAAAGTCCGGGCCATTTTTATGGCCCGTGGTCTTCAAAGGTGCCTATTACTTACCTACATTGTGTTTTTTTAAATGTAATAAGCACTTGGTCCCTGGCGAACACCCTCTACCAGGGTCAGGACACTTAAAACTGTGAGTAGCACTTTGACTGACTTATTTTAATTGCAATTTTTATTTCTACTTCATTTCCTTAAAATCTAATTTTATTAGTAATCTTTAAATATATTCGTCTATTTTAAATCGGCTCTTATACATTTAGCTCTAGAATTACATTCCTACCCGTAGGTATCTAGATATGATATCCTACCTATATAATCTTTAAGTCTAAAAGTAGAATACTGAGCCTAGATCACTGTCTTCGTGTCTTCTATAAAAACTGAGGAGTCCAGAAGGCTGGCTACTTTACTGCGTCGGACCACCATAATGATTTGTTGTCTATAGTTTTAAAAACATTTTTAACAGAAACATTTGTGACAGCGTTGATTGTAAACAGTAACCTAATATAGATAACAAGGTTGCGCCCTTGTATTTGCCCGATCGACGGTTGCACTCAAATGTATGTAATTTCATATCATATCGGTAACTAATTATAGATTAATCATTATCACGACCATATACTTTTTAGGCAGAGCAGAGTTAGCTTACTGGTATCTCGTAGAGCTATTCGAGATATGTACCTACTCCTTTGCCCAGTAGAGATGCGTAGGTTACATATCCGTATTTAGCTGTATAATTTACAGCTAAATACGGATATGTATCCGTGTCTCAAGACGCACATACATGGGCCCAATTCTGCTATTACTATATCGGCAAAATCGCAGGACACTAGTCTCAATCGTAGGTTTGCCTGATTTCGGTATTCTGTTAATTCCAATCCACTCTCTCTTTATAAATATTTATAAGCGACTCGCGAAATAATGTTTAAAATTTTTAGTAGCTTTTCAATATTTATATCGGCTAACGCTATTTGTGCTATAATAATAATAATAACAGCCCAAAAATGTCCCACTGCTAGGATCGGGCCTTGGAGGAGGCCTCCAAGGAGGCTTGGCAGGTTTGACACATCGGTTATCTCGATGTGCAGGTTGCATCACGATGTTTTCCTTCACCGTTGTTATTACATGGTAATTGTAAAAATATACACATTAGGTCAGAAAACTGCCTAAGTGGAGCATGCGTTCTGGCCAGGATGGAACCCGCGCCCTTTGAGTTTAGGACGAGTAGGCTAGCCATTACGCTACCACGACTATTTCTGCTAATGGTAATACTATTATTCAGCCGCGAGGATATCGAAAATATACTGTGTATTTAGTAGAATTTTTGACATTATCTAAATGAAATCGTACTCTGAATGCCTTCGCGACGCCAAGATATTCAATCAATCAAATTTATTTAGGTCACTTTTAATTGTAGTCATCGATGCGGGTGCGCGGCCTGCCACTCGAATTTATATGGTCCCCCTCTCGTGCATGGTTGCCGGTACCATTGGACCGGTATCCAAACATTTTCGCTGTGTTCCAGATTGAAAGCCAGATAGGCAGTAAAATTACTAACATAGAGGCCAAATATCTTATATCTTACCCATAGAAAAAAATCTGAAACTTTGTCGTGCATCCTCCTGTCTTTTCCTCTCAAATGAAGCAGTAGAAATAATAATGATCTTTTTTTCCAGGTAAGCAAACTAGCAGATTCTCTCCTCGATGGTAAGTGATTCCCGCTGCCCATGGACATCTACAACTCCGAGAAAGCTGATGATTGGGACTTTAATCATCTATTTTTAAACATAATGTATTCTCATTTATCTTGTAGTTCTAAATAAATGTTTTTTGGAACGAAGTTCCTTATCGCACGTTACACGCTCTGAGCGGATGAGCGCGAGACCAAAAAAGTGTAATAAGATTTTTTTCCGACACTTCTTATTTTATTTTACAATATCAAACTTTAATGCAATAAGATAAAGATCTAAAATAATATCCATTACCGTATATATACGCTGTTTTTGATAAAATTTGTTTTTTTTTTTGTCTCGATGGTTTTCGATATTTTTCGATGCTTATTAACACTTTTATGAGAAGTTTTGAGAATTTTTAAGACATTTTAGGAGAACCTCGTTCCAGCAAGATGTCCCAAAGACACCTCATTAGTTTTTATTTCAAACAATATTGTGTTTGTGTTGAAAATCTCACCTGTTTAGAAAAAATATGGCTTTTGAGCTGCGACAAGAACTACGTCGATTGGCGTCATGTTAAAGACATAGTCAGGGTTGTTCTTGAAGTTTATACCCTATATTACTACATTGTAAAGAAGTAAAGCTTGTAAGTTTGTATGTAGCAAGTAATGTCTTGAATTACCGAATCGATTTTGAAAAATTTTCACCAGTAGAAGGCTACATTATTCCTGAGTGATATAGACTATATTTGATTGAGATAAATAATATTATTAAAATTTTTATAACGCCCAGCGAACTGGGCATGGGTCAGCTCACCCACTAAAACTTAAATTATTCATGGATAATTTTTTTGAATAGATTAATCAAATCTTGCATAGCCATAGGAAAAACACTATTCAAACCTAATCTAACATACAATGTCAAATATGTGATTGATGTGTTGCATATCTGAAAAAAAACTACAACAAAAAGTATTTAACCGGATACCATCAGATTATGAAGAAAAAAATTCTATAGCCTCATTGGCCAGTTCTATATTGGAACATATTTGAATCCACCAATCACGAACAACGTTCGATGATTATAAAACGAAAAAGAACGAAAATGGCCGCCAACAGGAAACATTATAGCAGTAGGTATTACGATAAATAACACGAGTTTAGGATTAGTCAAGTGGTTACGTCATTGTTTTAATAGGTATATAGGTTAGCTTTAAATGTAAATTGTTATAATCAAGTAAGCGGTACCTACTTAATACAATAAGGTTTTGTTATGTTAAAGTGTACTTGTGTTGAATGTTTATTTTAATTTACGTCCTGGTCACGTGCACCTTTTATGCAATTATGAAAAATATGAGTTTGAAGCTAAGTTACTTTTCAGCACGGATTTTTATGTTAAAATAATAATACCTAAAAGGAAATATCTGAATAATGAGTAATTTTTGAGATATGAGTGTTTTTGATTAAATATTTTTTAGGGCTTTGTAGGCAAATTACTAAAACAGTGGATGAGTGTCGCCTATACGGAACCGTTCTATGTACGTGGTCCAACACGCACTTGGACGATTTATTTGGATTGGATTTTAAATCTGCACAGAAAAATATCTTCCCTGGTTCGTAACATCACCCTTTTAGTACCCGCACAAAAACTCTAAATATGTAAGTTTTAAAAATATTTAAGTATTAAAAGAAAGAAATACCTAGCTTTACGTAGAAGTATATATTTTTTTTGTTTTTAACTACCATAGGCCATAA
Source organism: Dendrolimus houi (assembly GCA_039645545.1). Classification (NCBI taxonomy): domain Eukaryota; kingdom Metazoa; phylum Arthropoda; class Insecta; order Lepidoptera; family Lasiocampidae; genus Dendrolimus; species Dendrolimus houi. Next base: position 11,867,252 of record CM077139.1, read on the forward strand.
TATTTTCTTAAGTTATCGCAACTTGTATACATAATGAAACTACGTTTTCACGGTTTTAAGCGCGGTAATTTATTTGATTTTTGCTATTCCGACGTTTCGGCAACTTTTCAGTGGCCGAAACTCTCTTCTTCTCTTCAAGCCATAACATGTTGCGAAGCAGTGGTAAATGAGATAAGGCTCCCATAGAGTAAATAATAACCATAAACTAAATTAAAACCAAATAATTAAAATGAACAAGTTGGCGGTAGGCTAAATAAAACTTTAACAATACTCGTTGACACTTGACATCTTTGTCTTCCGTGATCACGGCCACTGAAAAGTGGCCGAAACGTCGGAATAACAAAAATTAAATAAATTATCGCGCTTAAAACCGTTAAAACGTAGTTTTGTTACAATAGGCCAGTGAAACTTCGTTCGCGTTGCCATGACAACTACGTGTTTGATAGTGAAAAGTAATGGTGGCACCAAAAAGAAAGCTGTTGATCCGGTATATAAACTAGCTCTGTTTTGAGTTTCATTTAAATCCGTTTACTAGCTTTTACGTGATGCTCATACAGACAGATCGACAAAATTCTAAAAGTTTCATTTTCGAAATTAGTTGATCTGAATTAGCTATGTCTTTTTTATTTCTCTCTCCCTGTATTATAGACTAGACTAGAATTTTCTAATTCATTCAAATGTATTTTTGCTATAATCCCCCTGTTTTTATCATCGATCTAGAAACATCTAATCTTTTTATCACTCCATTTCACTGATAACGCTAGGCCGCCCTTATCAGTGCAATTCAGATCTATGAATGCGGTCTAGTGCTTAAATTACATATCGAGCCTGTTATGGAAAAACATCCTAAGCGACAGAATGTAGTTATTTCACTTTTTTGTAACATACGTACAAAAGATAATGATTATCCAAATATTAGCAAGTTGAAGTGGCAGTGGGCCGGTCCCGTCTGTCGCAGGACCGACAGCCGATGGAGCAAAGGAGCCCTGGCGCGGAGACCGCGTCTCGGCAAACGTAGCGTAGGACGCCCGCCAGCCCTGGACTGACGACCTGCGCAAGGTCGCCGACAGGGGCTGGATGAGGAAGACAACAGACCGGCAAATGTGGTGCGTACTTGGGGAGGTCTACGTCTAGCAGTGGAGAGAGACTGGCGGAAGTAGAAGAAGAAGAATGATTTTCCAACTGTTAAAAACTGATTGTTTGATTTAAATTTTTCTTTTATTTTTCTCCATTATTAACTAACTATGATTTGTTTAAATTACTTCTGAATTGATTTTTAAATTAGATTGACTTTTTACTTATATAAAGAATAGTTGCTTATTATTATATAACTAGCTGACCCGGCAAACTTCGTACCGCCTACACGCAGTTTCTAACGGAAAGCGAAATTGTTGTTTTTACTATATTCCAAACATTTTTTTCATATTTACTCACCTTTTAAACCTTCCCTGGACTTCCACAAATAATTCAAAACCAAAATTAGCCAAATCAGTCCAGCCGTTCTCGAGTTTTAGCGAGACTAACGAAAATCAATTGATTTATATATATATAGATGGTACTTCATTTGAAGCAAAAAGGTCACTTTGTTGCCTAAATATAAACATTTGTGGTCTCTAATACTTTAACATCAACCATATTTGCCTCCTATGTTACCATGTTTTATGCAAATAACATTGAATACAGTTAATTCAGACCTAAATCAGATCTTTAGACCATGTCTGCGTTAATGACAAAATTATGAATACTTATGGCTGCCCTAATCCGACCAATTTAAAGAGGGAATTAAACCTGTGAGAATACTAAGCCTTCAAAATAGGTACGTATAAGTGCATCTAAGTTACCAGGCCGGTTTGAGCGGAAGCAGGTGGAAGGACGCAAATGTATACAAGCACACACATACACATGCGTGTATTACAGACGGCTAGTTAGATAACCGATAAATATTTACGAAGGGGTATATTTAAATTACTTTATAAACATTGACGATTTTGCTAAAAACGGGAGTTTTATAAAACATCTTTCTCAAAAACTACTGCATCTATCATGAATGAAGTTTGGTACAACGATTAGGTATTATATATTATATATTCCAATCTATTACTATGTAGAGAAATAGTATTACGTAATATTCATATTTAACACCTATTTAAATGTGGAAGTAAATCTGTCTGTAAAACTACGGTATAAATTTTGCTAAAATTTGGTATATATGTAATTTCAAAAACTGACATTGGACACTTTATCCCGGAAAATGGGATACTTGGGATTTTAATGTCATCACTCGTGGTCCCCAATAAACATGATATTAATAAGTCTTAGGAAGTGAGTATACAAAACACTGTAAAGTAAAAAATATAATAATAGATACATAAGATACATGTTAACATTTAGAGAAAGAATAGATAGTAGTAAGAATATGTAACCCTTAAAACACTGTAACTATTAACAAGCCAAGATGAAAGCATAGATAGTAAGGATTTTTGTAAAAATTTGGAAAGTAAAGAAATAAAGGAAAAAAGAAAACAAAAGAAAAAAACATAAAAACATGCTAAAAAGCGATAAGCTCGGACAGTCTAGTTCGTCCGGAGGGAGAGGAGAAAAAAAACATGATATTATGCCCGGATCATATTTATTGTTACAACTTAGCCAAAATTCCACAAAGCACGCCTACAAATCTGAATGCACACCTGCCGGCCATAAAGCACGGTTTATTACCGCCCGCATTAGGACTTCTTTTCTTTACTTTGTGTTTAATATTTGTAGTTAGAAAAGCCACCTATTGTGTATTGTAATCCTTTATGGTAGGCAGCGGCCAGGTGCGATTCTTGGAAACGATTGTTTACCCGGTCATGACATACTCTAAGCTGAGTATAAAGAAATGCCCGAAGGGAGAGATCGACAGTCAAGCGACGATTACGATACGAGCAAGACGTGTACATTCGATAAGCTATATAGTGACGGACTTTGCGCGTGTTAATAATCGTGCAGTTTGTACTGGTTGTGTCCAGTTATATTTATACCTGTGTTATACGAGTTTGCATAATTCTAATAAATTCTATAGTAATTCCAAACGGCATTTTAATTCGAGTCCCGCACTCGTAACACTATCATATACGTTGACCCGGGCGGGATATAGTACTGTAGTTTTCACGTAATGCTCTAACAGAGGGACAAAAATTCTGAAATTTGCATTTTCGAAATCGGGTAGTCCGAATTTGTCTCCCTGGTATTTTCTGATTTTAAATTCATTGTTCTAACTTGACACTTTTTGAACTTGAGATTTATTATATCACATGATAAATTGCTTGTTATCTTTTTTTTTCAAACAAGAAATAAACATATATACAAGTTCAATTAACCAAGATAAACTATTTCTTAATTATCATTGAAGAAGATCGGATTAAATACATTTTAATAATTGTAAGGAAAGTATTTGAAACATTTATTACTGCAAAAAATGTTTACAAGTCATTTCCCCCTTTTTGCAAAAAAAGTGTAGTATTTTTATTGAAGTTATCTGATTCTTTGATTTACGTTGCAAAACTGATAATGATCTTGCATCAACTAATTGTTTATTACAAGAAAAAATAACAAAAAACACTTCCTTACTATGTGAAGAACAATTATTCGTTCGTGTATACTTGGCTTATAGATAGGAAGATAATTATTGTACACCAGACCAATAAATAAATTTGAAGTATTAATCAGTCTATGACTTCAAAATATATGCCTTAAAAAGTGAAAAGTGCTGTATATACGATGTTCATAAACAACAGTTTCTAGAAATTTTGAAACTCAGTCTGTGTGGATGTTTGTCTTGAATATGTTTCTGAAACAGCTTGACGGGTTTCATTTCAGTTATCCGTGCTGGAACGGAGAAATAATACAACATCCTGCGGCCGGGGGCCTGTCTTAAGAGGCGACAAAACAACCCACAGCCAGGTGGTAGGGCACTTGCCCGTCTGGATGGCTACCACCCTTGGTCTAAAGTGTGCCACTATAACATCCTTGAGTTGTGTTCCGGCATTAGTCTAGTCTAGTCTCTCTTTAAAGCATTTGTAGCAACTTTGTTATTGCAAATGTCCATAGGCGTTGGTAAACGCTTTTCATCAGGTGGGCCGCCTGTCTACTGAAGTCATGTAATAAAAAAAAGAAAAATAAACAATTTTACGGTTTAATACATGTTTTTGTTCTCTTAAATTTACGCGCATAGTATTTCGATTCTTGCAGGGTTGAGAAGATATATTAGGACACAGTAATAAACGTGGTTTACGTCGTATATAGCAATTGACAATACCAGGAGTGAATCCAACGCATTGCCAGCCTTTAGACAAAGAGGATGGGATACGATACGGAGATGGGATAGGAGAAATCAGGCAGAATGAAATAGAGAGATGAATTCTCAATATGTATGGAAATCTTCAAATTAATTAGACGTCTGGAAACCAGTGAAAATTACATTGAAAGTGTAGTCGCATCGACTACATACGTACACATAAAACAATACAACGATTTTTTTCCTTTTAACAGTATAATTGCATTGATGTTTGCTGGAAACTATGATCAGTTTTATCATTCTTTGTTCTTCTTACCGCCAATCATTTGACGTTACTTTTGGCTATAGAAGTGAGTTATTTTATTCAGTAGGTAGGTACTAAACAAATAAATGTCCGGGTAAATAAATTACAAAATCTAATATTCTAGTCAACGAAGGTTATTAGGCTAACAAGGCGCAATGACGATTTCCGTGTTCTGTTGTTTTCATAATTGGAAAATTAATAGTTATTCCAAACGAGTAAACGGAAACGCGCGATATTGTATATTGCACATTATATGCTTACATGTTTTATTATAACCATTGAATAAATTTATTTATTTTGCATAATTAATCAACTTTACACAATACACAATTTAAAAATCGGTACATTATAAAATAGAACGTAAACCAATAATGTTTTTTACTTTAGAAACCAAACTTAAGTAAGAAATTAATAAGTTAAATTGGAACTATCCATCATTACAATAAAAGACAAAGGAAATAATAAATTAAACAACTGCGGTCAATAAATAGAAAAACAAAGTACTGTCAAAACTGTCGTTGTCAAAATAGAATTGGTCCATGAAGACGGAGGGAAGTGTGATATTCTTGAGTGTGTATGTATGTATTTATTCATACTATTGCGCATTATATCATGTTAACAATTTATAATTAATATTTAAACAAATATTTTTTTTATTTTTTTTATTGTATGAGTTCAGCAGACGGCCCATGGAAAACGATTACCGTCGTCCATGGACACTTGCAACACCAAAAGTGCTACAATTGCGCTGCTGCTTTGTAAAGGAAGTCTGATACCAGGCCACTAATGCTGGAACACAACTCAAGGTTGTTATGGTGGCATACTCTAGATCAGGGGTGGTTGCCATCATATGAAACCCACCATTTTGTTACATTACTTATTACCTTTTTTGATTCACAAGTGAGTTGTGTGAGTTGAATCAACAACTCACCAATGTGAGCTGAATCGTACAGAATTTGTATAGAAATTCTACAGGATTCAACTCAAAGTGGTAAGTTGGTCGAACTCATCACAGCGGTGTATTGCTTCAATACAAGTCACAGTGGTGGGTTGCTCCAATTCGAGTCACAGTGGTGAGTTGCTCTAATTCGAGTCACAGAGGTGAGTTGCTCCAAGCTTGCAACATAAAAGAAGATCGATTATAGCTGTCATTTTAGTCCAGGTAATTAAAAATCAAAGTTCATATACATGTACTTTGATTTTTAATGTATATACATACAGGCTGGATTTTGAAGTGGGCCTCTATGGTCAAATCCAAAATTATAATGCTGATTTTAGACATATTAACCAAATTAAATCAATTTAGTCGAGAATCATAAAACTGAAAGAACTCGACGACTTAATGACATTGAACAATTCAGTTCTATGTTTATACCAGCTGACCCGGCAAACTTCGTACCGCTTCAGAATCAATAAATAATAAAAGCTGAATGATAATTGCAGAATGTTTCAATTTTAGTAAAAAATGTGGTCAAAACTTAACTGGAACAAAAAGAATTCGTAATAAAAAATAAAACTTCTGTTTCTGAACGACTTATTTTTTTTTGAACGATGGGGCGAACATCAAATGTTTCACAGGTAGGAATAGTTTCTAAGGGAAAGCGAAATTGTTGTTTTTACTATATTCCAAGCATTTTTTTCATTTTTTACTCACCTTTTAAACGTTCCCTGAACTTCCACAAATAATTCAAAACCAAAATTAGCCAAATCAGTCCAACCGTTCTCGATTTTTAGCGTGACTAACGAACAGCAATTGATTTATATATATATATACATATGTATATATATTGGATTTGGCCATAGAGGCCCACTTCAAAATTCAGCCTGTATGTATATACATTAAAAATCAAAGTACATGTATATGAACTTTGATTTTTAATTACCTTAGTATTTAATTAGTCGTCGCTTGACTGCCCCACCCCTCCATTCGGCCATTGTCTTATATTAACTATACAATACAAAAAAAATACCGTCAATACATCTGTATCTGTATACATTTTTATTCAGGAACTAATAAAAGCATGTCGCGAGAATTTTTTTTAACCACTTTGAAATGGAAGATCTCTATATTTTTTTTTGTTTGTTTGTTACGCGATTTCCCCATCAATTGTGAATAGATTTTTGTTTTTTTTTATTCGAAAGAATACTCCTTAGGTGGTCCCCTTGTCACCAAATCAGGATCTGATGGGTGGATCCCAGGAAAATCGAGGGCAACCTTCAAATATTATAGACACGTACAACGTGTTTAATTTTTTCAAAGCTATTCAAGTATTTACATAGCTAACTAAAAGGGAGAAAATATTTTTGTTTAACAAAAAACAAATCCGACTTCAAAAGTGACTAAAAAGCAAAAACAAATATTTTCTAAAACATCTTGAAGTCAGAGTCGAGTAAAACATAAAAAACAACAAAAATAATTTTTATGTCTTACTTCGCATCTACTTCAAGGTATTGTAGAAAATATTTTTCTTTTGCTTTTTAGTTATTTTTGAAGTTGGTTTCGTTATTTCTTTAAAAAAAAATATACACTAAAAAGTCTCGCGCCACTTATCCGCTCCTAACCGCCCGTTTTCGCTTTTATAAATACGCTCTCCGCTTTTAATTTTAAAATCCGAAAACGAAAGATTTCCAATGATTTTAGCTCGTTTAAAATTGGAATGCCATTTTTCTCTTCGTCGTAATTAGTGCCTATTAATCAAAGTGACAAATCAGATTGCAATGGTGACCACTGCCCCAGATAATTGGGTCAGCACCAAACCATACTTCACTGTCACTAACAGTACTCTAGGTGTAAAGTTATGTTCAAATTGGAGCTTATAAGCAATATTTTTTAAAGCTGCGTAGTATGATAGTAAAGAACTTTTAAAATAGTTGGAAACTAAACTCTACCACATTTTATCATCTAAGGTAATGCCGCAGCCATCTAGATTTTGTACAAGCTAGTGCGTATGTGTGGGTGCATAGAACTATCTTGTTTGATGTCAATCAAATGCCTAAAATTTGGCTGAGGAGACTATTTTAAAGCTACATACATTATTCACGGATATTTTACACTCGTCACACTTTGCACAACTAGTGCAGGAAAGACGAAGTCTTTTTTATTTTTATTGCCGGAGTTCAGCAGACTGGCCGACGGCCCACTTAATGGAAAGCGGTTACTTTCGCATATGGACATTTGCAACACCAAAGGTGCTACAAATACGCTGCTGCTCTCTTTAGGGAAATTGGAACCTGGTCACTAATGCGGGAACACCACTCGAGGTTGTTATGGCGACATACTTTAGACCAGGAGTGCTAGCCATACAGTCCGGTAAACGCCCTACCACCTGGCTCACCTGGAAGTCACTTTACTACCTTTTTTCCGAGTTGAATCCGTTTACGAACATCCCACTTCACGGGGGCATGTTCGTATTTAACAGTGAAGTCTTGTGCGACTCACCAGCTTTATTGCCGGAATACCCACTAAATACCCCTTTATTCCTCCTGAGTCATATGCCAGGGCCACGAGAACAGGTCGTGACCAACGCCACAGCCCTGGCCAACTTGAAGTCGCCTCTATCTACGAGTAAACGTCACCTTGGGCCGGGAGATAGGCACTTCACTACCTGACTTATTTTCCAACCGTCGCGCGAAATATATATACGCCTCGAGTGAAGTTAGTTCCGTAAGCATGCGCTGATCCAGTGAAATGTTACCGTTTATTACACTTTATGGTGTATTGTGCGAAAGAGATAACATGCGCGTCTAAACAGCGGGCGAGCGAGATAGCAACACTCTCCTGTCTCCGCTTTGTCTGTGAACCTTATAACTGCGTATTGCGCGATGACGCGTACAAACTTCAAGGCCGCATTTTATTTTTGTTCGTACTGTACATCTTGATTCTTTAAAAAATATTCCAATATACATGTATAAGGATAAACAATACTATAAACTTATCGTACGTGTAAAACCCATATTAAACGCAAATAAAACTTCTCAACCTAATTAAGCTAATGGCTTAATAAAACTTGTAATGTCGTATGTATTTATGTATATATATGTTTTTGATTGCTATTATTCTTTTGTTGCAACAAACATAACCTTGACATATTAACTATTAATTAACATTGCATGTTGATTGATGTAAAAGGACATGAATAATGTATTAAAGATCTTTTAAGAATTCTGTTACATTTTGGTAAAAATCAAACGTTTTTAAAATTTTCAAGTACGTAAGTAAGTCCGTTTCTGTCCGTCTGTGAATGTTACAACAACCTTTTTTTAAAGCTATAGGGTCCTAGGTCTGCAGATAGGGGAACGTTGTCCCCAAAAACTAGTTAGGGTTCAAAACATTTTGTCGTTTTTATAAATGTTTGTTTTATAAATATATGTATTAATAAATATATGTAACAACAACTATGGCACCAATAGTCTCCAATGTGATCACCAATTAGTTTCGCTCGGGATCCGTTTTAAGAAATGACATGACCATCGTGGTCCGCACAATATTTTATAGAAAAAAACATTTATTAAACAAATGTAATTACGGAAATAACAAAGGTATTTTTTACATATTGTTACGAGTTGCAGGACTCGAATTAAAATGCCGTTGAAATTATTATAGTTTATTTTATTAGAACTATAGAAACACGTATAACATAGGTACAAATATAACTGAACACAACCAGTCCAAACGTAATGCGCGAGATCGTAATTCCATGAAACGCGCAAATACCGTCTCTAATTAGATTACCGCATGGGGAACACACGTCTTGCTACGCTCGTGGTTATCGCTGGACTGACGATCTCTCCACTAGGGCATTGCTTTATGCCGCATAAATGCAATATGTCTACCTGACCGCGTGCACCGAATTTCATAGAATCACATCTGGCTGATGATGACCATAAAATATTACAATACACAATGGGCTGTTTTTCTAATCACAAAGTAAACAAAAGAAGTCCAAATGCCGAAAAGTAATAAACTGTGCAAAACAGGTATGCAGGTGTGAATTTGTCTTTGTCAGTCGTAATAATATCAGTGAGCAAAATGTCATTTTTGCGGTCCGCACAAAATGGGTCGGCGGTCCGGATTCGGACCGCGGTCTGCCATTTGGCGACCCCTGAACTATGGTCTGGATGTCATCTTATTTTTGGCATAATAATTTCATTAAATTAGGGCAATTTCCTAAACTCATGGAAACCCTGATTGGGCGATATGGATAAAATTTCACAGGAACACGTATTCTATGTCATAAAGGTGCACTGTAATTTATATAGCCTATATAGATAAAAAAGTTGCCTCAAACGTGTGAAAGAAGTTGTCGCTTAGTTTTACTGTAAGAACACTCTTTTAGGGCTAAGTTTGCCTTATAGCATAGTTTTATATGTGTGTATTATGTATAATATCGTTTTATGTGTGTATTTTAAGCCGATTCGGACGTTATGAAAATTATAGGATTTTGACTATAAAAAATAATACATAGTAAATTCAAGGCGATTGAAAGAAGTCTCGCGTGACCAAAGGGCTGGCCTATATTTGGCAACGGATTAGCGTTGCCATACAACGTGGGAATGCGGCCAGCATTTTGGGAACGCTCCCCACCGAAAACGATCTGGACTACATCTTTTGCTTGTAAATATGTTTATATTTAAGTTTTTTTTTTTTTTTTTTAAGTTAAATTTAGTTACACAAATTACATATTATCTCTGAGACATATAAATAATTAATAACATTATTTAAATATATACATAGTAAATGTATCTAAATAATAAAATTGAACAAAATCCATAAAGTAGCCCGATTTCATGTACCAATTTACTGATTAGTAAAATAGATAATTAATAATTATGTCTAACCTTACTGCTTCATCGGGGATAGTGCTATAGTTGTAGGTCCTTTCACGCTTCACGCAGATGTAGCAATGGGTTGATGCGATATTGCTAATGACGTAGAATATTGACATAACTTGCGTATATACATTAATGTTAATTCGTTAACGGTGTTTTTTTGACGCTATAAATAACACCGATCTGATCTACTACACTAACATTATAGCCCAGATGTAGCAAGGACATAATCTATCTATAATATTATAAAATTCTAAACATGCAAAACGACGGAAAACACGATGCAATTTTTTTAGATCTCTTGTCTGTTTGTCGGAAAGGTCGCGGCCCGTGTGTGGGATTCGCCAGGTCGCGGTGGCACTAGTACCTCACGTGTGAGATCCTACTGCCACGCCGCGGTTAGGGATACCCACTAAAACCCCTGTCTCCTTCTCCTCTAATCCTCTCTCTCTCTAATACTCGAGCGTCCTTTGTCCGAGCCGTGGGCTCGCTCGCGCACTCACCACCAGCGCGGACGGATTGGCCGATTTCAATGCGGTTTTCGCTGATCGACTGCAAATTTTTAGACTTAAAATCTACTCTACTTTTCATTGTGAGAATAATGCGGGAAATTTTCTAGGAATTATTTAAAATGACCAGATTAAGTAAAATTGAATTCCAATGCGTTTTTTTTTACTTATCGATAACAAATTGAATTTAATAAAATGTGTGATACTTTTATCCCGGTAATCCCACGGGAATTATCCCGGGAGCGTTTTATAATTATTCGGGTGCGTAAAAACTAGCTTGCATTATTTTTTAAATGCTGTGGTACTTTGAGTCCCGCGAATCACGCGGTAATTTCAAGACAAACGTGGACGAAGTCGCGGACATAGGCTAGGGTTACATAATTACATCAAATTGAAAATATAAGTCAGCAATTACATTTTCTCAACAATTCAATATAGTAGGTTCCTAAGACGTTGTCTTTGTTGGTTGTGACGGTTTTACGACTTGCTAACTGGATAATAACATTGCAAACAGATGACGATAAAGCGAAGGTTTGTCTGTGTATATTATTATGATGGAAGTGGCTTTTTTGAATATTTTCTGTTAAGACTTAAAACTTTATGTATAGTTTATTTTTAAATCATTTCGGGCTGCATGAGATGCATGAGACCACCGTTTTCGTCCAATGCCTCTAATCCTGATGTAAAGTGCAATTCATTATAAATTATGATTCTCACACAACAATTAGCCGCTCTAGAAAGCTGATATGACATGTGCATCCGACCAAAGTCGAAGTGAGTATGATTTTTTTTGTCACTAGAACCGCTCATTACGAAACACAGCTACCCGCAAATATTACGATAAAAGGTGGCATTATTGGAACAATTTCGGTAGACTTTCATATTAATACATGTTCGGGTCTTAGTGATTTTGTTCCAATAAGACGCTGTAACAGGTTCCTAGTAGGCTGGCATCAAGTGAATTGAGTGCATCGTGCCATAGTACTTTGGTTGTTTAGTTGACAAACTCAGAACACGGTATTTTCAGTTCTTTTTCCGTAAAAATATATACCTACAGGTATATGCATTCCATAAAAAATAGGTTATCATATGACGGCCGCCGGCTTCTGTGATTGAGCTGGCTAAGTCTTAGCAGCCTAAACTCGCTGGAACGCAGAGGCTCCCGGTTCGATTCCTCGCGTGGTAAATTTCGCAAACGAATGTTCTGTTATTTATTATAAGTCTGGGTGTCTGGGATCGGCCCCAGAGTGGTCCGTTGTATATCACCCACAAGCGTAACTTGTTTAGTTTGGGGATATACAAAACGTATGCTTGTCGGCCGATTGTTAAAAAAAATTACATATCTCCTAAATTCTATAATAAATCAAATAAATAAATTTAAATGAAAAAAATAACTAGAATTTAAGATAAAATTACTATTTTAATTCCTAATATTTTATTGAAATCTATTGAGCAGTTTCGAAGCTTATTCGAAAATGATTTTTAAACAGACTGATAAACAAAAATTTTACCTTACACTCATTATTTTTATTACAATTAAAGTGATATTCTGTAAGTTTTAAAACTCATATCTTTTTTTTTCATTAGGCAATACTTGTTTTAACGTGTAAGTAACTATTATGTGCATTGCTTACAATAACCATATACTGACAGTGAAGAAACAAGTTGTGAGTAAACCTGCACAATGAGATTGCCAACAGAGCAATGAAGTTTTGACTTTGTGTTCCAAAAATACCCTTGACTCGCATTTTTGAAAATGCTAAAACTCGCTTTTAATTATTTGCTTGTGATATGATACGCCAGTTTTTTTTATTTATCTTTTTACTTTGCTTAGGATACCCAGTCATAGCATACTCACGCATATTTATCACATTTATGAAGATGTTTTGTATATGATGTTCGAATTGAGACAAGCGATTTATTTATTTCTATAATTAAAATATCGATGAGTTTTGAACACAGCAATCCCCGTAAACTTCCGCGCTGATTTTATTGCACTACTACAGTGCATCGCAGTGTGGGTCGCTAGCGCACGCGGCCGGAGCAAGGTCATTGGTTCCAATGGATATGAGTTCCGTATTTATAAGGACATAAGAAAAAAATCAACATTATTTTAATAAAAACTGGTCTCAAATATTGACTGTCAAGTACAATTCAAACAAAAACAAAAATCATTTTCAATTTAAACTTAATTCAGATTATGAGTGGTGTCTGAATCTATGGTTGTTACACTGACACGATTATGGATATAAAGTCGTCCTATATTTTTTATCAGTTTCAAAACTGAGGTCTTACTCTCAAACGTTTTTCGTCGTTCATTTTCGTTTCAAAACTTCTTTTGCATGATTTTAATTTACATTTAAGTGCATTTTACATTATATTGTTCCATTTATTTTTCTGTTATTGTTGACCTTATTGTTGTAGTTCTAAATATTTTTCTTTTTCATTTTCATATTTATATAATTTCATAAAATATTTGAGTACGAAAACTGACAATGAAACTCGTTTGACGGTAAACCCTTTGAAGCGTTATTTGTTAAAAGTATAATTTTTGATATATTTTTTTAGTAAAATTATATTAATAGTGAATTCAACTTCCAATATTCGAATAATCAGTGTTTCAATCATTATTCAAATACTGGAAATTCAAACAATTATTTTTGTTTGGATTATCATAGTTTTGAAATAGCCTGCGCTCACCTAATTAACTGACCTGTGTATATCATATAAAATAGGCATTTCTTTGTTTTTTTTTTTGTTTATTATAATAATTAATAATTAATAATTCGGCAGACAATGTTGTTTTTTTGTTTAAGACGTACAATCATTAAATATGATTAATTTCAAAGCGTAACAGATTCAATATAAAATGCCTATATAGACATAATGTGATGTTCTATATTATTTTATAAACCTGAAGACTAACATTAAATACACTTAGTTAAATTTCTCTTGCTCTATAACTTAATAAAATTCTGTGTAATAAAATATATTATGAATTTATAATAGAAAATCCACAAACAGACCAACATCATAGTCACCCTACTTGCGCAGCCGCATGCTCTAACCTAGAAACTGGCTGGATTTTGTGACATTCGCGTCTCTGTCGATGTGTGCGTTACTCATTCACAGATGTGTTTGTCTATTTCACACAAACGTATTCTATTTACCGTTACGTTCTAATGACATTATTTGATTTTGAACTTTATTATTTTGCAATAAGAGTGCGCGTTTGTTTTTTGTTGATGTATGATAAGTTTGTAATGTTAGATGACATGGCATTGGTGGCTTTTCGTATGATAAAATGGGCGTAGCTAGTTATAGTTTGGTGCATTTATAGGATAGTCAATTTGTTTTGTTCATTAGTACATTTAAGTGAGGATAAGTTACACTTAGTTTTTTTATGTGAATTAATGATGAAAGTGAATGTTTCTACTTCAAATATTTCAGTTTAAATAGTGAGTTATTTATGATATTTAAAATTATTTTAATTCGTTTATACGGGGTGAATTTTTCAAGTGGCCTTCAGGGCCAAATCCTAAACTGTACGAAATAGCGAAAAACACACAAGGGAGTCCCGCAGCCGATTTTGACGAAAATTAAAGTGGTATCATTAGATTTTTGAAAAATCAGTTACCCGAGGAATCGAATTGGCTAATTTTGAAAAAATAAATAGATGATATTATTATATAAAATTATTATTATTTCCCTTAGTTTGTGCCGTGTGAAATTCCTTCGCAGAAATTGACCCTTACAAGCTAGAGAGAGAGAGAGCTACACTATGTTTTGATAATTCTTCACGTGCTTCGAAAGCTGGTTCCTACCTTGGACTACGAATCAGTCTGGCGATACAGCAATGTAACGTAGCCAGCCTTCCGGAACCCTTAGGTACACGTTGCCTTTGATGACCTAGACTCGGTATTCTACTTATAGTCTTAAATGATTATATATAGAATATAACTAATAAAGATTTACAGTTTATAGTTTAATTATATTTTGATTAAAAAAAAATACATTTTTAACCTATACAGAAATAGGAAAGACGATAGTATAATTATGTATACATTGTTTCTCCGAATAAGATTATTCTTCTATGAAAGACACTCGATTTTTGCACTGAAAATCACTATTTAATGGTGTTTAAGTTACAGTTAGACTAGTAGTAGTAGAGTTTAAAACTAACCCTTTAAATACACAATTTAACTAAAGTATTATTAAAAAATATTTTGTTTGAAAAAGTGGGTAAATCGGTTTGTTGTTTTGTGGGCTAAGTGTAGACGGAGAGGTAAAAGGTGAATATGAAGGGAAATAATCAAATTTTAGTTATATACCTAAATCTGACTGATTTTCAGAAAATACATAACTAAATCTGGTCAAGCTTCGCTGTGGCTGAGCCCTTAGATTTTTTAAATTATCTAAAACTGTCATAACGTTAAATTTGGTATATTAAAATATTCCTCTATTAAAATGTAACATTATGTAAAAACTTTCATTAAATCCATCTATTACTTTGCGAGTATTGCAAACACAAAACACGGGGGCTGAATTTTTGTACAGGTTTATACACACACACATATATATATATATATATATATATATATATATATATATATATATATATATATATATATATATATATATATATATATATATATATATATATATATATATAGATATTTCTGAAATATACAACAACCGTAATGAACAGACGGATTTTATAGATATTGCGTTTTTGCTATTTCACTACAGATTTCTGCAACCCCCAAACTATGCAAGTTACGCTTCTATTATAAGAAATGGACTCACTCTGGGGCCATGGGGTCAAATTCGTAACAGAAAATTCGTTAACCAAAATTACCATGGCAGGAATTGAACCGAGGACCTCTATGTTCCAGTAAACTAGGCAAGCAAAAACTTAACCCACTCAACCACATAGGCCGTCAAACGATTTTAAAATGTAAGATAACCTTTTAGCTCTTAAAACAATGTCAGACATCAGCTGTGCAGTTGCATATATAGGTATAGTTAGGTATTGCATTTCGCGCTGCACATGGTCGCATGAGCCGACCGTGACATACAAATCATACAAACACATACAGACAAACATGCGTGTGCGCATATATCTATATATTAGATCTCTGTTTTAGTAGAGGATGTGTTTCATGGCTATGTTTTTAGTTATGTAAGGTTGTATCTTTTTAAAATATACTTAATATTACGCACAATATTTTAGGGGAGTAGGCAGTGTTGTTTTTATTAGCCAGTTTCTATATCTTGCTATCTACATATATGACGGCCTCTGTGGTTGAGTGGGCTAAGCCTTTGCCGGCCTACCGTATTGGAGCACAGACTCCGAGTTCGATTCCTGGCCACGTAAATGTCGTGAACGAACTCTCCGTTATTTACGTACTATGGTCTGGGTGTCTGGGATCGGCCCCAGAGTGGTTTTTTTTGTATTTTTATTTTTTATTGCATGAGTTCAACAGACAGGCAGACGGCCCACTTGAATGAAAGCGGTTACCGTCGCCTATGGACATTTGCAACATCAAAGGTGCTACAAATGCGCTGCTGCTCTCTTAAGGGAGACTGGAACCTGGTCACTAATGCCGGAACACAATTCAGGGCTGTTATGGCGGCATACTCTAGACCAGGTGTGGTAGCCATCCAGTCGGGCAAATACCCTACCACTTGACTGTGGGTTGTTTTGTCGCCTTTTACGACAGGCCGCCCGGCCGCAGGAAATTGTATTCCTTCTCCGTTTCTGCACGGATGTGCGTTGTATATTCCGTCCGTGGTAACTTGCTTAGCTCTTCGTAGCTCGTCATTTGAATTGTAACTTGCTAATGTGTGTATTTATTCGCTGGTTTATTATTATTGTATAACATGCCTTATTGCTGGTTAAAATTTTACTGTAGCAATGCACGGAAACGCGGTCGAAGTTGCCTATTAAATATCCATATAGAGCCAGTAGTTCCGAGAAATTATCGCAAAAAGTAACAGATGGTCAGACGGAAGGATATAAGGATATCATGACGGTTTTTATTAAAAATCGCTATGAGACCCTAAAAGGCTAATTAATGTGAACGCAATCAAAAGCTGGGTGGAACATTTTAATATACAGAAGGAAAACCTCATAGTATCATAACAAATTACTTGCAAATAATATTTTAAATTCATTGCACTGAATATTTTATCTTTCCTAGAATTGTAAACATAAGTTTTGAAACGAAAAAAATGTTCATTGAAATTGTTTAATATAACTCGTCCCAATTTATAGGGAAGCAGACATCATATCCGCCGTCATATTTTTGAGCTGTACCACTTTGATTCTTTCAGAATTCTCATTTACTATCTTATCTTATACTAATATATAAAGCTGAAGAGTTTGTTAGTTTAACGCGTTAATCTCAGGAACTACTGGTCTGATTTGAAAAATTCTTTCAGTGTTAGAAAGCCCATTTATCGAGATTATTATTATATATATCATCACGCTAAGACCAATAGGAGCGGAGCACCAATGGAGACTGTTTAAAAATCGGGGGTTTTTTTTATTACTTTTTTTAACTTCTCCACCCGGACGAATTCGTGGGCACAAGCTAGTAATATAGATAAACTAATAATCAGAATTCAGAGAGAAAAAAGAGAGTTTTTGACTTTCAGAAGCAAATAAATCGTTACTTATTAATTTTAAATTAATCAAAAAGTAATACTATGAATTTCACACAGTTTACCAACATAATCTAATTATTATTATTATTGATTATTCAGCATCGATTACATACTATTAATAACATCTGTACCAAGTAGTGCCACCTATTATTATAATATTGTTATATTTGCCGGTAGTTGTATTTACTTATCAGATATAAAAGCGAGCGGATATAGTGAGAATATATCCACAGAGTACATTAGGACAAATCATGCTCAGTTCGACTTTGATCAGATGCACATGTCATATTAGCTCTCTAGGGTGGCTAAGTATTGTATTCTTTCTTCGTTCTTGCCCGGATAAAATTCCATATAAAAATAAAGTTCTGTGTATTTTGCTGCATAAATCCTCTACTAGCAATACTTCTAGTAAACACTCATATAGATAGACTGGTACTTTCCGAGAAAAATTACTATAACATACAAAGACAGACGAACAAGACGATTTTCTAAGACTACCCCCTCATTACCACAATACTATATATACGTGGTTGTTAAGCGGCAGTTATATGCAATAATTCACTTCAGGTTCACCTAAAAACTATGAAATCGCAGTGTTAACCTAATATAACAATAACAAGTTTTCACACGATTACCTCGAAAGCAAAAATGTAAGAAAAACTTATCTGAAAGTTATCTAAGTCATAAATTAAAGCGCTAGCAGTAAAAATATGACTTCAGTCGAATTGTTTTGAGCAAAAAGGTGTGAGTTAAGGTCTAGTATTTCCATATCTTTTGCTAGTTAAAATTCTTTTTAAATCATTGTTTTTTGGTGTCAGTAATGGTATATGAGGCTTTGTTGAAAAATTTTAAGTAATCAAATTGTTTTATCTAGCTTAGGCGCATTTTGTATCATCGCTAATTAATAACATTTAAAACTAAATTGTAAACTAAACTAACACAAAAAATATAGGTACTACACTGTACAATAAATTTAAAAAAACTTTATTTGTAGAATTTAGACAATTATTTAACAGTTACACGAAATATCTGTATTTTAGAGTTATCATAAGAACTCCATTATTTAAACTTAATCAGATCTCCTAAAAACCAAACTAAAAACGATTTATTTTTTAATTAAAACTTGTTCAAAAAACTTTATAGTGAGAACCATAAAACATTCACAAAATCAACCAATACATAAATAATAAATAAATCGGCAGACAAACACACACACCGTATATCCCCAAGTTAAGCAAGTTACGCTTGTGTTATGGGTAATATACAACGGACCACTGTGGGGCCGATCCCAGACACCCAGACCATAGTAAATAACGGAGAAAATACGTTTCCGAAATTTACTATACCAGGAATCGAACCCGGAGCCTCTGCGTTGCAGTGAGGTAAGCCGGCAAAGGCTTAGCCCGCTCAACCACAGAGGCCGTCAAAAATGCACAGGCATAATATATGTTTCAAGTGCATGTTATTTGTTAGTATCTAATAATAAGTAGTATTTACAGTAGATATGTTTAAAAATACGTGCAGATATCACGTTTATCAAAAAATATTTTAGCTATGAACTCATTTATGATTTGAATATTAAGAATTTTAATGACAGATATATTCATGCAATTTACGTGCTAATAGGTATTTTAAGGTTCTCTAGTCATTTTGGGAAAATAACAAAATTATTGTCATATTCATCTGTTTCAAAGAAAAGAAAATTCTTTTGGCAAAGAAAACACGCATTGCGAAACTTATAGGGATTAAAAAGATTTGTTATCATATTACAGCTCCATCTTGGATAATCCTACTAATATTATAAACGCGAAAGTTTAAGAATGTATGGATGTATGTTTGTTACTCTTTCACACAAAAACTACTGAATAGATTTTGATGAAACTTTACAATAATATAGCTTACACATCAGAATAACACATAGGCTATAATTTATAAAGATATAGTGTGAATTATCCAAAATATAACGATTTTCCATAAACACGCGGGAGAAACCGCGGGGCGCAGCTAGTGTTATATATAGTTAATGACCACTTTACGCAAATGTAACGATGGGTTTAATGCGTTATTTGTTATGCGATATTGTAAATAATAGTTAAATATTGACAGATAACGTATGTATAATCTATATATACTAATGAGCTAATCGGTAACGGTGTATTTTGAACGTTATAAATAAGACGCATTTGCCCACAGTCACTAACACTAACGTTACCCCACATGGAGCCCGAGCATCACATTAAATACATAACAAAACAATATTCTTCTGGCCCACTTTCCCCTCTCCCAATCCATCTCCTCTATCCTATCCTCCTATTCCATTCACCTATCTCATCCCCTCTATTCCTTATGTCCTTTGGCGACGGTAACCTCTTTCCATCAACAATGTCGTCAGCTTGTTTGCTTTCCTCAAGTACGTCTATTTACTTACTAGGATTTGCACGCGGCTTTGTCCACGCTTGACTTGAAATTGCCGCGAGATTCCCAGGACTCAAAATACTGCAGCATTTAAAAAAGAATAGAAACCATCGTTTTAGTGAAAACTGTGTTGGAATTTTAAATCATGCCCAGAAAAATTCCTGCAGGATTCCATATATTTTCAAAGCTGTGTTGTGCAAACAATGATCTCTAAAATTATAGAACTTAACTTAGTCATCCGGTAAGCTTTAAAACATGCAATTTGAAGTATTAACGAAAAACATCAAAACATTTCCAACTCTGTTTGTATGAATGTTTAAATTATAAGACAATGAAAGATATAAACTAAATGATTAATAAATTAGTGTAAAGTATGTAACAAATCGCTGCCAGAGGGAAGCGTGCCCAGAAGGCTGGCTGCATTGCCACGCTGTATGGCAATGCTGATTCGTTGCGCGAAATACGAACCAGCCTTCTGATCACGGGTGGTATCAAAGAGTTCCTTACAAATTTCTTTGAAGAAACCCTTTGCCGATGGACCCCACAGACCTAAGGTTTCAACTCCAAACGGCACAAATCCGGTTTTATTGCTATTTAGGTGGAAAGCTGCAACTTGCTGAACCCTAATCGCACCCTATTACCAACATAACCCATTGACAATTCAGATAATTTGCCTTTCAGAGAATAATCAATGTCTCGTTAAGAGTTATTTTGTTTTCCATTTTTGGTACATTAATATACGTTATTTTCATTTCTGTATGTATCCCAATATATTAATGACAGGTGAATCTCTCCAGGGCATCATTGCCTGCAAGCGCGTTTATTTTAGAATCCTATACCTTCTTACGAATTACTTCACTTCAAGTGCCAATGTTTTTTATTCCATGAGTTCAGTAGACAGGCAGACGGCCCACCTGATGGAAAACGGTGACCATCGCCTATGGACATTTGTGCCATCAAAGTTGTTACCAAGTGCTGTCGCTCTCTAAAGGGGGTCTGGAACCTAGCCACTAATGCCAGAACACAGCTCAAGATTGTTATGGCAGAGCAGGGGTGGTAGCTATCCAGACGGGCTAATACCCTTCCTCCTGGCTGTGAGTTGCTTTACCGCCACTTAAGACAGACCACCCGACCGTAGGAAATTGTATGCTTTCTCCGTTCCTGCACGGATAAATTAAAAAATAAAATAATCAGTGATTTTGTAGCTAAAAATAAATGATCTAGCACGAATTTATATAGTCATACAGACAATCTTAGAAAAATGATTGTGACGTACATAGAAACACAGAAAGACAGAAGAACCCTATAACGGTATACCGTACCTAATGAAGCAAACTTATTCATATTATCTACTTGTCTGTAATTTTTTTTTCATAGATTATAAATTACATAGATGCTTACTTAATTTCTAAAACAATAACTAAAATTAAATATAGAAAAAAACACAACCGTAACAACTTATGTATTAGAAATTAATAAATTAAACTATCACAAGTAAGTTATTAACGTGTTCGAAATAATAATGTAAATTTAATGTAAAACAATAAAACGCTAGCAAGAAAAACTTTCTTTCATTAGTTTTCTAATTTAGAGGCAGTGATAATTCTAATAACAGAGAAAGGTAATTTCTCTCAATTTCTCAAATTTTAAACGTCAAAAACGAATTAAGCTAATCATTTATTTGATTCGTAACGCGTTATCATTTTATTATTGCGTCCGCCATCTTGGAATTTGCGCGCGCTTCCAACTGTCATTAGACAGGGATGCCAACTTGGCGAAATTACGTGTTACGGCTGCGTTCAACTATTAAATTACTGGTTCTTTCAACTTTTGCTATGTGTGAGTGGCGTAGGCAATTGTATCGTTATTTCAAGTAAATTATAGTATCTTTTGCATAGAAAATACTATTTTGTGACTGTTTTACAGTGCATTTAATCGGAGAGACTTTAATATCATTATGCACAAAGCTTTCGGAAGTTTATTTTTTATGACATTATTTATTTTGGTTTCCAAATAGGAATCGCTAAATATTTTACTGCTTAGCAGATTAATTTTAATGGAATTCTATCTAAAACGTAGTCTAAAGTTGATCACAGGCCTAGTGATAGGTAAGACATGCACCAGATCATGTTAGATGGTAAGCAGCTTTTTCTGGCTCTGTTTATTTTTTTCTCTGCATCACGTCTGGGTCACCAGTTAGTGGTGGATGACCGAAGAGAATAATATAATTTAATTTCTCAGTAAATATTTAATACCTGGATTTACAATAATATACATATACAGAAAATAATCATGTGTCGAACAGACAAGACTCATACTGCATACAACTAGTTTTTATGGCAAATCCTTCACAGTCCAAGCAGTTGGTCTTTGGAACGCGATGCCTGTTAATATCAAGCTAGCCAAGTCATTGCCTATTTTTAATAGACTTGTGAAGGATTATTATAGCTCAAATAGCTCAATTTAAGCATGAAGCAGCAGTTATTGACAACTTTTTCTAGTTTTATATTTATTGATGTAAGTGTATTTTATAATATTTTATTTACGTATACATATTACTATAATTTTTATATTTTGTTAATGTATATATATATTTATAATATTTATACACATTATTTAGTTTTTTTTAATAAAAATTATAGTTCTTATAAAAAAAACATTCAAAAGTTGTCTGGAAGAAATCGCTAATAGCGATAAGACCGCCTATTGTATTGTAACATTTTATTTATGGTAACTGTATCTTCTAAAACACGATAAAGTATATTCATTCATAAGAATAACAATATCAATTTTAAAGTAAAAGTAGTGTTTCTACACTACTTTTACTTTAAAATTGATATTTTATTTTCTAATAAACGTACCAAAAATATGATCCTACAATTTTTTTCAATTGTTTCATGGTGGTGACGAAGGAAATATCAGTATTACCGATGTATGAAACCTGCAGGTGCATTATAATCATAAGCAGGTATTCTGTTAGTTTCCCTAAAATGAACAGGAGAGGAGATATAACGTTTATAGATTGCTGTTGCATTTGCTACATACACACATAAGCAATAAAAACATTCATGCTGTCATCCACAATTTTTCATAATAAGGTACCTAAATGTTTTGTAGAAAGAGTAAAATTTATTATTAACAAAGACCAGAAGATAAGTACACTTTGACTGGTGTAAATCTAGATAGATAACTCTTTATTGTACACCAATACAGAAATCAACTTATAGACTACAACTATACATAATTGTGCACAAAGGGTGGTGTTATCGCTAAAAAGCGATCTCTTCCAGACAACCCCAGGAATGAACTCAGATGATAATGGCGATGATGTTATACGTAATACATATAACTACTTACATTTTAATCTATGTGTAATGTGTAAAGTCAATAATCGAGTTTTAATTCTGTTCAAATATAAATACCTAACACGTTTCTAATAAGTATTAAATATATACAATGAACCAGAAAACTAGCTTCTATTCATCGAATAAAGCTCAATCCCAAACTATCCAAGCGTTACACATAAATTTTCAATGCGTCTCAACTCTGTGACCAAAACAATTTTAATGAAAATACTTCATAGCCGGTAGTCAATAGACCGGGCGTTGCATAAGTCACAATGGCCAATATTAAAATACTTGGACATTGGCTTCGTTTAATTATTGCGTAATGTTGGCACACCTGCGCTCGGCTAACGGTTGTTGTTTGAAATTTTTCAAACAATTAAAGTTTTTGTTATGTGTTATGCAAACTAGATGATTAACTGTTTTGAAATAGTTTTGCTATTCAAATCTACATATATCGATTAAGTAATGTTTAGACATGAAATGTAACATGCTATATGTAAAACTCTCTTGACGCCACTTTCTGCTTTATATTGCTTCCTAATGGTTATCGTGTGGTTAGAAATAGATATTTTAGATTTCGATTCTAAGATGAATGGTAAATACATATTAGTATTAGCGATAAGACAGTCATTTGTGCAATAGTTTTATACTGTAAGTTCATTTTTGTATTGGTGTACAATATTTACTGATCTGATCACAAAGAAGGTAAAGGACGGTAATGTATGTCTTTCTACATATAGACCGAAAAACATGTGAATCTTAAATGCCGTCAGACTTTAACAGATCATTGTAGGTCACAGAACATTAATATATAAGCACAGGAGATTGTAGGTATGGATTGTCAGCACATATTGCCAAATTCCAAGTCGATTTCTCAAAAAAATGTCTGTTATTTAATTTTCCACGAACGGGACGATATGAAATCATACATACTATACAGCTAGCTACTTATATGTATTTTCATTTTTTGTATTATATTTTATGGTTAATAAATTATGTTCTTAAGATAGATCTATTTAATATAAAAAGAAATGTTACATTGAGTAAAACCTGGTGACACATTTTGAATTATAATAATAATAATAATCGGCAGACAAACACACGTATTGTATATCCCCAAATTAAGCAAGTTACGCTTGTGTTATGGGTAATATACAACATAACACTCTGGGGCCGATCCCAGACACCCAGACCATAGTAAATAACGGAGAAAATATGTTTCCGAAATTTACTATACCAGGAATCGAACCCGGAGCCTCTGCGCTTGCAGTGAGGTAGGCCGGCAACAGCTAAGCCCGCTCAACCACAGAGGCCGTCGAATTATGTCCATGTTTTATTTAATACTGTTACGAGTTACAGGATTCGAATTAAAAATGCCGTTGGAACTACTATAGAATTTATTAGAACTGTACAAACACGTATAAAACAAATACAAATAAAACTGGATGCAACCAATTCACACTGCACTATTCAATACAATTCGAACGCGCAAAGTCCGTCGTCTATATCGCAAATCGAGAGTAGTAGAGAACGTCTTACTCGTTTCGTAGTCGTCGCTTGACTGCCACCCGCCCCTCCATTCGGGCATCGTCTTATACTAACTACACAGTACAAAGGAATTGGAGGCGCACACTGAGTTTCTAAGAAATATTAATTTGCATACCTGCGAACGTCCACAAAGTCGAATACAATTACAATAGGGATTAGTTCAACGCTAATGATGGTTATAAAACAAGTAAAAAGACAATAGCATGTTTTTCTTAACTACAAATTCAAAAGACAAAAGAGTTCCTTAATCCGTGAGGACAATAAGCTGCGCTTACAATAAGCTACAACAGGCGGCCTTATTGCTGAAAAGCGATTTCTTTCAGGTAGCCCTTGGCAGGGATTGATGGATTATAAATATTGACGGTGGTTCAGTTAATAAATAATGAGGAATGATCCATTTACGTTATCACTGATGGAAAACCGTTACTTGTATGGAATCATGTAAAATTTTAACCATCAATAATGTTAATGAATGGATAGTAGGTGGGACCCGACATTCGTAAGCAAGGTGAAGAACATGTGATAACAATTTAAGAGCATATCTGATGCATCACTTGATCACTCCCCACTTCTCACGAGCTCCCCCCCTTCAATTGAAGCGGAATGGGTCCGCTAACTCATTGTGATTAGTTCTTAAAACCTGTCGATACGCTTCTTGTAACGTATACATTACAATATGAAATAAGTTCGCCGATAGTTTTCTACGAATTACGTTGAACATAAAAAGGTAAATTTGTACGAAACAAAAAGTTGAGCTATAAAAACTTGCGTACGATCTACATCAGTGGTTGGTATACTTTGCAGAAACAAAAGGGGTTCAGTAATATGACGACTAATTACTATAATAGGGGAACGGATAGTCAAGTCAACTGAGATACTTTTTATAGACACACAAAAGTTCGTAGCCCCATAAGGGGCCATTCACTATCCTGCATGGCAAACCGTCTAGCAGTCCGTCGTGTAATACAGGACTGTGAATGATGCTTGAGCCTGCATTGCGTCCTGCAAAACGGGAATGTCTTTGAGTCCTGTAAGCTCTGCCTACTGTAGGACTGCACTGCAGGATAGTGATTGAGCCTCTTTAGATTTTGTTCGAGCTCGAGTTCATACCTACGTATTTATGACGTCATATAAGTAGATGGAAATAAAAGGATTAAATTAAATAATAATTATATTATATTAGCGTGATGATATATGGCCTATAGCCTTCCTCGATAAATGGACTATCTATCACTGAAATTTTTCAAATCGGACCTAGTACTTGCTGAGATTAGCGCGTTCAAGCAAACAAACAAACAAACTCTTCAGCTTTATATATTAATATAGATAAGATAAAAGTTTTACCAAACAAAAAAGAAGCAGATTCAAGAAACTGAAAAGCATGAAATACTTTTTTTCTACATATACATCTTCAAGTCGGTACGAATTGCAAATTTATTGTTGTTTTTATGTTTTACTTGATACCGACTTCAAGTTATTGCAGAAAAAAAAAATGTTTCACGCTTTTCTGTTACTCTTGAAGTCTGTTTCTTTTTTGTTAGTTTTTTTTTATTTGTAAGTTTCGTATATGGTATCCAATAACAATGTAATTGAAGTTTTGCTGAATCCAACGCAAAAAGAATCATCAAAATCGGTTCAGAAACAAAAAAGTTATGGCTGAACATACATGAAGACAAGTTTTAAACAGTTTTAAGCGCGGTAATTTATTTGATTTTTATTATTCCGAGATTTCGACCACTTTTCAGTAGCCGTGATCACGGAAGACAAAGATGTCAAGTTTCAATGAGTATTGTTAAAAACGCGCTTAAGACCATTAAAACGTCATTATGAATTTTTATTTTTTAGGTGTTTGTTTTTTCACATATCCCCATAACTGGATGCCGTTCTGTAGATACAAATAGTGCTACTGCCGCTATAGTGCATGATAGCTCAACTTTTTTTTTTACAAGTGGATATCCATTTGCGGTCCCCCCGCCGGGGAGACTTCGGCGGGGGAGTATGGGACTCGCCGGTTGGAGGAGCCGGAATACCCACCAAATCCCCTTGGTGCCACCTGACGCCATGTGCCAGGGTCACGGGATGTGCGCGAGCTCTCCTTCCGCGACCCCGGCTGGATGATAGCTCACCTACCCGAATGACTGTAACGTGGGCCGACTATACCAATATGTCATAAAAATATACCTAAACAATAGGGATAATTATAACGAATTAAAAAAAAAAGGATTTTTGAAGTCGGTTAGAAATATTAGAATTTATTGTAATTTAAAGAATTGATTTAATTTTTGAATTCATACTATACTATGAGATTATTAGGATTTCGTACGCTACGACAATGACGAACAAAAAGACGGAAATTTATTCAGAAAAATGCGTTTACACAGACCATCCACGCGGAACGATTTGATTTGAATAATAAATCCATTGATACAGTTATGATTTTAATTTCATAACACTAAGTAGGTTACGTTTTGTTTATTCTTTTATTCAGAATATTTTTTATAAGAAACGCAATAAAATTAAGCTACTTAATTAAAATAACTATATAATTTAATTATTATGATATGATATTACTCATTGACTTCGATGATTATAATGTATTTATAATTAATATAGATATTTTTGAAATGAAACTTCTTTAGAATCGTTGTGATTTGAAACACGATGAAACGAAAAAGCGACACTAAAAAGAGATAAACACATAAATCTAAAGGACTATGCCTGCGAGAGAATGAGATACGAGTTTAACACTGTGCAGCACAGATTAGAGAGTCAATAAGACCGATAATTGAACATTGGTTCAATTTGGACTGAAATAAAACTGATAATAACATATTGTTACGAGTTGCAGGACTCCAATTAAA
The DNA here is from genome assembly GCA_039645545.1 of Dendrolimus houi. Lineage (NCBI taxonomy): Eukaryota > Metazoa > Arthropoda > Insecta > Lepidoptera > Lasiocampidae > Dendrolimus > Dendrolimus houi. The sequence continues at coordinate 11,895,010 of CM077139.1, forward strand.
ATGCCGTTGGAATTATTTATAGAATTCATTAGAACTATACAAAAACGTATAATACAGGTACAAATATAATTGTACACAACCAGTCCAAACGTAATGCACGATTCAATCATACGCGCAAAGTCCGTCACTAACGTCTTGCTTCAAAGTGTGCTTTTATGGTATGCAGGTGTGAATCTACTTTTTTCGGCGTGTAGGTCGTAACAATATTATCTGTTAGTGTATTCTCTGAAAGTTTGCTTCTACTGTGTGTGAACTGCACACGCGCACAATTTTTTTGTTTGAAATTTAATTATTATCCCTATTGTTTAGGTATATTTTTATAACATAATGGTATAGTCGGCCCACGTTACAGTCATTCGGGTAGGTGAGCTATCATGCACTATAATGGCAGTAGCACTATTTGTATCCTGAGAACGGCATCCAGTGATGGGGATACGGCAAAAAAAATTAAAATATTGCATAATAAAGTACTGAGAAACATTGTAAATGCACCACGGTACATAAAGATTGACATTCTTCACCGGGACCTGAAAATGGAGTTAGTGACAGAGATAGCACAAAAACACACAGAAGCCCATGAAAAGAGACTTCGTCATGTGAATGTCGAGGCAATCGAACTACTCGATGCCCCAACCCTAGTGCGAAGACTCAAAAGAACTAAACCTTTTGAGACAGTTATAGTATTCTGTACTAGTGTAGAGGTGTATAGGTAAAAATAAAAACAGTTAACAAGTGATGTTTAGGACACGAAAACATTTGAATGCGCCCTGACAGACAATAAATAAGTAAAGTGGCAATAGACACATTCTTAGATATAATTTATTTTATAGAATATTAGGTTAAACTTAAATTGTTTAGGTATTAGTCTCTATAAGATACTTCGTAATATTTAGTAAAGTAATTGACAAATAATTTGCTTTTACATATTTAAAAAAACTATATCTTCGGGACGGAGCACGGTAGATAACCTCTGGCCACTGTTTGTTTTTGTAAATCAATGGTGGGGTGAAACAATTGCGATATACGCCTGCGACACACCACCTTTACCTACTTAGTTCTTAATTCATTTGGACAAGCACTTGACCTAAATAACTCCACCAAATTAGTGTATTTTGTAACAGTACATCAATGCTATTCATATATTTTTATAAATTTATTCCTATATTTTTTAAAACATCACCTTCAAGTTACGGCCGAAATTTCAAAGTATCTAATTCTTTTTATTGAGTTTATGGCTTGGCAGCCAGGCCTATAAGCGACAAGTAATTCTTTAAGCTTAATTAGTGAGGGGACCTGATCAACCATAAAGACCTTATCGTTTGTCGAATCGTTTCGATAACATAATTTATTCCATCCACGTGTTGTTCGTCGATTCCTGCTTTTCCAGGAGTCATTAACTATAATGACGTTTATAAGCAACCGTTAAATTTAATTAGGCTCTTATATCTCACGAATAATTGTTGTTATCAATTTTACAAATTATTATAATAATAATAATAATAATCGGCAGACAAACACACATATTGTATATCCCCAAATTAAGCAAGTTACGCTTGTGTTATGGGTAATATACAACGTACTACTCTGGGGCCGATCCCAGACACCCAGACCATAGTAAATAACGAAGAAAATACGTTTCCGAAATTTACTATACCAGGAATCGAACCCGGAACCTCTGCGTGAGGTAGGACGGCAACGGCTTAGCACGCTCAACCACAGAGGCCGTCAAAATTCACTAATGTTTAAAAAAGTAATTAAATTAAATTAATCTGTGATTTCTGACCAAATATGTACAATACTTTTTTAAAAATAAAGAACAGTCTACAGTACGTACTCTTCAATGTTGCAAATGTTCCGTAATAACCAGTTATTACAACATTTGCTGACCAATAGCTGTCGAGCCAAAAGGTTCCTTTTTCAAAACATTCGCCTTAACTTCTCAGATATTTGTAATCATTTATATAGAACAAATAATACTAGATAATAAAAAAATATCTAAGTCTTTGTAAGTGCATTGCAAATTGTAACATAATTGCACAATTTTAAAGTGTTATTTTGTTTAAACAGTACTAGCAGATGTTGTTCAAAATGAAGATTAGGGGAACTTAGATGTAAAAAGCTGTCAGCCAATCAGAAGATCGTCTATCCTTATCGCACATGCGTTCTCACTCTTTCTAATGTTGTATTTTTTGTTAATTCTAATTTCTTATTCAAATGGCAACGCGTTCGATGCCAGGGGCGCCAACCTTATACGTCAAAGAATTTCAAGTTTTTGTTCCGACATCTTTAAAAGGATTTCGGTTGTATTATAGAATCGTAAAAACTATCTATTTAAATATTCTCTTCGTTTGTTTAGTGTAGGTTCCCATGTATTGATTGGAATTAAATGGCAACTAGTTTTTTTGTATCTATTCTTTCATACAAGTAGATACGTCTAGTTTTGTAGATACCTACTTGAATAATGGAAGCAACAGTGAATTTATTAAATCAGAATTACCATATAGTATATCATATAAAGCTAAGAGTGTAGGTGACAGTCAAAGCGACTAGAAAGCTGTTTGCTAGTTTCACACAGATCTAGCGATGAGTTTAACGCGTTATTTGTGATGCGACTTTGTCATTAATTGGTTATGAGGTTAAACATTGACAGATGACGTATGTATATACACTAATTATTAACGTCGTTATTTTTAACACTATAAACAAGACTCATTTGGCCACAGTCAATAATTATAACTTTATCGCAGGTGAAACCCAAGCATTCAGATATGATGTCATAACTTATTACCCTCGTACAAAATCGAGATGATCGGCGTTTCGCAAGAGAATAAAAAGTACCTTATTGTTTAATTTTTTTTAAATAAAGCCTGTAGTACTTGTAATAAAACCTTAAAATAAATTAAATACTAAAAATAGACTAAAGATATGGGTCAAATACAAAAATGGAAGATAAAGTGTTCAATTACATAAATTCTAGTATACATTATTGGTTCATGTATTTTTTTTTATATAAGATTATGTTGTGGGTATGTTAGATTTGACAGTCTTTGATATTTTAACAAATAAATTATTTCTTATTGATTTCGTTTAAACCAAAATGTCTCTTACTGTTCACTGTTCGGATACTGAATGCCTCAGTTTGGTAGACGTTGAAAAATAATCCAATAACAAAAAATAAACTTTTTAATTATAGAAACATGTAAAAATTAAAAAAGTATTCATAAAGCAATCCATGTTTGCGAATCAAAACATAGAAATATATTGTTCCAACATTTGTAGTCTTCTCCTGTAGACAAGTAAAACTTTTTTGTGTTTGACCCATATATACAATTTAAAAGTAGCCAGCCTTCTGGGCACCTTACCCATAGAAGACGGTGATCTAGGCTCAGTATTCTACTTATAGTATTAAGGGGCTATGAGTAGAATATAATACGAATAAGTTAAGTTTTCTTGCATTGTATTCGGTTATATGTACTTTATTGTAATAGATATTATCTCTAAGTTTTTGTAAGATTATAAAATATAACTTTGGAATTATTTTATTTAATTTAAATAATTTAAATAAAAAAAATATATATAGAAAATTCAGTGCTATAAGGTGGGAACATTCCCAAAAGATTGGCCGCATTCCCTCTTTGAATGGCAACGCTAATGCGTTGTTATAATTTAGGATTTGGAGTCGTAACTTTATATTAGTACAAAAGTAAGTAACTGAAATTACACTATCCTAGGACTTTTTAAATTGAACTAATTAAAATAGTATATGGTCATGTTCATTTTAATTTTTATCATAGACTAAAATCTATGTTTTCCATTTTTCCATGACGTTGCGTGCGGTACACCCGTCAAATAAAACATAAACATTTCTTTATGGCAACACTATTTTTATTTTCTGTTTTTTTCGTCGACGCCATGTTTCATTAATTTCATTTAAATGCAATCGCATTTGAATGTGTGTAGAACATTAACTTTGTAAAAAAAATAGTGTTTTGTCAGAATTAGTCACGGTTCTGGTCAGTTGAATTGTAATGATTGTAATTATTTTGTAAACAAGTTCTTTTGATAAGCCTTACATGATAAATCAATTAGGCCTGACGAACAATCTCAAATGGTTACTCTGCGATGGATGGATGGTGGATTCAAGTAATATTGTGGAATCTGTTGTGATGTAATAATATGACTTGGTTAGATTAAGTTTCTTAACAGTCATACACTTCTTAATGTAATTTCTTTATATTATTACAATATTTTAACCTTAACTCAAACACAATCTACCAAATAGTATATATCTTATTTTTGATATATATAGTATTGTTACGAGTCGCGAGACTCGAATTAAAATGCCGTTAGAAATATTATAGAGTTTATTAGAACTATACAAACACGTATAACACTTGTACAAATATAACCAAACACAACAAGTCCAAACGTAATGCAGAAGGTCGTAACTCAATAAAACGCGCAAAGTCCGTCACTTATTAGATTCCGGATTGTAGTACACACGTCTTGCTTCGTTCGTGGTTCTCGCTCGACTCACTCTCCTCTCCATCAGATCATCGTTTTATACTGCACACCTGGCTAATGACTCGGCCGTAAACTGCCATAAAAGAGTACAATAAAACAATGGGCTGTTTTCTAATCACAAATTTTAAACACAAAGTAAACAAAAGAAGACGATCATAAAAGAGTTGCAATTAGTTTAAATGCCGATAGGTAATAAATATGCTTTGTTTCAGACATGCAGGTCGATTTTACGTTTGTCGGGACCTGAGTTGTAACACTATGATATATCTTATTTAAGATATATCATACTATATATTCTATATATAATATGATTATCTTACTTTTGTATACATAGTACATAAAGTATGTTATTATTTATTTTTTACTTATTCTTGGAATGTTGCTTATTATTTATTGTCTTCACCGCCACTGTTGTCTTAATATTCTCCTTAGTTTAGGGGGTTGCCTGGAAGAGATCGCTTTAAGAGATAAGGTCGCCCTTTTGTTCAACATTTACAGTACTTAGTTTTATGAACGTAGTTTCAATTTTTGGTGAACAATAAAGTGTTTTCATTCATTCATTAGTTCATTCAAAAAGTATAAGTCACACAACTCCATTTGGAGTTCGTTATCTCGCTCATGTGTTACTACATTTTTGAAGAATTTGCATACGACAACTGCGTATTACAAAAAACTTAATAAAAAAAAACGAATGTTTCACAATAAAATTTTGTTCCAAACAAGATTTCATATATAAAAAATGTTTTTTTTTCATTAGAATATTTTTTTATATATAGAAATGTATACGAATCATAACGAATTTTTTGTGACATATTCGTTATTTTTTTAATAAGTTTTATGTGACACGGATTTGTCGTAAGTAAATTTTGTGAATTTATATCTTCAAAAACTAGTACGCGAGCGAGTCAGCGAACTCCATTTAGGCCTAATTACCTAGAACAGAATCTTTGGCAGAAACTTAACGGGTGATATTTCTATGTACAGTTTTTGATTTAAGTTTAAATTTAATTATCATATGTGAATAAAACTAAAACTCGTTCACGAGTCGTTTGATACAATATAACACATATTTACAAAGTTATTTAGTTGTTTTTTTTATTTTATTTTTTTATTGCCGGAGTTCAGCAGACAGGCAGACGGCCCACTTGATGGAAAGTGGTTACCGTCGCCTATGGACATTTGTAACACCAAAGGTGCTACAAATGCGCTGTTGCTCTCTTACAGGAAACTGGAACCTGGTCACTGATCCCGGAACACAACACAAGGTTGTTATGGCGACATACTCTAGACCAGGGGTGGTCGCCATCCAGTCGAGCAAATACCCTACCACCTGGCTGTGGGTTGTTTAGTCGCCTCTTACGACAGGGCCCCGGCCGCAGGAAATTGTATTCTTTCTCCGTTCCTGCACGGATAAAAACGGTTAAATTGGAAAAAAAACCTTTCAATTAATTAAACAAAAGTAAGTTTAAAAAAAAAATTAAAATATATTTGTATGTCGTCCATTTTATCCACTAATTTGAAATTATTTTCCTATTTCATAATTATGACGTGTATTCACGACGTAGGTTCGAGAGTAAATAAATGAACGCCAGGCAATTGCCTTACTTTAATATCGCCAAAATAGAATTAAAACGTATTTGTACTTAAAACATCTTAGGTCGAAATATACAATTTATTTATTTATTCATCAATTTTACTATTACAATGTAGTTTAGATCTAACTTTAAACGTGGCTTAAATTCTTTAACACATTTAATTATTATTAAATAGCGAAATTCGTTGCAAAAATTCTGTTTGTAATGTGGGGCCATCCAAAAATGACGTCACACCAATTTCAAGATTTTTTGACCCCTCCCCCGTCCTTGTCACAGCTGGTCACATTCGTGAGACTCCTCCCTCATTAGTGTAACATCACATTTTTACAAATTTACATCAAGTAATTATTCAATTGAAATAGCAGTTCTGTAATGAGCTTAAATATTAGATTTTGAAATGTGACGTCACGAAATTTAGGAATCCCACCCCTTAATGTGTGACGTAATTTATGGACCTTGTAAGGAAAAAAATGCATAGTAATAGTTACCTCTAAGCAGTGCAATCGCAATTTTTCTGATAAAATTATACGTCATACACGTACGAACCGTACATAATTAAATATTTGATGTATTAAAAAATTGTTGAAATACCAAATAGCGATTTGGATGTGTGATGCGTGACAAACCTTATGTTGTAAACAAAGGACCGTGTGCTAGGACTACTGATTGGCTAAATAGTAATGAACCAGTCTATTTCAAGGTCGACATGACTCAGATGCATTTGTTTATGCATGTTTGATAGTTAGGCTTAATTTGCAAGCGGCAGAGACAGCGATAGCGATTTATTTATTTGACGGCCTCGGTGGTTAAGCGAGCTAAGCCTTTGATGGCTTACCTCACTGCGACACAGAGGCTTATTTACCATGGTCTGGGTGGCTAGGATCGGCCCCAGAGTTGTCCGTTGTATATTATCCATTACACAAGCGTCCTTTGCTTAATTTGGGGATATACAATATGTGTCTATGTCTGCCGATTATTTATTAATATTATTTCAAGTCTTAATGCAAAATATTTCTTTCAAAGTCACTCCGAGGTAATATTACCTGCTTACTATGCACCTCAAGAACTGCATGTGGTCAGTTTTTCAGAAGTAGGAGTAATTCGTCTTATATATCCTAGCGTTTAAGTGTTGAAGAAAGATAGATGCACATGTAGACAGGATAGAAAGATAAATTGGATTCTAATGCCGTATTAACTATCATCATCACCCAAGTGTTACATTTTCAATAATATTTTTCAAAACTATAGCTTTATAAAAATGTCATGTTTGTTCATTGAAGCTATGTAAAAAAACAAAGAGAACACGATGCATTTTTTTTAAATTTTTGACTGTTTGTTCGGGATTTACGTAAAAACTATTGGCTCGATTTCGATGTGGTTTTCGCTGATCGATACCAAATTCTTGGACTTGAAAATCTGCGGTACTTTTTACCCCGGTGATCCCGCGGCAATTTTCCCGGGAATGGTTTAAAGTGGCCAGATAGAAAAACAGTTTGAATCTGATGCAAATATTGCATCAGATTTTTTTGATCGATAGCAAATTTTCTGAAATAAAACTGTAGAACTGGATGGAATATTCTGGAATAAATATTTTTAAAGCCTACATATACAACACAAGCATTCACCTTTTATTCTAAGTACGGAGTGTCCAACTCTACATTCTCACAATAAATAAGAATGTGCAACCAATTATCACGGTCCTTTGTGACGTTTTCTCGAGAATGTGACGTGCCAATGGCATGTGTTCAAATCTCGATCGAGGCACATGCACTGCTGAGGCAGTTTTCTGACGTAACTTGCGTATTTCGTGTCCCAAAAGAACTTGCCGGTGGAGAAAAACAAGGTGAAACGTCAAGATTATTGATCAACTACCTATTCCACAATGAATGGTATGCATCCCATCCATTCTCCTATGGTGAGGTGAGATTTTTTAGTGATGGAACGTTTATGGGTTGATAATATTTTTTTTTAATTTGTTGGGCCTGTCAAGCCCAGCACGTTGCCCTAACTTAGTCAGGGACTTCTCGAGCTTTTATGTCGTCTGTTATGGCATTAGGATATTTTATTTAATATTAATATGTAGCTACCTGATTTTTTAATGCTTGTTATAGAAGGTTTAGTCCAGCAAGAAGTTATCCCACTATAAACTTCTAACTTAATCCCTGCAAATGAATCAACACGGAAACGTCGAATGTCCTTGTTTGGCGTATCGCAAATATGCGCCCGGAATGGCGGAGATTATTTAGATTTAATTATCATTAAATAATGCCTAACTATAAACGTGGCCTCTATAGCCTAGAATTCAATTAAACTGGAAAGCGTGAGAAAAAATCGATAACATTTAAAAATAATATATCTATAATATCTACTAATATTATATTTTACAATTTTATACAATTAAAATTAAAATTGAAACTTTAGGACCGTGGTGGTCGAGCGGCAAAGAGCTTCTTCAAAAAATTTGTAAGAAACTTGTTGATACCACCCCTGATCAGAAGGCTGGTTCGTATTTCGCACAACGAATCAGCATTTCCATACTTTAAAAAAAAAAAATTTGCAGCCTTTTCAGCAGACAGGCAGACGGCCCACTTGATGGAAAGTGGTTACCGTCGTCTATGGACAGCGCTGCTGTTCTCTTAAAGGAGACTGGAACCTGGTCACTGATGCCGGAACACAACACAAGGTTGTTATGGCGGCATACTCTAGACCAGGGGTGGTCGCCATCCAGTTGAGTAAATACCCTACCACCTGGCTGTGGGTTGTTTAGTCGCCTCTTACGACAGGCCGCCTGGCCGCAGGAAATTGTATTCTTTCTCCGTTCCTGCACGGATAAACAGCGTGGCAATGTAGCCAGCCTTCGCACACTTCCCTCTGGCAGCGATTTGTTACATACTTTATATTAATTTATAATTTAGTTTTATTTTCTTTCATTGTAAAAAGTTTGTATGTTATGTCTTTACACAATAGAAAAAAACATGTAAAATTGATTAAAATTACAATTGAAAACATATAAATTAAAAATATTAAAAACTAATTACTAGGGTATTTCACCCGCGTCATTATTCAAATCATCAGTCTCGAGAATCGAAAGTACTTCTGTACCAAAATTTTATTAAGATAATAGATTATCTATACGCTGTTTTTCTTTAAATCATTTATTTTCATACATTTCAAACACGATTTTCGCAATGAATGACACTATTTTAATAATGTTTAAATAATCTTAGATAACTTAAGCCACATCTGAAGTTAGATATTACAGTAAAAAATGTTTTATATTAATCATCTAAAGGCACAATCGAATTAAAATTTCATCCAAAATATATACTGTAAGAAAAAGACAAGGTATGTAAGGTTTTGTTTTAAATATACGTTACTATATAAGGCAATATTCTTATAATATTTTTTAAATTTAAAAACATATGGCCAAAAAGCAAAAGGAGAATGAATAAGAGACATCCAATAAAGATGAATTAGTTCATTTCTATCTTTCCAATTGGATTTAAATGGGACAAAAAGAATCTAAAAAAATATTTAACATTAATCGTCACAGCTTTTTTCAAAAGTGACCTTTTTAATTGCTAAAAAATTAATATTGGCTTCTAAACTGCTTAAATAAGCAGTTAGTAACGTCACTTTGAAAAATATTTTAACAAAATTAAGTTTTAGAGTTTGTTTTTTAGCATTGTTACGACCGACAAAGACAAATTCTCACCTGCATACCTGTTTTGCACATTGTATTACTTTTCGGCATTTGGACTTCTTTTGTTTATTTTGTGGTTAAAATTTGTGATTAGAAAAACAGCCCATTGAGTATTGTAATCTTTTATGGTAGATATTAGCCAGGTGTGATTCTAAGAAATGTGGTCCACGTGGTCAGGCAAACATATTGCATTTTACAGGATAAAGCAATGCCCCAATAGAGAGATCGTCAGTCTAACGATAACCACGAGCGAAGCAAGACGTGTACTCCATGTGGTAATCTATTTAGTGACGGACTTTGCGCGTTTTATGGAATTACGATCTCGCGCATTACGTTTGAACTGGTTGTGTTCAGTTATATTTGTACCTGTGTTATACGTGTTTGTAAAGTTCTAATAAAACAAACTCTATAATAATTCCAACGGCATTTTATTTCGAGTCCTGCAACTCGTAACAGTATTATATGTTGCCCTATTTTTGTCGAAATTGAAATACATACGTGAAATCATCTAATTTTGGCTTCATAAGCCGCGTACACACCTGCGATCCGTAACTGAGGCGTTTAATTTAGACTTCTTAAAAGATGTGTGTGAAAAGATTTTTGGGATTTCTGACTCTTTAGTACTCCAACGACGGTTAGTCCCATAGAAGTTTCTGATCAGTATGAGAAACACGATCGATTGATATAAAAAAAATGTGTACATTTTTCATATAAAATGTATGGGCAAGTTTCGTGCAATTACTGACTTTTACTCCAACCTGGGTTGGACCCATAGAAGTTTTTGATCAGTATCAGAAACAGGATCGACTGGTATCTAATTTATTTTTTGTATAAAATGGCCATTTTCTTGCTAACTGTACATTTTTTTAACTGTGAATAGGGATCAAAAATTCACGAAATATTATGATCTCCTAAGACCATTTTCGTGTAGCTGCAATGGTTAAGGTACTTCCCCTTACTGCCCCGCTGAAAGTTTCCAGCCTGTATGCGTTTTAGGAGCTGTTGAAAGTCACGTTTTTACTGGGTCCTCTTCCATGTTAAGACTGATTGCAAAGTTTCCAGAACCGTAAAACATTCTAAAAACCAATCAATATGTAATTTGATTTCTAGAATTTTAATTGGGTGAGCTAAAGATAGCGTGAGAAAATACGTCACTAACCTTTTTATAATAATTAAATACTCAACGAGCAAACGATTAATGTCACTTTTTCTGTGAAATTGGCCTTTTGATGCTATCTTTTGACTTTTATATTATTATAAAATCAAAGCATATTTTTAAGTAAAAAAGAATAACATGAATAAGTCAAGGCTTAATATTGTTACAATTGGGCGACCTGCATATTTGTAAACAAAGCACATTTATTGCCCGCCGTCGGTGTTTGAGCTAATAATATTGAAGCGCTTTTATAATCGTCTTCTTTTGTTTAATTATTTATTGATTGTTGTGGAGAGCAGCCTATTGTACTCCTTTATGGCCGTTCGCAAGCACAATTAGGCAAGTGTGCGGATTACAATTTCTGGGAAATTGTGTCGACGCTTTCCAGGTAGACATATTGCAACGTGCATTATAAAGCAATGCCCCAATGGAGAGATCGGCAGTCAAGCGATAACCACAAGCGTGGTAAGACGTGTGTACATTCGATAATGTATATAGTGACGGACTTTGCGCGTGTTATTCAATCGTGCATTACGTTTGTACTGGTTGTGTTCAGTTATATTTGTACCTGTATTATACGTGTTTGTATAGTTCTAAATAAACCCTGTAGTAATTCTAACGGCATTTTAATTCGAGTCCCGCACTCGTAACAATATGTATGTACATAATATGTTCAAGAACAATAATTACGGAATGACGCCGCGTTGACAACGACTGAACCATGCGTGGTCAATGAGTGCTATTTTGCCTAGTCTACAAATTGCCAAGTAGGTCTGTCAATGATTGGTACTAGATCTGTAATTGAATCACTCCTAGCAGCGGTTTGTCACCGAATCTTTCATTCGCTGTCCGCGTGTGGCTAGCTTGAGAGGAGGTCATCCGGTGCTGGCCGAGTGACTCTACTGTACTTGATCAAGCATTGCACAAAACTCTTAACAACCTTTACCTAATTAAATAATAATAATAAATCTGTATACAAACACACATTGCAAATCCCCAAGCTAAGCGAGTTACTCTTGTGTCATGGGTAATGTACTGTCGACCATTCTGTGTGACAGATTCCAGACGAGAGTAAATAATGAAAAGTTTATTTCCGAAATTTGCCATGCCGGGAATCGAACCCGAAGCCCCTGCGATGCAGCTGCCCCCAAAGGCTTAGCCTCAACCACAGATATCGGCGATTATTATTTGAGATACTTACTACAATATAATTGCAGCGTTATTAGGTTATTGACCATTATGCCTATTTATCGCCTAAAGGCATAATCGACTTTATAAACTCGTTATTCTATCAATTTCTTATGCCCATCAATAATAACTTGATGAGTGCAGTTTAATTATGTAGCGTATCATCTTTATTCATAATAATTAAACTTTTATAACTGTTTTCAGAGTTAGTTTACTTTGATTCTAATTTTCAAAGTTCCGTGGACATTTTTACAATAACGATATACTTTTAATGAGCCTGCTGAAATAATTATCTTGATTACAGTTCGTTCTTTGACGGCCTCTGTGGTTGAACGGGCTAAGCCAGCCTTTACTAGCCTACCTCCCTGCAACACAGAGGTAAATTTTGGGAAACGAATTTTTTCCCTTATTTACTTATTTATTTATATACCGAGGAGTGTGTGGGACTCCCGACAGCTAACGCTACATATAGGCTTCTGATAATAGAAGGAGTTGCAAGCGTCGACCGCCAGACTACCCACTAAGCCTAAAGTATATATAATATTAATATATGTTATTGTTTATTTATTTTAGGTACATTGTTGTTTATTGTAACATTGTTGTAATATTTAAACATTGTTTTTATTTTACATTAAAAATAGAAGTCAGGCTGTTTGTGTAAAGGGGTATTGTTCTCAGGTTCTACCTGTGTGTCTTCTGGTGTACCACAAGGGTCACATCTAGGGCCCTTATTATTTAATATCTATAGAAATGATATCGGCAACGCCTTTATACATAGCAGTCATTTATTATACGTTGACGACACTAAAATATACAAAGTCATAAAGTCCATCGATGATTATGTAAAACTTCAAACAGATTTATTCAATTTATTAAATTTTTGCAAAAAAAATATATTTTAAAATCTTGATAAATGTCATGTTATAACTTATACGCGTAAAACAAATCCTATAACTTATAATTACACCTTAGATAGTACAGCGCTAAGGAGAGTCACACATATTCGTGACCTTGGTATAATTATGGATTCGAGTTTATCTTTTGATATGCATGTTGACCACATAGTAAACAGCGCTTTCCGAATATTAGGATTTATCCTTAGAATAAGCAAACCGTTTAAAAAATTTATCACTCACAAAATTTTATATTTTTTGTTTGTACGGTCCATTCTAGATTTCTGTAGTACGGTGTGGAATCCTTATTGTTCTGTACACGTAAATAGAATAGAGAAAGTTCAGAAAAAATCCTTAAGTCACTAAACTTCCTTACCCGTATTGATAATGACTTCTATGACGCATCTTTGAATGGATACAAATTATTAAGTCTCTGTAACAGGTGTAAAATGTTTGATACATTATTTTTATATAAAATTCTAAATTCTTTAGTTGACTCTCCTGAACTTTTGTCAAAAATTTCTTTTTCTGCTAATGTTCGACTACCCGTGCGCCCCATTCGTAAACTACCTCTTTTTGCACCCCGTCGTTATAACAAAAACTATACTCGCAATTGCTTCTTTTTTCGTTGCACCAATACATATAACCTCTACTTTATCGACATAGACATATTTAACATACCTTTAAATAGACTTAAAATTAAACTAAATGAAATATTACAGTAATTAACCTTCAAAACGTTTTTTTTTCTCTCAATTTTCGAAATTTAAAGTTGTGTAACGTACATTGTCACTGTTTTTCTGTCTCACTTTTAGAAATTATTTTTATATAGAACAATTTTTAGGCACTGTTAGATTATAAGAACAAATTTAAGGTAACTTTTAATTTAATTTAAAATGTTTATGAATATCTGTTTGATGCCAAAATAAATGAAAAAAATATATTTACCATATATATCCTATTTACATATGTATGTATTTAATGTGCAAACCACCCTTATACACTTGTGATTCTGTTTAGCAAAACCATAGCCCGTGTTGTCTGGAAGAGATCGCTTTAAAGCGATAAGACCGCCCATTGTTCCTGCCTTTAGTATTTGATGTGGCTACTCTAAATCGTTGATTTAATGTGTATGTGGTGAATAATAAAGAATTTTCTATTCTAAGCCTTCCAGCGTCCCTCTGCATGATAATGAGGCCCCATGGCAAAGACTGGCAACGCATTGACTTCACCTCTGCCGTTACAGACGTCTATAGGCAACCGCTTTCCATCACGTGGGCCAAATGCCTGTTCGCCTTAACATAATAATAATAACAGCCCATAAACGCCCCACTGCTGGGTTCGGACCTCCCACTATAGGGGAACGGGCACTATACCCGCCACGCTTGTCCAAGGCAGCTTGGCAGGTTTGACACATCGGTTACCTCGATGTGCAGATTTTATCACTATGTTTTCCTTGACCGTTGTTAGCACGTAGTAATTGTAACAATATTAGGTTGAAAAATTGCCTAAGAGGTGTATGCGTTCCGGCTGGGATTCGAACTCGCACCCTTTGAGTCTGGGACGCGTGCGCTAGCCATTACGCTACCACAACTTAGCCTGTTTGCCAGCATGGCAATAAAAGGATTTGTGCATCTAGACTCTTAAGAGGTGTGATCCCGTCTCGAACTTTGGGGCCATCCGTAAAGTACGTCATGCAAAATTTTTCCTACATCGCTTTCGTCACGATGCGACACACTCCTACCCTCCCCCTTATAAGTGTTACATCACAAAACTTATTTCACTTTTTTCTACGTCACGGTTTCTCAGACTTGGTACTGCTACCCCCTGCTACACCAAGCGATATCCCTCCTCCCTGTATGGTCGCCCCATTTTAAACCATGGTGGAAAATTAAAAAAAAATGTGTGTGCAGTTCACACGCAGTAGAAGTGAAACTTCAGAGAATATACTCACAGATAAGTCTTCTTCTTCTTAAATTATAATTAATTCCTTTAGCCTACATCGGTCAACATTATTATACTTCAAAACAAACTTCTTAAGTATCACTTTCAATTTTTCACTGTTTAAGTCTCAAAAATATTATTATCAGTTTTATTTCGGTCCAAATTGGGACCTATGTTTAATCATCGGTGTTATAGACTCTCTAATCTGTGCTGCACAGTGTAAAACTCGTATTTCATTTTCACGCAGGTTTAGTCCTATAGATTTAGTTGTTTATCTCTTTTTAGTGTCGCTTTTTCGTTTCATCGAGTTTCAAATCACGTTTCTAAAGAAGTTTCACTTCAAAAATCAAAGAGTTAGTTTAAATAATATTTCTAAGAAACGAACCATTGATGACGAGTCACTCAATATATTATGTTAATATGTCGCTTTGAACTACTAAAATATGTTACACACACATATACCTAATTACTTAAGTATATACACATAAGTTTCTATATTTTATAAGTAGTTAAATTTTAATATTCGCCGTATATTAGGCATATTTTCACATAGCAATAAAAATTGCATATTTCCATTAAAATTTTATGTGTTGCCGTAAGTTGTTAAAAGTAGCTAAAATGCGTCATTTACTGTGCTTTGCAATCACACAAATAGATAACTAATTTACACAATTATTTATGTAGGTATAGAATCCTAATGAGTAGGTAGAAAACTAAAATATACTCGACTAGACTTTTAAAAGATAACATAAATTAAAGGATAATTATAAGATACTAGAAGCCCGCGACTACGACCGCGTGGAAAGTTTTTTTAACTATCCCACGGGAACTCTTTCATTTTTCGGGATATAAGATACCACCATACAAAATTTCATTTAAATCGGTCCAGTCGTTTCGGAGATTAGCCGGTACAAACAGACAAATAGAGATACAAAAATTTGAAAAAAATCTAAATTAGTTCTATTTCACTTCTTACATCCCCCTGACTGGGTTTTTAGCTTTTTTTTTTCATTGTACAGAAATTCGATCTCTACAGTTTTATTATATGTATAGATTGCAAAATAATTCATTATAGTGTGGAAGAAATCGCTATTCTCGATAAAATTGCCTATGACGATTCATTATATAAGCTGTCACTAATATAACTGAGTCCCCTTCCCCCTTTAACTACTTATTTCTAAATTTCACAAAATATTTAAAAAAAATTCAAAGCTTGCAAACAGGCAGACGAGACGTCCCAACATTGTAATGACGAACAATTCACGATAACATATTTTATTTTTTGGTTTCTGTATTTACTACTGATTCAAGATTTAGTTAAAATTCATATCACTACGATAATCTACGTTGCACTCAATTAATTTAGAACAAAACGCAAATGCATAGAACGGCCGGACGATAACGGAAAGCGGTTACCGTCGTCAAACGTCTATGGTTTGCAATACCAAGGGTGAACCCAACGCGTTACTCAGCCTTTTTGAGGTAAGATAAGGCGAATTCAAATTCAAATTTAAAAGTTTTTATTCAAAATAAGTTCCATTGGAGAACACTTTTTGAAGGTAATACATATAAGTTAAAATTTAATTTTTCTTCCTTATTTTATATACACCGCTTCGCATCGTGTTATTGCTGTTAAAGAGAAAAAGTGGCAAGAAACCCCCCAGCAACACGTCTAGCTAAAAATTGTTTTTCTTATATTTCTCATTCTATTCATATCTCAAGTTCTTTTTTTACAAGTTTTATATAAGAAGTATGTTACAAAATTATTTTTCGAATAATTAATGAGTTTTAGCAAGTAGTGCATGCTCAGTAAGACAAAAACACAATAATTGCTAGGTGGTAAGGTATTTGCCTGACTGAAGGGCTACCACCCTGGTCTAGAGTATGCCGCCATAACAACCTTGAGTTGTGTTCCGGCATTAGTGACCAGGTTCCAGTCTCCATTGAGAAAGCAGCAGCGCATTTTTAGCACCTTTCATTTTGGAAATGTCCATAGGCGATGGTAACCTCTTTTCATCAAGTGGGTCGTCTGCCTGTCTGCTGAACTCGTGCAATAAAAAAAAATGAGGAGCAAAGAAGAATGTAATATATAAGAAGAATGAAATACGGGTACGGGATAAAGAATATGGGATACGGGGAGGAGAAAGTGGATCATCGAAACCCTCACTCATTGCACGAAGCACAATTAGCTGAAGGCTAACCGTTTCACGCTGATACTTTCTGAGAGTGTGGTATCACACCAACCGAGCCGGCGCTATGAGCTGTAATCAAAACAATGATTTCAGCATGACAGCAAAAAAATTAACAAATATAGATACCTAATTAAAAAGAAACCACTCTCTACATCCCTACAAAACAACGCTACACATAGAAAATACACGCACACATTGACAAATAGCTATCAATCGTACAAACGATAGGGAGGGACGTCACACGTTGACCTCGTTTTATCGAGTAATTAATTATCCCATTATCGACTGTTGAAAATGCAGTTTGGATCGTAACAGAAACCTTGGCCGACGTTTCATCGCACTATCTATTAAGTTAAGGAGACAGGGCAGTGATAAGCGGAGACTAAGTTTCAAAATATACCTAAGTAATACAGGTTCAGATTCAACATTCATTTTTTTGCGAATGATTTTGGAGGTGATCGTCCGCTTTTCTGTGAATTCTTTTACACTTAGAAATCTCTGATAGCCTTTGTTGAATTCCCATACATATTATCATCTGGGTAAACTGAATAAAATTTTGAACCAACGTAAAAATCAATGAGTTTATTAAACTGCAAATTGTTTAGACAAACGACTTGTCTGTATACTTTTAAAGAAGAGTTTTTTTTTAATTAAAATATCCCTCTATGGCTAACTAGATTGGGATTTTAATATTTTTGTCTTTTTATAGATTATCAATTCGTTCTTTTGTTTTACTTTTTGTCTTTGATTTTTAAGTATGATTCAATTTATTTTTTATCTTAGTATTTTTTGATATATATTTTACTGCCTTGTACTAAATAAATTTATATTCTGCGAAAATTTTCTTTGTAAATACGTTAAACTTCTGTAACCCCTTGAAAATATACTTATTACGTAGTAAAGCATTTCTCTCCATTCCTAATGTCGAGAAAAAACTAGTAGTAAACAATAATATAACAATAGAAACGAAGAATGTACTAGAAATTAAGAACCATGTATTTGTTTGATAATAATAATATAAATCAATCAATAATCAATCAAATAATAGAGATTAGACATATAAAATGAAAAAAGAAAAATAAACAAACATAAAAGAACAAGAAAAATAATTTTAAAGAAGTTACGAACAATACAAAGTATATATTTCACTAATGTATTCCATTTTAAATTTAAATACGGTAGAAACTACTTAAAAAGCCATTCAACCGTTAACTATTATCACATGTTTAGAAATTCAGACAAGCGCTGCCAACGCGAAGGGAAGTTTATCGTTTAAGCAATAAATATGAGTATAAATTAATATTCGATAATTATTTACTGGCTGCCGACGAAAACATCACTATAAATTGAGTTGAAACGGGTTCGTTGACACGTCACAAGAAAGTTACTGACTTTTTATAATAAGTTTTTTCCACTTTATGTATGTTAATTATTATTAATTTGATTATGAAGGAGTCAAACTATAGTCTTTGATTTTATGAACCGAATTGTACTTGGATATAGTTTTTTGTATAAATCTACGAATATCTGTAAATAAATATCGACATCATATTGAAACCTGTATACACAAAATAGATTTAGAGATTAATTTTAAAGTAACAAAGTATTTTATTGTTGGTTGGTAAAATATGTCATTGTTATGAATAAACGAAATAATATTTTATGCGTTTCAAAGGAATATGTATTTTTGAAGTGAAACTTCTTTAGAATCGTTGAGATTTGAAACTAGATAAAACAAAAAAGCGATACCAAAAAGAGATAAACCCATAAATCTACAGGACCAAGCCTACGAGAGAATGAGATAGATACGAGTTTAACATTGTGCATCACAGATTAGAGAGTCAATAAGATCGATGTTTAAACGTAGGTCCAATTTGGACCGACATAAAACTAATCATAAAAAACAGGTTTAAAAATCAGGTTCAGAAGCATTACTTTTCTATTGTGTATAATAATTCCTAAAGCTATTATATAAGTATATGTATGTTTGTATCGTCATATGTATATATACGTGTGTGTATATGTATGTGTATATACATATGTATATATATTTATATTGTTTTTGTACTTATATGTACTATGTTTATTTATCGTTCGTCTTTATTTGTTAACTGCACCACGGTCTGTAATAAAATTCTATCAATCCCTGCCAATGGTTTGTTTGATTGGAAGAGATCGCTTCTTAGCGATAAGTCCGCCCGTTGTACTTACTATCTTTTATCTATTTCTACTTCTGTTTGCATATGCTTATATAAAATAATAATAATAAAGAATTATCTATCTATCTATTTATAACAATATTTAAAAGAAAATTACATTCTGCAAATAACCTTTTTTTTAAACTGAAACAATTACCATTACATTACATTAGTACCTAATATATCCCATAATCGTGAGAAAAAGTTTGATAAACCACTTTCCGTCTTAACAGGTTGCTCTTTTGTTTTTCCAGGTCTAGAACGGGTGGCAGAGGAGTTGATGGGTCGAAGAAAATGGAAATTATATCAAGACGCATTAGTACCGAAAAGAGAACTGGAGCAGTCAAGCGAGGAGGAGTCAATGCCTTCCACCGACGCGCCCCCAGCCCTCAAGATAAAGACCATAGAGCAGATCAACGCACCAGAAGACGACCGGCCGAAAGAAGAAGAACAAAAAGAACGACGCACCGAGACTATATTAGAATCCCTCATCAAAAGGCCGGCGACACAACCAAAGGTTGGTGTGTTCTTTTACTTGTTGTTTTGGAAATGAGAATCTATTGAACTTTTTTATATCGCTGGGGGAATGCACTTATGCATCCCCTCGTACCCCAGAGAGAGGGGTATATGTGCGCCCAGGGGTCGGCTCTGCAAACACTTTCGCCGAGAAAGGAGTTGTGATACGACAGACCCACTAAACCTACACCAGCGTCTCTCCACTACTTTGTGAGGTTCAGGTACTACAGGATTTGCCCTAGATAGGTCGCCGCGACGCCTCGGCGCAACCTGTCGAATTGGGTTGCCTCTAGGAATAGAGCACCCTAGGTGTGATTCACTCCGACCACTCTCAGTTCTACTATGTCAATAGATGGAAGTGAGCGTAGCGACTCTTCCAACCCTTTTTCACCGTCTGCAACAGGAATCCACTCCTCATTCTCCTAGAATTATCTATACCTAGAGTTTACCCCGCGGCTCTGCGCGGGACAAACTCTAGTGTGTACCTCTTGTTTAAAGAGCAGGCGTTAATACAGGTTACATAGTATTATATTTTTATGTCGGTTCTATTTGCTCTCGGAAGATTTACTTCATTTTATATCGCAAACTATCCCATCTCCCGGCATGATAAGTATCTATGCTCATTTTCGGTATTTAGACAGACAGATCGAGCTACTATCGCATTTTTTATAGATTATGAATATTTATATTTATAAACTTGAGAAATGATTGATCTCCCCTACAAATTTTAAACCCCTATTTTAACCCGTTCCTGTTTTATTTATATATACCCATCTGTCTCTCTGTAAACTACACAAACAACCAAAACTACAAAAACTACCACAACTACCAAAACTACTAAAACAACCAAAACTACCACTACTTCCGAAAGTAACAAAATTACCACCACTACCTAAACTATCGAATCTACCAGCGAAAACTACCAAAACTACCGAAACTATCAAAATAACTAAAACTACCATTACTACCAAAACTACGACAACTACCAAGACTACCGAAACTACCAAAACTACCAACCACCACTACCAAAACAACCAAAATTACCAAAATAACGGAAACTACCACAACTACCAAAACTACCAACCAAAACTACCAACTAAAACTACCAAAACGACCAAAATAAACGAAATGGCAAACCTCAAATAAAAAAACCTATCATATTTTCAGGGATAACCTTTACACAAATCTATCCCATTATCCGGGATGAAAAGTAGTCCTCGTCCACCTTCGGTATAAAATTTACATATATACTGAATTTCAACCAAATCGGTCCAGTAGTTTTTCCGTAAAAGCATAACAAACAGATAGACAAATATATTTTTATCTCGGAAACTATCCCATTTTTCGGGATAAAAAGTATCCTATGTTCATCCTCGGTATCGAAAATACCTATATATATACTTATATATACTAAGTTCCAGCCAAATTGGTCCAGTAGTTTTTCCGTGAAAACGGAACAGACAGACAGACAGAGTCACTTTCGCATTTTTTACTTACCAATTTTTGCTCAGAAGGCCTAAAGAGGTCGTTTTTGCAAACTCGACGAACATGACAATTATCAACATAATTTGGAAGTTTATGCTATGCCTTATGACTACCATTTTTTTATAGCATGAGTTCAGCAGACAGGCAGACGGCCCACTTAATGGAGAGCAGTTACCATCACTTATGGAGATTTGCAACAAATGCGCTGCTGCTCTCTTAAGGGAGACAGGAACCTGGTCACCAATGCCGGAACACATCTCAAGGTTGTTATGGCGGTATATTCTAAACCAGGGGTGGTAGCCATCCAGTCGGGCAAATACCCTACCACCTGGCTGTGGGTTGTTTTACGCCTCTTACGACAGGCCGCCCGGCCGCAGGAAGTTGTATTCTTTCTCAATAAAAACCAGTACCTATATCCAGACACGTGTCAGTTTCACTAAGAATTTCTCCAAAGGCGACCGCTTTAGGCCTTGTTAAGTTCGTTTTTGATAATTCATTATTTGTAAGTTTGTGATTTGCTGCATAACTGGGTCTAAGTTATTGAGTATTGTCTGTTTTGCAAGGTGGAAGTGCCGGAGGAGCCCACGGACTGGAAGCCGCCAGACAAATGTTACTTCTGCGTTGATGGTGAGCGGGAGGCTGGCAGCTCTGAGTGCCAGCAGGCTGGTGCCACGGTCAGTACTCTATTATAAGCCCAAGGCAGTAATATTTTTAGCAAGGACTTCTTTCGGCTTTGATTTAAGTTATAAGTCATTTACTTAGTATACAATTTTATATTTAAATTCGCTCACAAAGACTTTATGATCGAAATGCTATTAAGTTGCAATGAGTTGCTAATAGTCGTAACATATGATTTCAACTACCACTAAGTTGAACAAAGAAATCAGCATCTAAGCTCAAGAATGCAATTCTTGCAAAATCCCTGCAACTACAAGGTGTATTTTCTTCACCCTACTAAAAGAAAGCACCAACACTCCAACAACAAACTACGGCCAACATCCACTAATACCAACATAGCAGAAGCAAATGTACAAATTACATACATAATGTAATTTCATAGTATTTAAATTATCATGAATTCCTGTTTTCGAAAGAACCGAAGCTTAATGATTATTTTATTTCGTATCGTAGTCCATTGTAGACTAAAGGGCATATTACATACACCGTCTTACTCATCTTAGTCAGCGAGCATGATGTGGCTGAAAGTATTCCCCTGCTTTGAGTGAAGTAAGAATGTGCGTTACTACGCTTAGCGTAAGTATCGAGGTTAATTATTATTATTGTTGTTGTGCCTTATGTCACTTAGGCACTGATATTATTTTTAGGTTTACACTTACAGCTTGTTCCCAATTGTCGGATGTCGGGCTCCGTATTTTAATCGGGTGTCGGCGCCTCTATTCACATTTGTCGGTTGTCGGACTTGATCGAAGTTGGAGTCAATTATCCACTCTTCGCGAAGCTACTGTATACGATAGATGCCTACGAAGCTATTGTTGTGATATATTATTTGAGAAGAAAACAGAGAAAAAAAAGCCAAGTAAAGAAAGGTTTAGGTTCACCCATTCTAGAAGGAATTATTTAATTTGAGAACATTCCAGAACTTAATAACTGAATTGATTTGTTACGAAATGAAGTTCTTCAATTATTTTAGAATGTCGATAACTATATTCAACGATCTATTGGCACGAATATCAGTAAACATAAATTAATAAAATACAAGATTTAGAGATTGCATTTGTACCGAAGAAAGGTTGTCGATATTTCTAAGGTAAGAAGAAAAATAATAAGAAGGGTTGCCGGGCCTGACACCCGATATTATGTGAACGTCATTACTCGTAGGCGAAGGAGATCCGACGCGATTTTTTACAGACATGGAGGACTGGCAAAACACCCAACATTTCTTTTCGGATAAGTGTGATTAAATTCATATAAAATGTTCTGTCACTATAGCAGCCGATTTTCTGTCATGCCCGACACCCGAAAAGTGGGAAAGAGCTCTTAAAAAATATACTTATTTAGGTATGATTCAAATATTTTAATAATCGTGACTTTTGAAAAACTTTCAAAAGATATATTATATTGGATTTGGATTTAAAGAAGATTAGGGAGGCTTGGAAACCGGTAAAAAGTCGAATCAGTTATAGTCTAAGTAAATAGAAACTTCTCTTTTCGGTTTTGTTCTCAATTTAAGCTCAATTAAACAGTTTTTGAGAACAAAATTTTGTTTCTAAAATAGATAAGATAAAATAGATTCTGTTGAATAACCGTTTCGAACGGTTTTTATCGCTCGCCTTCAAAGCGCAGCTATGTGGTACAGCAAGACTTCAGTCGCACACAGACACATCGAGCCTTTACCGCCATTTTTTTTGTAACCGACATTTGGACCTAAGTAAAGTTAGTTGCAAAATGTATTTTAAACTATTATTTTGTTGTAAAGATTTTGAGTTTTTGATTCAGTATGGTTTAATCTAACTAAACCTGAAAGTCTTAAAACAAAATGATAGATTAGGATACCTTTTGCAACAAAAAACATATTTAGGTCCAAATGTCGCTTACAATAAAATGGCGGTAAAGGCTTGACATGTAGAGTTAGATAGAATGATAATTCCTTTTCTTGCCTAATAACCCGGTTATTCAGGTTTATATGTAAACTCGACTAAAACCGTTATAACCGATTAAAACTTCAATCCGGTCCAAGCCTTGACTTAAAAAATAGAGGCAGTGGAATAAATGTCAAAGTGCTGGGAATCCCAGAAGGTTAGTGCCTAAACTTACATACGTCTAACAATTGTTGTTTAGAGGAATAATGAGTTTTCAAACAGTATCTGGGCTATACACGTGTTGTGGTCTCATAGTAAAATCCTAGATGAGTCAAAACTATGATAGCATTAGTGCTACTTAGGTCCTTGGTTTGAACTATGAATGATAGGCAGTATAACATTATTGAAGAATGATTCATTAGATTTTAAATGTTTGTTGGCTTGGAATCTTGTAATCTTTTATTTCTTCTTCTTTTTTAATATGTTTCTTCATGATTTGTACCTATGTCTATAATAATCTGCTTGTTTAAGGGCATAATTTGTTCAATATTTTTTCCGAAAGTATCTACTTTAAACTTTAATATCTGGCTATAGAGTGGAGTGGAGAGTTAAGTCAAATGAAATACTTTTTATAAACTTACAGAACATCACATCCTCGTAGATTTTGTACGAAATTTGATAATTTACATAGGGAAAACAATTAATAATATTTAATAAACATTATATTTAAATACAGTGTTAACGTTATAATGACACTGAAGGGACTAGGCATTTTATGGCGTTATAGAGAGTTGTCTTTAAATGGAGAAGTCTGTTATTTTTGTCTGACGTCTTTTGCTGCACCAGTAATTTTGTTAAATATACATACATATTGTCACGCCTGTTTCCCATTGGGGTAGGCAGAGACGATGGATCTCCACCTGCTACGATCCTGACAAACACTTTTCGCTTCATCAACTTTCATTAATCTTTTCATACATACACGCTTATTTAAACTACTTTTTATCTGACCTTTCTTCAAAATATCTTCAATTTAATCAGATCAAATATTCAAATAATATTTTTAATTTTGTTGTATTTTTTTACTTATTTTATTCATATCTTGCGATATTGAGGCATCTTGGTGATAAAGGAAGTACGTAGAAATTTCGGTATTTCTTAGAGATTTCGGTATGCATGATGCCGACAGTCGAATTTATTACGGGCTAGGATAAAAAAAGCGATCAAAGAACGTACACAGCTGCACAGTTTTTACTAATTTTGGCAACTTAAATGGTACTTTTTATTACATAATTGTCGTTGTTATTGAGAGTGGGTGTAATGCTATATAGAGTGTATCATTGTATGGAAGATAAGCTAAACCGGCCACAGCCAAGTGATTTCGACGCTAAGGGAGTTTGTCGTTAAATGGAGTGACGTTGCATGGAGTTTACACTGTATATGTAAAATTAATAGTTGATTATTCAACTCACAGTGGTTACAACACTGTGCTTCACGCTTGCAACATAAAAAAAGGTCGATCGCAACTGTTACTTCAGTCCAGGTAATTAAAAATAAGAATATCGATTTGTAAGATTGAGATTAAAAAGATATTAAAAAGAAATTTAATTTCTAATTCTATACTCCGTCCCATAGTTTAGTTTACTTTTCACATGTCATTCATTAATTCATAAGGCCCTAAAGCATTACCAAATCTTTTTTTTTTTTTAAATCGAGTTACTTTGTCAATAATTTTGTTCAATTTAGTGAACCTATAGGTATTTCTATGGTATTTTCGAAAAATACTCTGTTCCGTAATAAATAAACGATATACATATGTTTATGCTTCAAAATGAAATAAAAGAAAAGTTATGACTTTTGAATGTAAATAAATTCCATGTTGTTTTCATTTTATTAAAAGATATTAATATCAAAGCGATTAATTACGATTAAATTTAGGTACGATGACGATAATTTTTAGTCTGTGCATTAGATGAATCACAGAACGTCACTAGTACGTCATCTGGAACAACGAAGAATGGCAATTGTGACATATGGAGCATTAGAAATTTACGATCATAAATATTAAACTTGATAGACGTGCAAACGTCAAAAGTAAAATAAATTATTGCAAAGAGTATAGTCTCAAAACTTATACCATTTATGTGGACTAATGCAGGGAAGTGAAATAAGGTGATAATAACTTTACAATAATGATCATAATAAAATAATATTAGTAACATTTCTAAACAATAAGGCATAGGTCACACAATGCGTCAATAAAACGCACCTAGTAAATATGTTTGTATTAAAGTTTTGTGTAGTTTTTGACGGGAACTATGTACAAAATTACTCTAAAATGAACAATAGCTTTAGGATATTGATACTTTTTGAGTAGTAATGGTGTGTTTTTGTGAGAAATGTGAATTGTACAGTCAAATGTGGCCTTTTGAGTTTTCACAAGAACTCCGTTGAATGGCGTCAGTTGTAGCCTACAATTCAATTGCGCTCCCTCTACGAAAATTTATATATCAGAATTGGCTGTATGGACTAAGATTCCCTTGCCTGCCTGTTCGAAGAATTCTACTACTACTATTTAAAGTTCTGTACCATTTAGGCAAGAGTTGCCAGAGTTTTTTACGGGGCGATTCTGATTCTTAATATTTTTTAGAAACTTAATTTTAATTACTAATTTTATTATACCATTTATCTGAAGTATTGCGGGGAAGTGAAATAAGGGAGTAACCTCACAATAATGATCACATAATAAAATAATATTAGATAACATTTCTAAACAATAAGGCATAGTTCACACAATGCGTCATTAAAACGCATCATCCGCTAAATTAATAACAAAAGACAGAGGCATCCGTATCAACGATTCTAATAATTGTCTATCCATAATTACAGTTTATTGTAAACCCTTTAAAGCTGGCAATAGCAATTATGTAGCTTGTCTTAACCAGGCTTAGAAATAACCACTGCACATAGACCTCAAGCATGCCGTACAAAAATGACTTAAGGGTTTCCGATTGATTAAAATATAAATAAATATTAGTCCATAAAGGTGCCACTGGAAGACTCGGGTATTCCCATTGGAGAACGGCTTGTACCCAAAACGCTTGTCAATGGCGGATTGGCAAGTTTCACACTTTGATTATGTCGAGGTGTAGGATTTATCACGTTTTGCTTTTATTGTTAGCATATGGTAATTGTAACAATATGCCCATTAGGTAAAAGATAAAATAATACTAGTACAGAGAGTGTTATACCCGCTTGTCCAAGGCTAATTGATGGGTTTCACAGATGAATATTTTTGATATAGTTAACTCGCATTTTGCTCTCCAATCAGCAAGTGGTAATGGTATTAATATGCACTAGTGTAAGACGCGAATGTCTTAATTACTGAACAAACCACGAGTCTATTAAATGTATTGTGATCATTAAATTAATATTTAATACATTTTACAATAATTAGACAAGATTTGGATTCAATTTTATTATGTGATCTTATGATCATACATATCATGTGACATACTTGTATCATGATTGTTTTTGATACAAAGACTTATACTTTTATTCTAAAATAAATTAAAATAAATTACTATTCTAATATTTTTAAAACATGCGTTTAATAAACATATAAATGATGGTTATAAGTACCTAAATCATGGATTAAGTATACTCAGACCGAAAGAAACACTATTTGTTGGCGACCATTTTAATCCGTCTGACATTAAAGTGGTGTGTGTTACTTCCGTAAATATGACGCCAATCGTGTTTTCGATAATAAATTGAGTACAACGCCATCTATGTGGAAACGAAGTAAGGCGGATCCCCTTAACGTACCTTTCGCAGTTGCAGGGAAATAGCCAAGGGGTCTTCATAAACCGGTCGCTCGACAAACCATAGTTTCAATTTACAATACAATGCCTTATCCATTTTCTACGATTCTATGTCAAAGTAGAAAACTCGTATTTTGATTAATAGGTGCGCGGGAAAGAGATGGGGTGCCTTTTATTGTAGGCTCTGTGATTTTAAGCTTTGTTATCATTAATAATAGGGTCGAAATTCACTTTGATGCTTGCGTTGTATCTAAAATAGTAAACGTGTAGGCGTAGTGCATGAAAAGTAGGCAGTGTTTGGATAGGGAGATGGATGGAGTAGTTTTGTGTTTTTTTTTCTTTTTACTTTTTTTATACTAACGTTTTTGATAACGTATCATCCTCACATGCAAATATACCTATAGGGTTCAACATTATAGTTCCTGTATTTGGTTGTTATAATAGGTTGGGGAAAAAGTCTTTTCGCATATAGTATGTATGAACTTGTAATAAGATCTCTTTGGCTATACCATTTGTATTTGGCTGGTTTTGGTATCATTAAAAAGTATTAATTTTAAAGAAGATAATTCCAAATTCAAATTAGGAAAATGTGTGATTTTAATTTGTTTTTCTTATTGTTAAAATGAGTGAATCTAAGGAAGAAATTCGATACATTTTAAAATTTTACTACAAAAAAGGTAAAAATGCAACACAAGCCGCGAAAAAAATTTGATGTTTATGGACCTAATGCAGTATCTGTGAGAGTAGCGCAAATTTGGTTTAAGCGTTGTCAATCCGGAAATTTTGATATCAAAGATGCACGTCGCTCTGGTCGCCCTGTTACGGACAAAATTGATGCCATTTTTGAAAAAGTGGAGCAAGATCGGCATATTAGTAGTTACGATGTAGCTGGAGAACTGGGAATTGACCACAAAACGGTTTTGGCGCATTTGAAAAAAGCTGGGTACACAAAAAGCTCGATATTTGGGTGCCTCGTGAGCTCACTGAAAGAAACCTAATGACCCGTGTACTCATTTGTGATTCTTTATTACGACGTAATGAAACCGAACCATTTTTGAAGAAGCTAATAACTGGTGATCAAAAGTGGATCACGTACGACAAGAACGTGCGAAAAAAATTGTGGTAGAAGGCCGGTCAGGCTTCAGACTGTGGCGAAACCCGGGTTAACTCGCAACAAGGTGATGCTGTGTGTATGGTGGGATTGGAAGGGCATTTTATGAGCTGTTACCGCCAGGCAGGACCATCGATCCTGAACTGTACTGCGAACAACTGATGAGATTAAAGCAAAAAGTTGAGAGAAAGCGGCCGGAATTAATCAACAGAAGGGGTGTGGTTTTTCACCATGATAACGCTAGACCTCACACATCTTTAGCCACTCAGCAAAAATTACGAGAGTTTGGCTGGGAGGTGTTAATGCATCCGCCGTATAGTCCTTCTTGCATCTTCAGATTTTCACCTGTTTCGGTCTCTGCAGAATTCCTTAGGCAGTGTCAGGTTAACATCACGAGAGGTCTGCCAAAACCACTTGTCGCAGTTTTTTGATCAGAAGCCCCAAAATTTTATAGCAATGGGATCACGTCCCTATATACAAGATGGCAAAAAGTTATCCAACAAAATGGCACCTACACACCTTAGTCAAATGTAAATAAACTTTATAAAAAAACCTTTTGAATTTTTATAAAAAATACAAAGAAACTTTTTCCCCAACCTAATATTAAATAGATATTTAAACACATATTTAGTATGCATATGAATTTCTGACATACATTTTATATTGCTAATAAATCTTGACTAAAACACAATCCAATTATTCTAACTTCTTTAAGAGAGAATTGGCAGGTTTGATATGGAATGCATATACAAGGGGTATAGGCTAAGAAACGCGATAAATTATGACATTAATGAAATAAGTATTTTAGAGGATGCGTCGGGTGATTATTAAATATTGTTAATAACCAAAATACACTAAAATAATTCAGTTATTTCCAAAAAAATGTGATGGAATAATTGTACAAATATTTTATGAATATCAGTGCATGATTTTTTTAAATTTGGGGCTTACCAATTCTATTTGTATCTATTGCTTTGTTACTTTTTGTTCTATATTTTTGTTTGATAATGTAACAGAATATACTTTATTGCATAACATTAAGACACAGTTCAAGAGACATAAATATAGAAAACAATAGGCGGTCTTATCACTAAAAGCATTTTCTTCCAGGCAACCTTAGGACGTTAGGTAATAATACGCGATAATATTTCTAATTAGCTAGTACCAATTAGTAGTTTCTTATTGATTATTCATTAATATCATCATAGCATCCCTTTTTATATTAAAATGAATTGATTGAAAAAGTGCATGGTTCACAGAATTTTATTACTGTATTCTTAGGCTGTAAATTATTTTTTATATAAAAGAAATTAGCATAGTAAGCGTTTTTTTATGTTATTTTAGTACGTAGTACTTAATAACGTTTATGAATTAATGATTTATTTTTATAACGGTCATAAACGGACCACACATATATGTAACGTGACTTGCTGAAAATACTAGGCTTCAGTTTAGTCTTCGAGTGTTAATTTTGATAAAATTACGCATAACAAATTATTGGTGTAAGAGATGAGCTAATGTAGTGGTGTACTGTTTTTTTTTTATGTCCCAAAAGCAAGTAATAAGATTTTAGATCTATTAGCTAAATTCTCACCTGAAATCTTAGAATGAAAAATATAACATTATACCTGGGAAAATGAAACATAGAAATCTTCAAAATTTTACGTATCTATATTATATTCATACGTTTTAAAATACACCTATAAAACTGATAAGTATTACAATTTTATTTATAAAGAACTCCTTATAATAAAGATATGTTATTGCATACACAGAGATTTCAATATTTTATCTGTTGTATAATTTTTACTGCACGTAATAATTGTTTAGTGGTAAAATTATAAGGGGCAAGTCTTTTAATTGTATATTTGAAATGACTGGCGCATGAAATTTATTCATTCACCGCTATTCAGTTTTTTGTTTTATGCAACTATAATGTTTAATTATTACTTGAAATTTTTCCTACACCTTGTTCCGAGCTTGTTTTGTTTCATTACCATATTTTATATTGGTTAAGCAAATGGTTTCTTTCTGTTACCGAATAAAAAGTTGTAAATTAAAACTTGTTCTTGGTCTTGGTATTCTAATGTCACTTCAGACGTAACAATTAGCGTTATTAATAAATTAGATAGTTTATATATTAGGTATTGAGTTTTTTTTTTAATAATTAAGTATTTTCTGCGATACTTGAAAAATCAGTCGTCAATAGCTCAATTAGGTCAAACACAAGAAATTTTAATTTTGTCTATAATAAAAACTTTAAAATTTAATTAACAATTTAAATAATGGGGGAGCGGACAGTCGAGTCAAAAAGATACTTTTTATCACCATGCAAAAAGTCGCAGCCTCATCCATTTTTTACGAACGTATCTGCTTATAACGTCAAAGGAGTCAAATAGCAAATTAGTTATTCTTTGAAAAGTAATTAAAATCATTCCTATCATAATATTATAAAAGTTAGATGATAAGGTGTCATTGTATAAGCCTGTTTTTTATATATAAAAATATTAGAGTTTATTGTAACACGTGTCTGCTTCCCTGTTATTACTGAATGAAAGAAACTTAAACTAGAATGATTTCGTTGGTACATTATACTATAATATAAAAAAAAAACACTACTCCACGCCTCTCGGAAAGCGATCGGTTAAACAGCATAGGCCGGACAGAAAAGCCTATAAGGGGCGGTCCGCAGAGGGTGGAAACCTCGGAAAATTCACGTGAAAGGCCCACCCCTTAACGTACACGTGATACCAAATAGCCCCGCGTTGCGAACGCGTTTAATCATTACCGCTAGCCAAATAAAAAGGAAAACTCCGCGTCTTTATACTCAGAATTCCAATTTTAAAGTGTTATTTTTCTTCTTCAACTAATTTATTAAAACCTCTTTTAAAAATGGTTGTGATGTGGTTAGTGTGGTCTTAGCTTTATGTTCTAAAATGTAAGTACTGGCTGGTTAGGAGAACTAACTCACTCCTTTAAAAAGTTCTTTCTTTGAAAAATGATTCACAAGATTCATGTTGAATTTTTGCTGAGAATTTGAAAGTAGTGTATTGCAATTAAGAGGCATTTTATTTTTAACAAAGTATCAACTTGTTTTAATTATTCTGTCGAATGAACGATTAGATTCAATGATTTCTGATTTATACTATATGACTGTTTTCATATCTTGTACGCGGGGTAAAAGTGAGGAGCACCATCTTATGTATAGGCGAAGCTGAAAAAGTGTCCCAGCAGTATGCTGAAAATAGAGGTTTAAATACCTACCACAATAACGCTGGCCTACGAATTACGACATGAATTAAAAATTCTTGACGTGCCATAAAATAACTAATTGCCAGTATAGAAAAACTTAACTATTTACGTAGTCTAAAATACTTTAGTAAATATAATGCTAAAACGTGTAGGGATTCAATTATTGTGAAATTTTAATTATAAATAACAAAGCGGAAATCTTTTGGACCTTGTTATTGGAGTGAAACTTCTTTAGAATCGTTGTGATTTGAAACTCGATGAAACGAAAAAGCGACATTAAAGAGAGACAAACACATAAATCTATATGACTAAGCCTGCGAGAGATTGAGATACGAGTGTTTACATCGTGCATCACAGTTTAGAGAGTCAATAAGGCCGATGATTAAACATAGGTCCAATTCAGACCGAAACAAAAGTGATAATAATATTTTTAAGACTAAAACAGTGAAAAATTGAAAGTGATAGGTACTTAAGGAGTTTATTTTGAATTATAATATGTTGACGGATGTAGGCTAAAGGAATTATATTTATATTAATAAAAGTTAGAGAAGAATTATCTGTTTGTATGTTCTCTGAAGTTTCACTTATACTGGGTATGAACTGCATACAAACAGCATTTTTTTTATCTCACTCTAAATACTTTTAGCGCTTCCTTTAAAATTTGTCCTATACTAACGCCGTAGCGCCATCTTTATTATCCGCGTTTTGAAGGACACTTTAACAATACAGAGATGGTACTCCTTATTTCTACCCTCCATAATATCATGTGTATATCATCACCGCAGCAGGTGAGAGTGGTCAAAACCAAACCCAAAGATATTATAAAAAACACGAAGTATTTAATAATATTTTTGAGCAAACCTAGCTAATACCAAAAAAATATTGGTGGACTGATTTCTTTTCCAAATATAGCTTAGCACGGTGCTTGTTTATAGTCACTGTTAAGTTTCATGAAAATTAAAGTTTATGTAAAATATTTTAGAAAATTTCACATCAGGCAATACCTGGATTTATGATTTTGCCGTATCCCTAACCTTGGCCTAATTATAAGTCTGAATGACCCCAAATACCGGAGTTTTGTGGCAACTCTAAAGTCACATTTAAAAAAATAGATACTGTTACGAGTTGCAGGACTCGAATTAAAATGCCGTTGGAATTATTATAGATTTTATTAGAACCATACAAACACGTACAAGTATAACCGAACGCAACAAGTCCAAACGTAATGCAGGAGATCGTAATTCAAATACACGTGCAAAGTCCGTCACTAAATAGATTAGCGAATTTTATACTTCACAAATACAAGTTTGCCCGCCGGTACGTCGACTTAATTTCCTAGAAATCGTAATCCGCACACCTGGCTAATTATGCCTGCAAACGGCCAGAAACGAGTACAATAGGCTGTTATCCACCATAAACAATAAATAAGTAAACAAAAGACAATCATAAAAGAATTACAATTAGTTCAAATGCCGACAGGTAATAAATTATGTTTTATAGATATGCAGTTGGATTTGGTTTTGTCGGAACTTAAGTTGTAACAATACCTATAAAACTGCACAGCAAAACATCACTTTTCATTCTCCTATTATATTTATGTACTCCTAACTATTCGTAAATTGGTCAATAAAACAAAAATCTAATTTAAAAATTTGCTATCATGAAAAGCTTGACACAAAATTTCAACGACATTAAAATGTCTAATTGCTGTTGTTAGTACTTTTAATTTTTTGTCTCTATCAGTGCTAGATAGCAAAGGACTAGATATCCCATAAAACTCATTAAAAAGCCCACCAAATATATTCAGTAACAGAACAATCAACTCTAATCGATGTTCTCTTTTTAATTTTAACCATTGCAAAATATTCCTTTATTTTCTTTTTTTTAAGTTGCGTTCACTAACAGAACTGTCAACTCCTTTCGGCGTTCCTTTTTGAATTTTTAAAAAGTAACCGTTGCAAAGCATTCGTTTATACTTTTCTAATTTTGAATACCTTCTTTCTGTTTAAGCAGCGAAATATGTAATGAGTACCGCTTTGTGGTTCAAAGTGTAGTCCTCATTTTTTTAAATAAAAGCGTGAAATGGAAAACTGTATACCTATGAGACGATTTCATGGTTAGTTAAAGTTATTGGTGCGAAACATGAAAAGCGTTATGCCGTGTTGTTATACAACCATGATTAGGGCTGTTACCGTAGGCTCGTTTTTAAATAATTATGGCTTCGCACGGTTTGTGAATCTAGCCAGCCATATACGTTATACCAATATTCAAGTTCTAAAACGCTCTTCAGTGGTTGTTATGATAATTTAAGTTCTTGTTATGATAAGTCATTTTCTGTGAATCGTTTAATTCTTTAAAAAATTAAGGGTTCCATAGAGATGACAGACGTCTATGGTTTCCTTTGTTACGCTGCGAAACCATAATAATGTGTTTAATTGATAATACCCTATATCTCATAAAGTACCTACTGAACTGGATATTGGTCAAACCAATTTTTATTAAAAATATTTTTTTGAAGCTCTACAACCGTAAATTATCGGGTTGTCTGGAAAAGATCGCTTTTTAGCGATAAGACTGCCCCCTGTTACACAATTATAATAGTACTAGTTTGTAAGATTTTTTAAAGTGGTATACAATAAAGAATTATCTATCTTATGTCAGAAATTTCCACTTAATAGTGCATAAGATAGAGGGCGGACTTTTTTACAACTATGGAAGGTATTTAGTTCCGGGCAGGAATGGAGAAATATTAAAATTTCCTGCGGCCTGGCGGTCTGTCGTAACAGGCGACAAAACAACCCACAGCCAGGTGGAGAGTATCTGCCCGTCTGGATGGCTACCACCCCTGGTCTAGAGTATGCCGCCATAACAACCTTGAGTTGTGTTCCGGCATTAATCTTTTGCAACGCCTTTGGTGTTGTAAATGTTCATAGACGATGTAACCGCTTACCATTAGATGGCTGTCTGCCTGTCTGCTGAATTCAATCAATAAAAAAAATGTATATACAGAGCGAATTTTCCGAGGCCGAGTTTGATGAAAACTAATGGGGTATCATTATAGTTGTGAAAAATCAATCAGCCTTGTCAGGAATCGAATCAGCTGACTTTGAAAAATAAACACACCTTTGTTATTATACCAAATCATAGTGTAGCTTGTAAGGATTAATTTCTGTGGGGGAATGTCAAACCAAGGGAAAGGGTTGTTTTAACAAAATATTGTATTAATTAAACCTCACGTCATTTTATTCAATATGGAAATGATGAAAATTATTCTATTTTTAACAGGCATCTATAAATTAATATTCAAAATGCATGTTATTTTACGTCAATCAGTCAAATCAGTCAATTGATTGCGTTCAAATGAGGCGCGGTCAAATGACTGGCGCAATTTGATGTTTAATTATTGTATTGAAAATAGAACATTTTGTTAAATAACCAACTCTTTCCCTTGGTTTGCAATTTGACATTTTTTCACAGAAATTGATCCTTACATCCTTACAAACTACACTATCATTAACTATAATAATACAGCATGTGTATATTTTTTTCAAAATCAACCGATTCGTCCTGACAAGGGTAATTGATTTTTCAAAAATCTAACTATACCACTTTAGTTTTTACCAAAATCAGCCTCGATACTCCTTTGAGTGTTTTTCGCTATTTCGTATAGTTTAGGATTTAGCCCCGAAGGCCCACTGAATTTTTTTTTCCTGTATATCTCCTAAAGTAACATTTCGTACGTGCATACACAAATACACGTACACAGAATTTATGATTAAATTTCGACGCTATAAAAGAGCAGATACTTAGCTATGCATAACGTTAGATTTTTTTAATTAACACTGTAACGATGAATAATTTTTATTGATATTATTACTTGGCAGTCACAACCCTATTCCTAATTTATTTTCCCTTTAATTCAACTGTTCCTTAACCACTTCTTTGGAATATACGCTACGAAAGCTATGAAGAACTTTAAAAAGCTTTAATTTATTTAATGATGTGATAAATTATAATTTATTACACCATTAAATAAAAATAATGCGTTTGGTTTAGACTTTTTGTTGCTGTAGTTTTTAATTTGAGGTAAATCCTTTTGCGGACAGGACTCCTCACTGCTGGGACATAGCTGTAGGACAGGCAGTGTGAGAGTTGTCGGCTAATTGCCGAAATACTCACTAAAACACCTCGGTATCCTCCTTCTTACCAGAAGTCGGGGCCACTGGATCAAGAAGACCTGGACCCTGGCGGGCGTGGGCCTACCCCTGTGTTACTGTAGTCAGAGCTGTCTTAACCATATGCCGAGATGCGAAAATCAGTCTGAGCCCCCTTGCCGGCAATAATAAATAGTCGCAATTCTAACGTATTAAATAGATCTTCCCCGTCAATGTCGGACTTATTTTCATGTGTCAACTTTTGTTTTAGGTTCAGATATATTGGTTTTTTTTTTAATATAAGACCAATGAAATTGGCATTTGGGGGAAATGTCAATTTTTGCAAAAATGATAGATGGACAACACTTTATTATACACCAATACAAAAATTAAAAGACTTATACTTATATTAAAAGATTAATATTATATCTAATTATGTACAAAGGGCGGTCTTATCGCTAGAAAGCGGTTTCTTCCAGACAATCCCAGGAATGAATTGAGATGATAATGGCAATGGTGGTATATGTAACATATAGTACGAACTACTTACTTTTCAATAATATAATAATATATATATATATATATATATATATATATTAGACGTTTTATATATTAAATAGATATACTTAATATATATACCATACAAATACATATCTACAAAATATATACATTTTCATAGATGAATTCAAATATCATATTCCAACGACAGGTAGTATTTTTGGTCATAGTATTAAATATCGGTAGTGATTTTGCTTGTCTGATAGCAACAAGCAGCGCATTCCAAAGCTGTATAGCCTTAACAATAAAATAATTGTTGTAGAAAGTTGAGTTATGCGGGGTGTTCAGTAAAATAAATAGGTACCTGTCGTTGTATATTACCCATAACACAATCGTAACTTGCTTAATTTGGGGATATACAATATGTGTGTTTGTCTGCCGATTATTATAATTATTATTATTGTTGTGTCTGGTGTAATTAAGTAATTTTCAAAACTAGCAGATTACTCATGGAGGTTCTTGGGCCCGGGTGCCATGCACCCCTTGCACCCCCGGATAAAAACAGCTCTGGCTGTAGTACCTACAGTAGACAGGATGTTACTCTTCCCCCTCCTTATATTACATCTTCTTTAAGCCATCCCCCATTCCATTCCCCTCTGCTATCTCCTGTATCTCATCCTTCTGTTTGAACACTCTATTACGTCCGCTTTATCCCACCCCTCCTATTCCATCATCTCTATTCTAAAGGTTGGCAACGCGTTGGCTTCTCACTTGATGTTAGAAACATCCATAGATGCGCCGGTAACTATATATTACTTTAGGTAGGATCTCAGTCTGTGTGCTATATTTACTGGTGCAATTAAAAAAAGACAAATCGCCACTCTTCAAGTTCCCATCAAAAACTCTGGTTGAAAGCTGGTCAACAGCTGGTTGAATAGAAAAATAGTGAGAAGGCAAAGAAATTTTTTTGACATTTCAATAATAAAATAAACATGAATCCGTAATTAATACTAATTTTACACGTAACATTACATTTTTAAGTATAATAAATTAAAACAGTAAGCAAGCGATTTTCCAATAATTCAATAAAAATACGTAAATACTGAGTCGTGGTATCGTAATGGCTAGCGCACGCGTCCCAAACTCAAAGGGCGCGGTTCGATCCTGGCCGGAACGCATGCACCACTTAGGCAGTTTTCTGACCTAATGTGCATATTGTTACAATTACCACGTGCTAACAACGGGGAAGGAAAACATCGTGATGCAACCTGCACATCGAGATAACCGATGTGTCAAACCTGCCAAGCCGCCTTGGACAAGCGTGGCGGGTATACTGTCCGTTCCCTCTATAATGGGAGGCCCGAGCCCAGCAGTGGGACATTTATGGGCTGCTATTATTATTATTATTATACGTAAATACTTAGATAATTTATATTCACAAAAAATCAATTATTAATCTTTTCAATGTTAATAATGAGATTGTTGACGTCAAAATACATTTTACAAATTAAACCTTGACTGAATTAAGATTCTTACGCGTAAGTACACTGATTACTACAGCTCCAGTAATTCTCCGAGAAGTAATGTATTATACGCTGATTTTTAATTACCTGGACTGAAATGACAGCCGCAGTCGATCTTTTTTTGATTCTTAAGTGAACTGTGTGAGTTGAATCAACAACTCACTACTGTGTGTTGAATCCTATAGAATTTCTATGGAAATTCTGTCACAGTGATGAGTTGCTCCAAGCTTGCGATGTAAAAAAAGGTCGATCGCAGCTGTCATTTTAATCCAGGTAATTAAAAATCAGAGTGTACTTATTTCTATACTTTAAGAAAGAATCTAATATAGAACAGACATGAAGTAAAAGAATTTTAACTTGTTGTTAGAGATTGAGATTAGACTTAATTTTTAACTATGTATGACCTTAAAAAATATTCTCCAATGGGACTTAGTTTGAAGAAAAAATTGTGTCTGTGTGTGTGTGTGTGTGTGTGTGCAGTTCACACGCAGTAGAAGTGAAGCAAAGTGTGACACGGGGGGGGGATTCTGAATTTCGTGACGTCACATTTCATATATTGTGTTGTTATAATATATTTAAACTTTAAAACACGAAATTTGAAGTATTAACAAAAAACTTCAAAAAATTTCCAACTCATCTGTATAGTGCATATTGTTTAAATTATTAAATATAATGTATCCTATCTCATTCTCTCGCAGGCTTAGTCCTATAGATTTACGTGTTTATCTCTTTTTAGTGTCGCTTTTCCGTTTCATCGAATTTCAAATCACAACGATTCTAAAGAAGTTTCACTCCAAAAACTTTTGAATTTTGACTTTGTTAACAAAATTAAATTTTAGTGTTTCTTAGCCATTATGACTAAAATACATGGTAATTGAGAATTTCAATGGTTCACTTTTGTTTCCCCATATCTCATACCTCCTACCTCATTCCTCTACCATCCTAAAAGTTAGCAACGGGTTGGCACCGCCACTGGTGTTGCAAACGTCCGAAGGTGACGGTGACCGTTTTCGATCATTCGAGCCGTCTGCCTTTTTTCCGTAGTCCGTGAATAACCAAGTCTCCCCTTTTTTTAATACAGGGGAAATCTGTTTGAGGAACATAAGCCACGCGAGGGGGAAAGGTCGCGGCCTATGAGTGGGATTCGCCAAGTCGGGATGGCACTAGCACCTCGCATGTGAAGTGCCATTACCACGCCGCCGTTAGGGATACCCACAAAAATCCCTGTCCGATCCTCTAACGTCCTTTGCCCGATTCACCTCCAGCCTCGAACGACGGCCGGCCCCTTTACGGGCTGACCCCATTTGCTAACCGGAGATTTGGGTCTCTCCGGCTACCTCGGGTCTCACTTCAAAGTGAGAGGGGGCGCACGGATCGGGGCGCGTCCCTCCTCTCCGGCCTTTATGTGCGGGCGGATCCGGTTTCCCCGCCGGTCGCCCGCCCGCACACCAACTCTCCCCTACCTACTATGCTTGATTTCACGCTTAGAATAAGTGTCTATTCTTCTAAGAAAAACTATCCAGTAGGTGTGTCAAAAATGTCGTTTAAAACTGTCAGTTAATTTTTATAAGAACATACATTATTTAAAAAAAGCCCGCACTAAAAGAGTAAAAATGCATAAAATTGGGTTAAGTAAAAACTGTGCAACAACAACAATTTGACGAATTGCCGCGTTAAGTAATTATTGCTGTACTTTAAGGAAACAAATTGCAACACAGGACCATATAAAGAACAAGCAGCTGGCAATACCAAACTAATATCAACGCGCCATAACCAAACTCATATTACCTATGTATTAATACACAAAAACTACGACTAATAACTACATAATACACTGGAATAACTAAACTAGGGTTAAATAATAACACGTTGCCCCTAATCGTCGTTATGTCAACTTTTTTCTAATCTAACCGCGTCGATAGCCAATGAAAAAACGCCGAACAGCTGCCGTTATTTGAACTTGAAAAAACTACTGGCAGCATAATTTGCCGGTCGCCAAATGGTGGGGTCTACACATTCTAATTCTAAACCGGCGGCCTCGGCCAATAGCAGGCGAGGACGACACAACATGGCGGTCGTGGGAACCGGTTAATGGGCCGTTAGAATTTAGAATAGTATTTTCATTAATGTTCGAGAACAATAACTTTTTTTCTAGTCGCGTTCGCATTATTTGTGATGCGTTTCAAGAATTTATGTTATGTGCATAGACAACGCAATATTTGTTATTTATATTTCCTACTTCTAAATTTTCTTTACTGGTGATAATAATTATATTTTTATAATGACCATTATAATCACTTAATAACTGTCACTCATTAGGCCATGACTATTGGCCGTTCCTATATCTTACAACTGGTTCACTTGCCTCATGATTGGTAGAAATTTGACATTACTTGTATGTAGTTTATGTCAAATAACCACTGATACCTAAGACAAATGAATAAGATATAGGAACCGTCCATATATTAACTAATGGAACAAAATGATACCTTGTAAAAATAAGAGCAGACTGGTACAGGTATCTACAATTAATATAATAAATAGAATTACATAAATGATAATTAATAGAGAAATATCTACTAGACAACACAGTAAAGATAGTTGAGAGAAAAGAATAACAAAAAGGAACAATTGCAAATAAGGTCATTGACCAAGTCAACGAAATTAAAGAGTAAAAGAGC
Organism: Dendrolimus houi; assembly: GCA_039645545.1. Classification (NCBI taxonomy): domain Eukaryota; kingdom Metazoa; phylum Arthropoda; class Insecta; order Lepidoptera; family Lasiocampidae; genus Dendrolimus; species Dendrolimus houi. The sequence goes on from CM077139.1 coordinate 11,935,987, forward strand.
TCTTTGAAAAAATTATTTAGCACCTAAAACGTGCCGCTTATCTAAAATAATAATCCGATGACCCACTTCCTCCTATCCGAAGTTTGCTATCCGGTTCCTTCTGTCTCACTTCTATATTCTATCTGTCCATCCTATCGTAGAGGCCCTAGGCTTTGCCTTGCCCCTAGTGTTTCAGACGTCTATACACGTAGGTGACGGTAATTTAGGAATGGCCCGACTAGGTTGGAGGAGCGAGAATGAATGCTCCTCATTTTCAGAGGAAGATCTTCCGCCGAGACTATTGTTATGCCTCGCTGACCTAAACCCGTCTATTATTGTTGGAAATCTAGAAAATTATAAAATCTAAACATGCTGTGTCTTGAAACTATTAAAACAACTAGATAGACTATATAAACGAGGGAGAACACAATGCAATTTTTTTTAGATTTCTTGTCTGTTTGTTCGGGGTTCACGTAAAAATTACTGGACCGATTCGATGCGGGTTTCACTGATCGACAACAAATTTAGACTTAAAGTCTGCGCTACTTTTTATCCCGGGAATCCCGCGAGAATTTTCCCGGAAGCGGTTTGTAATTGTTCAAGTGCATAAAAATTAGCTTATTCCGACATAATTTTCACTAAAACGATAACTGCAGTACTTTGTGTCCCGGAAAATCCGCGGGAATTGCATGTCAAGCGTGGACGAAATCGCAGGCATATTCTAGTTTGAATATATTCTTTATACGTGTCGGGAATCGTTTGCGACTTTAATTATTGCACAGCCCTATCTATTGGCTTGTAGAAAATAACTTGGCTGTCCATATACATCAAAACATGATACGTAGCTACATATAAATGACGTATATATAAGTGGCTAAACAATCTGTTAGTTAATATTCAAGGTAGACCTGATTAGCAAAACGTCAAGGTGAACAAAACTGGTCGTAGTGCGCGGGAGTCGAGGGCTCGCGAACCATGCGCGCTGCTTATTCGTTGGCGTAGTTTACAGAAATTTCAATGTAGGCATGTTACATAACCGAAACTATCGGATATCCGATACAAAAAATTATCCGAAACCGTGACAGAAAATTATACAATTTTCGGATAATTTCGGATAGGTATGGGTGGACTCTATTCATAGTTATTAATCAAGTTCAAACTTTAAATGCGACAGACACGTTATGGCAGGTTATCATTCACACCTGTCAGGCCACGCGGAGTTGGTTGAATAAAGAAAGAAAGAAAGACTTTGATATTTTGAGAATTTGTTCGCCGCATTTCCATGTACCCGTTGCCCTGGCATAAGGTGGTAGGAGGAACACCCAGAGGTTTTAGTGGGTATCCCTAACTAAAGAGTGGCAATGGCATCTTTAGTTCTGCCTAGAGGAGCTAGTGCCTCACACAGACGGGCTGCGAACTATCCCTTCTTGCGCTTGCGCTTGTCGCGACTATGGTCCTCAATCGAATTTCCCATGGTTAAAAAAAAAAGAAAGTTATCACTCACACGCGGTGTGGTGGTTTTGGTCGGTATTCCCGACCGTGGCGTAGCAATAGAAGTTGTTGCTTGCGGTGCTATTACCAACTTGGCGTTACTAACTAACAAATACCTACATTGTTGTAATTAGTAACATGAACAGTTTCGCTGGCATATGCTTGGTTATTGTGTTCCTTTTACAATTCTCATAAAAATGTCATATCCGCAACTGAGACTATCCGAAACTAATCCGAAATAACTTGATATCCACGGTAATCACTTTCCATCGGAGTTGGGCCGTCAGCCTGTCTGCTAAGCTTTAGCAATAAAAAAAAATCATAACGCTATTAGTTAGTGGTTATATATTTCTTAAAGCTGCTGCTTAATCTAGGATAATGTGCTATTGACCGTTTCACGCAAATGTAGCGATGGGCGTAATGCATTATTTTTAACGCCATAGTGTTATTGTTAATGACGTTAAATATTATAAGCTATAAATAAGACGCATTTGGCTACAATCAATAACTATAACATTATCGCATGAGACGCCCGAGCATTATGGTGACAGATACTAAATACACTCCTATCATTGGAACAAAGACTGATTAATGTAAGTACAATCCCATCATTCTTATCCGTGCAGGAACAGAGAAAGAATACTAATTCCTGCGACGGGGTGGCCTGTCGTAAGTGGCGGTCAAACAACCCACAGCCAGGTGGCAGGGTATTTGCCCATCTGGATGGCTACCACCCCTGGTGTAGAGCATGCCGCCATAACAATCTTGAGTTGTGTTCCGGCATTAGTTCCTGGTTCCAGTCCCATCTACAAGTCCGGCAGCACATTGCTAGCACCACTTTCCATCACAGTTGGGCCGTCGGTCTGTCTACAGTACTCCAGCAATAAAAAAATAATAAAAAAAGAACAAAGAATCATGCCATTTTGTCATAATTTGCGCAACAAAATACATCCTGGTTGGATGATGATGATTATTATCAATCAATAACATAAATAACGAAACACTGACAAATTAATAGCTTAGAAAAAGGAAAAATAAAACTTAATGAATTAAGGAAAAAACAACCTTCGATTTGAAGTTTAATAAAGATTAGCGTGATTTGTGACGTAAATTTACATCATAAATTGATAGACTTTGACAAGTGTCCGTTTATTGTTTTATTAAACAAAGAGCCCATTAATTTGATTAATTTTATTGGATTTTTTGTAGACTATTGCTATGGATTATTCCGCACTTGACAAATGATGAAATGCTATTATGACTCGGTGCAACTCATCTTTTTTTACTGAGCATGGCTTGGCTTGATTTGTGTATCTCAGCACTGTCATAAGTATTTATAATAAATATACCTATTTCATAGGAAGGCTTAGGTACCTAGTCTAGATATATAGCGCTACACAATACTGTTGTAAAAATATTAACCCTCGATTTGAAATTTAACAAAAATTAGCGTGATTTCTGAGGTAAATGTGCATCACAAATAATAGATTTGGACAAGCTTCCGTCGATTGTTTTATTAAACATTAAGAGCACATTAATTAGATTAATTTTTTGTAGAATATTTCTACGGATTATTCCGCATTTGACAAATGATGAAATGCTGTTCTGACTCGGTGCAACTCATCTTTTTTACTGAGCATGGCTTGGCTCGATTTGTGTATCTGAACATTGTTCTATGTATTCATAAATATTTCAGTCTTAAAGTAATATATATACCTATTTCATAGAAAGGCTTAGGTACCTAGTCTAGATATATAGTGCTACGTAATACTGTTATAAAAAATGTTAACCCTCGGTTTGAAGTATAACAAAGATCAGCGTGATTTCTGACGTAAATGTGCTTCACAAATGATAGATTTTGACAAGCCTCCGTCGATTGTTTTGTTATACATTAAGGGCACAATTTTTTGTAGAATATTTGTATGGATTATTCCGCATTTGACATTTGAATTATGACTCGGTGAATTGGTTTTCTTCATTTTAGGGTGTAGGGTGTAGTCATTTTGAAGAAGCGGAACCTTTACGCACCTATGTCTTCGTCGTGTTCGTCTTGGATATTTCAGTCTTATCTATTTGCTTCCTTTATTTCTAGAGTCCAGCATCGGAATCTGATAGCAGTTCGGTATCGGAAGCTAGGAGTCCTGCGGGGGCGCCACCGTTGCTACAGCATCTACTTCAACTGCAGAACCCTCAAACTATAGCTCAGGTAAGGCAAGCCATAAATGAAATGAGGTTTAATGATTGAAAATGTCAAGGCAAAGTATATCTGTCGCAGGACCGATGGCCGTTGGAGTAGATGAGTCCAGAGGTGAATACCGCGTCTCGGTAAACAAGGATACCTTAAAACCCGGTGGACCGACAGCTTGCATAAGGTCGTTGGTAGGGGTTAATTATAATTGCCTTATTCTCAAGGCCACGAAGAAGGAATAATCAATTATAGAACCATAATTTTCACACTGATATAATATTATAGATAGATGAAAATGTAAGATCAGTGAATCTGGCATTTAGTGCTTTGCTGAATGAGGAAAGCGGAGAATTGGAATATGTAGCCCAAACTTGGGGAAGGCTATATCCAGTAGTAGACAACGGTCAGCTGATGACGACTTTTAGTCTTTCGACTGATAAGAGACTTCAGCGGAATGCTGTCCTGGGCCCCAAATCTATATATACAAAATCATATACTAACATAAAAGCAACCATTACAGTGCCATTATTATGCCAGTGAGCAACTATTACTACACGATTTTAATAGCAGACTTGGAATCCTGGATTCAATTCTGAGCTGGGTAAATTTTGTAAATGAATGATCAGTCCCAGAAATTCCCGTTGTAAACTTATAACATAAGTGTAACATAAGTTTAGAAATAAACAATATGTGTTATTCTGCTAATTAAAAAAAGCATTTAAAAATATTGATAGGGTAACGTCAATTTTTGTAAGATACAAGCCAAAAAGATTACAATCAATTAACGAATTGTCATCTTAGGATTTTGATCCTCGATCTGTTCATTTAATGGATTATAATCTTGAATAATATTATTATCTTCAATCAAATCACTAAACTGATTATTATGTTAAGCGTCCCGTTGCGCATGAGCATTGTTCTAGCATAAGTACTAAGACCAAAGTCATCGGCATATCCAAATTGTCAACGAACGAACAGTAATCTTTGGTATCTATTGCGTGCTATTTGTGAATGCCGTTGCTATGATAGCAGGCGTACACAGAGATGTGTGTGCAGTTCCAGCAGATGATCGCGGCGCTGGCTGCGCTGGGAACCGGGCTGGTGCCGCCGCCCTTCAGCCAAGCCTGGATGATACAGCGGCTCGTGCAGAACCGGCAGGGTGATAGGTGAGTTTAATATTTTCCTTTTTCTATAGCGAGCAACTAGATAAACGGCCCACCTGATGGAAAGTGGTTACCGTCATCTAGGAACGTTTGTTACACCAGAGGGGATGTTAATGCCTTGGCAGCCTATGAGATGAGATAGGGGAAGGAGAACTGAGCCACCTGAACTTTCACTCAGTGTAAGAAACACCATTAACTGGAAGCTAAGCATTTTACGTTGATATTCTATAAGAGCGGGATGTCATACCGACCAAGCCGGCCCTAGAGCTGAAATCGAGATAATTATTCCAACATGAGACTAAATGAAAAAAATGCATGAGTAAAGCGGAAAGGCAAATTACCCACGTCTATAAACATTTCTAATAATGTGCTGCCGCTCTCTAAAAGAGCACTGGAACTTGGTCACTGATGCTAAAACACAACTCAGGGTTGTTATGGTGGCATACTTTAGACTAAACCAGGGGTGGTACATATACAGACGGGCAAATACCCTACCACCTGGCTGTGGGTTGTTTAGTCGCCTCTTACAACAGGCCGCCTGGCAGCAGGAAATTGTATTCTTTCTCCGTTCCTGCACGGATAAAAAACAACATCATGTCCAAGATCTCTAATAGAATAGAATAGAATATACTTTATTGCATAACATTAAGATACAATTCAAGAAGTTTAAGTACAGAAGACAATAGGCGGTATTTTCACTAGATTAGAGAAAAAATGTGTAACATGTGGGTTTTGCAATATAAGACAAAGATATACATATATTGATATATATAAATAAATAAATAATCATAGTAATAATGTATAGAATTAGGTACGTAAATATGGGAGAGATGAAGATGTATATAAAAGTTTATATTTACTCCATTCTTTTCTTACTTTTTATAGTATTCTATTTCTTCATTATTGTGTTTACAGAACACGCCAAAACACACATATATATGTATAGGGTATGTACACATTTAAAAAAAGATCAGCTCCGTTTTTTCAAAAATTACTGTAAAGCTAATAATAAGTGTCTTTATAAACATGAACTAAATTTTTATTAAGGCACCTAATTTCATGAAATTAAAGAGGTGCTGATTGGGATTTCCAATTTAGGACTGATTTTAGTTTAAAAATTATGTTTGTTTGAGATTTTCTGTAGGTAAATACAAGAAAGGACTGGGGGTGAGCTATGCTGCAGGGGAGTGTTACAAATTACGTTTTTTGTCGAACGATTAGTATTTCTTATTATTCTTCTTTAAGTAAAAACGCTTATAACTCGAATCAAAGCAACCTAATCGATTATTTATTAATGTATTCGTGGTACTAAACTATCTGGTAGCGGCACATGTATCTTGTTTGTACTATAAATAAAGATTAGAGTCCTTGAAACGAAGCAAGACTCGTTAGGTACAGTCGCGGAATGAAAAGGTTCGCCACCTTAAAGTCGACTTTTGCTGTCACGAGTACAAGAAACAATACTGCCCACATTTTAATAAATGTTACGTGTATAAAGTTATATAAAATATATAAATATAGAAACGTGAAGAAAGAAAATTTCAATGTTGACAATGACAGACACTGACATTAACAATAAGAAACAAAAAGGATTTAACCACTACGCTTATCATAAATATTAAAACCAATAAAAATGTTTTATATCTCTAAACAATATTCTTAGACAAGACAGAAAGTCAAACAACTTTGATGTAAGTTATTTTAAAGTTTATTGTCAAACAGTTAAAGATAATTAAATTTGGAACAGTCTGTTCTGTGACTTAGTTTGAAAAGGTAACAAACATATTCTCGCGGAACGTTGAATGAATCAATTTGAAAACTGGCGAACCTTTTCATACTACGACTGTACAAACGGAACTGTACAGAGTATACATCTGTTTTGTTTATCTATAGTCTAACATTATTAAGATTTCCATATACATTAACCGTCTCATAAAAAAACTGTCAAGTGTGGACTACACGCACTTTGCTGCATAAACCTAAAAAGCATTTAAGAATTATTGTTGATGTCGAAAATATCTCGTATCTTATAAACTAAACGACGGGCGTTGTTTAAAACAATTTATTTAAAGTATTTTAAACACCAATGTGGAAATAATTTTCATCAGAAATAATTATTGATTTTTTCTCTTTAGAGTGAAATGTGTATAGTTTCATGAGGTTAAATTTTCATAACTTTAGGAGCTAATTTATCTCACGCCTATTGACACAATTAAAAAAGTTATTAGTTGAGAAACAGTATTATGTATGGGCTTTTTAGGGGGTGTCTAGGTGGGGGGATGGGATGCTCCTCCGTCTTAAAGGAAGATCTCCCAAGGTGGCCACTGCTATCCCTCGCAAGCCGAGGCCCATCTATTATTATTGGAAATTTGTATATATACTTTGTACGTGTCGGGAATCGTTTGTGACCTCAGATATTGCACAGCGCCATCTATTGACTTGTAAGTGTTCCACTGCAGCTTGTTGACAGCTTTCCATCAGGTGGACGGTTTGTTTGTCTGCTGATAATATGAACAGATTTTAACCGCTGTGTTTTCGCTCCACTCCTACCCTGCTACCGCCCCGCTCTCAAGCCGCTCGTGACCCGCCCACCTATAGTCGAAATCGTGGTTTATGTCTAGAACCGTACAAGGTCAAACCCCGTGACAAGATTTACGATGTTCAAATAAAATTCTAGTTGAAAACCAGATTCGACACGAACCGTTCTAATGGCATTGAGTTATTTGCATGCAAAAACAACGTGCATTTTCGATACGCTAAACAATTTAATAATGTTCATTATGTTATCTATTATACATCATATTCAAGGTTTTAGGGTGTAAGGTGTGGCTTTATGTACATCTCTAGATTGTCATTAACATATGCCATCTCGACACTTCATTCGCGTTGTCATAACGACGTAATTTGGCAGTGAATTGCAAAAGCGGGATCAAAAAACGCCACCGAAAGAAAGGCCGCTTTTTGGTTATATTATAGAATAAAATATAATATTATACTTTAACTATCTATTACTATAATAGATCTGTAAATGATTCGAGTTTGTACAATGTGTTTAAAAATGTATAAAAAAATCAGGGGGGGATAATTAGGACCAGGAGATTCCGAAAATGAAATTTTTAGAATTTTCGTCTGTCTATCTGTTAGAGCATCACGTGAAAACTACTGAACGGATTTAAATGAAACTCGACTAGCTTATATCCCGGGGCGTAACTTAAGATACTTTTATCCCGATAAATGACGTCGTTTCCGTGGGATATACAAAAGTAGCGAAAAAGATGGCGCTGCGATTACATTTTTTTTTTAAACTACTGAACTTATATGAATGAAACTCGAGACGGTGCTGGTTTATTACCCGAATTAACACTTAGGATTCATTTTATTCCGATAAATGAAGTCGTTTCCTTAGAATAGATGGATTAGCAAAATAGATGGCGTTGCAGTCACGTTTTTTCAATTCACTAACAAATACCTACGTTGTCATGAACAACATGTCATCCATTGTATTACTTCAAATCAGGTTGGCTTCGACTCGCCTCTATGTTTTGTTGGGCAGTTGGTGTAGACTGTAGGACTTTGTTTGTTAGTTTAGTGAATTTAACAAAGAACAATAATGTTTTAGGTCTAAAAAATTACAGAATATAACCTCATTTAACTAAATAAAATATTATTTATAGTAATAAAATCTCTTTAGAAATCATTATTCATATTTCGTAAGTTTTTTTAGTTTACCAGCCATAGGTTCTACCATTTATATACTTATATAGTTCCTTTGCCAGTTATTACACATTCTTTAAAACATAAAAATGCTAGTTTCAGTTCATGGGTTTTTAGCTTATACCACTTTTTCATCTGCGCGTCCACATCATTGTAGCGATGATTTTAACGCGTTATTTGTGATGTGATTATATATAAAAAACCTAATTAGGTTTTAATGTAAATAGAGCTACTACCAAGGGCTTTTCACGCGGCTGAAACCCTAATTGCAAAAAATACCGTAAATCAAAAAACCTTTTAAGTTCTCACTTCAAACGAAGAAGATAGGTAGACCAAGCTCTGAATCTCAGAGTGAAGCTGATTTTGGAACAGAAAGCAAATCGCGCCGCAGTGAAGAGAACAAGAACTTAGTATTGAATAATCGAATTAGTACGAATAAAGTAAATAGTTTCTATTGAATATATTACTACTATTAATAACCCAGACGCAATTATTATTATTAGTATTCAATACAACTATTTAAAAAAAATCTTTGACTTCATCTAACGCTTTTATTCATTTAGGCTCTGTCTATACTTTTATTGGTCTGAGATTCTCACCATAAAGTCTGGTGAAAGCGCTGTTACTAGGGACATTATAAAAGCAAGATCAGCAGTTTCAAAACGAAAATGCCGAGTTCAATATCAAACCTGTTAGGCAACAAAGTACTGCCAGCGTAAGATTGTCGGCGGAACCAAGATTGCCGGCTGCGCTTCCGGCCCGCCGGCGCCGATCGAGCCTTGTTGTCGTTCGGCTAAAGCACAGCCTATTCCAGGCCTATTCAGATACGCGAATCGGTGTTGTAAGCTTTAAAAAGTTTTGTCTCTATAATTTCTTACAACTATTATTCACATTGAATTGATTACAGAGATGGGTAGGTGCTTCGTGATTGTTAAATGGTTGGTTTGGTAAGTGGTTACCTATTCGCTTTCGCCGGAATGTTCGCTTACTCTCACTTTTGCACAATATCCTTTACAATCCCTGTACTCCCCCATATTTAAAAGAACTTTTTAGTTTTCTCTATCAATCTCATTCCTGTATCTTTTGTTAACAATACCTGCACACACTTCTTCCTACGTAGGAAATTCTTTTGCCGTACAGGTTGTTCGACTGAGGAACTCCCTTCCCTTACCAATCAGACAAGCTAAATCAATGACTACATTCAAACGTATGGTCACTGACCATTATTGGCCTATTAAATAAAATTGTTGCATTACATGAATGTATCTATTGTTCGAAGGTATGTATATCTAATTTATAATATCATCTTTATCTAATTATGTATGTATATATAGTAGTATATTTATATTGTATTTTATTTTTAATAATATTTAATTGTGATTTTATTACTTTTATTTTAGTTTAGTGGTAGTATAGTATTATAGTAGTTTTTGGCCTTCGGAGAGACTTCGCATCTCTCTGCGTATTCTACCGACTATACAACGGAGAGTGTTCCAAGGAACTGTTCGGAATGGTGCCTTCGTCTTCTTTTTACCATCGCACCGCACGCCATCGACTGGGTGTTCATCCCCACTTCCATGAGCCGCTTCGCTCTTGTACGCAACGGTTCTCCAGAACGTTTCTCTTGCGTACCGAGGTGATTTGGAATGAGCTCCAGCCGAGGTTTTCCCACAACGCTACAATATGGGGTTTTTTAAAAAGGGTGTCATAAAATTTCTTCGAGGCCGGCAGCGCATTAGTGATACCTCTGGTGTTGCAAACGTCCATAGGCGACGGTAACCGCTTTCCATCAGGTGGGCCGTCTGCTTGTCTGCTGTACTCCAGCGATAAAAAAAAGTACACCACCAAAATTGAATTTGTTTTGAAATTTCGTTTAAAATCTCCTTAGACACCGGGCTGCCTAGAAGAGATCGCTATAAGCGATAAGGCCGCCCATTGTTCTAATGCAAATGTATCCATATCAATTGTCTAGAATTAAGTTTATGGTAAACAATAAAGAGTTTTCATTCATTCATTTTATTCATTCCGTTTTCTACCTACTTTAATTACCCAAAAATATTTTATCCGCTTTCAACTCAAAATCTTTTCCGTTTTGAACCTACAAAATCAAATATAATATTTTTTTCTGTTTTCTACCTATATACTTTTCCCATTTTAAACCATTACTAATTTTCATTGTTTTAATGTACAGTGAAAAACACTATTTTTTTTAGATATTTATTTATTGCAAGATAAACAGTTCATAATACTAAAATGTTTAAATTTACTCAATATTATTTCACGAACGAGTTCTTAGCTACATGTGTGTGTGACGTCACTGGATATTAATCCTACACACACAAATGAAAAAACATGTGCACAAAAAATTTCGCTATCTCTGTCACTCTCATAGGATCAAAGAGAAAGTAAAAATAATAGATATATTTGTAAAAAAATCGGCTAATCTGGCAAGCCTTTTGTTTATTTTATGTTAGTTATTACGTAGCACAAGTCAAGAATGCATTTTTTATTAAATTATAGTTATCGGTGCAGTCAAAATGCAAAATTGAACTTTGAAACCGATTTTTATTTAACTGTGTCAAAGAAAAACAACCAAGTTTTAGTGAGTTTTTGGCGGGAACTGTAAGGAGATGTTGTGCTGTGCAGTTTTATTTTCTAAAAATGTGTAAAAATACTCTAAAATGAACAATAGTTGTAGGATATTGTTAGTTTTTGAGTAGAAGTTATGTGTTTTGTGAGAAATGTGAACGATTACATAAGATTCCGTTTTTGCCAGAATGGCTCAGATAGGCAGCGGACAAGGGGGGCGCAAGCTGATTTTTGCGCCCCGTCGTCCAATATGCTTAAGACTACCCTGATAACAGTCATAAGGTGCTTTTACACTAGCAACTAAAATTGCTGAATTCCGGTAGATTTTCGTCAACTATGACATCACGACTACCAACATCAAGCAATTTAGGGCGATGGCAACATGTAGCAAGCTTTTGCTGAGATACGGCCACATAATACCATGCAAAATGGAGCAACTTAAAAAACCAGGCACCCCCGCCCCCGCCGCGGGCCTGTTCCTCTCGAGAAGACGTACAAACAGGAAAGAAATAAAATTGTTTAAAAATTTCCAAATCGATTGGATATTCGGCAACTCATATAGTAAGCTTGATAAATGTGGAATATATGGAGCTATCAGAAGCAATATTCCCGAAACAATTGCCGCATTTTATTGCAATTGTTCCAGATTGATCCATTACTGTTGCCAAGCAAATTATTGCTTAAATAAAAATTGTGTGTGTGTGGGTGTGTGTGTGTTGGTGGGTGTGGGGGTGTGTGTGTGTGCAGTTCACACGCAGTAGAAATAAAAGAAAGACTGAAAAACTTTATTTCAAGAAATAGCGACGTAATTACATTCCTTATAATAATAATAATTCCTTATACACAACATATTTTGAGAATTTGTACGCCGCGTTTTCATCAAACAAGGTTTGCACTCAGCATATTGCTGTGCCGGAAATATAGGTATATCCGACTCAACGCTGATTTTCAGTTCAAACCTTCCTTTTGGCGTAAGACCAAAACGACCCAATTTTGTTAATTAAAAATAATAATGAATAAAACTAATTCTACTTATGTAATATTTAATTAGTAAAACAAATAAATAAATTTTAATAAAACCAACAATGAAGACTTTGTTACTTCAAAATTAATAGTGGTGTAACAACTTGTTTCGAATCATTTATTCCTAAATAAGTGAAACAAAGTGTGACAAGGGATGGGGGCGATTCTAAATTTTGTAACGTCACATTTTATATATTATATCATTATAATATATTTAAGCTATAAAGCACGAAGTTTGAAGTATTAACTAAAAACGGCAGGACATATACAACTCTATCTGTATGAGCATAGTGTGCAAATGATTAAATATAATGTATTTTATCTCATTCTCTTGCAGGCTTAGTCATATAGGTTTATGTGTTTATCTCTTTTAAGTTTCGCTTTTTCAGTTCATCGAGTTTCAAATAACGTTTCTAAAGAAGTTTAACTTTAAAAATTGCCCCCCCCCGTGTAAGAGCACCTATAGATACTTTTTGACAGTCCTTCTGTAAACGCTTTGAATACACGGTGTAATGAATGAGAGCATGCCACCTCAAGAAATATCGGAACGAGGTGACAACGACATCGCACCCGTTGCCTTTTGTGTTGCGAGTCAGTCGAACCACTATCGAGACGCGTTTCGATGTTTATGGGCTGATTATGGAGACGATATTAAACCGATATTACAACAAGTAATTTTAGAGTATATTACTGCCTTTCTGTTTTTGTTTTAAAATAAATAGTTTTTTTAACGAGGGGAAATGAAAATCATGATATAAGTAGAATATTAAATTGAAGTTTTTTATGTTACCTAGAACACATCAGCGAAAATTCCACCGAGTTCAGATTAATACCGAGCCTTCCAACGCCTAACTTTTAATTTTTATTGCATGAGTTCAGCAGACAGGCTGACGGCCCACCTAATGGAAAGCAGTTACCATCGCCTATAGTAACACCAAACGTGCTGCCAATGTGCTGCCGCTCTCTTAAGGGAGACTGGAACCTGGCTACTAATGCCGGAACACAAATCAAGGTTGTTATGGCGGCATACATTAAACCAGGGGTGGTAGCTAGCCAGTCGGGCAAATAACCTACCTGGCTGTGGATTGTTTTGTCGCCTCTTACGACAGGTTGCGGGGGATTTGTATTCTTTCTCCGTTCCTGCATGGATAACTTTCTGCGCGATATGTTCCGCAGGTGTGTTGCTAAGCTAAGAGTAAAGGTAAGACAAAAATAGATGAGTGGATAATATTAAGGACGACATGATATGCGGTACTATAGAGCCAGTATGGAATATATGAATGGAATACATGGATATTACTTTAAATAAATATAACATTTTAATTATAAATATACATAAATTAGGTTGTATGTCGAAAACTGCGTTTTCATGGGAAACAGAATGATTAGACGATTGAGGCTGCTTAACCTTTTTTTAGTTAGGTGTTTGTAAACAAAAACATAAATTTGTACATGTGTTTCCGAAACTTCATTCACATAACTTTCATGCAACATGGAAAAATATCGATTTCTGAGATGAAACATATTCTTTGTCCATTCATGTCAGGATTCCTATATATTTACTAAATTAATTTAGAATACACAGCAGTAGGACCATGTGTGAACAAAACAATGATGTCCACAATTACATTTCAATATTTTTGCAAAGATAATATTAAAGCCATATAAGGATTTAAAAAAAGTGGAATATGTATTATTTTTAAACTAATGTAATTAAAGATAAATATCTTAATTAATTTGATGGGCAATTTTATAAAATATTTCCTTAACGAAAGTACCTGATTGTTAACATTAAATTAGCAAAAAATTGGGTCAAAATTCACAAGTTTCCATTAAGAAAAATTAAGTTCAAAATTAAAGGTATTTTGCAACTGGTTTTGATTCAATGATTATGAACACAAAATACAGGTGAATAACTTAATTGCCCACAAAAAATTATTGATACATTTAAAGCTAGAACTCAGGTGAATTTTGGCAGGTGCCCAATATTAATGCAAGGCCTGTTTGTTACCAATTACGATTTTTAATTACATATTACTTAGTAGATGGGATTCGTTATAAACATAAAAAATGAAAGTTTTCCTTTCTGTTTACATTGTTATTTTGGAAATATTTTACGTACGATCTCACTTATAGAACAAAAACGTAGTTATATATAGTGCGTAATGTTGAATGTCCACTGTTGCAGATTTCTTAAAAAATTTTTAAAATGTTTTATATTAAATAAGTTTGCGTTAGACCACGAACACGTCCAATGCCGGACGATGATGCGGTCGAAGATGGAGCACGCTTACCTAGATAGTACCTATTCACACGAAAGTTGAAGATACCCGGAATGTACTTTTCGGGAAACACGGACTCCGGTAGTGCATTCCACAATTCTGCCGTACATAGAAGGAACGTGGAACCGAACCGTTTAGTACGCACTGGTAGCGTTTCCACTGTGAAACGATGGCGTTGACCAGGGCGCCTCGTAGTCCGAAGATGGAATGGTGTAGGGGGAATCAGGTCGAACAGTTCAACTGCACACTCTCTGAAATGAATCCTGTAAAAAACCGAAAGACTAGCAACCCGGCGTCGCTGCTCTAGGCTTTGAAGCCTTGTATTGACTAGCTGGTCGTTATCAATCATCCTCTTGGCTCTTCTCTCAATTGACTCTAGCGCTTCAAGCTGGTATTTGGCTGAGCCGTCCCAAAGGTGACAACAGTACTCCATGCATGATCTTACTTGAGCACAGTAAAGTTTAAGCAGTTGCTCTGCAGTGAAGTACCGTCTCACCTTTGAAAGTATACTTAGCTTTTTAGCAGCCACCTGAGCTACACTTTCAATATAGGAGCCGAAATTGAGAGTGGATGTTAAAGAAATGCCAAGAAGTTGAAATTAAGTCGTTAGGATAAAACTGTATGTTTGCAAAACTGTGCAGAATATAGGTACATGCTTTCCTAGTAGCAGTGGTAATTAAATGCCTGGTTATCGTGTTGTGTCTTGGGTAAAGTTAAAATAAATTTAGAGAAAGAATAGGCGTCTATTTACTACAAAATTTACCAATTTTTACATTTAGCACGTGCTGAAGTCGAGGGAAACATCGTGATGAAACTTGCAAATCGAGATAACCAATGGATCAAACCCACTTAGTTGTCTTGGACAAGCGTTAATAGTTACATTGTCTAAAAAATTTGAAGGCCCAAGCCCAGCAGTGAGACTTTTTGGCTGTTTATTATTAAATCCAGGTACTTATAAGCAAAACCTATCTATTACCCCAAAATCTATCCCTTTTCCGAAATGAGAAGTATCCTATGTCCATCCTAGATATTTAACTTGTATATATACGGAGTTTCAGCCAAATCAGTCCTGTAGTTTTTTCTTGAAAGCATAACAGACAAATAGACAGGGTTACTTTCGCATTTATAATATTAATAGGGATTTAAAAAAGCCTAGTATGACAGATATGAAGTAGAAGAACTTTTAGCTAGACGTGCTGCTAAGGAGTTCCTTGCCGCATCTTCTCTAAAAAAAAAAAAATAATAACACGTTGTGAAGTAGCGTACCTATACAGACAACGCCGTTTTAACCAAATTGGGCGACGGAATGTGAAAATCAGTCTACATCCACTTGCTGGCAATAAAAAAATTAGTAAAACGATAGAGTTCATGCATTTCAATAGGCGGTTAACTCTATTTTTTCAGTGATCAAGTCAAGATGATGTTAAGTCATTTTCAACTCTAGCAGATTATGATAATAGATTACTACTATCATGTAGAAGGTGATCGGTTTCCACCCCTAGGTCTCTGCGCTGAGATGCCACGCACCCTTACACCCCGGGTAAAGGCGGCCCAGTACATAGGAAGTAGATTTATTTTTTAACTTATAGGTATGACCTTCAAAAATGTTTTTAATGGAACTTAGTTTGCATAAAATCTTTTTTTTTTTAATAAATCAGCAGACAAACACATACTGTCTATCCCCGAGTTAAGTTACGCTTGTGTTATGAGTAATATAAAACAACCACTCTTGGGTCAATCCCTGACAGCCAGACCACTAATATCATATATAATATATATATACACACACATATAATATTATATAAAAATAAATTTCCCAAATTTATCACGCCAGGAATCGTGCGTTCCAGCGAGTTCAGCCGGCTAAGACTTAGCCCGCTCATCCGCAGAGGAAGCCGAATTTGAAATGATAACTTAAAATAACTCCTTTAGAAACAAGTTCGATAGTATCGGAATAATATCGTTCATATTATATATACACCCGCAAACATCTGTTCAGTTCGACGGAGCCTATTCATTACTCCGTTTAAAATAGATGCAAGTTGACGTTGAGATTCATTCAAGACATTTTATGATAGACATCGCATTAACAAAGGCTTGTGGACGTCCGACACCTATGAAATTTAGGTCTTTGTGATATTCAAGTATGCATAAACGCCTGCCTACAATGCGTATAGGCGTGTATCCACAAATACTTTTACTTTGTACCTTTTGTTGACTAATGGCCAATTCCTGATACGTAGGTCCTTACAACTACATACATTTTTCAGATCATCTAATGCTAACATTATAAAGTTGGTATTAGTTTGAAAATAGAAAAGAAAATGCTAAAAACCGAGTCAGGGGGGTGTAAGAAGTGAAATAGAAGTGATTCAAATTTTTATATTTTTTTTTATTTGTTTGTCTGTCTGTTTGTACCGGCTAATCTCCGAAACGACTGGACCGATTCAAATGAAATTTTGTATGGTGGTAGCTTATATCCCTGGTCAACATATAGGATACTTTTGATCCCGAAAAATTAAAGAGTTCCCGTGGGGTAGTTAAAAAACCGCCCCACGCGGACGAAGTCACGGGCATCAGCAAGTAAAATTCAAAAAGAACTGAAAAAGAAAATAAAAAATAACAAACCCTCATATGGTAAGTAAGACTGGATGATCTGGCCCATCCGGCGGAAGAGATTAAAATGTCCAATACTAGCCGTTCATTTGCCTTACTACTAGTTTAAATTTAACATAAGCTCCATACAAGTATTGTCGAAATTCAACCGATGGTAAGGTAAGTGAATGAATAGTAAGATATAAGGACCCGCCATAAATAGTGAAATTGATTGCACAAATCGTTTGTGTTATACCAAAATGATCTTCTAAGAAAAAACAATGTATACCTAAATACATGTATCTACGCCTTGTTACGTTTATGAGCAGATATTAGTAGGTCCTTACATACGAAATAGGTTTTTATATGGAACTAGCTGTGTTCGCGACGTCGCCCGCGTGGAATTTATTTTCAAAATCCCCCGATTTTGAAACTTTCTTCATTGGTGCTCCGCTCCTATTGGTCTTAGCGTGATGATATATAGCCTATAGCCTTCCTCGATAAATGGGCTATCTAACACTGAAATAATTTTTCAAATCAGACCAATAGTTCCTTAGATTAGAGCATTCAAGCAAACGAACAAACTTTTCAGCTTTATATATTAGTATGGAACTTATTCAAAAAAATGATATTATATATGTTAGCAATTCAGTCTTAATAAAAGCAAGGATCTATAACTTCGTCTTTTTCTTTAAAGAGTAGTGTAGAGATGGATTAGTATAACCATTAGCAAGCAAGGAATACTTGCTTGCTACTGTCCAAGATATTGTTTAACCTACGTTTTACTCTGTGATGGATTAACACTAGAGGCACTACGGGCTAGTGCCCTGGGCGGCGAAATTTTCGAAGGCGGCAAAATACGGAGTCTCAGCAAATAAAAACAAGTATCTGCTATAAAAATAAATGATTTTCAAAAATTGGGAAGTTACTGGTTTCATGCGAAATCTTAAAAATCGAGTTCTCATTGGATATTTCTGTAATGAAGACTAGTTACAGTGCATAGATAATAAGGCGGTATTTTTCACGGTGCCTCAGGGCGGCACTGTTGTTTTGCTGTACTGTGCATATGTCGTCTTGACCTACGGGGCCGAGACATGGACACTGACGGCAGGATTAGTCCAAGTCGCTCAACGGGCTATGGAGCGAGCTATTTTGGATGTTTCTCTTATGGATAAAAATAGAAATGAGGATATCCGTAAGAGAACCAAGGTAATCGACATAGCTCGCAAAACTAGCAAGTTGTAGTGGCATTGGGCCGGTCACGTCTGCCGCAGGACCGATGGCCGATGGAGCAGACGAGTCCTGGAGTGGAGACCGCGTCTCGGTAAACGTAGTGTCGGACGCCCTCCGGCCCGATGGCCGACGACTTGTGCAAGGTTGCCGGTAGGCGCTGGATGAGGAAATCAGAGGACAGGGATGAGTCGCGCCGTCTTGAGGAGGCCTACGTCCAGCAGTGGACTGCGAATGGCTGATGACGATGATGATTGTAACTGTGCATTTTGTTTTTGTAATTGTTTATTTTGGTAAGCAATGAAGTGTTATCTAATCTATCTAAATGGCCAGTTCGTCAATACGCCAATTTTATATGTAAGGGCGTAATATTATGGTTTCTTAGAATTTGGCCAAGATTATTGATTTTCCGTTATATATAAAACTGAAAATTAGTGATATGGATACCCTGTCTATACCGACACGTTTTCGATTTGTCCCTTGTGACCCATTTTAAAGTCATTAAAACAATAATTTATTCACGTGCATTTGTGTATTTACATTAAAACGTACATATTTAATTAAAACTGCCATGAATCAAGTAATTAATAATTTTTAACAATAATAAAGCACATGTTGGCTTATTTTTAACGTATATTAATTTGATATGTAGGTTATAGTGACTTACCTACAGTTAATTTTAACGTGTGAATAGGTACCTTCTAGGTAAGCAATAGATATAACATATCTAAGCTTCATATACATTCATTATGTATTTCATTCATATTTGTGCCGTTTGGGGTTGAAACATTGGGCCCATGGGGTCCATTGGAAAAGAGTTTTTTTAAAGACATTTGTAAGAATTTTTGAAGTGAAACTTCTTTAGAATCGTTGTGATTTGACACTCGATGAAACCAAAAAGCGACACTAAAAAGAGATAAACACATAAATCTATAGGACTAAGTCTGCGAGATAATGAGAGTTTTACATTATGCTGCACAGATTAGAGAGTCAATAAGACCGATGATTAAACATAGGTCCTTATTATCAGTTTTATTTCGGTCCACTTGGACCGAAATAAACCTGATAATAATATTTTGTAGAATAAAACAATGAGAAATTTAAAGTGATACTTAAGAAGTTTGTTTTGAAATGTAATATGTTGACGGATGTAGGCTAAAGGAATTATATATTATTAGTATATTCTCTAACGTTTCATTTATACTACGTGTGAACTGCACACACACACAATATTTGTTTTACCAAGTAACTATTGTCTTGTACTTTTTTTGTAATTTTTGATTTGGTGAACAATAAAGTGTTGTCTATGTCTAATATTCTTTTTTACTAAACTGAAACTACTTTTTATTCTACTCGACCACGTTCAAGTTAACGCAATTTTGTATGGCACGATTTATGTTTCCCTTCATGGCACGAGATGGCGCTAAGTCATTCCTATAGAAGGCTGGCTCATATTTCGTCAGACTGGAGCCGTCTTTATCCGGGGATGCAAGGGGTGCATGGCAGCCGCGCGCCTAGCCCTAAGATGCAGGTCGATTAACTTCAATGAAAAACTCAATAAAGAAAATCATGATTGTTCAAAATCCGCCTAAAGACACTAAAATAATCTACACCAAAGAGCAGCGATGGAAGACTATTTCTTCATAACTAACAAAGAGGAGCATAAAAACACGGGTAAAAGAACACACTGCTGACATGAAACACACAAGGTTTACAAAGTCTGCGATAAGTGAAAACACGGTGGACAAACCCAACCACTACATCAGATTCGATAAACCACAAATCCTCACAAAAGAGAATCGTTTCATACCTAGAATGATGCATGAGGCTGCTGAAATCAAAAAACACCCAAATTTTAATAGAGAAGATGGTTGGCAAGTACCATCTGTTTGGGATCCGATCATCGTAACTATTAAGACCCAAGCCCAGCAAAAACCAACTGCCAGACCTCAAGATACTGTGAGCTCTACAACACAAACCAACTTGATTGACAATTTCTTTTTATTTTACCTCCCACCCGTTTTAATATTATAGAAAATTATTAAAGCTAGGCAGGTTTGCTGAAGAGTTTCTTGCGCCACTTCTTCTCTTCAAGCCACAACATCTTGTGAAGCGGTGGTAAATTAGATTAGGTTCTCATAGAGTAAACAATAACCATAAACAAAATAAAACTAAATAATTAAAAGGACTAAAATGGCGGTAGGCTAAATAAAACTTTAACAAAACTCATTGACACTTGACACCTTTGTCTTCCGTGATCATGGCTACTGAAAAGTGGCCGAAACGTCGAAATAACGAAAATCAAACCAATTACCGCGCTTAAAACCGTTAAAATGTAGTTAACATTATGTCTTCCTGTCAAAATTTCATCCACACAAACCTAATAGTTTCAGAGACAAATTGTCTTTGACATACAAAGCCGGATGGAATTGACGAATGCATAAATAAGATTTTCTTTTTTGCCAAACTGCTATTTATTGTTGGTTGGGTCACAAACTGATTTTCGCACCCCACTCACTGCACTCATGTAGTGACCAGAGCTTGCAGGACTCGAGAGGCATTCTGATCGGTTTTGCCGGACCCAATGCTGGCTGCAACAACATTCTCGGTATTGTGTTGCGCGGCAGACTGCAATGCAGGACTGTGCCTAGGAGACCCTTAAGAAAGCACTGCTGCCATCCTTCTGGGCGGGATTCCCGCTGGCAGTGATCTGCTACATGATTTAGAACTTTAAATTTATTTATTTAGGTAGTTTAAATTTGTTTAGGCAGTTCAATATATTCAAAAGTAATAAAATATTTATTTAAAAATTCGCGATGTTTCAATTATGCATATTGGTGTGTGCTCTTGCACATGCGACTTGAAGACGCGCCGTTTGTTCAGTTGTGCCAATGTCATGCCGGGTGACAATTTGACTCATGTTCAATTATTTGTGTGCGAGAAAACATAAAAGCTGAGAAAATACACGATTAATTAATTACCAAGTTGGGGGTGGTATTCTGGAACGACTGGTATTTCTGTTTATATAATGCTACGTGGGATAGCCAGAAAGTTTTGCGAAAATAAAAAAAAATCATAGATAAATATTTTATTATTAAATCTTTTGAAAGTACTCCCCACGAGCCTCTATACATAGTTTCATGCGTCTGAACCAGTTTTCGAAACACCTTTTCCAGTCCGCCGCAGACACCTCGTTTACATCTTGCTCGAACGCTGACGGCGCATCTACCAGCGACGAAACTTGTACCTCTTTGAGCTGATTTTTTAATTTCGGGAATAAAAATAAGTCACACGGTGCTAGGTCCGGACTGTAAGGAGGGTGAGGGAGTTTGACCGGCGTGCTATCCAGGAAGTCTCTCGTTTTGAGCGCGGTATGGGCGGGCGCGTTGTCGTGGTGGAGCAGTAGCCCGCGGAGCCCTGTGTTTGATCACTTGCTGCTCACAACAGAGAAAACTTCTGCCAAGCATTTGTTAGTATACCAGCGTTGATGCTTCTTTGGTTCTGTAAAGGAATTGACACCAAGTAGCCAGTTAAATTGAAAAAACTCGCGATCAAAATGTTCCCCCCGCTTCTAGATCACTTCACTTTGGTAGGCGTTGATTCGTTTTGAAACACCCAAACCGTCGACTGGCGCTTCATTTCTGGATCGTATTGATAAATCCAGGACTCATCACCGATAATTATATCGTAATCACGCCGAGACGAGCCTGCTTCAAATTTGTTTATCATATCACGGCACCATTCCACCCGGGCCTGCTTCTGAGCTTCGGTGAGGTTGTGCGGCACCTAGCGAGAAACTATCCTCCACACGCGAAAATACATGTGTAGAATCACGTGAAGGGTTCCCGATCCAATCTGCAGTACGTGCTGAATCTCTTGATACGTAACTCGCCTATTGTCTTGGATTAAATTTTTCACTGCTAGCACGTTTTCTTCCGTAACAGCCGTCAAAGGGCGACCACTTCTTTCTTCATCCCCCAAAGTTAGTCGACCGCGCTGTAATTGATTGTACCAACGATACACGCTTGCCTTAGATGGGCCTTCATCCATGAATGCCATTTAAAGTCTATCCTACGATTCGACCGGTTTCAAGCGACAATTGAAATCGTAAAAAATCATAGCGCGAAAATGTTCCCGGCGCAGATCCATTTTTCAATGAGACGCGATAATTTAAATTAGCTCGCAAATAACGTGGAGGGAAATTATGAAATTGGAACGTACCTATTTTTAATTATAAATAATATTTCCAAAATAAATTATAACTGGCCAGTCTCTCATACATAAAAACTTTTTTTCACAATACTTTCTGAGTGGCCTGGTGTTGGGTGAAGAACCAGATACAGAACGTAGCCATTTTGCACACGGCGCAAATATTGAGAAGTTTCCTATCCCTGGAGCCCTAACCCGGTAGCTTAAACTCCGGGCGATGCTGACTACGCAGCTCAAAATCTTATGTTTTTAAAAGTTTTTTTTTATTAAATAGTATCTATTAAAAAAAAAACTCTAAACTTACAAAAATGTTTTTTATAATGTACTTTGGATTTTTTTGAAAATTAATAATTAATTGATTTAATTAATACAGAATACAATATAACTATTTATAATTAATTACCGAGGTAACGCTGCCAGCCTTTAAACACTGCCCAGCGACAGCGGTCTTGGTCGGGCTGGACCCGTTATGGTTTATATCTATTAACACTTAGAGAAAAATATTTTATACCCCTTTTTAATACTTGTTGCCCTTTTATGTACTTTTCTTATGTTCGTACCACTTTTTTTGTACCATATTTTATATAATAAATGTTTTGATTTGATACGTCGCACGTAACTCTTTTTGCGTCGAGCTTTGTTTGGTTTAAGCGAAAACGCACAAGCCGCGGCAGCGGCCGGCGAGTCCCGGATCCGACTATTAAATAATAACTAAGAATTTACCATGTATATTTACGATGACATCTATAATATTATAAATTTCTAAAAATGCCGGGTCTACATTAAAGCTATTAAAAAAACCTACTGGAATAGACTATATAAGCGACGGAGAATACGATGCATTTTTTCTTAGATTTCTTGTCTGCTTATCTGTTTGTTCGGGATTGGCGTAAAAACTGCTGGGCCGATTTCAATGCGGTTTTCGTTGATTGACAGCAAATTCTTAGACTTAAAATCTGCGTTACTTTTTATGCACGGAATCTTTTCTGGAAATTATTTAAAATGGCAAGGTTGAAAAAAATATTCGAATTCCAATGCGATTTTTTCATTGGTCGATAACAAATTTTATGTTATAAAATGTGTAATATTTTTTATCCCGGGAATCCCGCGGGAATTTTCTCGGTAGTGATTTGTAGTTGTTCGGGTAGATAAAAATTAGCTTATTCCGACACAGTTTTCACTGAAACGGTAGCTTACATTCTTTTTTAAATGTTGCGGTACTTTGCGTCCCGGGAATCCCGCGAGAATTTTAAGTGAATCGTGGATGAAGTAGCGGGCATATCCTAGTTTTTAATAAAAAAAACAAATAAGTATGTCAAGGAACTTCCATAGACTCTATCTACACCAACAGAATACAGGCGTGAAAATAATAGTGCAAGTATAACACTACAAAAGTTCTACTAAATTCAATACACAATTCTAATAAGTAAAATATGAGAATAAGACACTTATAGGTACCATGTATAAAGGTCATGGAAGGAAACACATAACAAATAACAATTTATTATTGAACAAAACCAAATTTTAGTTAGTCTTAATCCGTCTAGTAACGTGTAAACATCAAACGTTAGCATATGAGGAAAAAATATATTATTGCGGTCTTGTGTTTTGAAGATATTGTTATATATTTGAATAGTTATGAGACCAAACTATTTGTATTGTCAACGCTTCTACCGGCCATGGAGGTAATTATTGTAAGTTTATACATGTTGGAAAATCCAACAAAAAGTTTTTATTATATTTTATATGACTTGGTACTGGCCATGTGATGTTTTACTTTTTAAATTTAGAAAATGTTTCTTTGGTTGTTGGGAGTTTTAGCGGGAATTGAAACTGGACGCTATACTACTATGCAGTTTTATTTTTAAGTAATAATTATGCGTTTTTGTGAGCAATGTGAACTGTGTAGTCAAATGTGGCCTTTAAAGTTGTTATGCTCCATTGATTGTCGTCGAAGCACTACAATTCGGTTAAGCTGTTTGTGATGTTTTCTTTTCTTTTCTTTTTGTCAACTCGTGGTCATGATAAACATTATGCAAATTAGGTTAGAAAACTGCCTGAGTGGTGCAACACTTCGATTGAATCCTGACCGGGAAACGTACATGTTCAATTTTGATAAATGGTATTTAGTTCTATGTTAAATAATGGATCAGTGCGGCGATCCAGCGTGGTGACTTAGCCAGTCTTCTGGGCACGTTTACCGTAGAAGACGATGATTAAGGCTCAGTATTCTACTTATAGTCCTAATACATTGTAGGTAGAATATAATATAACTATTTATTAATTAATTACCGAGATAATGCTGACAAACTTTAAAGCACATTGCCCAGCAACAGCGGTCTTGGTCGGACTGGACCCATTGTAGTTTATAGTGTTTTCTTTTTAGTGTATACATTTGTTATGGATTTTTTTTGTTTATATGTGTTAGTTTTATTTTAATTTGTATGTATAGTTTATTGTTGTTGTACATGTTGGAGCGCATACAGAATAAATTTACTAGACTTTTATATCTAAGAGTTTATGATGTTTACCCATTTTATTCCTGGATGTACCCCACCTTGGTTGTCTTAGGCATGGTCGGGTACAACAGTTTGGCATCCAGACGAAAGTTTGCATTGGTCTCCTACTTATTTAAATTGTAAAGAGGTAAATTGTTTAATCCAGGTGTATTGGCCGAAATCAAATTGAACATTACAGGGAATTGTGTGATGAGACGTAGGCAGCCACCAATGTTCGTAGTACCATACGGCAGGACCAACTTGCTTAATAATGCGCCGATGACACAGGCCTTGCGAACATTGAACAAGATATGTCAACAAATTGACATTTTTATCTTTATTGTGGCTGAATTCACAACAACTGCTTACTATATTATATGTTAAGACGATTGAATATGTATAATTGTATATATAATGTATTATGTATACCACGGTATCGTATTAGTGGCAACTGTAATGATAGCGATGTTTGTAAGTTAATAAATAAATAAAATTGTAGGATAGATCATTTTTAATATTTAGATTTTGATTAATTTTAATAAAAAATTATACAAGTATATAAATATTTGAATCGTGTAATTTTTCTTGTAACATAATGAATTAATTAATATTAGTTAAAGGTTAACGTAGTATTTCCTTAAGTTTTCGCGGCTAGTATACATACATACAACATAGTACACCACTAAAACGTGCTTAAGGTTAAGTTACACGAGATATAAGTACGATATACGATATACAAGTCGGGGGAGCTTAGTGGTCAACGCTCCCGAGTTTCAAGCTCGCGTTTCAAAAGAGACTTGAAGTCAAATTCTGGCTGTGAAGCAAGCATTTTCTGATATAATGTGCATATTATTATACCACGTGCTGATGGTGAAGGAAAACATTAATATGAAACATTTATATGGAGATTACGCCTTAGACAAGCGTAGGCGGGTATACTGCCCAGTTCCCCCTAAAAATGGGGGGATCCGAGCCCGTCAGCGGGACGTTATGGCCATAATAGGACTAGGTATTTTGTTATAAGGTTATTTTTTTTTATAAGGTGATTTCCCATCGATATTGAATAATTATTTTCCTCCCTAGGCTACCAGACGTAGGCGAGAAGGTACCGGAGCCATCATCTCCGAGCCTGGCTGAACAGCCTCTGGATCTTAGCGCTAAATCTACCTCCAGCACCAGTGGAACTCCTCCTCCTGAAACAAAACTCTTGGACAATCGGTGAGAGGGAAATTTTACGTTTTGTTCATGACTTCTCCAACCCAGAGATAACCCAGTCGTACCGCACTTGACTTCACAGTAAGATAAACCTTTTTAAGATTTGCTCCAGTTAGAGCATTACTGTAAAAAGTCATGATAAAATTTACGACTCGGGAAGTCGCTACAATTAAACGTATGTTGCTGTGAATAATTAATTAGTATACCACTTTATTCGTACTAAACGAGTTTTCGAAATTAAAATAGTACCTTACCTACAAGTATGTAGTTTTAATATTACTTACCTTTTACAAATTTACTTCTAATATTTTAATGTAAAACATTTAGTCAAGTGGCACATTATTTTACTAATTTCTTTTGAATCACAATACTTTTTTTACGTTTACTTTTATAATAGGTTGGGGAAATAGTCTTTTCGCATATAGTATGTATGATATTGTAATAAGATCTCTTTGGCTATACCATTTGTATTTGGCTGGTTTTGGTATCATTAAAAAGTTTTAATTTTAAGGAAGACAATTCCAAATTCAAATCAGGAAAATGTGTGATTTTCATTTGTTTTTCTTATTGTTAAAATGAGTGAATCTAATGAAAAAATTCGATACATTTTAAAATTTTACTACAAAAAAGGTAAATATGCAACACAAGCCGCGAAAAAAATTTGTAATGTTTATGGACCTAATGCAGTATCTGTGAGAGTAGCGCAAAATTGGTTTAAGCGTCTTCAATCCGGAAATTTTGATATCAAAGATGCACGTCGCTCTGGTCGCCCTGTTACGGACAAAATTGATGCCATTTTTGAAAAAGTGGAGCAATATCGGCATATAAGTAGTTACGATGTATCTGGAGAACTGGGAATTGACCACAAAACGGTTTTGGCGCATTTTAAAAAAGCTGGGTACACAAAAAAGCTCGATATTTGGGTGCCTCATGGGAGGCACCCAAATATCGAGCTTTTTTGTGTACACTGAAAGTTCACTTTTATATTCACTGAAAGAAACCTAATGAACCGTGTACTCATTTGTGATTCTCTTATTACGACTTAATGAAAGCGAACCATTTTTGAAGAAGCTGATAACTGGTGATGGAAAGTGGATCACGTACGATTAGAACGTGCGAAAAAGATCGTGGTCAAAGGCCGGTCAGGCTTCACAGACTGTGGCGAAATCCGGGTTAACTCGCAACAAGGTGATGCTGTGTGTATGGTGGGATTGGAAGGACATTATTCATTATAAGCTGTTACCGCCAGGCAGGGCCATCGATTCTGAACTGTACTGCGAACAACTGATGAGAATAAAGTAAAAAGTTGAGAGTAAGCGGCCGGAATTAATCAACAAAAGGGGTGTGGTTTTTCACCATGATAACGCTAGACTTCACACATCTTTCTTTAGCCACTCAGCAAAAATTACGAGAGTTTGGCTGGAAGGTGTTAATGCATTCGCCGTATAGTCCCGACCTTGCACCTTCAGATTTTCACCTGTTTCGATCTTTGCAGAATTCCTTAGGCTGTGTCAGGTTAACATCACGAGAGGACTGCCAAAACCACTTGTCGCAGTTTTTTGATCAGAAGCCCCAAAATATTTATAGCAATGGGATCACGTCCCCACCTACAAGATGGCAATAAGTTATCCAACAAAATGGCACCTACATACATTAGTCAAATGTAAACAAACTTTATAAAAAAACCTTTTGATTTTTTATGTATAATGCGAAGAAACTTTTTCCCCAACCTAATTTTATTTATCAAGTTTATCTTCAAATTCAAAGGTTTTCAAAAGTTAAATTCCCTACTGTTAATAAAATGTTTTAAGTAGTGCCACCCATTATTGTACTATGCTAATATTTGCGGGTAGTTGTGTTCACCAATCGGATATAAAAGCAAGCGGGCGTAGTGACGAAAGATCATTCTTACTTTGACTTTGGTCGTTTGCACATGTCATAGTAGCACAGGTAGTTAATACTGTGCAACAATCACAACTTATAATTAATTGTACTCTTGATCGGCATTCTTCGTTCGGAAATCGAATTAACCGGTTTCCAAGTTCTACGTGTTTTGCTGTATAAATCCCCCTCTAATACTATATTTATGGTGTCGCCGTTACCAAAATCGGTATATATATCGGACGACATATCACTCAATATTTAAAATGTCCGGGATACCATCGAACTCAATCATAAAAAGTATAAGCCATAAAAGTTCTCGCATATCGCAACACTATAAAAGTGCGGAGCATTCGCGACGGACGCCATGCATAATAGCACTTCCTATTGGCAGCATGGTAGCCAGGAGTCGGATTACACAAACAATGTGATGTGAACGCACCCATTAAACTATGAAAACGAAACTTGAACGATCGACTCCTGGTTGGGTCGACGAACTTTTGACAGGTGATCCGCCATCATGGATTTTATATCAACTATAAAATTTGTCGTCATTAAAGGTTACAATGTGTACTATAATGGTCAGTGGCGGACTTAAAAATTTGCCGCCAAGCTATTCAAATCTTGGCGTTCCTACTGACCTCTAGAATCATGTTAATAACGATTTTTGGTCAGTTAAATTGTAGCTTTATGATCTGTGCTCGCTCGACTTTTAATTAAAAAATTACGTTATCCCCGCTATTAGTGTGATTGATGCAATTACGCAAGTTGTAGAAAAAATCATAGAAGTGGTGAAACATATTACACGTTAAATTGTTTGTGTGGACCTATTTATCCGTACAGGAACGTAGAAGGAATACGATTTCCTGCGGCCGGGCGACCTATCGAAAGATGTGACAAAAACACCCCACAGCCAGGTGGTAAGGTATTTGCCCGCCTGGACGGCTAGCACCCCTGATGTAGAGTATGCCTCCATAACAACCTTGAGTTGTATTCCGGCATTAGTGGCTAGGTTCCAGTGTCCCAGAGAGCGGCAACACACTGGTAAAACCTTTGATGTTACAAATGTTCAAAGGCGATGGTAACCGCTTTCCACCACCTAGGTAGGCTATCTACCTGTCTGCTGAACTTATGCAATAAAAAATTAAATTAAAATATTGGTTAGATACATAAATATGAAGCTTTATTTTTCTGTAAGATATAAGAAAAAATTGCTCCAAAATTGCGGCCTACTCAGCCTGTTGGTGAATCCGCTTCTGGTAATAGCTATACCATTAAAGGTCATAAGTAGCTGCACAAACCTTTTGGTGGGAACTTGAAGAATGTTTTCTGTGCAAGTTATTTTCAGAATCATACCTATAACCGTTGCTTCAATATCAGACGAACAAAATGGCAGACCGAGCCTCCAGCTCTCAGAGCAAAGCCGGCTAAAGGAAGGCGATAGCGCCGCAGTGCGTTAAAGACAACTTAATATTAAATAATGAAATTATTACGAATAAATATATAATAGAATATTTTCTAGTAGGTACATTACTATTACCTACGCAAATACAATCCACGTGTATACCACATAAATTTACGCACAAAAGTTTTAAGCAATATTTCATTTCAATGTAGGCTGCGTTTATACTTGTTTATTCGGCTGAGGCTTTAATGAAGTAAATGTAACCTTATCTACCTGCAACTTCAAACGACTCAGTAGTAGGAGTAGAGGTAGTAGACTCGGTAGAAGAGGAGGTAGTAGTAGGAATCAGTAGAATATTGAGCTTAGGGCCCAGTCTTCTATGTGTAAGGTGCTCTGGAAGCTGACCACGTTATATACCTCACTCGATCGCAATATTGGTCCTATAGACAAGTGATATTAGTGCTGAACGAATAAAATGAAAATGTATGGAAATGACATATTACGTACAGTATGTATGTAAATGTTCGCCAGTTTTCAAATTGATTCATTTATTTTCTCTATTTATCTATTTTATAAACGAAACATTTATTAAAATGTTGACAGTATTGTTTCTTGTACTCGTGCAAGCAAAAGTCGAATTTAAGGCGACGAAGATTTTCATTCCGCGACTGTACTTAGCGTAACGATATATCTGTATATATTCTCTTCAGGGCAGATCAGTTGTTATACGAGGTGGCCACAATCTTCGTGACGACCTGAATTAGATCGAATTGGTGGAAATAAAATGGAAAACGAACCCAGTTTTTCGAAACGAATGCTCCAAAATCAATCAATTAAGTTTTGTGATGATCTAGTGTCCATTTCACTTATAGAAATGCAAAAAAAAGCCAAAGAACCCATATCTGGTATTTCAGTGTCAACGACTTATACTAGATGACGAATAACGTTGCGAAAGTAACAGTTTATCGCACTCACAAACATACAAACAGAGAAGACATTTATTATTTGCATTGAATCATTCGTATGCGAAACATCTCTGTTGAAATTGCCATTTAAAAATAGGTTAATGCGATAAATAATGTACTTACAATTATTGCGTAACATCTGTTTGTGGTCACATGATGAACAGTATGTGATAGAAGTATATAAAACTGGAAGATTATTATAACAATAAAGTCCAACCATGATGCTAATATAAGACGAATCAACGAAATTTAATCAATTTGGTTGAAAGGTACACAACTGATAGGACACGACGATTATACACAACAATAGTAAATGACATTGAATGAATTTATGTTGCTTCACTTTAGTTGATTCATCCAAATTAAAAGACAGAAATGAGCAGTCTAATATTAAAATACAATCAGATGGTGCCAAGGATGACATAATTAATAGTGTGACAAAGGACAAAAGACACGTGCCAGAGTATAGGAGTATGGAAAGAGGACAGATATTGTGCCGATCTCACATGAATAAGTGAGGTTTTAAAATCGATTAAGTATTTCTTTTTTTAATATTCTGGCTCTTCAGGTCAGGCGTCACCCCTAACATAGTCAGGGACATTGGTCCGATGATCTTTTATAACTAGGTGTTCTTAGTTCTAAATCGCGTATTTATATTATATTGTTTACATATTTATACTTATTTCAAGTGTTTTGTGATTTCGGCGGGACCTCTAGTTCTGTGCCTCTTGAACTACAATCGGCCACACTACCATGTAACCCCGAATTCAGATACCTTGGTTCACTACTGCAGAGTAATTGTGATAGAGAGAGGGATGTAAGGAGAAGAATAAATGTAGCATGGCTAAAGTGCAGACAGGTAACCGGTGTAACGTGCGACAAACTAATGCCACTGAAACTAAAAGGTCAAATATATAAATCTGTCATACGACCAGTCATGCTATACGGGTCCGAATGTTGGACCACTAAAGTGATAAACCACAAACGTCTCCACTCGGCTGAGATGAGAATGTTGAGATGGATGTGTGGTGTTACAAGAATGGATGAGGTGAGAAATGAGTACATATGGGGATCTTTGAAAGTTGCATCCGTGACTGAAATATTGAGAGGAAGAAGATTAAGTCGGAATGGGCATATAATGAGGAGTGATGAAAGTCACGTGACAATAAGAATGTTAAACTACAAGATGGATGGGTACAAATGTAAAAGTAGACCAAAAAAAGATGGATGGAATGTGTGAAGGATGATATGATGATTTGTGGTGTGACAGAAGATGTATATCAGAATAGAGGAGTGTGGAAGGAAAAGACCTATTGTGCCGACCCTAATTAATTGGGATAAGGTGAAAGAAAAGAGAGAGATACTTATGTCAAGTCAGACCTTAAATCTAGCTATTTTATCCTGACAATAGTACGCGATGATATATCTATACTAATATTATAAAGAGTTAAAGTTTGTGAGTTTGTGACGTTTTAGGGGGGTAATCTCCGAAACTACTGAACCGATTTAAAAAATTCTTTCACTGTTGACAAAGCTACACTATCCCCGGTTGACATAGGCTATATTATATTTTTTTTAAATTAGGGATCTTTACTGAAAGTCCAATGGTGTTACCCAAGGTGTAAAAAAAATACCTAAAATCGCGTGCGCTGCGAAAACTATTGATGATAGAATAAAATAATGTACTACGACTTTCCAGAACATATAATTATTTACAAAAAGTGTCGCGACAATATATGTCTAACTATTATAGTAATTCCACAGTAAGTGTTCTTTTATTTTAAAAATTTAGATAGATAACACTTTATTGTACACCATTACAGAAAACCTTATAGCCTAAAAATGTTCTAAATTCATCCTTATCAAAATAAATTACTTCATATTCAAGACTGCTTCAATACCTTTATATAACTTTTTGAATTATTCAATTCGGACATTCCATTCGAAAGATATCACGAGTTTAAAAATGTAAGTATTAGAAAAATGTTGTGTGGTAGCCGCGCACCCTAATCGGCTAGATAGGCTTATGCGATGTAGTCGTCACTGGGGTACGGGCAGTACGGGAGGGGAAATATTTTGAATTCGCTTAGGAGGTAATTAAACTCAACAAATAAAGAGGTAAAGTTTGTGACGTTGTAGGGGGTAATCTCTGAATCTACTAAACCGATTTTGAAAATTCTTTCACCAGTGAAAAGCTACATTATTTCTGAGTGACATAGGGTATATTTGACTGTGATTAATAATAAGTATTTTTTTATATTTTTTCTGATGCCCAGCGAAGTGGGCACGGGTCAGCTAGTAATATATAAATCTTCGCGTATTGTTGCGCTTTAGCGTCTCCCTTACTGACTGTGTGCAAAACCGCTGCAGATGCGGCCTCGAGTCTTTACCCGACATCCAATCAAAAATTGTTTCCTCGATGATCTCAGTTTTTGTAACAATCACGAAGTCGCACCCGGGCCGGTCGTATACTGGGCACTCTAGCAATAGGTGTTGGATAGTCTCATCACCTCCGGAATCGCAGAAGCATGCCGGCCAGACTATCCCTTAACTTAAATAGATGCAGGTATGCCGCGAACCCTCCGTTAAGTATTTTATTAGGACCACAACCTCTATAAACCTCTATTTCAATCATTTTTTTATTGCGTAAATTCAGCAGACAGGCAGACAGCCCACCTGATAGAAAGCGGTTACCATCGTCTGTGTTACTGTTATAGTACTGTACATCACTAGTTACTGGTAGCTCTTTTGGTGATTTAATTGTCTCTGGATGGCATGACGCAACATTCTAGTTACGTGAAAGTTCTAATTAAAGTCATTATAAATAATTACCAGTTGTTTTAATACAGTTATATTAGTAAAACCAAAGGTTCTATCAATGTGCTGCCGCTCTCTAAAGGGAGACTGGAACCTGGTTATTAATGCCAGAACACAACTCAAGGTTGTTATGGCGGCATAGTCTAGAGCAGGAGTGGTAGCCATCCAGACGGGTAAATATCCTATCACCTGGTTTGTGGGTTGTTTTGTCACCTCTTACGACAGGCCGCCCGGCCGCAAGAATTATATCTGTTCGCCGTTCCAACACGGATAAAATTCTATATAACCCACAAATAAGACGACAAATGGGTTGAAAAATAAATCAAGAGCACTTTAAAATAGTTCGTTATGGATTATTTGATGATTTCTGTTTGGTTAAATGTCACTTACTCGTGTCAAATAAACACTGACCTCCTTTAAAAAATAAGAACGAATTAGTCGGATATCAAGCTAAATATTTTAACTATCGTTATATTTTTACCCTAGTTAAACAAACATGAAAATTTTATTTTACATACAATTATGGGCTATATAGTTTCTGTCCATTTCAGGTATTTTTCGGGATTCCCCTTTTGTTCAATCATACAGAGTGCTCGAGAAACTCTGCCACGTGTTTCAAAGTTGTCACAGTGAACATCGGCATTTATTCTGACGTTGAAAGCGACGGCCAACGTCGATTGATGCTAGGCTCCGTGACGCTGAGACGCTGCTTTCAGCGTTTGTGACAGACCATGGCTTAAATACGCCAAAACCTACGACCCGACAAAATACTTACACAATGACTTTTATTTTTCTCTTCTCTTCTAGATAATAAACTATAAATTTAAGCTACTACTCTCCCAAAGAAATGTATCACGATTGCCTGTTCCATGTAGTAAGCTATTGTATGTATGTAGTATTCAACTCAACCTAACCTACCCCAAAAGCCTTAAAACATAAAGAACACGACGTCTCAACAACCCTCCGATATTATACACAATAGCCAATCGATAACTGAATAAATTCATTCGTTCGGACCGCGATCTGGGTCGGATGACTGAGCCAAAACAAATAAAAATGCACCCGATAGACTGTCGGTGCATCGACCTTGCATCCTCAGAACATATCGGGAC
The DNA here is from genome assembly GCA_039645545.1 of Dendrolimus houi. Lineage (NCBI taxonomy): Eukaryota > Metazoa > Arthropoda > Insecta > Lepidoptera > Lasiocampidae > Dendrolimus > Dendrolimus houi. The sequence continues at coordinate 11,970,343 of CM077139.1, forward strand.
AGTCTACAGTCCAAATCATCCCTTCCAGTATGGTAAATAGAGTCTAAACTCCATTTATGCCTGACAGGGAAAAATAAGAAAGCATGAGGCAAGATGAAATCGAAGACGACTGCTGATACAACAATCTGTTTTAAACTCTAAATTGAATAGTATATGGTATATTTTCATGTGTTAAAGAATGCATATAGAGGGCGATAAAGACGTGTTCATGGTAACGTTATCGGTGAGACTGAGCAAATATTTCGCATTTTGCTTATCTCGGGGATTAAATGAGGTTTTGAAATATTGAATTTAGACGATTATGAACGATTGTAGGTTATTGGCAGTGGTCGACCCATATCGAGAATGATTCATCGGTACTGCATTTTTATTATTTGTTTGATTTTTACCTCCTTTAAGCAATGTTTTAACTATTACTAACTATATTATATTTTAAATTTAAAAACATTAACGTGACTATTGATGTGGCATTATCTAGATTAACAAAAAGTTTATAAAAAAACCTCATAGAAAATAATCAAGAAAAAATCAGTGCGACTTAAGCAGATGTTTGGTCTTTTACTTGTACAACTATACTTATTACTTCTTCAATTATTGGCATTATGATGCTATATATAGACATAGTATGTAAATGAGAGTTTTTTAAATGTATTTTTCAACTGCTTTCATGGTGAACTGGTTCGTATCAAATTTTATCATGACACATAGATTATAAGGAATAATATTAATTATTATCAATACGTTTTAAAATAGGGCAGAAGACAATTTTGTACATTATTTATTTTAAAGACAGGCTCGCAAACTGGCCAACTCAATTTTACGTAGTTTTAAACAAATTTAGAAGATATAGAGAATAAAGTTGCTGAATGGCATTCTTGATGCGAACACAGCAAGTTTAAATTAAACATTCATGTGCATAATAGTTTAAGAAAGAAAGAAAAGAAAAAAGGGATTTAAGACAATATAAGCTTAAAAGTTACTGTAATATATTATAATCTCAGTAATTTTCATTAACATACCAATACAAAATAAAATCGTTAGTGTTAATAAATCGTTATGAAGATAGAATATTTTTATCTTAAAAACATCTTTCCAAAATATATTTTTGTTACAGATTGAGACGGGCACCGTTAGATACACCAAGCAACAGCGCTGGTCGCCGCACCTACACGGAAGATGAGCTGCAGTCTGCATTACGGGATATCCAGTCGGGTAGACTCGGCACACGTCGAGCTGCTTTACTCTACGGCATTCCTCGATCAACACTCCGCAATAAAGTTAATAAATTCGGCACAACTGAAGTCCATGACAGCGAGCCAGATAGTGATCCTGACCGCACAGACTCTCCACCTTCCGTTATTCTCAAAATACCCACTTTCCCACCACCAGATGACAAGAGCTCTTCACCAGCCACACCAGTTACGACTCCTATCACGCCGATTACACCGCTACTTGGACACACACAATCGTCTCTTAACCCATCGCAGTTGCTTCTGCCTCCATCTGTGTTCGTAGATCCTCCGCCGCCACCTCAACATCTATTCACATCGATCAGTGATGTTATAGCAAAATCCATTAGCCAAAAATTCCAACAACCACTCGACAGGCCTCCGCAACCCAACGACTTGCCTTTTATGCGGGCCCCAGACAGACATGTCTCTGTAATCAAAACTCCTCCAGACAACCAGAGAAATTACCCGATGCCGAGCAACTCCCGAACGACGATGAACAACAACGGACAACCTGCCACAGGCAAAGGCACTAGGCCTAAGCGAGGAAAATATCGAAATTATGACAGGGACAGTCTAGTTGAAGCAGTTAAGGCGGTGCAAAGGGGAGAGATGTCAGTACACAGGGCGGGGTCCTATTATGGAGTTCCCCACTCAACCCTCGAGTACAAAGTTAAGGAACGGCATCTCATGCGACCGAGAAAGCGAGAACCAAAACCGCCACAAGAGACGAAGCACGTGCCACAGCAGTCACCGAAACCACCTCCGCCGAAGACGGCCGCAAAACCTTTCTCCAACGGAATGAACGGTCCCGAGACATCGGGATACCCGCCTGGGTATCCATTTTGGGCGGGTGGGGGTTTCGCTCCACCACCGGCACCGGATTTATATGCATCACACATGATGCGACGGCTTAGAGAAGAGGCCCCGCCGCCAGCGAACGGGTCATTCCTTGAAGGGATTATTAGATCTAGTTTAGAGAGGCCAGGAGCAGCTCTCCTGCATCGGTTGACAGCAGAGCCTAGAGCACCGCTGCCGACGGATTCACCTAGTTTACTTCGACGGCTGGCCGGAGAACCAGATGAGGGTCCGCCGGTGCGGAGGCCGCGGCTTGATAGCTCTGATCGCGCACTGGCAGCGGAGATGCGTGAGGCAGTACAGCGGCTGCGTGCTGATAAGCTGCGGCCGCGCAACGGGACTCCGACACCACCGGGCGCAGGCTCGTCTCCTCCACCGCCGCCGGCCGCGCCCCCCGACTCTGCCTAGTGCCGCCTGCACTTCCCTTTCTATCGTTTCCAGTGACGGCGCGTTCGCACGCTCCGATCTCCTCGGTCTTTGTGATAATATAATGTAAAGTACATTCCGTTGGGTCGGCGCCCGACATAACGTTGTGCCTAGGCCCATCGCCAGTGCAATGCAGGCTACGAGGGTTAGCTAACTTCGCCGTTTCCGTTTACTGTTTTAGTGACAATAATGTTAGTCGCAGGATTGCGGCATCCGAGGACAGCCGGTTAATGTTTCACCTGTTTGGATTTAGCTCTATGTTGCACACAGCATCGATGTGCAACATTTCAGGCTATTGAGTCTCTAGGAGAATTCTTGTAAACCTTTACGCGTGTGCCACGTAATAATTATTATTTCTCTTACGAAATAGTTTCTGAGACTACATTTCCTCTGGCCGATTACTTCACATTTTCGTATATATCTACAACAAAACACGACTCACCAAATAAATCAATAGTTACCTAAAATTCACAACCAGTTCAATATATATCACACAGCTTTATTAATGCAATATCACAACATAGTGTTAGTGTCCCGTTAATAGTTACGGATAACGTCCCTTGTGACTACAGTGTTATTCTGGTTTTAAAATTCGCGTCATAGTTGACAGTTGACAGTAAATTGACGTTTACTGTGGCATCAAGCGAGGCACAACGTTCAAAATGGTTTATTACTTTGAAAAGGGAAAAATTAACGGATAATCGGCTCCATTGTTGTTTAATTGTTAGAATAGTTAGACTATATAATTTAAAAAAGTTGTGCTCGACAACTGATTGGTCAAAAGGCTATTTCAATTTCAAAAATCAACCAATAGAATGACACTGGACTACACAACCGATGCTAGGGTTGTCCCAACATTCACGCAAATCCGGAGCCTCGTTTTGACCTTGTTTTATAAGTAAAAGACAACCAAAAGTTAATGTTATAAAATTAACTATTTAATTATTTTTAAGGAAAAAAAAACAATGTAACAAATTAATTATAAAGCTAGCTATGAGTGTAAATGTTATCGATTTTTAAGTGAACTATTGCAGATTTTGTGCGGTGTTTTTATATTTAGATAGGTAATATATTGAATGAAATTATTAGCGCTATAGTGCGGTTGTGGTACTGTCTTTTTCTATCGGGTTACGAGTGAAAAAGCAGGCGCTAGTGGTAGAGGGACGCGGTATGCGGATGGCGGTCGCGAAGCGCGCCATCTATTCGGACTTATGTGCAATTATTATTTTGTATAAAAAAATAGTAATTTTAAACTGTGTCTAAGCTAACACGTGGATTTCCATATTACTGAATGTGATATTTAGATATTACGAGTGCGGTCGGAGTATCGCGGGAGGGAAACGCCCGCCACCCGCGCCATATACACACGTACGTACGTTAAAATTCATCTAGTGAACTTATATATTTTATGTAATATTATTGTATCTCTAAGAAAATATATTCTTATTTTTCATGGTCCAAATTTTAAATGTTTTATCGACTATACAAAAATGTGGATAACCATTATTATATTCTTGTCAACTTTAAATAAAAATAAAATATTATTAAATGAAAAAAACTCAACCCAAAAAATCCCTTAAACTTGATATCTTCAAATTTGTGAAATTTTTTGGTGTTCAAAAACTATATATTAATAAATTACGAGATGAAAAAATGTATACGCTCTCCCAAAAAATAAATTTAGGTGGAAAATATTTGGATATAAATTTAAAATACGATTAATTAATATAAGTTATGTGTAAATGTTCGCCTCATGGAAATTAAGAAGTCTTTGTATTATGTATGTAATTAAAAATATACATAATTATATTATATACAAGTTAAACAAATATATAGTGTCGTACTTTTTTCTTCGGACACCATAAGCGATGTGCAAAATAGGAGCAGAAATTGAATCGACATTTCGACATTAAAACATTTATAATTACAATTGGACCTAATGATGAAATACAATTTTTTGAGTCCACATAAGCCATCGTTTTTATTAGCTTAGCAGAACAATACCAACTAAGAATGATACAAGCCAGTCAAAAAAACACCTCTTAAAAGCTCCTAAATTTTACATGACTGAATAGCACAGTTTTGACACACTTTATTAATTTTTAGATCAAATCAGTCGAAAATAGGTGACTATCAAATGTTGCTTTAAGGTGCGAATAGGCTTCGTTTGCTCAATGTAGATGTTTCAATCGAACGGTTCAATTCCTTTTTTATAAAAAACTCATTAAGAATTTTGTAATCAGCGTAACAAATTATTCTTGTTTTACCAAATATTATTTAATAAAAACCTAAAAACTACCTTTTAAATAAATTAAACCCTAAAAACTAACTTAACTGTACATACAAATTAAAATTAATCTAGTATTCTAGATAATTTAGTGCTAGATCGTCGTCAGTGCGGATCGTTCCCATAAGACTGGTCGCATTGCCTCATTGGATGGCAACCCTAATGGTTTGAGCAAAGAGCGTGCTAATCATTCATTTACCTTATTAGGGGTTAAAATTTGACATGACAAGTGGTGTCAAATTTGTAACGATGGTAATGCAACTGATTGAATAGTAAAATAAAAGAACTGGTTATTAAAAGCGATTGCTTATGTTGATAGATGTTGATTCTTTTATAGAAATAATATTACAAAAACAAAATACATATCCCGCATGTCGACATGTCGACGATATTTACTGCGAAATGACAAACAAAAATTTTTATATTCAAAATTTTAAACTAGTCGATAGCATGTCTTCACGTTTGTTTCATTATGCATAATTTATAATGTATTTTTAGCATTTAATAATTAAACAAAATCAATTTATAAACGTTATGTGCATTTAACTGGGTGAAATTTTGTACGTCTGAGATATTGTAGGAAAAATCTTTACCTAATTTGTTTGGCATTAAGTGTAAGACAATAGTTTAATGACTTTGGAATGATTTTTTTGATTTGGTTACAAATTACCTATTCCTAAAATTCTTCAATCATGAGTCATATAGTCCCCCAGAACCGAACTGGTCTTAAATTAGCTACAAAAGGTTGAGATATATATATATTTTGAATTACGAACTATCTATTGCATAGATATCTGTTGCTAAACTCAGACCGGTAAAAAGTATAGCGCGGACTTATACCTCTTTCTAAGCCATTACATAAACGTTATTCTAACTTTGTAAATTATAATTATAATTCCATCAATTTAAACGCTCCTATTTCCAAAGTGTTCCAAAATAAATTTTAAAAAGGTTCTAAGTTAAGTATTGAATTAATTGACCCACTTTATTAAACATTAGTAACCTATAAAAATAACAGTTTCCAAAAATATAAAATAGTTTATCCAAATACGTTGTATATAAAATCGCCTTTGCAATCCTTGGAAATAAGAGAGTATTTTTTGTTGTTTTTTTTTATAAATTTTTCGAATGTCATTGTCAATGTCATCAAATCATAGGACAATTATTACATCAATTTGTCCCTAATATAAAATTTTAAAAACTTAGTAATGCCAAAATTTTTGCCTTTTAATACATACATACACCAGGGCCGCATTTTAAATATTTGAAAATTATTAAACTATTTGCGAATTGAACAACAATTATTTTTTTCATGAATACGTACTGAATCTGTGTGTAGCCAGACATTTGTTGATAATTTAAAAAATGGTTTATTATGTAAATCTAAGTTGTACTGAAATAGGATGGGACAATTTGCAAAGAGAACTTAGTTAATATACAACATTCCGTTTAGAATGTTATTAGATTTTTTTATAATAATTATTATATTATAAATATTTTTTGCATCGGGAACAAATTATGTTGTTTTATCTTATTTTGTAACGTTAGTTAATTTTAAGTGGCTTAATTTTAAATCTAATAATATTGGTTGCGATTTCATTCACTCTTGTAACCGTTTGATGAACAAATATGAGTGACTGGAATGTTTTGTAAATATTCTTGAGAAAGGCTGACATCACATTGGCTATTGTCGTTTCAACACCTAGTTATTTGTATAATTTATTTAGGGGTTTTTAGTGACAACGTCTACACTAGCCCTTCATATATTTAAAGAGTTAAAGTAGAAAGAAGTTGCCACAAACGCTCTGGATAATAACCCAGGTCCATCAAATTAACTCCCAGTGCATTCACCAACCCTAGCTGCCGGCTTTGGCCCGGACAAATTCCACTAAAACTCATATGAACCAACTAGTTGCTCACGTGTGAGTTTACCTACAGATTTCTATAGCGATTGCCGAGGGCGATGATCTTGTTGCTACTTCTTATTTTTGCAACCAACGACATAGAAGGCGATGCAATTTAAGACGCAGTAGAAAAAATAATACGTAGACTAACTTCTTAGAACAATGCGTTCGACTAACAGCACTTTATAATCAACGTCTAATAACTAGTTTACGTTGTGTTGACTTTCACGCAATAAGCAGAAAAGTAGCAAGGGAATTGGACAGCGCGAGTATGGAAACATACTAATTGGCACAGAGGTATAATGTAAACAATAGGTTAGGTACAAGCGAGAGCAACTTCTAAAACGGACGAGTAGTAAACGCGCTATTAGCAGTTGCTTGGACAAATAATACAAAATTGAAATAAGCGTTAAATTACTAGTGCGGTTTAATTCATAGTCAATGTGAAGTCAAGTCAACTCGACAAAGAAAGTTCTAGCACAGTTCTGAATAAATCGAATAAGTTCTACAAACGATTATTTGAGTCAATATGTTGCCAGTATTTATATGAATATATATATATTGAGATGTTATAGATATCATTGTTTTTGTGCAGTGTTTGGGTTTCAATTCCCGCGTTAAAGAGAGATGCGACTGATATGTAGTAGAAAATGGCGGAGCTTCGAGCTCGCTCGGTTTGTACAAATGGTATACGCCGCCTTAACACATTTCAAATATTAAATACAGTGATCACTATACTGTTCTTGAAATAATCAACCAAACCTAAGAACGAGGTCACAACGCTGCGGTGCTGAGTCGCACCGCAAAAATCTACGACATCGCACCGCAGAAATCTACGACGGCGCATAATGCATTATGGAATTTTCCGATGCGTTGCCGCATCTTACAAATTTCATAATAAGTTAAGATGGATGCACACAGTACTTAGTTCTCTGTTTTATGCGTCCTAATGCAAGCAAAAGTAATACACATCTAGTACGTACGATCTGTTTCATTACGAACATTGCCCCGAGTCTGTAACTTTCATAAAAAAACCATGCCAGTGTGATGCAACATCTATTCAACTGACAGATGGTCAAATAATTATTAGTCTATAAAATTGACATTCACAAAAGGTGTCAATATTGTCAATGATATCAAGATTGATTCAATATTGAGCTGATATATTTTACAGATAACCATGACCGTCAAAGTTGACGATTCGAATTCGATTCGATTGCCATTTTGAGTTACAAATTTGGGGCCCTGAACGCATGGCCAGCGTCTACTCGTACTATGTCGTATACAATGAGATTTTTGCGTTTTGACATCGTATCGGTTTGTGGTGTGACGTCGCTATGCACGCTATGTGCTATGTCGCTAATCGTCGCACCGCAGCGTTGTAGCTTCACCCTAATGGAAATAAATGAATACAAGATCTCGATATTCCAGCAAAAGGTTACAAAAACACTAAATATATATTTTCGAAATTGTTTTTTTTTAACAAAAGGTTCCATAGTGACGATAAAATATGTCTTCTGCTTTTCTCATTTGACTATGAGACCTTAAAACATGGCAAAATTTTGTTGATTATTTAAAATTTTGTCAAAGATTAAAATAAAATTATTTTTTGTTTACGCAAAACCAAAATAAATTGTATTCCTATAAGTACACGATAATTCAACAATATTTTCTATGTCTGAAAGAATTATAGCGATTACTGTATTTATTTTAGTAAATCATTTTATGTATAGTATATTGTTTAATGATTTTCCATACAGTTTTAAGATTTTTTTAGTTAATTATTGTAGTGTAATTTCGATAATAGTTAGCATGTAGTGGTTCTTTAATTTTTGTTATTTTTCTTTCGTAAATATAAATTTTATTAAGGGTTTAGGTTAGTCTTCGGTCCTAGAACCAGGAACAAAAGACAATGAAGGGATGTTGCATTTTAAATAATAAAAACTGTTCCCGCCATTTATTTATTTGGTTAAATTATTTCCTAATAATAATACAATCGTATGCTAAAAATACGCGTATCCTGCTTTTAAAATTACTAACAGCAGACTACAAAATTTAGTCGAAAAAGAAAGAAACCTATGACAAATCAGGAACACACAGCCAGGGTAGTTTGAAAAAATGTATAATTGCACAGATTAAAAATTTAAATCTATGGTGAATGAGCATGCGTTTTTGATTATTATTTGAACCTACGTTATAACTCTAAATACCTAATTTATTTCATTTATATCTTTAATATTATTTTAACATTATCACCCACAAATGATGAGGCTGTATGGTCTAGGATCTTTGCCTGTTCTTAAAATAATAAAGAACAAAAATACTGCTACTACTTATTTTAACATTAATATAATTGCCAATACTTTGTAAAAATTTTAGTATACTGACGACGACATAAAAACTTCATACTCAACACATTGTTTTATTGTTGCAGTTTATATCATATCATTTGAAACGATAGTGACTAACTTTTTAAAAGTTTAAAACTGTCTTAAAGGCCTAGCTGCCAAGCCGTAAACAAAAAGTTTGAAAGTCAATTTCTTTTTATAATATAATAAAATTTGTTCGAATCTTGGCGGGAACTTTGAAAAGACATTGCCAGATCTTATTTTCTAAGCATTTTACTGTGAACACAAGTTGTTTGTTAGTGTGGTTGTACGTAACTTTATACATAGGCGATTTCCATTAACTGACACAGTATATACTTGTGCTTATTTAAAAGGAAATGTTCCATTATTCAGTGTTTTGGTTCCAGCACAGTGTCCTCTGTGTTCTTAAATGGAAAGCGTACAGTATGCGTGTAATGTAAGATTCACCTTTATTGTCATCATTTGTTTTCATTTTTACTATATTATATATGTATTTTCTAGATGATTAATTTAAACGAAGCGTTTAAAATTATTGTACTAACAATAATTGTCTTATTATTATTGTCATTTAGATATCAAGGAAGGGTTAAGTATATTGAATGAGCGTTTTTATACGTCACTTCGAACAGCTCAGGTGTTCGTTTTTTATATATAAAAAGAATATGTACAACACGAAGCATTTAATTTTTAATATTAAATATTATGTTATCTTTATTGATGCTATGGACAGTAATACAATTTAATAATATTTTTTTAAATCGAGGCTGTAACAAGCTAACATCACATTGATGAGTTTTTAGTCTGGAACATTTAAAAAAATAACGAGAATTCAAAAACCAAAATATCCGTTCATGGACCAATATTAACACTGTTAAATAATATAAAAAAGCTCAGGTTTTTTTATTATAAATTATAATAATATATACCGGGAGCTAATAAGATCAAATATAATTATTGTTATTTAATTATGGAGTACAAGTTTTAATGAAATATTTTTTTTCAATATATCTTGCTCGCCTCTATATTTTTGTTATTTTGTTCCTTTAGTTTTTATTATTATTGTTTAATTAGAAATCATCATAAGAATTGTATTCGCGCTGAATTCGAAGCGAATCATTATTTTTTATTATTATCATACTTAATAATTTATAAAAGATAACATTTAATATATAATCATTCAATTCCTCAAAACTATTGTGAATTTTTTACAAAACAATTAGCAAAAATTGGCCGAAGATATTATATCTTTAAAAAAATCTAGTCAAATTAATAAAAAATTGAAGCCGAGCTTTTCAACTGAATTTTAATAGAATCAGTTTAGATTTAATTTCTAAAAAGATGTCATGACGACTTAAAAAGATATGTTGATTTGAAATTGTGGAATTGTAAAATAAAACTGTTTTTTTACGTATACTTACTGTAACTCTAGGATGGCTTTTCAATGAGAGAAAATGTGTTTTTTCCTGTAAAATGTCCTTTACTATTAAATCATTATATCTTATGTTATTTGTATGTCTTAATAAAACGGCTGGTTAAGCAGGTGTATGATGCGAGGATATTTAAAAAAGCTGTATACAATAAATTTCTTTCATTTGTTGAAGTTTTGTTTAATTTATATCTACCAATTATTTTACCGCCTCTGTTAATAGTGACTTTATTATTTTATTTTTAATACGAAACTGGCAAACAGGTAAGCATTCAGGACGGGATACGGAGATAGGACAGGAGGAATGGGAGAAAGGGATGGAAGAGCGTGTAGCAGCGAGAGGGAGAGGTTAAATGATATTTCAGATGCCAGAGAGTAGTATTCACTGTCGAGTGTTGATGTGAACTAACGTATTGTGGAAACGGTAACCTTAAGTACAAATATTAACACTTGCGCTAGCCAGTAGTTCGTTGTCTACTGCGATGACTAGACATACGCAGCTCGCATAAGTGTAATGGAATAGAGGAATCAAACAGGAATGGAACAGAGGGGATGGGATAGGGGAAGTAGGCCATCGGATCTCTCACTCACCATGCGAACTAACAGTTTCACGCCAATATTTGTGTGATTTCATACCGATCGAGCCGGCCCTAAGAGCTAAAATAAAGATACCAGCATGGCTCCACGACGTAAAAAAAAGAAAGTCAAAAGTAAAAAAAGTTCCTTAAAAACATAAAAAAAACCTTGTCATTATAGCCGATTTCAAAAAGTAGGCCATTTTTTTACGAACAATTTAGACAATACTTAGATGATTGTAGTTTTATATCCGTTTTGCTTGGCACCGACTTCATAATTATCTACTTATATGAAGCAGTTTCTAACCTCTAAGGAATCATCCATAGGCCATGGGCTACCACACCTATGCTTGATTTTGTTTTTAAATAAAATAAGGCTTATGGGAGCTGCATATGTCTAGTCATCGCAGCGGACAACGAACCACTAGCTACTGCTACTGCTAGCACAACACGCGGCCCGCGGGAGCGCACATATTAATAGTTGCTCTATCTCGCTCGCACATCATCCGTCCCGCTCACACATTATGCTATATATTGTTCTAGATGTAGGACTTGTTAATATTTGTACTTAAGGTTACCGTTTCGTATATAATTTTTGGAAAATTTCTTTTTATTTACGAATGTTAGAAATGATATGACTATTTATTTATTTAAAAAAATATATTCAAATAAAATTGGTTCACTTCAGTTCACATCAGCACTCGACAGTAAATACTACTCTCTGCCATCTGAAGTATCATTTAACCTCTACCTCTCGCTGCTAGAGGCTCATTGGTTTGTCGTTTATTATTTTTAGAAGTGATCGTATATAATTTTTGGAAAATTTCTTTTTATTTACGAATGTTAGAAATGATATGACTATTTATTTATTTAAAAAAATATATTCAAATCTTAATCAACTCTCCGTGATTATCTTCCATACTTAAGTTCCACAAAACATGCAGACAAAATATTAACAAATAAAAATAATACCTACGTATTCGTTTACCTAAATATATATCATATAAAAGCATATGGTCTGCTCGGAGAGTTCCAGAAAGTTCCACAGTGATAAACATTTATTTTGTTTCAATCATTCCTTTAGAACTTCGGACTGGAGCAACGTAACTACTAGTTATTGGTGATTAGATACATTTTGTGTTTCTACTATATAGATATTTATTTCTATTATAGTACACGCGCACACGCTTCCGCTGTAGCGTCCTTAAGGGCGAATAATTATAATAAAATTTATATACGCAGGAACTGTGACTATCATAATATAGTAAACAATAAGGTTCTATCGATGCCCGGGTGTCCGGCCAGAGGTGTGTCATGGCATTCCTTTAGAACTTCGGACTGTTGAGCAACGGGAACTACTAGTTGTGGTGATTCACTATCGGAGTCTGGGTTGTACCTGTAAAGTACTCCTTGATTCATTAAGTAACCCCTCTCCGTCCAACGTTGCGTTGCTAGTTCATCAGTACCTTCGATTTCTAGGACTATCTTCTTCAACTCAGGGTCTGCTAGCTGTTCTTGCCGTAATTGATCTGGCTTTTTCGCAGGTAAGTCAATTATAACAGAGCAAACTCCGCATTGTTCACGTGATTCTTCTGAACAGACTGGTCTACTAAGAGTGTCAGCCACGACATTTGCTTTACCTGGGGTGTATTCGAATCTAATGTCAAATGATTGAAGTTTAAGAGCCCATCGTACAAGGCGACCTGTAGGTGATTTCAAAGTCAACAGCCAGCGGAGGGGTTGATGATCGCTGCCTGTTATGACAGGTTGTCCATCGAGGTAAGACCGGAAACGCTCCACAGCCCACACCACCGCCAAGGCCTCGCGCTCTGTGGTGTTGTAGTTGCGTTCTGCAGAGGTAAGAAGACGACTCGCATACTCAATCGGTCTTTCCTCTTTGTCCTCCCCCTGGAGTAAAACCGCTCCTAATGCATAGTTGCTTGCATCGGTCCGCAAAATGAAAGGACGATTAAAGTCTGCTTGAATCAGTATAGGAGCAGAAATAAGGTACTTTTTCAATGTGTCGAAGGCTTTGGATTGACTTGGTCCCCAAAGCCAAACTTCATTTTTCCTTGTTAAACGTGTTAGTGGTTCAGCCACTTGAGAAAAATTAGGAATAAATTTCCTAAACCAGGAACACGTCTGCAGGAATGTTCGCATATGTTTTAAATTAGTAGGTTCCTTCATCTCCAAGACAGCACTAACCTTTTCCTGGTCGATTAAAATTCCTCCCTGAGTCAACTTATGTCCAAGGTACTTTACTTCTTCCCTTGCGAAGACACACTTCTCCCGATTAACGTGGAGGTTGAACTCATTTAGGCGTCTAAAAACTGTCTCCAGATCACGAAGATGTTGTTGGAACCCTTCTGATATAATAAGAAGATCATCAAGGTAAGCTAAAATTGTTACGTCTTTTAATGATGAACAGGAGCGAAAACGATCTATGAGCCGTTGGAAGGTGGCCGGGGCGTTTTTCAGCCCGAAAGGCATTCGCTTGAAGCGATAAATTCCTAGGGGGGATATGAAAGCTGTCTTGTCTCTATCCTCTTCCTTTACGCCCACCTGCCAATAACCAGACCGGAGGTCTAGAGTGCTCATAAAGCAGTTCCTCTTCGTTGACTGTAGTAGTTCATCAATTTGTGGCATGGGGTAAGCATCCGACTTGGTGACGGCATTCAGGCGTCTGTAATCTACGCAGAACCTGATGCCACCACGAACCTTTGGCACCATCAAGGCTGGCGCACACCATGCGGATTCGCATTCTTCAATTATATCTTCCTGTAACATTTTATTTATTTCTTTCTTCATAAGCTCTTTCTTCGCAGGATTTAGACGGTATGGAGGCACTGCTATCGGGGGGTGGTCACCCGTGTCAATGCGATGCTCTGCAAAAGGTGTAGGTCCTCCCCCTAATCCGAAAATATGTGCGTGCCTAACGAGAATCTGGGTCAGCTGATCACGTTCAGCTGGGTTAAGGTGAGATCCCTCGTCATCCCTAAGTACGTCTGTTGAAGCACATTTAATACCGCTAGAATCTGGTTCAAAACTTAATACGTATTTAGTAGTATTCTGACTTCCAAAATACCACAAATCATTATAAAAATCTAAAACAACACCCGTAGCCAAAAGAAAATCGATTCCGAGTAATGTCTCGTTATTATCGGACTCGGGGAAAATTAAAAATGGAATAGAAATAAAAACATTTTCTAATCGTACTTGTAGTGTGGTAGTGAGGACGTTCATCTGGCGTACGTAACCATCAGCGAGTTTAATTTTCCTCGTTGAAGACATTAATGGATGGTTTTTAAGCCGGAGGAGAGCATATAGCGTATGTCCCGCAATACAATGTTTTGCGGCCGTATCAATGAGAGCTGTACCTTTTACGCCCAAGATTTCTATATTAAATATGGGACGTAAGTCTCGGCGTTTGACTGGCCTATCGCGGAGGCTACATACTAAAACATCATCACTATTATTATTCGATACACAATTATTACAATATGACAATTTTTCCTTAATATTATACTGAAAATATATTTTACACAATTTGCACTTACCCCGTTTTACCTCAGGGGCGTCGTTACCAAAACAATTATTTGAAATATTATTTTTACTACAATTTCTTGAACGAAAATTATTATTTTCACCGTTACCCCGTTTTACCTCAGGGACGTGATTACAAAAAAAAATATTTGAATTATTATCAAAATTTCGTAGTTCCAAATCGTTTTTATTACATTCATTGAAAATTATATCATTATTATAGTTTCCCGGATGAACGCTATCCTTTTCAACATTTGTACACAAATGGGAAACATTGGGTTTATTATATAAAACCGGAATGACGTCATCATTTTCATAATTATTATTGTTGCAATAATCAGGATTATTGTAAATTATAGTGTGCTTGTTATTATTTTCACAATGAATACTACTGCAGGAAGAATTATTATTGCACACAGTTGGAATGATGTCGTCATCGCCACTGGGTATACATAAATCATGTTTAGAACAATTTTCTGTAAAAATGTTGTCATTTTTAATATTTAATAAATCTTGTGAAAAATGACTGTTACCAGGCTTATATTCACGATAGTCATTATTTATATTATTTGTATTGCGATAAAAATGATTTTGGGAACTATCATTATTACATTGTACGTTATTAACACAGAAAAAATCGTGATCGTAATCGAGAACGTTGCCCACAATCTTTTTCGTATTTAAATCCGTAACGTTGCCTAAAGCGACCGGGCAGAGTGCACAGTCGTCGTTTTTATTTATACATACATCGTTTGTATACACACTATCGTTCTTAGAAATACACAAATCGTTAGGAATATTTATTTCACTGTTTTTATTGTTTTTCAAACCCTTCCGCGATTTACGGAATTTAGATTTCGGTGAATGTAATTGTTTTTGCAATTCAACACAACAAAAACTTTGTGGTTTACACTTATCAATAACGGAATTTAAATTTGTTTGAAACTCACCCCGGTTTATTAATTTACGGCACTGCTCCTTGTATGGCCATACCTTTTACAATATGCACAAAACGGTCGATCCCTCGACGGATTCAGCGGCGGGGCAGGATCGGAACCAAAACTCGTACTCGGAGTCGTGGGCGCAACGTGCTGTTTCGTCGCCTGGGGTGGCGGCGCGGGCTTCGGCGCAGGCCCCGGCGCGCTTGGCGCGCTGTGCGCGGCGCTCGGGACGTGCAGTGCACGCGTCGTAGGCACAGTACACACTTGCGACATGCGTGGTAAATGTTGTCGTTTGCTTTCCGTAATTGCATCTTCGGCGTTCCGCGCATGGTAGAGTAACTCTGCGAATGTTTGAAAATCTGTTCTTCGGAGTTTTCTCTTATACGGCAGCTTAGGAGTCCATACGTCATGTCTAGCATGACTTTTCATTTAGATCACCATTAGGTAATTTAGCAAATAGAGCACGGATGCGTGATACGAAGATATCCGTAGATTCATTCTGTTGAGGGTTTTAAATACATCTAAGTATATCCGGTATGGTGGTCGGCGGTCTCCAAAAGCATTAATCAAATTTTCTTTTATCTGTGACCAAGAATTTATATTACTTCTGATGCCTTGCCACCACGTCGCTGCCTGACCGTGTAATAAGTAAGACATACCTCGAACCATGTTACTATTATTCACCTGTGCGCACTCGCTGTAGGCTTCCAGGGCTTCTATAAATGCCTCCACATTTTCATCTGGGTTACCGGAGAATGTGGCCTTACATCTGGTTAGGGTACCTTCAGCGGTCACCTGCTGGATTGGAGTAGATGCGTTTGCGCGCGTTATTGATGACATAAGTTCTTTTAGCGCTTCTGTTTGTGATCGCTGCAAAGATGAAATAATTGCAGCAACGTTTTCATGTGAAAACGTCATGTTAGATTCTGTCGCTTGTGAGGAAAAGGCGTGGTCCGTTGCGTCATCACGTTGTTCCAACGGGGTATGGACCCCATCGGTCACATGGGTAAAATTACGCGTCGGTGTAACTGTTAGGGTGTCAGAAGGTTCCATACCCTGTGTTGACTCTTCTGTAAAAATTTTTGTTTTACTTCTCGTGTTATGAGACGCCATTTTGTTCTGTTGGTCACGCACGCGTACACACCTTATGGCGTGTCGTAACTTGTAAGTTCACGCACGAAACACTATTGTTCCCACACTGACTATTTTATTTAACGTTGGGCGCCAGCTATGGTCAGGGGGAACTGAAACATGGCATTTTGATTTACGAAAACGTTTATTGAAAACTCACATCTAGGAACACAGACATTGTAATCTTTTTACATTGTTTAAGCTGCGTGTTAATCTCGCGACGCGAAAGACAGGCCCTGTGCACGCGCAGTGCAGACGAGAGCTTATTAACCACTGCTCACATCCCGTAGCCGTAGGCCCGTCGCGACACGAGTCGCGGGGTTGCGGTTTGAGGCGGGACGGTATTCACCCGCGCTCTAGCAATACCGAGCGGGGGGACGACCCCTGCTCGTACGTTTAGGCATCATGCGTGCCATATACCTACGTATTCGTTTACCTAAATATATATCATATAAAAGCATATGGTCTGCTCGGAGAGTTCCAGAAAGTTCCACAGTGATAAACATTTATTTTGTTTCAATCGGTATACATTTTGTGCTCTACTATATAGATATTTATTTCTATTATTATTATAATAAAATTTATATACAGAACCTATCTAATATAAAACAATAATACATGTCAATTTAAAAATCTATAATATAAAAATTTAAAATATCTTTGTTAATATTTTTATTGTTTTCATTTATATGTATTAGCTTTATTTTAGATAGGTTTGTATATAAATTATATTAGGTATATTATCATATAAAATAAATATCATATCAGCACAAACATAGTTACTTACAGTTCGTTATAAACTAATTTAATTAATGTTCTGTCAGCGGGGAGTCGCTTTTGTTAATTTACGAGGTCATAAACTGGTTACTGGGACTAATATCACTAATTTGACAGGACCAATCAACCACATGTCTCGTAATTATCGTTCAGAATACTAATAATAAGAATTGTAACAATAACATAAAATTATTTTAAGATAGCCTACAGACAAATCCCACCGCAAATTGCATTTTACAATTTCAAAAGCTGTGTTTTTTTTACAAGATAATTGGCTGCTGAAACACATTTTTCGTTTAGCCACAAACCATAACACTTGTTTCCAAGGTCATATAGCTTTTTGAATAAAAAAGAACATTACTTAAAATGGCGGATTTAAAAAGCGCGAAACATAACTGGCTTACGTTAAGACGAGAGTTTAATTTAATGGTTATTTTTGTAGGGTACATTCGGTGTTTTCATCGTTTAAAATACCTGGTAAAAAGCATACACCATCAGTTAAAGACAAAAATCAAGGCAAGTACGTGGCAATTTGTAAACTAAGAAAAGAGAAGAGAGAGAGAGAGAGAGAGAGAGAGGTTTCCGCAAAGGTGACAAACATCTACTATTTCTGTCACTTGACCACGGAGTCTCAAAAAAGCTTTGAATCGAAAATACCCCATATTTCAAAAGTATGTAGGATTTTAGGACACCCTACGCATTTTAGGAATTCAGTTAAGAATTTTAAAAACGTGTTAAAACACTTCGGCCTCTGTGGTTGAGCGGGCTGAGCCTTTGCCGACCGACCTCACTCAACGCAGAGGCTACAGATTCAATTCCTGGTATGGTAAATTTCGCAAATTAACTTTCTGCTATTTACTATGGCTTAGGTGTCTGGGATCGGCCTCAGAGTCATCCGTTGTAAGCACAAGCGTAACTTAGCTTGGGGATGTTTATCTAAAGGTACATTATTTGTTGGTGTGCCAGTTTATTTATTATTTCCTCACTTTTTCTACTTCGCCCATCAAAAGGTGACAACGAATAGGTCAGTACTTAGGTAAGTATGGCTACCAAGCAAGGTAACTTTTTATAGTAGACTTAGAGCTGATCTTTCAATCACCACATAAAAGTTATTCCTGGAATATAGTACAAAATGGAAAAATTAAAAATGTCGGTTGCATTTGTAAAACAATTGAATGGCTTTATTGTTTTCTATGTCTTGCACGAGTACAGCAGACAGACAGATGGCCCACCTGATGGAAAGCTGTTAGCATCGCTTACGGACATTTGTAACACGAAATGTGTTATCGATGTGCTGCCGCTCTCTAAAGAGGGGTTGGAACCAGGCCACTAATGCCGAAACATAACTCAAAGTTGTTGTGGCGGCATACTCTAAACTAGATGTGGTAGCCAACCAAACGGGCGAACGCTCTGCCATGGCCATGGGGTGTTTTTGTCTCTTACAACAGGCCGCCCGGCCGCAATAATTAAACTGTTTTCTTTCTCCGTTCCTGCACGGATGAGAACTTTTGAATTCATTCGGGTTATAATTTATTCGATCGATAAAAAAATGTAGATATTGAATAAATATTTATTATAATTAGTAAATAAATAAAAATCAAAAAAGCGAGAATAATATGATTCGAGGCACTATCCAACATGTTAATTACACCACTTACTATTTATTTTTTCAGAAAATCGTATATAAATTAAAATCCAGACAAAAATTACTTGTACACCCCGAAATTCAGAGAAAGTAATTAAAAAAAAAACCAAGTGGAATATAGGAGCTTTTCAGAGGTAAGTTTTTTACTGGGCAATTGTCTTGAATCTAGTGGGTATTTGAAATAAAATGAATATTCATTTTTCCTTCAGTATTCAAAATTATACATATAAGTCGGGCACAGAAGGTTTGCCGACGACAACCCCTCCCGCCTTCCACAACCGCGACCCGCGGTCGCCTAGTTCTTAGTACTACTTAGACAAGTCCCAGTCGCAGTCGTAGGAAGCGGGAGGGGCGACCATCGGCAAACCTTCTGCGCACGACTTATACCTAAATAGTTAAAGGTTACAGTATAAATAAAAATTAGCTTCAAGAAGTTTTGCGTTTGTACGTTTTGTATTGCGTTGGTTGTAGTGTACGGTCAGCACATAAATAAATAAACTAATACTTTAATATATTTTATACGCAAGTACTTAATATGATCTGCCTGCCAGCTGAACACTTGCAACAAAAAAAAATGAAACTAATAATATTAAACGGTATTAAAATAACAAATATTAATAATAAACATAATTTTAATACTAAATTTCTTCAACTCTAGACATTTCGTACTCATCCTCATCCTCACTTTCATCCGATGAATCATCTGTGTTAATTCTAATTCGTTCTGATACTATATAAAGCCACATCCCTGTCCTGAAATTTATTTTCCTCGTCAATAGCATGTAGCAATGTAGACAAACATTTTTCCATTCCTCTATAGTTATCTATATATTAATTAATACGTGAAGCAAAAACTTTGTACCCCTTTTTACAAAAATTGCGCGAACGGAGGAGTATGAAATTTCGCACACTTATAGTTTATATAGAGAAGAAGCGAAGAATGCTAATATTTTTCAAAATTATGCATTAAAAATACATTAAATCAATAAAAAAAACATTACACACACTACCATGTATTTGACACACACACGCATATATACATTTTTGTTTATTGTTCAAGTCAAATCAACAGTGTAGCCTTGGTGAAATCTGTGATTATAGAAGTTATAGAAGTATAGTCTTTGACATTAATTATTGTGGTCGAATTTCACCATGGGCGACAATATACAAATACTACTATTAACGCGAAAACGTCTCAAAACTAATACACCTGTACCATCACAGTAGATTTGTAATTTGTCTGCTATGCCATGAATGCGAAAGTTGCCGCAGAAGTTCCTATCGCAGTATGTACAATTCTTTTATCGTCAAGACTATACAGTTTTTGAACGCGTTGCCAGTTGCTATGAGACAAGCAAAATCGCTAAAAAATAAACAGAATTTTTTACCTGTCGTTGGAATATGATGATAATTAAATGTATTTACATATATACATATCTATAAACGTATATATTTTTGTAGATATGTATTTGTATGTTATGTATATTAAGTATATATCCATTTAATATATAAAGCATCTATATTAAATAGATATATATGTTACAAATACAAGTTACACAATGACACTTCCACGAAACCTAGATCTTTGTTTCTTTTGGTTCGAAGGAACTTCTAACTTGCATGTACAAAAAAATGAATCAAAACTACCTGCAGTTTTAGTATTTGTGCTTTCTATCTCGTTGTAATTTACAATTTATTTTCAATAACTTATAAAAATGTTCTCATAGTTTGAGTGAATTGTAAAAAATATTTTATGAGAAATAAAAGTCTTTAACCCGATATTAGAATCAAATCTTAGCCTCATATTAGAAGATTCATCTTTCAATTTAGACGAGTCAACCAAATTGATCCATAGATAACATAACATAAACTTGAATTATTCAGTATAGTTGAATAGATACCGTCGTATCCTTCCAGTTCTGTCTTTCAACCAAATTGATTCAGTTTAGGTCATCCATGTAATATCACCATTAAATACCTAAAAGCTATCATAAACGTGTAAAAGTTTCAAAATAGCTATAACAAATTATGTCCCCCACCCCAAATAATGTATTTCTAAAGAATCAAATAAATATGTACATCTAAATGCTACATAACCAAACAATACGTCTACCTGTTCTTATATATCAGACGCATAAGGAACACAAATAAAAGCCAAAATCACCGACCAACCCTGAACTTGCGCTGGCGCAGCCCGCGGCGAAAATTGCCGAAACCGGCCGAAATCAGCCGAATGACGTCCAAATAGCCATGACCTTACTCTCCTGCTCTTGACTTACTTTGAGTGCATTGCATTTCTGTGTGCATGCAATTCGGGTGAGTCCTTATTGTTGTTTTTTATGGCAAAGAATATTTTGTAGGAGGTTTACTTTTTGATGATCAATAACGTAGACACAATATTTAGACACAGTTGAAGGACACCCATTTACTAACTATAGGGCTGCATAGGTAACTATACCTATGCTTATGAAATTAAATAGGGTTACCTGTTTACAAGAAGTATGTTATTAAGTAGTTTAATTAATTAATAAGCCTAAGCAAAGCTACGCATTGCGAAACGTGTTTAATAATTTTTTCTTAATTACAATTTTACCAGAATAACATCTGTGAAAGCTTATTGAGTTAATTATAATATTGTGTCCAAATCTGAAATTTAAAAGAAACTTATTTCTAGATGGCGCCACAAGTACTTAATTTTTCTGTCGCATCTAGATATAGAAAATCACTAATATATCACTAAAAATTAAATTCAAATTATTAAAATTATTATGACTTATATTTTAAATAATACAGCCGAAAAATAAGCTTTTTAAATGATAACATGTATGGTTTAAAGTATAGTACTCGTTTTCTCTGTTAAAAAGCAACAAATGAATCACAATTGTCGGCATAGTCTTTGCCCGTGGCCCTGACTTCTGGTTAGAAGAAAAACATAGAGGTGTTTTAGTGGGTATTTCGGCAGTTATCCGGTGAGTCCCATACTACCCAACAATGAGGTATCTGTAAACGTATTCCAGCTTAGAAAAAAAGATGAAACACTTGTAGCGCCCTCTGTAAATGTGATTTTAGGTAGCTTTCCAGAAGTAAAGTTTTTTAAGTTTTAGTATGGTCCTTCTTCTATGGCTCTAAACATTGTATTCATTAGTGTCTATATCTGCTACCCACCCAGGGTAGCAGATATAGACACTAATGAATATGTCACACAGATGTGACCAAGGGTTTATTACATTATTTGATAATTACATGCGACATTGATAATTACGTTGAACGTTGAACATTGATAGATAACTCATTTATATATACTAATGTAGCTAATTAATCATTAACGGCAATTTTTTTTTAAATCTGCAAGTTGCATGTGGTCACAGTCACTAACAGGAACGTAGGAGAAGCAGAAGCATAAGGTAATTAAAGTGCTTCTAATTTGAAATTTTAACAAGATTGTCAATCTTAAACTTTGAAACATCTTGACGGTTCTGGCAAGGTATCTACTCTATGGCGCGCAATTCGGATACTTTTCGTCGTGCCATGTGCACGTGCACAGACGCGCGTTGCACGTACAGGCTGTGCACGTGTGTGCATACTTATTTTTCGCATACAGACGTTTGGGCAATGCACTCGGTTAGCGCAATGCCACTGACCTTGGATAGACGCAGCTGCGTTGGGGAGGGACTATCGCGCGGCCATTTCGGTAGAAAAAAATATGCCATAATTTTTGAGGTTATGTATTTTACGTTAAAAATTTTTGGAGAAATCTCCAACAAAATGTTCCCATAAATATGGGAACATTTTGTTTCTGAAATTTAAAACGAGCCTTTATTTCATAAATATTAGATATCATAGTGTTAAAAGTACACAATTGTTGTCGATTCTTAATATATTTTTGTATATACTAAACTAACTTAAACAAATACAAGTCAATATTAAAAATAAACTAAATTATAAATTATGTAACAACTTGCTGCCAGAGGGAAGCGTGCCGAAAAGGCTGGCTGCATTGCCACCATTGTAATATATTGTTTCTTATATTGTATACCGGCGAATCTTTCAAGTTGCCTTTAGGGCCAAATCCTAAACTATAAATACAAAACCTATACGAAATAGTGAAACTGAGAGCAGTGTCGGGGCCGATTTTGAAGAAAATTCTTTTCTTTCACAAACATTATCCTAACAAGCTACACTATGATTTGGTGTAATGGATACAGTGTGTGTGGATTTTGTCAAAATCAGCTGATCCGATTCCTGAAAAATGTAAATGATTTTTCAAAAATCTAATGATACCACTTTAGTTTTCGTCAAGATCGGACCCAAGACTCCTTTGAATATTTTTCGCTATTTCCTATAGTTTAGGATATGGCCCTGAAGTCCCGCTTGAAAAATAAATTCTGTATATACATAGGTTCGGGTTTGACCGACACTGCACCTGATATCAGGTGCAAATACAGTCAAAGATGGAGGTCGCTTATAGAAGATACCTGTTCACGTGATACTTGAAGATATTATGATGTATCAGGAAATACGGACGACAGAAAGGAGTTCCACTTCGCAATTGCACGTTACGAAAGTATAAACAAATAGCTTCGTTCGCTTGGTTTGTATTTCCACCATATATCGGTGGGATGTGCTCGCATGTCTGCTTGTAAAAAGGCGAGGGCGGAATTAATTCGTACAAAATTCATTTGCTTTACTATCAGTTAAAAATTGACATAAGCTCCATACTTCTAATGTCAAATTTCTATCGATGGTAAAGCAATCGAATATTAGTAAACTTTAGGAACCGGCCATAATGCACAATTGATTTGAAAATCGCGCCTTTGTCAACGTAAGGATAGAGAGAATTAATGCTCTGTGGTCAACGCCCACTTCGACCCATCTCTTGACATGGGTCGTTGAAAATTATGACGTCATTAGTGATCTTTCACCACGACCATAATGACATTGGTCGCTACGTGAATCGGCTACAGGAGCGTTTTGGGCGTTGTGAGCCACGAGTACAACGTAGTCAGAGATAAATATCTTCATGAAAAATACATAATTAAAATACCATGTAAATATAAAATTATACATTAGGTATCTATACGAATGAGCAGGTAATTTTATTCCATGAACGACCCGTCGCGTCGTTAATGGTATATTTAATCTTATATTTTACCGACGGTTCATTTGCGTAACTATCGGTTAAAATTAGACATAAGCTCCATACACCGGGCCGGGGCACCCGCTTACCAAACTGACCCCCTGGACTCCAACTAGCGTCGCGCCGTTCGTATAGTGGACGATCCCATATTAACAGACGGCTTAGAATCGCTTTGCCTTCGGAGAGACTGCGTCTCTCTGCGTATTGCACCGTCTGTACAAAACCATTTGGCGCGATTGGTGCCAACGCCTCATATCTACAACCGCATCGCTCGCCATCGACGGCCATGTTCACTCACATTTCCTTGAGCTCCAACGCTCAACTACGCAACGGTTCTCTAGAATGTTTGTTCCGTGTACTACAATGATCTGGAGGGATATTCCCACCAAGGTTTTCTCTTTGCGCTATGAGATGGGGTCGTTTATGAAGGGCGTTATAAAATTTCTTGCTGGCTGGCATCGCGTTGGCAACGCCCCTGGTGTTGCAAACCTGGTGTTAATGAAAGGTGGTTACGCAACGGTAACCACCTTCCATCAAGTGGGCCGTGTGCATGTTTAACTTCCAAATGCAATAAAAAAATACAATTCTGTCAAAATTCAACCGATATTAAAGCAATGAATGAATAGTATAGGAACCGGCCACATGGCTTTTTTTTTTTAAATTGGGGAAATGCATTTCGCACATACCGGGTCCTTTGCTAGGGATTAGACCGTTGTTGATCATGGAGGCTTTCCACTGAGGCAATCCAAACAATAATCAACCGGCTTATGTGGAGACTCGACTAATCAATACCCCACTAAAACCACCCTCCTCCCATGTGCCCTGCACTTATGGCAGGAAAGGCGTGAGATACAGAACGTAGTTACGCCCACACCGATCCTAGCGCACAAGTGCTTGAGAATGCCCCGGGAGAGGCAAACTCACTTCGTCAACAGGGGTGTAGACTCCTCTGCTCCCTAGATGCTAGAGGGCCCCTGCAGCGGTATTTCAGGGAGGGAGGTCATGCGCATACCTGCGCCTCCGGGCTCCCGACTGACGTCGGCGCCCGCGAGACGCATGCGCACTACCATCTCTCTCCCTATCTCGTTCCGCGGCCTCCTTATGAGACACTACCGTCTCGCAGAAATTGGCCGCACCCACCCACCAATCGTCGCTGTGCAGCATGGCTTGCACCAGATCGCCCAGCGATTCGATCGGTCCTACAAGTGTCTCGAGTTCAAACCTCTGAGGTACCCATGCTGCGCACTCGACTAGCGTGTGTAACCTATACAGTTCACATTTCTTACAAAACACATAATTACTACTCAAAAACTATCAATATCCTACAACTATTGTTCATTTTAGAGTAATTTTACACATTTTTAGAAAATAAAACTGCACAGCACATCTCCTTTCAGTTCCCGCCAAAAACTTCTTTTTTTTATTTTTATTAATTTATTCATGACCATAAAATCTATGTCTTTCAGTCGGAAATATATTTAAAATGAACTTATGCTATGTGTAGCACAGCTGAACTGTAGGTTATCAGCTGGTGCCATTCAACGGAGTTCTTGTGACAACTCAAAAGGCCACATTTGACCATACAGTTCACATTTCTCACAAAAAACATAATTACTACTCAAAAACTATCAATATCCTACAACTATTGTTCATTTTAGAGTAATTTTACACATTTTTAGAAAATAAAACTGCACAGCACAACGTCTCCTTTCAGTTCCCGCCAAAAACTCCCCAAAAACTTCTCATGACCTCCAGTTACCAAATTTTAAAAATAATCATGATCTTAATATCATGTTATAAATAGAGATAATTATAAAACATACTTAAATTTTTCTTAATTCTTGTTGGAATTCTCTAGTAATTATCGCGGTTTTAGGTGTTTATGACTAGCTCTAGATAAATGTTTTTGATTGTTGGTAACCCTGCACATCAAGTTATCGTGAACGGGAAATAAGTATACATAAAAATCCTCGAGTTGTAACAATACTGTTATGAATAAATGAGTTTACGAATTCCGTTTCCGATAAAACCATCTCCCTAACAACCATAGGGTACCAACAAGTCTGCGTGTAAACATTTCCCCATTTTTGGAAGAATGAACAATAACATTCCAAGGTTGTATAGAATCAAGCTAGTTGGTTGTTAATTTCACATTTTTACGTGAAACTCCTGGAATTAATCAGGCCGTTCGTATTTCGACGAAAAGCTCGCGTATAAGTTTAATGTACCAAACACATGCAAAGATAATGAGTCAGGAACGTTAATTTCGAGATTAAAATAAATAAATGTAATTGTTTGAGTGTGAAATGCTTTTGTATATTTCGGTTGGTAGGTATATGTTTGTATGTATTATAGATAAAGGTAATGTCCCTGCTCCGTCTGGAATATTGTTATAAGTAGTTGATGACTGTGGCCAAATGCTTGATGTTATAGCGTTAAAAATAACGCCGTTAATGATTAGCTACAGTAAAATAATTTATAGTGTATAATGTCATCTATATCTATACTAATATTATAAAGAGGAAAGATTTGTATTTTTGCATGCTTGTAACGAATAAACTCAAAAATGACTAGACCGATTTCAAAAATTCTTTCAGCATTAGAATGCTACATTATCCCTGGGTAATATAGGTAATATTTATTATTAGAAAAAATTAGGGATCTCGACTAAAACTTCAATAATCTAACCTAAGGTGTAAAAAAATTAGCCATAAAATGTCTTTATTCATTGAGACGCCTCTGTGGTTGAGCGGGCTAAGCCTTTGCCGGCTTACCTCACTGCAACGCAGAGGCTCCGGGTTCGATTCCTGGTATAGTAAATTTCGGGAACGTATTTTCTCCATTATTTACTATGATCTGGGTGTCTGGGATCGGCCCCAGAATGGTCCGCTGTATATTACCCATAACACAAGAGTAACTTGCTTAATTTGGGGATATACAGTGTGTGTGTTTGTCTGCCGATTTATTATTATTATTATTATTATTCGCATGCGATGCGGAAACTATTGATGATAGAACAATAAAATGTTCTACAATATTAAAGAACATATCGATATCTACAAAAAACTTCCCGATACCATATATCCAACTATTGTAGTTATGTCACTATACCTACTTTTTTACATTTTAAAAGTTGATAGAAATGCCGACCAAAATCAGACCATTTTATCTAGACCTTTATATTAATCCTGATCCAAATAAATTATTTCGCATTCAAGACTGTTTCAATATTTGTAG
This sequence comes from Dendrolimus houi, assembly GCA_039645545.1. Classification (NCBI taxonomy): domain Eukaryota; kingdom Metazoa; phylum Arthropoda; class Insecta; order Lepidoptera; family Lasiocampidae; genus Dendrolimus; species Dendrolimus houi. Next base: position 11,997,828 of record CM077139.1, read on the forward strand.
ATTATGTTTCGAATTATTCAAATCGGCCATTCCATTCAAAAGATATTACGATTTTAAAAGTCTATCTAAACAAAATACTTGGCACTGGAATCAGGTTCTAGGATTTTGATGAAATTTTATGTGTGTTTGAGTAGGTCCCGGGATGGTTTAAATCAGCTATACTCAAACCGTGACTCATAAACATCTCTGGTGTTGCAAAAGTCCATAAATGACGGTAACCACTTTTAATTAGGTGGGCCGCAAGCCTCTTAGCTATATTAATTTAGTACGTCATGTTTTTATATTTATAACTATAATAATATTTTTATATACTTTAATTGTGTCTCGGTCTTATTGAATATGCACTGTTTGCTGCAACTCCATTAATTCTTCAAAAGTCATTCGACAACACACTTCTGTATAAAACTTATTAAAAAAAAGAACTTGAGATAAAAATAGTATAAGAAATATAAAGAAAAACAATTTGTGGCTAGATGTGTTGCTGGGGAGTTTCTTGCCGCTTCTTCTCCTAAACAGCAATAATACGTTGCGAAGCGGTATACAGAGACTAGGAAGTAAAATTAAATTTTAACTTATATGTATGACCTTTAAAATGTGTTCTCCAGTGGAACTTATTTTGTATAAAAACTTTTGAAATTGAATTCGAATCTAGCAATAAAATAACACATAAATAAATTAATGTTGTGGCCCGCATAACTTTATGTAATACATCTTTGTGGCCCCTATAAAAAAAAGGTTGAGTATGGCTGGTTTGGATTCATAATTAGACCCGTTAGGTGGCGCTGAAATCGGGTTCCAGATTTTTCTTTTTCAGGGCAGGACAACGTCTGCCGGGACCACTAGTACGATATATAAGGTATATCGTATCTGTCAATGTTTAATGGCATTAATAATTAATAACAATGACGCATCACAAATTACTCATTAAACCCATTGATACATCGGCGTGAAACAGTCACTAACACTTACATTATTCCAGATGTAGCAGTAACATAATGGAAGAAGATTCAAAGCATGAAATAAAACCAATAAATAAAGAAAGTGGCGAGTAATTGGGCACCGCGAGAATGACCACAAATGTTGTCTTTACGTAGATACTCGCGCTGCCGACTTCCCTCGCTATTTTCCTGCTTGCTACAGTGGAAGTATGCATTATGAAAACGAGGCATAAGTTTAATATTTCACATTTTGTATCGTATAAGATTATCGTTATTAGATTCTATTGATAAATATAAATATACGATAAAACCAGGAATTCAATGTCCTTTTATTTATTTAGAAATGAAATTAATGCTAGTTATATTTATGAACTGCATGAATGTACATTAAAAATAATTAAGAAACTTTTTACAAATGATAACCAGCGACATCTAGTAGTCATTTTGTCGTAATTAATGTTGCTACCTACATGTAGCTAGCAACATAAGATAATAGGTGGCACTATAACAAGCAATATTTTTATTTTATACGTTAATTAAAATCTAATTTACTTAATGCTAAAAACTACAATGAATATTATCGTTTATAATACTTTATAAGGAATAAAAAGTTTTTTTTAAATCTGTGACAGGACAGGACATTAGGTTACTATTATCTGTTTCAATTTGACAACACCCTAAACAAAATGTCAAAAAAATGTCTACAAAATGTTGCCAGGGACTAGAATTATCCACATAAACAAGATTTTTAAATGACAGATGACAGGTATTATTATAATATTAATGATTATGTTTCATATATACCTTTATTTTAATACGCATCACGTAAAATTGTTTCAGTGTTGTCATTTGTAATTGTAATGTGAATATTAAATACGATAGTCATAAATTATTTACAAAATAATATTTCGCATTTAACATAACATTTTAAAATTGCTTGTTAATGCGTAATACACTACTAAGTGTCTCATTGCCTTAATCGTCACTGTAGTAATCCTAATTTGTATTGACAAGCAGGTATATTAAACATACATATTATCACTCTTGTTTTACAATGGGGGTAGGCAGAGACTATAGATCTCCACTTGTAACGATCCTGACAAAATACTTTCGCTTCATCTACTTTCATTATCCTGTTTGTACATACACGTTTATTTAAGACGCTTTTTACCTGACCTAGTTTTAACACTTCTGTTATTTGATCATGATATGTGTCCGTCGCGGTCTACCGGTACCAACTGTACCATTCACAATTCTGTCATATACTTGTTTTGTGATTCTATTTTCATCCATCCTCACATGCCCAAACTACTTTAGCATTCCTTTTTCTATTCTTGTTATTACATCTTCTTTGAATCCACAACGTTCCCTTATTACACTATTCCGTATCATATCACTCATGCTTACCTCACATATACTACTCAAAGCTCTCATTTCCACTGCGTTTATTCTCCTTTCACGCTTCTTCTGCCACACCCAACTTTCATTTCCATGGATTATTGTTGGCACCAAACATCCTTTGATGGACAGCCAAGCGTACCCTTACACATACTTTCTGGCTTTTCATAAGAGTTTAGTGCTGCATTCTAGAAGAAAATTTGGTTTCAGTTCTTTTTTTATATTTTAAATTTCCCTGCGTTTACTTATATACGATGTAATTTATTTTTATTTTAATCATTATAATTGGCCTCGCATTCAATTCCCATTGCGTCTGCAACATTTCCTTTAGACCCAGTATTATCTTGAATAGGTTTATAGTAAACAAACTGACAGAAATTTTATCTGATGATAAGTAGTTATCGCTGTCCATGATCATTTACAACTCTAGGTTACGTAATTAGCTTTTTTTACTCTTCAACACTTAGCAAAGTTAGTACGGTCGTCGGCTGTGATCAGGCTCTTATATCTTACCAACCGTTCATTTGCCTTATTTTCGGTTAAAATTTGATATAATCTTCATACAGCTAAAGTCAAAATCCAACCGATGAATAGACAAGGGAATGAACAGTAAGATATAGGAACCAGCTACGTGTAGACAATCTCCTTGCGAGAACATTAGGTCATTTCTTATGACTTCTCGCGAGCATATCTTAGATCTACCCATTTTGGCCATAAAATTTGAATTATACGTGTCTCGGAAATATATACCCTGATAGCTGTTAACCCTAATTTTAGTACCGTACGAAACTACGCGACGTCTATACCGCTTTTACATCCGCGCTACCAAAACTCGTTGAAAAATGCATACAGCAAAATGGTAGAATCCTTACAAATGTTTTTATTCCTTTTCAAATCCAAATACAGACGAAAATGTTCATGGTTCTCACCGTTCTTGTGTTCAGTTCTTATAGTGTTATTGTTCTGTCAAGGCGCACTCATGAAGTGTGGTGATCATAACTGTATAAATGGTGCTTGTAAGAATGATTCTTGCGTGTGTTACGAAGGCTGGCAGGGTCCAGAGTGCCAGTACTGTGGTGGGAAAGTCAAGTAAGTGTACCTTTCATGCCGAAATATGTGTTAAAAGTGGACAGTTCACTGACCTCTTTCGCGTACACTCTCGACCAGTATAGTCAAGAGAAAGCCATGTCTATGATCTAATTAAACAGTTTGGCTTCTTTATTTCCTTACCAAGGTCATACTGCTATCGTTACGAGATTGTAATGATATGCAGCAGTCAAATGTTAAAGTTAATCAATTCATTATAAACCAAAAAGAGTGACTTTTGCAAGTGTTTAACAGTTGCCAATTTTGTTTATAGATTTTTTAATATATTACTAATTAAGCAATATTTTCTTATATACAACAGAATATATTGTAAAATTTATGCTGGTGTCCTTACATTGGCAATTACAATTCTCTTTGTAATTTCTTTTTCAAATATGTTCCCATTTTATCGAACAAAGCAACTAATAAAAACAAACACAATAAATTGAAATAAAGATCATAAACAGGTAACAATACTTTTAAACATATTTGTGTGGATATATAAAATAATTCTCAAAGTAATGTAGTAAGTCTTATATTCATACTTTATAGATCTAAATATGAATGTAAAATATTTTCATACTTCTATCTGTCTGGGATGTATAAATTAATCACAGGTGCTGTATAGTTATAGGGTGCATTTATTTATTATTTGGGGTTGGGTATAGATATAAGCCTGGATGATTTTAATGGTGAATGTGCTTAGGAATATATTTAAGACTTATTTAAAACAATTAAAACTGGGTTTGAGTGAAGAAAAATTGTTTTCAATTAATTATGGAAATTTAAAATTCACAACAATGATATGGTAATTTTGACAATAATAAAGTGTGATTTAACTTTAGAAATATACTCATGTATTGTATAACACTACTAAAACTGTTTTTAACCACTAAATAATCACTAATACTGATTTTAAGTCTAAAAATAAAGGTTAACTTTAAATAGGGCTCTTGTACAAAATTAAAACTCTTACCAAGTACATTCTTCCCAATAATAGAGTCCTACTTAAAAGATCGAATGTTCCAAATTAGAGAAGAGGATTGCACATCACCATTTCACCCCATCTTGGCTGGTGTACCGCAAGGCTCAGTTTTGGGTCCTGTCTTGTATACCATCTATACAGGCGACCTTCCACAATTACGTTGACGTTACAGTGGTGACTTTCGCAAATGACACAACAATACTCTCTTGCAGTAAATGTCCGACCCAAGCCTCCGAGTTCCTACAAATAACTCCATATGGAGATGTCACTAGGTTAGCTTTAGGCCAGAACTGACTGGTAACCATTACTTCTTATTTTATACACATGAACAGTTGGTTAGGGTAGGTTATATCTAGACCAAAGAGCTCGAGCTGAGTGAGCAAAGCGAGCATGCTGCTGCAGTGGCTGGCGAGTGCCAGAACCGGCTCGTAACCATTTACTATTTATTTTATACACACTAACAGTTGGTTAGGAATATCCATAACTAGCTAAATAATCTCACGCTTGCCAACAGTCAGTATGTATATATAAAAAAATATATTTTCGTAGCTTAAAGGCCTAGTTACTAACCATAAAATTAAAAAAAAACAACAACAAAAATCTATGATTTTCATGTTTCTCGATTTTTAAATTATGTGAGTTGCTCTGTTGTGTTTTATTTAATTTTTAACAATTTCATGTTGATTACTAGATTTATGTTGGATTTTTATGTAATAGTGCAATATTAGTGAAAAACATAAGTGAGGTTAGATTTACAAAAACATTAACAATATCTCAAGAACTATACATATTCCCCACATAGAAGTTGCAGAAGGGCTAAGTTTTCCTCCCCCCCCCTTAATTATAGTTATCTAATCAAATGTATTTAGCTGTAGGTTTTCTGTAAATAAATAAATGCTTTCTATAACTATACCACACTCATCACACCTATTGCTGTGTCTGCTTTACTACTTATAGCTGGTTTTTACATCTTATCGCAGTGGACCCTCAGTAATCTGACAAATGTTTTGCAGGGCAGTGTTGGACTATAGAATTTGTTGGTTTATAGAGTACTGCTACAGACCCCTATTGTATGGATTATTTTATAATGGTACCTTGTAATCTGACAAATTACAAATCAAAATGATAAGATTCACTCTGAACTAAAAATCTTACAACGTATGTACATAATACATATTAGTAAATTAAACAGCACAATAGGAGCTTACATTGTATTATAAAACTAGCTTCTGCCCGTGATTTCGTCCGTGTGGAAAGTTTTTTAACTATCCCACGGGAACTTTATTTATTTTTCGGGATCAAAAGTATCCTACATGTTGACCAGGGATATAAGCTACCACCATACAAAATTTTATTTAAATTGGTCCAGTGGTTTCGGATATTAGCCAGTACAAACAGGCAAAGAAAAAATTTGAATAAAGTCTAAATATAAGAAGTGAAATAGAACTATATTTCACTTCTTACATCCCCCTGACTCGGTTTTTAGCATTTTTTTTCATTGTACAGAAATTCGACCTCTACAGTTTTATTATATGTATAGATTAACATCATCAATGCTATAGAAATTACGAAAAATTATTTATCTTACTAAAAAGAAATAAATTTTATGTAGAGTGATAGGCATGTTGGATTACAGAGGGTGCTGGATTAAACAGGGGCCAGAATACCAGAGGTCTACTGTATTAATTCGCTTGTCTTACTAGTGCTTGAATTTTGACATTACCTCTATGGAGCATATGTAAAATTTAACCAATAGTAAGGTAAATGAATGGTCGGCAAGATATATAAATGGGTCATAAGTTTACTAGTTTTAGTTTTAAGAAAATGCAATAAAGTCAATTTAACAAAAATGTCAGTTATTTAATTTTGCTATATAATAGGGATGATATATTGGGTTGGCAGAGGGATCGCAGAATTCAAATAAGAATAAAAATTCAAAATTTTTGCTTACAAATATAACTTTTATTTAATGCATGTATGTGATACTTTGAGCTTCTCTGTGATATCACATGTTGTGTAATGACAATCTGAATTGATAATGGCCTTGATATGGGCCTCATCTACCTTAACTGGATAGCCAGATTTTGGAGCATTTTTTAATGAAAAATGACTAGAATGAAATCTGGGAAAACCAATTTTGACACTGCCTTCTTTCAAGCCTTCATTCCCATATATGGCATATAATTTCTTGTGTGCTTGCTTTTTCGGAAATAATACAGTAAAGTATGTATTAAGTGCACATCTTTTTCTTCCATTTTAAAATTGGGATAAAAACTTAAGAACTAACAAATATGATATTTTTTCTAAATGAAGAGAATGATGTCCAAAAAATAAGAAAGAATTAAGTTTGATACTTTGAATACAAGTATGAAACAAAAGAAAGTAAAATCCATCTGTCGACAAAATCTGCAATCAATAACATTACAGTCTTATTCATATTGATTTAGAGTAAGTTTGAACACTTTTTAACATTCTTTAACAACTGTTCAAACTATTCTAACTCTATATGAATAAGACCGTTAGTTGCCAATCCAATACCAAACTGTAGTGCTATAATAACACTGTATGCTATTGATAGTAGAGATACAACAGATACACTATGAATAGCCTAAGTTGAATACCTAATTGGATCAATAGGGATTACTGGCTATGCATTCTGAGAATATGTTGCTTGACTTACATGTTGTATTGATGCAGTAAATGTGTGAATAATAATAACACATCCTTAATGTGAACAATTTAATAATTAAAAATATCAACCCACCATAAATCTTAAACAAATTCCTGATGATATCATGGTTAATAATTTAGTAACTACTTTTGCTATATCATTTATTAAAATGCTCTAGACTGCTATAATTCTAACATAGTCATCAGTATCCCAACGTTAAATCCCAGTTGCATTCAGAATGTTTGGTCAACTCCCAGGGTCCACTTTTTCTCCTCCACTTCGCACGGTCTTCAGCATTCCCCATTTTGAAACTGTCAGTACTCATGTTGTCCTTCACAATGTTGAACCAGAATTTTTTTTACATAATAGTAACTAGAATCAAATCTTTAGGAGACTCATGAGAGCAGTGAGTGTTTATCAAGATTGGCATCTTCATCCTCACAGGCCAGTTCTGGATGAAGCTGTCTCCAACTCTCCCAGTCCTCTACATTCTTCATCCACCCCTATTGCTATTGGTGACCTGGTATAAGTAATTGGGTCAGAGGGTAACCTACATTAAGTTTGTCAAGACACTGTTTTCATTCTGTGATGTTTCTGCTTCATCAACCATCGGCTCTGGGCCAACCTACTGCCACTTCAAGTTGCAATTTTTGTGAGCTAAGTTGGTAATCATGTATCATGTCTAAGATCGCATTGTGAGATTTCTAATAACATTGAAAATTGATTTGTAGATAGATAGTATTTTATTTACTCACCAAAATAACAGACACGATATATAAATTACAATATTTTTAAGCAAATTAATAGGTAGCCTTATCGCTTCACAGGATCTTTTCAGGCAACCTAACTTATAAAATGAACTTAGCTAATCTGGCAAAGTAAGTGATGCATAGGTTTAAATTCAAGTAAACTGTTAAAATAAATACTACAATAAACATAGTTTTCCATTTTATAAAATACCAGCGTTAAACCGGGTCAACCTCTAGTGCCTACCTCTTCTTTAAAGAGCAGACGTTAATACAGGTTACATTGTACTAAATGTTTATGTAAGTACTATTTGCACTCAAAAGAGTAATTTCATTTTATATCGCAAACGATCCCATCTCCCGGCATGAAAAGTATTTATGTCCATTTTCGGAATTAAAACTACATTTAAATAAAATTACAGCAAAGCCGATCCAGTATTCTTAATAGTTTTCCGTGAAAGCTTAACAGAAGGACATGTCGAGTTACTATCGCATTTTGCAAGCTTTACGAGAGGGTCATCCTCTCTAGACTAAGAGATTTTGCCATCAGCAAACATCTACTACCCGATGAGCAGTTTGGATTCCGTGCCAGACACTCATGCGTCCAACAGGTGCACCGCATCACGGAGCACATACTATCCCACTTTGCCCATCGCCCTCGTCGCCCTATAGGAACAGCCGCACTGTTCCTTGACGTAGCTAAGGCCTTCGACAAGGTCTGGCATAACGGTTTGATTTACAAGCTGTACCAGTTCGGTGTACCAGACAGACTCGTGCTCATCTTGCGAGACTTCCTCCTAGGCCGTAGCTTCCGTTTTCGAGTGGAGGGAACACGCTCGTCCCCTCACCCACTCACAGCCGGTGTACCACAGGGCTCGGCACTATCTCCACTACTCTTCACGCTGTACACCAGCGACATCCCAAAAACTCCAGATGTAGAGTTGGCCCTCTTCGCGGATGACACCGCACTCTATACATCAGATCACAACCGACAAATGGCTTGCGTCCGGCTACAGGTAGCTGTAACAGAGCTAGGCGAATGGTTTCGCAAATGGAGGATAGAGGTAAACCCGGAGAAAAGCGCAGCAATGTTCTTTTCCCGGGCACGCTTCGCTCTCCCAAACGCGCTTGCCTTCGCTTAAAAGCCATCTCGCTCTACGAACAAGAGATCCCTGGGCAAAGTACACCAAATACCTGGGTGTCACCCTAGATCAGAACTTGCGCTTCAACGAGCATATCACTATAGTCCGGAATAGAGCGCGATTTGTGATGGGTCGTCTAGCACCCATGATAGATAAACGAAGCAAAATGTCCTCAGACACAAGCTTACTCTATATAAAACATGCATCCGCCCGATCATGACATACGCGAGTGTGGTATTCGGCCATGCCAAGCCTGCCCTTTTAAAGAAACTGCAAATCGTTCAGAATAAATTCATGCGCAGAGCCGTCGGTGCTCCCCTCTATATGCGTAACGTCGACATCCACCGCGATCTGGAGCTTCCCTCCATCAAAAACTACATTACGTCGCTCTCGCGTAAGTATTTCGATCTAGCGCCGCACCATCGAAATCCCCTCGTCGTGTCCGCGTCCGATTATAAGCCTCGACGAAAGGCTCTCGTGCGACGACCGCGTAACATCCTCATGGACAAGGTCGACGATATCACAAAACGGCTGGCTCGGATCAGCCCGCCCACGGTTAGGACGGCAGGCTGGCAGGCACCGACAGACAGACACAGACGGCGGCATCGACGCCGCCAATTACGATCTCTCCACGTCCCCGCGAGGGACGCCAGGAGACACAGCCCCCCCATAGGATAGACTAGGCGTGTTGCTGGGAAGTTTCTTTCGCCGTTTCTTCTCTCCCAGCCATAACACGTTGCGAAATGGCAGTAAGATAGTATAGGCCACCGCGAACCGCCGATCCCGGTCCGCCGGGATCCTTCCTCTCGGGCTTTATATTACCCGTCGCCCGCTCTCAATTAGTGCATTGTGTCGCCCTATGGTGGGCATCATTAGATTCATCCCCCTCTCATGGCAACAGTCCAGCCGAGGTGAAACTCCTAGGAGCCCCCTCGAGCAAGTTGCCCTCCGGGCTCGAGCGCCTTCGCTTCGCAAAGGCACTCGCCCCGAAAACCCCGGTAAAGTTGTGAGGTTTTCGGACCAACAACATAAAGTCAAGTCCAATAAAAAAAAAAAAATATCGCATTTTTTATAGACGAAAATTTTGTTCATCTATAAACTTGAGAAATCATCTAAACTTTCATCCTCTATTTCAAACCGTCCTAGTTTTATTTATCTATCCCCCATCTGTTTGAAAACTATATAAATGACAATAATGATAAAAAGGACAAAAAGGCCAAAAAGCACAAAAATGACAAGGATGCCCCAAATTATCATAATGACGAAAAAGGACAAAGATGCCCCAAATGACCAAAATGACGAAAATCAAATCATAAAACTCTTCCTACTTTTTGGGATAACCTTTACATAAATCTATCCCATTATCCGGGACAAAAAGTATCCCTTGTCCACCCTCGGTATTAAAATTACATTATACCGATTTTCAGCCAAATCGGTCCAGTACATTTACCGTAAAAGCATAACAAACAGCCTGACAAATATATTTTTATCCCGAAAACTACCGCATTTTTCTGGATAAAGAGTATCCTATGTTCATTCTCGGCATCGAAAATAAATATATATAATAGGTTGGGGAAAAAGTCTTTTCGCATATAGTATGTATGAAATTGTAATAAGATCTCTTTGGCTATACCATTTGCATCTGGCTGGTTTTGGTATTCATTAAAAAGTTTTAATTTTAAAGAAGACAATTCCAAATTCAAATTAGGAAAGTGTGTGATGTTAATTTGTTTTTCTTATTGTTAAAATGAGTGAAACTAATGAAGAAATTCAATACATTTTCAAATTTTACTACAAATAAGATAAAAATGCAACACAATCCGCGAAAAAAATTTGTGATGTTTATGGACCTAATGCAGTATCTGTGAGAGTAGCGCAAATTTGGTTTAAGTGTTTCAATCCGGAAATTTTGATATCAAAGATGCACGTCGCTTTGGTCACCCTGTTACGGACAAAATTGATGTCATTTTTGAAAAAGTGGAGCAAGATCGGCATATTAGTAGTTATAATGTAGCTGGAGAACTGGGAATTGACCACAAAACGGTTTTGGCGCATTTGAAAAAAGCTGGGTACACAAAAAAGCTCGATATTTGGGTGCCTCATGAGCTCACTGAAAGAAACCTAATGAACCGTGTACTCATTTGTGATTCTTTATTACGACGTAATGAAACCGATCCATTTTTGAAGAAGCTGATAACTGGTGATGAAAAGTTGATCACGTACGACAAGAACGTGCGAAAAAGATCGTGGTCAAAGGCCGGTCAGGCTTCACAGACTGGCGAAACCCGGGTTAACTCGCAACAAGGTGATGCTGTGTGTATGGTGGGATTGGAAGGGCATTATTCATTATGAGCCGTTACCGCCAGGCAGGACCATCGATTCTGAACTGTACTGCGAACAACTGATGAGATTAAAGCAAAAAGTTGAGAGAAAGCGGCCGGAATTAATCAACAGAAGGGGTGTAGTTTTTCACCATGAAAACGCACAACTCACACATCTTTAGCCACTGAGCAAAAATTACAATGGTTTGGCTGGGAGGTGTTAATGCATCCGCCGTATATTTTCACCTGTTTCGATCTCTGCAGAATTCCTTAGGCAGTATCAGGTTAACATCACGAGAAGACTGCCAAAACCACTTCTTGTCGCAGTTTTTTGATCAGAAGCCCCAATTTTTTTATAGCAATGGGATCACGTCCCTACCTACAAGATGGCAAAAAGTTATCCAACAAAATGGCACCTACATACTTTAATCAAATGTAAATAAACTTTATAAAAAAACCTTTTGAATTTTTATATAAAATGCGAAGAAACTTTTTCGCCAACCTAATATATATATATATATATATATATATATATATATATATATATATATATATATATATATATATATATATATATATCATCATATATATATATATACTGAGTTTCATCCAAATCGGTCCAGTAGTTTTTCCGTGAAAACAGAACAGACAGAGTTACTTTCGCATTTATAATATTAATAGGCATGTATATAATACGTAGAAATGCCACTAATAGTGGTTTGGCCGAATACCGAAAATTCGGCCACGCTCTTGGCCGAGGCGACGAATATTCGGCTACCGAATGTATGATATGTGCAATTCTTGCATAGCAGGTTATTATTGAAGCAATAATTTGTTAAGTATTTTCTTATGCTCTCGCGAATAGGTACACATAATTAAAACTATGTTTTAACGGTGTGATTTTAAATGATTTTTTATGATTCTGATATTTTAAAAATTGGTCGAAACGTAATATTAAAATTAAAACGTAGTTTAAGTAATTAATTTTTGATGGACATATATACAATTTTGAGCAATATGTGCATTTTTTTTTCATAATTTTAGTATTCGGTATTCCGCCGAATACCTTCTACTATTCCGTCGAATAGGCCGAATACCTATTAGTTGCCGAATATTCGTGGCATGTCTAATAATAAGTATAATAAATCTGTAGAGGGTTCATTTGTACAATGAATTTAAAAATGAGAAAAAAATCAGAGGCGCTAATTCCGACCAGCAAATTCCAAAAATGTTACTTACCCTTTTTTTTGTCTATCTGTTAGAGCAACACATCAAAAATACTCAACGGATTTTACTGAAACTGGACGCAGAGCTAGCTTATAATTCTAGTCAGGACTTAGGATATTTTTTATCCCGATAAATGACGTTTTTCTGTGGGATAGACGACTGTAGTAAAGGAGGTGGCACTGCTGTTGACATTCAGTAACAACAGTGTCATGAAAACGCGAAAGAAGTTTTGCTGGCAGATGCTAGTCACATAGAACATAAATAGTTGCATATAATTTAGACTTGGTGTTTATGATTAAATTATATCTTTTGCGTCTGAGTACCTTCTGGCAAGGCCTATTGGACATTAGCTACTTACCAAGTAAAAAACAGTCTAAACAAGACAATACCACTTAATCCCATAATTACCACTTGACACTACCATAAATTCTATTGTTTTGTTAGATTGCAGCTATAAATGGAGGAACTTATTATCCATAATTAAAATTAACACCAGTGTTTGATAATGGTATAGAAGTAATACTATAAATAACAATTACTTACCCTGTAAAAAATGCAATTCTAAAATACTCCTACGCTGTACGAGACTAGATAGCAGCAAACACTTTTTTTATTACATGAGTTCAACAGCAAGGCAGACCTGGTTGAATTGTGATAACCATCGCCTATGGATATTTGCAACACTAATGGTGCTACCAATGTGCTACCGCTCTCTAAAAGGACACTGAAACCTGGCCACTAATGTCGGAACACAACTCAAGGTTGTTATAGCGGCATACTCTAGTCCAGGGGTAGTAACCATCCAGACGGGATAATATCTTACCATGTGGATATGGGTTATTTTGTCGCCTATTACGACAGGCCGCCCGGCCGCAGAATATTGTACTATTTCACCTTTCCGGCATGGTTCTTGGTCTGTGGCTTTTTGAAGAGTTTTATTATTTCAGATATATTTTCAAAAGCCATCTAGTGCTTATTTGTTTGAAGACTCAAAAGAAATAAAAATATAGACAGAGTCTACGTGAACAAGAGCATCAAATGAAGTGAAGCATTTTTTAAAGTTATGTGCGTGTACTTACATAATATACACGCGGTTTGCGTCTGTGTGGTTTAATAGTAATAATGTATTCGCTGGAAATCATTCCACCTTTATCTGTACTAATTCGAGTAATTTAATTGAATTTAATACTGAGTTCTCGTAACGCACTACAGCACGATCGGCATCCTATTCTAAGATATACTTCACTTTGAGAATCCGAGACTCCGTCTTTCTATTGGTGGTCTAAGAAGAAAGCAGAAAACGACAAATTCAATCACCATTTTTTAATATTAATGCATCATTATCAGACTCTGAGTGAGGCGTGGCTATTTAAATATTATCACTGATATGCTCCGCGGCCTAACCACAATAAACAGATAACAGTCATAATTTTACAACAGCTGATTAATAACAATGACACTGTTGAATTTCAGTGAGACAATAAGATTTTGCCTTTTTGTGAAACAGATTGTTCGTATCATGGGTTAAAAACCCGAATTAACACAATGTCAAGCTTATAATTATAAATTTTGACGTGGTAGAGCCATGCAGGAATCATTATCCGTGCACGAACGGAAAAGAATACAAATTCCTTCCGCCGGGCGGCCTGTCGTAAGAGGCGACAAAACAAGCCACAGCCAGATGGTAGGGCATTTGCCCGACTGGATGGCTACCACCCCTGGTCTAGAGTATGCCGCCATAACAACCTTGAGATGTGTTCCAGCATTAGTGACCAGGTCAGGTCTCCCTTTAGAGAAAGGCAGTACATTAGTAGCATCTTTGTACCTTTGCACCACCAGAATTAAAATGTTACTAATGCCCATAGGTATAAGTCGTGGTAGCGTAATGGCTAGCGCACGCGTCCCGAACTCATAGGACGCGAGATCAATCCTGACCGGAACGCGTGCATCACTTAGACAGTTTTCTGATCTAATGTGCATATTGTTACAATTACCACGTGGTAACAACGGTGAAGGAAAACATCGTGATGCAACCTGCACATCGAGATAAGCGATGTGTCAAACCTGCCAATCCGCCTTGGACAAGCGTGGCGGGTATACTGTCCGTTACCCTACAATGGGAGGCCCGAGCCCAGCAGGACATTTATGGGCTGTTATTATTATATAATGGCCATAGGCGATGGTAACCGCTTTCCTATCAGGTGGGCTGTCTGCCTGTCTGCTGAACTCGTGCAATATAAAAATATAACTATTTATTATTAGATTAAAATTAATGATTAAATTATTTCAGTTTGACTTCCACATGGGGCGTTGTCACCGACGGCCCGGGGAATTACAGCGTGAGTACTCAGTGTTCGTGGGTGGTGAGCCCGCCGCGGCTCGGCCCGTCGCCGCCCGTGGTCAGGGTCCGCCTGGAGAGCTTCGCGACTGAATGCGGGTGGGACCACCTCTACGTCTACGACGGTGACAGTGTCAGGGCGGAGAAACTGCTCGCCGTTTACAGGTATATTTCATTCATATCTTTTAACGAGGGGAAATCCGATTGTGGACTATCCATGGCGGGGGAAGCGCGATGGGGGTAAATCCGAATCGGAAATATCCACAATAAGCCCTCGATGTCCTTTCATTCGCCTTATATCAGGGCAACGGGTAAGCGGGAGTGTTGAGGGAGAATACGCGCGTTTACTTGAATTTATGGCACTGACTCGAGTGACTATCGGCGCGCGAGTCCTTTTGTATACAGAAGAGCCACGATAATCCGGACCTCCGCTAATCCGGTATCGCGGTAATCCGGACGGACGTTGGTCTTAATACTGCTTTGAAATGGGCGGAAAATAACGAATTTGACAGCTACGAAATTATGTTTGCTTCGACTTAAAGACCGAGCTTTTGAAATGAAGTTCGAAAATTATAAGCAAGTGAGACTTTTTCAAGAAGGATTAAATTTCTGTTATCTTTAACTTCGTGTCAAGTGTGCTGATTACATGTTTGCAATTCCCAACATGTACATTTGTATGTACGTACATATTAATTTCTGTCTTGTTTGTCTCACTTGTCTCTATTTAGTACTTTTCCATAATTCATTAAAGAAACTTAGGTTCAACACGTCGTGTTTTATTAGGAATATAATATTGTAGAACATAATCCGGACTTATTTTTGCCTGTGTGGATTATCGAGGCTCTTCTGTATAATCAGCTTATCCTATCATACTTCCACCATAAAATCTTAATCTATACAACTTAAAATTACAGTTTATAATTTTTAGCAAAGTTGGGTTGCTTCTTGGCCTTGAATGTTCTTGGGCTTGTGGTGTTTCTTCCGGATCCCATACATGCTTCGATCCACTCCTTATCGTCTTCCGAAATTCATAGTTCTGGCATTCTATATTTACATACTAACAGGGAGTAAGACCGTGTACCATGACAGACGGGACCCCACGGGCCTGCTCCACTGCCAGGGGGCATTAAGCGCACGGCGTCTCCCGCTCTCGATTCCTGCGTGAGACGGTTTATAGTCACTGCTACCTAATCTATGGGGAACCTACTCAATTTTTCAGTGGTGTCTTACAACAAGACGAATCAGGCTGGACTCGCCAAGTGATAGCGCGCTCCGGTAGTGCGTTGCTGCACTTCTTCTCAGACGACGCATACGCGATGGAGGGGTTTAATGTTACGTATGCAGCATACTCCTGCCCATCGGACGATCACCGTACTAATTGTTCAAGTAAGGACGGAAATTAGGGGCCACCCATAAGTTATGTCACACGTCAAGGGGGGGGTCCTAAATTTCGTGACGTCACTTTTCAAAATGTAATACAGTGTAAACTCTATATAATGACACCGAAGGGACTGTGCATTTTATGGCGTTATAGGGAATTTCGTTAAACATGCTTGGTGATAAAGGAAGCTAGAAACGAAAGCATGATTAGTCTAATTTTAATAAAAGAACGTACACAGCTACACAGCTTTTACTAATTTTGGCAACTTAAAAGGTACTTTTTATTACATAATTGTTGTTGTTGTCGTTATTCAGAGTGGGTGTAATGCTATATAGTGTATTATTGCATGGAAGACAAGCTAAACCAACCAAAGCCAAGTGATTGCGACGCTTAAGGGAGTTTGTAGTTAAATCGAGTGACGTTACATGGAGTTTACACTGTATATTTATGCTTTATAACACGAGATTTGAACTATTAACGAAAAACTTAGAAATATTTCCAACTCTACCTATATGAGCAGTGTTTAAATTATTAAAAAGTAATTTAAATGGAAATTAAACTAATTAAAGGAACTGCTGTTTTAATTTAATAATTTCTTGATGTAAATTTGCAAAGTTAGTGATGTCACACTAGGGAGGGAGGAGTTTCACGAATGTGACCAGCTGTGACAAGGACGGGGAAGGAGTAGTCAAAAAAATCATGAAATTCGTTTGAAATTATTTGTGGATGGCCTCTTATTATTATTAGAAACCTCCAAGCGACTTTGTGCGTTTAGTGCTGTGCTGTAATCAGTATCTTGATCATAGTTCTTAGGGCCGGCTCTTTGAGCTAATCGTGTTTTGTAGGATGAGTGAGACTTCGGATGGCTCAATTCCATATTCTATCTACCCCATCACAAAGTGTTAACTTACGAAACGACTTTCCATCAGATCATTTGCCTGTTTGTCACCATCGCATTAAAATAACAGCTTCGAGACGTATGTGGGGATGTAGCTAACTTCGTATCTTCTTCTTCTTCGTATCAGCCATAACTATGATAATAAAAACTCCTGCGTTACGGGATTCCAGACGCGAGTAAGCGGAAACTCGTAAATTGATATCCACAACCTCAAATGTTTGTTAGTAAGAAAGACCCGTATTTATAGTCCAGATGAATAGTGATCTTCTAAAACTGAAATTATCTTCAGTTTTATAAGCTACAATAAATTTAATAACCGCTGAACAGTATGCGTAAGGGTTTTGTAGAGGTGGTAGACGACTGTTTTCGTCGTCTGAGCCTATGGATCTATAAACAAACATGCCGTGGCTGCACATTGAACTTATTTAAAAAACAATCGGAATATACTATATTAACGATGGAGAAAACGATGCTATTTTTTAATATTTATTTGTCTGTTTTGGTCGGTATTCATGTAAAAACTACTGAGCCAATTTCGATGCGGTTTTCGCTGATCGACAGTAAACTCTTATGACTTAAAATCGGCGCTACTTTTTATTACTTTTTATCCTGGGAATCCAGCGGGAAATTTTCAAGTAATGATTTAAAATGGCCACATTGAAAAATAAATCGATATCGGGAGTGGTTTGAAGTTGTTCGGGTGCGTAAAAATTAGCTTATTCCGACACAGATTTCACTAAAACGATAGCTTACATTCTTTCTTAAATGCTGCAGTATTTTGTGTCCCGGGAATTTCCAGTGAAGTTTATAATATAATAATAATAACAGCTCATAAACGTCCCACTGCTGGGTTTAAGTCTAAGTCGGCTTGGCAGGTTTGACAAATCGGTTATTTCGATGTGCAGGCTTCATCACCATTGTTAGCACGCCGTAATTGTAACAATATTTTTTATTTATTTAATCGAGAATATTCTGTATCTCAAATATTACTCAACGTGTTCAAATATATTTTGGTTGAAATAATTTATATAGCTGTTTAATCTTTTTTACGACTTTGCAAGTTATTGACTAAGGGAAATATTTCTCTACAAATTGGTTTAAATTAAAAAATCACTGTTTTTTTTTGTATGAAAATAAGCCTAAAAAGCTTTAATATCTAAACTATCTACTATTATAATAAATACAAGTTATAAATTGTTTGTTGTATATTTTGCAGATCACGGTGAATGTGATGATGGCACCTGTAGATGTGAACCGCAGTGGACGGGGGTCGCCTGCGATCAACTTATATGTCCTGGTCTGTTGTTTCCTTTTTTCCAACGGTTACAATAATGTAATTCATAAGAAAGAAATAAAGACTTTATTTGAAGAAATTTGACGTAATTACATTCTTTATACATTTACATTGTGTGTATGTGGTGAACAATAAAGTATTTTCCATCTATCTATTTTGAGAATTTGTACACCGCATTTTCAGCAACCATGGTTTGAACTCAGCATATTGCTGTGCCGGAATTCTATCCGACACAACATTGATTTTCAGTGCAAACTTTCCCTTTGGTGTAAGACCAAAACGACCCAATTTTGTTAAACTAATTCTACTTGTGTAATATTTAATTAGTAAATTAAATAAATAAATTTAAGTAAAACCAACAAAATACTTTGACACTTTAAAATTAATTAATAACTGAACTAATTGCATGAATTAATTCCTCCCTCGCCATTTTACCACCGGACAAGCAGACGTACGCGCCCAGACCAGCGCAGAAACGCTATGCTTCCACTTTTATCATACGCACCGCTGAAGAGTGGAACTCTTTACCGTCGTCTGTTTTTCCTCAAGAATACAATCTAGGTGTCTTCAAGTCTCGCTTGGACAGGTATCTTCTAGGTAACCGTGCCCCACCTTAGACTGAATTTCCACCTGACATCAGGCGGAATGTCAGTCAAATGCGAACCTATTCAATATAAAAAAATGAAAATAAATATATAACCATATAATTATTTCAATCTATTGGCACATCCCTGTGTGTATATCCGTGCAACAACTTGTATCGAATCATGTGTTCGAATACAATTCGATAGAGTAATTACCGAGTATTACTACATTCTGTGTGCCACGTCACTGACATGAGGCATTGGATGACATTGGAGAGTTTTGGCGGGAACTGAAAGCAGATGTAGTGCTGTGCAGTTATATTTTCTAAAAATGTGTAAAATTACTCTAAAATGAACAATAGTTGTAGGAAATGTAAACTGTAAAGCCAAATGTGGCCTTTTGAGTTGTCACAAGAACTCCGTTGAATGGCACCAGCTGATAACCTACAGTTCAGCTGTGCTACACATAGGCTTAAGAAAATGAAGAAACTACATTATAATCTAAGATCTGGCTTTGTCTGCCGATTTAATATCACGTGGTGTCAATGTTAGGGAATCCCAGGGAATATAAAAAGTCCCGGATTATATTATTTGAAAAAAAGGCCTAAAACCTGCCAAGCCATATATACCTAAATATAAAATGACATTTTACTTCATAACCTATAAATATTTAATGTGTTATTTTACTGTAAAGATATGAAGTGTTTAATATAATTCATCTAGGAATATATAAATTCTTAAATGTTATTTTATTTTATTTACCATTTTAATAAAGGCATTTATAGTTCGCAGGTCGATATGGAAATTTTCTAATGATGTGACGTCACATACCAAGTAGTCAATATAGATTTTTTTTGGTACACAACAAAATGAGAGTAAAATGCATTACCCCCCATTTTTATTTTAAATAATATTTTCAAACTGCCCTATTCAGTGTCTGATTGACAGGACATTTATAACAATTAATATTAAGGTAGAATATATCGATAAACTCAGTCGACGCGGACTCGTGTAGTACTAAAGTGGGCGGTCTGTGTGTCTCTGATGTCAGCCTTGGTACCATGTCGACCTAGTAGTTATAGCCGCGGGTCAAACTCTAGTGCGTATCTCTTGTTTAAAGAGCAGGCGTTAATACAGGTTAGATTGTATTCAATTTTTATGTTAGTGCTCTTTGCCCCCGGAAGATTTACTTCATTTTATATCGCAAAGTATCGCAAATAATAAAATGACGTAAATAACAAATCACAAAAAACAAACCTAACCTACTTTCTGGGATAACCTTTACATAAATCTATCCCATTATCCGGGATGAAAAGTATCCCTTGTCCACCCTCTGTATTAAAATTACATATATCCAAATTTCAGCCAAATCAGTCTAATAGTTTTTCCGTAAAAGCATAACAAACAAAGAGACAAATATATTTTTATCCCGTATAAAAAGTATTCTATGTTCATCTTCGGCATCAAATATATATTTATACTGAGTTTCAGCTAAATCGGTCCAGTAGTTTTTCCGTGAAAGCGTAACAGACAGACAGATGGTTATTTTCGCATTTATAATATTAATGGCGATTTAGAAGCCTTTCAGAGTTATGTCTTCCACTAATACTTTTCCTTACTTCCTAATATACTTTTTTCATGATTCAATTAAAATTTCAAATATCGATTTAATGTGTTTATGTCCTTTCCAGGAGACTGCAATGCAGAATATCATGCTGGCACTTGTACGTCGTACGGATGCGAGTGCGAGTTGAACAGGAGGGGGGAGGCGTGCGAGAAGGAGAGGAGTAGAGCGGGGTGGGGTTGGGCGTGGCGAGAAACCGGGGAGGGGGGCGTGCAGCCGCAAGGCCTACCGCCCCCCGTGGCGGGGCACGTGCTGCTCGTCCACAGGGACGACCTGCTGAGGGTCGGGGGGGAGACGTTCTCGCAGGCGGATTTTTTATATAGGTGAGTATCGTACTGGTACTTATACATCGTAAGGATGCGAGGGTGAGCTGAACAGAATTGGGGGGAATCCCGCAGTAATATCCAAGTATTTTTATATCTTATACTAATATATAAAGCTGAAGAGTATGTTTGTTTGTTTGATTGAACGCGCTAATCTCAGAACTACTCGTCTGACTTGAAAAATTGTTTCAGTGTTAGATAGCCCATTTATCGAGGAAGGCTATAGGCTATATTTCATCACGCTAAGACCAATAGGAGCGGAGCACCAATGAAGAATGTTTCAAAATCAGGGGGTTTCTTTTAACTTACTTTTTTTTAACTATTCCACGCGGACAAAGTTGCGGGCTGAAGCTAGTAGGTTATAATAAATATAAATAAAAAGTCAATTTATCCATTTGATACATTTTTTGTACAATACGTTATGTGAAGAGTAAGTGTCAAAAATTAGATTCAGATTCGAACCACTAGATGGCAGAGATTGCGTCGTGCATTTTCTTTATAGCGATATTTTCCAGACATCATTAAATAGTTTAGAATGTGATAATAAATAATGATAACAAAAATACGCTTTATATAGAGTAAATAACAACGATAACCACAAATTAAAAGTAAAAATGAACAAGTTGGGGGTAGGCTAAATAATAACTTTTACATTACTCATTGCCATCTTTGTCTGCCGTGATCACGTCTACTGAAAACTGACCGGCACGCCGGAAATAAAGATCAAATAAACGCGCTTAAAACTGTTAAAACATAGTTCTAATTAGTTAAGAAGTTAATATAAGGATACTGATTTTGAAATATCTGTTGTATTTGTTTCTAGGTATAAAGTAGCTCAAAATAAATGGCAAGTAGTAGACACCGGTGACAGCACACCGGCAGCGAGGTTCGCCCATTCCGCTCTGCTCTATGACAACGAGTTGATTGTCTATGGCGGGATAGTCGCTTCCGATGAACCAGAGAGGGGGTACGTACCATTTTAAACTACATGTTTTTTATATACACTAAAAAGTACATGCATGTGTTGTTTAGATATCAAAAGATATGTTTATGCGTTTTTCTCGAAACCGAGTACTGTGTTTCGTTGCAACTCATTCATAAGTGAGTTGTTGATTTAACTCGCCACTGTGAGTTGAATTCTATAGAACGTCTCACTTATGAATGAGCCATACTACAACGCTATGCTCCACGCATCCAACATAAAAGAGTCGATCTCAGATGTCATTTTAGTCCTGGTAATTATAAGTCAGAATAGATTAAGTCGCGGATCGCCGCTGGTCGTTAATAAGTTGCCTATATATGTATGTGTTTGTGTATCATCTCGTAATCATTGTAGCGGCGGTCTGGCTGGCCTGGAGGGCAGGGCTGGCGAGGTCACGAACGAAGTGTGGAGATTGAAGTTGGACTCGGACTCGCCGAGGTGGTTGAATGCCACCCCTACTGGATGCTCGCCACACCGGCAAGCGCCGCTCAAACATTGTGGTACGTCACTGTATCTTTACTTACCTATATAGTTCGCGAAAGGTCGACTTGGCAATTGGGTATGGGGCGAGTCTTGAAGGAGGGGGGACCTGCGCGCAAACCGGTCACCGCTATATAGACGGGTATTAGGATTTTTTCTGTCACGAAAACGCGTTACGGCCGCGTGGCGAGAGGCGGCAGCGGCGGAGGTGTTCTCCGCGGTGTGTAAGTACTTATATATTTATTCTTAACATAATTTTGTTTAAAAAACATTTTTTTGTGGACTTTGTGGGACTTGCCAATGGACCGTGTGTGACAGTTCAGCAACAAATTTGTGGTGATTCCGTCTTAAAGGTTAGACGAGACACAAGCGCTATATGAATTTCAATTTACATTAATTTTATTATAATTTGTTTATTTTATATATTGTTCTCACTTTGTTTTGCTGTTCACGTGATCGGTACAATGATTACATCTATTTTATTTTTTAATTATTATTATAAGAAGAAAACAGGTTTATTTTTAGGAGATATAAAAGTGAAACAAACACATTAAAAAAAATCAACCACAAAGTATCAGAAGATATACATACATATTATGTCCTGAAAATGTCAATCTGTTAGACCAACGCTGATACTAATGATTATGTGTATTTTTAAATGTATTATTTTTTATGTTATGTTGTCTTTAAAAATATTAGAGTTTTATCATTAATTGAATTTTGCATTATGTATTTTTCGCCTCACGATTAACCAAGGAAGGTACACAGCGGTGCAGCCGGGCTGAAACAGTACACTCGCGCCGATGTGTACGCGCAATATTCTAAAATGAATGACAGAACGCAAACCAACAACAAGGAAGTTATACTTACTACTTACCACGGGCTAGTGTCTTCAGTGCTCCGCTACGACATAATCTTCTGGGGTAACTCCACAAATAAAGACATTACTTTTAAGGAGCAAAAGAGATGAATCAGGGCCATGTTTAATTTAAAAACTACAGATAGCTGTTTGCCATATTTCAAAAAACATTAAATATTGACTTTACCCTGTCTGTATATTCTTGAATTAGCACTGTTTGTAAAAGCGAATCCGCATTTGTTTAGTAAGTTTTCCGACATGGCAATTCGCAATAGACGCGACAATAACTAGCTTTGTATGCCTGCCCGTAGAATCGCTTTAATAGGGAAAAGTATATTCTGCATGGCGCCTTTAATAAAGTACCCAGATCTATTAGGGATGATAACATAGATTTGTTTAAAAAGAGGCTACAAAAGATATTTTCCGAAAAATGCTATTACGACTAATTTTTCTTGATGACCAATTCTAAATTAAATTTGAAAATACATAATATATACCTAATATTTTATTTTTGACATTTTATTTTATATGGAATAACTCTGCACTTGACATATTATCTATAATTACTGTATAATTCTAGAAAAAAAAGTAAAATTATTGTCTGTGGATTGAGTGGGTCACAATCTGTTTTTGCTAATTAGTTGATTTTCAACTTTTAGTTACTATTTGCATGCCTGAAAGGGCAAAAACATGTAAAACAAAATAACATATTGCAATCTAATGTTTTTACTAACCATGTTTTTAAGCAAATAAATGATTTGATTTGAAACCAATCTTTTTTTACGCGCCACTAAATTTTCTTGTAAAATTTTAAAATATTGTAATACACGCATATCTCGAGCGAAAGGTGCTTCAGTGAAGACTTCCTACGCTTTAGTATTATTTATTATGTGTGTTGTATTGTCCTTCATGACTTTACTTGCTGGTCCCAGGCGGAAGAACAACACTGGTCTATGCTGATACTGGGTCCAATTTGAGGACTTGTTCTGTGTCTATTGTTTTACTGTATTGTTTGTGTTTCAAATTCAAAAGTTTTTATTCAAAATAAGTCCCACTGGGGAACACTTTTGAAGGTCATACAAATAATTTTAAATTAAATTTTATTTCCTATTCTATGTACACCGCTTCGCAACCTGTTATTGCTGTAAAGGAGAAGAGATGGCAAGAAACTCCCCAGCAATACGTCTAGCTAAAAATTGATTAACTCATACTTGTTTTCTTTTTAATAAATTTTATACAGAATATGTTATACAATTACTTTTCAAACAATTAGTCGAGTTGTAGCAAACAGTGCATACTCAATAAGACAAAGACACAATAAAAGGAAATAAAAATATTATTATAGTTATAATAATGACATACTAAAATTTGATGCTGCAACATATCCCGAATACACAATATGTCCTGTCTAGAACATGTCCTGAATAAAATATGTTTTTTTTTTAAACAAGCAAATACCAGTGTGTACTTATTCGTTTCTTTGTTATTACTTCTTATCTGTTATTTGCAGGTGGTCTCCATGTCTCTGGTCATACAGCAGTTCTGGTGCATATGGGCTTAACAAAAAAACCGGTTATGCTGTCTTTCTTTGGACATTCACCACATTATGGTTATTTGCATCTTGTTCAGGTATGTGTTCTTCTATGTGTTTATATCACAGAACTCTGATGAAGTTTTTGTGTATGTTTGAGTGGGTCCTGGCATGGTTTAAATACAAAATTGGATCCGGTGGCGCCGGAATTGGAGTCCAGATTTTGGTTTAGAACCATTGTGATTTGAAACTCGATGAAACGAAAAAGCGACACTAAAAGTGGTAAACACATGAATCTGTACGACTAAGCCTGCAAGAGAATGAGATTCGAATTTTACATTGTGCAGCACAGATTAGAGTGTTAATAAGACCGATGATTAAACATAGGTCCAATTTGGACCGAAATAAAGCTGATAATAATATATTATCTGTGAGTATATTCTCTGAAGTTTCGTTTCTACTGTGTGTGAACTGCACAAACACGCAATTTTTTATTTAGTACAATGCCTCCCGGACCCGTTCGTTTGATATAAAAACATAATGATGAACAATACAAAAAATTGAAAAAATAAAAACTTAATGGCTTGGCCACGACTTTTGGCGTAGTGACGGATGACGTGGCGAGAGGTGACCATGCGACATACTCAGAGTAATAATGAGTAAGTCTCATTTAGACGTCTTTTTTATATTGCTTTATATTATGTCCACTTTTACGGTAGCAAGCAGGAAAGTGACGAGGGAAGTGGACAAGGCGACTATCGAGTATTCAAATAAGTTACGTTTACATATCGCCGGCATCAGTTCAGGACTTATAACTAAATTTTTTGGTGAGATTATTTTTTGTCAAAATTGTGATACATGTAATATGTAACAAATTTTGACGAAAATAATTATCTTCTCAAAAAACGTAGTTACAATTTTTTCAAATAATTTTTTTAACCTTTCAATAAACTCTTATTGAAGAAGCACGAAAGAATAACAATAATATAATAATAATCGGCAGACAAATACAAATATTTTATATCACCAAATTAAACAAATTACGCTTGTATTATGGGTAATATATAATGGATTTCTCTGGGGCCGATCCCAAACATCTAGACCATAGTAAATAACGGAGAAAATTCGTTTTTGGAATTTACCATACCAGGAACCTCACAGTTGCAGTGAGGTGTGTATGTGAGTGAAGCACGAATGAAATTCAAATGTATGTATTTTGTATTATTATTATATAGGAGTATCACATAGAAGAAAATGTATGGTCGGCTGCGGCGACAAAGGGGTGGCCTGCTAGGGCCGGATTTGGACACACGGCTCTTTGGGAACCGCTGTCCAAGAAGGTGTATGTGCATGGTGGCCTGGTTTCAGAGTCCGAAGCCACACAGGTATTAATTTTCATTGAATATCAAACTAGCTGTCACGCGCAACTGCGTCTAGAGTTGATCTTGTACAGGTAGCATGGGAGAATAATACTAAGCGATTCTCATTCAAATTGAAATTCATAAGTTTTTATCCAAAATAAGTTCCACCGGAGAACACTTTTTGAAGGTCATACATATAAGTTAAAATTTAATTTTATTTCCTAGTCTATCTGTATACACCGATTCGCAACGTGTTACTGCTGTTAAGGAGAAGAAGCGTCAAGAAACTCCCCAGCAACATAACATGTCTAGCTAAAAATTGATTAACTCAAACTTTTTTCATTACAATCACCCGGTCGAGAAAATTATTGCAGTTTTCGGAAATGTATGATGGAAGGACGTTAGTTCCATCTAAATTTGGGGGCAAACATTTGTTTGAAATGACAGTCGTTTCATGTAACTGAAAGTCCTAATTATGTCCTTTCCATATTAGCGAAATTGCAAATTTCAGCCAAATCGGTTCAGTAGATTTTGAGATACCGTGTACATCACTTTGAAAAATATAATTTCGAGAGAAACGTGAAAAAAATCTATGATTCCTGAACCATACCAAAGGTATTCTGCAGCTTTTGCGATGTCCTCCGGGTCCTTTATTTATTACAAGGATATGCCCGCGACTTCGTCCACGTTTGACTTGAAATTCTCGCGTGATTCCCGGGATACAAAGTATCGTAGCAGTTAAAAAAAGAATGTAAGTTATCATTTTAGTGGAAACTGTGTCGGAATAAGCTTATATTCGTGTATCCGAACAACTTCAAACCGCTCCCGGGAAAATTCCTGCGGGATTCCCGGGGTAAAAAATAACACATATTTTATTACATAAAATTTGCTATCGATCAGTGAAAAAGTCGCATTGGAATTAGAATTCTTCATTTTAAATCATTCCCAGAAAAATTCCCGCGGGATTCCCGGGATAAAGTTTAGTACAGATTTTAAGTCTAAGAATTTGCTGTCCATTAGCGAAAGTTTTTACGTGAAACCCGAACAAACAGACAAGAAATCTACTAAAAAAAATGCATCATGTTCCATCGTTTTTATAGTTTATTTAAGTCATTTTTTTAATAACTACAATGTACAGACACGGCATGTTTAGAATTTTATAATATTAGATTATTGTTAAAGATAGGTGTACTCGAGTTTCGGGTTGGCTTCCTGTTGCTGTCACTTCTAATTGCTATAATTCCGGTATTAATTAGAATTTTGGAAAGTTTCAACTCTTGAAATATTTTTAAAACTATAAACAATTTATTTAGCCAAAGAAAAACGATTTCTTGAAATTATCATACAATAAAATTTGTTGGAGGGTAATTTCAATATTTTATTTTCTAGGCTCCTTCGGCAGCTCTGTACGAGTATGACGTGGAAAGTAGAGTTTGGAAGCCACTTCCATCCGCTCCTATGCCAAGATATCTTCATTCCGCTACTTTTGTATCTCCGGGTAAGAGAAAAAGCCAGTTTGTAATTTGAATATTGTAGGTACATAATTATCGCTGTCCTAGTGGTTATCCCGCCGAAACTTCGTATGTGTAGAGCTTAAGTTATAGAGAGTATGTAGGGATGGTTGTACTGATTGCTTAGTTTCATTAACACCCTATATAACGTGTATTTAACTATAGTTCTCAGCTTCTGTGTATTTTTTATGCGAAGCTACCAAACAGGCATATAACCCACTTTATGGAAAGTGGTTACCATCGCCTATAGATGTCTGCAACATCAGAGGCGAAGGCAACGTGTTGCAAGCCTTTACGATGGAACAGAGGGATAGACTGGATGAATGGGACATGGAAGATGAAAGGGGGGGGTAAGTAGGCCAACAAAACTCATTTAGCTAAAGATTAACCGTTTCACCCCGATATTCTGTGAGAGCTAAGAGCTCTGTAATCAAGATAATAATTCTAGTACGGCTGTACCACGTCGAAGTTCGTTCTTATAAATATACTAGCTGATCCGGCAGACCTTGTTCTGCCATCAAAATAAAAAAACACCATAGAAGGGTGAAAAATACTTTACGACCTATTCTCATACCTATCAAATATAAAAAAAAACATTGAAATCGGTTAAGATATTTCGGAGGAGTGCGATCAAAGACAGCGTGACACTAGATATTTATCATCATCATCAGAGCGTTAAATCCCAGTTGTGTTCGGAGCGTTCACTCCGACGCTCAGGGTCCGCTTTTCTACTTTTTCTACTCCACTTCGCGCGGTCTTCAGCATCTCCCGTTTTGAGACCAGTGGTATGCATGTCATCCTTCACGACGTTAAGCCAACATTTCTTGGGCCTTCCCCTTCGACCAGGGCCTGGTGGAACCGGCATGACATTTGTTCCCCACATAATTAGCCGATCTCCATAAAACGTTTGCAGTTTGTCTGCTATGTCACGGACATGAAGACTGCCGCGGATGCGGGAATTCCTGACACGGTCTTTCGGCGTCACTCCACACATCCATCGTAGCATACTCATCTCCGTGACACGCATTTCTTGCTTGTGTCGTTCAAGTCCAGGCCACCGTTCACTGCCATACCATAAGACAGGTCTAATGATATATTTATAGACCTGTCCTTTTAATTTAACCGGCATTTTGGGATCGCAAATGACACCTGTGATCTCACGCCACTTGGCCCAAGCTGCTGTGATACGAGCCTTGACGTCGTGGTCGATATCCCCGGTAACACGAGATATTTATATTGTTACGAGTTCCGGGACTCGAATTATAATGCCGTTGGAATTATTATAGAGTTTATTAGAACTATACAAACACGTATAACACAGGTACAAATATAACAGAACACAACAAATCCAAATGTAATGCAGAAGGTCGTAATTCAATAAAACGCACAAAGTCCGTCACTATTAGATTCCCGAATGTACACACGTCACGCCCGTATCGTAGTTGTAGCTCAACTGACCTCCTCTCTCCATCAGGCCATAGTTTTATACTGCACAAATGCAAGTGTGCCCGTCCGTATCGTCGACATAATTTCCTAGAATCAATTTGTACTTAATCCGTAACACCTGGCCAATGATGCAGCCTGCAGCAGCCGTGAACGAGTACAATAGAACAATAGGCTGTTCTCCAAAATATTGGAAATATATGCCAATAAATAAGTGAACAAAATAATAGACGATCATAAAAGGACTACAATTAGTTCAAATGCCGACAGGTAATAAAATGTGCTTTTACAGACTACGTGGAATTTGTCATTGTCGAAGCCTAAGTTGTAACAATATATTAGATTAAACGGGAATACGATTCAGTCTATTTGGAAATTGATAAAGAATATAATATTTGCAGGTGTAATGCTAGTGTTCGGTGGTAATGCGCACAATGATAGCGCGGCAGCCGCCGTCTCGAATCCGGCCGGTTCCAGGTGCTATTCAAGCGGAGCCATGTTGTATGATGTCAGGTAATATTCGCATAGTGAAAGAGAAATGTTGAGAATGGCGCCTGCCCACTAAAGTAATAGATAAATAATTCTTTATTTTACACCAAAGTATATACAAACAGAAGTAGAAAAAGATAGAAGATGGTACAACGGGCGGCCTCATCGCTAAGAAGCGGATTCTTCCAGGCAACCCTTTGCAGGAATCGATAGAATTTGAATACAGATGGTGGTGCAGTTAACAAATAATGACGATTGATAAATAAACATAAACATAGTACATATAAGTACAAAAAACGGACAAGTGGAAAAACTAAACTCGATTTTTTTAACTTGAAATTTTATGGACATGTTTCCAAATTGGACAAGTACATTAACAATCAAAACAATCGTATTTCCACTTGTCCGTTGCGATTCGTTTTTCCGTTTGTCTGTTGAAGTTCGACTTCTACTATGTGTCCCGGGTTTACTGCAAGTTATGATTTGGTTAGGTTAGGTACATTTTAATGAATGCATTTCTTATTTTAACATATTTTATCAAACAAAAAAACCGAATTCGATCCGGTACCAGAAAACTCATCCATAGTCTACTCTAATATTTTGCCGCCTTCCACCACGTGTAGTCTAAATTTGTGCCGCTACTCCACCCGTCCGTAACGCTTTTTCGTGACAGAAAACCTAAGAGAATCCCTTGTTTATATAGAAGTGTCACTTCAAAACAAATTTAAGTTGGTTCATTACCTTATTGTACACAGCTGAGTGACTTAGTAAATGTAATGGATAGATTCATTCATTGCACATGTACCAGGCAGAAACAATAGAATAAACGCACCATACATTCCTTTTCGATTTTATTGCTTCGAGTTCGGGGAATCCCGATTAAGACGTCATTATGTTTGACTACCTTCGACTTCCACAGTCTGATTTTTTAAATTCGAGTTATCGAGTATAAATATGTACTAAAATGCCTACGCAGGTAAATAACGTTTTGTTCGAGGTACCGAGTATTTGGGGGTTTAGTGGAAGGGAACGGCATTTTTTATCGACTTAACACGACTCGAGTTATAGAAATTCCACTGTATATACACATACATATTATACACACACGTATATATACATATGACAATACAAACATACATATACTTATATAATAGCTTTAGGAATTATTATACACAATAGAAAAGTAATGCTTTTGAACCTGATTTAAAATAAATATAACTTTTAAGATAAGTATGGGTTTAGGACATATAAGGGAATGTACCCATACTCATGACCCGTACAGGGGGAGGGAGGTCTTCAAAATCCACGCTTGGTGCGGGGAAGGGTCAGTATCGTCTAGGGAAATGTCGCGCTTTCTCGAGCTATATTCTAAAATGGTGAGCAAGCGTTTAGCGTTTTTTAAACGGCTAACAAACGAAATTAACTTTTTAACAGGCTGTTTTCGAAAATGATTTAAAACCATATCAATGAATTACTGCATGAAAACTAGAGGGAGACGGGGTCTTGGCGTATGGTTGGTCCCCAAGGTGGAGGGAGCACGTAGTATGAGTATGTTCCCTAATACAATGGATAGTCAAATACAACTGAAATACTTCTTATTGTAGAAAAAACGCAGCCTTACATTTTGTATGAGCGTACTTATGACGTCAGAAGCATGTACAAATAAAAGTAGTCAAATGGTATATTAATTATTATTATTAGACAAGTAATTACTTGTCTATTAATAATAATTAATATACCATTGAAGTGTCTATTATGATATTTTAAAGCCCCTGCTATACCTGGGTTAATGTTGTGTTAGTGACTGTGCAGTGATATACAATAACGCCGTTAATGATTAGCTGCATTTGTATATATATAAGTACATAAGCTATCTGTCAATATTTAATATAATTCACAACATTGTATATCAGATGTAGCAGCTATACAAGTAAATTGATAAAATGTTATTTTAATGCCCGTTTAATGTGTATATGTTAAAATATTAGAATGTATTGTATCATAATATCTGTAGGTGGTAGCGTATTTGCTCGCCTGAATGGCTACCACCCCTGGTCTACAGTGTGCCAGCATAACAACCCTGAGTTGTGTTCCGGCATTAGTGGCTAGGTTTCAGCCTCCCTTTACCTTTGGTGTTGCAAATGTCCATAGGCGATGGTGACCGCTTTCCATTAGTTGGGTCGTCTGCCTGTCTGCTGAACTCGTGCAATAAAAAAAACGTGTGTCCGCATTTCTATTGCAGATGTTCTTCGTGGTACAACATAGAGCCGCCTGGAGGTGGTGCTCGAGCAGCGCACGCCTCTTCGCCACTCCCTCTGCAGATGCGCAACACTGCTATCATATATGGCGGGTAAGAGCAGGTTATACCGATATAATAGGATTAATTTATATTTTACCGTAGTCTGTTTTTCCTGAAACATACAATTTAGGTGTCTTAATTTTCGTGAATAGGTACCCTCTAGATAAGCGTGCTCCGTCTTAGATTGCATTTACCCCTGAGATCAGGTTCAGTGTTGGTCAAATGTGAAGCTGCAGAATATAAAAAAATCTCATCAATAATTTGAACCCTTTTATTATTTTTTACCAGAAGAAATCCGATTGAGAACAAACCACTGCGCGGGAATCGCGGTGGGGTGTGTGGGATTCGCCTCGTCGGGGTCAATGATCAGCGCTCTTTTATTTTTCTTTTACCAGGGGAAGTCCGCTTAAGGAGAAACCACTGCGGGGGAATCGCATTGGGGTGTGTGGCATTCGCCTCGTCGGGGTCAATGACCAGCGCTCTTTTATTTTTCTTTTACCAGGGGAAGTCCGCTTAAGGAGAAACCACTGCGGGGGAATCGCATTGGGGTGTGTGGTATTCGCCTTGTCGGGGTCAATGATTGGCGCTCTTTTATTTTTCTTTTACCAGGGGAAATCCGCTTAAGGAGAAACCACTGCGGGGGAATCGCATTGGGGTGTGTGGCATTCGCCTCGTCGGGGTCAATGACCAGCGCTCTTTTATTTTTCTTTTACCAGGGGAAATCCGCTTAAGGAGAAACCACTGCGGGGGAATCGCATTGGGGTGTGTGGCATTCGCCTCGTCGGGGTCAATGACCAGCGCTCTTTTATTTTTCTTTTACCAGGGGAAATCCGCTTAAGGAGAAACCACTGCGGGGGAATCGCATTGGGGTGTGTGGCATTCGCCTCGTCGGGGTCAATGACTAGCGCTCTTTTATTTTTCTTTTACCAGGGGAAATCCGCTTGAGAAGAAACCACTGCGGGGGAATCGCGTTGGGGTGTGTGGCATTCGCCTCGTTGGGGTCAATGATTGGCGCTCTTTTATTTTTCTTTTACCAGGGAAAGTCTGCTTAAGGAGAAACCACTGCGGGGGAATCGCATTGGGGTGTGTGGGATTCGCCTCGTCGGGGTCAATGACCAGCGCTCTTTTATTTTTCTTTTACCAGGGGAAATCCGCTTAAGGAGAAACCACTGCGGGGGAATCGCATTGGGGTGTGTGGTATTCGCCTTGTCGGGGTCAATGATTGGCGCTCTTTTATTTTTCTTTTACCAGGGGAAATCCGCTTGAGGAGAAACCACTGCGGGGGAATCGCGATGGGGTGTGTGGCATTCGCCTCGTCGGGGTCAATGACTAGCGCTCTTTTATTTTTCTTTTACCAGGGGAAATCCGCTTGAGGAGAAACCACTGCGGGGGAATCGCATTGGGGTGTGTGGCATTCGCCTCGTCGGGGTCAATGACTAGCGCTCTTTTATTTTTCTTTACCAGGGAAATCCGCTTGAGGAGAAACCACTGCGGGGGAATCGCATTGGGGTGTGTGGCATTCGCCTCGTCGGGGTCAATGACTAGCGCTCTTTATTTTTCTTTTACCAGGGAAATCCGCTTGAGGAGAAACCACTGCGGGGGAATCGCGATGGGGTGTGTGGCATTCGCCTCGTCGGGGTCAATGACTAGCGCTCTTTATTTTCTTTTACCAGGGAAATCCGCTTGAGGAGAAACCACTGCGGGGGAATCGCATTGGGGTGTGTGGCATTCGCCTCGTCGGGGTCAATGACTAGCGCTCTTTTATTTTTCTTTTACCAGGGGAAATCCGCTTGAGGAGAAACCACTGCGGGGGAATCGCATTGGGGTGTGTGG
The DNA here is from genome assembly GCA_039645545.1 of Dendrolimus houi. NCBI lineage: Eukaryota > Metazoa > Arthropoda > Insecta > Lepidoptera > Lasiocampidae > Dendrolimus > Dendrolimus houi. The sequence continues at coordinate 12,031,572 of CM077139.1, forward strand.
CATTCGCCTCGTCGGGGTCAATGACTAGCGCTCTTTTATTTTTCTTTTACCAGGGGAAATCCGCTTAAGGAGAAACCACTGCGGGGGAATCGCATTGGGGTGTGTGGTATTCGCCTTGTCGAGGTCAATGATTGGCGCTCTTTTATTTTTCTTTTACCAGGGGAAATCCGCTTGAGGAGAAACCACTGCGGGGGAATCGCGATGGGGTGTGTGGCATTCGCCTCGTCGGGGTCAATGACTAGCGCTCTTTTATTTTTCTTTTACCAGGGGAAATCCGCTTGAGGAGAAACCACTGCGGGGGAATCGCATTGGGGTGTGTGGCATTCGCCTCGTCGGGGTCAATGACTAGCGCTCTTTTATTTTTCTTTTACCAGGGGAAATCCGCTTGAGGAGAAACCACTGCGGGGGAATCGCATTGGGGTGTGTGGCATTCGCCTCGTCGGGGTCAATGACTAGCGCTCTTTTATTTTTCTTTTACCAGGGGAAATCCGCTTGAGGAGAAACCACTGCGGGGGAATCGCGATGGGGTGTGTGGCATTCGCCTCGTCGGGGTCAATGACTAGCGCTCTTTTATTTTTCTTTTACCAGGGGAAATCCGCTTGAGGAGAAACCACTGCGGGGGAATCGCATTGGGGTGTGTGGCATTCGCCTCGTCGGGGTCAATGACTAGCGCTCTTTTATTTTTCTTTTACCAGGGGAAATCCGCTTGAGGAGAAACCACTGCGGGGGAATCGCATTGGGGTGTGTGGCATTCGCCTCGTCGGGGTCAATGACTAGCGCTCTTTTATTTTTATTTAACCAGGGGAAATCCGCTTGAGGAGAAACCACTGCGGGGGAATCGCGATGGGGTGTGTGGCATTCGCCTCGTCGGGGTCAATGACTAGCGCTCTTTTATTTTTCTTTTACCAGGGGAAATCCGCTTGAGAAGAAACCACTGCGGGGGAATCGCGTTGGGGTGTGTGGCATTCGCCTCGTTGGGGTCAATGATTGGCGCTCTTTTATTTTTCTTTTACCAGGGGAAATCCGCTTGAGGAGAAACCACTGCGGGGGAATCGCATTGGGGTGTGGGGTATTCGCCTTGTCGGGGTTAATTGTTACCGCTCTTTTATTTTTCTTTTACCAGGGGAAATCCGCTTGAGAAGAAACCACTGCGGGGGAATCGCGATGGGGTGTGTGGCATTCGCCTCGTCGGGGTCAATGACTAGCGCTCTTTTATTTTTCTTTTACCAGGGCTAAACCGCTTGAGGACAAACCACCGCGGGGGAATCGCGGTGGGGCGTGTAGGATTCGCCTCCCGGGTTGCCACTAGCATCGCCGCAGGAATGCTATTGTTACGCCGCGGTTGGGGATACCCACTAAAACACCTGGCCGATCCTCGAACGTCCAGGCTGTGGGCTTGCTCGCCTTATCATCTCCAACCCAGACGGAATTAGGCACCCTATTCATTTATTCAAAACGTTAAACAATCTTATTATTTCTTATTTTGTAGCCATACAATGATAATATCAATATTATTGTATGACTACAAAATACTATAATTTCTTAATATAAAATCTAAAAAATCGGAAGGAGATTATAAAATATTCGTTATACCAAGAAATTTGACAGTGAGATTTGTTATATAAAGGTTAGTTTGGTCTAACATTTTTTTTAGCAAGGTTAAGAGAAACTTAAAATAAAAAGTAAAACATATTTACCTTATAACAATTAACATTAATATATTATGATAGTTTAAATTCCTGAAACGTTCTGCGGTAAATTAAATAATATGTTAGAACCTGTCGAGACATGAATTCATGTTTGGTGGATTGATAGAATACTTTATGCAAAGGTTATCGGTTGATAAAACCAGTTAAGCAGAGGTTAATTATATTTTCCATTTATGGTTTGCAATAATTGAAAATTCGTTATAAAGAGGTTTTTACAAAGGTGTGTTAATAATGTAAAGGTACATTTTGTATTAACTCTTACGGCCGGTTATAAGGGATTTCTAAGAATTTGTTATTTCGAGAAATTCTTTTTATTGAGGTTCGTTATTATAAGGTTTCCCTGTATCTTGAATAAATTGACAGGTCTTTTTCAGTTTCAAAAACATGAAATTGTAAAGCAGCTAATCAGTGGCTAGGTTAAACAATCAGTCCAGCTTCTAAGTCGGGCAATTCTGTTGTTACCACTTCCCATCAGGTGGGCCGTTTGCCTGACTGCTGTACTCCAGCAAAAAAATGACGATAAAAGTGTGTTCACGGTTTTAGGTTCGACGGTCGTCTCCGATCTGATGCGTTGACCTTCGAAGTCGGCGACAAGTGTACGGTACATACGAACGAGGTTGCGTGCTTGACTAGTTCGCGCCACGCCGCTGTCGCGTGCGCGTGGAAGATACACGAAAACCTCTGCGCGTCGGTAAGTCAATGAGCCATCGTTACAATTAAAAACCAAAGACACGCACACTCAAACACACACACACACACACACACACACACACACACACACACACACACACACACACACACACGGTTTTTTTTTCATAATATACATACATAATATCACGCCTGTTTCCCATGGGGGTAGGCAGAGTCTATGGAGCTCCACTTGTGACGACCTAAAAAGCAACTTTCGCTTCATATACTTCATTATCCTCTCATAACATACACGCACATTTATTTGAGATGCTTTTTACCTGACCTCTTTTTAATACATCTGATATTTGATCATGATGTGTTCCTCATATCCTGTATGACTAAAAAATTGACTGTTTTAGCCGCCACCCTAATATATATATATATATAGATGAAAGAATTGCATTTAATAAATGGCGTGTAGTAAACGGATTCTTTAGATATATCTCTTTTTGTCTAGCTAGAAGAGATTGGCTGGAAGGATTCTTTCGAAGGCACGGTAAAGGCATGCCTCAACGAACCAGTATTTGGTAAGTGTGTGACTTTAATGAAATGGAAACCGTAACCATTTTCCATTCAAATTCTAAAGTTTTTGTTCTAAATAAGTTCCACCGGAGGACGCTTTTTGAGGTCATACATATAAGTTAAAATTTAATTTTACTTCCTAGTCTATGTACACCGCTTCGCAGCGTGTTATTGCTGTAAAGGAGAAGAAGCGGCAAAAAACTCCCCAACAACGCGTCTAGCTGAAAATAACTCAAACTTTTTTTTTTATAAATTTCACGTAGAAATGTGTTACACAATCACTTTTCAAAGAATTAGAGTTGTAGCAAACAGTGCATACTCAGTAAGACAAAGATACAATAAAAGGAAAGAGAAATCCTTCGTACTAATATTATAAACGCGACAGTTTGTAAGAATGTATGGATGGATGTATGTTTGTTACTCTTTCACGCAAAAACTACTGAATGGATTTTGATGAAACTTTATAATAATATAGCTTACACATCAGAATAACACATAGGTTATAATTTATAAAGATATAATGTATAATGGGCTGTTATTATATATATATATATACATATACATACATACATACATAATAACAGCCCATAACTGTCCCACTGCTGGACTCGTGCCTCCCATTATAGGGATAACGGACAGTATACCTCCCCACGCTTGTCCAAGGCAGCTTGGTTTTGACACATCGGTTTATCTCGATGTGCAGGTTTGCTTCACGATGTTTTCTTTCACCGTTGTTAGCATGTGGTAATTGTAACAATATGCACATTGGGTCAGAAAACTGCCCAAGTGGTGCATGCGTTCTGGCCAGGATCGAACCCGCGCCCTTTGAGTTTGGGACGCGTGCGCTAGCCATTACGCTACCACGACTCAAGATATGGTGTGAATTATCCAAAATATAACGATTTTCCATCACCACGCGGGTAAAACCGCGGGGTGCAGCTAGTATTATTATAGTTATGTTAATGACTGAATGAATTAAGTGGGCATCTGACCTCTCTGCTTTACTACAGCAATAAAAAATAACCTTTTGAACTTGGAGGCCATAATTTACGTCACACGATGGGGCGGGGGGCGTGTCTACAAAGTGTGACAAGAGGTGGGGGTCCTATATTTAAATAAATAAATAAATCGGCAGACAAACACACACACTGTATATCCCCAAATTAAGCAAGTTACGTTTGTGTATGGGTAATATACAACGGATCATAGTAAATAATGGAGAAAATACGCTTCCGAAATTTACTATACCAGGAATCGAACCCGGAGCCTCTGCGTTGCAGTGAGGTAAGCCGACAAAGGCTTAGCCCGCTCAACCACAGAGGCCGTCGAATTTCGAATTTAGTGACGTCACATTTAAAAAATCTAATATATATAAGCTAATTACGGAACTGCTGTTTTATTTTAATTATTTTTTGATGTATAATTGCAATATATGTGATGTCACACCAGGGGGAGTCTATTAGTGGGACTGGGGGGTTCGGGAGAACCCTCCCGACGAGTCACACCCAGAGTCGTGGGGTGTTCTAGTCTCAGGGACACCCCTCCTTGTCGTACCCATGGTTACGGTCCCGTAGCGCCTCATCACGATGCGGAGGGACGCTGGAAGGTTTAGTGGGTAGTCTAACGTTGAAGCTTATGTGCAACACCAGCAGCCGGGAGTCCTACATACCCTTGGTGGCTTCCCGGGGTCTGAAGATATGCGCAAATGCTTTCCCCCAGCGTTAACAGAAAGGGGGGGGGATCTCACGAATGTGACCGGTTGCGACAAGAACGGGGGAGGGATAAAAAAACGTGAAATTCTTGCGCCGCAATTTGGGGATGGCCCCTTATACAAGGTGGAAACTTTCAGTGGAACAGTAAGGCGAAGTACCTTAACTTTTGAAGTTACAGGAAAATTGTCTTAGGATGTGTCCGTCCATGTTTTGTAACGATTGATCCCCATACACTTTTAAAAAAAAAAATGTTACACCTACCTAGAAAATGGCCATTCTACACAATACATAATAGTAATTTTTTCTAAGTGGACCCTCAGGACGAAATCCTAAAGTATTAGAAATAGCGAAAAGCACGCGAAACGAGTTTCGAGGTCGTTTTTGACGAAAACTAATGTGCATTAGATTACCCTTGTCAGGGGCTTTGTCGATTGATTTTAAAAAGCTAAACACACCTGTTGTCGCCGCACGATTTTACCTAAGGAAAGTACACACCGGTGTAGCCGGTCACGAAACAGTACGCTCGCGCCGGTGTGTGCACACAATATCAAAATTGTCTATGACGATCACTCTTGGTCTACGGCCAACCGCCAACATTCGAAGATTCAGTACGGAACGAAGACGAACTATTTGTACGCGCAACAAAAAATTATTGTAAAATCGTATAATATTAAAATACACGCATTATTAGAGCAAAAGGTGCTTCATTGAAGACTTCCTACGCTTCACCTGTGTTATTATACCAAATCTTTGTGTAGCTTGGAAGGATCGATTTCTGTGAAGGAATGTGTAACGGCAAACCAAGGCAAAGAGACGAGTTTGAACAAACTGTTGTATTTTCCATTTATTAATTAAACATCAAATTGCGGCCATCATTTGAACCAACATTTGTCACTTCAACGAAATTATGCACCGTGTGTGTGGATGACCGTGCACTTTTTCGTTTTTTAATCTTCATACTTTAAGTATGTCCGTGTAAGAGGCCCCCGTTGTGAGCCGAGTTCGTTTTCAGACGAGCGCCGCTGCATGTTGGCCGAGTCGTGTTCGTCGTGTACGGCGGCCTCATGCGCCTGGTGCGGCAAGTGCTACGCGAACGCGCAGTATTGTATGCGGCACACGCATCAGGTAATTGCATGTCCCTTTCATTTTCATTTTTTTTTTATTCGAACTACGAATAAGTGTAATAGGAATTAAAATAGTCTAGTATAGTAATAAAAAAGTTACAGAGGTGATAAAATTGGTAAAAGATACGTACTTCCATACCTTTTTTATTTGAGTTCATTACAGGGTTCAGTAGTCTTCCAGCCGAAAGGTTCTTGAACCCTACATAACAGATGGCGCTACAGTCAAGCCGTCTCTCACTTTTTTACCGTTATATATAACATTTTTTTTATTTAAATATATATATATATATATATACTTTAGACCGAATCAGTGTTAATAGAGGTGTAGACCATAAGTTACAATAAATTCTAATATTATTTATATAAAAGAACAAGCGTAAAAATAACATATAATAATAATAATAATAACAATCGGCAGACAAACACACATATTGTATATCCCCAAATTAAACGCTGGTGTTATGGGTAATATACAATGTACCACTCTGGGGCCGATCCCAGACTCCCAGACCATAGTAAATAACGGAGAAAATACGTTTCCGAAATTTACTATACCAGGAATCGAACCCGGAGCCTCTGCGTTGCAGTGAGGTAGGCTGGCAACCGGCTAGTCCGCTCAACCACAGAGGCCGTATATGATCTTACTTTTAAAATATCATTATTAGGGTGGCGCAAAAAAACCGATTTTCCTTTTTAGTCTCCAGTGAAAAAATGTTAGTTTTTGATGTTTAGAGATCGGCCTCCAAAGGAGAGCTCAAAAAAAAATTTAAGAGGTCGCTCCAAATTTTTTAAAATTTACTATTGCCTTTAGATTTTTTCGGGCGAGTAATGCATCATCATGATGCATGAGTCATGCAATCATTATAGAATTTATTTTAATTACTGTTTAAACAATAACGAATGCTTTTACTTGTAGCAACTTACGACGTCATAAGTTTGTATGCTCAGCATACAAAATCTATGAGGCTGTGACATTTAGTAATATGATAAAAAGTAACTCAGTTGATTTGACTGTCATCTACTCTATTCATTGGGCGCGTGCCTCTTGTGCTCACAACGTGCTCAAAATGCTCCTTCAGCCTTTCCACATAGCGACCACGGTCGTTATGGTCGCCGAGAAATGACGTCATAATTCTGGATTACGCAGCGCTCACAACGATCCATGTCAAGAGGTGGGTCGAAGTGGGCGTCGACCACAGAGCATTACTTCTCTATCGATACGTTGGCAAAGGCGCGATTTTCAAATGAACCAATGACATTTTATGTATTTCGTCGTTAATGACGTCAACGCTCCATAATTCGTTCCACTTGGGTTTATGATATTAACGGCCGCAAACAATTGGAACGGGAAAGATCGCAGTCATGCGCGTGGTCGTTGTGAGCGGCAAGAGGAACGTAGCCATTGTAATTTTATGAACGTACAATCTATGGAGACTTACTTATTCAGTTCTGTTAGTAGTTACTTTGAATTGAAAATTGTTATTGTAAGTAGACGATGAGTTATTTGTGGATAGTGGCATCTGTGAATGCGAAATTAGTTAAACGTCAAACGTTATCTTAATAATAGTTAATCAGACTTTCGAGAATTTTAGATATAGATATTTTCTTCTGCTTTCTAAGACTATTTTATATTCATTTTTAATTTTTTTCTGACATCTGTGGTAGGTTATCAATACCTCTTCTATACTTATCTTTGTAACTTAGTTTGTAAGAAGACTACAGCTGTTAGCCCCCCAAATAAGTAATAGTCAGCCCCGTCGATAGATGGCGCTGTCGATAGAGGAGTGCGGGGCAAACGGCGAGTCGATCCGCGAGGTGTGCTCGCGGTATCACTCTTGCGCGGCGTGCCATGCGCATCAGCACCATCACACGCACGTAAGTTGAACCAAACATCGACCACGGTTGGCTTGAAATTCCCGCGGGATTCCCGGAACACAAAGTATCGCAGCATTTGAAAAAAAGAATGTAAACTATTGTTTTGGTGGAGATTGTGTCGGATTAAGCTAATTTTTATTCACCCGAACAACTTCAAACCGCTTCCAGGAAAATTCCCACGGGATTCCCGGGATAAAAAATATCACACAAATTATTACATTAAATTTTCTATCGATCAGTATAAAAATCAAGTTCGAATTCGAAAGTTTTTTTAATCAGGCCACTTTAAATCATTCCCAGAAAATTTCCTGCTGGATTTCCAGGATAAAAGTAGCGCAGAGTTTAAGTCTAAGAATTAGCTGTCGATCGGCGAAAACCGCATCGAAATCGGCGCAGTAGTTTTTACGTGAGACCCGAATAAACAGACAAAACGACAGATAGACAGACAAGAAATCTAAAAAAAATGCATCGTGTTCTCCGTCGTTTATTTATTTTTTATTTTTTTTATTGCAGGAGTTGAGCAGACAGGTAGACGGCCCAATTGATGGAAAGTGGTTACCGTCGCTTATGGACATTTGCAACACGAAAAGTGCTACAAATGCGCTGATGCTCTCTTAAAGGAGACTGGAACCTGGTCACTGATGCCGGAACACAACACAAGGTTGTTATGGCGGCATACTCTAGACCAGGGGTGGTCGCCATCCAGTCAAGCAAATACCCTACCCCCTACCACCTGGCTGTGGGTTGTTTAGTCGCCTCTTACGACAGGCCGCCCGGTCGCAGGAAATTGTATTCTTTCTCCGTTCCTGCACGGATAAAATTAAGTTTATATAGTCTATTCCAGTAGTCTTTTTTTTAAGAGCTTCAATGTACAGACACGGCATGTTTAGAATTTTCTAATATTATAGATAGATAAGAAAACTTCCTTTTCGAATAGGGAAGTTTCATGTCCTGCAAGGACATGAAACGGAAAAAGAATAAAATTTCCTGCGTTGGGTGACCTGTCGTAGGGGTGACAAAACAATTCACAGTCACGTGGTAGGGTATTTGCCCGTCTGTCTGCTGAACTCATGCAAGAAATAAAAAATAGGGATGCGGACATAATTGTTACAATATTTTTACATTTTACAAGCGTTAAAGTAACGTCTTGTCATCTTAGTTTTAAAATATCGTGATAGAAACAATTTTGATTACTGTTCAAACAAAAACACTGGACCACAAAAAATACTAAGTGGTCTGTACGTTTGAGCACACCCAACTATTCTGATGTATTTTATTGCGCTGACTCAGTCTTTGGTCCATAAATCCTCAGAATTTTGAGAGTGTATGGACCAAACTGACCCCGGACTCGGATTCAGCGCATCGAAATACATAAGTATTTATGGGTCTGGTCAGAAGTACAGAGTGTTTTTAATTTTTTGACTCGTTCTACTTGTACCTATTAATGACGTCATAAGTAGGTACGCTCGTACAAGACTTGGGCTGCGACGTTCTGTAAATTTATAAAATGTATCTTAGTCGATTTCACTGTCCGCTCCCTTATTAAAAACCATTGAAAATTTGGTACCTCTGCGGTTATTATGCGGAGATGATTTATAGATAGAAATGTAAAACACCTTTAAAGAAGTTTACTTTCAGGGTACAGAAGAACTGAGCCAACGTTCGTGCTTCTGGGATTACGATTCCATCAAATGCAAACCCGCCAACTCGTCGGATGATATTAGGTAATATTTAAGCGCTAATCGAACTATCGGATGCGTTCGTAGGCCGCGGCTGAGAGGCGACCGATAAATGTGCATACGATCGTCTCGGACGCGGCTTCAGTGTTGCCAACTCTCGTTGGACAAAACGCATTTTATTGAAATATCGACGCGTATCGGATTTTGTTCACGACAAAAAAGGTTTTATTTTAATTTAGTTTGAATTCGAATAATTTGAATATATTTTATTTCATATTAGAAAAAATGCATTCATAATAATACATTGTAATACAGAAAATCTTTATTTCTTTAATTCATTCCCTCTCCACCAGAATGTTATCGTCAAAAGCAAGTATTTTTCATACCTAGTGGTCGTCCATTGGTCGAATTTCGACCACAATTAGTTGTTGTCAAAGACTATAATTCTATAGTCACAGATTTCGCCAAGGCAACAATATACAAACGAGTATATAATGCGTGTGTGTGTCAAATACGTGGTAGTGTATGTAATGCTGTTTTTATTGATTTAATATATTTTTTATGCATAATTTGAAAAAAATGTTAGCATTCTGCACTCCTTCTCTATATAAACTATAAATGTGCGAAATTTCATACTACTCCGTCCGCGCAATTTTCGTAAAAAGGGGTACAAAGTTTTTGCTGTGTTTTTGATTCACGTATTAATATATAGATTTAATATATATTTTAAGTTGTTTCTGTATTTTTTTGAGCTTTTAAAACTCCTAAACTAAGGACAATATTAAGAGAACAGTGGCGGTGAAGACAATAAATATAAGAAACATTCCAAGATAAGTAAAATAATAATAATAATAATATACTGTTACGAGCTACAGGACTCTAATTAAAAATGCCGTTGGAACTACTATAGAATTTATTAGAACTGTACAAACAGGTGTAAAACAAATACAAATAAAACTGGATGCAACCAGTTCACACGGCACGATTCAATGCTATTCGAACGCGCAAAGTCCGTCGTCTATATCGCTAATCGAGAGTACCAGAGAACGTCTTACTCGTTTCGTAGTCGTCGCTTGACTGCCCTCCACCCGTGCATCGTCTTATATTAGGTTGGGGAAAAAGTTTCTTCGCATTTTATATAAAAATTCTAAAGGTTTTTTTATAAAGTTTATTTACATTTGACTAAAGGATGTAGGTGCCATTTTGTTGGATAACTTTTTGTCATCTTGTAGGTAGGGACGTGATCCCATTGCTATAAACATTTTGGGGCTTCTGATCAAAAAACTGCGACAAGTGGTTTTGGCAGTCCTCTCGTGATGTTAATATGACACAGCCTAAGGAATTCTGCAGAGACCGAAACAGTTGAAAATCTGAAGGTGCAAAGTGAGGCCAGCCAAACTCTCATAATTTATCCTGAGTGGCTAAAGGTGTGTGAGGTCTAGCGTTATCATGGTGAAAAACCACACCCCTTCTGTTGATTAATTCCGGCCGCTTTCTCTCAACTTTTTGCTTTAATCTCATCAGTTGTTCCCAGTATAGTTCAGAATCGATGGTCCTGCCTGGCGGTAACAGCTCATAATGAATAATGCCCTTCCAATCCCACCATACACACAGCACCACCATGTTGCGAGTTAACCCGGGTTTCGTCACAGTCTGTGAAGCCTGACCAGCCTTTGACCACGATCTTTTTCGCACGTTCTTGTCGTACGTGATCCACTTTTCATCACCAGTTATCAGCTTCTTCAAAAATGGTTCGGTTTCATTACGTCGTAATAAAGAATCACAAATGAGTACACGGTTCATTAGGTTTCTTTCAGTGAGCTCATGAGGCACCCAAATACCGAGCCTTTTTGTGTACCCAGCTTTTTTCAAATGCGCCAAAGCCGTTTTGTGGTCAATTCCCAGTTCTCCAGCTACATCGTAACTACTAATATGCCGATCTTGCTCCACTTTTTCAAAAATGGCATCAATTTTGTCCGTAACAGGGCGACCAGAGCATCGTGCATCTTTGATATCAAAATTTCCGGATTGAAAACGCTTAAACCAAATTTACGCTACTCTCACAGATACTGCATTAGGTCCATAAACATCACAAATTTTTTTCGAGGCTTGTGTTGCATTTTTACCTTTTTTGTCGTAAAATTTTAAAATGTATCGAATTTCTTCATTAGATTCACTCATTTTAACAATAATAAAAACAAATTAAAATCACACATTTTCCTAATTTTAATTTGGAATTCTCTTCTTTAAAATTAAAACTTTTTAATGATACCAAAACCAGCCAGATACAAATGGTATAGCCAAAGAGATCTTATTACAAGTTCATACATACTATATGCGAAAAGACTTTTTCCCCAACCTATTATTAACTACACAGTACAAAGAAATTGGCCGCGCACACTTAGTTTCTAAGAAATAGTAATTTGCAAACCTGCGAACGTCCACAAAGTCGAAAACAATAACAATAAGGATTAGTTCGACGCTAATGATGGTTATAAAACAAGTAAAAAGACAATAGCATGTTTTTCTTAACTACAAATTCAAAAGACAAAAGTGTTCCTTAATCCGGGAGGACAATAAGCTGCGCTTACAATAGGCTGTGCGGCTTATCTTTGACGGCATGTAACAATGCTTTATATACTATATAAAAATAAGATATACCTATCATACTATATATAGAATCAGTAGCATGTTTTAGACTTGCGAGGACCAAAGATATTTAGTAACCATCAGTTTAAAAGACGATATGGATTTAGCTTGTCTGATGTTGAGTGGCAATGAGTTCCATAAACGGACAGCCTGTACCGTGAAGGAGTTATCAATGAAGGAAGAAGTGTGTTCAGGTGTCATTAAGGAGAGATTATTACTAGAGCGCAAATAACGGGAATGGTACGAGGATCAAAAAGGTTGTGTGTAGTTTTAAAATATTGATGAGGCTGCGACCTTCTGTAACTTTATAAAAAGTATCTCAGTCGATTTAACTGCCCACTTCCCAATTGTACTGGGGTGCCAACAATGGTATAGTTTCCCCTAAATCGATTTTTTTTTAAATATAGATTAAGTTCTCTCGTTTGTTCTAGAAGTGTGTCCGTGGGTGGCGGTTGTGGGGCGACATGCGCGTCACTCAAGACGTGCGCCAATTGTACCGCCGAGGATTGTATATGGTGCGCCTCCGCGGGCCGGTGTGTCGATAAGGTATTGTATTGTATCTTATCTTATACTAATATATAAAGCTGAAGAGTTTGTTTGTTTCTTTGATTGAACGCGCTAATCTCAGGAACTACTGGTCCGATTTGAAAAATTCTTTCAGTGTTAGATAGCCCTTTTATCGAGGAAGGCTATAGGCTATATATCATCACGCTAACACCAATAGGAGCGGAGCACCAATGAAGAATGTTTCAAAATCGGGGGATTTTGAAAACAAATTACACGCGGACGACGTTGTTTAGCACAGCTAGTTTTTATATAATCTCTATCTAACGACTAACCGATGTTTTGGTTTCGACCACCTTCGGACAAAATGTTCGGTTTCGTCCAGTAATTGGTCGAAACTTGGAACATAGCCCAACTGTATGTGTGTGCGACTTGAGTTGTTTGATCTAGATCTTCTATTACAGTTTCTTCATTTTCTCAAGTCTACGTATAGCTCATCTGAATTGTAGGCTATCAACTGACGTCATTCAACTGATAACTTGGGACGACTCGAAAGACATTTGACGACCCAGTTCACATTTCACACACAAATACATAATTACTACTCAAAAAATATTTTATTTCGTACAAGTAATTATACACAATTTTAGAAAATAATACTGTACAGCACAATATCCTCTTTTAATTCCCGCCAAAAACTCTTTCGTGAGTTGAGACTGATAGGTAGGGTAACATATACCACTTTTGGCACCCCACCCAATGATTGGCACTCTAGTATTTCATAAAATAAAATTTAAGAAATTTATAATATTATAAAATTCTAAATATGCCGTGTCTGTACAGTGAAGCTAATAAAAAAAACCAACTGGAATAGACTATATAAACGATGGAGAACACGCGGTATTTTTTCAGTTTTTTTGTGTTTGTCGGTTTATCTGCTTGTTCGGGATTCACGTAAAAACTACTGAGCCGATTTCGATGCGGTTTTCGATGATCGAAAGCAAATTCTTAGACTTAATATTTGCGCTGTTTGTTTTTTATCCCGGGAATCCCTCGAGAATTTTTCTGAGAGCAGTTTGAAGTAGTTCGGGTGCATAAAAATTGGCTTATTCCCGCACAAATTTCACTATACCGATAGCTTACATTCTTTTTTAATGCTGCGGTACTTCGCGTCCCAGGAATTTCAAGTCAATCGTGGACGAATTCGCGGGCATATCCTATTATTAAATAAATTGATTGGGTACCAAACGTTCTGTAGGATGCCAACAATGGTATAGTTTACCCTACTTATAGTATAGATAATGTTAAAAATTGTTAAATGTGCCCACGTGCCAGTTCTTATTTTATTTATTTGTTTATTTGTTAAAAGTAATAATAAAATTGATTACCGTACTGGTTGGTGTTTAGTTATTATAGTTCTGTTTATTCTTTTTTACTTTCTGTGCGCGTGTTTGTCATATCTGTTTTATGTTTCATATACTGTGTGTGACTTGTCTTATTATATCTACTGTTACTTAGTTACTCCCTTTACTTGTTACATTTACTGTGATGATGAGTCTAATATAAATCAATGAGGCCGGGTCGGCATTGAAAATCAGCGCTGTGCTGGAGGAAACTCCAGCGCAGCATAAAGCTGAGCTGCCGACCATAATAATCATCTAATAATAAAAATGTATGTATAAATATTTCTACGTCCTTGTATTGTTGCTTTCCCAGCTAATAAATGATTTGTTTCTTTTGTTCTAGAATGCGTACGGCGCGTCGTTCCCCCTGGGCGGCTGCCGGCTGTGGGCGACGAACGGGGGCAGCGGCACCGCGGTGTGCGGCATCGCGGCGGGGTGCGGGGCGCACGTGGCCTGCGACGCGTGCCGGCAGGAGCCCGCGTGCGGGTGGTGCGACGACGGCCGCGGCGGGGGGCAGGGCGCCTGCCTGCCGGGTGGCGCGCGCAGGCCCCACGACCCCCAGCTGTGTCAGCAGCACAGGTCAGTCCCCACTGCCTGGGAGGTGCTATTTTCTTTTCATGTACAAATAATGCGTCATTTCTATCTATCTATATAATATAATAAATCTGTGAGTTTGTACAATGCATTTAAAAATGTAAAAAAATAGGGATCTAATTCGGATCAGCATATTCTGAAAATGCAACTTACGTCTGTCTGTCTATTCGTGAGTCCGCCTGAGTCTGCTGAAACCCGACACCTAGCTGGCTTATATACCTGGTCAGTGTATATGATACTTTTATTCCGATAAATGATATCGATTCCGTGGAATAGACGGATTTGCAAAATAGATGGCGCTTTTGCTTCGCCCTTAGTGTTGCAAACGTCTAAAGTGCTGCTAACACAAATAAATAAATCTTAGTTTACACATGCACTAACATTATCCCAGGTGTAGCAGGAAATTAAACTGACTGTTTTAATGACCCTACTCAACAGGCATATTCGAAGATTAACAAAGAAACGAGCTTTTCTCTCTTATTTCAAAAATAACTACTATCCATATAGTAGTTATTTCAGAAATAAGAGAGAAAAGCTCGATTTCTTTATCTTCATCCTCTAATACTATTTTTCGCCACCAGATGGCACTTCACAAGGTGCCCCCTGTGCCAATGCAACGGGCATTCGATATGCGACGCCCAATCTAGGTGTATGCAGCCCTGCAACGGGAGGACCGTGGGGGACCACTGCGATATATGCGCCCCCGGACATTGGGGGAATCCCCTCAACGGGGGAGTGTGCCAACGTAAGTGTGAAAAGAATCGATAGATTTGCATCTCTGCGGCTGGAGGACCGTGGAGTCCATTGCGATAGACGAGTCTGTGTCTCGAATATTAGGGGAAAACGATTAACCTCAATAAATTTGATCTGAGTACCTTTTCAAGTACGAACGATGGGTTGTCAGGACCTGATGAGTGGATTTCAGGGACATAGAGAGCAACCTTCGAATATCTTTCTTATATTTCTTTTTTCTAAAGTTATGCAAGTATATGCGTAACTAAAACGTACAAAATTAAAAAAAAATAAAACTAACTAAAAGTGCAAAGAAAAATATAATAATGACTATATTTTTCTTGTTGTTTTTTATTTTTTACTTGTCGGCGATTTGAAGATGTAGTAGATCTTTTTTATTTTTTTCTTTTTAGTCACTTTTGATATTTTAAGCGTAATCGTAATCGCTCTATTTTCATTAGGCAGACTATCATTTTCTCGTTGAATTTTCTATCTTTCTATTTCACTGCTATGTTTTTGTTTTTAAAGATAACCGATCGAAGTCTGGAAGACAGTAAAATTAATTAATTGTTTACTTTGGGTAGCATGCGAATGCAACTCTCAGGCGGTTGCGTGCGCGCCGGATACGGGCCGGTGTTACTGCAGCACCAAGGGGCTGGCCGGTGACAGGTGCGACAAGTGCGACAACACCAACCACTATCACGCCGACGTCTTTAATAAGGGAGCTTGTTATTGTAAGTCTTATAATTATAGTGTTTCTATAGTAAATGTGGCATGCTGTGAAGTATGCGACAGGTCGAGATGGCAATTTTCTAGTGATGTGACTTCACATACCAGGGAACTTGATGATAATATTATTTTGATACTCACAAAGTGAGTAAAATTACAAATAAACTAGCGATCCCGGCGGACGTTGTCCGGCTTTAATAAATAAAAATTTTGAACCCGATTGCAGCGCCACCTACTGGGTCCAATTATAAATCTAAATCATTCTTTTTTATTTATTCTCAAATCTATTTGAATACACACGAAAGATTTCATCAAAATAAGTTCGACCGTTTAGGAGGAGTTAAGCAGCGCCACCTACCGGATCCAATTGTGAATCTAAACTATTCTCGAATCCACTTGGACACACACAACAAAAAATTCACCAAAATCGATCCAGGGGATCAATTTTGTGAGAGTGTCGGGGCCAAACTGATCCCAGATTCGGATTAAACGAAATGCATAAGAATAGATTTGTTTGGTCAAAAGTACAGACCACTTTTTTTGTGGGCCAGTATTATTTTTCACTAGGGGCTATCCCAACGCGTTCCTAGCTTTTATCATGGGATAGGAAGGATTATAGAGGAAACGAGATAGAAAGATCAGGAATATGGAGTAGGGGAAGTATTCTATTAGATCTGTCATTCACTATAGTTAGCTACAGGCTAAACATGCGACGCATGCACCACTTAGGCAGTTTTCGGACCTAATGTGCATATTGTTACAATTATCACGTGCTAACAGCAGTGAAGGAAAACATCGTGATGAAACCTGCACATCGAGGTAACCGATGTGTCAAACCTGCCAAGCCGCCATGGACAAGTGTAGCGAGTATACTGTCCGTTCCCCTATAGTGGGAGGCCTGAGGCCAGCAGTGGGACGTTTATGGGCCGTTATTATAACCATTCGACGTCGATATTGTGTGTTTGCGTGGTATCACGCAGATTGACCCGTCCTTGAAAATAAATTGTAATCTATACGTAATTGCTTGACTGACTCACTAATTAATTTACTTATTAATGTACAGCCCAAACTATTGGAGTTAGGACCATGAAAATTTGCATGCAGGTTCCTTCTATACTGTAAGTGCACACTAAGAAACGATTTTTGAAAATTCAACCCTTAAAGGGATGAAAAAGGGGATGTAAATTTGTATAAAAAAACCGTCATTTATAAATTTTGTGCATTTACTGATTAGAAATAAAGGTACACGTGTATCGGTGCTTTTTAGAAATTCGATTCCTAAGAAGATGAAAAAGGGGATGAAAGTTAGCTCAAACTGACTGTTGACTATTTTTGATCTGCGCAGGCGAAGCCGCGAGCAACAGCTAGTCAAGATAATATAATGATTCTAGCACGGCGCCACCACGTCAAAATTACTTAAGGTCACTTTGTGGCCAGCCACAAATTACGTCACACGAATTTGATGACTTTTTGACACCTCCCCACCATCTAGGTCACATTCGGAAGACTCCTCCCTTCGTAGTATGACATCACGCATTTTGCAATTTTATATCACGATTATATTAAATTAAAACAGCAGTTCCGTAAGTAGTTTTATTTCCATTAAAATTTATTTTTTAATAATTTAAACTGCTCATACAGATGACGGCCTCTCTGGTTGAGCGGCCTAAGCCTTTGCCGGCTAAGTTCACAGCAACGCAGAGGCTCCGGGTTTCGATTCCTGGTATGGTAAATTTCGGAGACGTATTTTTTCCGTTATTTATTATGGTCTGGGTGTTGGGAGCGGCCCCAGAGTAGTCCATTGTATATTACCCGTAACACGAGCGTTAGTTGCTTAATTTGGGGATATATAATATTTGTGTTTGTCTGCCGATTATTATTATTACAGATAGAGTTGGAAATATTTTGATGTTTTTCGTTAATAGTTCAAATTTCACGTATTAAAGAAATGTGACGTCCTTAATTTAGGACCTCTCCCACTGTGTCGACCTAAATAAACCTAACTCCTTTTGTCCTTTTAAACCCTTCCCTTTCCATAAACTCGGCAAAAAAAAAAACCAAAAAGGAAAACCCTGGAGATGTCAAGAGATGGCGCCATCTGTATACGCGGTCGATTGAAAAACGTCAAGACTGTCAACCAAAATTCTCTCGCTCTCAACCGACACTTACGTGCAAACACAATCCGAAAAATATTTAAAATTATCAACTGTGCGGGGTCCAGGTGCGAGGATCAAAGGCCGGGTAAGTCCCTTTTCCTTCCTTGCCCTCACATATTTCATAACGAAAATATTTACCACCCACCTACCCCTTAACGTGTGACGTAATTTATGAATGGCCCCTTTTCACTCTTATTAGCGTCCAATGTTTTCACCCCAGACGATCTAGCGGTGGACTATCAATTCACGTTCAACCTGTCCAAGAAGGAGGACAGGCACTTGTCCGCGATCAACTTCCGCAACACGCCGGTGAAGCCGGACGTGGACGCGGACTTCAGCATCACGTGCAGCGCGCACGCGCGGATGAACCTGACGGTGCGCACGCGCCTCGATCCCAACGAGCGGACGTTGTTCAGCGACGTCAATTGCACCAACTTCAGATATAAGTGAGTACAGCCTGGCCAAATAGAGTAGAACATACTGAGGGCGCCACTTTGGCTTTATCGAAACTCTATTAACTAATATTATGTCAAGAGTAATTTTGATACTAGTAATTTAGTATTAGGTCAAACGTCGTGCAAGTGTCAGGTTGCTTTATTTATGACATACGCATTTTGTTAACATAACCTATGATGTTTACTTTAATAATAATTAAATAAATTTTAACACTTTGTGATAATTAAAAGCACAATTATTTAATTTTAAAAAGCTGAACGAATAAACTTTATAAAAATGACTGATCTGGAAGTAGTGTAAACTTTAAAAATCACTGATCGAGTGGAACTTAGTATCCTACCCGGTTATTTTAGCGGATTTCAGACTTAGATCAACATTAAAATTAAAATAATATGGATACGTTCTCTTGGTTTACAATTCACTGACATGGACTACCGATAAGACAGAATATTGCCAGAAGGCAAAAACGGGCCCAATTCTGCTAATTCGACATCTTGGCGTTGCAAAGGTATTCAAAGTACGATTCCATTGCGATCGTGTCGAAAATTTGTATTCTACTAAATTCACAATATCTTCTCGATATCGTCGCGGCGGAATAATAGTAGAAAGTATTGGCATTACCTTTAGTTAGCCGAAATGAATATCAAAATGGTACCAAAATATTTAAACATTTCGCGAGTTTTCGCTTATAAATAATTATACGGTGGCTTGCCACGGGCACGCCATTGGGATTAATAGAATACCGAAATCAGGCAAAACTACAATTGAGACAATAATATCCAGCGGTTTTGACGAGACAGTATAAGCAAAATTGAGCTCCTGGACAGGGGCGTATCCAAGGATATGAGAGATCATGGGAGGGCATGAGAGGGTAACTACCCCCCCCTGGATTGTATGACTGTTGTCGATAAACGTTATGGTAGCAGCAGAGCATTTGTAGCACGGTTGGTATTGCGAATGTCCATAGGCGATGGTAACCGCTTTCTACCAGTGGGCCATCTGCCTGCCTGCTGAACTCATGCAATAAAAACATCAAAAAATGGTAGGGTCATATAACGACTAGTTTTACAATATAATATGGGTTAACTTTAAAAAACCGCACTGCGCGCCCCGTCAAGTTGCATTCATGCGATGCCTTATGTTTTTTAAATGAAACTTCTTTACAATCGTTGTTATTTGAAAATCCATGAAACTATAAAGATAAACACATAAAATACAACCTTATTTAAATCGAAATAAAACACATTTTTCTTTATCCGTTAGTATTAATTTTCAATTTATATAAAACTTAAAAGATTTCAAATGAATTTTAGCTCTATCTCTATATACTTAAGGCAGTTATTCTTTTATACGTAGATCAAAAGAAATTGTGCGTAACAGTGCATTAAAGTTTGAACTTTATGCTAAATATGTTGACGGGTGTAGGCTAAAGGAATTATATTTATGTTAATAAAAGTTTGAGAAGAATACACATACACATATTTTTTTATTTGTATATTTATATTTATTTATTTGACTTCCCATAAAGCAAACACTCCTGAGGGTGTTTACCCCGCACACTACCAACGCGTTCCTTTAGTAGCTCACAGCGCCCAACACGCTCCGTCAGCCGTTCTACCTGGCGACCGCGGTCGTTATGGTCGTGACGAAAACGTCACTAATGGTGTCATAAACTTTGATCGGGCAACGCTCACAACGACTCGTGTCAAAAGGTGGGTCGAATAACCACTCCACTAGAGTTTCTGATTGTAACGGTCTTGGTGAGCCAGTAATGGAACGTAGCCTACAATACCTAATGCTTCGTGTACGTGTTTCGTGTTGTATGTAGGGCAAACAAGCGTGGGGGACACTGCTTAAGAAAATTCTCAATTCCCCAATCGGTCCCAGTAGAGCAGATATTGACCATTGTCAAAAACTGGCTCGGGCTTGTATTAGTAATAAGGTACCTTCAACGAGACAAGTACGGATTTAAGAGCAAGTTGCTGATGGATGATCCTGGCTACTAGGTTGTGCCTGTGCAAGTACTCGCTGTTAGCAAGACGAAAACAACCGGAAGTGACATGTCTGAGAGATTCACCAGGGCGTGCCGTCCTTCAGAATGTACTACCGGTAGTTGTGCGTCTTGACTTGACTTCGTCCATAACTGCACAGACAAACCCTTCGGTTTTCCCAAATAGGTTATTATTATTATTATTATTGTTACAACCTAAGCGCCGACAAAGACAAATTCCACGTACAGATTTGTAGAAGCACATTTATTACCCTGCGACATTTGAACTAATTGTACCTAATTCTTTTATGATCGTCTTCTTTTGTTTACTTATTTATTGTCATGCGTTCTAGAGAACAGCCCATTGGTTATTGTACCCGTTTATGGCCACTTGCGGCCGACTCATTAGCCAGGTGTTTTGGATTATGTCGACTACGATACGGGTACATTGCATTTGGGCAGTATAAAACTATGGCCTGATGGAGGAAGGAGGCAGTCCAGCGAGAACCACGATCGAAGCCAGACGTGTGTACTACAATCGGAAATCTACTAGTGACGGACTTTGCGCATTTTATTAAATTACGACTTTCTGTATTACGTGTGGACTTGTTGTGTTCGGTTATATTTGTACCTGTGTTATACGTGTTTGTATAGTTCTAATAAACTCTATAATAATTCCAACGGCATTTTAATTCGAGTCCTACAACTCGTAACATTACTAATTATTGTTAAGTGTCGCATTTTTAGAAATATTTTTTCTTTCTTTCATTCTTTAATGTCTATCTTTAGACACGGGTGCATGTCGAAATGCAGCTCCGAATTATACTCGGGCCTCTAATACTTGACCACTTATCCTGTATTGTTCAGATTTGCAAAATCCGAGCACGCGTTCGGCATCGAGGACAACGTCACTTTGACCACGTTCTTCGTGTACGTGTACGACTTCAGGCCGCCGTTGTGGATCCAGATATCGTTCTCGCAGTACCCGAAGTTGAACCTCCAGCAGTTCTTCATCACGTTCTCGTCGTGTTTCCTCCTCCTTCTGCTAGTCGCCGCGGCGTTGTGGAAGATCAAACAGGTTTGTTGGGTTTTTTTTTATATAGAACCCGCGACTTCCTCCATGTGGATGTTTTTTCGCGGAACTCTAATTTTGATAGTAACTTAAGTTACTTTTTATAATATCAGCTATCTGCCAGTGAAAATCCCATCAACATCGGTCCAGCCGTTTCAAAGATTAGTCGGAATATCCAGACGGGCAGACATACAAAAAAATTAGAAATCTCCTGGTCCGACCCCCCCCTGATTAGTTTCAAATTTTTATTTTGACATTACAAACAGACAGTTCAATTTTATTTATCTGTGTAGATAGGTTTGCGTTTGGAGCACGCTTACCTTGAATTTCTTTTAACAAAAACAAAACAGACTTCAAACTAAAAAGGGGCCATCCATAAATTACTTCACATGTTAAACGGGGGGTTTGAAGGAGTCAACGAAGTGTGACCAGGGGTGGGAGAGGTCCTAAATTTCGTGACGTCACGTTTCAAAGCCTAATAATATATGTAAGCTTTCAAACACGAAATTTGAACTATTAACGAAAAACTTAAAAAATATGACCGACTCTTTCTGTATGTCCATAGTGTTTAAATTATTAAAAAGTAATTTAGTTTGTGCTTATTTCTTTGTTTACGCCGCCGCAGGACGTCATAAAACCTTATTCCTTTTGTTAGAATTTCATGCGAATTCATGGAGCCATAAAGCTTATAAATTAAGAATTCAAAGGAATGATGGGCCTATGGCTAGGGAGCCATGTCTAATTTACGAACGGATAGGTTCGGTCAGTCGAGGAAGAAGTCAGTCGTGTTCTGACTGCGAACGAAGCGTTACCTAGTGCACTTTCGAACTGAGTATCTTATAACGACGGACTTTGCCCGATTTATGTGATTACGATTTTCTGCCCTACGGTTTGAACGTGTTGTATTCGGCTGTACGTGTAAGAACTATAAATTACGTGTGTGTACTTATAATGAACTTTGTGATAATTCCAACATTTTTGAATCCACATCCCACAAATTCGTAACAATACTTAGCGTAGCGATATGTCATTCTCATACATTTTCTATTCTACTCGTTTAGCGTCAATGCCACTTCTCTATAGAGTCTGTAAATCTTTATGTAAAGCCGTAAGAGAAAATACTAATGTTTTTGTATTTAGAACAAGATAAAATTATAGTTTAAATAAATATACACCTATAATTTTATACATTATAGTTTTTTTCTTCAGAAATATGATATGTACAGAAGACGGCAGCGTCTGTTTGTTGAGATGGAACAAATGGCTTCGCGGCCCTTCAGCCAAGTTTGTGTAGAATTAGAGAAAGGAGGTGGAGGTAAGGTTAATTTTTTAATCAATTATTTATTAGCTGTGGTTAACATAATTATCGTATTACTCATCGAATAATATCATTGGAAAATATTGATTATGTCTGGTGCTGATACCTGTTTGTCCTTTTAATGCGAAGGAAACACCGGATTCCATTTTTTTTTTGTTCAGGTACAGTAGCGGTATGTCGTCACCTTAAAGTCGACTTTTGCTTGCACGAGTACAAGGAACAGCACTGTCAACATTTAAAAAAAATGTTATGTTTATAAAATATAGAAACGTGATGAAAGAAAATTGCAATTTTGACATTGACAGACACTGAGATTAACAATAAGAAACAACGAGGATATAATCACTACGCTGGAAACCAATAAAAAAGGTTAAAACTCTAAACAATCTTCTTAGACAAGATAGATAGATAAAATGAAAAAACTTTAATCTTAGTAATTTCTAAATTTATTTTCAGACAGTTAACATAACTTTCTGTGACTTAGCTTGAAAAGGTAACATGTGCTTGCGGAACGTTAAATGAATCAATTTCAAGACTGGCGAACCTCTTCATACCACGACTGTACATAAAATACAGCTTTATCGTAAAGTGAATTCTGTCAATGTATATTTTCAAAATGTAATGTGCGAACGAGAAAGCTGTCTTTATTTAGATAGCTAGAACTACATTGAGCCGATCTGGGCACGTCAGAGCCCATACATTTTATATAGCTGTCAGTTGTTTAGAGATACGTTAAGGTGGCTATACACCATGCTGCCTATCGTCCAATCTGCAGTTGAAGCCATGGCGTCACCAGTAACGGACGACGATGTTCAAGCCGTCTTTGGCGATTTACTCGTGCTAAAGAACAAAAACAACAAAAGAGAGCAAGAGCAGCAGCGCAGTTGTAGCACCTTTGGTGTTGCAAATTTCCATAGGCGATAGTAACCGCTTTCCATCAAGTGGGCCGTCTGCCTGTCTGCTGAACTCCTGCAATAAAAAAAAGACAAAAAAGATAATTTCACTCAAGTGAACTGACGGTCGCGACGGCCATACACGGTCCAATCGGCATGATCAAGCCTAAATAATTGAATTTCGATTGTTTGTCAACTATAACTTTCATGCAAATCCACGCCCATTTGTTCTTACTTACTTACTCATTTACCCATTTGTCCATTGTTCTAATGAAAATGTATTCATATTAAATTGTCTAGGGTTAAGTTATGGTGAATAATAAAGAGTTTTCATTCATTTACTTTAACTGGGTCTTGGCTTCCGAAACGAGAGCATGCCATTCTTCCCTGTCCTGCGCAGTTTCTTGCCAATTGCTCCACTCTTTCTTTCCATGCTTTCCTCACGCTGCGTTTCTCTCCCATCCGTTCTATGTGACTAGCCCACGGAGGCGGTGATCTTTTATTTCTCCTATTGTGTTGGGTTCGACCACGAGATTCTCAATTTCGAGGTTGTTTCGTTCGTTTCGGAACTGCTTCGGCCACTTGTTCTACCTGATCAAATCGGCAGCGTCATGCCGATTCACGAAAAAAAGTCGTGGTAGCGTAATGGCTAGCGCACGCGTCCCAAACTCAAGGGCGCGCGTTCGATCCTGGCCAGAACGCGTGCACCACTTAGTCAGTTTTCTGATCTAATATGCTTATTGTTACGGAAAATATCGTGATGTAACCAGGCCAAGCCGCCTTGGACAAGCGTGGTGGTTATACTGTCCTTTACACCTATAATGGGAGGCCCGAGTCCAGCAGTGGGACAGTTATTGGTTGATGTTATTGTATGTCTCTAGAGACCACGGGCCATACAATAGCCCGGACTTTTGTGAGGGCTTGCGTGGGCCCACAGGAAGGCCAACACTTAGAGGCCTCTTGACAAATTTAATATAAATGTGGCATGGCACTGACCGGCTATTATCCCTGTCTACACCATAAAAATGCACCCAAGGACAAGCCCCGGCCAGTGTAGGACTATTGTGGGAAATGAGAACTAAAAGTACCGGGCTATTGGGGTGAACTGCTAGTGGTACTAGGGGTTTGGGAATATGGGTGATATTATTATTATGCCGATTGGACGATAGGCGGCATGGTGTATGACCACCGTAATGCAGCTCTCGTTTGGTGGTGGTTGACAGGGGGCGGGGTGCCGGCGCCGGTGGCGCTGGAGCCGTGCCGCGGGGGCCG
Source organism: Dendrolimus houi (assembly GCA_039645545.1). Taxonomy (NCBI): domain Eukaryota; kingdom Metazoa; phylum Arthropoda; class Insecta; order Lepidoptera; family Lasiocampidae; genus Dendrolimus; species Dendrolimus houi. The sequence continues at coordinate 12,056,651 of CM077139.1, forward strand.
CGCGGCGGTGCTCTCGCTGCTGGTGCGGCTGCCGACGGGGGGCACGGGCCGCGCGCCCCCGCTCGGGGGGCTCGCGGTCGCCTCCGCGCTCGTCACGCTCGGCCACCACAACGCCCACCCGGCCCCCGCGAAGAGGCCCCGCCATCACTGACTGCGCAGGTAATCTTTCTTTCCATTTCTCATATTCTGGTAGTACTAACCGTGCACAGAAGGTTTGCCGATAGCCTCATGATGTCACGCGTCGATGGTCAGTCGGGTTGACAAAAAAGGTTACATAAATAGTTGTTGCAATAAATATATTATTTTAATTTATTATTGTATATACTTTATATCTATACTAATATATTAAAGCTGACGAGTTTGTTTGTTTGCATGAACGCGCTAATCTCAGGAACTACTGATCTGATTTGAAAAATTCTTTCATTGTTAGATATCCTATTTATCGAGGAAGGCTATATATCATCACACTAAGACAAATAGGAGCGGAGCACCAATGAAGAATGTTTCAAAATGAGGTTTTTTTTTCTTTGAGAGCTTCCGCTGTGTGCGCTGCGCAAACGGTTGAAGTTTCGCAAAAAATGTCTATCTTTTAAGGTTGGCTCATAATAACCTTTTTTATGCTAACCAAATTTGTTCCAAAATAATGCTGTTTCCAATGTGTTTTCATAAACATGAGTTTAATCCTTATCCAAATAAATACGTTATTCATCACAAGTATTTAATTTAAAACAAAATTGCCATTTACATCATTCGATTTCAATGAATATCTTAGGAGATATCGCAGGAAAATAATGATTAGGTACTGCGCGCGCATTTACGTTGTATGATATCTGACTCTTAACGTGACCAAACCATAAAGAATAATCAGAAATCTCTTTTTGTTCCAGAACAACAACACAATTGTATATAGTCGTGTGTTTATATAAATTAAGTTATAGTAATGTATATAGGACGTTATTTAGTGCATTGCTCAAGTGTACTGATTCATAAATACTCATAATGTGTTGCTGAGCGACTGTTTTTTTTAAATTAAATAAATAGGGGAACTATACCATTCTTGGCATCGTCTCCAGTGATGGGCACTCTGTCGATTTAATCAAGGTATTAAGAAATCTTAATATTTTTTATTTGTATACAATAATATAACTATTATTATTGTTTGACTATAATATAAAAAAATATATTACGATTTATAACGTTTTAAATAAATTAATAGAGTGCCAACAATGGCATCACGTGGCTTACCCCATTTGTTGTTCAAATGAACTATTTGTGTGGAGTTTTTGGCGGGAACTGAAAGCAGATGTTGTGCTGTGCAGTTTTATTTTCTAAAAATGTGTAAAATTACTCTAAAATGAACAATAGTTGTAGGATATTGATAGTTTTTGAGTATTAATTATGTGTTTTGTGAGAAATGTGAACTGTATAGTCAAATGTGGCCTTTTGAGTTGTCACAAGAACTCCGTTGAATGGCATCAGGTGATAACCTACAGTTCAGCTGTGCTACACATAGGCTGAAGAAAATGAAGAAACTACATTATAATCTAAGATCTGGCTTAAAGGCCTAACTGCCAAGCCATAAACCTACATAAATAACAATGAACTATTTGTGATTTAATTAGAGTAAAGGATGTGGTGCTATTGTTGGCACCTCTCAATAATTGACACTATTAGTTTACTCAAAATGTTAAAAGTCAGGGATCAACAAATCTCTAACTTTTGCGTAACGTCTTAAAGCAATCTTCGTCTGTATTAGAATTTTCCTAAAACAATATTATTCGTGCAGATTTTTTAATATAAATAGAAACAAATATTGTTTATGTTTTACTAAAATTGCAAATGTTAATCCAATGTTGTGAAAAATCAATTGTAGGTTTTACTGTATTTTTTTTAAATTTGAAAATATGTGTTTTATTACATGTTTGTTCCGACACGATTTCAAACCGTGAGAAAAGTCCGACACTCATGTGCAGCCGTAGTTTTTAAAGCGGAAAAATTGCACTGCGCACACCTCTAATTTGGAGTCGTGTTGGAAAATACCTTATATCAATCGTAGTTTGAACTTCCTTTTGGAATAATGTTGCCAAATGATTTTTAAATTAATTTCTTGCATTATGAAGTTAGTAAAATCTTTTTCGAATATAGATCGCGCTGTGTCATCCTTCCTAATTAGAGGCAAATGGCTGTGTAATTTACAAAAAGGCGTATACTGTTAGGTTGCAATATTTTTTATTCTCTATCTTTTCGTTTTATTTCGAAAAGTGAATATTTCTTTTGATTGATTACACCGGCACACAAAAATAAAAAAGTTAGCTGTATATTTGACCAGACCCACACCTGCCTGCAACTACATGTATTTCGACCCGCTGAATCCGATGCTGGGGTCCGTTTGGCTCATACACCTTCAATTAATATACTTGATATACTATATCTATATTAATACATATTATAAAGAGGTAAAATTTGTAAGTTTGTTTGTTTGTAGTGAGTAATCTCTTGAACTGCTGAACTGATTTTGAAAATTCTTTCACCAGTAGAAAACTACATTATTCCCGAGTGACATAGGTTATATTTGATTGTTTAATAATATTTTTTACAATTGATTTATCGCGTGCGCTGACTAAACAATAAATAAGTCCGAGGGTCAAACATTATCTCTGATGGGCATTGACTTGAGAAGTTTTTCCCATGGGCAATTATATGTTGGTGTGACGGCTAGCGACGTGGGCACTTGAAGGTGTTATTTTCCCATGGGCAATTATTTGTTGGTGTGACGCCTAGCGACATGGGCACGGGAAGGTGTTATTTTCCCATGTGCAATTATATGTTGGTGTGACGCCCAGCAAAGTGCGCACGGGTCAGATGGCAATAAATAGATGCATAAACAAATACATACATTAGTAAAATATAAAAATGATACTAAAAAGATATATGTAAATATTATATAAAACACTTATACATCGTTTTTCTTCAGAAAAATCACTTTCGTACATTACAAACCGGATTTTTCCTTTGAATTACACTATTTAATGGTGTTTAAATGTCTTATACAACTTAAGTCACATCTAAAGATACAATTTCAATAGTGTACATAAATAATTATAAATCGAGAAATAAATGCTAACAAAAAGAATTACTGCTGGTGCATCTCTAAATTGCGCTATTTAATGATGGGTAATAAATACTCCTTGACAAGTCCATCAAAAGTAGGCAATGACTTGGCTAGCTTGATATTAACAGGCAGATTGTAATGATTCATTTTATTAAGATGACCCGCAGACATCTCTAATCGTGCACTCCTGTCACTAAAGTGCGAGATTGTCCTGCGTACATTTTCCCCCTTTCATAATACGGTAATTGATGGGCGTGATAACAATGATAAATTCAAATTCATTTATTCGCAGGAAACGTAGACTGAGATACAAGATGTTAAATATTAGACATGTTTTGCCTGGTGAAGTCATAGAAATTACATTTTTTTTTAAATTATGTCTAAAAGTAATACTTTACACACATATAACAGGTACTTAAGTTAATTAACATTATTCATAAAATATATTTACCAAGAATAATGTTTATTGACACAGCTGTCCTTCTAATCAAGCTATATTTTAAGGAGTCTAGTATAACTTTGTACTCGCGCTTAGCAAAAGTTTAGTGCACAATAGACGCTTTTTTATACAAAATCAAATATTATACAGCTATCTGCAGCTAATGTGTGTAGAGGTCATATAATTTATCGCATAACTATCCTTTTTTTTTTAAATTTATTGCATGAGTTCAGCAGACAAGCAGATGGTCTACTGTTGAAAAGCGGTTACCATCGCCTATGGACATTTGCAACACCAAAGGTGCTACAAATGCGCTGCTGCTCTCTTAAGGGAGACTACAACGTGGTCACTAATGCCGGAACACAACCCAAGATGGTTTTGGCGGCATACTCTAGACCAGGGGTGGTAGCCATCCAGACGGGAAAATGCCCTACCACCTGGCAAACGCTGTTGTCAAGAGGTATGCGCAGTACAGTTTGAACGGGAAAACTGTAGTGGGTTATCGTCTGTTTTCAAATGATCTTGGAAAAAACTTTTATCAAATAAACCATTGTAATTAAATACATAATGTTGTAATACGTAAAACACCATAAAATGTATTATTGTAGTATGTAAATATTGCAGGTTTTTTCAATAAGACTATTGAATATTTTTCTTACGACTGATGAATGTAAATTGCTTAAAGGAAAATGTAAGATTTTTTCTATAATCGAAAGCATTTAGTATGTAGATGTTTTGTCGAATGTTTTTAAGGTATTTTAATGAATGGTTTACGTTCTTATATGTAAGGGCGAGCGAACCCTTCACTATCCCATTATCTATGCATTTTTGTGGTACACTTAACTGAGAAACTATCACACTTTCAGATTTGGGCTTTAACATAGTAATTTCAATTTATTTCTAGATGTCTTATCTATCATCATAATCATAAAAAGATTATTTTATACACATTAAAAAAATAGTTTTTTTTTTTATTAGTTAGAATTTTATGGTATTCCTAACGCCATCTGTTTCAAAACTAATATCGATGTAAACGTTGTTATATGCAGGATGGATGGGCTGGACGTTACTTTTATATTTTACAATGAAATTAAAAGAATACAACTTGCAACTCGTTTAACCGCTGAAGAGAGAGGGTTAAGTGTTGCCAACAATACAATATTAAAACTAACTAACGTCTAATGAGACCTTAAAATTGCCTGATTAAGTTTACGAGGGTCTAAGTATAACCTTTGGTAGTTAAGACTAAAGAACTTACCCATTCAGTCGGTTCTTCTACGTGACAAATTGCACCATCCTTTTCTAAGTAATCAAGTTCTTTTTTCAATTCGACTGCACGCATCAATAGACGGTTTACAATCTGGCTTTAATTTAAATTCACATCTGAAATCGTCAAGACAACCTAATCCTATAAAAAGATCATTATATGAGTCTAAAATTTCTTTACACGTATGGCTCGGAACAAAATTTAATTTATATAGCCTCTTTATTAAATTCAATTCTTTGCAACTGTCTCTGCCTAAGACATTTGGAGTGTTAAAATCCACAATATGAAAATCAATGTTATAATTTCGTCTATCATTATTTACTGTTGGTATAATTTAACCACTATATGACGATAATTTATATATACTCTTTGTTATAGTATTAATTAATACATTCACCTGCCATGACTCTTTGTTTACATTATTGACATGAATTGTGCCCAACATATACAACTTATTGTTAGAATTAGTGTTGGAAGTATGACATTCAGTTTCGACAAAATTGATATTTTTATTCTTACTGGCTATAGCAAAATGATTGTATTTACCACAATTTTTACATTTGACACCTGTGGCTGGACATTTATATCTGTGTGCTTGCATACACCTACCACATTTTTTACCTACTTGGTGACTTGACTGTTGTCTGGAACTGGATGATTGTCTACTTCGGCTTGACTGAATTATTCTGGTCCGCTGCCTCTGTCTAGTATGATTGAAACTAGACCGAACTTGCCCTATGAAAGAAGATTCTTCTAATGTTTTTGCTTGTTGCCTTGTGGTTTCCGTTTGATTTGCTAGTTAGACTGCTCGGTCAAGTGTCTCTGGCTTCTGTATAAGGATTTTTTCTTTGATGCACTGGTTTTTTGGATGCAGATTCCAACTAAATAAGTCTCTAATGAGGTCATCTTCAAGTGTATTGAAATTACATTGCCTGCCGATATTTTTAAATCCGTTGCATATTCGTCAATGGTTTCTTCTAAATTTTGTCTTCTGTTAAATAATTTGTGCCGTTCCATCGTTATATTTATTTGTGGTATGAAGTGATTACTGAATTTAGTAGCCAACTCTTCAAATGATATTTTGTCTATGTCAATATTAAAAGAGTAGAACATCACTAACGCGTCTGGGCCTATGTCCTATGTAGTGTAACAAGATGGCAACTTTTCGGTGCTCACTTTCCTCTTCCAGATTATTTGCTCGTAAATATATTTTAAGCTGTTTGTACCAGCTCTTCCACGACAACGTAATGTGAGAATTTCGAAGATCGACTGGACTGAGCCCAAACATAGTTGAAGAAATAGACTTACTATTTGTGCGTTCGACATGTTGCACCTCATCCTTGTCCATATTGCTTCTTTATTATTTTTGTATATTTTATTACAACTTTTTGACTTCTGACACGATGTTATATGCAGGATGGATGGGCTGGGCTTTATTTTTATGTTTTACAATGAAATAAAAGAATACAACGTGCGACTCGTTTAATGGCTGAAGAGACAGAGGGTCAAGTGTTGCCATCATCAGAATGTTGTTTAGTTAAAAAAGCCAGATTTTTTGATCAAGCACAAATATATAATCAGTAAGTAATTAATTATTAATTACTAGGTACAAAACTTCGCCAGCCCTTCTAAAGCACAGCTTTTTACTAGTAATATTTCTAAGGGGATTATAGGCTCGTTATAAAAAGATTATCGTGTTATTAAGGCCTCTGTGGATGAGTGGGCTAAGCCTTTGCCGGCCTACTTGAATGAAATGCAGAGTTCGATTCCAGGCATGATAAATTTCATAGAGGAATTTTCCATTATTTATTATGGTCTGGGATCAGCATATTACTGGTCCGTTCTATATTACCCATAGCACAAGAATGACTTACTTAGCTTGGGGATATACAATGTGTGTGCTTGTCTGCCGATTATTATTATTGTTATAATGAGATTATGAATAACACTTTTTGGTAACTTTTTTTATAACCTTGTGTAATTATTATAAATAAGGTTATCGTTTACTGAAGTCAATATAAAATAATAGAAAATAAATGTGTCAATCAAAATAATGTTGTTCACTTTCTTTATATATACAGTGTATGTACTCTTTGGGTATATGTGTTTTGATATCTCTTTTTTTGTTGGGAAGCTGGCAAACAGGCAGACGGCCCAGGTCATAGAAAGTGGTTACAGTCGCCTATAGACATTTGCAACATCAGGGGCAAAGTTGACGCGATGCCTGCCAGCTCATGGAAAGAAGGGTAAGACAGAAGGAATGGGATTCACGGGAAGGGATTGGGGGACGGAATAGGTGGATGGGTTAGAGAAGGCAATATAGGAATTTATGGGATTTACAAAAGAAAAATAAATACACGTGGTGTGCAGTGTTTGCACAAAATGGCAACAAGATACTAATATGTTACGTAAATAAATGATATAGTATACAATGCATTTTAATATTGTTTATATTCCTCCATTTTGACACCTTGTAAAACATTCGAAGGTGACATCTACGAGTTTTTAGAATATATAAATATTTGTATTATAGTCGTAGGCAATAAACGGAATGTATTTAAGTTTTTTTTTATATATAGAAATTATTATAAAAATACATGTATTAGGAGAACATTATAAGCTTTGTGCGTGTTTCTGTTACCGAGATTTTTTTATAAGAAAGAGTAATGTAAAGTTGTGCACGAGCAAATAATTGTAATGAATATTTCGGGGCGTTTATGCATAGAATGCCGTATATGCGGAATGCGACATAGCGTCCCTAGCCTAAACATTGGTTCTCCGTATTTGATATCTAAAAATACATATGATACTTAGCCACCACCTAGATTAGATAGTATCAGTGCATTTTAAGTAAATGTTGAACAGTAAAACATTTTCTTTTAAATTACAAAATTTGTTATAATGGTTACGTATATTTCAGGTGGGTCCAGACTTGTAACATTTCATTGAACAATACTCCACGATATATCCACAGACTTGTTACGCTAAATGTGGACATATGACACGCCATCGACCCATGTCATGGTGAAACAAAAAATGAAGCCCGTAATTAGGTTACAAAACAAGAACTGGATATTCCGAAGTTAGGATTGGGTCGTATTGTAAGATTATATGGTGACAGTTCGCGTGACAAATAACGTCCACATTACTAGTACTGACTCGCGCTATTGACACAGTCATGGAGTCTTGTTCGATTAAATGTTACAAGTCTGGACCCAACTTTAAGTTTTTTTTCAAACTTACGTTTGTGTTGAAATGACAGTTTGAATAACCTAAATTAATCTGCTGACTTGGTTAGTTCCACTTTGAATGAATGTATGAAACTTTATGTTCACAATATTCTGCCACCATGGTTTGCGTGTTGAGGGTCGTACCAATTTAAATTCGTAGTATTAAAGCTTGACTCTCAAGTGATTGTGTTCTTTTAACTACAAGTTTTGTGAATAAAAACAGCATCGAAACTAATTCGCTTTTATGTTTATAGTACACTTAGATACACGGATATTGGTTGCATTAATTTTTTTTTGTGATAAATAGCTAATTTAACGAAATTTTTTTGGATAATCTAATAATATAGAGACATTTGTCTCTAACATCATATTTTCTCTCTTCGTGTTTTAATCTATATTTCGGTATGTATATCCATTCAGGCTAGTGTTTGTCTTATCAATCAGAGGCGTTGATCAATTCATTTGATATTTGAACTTGATTTATTGGATCATTTATTATTTTATGTACGATTTTCTTTATTATAAGTATTCTGATTTTCGATATGATTTTTTTAAAGAAAAAATGATATGTCAAAATTGATGTATAATATATTATACGTATTGTAATTATATAGCGTTGTAGATATTTTTTTATCAAGTGCTTCCTAATATAAGTATTGTATTTTTTTGCAAAAGGAAATACATTTGTATGCTAGAAACTGTATAATATGAAGCATATAATACACGAAAGTGTATTGTACTGGATCTAAACCGTTGTGTAGTTTTTTTATATTTTTCATGACTTTCTCTGGATAGACTATTCTTTTGTAAAAAAAAATAGGGATGAAAATATTGGCATTACTTAATATAAATCTACAAGGTTAAACTATTGTTTTTTTTTAAACAAAAATACTAGAAATGCTATAATACATGAAAGAGGGATTCTTTCCTGTATTGTACCATTTCTAGTACTGTAAATACTGTAGTTTAAAACTATAGTATTTGGGGTTTTATTAAAGAGGGCGCCACAAAATTCTCTCACCTTTTCATGTAGAAAAAACATAACCAAATGTTTTATTATTTAAAATATATTTCTTAGGACAAATAAATTAAAAAAATGAAAGTCTTGATTAATTTTCTTTTTCAATTTCGCATTTAAACGAAATAATAGATCTAAATCAATACGATACTACAAATGTTACTTTAGTATCCAATGTTGGTGACATCTGGTGGACATTGTGGGACAAATCATGGAGGCTTTACGTTAACATACTGAAATTGTCATTACTAATTTTTTTCCATAATTCTTTATTATTAACTTCCAGGCGGCCAATATCCTTGATGCTTACTGTATATTAAAGGGTGTTAAAATTAATGAAGGCTAATTAATCCTTAAAAATATGTCACGGTCAATGGTCATATCTAATTATAATACGCGAAAGTTGTTTTTTTTTAAGGGCCGTGTATTTTAAATAAAAAATTTAAAATTTACCCCCTTATTCATAATAGTTATATGACATTTACAGAATCGTTAAAAATGTTTTATCAATAATCGCATTGCTAGTGCACAAAGTTTAAAGAAAGTGTTATTCATAATTATATTATGAAACACTTAACTTTTTTAAGGGGTCTATAAACCTCGTAAAATTAATATGAATAAGGGAGTTTGTCTGTAATTTATGATTTTTTAATTATATTATTAAATTCCTAATACATCACAATTAACATGAAATATTTTATTAATAATAATTCTATGGTTTTAATTAATAATTAAATAAACTATAAAGTTTATGTTTTAACCTCTTATTCATAATAATTATACTTGGGTTATAGGTTCGTCAAAAAAGTGCTATTCATAATGAACAAGCGTTTTGTCTCCTGTTGCAGTAAATATAATGTACGTACGGTGTACTATAAGTGAAGTAAGTAATAAAATTCCATTAACAAAGGAACTGTTGGCATAAACTACGAGTTACGTCTTTTTAGCGGGCGACTATGAATCCTTAGGTATTTTTCCGTGGCTATTAAGCAAAATAGCTATAAAGCTTTGAGAGTGCGTCGATTTTATAAGAATTGTGTCAAATATATCCAGAATTGTATAGTTGTAAATTATTGGGTGGTTGACAGTCAAATCCGCTGTGATTCTTTTTATCGTCGTACAAAACGACAAAGCCGCCTAGATTTTATAAGAGTGTAGTGAATTATGACGTCATTACTTTAACCGTTTGACGGCTATGCAGCGCTATTACGCTTCCTGATTTCAAGTCCAAACAAGCTAAGCGGCGCTATCGCGCTGTCATTTCAGTACGAGTCTGTATCTCTGCGCGTGAGCAAATTTTTTTGCTGCTCTTGCGTTTTGTAACGAAAGTGTGTCTTTGAAAGCATAAATAGCGGTTTTAATTCGTTTTCATTCCAAAAAAAATTATAACATTTTCAGTAAAAACACATTTTGAAGTGATACCTTATTATGGGAGGGTAAACCGCTTCGTTACGTAACGCGTTCGGCGCCAGTCTGTCTGGCTTGCCTTTCTTTCACGCATATGGCAGCGGTAGGCAGGCTCCTCCTCTCTCACCGCCTCTCTAACCCACGGGCTATATACATAAAAATTAAGTAATAACCTAAGCTTTTCTAAAGATAAACAATTTCAATATTAAATAGTTCAACTTAGATTAGTTTAAGTTATCACTTCTGTCGGGCGTCCCGAGAAGTATACTTTTTTTTTAAATATCCAAGTTATCTAAGAATAGCTCTTTTGGAATGTATGAGGATTTTGATGAATAGCTGTCAAACGGTTAACGAGTGAAATAGAATATTATTTTTTAAACATCAATTAAAACTATTTCTATTATGACATACAAGGGATACAAGGATCAAACAGGAGGAATGGGATAGAGTTGATGGGATACGAGGAATATTTTAAAAGTATGATGATAAAATAAATTTTTATCATCATACTTTTAAATGTAAAATAAATATGATTTGATAAAATATCCCTGGAATTTTTATGTGAATGTTGTTTTAGAATTTATTTTGAAATATGTCAATTACCCAATCATAGTAATAATTTTGTATTATTATTGTTATCAACTAAATAATAAGTGTGGTATTTGGTTTAATAATAATAATACGGTTGCCTTGTAAAAATATAGCTAGATGTAATTTTTATCTACCGGATTATCATACATTATATGAGAGGTGTAAAATTAGGTGTTTTATTTTTGCACGATTATATAAATTATTGATTTTGTATTATTCTGAATTGATTAGATTTTTTGCAAATTTATTCTGTCACTCCTCTTAAACCTCATCTACCTCTTAAACTCTTCAAATTTATTTTTTTATTTGATTTAATATTATATTTTATTAAATTGACTTTGATTCTCTTGAAGTCTTCATACCACTATTACTGTACATATTAATGATCTGATTTTCGAGCCGCTCACAAATTACCTAGTCACAGGTGAGGACTTGTGAATTAGAATAGGATATTACATCTTAAACATTTATTGGCACTCAGAGATCACACAGACAATCATCTTGAAGAGCGATTAAAATTTATAATGAAATTATAATGGACAGCTTACCTGTTATAATTCAATTACTGTAAATTTCATTTAATTTATTGTTTTCATACCACTATTACTGTAATATTAATGATCTGATTTACGAGCCGCTCGTGTGACCAATCACAATCAGGACTTGTGAAGTAGAATAGGAAATTAGATCTTAAACATATATTGGCACTAAGAGGTCTAACAGACCTCACACACACACGGACAGATCTTAAAGAGCGTTTAAAATTTATAATTAAATTATTATGCACAACTTATCTACTATAATTCGATTATTATAAATTTAATTTTATCTATTGTTTTCTTGTTTTAATTTAAATTAAATCGGTAGTAATCCTCTCGGTTCATTTAAATTAATGGATGCCATATAGTCTAGTTAGATATCATATATTTTCAAGGTACAGTTGGCATACAAATTTTTATTAGAAAATATAGAAGCATCTCATGACATTTTTATTTTTATTGCTGTTACTAACTTAAGTAATTAATTGTTTTTTTAATAGTGGGCTTATTATTCAGTGTGTAAGCTAGTCATTGTGTATTTGAACGTTTATTTTTTTAAATAAAATGCATTATGAAAGCTTGTAAGTTATAAGGTAACCTGTTGATCTTATTTAGGTAAATAATAATTGGCAAAAATTAAACCACTTTATAACTTTTATCTATCTGAAGAATGAAATTTGATTATGATGATGAATAATTTAATTTTAATTTTTTATAAAGATTATTTAAATTTTAGACTTTTATGATGAACTAAAATATGTGTTATACATATATTTTATTTACTACATATGTTTTAGTTCATATTATAAGTAGTATCAAACCAAAATAAATATTTATGTAAAAAAATGCAACAAATTTACTTAAAAATATTTTTAAAAAAATATTAACAACTTAGCTTTTAAAGACTCGTTTTAGATCACTGCCAGTGGGAAGTGTGCCCAGGGAGCTGATTGCATCGCTAAATTGACTGGCGATACTTAATCGTTGTATAAAGATAACCAGTCAGATCATGGGGAGCTTCAAAGAACTTATGTCATATTTCTTCGAAAGAATCCTTAGCCGGGTGCAATGCCTTCAATCCCAAACGACACAAATATATAAAGCTCTTCCTAAAACGTCATATTTGCGTCGTTTGAGGTCTTAGTTTATGCGGCATCACTGTAAGTCGTTAGATATTTAAATGTTTACTCTAAATCAATTAAACTTGTTTAAATATTTATGTGTTTTTATTAATATATGTTTTATACTTTAAAAAAACATTTAAAAAAACACCATCCTTAACTTGTATGTTTTGTTGTCATCCACAACAGATAAGTAGAACTTCAAATAATAAAAATGTTAACTATTTGATACACAAAAACTTATTGTTGTTGACTTACTTATTATTGTTTATTATTACTTTCACACGTATAGAATGTTAGTGGTTATTAATATTCTTACGGAGTGGGTCGAAGTTTTTGAAAAAAACTTAATAATATACAATTTGTATGCTGACTGTATCTAAAATATACAGCCCACACTGTCTTTGAAGTCACTCGTATAGTAAAAACACGTATGGTATGGTCTTATCCTTAAGATTAAATATAAATGTCTAAGTTATATATTATTTTATATTTTTTCAATATGATTTCGCATGGGGTGGTAAAATAAGACAATTACTGGTTTAGTAAGTGAATTGCAATTTGTGCTTTTCTGTCTTGATTAATGTGTTCTATTAGAATAACGAGGCGTTCAGAGAGAATATGGGACTCAATTTAATGAGAGATTAAAATACGAATTTCGCATTGGTAATCATGGAAAAAGACTATTGGAGTAATATTTTGTAAATATGAGTAATTAATTTTTTTTTAGCCCAACCCTACATTGATAACTTATTCGCGGTTACTCTTAGTGGCTAACACGAGCAAAACATACAGGTGTACAGGCTATGCTAATTATTTTTTATTCTTTAGTTTGCTACTAATATACGTGAAATTAGAAATATATCAGATTATAATGAAATCTATAGTCCATGAGGACTATACCTCTCTGAGCGCTGTTGTTAATTACTTTTAAGCTGCTAATGTGGGTTTTAGAATGTACCGCTAGTTTATAGCCTTATAATGAACTATTGTTGACATTATATAATAACACAGATTATATTATAATATACAATTAAGAGATGAATTTGTAAGCGTTGTAAATATAAATGACACATAAATTATTGTATTTCATAATAAAAAATATTCAATACGTATGCTTTATTTTATTTTTCACTATAATTTTTAAAGCCGAGTCCAGACTTGTAACATTTAATCGAACAAATCTTCCGTGTGAACGTTATTTGTCACGCAAACAACTGTTACGATACAACCCAATCCAAATTTCCGTAGAAACGGTTCTACGGGCCTAAGCCCAGCCCTAAGAGCTGCATGATCCTATCATGGCTCTACCACCGTCAAAATTTGTCACAATCCCAACTTGGATAAATAATTATATGAGAACGAAATAGGAATACACATAACCTTTTCTTTGAACATGAGATTGGATGAGTAATTTACATGCCAGTGGAAAATATGTAAACTCAAACGTACATCTAGTATAAAATGACGAGGAGAGCAACGCGACTATGTAAACGCAACCTATTTGATCCTTTCGCTGTCCACTTTTCTGCTCGCTACCAAATGTAAACTTTGCATAAACTCCACTATCTTAAGTGACGTATATCAAATTGTAGGACTGTCAAAAAACCGTCATCCTACCACATATCTGTTTCTCAGTTTATTTTACATGGTAGTTATGTAGTTTTGGATTGTTTTGGGAAAATAATAATTTTTGCCGCATTTTATTACAGGGATGCTATTTAGAAAATTTGTCTTATTGTAAATGGTAAGATTTAAGATCTCTAGAAATATCACTTTGTATTCCATCAATACAATTAATTTCTCTGATTTCTAAATGTAAATGGCAAAATTTAAGTGAAGATATACGGTCTTATTCATATTGAGTTAGAGTAAGTTTGTAGGTTTCTTTAAGGTTCTTAAATTTTCTTGATCTTGAATCTTTGATATGTCTTTCTCTCCGAAAATTTGTCTCGAATAAGCTCCAAAACTGCTCCAATGAGTTTTGATATTTGATGGGTGCACTAGCCACGGGGCAATTTCGTCCATGTTAAATAGTGAACTGAATTGGGAGAGATCTTAATATATACAATGCACTCTTCAGGAGAGATATCTGAAATTGGGGTCTAAGCGGCCGTTTTCGAAGATTCGTACTATGAACTAGCTGATGTCCGCGACTTCGTCCGCGTGGTGCGGCTTTTTAACAATCCCACGGGAACTCTTTAATTTTTCGGGATCAAAAGTATCCTATATGTTGAACAGGGTTATAAGCTATCACATACAAAATTTCATTTAAATCGGTCCTGTCGTTCCGGAGATTAACCGGTACAAACAGAGAAACATAAATTTTAAAAAAATCCAATATAGTTCTATTTCACTTCTTACATCCCCCTGACTCGGTTTTTAGCATTTTTTTTCATTGTACAGAAATTCGACCTCTACAGTTTTATTATATGATTAGATGTGACAACTTGACAAGTATCAAAATAAAGAAAAACTTTATGCTATGTCTTACAACTACCAGTGTATTTAGACTCGTGTCAATTATTCTATTTTCGAAAAGCAACCATAGCCTTTTGTATTAAAAAAGTAGAAGCTTCACCTAAAAGCCGGGTGCAAATATATATGATTAGCTCGATCCGATCGCTGTATCCGTATCAAGCTCCGTCTCTAGTTATGGACGCCTTTAATTTACTCCGTATCATACCTGTCCAGACTGACAGCCGTAAAACCGTGCCGTGTCTATATCTCCAGTGATGATCGGACAAAAACCGACTCGAAATGGAACGGGCCGTATCGCGTATCGTATCAGAGCGGCCTATCAAGACTGCGTATCATGTATCGCGTATCATCACCCGTCCAGACAGGCGATCATGATACACAAATTGGGCAAATGGTCATATGTTGACCCGCCTTCACATGCGCCTCGCCTGGATTAGTTTAGATTGCAGCTCGCAGAAAAAAGCGCTTGATACCAAGTCCACGTCAGAATTCAAGCTATTCATAGTATAAGGAATGACATGGCCAAAAATCAAATCTGACACGTCAAAAATCTAGAGCGTGTATACAAGGCGTAATAATGATCATGTTTAAAATTTTGATTGGACTATGATTTTAAGATACAGCTGCTTTTCACTCGCTTCGCGTCGGCGGTCATGTCACCCAGAAATGAGACTACCTATATTTTAAAATTAATTGATCTTCTCATTTTTTAAATTTCCCCAATTTGATGAATTCTTATGCTAGAAGTAACATGATATCAAGACCTTCGTCTTTTTCAACTACATTTTAGTGATAGGTTCACATTTTTACATCTCAGAGAAAATCCTACTCCAAAATTTCCTCAATCTGGAGACCCTACCGCTCTTCCATGCTCTTAATTAGCCATTATTGTAGGCAAGAATCGAAAAGAGAATAAAACAGAGATTTATCTTAAACTTTCCTGTACATATATTTCATTTCGAATCTTGCAGGATTCAGATGATAATAAATATGTATATAGTATATTCGAAATCCCGAAACGAGATGAGGGGCGCAGCTAGTTTGAAATATTGTTTCTAGACTTCTCATAATGCTGCCCCGAATTGTCACGCTGATATGGGTTTCATTCACAATGGTGTCGATGTCAGATGACAGCCAATACTGTGCGATACGGTACCGAAGGTTGTGCAAGGGGAAAGGACAACACGTCGCTTGCCAGTTTCCAGACGTAAGTGGATTTATTTTCGCTATCTCCTCCGACATTGGCCAAGACCGAGATATTCTTTTTCGTGTCTTTTAATCTTTTCATTTCTATTTTTTTTTATTGCTTTCGTTCAGTAGACAGTCAGATGGCCCACCTGATGGAAAGCGGTTACCATCGCCTATGGACATTTATAACACCAAAGGTGCTACCAATGTGCTGCCGCTCTCTAAAGGGAGACTGGAACCTGGCCACTAATGTCAGAACACAAGTCAAGATTATTATGGCGGCATACTCTCGACTAGAGGTGGTAGCCATCCAGGTAGGCAAACACGTGGCTTTGGGGCGTTTTTATCACCCCTTACGACAGGCTACCCGGCCGCAGGAAATTGTATTCTTTCTCCGTTCCTGCACGGGTACTCTATAGCCTCTCTCTAGCCTATTTTTATTTTAATTTGTTTTCTTTTATCAAATCTTAAAATCGATTACAATTTACAATATTTACTTATTTACTATTACATTTATACCTTATTGCTATTTTTTACTATCTACAGTACGACCGAGGAGTCGTGGCCTGTCTGAACAAAGGCTTTGCGAACTTTCGCGTATGTACACTCGTGATTGTACTCGAGAGAGTGATAGCGACACGTCCAATGCTGACTGAACAAGTGCGCATGCGTCTCGCGGGCGCCGACGTCAGTCGGGAGCCCGGAGGCGCAGGTATGCTCATGATCACCCCCCGAAATATCGCTGCAGGGGCCCTCTAGCATCTAGGGAGGAGAGGAGTCTTCACCCCTGTTGACGAAGTGAGTTTGCCTCTCCCGGGGGCACTCTCAAGCACTTGTGCGCTAGGATCGGCGTGGGCGTAACTACGTTCTGTATCTCATGCCTTTCCTACTCATAAGTGCAGGGCACATGGGAGGAGGGTGGTTTTAGTGGGGTATTAGCCCATGGGCATCCATGGGTTCGAGTCTCCACACAAGCCGGTTGATTATTGTTTGGATTGCCTCAGTGGAAAGCCTCCATGATCAACAACGGTCTAATCCCTAGCAAAGGATCCGGTGCGAAATGCATTTCCCCCGCCTGAAAAAAAAATGACTAAGACTGAATACTTTTATATATATAGTTATTATCTATGCAAAATACCTCGCCAAATATTGCCGAATAAGCACGAAGCAATAAAAAAAGATGTACAATATTGTTTATTAATTATTATTGAAATCGAGTATAATTAAGAAATATAAATACATTTCTTTCTATGTTCTAAGAAAGTTGAAATTTTCTCTAAGTAGAGTATTAAAACTAATATAATTTTTTAAGCTAAAAAGTATTAGTTTATGTGTCATTAGATTTTAAATACGGATAAAAACTCAAGGAACTACGAAAAATGTTTATATTTGTTTTCATCATATTATCAATTTATTTCGTTAACCTTTATACCTACATTTAATTCTATTTAAAATGACCGATTATAAAATTTTATCGAAAAAGTGGTTGTTTTTGTTTACGTTACGTACATCTCTAGCTAATATAATTTGGTTCGTAAAGTATTTTCTGCGCGACCATTTGGCGCAACTTTAGACGAGCCACGACTCATCGGTCGTACTGTATTAATACATAAGTGGATTAAGCTAATATTTAAATGGGACTTGAGTAGAATTATAACAGTCCGCGCAAGAGATAATCAACTCCTGTTTGAGGACTATCCACCGCGGGGGAAACGCGGTGGGGAGTGAGTGATTCGCCACGTTAGGGTGGCACTAGTACCGCAAGGAAGAAGTGCTGTTATTATCCGAGTCGGGGATACCCACTAAAATCCCTAGATGCTCCTTCCTTCGCCTCAATGTCAGGGTTATGTGATATCAGATGCACGGTCTCACCACTCCGTGAGGCCCTGGCAGAGCTAGTCAACTTCTGCCGTATATGAGCTAGAGATGGATAGCCATTATAAAAACCAGCCAAATAGCGGTCTCAGAATAGCCACGACAAAGTTGTCTATTAACTTGCCAGCTAGCTGTTTTAGAATAAAACCGACAACTGACAAGTTTACGGCGTAGCCGTTAGCCTATTTACACCACCTTTTTCTCGTAATGATGTGATTAGTTTGTGATCTAGGCAGTGAATCATATTACATGTTGGATTGTATATGTGAACCTAATAACAAATTTTGGTCCTAAATTTGACGCCCCTATAATCTTAGCTCCAGCCTGGTTCGGTCTATTGATAAATCCGCCACTAAACTGGTAAATCTAAGAGGTGTATGCTTCCCAGGCAGGATTCGAATCCACATCGTTTCAATTGCGAGTTCTTTAGTCACTAAGCTATCACGGCTTGCTGATACGATTAGGATGATAATGATACTTACTTTATTTTTTAGCCAGGCCCCGGGCCTTCATGTGAAAATTATACACATATAAAGTTTACAAAAGACTTGCAACATTTTATTCTTCACTATATAAACAGGTACCTATCATCCACTACCTATAATACGTCAAAAGGATGGTAATTTTAGGAGCTCACGCCCATAAATTTACGTTCCACAGAGACTTACAACAATCACGCTCACAACCGCGATTTGTCCCGTTCCTCTTGCTGGCGGGCGTTGCTATTGTAAACTAAAATGAAACGGATTATTCGATCCACCTCTTGACATGGGTTATGCGTCATTTGTGACGATTTCGCAGCTACTATAACGACCGTGGTTGCTATGTGGAACGGGTAAAGGAGCATTTTGAGCGTTGTGAGGTACAAGAGGAACGCGCCTAATGTTATCACCACCGTACACCACTGCTCCTTACATAATTGAAGCCAAGACTGAGAACCGATTCCATCGGTTATAACCAGTTTTTGTCAACTATTTCGTTCGGAGTGTAAACCTTGAAGGGAGTGTTAAATAAGCCAGTGTGGCGACATTAATGCCAACATTAAAAACAAGCACGCCAGCGCGAAGCTAATGTTAATCTGTGTAGCATGCAAAACACTGATCGAGTTTTTGGCGGGAACTGAAAGGAGATGTTGTGCTGTGCAGTTTTGTTTTCTAAAAATGTGTAAAATTACTCTAAAATGAGCAATAGTTGTAAGATATTGATAGTTTTTGAGTGTAATTATGTGTTTTTGTGAGAAATGTGAACTATATAGCCAAATGTGGCCTTTTGAGTTTTCACAAGAACTCCGTTTGGTGGCGTTGATTGTAGCCTATAATACAACTGCGCCTGGCTTAAATGCCTAGTTGCCAAGCCATAAACATAAAAAAAATATTTAAAACAAGCGCGCCGTTCTATGACAACGCGGGCTCACAACGTTCCCCCTGATTCTCTTGGCGCGAAAACACCATCTATCAAAAACCGAACGACAGTTCAGGACAATTCGACACACGTCTTCAACGCGGGCCCACGAAATTCGTGGTCGTGTACAAATTCCGTTCTCGCGCGTGCTGCTTGCCACCGTTTAAACAGAAATCCGTCTAATTTGTAAATAACATGAGAGTGTATGATTAAAAGTGTACGATAAAAAATATCTTTTATTCCCCGTACCCCGCCCAACGGATACAACGTAACCGACAACCATCCACACACATCCCTCACCAGACTTAACCGGTTTACTCTGCGACAAGAGGAAGGGTTATCCTATCTCTCTCATCAGGTGTTTGTATGCGACTGAACTTGCTGTACTACATGTCTGCGTTTTGGCGGTGTGCTGCAAGGGCCGTTCAAAATCGTTCAAATAAATAATTTATTGCATAAAAACATGGTAATTATATAAATATGTCTTGTTATTTTATAGTGATCACATATTTTTGCCGGTTGGGCGTACAATTTTTCTAAACTTATATTATATAGGTAGATACTTATTTTAATATTTATTTGGTTTAAATTATTATTCCTAATTTTTCAATCTTATAATTATATACAATCGGTTCGAAGCCGGTTTATTCAACAATACCTGTTTAACGAAATTCAGTTCCCAAAAACCTTTTAATTGAGCTTAAAGAGAGAACAAAATCGAAAGAAATATTTCTAAGTATTTTATGGACTGTAACCGGTTCAACTTTTTTATCGGTTTTCAAGCCTTGATTGAAGCTCAACTTTCAGACGTCGTCAACGAATAGCATCGGGCAACGAAAGAGTTCGAGGAGGTTTGCATCTACCGAAACCTGAGATTATGACGTTAGTTGTAAGTTTGGTTCTTCGTAATGGTGCGGCTTCATCTGAGATAAAGTTAAAAATGTAGGCCTTTTCACGCACATGTGGCGATGGGTGTAATGCTCAACTTGAGATGCAACTTTGTTAATTATGTTAAATTATAAATAGATAACTTATGTATATACACTAATGTGGCTATGCGTTAACTATGTTATTTTTTAACGCTTTAAATAAAACTCATTGGGCCACAGCCTAATGGCCTTACCTATAATCGTCTCTTAAATTTTAAGTAATTTCTCAGCAACTGAATAGTAAAAATCTTACCCATAAGAGGTGGTAAAGTAACTCTTAAGTAGCTGTCAAAAATAATCAACGTTGGAGGTAGTTTAAGAGACTTCTAAGAAACAAGATGGTGATTTTTATTTGAAACAGCTTTGATTGTCACCGAGTATGGGAACAAAGAGACTGAATATGTGTAGAATAAAATAAAAAACGCTTTATTGTTCACCACATACATATTAAATCAACAATTTACAGTTTTCACATTAAATAGTAAAGGTAGGAAAGTAAAAAGTTGGTGGCGCTAATGTTGCTAAATGGCTAATTTTTAAAGAAGATACTAAAAGTTTTATAAAATCAAAAAATATAAAATCACTAGAGTATTATTAAAAAGTAATAACAATTAAATAAATTTAAAAATATTAAATATTTTTAGTCGGCATATAATTCAATAATTTCATATTGTACTCTTTACTGACACTAGCGCTCGTCTTTGTGATGAAAACGTGAATGAAGTTTCGCTGACACGCTAGTACATTTCTTGATTTTACAGGAGTGGGATCGTGAACTAGGATTGTTGGCGCAGAGGCTGGCAGATCAATGTCATTTTGTACATGACGACTGTAGAGCCACAGGTACCGTCTCTTGTCTACCCTTAATTCTACTGAACAATATACATGTAACATATTTGAAAGACCATACTTATATAAATAATAACTAGGATATGCCCGCGACTTCGTCCACACTTGACTTGAAATCCCGCGGGATTCCCGGGACACGAAGTATCGCAGCATTTAAAAAAGAATGTAAGCTATCGTTTTAGTGGAAACTCTATCGGAATAAGCTACTTTTTATGCATCCGAACAACTTCAAACCGCTCCCGGGAAAATTCTCGCTAGACTCCCGGGATAAAAAATATCAGACATTTTATTATATTAAATTTGCCATCAACCAGCAAAACAAATCATATTGAAGTGAGTTTTTTTTAATTTGGCCATTATAAATCATTCCCACAAAAATTCCCGAGGGATTCACAGGATAAAAAGTAGCGCAGAGTTTAAGGCTAAGAATTAGCAGTCGATCAGCGAAAACCGCATCGAAATCGGCTCATTGGTTTTTACGTGAATCGCAAACAAACAGACAAAACGACAAACGCAAGATATCTGCAAAAAAAAATTGCATCGTGTTCTTCATATATTTTTTTAAATAGTTTTAATGTACAGGCACGGCATGTTTAGAATTTTATAATATTATAGACATAGTTCGCGAGAGGTCGACATAGCAATCTTCTAGTAATGTGACGTCGCATACCAGGTAGTCAATATCGATTAATCGCCGTAAAGTTTATTTTTTTGTTTATATCTACAATCAGCCATAACTTATTTTCTGAACCGATTTTGATTATTACTTTTGTGTTGTAAGCTCGACCTCAGGATAGTTTCATATCATTTCATTGTTATAGGATACCATATACGTAACTTGAAGTGAAAGATAAAAATTTATTAGCAAAAAAACCCGAATTCAAAAGTAACTAAAAAGCAAAAAAAAAATATTTTTTACATCTCGAAGTCGGTGCCAAGTAAAACATAAAAAACAACAACAATTTTACAAAATATAGTATTTTTTGTTTTACTTCACACTAACTTCAAGTAGTTTTAGATAATATTTATTTTTTTGTTTTTTAGTTACTCATGAAATGGGTTTCTTTTTGCTAGAAGTGGTGCATGCTAGACATTTGCCTATGTATTTCAGTAGTCAAATCATGTGAAAACTGTATCATATGGTGTATGTAGTTTACAATATACTTAATAAATATGTTTCAAATGGTTTAATATTGAATTTCTGGATTCTTTTTTGTGATATTTTATAAAATTTCTTGAGAAGCACTTGTTCGGTTTTTGCTAATTGGCTTCACCAATTTATTTTAGTGCGTTTCCCCTACGCTGGTCAAACAGTCGGCGAGGTGCGGTGGCGTAGGTCTAGTGATTCTGAAGAATTGAGTGCTCAACGAGCAATGCGGAGAGTCTTCGACGCCTGGTGGGGGGAGAGAAGGCGTGTCGAACCGAAACACCTCACTAATCCGTTCAAACTGACGCCTAAGTGAGTATTTTGAACTTACGTTTTGCATTTTAAGGCTTACAATAGAAAATTGGCCAAGAGCTAGTCTAGGTAAAATGAAGGGTTCGATATAAATGATCAAAAGGACCATTGATATTATATATCTAGGCGGACTTTTCGTCCTATTGGTGAAGTAGGGGAGCCCATCCCGTACACGCCAGTGACAGCCGTACGAAAGGGCGTCATAGTCGTATATGAACTTGTTTCTATGGCGCCCCATAAAAACGTGGGTTTTTGGGTTTTTATGAGGCGCCATAGAAACATAAGGGTGCAGGTTTAGGTTTACTAGGTAGTTTGACGACCGATGTCCCCGTGGCGTTCGCTCGGAGGTCACGAAGGGATGCGGCCGTTCAGGAGCCCAACGCGATCTCCAGTGTCGTCCCCCGCGGCCCGGTAATTATGCATAAAGGCATTTAAATTAAAAAAATAAGGAATTAATATCCAAATTTTAACAAAAAAATATCCATTGTTAATGTTATTTGGTTACAGAATCTTAAAAATATAATCTTAAGAGTAGAATGGACCCTGCTAAAACCAATTTTTACTGAAAGTATTAAGGTTTGTAATCTTGATTTTTTTACGATTTTCCAACCCATAATTTAAAAGTGTAATTTTATTTTCCAAAATGACCACGGAAATTTGATATAATAATTACAAGTTTATAGATTACTCTTCAGATTAAAAAAAAAATATTCAGGGGAGCAGTCTGGGGCCACTTCACACAATTGGCAGTATGGAACCTTCGTGCTGTAGGTTGTGGAGCAGTTCGCCATGGTGCGGGCCATCCGCGTCTTCTGTTAGTCTGCGACTTTTCCCACACCAACATGCTGGGCCAACGGACTCTCGTTCCCGGACCTCTGGCCCCTTGTCCTATACACACGGCAAGGAGGCCAAGGTCCGCTTATCCGGTATTGTGTGCTCCGGTAATTTTTTTCCGCATATATCTATCATATAAATAAATCTGTTGAGAGTGTAGAATTTATATGATGAATGAAAAACAAGAAAACGACTTGGGCGAAGGGTAATTTGGACAGAATTTTGAAAATACAACTTTTGGAATTTTTGTCTGTCTTTCTCTTAAGCCTACTAGCTTTTACTTTCTCTTAAGCGATACTAGGCGGTCCATTTCTGTGTTTCAATTTGGATGAAAAACCAAAGTGATCCATATAAACTTGAATCATTCAGTGTCATTGAATACCGTCGTATCCATTCAGCTCTGTACCTTTCAACCAAATTGTTTCAAGTTCGTTGATCCGTCTAATGTCAGCATTAGACCATATGAACCTACTAAACAGATTTAAATGAAACTCGTACACACACTTGTCGTGAACTTCATCAAATTGACACAGAACATTATCCTGAGTCAACACTTAGGATACTTTTTATCCCGATAAATCACATCATTTCTATGGGATAGAAGAATAAAGCAAAACAGATGGTGATGGCGATGGTAGTCACGTTTTTACTGGCACAGCCGTTGCAATTTCGTAAAAATCATCTTCGCCATGGTAACCTGTTACAACGTTCATGACAACCGTCATTACATAATTTAGATTCTACGCGTACGAAATTTCGCTGGTACAATAATTATTATTTAAAAAAATCGTATTTCAAAGGTACGCCACTCGCAACCGGATGAAAGAGATCATTATATCGAAGAGCAATACGATGATGATATAAAGGACCAAGACACTTATGAAGAAAGTGATGTGCCTGCCACTGCGCCAAGTTTATGGATGCGAAAGTCTTTTGGTACCACCCAGATCGATGATGAAGTGAAGAAGGAAGATGATGAGTTGATCAGGATTCGAGGTAAATAAACACTACGCGTAATTACACACTTAGAGTAATTATATACACGTGAGTGATTACAGGGTTTCATGAAGAGTTTTAAAGAATGATAATGTTCAGTTAAAAAAATAACTCGTAACACACATTTTGCATACAGTTGACGCCGCCAGGCCTTTCTTGTTTTTATATAAAATCTTAATCATGTTTTATTGCGAAGCTGACAAATAGGCAGATTCTCCACCTAATGGAAAGTGGTTACCGTAGCCTATAGACGTTTTCAAGATCAGGGTTTAAGTCAACACGTTGCACGCCTTAAGGAAGGGATAGGGGATGGGATATAAGGCAGAGAGAGCAGACAAGAGGAATAAGATAGAAGACTGAAATCAAAAATGGGATGGGATAGGAAAATAACCATCACTCATTGTACGAAATAAGATTAGGATTAGCTCAAAGCTAACCGTTTCACTTTGATATTCTATAAGAGCGTAGTAAAACAGCGATCAAGCCGGCCCAAAAGCTGTAATTAAGATAATGATTGCAGTATAGCTCTACTACGTCTGAAACGTCTCTCATTCAACGTCTACTATTTAAAAGATATTTTTTAAACTTTAATGGTCTTCTTCATATTGAATTGACTAAGTTTGTAGTATTGTTTAAGAACAATAAAAAAATACTATAAACTTACTCTAACTTTATATGAATAAGACCGTAAATAGATAAATAAATTTAAGGACATTACACATAGCCCTAGCACCCGGATAATGATAAGAATCTTTTTGTTTCCAAGCTAATCAGAAAGCCCAAACAAAACCGACCATGATAGATAAATTGCAAAGTGAACTGAAAATCAGGAGCAAAGCCGAACAAATTAAGATATTAAAAGCCCAAAGTTTCAAAAGCTGGAGTAGTAAAAAACCTAATTTTGGAGATTGGAGGTATATATATAATCTATTTTTCGAAAAGTTTACGTTCATAATATTTTTTTATTTCTGGAGTACAGCAGATTGGCTAACAGCCTACCGGGTGGAAAGCGGTTACCGTCGCCTATTGATATTTGTAACATGTGCTGCCGGCCTCGAAGGAGGGACAGGAACCTGGCTACTAATGTCCGAACAGAAATCAAAGTTGTTATGACGGCATACTCTAAACCAGGGGTGGTGGTCATCTACACGGGCAAATGTCCGGCCACCAGTCTGTAGAGTGTTTTGTCCCTTCTTACAAAAAGACGCCAGCCCTGACGGAAGTTTTAGTATTCTTTCTCCGTTTCTTATAAATTCGACATTTTTAGAAAAAATCAAGAAAACAGTGAAGAGGAAATAACTACTATTCAAGGGCTTTATTTTACACAAATTGATGACACGAACTTCTTCTATGTGCCAATATCTAGAGTGATGGAAAATGCAAGTATTTTGTGTAATTAAACATATAAGTATAGTTCGAGACAGGTCGAGATAGCAATTTTATAATGATGTGACATAACATACCTGGTAGTAGATATCAATGATTTTTTGATACCTACGCAAAATGGAAGTAAAATTATTACTACCTATATTTCAAGTAATATTGCCAAACACAGCCCTGTCTGGTTGGCAGGATATTTATAACAATTATTTTTTCGTTCAATGTCACAGTTATCTAATACTTTTCTGGCTAATCCTGGAGCTTGAAAATATTTAACACGTCACGAAGAGGCAACCGAAGTCATTTTCAATACACATTCTATTATACAAGCAACAATGTGAGCTAGATCGATATCGATAAACGTGGTCGATGCGGACTCGTGCAGCACTAAAACTAAGATGGCGCGGGGCGGTATGCGGGTGTGCGGGGCGTTCCCCCTCCACGGCCCGCCTCCCCCGATTGCCATGTCTATTAGGTAGGTACTAATTCTAAAACAAAGTCCATTGGCATTTCGATTCATCCCTTTGTTTTTGGGATTCCGTAGCTGTTTTGGTAAAATGGAACTGTCAAAAAATTATTATCTTATATCTGGAAAACCACCAGATATAAGATATTTAATTAAAACTACGTTTTAACGGTTTTAGGCGCGGCATTTATTGATTGTTATTGTGACGTTTTGGCCACTTCCAGTAGCCATGTACTAGTCGCGAAAACTTAAGAATATACTAGATATATGGTATATTTTCTGTTAAATTATTTTTTGGATTGTTTATAATTTTAAATTTTATTTCAGGAGCAAAATGCAAGACAGAGATGGAAACAAACAAGGGCTAGGCCTAGAAGGTGGGTTTATGTAGACTTATTTTAAGTAGGTATATTTAATAAATAAATATTTTTTATTGTTTGTCTGTTGGTAAGTGGCTAATGTCGTCCACGAATATCTACAAGACTAGGAGTGGATGCGATGCCCATTTCGCTGAGACTTTAGATATCTGTCTACGCCTCTTTTGAAGAGCCCCATATAGTAGCGCTCTGGGAAAACCACGAGAAAGAGTTCATTTAACAAGGAGTATACACACAGCATGAAAGGGGATCAAGCGTCACGTACAGTGCTAAACTTCCAAATGTCCATATTTAAAGTTGATTGTGTAAACAAAACTAATGCGGTTTCTGTGGTAGAAATTTGACATTGACAGGTAAGTACTTTATTGAGTTTATGACAAATTTTAAGCAGTAGGGAGGCAAATGAGTGGTAAGAATAGGAACTCGGCATACGTGGCCATGTGTGAGTCGGAATCGCACGTAGTGTTCTTCTATAGAATACAATATACGTATAGTTAAAACTCTTTGGTTATATTTCTTAGCTGATTCCATGTACATAATATATTTTAAGCAATAAAACTCCTTAAGTAACAAAAGCATGATTTGTAGCTCCATCTAGGCATGTGCATTTTAGAAGATTTTCAGAGTTATTCTTCAATAGTATTTAATACTGTTTTACACAACTTATAATACCGATCAGCAGTTTTTGTTTGCGCAAAAAAAATGCAGACTGGTTTCCGAGATGTAAATAATATCTATATTGAACTATATATATATATGTATTCGTAAGCGAAAATGCCAGTATTGCTTGCTAATGTATTCTTAGCTCTGTTCCGCTACACGATATGTCCACCGTCTCGTGCGCAAGTACATCGGGAGGAATTATTAGTTGTGTAAAACTGTCCTATGAACTCCTATTTTGTTTATTCAGGCCCGGCGCTAACGCCTTGATTGCTGGCCCAACGGAAATCATTGTGAAGCCACTGAGACGTCAACCTTCGGTAAGTTTTCAGGGTTTCATAGATATAGTGCAATGGTCCCCAAACTATTATGTCTCGTATACCCCTTACCAATTTTTACCGATTTCGGTGGACCCCCTATCTTTTTAAACGACTTTACAATAAAGTTCTTTCGTTTAAATATATATTTTTTTGTATATGTTCAGTTATAAAAAAAAATTCCCGACTGATTTTGACAACTTTTTTTGCATTAGATTCAGTATAGTTTCTAGTTGGTCCCATATAAATTTTACTGCTTGTAAGTCATACACGCATTGTCATATTTTATTACTCTATTTAAATAAAGTAATTTTTTGTCACGACGAATTCACTATTGTGGAACCCTATTTGTAGCTGGCGGATCCTCAGACTTTGTTTTCTCCGACGTGGACCCCTTGAAGTTCGATATGGCCCCCAGGTGTCCATACGGACCACTTTGGGGACCTATGATATACAGTTTTAGGCCACTTTTAATCACTTAATGAAATTGACACGTAGGTAAAGATATACTAATAGGTACAAGTCACGGCATAAAGCTACACATTGTTTTGATACTTATCATATTTATAATATGCGAAAGTGGCTTTTTAACCCACTCGATTTTCGATTATCAAAAAATGGTTCCATTTTTTGAAAAAAAAACAGGTTATTTGAAATTAATAAGTACATGTATGTGTTAAATTACTGTACTATTGTAACGAGTTTGTTTACTGACAATACTAGGGTAGTTTGTAATGATTATGCGACAAATGAGACTTAATTAGATCGACTTTTAAATGGGAACGTGGTACTGCAAAGAAACTAATAACTTTTATTTTATTTTTTTGCAATACGTCTATGTACTAGTTCCGTTCCATCAGACACGCACATTATCGTAATGTGCATGTAAGTACACATTCAACTACGAGTAGTCTAATTGCCTTCGTGAATTGCAAGAACTTATACCTCAGTAATCGACCATCGCATAAGTCCAGTGAATAAACAAAGTTTACTTTTCTAGATATCTCTTAGTCTTGATAAAGATGACGTGGAACAATTGTTCAAAGACACTGGATTTAGATTCTCTTGGAAGCAAAATGGAATACAACGTGCTGGATAAAATAAATAAATTGTCCTAGAAAAGTAGTTTATTTTGTTACCACGTCTTTTGAGACCTAAACTACCTGAAAAAACTACATCTTTCAGTCACATGTATGGTGATAACAGATAATTGTTAGTTATTTCACGATTTCACTACACCATTGTGTATTGAGGCATTTAAAAACATCTTTAGTCAAATTTCATTCTTATTAGTCTACTTGGTTACAAAGTACTCGGTTGTACATGAAAAAAAACGTGGAAGAGCCATGCTGGAGTAATTACCATCTTCATTACAGCTCTTAGAGTCGGCTTGGTCGGTGTGATACCACGCTCTCACAGAATTTCGGCGTGAAACTGTTAATCTTGTAAATCGTGTTTCGTGCGATGATTGAGAGTTCTTATGGCGTACTTCCCCTTCCTCTATTTAGTTTTTTGTTGCACAACTTTGAGCAGACAGGCAGACGACCCACTTGATAGAAAGCGGTTACCATCGTCTATGGACATTTGTAACATCAAAGTTGCGACAAAGGCGCTGCTCTCTAAAGGGAGACTGGAACCTGGCCACTAAGACCGAAACACAAGGTTATGGCGGCATACTTTAGACCAGGGGTAGTAGCCATCCAGACGGGTAAATACCGTACACCACCTGGCCGTGGGTTGTTGCTGTTGCCTCTTACGACCGGCGGCCCCGCCGCAGGAAATTATAGTCTTTCTGCGTTCCTGCACGGATAGAATCTTTATCCCATCCCTTTTATCCTATCCCATTCCATCCTAAAGGCTGGCAACGGGTTGACTTCGGCCTTGGTGTTGCAAACGTTTACAGGCGACGGTAACCGCTTTCCATCAAGTGGGTAGTCTGCCTGTTTACCAGCTTCCTAATAAAAAAAGACATGAGACGGATGGAGAGAGGAGGGCCCACCCCACGTTGGACTTGAGAGGGAGATGTAAGGGGCTATGCTTCTCCGGCAGTGGATGAGGAGGCTTTCGGTTACTCCACCTGCCAGGGCACGCGGGGTTGGTTTTGCGTCCGCTCTCCCGTAGCCCTGACATAAGGCGAAGGAATAAACACTGAAGGGTTTTAGTGGGTATCCCCGATTCAGGTGACCATATCCTTTCCACAGAAATACTATTGAATAATAAATAATAAAACTTTATTTATTTCACGACACAACAGATTCACTAAGATACCTGGTGTGTGAGACTGGTGCCTGAAATAAGATTTACAAGAAGTCTGTATGACAGGCCACCAATGGTCCACTCCATGGGTACTAAAAATAAAAGATTCTTAAGATTAACTTAAATTTTTGCTTACTCAGTTAAGTCACAGAAATAAATGTTAGAATGAAAGATGTATGTACTCGTATGTGTGGGCGTGTAAGTGTGTGTGGTTGCGGGTGTGGATAGATGTGAGTGTATGTGTGTATATATATTTATAACTTTAAATAGGCATACTAATTTAAAAACTTCTAATTAACAGCACATTAGTACTTGTGGTATTTTATATACCCAACATCCTCCCCCGCGGTAGATAGACTCCAATCGGCGTTTCCCTCGTTAGAGAAACGGAGAAAAAGTACTCATCTACGAGTCGTATATGTAAACCAGCAGATACAGTAACGTGCTCTAATGTGTACGCAGGAAATGATTATCGTTCGCGATGTTCGACGAGCCGTCTTTGACCGCGTACTCATTAGCGAGCAGTAACCGTAACCAGATAGTTACAGTAACGAGGTTCTAGTGTGTAAGTGCGTGCGAGCATACCGCTAGCGTCCCAAGCGCCCTTTTACCTTTAACGGCAGACCGTTTCCGCCTTATATTCGCGGGAAAAATCCACAATCATCGGCTTGTTGCAAACCGCTCGCGTTGCACTCTCGAGCAAAGTACACTCTATATATGTTTTGGTTACAGTACCCTGCAATAATTGCAATTACAAAGGAGTTTTTGCGGGGAACTGAAAGATGTTGTGCTGTGCAGTTTTATTTTCTAAAAATGTGTAAAATTACTCTAAAATGAACAATAGTTGTAGGATATTGATAGTGTTTTTGAGTAGTAATTATCTGTTTTGTGAGAAATGTGAACTGTATAGTCAAATGTGGCCTTTTGAGTTGTCACAAGAACTCAGCTGTGCTACACATAGGCTTAAAAAAATGAAGAAACCACATTATAATCTAAGATCTGGCTTAAAGGCCTAGTTGCCAAGCCATAAACCTAAATAAATAAAGAAATACAATTATAAAATAAGTACGGGGAACCGCCTTCGGTTTGGTGCGAGCAGTGCGTTCCGCTCGCAAGTTATATTTACAGTTACGCGCAACTGTTACGGCTCGCCAGTGAGTACCCGCCCTTATGATTTTACAAGGGTTCCGTTTTAGCTAAAGCAACTACGAAAAAATATGCAAAAGTTTATTAAAGAAAAGTTAGACAAACTTCTTAGTTACCTATGCAAATCTATGGCGATGTCAAGAAGAATGTAAATGAAATAATCACATCTTTGACATTACATTAATCACTTCTGAAAACAATCAACAAAATATGAAAACGAGTATTCCAATTAATATTTTAAAGAATTTAAACAAGATCTGATAATGAGAAGAGGAAATTATTACGTATCAGAAGATTTATAACGGTAAAAATTCCGAAGGATTTTGAAATCTGAATATTACGAGAAAACTCCGTTCTATTTTCGCAGCACCTAATTATTCTACATATTGCATATAGTTTTAAAATAACTCTAAAGCATGGAACACATTCAAATGCAGAATGCTATAAATTAAAAAAGCAACGAATTGCCAACATAAATATTTAAGAAGTTCTTTTATTATTGTTCTTATAATGTGCTGTTGCTGCCCAGGAGCGAATAATTGCTGCTGTCGTATACTAAAGTTTATATCGTGCATATATCTCTGTATATATTGCTGTGAACTATGCAACTGTGGGGATAAATGTGCAAATTGTTGTGAACAGTGTGAAGATGCCCAGTAAACTGGCAACATTTTCTTATCGCGACGTTTTAAATGTTTAACATTTTAATACGAGTTCCATATGAAATTTTTGCTCACATTTATTATTCTTATTTTTTAACTTACCACATAATTGAACATGAAATTAGTTGGTAAGTGTGAAAACTATTTTTACCATTTTTGTCGTGTTGGCAAGAAGTCATTCAAAAGCAGTATTTATACTAAATTATTACGTATTACTGTGATAATAGGTTAATAATGTGCCAACTATTTCAAATATCCGTTATTTTTAAATATGGAATATATCCCATTTCACGAGAGGACTGTGATTGATAAATTCGTTAGTTTTTAAACAGATAAATTTTTTTTCATATAATAATAAAACAAATATTACATTATAAACAATTACTAATGTTATATAAACATTGTTGCTAACTCTTAATGAGTGGTATAATTCTTGTGTGAGTTTTAAACACAGTTTTATGCTTGTAGTTTTATGTTTTATAAACAGTTATTTAATAATGTTTTAATGGTAATATCTGT
This sequence comes from Dendrolimus houi, assembly GCA_039645545.1. Lineage (NCBI taxonomy): Eukaryota > Metazoa > Arthropoda > Insecta > Lepidoptera > Lasiocampidae > Dendrolimus > Dendrolimus houi. Next base: position 12,089,170 of record CM077139.1, read on the forward strand.
ACTTAAATGTTAAATTTTGATGTGTTGTTGCAATTTCTGTGGTAGTTTAAGATTTTTTTTTTGTTTTACATTCTGTGCTTACATGTTTCACCTTTGTGGTGTCGAATGCGACTGTGGCTGTCCAAAATGCTGTTGTTGTGGAGATTTTGACGAATAGTTTGTTATCTGTGTTATTAATAAACGTTTCTTTTATATTTTTTATTTATATGATTATGTCCCCGCTCCATTTCGATTGGGTGGGGGGTGGGGGGGATGGTTGCAGCTTCGACCTGGATTGTATGCCTACGTACCTACTATTGTCGATAAAAGTAATGGTAGAGTCACGTTACGATTTAATTTACAATATATTTTGCAAAAGCTGGGTACAATCATGCTCGAGCCATAAGTACGCGTACTTGGGTTATATTAGTACGTTTATGACCTGCTTTACGCCACCAGTACAAGGCGTTTCTCTTTCAATTCCCAATCACTTGGAATCGCCACAGTATCCCTATCATAGTCCCCTTCCATTCTTGCGTATATCTTGTCATATTACGAATCACCATGTTATTGTATTTAGCGTGTTCTCTAGCAAGTGATCTTCAGATTTTCAGAAAATTTCATATTATCGTATGTTAAGTAATTTACACTATCTAAAAACGTCGTCTAAATGACTAAATCATTAGCAAACCGCGATAACAACCTCATAAAAAGTATATTGTATCAAGTGACTAACAGTCTGAGTCAGCTATGGTCCGTTAACAGTTGGTTTTAATGTAGTGCACGATATATAAGTTTAGATAAAATATATTTTGACTGTTCCAACAAATTAAAATTTTACAGTAACACGTGATGGAATACAAAACAGTTTTATACGATTGTAATGTGGTATAGTTTTCAAGGTTTACCTGTTTATAAGTGAATAGACATAGAATATAGACACGTCCCGTGATACTCAATAAAGACATTGAAGGTTAGATCAAATACCCAATCTTTTACCTTTATACATACAAACTATTAGTATTACGTATGTACAGATATTTAGTTATTTAAATACTTTATACTGCATTTTAAGTACTACAGAAATTTTCTACGAAGAGTTTTTGTGTTGCAATAATAAATGTTAATCTTCTTCAATTAACGAATTATCGACAAGGTGTTTTGCGTAAACAGTTTAAGAAGTAATAATCAAGTGCTAAAAAATATCTTTGATATAGGTGTGTTACCGTGTCTAAATAAAACTAGCACTAAATATATAGATAAGAATAATCAATAAGAAAAAGCCTATAAGAGTGAAAAAGTTACTAGGGAGCCACAAATTAATTATAGTAATTAACTAAGCTACAGATGACGTAAGACGAATGATAGAAAATCACAGAGCAGCAGAAAATAACCAAAGAACTACTACAGATAATCACATAACAATTAAAGAAATCTGAACAGGTAAGAATAATTTATTTAAAGAAGGATCTAGAAAGAATCAATCAGGAAATCAAGAGTAACAATAGGAAATCGAAGAGCAACTACCTGCAGAGGCATTGACATAGAATTAAGAAAGGAATTATTAGTATCTACAGAGCAGCTAAAGGAGAAAGATCTACTTTAGAGAGCTACAGAGAAAATTCTGACGTCTCCAAACCAATTAGAAAGAACTGAGGACTAACTACGACTATCTATATAGATAAAAAGCATCTATAGATAAGCATAAATCCGTAAGATATTCACAGAGCAATTTAAAAAATCTGAACAACTAGAGAACCACAGAGTAAAATAAGAAATCAAAGGGCAACTACTAAATCACAGACCATTTACTAAATTTACATACTATATCTAGAGAAAATTTAAAAATATAATGAGCAACTAGACGAAATTCAAGGTCAAACTCAGAACTAAGCAACTTCTATTATACAAAGTGCAACTATAGCTATTAACTGTAAATATTTAGAGATCAATTGTCTACAGCACAACTAGAGAGAATAAAAAATTAAATATAATTGTCTATAGAGAACTAAAAAGCATCTACAGATAACCAATTAGCAATTACAAGGAATTTTAATATAGAATACATTAAAAATGTGTTGTTCGTGCTCGTGTGACTGCGGTTCTTGCGGGAAGGTGCTGAGATGTCTCCTATGTGTCACGTTATGCGTGTTTCTGCTGAAAATGTGCGGCGTAGAAGTCGACGATGATTGTTGTGACTGTGGAGGTGGTGGTGGTGATTAACTTAATATTTTCATTTATACTAATATCATAATGAATTCATCCTTCATTTATTCATGAATTAACATGCTACATCGAATTATAATAAATGTGCGTCGTACGTAAATAAATATAGAATCGATAATACCTACTTTTTTCCTCACCAAATATACAATTTCAAAAATGCACAATTACAATACTGTCATGGTAGAAACAATAGGCGGCCTTATCGCTTAAAGCAATCTCTTCCAGGCAACCTAACTTAAGGAATAGTTTAACCTAATCTGGCGATGTAGGTGGTGCAGATTATTACGTAGAAATTAAACAGATATACTTAAACTACATATTTTATAAATTAAAAACACATACCTAAATTACTTTATAAATAAATAAATAAATAAAAACTTTATTTATTTCTCAACACAACTGATTCACTAAGAAACCTGGTGTGTGAGACTGGTGCCTGAAATACATTTATAAGAAATCTGTATGACAGGTCACCAGTGCTCCACTCCATGGCTACCAAAAAATAAAAGATTCTTAAGATTAACTTAAATTTAAGCTTACACAGATAAGACACAGAAATAAAATTATGTTAGAGTGAAAGATCAATGTACGAGTGTATGTGTGTGTGAGCGTATGTGTGGCTGTACGTGTGTGTTGGCGAGTAGGCGTAGGTGGGTGAGGGTATGTACGGGTGTGTGTGGGTGCGGGTGTGTATAGATGTGAATGTATGTGGGTATATATATATATATATATTAATAACTTTAAAATAGACATACTAATTTAACAACTTCTAATTAAGAACACATTAGTGCTTTTGGTACTTTATATAAGTGGATGGAGCTGATCTTCTGTCTCGTCATAGCTCAAGGTTTAAGCCATTTAGTGATTTTTTCTTTGCAGCCGTATTTCTGTGAGGGTATACTTGTAAAATATTGTTTACTTTATTGTAAAGGTATGTGGTGGGTGGTATCCTAAAAAGGGAAAGAATCTTTGGACCAGGCTCCTCTGACAGGTTCTTAAGTGGCAAACAGCAGTTTTCCTGCGCTTGTCGCTTAATAGCTGTGGATCATACTGCAACTGTGAATGTTTCTTGAGCAATGTAAGTAATATAAAGTTCTGTCTGACAGTTAATACACCCCATTTTTCGTAAAGTTCGTTGGTAGGAAAACGATATGGAAGGCCTAAACTAACTTTTAAAATATATAAATAAATTAAATACATACAAACATATTTATAAGATTTATTTATATATATATATGTGTGTATAATATATATATTAATTAGTCTACAGTTTATGAATTAGGCATAATTATTTAAGAATGAATGAATATGATTTTGTTTGTTCCTTACTACAGTGAAGATGACTTTGGATTTTTAGCGTGTTGAATTTATTTTCTAGTATTTTTAACAGGTAGTTTAGACGAAACGTTATACACAAAAAAATTGAATTTTGAAACATATTATTACTACAACAAAATTTAATGATATTTGATAAGATAGGGTTGAGTACATATTACGTAATCGCAATGTTTATTTACGTCATTCCGATATTTACGTTTAAAGAGGTTTGTTACTCTCATTGAATTTTATATTTGCATATGCCAGGGAAACTTCGTTCGCGTCGCCAAAACGACGTCATTTATCGGCATAAAAAGTACTTATCTCAAGTATTGATCCGGGATACAATATTAACTATTGTACCATATTAACAAAGACAAAGATTATTTATTTCTTAAACATTTTATTTACATTGTATTTACATATCAGAGTATGCATGATGTTGATGGTATAAAAGTAAGAATGCATCATGTTTGGCTAGTTAGGCATAAAAAAAATTACGAATAAATTTATTAGATGTCGTTTAATGTAAGGATTAATCTCAAACGTCATACCTTCTCACATCATTTCTGCTCAGTGTTGCCACTGGATCACAGGAAACAAAAAAATTATTTATTCATTGAAAAAAAGTCATAGAAAACTCACAATGATTATATAAATAGAATTAAATGTCCCAAAAAGAATGTCATAAAAATATTATTAACAAGTGTATTTAATGAAAAGATAATAACAGATGGTAGTTTGTATCCATTACACCACTACTCGTCTCGTTCCGTGATCACTCGATTATAAAAGCATGCAGACGGAACGACAAGACAACATTCTCACTCCGGCTTTGGTCCGATGCACGTCTTAGTAGCGCTCAAGGGTGGCTAATTATTGTGCGAGAAATGAGAATTAAATCGGCTATTAATAAACTAGCTCTGTGACTGGTTCATTTAAATCCGTTCAGCAATTTTCATGTGATGCTTTCGCAGACGGACAGCCAAAAATTCTAATAATTGCATTTACACGAGAATCAATAAAACTATATGATATTTGTAGCCATTTTTATATTTAATAGAATAATAAATTCAAAGTATAAAATATTTTACTTTTATTATGAAAATTGTACTTTTTCTTTACAATAATAGAAATATGTACTCTTACTCCTCGTTCCACGGCATTAAGCGGGAAAGTGGCAAGAGAAGTGAGCTGCGCGAGTATCAGATATTCGACTAAGTTGCGTTTACATTGCCCATTTTCCTCGTCACTTTCCTGCTTGCTCTCTTTATTATAACTATGTATGTGGAAGTCTTAACATTCGTATAGTTCCTATTAAAATTCTTTCGTAAAAATCATGGAAGAAGAATGCTTAATCTTTATTTAGTTCAAGTTTTGTATAAAGCGTATTTTTTTGTGTTTTAAACTATACGTTTTATTTTCTTATTTTTTAGTCTCGATACCAACTAGAAGTAATTATAATCAAGAAACTCTACTCGTAGGATATCGTGTGTGGCCCCCTTATTCTACGGAAGTTTCATAACCTCTGTAGAATAATTTCATAATTATTGGAATGTCAGATATCCTTAACATGTATGTAAACTTTCAAGCTAATAAAAGCGTGTTAAAACACAACAGACTGGAGGCGCCAACTGCAGAATGTGTTCAGAGTTACGTTTTTACTGGGCTATTAAGTTCTTTAGTATTCTTATTCCATGAAAAGTGGAGGTAAGATGGTGGACAATCATATAAGTGGCTAAAATTGAAAAGTATAGTCGAACGTCGGTTGAATTTTGATGTTACTTCTATGGAGCTGATGTCAAATTTTAACCGATAGCACAGTAGAGATGTTATGGATATGAAATTTTGGATTTGGGTGGATATGGATTTATGAATAATATTATATCGGTTTCAGATAAAATTTAATATCCGTAACTGAAAGTATCCAAAACTAACGGATAATCCGAAACAATTAGCGCCACCTTTTCGCTATTTTCGTCTATACTACGGAAACGACGTCATTTATCGGGATAAAAGTATCCTAATTTACGCCCCGGAATATAATCTAGCTCAATGTTGAGTTTCATTTAAATCCGTTCAGTAGTTTTCACGTGATGCTTTGGCAGACAAAAATTATAAAATGTGCATTTTCGGTATCCCCTGGTCCGAATTATTCCCCCTCCTGTTTTTTTCACATTTTTAAACGCATTGTACAAACTCGAACCTTTACAGAGTTATTATAATATAGATCCGATAGTTTCGGTTAAGTTTACGGAGCTCCATAACATCCCTGCTGCGTAGCAAATGAACGGTTAGTAAGATAAAGAAACAGGGCACGAGTAAGCGTGCCTGTAGCTACAGTAGTGCCCCCAAATTAACGCCTTTTGTCTGAGATACTTTTAACACGAAGATTGTCCTTCCGTCTATCCTCAACAAATGAAACGTTTACTTGGTAGAAATAAGGCCGTAATGGTTGGCCAGAGCTAAGAGGGGAGCTGCGGTGGGGGGGTCGGGGAGGGAGCCCGCGCTAGCCGCCACGTCCAAGTGCGTGTATGGCACCTGGCCACCATCCAACCCGGAGACGAGTAGGAGAAAAGCAGCCGGTGCCTGTAAGGGAAATTACAATCTTTATATCTTGAAACTGATAAAAAATTTTAGAGGGTTTATTTCCGCCGTTCAAATTGGATGAAGTTTTTAAAACTGTTATCAAGATAATGATTTCAGCACGGCTCTAAAGTAACCAAAATGATCCATTTAAACACAAATTTGAATCATTCAATGTCATTGAATAACACTGTCCTTTCAGTTGTGCTTTTCAATCAAATTGATTCAATTTAGCTGATCTGTGTAATTTCAACATTATTATACACTTTTTAATAACAAATAAAACTGACAACGAAGACGCGCAGCAACAGCAGCATTAGCAGGACGAATGCGTGTTTACATATGTTGCTCATTTCCTTGCTTCCTGCCATGAGCAACTGAGCATTATTATAAATCAAGGGTTAGAAAACTATAAGAGATGGACATACCTGATGACCTCTGGCGCAAGCGGTAGACGCGCAGTTCCCAGCCTGATGGACCTGATCTCCTGGCACTTTGCCCCTGTGGGTCGCCAGGTCCTCCCTCCTTATGGTAGAGATTTCCACCATGTCGCCGATAGAGTCGCCAGAACTGGCCAATTTAGTCGAGTGGAGCAAGTCTCGCGCGACATGGTTATCCATCGCTGCTGTATAGCTGTCAACGATCAAGGAAAATAATTACAAAATTAAAAAAGAAAAAAGAAAATAATGATTTCCAAACAAAAAGAAAGATATAAAAACATCAATCTTGTTAAATTATTGTACTATTTTATCGATTTTATTTACTGACAGGATAATCTATTAGAGGGTAATTTGTATTCATCATCCCACAACTCAGCTCGTCACGTCACACTCAACTATAAAACCGTGGGGAAGGAAACGACGAGACAACATTCCTACTCAGACTTTGGCCGAATGCACTCACTCCGTCTACGATATGTGCATCAGACCAAAGTCGGATGCACCTATCGTAGTAGCACTCTAGTGTGGCTAATTATTGTGCGAGAAATGAGACCTAATTAAATGGCTATTAATCTATAATATAAATTTGTTGGGGATATCTGTACAATGAATTTATAATACTGAAAAAAAAATCAGAGGGGCTAATTCAGACCAGTAGATTCCGAAAATGCAACTTTTAGACTTTGCTTGTCTGTCTGCAAGATCATCACTTGAAAACTACTGAACGGATTTAAATGAAACTCGACACAGAGCTAGCTTATATGCCAATATTTAGGATACTTTTATTCCATCCTCCTATTCCACCAATCCCGTATCCCATTCCTCCTGTTTAATTCCTCTATCTTAGGGATTCCCAAAGTGGTCGAAATCGGTTTCTCAGGGGTCGACATAAACGAAAACTGATTTTGGGGGTCGACGAGGTCTAAAAATCGACCCTTATTCATTGACACAAGTTGTTATTGGAAACCACAATCATTTTTATTTTTTTTATCTTTACTTTGTGGTTTTAATGTTCTTTTCAAAAAATAATTAAGTATTTTACGTAATTTGTATTAAAATTATTAATACACTTGATATTTATTCAATTTTGTTAAATTTTGATGTAAAATAATGTCAAGTTTACTCATTAAACCAACCGCAAATTCTTAAGTTTTCGCGACTTGTATACATAATAAAACTACGCTTTAAAGTTAAAAGCGCGGTAATTTATTTGATTTTTATTATTCCGACGTTTCGGCCACTTCTCAGTGGCCGTGATCACTGAAGACAAAGATGTTCAAGTGTCAATGAGGCTGAAACGTCGAAATAATAAAAATCAAATAATTTACCGCGCTTAAAACCGTTAAACGTAGTTTTATTATTGGCTACGGTGGTCTGAGGTATCAGTTCATTTTGTAAAAGGGATCTCTTGCCCAAAGTAGTTCGGGAATCCCTGCTCATCCTAAAGGCTGGCAACGCGTTGGCTTCACTTCTACTGTTTCAAACGCCTATAGACGGTGGTAACCACTTGCCAGCTGGTCCGTATGCTCGCTTGCCAGTATCGCAATAAAAAAAATCCCGATGAATGACGTCATTTTTGTGGGATAGACGAATATAGCCGGAGAGATGGCGCTGCGGTCGCATTTTTGTATCGCAGTCGCAATTCTCTAAAAACACATGGCCGTGGCAAAGCGAACGATAACATTAGTAGTTCAGTGAATTTCACTCACCCGTCTCCGTAAGCGCGGTGAGCGTGACCAGTTAGTGTTGCCACCGTGTAAATGTGGGGATTCTTCTCATTCAGAGCTCTATCGTGCATCTGGCAATAAATAAAATAACACGTTATACATAGGCTGTATGGGTTCAGTTCCTTTGCCTGTCGCTGTGGTGAATTAAGAAAAAAAACAAGCTCATGAATGCTTAGTGTGAAAAATTTTACCTTTAGATAGTAAATTAGTTTTTTTTTCTTACTGATTTTCATTTATACTAGTTTGTTAATTTGCGAATAAGTACTTCTTATTGTTTGGACAGACATCTACTTATCTGAGAATTTATTACTTAACTGGAAAAATTACTTATTTAATACAAATATAAATCAGGCTAAAGATTGATTTACACTTGCATTAGTTGACAGTAAAGTAAATGTAAATCAGGATAAAACTTTATTTATATTTACATTAGTTAAGTAGTTAGTTAACTTAAGAAACTTGCAAGTTAAGTCCTTATCATCGTTTGGACAGTAATTTTCCAGTTAAGTAGTAAGTTGTTAATTAAGTAGATGTCTATCCAAACCATGATAAGCACTTATTTATAGTTAAGTAATTATTTAAATAGATATCACGCTCTTACAGAATAGCGGCATGAAACGATTGGCCTAGTGCTAATCGTGTTTCATGTGATAATTGAGAGTTCCGCCAACTTCTCCCTTCCTCTAAATTCTAATCCCATATTCCATCCCCTCTATCCTGTTTCTCCTGTCTTATCATTTTGGCTGGCAACACGTTGACTTTGCTCCGGGCGTTGCCAATATCTATAGGCAACGGTAACGACTTTCCAAGGAAAACAATAGATACATAAAACAAAAGTAATATAAAAGTACATACATTATTACTTGCCTAATAATACAGTATATATTTTAATGTTATAAAATATATACTGTATTATTAGGCAAGTAATAATGTATAACTAAAACACTAAGCTTGTAACTCTAGTATAAGCATCATTGTAATAGCTGTAAGGACCATCCATGTAAGTATTGAAAATAAAGCAAATAAACGAAAAAGATAAAATAAAGAAATAAGACAAGAAAGATAAATACAAAAATATACATAAGACATTAAAAAAAATCAAGTTCGTCCGGAGAGAGGAAAATAAAAAACAAACCATTTTCCATGAGTTGGGCCGTCTGCTCGTTTGCCAGCTGCGCAATAAAATAAGGCATAAAAGTAAGGAGCAAACTCACCTCTGACAACAAGTCGCCCATGATCATCCGCCCTTCGGCGTCGGTGTTGCCGATTCTGACGGCGAGTCCTCGCCTGCACCTGATCAGCTCGTCAGCAACGTACGCTTGCTCACCAACAGAGTTGCGGACCATGCCCAAGGCAGCCACCACTTTTATCGGCGGCTTTAACACCTCGCAGGCCTGAAGAAAGTTCTTGATGATTAACCTTATAGTTAATATAATAAAAGCGAATGTGGGTTTGTTTATCACTTTTTCACGTAGAAATGTACGCCACGCGGCGTGCCGCCGCCGACTCTTGCGCACGGCGCGTACGGTAGTAAGACGTTGGTTGACTTGTAAACAACTTCCATACTATTTTGATATTTACAGGCAATTATGATTTCGCCGGAATACTCACATCTTTGCTTTTGTCTATAGTATTTTATTTGTCCCTAGTACTCCTGATTATCTTAAACAATGCTTTGAATTTCTTTCGTGCTCTCATAATTTAGGTCCTTCTACTAAACTTATATTGAACACTCCTGCGCATAACTCAACTTTTTACTGTAAGGCTATACAGCTTTGGAACGCGCTTTCTGTTACTATCAGACAAGCAAAATCACTAGCGATATTTAAAACTATGATCAAAAATTAGTACCTGTCGTTATGATATTAAAATTCATTTATAAACATTTATATATTTGTAGATATGTATTTGTATGGTATGTATATGAAGTATATATCTATGTAATATATAAAATTTCTGCATATATATATATATATGTTGTTACGACCGACAAAGACCAACGCACACCTGCAGTTTATTACCTTTTTGTTAGCCATTTTCTTTGTTTACCTTATGTTTAAAATTTTTATTTAGAAAACAGCCTATTGTGTATTGTACTTGTTTGTGGCCGTTTGCAGGCATAATTAGGCAGGTGTGCAGATTACGAATTCTAAGAAATTCGACCTACGCGGGCGGGCAGCCATATTGTATCGGTGCAGCAATGGCCCAATGGGGAGATCGGCAGTCTAGCGATGGTCACAACCGAGACAAGACATGTGTACATTCGATAAGCTATATAGCGACGGACTTTGCGCGTGTTATTGAATCGTGTATTACGTTGTACTGGTTGTATTCAGTTATATTTGTACCTGTGTTATACGTGTTTGTATAGTTCTAATAAATTCTATAGTAATTCCAACGGCATTTTAATTCGAGTCCCGCAACTCGTAACAATATATATATATATATATATATATATATATAATTTATTATTAAAATGTAAGTAGTTTGTACTATATGTTACGTATACCAGCATCGCCATTATCATCTTAATTCATTCCTGTTGTTGTCTGGAAGAAATCGCTTTTTAGCGATAAGACCGCCCTTTATACATAACTAGATATAATTTTAGTCTTTAAGTTCATTTTTGTATTGGTGTATAATAAAGTGTTATCTATCTATCTATTAAATATTAAAAATGACAGCTTTCTAAAATAGTTTGTTAAATTGTAAGTATAATATAGAACAGATGGATGGATAGTCTGAAAAGAAAAGAGGTAGTGTTCACATCTTTGAATTCTGCTTATTTATTTCCGACTTGCTGCTCATACTTTTAGATTTCAGATTTTGGTTTGTGATTATTTTTTGAAGCAAACATAGCTAGAGTCGATTTAAATACAGAACTTAAAAAACCCGAAATCGTCACGCCGATGGCGGCGTCGCGCCGCCGACACCTACTGAAAACCCCCAACGCGGCTCACATGTTTATTTTCACACCTTAACTACGCAACAAGTCATCACAGAATTACGCATAGACGTCAAGGGTATATACTATATAGGATATGACATGGGCTACTTATAACTTTTTTATCAATGGAAAGCTAAAAGTGTAATAATATAAACGGAACGCGCTGTCAACGTCAATAGCAGAGAAATTTGACAGGCGTGTCAACCGTCACATTACACAGCCCGTTCTACGCAGATTTAAAAAAAAAAGTGAAGTTGTTAAAAATAAGAAAAACCATTAATACTGTAAAAAGAAAACAAAATAAAAACCACCGAAGAGAATAAAACATCTTTTATTAAAATTATTAGTTGTTGTTATAGGAGATGTGGCTTATGGCCTTATATCTTACTATTCATTCACTTGCCCTACCATCGGTTAATTTTGATATATATATATATATATAAGCTCCATATGAATAGGAGCTTATTTCAAATTTTAAACGATAGTAAGACAAATGAACGGTCGGCAAGATATAGGACCGGCCCTCATATGTTACCTTAAGGAATCCAGCGACTGCGGCTGCTCCGCACTTGTCTCTAGACATGCCGGCCATCACACCCCCGGCTTTGATGTCGCAACCCCCAGTGTCGTAAGTCACCCCCTAGAAAAGCACCACATCTTAGAAGTCTATATAATTGTCGTGTCTTTATATATACAATTCTTCTATTCGTTTGTATGTTACCGAACTCCTAAACGCCAGGAACGATTTTCATGACATTTTTTGTGTGTTCAAGTAGATTCGAGCATGTGTTGCAAGTGGGTTCCAGGATTTTGTTGTAGTTTTGTGTTTATTTGAATGTGTCCCCTCGGTGGGTCACATCCACAATTGGACCTAGATTTTACTCTTAGGACGTCTGCTGGGTCCATAAGTATATAATTTTTTCTATAAAAATACTAGGTGTGACAGCTGTCGGTGTGTGTGTTTTAATGTTTGTACAGTATGATAAATTATATGTTTACCTTTCCGACGAACATAACAGTCTTGTCGTAGAACTTTGGTTCATATTCCAAAAACACGATGCATCCTAAAAATCGAAAATTATTACAATTATAACCTGCCCATAACGTCTAGAACTACTTTTTTTGCCTCCTGGCAATATTCTACTTTATCTCTTGTCAATCAATCAGTGAATTATAAACAATATTTATCCATGCTATTTTAATTTTAACGATTATCCAAGTCTAAAATAGACGAAAAATAATAAGTTTCAGTCATGAGCAGTGATTTTTAAAGTTTACCAAGGACATCTAGCGGAATTTGACGATATTTATCAAAGAGACGCCGACATGAGAGCTTTGCAATAGTTCATTTAGCGGGTATATAGTATATGCGGCACATTTATCTTATATATAAAAATGAATCGTGGAAATGTTTGTACGAGCATAACTTGAGAACGACTACTGATTTTGATGATATTTGTTTTGTGTGTTTGAATGGGTCCCCTGATGGTTTAGATTCATAATTAGAACCGGTAGGTGACGCTGAGATCGGGTTCTAGAATCCTCCTAATCACCTGGACCGATTTTGGTGATTTTGATTTTGTGTCATGAAACAAAGCCTTTTAGAAATTCAGAAAATAAGGCGGTACGAAGTTCGCCGGGTGAACTTTTTTAATATAGGTTAGAAGGCTAAGGCGTTGCGAACGCCTTAGCCTTCGTGATATTTTCTTTTTATAATCACCCATAGTTAATTTTATATCTCAAATAATAAATAAATGTGCCGTATATCTATACCATACCCTATTTAGCTACTTTTAATTGATTAATTGCTCTAATAATTACTACAAGGCGTTAAAGCTCTTGCTTCAGACACAGAAAGAAAAACAATACACATGGCACTAGTTAGGATAATATATATATAGGTATAGACATAAGGCACACACTGCACACGCACTTCCTCACAATACCAGCATGTAACAGATACACTCTACATTGTGTAAATTTAGTATTAAAATTAGAATGAATTAATATAATAAGTTATTCTTAAGGTACACCACAACACAAACATACATTAATTAAATGTTACACACAAAGTAACAAATAAGCGTGTACAACTTCTTAAATTTAATTATAAAATAATGTGTACGAAACTAGAGTCCGTAGTGTTGTTAATAAAAAAAAAGCTCTTAGACAATGAATAGTCATTATTATTAAAGTAAACAAGGTTATGTTAACAAATGTTAGGATATGACTAATTTCATACCTTTGTGTCTGTCGACGCTGTTGGCGGCCCTGTTTACAGCGGCAAACAGAGGATACTCCTTCTCAATGGTGTTTATGTCATCTACCACTCTTATCCTAACGCCGCTCCCTTGGAACACGTCGTGAAGGTATTTCGCGGTCGCACGGGGCGTCATTCGCTCGGGGTCCGAACCGCCAATGTCCCGGGTCACGCCTCTGTTAAAAAAAAGTTAGGAAATCATACATTTATTTGGTGTTGAAATAACTACAGCTGTTTCAAATTCAAACAACACTTTAATCTTCTAATTACATCTTCTTAAAACAAACACATTTATACCATTTACATTCTTATAATTATACCATCGTCCTTTGTCCAACACCAGCTCTCAACCCACGCTCCCATTCGACTGTCACCCTTTTTTTCAAATCAAATTTATTTGTTCAAAACATGGTTAAACAGTTGGCATATATATTATAGTTTACACATGTTTTGCTCACATAGGAGCATACAAATATTTATAATAAATATACAATATTAACATTAATTAATGTTTATTTATAAAAAAATTACTTAATATATTTAAAAAAAAAATTACATTATTTTGAATAAATAAATACAGTATAATAATAATAATAACATTCACAAATCAAGGAAGGTATTTATTTACAATTGAGAAATTCGTCAAGCGAGTAAAACAAACTTACAAGCGATTGTTTAAACTGAATTTTAAATTTATTTATACCAAACTCTTTTATTTGGATTGAAATTTTATTGTAGATTTGAATTGCACATGTTATAACAGTTTCTGGTAAAGAAGGTTGTTTTTAATTGCCACATTTAATACTAGTCGTTCACTATTTCTAGTATTCCATCACTGTCTATTGTTTATCTTTTCTTTAATTCATCATCTATCATTATTGCTCACACATTGTACTCATGGTTCGGAAACACTCTCAACTACTCTATGTAAAAGCACTCATACATTCAGAAATATTCACAACTCCACATTTGTTTAGCTACATCTATATTTTTACCTTTTTTTTAATTGCAGAGACTAAACTGACAGATGACAGCTTACAAATGTCAAACTTTTAATATTAATTATGACTAACCTTGATATCTCTAATGCGATCGCTTCTTTGAGCAGATCGTCAATCGCTTTAACTCCCTCGCTGTATATTCCTAAGGCTTTTATTTTGTGTGCCTGGTCCGGAAATGTTTCCCGGATTTGAAGAGGCTACAAATTTTAAGTCTTAAATTTTTTAAATTATTAAATGGTTTAATAAAACTACGTTTTAACTGTTTCAAGCACGGTATTTTATTTTTGTTTTATTATTCCGACGTTTCGGCCACTTTTCAATAGTTTCATGATCACGGAAAATAAAATACCGCGCTGGAAACCGTTAAAACGTAGTTTTACTATGTTGACTAGTCGCGAAAACTTAAGAAAATTTTATATTAAATGCTTTGTCTAGAAACCTCGATTTTATATTTTTATTAGGTCAAATGTTACTTTTTTTATTATTAGGTAAAAAACGTAACTCATAACAAAATTTTGCGAGTCAGGTGGCACCACCAGTACATTCTTATTTTTATAGAAAACCAATTAAAAATTTGAACCAACCCCTTATTATTCAATTTTTTTTAAATTATTATTTCTGTATATTTTATATAAATAAATGTAATTTAGTCATATATTGGAAGTCCTAATTAATTCCCTTTCAATTTGATTTGAATTTTATTTCCAACTAGCTGTGCCCGCGACGTCGTCCGCGTGTAATTTGTTTTCAAAACCCCCCGATTTTGAAACATTCTTCATTGGTGCTCCGCTCCTATTGGTCCTAGCGTAATGATATAAAGCCTATAGCCTTCCTCGATAACTGGACTATCTAACACTGAAATATTTTTTCATATCAGACCAGTAGTAGTTCCTGAGATTAGCGCGTCCAATCAACCAAACAAACAAACTCTTCAGCTTTATATATTAGTATACGATTTACGAAATTGCAATTTGCTATATTATGGAACTGTTCTGTTTTCTTCAGTTAAGTATCCATTTTTACATGACGGTTTTATTTGGAAAATAAGGTAATCGATAAAAAATATTTATTTATAAAAATTGTAGGACAACCTTTTTATACGTTTATTTTTCTATACATTTTTACATTCTATTGACATTGTCATTCCTCGATAGCTACTCGAAATTATTTTCTGTATTTTATTGTAAAACCAGAAATTAAATAACTTAACTTTAAACAAACAAAAAATTAATTTCTTCTTTGCACCAATCCGCTACAAAAAAAACACTTTTCAGTTGAACTGTTTATTAAATTTCATACGAAACGTCGCCATTGTCGAAATTCGGGATTTTACCATGGCACGACAGTCGTGCTCTCGACGTCTCAACTGTTGAGACACCGACATTTAAGAAGTTAAAATATACTTACTATATCATATTATTGTGGTCTTATATACTATTAGATACTAAAACAAAGTAATCAAAATTACTTACAACATAAAGCGCTTCAAGCGCCCCAAGCAATGCGACCAAGTCCGCTTGCCGCCATTTTGGATGCGGCTGCACCAATAGCACCGGACGCGCCGAGCCCGCCGCGTGTGCACGCTCTATGCCCGCGCGGGCTGCTTCGTATATGCTCCTATCAAAGACAAAATGTGTAATAGAATATTTATTCTCATAGTGTGGAAAATAAATATATTTTCTTAAGGGAATGTCCTAAATCGAGTTTGCTATCTCGCTTGCGCACACCACATTTTCTATATTATAAAATGTAGTATATTGTTCTTTTTAATTTTTTTGTGTACGTCTGTGTGTTCAGGATTCACGCAAAAACTATTGGGTCGATTTCGACGCGGTTTTCGTTGACAGACAGCAAATTCCCGAACTTAAAATCTGCTGTACTTTTGATCTCCGGAATCCCGTAGGAAATCTCTTGGGCGCAGTTTAAAGTGGTCAGGTCGAAAAAAATCTGATTCCGATGCAACATTTTCACTGATTCAAATTCTCTGTGTAAAACAACTGTAATCTTTTCTACCCATCCAATGTGGACGAAGTCGCGTGCGAATCCTAGTTGAATATAAAAATTTGAAAGAATTTACGACAAATCTGTATTATACAAATCACAAGAATAAAAATACGAATGTTTCACAGAAATTTGATTTCAGTTTGTAATACATTTCTCATTTCTCTAACAAGAATTGATTTATATAATATACGTGCCTATATAAATGAATTCTTGTGGGTTTTTTTTTGTATACGAAACCTCGCCTGAATCAGACACCAAGCTAAGGATTTCTTTTCGGAGTTAAAAATTACAATTCACTTATTCATTATTGCATGTTAACAGAAAGCAGTATGGTAGTAATGAGTAAGTAGCTTTATATGATATAATAAATGGTCCTATATTTACGTACCTAATTCTATACATTGATACTATCTACTGATCTAAACTGTGATTCAAAATTTTATATATATACTTTTTTATTCTAGTTATATTGCAAAGCCCACATGTTACACAATTTTTGTCTAATCCATACTAAGGTTGTCTGGAAGAAATTGCTTTTAGTGATAAGACCGCCTATTGTCTTCTGTACTTAAACTTTTTGAATTGTATCTTAATGTTATGCAATAAAGTATATTCTATTCTATTCTAAATGGCGTAATTAAAAGTAAAAATTTTCAATATTTAAATATTTTACTATAGGTTGAGTACCCCAGACAGTCTGACAGCCTGAATGATGAAGACTGCTTACTAACGACTACAAACACTTGCGGTGGCAGAAAAGGCAGAGAAATGAATATCTTTAGAATAATTATAGTACATACCTAACGTCGTCGTAAGGTGTGATGGGACCCGTTGGAGAAATAACCAGTCGATTACCGGATACGCGTGGACATCTCAAAACTGCACATTTCTATGACAGCAAAATCCCGATTATTAATATTACAAATGCGAAAATAACTTTGTCTGTCTTTCACGAAAAAACCACTGGACCGATTTGGCTGAAACTCAGTATATATATTTTCAATGACGAAGATGAACATAGGATACTTTTTATCCCGAAAAATGGGATAGTTTCCGGGATAAAAATAAATTTGTCTCTCTGTTTGTTATGCTTTTACGGAAAGGCTATTGGACCGATTTCGCTGAAATTCGGTATATACGTAATTTTAATACAGAGGGTGGACAAGTGATACTTTTCATCTCGGATAATGGGATAGATTTGTGTAAAGGTTATCCCAGAAAGTAAGACAGGTTTTGTTTTTTTGTAATTTGTCATTTTCGTCATGTAGTTTACAGATATATAGACGGGGGATAGATGAATAAAACTAGAACGGGTTGAAATAGAGGACGAAAGTTTATATGAGACTAATCATTTCTCAAGTTTCTAGATATAAAATTCATCATGTATAAAAAAATGCGATAGTAACTCAATATGTCTATCTGTTAAGCTTTCACGGAAAACTACTAGGAATACTGGATCAGTTTTGCTGTAATTTTGTTTCAATTTTTATTTTAATACCGAAAATTGACATAAATACTTTTCGTGCTGGAAGATAGGAAAGTTTGGGATATACCCTGAAGTGAATCTTCCGGGAGCAAATAGCACTAATATAAAAATTTAGTACAATGCAACCTGTATTATCGCCTGCTCTTTAAACAAGATACACACTCTAGAGGTTGGTAGAGGTAAAATCTAGTTTGTTTATAAATTTTAACTGATAGACCTTCAAACAGGTGGATTGACCGGGTCTTTGACCAGCTGGACACGTCAATAAATGCAGCCTTGCACCATGCTCAAAACCGATCTCAGTGGAGGAGAGTAATTATTCACTGCCATCAAAAGACACAATCCTCAACAGCGAAGGAATGACTTAGAAGACGATTAACTGATAACAAGGAATAACACCAGCACACAAAAAGTAGGACTGTACATTTCAGACCCACCTACCTACATATATTTCGATGCGCTGAATTCGAATCTGAGGCTCGTAAACCATCAAAATTTCCAGTAAACCACAAAAAAAATTATTTCGCAATTTACTCAAATTAATCAATGATTACGGTCCATATAAACTTCGGATTTCGATTCAGGATATCAAGCTACAATAAAAACTTACGCGATCCATATCCATATGCATATAATTTTTGTCATATCTATAACTGCAGTTTTTCGTGATTTTTTAGATAGGTGGGTCTGGTCAAATGTACAGATCACTTTTTTTAGTGTGCCAGTATAATCTATACATATAATAAAACTGTAGAGGTCGAATTTCTGTACAATGAAAAAAATTGCTAAAAACCGAGTCAGGGGGCTGTAAGAAGTGTTAAATTTAGATTTTTTTCAAATTTGTGTTTCTCTGTTTATACCGGCTAATCTCCAAAACGACTGGACCGATTTAAATGAAATTTTGTATGGTGGTAGCTTATACCCCTGGTCAACATATAGGATACTTTTGATCCCGAAAAATTAAGGAGTTCCCGTGGGATAGTTAAAAAAAAGGCAAGACGCAGGTCCCGAATGGGATGCGTCTTGCCAACGAGTGGTTCACTTGCCGTCCGCGCGCGCACATCTTGCGAGCAAGGCCTGATACGAGGTTGTAAGCGAGTGCATATCCATACATCTATAGAAAGACGTCTAACAGCACGTGCCAGGTAGTGCTAGTCGGGTGTAAAGTGGCTCTAATAAGTTCAATGGTAATTTATACCTTGCTAAGAGCGGCATCGACTTCTAAAGAAGCAGTGATGAAATCTTCAAGCGCCTGAGGCAGGGCAACCCCGTCTGTGGTCACCACAACCAGAGAATCAAACTGAGCGCTGTTTATTTCGTTTACCGTTGACACTGCAACACCATGCACCTTCCATTCCGTATCAGACATTATCTGTGACACAAATATATTACACAATAATTTTATTACTTTATAAATATTGTAAGTTGTATTTAATCAATATTGTTATCTACAGATATGGAATTACAAAGATTAAAACTGCACTTGAACTAATTTTAGTTATTTAGTTTCAGATAGTTACTATAGAAAAATAAAAATGTCAAATCAGTCCATAAACATCCCACTGCTGGGTTTAGTAATCACTTTTATTTTGGAAATATAAATAAATAATAATAAAATAATCGGCAGACAAACACACATATTGTATATCCCCAAATTAAGCAAAACTGTGTTATGGGTAATATATAACGGACTACTCTGGGGCCGACCCCAGACCATAGTAAATAACAGAGAAAATATGTTTTCCGAAAATTACTATACCAGGAATCGAACCCGGAGTCTCTGCGTTGCAGTGAGGTAGGCCGGCAAAGTTTTAGCCCGCTCAACGACAGAGGCTGTCAGATGGATGGTATAGCTATAGACCAAACATTGAATATATTTCATTGTCATGATGACGAAGTATCTGATATGTTACTGCTCCATCTGGAATAATGTTAGTGTCCGTTTCACGCAGATATGGCTATGGGCTTAACTGCATCATTGGTGATGTGACATTGTTAATTATGTTAAACGTTTACAGGTAACATATACTTAGTCTGGCCATAAATACTGTTACAATTGAAAAGAAACAAAATATTACATTTGAATTTGGAATTTGTCATTTTTATATGCTTGTTCATTGTGTTTTCTCATTTTGGCGCCAATACATTGTACAACTTTTACGATATTAAAATGGAGTGGGGCGTTAAAGAGAACCGAATCGCTGTGATTGCATTACACAAAGTAGGTATGGAGCCAAAGGCAATTTTTACTCTCCATACGCTTGGTATTAGTCAAATGTTTGTGTACCGGGCTATTAATAGGTACAATGAGACCTCTGTTTGTGACAGAAAAAGATCTGGCCGTCCACGTAGTGTTCGTACGAAAAAGGTGGTCAAAGCAGCGAAAGAATTCGAAGAAATCCTTTCCGAAAGTAAAAGATTTTATCTCGGGAGATGAAGATATCACCTAGAACTATGTCGCGTATTTTAAAAGATGACTTAGGACTTGCAGCCTATAAGAGACGCATTGGTCATTTTTTAACTCATAATTTAAAAAAGAATAGGGTGGAAAAAATCGTAACAACTACTGAAGCGGTACGCAAACGGAGCTCACAGAAAAATTTTGTTTACAGATGAGAAATTTTTTACAATTGAGCAACATTTTAACAAACAAAATTACTGTATTTATGCTCATAGCTCTAAGGAAGCTTCTCAATTAGTCGACAGAGTGCTTCGTGTCTTCTGTGATGGTTTGGTGGGGTGTTAGCTATGAAGGAGTGACTGAGCCCTATTTTTGTGAAAAAGGTATCAAAACATCGGCACAAGTGTATTAAGATACCATTCTTGAGAAGGTAGTTAAGCCCCTTAGCAACACCATGTTCAATAACCAAGAATGGTCCTTCCAGCAACACTCGGTACCGGGTCATAAAGCTCGGTCCACGCAGTCTTGGTTGGAAACGAACGTATCAGACTTCATCAGAGCTGAAGACTGGCCGTCGTCTAGTCCCGATCTTAATCCGCTGGATTATGATTTATAGTCAGTTTTAGAGAGTACGGCTTGCTCTAAACGCCATGATAATTTGGAGTCCTTAAAACAATCCATAGGATTGGCAGTGAAGAATTTTCCCATGGAAAGAGTGCGTGCTTCTATTGATAACTGGTCTCAACGTTTAAAGGACTGTATTGCAGCCAATGGAGACCACTTCGAATAAGCTTTTTATATTTTAAATTGTTTTATATTTATGTATTAAACTAACATACTGTAAACTTATAAATTTTATTTGCAATAGAAAAAAAAATTGTCTTTGTTACAATATTTATGGCAAGACTAAGTAAATTTACACTAGTATAACTAGCCATTAACAGTATTAATTTTAACACTATAAACAACGCTGGCCAGTCACTAACACTGGCCACAGTGAATTGCAAAAAGCACAAATGTAGCATTATCTTTTTCGCTACATTCATCTATCCCATGGAAAGAATGTCATTTACTGGGATAAAATATATCCTGGTTAACTGTATTGACCCGGGGTATAAGCTAGCATTGTGTCAAGTTTCATTTCAATCCCTTTAGTAGCTCACATGTGATGCTCTAACAAACTGACGAACAGACAGATGGGTGAATCTCCTTTCAATCATTGTCAATTTTGGTTACAATTTAAAGTTATTTATTGCTATCAAGATTTAAAAAAAAATGGTTGCGGTCCATGATGTGCGCGAATGAATATGGGAGAGGGAGATTTACCCAAATTCTAAGTATTTTCAGTATCTACTGGTCTTATCCCCCTTGGTCTTTTCTTATCTTAAATTCACATAAAAACTCGAACTCTATTTATTATGTTGTAAATGACATAAATCAAATACACGCAAACAATAATATCAGCAAATTGTATTCTGCTTTACAATCGCAAATAACTCACGGTCATTAACATCATTGATAGTGACACAGATGGCAATTTTCAATTTGTATTAAACAACAATGTATTTAACTTTTCCTACATTTTATATGGATGTTATTGAATTTTTTTATTAATTGAAATAAATATTATTTATTAAATATTTGTCATAGAAGTATGTGTAAAGCAGTCGCAGTTATTTGTAAAAATAAGATCTATATACTATTACAACTTAGGCTTCGACAAAGACAAATTCCACGTACAGATCTGTAAAAGCACATTTTATTACCTGTCAGCATTTGAAATAATTGTAATCCTTTTATGATCGTCTTCTTTTGTTCACCCATTTATTGGCATACACTTCTAGTTATTGTGGAGAACAGCCTAGTGTCCTATTGTACTCGTTTACGGCCGCTCAGGGGCATCATTAGCCACGTGTTGCGGATTATAAGTACAAGCTAGTTCTAGGAAATTATGTCTAAGTTGCTGGGCGGGCACATTTGCATTTGAGAAGTATAAAACAATGGCCTGATTGAGAGAGGGGGTCAGTTGAGCTACAACTACGATCTAGGCGTGACGTGTGTACATTCGGGAATCTAATATTGACGGACTTTGCGCGTTTTATTGAATTACGACCTTCTGCATTACGTTTGGATTTGTTGCGTTCGGTTATATATGTACCCGTGTTTGTATAGTTCTAATAAACTCTATAATAATTCTAACGGCATTTTAATTCCGAGTCCCGCAAACTCGTAACAATACAAAAAATTTAATTTAATGAAACAAATAAAATATTATTGTAATTTCAAGGCAAAAGGGTTGCAAAACTTTTTACTTAAATATTTGTTTTTTATGTGAGTTGTGACACATAAAAAACAAATATTAAAATATTTGAGAAACAATGTGCTATGGCTAGGGTATCCAGAAGGCTGTCTATATTTCCTCTTTGGATTGCTATACTGTTCAGTTGCCAGAAGTAGGCATCAGCCTTCTGATCACCTTAAGAGTTGATGAGTTGCGTTGATAATTCTTTTTAGAGCTTCATGGCCTTTCTGATTTAAATTGAAATAACATTAATAAATGCAAATGAAGTTGACAGTACATGATTAAATTGTTTACTTTTGTACTTTAAGAATAAAGAGCCTGAGATAGACAAATGAATTAAAAGCATTTTTAACTTGACATGTTACTGGGGAGTTTCATGCCACTTCTTCTCCTTAATCAATGATAATATGTAGCAAAGTGGTTGTAACAAAGAAAGTTAGTTTATAAAATTTACCATTCCAGGATTTGCACACAGAACTTTAAAATAAATGTTTGTTAGGATTCTGTAGCCAAAGGACAAAAACAGTGGCACTAGTCACTTATACAGATTTCTTTACTGCATATTCACAAACACACTTGCTGATAATTACTAAGTAAAAATACAGCACAGAAAAGGACTATATAGCATTAAAAATACTAATCTCAAGATGTAGAAAAAACCAACACCAAATGGAAATTGCCAGGCCACATTTAATTAACACATTGCTAGACAGCACTGTAGTATATTCAAGTGGCAACACCAAGCGGATGGCCACACCATGACTTGCACATTGTATATCTCAGAGGCTCATAGTTTTCAAGATATCTTTTTTATGTTTCATTTAAATATGTTTTATAAAAAGTTTCATTATAAGAACTACTTTGTCATGTGATTATTGATTATTTGAATAAAAAAGATTTGAAGTTGAACTGGCTCCAGTATTATTTCACATCAAAATGGCGATGAGGATGGGATCTTTTCTAGTCTCAGAATGCACTAAATTTAAAACAATAGCTGTATGCTCTTCAACAAATTTAATATAATCAAATTCTTTCAATTGTGTTTCCTCAGAACTTATTTGAAGTGGTAATCTTGACAGTGAATACAATCTGGCTTTACATTCTCTGTAACCTTTACATATTTAAAAGTATAATCAAAACCTGATAAATATAATGACCATCTTTGTAGTCTGCCTGCCGCCACTTGACATAAGCTTTTACATTCCACAAATAATGCTTGTAATGGTTTATGATCTGACAATAACTCAAATTTTCTACGTACTAAATATTGATAAAATTTTTGTACTGCCCAGTATATAGAAAGAGTTTCTTTATGAATCATAGAATAGCCCCTTTCTGCTTTAGAATAAATTCTTGAAATAAAGCTTATTGGTCTATCTGAACCACCTGCCAATGTATGACTCAAAACAGCACCAATTCCATTTTGTGAAGCATCACAAGCTAATCTTAAAGGCATATTTCTATTATAATGAATTAAAATCTTTTCTGAAACAATGTCTTTCTTTACTTTTTCAAAGCTTTCTTCGCATTGTTTAGACCAAATAAATTTAGAATCTTTCTTTAACGAGTCATAAAGTGGTATTAACTTAATTGACAAATTAGGAAAAAATTTTGAATAATAATTTACCATTCCTATCCAAGAATGAACTTCAGTAATATTTTTAGGTGCAGGTGCATGAAAAATCATCTTTATATATTATATGCCCCAAATATTTAATCTTTTTTTGAAAAATGAACACTTATTTTTATTTAGTCCAATGCCTGCTACTTTGAATCTGTGTAACACACACCTTATATTTTCTAAATGCTCTTTATCTGTAGCCCCTGTTACTAGCACATCATCAATTAAATTAACCACCCCTTTAGCGCCTAAAAGATTTTTTTCAAATTTCACTTGCGGATTCAGTATCATAAGGTAACCTATTTACTTAATAAATACCTTTCGGTGTGCTCCATGCTAAAAGCTCACTTGACTCATGCGATAACTTAAGCTGATTAAAAGCATTGCGCAAATCAAGTATAGAAAATGTTGTACCTCCTTGTAACACAGTAAAAATATACTCAATTCTGGGTAACGGATGATTAAAATCACTTAAATGTTTGTTAACGGTTAACTTATAATTAGCACATAAACAAATTTTATTTTTATCTTCTTTCATAATAGGAACCAAAGGTGTGCCACATTTAGAGTTTTCAATTTTTTCAATAACACCTTCTGGTGGGAAAATAAATTCCCTATTTCATTTAGTTGTAACAAACAAACCTATTTTTCATACATAAATAATAGATATAAAGCAAAAATTAATAACAGACGGGTATCTGAATCATAAAATAATTAACTATTATCAAGTGACCATAGTATGCACAGTAAAATATTCACTACATCATCTCAATATGCTTTTACATATTGGATAAAGAATACAAATAAAACTTCGCTATATGTACTTATGAAAAGAATAAACAAGGACCGGAACAAGTTGATAAGAGAAAAAAGTACCTACTTACTGTAGAATGTTGATCAGTCTTATACGAATTATTTTATTGTAAAACACGTACAGTCGCAACAGCTGTATTATCGCAACTGAATTGAATGTTGAATGTAAATTGTAGGTAATTACAATTTCATGATAATGCACTTATGCCACTCGGTTGGCCCGCCGCTGTAGTGATGTTGTTTTCGCTATCTAACGTCTAATAACTTTAGCTCATGCAATTAAAACGCATAACATTTACTTTATTATATATATTACAAAATATGATTACTAGGTACTTTTAGTTTAGAAAATGAAGAACGTGAAAGCTACATACTATAATTGCATTTGCATTTTTGCAAGCGGCATACCGGAAAGTGGAAATACCGGCTACCGTTGACTGACGTCAATTGACAGTTGCAATCGGTATTTCTGCGAGACGGTAGTGTCTCATAAGGAGGCCGCGGAACGAGATAGGGAGAGAGATGGTAGTGCGCATGCGTCTCGCGGGCGCCGACGTCAGTCGGGAGCCCGGAGGCGCAGGTATGCGCATGACCTCCCTCCCTGAAATACCGCTGCAGGGGCCCTCTAGCATCTAGGGAGCAGAGGAGTCTTCACCCCTGTTGACGAAGTGAGTTTGCCTCTCCCGGGGCATTCTCAAGCACTTGTGCGCTAGGATCGGTGTGGGCGTAACTACGTTCTGTATCTCACGCCTTTCCTGCCATAAACGCGGGGCACATGGGAGGAGGGTGGTTTTAGTGGGGTATTGATTAGTCGAGTCTCCACACAAGCCGGTTGATTATTGTTTGGATTGCCTCAGTGGAAAGCCTCCATGAACAACAACGGTCTAATCCCTAGCAAAGGACCCGGTATGTGCGAAATGCATTTCCCCCGCCTTAAAAAAAAAAAAAAAAACAGTTGCAATCGGTACTTTGACGTCCGTGACACAGCGTGCAATTGTCAAACTTGTCACAGTATAGGTAAAAATAGATACGTTCATAAACGTAATTTGTTAAAATTTTAAATTAAATCTTTGACTATTAAAAGATAAACATTAAAATAATTATAACAATCTTTATAATTAAAATAAAGTGTTGACTTTTGATTTAAATCGAGTTCGCGTTGTGTTTGATTATAGCGTCATCTAGTTAGTACTAATAAGAAACAGTTTTATAAATAATAATCTGGAAAAAGGATCACAGAGTAATAAACAATATTCATGGATGGCATTACAAAAATAAATATATTTATGTATCTGTGTTGTCCAGTTAATTCTCCATCTATTGGACCCGGTTTGCTGAACTTTAGTATATGTATATAAAACAGCAAACTGTGGTCGCCCAGTAGTTAATAGTATAATCGCTTCATAAATGACACGCTTTAGAAACCTGTCAGTTTTCTGACCTACAGTAATCACAAAATATTTTGTTATATTCATAATTGTGTAATTACTATTACGTGCTAATAGCGAAGATTTTATTCGTGCAGGAACCGAGAAAGAATACAATTTCTTACGGCCGGGTGGCCTGTTGTACTATGACCAGGTTCCAATCGCCCTTAAGAGAGCAGCAGCGCATTTGTAGCAGCTTTGGTGTTGCAAACGTCCATAAGCGATGGTAACCGCTTTCCATCATGTGGGCCATCTGTTGAACTCCTGCAATAAAAAAAAGAAAACATCTCGATGAAACCTTTACATCGAGACAACAGATTTGTCAAACCGGTGATGTCGTCTTGAATAAGCTTGAGGCATATTATGGTTATTTTTAACAACAAAAAAAGGAGAGGTCCGGGCCCAACAGTGGGACGACGATAATGGGTAGTTAATACAATAAAATAACGTATTTGAAAACAATAATATTTATTACATATTTTTAAATATAAATTTGAATCAACACGATAAAAAATAAATAACCTCGCTAACGCGCAGGTTTTGCAACGCTGTCTAGAACTAAACGCCCAGTTCTTAAAAAAGGTTTCCATGGTGAAGAGCCAACACTGAACTTTTAAAAATTATGCCTTACAGAATTTAAATATGATTTTTTCTTGTATCAGGTGAACGAAAAGGTAAAAGGACAAAAATAAATTATCTTTCGGTAGGACTGTTGGTCAACAGCACTAGACTTAAAACAACAAACTTCTTGCAATATCATTTTTTTTAACTACTTTCAAAAATATCAAAAATTAAATTAAACTTGAAAACCAATTTAATAACCAAATATTTCTTTAAAATTAATATAAATATTTATTTTATTATTATTTATTTAAAACATGCGAAACAATCATGATAGTCCTTATTAACCCAAAGGTCTATTAAAAGGTCTTAAATTTTGAATTATGATAATTTTCTCTATATCTCAGATCCATATAGTTTTTATGTAAACAGCAAATATAATATATAAGCGCCTATTTTTTATAAGCATTTCAACACAAATCGTAAAGAGTTCATGAATAAATTAAGATTAATTTTCATACTCGACGATCTTGTTCGATGTTAAGTCAAGAACGACAAATTTCTTTTGCTTTATTGGCACTATTGCTTGGTCACACGCAAACAAAACCCTCGAACATGTGTTTGGATACCCTACTTTAAATGTGATACATTGAAACTAGCAGCAATGCTTAAAGTCGGTGTATTTAAAATTGTATCATGGGCGTTTATTTGATGAAATTGGATTTGGTGGTGGGATTTATTCACTATATCATTGAAGTACTATCTTAAGGACCGTGGGCGCTACGACTAGATGAGTATGGTACGTGCAAATCATATGCGCTTCGAGTGAAGTTAGTTCCGGAGTTTGCACAAATCCAGTCACATGTTAACGTATACTGCATCTTACGGTGTAATGTGCGAAAGAGATTGCATGCGAGTCTTGATAGCGGCCGAGCGAGAGCCGACACACCTCTCTCAGCTCTGTCTGTGAACCTTATAACTGTATAATTAATGTAATTGTATGTGCAATGATGTGTACGAACTTCAAGGACGCATTTAAGTTTTGCTCGTATTGTTAATTACATGACATCATTTAAGTTTTTATTGCCTTAAGTTGTTAAATATGGAGACTGCCCTCCTGATGGTAAGTGATCACCATTGCCAATGAAGGTCTGCAACGCCGTTGCCAACGCATTGCCGGAACTAAAATGTATTGAAAAGTGACGACGGCCTGGATGTCTTGTTTACTTCGGGCATAATAAATTCATTAAATCAGGCAAGTCTAAAATTCAATCTGTATACCCTGTAGTTGCAGTTATACCTGCACGAGGTTAGTGATGTGTGACACCCTCTTCACAAACTTGGCGGATAAACCATTCGCCTAAAATGGACAGGCTTGTGCTCAGTGGAACATTCATAGAGTTGATGTTATATCATCTAATTTTTCCATTTGATAGTCTGAAATAAAAATTAATATAAAAAATCAGTGCGTGTTATAGTAAGAGTCCTGTAGTAACCAATGTCTAGTAAAGAAAGAAAAAATAGAAGAAATACTTCTGTTCTTGCTACGAAACCTTAAAAAGCACTTATAATCTATGTCAAATACGACGGTATGGCTGACTCATCCCATAGAATGTAACTTGTAGCAATATCTTACACTTGATCTATAAATTAGATACACATTTTAATTATATAGAAATAAATTAATATTTCTTACTGTTGAAAAGGACATAACTAAAATCACAGTGATATTTTCTTTATTTACGTAACTTTCATGTAACATTTTATCATTTACCTGACGTTTTAAAGTTACGAACTAAGGGCATTGAGAGTAATGAAAAATATGAGTGGATATTTGGATATAATCTCTAAAAATCGTATAAATTGATTGAAATAGACACTGATGTACCAAGCTGTTTGTGAAATGGCTGAAAATGGAACTGCAAACCGCTGCCATTTTTAATTGATTCAGTTCGCGTATTATGTATTTTTTAACATTATACAGGTCATACAGTCATAAACATTTCTATGCAATCGATTATTGTTAATACTCAGAAAAAATCGTCAATCGAAAATCAACTCATGACATGCAGAGCGTCACATCTCTAGAATTACCACATTGATGTCATCTGTCAGATGTCGCCAATACCGTCCTGTTTGACTATAATTATTGACAAAATTTATATCTTAAAAATAACTCAGCCTATCTTGTTCAAATATTTTTTTTTAAGTGTTTTCATTTGCTGAATATAGAGGGGAGGGGTTGTAAGAGGTGGAGGGGTATTGAAACTATACCTATATATTGTAACAACTATCCTCTTTAGTAGCTGTATATAATATTACATGTACCAAATTTCATCAGAATCAATTAATAGTATATTCATGAAAGCATTGCAGACAGCCTGAGTTACTTTCGCATGTCAATATTATCGTGGATGTGTTATTCTGATGTATACTTAACCAATATATTACTTATAAACTCATATCAAAATTAGTTCAGCAGTTTTTGCGTCAGAGTAACAAACATCAATCCCCAAAAACTTTCACATGAAGTGGTAAGAGGCGATAAAACAACCCACAGCCACGGTGGGGTATTTACCAGTCTGGATGGCTACCATCAGGTTATGCTTTGTTTAATTATTTTATTTTTTAATTACTCCTCCTTCTCTTGACAGACACGATATGTCAGTGTTTTCTTTTTATCTTTTATTTCTCTTTTATCAGGTTATGATCACTAATGCCGGAACACAACACAAGCTAGAGTCAAAAACACCTAAAATCACGATAATGATTAGAAAATTCTAACAAAAACTAAGAATAATTTGTTTTTAATAATCTGTATTTATAACCTAATTCATATTAGGTGATGTTTATTTTTAGAATTTGGTAACTCTGCGCGTCGAGTTATCTTGAACGGAGTATTCTATAAATATTATAAACGCGAAAGTATGTATGGATATATGTTTGTTACTCTTTTACGCAAAAACTACTGAATGGATTTTGATGACACTTTACAATAATATAGCTTAAACATCCGAATAACACATAGGCTATAATAATATATATAATATATAATTTATAAAGATATACCTAGTGTGAATTATCCAAAATATAACGATTTTTCATCACCACGCGCATGAAACCGCGGGCACAGCTAGTATCACTATACATACCAAATCTCTCAAAGTGTTCTCAGCAAGTATGTAATCTTCGCTTTGTGGATTCAATGTCATCTTGTAGTTCGTGAGCGCAGTTCTGTCTTTTTGTTTCGCCAACGACTCGATTACCACTGAGTGAATCTATGAAACAAAATAAAATAACTTCAAATAACAATATTTTTCTAAAGTAATAGACATACAGCTGTAAATTTAATGATGTATTTATTGTAAGGATAGCTCAAAATCTGACAATCAAGAGGAAGTAAAAAAGTTTGTGGGGGTGAGGTTTGCAATAATTATTGCTTTGTCAAATTGCATAATTTTTTTGGACTTATAAATACACTAGAGTTTATTAAACTTTAGTGCGTACTTCTTGTTTAAGGAGCAGGCGTCAATAGAGATCACATTGTACTAAAATTTTTTTACAAAATTAATAAACTGAATAGTAACTCAGTATGTCTATGTTTTAAGCTTTCACGGAAAATCTATTAGGAGTATTGGATCGATTTTGCTGTAATTTTGTTTAAATGTATTTTTAATACGAAAAATGGACATAAATACTTTTCATGCAGGGAGAAACAAACAAACTATCCCATAGGTTGCGATATAAAATTAAATTAATTTTCCGGGTGCAAATAGCACTAACATAAAAATTTTGTACAATGTAACCCGTATTAACGCATGCTCTTTAAGCAAGAGGTACGCACTTGAAGTTGCGTCGGACACGTACGAGCCGGTACATTTGTCCCGTACAATATCCATTTGTACTGATACGGTACAAAATCTAAAAAAGTAATGCTTCAAATATTTTGTCGCGCTACTACTCGCGCCTCAAATGTAAGAGGAAGGACGGAACGAGGCCTATGTTACAATAGTACAATAACGCCTCTACGGATATTCACACGACAAAAAGGGACAACATGACATGTACGACTGCTGGTAAAATGAGGTGACCGTGGCCGATCACATCCGATTCTTAACGAACACTTCCGAAATAGAAGTTTTGTACGGGACAAATGAGGGAATAGCGCTCACAGCCTCACCGGCCTCATCGCTTCAAATGTACTGCCGCAGTACAAACTATACAAATCTCCTCGCCCCATTTGAAATGGTACATTGTACTGGTTCAGTACAAAATGTCATGTTATTCTTACAAACTCATTTTAAAATCATGTCCTACCCAAATCTACACGCACTAGAGGTTGACCCGCGGCGCAGCCGCAGAGTAAACTCTAGTATAAAATAATTACGTTTTAACGGTTTTAGGCGCGATATTTTATTTTATTTTGAATTCGACGTAACGGCCACTTTTTGGTAGCCGTGATCGCGGAATACAATGATATGTGTCAATGAGTTATTATTGAGCCTAATTTAATAACATTTAAGGTTAATTTTAATTATTTGATTTGCACTTATGTTTATGATTTTTAGACGCTCTCGTGGCTACTGGAAAGTGGCCAAAAGGTCGAAATTAAAATCAAATAAATGCCGCGCTTAAAACCGTCAACACATTACGCGATCAATTATAATTAACTGGCCCACAAATAAAGTCGTCTGTCTTTGTCATCTATTGACCCTCATTTAAATTACAGACCACTTATATTTATAGGCTAGTGAATTATCGATATAAAAATGACAACTTCATAGAATTGTTATCGAAGCACCTTCAAATATAACAAACATTATAATAAAATAGCATAAGATATTCATTAGGGCTACCACGCGACATCGCGTGAACGACACTGAACGTGTCAAAACTACCCACCTTATAAATTTGTGCCAAACGCAACCTTTCATCGGAATTAGAGATTTTGTTAATACACGTGGCCATCATTTGTTTACTCGCTTGCAATTCACTTAAGCGAGATAACAGTGTCTCCATCGGAATGTGAGATGAGACTGTGGTACGACCCAACCAGTCCTGAAAAATGTTGACATTATGTTTTCGATGGGAACTTAAATTCGTATAGAATAATTTTTAGTTGACGGAATGTATTTATTATATATCCAATATTGAAAATTGATATTATTATACAGCGACTCCAAACTAAATATTTATTTATTATTTATTTTATTGACATTATAATTCCACTATATGTATATTTTAACTCAGAACCTAAATTCTCCAAAGAAAATCTACATACTTTTTTAGTGAATAAAGATTCGACAATGTCCCATTTATTTGACTTCGCGTGAACATTAAGAACAATCCAGTCGTATTGAATAGGACTTATCTGAAAATAAAAAAAAACTTAGACATTAAAATAACAGACAGACAAACAAAACACCGTTATATATCCCTATGCAAAGTTACGCTTATGTTATGGGTAATATACAAAGAAACACTCCAGGGCCGATCTCAGACACCCAGACCACAGTAAATTTACTATATGCCTTTCTAATCAAACTATTGTGCTATTGTATCATTATATATTACTTCCTGGCAGTCGTATATCGACTGATAATGTCTACATTTCCCTGTACTTTATATAACAAATAATATACGCATCTACCCTCATATATAGTACAGTAAACAACGGAATTTTCGTTTTTTATATTTACTAAGCCAGGAATCGAACTTTGGACCTGTGCGTTCCAGTAAGCTAGGCGGGCAGTTTTGGTTCATTCAATCATAATGGCAGTCAAATGTCGTTGTATCGATATAGATAGACAATAGACAACTCATCGACCACAGGGATTATCTACTAAGAATGACAATATCAATACAGTACGCGCAAAACTTAAATGTCGCTCCGAGTTAAGTTAGTTCCTCCAGTTTGCGCAGGTCCAGAGAAATTATAACGTTTATTACTGCTTAAGGTGTGTCGTGCGAAAAAGATGGCATGCGAGTCAGAACAGCGGCCGAGCGAGAGCGCAACACTCTTCCATCTGTTTGTGAACCTTATAACTGTGTACTGCGCAATGACGTGTACGAACTTCACAGACGCATTTAAGTTTTATTCGAATTATACTTCAATGTGCTGCCTTGATGGTTAGTTTCACAAAATGTCACTTAGTATAGATTCATTGTAATATTTGCGGGAACTTTTTCAATTAATACAAAGAATGAGAATCAACTTGATTAATTATTAAAAAGATATAACGTGTCACTTAAGTTTTATTGGTCTTTGCAATATTAAGAAGAGAAGCCACATTTCTAGCCTTTGTTTTGCCTATGTGGGCCATTCTTTTTCTTGCCTAATTGCCACCCTTTCACTTGCCCACCTTAACAACATTTCCGTCTGCTGAGTTGCGATCGTATATATTAAATACTTTGCCATCCTCCTTCTTGTTAAACTTTCCACTTTTCTCTTATGAAACTTTTCTTACCCTCACGTATACCTTCTCACTCTTTCTCATGCCAAATTCACTACCCTAGTTCTTGCCTAACTTGTCACTCTGTCTCGTGCTTATCTTACCACTATATTTCGTGCCTGTCTTAGCAACATTTCTCGTGTTTATTTTACTGGCATTTCTCATATTTATTGTACCATCACTTCTCGTACTTATCTTGCTACCATTTATCGTGTTTATGATGCTACCGTTTGTCTTTCTTATTTGGCCACATTTACTTGTATCCACCTTATAACTCTTACCTGTTGTCTCTGGCACAGTGTTAAAGGGGACATCATATTGCCAGCTCCTTCATGCCAATTGTAAGTGCAAGTGTACGCCAGGCAATGTAATGCTGATTTGTTGTTAAGCTCTTGTTTGTTCACATGTTTTTGCCATTCTGTAAGTTGAAAGAAACAGCTCTGTGGTTAAAGTGGTTTAGACCACTAAGCTTGTGTTCACTTATGGCCGTTTCCTACATCTTACCAGCCGTTAATATGCCTTACTATCTGTTAAAATTAGACATAAGCTCCATACAAGTAATGTCAAAATTCAAGTGATTCAACATCTATTTTAGAAATATCTATCAAATAGTTGTTCCACTCTGTGGTTAATTTTACAAAGAAAATTATTCAGAATTTTTGTAAGGAATAAAGAAATATCTCACTCAGCAGTGATACATTTTTTGGGCTGATGGAAACTGGATAAAATAATTTAGAAATATTATACCTTAATAAAAAATTCTTACCAATCAACTTGATATAATCAGCCAGCATTTTAGCTTGATGAGCGTCAACTCCTGGCTGCGTGAAATGATTGCTTAATAAATTTGATAACTTTTTAAAAAGACCATCAACATTATTCCCTTGAGATTTGACTATGTGTTGGAATTGGTGTACCTGTAAGTTTTAAAATTTCAAGTATCATCTTCTAAAGCTTACATTATACAATTCAACCAAGTTGAATAAATCTGGTTTTAATGTGCAGAACTGAAAATGTAAGTTGACACTAGGCAGAGTTCATTTCTGTCTTTGAATTTGATGTATCAACTAAGCCAATTCAAATAAACAGAAACATGACTTCCTTCAGTTGTGTTTTTCAACCAAATTGATTCAATTTGGTTAATCTGTGTAATGTCAGCAATACAACAATATTGAATGAGTCAATTTTACATTTATATGCATCATTTCAGTTGATTTATCCAAATTTAAAGACCGAAGTGACCCATGTGAAATCAACATAAAGTTATGTTTTGGTTTGTCCTAAATTGCAAATTTATATATTAGTATCCCTCCCTATTAATATTATAAAGGCGAAAGTAACACGGTCTGTGTGTCTGTTACGCTTTCACGGCAAAACTACTGGATCAATTTGGCTAAACCTCTGTATATACATACATACATATATATATATATTCGATGGCGAGGATGAACATAAGATACTTTATGTCCCGAAAAATGGGATAGTTTCCGGGCTAAAAATATATTTGTCTCTCTGTTTGTTATGCTTTTATGGAAAGACGATTGGACCGATTTGGCTGAAATTCAGTACATATGTAATTTTAATACTGAGGGTGGTCAAGGCATAAGTTTCATCACAGACAATGAGACAGATTTTGGGATAGATTTATGTAAAGGTTATCCGGTAAAGTAGGTTAGGATTTGTGTTTTTTGTCTATTTTGTCCATGTTGTCTTTTTCTCATTTCTGATAAGTTTTGTCATTTATGAAGTTTACCGATAGACAGGGCATGGGACAGTTTACGTTATGAAATGAAGTGAATCTTCCAAGGCAAATAGATAAAAATTTAATACAATGTGACCTGTATTAACGCCTGCTTTTTTAAACAAGAGGTAAGCACTAGAGGTTGACCCGCGGCGTGCACCGCGGGGTAAACTTATTCATATATATTTTTCCTATTCAAAGTAAGAAAGTAAGAAGGTCACTAGAAGTAATTTTTAGTTTGTTTATTGGTTTTACTACACTATTGTATAGCGTCAAACAGATGACATCTTTCTGTAAGAGGTTATCCATAGAGGCTCAGTGGCTTCTAAGATAGATTACCATGACATGTAAAAGCAATCAGACAGTCAGACAGACATGACAATAACATATTATCAATGCAGGAAGGGAGAAAACATACAATTTTCTGCAGCTAGGCGGACTGACGTAACAGGCGACAAAAAAACCTACAGCCAGGAAGGGTATTTGCCCGTCTGGATGGCTATCACCTCTGTTCTAGAATATTCCGCCATAATAACCTTGAGTAGTATTCCGGCATTAGTGGACAGGTTCCAGTCCCCCTTAAGAGAGTGGCAGCACATTGGTATCACTTTTGGTGTTACAGATGTCCACAGGAGATAGTAACCGCTTTCCATTGGGTGGGCCGTCTGCTTGTCTGCTGAATTCATGCAATAAAAAAATCAAGGCTTCTGTTTTTGACACCAATGGCCTTGGAAACCTAAAATACTAATGAAATTAGCTGGTTTCCAAATTAAGATATTATTATGTAAATTTGAGATTACTTACAGCAGCCTCTGGACTCCTTCCCAACATTCTGAACAATTATAAAATAATATGATGAATAATTGGTTTAGTTGTAAAATAAAAATTTCTCCACAACATAGTAAAAAGGAAATATTATACAGACTATCAACCTATCAATATTATAAATCAGAACATTTGTCAGAATCACTATTCATTTACCCGAAAAGTACTGAACGGATTTTGCTGAAAGTTTAGATAAAAACTAGCTGACCCATGCCGACTTCGTTGGGCGTCATTAAAAATAAAAATAAATATTATTAATCACGATCAAATTTAGCCTATGTCACTCAGGAATAACTTTATACTGGTGAAATAATTTTCAAAATCCGTTCAGTAGTTAAAGAGATTAAACTCAAACTCAAATTCAAAAGTTTTTATTCTAAATAAGTTCCACTGGAGAACACTTTTTGAAGGTCATACATATAAGGAGGAGAAGCGGCAAGAAACTCTCCAGCAACATGTCTAGCTAAAAATTGTTTTTCTTTATATTTCTTATTCTATTTATATCTCAAGTTCTCTTTTTTTTTAATAAGTTTTATACAGAACTATGTTACAGAATTACTTTTTGAAGAATTAATAGAGTAGTAGCAAATAGTGCAGACCAAGACACAATAAAAGGAAAGAAAAATATTATTATAGTTATAATAATGACATGACATACTAAAATGTTATGCTGCAATATATCTCCATAAATCCCTTATAAGCTTGGCAAGATAACATTATACAGAATATAGTATAAGATATTAGAGTGAGCTGCTATATAAATAAATTTTTGTCATTTAAGTATTCTTCCATAGTGTAGTATCCCTTTTTTAGCAAGATACTTTTTAATTCGGTTTTAAATTTAGTAAAAGGCAGATCTAACATTTCACCCGGAATCTTATTGAAGAAGTGTATACCAACCACCAAGAAAGAGGACAGTACTTTTTGTAATCTAAAAGATGGCAATATCAGTCTATTACAATGCAATTACTTACTTGTACTTACAATTACTGCCTCGAAACCCACTCACAAACTTTATGTCTTTATTATATTAGTATAGATTGCTTATACGTCAAAATAAAATATTTATAAGGACCTTGGAGAAATTGGTTAACTATATAACATAAATTTCAAGTAGAAACACCATCGCTATGAGTCATGGTGTCGGCTGTATAGAACCGGGTGAAGCATAAATTTACTTACGTTAGTAAATCAGCGAGTTCATTGATTTTGCCTTCGTTTTGTAGGAAACTTATGTAGTGGTTCACCGCCACTGGTCTTGATGACAAAAGTTCATATGACAACTTTTTATTTAGTGTTGCTATCAAAAACAATACAACCTGAAATATAACAGAAATCATGGTACAATAAAATGCATACCAAACAGGAAGCAGGTAATAATTAGGTAAGACCAAAACTTTGAGAGATTTGTATACACATAAAGAATAACTGAAGATAAAAACAAAATGACTGCCCAAAAAAGGAGAACTTGATTGGTCCCAGTCTGTGGTGTATTTTTGTATAGTTAAATGGTGATAAAGACTCAGTTTTTTCCGAGAATAACTATGAAACCTTAATAAGGAGCCATCCACAAATTACATCACACAAATTTCCTGATTTTTTATGACCCCTCCCCCATCCTCATTACAGCTGGTCACACTCGTGAGGCTCCTCCCTCCCTAGTGTGACATTTTGTTATTTTATATTAAGAAATTATTAAATTAAAACAGCAGTTCCATAATTAGCTTAAATATATTAGATTTTGAAAAGTGACATCACAAAATTTGGGACTCCTCCCACCCCTTGTCACACAATGGCTATGTTCCATGAGGGACTCACAAAGACCGCGATTTATCCCATTCCACTTGCTTGCCGACGTTACAATCGTAAACCCAAATGGAACGGTTATTCGACCCACCTATTGACATGGGTCGTTGTGAGCGTTGTGTGATCGAAAATGATGACGTCACTAGTGACGTTTTCGCCACGACCACAATGACCGCGGTCGCCTTGTGGAACGGCTAATGGAGGATTTTGGGCATTGCGAGATACTAATGGAATGCCTTGAATGCCACAATTCGTTGACTCCCTCCCCCGCTTAATGTGGTCGTAATTTATGGATATCCCTAAGAAGAAATAAGTATATGTGTCCACATACTGTGAGTATTGCATTCCCATCTCCAACAGCTATAGCTCCATCGAGCAATTCAGTCTTACTTTTTAAGCTTCTATGCACATGTATTGAATGACTCCGTCCTAAGATCAGCCTCTTCAAGGTCATAGCTACGGTTTCTTCAGGTTGTTTTGGCTCCTTTGTTAAATCTTTCCCTGATTGGGCTATAAGGACTGAAATGGACATTGTAGCCTTCTTTACTGCAGTGTTAACACTATAAATGTCACTCAACAATTCATAACTCCTTAATGTAGACTTATGAACATTAATAAAGATTTTGAAAAAACAATATTAATTAGTTTCCAATGAAACCTAGTTTTTAACAGATTTAAAAAGGAGGAGATTCCAAACCTACCAGCGCCCACGGTCCTTAAAAAAGTACTTAAATGAAATAGTGAATAAAGCCCAGCATGAAAATCCAATTCCGTCAAATAACTGCCCATGGAACTATTTTAAGTACCCCAACTTTAAAGCATTGCTGCTAGTTTCAATTTATCGCCTTTCTATAAAGTAGTGTATCCAAATACATGTTCGAGGTTTTTGTTTGTGTGTGACTACAAAAGCAATAGTGGCTACAAAAACAAAAGAAATTTGTCTTTCTTCACTTAATATTGAACAAGATCGTTGAGTGTGAAAATAAATCTTAATGTATTCATGAAATCTTTACGATTTGTGTTGATATGCTTATCAAAAATAGGTGCTTATATACTAATATTTGCTATTTACATAAAAAATCTTTATATGGATTTGAGATATAGTGAAAATTATCATAATTCAAAATTTAAGACCTTTTAATAGACCTTTGGGTTAATAAGGACTTTCGTGATTGATTCAAATTCTTTAAATAAATAATAATAAAGTAAATGTTTTTATTTTTATTAATTTAGAGGAATTATTTATTTATTAAGGTTATTAAATTGGTTTTTAAGTTTAATTACATTTTTTGATATTTTTGAAGGTAGTTGAAAAAAATTTATGTTGTAAGAAGTATATTCTTTAAGTCTAGTGCTTTTGTCCTAAAGGCCTAGCAAAAGGTTATCTATTTTTGTCCTTTTTTCTCTTGTCCTTGTTCACCTGAGACGAGAAAAAATCATACTTGCGAGGTTACTTACTGTAAGGCACAATTTTTAAGGTTCAAAGTCTTGGGTTTTCACCCATAGAAACCTTTTTTAAGGACTTTGGGTTGCATTGCAAAACCTGGGCATTAGGAAGTTAATTCAACTGTATGTATTTTATGTTTATTATGCAATTTCTCCTCAATTATGGATCAATTATTTTTTTTTTATTTGAAAGAGTATACCTACTCCTGATGTGGTCCCATTGTCACCAAGTCAGGATCTGATGTATGGATCCCAGGGAAATCGAAAGCAACCCTTGAATATTATAGGTGCATACAACATGTTTCATATATTTTATTTCTAGTTATTTAAGTATTTGTATAACTAATTTCAAAAGCAATTCAAAATCAAAAACTAATATATGTCTACAACAACTTGAAGTCATTGACAAGTAAAACACAGAACAATAATAAAAAAAATCAAAATATAGTAATTTTTATGTTTTACTTCAGACTGACTTCAAGATGTTATAGATAATATTTATTTTTTGCTTTTTAGTTATTTTTTTGAAGATGGTTTTTTTTGTAAATAAAAATATAGTATATTGGGTGTCTATGGTTTTACTTGTAATGTGCAAAATAACAGACCACTTACTTAAATCCAATACTTTAGGAGAAACAAGACTTGACATCGGAAGCTGCACAGTTTTGACAGTGTTGAAACTGGCATTGCTGAATATGCTGTCTTCATTTTTGCCAGCATTAGATTTCTGTCCTATTGCTAATATCTCTTGAGGTGTTAACTGAAATAATAATATATATAATTATGACACATCTAATTTTGTTGTTAAAAATGTTAGCACAATTTTTTTGTGTTATTCGTAGTGAATTGTTTATGTGTGTATGTACATACATGTTCTGTTTACCTATATTTTTATATATCCAGAAGTAGTCCACATTAAGATATGTGTAAATGTGATCATTCATTTATTTATTTTTTAATTTCTTATGGTCTTGAGAATGTACTGGTTACCATGAAATATAGGACATTTTAAGCAGAGGGGGTGTATACTAATATACATTTATTTATTATGAATCGAACTTTAGTTTTTTAATATAGGTTAGAAGGCTAGAAGACATTGTGGTTATTTTTTTATAACCATCCAAAATTCACTTTATATCTCAAATAATAAATAAATGTGCCCTATAAAACTATACTGCACCTTAACCAGGAAAAACCTATGGGTTGGATATAGATATAAGCCCAGATGATTTTAATGGTGAATGTGTTTAGGAATATATTTAAGACTTATTTATAACAACTAAAACTGGTTTTGATTAACCCAAGCTTATATCTATATCATACCCATACCTACCATGGTAGGTTTGGGTGTGATATTAACGAGTATGGGTTAGTTATTGGACAGCCATAAAATATGCCAAGAGTACTTAGTATGTTAATTTTAAACCTAAAAAGCTTAATTATCTTACAATATTGCCTTACCACGTCGTCGTCAAAGCTAAACGCTTTCGCTTTTGTCTCACTTGTGTTCCAATAGTCATCATCATCCATTTTTACAAATTAATGTCTGCCTTGTTTTCTGTTCAGTTTAATTTGTTAAGTTCTAAAATAATTAAATATTTATTTGTTTATGTAGAAAATGTTTGAGAAAGAAAGAAACACTCGTCTGTAGAGTCTGTACTGTTTTCAACTGTTAATTTTGTA
Organism: Dendrolimus houi; assembly: GCA_039645545.1. NCBI lineage: Eukaryota > Metazoa > Arthropoda > Insecta > Lepidoptera > Lasiocampidae > Dendrolimus > Dendrolimus houi. The sequence goes on from CM077139.1 coordinate 12,130,221, forward strand.
CCTTATCTCTGACATCTCTGCTGTCATTTGCCAAATTTAGAATAAATATAACGCTGTATGTGTAACAGCATATTGTATTTCATAATGAAAGAACGAGAAGGGTATGTAAAGCTATGGTAAAAACTATTAATGTTTGAAAATAATGAACATAACGCTTCGTAAGAAACCGGAAGCAGAACTATTTCTTTTTAGTATTGTAATTTAATTGAATAGTAATTAAATAGCAAAATCTTAGATAAAAAAAATAATATTTAAAATATATGTATTAGTTTAGTTTAGTTAAATAAGTAAGATATTCTATAAAAAAATTACACTAATGTCCAGTTAAGTCACAGGAAATGTACCGAGTAAATTTATGGCGGGAAGATAAATCACAAAAGACTTTTGTATTAAATTAAAATGTATGTCGATTTGTGTAGCGCATATTGACTTGACTAAAAATATAATTCTTCAATTCTCATATTCTGAAAGTACGCTTGGAGCTGCCTAATCACAGGGATGAAAACGGCACCTTTCGTCCCTGGGAAACGATTCTCCCTGCTATCAAAAAAATTAGATTTATTTATTTAGGTTTATGGCTTGGCAGCTAGCCCTTTAAGCCAGATCTTAGATTATAATGCAGTTTCATCATTTTCGCCTATGTGTAGCACAGCTGAACTGTAGTTTATCAGCTGGTGCCATTCTTGTGACAACTCAAAAGGCCGTATTTGACTATACAGTTTACATTTCTCACAAACACATAATTACTACTCAAAAACTATCAATATCTTAGAACTATTGTTCATTATAGAGTAATTTTACACTAAAATAAAAATGCACAGCATAACATCTCCTTTCAGTTCCCGCCAAAAACTCAAAAAATTTAGAAAACTATGCGAACCGTAAATAATACATGTGACTCATATCTTAATTTTGTTATAATTGTAAAATCGCACCATAAATTGTAATAAAAAATATCAACAATTTTATAACATTATTATAAACTTATAAATTACTTTTCAGTAAATACGTAATTATTTAATTTTCATAATTTTGAGGGAAATATTTACTATCTTCAGTGACAAAAAAACATTGGTTGATAGAATGCCACAGAAAAAAAAATATTACTTGACATTTCATATGTAAAGTACGTCATAAACGTTTCACCATATTTAGATATGGATTTAACGCCTGATTTTATTAGAGAAGTAGTCGTTTGTTTAACTGATCAGTTTTTATTTACTTTCCTCATATTCGAAATGAAAAGTACAGTGTTAATCTCCGGTTAAAGGCCTATTTAGCCACTGGAATTATCGGCGCCCTAGCCACGCTCGTGCACCAAACTATCTCGTGCCTAAACAGCTCACTTTCACCTGTCGTATAACAATCTACTATTAAGGCGTAGTAATGATTTTTAGTAAATCTGTAGATGTTTCACGCGGGAATTTTAAGTAGCGGGGTAATGGAATGAAGAAGAGTGGGGGGGGGTGCATATTTCCCCTACCACAACCCCTATGGTCCGGAGGTCTTCACTTTTTTTAATAGACATAAATTCACTAATATTGCACTTATAAAGTTGAACAATCGTATTAAAGTCAAGAATAAAGCCAGTAATCAACAGAAAAGAACCAAAAAAACAGTATATGTCGTCAAAAAATGAAGAAAAGAACAACAGAGCACATTCAGATACACTACAATAAAAACCATAAAAATATTCATAATGGCGGCCATTAAAGACGAAAATATAAATGGTTACAGTCGGTTCTGGCACTCGCCGGCTGCTGCCGCAGCACACTCGTTTCACTCGCTCAGCCCATGCGCTTTGGTCTGAAGCTAACCTAACCTAAATCACTGTACTAGTCCCTGGTCACGACCTTTCACCACCCATCCCAATAATGTTAGTGAAACAATAGGTGAGGTTATGTTTCCCAAATAGTTATTTCAAGAACTCCGGACCCTAGGGGTTGTAGAAAGTGTAAGTGTATTCCCCCCTACCCACTACTTAAAATTTGTACACCGGATATCTCAGTAGCAGTCATGATTTTTAGTATCTATTTAATTATACGCTGCACGCATATATTGTGCTCTTAATTTTCATTTTCATCCTTCAGTAACACATTAATAAACACTTACCTACTACTACATTGTGTAAACCCTTGTTTTCGTTTCATGGCAGCAAATAGGAAAATGGTCAGCTAGGTTAATGTAAGCGAGGTATAACAGTTAATGGAATATATCTTCAGTATCAAGGCTTTTATTCCACAAATGGACAGGAAAAAGACAAGAGAAACTATATGTATAAATTTGGGTTCCGTAGCTATTTTGGAAGAAATCGTACGCTGACATCATAGCCGACTATATTTAATTCGTCTCTCTTTCTGTCCGTCTGTTTGCGGTACGAACAAAACTGTATCCGTGCCGTAAATGAAAATGTATATTTCATTTTAAATTAAAATTTGGAGTCAAAGTTTTTATTCAAAGAAGTTCCACTGGAGAATTTTTTAGAAGCTCATCATACATAATAGATCTATAGGCGATGGTAACCATTTTTCATTAGATGGGCAGTCAGTCATCTAGCCATTTTCGCATTAAAAAAAATAAAAAAGTAGTCTTTAGGTAAGGCGTAAATGACAAAAGCAGTGGAAGTTCATCTTTCATACGGAACTTTGTATAGTTTGTGGATTAGCACATACTACACACTACACACATACATACATACCGATTCTTCATTATACGATTTATTGAAACCGATCCCTGAAAAAAATTGCTTAATGTCGTTTGTATTAGCGGAGACGCTTCTCAAACTACTCTACTAGGGTTGTGCTAATTTGATCCGATTATTCGAAAATTATATTTATCGAGAGCGAATCGGAATTAGGTGTTTTCAGTATAAACTTCTAATCCTAATGAATCCATAAGGATTCATTAGGATTAGAAGTCAGAAATTGTATTGTGAACATTAGTGATTCGTCAATTGAAACTAGTCTTCGTTGAAAAATATATCTATATATCGTTAGGTCTTTTTGTATTACAGTGCAAGGCTTGTAATTGGGTGATACTAACAAGAGCTACGTATCATGAAGATGAATACGTTATTGTGAAATTGTGGAGTGACGCGGACAGATTGCATCAACTTTCGTTTTCCTAACATAATAGACAAACTGCAAGTAAGTTCCTTATGCTTGTACGGCGACGTTATATATGTTCGGGGAAATAAATGTCAATTAATATCGAATTAGGTACCATGTTCCGGTAGGAAACCCTCTTCTGCCAAAGAAACGCTGCCTTGACTTTGTGAAGCATGCTTTCACAATAAGAAATATCTAAGACCGTGTGAATTGGAGAAAAAAATATAAAAGAAAACTGGACCCTGGGCTCTAAAACAGACTCATCAAATATAACTGCGACTGTTAAATCGCATAATCGAGTGTTAACTCGGATGGTATTAACGGTTATGGAAATAAATAAAGTAAATGTAAGATTAAAGGCGAATGTAAAAGATTTTTTTTGTCATTTGGCTACTGAACTCTAATAAAACCTTTTTGATAATTTCCCTACCTGCAATTTGCATTTAAAACAAAGGAAACGAATGAAACAATTCAAAGTGTGTCTTCAAGCTATTGTCGTGGTTCGAACCATCACAAGGCCTTATTGAATACGATAATGTACAATCGAGGTTATTTATTGCTGTTTCTTTTGTACTATTTATCTAACAGGTGCAACACTAGTAGGTCTGTCCATTTTCGCGCTGTTACTGGCTAGCGAATAACGTGCGATACCTACAATTTTTGAATTTGGATCATTATTTGTTATAGACGCTTTTACTAATATCGGCCTGTATTTTAATATAGTGATGTTATTTAAATTCTTAATCTAAATTCGAATCTTAAAAGTGAATGCCAAATTGTAATTTTTAATCAGGAATTATTTTTTTTAAGGTTAATTATTTATGTTTTCATTATTTTAATATAATAAAAGAACAAATATTGTTTTATTTGCAAAAAAAATGTTTATCAAATGTGGAGGACCGCTATTAAGGCAGTATATAGTAGTCATAACAGGTAAGTACTTTATATATTTCTTTTTAAATATACTCAAACGATCTTATTCATATTGAGTTAAGAACTGAATATGAATAAGACGGTAGATAGATAACACTTTATTATATACCAATACAAAAATGAGCTTAGACAAAAATTATATCTAGTTATGTACAAAGGGCGGTCTTATCGTCAAAAAGCGATCTCTTCAACCGCAGGAATGAATTGAGATGATAATGACGATGGTGGTATACGTAATATATAGTACGAATTACTTACTTTTTAATAAATACATAAATGATATGCAGAAATATTATATATTAAACAGATATATACTTAATATATATACCATACATATCTACAAAATTATTAATAACTTTTTATGAGACCAATATTTGCCTAATTTGTATTTCCCGATGTTTTTAACGTAGTTGACGTTTATACGATCTAAGCATTAGTTATCTAAGTCTAAGTTATCTATTTACTAAATCTGGTAGAACAAGTTTTGTAAAGGTGAAAGTTAATCGATTAATTTAATCTAATTGATTAATCTAGTTTTTATGTGATGCTACTGCGTGCTGTGCCAATATTTTGCTTACTTCCTAATTGATTACTAAAACACTGTATACTATAGATTTTTGGTAATGAGTCTGACTAAATCATAATTATGTCATAAATGAACCATTATTAGACGTGGTAGTACCATGCTGGGATCATCTTGATTACTATTCTTGCTGCTGAATCGATTGGTATGATTCCACGCTCTCACAGAGTACCGGCATGAAAGAAATAGCATTGAGCTAATTTTGTTTCGTACGATGAGTCAGCCCGAGTGCCCGCTCTATTCGAGCGTGCAGCGGCGCGGAGCGTGCATCGTTCATGTCAAACACATGGAAACGCTACTCGGTGTACCTAGTAGCTTGCGTTGAGCGACACGTCGTGTATAGGAACACTCCACGCCCCGCTCCACTGCACGCTTCGGGTCGGGCGTGAACTGAGACCGTAGATAAACCAATTTAAATGTCTCTAAACGCCAACGAGTGTCCCTAGTGCCAGCCGAGATGTGCGTCGCGTACAGGCTTAAACCAGTTTGTGAATGATGAACGCCGAGCGTGCACTCAGGCCACATGGTTGGACGCTCTATTGCCAGCAGTCCGCCGCGCTGGACGCTTTGCCACTCAGGCCGCACACTAAGAGTTCTGGTGGCAAAAAACAATTCTATCTCCTAAGCCTTCGCCCCCTCTATCGTATCCTAAAGGTTGGCAACGCGTTGGGTTTACCCCTGGAGTTGCAAAGGCAAACGTTTATAAGCGACAGTCATCATTTTCATTACGTGGGCTGTCTGCTTGTTTTGCGCACAGTCTAAGTGGTATAAGTAAATGTAAATACGAAGATATGCCCGCGACTTCGTCCACGTTTACGGATTCCCGGGACACAAAATATCCCAGCATTTAAAAAAAGAATGTAAGCGATCGTCTTAGTGGAAACTGTGTCGGAATAAGCTCATTTCTATGCATCCGAACAAATTCAAACCGGTCCCAGAATGATTCGCGCGCGCTTCCCGGGATACAAAGTAGCGCAAATTTTAAGATAACGATTTGACGAACAGCGAAAACCGTATCGCAATAGGCCCAGTAGTGTTTACGTGATCCCAAACAAAAAGACAAACCGATAAACAGACAAGAAATAAAAAAAAAATGAATAGTATTTTCCATCGTCTATTGCAGTTGTTTTTTTTTAAATAGCTTTAATGTACAAACACGGCATGTTTATAATATTATAGATATAGTATCTAATGTTTCTATTTACATTTAATACGGGTGAAAACGTAAGTGTTGATGCAATTACTCTAATTTTATAGAAGTGTGAAAAGCGTCTGGTATGGTATCAGTGGGGACACGTTATCCACATCCCGTGTACTAGATACAGCTAGATCAGGTAGTTTGGCGGCTGTAAGATTTAAATCACTCAAACGGCGCAAATATGCAATCCTCAATGAGGATTGCTTATTTGTGCCATTTCCTGATGAACCGCTCCGCTCGCATCACAGGATCTCGACTATGACCCTTTACGACGGCCCAAAACGCGTAATTCGATGCTTTATGTGATCAGAGGGCTGAGGCCTATATCGTCTAACAAGAATGATATGTTTATACGGGCTTAGTGTTTGTCATTAGTACTAATCGTTAAGTACTACCCTGCATAGTGGCAAGTGAGAAGTAACCGTTTACACGTAGGAATTAGTAGAAAGGTATTAGTGACAAAAAGAAGGCGCCAACGCCTCACTTTTACAAGCGCACCGCTCTCCATCGACAAGATATTCAGCCCCATTTCCTTGAACTCCCACGCTCAACTATGCAACGGTTCTCTAGAACATTTATTCCGCGTACAACAATGATCTGGAGGGAACTTCCCCCCGCAATTTTCCCTTTGCGTTTTGACATGGGGTACTTTAAGAGCGTTATAAAATTTCTTAGAGGTCGGTAACGCGTTGGCGACACCCCTGGTGTTGCAAGCGTCCATAGGCGACGGTAACCACTTTTCATCAGGTGGGCCGTCTGCCTGTTTGCCTGCTTCAGGCAATAAAAAAATGAAGATTACGAAAATACGTAAACAAACATATGACACGTGTTTACACTTCCCGGTACAACTTGTCGTAGCTGTTTATACACGGTCAACAAGCGACAAATGCTTAGTAAATTGTGGTGGAGGTATCGGTTTGTCCTTAATTAAATAGGATCGAGTTCTATTCACTTGTACTGAACAAAACACGAATACGAAGCACCAATCAGCATGTTTACGCATTGGATATTAGTGTAAGTGACAAGCACTAAGCATTAGTTACTAAGCCCGTGTAAACCAAGCATAACGGGTCAGTATAGCGATCCAGCGAGGTAGCATAACTCTGGTTCTGGGTACATTCATAGGCTGCCTGACTTATTGCCGGTTTCTATATCTTATTATTCATTCACTTGGCCTACTATCTGTTGAATTGTGACATTAGATGTATGGAGCTTGTGTCAAATTTTATCCGACAGTAAAGCCAATGAACGGACTTTGCGCTTGGCTTATAAGAGACTATAAATACGATAAAATTAAAATCAATTAATTACGTTTAGTTATAATAATAGTAATAATAAGAGCAACCCACAAACGTCCTACTGCTGGGCTCGAGCTTCCCATTTATACGGGAACGAAGAGTATACCCGCTGAGGCGAGGTGCGAAGATGATCAATGATACACGAGTGTTCTGCGCAACGTACGGTTCCTTTATGAATGAATAAATACAGGTAATAGTTGTAAGTAGGATGGTAACAAAGTTGAATGTTCTCACTATATTTGACCTAGACACGGTTACACAAATATTTGAGTACTCGTCAATCTAAAACACCACTCGACGTCAAGCTAATACTGTATGTTTGTATTCTCATATGTAGGTATATATACGTGTGTGTATACGTATATGTGTTGCTGCACGATTTACCAAAGAAAGGTACACACCGGTCCAGCCAGGCCTGAAATCAGTACACTCGCGCCGGTGTGTACACGCAATATTAAAATTGCCTATGCCAATCGCTCTTTTGTCTACGGCCCACCGCCAATTTTAGAAAATTCACTACGGAACGAAGACGAATGATTGTACTCGCAATAGAAAGTTATTGTAAAATCGCATAATATTAAAATACACGCATTATTAGAGCAAAAGGTGCTTCATTGAAGATTTCCTACGCTTAAATATGAATATACATATGTAGATAGATAGAAAACACTTTATTATACACCAATACAAAAATGAACTTAAAAACTAAAATTGCATCTAGTTTTGTACAAAGGGCGGTCTTATCGCTAAAAAGCGATCTCTTCCAGACAACCCCGGGAACGAATTGAGATGATAATGGCGATGGTGGTATACGTAACATATAGTACGAACTACGTACATTTTAGTAATAGATACGTAAATGATATATATGTAGATATTTTATATATTACATAGATTTATGGGTCATACTCAGAAAAAGTGTACATTTAGTATCTTTTTTGCCCACAACTTCAGTATTAAATAAAAGTCCAATTTTAGAAATATTATTCTTTTTTTATCCTTTATAATGAAATTTAACTATAAATGCTATGATTTTTCATTTTTTTAATTTGATAATTACTCAAATACAGATCATGTCAAAATTAAAAAATTTGATGAAAAACTTCTCCCATACATTTTTCTTGTGGCCTAGAGTGGGCTTTAGTTTTTTAAAGATTAGTTGTTACGACTATTTATAGCGCTTTTTAAATTCGACTAGAGCCATATAACTATTCATTAACCAAGAATTTAAATTAGGCAAATTTTATTTATTAATAATTAACATTTAATTTAATTTTAATCTAACTAATCTTGTCCCAAAATTATAAACTTTCGTTACTCGGGGCTATTTACAATAAATTCTGAACGCATTTGCTTAAAATAGTATTAGTATTTTTTCTTTAACTGGAGACACTACGGCTTTCTTCATAATTGCTGTAGCGGCAGCCATACTGTTTTGCCAAAGTTTTTATTTTTTCAGGGCAGGACAACGTCTACCGAGACCGCTAGTAATATTATAAAATTCTAAAAATGCCGAGTCTGTACATTGAGCTATTAAAAAGACTGGAATAGATGATATAAAAGATGGATACAATTTCTTATTGAAGTGATAACTTCTTATGGGAGGGTAAACCGCTTCCTTACGTAACGCGTTACGGCGCCAGTCTGTCTGGCTTCCTTTTCTCTCACGCATACGGCAGCGGTAGGCAGACTCCTCCTCTCTCACTCTAACCCACGCGCTATATACACAAAATTTAAGTAATAACCTAAGCTTTTCTCAATTTAAACAATTTCAATATTAAATAGTTTAACTTAAATTAGTTTAAGTTATCACTTCTATCGGGCGTCCCGAGACGCACACTTTTTTTTTAGATTTCTTGTTTGTGTGTTTCTTTCTTTCTTGGTTTGTCTTTTTGGTCGAAATTCACTAAAAATTACTGGGTTGATTTCGATGCGGTTTTCGCTGATCGACAGAAAATTCTTAGACTTAAAATCTGCGCTACTGTTTATCCCGGGATTCCCACGGGAATTTGCCCGGTAGCCGTTTGTAGTTAGTTGTACGGGTGGTTAAAAAAAAATTTAACAAAAAAGAAACCAACTAACTAACTCAAGAGTAACTAAAAATTTAAAAAAAAATCTACACTATCTTGAAGTCGATGCCAAGTAAAACATCGAACGTAAAAGAAATCATCAAAATTAGTTCAGAAATAAAAAAAGTTACAGACGTCAATCACTGCAACGTTGATATTATGTATTTATTGCTATATCTTTGGAACTCAAGATCTAATACCAATGAATTAAATTTATATGAGATCATGAAACTATAATGAATCGAATGCAAAAAAAATGATTAAAAACGATTCAGAAACAAAAAGTAATGGCTGAAAAACCGCAAAAATTTCACATATCAGCCTATTTTTAAGTGGTTTTCTGCTCCACCTTCGAAACCCAAAGTCTGCTAACAACAAAATTTTTATGGACCATTTCGAAGCTTTGCTAAATCGAACGCAAAAACAAACATCAAAATCGGTTCAGAAGCAACGAAGTTATGGCTGAACATACATAAAAAGATATATATTTACACGATGAATTGAGAACCACCTTTTTTGAAGCCGGTTAAAAATTAGCTTATTTCGAGACAGTTTTCACTAAAACAATAGCTTACATTCTTTTTTAAACGCTGCGGTACTTTGTGTCCCGTGAATGCCGCGGGAATTTCAAGTCAAGTGTGGATGAAGTAGCATGCATATACTAGTTTTGTATATTTTCTGTTAAATAAATAAACACGTTTATAGTTGAATTCATAGTAGTTCTATAATATTATTGTTCTTCTAAAGGAGCCTACTGTAACGTTTATTGAGTAGCATAGTTGTTCTTGTCGTGTTTCTTTTTAAAGTTAATAATTGATTTTGATATGTACCCTCTTATTTCTGAACGATACAATCGGCTATTTCCTTAATTGAATCATAATGTTATATTTTCATTTATTCGGTAATCAGCGCCTGTTTTGTACAGAGTAGTTGTCTATAATTTACAATAATTTTATTACAATATTTATCCTTTGTATAATGTGATAATTGTGTACAGATTATAATTTAAACCTCTCAATTGTATATAGACGGTATTCACTACATTTTATTTTCATGTTGGCAGACGCGATAGGCTTATACTGTGTTCGGCTTATTTTATTGCATATAAAACGTTAAGTATAATATTTTATACAATATCTTATATACAATATTATCTGAAATATCCATACAATAATGTATTAAATTCTTGTCATGCATAACCCTTTAATTAAAATACTTTATCAAAGACTTAAATCCGCTATCGGTTGTGCTAATATGCTAAGTTTCACATGCTGTAAAATTGTTGGAGGGATGGCGAGGAGTTCTAAAAATGCTTGTCGAGTGTTGAAAGTCAGTGTATGTAATGTGTTAAAACTGTAAGGCCCTCTGATTATAATAAATATGTGACCAGTTGCTGTTCTTTTACTACCATAAACCCTTCCGAGTTGTTGCAAATATTACACGTAACGTCGGCGTAGGAGCAATGCTGTAAATAGCCTTTTCTGCGCCCTATGCGAGCTTCTATAACTGCGCCCTTGTTTTTTTTAGATACTATAGGTACCCTAGCTAGAGCATTGCTATGTATAGGCCCGTAGCCGCCCGCCGCTTAGTCTTCGCCCGATCGACCATGTGTAGTCGGCAGGTCGCTTGACTCCGATAAACACAAATACGCTCGTGCGCTGCCAAAAAAATGAGCGCGATGTTTTGTTTAAATTAACAGACGTTTTTGATGATACTGGCATGTAGGTACGTATGTGTTGCAATCGAGCATTAGGGGCGAAGCAGGAACTTATCAGGAGCAAACCGAAAAAATAATAGTCCTACCTGGTCTGGCCATTTTTGTGCCCCCCAGAGTCTACGCCCTGTGCCTGGGCACCGGTGGCACCGCCTTATTTACGGCACTGCGTAGGAGCGTATTGTAGGGAAAAAACAATGACACCAAAAAATGTGGTTTTTTTGGTGTCATTATTTTTTTCGTCAAAGTTGTGATATACAGGTACATTTTCAAGTGAGTCTTCAGGATTAAATCTTAAACTATGCTTAACAGCGAAAAACACTCAGAGGACTCAAAAGTCTAAGTTTTTTTTTTGAAAATCAATTAGGCTTGCCAGAAATCGAATTGGCTGATTTTGAAAAAAAAACACAACTGTATTATTATAGCAAATCATTAGTGTAGCTTGTAAGGATAAATTTCTGTGAAAGAATGTCAAACGGCAAACCAAGGAAAAGGGTTGTTTTTGAACAAAAAGTTCATTTTCAAGTTTTTTATTACATGAGTTCAGCAGACAGGTAAACGGTCCACCTGATGGAAAGAGGTCACCATCGCCTATGGACATTTGTAATACCAAGCTACTAATGTACTGCAGTTCTCTAAAGGGAGACTGGAACCTGGCCATTAATGCTGGAACACAACTCAAGGTTTTTATGGCGGCATACTTTAGAGCAATGATAGTGGCTAATCTGACGGGCAAGTACTCTACCACCTGTCCGTGGGTTGTTTTGTCACCACTTACTACGAGCCGCCCGACCGTAGAAAATTGTATACTTCCTCTGTTCCCGCACGGATTAAATATTCTATTCAATTGAATTTCTGTTTTCCATACATTAATTAAACATAAAATTGTGCCGGCCTTTTGACCGCATCTCGTTTAAACGCAATCAATGTTTATACATTGATTTGAATGATTAGGGTAAAATAACGTGCGTTTCGAATATTAATTTATAGAAGATGTCAACCAGCCAGAGGTGAAAATGAGGATAAAAGTTTATATGAAAATCCTTGATTTTCAAAGTATAAAGTAAGTAGTAAGTGCTAAAATATTTAGGCGTTTTTAGATATTCTACGCATAAAGGTGCTCCCTTACCGCGAGTATTCGCCTTTAACATAACGTCACAGATCCGAGCATTACATTAATGAAGAAGGAGAACCGAACATTACAGTGTGCAAGCTACACATGTGATACAATCTGTAATATTTTCATACAACTTGTATCACAACAACCGCTTCGTCTGACATTATGGTATTAACTAAATACTCAAAATAGATGATAATAAATAATCATAAATGTTTCGTTGCAGGCGAATGCTCGTCAGCCAGGGAGGTAGTATTGTAACGTAATGCTCAAATCAAATCAAATAATTTATTGCATAAAAACATGGTAGTTATACAAATAGGTGTTATTATTTTATAATTATCACATGTTTTTTGCCGGTTCGACGTACAATTTTTTGAAACTTAAATTATATATTTAATATTCTTCTTTCCTCTTACTGTGTCTTTGTCTTACTGAGCATGCACTGTTTTCTACAACTCGATTAATTCTTCCAAAAGTAATTCTGTAACATACTTCTGTATAAAACTTATAACAAAAGAACTTTAGATATAAATAGAATACGAAATATAAAGAAAAACAATTTTTAGCAAGACGTGATGCGGGGTAGTTGCGAAGCAGTGTATATAGAATAGGAAGTAAAATTAAGTTTCGACTTATATATGTGACCTTCAAAAAGTGTTCTCCAGTGGAACTTATTTTGAATAAAAACTTTTAAATCTGAATTTGAATATACTGTACCTACTCTCGAAATCGAATGATAAATATTACATTACTGGCGAATGCTCGTCAGTCAGGGAGGCAGTTATTTAACGTAAAGTAAAAGGGGACTACCTTTTAACTTTTATTGAATCCTTAAACTATGACTGTTTTCTAAGCGAGGGAAGTCGCTGGCAACAATTATTATTCAGTAAATGAGAAGTTGCATAGTATCTGTAGTTCTTGCATAACTTTGTTAATACACGTCGTTGACTGCAATCTAATAATCTAGGTTAAGGAAAACTGGTTTTAACTATATACTTATGTTTTAATCGCATGTATATTTATTATTTATTTATATTATAAAGATGTAATCTATACATATAAATAAAATAGAAGTGTCTGTTTGTAATGGCAAAATGAAAGCTTTTTCTAAATGCCTATGAAAGTATATCCGTATATACTTTCATATGCATTAAGTAAAAGTTTGTTTAGTATTTGTATAAAAAAAAGTAATGGTAGCGTAATGGCTAGCGCACGCGTCCCTAGCTCGGAGGGCGCGGGTTCTATCCTGGCCGGAACGCATACACCTCTCAGTCAGTTTTCTCATCTAATGTGCATATTGTTACAATTACCACATGCTGACAACGGTGAAGGAAAACATCGTGATGCAACCTCCACATCGAGATAACCGATGTGTCAAACCTGCCAAGCCGCCTTGGACAAGCGTGGCGGGTATACTGTCCGTTCCCCCTACAATAGGAGGCCCGAGCCCAACAGTGGGACATTTATGGGCTCATGTTATATTATTATATTTATATATCAAAAATTCAAATCTTAAAATTTTTGTTTGTATGTCTGGATGTTCTGGCTAATCTCTTAAACAGCTGGACCGATTTTGATGGAACTTTCACTGGCAGATAGCTGATGTTATAGGAAGTAACTTAGGCTACCTTTTCCCCTTATTTTAGGGGTCCGCGAAAAAGAAATTTGCCCGGATGAAGTCGCGGATTACATACAATAAACATAGTCATGTATAAAGTCGTCTTGGCAATCCGATCAGAGTATCGACAAGGCTTGGTCGTTCTTGTCAGTGGCGGGGCAAGGCCTAATTTTCATGTGGGCAAAATACATTTTGCGATGCTCTCTGGTAACGCAAAAAGATGGACTTGAAAAACAATTGAAACTGACTACTAGCACTGGTCGGCGGTGGTTCCCGTATTAGTCACGGTCGACGTCCCTCGCCGAAATTAAAAAAAAATTGGTATGACTAAGGATGATTGTTTTACAACGAATAAAATCGAAATGTGTGCTGGGACACATAGTAGAAGTGAAACTTCAACGGACAAGTGGAAAAACGCAACAAAATTTTAACTTGAAGTTTTACGCGCAGATTGTTAATGTACTTGTCCAATTTGAAAACTCCACTTGTCCATTGAAGTTTCACTTCTACTATGTGTCCCAGCACACATTTCGATTTTTCGCAGGTTTACTGCAAAGTATGATTTCGTTAGGTTAGGTACATTTTAATGAATGCATTTTTTATTTAAACATATTTTATTTTATCAAACAAAAAAACTGACTTGGATCCGGAACCAAAAAATGCATCCATAGTCTACTCTAAAATTATGCCGCCTCTCACCACGTCTACTCTAAACTTATGCCGCCCCTCCACACGGCCGTAACGCTTTTTCGTGACAGAAAAAATCCCAATACCCCTTGTGTCACTTCAAAATTTTTCGACATATTAAAAGCGATAAAAAAAATATACTCGTCTTGCCTTCGAGGTGGGAGGGCCTTGGGCGATGGTCCACGTCGCCCAAGCTTTACGTCGCTTCTGGTTCTTGTGTTTGTGTCAATACTGCAAAGATTGCTTTGTTGAAATTAGTGCACATAAGAAAATTACGTTTTAACGGTTTTAAGCGCGATATTTCATTTGATTTTGACTCCCGACGTTTTAGCTACTTTTCAGTAGCCGTAATCATGGAAGACAAAGATGTTAAGTGTCAATGTGTAATGTTAATGCTATTGTTTAGTCTACCCTCAATTTGTTCAATTTATTTATTGATTGTTTTTAATGTTTATTATTTATTCTATGGGAGTCTAAGCTATGAAATAATGTGCCGCGCTTAAATTCGTTAAAACGTAGAAAATTAATGTTCGGGTAGAGGCGAGGCGACCAGAACCAGTAGGTTCCATAAAGCCTTATTTACATTTGCATTAGACTTAACTAATTTTTGGGGTACCACTTATTATCTTACCACTTATGGTTAATAAATAAGTAGTACCCAAAAAGCTGGATGTACTCGCAAAGGTGAGACTTCACGTCGGAGCAAATGCTGAACTTATATCATTTTTTTATGTTGCTTGGTGAAGGCATTTACGCATCCCCTAGGACCTCGGAACACCGGTGGAGGTCTACGAGGGATATGTCGACTTCTTGGGGTAGGCTCTGTACACATCTTCACTAAGGAAGGAGCTGTAAGATACCGGTCGCCAGATTGCCCACTAAACGTATCAGTGTTCCTTCACTTCTATGTGAAGTACCATTCTCTCTCGATGTATTTATTTTGAATTCTCTCGCTTACACGTACTCCTTAAACTTTAATCATAATAATTATATGAGGTTTATAGCTTCGTTATAAATGGTTCCGAAAAGCGTTATTCATAATGTAACATTATTAATGCGTTGAAATGAATAACACTTTTTTAACGAGCCTGCAAACCTGAATAAAGTGGAATATCTTTATTGCGCAATGCGTGTACAATTGTACAAGGATGTTAAATTTGTCATAGTATCAATGCGTTCTGGCCATACAAAGTCGTGCAAAATTAATTTTACAAAGTCTGTTAAAACTGCAAAATTTGTGTTCACACAATATTCTAAATATGAATTTAAAATAAGTCATGAATTTTTTTTCTGCAGAAGTTCACGAAAGTGGTTGCTATGGATAACTTAAGGTGCTACAAATACGCTGCTGACTTAAAGGAGACTGGAACCTGGTCACTGATGCCGGAACACAACACAAGGTTGTTATGGCGGCATACTCTAGACCAGGGGTGGTCGCCATCCAGTCGAGCAAATACCCTACCACCTGGCTGTGGATTGTTTAGTCGCCTCTTACGACAGACCGCCTGGCTGCAGGAAATTGTATTCTTTCTCCGTTCCTGCACGGATAAAAAAATTATTAGTTAGTTTATAAAAGGAAAGTGTTTATAAACTAACTAGCGGACCTGGTGGACGTTGTCCTGCTCTGAAAAACAAAAATCTAGGTCCCGATCGCAGCGCCACCTACCGACCCACTCAATTAAACAAAAAAAAAATTTGACAATATCTGTTCTCGAATCCACTGGAATTCACACAAATACTTTCCTCAAAATCCAACACAGAAGAAAATTTTATATGAAAGTGTATAAAGATTTATCTCAATGAAAACGTGGCTTTAGTATCAACCGTTACAACATAATGCAGGAAGTAATCAATTTATTATCAAGGCATAAGTGCTGCTAGCTGGTCATTGTAATCTTTAATAGTGAATGTAGTTACAATTGTAAGCATGGAATGATTTTGACCTTAATCTTAAGGGCAAGAGGCCAGACGGAATGTCGTTGGTGCCATGGAAGATGGGACGCCCCCTAGTATGGGACGTAACTTGTGTCCATACTTTGGTGGTTCCCACCTTTCAGACAGCCGTGACAGACGGGGCTGCTGCCGCATACTATGACGCCCTGAAACGCCGCTAATATGTGTGCATTAGTGGTGGGAATGTAAATAGATACACCAACAAATTATGTGCCTTTCGGGGTTGACACCCTGGGACTTATATCATAACAATTCCAATACAATTTAATATTAAAGAAACAAAAATATTTATTCTCGCAAAATAATGCACAAAAAAACAGTAAGTACACTTGTTGTTACATATAAACAATATGACAATGTACATTAAATCTACGACTATGAGGCCGGTCACGCAGCGTTATGCTGTGGCAGGACCTGCACAGCGCTGATTTTCGGCACCAGCCTCCTTCCATCCCTTCAGTAAGATTCCACCAACAAACAAATTAATTACTGTTTAACATCATCAAGTTAATACTAATAACAAAGATAGATAATATTAATAAAAAACAGACACGTATTTTATATAGACAGATTCTACTCCATAGAAACACTGATAATAATTAATAAATACACTATTGTACTACAAGTTTTGTTATAAAAAATACATTTTTAAGAGAAATAAATATAAATGAATGTAACAAATTTGAAACTATAATGTGTAATAAATAATGTGGAAAGTATACAATTTGATTTAATTTTATTATTATAATTAATTATATTATATTAATGAAAGGATTTAAAATATATATTTAATCATGATGGCATTTTTCTCTCAGTACTATGGCTACGTTCCATTAGAGACTCACGACGATCACGTTCACGACCGCGGTTTTTCCCGGTCCACTTGCTTGTCGGCGTTACAATCGTAAACCCAAGTGGAACCGTTATTCGACCCACCTTTTGACATGAGTCGTTGTGAGCGTTGTGTGATCGAAAATGATGATGTCATTAGTGACGTTTTCGCCACGACCACTACGACTGCGGTTGCCTTGTGGAACGGCTAATGGAGTATTTTGGGCATTGTGAGCTGCTAGTGGAACGCGCTGCCTGTATGTATTTTGTGACAGTTGTCAATCTTCCAATCTCATAAAATCTGGCTTATCGGCAATTGGGCGAGGTTTGTTTCGCCACATGGAGTATTTTCGACGAAATGCTGTTTTATGATTCCGTAGCCTATTTACAAAAACAACGGACATTTTTCAAAGCTGCGGAACCTATATCGAGGACTGGCACACAATTGATCAAATTTTTGCAATTCTATTTAATAGGTTTTGACAATTTCAAACGGTCACGCGTTTTTATTTGAACATAATACTTTGTCAATGTACTTACATAACTATAGCGGCATTACGTTAGACTCGAATAGCACAGTTGGTAGATGAGTGTCTATCCATAGTAATCTATGATATTATAAAATTCTAAACATGCAATATCTGTACATTGAAGCTATTAAAAAAAAAAAAAACAACTGGAATATACTATATTAACGATGGAGAACACGATGACATTTTTTTCGATTTCTTGTCTGGTTGTCGATTTGTCTGTTTGTTCGGGATTCACGTAAAAATTACTGAGCCGCTTTCGATGCGGTTTTCACTGATTGACAGCAAATTCTTAGAATTAAAATCTGCACTGCTTTTTATCCTGGGGGTAATGCGGGAATTTTTCTGAGAATTATTTAAAATGATCAGATTAAAAAAAATGGGATTCTAATGCGATTTTTTTCACCGTTCGACAGTGTTTTTTTTTTTAAATAAAATGCGTAGTACTTTTCATACCGGGAATTTTCTTGGGAGCGCTTTGAAGTTGTTCGGGTGCATAAAAATTGACTTTCTCCGATACAGTTGTCACTAAAACGATAGCTTACCTTCTTTTTTATAATCGCGGTAATTTCAAGTCTAGTGAGGACGAAGTCGCGGGCATATCCTTGTATAATAATGTACATGTGAAAGTGATTTTGTATGAATGTTTCATCCCACTCACAAACTCATGCACACAAATATATGTAGCTATTGCAAACGTATATAAATCTATGAGAAATATGGTTAGATAGATCACAGTCATCTTAATACATTAATGTTCTCAGCTTTAATAGTTACGTATTTGTAAAGAGAAAGATATAATATATAATATTATATTATTACACATAAAATATACAAGGAGTTTTACTAATAAATAGATACAGTTTAAGAAATGTACGTACATAAAAGTCACGGCAATGAGGCTGGCAACTCAGCATTCAATGGCTAACACAGCGCTGATTTTCAGTTCCAGCCTCCATTAAACCAGAATCAACCCAAACAACCTACTATTTACCTTGTTGTAGATAATTTTAAAACAGTGTGAAATACTTCTAACTGTACTTTATTTGAATTCAAAAGTTTTTAATCCAACTATATTTCACTGGAGAACATGTTTTGGAGACCATAAACATAAGTTAAAATTTAAGTCTACTTTCTATTTTATGTACAACGCTTCCCAACAGAAGAAGCGGCAAGTAACTCCCCAGCAACAAGTCGAGCTATAATCTATATATTAATACGTGAAGCAAAAACACAGCGAAAACTTTGTACTACTTTTTACGAAAATTGCGCGGACAGAGGAGTATGAAATTTCGCACACTTATATAAAGAAGAAGCGATGAATCCTAATATTTATTTTAAATTATGCAAAAAAAATCATTCAATAAATAAAAAAACATTACACACACTACCATGTATTTGACACATACACGCATATATACTCTTTTGTTTATCGTTAAAGTCAAATTAACAGTGTAGCCTTGCCGAAATCTGTGATTATAGACGTATAGTCTTTGACATTAATTATTATGGTCTGGTTTCTTTTATTTCATATTTATCTATCTCAGGCTCTTTATTTTAATTGTTCGAATTGGTCATAATATCAATGCACTCATATATTCATAATTTAATACATGGCTTTATCTATACAAATCCAATCAAATAACTTATTGCATAAAAACATGGTAGTTATACAAATAGGTGTTATTATTTTATAATGATCACATGTTCTTTTTGCCGGTTCGGCGTACAATTTATGAAACTTATATAAGTTTCATAAATTGTAAGTACATACTTATTTAAATACATATTTAGTGTTAATTATTATTACTAATGTTTCAGTCTTATAATTATGTATAACCTTAAATTTAACAAAATAATAAACAATACATAATCTAAATTTATATGTTTATAGTGATAGCAATATGGTAAAATACACAGATAATAATGCAGATACACAGATAAATAAAATTGAACTGTTTGTTTGTAACGTCAAAATAAAAATGTGAAAAAAAATCAGGGGGGGATATTTCCGACCAGGAGATACCAATGCATTTTTTAGAATTTTCTTCCTTCTGGATGTTCCGGCTAATCTCTGAAATGGCTGGATCGATTTTGACGTGACTCACACTGGCAGATAGCTGATGGTATATGGAGTAACTTAGGCTATTTTTTGAGGGTAACGCGAAAAAAAATTCACGCATACAAAGTCGCCGGCACACCTAGTACATGATATATTATAATATAGTTCCTAATATATATTTTATTAGGTTCCATATAATGTTGTCCGCTAAACAAGACGGCTTATTTAAATAAAAGTATATTTTGTATGGCATCAAAACTGTACAACCATCTACCAGATGAGCTCTTGAATATAACAACTGTTAATATATTTAAACGTGAGGTTACGCCATTTTTAATACAAAAAGCATATTATACTGTAAACGAATATCTGGGACATAAATAACTATATTATAATTAATGGCGACTTACATAATGTATATAATAATAACATAATAACAGTATTATATTGAAATTGATCAACTGACGACAAAATATAATTTATAGTAATGTGACATTGTTTTATGCTTGTATAAAGATAAAGTTTTATATTGATTTAATAATTTGTTTATTGATTAAATAATGTAATTATGGCCAGGCACCATTACAACCGCCTGTATTGTACGTCCGAAAGGACAAACTGTCGTTCCAACAAAGAACTCCAACACCTTTGTAATTTTATGATTGTGACAGTTTATACAATAAATGTTTATACTATTCTATTCTATAATAAATCCATATATCTATAAGTGTAAGACTTGTTGGTAGAATAAGTAACATTCAAATGGATTTAACATTAGTTTAATTGATGTTCTCATATAAAAAGTCGATTTTTATTAGCAAAATTTCACTTGACATTAACATAGATAACTTAGTTTAGCTTAACATGGACTTAGCATACCTTTTATTATTATGTAATTGTTTACTTTTTCAGTGAACCTAACCATGATTGCGGCTGGCATGGGTCTCATGTGGCCCTCTCCAGTTTTCGTCAAGTTAAGGGATAAAGACCAGATAATACTACCTGAGCCTATCACAGAAGAACAAGGCTCCTGGATCGTCTCTATAGGATTTTTAACAGGAATATTTGGTAAGCAACGAGAACTTCTTATGGTCAACGTCATCATCCGAGCGTTAAATCCCGGTTGCATTCCCGTTTTGAGACCATTGGTACGCATGTCATCCTTCACAACGTCAAGCCAGCATTTCTTGGGCTTTCCCCTTCGACCGGGACCTGGCGGAGGCGGCATGGCTAGACATTTGTTCTCCACATAATTAGCCAGTCTCCGTAAAACGCGACCGTACTAGCGTAAGCGACTTTCTTGCAGTTTGTCTGCTATGTCACGGACATGAAGACTGCCGCGGATGCGGAAGTTCCGGACACGTATTTTCCGCGTCACTCCACAAATCCATGGCAGCATATTCATCTCCGTGACACGCAGTTCTTGTTAGTGTCGCTCAAGTACACTTCACTGCCATAGAAAAATTCACTGCCATTCTTATGGTATCTACGTTTAATGACAGAAATGAAAGTTTGTCCACAATTCCTTGACACTTGGTTCGCCGAACGTATGCACGTGGCGCCTCCTCCTTTATAACCACGGCTCTTCAAACCTAGTCCTAATAATTCCCTGGGAACATATTGAATTACGTGACGATCTGTTGCGTAATTATGTTTCTATGTCTTTAGTAACCTTACTTATCCCGATTTTTTAAGGCAATCTTTGGGATTAACGTATTTTCATACTAAAAAAGCGGTCGCCCATCTGGAAATACTCTTTGTTTACAATTATCGGCAAAATAACTGTAATCTTAGTTACGTGTCCAATGTGGACGAAGTCGCGGGCAAATCGTAGTCTGTAATATAATACTATTTTTAAATAGTATTTTCTTAAGTTGTTGCAACTAGCACACGTAATAAAACTACGTTTAATGGTTTAAGCGTCGTATATTATTTATATTATTCCGACTTTAGATAAGTAGGGTAACGCGGAGAAGTCTTAAAAAAAAACCTAATTTTTAAGACAAGTTTGTTGCTCGATAGTTCTTATAAGACTAACTTAATTACAATGCAAATTATATTAACACTATCTTTGTTTTGTTTTTGTTTTGTTTCACTTGTGGTTTGGGTATATTTGGCTGCTGCCTGTAGTTCCCTGGGTTCCTAAATGTGCCTGAGGTTCTAGGTGTAATATTACTTGGTTGTGAAGTACTGTTCCACGGTGGTGTGGACTGCGTCCACTGCGGCTTGTGATCTGGCCGGTTGTACCTTGGGGTATATGATTGTGTGGGGTGATTTTGGGGTACATAATTGCCAGTCCCAGGGGACTGCTGTTGGTGAGGTTTAAAAGAATTCGGCCTAGGTGTATCCTTTGGTTTGTTGTATGTGTTATTAAAATTCTGGGTTTTATGATACGATATTCGCGCCTCTTCTTGCCTATCCGCAACTATGGCTGCTTCTAAATTATCCGGCCTAGCTATTCTTACGCCTAAGGATACTTGGAAGTCGAGGTTATTGATATACTGTTCAATAACTAACTGTTCACAATGAGACTTAATAATGTGTTGCCCTATAGAGTACAATATATACAATAATTCCCTAAGGCGGCGTCCAAACGAGTCGGCGTCTCTGTTCCTATCGCGGCGGAGTCGCGTGAGCTCCTTCATAACTTATATTTCGTTGCGGGGCTCGCCTAACCTACGCATTAGAGTGTTTTTTATGACAGACCAGGAATCGACGGATTCCTCGTACGCTATAGCGTCGATTGCTGGACCGCTCAGCCTACTTTTAATGAGGCATGCAATGGCTGGATAGTTTTATTTGAGGGTCTAGGATGCCTCTCTACTTCCCTAATAAAGAAGTTTAGTCTTTTAGGATTGCCATCATACTTGGGCATAAGATCGCTAGTAAACTTAAGTGCAGAAATCTTTACGTTTGTCATAGTCAATATTTCAAAATTGTAAGTATATTAATAAATGTAAATAACATATGCAAAATTACTTAACACAATAGGAAGCGCTCCGTAATACGAGCACAAAACGTGCTGTACGTATCGTTTTTCCAATAAAATTATAATTAAAGTGATTTATGAATGTTGTCTCTAGCTATTTGAGTCTACAGAACGAACATAAAACACATAAAATATAAGGGGAAAAAAATCGACAGGAAATATAGCAAGAAATTGGGTACACGAAAAGCACTCACCCTATAGTTCTCTGCATCTCCAGCCGGGTCTTGTAGAACTGCTACTCTCGCTGCACTGCTGTAGAGTAGTCTGCGTCTTGCACTGCACTGGTTTCCTGATTTTAGGGGCTCCCGCGCGATAGCCACCCAGGCTCGCACGATCGCGATAGAAAAATGAAGTTTCGTTTCACCCTTCTAAGGAGGTTTATTGGAATAGGGTGTCGCGATCCTACCGACTGCACCAGATAAGTAGGGTGATGCGGAGAAGTCTTAAAAAACAATTTTTAAGACAAGTTTATTGCTCGACAGTTCTTACAAGACTAACTTAATTACAATTAAAATTATATTAATACTATAATAACTTAATGCTAATTATTTGCTGATATGATGACTGATCGTTGCGTAGTCAGCAGGTTGATGGGCAATGGTGTATCCACCGACTGTCTAACTCGTTTCGGGCACTTTTCAGTAACCATGATCACGGAAAACAAAGATGTCAAGTGTCAATGTGTCAAAGTTTTTATTTGGCCTACCGCCAACCAGTTCATTTTAATTTTTGTTTAAGGTTATTATTTACTCTCTCTCTCTCGTTTCTTTCACCATATCCCAATTATTTGAGATCGGCACAGTATGTCTTTTCCTTCCACACTCCTCTATTCTGACTTACATCTTCTATTACACCACATATCATCCTTCACACAATCCATCCATCTCTTTTTTGGTCTACCTTTACATTTGTACCCATCCATCTTGTAGTTTAATATTCTTTTTGTCACGCGACTTTCACCCCTCCTCATTATATGCCCATACCACCTTAATCTTCTTCCTCTCAATTTTTCAGTCACGGGTGTAATTTTATTATTTACTCTATGGGAGCTTAATCTAATTTACTACCGCTCTGCAACATATTGTGGCACGAAGAGCAGATAATTGATTATTATTTTATGGACTGTATGCTATTTTCAGGAAACTTCATGGCAGCATATCTGGTGGATAGAATTGGTAGAAAGCTCTGTATTATAATAGGTTGCCTGCCAAAATTTGTGGCAGGATTCCTATTTCTATATGCTTACGACGTATGGATGTTGCTGGTAGGCAGAGCATTGTTGGGAATAGCCGATGCGTTTGTATTCATAGTGGTTCCCATGTACGCTTCCGAAGTTTCAAGTGTGAGTATATATATCTATAATATTATAAAATTCTAATTATACTGTGACTGTACATTTAAGCTATAAAAAAAAACAACTGGAATACATTGTAATAAAATGGAGAACACGATGCATTTTTAATAGATTTCTTGTCTGTTTGTCCGGGATTCACGTAAAACCTACTGAGCCGATTTCGATGCGGTTTTCGCTAATCAACATTAAATTCTTGAACTTAAAATCTGCGCTACTCTTTATCCTGGGAATCTCACTGGAATTTTTATGGGAATGATTTAAAATGGCCGAATAGAAAAAAAAGCAATTCAAATTCGATCTTTTCACTGATCCACAGCAAAATTTATGTAATGAAATGTGTTATACTCTATATCCCGGGAATCCCTCGGAAATTTCAATTCAAGCGTTGACGAAGTCACGGGCATGTCCTACTAAAATTTATCTAAAATTATAAATCGGCAAAAAGAAAATAGCGACCATTTAGCTAGGTAGGTTTAGTTGGTACTTGTTCAATGCTGTCTATTTACAGGTAAATTAGCTTCGAGACATTTTTGCGTTCGTAGTAGTAGTGTTTACATATTTACAGGACAGAAGTCCTACCTACCTAGTAATACCTACCTAGCTAAATGGTCGCTACTTTTTTTTGACGATTTATAATTTTAGATAAATTTTAGTAGGATATGCCCAAAATTACTTGAAATTTAAATTTCCTTTCCTCCTTCTTAACGTTTCTAATTGACAGCGGCCTGGCACTAGATTTTATAGTTTAATTTTAATTTGTATATATACTTATTTATAATTTAGTTTAGTTGTTATTTAATTGTTAATATTATAATTAATATATCTTAATTGTTGAAATCAACTAATTTCCTTGAAATTTAGTGTTAAAAATTATGTTTAATATTAATATTTATTATTTTAATATCCTCTAATATTATTAGGTCAATATTAAGTACTTGCCTATAAAATATATAAAAGTATTGGTTTATTTTTTTGTGCTGACCGTACACTACTACAAACGCAAAAACGTTCGAAGCTAATTTGCTTTGTAAAATTGTTATTGTTTCTTTATGTTTTACTTGGCACCAACTTCAAGATGTTGTAGATGTAGACAATAGTTATTTTTTGCACTTTACTTACTCTTGAAGCGGGTTTCTTTTTGCTAGAATAGCTTCCCAGTAAAAAATTGTAGAAAATAGATATTTTATCTAAAAATAAACTTTTAATATTTTCAGAAAGAAATACGTGGCGCTCTCGGTACTATCCTCCAAGTAGTTTGTTCAACAGGGGTGTTGATTATGTTTAGTATGGGTCCATTTGTGTCATATTGGACCCTAAACGTCATTTTTGTTTCGGTAGTGGTAGCGACTACAATGCCCTTAATCTTATTACCGGATAGCCCGTACTTCCTTTATTCAAAGGGTAAGTTATAATTCGTATTCCAGTGTTATTATTTTGTTCAAACTAAGTTGTATCGGATAACATTGTTAGAGAGCGGTATACCTATGCATAATGGTATAATAACAGCCCATAAACGTCCCACAGCTGGCTCGGGCCTCTCACTATAGGGGAACGGACAGTATACCCGCCACGCTTGTCCAAGGCGGTTTGGTAGGTTTGACACATCGTTTATCTTGATGTGCAGGTTGCATCACGATGTTTTTCTTCACCGTTATTAGCACGTAGTAATTATAACAATATGCAAATTAGGTCACAAAACTGCCTAAGTGGTGCATGCGTTCCGGCCAGGATCGAACCCGCGCCCTTTGAGCTTGGGACGCGTGCGCTAGCCATTACGCTATCACGACTAAAAGTTACATGCAGTCGTAAAAAGGCACCGAGATGCTTAGTCACCGTTGAAAAATTTAAGGCTCAGACGCCGCTTGGCTCCTAAAATATTGATTGCAAATGGGTAGATGTCATCGTATTTACTTTCATTATTTAAATAATTATTGCTCGCACTAGAATTGAGTTTTGTCTGTAATTAGTAAAACTTATAGGTACGTTTATGGGTTGATTACATCGTATAGACTTCGCTGGAATATTGAAGTGGACCTTACTTAGAGGATCTGGACAATCAATATCGGAGGAGATAATTTTTAGAAGAAGTGGCAAGAGGCGAAACTTTTTGCAAAAATCAAAATATTGTTACGAGCTACATGACTCGAATTAAAAATGCCGTTGGAACTACTATAGAATTTATTAGAACTGTACAAACACGTATAAAACAAATACAAATAAAACTGGATGCAACCAGTTCACACTGCACGATTCAAAGCAATTCGACACGCGCAAAGTCTGTCGTCTATATCGCTAATCGAGAGTACTACAAACATCTTATTCGTATCGTAGTCGTCGCTTGACTGCCCCCACCCCTCCATTCAGGCATTGTTGTATACTAACTATACAGTAAAAAAAAATCGGCCGCGCGTACTGAGTTTCAGAGAAATAGGAATTTGCACACCTGGTTATCTATTCCTGCGAACGGGCAAAGTCGAGAACAATAACAATAGGCTATTGTCTAATTGCAAATTTTAAATATGAAGCAATAAAAAAAAGAACTCAAAAACATAAACAAGATGCGCAGCATTTCTTTGTCGGTATGTGACAATAGGTACGTAGGTGGCCCAACTTGTAACACTATGAATCACTAAAGTACTGAATCTTTTTCCTATAGCATAAATTTCGAATAAAGCGCTTTTGCACGCTTTCAATGCGGTCTATATATTTATGATAGCGTGGGTTCCATATATGAGATGCATATTGTAAATTACTTCTAACATAGTTACAGTATAAATTTTTCAGTGTTTTAATCTCGCTAGAGCAATCTGATATTCGAAAAATGAAACCAACGATTCATTAATTCATTACGATATTTTCCTTCACAGTTGTTAGCACGTGATAATTGTAAGAGTATGGCACGCACATTAAAGCACGGCCACATACTGGATTCAACTTTGCGTCCAAGCTTGGCTCCAATTTCAAATGGCTAATATTGAACCAAACTATCGCACCACAGATTGGCTTTAATACCTACTTTGTATCCAAATACTGGTAATAGACAAGGGTATTGGACCTGTCCCAATTGCAGATGCAGAGCGAAAGAGGACGATAACACATTTGCACTAGCGACTTACGCATATGGTTTAGGCACACATGTTTATTACTTGCATCGTACAAGAAAACAACGAAAGAAAAGGCGGTGGTGGATGATTTCAACAGCAGCCGCAATTCGCGATGAATGACAGACCAATGCGTGGCGCGCCCACTCCCTTTTTGCTCCCCTCCCATTTGAGCTTATTTCAAAAACCGACTCGTTGCGTGTCGGTATTGAACATTGGGCAGTGGTTGGAAGCAATGTTCACATTGTATCCAAAGACTGATCCACATATTGGAGTATTGGCCGCAATACTCTATATCGGTGCAAATATGTAACCAATGTGTGACTGCGGCATAAGGTCAGCAAAAGTGGTGCATGCGTTCCGGCCAGGATTCGAACTGTTTGCCTACATCAGGCAATACAAAGAAAAAGTTAGATAAGTTTTCAAGGAAATTTTATATATAATAGCTTTTGCCCGCGGCTTCGCTTGCGATATATAAAAACCTAATTAAGTTTTTACGTAGCAAAATAGAGCTACTAGGGTTTGATCCGCGGGAAAACTTTAGTATTCATATAAATTCGTTTTTTTAGGCCTGAACCACGAGTCACTGAAAGTACTAACTTTCCTCCGAGGCACTGAGACATTGGCCATCGAAGAGATAAAAGAATACTCATTACTAGACAACAATATCAAAATACCTATAACCCAAATTTTCAAGAACAAAATCTTTTTAAAATCCTTCTTTATCGTGTTTTTCATAGTCGGTTGGGTACATTTATTAGGGTTTAACACTGTATCATTTTACCTCCAAACGATTTTGGATTCCACACAGACGAGTGTCCAACCGGAAATTGCTTCAGTTATTGTGGGAGTGATACAGATTCTGTCAAGTATTGTTACTACTTTCATCACTGACCGTTTTGGACGCAAACCTATTTTAACCAGTACTTTATCAGCTCAAGCTGTTGGAATGGTGAGTGTTAATATTATCTCTAGTTTCTAAGACAGCCAAGTTTATATTTAAGTAAACTACTATATTTATGTATATTAATATTGTCATATTCCACCTCCTTCGCCATGTAGGCTGTCTTTCTTTGGAACTCTTTGCCCACTGACGTCAGAAAAGCTAAATCTTTTGCCATATTCAAAAATTCACTTAGGAATCATTATGTAAGTCTTACGCAATGATGTATGTGCTAATTTACAATAGACTGTAATCTGATGTCCATGTATGTCTTTTTTTTATTTTTTATTTATTTTACTGTATTGCATAATAATTATAGATAATTTAAGAATTTCATCTGAGTCAGGTTGCCTAGAAGAGATCGCTTTTAACGATAAGGCCGCCTTTTGTTTTACCAAGTAACTATTGTCTTGTACATTTTTTGTAATTTTTAATTTGGTGAACAATAAAGTGTTGTCTATGACTATGTATATATACGTGTGTGAATGAATGAATGAATAACTTTATTGCACATATAGTAAAGTACAATAGGCGGTCTTATGGCCAAAGGCGATCTCCTCCAGACTACCCTATACAATTTTTATCGACACCGATTACATTATTTCCTGACTTCATAATTATGAAATGGAATATTACAGTGTGTACATTTATTTGCATTCGTCATAATTATATTATTAAATGTATCATTATTATCATAGTCATTTATTTATTATTATTACAACAGTAATTTATTTATATTTTGTATACATATGTCATACATTCTACATTACTGCATTTAATCTGTGTGTATACGTATGTTATACATATTTATACAGGGTGGAATTTTTAATGCCACCTGGGGGGAAAGTACTCTAAATAATAGAGATAGCAAATTTTACTCCAAAGAAACATTTCTTTATTTTTGAAAAGAAATAAAACTGCATTCAAAGATTTTCAAAAATTCTCTTGCTTCACCCGGGAATCGAACCGACTAAAATCTGTAAAAATTACACCTACAATTTTATTGCACCGATCGTTAGGGTCAATCACAAGGATAAAATCTCTCTAACATACTTAGTAAATTTAATGAAACGAAAACTATGAAATCTGTATTTATAAATTCAATGAGTCAAGCTAAAGCACTTTTACTCAAAGATCCATCTGTTTCTGTTTACTTACGTTATTAATTAATAATTTATCATTGACGTTATTTATCTATTAAAATGACAAATTATGTATTATTTAGATAAGACGATTGCAATAGCACGTGTTTGTAATGCAAACTCCTTTCTTAGATGCGACATAACTACGTGTATGAGGTAGTTTTAAATAGGGAATGCACGATGCAATAAAATTACAGGATGGAATTTTTACAGATTTTAGTCGGTTCGATTCCCGGGTGAAGCAAGAGAATTTTCGAAAATCTTTGGATGTAGTTTTATTTCTTTTACTATTCACACGGGACTTGAAGACACCCAGGTTGTGAGTATCGGGAAAGACAAACTCCGACAGTGAGTTCCACTCTTTTGATCACTCCTTTTCGAACCATATACATAGTCGTGCGTCACTATTTTTTCAAATATTTATGTCCTTTTTTTCATCCCTCTTTTCTATACCTCCTATCCTATCCTCTTCGGGATAGAGGTGTTCCCGAGCACATGCTTGATTCACCCAAAGGTGGCTTGAATGAGGTGGTTTCTAAATAGTTTGCGATTGTGTGAGAAGTAATAGGGTTGCCTCATGTGTTTGGAAAACCATAGAGCTACCATAACTAGCATAACTTCAGTTAACTATTTCTGAAATAATAATAATTGCTGTAAGATAGCATCAGGCCGACTGATTTTTTTCCCTAAAACACAAATGTGTACAATTGTCATGTATTATATAAAATTTTGCTCTCTTGGCATATAAAGAATGGAAATGACATGAATAACGACAGATTTTTCCGAGTTGGGAAGCAGATTGCGCACATTTTCAAGGGCTGAGGTTACTCAAGTTTACGGCGGCCAGGGATCAAAGTTGTGCCTTTAACCATTTTACGTAGTCTATTCAATCCCTTAGGTTGCTTATTGATTCTTGTAGGAACCGAGAAAGACTAAGTACTAATTCTCCCTCCTACTGTTACCAAAATTATGCTTGCAGAGTCCCTCCTACTTCCTATATTTGATTATGCTGATGCCTGCTATCTAGACATAACTTAAGAACAGCTAAATAAACTTGAGCGACTTCAGAATTTCTGTATCAGGTTCATATTTGGTTTGCGAAAATATGACCATGTTTCTGAATTTCGTATGAAGCTCAAGTGACTCCCTATTCGCTTTCGCCGGAATACTCACATTCTCGCACTACTTTATAACATATTATTTATTCCTAGTAGTCCTTTTTACCTTAAGGAACGTTTTGAATTCCTTCGCCCTTCTACTTCCCACAATTTGCGCACTCATACGTATCGTAAACTCAATACACCTGCACACACTTCATCCTAATGATAACTCTTTTACAGTGCAGGCTGTCAAACTTTGGAATGCGCTGCCTCTTACTGTCAGAGAGGCCAAAACATCGCCTACATTTAAGAACACACTCAGAAAACAGTACTTGTTCTTAAACAATTATGCCTAATTCTTATACTATGATTTATTGTATGTATTTAATTTATAAAGTAATTTAAGTATGTTTAATTATGATATACCTAATAATCTGCACCACCTACATCGCTAGATTAGATTAAACTATTCCTTAAGTTAGGTTGCCTGGAAGAGATTGCTTTAAGCGATAAGGCCGCCTATTATTTCTACCATGATAATATTTAAATTGTGTATTTGGTGAGCAATAAAGTGTTATAAATCTATCTATCTATCTATGCAATTCCTGCGGCCGAGTGGCCTCTCGTAAACAACAAAAAAATTAGGTAAAACTCTTTCCTGCATTTATATTAAAACTTGGTGTTTTCAGATCGGTTTGGGAGTATTTTTCAAGTTACAAGGACACGGCAAGATTGAAGGGGCTTTAAATTTCTTGCCCCTCATCTCATTGGTTTTTATCGTTTTTGGATATAGTGCAGGTAAATTTATCTTCTCTGTCCGTTTGTGCGTCTTTAAGTTTTTGTATATCAATATATATTTCTGAGATATTAGTCAAATGGATGAAATTTTACAAGAAGGTGTATATTCTATATGCTGCTGCACAAAAATATACTGAAAGTATGGAATAAGAGTACTAACGTATTACAATTGCGAAATTAATAACGTAACTCGTAACATACTTGAAAACAGCGCCAAATCCGATCGTGTTTTTATTTTAAAAAAAATATAACAATGTCTTATTATTTAAGTAAATATTTTTGGAGGGCTCCTTGTTCGAAATAGCTCGTTTAATTTCACTGTTTATTGTAATTTTTGCAAACTTAACACTGGTCTGTACCTCGGACAACGCATTAGCGTTGCGATACAGCGAGGTAATGTGGCCACTCTTTTGGGCACGTTTCCGACTGACAGCGGTATGGGACTAGATTTTATGGTTTAATTTTAATTTGTATATACACTTATTTATAATTTAGTTTAGTTTTTATTTAATTGTTAATGTTATGCCTACTGGTGTCCCTATATAGCAAAAAAATATAAATATTTATTTAATAAATATAGAAAAGAAAATATATGTTATTTTATAAAGTATATTAAAAATGTAACAAAGGATTTGTAATTATTACAAATAAATAAAATTGAAGTGTGTGTAATGTCAAAATAATAACTTTTTACTAAATGCATGAAGTATATACGGTACTTAGATAAAAAAAGACTATTTTTAATTTTTTGTCTGCGTGTGTCATGTCTGTCTGTCTGTCTGTTTGTTCCGGCTAATCTCTGAAACGGCTGAACCGATTTTGACGGGACTTTCACTAGCAGATAGCTGATGTTATAAGGAGTAACCTAGGCTACTTTTAAAATTAGGGTTCCACGAAATAAAATTCCACGCGGATAAAGTCGCGGGTAACAGCTAGTTTGAAATAAAACACGTAACACAGAGCTGTGGCAGAACAAAGTTTATACTAAGAACTGTCGTGTAGGAAGGTTCAAATATTTTAAAATGCATGAGAATACGTGAGCTTTATGCTTATTTGAAAACGCGTAGCGCCATCTAGTTATATTTTAATACAACTGGTTTAAAATGGCACATATCCAATATTATAGTTTTGATATGGATTAGATGTGATTTAATAATCCTTAAAATCGCTTTTTAAATTGAAATAATATGTTGAGTGATTTTAATATAAGCGTTAACTCGAAAATTTTACTTTTTTTATTTACAATTTCTGTGGTAGTTTTAATAATAGATATTTTATAGTCTTCAGTGGTTTTTATTTTAAACTACAATCAAGGTATCTTATTATTTTTGCAATGTTAATATTAATATCTACTGCGCGAGGCTCCCCGTACGACCACTCGGGGTGTCCTTCTTATATGTCACGGTTGACGCGCCTGTCAGCTGCTCTGCCAATGACGTTGACAGGCGCGTTCCGTTTCTATTACAATTTTGAACTTAAAAGCAATGACATAAGATCTGTGATAATATCAGTGTAAGATACGGCGTTTTGTTGTTATTCTATCTATCATAGATTTTTTAACGTTTAAAGAGTAAACTCTAGTCGTGCGTCGGAGTTGTCACACTTTTATTTTTCAAATTTATATCAGGCCTAATTACTTTCGTTAAATTTTTGGGAATGTTAAAATATCATGAAATTAAACAATATTTGTCACGTAGTTTTTGAGTTGAAGGTTATTTTCGACTAAATACTTTTAATACCACTGTGGTCAAACGATGGAAATTGTGATCGTCGCTACAGAAACTGTATTGCATAGTAACAACACGTACTTGGCTGATATTTTTTGCTTATTAAATAACTCATTTCCAGGTGTGGGCTCTCTAAACTGGATACTATGCGCTGAGCTATTCGACGACGCATTCCGCGGCGTGGGATTGTCTCTGTCCGGGATAATATCCTATATATCTCTGTTCACAATCACCAAATACTTCTCAGCTTTAACCCTCGCCATTGGACCGTCGTATACTTATTGGTTATTTAGCGTGAATTGCGTTATACTGTGTGTGTTTATTGCTGTGGTAGTTCCTGAGACTAAAGGGAAGACTTTTAGCGAGATCCAAAGGGCTTTGGGCGCGAAAGATAAGGTTAAGGATGTTCAAGAGAAGTGCTGAACACTCTTCGATCCGTGAATATTATATTTATAATTGTGTAATACTGGATCACGGGTCCGCAGAGGCTTAAAGTGGCCCCTTTTGGAGAATCGCTTATGGCTGGTTCCTGTATCATAGTATTCATTCACTTCTTACCATAGGAGGTTGAAGTTCGACATAACTTGTATGGAGCTTGTGTCAAATTTCAACTAATAGTAAGGCTAGCGACACATTTGCCGAAAGTACGGCGCTGAAAGTTCAGCTAAATACACTCGCAGCGTTTTTCAAGTAACCTGTGACACAGCCGAAATTACGTAGCTCGACGTAATGCCGAACCTTTCGTCTAGCGGCTGTTTCTGTGAGAATGCATTTATTGTGTTTTGAATAGCAATTAGCACACCATGCGACGCGTTACGCGACGGAAAGTTCGGCGAACGTAATTGAATCATTTTATGTAGATGCTCTGATACATTTACGGATTTAAAAGTACATAATTTCACCTTTTCGTATTGCCTATACTGATGAAATTAATACATGCTTTAAAGGAATACTAGCTAAAGTGATAAATACAATAAGGTGTTTGGCGAGAATTTTCGTATCGTGCTATTTTACATCGCGTAACGCGCTGAACTACACGCCGCGCAGTTCCAACTGTTCGGTGCGTTTGGTGTGTCATGCTAATCGAATTGTAAGACCGATCATTCAGTCGCTTAAGTATTGGCATCGTACCTTCGGCAATTAAGCAAATGTACGTTTCGCAATATATAGGTACGGGCCATTATTTTTGTGAAGTTGACACGTGTCTAGATATAAGTTCTGGTAGTCGTAAGTTATAGCATACAGTTTGACTTCAATTTGATAGCTGTCATGTTTGTCATACAATTTGTGAATGGCAGCTGGTTTGAAATGTTGGTATTTAAGCGTAAATGTGGTGTACATATTTTTGAAATTACGGGAAATGAGAAGTATGCCAAATACTGCACAGACACCAATGAGTTAATAAGCACCATTAACGTGAGCTCCTAAGAGTGCAAAACTTCACATTACTTGTCTTCGGCTGGTACTGTTAGTCTCTGAGTGTTAGCATACACAGACACTAGACCAAGCGCTATAAATATGTAATGTGAAAACTACCCAAACTCAGTACAAAATGTAAGGATCAACTATAATATTTGTCCACTAAGCGTGCGGGTTACAATTTAATCAGAGAGAAAAGAGAGTCTAGCTTTCTTAAGTAATTTTTGCTACTTCAGGAACAAAAACATCTTAGAACTCTTTTTCAACTTGTTACACTAACGACAGTGTACCTAGTTCCTATAATTTACGAAGGCGAGAGTGCTTTACTCGTAGTTGGACATATACATGTCTGTTGTGATAGTGTGTGTATCTTATGCGACGAGAGGACGGCCCCGATTCCTCTCTGGGTTGAGCGGCGCCGATCTTTGGACGAGTGCGGGGACGTCGGGCCATAGCTCCGTACCCGGATTTGCTTGGCCGGTTGGCCTGAATGACCTCCTGCGCCGTGAGCAAAAAACCGCGTGCAATACCCAGGGGAGGTTCCGCCCGCACTAAGGCCGTTGGATGAAGGAGCGGAGTTGTCCGCGCTCCCCACAGTGTCGTCTCGGGGTGCATTGAGCCCTGGGCGGCAATGAACAAGGCCATCTTGGACGGCACCAGTCAGTGCTTATGCGAAACAGGCGACTGCCACTTTTCGCGACCCTGGCTATAGGCGCATGGAAGGAACACGGGGAGTTTTAGTAAGTATTCCAGCAGTGGTAACCTCTATCTGGGTAAATCCAGGCCGGCGAGACTCCACATACCTTCACTGTGATCCCCACACGCTGATAACTCCATGACTGGATTTCTCCTCGTTAAAAAAATTTTTGGATTCATGGGGGCTAAGTGCCTATAAGTTGTTTAAAAATATTAAAAAACGTCTCGTCGATACAACAGGACGCTGGAGCTTACATCGCTTAAAGGATTAGCCTCTGTATCCAACGAGATAATGCTGCCAGCCTTCTAGGTACACTGCCCAGTGACAGTGATCTGGTGGGGCTGGACGGGCTTTAGTTATATTATAGATGTTGTTTTTTATTTTTTACTATTGTATATATATTTCTAAGTATTATTTAAATAATAGTTTCATTTTTAAACAGATAGATAGACAACACTTTATTGTACACCAAAGCATAGATAAACAGAAATAGAAAAATACAAGAGATAGTACAACGGGCGGCAACGGCAATTTTTAATAGTTGATTACTTGATTATTAATAGAGCGAGCGAAGCAAGCATCTGCCCCATAATCTAAGTATTTTTGTGGTACATTTTGTTGTATGAACTATTTACAGAAGTCCATATTAATAATTCATACATCTATGATTACTAGGTAGAAAATTTCGTGTTCCTAAAGCATTGGTTTTGGCTAGTATTAATCTTAATATTTAATGTAGACAATGTAGTGCAGAATAATTGAGTAAATAAAATTGATGTAAATAAAAAAGTATGCATGTCTTAAGTTCCGAGCGTGTCTTCCAATCATACCCCCTTATTGTCTCTAACGCATATTGTTTGTAAATGATTCTACATTTTTAGAAAAATCAATATTTAATGTTGTCAAAATAAGTCGATATTTAGAGTGGCAATAATTTGTTACCCCAGTTTCGCAATTTATGAATCTTCATATAAATAATATAAAGACTGTATTATATTAAGTTTTATTATTTTTACGATATATAGAAATAGA
Organism: Dendrolimus houi; assembly: GCA_039645545.1. NCBI lineage: Eukaryota > Metazoa > Arthropoda > Insecta > Lepidoptera > Lasiocampidae > Dendrolimus > Dendrolimus houi. The sequence goes on from CM077139.1 coordinate 12,166,226, forward strand.
ATAATGGAAATTTTGCTATGTATTTATTATTCTTGGAAATTGATCTTCATGTAGCGTGATAATATCTGATTTTAGTATTTTAAGGATTATTTTAGCATTTAAGCCGTAAATAGATAAGAGATACATAAATTGTAAATGCCAAAATTTTTAATTAAATTAAATAGTTTTGAAGTAGTTTTATTTTTTTAAATATTACGCAACGCATCCAACAAGGCATCGGCCATCGTAGATGTTTTCAAAAAAGGATAGGTAAATAGCATTTGATATATATGTGTATGTCTGAAGAGAACAAAACAAACAAGACCAAATTTCACATCACTACAAGGTGGCAAAATAAAATAGAAAATAATAGGGGCGCCACTTTCGCAAATTTGTTTTAACTCTAGCAACTCCAATATTAGGGCAAGAGTAATTTCGATACTTATTAGTCATTTATAGTGCTTCATGAAACATCGTGTAAGTATCAAGTTGCTTTAGTTACGACGTACGTACGCATTTTGTTAACAAAGCCTTTAGTGTTTACTTTGATAATAATGACTATAACTTTGTAAGCAAGAGCTTTAACACCTTGTGATAATTAACAGAACAAACCGGATGTCGGCTGTTCTTTGGTAAATATCGTCGAATTATAACGAAAAGATTTATGCTTCAAATTCCAATAGACATCAGACAATTTAAAAATCATTGCTCACGTGAAACTTGGTATTATTACATGCGTGTTTAATTATTTTTTAGCGGATTTTCTACTCGGATAAACGTTAAAATTAAAATAACATAGATAAAGTCGCTTTACTTATGATTCACTTTTTGGCTATAGATAAAATAGAATATGGCCAGAATGCAAAGAACTAGTTCTCATTATAGACGCTATAGTCTGGTTATACTTTCATTAATGAAAGTACATGACACAAAATCGGTTTGTCAGGCCTGTAACAAGTGTGGAGTCATTATCTCTATCTATCCCCAGGGATAAAAGATGTAATAAAATATATATTTAAACTTCAACAGTTTTTATTCAAAATAAATTACACTAGAGAAAATTTTGAAGATCATACATAAAGATTAAAAATTAGGTCCACTTCCTGTTCTATGTATTTTTTTAACATTCAGACTGATAGCTAGATAGACAAAATTCTAAAAATTGCATTTTTGGAATATCCTGGTCCGAATTATCACTCCGATTTTTTCACATTTTTATTTTGACATTAAAAAAACCAGACACTTCAATTTTATTTATCTCTATGTATAGATTACCATATAAAAAAACCGGTACAAAAATTCACAAAGAAAATCATTCGGCTCCCAATTTCTCTTGGATCTCCGTAAAAGACTTCCCTTTAGTTTCTGGTATGAAGAAAGTAACAAACAAACTTGAAATGAAAGCCATCAAACTGAAAAACCAGTAAATGACAGCCGGCCCCGTCATAGATGAAATGACTGGATACGACTTTATTACTACGAAAAAGACTAAAGCACAAGTTTGTAAAGCAATCGATGCTAGTAACGTTCTAGCAGGTCCCTCCACTAATTCTGATGCAAGAACGTAGTAAACTGCCCCATGACCTGTAATATAATTTACAAATTCACATTCAATAGTTTCTATTCATAATAAATGTTTCGTATTTAGCACAATCAATTTTCACGGGTATTTCTTAACTTCCATTATTAAAATAACATATTAAAACAAATGTATCACCACATGTGCTATATATATGTATCTATGCTGCCCTCTTGCGAATTGTCAGTGCAACTTTCTACACCGCACGTGCCGCAACGACCTTCCTGTTTTTTCGTCCATTGCAAGTGTTTTCCAATATATACAATTAGCTAATCCTCTAGCCAATCAAGAAATCGTGCCAGTGACTGTGATTTACAATCCACAATCGACGGGTTCCCGCAGCATAGCAAACAAGATAAGTGGTTGTGCATTTGTCGTTTTCCAAATTCCGCATTCTAAGTCGTACAGTAAGTCAGTTTAAATCTACTTCCTAGTCAATGTACACTGCTTCGCAACGTGTTATCGCTGTTTAAAGAAGAAGCGGCAAGAAACCCCCCAGTAACATATGTAGTTATAAAAAAATCGGCCTAATTATTTATATATCTCAGGTTCTTTTTTTTGTATATAGAAGTTATATTACAATTACTTTTCATAGAACTAATGGAGTTGTAAGATACAAAAAATATTGTTACCGTTGCAATAATGATATGCTAATCAGGGCTTGAAATACCGGTAAAAATGTGGTATCGTTATTTATGTTAATTTCAGATAATAGTAAAGAATAAATATCGTTATAACCGCACCGTTATTTCGAGCCATTTTACCGGTAAAAAATGTGACGTTAATACTATTTTTATCGGTAATTTTATCGTTATAACTATGTTTTGTTACCATCGTCGCTCTCTCACTCGCAAAGATTGTCAAACAGCACTGTGCTAAGAGCGCGTGTAATATTTAGAGTTGTGTTTGTCAATTGTTTCGGTAACATGCAGTCGTAATAAAGCCAATTCTTAAAAATAGCAACGCCGCTTGAAATAACGTAAAAATTACCGATACGTATAACGTGATGCATACGACTTTTAACGTTAAAATCATAAAAGTTATCACAGAACGGTAAAAAATATACCGATATGACAGTATTTTTTTCGACAATACCGGTAATTACCTATATTTTTAATGGTAATTGATAACATTTTCAAGCTCGGATATTATGAATTCATGCTGCGACAAATCTCCATAGATTCCTTACATGCTATGCAAAAATAAATATAAACGTTATACAGAAGATAGTATAAAAGGCAGCGAGCGAGCAGCTATCTAAATGCAGTTTTATCATTTAAATATTCTTCAATAGTGTAGTATTCTTTTTTAGCAAGACTTATCAATTTAACTTTAAAATTAACGAATGAATAATGAATGTAAGTTTTTATTAGAGTTTCGTAACCAATTTTTACGTGTTCGTTATTTCAGTTATGATGGGTTACTACTCGCACCTCCTATCCCATCTTCACTATCCCATATTCGCTATCTCACATTCCCTATTCCGTATTACCTATCCCAACATTTCAAGTTCATTACTTTATCCCATTCCTCCTTTCTGATCACTCTATCTCCTTCGCCCTTGGTTTTGCAAATGTTTAAAGGCGATGGTAACCTATTTTCGTTAGGTGGATCGTCTGCCTGTTTGCCAGCTTCGCAATAAAAATAAAAAAAATGATAGAGGAATGTGATTGAGGATTCCGACAGAAGGAATGGGATAATAGGGATAGGATAGGAGAATGGAATACGGGGAAAGGATAAATGGGCCATCAGAACTCTCACTTATCGTACAAAATGCAATAAGATGAAGACTAACCGTTTCATGCCGATATTCTATGATATCTGAGTGAGTGTTGCATGAAATCTGAGTGAGTTTGGTATGATATCTGAGTGAGTGTGGTATGATATCTGAGTGAGTGTGGTATGATATCTGAGTGAGTGTGGTATCATATCTGAGTGAGTGTGATACGATATCTGAGTGAGTGTAGTATTTATAGATCAAATAAGACAGTAAAGGAGTTCTCTCAGCGCGAGCATTCGCCTTTAATGTAACATTTATGATTCGATTTTGAGCATTACGTTACAATACTGCCTCTCTGACTGACGAGCATTCACCTGTAACGAGACATTTATGACTAAATTTTGAGCATTTAGTTGATTCCACCATGTTAGATGAAGCGGTTGTGTTACAAGTTGTATATACTACAAATTGTATCATTACAGTTTGGGCACTGTAATACTTGGTTCTCCTCTCTCATCGATGTAATACTCGAATCTGTAGCATTACAGTTTGTGCACTGTAATGCTAGGTTCTCCTCCTTCATTGATGTAATGCTCGGATCTGTAACGTTACATTACAGGAGAATGCTTGTGGTGAGGGAGGGAGCACCTTAAGATATGTTCTATATGCTGCTACATACTAGTAAAAGTGATATTACAAAAAAGAAACTAAAAAGTAAGGTTGGTGGTGGTTTCATACGTGAGAAATGATTGATCACAAATATTACGAAGCTAATGATTTTGGAAAAAATATAAAACGTTGATGATTAAAGTACTTACCTGAATTAAAACAAAATACAAATAGTGCAATGCAAACTATTGGTAAAAAATTCAAAGGGCCAATCATTTCAATCGCATTTTCCCTTAATTTGAAGAAAGCGCCAAAACCAACCTGAAAATTAAATAAGAAGCTGTTGAAAAATCAGTAACAATAAATCTGTCGGGGGTGTCTAGCTTGCACAATGAATTTAAAAAGAAAACATAATTTGGGGCGATAATTTAATGAAGCAAAGGTCATTGGGCATTTTGTTCGGACATATGACCCACGGCTTACACAAACGAAATAGAAATAGGGCTAGGTATGTAGATAAATGTACATGCTACTCAGTGGTATAGGTCGCATTCTTGCAGGCCCTGGGAAAATTGAGATTTTCTTTATCGTTATGGTATTTTTAAAGCATTTTTGTAATTAATTATGTAAAAACTATTGGATCGATCTCGAAAATATTTTGAACCGCAATTGTTTTAGACAATTTCTGTTCAAAGCACAAAAATAAAATACAGTTCTACATAAATAATATTTTTATTCTGCTTGATCAAAATCAATGGTTAATTCATCTAAAAAGGCGAGCGAGAGAGAATGTCAATCCTTTATGCTATACAAGCGTTTATTATGCTTGTACCTTATATTTTCACATGCTGATACTTTACACACATACTGTTAAATAACTATTATGGCGGTCGTCACGATAAAAAAATAAAAAATTAGAAAAGTGGGATTTTATTCTTCAAAGTAAAATTAGTTTGCTCTCTATAAGTTTAAAAAAAAGTGGATCAGAAACGCCCAATGACCTTTTGAAAATAGAACTTTTAGGCTCGATTTCCATTATAAAACCGTTCAGGGCTCATTCTCGATTCGGTCTCGGTTCGATTAAATCTCGCTGTGGCTACTCTACTATTCTAGAGTTGAAACAAAAGCCTATTCACAATGTTGGTACAAGTCTAATTCTAGAGAGCATCTGAGGAGCGGAGGATCAAACCCCTCTTGACGAAGTGAGTTTGCCTCTCCCGAGACATTCTCAAGCTCTGATGCGCAGGATTAGTGTGGGCGTAACTACGTTCTAAGTCTCACGCTATTCCTACCATGTGCGTAGGGCACATGGGAGGAAGGGGGTTTTAGCGGAGTATTAACCCATAGGTTACCTCTTTAATAGGGGTACCTTGCTGAGTCTCCACACAGCCCGGCAATCGATTCTGCTATCTGCGCTATCTTCAGTGGATAACTCTCATTGCATTGGTCTAATCTCAATAAAGGACCCGGTAGTGTACGAAATGTATTTCCACCTGCCTCAAAAAAAGTCTTATTCTAGAGAAGTCTGTTATCGCTTCAATCAAATATTCTTATCGACCAATCAGTACCAGCGCGTTATCGGATTGGAACTAGAGCGACACAATAGTGAGATTATTTGAGAGAGATTGACCCGTGAATGGCATTAAAGTATGAATCAAGCCTTATTTACCATCCCTAATCCCATTCCGAAAAAAGTGCTAATCAAGATCGGCTTCCTTCCAAATCTGTCAGCAAAAAGGGATGCTCCAATACTCGCTATCAGTTGAATCACACCAACAACAGTCGAAGCCCATTCAGGAGCGATTGTAGTCTTCGACTCCTCGAATATTGTTTGCAGGTACATCGATATAACATTAAACCCAGACATTTGTCCAGTTATCCCTAGAGTAATGACTAGAAGTAGGGGTTTTAGGAATAATTTGCTCTTGATTAAGTCCACTTTCCTAATTTTTACGTCGACTTTTGTTTTGGAGTACTCTTGTAGTTCCGTCTCTGCCAGGTGTTCAGATCCTCGGAGACGTATTAAAAGATCTTTAGATTGTTCAAATTTACCTGAAAATATTTCTAAGTTTTTGGAATCATTTTAAGCAAAATGAAAAAGCTTTTTGATGCTGACTGAACGGGATGTTTTGCGGTGTGATTTCAATTTTAACATGTGATAAATATAATGTAAAATGCAATATGGATGCCTATGAAAAATTTAAACAACATTTTTAAGATTTTTAATATTAGATATGTAAAGACATGGGAGCTCCGATCCTCGTCGGTTTCTATCACTGTATGGATGGGCCGGTATTAAAAATGCGTAAATTAAATATGGAAAGTGCAAAATTTAAATATATTACAGTTACAAAAAGTATACATATTTTGAAAGAAAGAAAAAAATCATTTTATTCGGGACAAATTACATTGGATAGTGTAGGTATAATTTTGAAAATAACTTTATGAAATGACTGAATGAAACTATTTGATTCCACACATGACTAGAACGCTTGTTTGTACTTCACATAGCGAATTAACATCGCCATCCGGCTTGCCGTGATATATGTGTTTGCCAAATTTCATACCTCCTGTCTTATTAGTATTTACAGAGATAATCAGCTCTGATAGAGTGATAGTGATATAAATAGTGCTATAAAGAGTTAGAGATAGAGAGATAGTGCCAAGTGTCTATCTGTGTGTGAGTGAGACTATAGGCTTTCTTTTTTCTTTTAGGTATCGGACACTTAAAAAACTGAAAAAGAAATTACCTTTCGAAAACAAAAAATAAGGGGTATCTGGCAGAAATATAAACGGCAATATGCAGAAACCAGTCAGAACTGATAAAACTACATTTAATGTCTTATACGATAGATGCGGTCCCACACATAACATGATTACAATTCCTAAGCAGCAGGAGATGTGCATTAATGTACCCAAGGCACCACGGACTTCTTTCTGGAATGAAGAAAAATGTAATCATATTAAATTTTGGGCGAGGCCACAACACTACTGTACGACGACTCAACCCGAAAACCACCAACAATTAAGAGTCAGGTAGGGGTGTTCGCCAAGGTTCCTAGGTAATGGATGAGGCCGTTGGGCTACCGCCTGCCAGGGCGTCGCAGAGTGGTCAGATTATGTACCTGTAAATCTGGCATTAAGGCGAAAGACGGAACACCGATCGGAGGCACTAGTACTGCTAGCTCTTGAACATGGGATGATGAGTGAAGCTACACCCATTGTTTAACCGCGCAACAAGGGTGTCCTGAGCTTGATGCGCGGTAGAACAATGGGTGTAGCTTCGGTCGTCATTTCAGGTTCCCCCTGCGCATCAAAAACAAAAAGCACTGCTAGTAAGAGCTGCTGCCACCCCAAAGTGGCGATTCCCGAATTCTCCACCGCATTTGTGGATAGTTCTCAAACGGATTTCCCCTTGCAAAAAGGATGTTCGCTATATGTTTTGTTATTAATGGCTGTGTCCGCAACTTCGTTCGCGGGGAACATTTTTCGCGGAACCCTAACTTTAGTTACTCCCTATAACATCAGCTATCTGCCAGTGAAAGTCCCAGCAAAATCAGTCTAGCCGTTTCAAAGATTAGCATTAACATCCAGACAGACAATAATTCAAATAAAAATTGCATTTTCGGAATCCCCTCGTCCGAATTTTCCCCCTTGATTTTGTAATCATATTTTTAATTTGACATTACAAACAGACACTTCAATTTTATTTATCTGTGTAGACTATAGATACACAATAGTGTTGAATATCATTAGTCAAATCTTGAAAAGCTATACAGCAAGTTGCAGGTTTATTATTTGTTGAATAATGGTTGACTCTTTGTTGCTGACAGTTGTACTAAATTGTCAATCAGTCCAATCTAATTACATCACATGTTAATCAATTTATAACCTACCAAACCAACTTACTTTCAACGTTATTAGAAAAAACTTTTTTTGAAGTGAAACATCTTTAGAATCGTTATGATTTGAAAATCGATGAAACGAAAAAGTGAATGAATGAATGAATGAAAACTACATTGATGACACTAAAAAGATATAAACATACAAAATTCAACTTTATCTAATTCGAAATAAAAGACATTTGGTTTATCAGTTAGTATTAATTTTCAATTTAACTTACAAGATTTCAAATGAATACTAGCTCTATCTGTATTCACTTAAGGCAGAGATTCTTTTATACGTAGATCAAAGGAAATTGTGCGTAACAGTGCATTGAATTTTGAACTTTATCCTAGTGAATTAAAGTGTAATTTAGATTGAATTTTAAATAACTACCCAGATACATACACTTGCTATCTCAGCAGAATAAGTAGGTATTAGAGTGAGCATGAAGGCAAAAGAAATTCCGGCCAATGTTCTTCCAATTATCAACATCCAAACATCTATAGCCGTAAGGTAAAGTACACACGTGGCTATATTTGGAAGATAACCTAAGATAATGCTATGTTTTCTACCAATTTTATCTGCTAAATACGATGTAAGGCCATTACCTGCAAGATAAATATATACCTGTTAGTTCTACTAAGTATGGGCAAATGTATTCCTAGTGCGAGCAAGTAACTATCATATTTAAATCCAAAAAATTATAAAATTCTAAACATGCCGTGTCTGTGTCTAACATTGGAGCTATTAAAAAAAACTGGATTACACTATATGAACGATGAAGAACACGATTGATTTTTTTTTTAGATTTCTTATCTGTTCGGAATTCACGAAATAACTACTAGGCCGATTTCGATGCGGTTTTCGCTAATCGACAGCAAATTCTTAGACTTAAATACTCCTCTACTTTTTAGCCTGGGAATCCCACGGGATTTTTTCTGGGAATGATTTAAAACGGCCAGATTACAAAAAAAACTATTTTCGAAGTGGTATTTTTACTGATCGATAGCAACTTTTATATAATAAAATGTGTGATGCTTTTTATCCCGGGAATCCTGTGGGAATTTTTCTGGGAGCGGTTTATAGTTGTTCGGGTGCATCAAAATGAGCTTATTCCTACACAGTTTTCACTAAAACAATAGCTTACATTCTTTTTTAAATGATGTAGTACTTTGTGTCCTGGGAATCTAGCGGGAATTTCCAGTCAACCGTGGATGAAGTCGCGGGCATATTCTAGTATATAATATATAATAATATCAGCACATAAATGTCCCACTGTAGAGCTCGGGCCTCCCACCATAGGGGGAACGGACAGTATACCCGCCACGCTTGTCCAAGGCGGCTTGGCAGGTTTGACACATCGGTTATCTCAATACAGGTTGCATCACGATGTTTTCCTTCACCGTTGTTACCACGTGGTAATTGTGACAATATGCACATTAGATCAGAAAACTGACTAAGTGGTGCGTGCGTTCTGACCAGGATCGAACCCGCGCCCTTTGATCTTGGGACGCTTGCGCTAGCCATTACACTGTCACGACTAATTCTAGTAATATCTTTCTCTTCTTTTCTTCTTCAGCCAATCTCAGTCCAGTGCTGGACGTAGGCCTCCCCAAGTACGCGCCACATATCCCGGTCTCCCGTCTTCCTCATCCAGCCCCTGCCGCCCCTGCCCTGCCAGCCTAGTAATATACTTGTATAAAAATAAAAAGAAAGCAGCATAATGTTGGCCCATTTAAGATCAGTATTTCGGGAGCCAAGCTAAGCCATATTTTCTTATGACTAGTTTTATAAATTACTCTATGTCTGCGTGTTACTTAGTGCCGGTTCCCATATCTTACCGACCATTCATTTGCCTATTGGTTAAAATTTGACATCAGCTGCATACCAGTAATGTCAAAATTTATATATTTAGATATAGCAAAACATCTGGTAGACGTCTCACGTGACCAAAAGACTGGTCTATACCTCGGGCACCGCATGAGCGTTGACATTCCGCGAAATAATGTGACCAGTCTTTTGAGCACGTTTCCAGCTGACAGCGGTTTGGCTGGATTTTATAGTTTAATTTTAATTTGTACATATATTTTTATTTAGTTTAATATAAATATATATAATTGAAATCCACGTATATAGTGACTCATCACGATATCTCATTAACTATAAGACCTTGAAATTTGGCATGGACCTTCCTTTCTCCAAGTAGAGGTCAGCTAAGAACGGGGTTTACGGCACGCGAAGCGGGCGGGTATCAGCTAGTTTTAGCTGTAATAGCTATTAGTAAAAGTTTTTTTATCTATATATTAATACGTGAAGCAAAAACTTTGTACCCCCTTTTTACGAAAATTGCGCGGACGGAGGAGTATCAAATTTCGCACACTTATAGTTTACTAGCTGCGTCCACGGTTTCACCCGCGTGGTGATGGAAAATCGTTATATTTTGGATAATTCACACTGTATTTTATCTTTATAAATTAAAATTTCATCAAAATCCATTCAGTAGTTTTTGCGTGAGAGAGTAATAAACATACATACAACCATACATTCTTACAAACTTTCGCGTTTATAATATTTATAGAATATAGAGAAGAAGCGACGACATATGAAATACATAAAATCATTAAAAGACACATTACACACGCTACCATGTATATGACACACACCACGTATATATATTCTTTTGTTTATTGTTCAAGTCAAATTAACAGTGTAGCCTTGGCAAAATCTGTGATTATAGAAGTATAGCCTTTGACATAATTATTATGGTCGAATTTCAACCACGGGCGACCACTAGTTTATTTAGTGACAACCTCACTCACTGACTGACATCAACGCAAAGTCCAAACCACTGCGGCTAGGATCGTAAAAATGCATACGAGTTTGTTTTATACTGTTTATATGAAGTCATCATTATCAAAGAAGCATGAAATTTTATACACTAGCTTGCTGGTTAGAAGTAAATGTAAACGTTTGTCGGTGTTTTTAGAAATTCAAACCCTAAAGTGATTAAAATAAAGGTTAAGACAGTTTTTTTATATATAAGGGCCCTTCAGATCCTCTTCACCCCTAACATAGTCAGGACCTTTATACAGTATTTTAATAGTAGGTGTTCTTTTCCAAGTCAGACCTTTCTATAATACATCATACATAATATATTACCCACATATATTATTTATTACATATATGACGACAGAGGTGACAGAACCCTCCATCATCTCGTGCGCTTCACAGCCTCTTTTACCAGCCTCAAACAACACCGCTCCAGTTGAGGCCACGAGTCCATACCTGACATCAAATCAAAAATAGTAACCTCTCCTGATCCTGGTGATCCTGGTTTTTGTAACGGTCTCGAGGTCGCACCTGTCATTAGACAGTTTATTCAAATTATGACTTTTTTATTCCACGCAAGCGAAACCGTGAGTCATGGCTAGCGTGAAAATAGAGAGACAGATTGACGTGAAATGTACTTATAAGGATTTTTTTACTAAAATAGTTCTAAACCCAAGAAACACTTACAGAATACCATAGAAAGAAAAGTTGCTGACACAACCCACGAGGCTTCTTCCTCTGTTATTTGCCTTGAGAGCACTGGATTTGTCTCACTCCTCAACTTGACCAGAACTGGAGAAATCCATCCATGGTTCAAACCAGATATCATCATGCACAGATTAGCTTTAGATTGAATGAAAAATGTTATTGTTGATTGTTGTAGGGTTCAATTTATGATACATATATTCAGAACACGTACAAAACATTCAAAGATTACTGTTTTTTATTGCTGGAGTACAGCAGACTGGCTGACGGCCCAACTGTGATGGAAAGTAGTTACCGTCCCCTATAAACATTTACAACACTAAAGGTGCTACCAATGTGCTGCCGGATTCGCAGATGGGGCTGGAACCTGGCCACTAAAGCCGGAACACAATTCAAGGTTGTTATGGCGGCGTGCTCTAGACCAGGGGTGGTAGCCATCCAGACGGGCAAACACCCTACCACCTGGTTGTAGGTTGTTTTGTCGTCTCTTACGACAGGCCGCTTGGCCGTAGGAATTTGTATTCTTTCTCTGTTCTTGCACGGACTTTAATTTCTAGTAACATTTTACAAGTGGTAAAGACATACTGGAACCATTAGATTGATTAAAGCTTATTAGGCGGGCTCGATCGGTGTGATGACACCAATTTTCCATCAGGACTGACTTCTCGTGCGTAGGAGACTGGTTTCGCTACCCCGCAATAGTGGCGAACAGAAAACCAACGGCACTTACGAAACTAAGCACATCCAGATATTTAAAGATTCAAAAGTGTACTCAAACGTCATAGTTTTGGTCTCATTTGGTTTTATGTGCACATAAAGACACAAAAAACAAAATGGCTGCTATGTAAAGGGGAGATTGATCAAACCCTAGTCTGTGATGTTTAGTAAGTTATTTTAAAATAATGACAACAATTGAGTTAAGCCCTGTGATATTTTGGGAAAAGCAATTTTCCATACACTCAAATTTCCAGTATATTTCTTTGTATCGTTTTATAATAAAATTGTCTTTAAAATTGACTTTTTATGTGTTGATTATAATATTTTCTATTGATAATTTGATAAGTTGTTAAGTCACCAAAAGCAAATATCGACCTTATGATTAGTGAGCTATTATTTATTCTTTTGCAAAAATGTGTGACATCGGCTAAATTACTATGGACAAAAATTTTAAGACACGCTCATACACGATAATGTGTAAACGATTTATGTTTCATAGAAAATTGAAGGAAATAAAGTATACTTACCAGCTATAACACACGTATATTGTTTTATAATTGGCATATTTACAGATAAATTACTTTTAAATTTCATTTTTATGTTCTAACCCCGTTTGCCACTACTATATTATGAAGCTACTGTTTTCTTGTACCAAAGTAAACTACAACGTATGTTAAGGATTTATCTAGTTACCTTCCTTATGTATCAATTAAAACACTTTAAAAAAATTAACCCCTGTAACGAACCGATTTATACTGGGTTTGTAAGTGAGAGCCACTGAACTGATTTACGGAAAATAAATTCAATGCGGTAACCGCGAGGCGGACGAACGGCAACAACAAATTAAGCGTCGTCGTGGATATGGTAGACTGGAATCTTGTCAAAACCGGAACACTGTGTTAAAAAAATACACAATTGTCTGTTACATTCTACCAAACACTAAGCCAATTACTAAGCTAATTACAGAGATAGGTTATTATTGTTTTGACAAAACATAATGTGAATTAATGATTGAAGTTGAAGCGTAAATACATAAAATAAACAGTAATTACCTACTATGTGTAATTTTTCGCAACAACAATATAGATTTTTATATTATTAAACTAAGTAATTTATTTATTGTTTGTCGTGGCGCTTCTTCTCTTTTAATAATAACTAAAATTGCTTTGGAAGCGGTGGTAGACTGATGACTTTCAATAAGTAATTTTTTATTTTATTTCTTTAAAGGAACAATAAACAGCTAAAATATAACCTACTAAATAAAAGTTATAATAAGATCAGGTAATGACATTGAAGCCAACGACGTTGTCCACATGAAAACATTTACAAGATTGTTAATGAACATACAGAATATTACAGAAAAAAGATAAATGCGTGATCATACCTTAATGACAAGAAATGTAACAAAGTTAGAAAATGAAAAAACAATCCAGCTCGAGTGTACTATCAAAGTCAGTTAATACAAGCAAAATGGTCCTTCAAAATTGGCAAGAGAACATTCAAAAATATCAACATTTATAAATAGAGTGTTATATGAATCAAACATGTGATGTACTGGACAACGTAATCCAGAGTTAGTGCGACATATGTCTAATGCTAAGTTTCCAGTTATACTTTTAATAACGGAACCGAGTCCGTCTATTAAACTACGCTTGTAACGATTGGGTTCTAAACCTGTTAACAGTAATCAGTAAGATTCCATTTTGTAATAACACTTTATGAGTCTCAGTATATTGCTGTAAAATATGTTCTGTCAGGTCAATATCAGTCGGGTCTCGTGGATCGGTATGTTTAAAGTTATTTAGTAGCATATCTCTAAGTAGATAAGCTTGACCACACTTAGAAAAAGCGTCTATGAACGTAACATACTTTTCGTTTTGTGCTGAAAAACTATCCATATGAATAATTTCAAAGGCCTAGTGGCAGGGGTACGATGTTAAATTTAGGTCTAATTGTCTATCATATTTGGCCATACCACAAATAGTACAGTCATTTATGAATTTAGTTACGTGTTCTTTCATTTTAAGCCAAAAGTATCTTTTTGATGATTAGTTTTTCCTTCGTGGTAGTGACGAATAATGTCTTGTTGCCGTAGATATTCTTTAACATTCTCTAGTTCTTTTTGCAATAAATAAATTCATAGATGAACTTCTGAATTTTCTTGAATTATTGGAACAATTTGGAACATAGCGAGGGCGGAGATATAAAAAGTGCAGTTTTAATTTTGGACTAACGTATTCTTTAATAGCATTCACTACGTCTTCTTCCAGATTAGACTCAGACAACTGGACGGATGTTCGAGTATGACTGTCAAAAGGTTTTGTCACAGTAGCATCATGTTAAACATTGTCTTGGAATTTATTAGGGGTCTTCCGAAATAGGTACTTCGCATATGGGATTTTCGTTGGAGGTGTGAGCAGTCAGAGTGTTTGAATTAGAAGGTAACTTCCTCGTTGCTGATTTCAACGCGGGAAAGCGCATCGGCATTAGTGTTGTCCTTGCCTTTCTTGTAAATGACTGTAAAATCGTATTCGCTTAGTTTTAAGCGCCACCTTGTAAGTCGCGAGTTTGGTTCCCTCATATTCATATACCACTGTAATGGTTTGTGATCAGAAAGAACCTTGAACTTACGTCCAAAAGGTAGGGCCGAAAGTATTTGGTTGCCCATACGATGGCTAAAAATTCTTTCTCTGTGGTGCTGTAATTGATTTCACTCTCATTTAGCGTACGTGAAGCGTATGCTATCGGCTTGTCCGAGCCAATGATGCCTTGGGACAAAATGGCACCGATCGCAAAGTTTGAGGCATCAGTGGTTAAGATAAATTCTTTATTAAAATCAGGGTATTTCAATATGGGGTCATTAGCTAACAGAGTCTTACATTTTCGAAACTAGTTACGTATTCGGGGAAAAAGTTACTTTTTCCCTTTTTTCAGGCACTGTGTCATTGGTTTTGTGATACGGGAAAAGTCTGGGATAAATTTTCGATAGTAACCGAGAAGTCCTAGAAATTGTTTAATTTCTTTGGGAGTTTTTGGAATGGGATAATTTTGAATAGCAGTTATCTTATCAGGATTTGGTTTAATACCGTCGCTAGAAATTACATGTCCAAGGTATGTAGTCTCGAGTTTTAAGAACTCTGACTTATCCAGTTGAATTTTGAAATTAGATTCATGGAGTCTTTGGAAAACCTTTTCCAGGTTTATCATGTGTTCCTGTAGAGAGGTGCTAAAGACAATTATGTCATCAAGATAGACTAAACAGATGACATTCTGGAGTCCCTTAAGGACATTATCCATCACACGTTGGAAAGTGGATGGAGAGTTCTTAAGACCCATGGGCATCCTTAGAAATTCAAAATGCCCATGTTCTACATTGAAAGCTGTCTTGGGAATGTCACCAGTGTTCATTTCCACTTGGTAAAAGCCGGAAGCAAGATCAAGTGTAGTGAAATACTGACACTTGCCTAATTTGTCAAGGACGTCATTAATATTAGGGATAGGATATTTGTCATCGATAGTCTTGTCATTTAATTTTCTAAAGTCTACGACCAGACGCCACTTTTGTTTTCCAGAGGCATCAACCTTCTTTGGGACTACCCAGATAGGTGAACTCCAGGCGGACTCAGATGGTCTTATAATACCTTGGTCCAACATCTTAGTAATTTGATCATTAACTTCTTTTCGATGAATAAATGGATATCGGTAACTCTTAGTGTAGATGGGAATTTCGTCTGTCGTTCTAATGTTGTGTTTAATTCTATTAGTAAAAGTTAGTGCTTCACCTTCAATATAAAAAACATCGGTGTACTTGGAACAAAGAGCAATTAGATTAGCCCTTTCTTCGGGGTTAAGATGATCGGTGCGTAAACGCGGTATGACTTCTTGAGCGCGCTGCGTTTGTTTTCCAGTGCGCATACACTCGAAGTTAAATATACACGATTCAGGAGCACGGTCTAAAGAAAAGATTATGTCATTTTTACTAGGGTTAAAAATTTCTACAATACCACGGTTATTTTTAACTGTGGTAAAGCATTCGGATATAGTACAATTACAAATAATCTGTTCTGGTATTAAAACTTCACCATCCGGGGCATTAATTGGTAATTTAATTAATTTAGATTTTTCTGCAGGTATAATATCTTCGTAGAGATTAAGATTTTGAGAGTTATAAATTTGAATAGGATTAACTGCAGATTTAGTTATTAAACTTAGATTTTTAAGGTCCAATTTGGCTTCCCATTTTGTAAGTAAATCCATACCTATTAAACCGTCAAAATGATTATGAAATCTGTAAATGAATAATTTTATACCATTCGGATCATTAAATTCGGGGAAAGAAGGTAAGTTTATGGAATAGTCATTTCTGCTAGTTGCATGCACATTAGTAACTTCAAAGGGGTCGTAATTTAGTGGTAATTTGGGAAAGTAAATATTAACGGCTTCTGGACTAATAAATGATTGATTTGCGCCTGTATCTATGAGTAAGTTTAACGGGGGATTAGCAATACGAATGTAAGGAAGTTGTCTCTGGGTCTGGATATTAAGTTCTATCCGAAATTTTGTGATTTCAGGTCTCCTGAAAATCCTGATTATCGGAAGGTTGGTCTTCAATAGCTTGGTTATTAGAGTCGACAGATACCTCGGGAGGGTCGTCATACGAGTAGTCATTACAGTAATAGTAGTCATTATAGTCATTATAATAAGGGTCGTAATATTCATAGTTTTCATAAGTCAAACATTCATTAACATTCACATCTCGAGCTTTAAAGTAATTTGATGGAGGAGGGTTACCTTGCCTTGCCCAATCCCAGGGTCTTGGTCCTGCCGGCCTCGATGCAAAGTGGCTAACGCCACTCATCGGCTTAGGCCCTTGCGTCGAGGGCTGGTCTCTAGGCGGTAGCCTAAATACAGCGCTACGCGGGTTATATCCCGGTAACGGCGCACTGAACATTTGTTGAGTACGTGATGGACCACGAACATGGTATGGAGGTGGTCTAAATTGATGTTGAGGTGGTGGCGGTCGATATAAGGGTTGTTGTTGGGAGGTGCCAGGCATATTGAAATTATTTGTTTTAAATGGTACATGCATGTTATATGGCGAGTGAATAGGGTTCCTAACATCTCCGAATCGGTTCAGTAGTTTCTTATCGGGAAAATGATCGTTCCGGCCTTGTAAGTACAAAGTATTAGTTTCCTCGTGAACAAACTCGAGGGCTTTTTCTATAGTTTCCGGACGCATGCACCGGATACGGTAACCTAATGGATCCCTTAAACCGCGGAGGTAAGCCTGTAGTGTAAGCTTTTTATATAAGTTACGTTTAGCTTCAATAGTCGATCCTAAATTATCATGCAGTGTTACATATGTCATTATTGTGCTAAAAAGGTTCTGACACCGTTCGTAGAATTCTTGCGGCGAACTCGAGCCTTGTGTAAGTAGAGCCAAGTCATTATATAGGGCTGTCTCGTCCCTCTGGTCGGAGAAATTATTTATGAGAGCGTTACGGATACCTATCCAGTCATTTGGTATACCATTTGTGTTAATGAAACGTGCTGCAGGCCCTGTGATTTTATTTAGAATCCCGTTCATTAGGGCCAGTCTGGCGAGTTCGCTGTCATCCTGTCCTAATTCCGAAATTAACTGGTCACATAGCCTTATAAATCTCGTAAGAACATTTTGGTTCCCGTCGAAATCCGGGAGAAGTTTCATTGCCTTAAAAATATTATCTAAATTTGCTTCCGCCATTTTTGGAGGAATAAAAGAAATTTGATTTTCTAATGTAAAATATCTCTATGCGAGTCAAAATTTTTATTCCTATTACTAACACTACTTTGCCTTCTAATCCTCGATTGTCGTAAATGAAAAATCTTGGAAAAGGGGAAAGGGCCTTAGAATTTTAATAAAGGTAAGCAATCACTAAAATAAAGTCAGTGTACTTACGATATCATAGTTTTTCTTGAGCAGTATCTATGTCTGGATTCTCCTGCGGCGTACACGTGGTTCTTTCAGGTATTCCCGGCGCGACGTTGGTTGTCTATCGAAACAGTGACGAGCGCGATGTTGGCAACCCGATTTCACTATACCGACCCGAGAATCCTACCGACTGCGCCAAATACGATAACGGACGCAGGAGGACTCAAAAAAAACCTAATTCTTAATACGAATTTATTAGTATAATATTAATAATTACAATTAACTAAAACTAACTAAAATATATGTTTCTACGTCCGATGTGAGGAACGAAGTGAACAATGGCGGTCGCGGCTGCCAGGGCCGGGGGGCCTCGTGCTGCATCGTCAGCAATTACCTAGATTGCCTATTATTGCGTGCGATGAGCACGTGGACTTACTCAGCAATTCGCCGATTACCCCCAGGTGTATCAAGGTTCTCAATTTGATTGGTATGTTTTTTTTATTTATTTTGTTTTTTTATTTATGTACACCGATAACGCTGATATTTATGATCCGAGTAACGTGGATTTTTTTAGTTCCATGCGGAATAGTTGCCATTTGGTCCCCTAAAAATTTAACATAGTTTGTTAAAGTTAATAATTAATTTTGTTATGTACCCTCTTATTTTTAAAGAATACAATCGGTCATTTCTTTAATTAAATAATAATGTTATATTTTTTATTTATTCGCTGATTAGCGCCTGTTTTGTATAGAGTAAGTAGTTCTCTATAATTTTATGTATTAATCTTTATCTCTAAAATGTGGTAATTGTGTACAGATTATAATTCAAAATCTCTCAAAAATATAGACGATATTCACTACGTTTTATTTTCATGTTGGTAGACGCGATAGATTTATACTGTGCTTGGTTTATTTTATTACATGTAAAACTTTAAGTATAATGTTTGATATAATATCTTAAATAAAATATTATCTAAAATTTTCAAACAATAATGTATTAAATTCTTGGCATGCATAACCCTTTAATTAAAATAGTTTATCATTGACTTCAATCCTTTATCGCTTGTGCCAATTTGCTAAGTTTTTTATACTGTAAAATTGTTGAAGGGATGGCGAGGTGTTGTAAAAATGCTTGTGGAGTGTGAAGAGTCAGTGTATGGAATATATGTAAGCCGTAAGGATCTCTGATTATAATTGTAGTACCAGTTGCTGTTCTTTTATTACCAAAAACCTTTCTGAGTTGTTGCAAGTATTACATCACATCCATTTTCCTTTTTATTGAAATAAATAACAAAAGTTTATTTGCAGAAATAGCGACGTATTATGGTTACATATAAATATGCCTTAAATTAAAAAGCATATTTTGAGAATTTTTAAGCCCCATTTTGAGCAAACTCAAAAGCAAATCAAAAACACTCGGCTTATTGCTGTGCCGGAATTATATCCGACACAACATTGGTTTTCAGTGCAAACCTTCCTTTTGGCGTTATACCAAAAGACCCATTTTTTTTTTGATAAACTAGTATTAAAACTAATTAATCATTAAATGAGTTTATATTGTTACGGGTGCGGGACTCGAATTAAAATGCCATTGGAATTACTATAGAATTTATTAGAACTATACAAACACGTATAACATAGGTACAAATATAACCGGATGCAATAAGTCCACATGTAGTGCACAATTAAATAACACGCACAAAGTCCGCCACTATATAGCTTATCGAATGTAGGTCTTGCTCGTATCATAATCGAAAGTAAAGTAAGTAAAGTAAAATCGGCAGACAAACACACATATTGTATATCCCCAAATAAAGCAAGTTACGCTTGTGTTATGGGTAATATACAACGTACCAACTCTGGGCCGATCCCAGACACCCAGACCATAGTAAATAACGGAGGAATTACGTTTTCCGAAATTTACTATACCAGGAATCGAACCCGAAGCCTCTGCATTGTAGTGAGGTAGGCTGGCAACGGCTTAGCCCACTCAACCACAGAGGCCGTCAAAATCCTCGCTTGACTGCTTCCCCCTCCGTTCGGGCATTACTTTTATTCTATACAAATACAATATGCCTCGACGCAAAACAATAACTATTTAGAATTAGTTCGAAACACCTGCCTAATTTTGCTTGCGAACGGCCATAAACGAGTACAATAGACTGCTCTTCACAACAACCAATAAATAAGAAAAAACAAAAGAGGACGATTATCGTCCTATTTTGTTTCAACGTTCTGCGGTGGCCTGTTCAATCGCCAGACCTCAACCCAAGTGAGCACGTGTGGGATATGCTTCAAAGAAAAGCTCTGCCGAGTATCGATGCTGTGCATACCCCGCAACAAATTTTTGATTTGTTAGAAAGAACAAGGACGGCCATTCCTCAAAGTGATTTCGATGAACTGATTTTAAGCATGCCAAATCGCTGTGATTGTGTTATTCGTGTAAATTGTCGAAACATATATTTTTTTTATCTTTACAATAAGTTTTTAAGAAATCCTCATTTTTGCCTTTTTTACCATTTAATTAACGATAGTTTAGGATAATTTGCAAAAATTTCAATTTTTCTTATATTTTACAAAATATAATGATAAGTTGTTAACTTAAACATAGGAATAAAACTAAGAAGCCAGTCTGGAAGACTAGATTTAGTAAATATTAATTGAATATTTTTTTTGTAGTTAATAAGCTTTTTAAAAAGTTTTTATATACAAGCTTTTGAGATCCTGGATATCATGTAGCAGCAGACTGAGTAGACAGAGTGAGAAGACTGAGAAGACAAGTAAAACGAGCCCAAACACGACGGGTCTATCTCTTGTTTAGTACGCCACCTTCCGACTCCATCATCAGATCAGCTCCATGGTAACATATTATTGCATTGTCACACGATATACATATTTGTGCAAAATTTCAGCTCAATCGGAAACCGGGAAGTTGGTCAAATTTAACTTGCAAGATTCCACCAGAACTTACATACATAAGTAAGTACATCCATTGGAAGTCAAATAAAAGCTTGTAAAAAAAATGTACTTGATCCCTAAGCATTTCTACTGTGTGTATATTGCTAGAAATTAATTCTATGTTAGTTTATTGATTTTTCTTAAACATTGCATTGAGCAAAGGAATCCCAAATATCTGTAGTGTTAATAAATAATATTAAATTGTGTAAAAACTTGGCAATCTAAAATCATTTTCTTTCCATTATTAGAACGTCCGAACGTTTTTCCCTTGGCATAGTTCCGGGAAAACTCTAGTAGTAAATATAAAAAAAGATATTCGCTTTTGTTTCATGAACTTAATTATTTTTATCGATTTGATATGCAAATTACGTATATAATTAATTATAACTGTGAGTGTTAAACGTAGTCAAAATTGATGGATGAGTTAATGAATGCATTCACTCGCAACATGTGTGATACCAAATAATTCAATTACCGTGTGCAATGTATATGGACACTAGTTTATGCCCACGGCTTCGCTCGCATTGTTGCGGATTTGAGGGGTGTGTATTCAAAAATGTCTTTGGAATTATCACAAAGTTTATTAGAAGTACACCACGTAATTCACAGTTCTTACAAACAGAACCGAATGCATCAAGTCCAAAATGTCAAAAATCATAATGACATAAATCGCGCAGTCTGTCGTTGTAGGTTACTCGTTTCGAATCTACTACTTAGTAACGCCTCGATCGTAGTTGAATATCAACTAACTCGGCCGCGATAGACCGACCTTATATATTTGCACGAATACACATGACTCCCCAGCAACATGCCCATTATTCTTTGGAATCTACGAAATCGTAAGCTTAATGGCTTCTAGGAACGTGCAATGAAATTCAAGCAAAAGAGGAAAGAACTTATGACATCTTACTGCGGTGTAATACAAAAGGATTAACGCGAACAATAGATCACTTAAGTTCGAAGCGGTAATAAAACACCTGTAAAGGATTAACATCGGTTCGCAACAATATAACATAATCGGCAGACAAACACATACATTGTATATCCTCAAGCTAAGAAAGTTGCGCTTGTGTTATGGGTAATATACAACGGACCAAACTTCATCTGCGCATGAATAGACTTACTGAGTAAGTAGTTCTGCTGGTAAAAACAACGGACCACTCTGGGGCTGTTCCTAGACAGCCAAACCACGGTAACTAACGGAAAGTTCGTTTACGAAATTCACCATACCAGGAATCGAATCCCGAGCTCCTGTGTTCTAGTGATCTTGGCCGGCAAAGGTTTAACCTACTCAACCACAGAGGTCGTCTATTATAACTATACAATAGTTTGTAGACCGACCGTCTTGAAGTTTTCGTTTCTATCCCTAGTGGGCAGTACTTTTTTGTTGGTTAAAGTGTATGTAGCCAGCATTATATTGAGTTTGGGTCCAATTTTAGTGCTTATTTTGTTTTCTTTTTTTTTTCAGTACTGTTAAAGATGGTTGTTAACGGCCGACCTATTTGGTCACCTCTTTGTTTCTTTTTGCTTTGGCCGCATCTGTCGCTATGTAATGTGACATACTTTGCGTTCGACCGCTGATTCAAAGAGTACATTGAATGTATAAGGACGCTGATTGCGTCGCTGCTTCTGCGATAATCTCGCCGTGTTTTGTGCCTCGTGCCGCATTATATACCCGCTCATGATAACTCGCGTGCTGGGAGGCACCACCCTGTACCATACACTCGTCGAAGGGACCGCAAATAGTGAAGAAAGGATCACAAGGAAGACTTGCCTGCCGGTGCGAAACCCGCATCGTTCGTAGCATGTCTGGTGAGGCGACCTATCCTATAAGTCCTTTCCTTCTTTCTTATCCCCCGCATTCCTGCCTGCGCCAACATTTCTTTTTGTGGTAAATATGCATAAACGTGGAACGAGAAAATTACGCGTTTTTTATAAATGTAAGACTATAAATATGGTTTGCTATGGTATTGTTACGAGCTACAGGACTCGAATTAAAAATGCCGTTGGAACTACTATAGAATTTATTAGAACTGTACAAACACGTATAAAACAAATACAAATAAAACTGGATGCAACCAGTTCACACTGCAGGATTCAATACAATTCGGCACGCGCAAAGTCCGTCGTCTATATCGCTAATCGAGAGTACTACAGACGTCTTACTCGTATCGTAGTCGTCACTTGACTGCCCCACACCTCCATTCGGGCATTGTTTTATACTAACTATACAGTACAAAAAAAATCGCCCGCGCGCGCATTGAATTTCCGAGAAATAGTAATTTGCACACCTGGTTATCTATTCATGTGAACGGCCAACAAAGTTGAAAACAATAACAATAGGCTATTGTCTAATTGCGAATTTAAATACGAAGTAATAAAAAGAACTCCGAATGCGGGAGGGGCAATAAACGAGATGCGCAGTATTTCTTTGTCGGTATACGACAATAGGTATGCAGGTGGCCCAACTTGTAACATTATTATAATTAGTTAAATCGTGAGCATTGAGATATAAGTTTATATGGTCTAAGGTCGTGACACTAAAATGAACATTATTTCTATTGATATGACGCAAGTATTTAACGTATTAATAATATTGATTTTAGTGTCTTTTTATACCATAGCAAACCATTTTTAAAGTCTTTGAATACAAAAAACGCGTAATTTTCTCGTTCTGCGTTTATGCATATTTACCCTTTTTGTTTGTTAAGAGAAACAAAAAGGCGGTGATCAAATATGTCGGCGTTAACAATTGTATTTATTTGTCTTAAATAAAACATTTCTTTCTATCTTTCTGTCTTTTTGTGTATCCTTGACAACGTGTATGCAAAATTTAATTATGATTGGTTGGATAGTTAAGCCATGAAAGCATAACAAAGAGTGATATTCGCATTTATATTATTACTATATTCTATCTGCGACTTCATTCGCGTTAAGAAAAATTCGGGATACAAGTAGCCTATGTGCTATTGCAGACTATAATCTATATCTGTGCCAAATTTCAACTAGATCCGTTCAGCCGTTCTGACGTGATTGAGCAACAAACATCCATTCAAACTTTCGCATTTATAATAACGCGGGCCTAATCCAATACTGACACTATCCAAAATTTTGCTAATTCGACTTTTTAAAGAAATATCCACTAGGAGATTAAAGATAGATAGATAGATAACACTTTATTATACACCAATACAAAAATGAACTTAAAAACTAAAATTATATCTAGTTGTGTGCAAAGGGCGGTCTTATCGCTAAAAAGCGATCTCTTCCAGACAACCCCAAAAGAAGATAAAGATAAATCTCCAGTAGGAAAGCATTGCAACAATTCATATAACATACATGCTTAAAAAAACGTTTTTTGGCTCTCCTGTAAAGTTCACTTTTTTAGTTTTTGGATTGTATCAGTATTGGATCAAGCGTGCGATATTAGAAGAGATTGAGTATGGATGTTATGATCATAGAGCTTAGAGCAATGGTCCCCAAATTATTTTGTCTCATAGACCCGTTACAAGTTTTTACTGCGTTCAATGGACCTTCTTCTTATAAACGACTTCAAAAAACGGAGGAGGTTTCTAAATTCATTGTGCAAATTTTTTTAAATAGATAATCAGAGCTGTAACTTTTTTGTTTCTCAACCGATTTTGACTATTTTTTTACGTTGGCTTGAGTCTAATTTCTAATTGGCCCCATACTTTTATAGCTAGTACGTACAAACGCACACTATCATATTTTATTATTCTATGTATACATTCACTATTGTGGGGTCTGCGAGCTGCAAATAGGGGTTGCAGCTCGCGATTCCCCAGATTATGTTTTCGCTGACGTGGACCACTTGAAATTCAATATGATCCCCAGGGATCCACATGGATCACTTTGGTAGCCTATGGTTTAGAGGCCCAATTAGTACTAGAAGCATTATTATTACTAACCACTTTAAGTAAGTTCTACAAAAAGTTCCTCGACGAATCGAGATCTAGATTTAAATAAAAAAATCAATATTTATTAACACTGTCAACAGTTTTCGTCTCACTATTCCCCAAAGCTTTTTGGATTTCAGCAAAACTCTTTCCATTAGTTTCAGGAACGAAGTACATTATGAAGATCCAAACAAGCAAGCAGTTCGCGGCAAAGAACCAGTATGTAGGCGCTGGCCCAACAAGGAACGTCACTTGACCGAAGAATTTGGTTACAAGAAAGACGAAGATTGAAGTTACGAAGACTCCGATGGTTACACCTATGGCACGCGCTGGTCCTTCGAACAACTCTGCTACTAGTGGCCAGATGAGTGGACCCATGCCTGGAAAGAAAATTATGCATACGAAATATACACACATTATCAGCGAAAAGCGTAACTTTGTGAGAAATCCCCCTGAGATCGTCAGAGACATTGCGGCTGAGGACACTTTTACATACAAAACAATTTCCAGAGATTTTATAAGTTAACATTCTTTTCACATCGATATAATTCTATAGATTTCCAACAGATGGCATTAGTAGTATAATAACATTCTAGTCGATAAATATTATACATTACTGTATATTTTGTATATTTATTTACAAATTGATATTTTAACTATTCTATTTTGTTACTTTATATGAATGCAAGTAGACGGCTTGTATACGCTATATATATGCGGGTACGGGTACTAAAATAATCATGAGTATAGTCAAGCGCTTACTTGTATATTTTAGGTATTATGAAATTCAATCTAATAATCGCTAAACGACTATATTTATTCAAAAACTGTCTAAAGTCTAAAACCTTTAGCCTCTATCCTTAGTAGTTCCTAACATCATCAGCTATGACATACAAACAGGTAGGCATCGGTAAAGTCCCACATATACGGAACGATTTATCGTTACGATCCGTCATTTGAGACCGATAGCAACGACGAATTGATGATGTATGCCCAAATCGTTAACGATTTATTTGATCGAAGACGATATCGTGATCGCAACAGAAACCAATACAGTCATGAATATCGTGAATTCGTGACCATAGATCGAAGATGTATAGTTCAGTTCGATCATTCTCATATAGTTGTGGCAATATAATGTTTTGGGTGGAATCTTAATTCGTTTTAAAATATTTAAATGAGAATATTGATTTCGCTTTAATAGCCTTTTCTTAACCCACACTTTCCTAGGTTTTTTTTCTTCTGTAGCCGGAGTAAGCTTATCGCTACATAGGTAATGAAAAAAAGTTCGTTGTCCATTTTCAAAGAGGGCAATCAATTTCTGCGATGACACACGTTTTTTTATGCGTACGAATGATTATAAACGAACGATCGCGACGACCAATCGTTGTGTGTTGAGCGGCAAAACGACGAATCGTTCTGTATATGGGAGCTTTAAGAGTTGCTATTTTACTTATAGGTTCTAGAATCCGAATATTTTGCAAATGTCACATGACTTGTATAAGTTTTTTTGTCTGAAGCGCAAACAGACATACATACGGCCCAGCGAGATTTAAAGAGAGAATTTAAAATATAGAAAAATTTTAGTGTGCACAACCCTGCCTTTTGTTTCTCCCCTTCTCGCTAGACTCATAGGTTTGCTGGAAGAAAACTCTTTTAGGGTTAAACTCGCCTTTGTATGTACATCACTACTATTCTATTTTTTTGTTTATATCTTTTTGCATAAAATAAAGAATAAAGAAAAGTTTGAATAGGCCGAAAGAAGGTTTACATGGCGGTACCAAGGAGAGATGACATAGGAGGAACCAAGAGTGGTCACCAAAGCTCTCAATCACCGAATGAAACACAAATATTCTATGAGAGCATGGTATCGCACAGATTTATTCGGCTCAGTAAGCTATTATGAAGATAATTATTCTAACAAAGCTACCACAACCACTCTATCTACCACGTCCAAATGCGATAGGTATATTTTCTATCTCTAGCCACAGTAGTTTCGGAGATAATTCGCTATTACAAACCGACAGATTGCCATCAAAATGTGACCTTGGCATCAAAATCGATTGCTTTTGGAGAATCGCTTAGAGAAATTGACACGTGACGTACTGGTAGGTGTAAGGTATAATATAATTTATATAATTTCGCTTTATTTTGCTACTTGTCACAAAGCGGTCGCCCCCTTAATTGAAATTGAATGATTCCTTTTTATTTTTATATGTTAGAAGAACTCAGGAAAGGTTTTACTTTACACTTAAATTGTAAATATGTTTGTTTTGCAATATATCTTACCTGAACTATAGCAAAAGACATAAAGCATTATAGACAGCAGGGGAAGGACGTTCAAGAATCCGTTTACAGTGTAATTCTGCTCTATCAGTTTAAAAAATACTCCCAAGCTGATCTGGAAAATTTGAACAAATATTTAAGACATTTACATCGACAAGATGTTTAGAATAATCAGGTTAATGCGTATGCGCTCTGTAGTACAGTGGGTTAAATCTTTGCTCATATAGCTGACCTAAACACAGTGATCCATCTGAACGCAGAGGATTCGATTCCTGACACGATAAATCTTGTAAACAGACTTTCGAATATTTGTTATCAGTTCGGGAGTCAGGGATCAGCCCCAGAGTTATCCTTATATCCTCCTTTCCGCACTACTTTTTCTCGGATTATTTTTCGTCATCGGAGACGATCAGAGGGAATATGCAGTGCGTCATAGACGGTGTCGTTGGTTATGATGCGGATCTGGTCGGACCACCGCCACGGACTAGGGCCTCAGGATCTTTTTCCTTCTATGTTGCCAGTGACGATTAGTTTTTCTAAATTGTCACGTTGTTTTCTGGCTATGTGCCCGAAGTACTCAAGGATTTTACGGATGGATTATTGTAATAGTGTATGTCTTTGAAGACCACAGGCCATAAAAATAGCTCGGACATTTGGAGGGCTTGCGCGGGGCCATGGGCAGGCCAACACGTAGAGGCCCTTTGACAAATTTAATGTAAATGTGGCGTGACACTGACCGAAGATTATTCCAGTTTACACCATATAATAATGCACCCAAGGACAAACCCCGGCTAGTGGAAGACTATTGTGGGAAACGAGATCAGAAAGTACCGGACTATTGGGGTGAACTGCTAATGGTACTAGGAGTCTGGGAATATGGGGACTATGACGTCTGCCCGTCGCAATGTTCGGGGAACATAGAAAAATGGGCAGACGGTGACTCGCCACTCCCTGCATGGGCCCCAAAATAAGGTATAAAAGACAGGAGCAACATGGGTGTGAGTGGCTAAGGGGTGTAGAGAGGTGGGCTGCAGGTTCACCGAAGCTACTTCTGACGTGATGCCATTTATCACTTCCACCCCTGGAGCTTGAGTCTTAGCTCTAGCGATTTCCACTCCGTGCCAGCTGGCTAAGGCAAGCACGGAGGTGGGGGCCTTGTCTTGGCCCCCGGAGTCAAGACCGAGGTGTCGCTTCTCACCTAAGGCTCCGCCACAAAGCCCCCGTGCGGAAGGATTGTTGTTATTATTAATCTCTTTATATATTACCCATGAAAAAAAATCTCAACCTTCTTAGCTTGGGATTATAAAACGTGTGTTCGTCTGCCAGTTTAACATTTAAAAATGGTCTCAATGATCTATATGAAATAAAGTTTCACAAAAGATAACTTACCATTCCTATACCACATCCCAGTAATGAAAATGTCAAAATAGGTTTCCTCCCATATTTGTCTGTTAGAAATATTGTAACAACACAAGCAACTACTTGTGTACAACCAATCGCCACAGAGCAGATCTCCGGAGGTATATTGGTATTGGTCGATTGAAAAATCGTTTGCAAATAGAATGTTAAGGCATTTAAGCCGACCAATTGCAATTCAACGGCTAAAAATATAACTTTTGCTATTGTTTTTAATACTTTTTTGTCTTTAATCAAGTCTATGGTCCTTATTTTGTTATCTTTTGTTGAATCATTGTATTCTTTTGTTTCTTCTTTTGCCAATGTTTCAGAACTACGAAGAAAGGTGAGGACCTTTAATGATTTGTCTTTATTACCTGAAAAATGAGATAATAGTTTAGATACACCGCCTTCTTAGATTCCACTTTTAGTTACTTTATTTCACTTCTAAACCCTTATTTGCTTATTTTTCATTCACTCTATTCCTCATTTTATCACTAACACGTCTGTTAATTTTTACTTGAACGTTATGCTAGTAATTTTAAGCATATCCATTCTACAACATCCTGGCGAAAGCTAAATAGTTCTAGAAATATTTTGTACTCTACGTAACTTAGAAAGAAAGAAAGAAAGAAAAAGCGTTTATTTGGACATCACACAACGAGACACAGAATGAATAGTACGGTGATATATATAAAAAAAAGTCTCGCAATGGTACCAAATAGGTGCAGTTCAGCATCTGCCAGCCAGCAGGTGCCTGACGCTGGTTTTCAACTGCACCTTAGGACGGACGGATGTTGCACTGTTACATATATGTGTGTGTGTGTGTGTGTGTGTGTGCATGTGTGTGTGTGTGTGTGTGTGTGTGTGCGTGTGTGCGTGTGTGTGTGTTTGCGTGCGTGTTTGTAGTGTGTTGTGTGAATAATAATAAATTACATACATACGATTAATATATACATAATAATAATAATTAATAATTAGCAAATAAGAAACAAATATTGAGGGGATACCGATAAAATAAATATTAATTATACATGATATATGATATATATCATTTATAATTATACTTACTGGTGTCTATAAAAGTAAAGACGTAAGAAATCTTCAGCATCAAGAACTTGATGATTTTTATTATAATCACCACTAAATATGCAAACATATCTCAATAAAATTCCCACAGAAACATAAGTAAAACAACATTTGAACAAAAAACTGCAAGATGATTGAATAAAATTAAGTCGACCATAACGAAAACAACAGTCAAATTATAGTTGACCTTTCAAAAACATCCACAGTTCTATTAATATAATTACCTGTTGATGTAATAAAATCGACTATGAATGTACAAAATTTAACTAATTATGGTCTAAACATGCTCTTACAAACAAACCAAAGTGTATCCCATTTGGCTCTAAAACCGGCAGCATATCCTGAACTATTTAATCGATAATTGCTATCTTTGTCGATGCTATTCCAGATGCTAAATTACCCGATCATGTGCAGCCTCATAACAAAAACTTCTATATCTCAGCCGTCATGACCGTTCTGTGGAACGCATCGATTATATGTATTTTTGATTGATTGAATCCGAGGCATTCGATATTGATACTTTGTTGCACTTGTAGTCCATAGACACTCAACATCATGTCGACCAAAGGGTTGTCTATGTTCTTATGCTATTATAAAAAAACAGCTTAATCTGATTTTATATTTCTTTTCTAGATTGACCAATAAAAGCATAATAGTTGATCATTCATATTTAGGTGGAAATGTTATGAAATATGAAGTACCACGAAAGAAGTGGAATCTACTATATTTGACTAACATAGCTAGCTTCCCATAATACAACTAAAAATCTCTGTATTAAAATGGTATATATCCTAAGAATGTTTCAAAATCGAGGGGTTTTGGAAACAAATAACATGCGGACGATGACGCTTGCACAGCTAATTAATATATATTTGGGAAAACAATGCTATAAAAATAAAAAATAAACTTTACCTTTTACATACAAATAATACGGCGTCTCAGGCAATACAAAGACAGGGATGGTCACAACCACCACAATGCATAACCAAATAATGTGCAAAGTATTGTAAGACACAAAGGGACCGACTGTCAGTAAGATCGTCTGTCCAATTGCTGATGAGATCTGAGTTATCGTGCCCAGGCCGCCGCGTATTTCTTTCTGAAAAGTTGATAAGAAAGAATTATTAATTAATAAGGTCATATCGCTTACAGACATTAAAAAAACCGACTTCAAAAACTAAAAAGTATAAAATAACTTAATAAAGATTTTTGACTAAGAATTTATTTCGTTTATTAAGAGACAAAATAATATAACATTTTCTACATCTTGAAGTCGGTGCCGAGCAAACCATAAAAATTACCATATACACTGTTATAACAACAAAACCAATCAATATTTTTTTATATATAATATGAAAAAAAAAACAATGAGTGAAAAAGTGTTGTGCCAGTGACACTGACTGTCCATTCGTTAGACATCAGTGTTTAAAAAAAAAACAGTATTGTAGAAGATTGGTGAGCGATCAAACATAATCTTGTTATGGAGGAGGCGTATATCTAGCAGGCCACCTGACTGTTCTCAATGTTGAAACAATGATTATAAAAATATGTCAGTGAAATAATAGTAGATTGTTACACGAGAGGTGAAAGTGACCTGTTTAGACAAGAGATGATTTGGCGCATGAGCGTAGCGAGGGCGCTAACAATTCGAGCGCCGAAATAGGCCTTTCACCCGAGGTTAATACGTTGATTTTCATTTCGAATGTGAAGAAAGTAAATATAACCTGATTAGTTAAACAAACAACTACTTCTGTAATAAAATCAGGCGTTAACTACATATCTAAATCTGATGGAAAGTCATCACGTACGTCACATATGAAACGTTATCAGTATCAGATTTATGTAAATTAAATAATAATAAGTTAGTTAAAAGTAATTTATAAGTATTAGGTTGGGGAAAAAGTTTCTTCACATTTTATATAAAAATTCAAAAGTTTTTTATATAGTTTATTTACATTTGACTAAAGTATGCAGGTGCCGTTTTGTTGGATAACTTTTTGCCATCTTGTAGGTAGGGACGTGATCCAATTGCTATAAAAATTTTAGGCCTTCTGATCAAAAAACTGCGACAAGTGGTTTTGGCAGTCCTCTCGTGATGTTAACCTGACACTGCCTAAGGAATTCTGCAGAGACCGAAACAGGTGAAAATCTGAAGGTGCAAGGTCAGGACTATACGGCGGATGCATTAACACCTCCCAGCCAAACTCTCGTAATTTTTGCTGAGTGACTAAAGATGTGTGAGGTCTAGCGTTATCATGGTGAAAAACCACACCCCTTCTGTTGATTAATTCCGGCCGCTTTCTCTCAACTTTTTGCTTTAATCTCATCAGTTATTCGCAGTACAGTTCAGAATCGACAGTCCTGCCTGGCGGTAACAGCTCATAATGAATAACGCCCTTCCAATCCCACCATAGACACAGCATCACCTTGTTGCGAGTTAACCCGGGTTTCACCACAGTCTGTGAAGCCTGACCGGCCTTTGACTACGATCTTTTTCGCACGTTCTTGTCGTACGTGATCCACTTTACATCACCAGTTATCAGCTTCTTCAAAAATGGTTCGGTTTCATTACGTCGTAATAGAGAATCACAAATGAGTACACGGTTCATTAGGTTCCTTTTAGTAAGCTCATGAGGCACCCAAATATCGAGCTTTTTTGTGTACCCAGCTTTTTTCAAATGCGCTAAAAGTATTTTGTGGTCAATTCCCAGTTCTCCAGCTACACCGTAACTACTAATATGCCGATCTTGCTCCACTTTTTCAAAAATGGCATCAATTTTGTCCCTAACAGGGCGACCAGAGCGACGTGCATCTTTGATATCAAAATTTCCGGATTGAAAACGCTTAAACCAAATTTGCGCTACTCTCACAGATACTGCATTAGGTCCATAAACATCACAAATATTTTCGCGGCTTGTGTTGCATTTTTACCTTTTTTGTAGTAAAATTTTAAAATGTATCGAATTTCTTCATTAGATTCACTTATTTTAACAATAAGAAAAACAAATGAAAATCACACATTTTCCTCATTTGAATATGGAATTGTCTTCTTTAAAATTAAAACTTTTTAATGATACCAAAAGCAGCCAGATTCAAATGGTATAGCCAAAGAGATCTTATTACAAGTTCATACATACTATATGCGAAAAGACTTTTTCCCCAACCTATTATTTTATATAATAAAGCGTGGCAATGCAGTCAGCCTTCTGGGCAGGCTCCCCGTTGGAAGTGATCTGCCACATAGTATAAAATAGTGTATTTTAGTTTCAATGTCTTTTTTTATTATCTTATAGTATAAATAGATTAGATGTAAAATTGAGATTACAGTTTTGAACATATTTCATATTACCAATAGATAGGTCTTTTACCAAACATGAATAGAAATTCAAAAATACTTATCTCATATTATACTTATATAATATCTTATATAAAATATAATCTAAAATTTCCTTTTTAATTAAAATAGGGTATCGATGACTTCAATCCGCTATTAGTTGCTAAGTATCTTATACTGTAAAATTATTGGAAGGATGGCGAGCTGTTATGAAAAAATGTCTGCCCAATGTATGGAATGTATTTAAGCCGTAAAGTTCTCTGATTATAAGTATAGTGGCCAGTTGATATTCTTTTATTATCATAAGCCCTTCGGAGTTGTTGTAAGTATTACATCACATCTATAATATCGTTTTTAATCAAATTTCAAATTTAAATTTGACGGCCTCTGTGGTTTTGCGGGCTAAACCTTTGCCGGCTTACCTCACTGCAATGCATAGGCTTCGGGTTCGATTCCTGGTATAGTAAAATTCGAAAACGTATTTTCTTCGTTATTTACTATGGTCTGGGTGGCTGGGATCGGCCCCAGAGTGGTCCCTTGTATATTACCCATATCACAAGCGTAACTTGCTTAATTTGGGGATATACAGTTGTTTGTCTGCCGATTTATTAAAAAAATCGGCAAAAGTTATCTAACTGAATAATAAAGATACTTACACTAGCAATCTCAGAAGTATACGTAGTCAAAACTGCTAAGGAAAAACAATCATTTATACCGCTTACAGCTCGCGCCAACAGCAAAATCCATACTTCCTTACCAAACATAAATATTAAAATGCCTATAACCCTCAGGACTGATACGACGAGTAGACATTTCTTTCTTCCAATGCCGTCCAAAACCAGACTTGACATAAAGCAAACTGAAATAAATGCACGATGCTCGTCTTTTGGTCTAAAAAGATTCTAAAGATTAATCTATATCTATAATGTCTATACTATTATGTTAATGCGAAAGTTTGTTGTTTAATCACGCCAGAAGGGCTGAACGGATCTTGATGAAATTTGGCACAGAGATAGATTATAGTCTGCAATAGCACACAGGTTTTGATTAACGCGAGTGAAGCCGCGGGCAAAAGCTGGTGAATAATAAGTAAGCAATCAAATGGTGAAGTCATTGTCGAAGTAAACAGTTTTCTGATCAAGTATTTTTTTTGTTTGTTTTTATTTTTTTAATTGCAGTAGTTCAGCAGACAGGCAGACGGCCCACTTGATGGAAAGCGGTTACCATCGCCTATGGACATTTGCAACACCAAAGGAGCTACAAATGCGCTGCTGATCTCTTAAAGGAGACTGAAACCTGGTCACTAATGCCGGAACACAACTCAAGGTTTTTATGGCGACATACTGTAGACCAGGGGTGGTAGCCAGCCAGTGGGGCAAATGCCCTACCACCTGGCTGTGGGTTGTTTTGTCGCCTCTTACGACAGGCCGCCGGGCCGCAGGAAAT
Organism: Dendrolimus houi; assembly: GCA_039645545.1. Lineage (NCBI taxonomy): Eukaryota > Metazoa > Arthropoda > Insecta > Lepidoptera > Lasiocampidae > Dendrolimus > Dendrolimus houi. The sequence continues at coordinate 12,200,584 of CM077139.1, forward strand.
TGTATTCTTTCTCCGTTCCTGCACGGATAAAATTGTACGTATATATAACAACTAATGTGAAGCGTAATGATTGCTTTTGATTTTACATAAACACTAGTGATGCCAAAGAAACTTCGTTTGCATTGTTATGATAACGACATGTTTGTTAGTGAATTGCAACCATAGACAATATTGATTGCAACAGCGGGACCAAGAAATCTCGACCGCAGCGCAAAATTTTTGGCCTTTTGGATATTCGTCTATCCCACGAAAACAACGTTATTTATTTTGATAAAAAGTGAATAAGGGATTGACTCGTATATTTAGCTCTGTGTCGATCTTTTAAATACGTTTTGTAGTTCTCACGTGACGCTCCAACAGACAGACTCGTGCTGATAAATCCGTGCAGGAACGGCCTGGCCGAAACGCATTCACCACTTAGTCAGTTTTTTGATCTAATGTGCATATTTTTACAATTACCACTTGCTAACAACGGTGAAGGAAAACATGTGTCAAACCTGCCAAGCCGCCTAGGACAAGTGTGGCGTTTCCGTTCCCCCTATAATGGGAGGCCCGAGCCCAGCAGTGGGACATTTATGGGCTGATATTTTTATTATTTATTATATGTGGTTAATATTCATTGCTAGATCCGCATGTTAGCAGATAAACCAGTTGACGAAATTTATAAAATTACTTGTTCCTTTTCTGCTTATGTTTGGTAAATGGATATCGCCGGAATGCTCATCTTCTACATTTATTATATCGCACACTATTTATATCCTACTCTATTCTTTACCTTAAGGAATGTTTCAACTTCCTTCATACATCACACACCTTCGATTTGCGCTCGTCTAATAACCTCCTGTTAAAGGCACCTGCATATTCTTCAACCTTTTAAACCAAATTCTTCGCTGTGCAGGCTGTTTGCCTTTGGAACTCTTTACCCGTAGATATTGGAAAAGCTCAATCACTTGCCATATTTAAAAAATTGATCAAAAACCATTACCTTAGTTTATAATAAAACTAACTGACCCGGTGAACTTCGTACCGTCATATTTTCTGAATTCCTAAACGACTTTGTTTCATGACACAAAAACAAATCACCAAAATCGATCCAGGTAATTGGGAGGACTCTAGAACCCGACCTCAGCGCCACCTACCGGTTCTAATTGCGAATCCAAACCATCCGGGAACCCACTCAAACACACAAAAATAAAATCACCAAAATCGCTCCAGGTAATTAGGAGGATTCTAGAACCCATTCTCAGCGCCACCTACCAGTTCTAATTGTTAATCTAAAGCATCCGGGAACCCACTGAAACACACAAAAAAAATCACCAAAATCTCTACAGGTCATAAGGAGGATTCTAGAACTCAATCTCAGCATCACCTATCGGTTCTAATTGTGAATCTAAACCATCCGGGGACCCATTCAAACACACCAAACAAATATCATCAAAATCGGTAAAGTCGTTCTCAAATTATGGGCGTACATATATTTCTACGATTTATTTTTATATATAAGATATATATTTTTCTATTCTTCTTAACTTAGCTGTTTACTGTACACATTGGACTGTTCTTCTTTTTTTATTTTACTTCTTTTTAATTTAATTATACCTAGACATAAGTTAAGAAAAGTTAAAGTTAAGAAGAGATCGCTTTTAGCGATAAGGCCGCCTTTTGTTTTGCCGTTAAATTATTGTAATTATTCATTCTGTAATTGTTTATTTGGCGAACAATAAAGTATTTTCTATTGTATTCTATTCTGTGGATACTTACTCAGAACAGCGGCTAGGGGAGATATGGATGACACCCAAGAGACTTCAGCGTCAGTAAGAACTCTGGATAATGTTGTTGCATTTCTGTCCATCAGTTTCACAAGAACTGGGGAAGACCAGGACACGCTAATCCCAAGGTGAATGATTGACAGGTTTGCTGGGGAAAACAATTAGATTTGATTGTAAATATAGTATCTAAACAAATATCAAGTATATGTAAACTGTTCTGGAAAATAATTATTCAAATATTATAAACAGTCAGTAATAATGTTTTAATTAGACTTGGACTAGTAGGTACCTACCTATACTTGTTGGCAATTTTTTGTTGTAACAAAATGATATGAATGATATGAATGAATGAATATAAAATGAATATATATACAGAGAGAGAGAGAGAGAGAGAGATAACACATTATTGCACACCAAAATATACAATTACAAAAACAGACCATATTTACAATACTTTTCTAGGCAATACAACAGGCGGCCTTATCGCTCAAAGCGATGTCTTCTAGGCAATCGAAATGAAAAAAAAAATTGAATCAGGCGATATAGGTGGTGCAGGAAAAAGGCAATAGATACATAAATACTCAAATTAGTTTAAGAAATGAATATACAAATATATTGCAAAACATACTCAGTCAGACGTATTTAGAGGTCGGTAAATATCAAATATATATTCTATTTTATGTTTTGTTGAAACTGGGTACGTAACAGCGTATAATTATGGAAGGAAAATCGTCTAAGTGTCAGTCCATACAGATTGAAGGGCTATAACGATACCTGTTAGGTTTTTGCAAATTACCTATAACGCATTATTCTTCTTTACTTCGCGCGGTCTTTGACATCCATTCTTTTGAGACCTGTATGTAATACTTGCAACAACTCAGAAGGGTTTATGGTAGTAAAGGAACAGCAACTGGTCACAATTCTTTATAATTAGAGATTTAGAGAACCTTACGGTTTTAAAACTTTACATACACTGACTATTCAAACTCGACAAGCATTCTTAGAACACCCCGACATCCCTCCAATTTTACAGTATATGAAACTTAGCATATTGGCACAACCCATAGCGGATTTAAGTCATTCATAAACTGTTTTAATTAAAGGAGTATGCATGACAAGAATTTAATACATTATTTTTGTTTGGATTTTTCAGATAATATTTTATATAAGACTAGTTGACCCGTCGAACTTCGTACCGCCAAATTTTCTGAATTCCTAAAAGTCTTTGTTTCATGACACAAAAACAAAATCACCAAAATCGGCCCCGATGATTAGAAGGATTCTAGAACCCGATCTCAGCGTCATCTACCGGTTCTAATTGTGAATCTGAACCACCCGGGGACCCATTCAAACACACAAAATAAATATCATCAAAACGGGTCCAGCCGTTTAGGAGTTCACTGTCAACACACGTACAGAAGAATTGTATATATATATATATATATATATATATAGATATATATATATATAGATAGATATTGTATAAAATATTATACTTAAAGTTTTATATGCAATAAAATAAGTCGAACACAGTATAAATATATCGCGTCTGCCAACATGAAAATAAAATGTAATGAGTACCGTCTATACACAATTGGGAGATTTTGAATTATAATCTACACAGTTACGACGTCATACAAAAGATAAATATTTTTATATAAAATTATGGTAAATTATAGACAACTACTCTATACAAAACAGAGTGCTTGCTAATCACAGAATAAATAAAAATATAACATTATTATTCAATTAAAGAAATGGCCGATCGTATCGTTTAGAAATAAGAGGGTACATAACAAAATTAATTATGAACCTTAAAAAGAAACACGACAAGAACAATTATGCTACTCAATAACTGTAACCAGCCAGATTTTCTTGGGTTTTTCCCTTTGACTGGCATCTGGCGTAGGCGGCATGTTCCCTATAAAAAATGACAGTCTCCGTAAAACGTAGCCGTACCAGCGCAAGCGCATCTAAAACGTACTTTTTTTTTAATAAAACCACATTTTGACTGTTTTAGGCGCGGTATTTTATTTAATACTAGGTTCTGTCCGTGACTTCGTCCGCGTGTAATAGTAAAAAAAAGTAAGTTAAAAAACCCTCCGATTTTTTAAATATTCTTTATTAGTGCTCCGCTCCTATTGGTCTTAGCGTGATGATATATAGCCTATAGCCCTCCTCGATAAATGGGCTGACTAACACTGAAATAATTTTTCAAATCTGACCAGTAGTTCCTGCGATTAGCGCGTTCAATCAAACAAACAAACTCTTCAGCTTTATACGAGTATATTAGTATAAAATTTATTGTATCATTTCGGCCACTTTTCAGTAGCCGTAGTCACCGAAGACTAAGGTGTCAAGTATCAATGTTAAAGTTTTTATTTAGCCTACGTCAACTTGTTCAATGTAATAATTTAATTTTAATTTTAGTTTATGGTCATTATTTATTCTATGGGAGCGTAATTTACAACCACTTCAGAACATGTTGTAGCTTGAACAGAAGAAGCGGCGCAAGAAACTCTTCAGCAACATGGCAAGGTCTAATAATATTATATAGATTTAAAAAAACTATCAATCAATTTAGGGTGTGTTCCGGTGCAACGCAAAAAGAGCTCATGGTGTCCTGAGGTCTGACAGTTTATTTATAATTTGGAGCTTAATAGTTTTGTTAAGCGGAGGGTGGTTTTTGATCTCAATAGCCTCGCGCATCATTCTGGTTATGAAACGATTCTTGCGAGGATTTGTGGTTTGTCGAATCTGATGTAGTGGTTGGGTTTTTCCAGCGTGTGTTCACTGATTGACAACTTCGTATACCTGTGTGTTCCATGTCAGCGATGTATTATTTTACCCATGTTATGCTCCTCTTTGTTTGCCTAATGTATTTATTATGTATGCCCAATTTAATTATATGAACTAGTCACGAAAACTTAAACAAACGAATAAAATAGTAGATTTTATATTAAATCAGTGGAAACATGGATATGAACTTATTAAAACTTTCATTTTTACGTTTTTAATAACGTGTCAAAAGTAAAGGAAGATTGACGTGAGGCGCCATTTAGTCCAGTAAAATTTAGGAGCATTTTATTTTTGCATGAATATTACAGACAGACTGACAGCCGATCTAATGCTTTTACTGTCCCCTATGAATAATTGCAACTCCTAAGGAGTTATCAATGTGCTGCCCGCCTCGAAGGGCTTACTAGAACCAGACCAATAATGCCGGAATACAACTCGAGGTTGTTACCGCAGCATACTCTAGACCAGGTTGCATTGCTATACAGACAGGCAAATACTACACCTGGTTGCGGGTCGTTTTGTCGTCTCTTACGACAGGCTGTTCGGCCGCAGGAATTAGTTTTCTTTCTCTGTTCTCTCTATCTCGTTCCCTTTATCCTGTACTTGAACACTTACAAGCCAATAGATGGCGCTGTGCAATAATTGAGGCTGCAAAACATTTCTCACGAGTACAAAGAATATATACAATATTCTTTTTATTTTATTTTATTACAGTAGAGGTTCGCGTTTGACTATTATCTCACGCGATTCCGCTCGGAGATATGGTCTAAGATAAACTAAGATGGAGCATGCTTACCTAGAAGGTACCTATACACACGGGACTTGAAGACATCCAGGTTATAGGTTTCGGGAAAAACAGACTCCGGCAGGTTTCCAACAATAATAGTCGGACATAGGCCTCCGAGGCAAAACAATAGCCTTCCTTTTGCGATGGGGGAGCATTTCTTCTTGCTCCTCCACCATTGGGGTCATTCCTAAAATCCTATCCCTTTTACCCATCTAAAAGGCTGGAAACGCGTTGGCTTAATTCCTGGTGTTGCAAACGTTTATAGGCGACGGTACGATACGGTACTAATCGCGCTTCGGTTGAATTTTGAAGTTACTTGTATGGAGCTTGTGTTAAATTTTAACCGATACTTTAAGGCAAATGAACAGGTGGTAAGATATCGGACGGACTATATGTGGGACATCTGTCTATTTGCCATCTTCGCAATTAAAAAAAGCGTCTTAACAGATAAAAACTTATAAATTTAAAAAATAAAATCTTACCGACAACAACCACTGCATATTGCTTGATCCTTGGTCCGAGTGTGATACCAATCATTTTTAATATTGCTATTAATAAGTTATTTTATAATTTAATATGGGGACTATATTTTTTGACACCAAAATTTATATTTGTCATCAAGTTGTATCACCCAATAAATAGATCTATCGCCACGAAATATTTTTGTTCTTAGATAAAAAAAAGTGTTCCCGGGTATGAATTATCAAATTAATTTTAATGTAGGAGTTTTTGGCGGGAACTGAAAGGAGATGCTGTGCTGTGCAGTTTTATTTTCTAAAAATGTGTAAAATTACTCTAAAATGAACAATATTTGTAGGATATTGATAGTTTTTGAGTAGTAATTATGTATTTTTTGTGAGAAAAGTGAACTGTATAGTCAAATGTGGCTTTTTGAGTTGTCACAAGAACTCCGTTGAATGGCACCAGCTGATAATCTACTTAGGTAGGGGAAAAAGTCTTTTCGCATATAGTATGTATGAACTTGTAATAAGATCTCTTTTGCTATACTATTTGTATCTGGCTGGTTTTGGTATCATTAAAAAGTTTTAACGTTAAAGAAGACAATTCCAAATTCAAATTAGGAAAATGTGTGATTTTAATTTGTTTTTCTTATTGTTAAAATGAGAGAATCTAATGAAGAAATTCGATACATTTTAAAATTTTACTAGAAAAAAGGTAAAAATGCAACACAAGCCGCGAAAATATTTGTGATGTTTATGGACCTAATGCTGTATCTGTGAGAGTAGTGCAAATTTGGTTTAAGCGTTTTCAATCCGGAAATTTTAATATCAAAGATGCACGTCGCTCTGGTCGCCCTTTTACGGACAAAATTGATGCCATTTTTGAAAAAGTGGAGCAATATCGGCATATTAGTAGTTACGATGTAGCTGGAGAACTAGGAATTGACCACAAAACGGTGTTGGCGTATTTGAAAAAAGCTGGGTACACAAAAAAGCTCGACATTTGGGTGCCTCATGAGCTCCCTGAAAGAAACCTAATGAACCGTATACTCATTTGTGATTCTTTATTACGACGTAATGAAACCGAACCATTTTTGAAGAAGCTGATAGATAACTGGTGATGAAAAGTGGATCACGTACGACAAGAACGTGCTGAAAAGATCATGGTCAAAAGGCGGTCAGGCTTCACAGACTGTGGCGAAACCCGGGATAACTCGCAACAAGGTGATGCTGTGTGTATGGTTGGATTGGATGGGCATTATTTATTATGAGCTGTTACCGCCAGGCAGGACTATCGATTCTGAACTGTACTGCGAACAACTGATGAGATTAAAGCAAAAAGTTGAGAGAAAGCGGCTGGAATTAATCAACAGAAGGGGTGTGGTTTTTCACCGTGATAACGCTAGACCTCACACATCTTTAACCACTCAGCAAAAATTACGAGAGTTTGGCTGGGAGGTGTAAAAACATCCGCCGTATAGTCCTGACCTTGCACCTTCAGATTTTCACCTGTTTCTGAATTCATTCTGCAGAGACAGCTTTGCAGAATTCCTTAGGCAGTATCAGGTTAACATCACGAGAAGACTGCCAAAACTACTTGTCGCAGGTTTTTGATCAGAAGCCCCAAAATTTTTATAGCAATGGGATCACGTCCCTACCTACAAGATGGCAAAAAGTTATCCAACAAAATGGCACGTACATACTTTAGTCAAATGTAAATAAACTTTATAAAAAAATCTTTTCAATTTTTATATAAAATGCGAAGAAACTTTTTCCCCAGCCTAATATATATATATATATCTATTTGCCTTTTTTTAAACAAGTTTCTCAAAGCTAAATTACACGGTTCAACCCAATTTTGCCAGTTTAGCTGAAAAGCACAGGAATAAAATAAAAGAAAATGAAATATTGGTTCTTGCGCTCTTCTTCTTCTAAGTCATTCTGTCACTGCTGAAGATCGCGACTTTGATGGCAGTGAGCAATTGCTCTTTTCCACCGAGATCGGTTCTAACCACGGTGGAAGGCCGAGTTTACTGAAATGTCCAGCTGGTCAGCAATCTGGTCAATCCACCTGTTTGGAGATCTACCGCTAGTTCTCTTGCCATCAAAATTTCCAATTTATTCTTGCGTACGTGGCGTTGAATACAGACTATACGTTAAAAAGATTTCATTCAATATATTTTACCAAAATTTTTAACGATCTTAATGATATGCAAACTATTTAACAGTTTCTATATATTTATTTAATTACGTACCTATTGTATTTACAATTTGAATAATATTTTCAATTATACAATAGGAAACGACGACATTAGATGACATTCATAATTATTTTTAGTTAATTAGTTTATTAATTTATATTAATCATTTTGGTTGCTTTAATTCAAATTGTAAGACAGAGGCGAATTCATGTAATCAGTTTAACCTCTATTCATTGTAGACGAAAGCTTAAAGAAATAAATAATGAATTAATTAATTTAAGTTTAAATTAATAATATAGAGGTTTTTTTTTAATTTAAATATTATATAATTACATTGTGCATGTATTTTTTTATGTCAATTGTAATATAATTGAAATGAGGCGTACATATAATTTTATATTATTGTACTAAATAAAGTACTTATGACTTACTTATTTTGGATGAACACAGCTTTACAACAAACATATATTAAGAAATAAACACAATATAGTTTTTTTCTTTGATTTTTGGATATTTTTGTTTAGTGATTGTTTATCTCAAAAGATTCAAGGATTGTCTAGTACCGGACGACTAGCAAGTTTCTTGTAGTAATAATAATAATAATAATAATACTGTATATCCCACGGAAGTGTGGAGGTAGGGGGTTTTTAAAAACCAAAGACTTCCACAATCGTGAGGTGTACAATATCAGAGAATATTTTCTCAAAGTCAGCGAGACAGCGGGTATGCATAACGATATAGTGTCTGCAGACAAAGAGTTTACCCCGCTATCCTTAGCGAAACAGAACTGGCAGAGACCATTGGTAATGAGTGCCTCTGATCTATGGACGTATGGAAGAGCAAGGAACCGCATGGCTGGTTCTATCAGGCTTTAACAGGGCCTGATGTGGACCTACCAGCGTCGGTGAACTGGCTACGTTTCGGTGACCTATTTGGGGAAACCGAAGGGTTTGTCTGTGCAATTATGGACGAGGTTATCAAGACGAACAACTGTCGGAAGTACATTCTGAAGGACGGCACGCTTGACATATGTCGGGCGTGTCACCGCCCTGGTGAGTCTCTCAGACATGTCACTTCCGGTTGTTCTCGTCTTACTAACAGCGAGTACTTGCACAGGCACAACCTAGTAGCCAGGATCATCCACCAGCAACTTCCTCTTAAATTCGGACTTGTCCCGTCGGAGGTACCTTATTACCAATACAAGCCCGAGCCAGTTCTTGACAATGGTCAATATCTGCTCTACTGGGACCGATCAATTATCACAGACAGGACTATTATCCCCAATAAGTCTGATGAGACGTGCTATAATTGTAGACGTCGCGATTCCCCATGATGGTAACCTCATGAATGCCGAGAAAGATAAACAAATAAAGTATCGATCTTGCTCACGAGGTTACCGCCATGTGGAACCTGGACTCTACAATCATAATGGGCTAATAGCGAAGAGCCTTGACTGCCACCTTGAAAGGCTCTCGCTTGGTAGCTGGGTGAAGGGTCGGATGGAGAAGGCAGCTTTGTTGGATACGGCCCTTAGTGTGACGAGGTTCCTATGTCTGGAGCTTTAACCGGTAGCCTGGACCCTAGGCCCTACTGCCGGCGGAGATCAGTTTTTTATAAGATATAAGAAAAAATTAAAAAATTAGAAAATTTGTAACGGGGCGAATAATAATCAGCTGCTAACCGGAGGACTAGATACTTCTTTGTTTTATTGAAAATAATTACAACACTTCACAGATAATTATGAAATCTAACTGAGGAATAAAATTGTGTTTTTCATATTAACACGTTATAGGCGATTGATGTTTGTTTTTTTAATATGAATACAAGTGTAAGATACGCAGATTAGTTACAATTTTAACTAGTAAAGAATGCAATGTATGTAGGTATAGGCACTTTATGTATATCTGTGTATTATACAGTTCTCAGAAGTTACTAATTAAGAAAAAAATAATAGACGTATGAAGTTTACTACAATTATAAGTCTTCTGTGTCTAGAAATAAATGGTGTGAAATTTGCAAAAATAACACCGGCCCACAGAAAAGTGGTCTCTACTTTCGACCAGACTTATTATATACCTATTCTTATGTATTTCTATGCATTGAATCCGAATCTGGGCTCAGTTTGTCCACACACCCTCAAAGTTTTGAAGGTATAGATTGACCAAACTGACCGCAGATTCGGACTTTTGGTCCATACACCCTCAAAATTTTAGTGGGTGTATGGACCAAACTGACTTGTTGACCAAGGTGTAATTTTAGGGTTTTCGTTTAGGGAACACCTGTAATCTTATTGCTGTCAATGTTTCCAAGCTCAATAAATATTAAGGATTTGACGTATATATAGTGTAGAATTTTAGAATACCTGCCGATAATGCAGTGTTTAATTTGTGAATACATACTGTCATAAATAGATTAATTCCCTAATTAATTTCTCTTTCTAAATAAAGTTTGAAAATTAGTTTCAATTTGTGAAAATATTTTTAATACCAAAAGGGGGCAGTGAGGTGTTTTCTAGTTATATAGCTTATTGTTAGTATTACCTTATTTAGATACAGTTTTTCACATGTTTAGACAGACTAAGCACAGAAAGCAAATGCCTAGGAAGACAATGAATGCAGAAATATTAATTTAAATAAATAATGTTAGTTGCTAGGTTTTCAAATTGTACAGCGGAAGTACTGATATTTTGAAATTAATCGTTAACAAAATATTATTATTCAAGCACTTTAAATCAAACTAACTGAACAAACCACTACTCTTGTATGAAATGATATTACGACTGTCGAGTGCCTATGTAATATAATTAAATTCTAGAAATAATATTATATTATTACAAACGTAAATAATAACCAGCCAGTGCAACGAAGCATTGAAATGACGTATTAAATAGTATTGTTTTAATTGATAAATCGAAATAGTAATATTATCCGTGTAGGAACTTCTGTCGTAAGAGACGACAAAACAATCCACAGCCAGGTGGTAGAGTATATTCCCGACTGGATGGCTACCATCCCTAGTCTAGAGCATACCGCCATAACAACTTTGACTTATGTTCCGGCATTAGTGACCAGGTTCCATTCCCCCTTAAGAGAGCAGCAGCGAATTTGTAGCACCTTTGGTGTTTCAAATGTCCATAGGCGATGGTAAACACTTTTCATCAAGTGGGTCGTCTGTCTGTCTGCTGAAATCATGCAATAAATAAAAAGTAATAGGCGGTTACTGTGTTATATGTGGTCTAACGGTTGTATTCATATTCAGTTTGAGTCAGTTTTAAGGCCTCCTTAAGAAACATAAATAAGCCTTTAAACTTACTCTATCTCAATATGAATAGACCGTAGGAGAGAGAGAGGTTTCCAGTCCTGGCGTAGTGAATTTTATAATGCTGATACTACACGAACAAAACAAATTGAATCAGTTTTATTGAAGAGTAAAGAACTGATAGCCGGTTCCTATATATAACTATTCATTCACGACTGAACGTATCCTTGCAGGCAGTCTCCGAGTGGGGTGATTCAAACTTGGTTACGTTCAACGCCTCCAAAACCCAGGCGTCTCTATTCTCCGCAAATCGTAGTATATTTGAACTGACTCCCAATTTCAGGGGTGTGTCTATGACATTGACCGATAGATTCCAGCTTCTGGGCATCTCTTTGGCGGCCAATAAGCTGGGTGTACTCGCAATGAGACAGTACTTCACGTCGGAACAACTGCTGAACTTATACCAAGCACAAATTCGGTCCTGCATGGAGTACTATTTTCATCTTTGGGACGGCTCAGCCAAATACAAGTTGGAAGCGTTGGAATCAATTGAGAAAAGAACCAGGAAGTGGTCGGCAATGATCGTCTTTTTTATGCTCGACTTCAGAGTCTAGAGCATAAACGCAAGGTCGCGGGGCTTAATGTCTTCTATCGGATACATTTCGGGGAGTGTTCTTTAGAATTGCACGAGCTGATTCGTCCATTCCCATTTTACCATCAGACAACCAGACGCACCGGTTTGAGCCACCATTACAAAGTGGAAACACCACCAGTCAGAACCAAGCGTTTGGCTTCATCTTTTCTGGTGCGCACTTCCGAAGAGTGGAATAATTTGTCGGAGTCTGTTTTTTCTGACAAATACAATCTTGAAGTCTTCAAGTCGCGAGTGAATAGGTATCTTTTAGGTAAACGTGCTCCATCCTAGACTGCGTCATCACTCAACATCAGGTAAACCAGTGGTCAAACGCAAACCTATACATCCATAAAAAAAACTTGCCTACCTTAGAAGAAGAATAATTTATAGTATCTTTTTCTAGGCCTAACCATTGGTTGAATTTTGACATTACTTGTATGGAGATTATGTCAAATTTTAACCGATAATAAGGCAAATGATCGGTCAGTAAGATAACGATAGGTAACGCTGATGAAAGGACTCTACTGTATTAAATGACATTAATGATTCAAGTTTGTGTTTGTATGTTTCAGGTATGCTACCTCCAAATTCTGGAACAATATCCCAGCCCATATAAAAAATATGAAAATTATTCATGGATTTAGACTCGAACTGAAATAGTTCTTAAATGACCATCAAGTGCGCTAGGTTGATCTTATTCATGATACCAGTGCTATACGCGGAACACTCAGAAAGATTTGCAAAATAAAAAATATTCTACAGGTGAATATTTTTTTATTAAATCTTCAGGGTACTCTCCACCAGCCTCTATACAAAGTTTCATGCGTCTGAACAACTTTTTCCAGTCCGCTGGAGACATCTCGTTTACAGCTTGCTCGAAAGCTGACACCGCATCTTCCGGCGACGAAAATTGTATACCTTTGAGCTGATATTTTTATTTTCGGGAATAATAAGAAGTAACACGGTGTTAGGTCAGGTCTGTAAGGAGGAGTTTGACCGGCATGCTGTCCAGGAAGTCCCTCGTTTTGAGCGCGGTATGGGCGAGTGCGTTGTCGTGGTGGAGCAGTAGCCCGCTTTGTATTTGTACGCTTATTGTTCACAACAGTGAAAACTTCTGCCAATCATTTGGTAGTATACCATTCGGCGTTGATGCTTCTTTGCTTCCGTAAAGGAATGACACCAAGTAGCACACAAGAAACACCCAAACCGTCGACTGGCGCTTCGTTTCTGGATCGTATTGATAAATCCAAGACTCATCACCTGTAATGATGTCACAAACACGCCGAGACGAGCTTGTTTCAAATTTGTTTATAAAAACACGGCACCATTCCACCCGGGCCTGCTTCAGAGCATCGGTGAGGTTGTGCGGCAAGTAGCGTGAAACTACCCTCCTCACGTGAAGATGCACGTGTAGAATCTCGTTAATGCTTCCCGATCCAATATGCAGTACGTGCTGAATCTCTTGATACGTAACTTGCCTATTGTCTTGGATAAAATATTTCACTGCTAGCACGTTTTCTTCAGTAACAGCCGTCAAAGGACGACCACTTCTTTCTTCATCCCCCAAAGTTAGTCGATCGCGCTTGAATTCGTTGTACCAACGATACACGGTTGCCTTAGAAGGGCTTTTATCCATGAATGCTCTTTGAAGTCTATCTTACGATTTGTCCGGTTTCAAGCGACACTTGAAATCGTAAAAAATTATAGCGCGAAAATGTTCCCGGCGCAAATCCATTTTTCATGAGACACGATAATTTAAATTAGCTCGCAAAAAATGTGGAGGGAAATTTTGAAATTGGAACGTACCTATTTTTAGTTATAAATAATCACATTTTCAAAATAGATTATAACTGACTAGTCTCTCTCTCATACGTAAAATCTTTTTTCGCGATACTTTCTGAGTGGCCTGGTATAATGGGGCCCTTATGGAGGATGTGCCTGGCCTATCCTGACTGTATTATGTCGTGTGTTTAAATAATAAAGTTGTTTTATTTATTTAAGTTCTTTTCTATCGCTTATTTTTAAATTTTAGATAGATAGATAGATAGATAACACTTTATTGCTCACCAAATATACAATTTCAAAAATACACAAATTCATGACAACCAATATTATGGTAGAAACAATAGGCGGCCTTATCGCTTAAAGCAATCTCTTCCAGGCAACCTAACTTAAGGAATAGTTTAACCTAATCTGGCGATGTAGGTGGTGCAGATTGTGAGGTATATCATAATTAAACATACTTAAACTACATATTTTATAAATTAAATACACATACTTAAATTACTTTATAAATTAAATAAATACATACAATAAATCACAGTATAAGAATTAGGCATAATTATTTAAGGAAAAGTAGTGTTTTCTGAGTGCGTTCTTCAATGATTTTTTTTATTGATAATAAATATCTCAATGTATACAAATAACATTTCTAACTCTCCTTTATAACATATTATTTAATCCTAATAGTCCTCCTTACCTTAAGGAACGTTTTGTACTTGCATCTCCACCTATCACAATTTGCACTCAGATACATATTGGAAACTCCTGACACCTGCACACACTTCATCCTTTTATGATAACTCTTTTACAGTGCAGGCTGTCAAACTCTGGAATGCGTTGCCTCTTACTGTCAGAGAGGCCAAAACATTACCTACTTTTCGGAACTCACTTAGAAAATACTATATGTCTTTAAATAAATATGTCTAATATAATAAACATTTATTTATTTATCTATTGTAATACATAATGCTTGTCATATATAATACTCATAAATATATTTATGGTAAAAGTAGATTCATAAAACAGGTGTAAGACAGTATTGTGAATGGTAGAGTTGTTGCCGGTAGACCGTGACGAACACACCAAGACCAAATATCAGAAGTGTTAAAGAGAGGTCAGGTAAAAATCATTTCAAATAAACGTGCATGTATGAAGAGGTTAATGAAAGTAGGTGAAGCGAAAGTTGTTTGTCAGGATCGTCGCAAGTGGAGATCCATAGTCTCTGCCTACCCCCATGGGAAACGGGCGTGATATTATGTATGTATATTATTGTATATATTTATTTAGATAATTTTATATATCCGTATATATTGGTATTCTATAAATGTGGCTGGAAGTATGTATGTATTAAATTTATAAATTAGTGTAAGTATGTATATTTAAATTGTACAGTCCTATATTTTTCTGCCACCTACATCGCCAGATTAGGTTAAATTATTCCTTAAGTTAGGTTGCCTGGAAGAGATTGCTTTAAGCGATAAGGCCGCCTATCGTTTCTACCATGACAGTATTGTAATTGTGCATTTTTGAAATTGTATTTTGGTGAGCAATAAATTGATATTTTATTGTAATAATTTCAGTACTAGGGCAAAGTATTAACGTTGCCATCCAGCGTAAAAATGCGGCCAACTTTTTGGGAACTCTCCTGACATACAATTAAATGGGATTATATATTACTAGCTGTCACGGCAGACCTTGTCATGCCCTGAAAAAACAAAAACTAGAAGCCGATTTCAGCCCCACCTACCAGGTGCAATTGTGAATCTAAACCACCACGAGACCCACTCAAACCCGATTCGAGCACCAAGTATTTTGTTTAGATTTACTTACATCTTTAAATTCTTAATATCTTTTGAATGGAACATCCGATTTGAAAATTTCAAAAAGAAATCTACAGGTATTGAAACAGTCTTGAATATGAAATGATTTATTTGAATAAGGATTAATACAAAGGTATGGGTGACATGATCTGATTTTAGTCGGCTGTTTGATGTCGTGAGAAGAAAAATTCTATAGATTTGTTTCGCTGATTCTGCTTTTGATAATTGTGGATTTAAATAAAAACTTTGTGCTGACCAGATAACCATTTATTGAGAGAATAGAAAAATGACACTTACAAAAACAATGACATTCATAATAATTTTGAAGTGACAGTTGTAATGTCATAAACGACATAACTTTCCTTTTTTTCTTTTTAAAGTTTACGGCTCTGACTTCGGCATTTCTATCAACTTTCAAAAGGTAAAAAAGTAGTTACAGTGACATAACTACAATAGTTGGATATACAGTATCGCGAAGTTTTTTTGTAGATATTAATATGTTCTTTAATATTTTTGAACATATTTTTGTCCTATCATCAATAGTTTCCGCAGCGTATGCGACGAAAGACATTTTATGGCTAATTTTTTACACCTTAGATTATATTATAGAAGTTTCAGTAGGGATCCTTAATTTTTTTCTAGTAATAAATATAGTTTTTATTACGCGGGGATAATGTAGCATTCTAATGGTGAAAGAATTTTTGAAATCGGTCCAGTAGTTTTTGAGTTTTTTCGTTACAAACATACAAAAATACAAATCTTTCCTCTTTATAACATTAGTATAGATATGCGTATAATAATATAATACTTTCCTTTTATTTTCAGGATTCGGCCGAATAGTAATTCGATATTTGGCCGAATATCGAATTACTAGTACGAAAATGATGTTATAAGGAAAAACTTGAAAATGTAATTTCTATACATTATAGAAAGTTATTTTTTTGCACCCCGCCAATCTTTTTTTATACAGTACCAGTATCGTTGACGCCTTTTGTGAATAATCGAAGACAATACAATAAGCAGAATATTTTATACAAAAGAATCGTCGGCTGAACAATTTTGTGTAACACGAACCAGCGGACTTGAATAACACTGACAAGCTGTGAACAATGTGATCGATAATATTAATGAATTATTAAACACTTTCTGATCAATAAAACTCAGAAAACCTGAATCGGAAGTCTTTTATTCACACAAAGTAAACTCTAGGCGCCTGTGGTAGTTTCGAGAGCAAGCAAGCAATATTTAGAAGTTATATTACACTTGTTTAATGCTTTCTTTTTCTTAATATATTACCTTATAATGTATCACTAAAACTAGTGTCCTAGCTTTAAGTATTTAATGAATCATTATTACTGATATTATTCACATAATTTTATTTGCGAAAATATAATTTTTACACGGATGTGTCAGCACGCTTGGATTTCAATCTAGATGTATTTACAAACTATATTATATAGATGAATTAATGATTGTTATCTGTTGTGTTGTCCAAATAAATAAATTATGTGTAGGGTAAAATATACCATTGTTGACCCGTTTAAAGATTTGCACATTATTATTTTAAAGAAAACATTTAAAAAATCTTAATAATCTTGCAGGCATAGAATAATAACATGTTCTAGAACATGGGTTTACTGAGGTCGATCTATTATCACAGACAGGACTGTTACCGATAAGCTTGGTACTGTGATAATAGACCGATCTGCGAAACGTATCCTGTATGACGCCATGACAGTAATCTCATGAAAGCCGAAATTTATAAGTTAACAGCCGTGTAAGGGACAATAAGCGTTTTTGATTGATTCCTCAGCCAATATTTACACACTTTATAGAGGTAAAAAATATATATCAATCTTGATTATATTTCTGATGTAAAATTTATAGTCAAAACGCATTTTCGATAAATTTTCTGGATAAAAAATAATTGCAAAATAACCTCTAAACGTGTTCTTCAATCTTTAATAATGTTATTACTGTTAAACGTATATCGCTAAACATAATAACAGTAACATATAATATTATAAATACACTTACAGTTTTTTTATACGGTTACATAGCCCATCGGTGTAAACATTGGCCGCGCGGGGCCAATTATGTGAAACACCGATTTGAATTAGGGGTATACACCCTCTTAATCAAATACATAGACCTCGCGCATGAGATTACTGCCACATGGCATACACAAAAGCATTGTATTGCTATTACTGAATATTAATTTGTAATTCTTAATCTGGTAGCAGAAAATATTATTTATATAAATCTCCACTATATAAAGACATTACATTATGTTTTATGGAACTCACTGCCACTCAACACCAGACAAGCTAAGTCAATATCCTCTTTTAAAATCATCCTTTTTAATTATTTTTGGTCTTCTCAGGTATAATAGTGCTGCTTATTCTGTATGTATTATGATATGTACTATGTTTATATAGTATAAAATAAATATTTGTATTTACTTATTTCATATATTTTGAATGTTTTCTATTATTTATTGTCTACACCGCCACTGTCATGATTTAATATTTTCCTTAGTTAAGGGGGTTGCCTGGAAGAGATCGCTTTAAGCGATATGGCCGCCTTTTGTTCAACATTTAATGTATCTAGTTTTTAAGAACGTAGTTTTAATTTTGGTGAACAATGAAGTGTTTTCATTCATTCATGCATTCATTCATTCATACATTAATGTCTTATCATCAATGATAAGGACTATATGGCCGAAGTGAATCCTGCAAACGCGACCGAACGCCAAACCAAGGCGAATGGGGCATGCCACAGAGGCTATAGAGAGATCTAGCGCGGGAAACAGAGTTTTCTTTGGGACGTGTGTGACTTTTCTAGTGTATTTTAGTAATATCTATCTATCCGTACAGGAACGGAGAAAGAAAGAAAGAGAGAAAGAAATACTATTTCCTGCGGCCGGGCGGCCTATAGAAACAGGTATAGCGGGCACTGATAATAATTTAAGGAATTGTTCGGTACTAAATTAATTAGTTTAATGATTGATAATTTAGAAATTAAACTTATTAAAAGATACACGTATAATATAATTCAGATACGCTTACACACACTTGAACAACAATACGAGTATCGATGTTAAAACGTGGCGCGCAGGCCAGCGCGTGTGCTCTATATAAGAGCATTCTACTATATTAGAATCGCAGGAGGTCGCGATATGCGAGCCGAGCGCCGGGGGTGTAGGGGGGCCGCAGTGGGAAGACGGAGACTCTTGCGGCTTGTATTTCCCACATGGGCTGAAGGGACAGGGGAAACGCGAGGCCCCGCGCACGAATGCTTTTGCCGCGCTATAGAGGCGACAAAACCACCCACAGCCAGGTATAGGGTATTAGGCCCGTCTGGATGGATACCACCCCTGGTCTAGAGTATACCGCCATAACAACCTTGAGTTGTGTTCCGGCATTAGTGGCCAGGTACCAGTTTCCTTTAAGAGAGCAGCAGCGCATTTATTTGTAACGCTCTTTGGTGTTCAAAATGTCCATAGGCGATGGTAACCGCTTTCTGTGAGGTAGGCCGTCTGCCTATCTGCTGAACTCCTGAAATAAAAAAATATATTATATGTACCCTGTGCTACTTACTTACATGCCAATCAATTTCATTTCGTTTCGTTTCGTTTCATATGGAAACAAAGATCATACTATCGATAGTGGCAATCGTTAACGGCCTCATAGAGTAAAGCCTCGACCGACACCTTGAGAGGCTCTCGCTCGGTAAATGGGTGAAGGGGCCAGATACAGAAGGCGATTCTCCTGAGCACAGCATGTATCGTGACGAGGTTCCGGTCTCTGGAGCCCTCACAACCGGTAGCTTGGATCTTAGGCCCTGCTGCCGACGAATACCAGCTTTTTATACTTTTTTAATATGTCATTGTATGTGTATGTAATTGTTGTTGTAACAATGGGATGGCTTGCCTTATTTATTCTAAGTTGCCCCTACAAAGTGTATTTGTTTTTACGCCTGAAACTATGACATTACTTAAAATAGACGCATACGAAGATATTATGATCTTATTAGAGTAACTTTTTTTGCTAAAATAACTATGTTACCCTAAAAACACTTCAAATTATTCACAATTGAAACTAACAATCATTCTTGTGCAACTGCATACAGAACACTTCTTCCCCGATACACATTGCTCGTTAATTATGTCTCGAAGATTCATTGGTGTGGCATATTATAATGATGCCAAGCAATGGAGGACTCTTAACTAGAACTATTGTCTTACGTCGTGTATAGTCGATTACAGCAGCGACACAATGGGGAGCGCGGAACAACTCCGCTCCGTCATCCAGTGGCCTTAAGTGCGGGCGGGCCCTCCCTTGGGTTTCGCTTGGGTTTTTGTCCGATTTGTCATATCAGTGATATGTGGCGGAGGATAGGTGCCGCAAAGACGGGACTGTCCTCTCACCGCTCGTCAGTGTTGAGGCAAACCGAGGGCGTCTCGTCTAGGTCAATCAAGTTGGACCTCAGACAAGAGGCCAAAAGGGGGATTTAGTGGCTTCGGCGCCAGCAGCGGCGTTAGCAGATCCATCGAGACAAAGTAGTGCGACCGGTTTTAGCACTAAACCGCCTAACGTGTTTGCATGCGGTTTCAGTAACTTCGTCTAGGCGCGCGGTTTTATTGTCAAAAGCGGTAGTGCGTGTTATTTATAATAGCGGGAACTATCAAGAAGTGCGTACTGTGATTGATGGCGGCAGTCAAAGCACACGTTGCCAGATTAGGGCTACGTGTTAAGCGGTTAGATAACACTTTAAAACTCATGTAATCTTCAGTTCTTATACGCCTCGAATGAATCCAGTTGTCTTTTTTAAAAGCTTCTTCGAGTCGGCAACTATTTAACTCTCATTACAATTCAAAAATTACATAAGGTCCGGCCATGGACCCTAGAAAAACGTAGACATAATCGCAAAAACGCGGCACAGCCGCCATTTTGAAATTCATAGCTTCAAAAAAATTATTGTATACAATCACTGATATTTATCATAAGTAATCTATTTTGTAATCTGGATTTATTATGTAGTTTTTCTGGAAAAAAATACCCTAAAAAGCCTATTATTACGGTCGCTAGAGTGGAATAACCGATTAAATAATTTTAAACCAGGCCGCCTTTTCGCAAGGGTGCAAGGAGTGGGTGGTACCCGGCCGCAGGGACCTAGAGGACGCATGCGGATCGTCTTATAGGTACCTACACATACCAGGAGTAATCTGTTAGTTTGAAAATAACAAACGTTCGCCTTGCCTGATTGCTACTTACGATGTTCAAACCAATTAACTTTACTTTCCCATACATCAAAAATTACAATCCTTGCGGCCGAAAACTCATAGTATAAACCAATTTATACTGGTTTTTGAAACGCGACCTGAGATGCAGCGTGTCCCTCACGCGTCACCTCCCTGCCGCGCATTTTCTGCACTTCACCTCTAGCACCACTAGCAGCATGACGCATGTCGTATAGTCGTCGCTGAGCTTACACTGCGAGGAGTGTACTATGTTCAAAACAATTTTTGTTGAAGGCGTGAAGGCGTAAGTTGAAAGGCGTGAAATTAAGGTGCGTTTTTATTTATTTACTACAGGACTAACTTCCTGTAACTGATTTCATGTTCTAGAACGGTGTTATATCAGCCGTAGCATCTACAATGTACATTAGTGAAATTGAAAATATGTGTATGTTATAACACGATAATATGTATAATTTTAAAATAATTATAGACAGATGAAAATAGATTAATTTCTATAAAACTGGGATAGTCTGGAGAGGGAACAAAAAACATTAACTGTACGAGTATGATAGAATTGAGAGAGATAACTACAACAACGGAAATGAACATAGAATAGTTTTTATTCTCCAAAATGATAGTTATCGCAAGATATAGATACATAACTCTAAAGTTTATGGAAGCGAAACTACAAGGAAATGGAAGACCAAATAAAAACCTATAATTTTTATCACAATTTTAATAATCAATCTAAAAGATATAACACTTTCATTAGAATGTACTCTAAATAATAAGACTTTAAATAAGTATCAATTTAAAGTTTAAGCTAAAACTTAAGTTTACTTATCGATCGATACAAAACTTGTAAAGAAAACAAAGTATTATGTTATGCTAAAATTATTACCTATATAGTAAAATCATTTAATCAGCCATCATATCATCGACTTCTGTGAGAGTCTTTCCAGTCGTTTCAGGCACGAATAAAACTACAAAAATAAAGGCAACACCATTCACAATAGTAAAGAGCCAGAACGTGAAGTGGCTCCCGAAGTAGGTCATAAGATAGCTCGAGACAATAATAGAAAACAACGCCGACAACACGGAGGAGGTGTAGGAGATCGAAGTGCCGAGGCCACGGACTTTCGTGCTGTACATCTCACTGGTCAATGTGTGAGGTACATTGTTGAGACCTGAAAGATTGCAGAAAGATCAATTGGTTTGAATAACAGTTCATTATAACATTAATGGCGAATTACTGTTACTTCCACTTGACTATAATAACATTTAGTAAAAAAAGACAGCTATAACTGGGTGATTCACCCGCGTACAACCGCGAGCGTTATTGGTAGCACAACCAAGTTTTCTTTGAAATATTATAGCTTTTTAAGAATCTTTCCATTTCAAATTATAGTCCAGCATGAATGATCTAGTATTAGTTAAAAAACCTGATGCGGCCAATGATAGCGTTAGACAATCAGCCGCCAACAAGGGGAATTGCCCTGCTATATAATAATATTTAGGCACATGAAAAAATACGTCACAGATAAACGCTTGCTTGAATGTTATTAATGCTTGAAGACGATAAATCATATTTGCTCGATGAAAATGATTGAAAAAGGGAACATTTCTGAATTTTTAAACGGGTCCATTTAGTCTACCCTAATTGTTATTTTTGAGGTCAAATTTAGTTATTGAAATTTAGCCACCCTTTTTTATTGCATGAGTTCAGCAGACAAGCAGCCTGCCCACCCGATACAAAGCGGTTACCATCACCTATGGACATTAGTAACACCAAAGGCGTTACGAATGCGCTGCTGCTCTCGAAAGGGAGACTGAAACCTAGCCATTAAAGCCATAACATAATTCAAGGTTGTTATGGCGGCATACTCTAGACCAGAGGTGGTAGCCATCTAGACGGGCAAATACCCCGCCACATGCAGAGATGTGCAAGATACTTTATACAAATTTACAAGATACTGTTAAAATAAGTATTTGAGATACTTTTGAAAATGGTATTTGAAATACTAGATACAAAATACGTATCTTCGAAATACTTTTTAAAGATAAAATACTTTTTGAAAGAAATCCGAATTTTAATGAACTTAAGTTTATTACGTGAATTATGAACAGATCGCGCAAATGTAACAAAATATTATATTTTTAAGGTTTTAATTCAGATCAGTTAGTTCTTCAAACATTTTATCATTCCTTTTTCTTCGATGAGGTCTCTGTATCATACCCCCAAAAGAGAAGAGTCACTACGTAGAGGCAGGACTCAGCAAACAGAAAATGTTATATTTATTTTAAGATAAACATTTAATTATAAAAGACAAGACAAAAGTATAAGAAAAAACAAAGCCTGTTTACAAAGTTTACTGAGTAGTAAACCCAGCCGCAGTCGCAGACGCAGTGAGTGAAGAAAGCAAAAAAAGAGCACCAAATAGTGGACTGCGCTCTATGCTTCTTCAAGTCAAACCTGAACAATTGCGCCGAAGCCTAATGCGTGTCCTGATGCTCGCGGAATGGGCGATCGAGTTCGATCTCGTGGTCCTCAACCAGGGTCTGTTTACATGTGTGTACGCCAGCAGCCAGGGTGGGTTAGGTTGGCAAGCCGTGTCCAGGACCGGAGGGCAATGACGGGAGTGTTGGCGCTATACGGACGGAAGTGGTGGCGCTATCCAACCACTGGTACATACGATTTGGTGTCTCCCCACTTGGAGCTCGGCGTCTCAGGCCCTGGAACCTCCCTCAGCCAAGGACTACTCACGCTGATGTCGTCAACGTCCGATGCGACAATGCCGAGGGTGGGCCCTCACAGGCCCAACCGCCAGGTGTACTGGTGGAGTGATGAAGTAGCATAATTACGCATTGAGGGAATCTTACCGCACCGCTTATACACCAGATTTAGCAGAAGGCGCCGCCGCGCTGACGACGCAGTGATCGTGGAAACGAGGTTATACGAGAGGTACAGAGGCACCAAGGACGTGCTTCAAAAAGTCGTTAGGACAGCCAAATCGGCGGCATGAGAGGAACTGCTCGTCAGACTAAATTAGATCCCTGAGAACGTCCATACCACATGGTGAGGAACAAACTTCACCCATGGTTCCCCCCGTTGATCCAGTAATTGACTATTGACAACCATAGCAAATGTCTCTATTGCCTTGCAAGCTTTGAATACCTTCTGCTATTGATTTTGAAGAATTCAAATATTCACTTTGAAAGTGTATATCATTTTCCTTTAACGGAGGTAATTTCTACATTTTCATGGTTTCACTAAGAAGTTCCTGCACTGCTAAAAGATCTTGTATGGAATTTTAATAGAGTGCCACCTGGTTCCACATGGAGATAGATTTCTTTTCATAGTTTGATTTAAATTTAAAGGTGAGTTTAATTTATCTATATAATAAGGTGGCGTAGTAAATGTAAAAAAATGCGTACTTAATTATGCCTAAAAGTATTTTAGCGAACAAAAGTATTTGCAAAATACAAAGATACTTAACAAATGGTATATAAATACAAGATATATTTTAAAAAAGTATCTAGATACAAGATACGAAATACGTATTTTGTATCGTGTATCTGTATATCAGATACTTGTATCGTAGATACATTTGACATCTCTGATCACATGGCTGTGGCTTGTCTTGTCGCCTCTTACGACAGGCGGCCCGTTGCAAGATATTGTATTATTTCTCCGTTCCTGCACGTATAAAACGTTCCCTCTTCCATTTGACAGATGGATCTGATAATTGATACATATCTTTAGTTCTGATGACAATACATTTTTGCATATTTTTTATATTTAGTAGCATGTTCAACTATACGACGACTCCTACAAGCGGTTATCAGCGTGTAGGCATCGTCGCGACTTTTAATACCTTTGTTGTATTAATAACAGCACATAAAGGTTGCATTGCAGGGCTCGGAACTTTACCTTTCTGTCCACCACTCACTTAGCGGATTGACACGTTTCCTGTGCTAGCTTATACATTATGCATAATAGGTCAAAATAAGTAACACAAGTTGTGCATGCTCTTTGCTAGGTTTTGAATATACGTTATAGAACATATCTTAAACTATAACTTTAAGATTATTATTATAATAACAGTACTTAATTTATTTAAGCTATAGTGTCTTGATTTACCTCTCCTACACTCAAAGGTAAATTAATAAATTAATAGACCTTTATTATATATAAATATAAATCGGCAGACAAACACACATATTGTATATCCCCAAATTGAGAAAGTTACGCTTGTGTTATGGGTAATATACAACGTACCAGTCTGGGGCCGATCCCAAACCCCCAGACCATAGTAAATAACGCAGAAAATACGTTTCCGAAATTTACTATACCAGGAATCGAACCAGGAGCCTCTGCGTTGCAGTGAGGTAGACCGGCAACGGCTTAGCCCGCTCAGCCACAGAGGCCGTCTATTAGATGACGTTGGATTATAGAAAATGACCCAAACAAAGGACATAAGCGTGCGCTGAGGTAGCGTCGGGCGACTGCCAGAATCGACTAATGGCCGGATCCTTATATTATATAGGGATATCTTACTATTCAGCCACTTGCCCTATCATTGGTTGAAATATGATATTAGACCAATGGAGCTCATGTCAAATTTTAACCGATAATAAGGGAAATATAATCCGATCCAAATAAGAATAGGAATGTCAATGACCAATATCTGTCAATGTCACTTGAAAAGTATGGTTTGCAAAAAACTTATTTGCATATCAATAATAAGTCTTACATCAAATTTAAATAAAAAGGTTAAATTAGTAGTAAATTGTCTTAATATAATATTTAATTATTTAAAGTCATAATTTGACAGCTATGACGTCACTATATGGCGCAAAGTCGATCCTATTCTCATTTGAATCGCATAGTAAATATTCGGTGAGATATAGGAACCGGATGATGACACTGGGTCAAACCAACGCAGTTTTAGACTCGTATCTAGAATATTCAGGTATTTACTTGCCTATATTAAAAGAGATGAGTGCGGCTATCATCGTTGCGAGAGGTAACCAGCCAAGTTCACTGATCACCGAATTATGATACTTGTCAAGGTAAAAATATGTCCCCATTATTGTCTGGAATTAAACGATTCATTATACTATATTTTATAGAAAATGTTTACAATCTGAATGGTCGATTATTATTAGAATAAGAATAGAATAAACTTTATTGCACACAATGTTACAAAATAAATTCATATATACAATCGTAACGATAAATACATGGGGCGGTCTTATCGCTGGGAGCGATTTCCTCCAGATAACCTTTAGATGGACAGAAACTCGGTATGGATGGGGGTAGCTATGCAAAAGACATAATATACTAATATATACATAAATATAAATGAAAATGTTACATAAATTACAACATAAACATACATATTATGTATATAAATGTACAAGTTGTTTGTCGTCAAACAACACCACCCCTATATCATATCCTACTAGTCCTACTATAATAATATTATAAACGAGAAAGTTTGTAAGAATGTATGTATGGATGTATGGAAGTTATGTTTGTTACTCTTTCAAGCAAAAACTACTGAATAGATTTTGATGAAACTTTACAATAATATAGCTTATACATCAGAATTTATATTTATTCACATTTATATATTTATACAGCGGCGGAAACAGCCGAATCACTCAAGCGGCGCAAGTATTCAACCCTCAGTGGGAGTTATATATTTGTGCCGTTTGCTGTCGAGATGCTTGGACCGTGGGGTCCTGAGGCCATGAGCCTCTACCAAAATTTATCGAAACGACTCATTGACTCTTCAGGTGATCAGAGGGCTGGTGCTTACCTCGGCAAAAGGATCCAACGCCAATCCAGCGAGGAAACGTAGCCAGCCTTCTGGGCACCTTACCCATAGAAGACGGTGATCTGGGCTCAGTGTTCTACTTATAGTATTGAGGGACTATGAGTAGAATATAATACGAATAAGTTAAGTTTTCTTGCATTGTATTGTCTATATATAGTATTGCTATGTTATTCACAAAGATATAGTGTGAATTACCCGAAATATAACGATTTTTCATCACCACGCGGGTGAGACCGCGGGGCGCAGCTAGTAACTAAATAACATTATTATTCGTATACAAATTTGAGATAGTGTTGTTTCACGAGGTCATTGGCCGAATGCACAGACTTGCTTTCTTTTATGTTTTGAGCTTGCGCAGTAAATTATTTTATTATTTTGTATTTCCATTACCTTATCCTCAAATTTTTATTGTGACTATAAGTTTTTGTTTCCCATTTAGACTTGTTTATATAGTACAGCGCAAGTATTTTAATGCTTAATGGCTTTCTGGGTATCTTTTACTATAAACTATCAAGGATCAAGTTCCATAGTTAGGGTAACTGGGACACACTTTTTATAATTAACTAGGATATGCCCACGACTTCGTTTACGTTTGACTTAAAATTCCCACAAGATTCCCAGAACACAAAGTAAGGAAACATTTAAAAAAGAATGTAAGCTATCGTTTTGCTGAAAAACTCTGTCGGCAGAAGCAAATTTTTATGCACCCCAACAACTACAAACCGCTCTCGGGATAATTCCTGCGGGATTCCTGAGATAAAAAGTAGCGCAGATTTTAATTCTAAAAATTTGCTGTCGATCAACGAAAACCCCATCGAAATTGGCCCAGTAGTTTTTACGTGAAACACGAACAGAGAAGAAATAAAAAAAATGCATCGTGTCCTCCATCGTTTTTTTTTAACAACTCTACGGACTCGAGTTACGTACCCTTTTTTACAACTTAATTTCTATGAAAGTTTTTAGAGTTCCTACACGCTTATTGTTTATTTTTGTTACTATGTATGACATTAATTTAGTGATTTTTATGTTGTAGTGTACCTTAAGAATAACTTATAATATTATTTTTTTCTTATTTTAATACTAAACTTATACTAATGTTGAGTGTATCTGTTACATGCTGGTGTTGTCAGGAAGTGCTTGTGTAGTGTGTGCCTTGTGCCTATACCTATATAATAGGTTGGGGTAAAAGTCTTTTCGCATATAGTATGTATGAACTTGTGGTAATAAGATCTCTTTGACTATACCATTTGTATCTGGCTGGTTTTGGTATCATTAAAAGGTTTAAATTTTAAAGAAGACAGTTCCAAATTGAAATTAGGAAAATGTGCGATTTTCATTTGTTTTTCTTATTGTTAAAATGAGTGAACCTAATGAAGAAATTCGATACATTTTAAAATTTACTACAAAAAAGGTAAAAATGCAACACAAGCAGCGAAAAAAATTTGTGATGTTTATGGACCTAATGCAGTATCTGTGAGAGTAGCGCAAATTTGGTTTAAGCATTTACAATCCGAAAATTTTGATGTCAAAGATGCACGTCGCTCTGGTCGCCCTGTTACGGACAAAATTGATGCCATTTTTGAAAAAGTGGAGCAAGATCAGCATATTAGTAGTTACGATGTAGCTGGAGAACTGGGAATTGACCACAAAACGGTTTTGGCGCATTTGAAAAAAGCTGGGTACACAAAAAAGCTCGATATTTGGGTGCCTCATGAGTTCACTGAAAGAAACCTAATGAACTGTGTACTCATTTGTGAATCTTTATTACGACGCAATGAAACTGAACCATTTTTGAAGAAGGTGATAACTGGTGATGAAAAGTGGATCACGTACGACAAAAACGTGCGAAAAAGATCGTGGTCAAAGGCCGGTCCATTGGCCGGCCGGTGGCATTAATCATTATGAGCTGTTACCGCCAGGCAGGACCATCGATTCTGAACTGTACTGCGAACAACTGATGAGATTAAAGCAAAAAGTTGAGAGAAAGCGGCCGGAATTAATCAACAGAAGGGGTGTGGTTTTTCACCATGATAACGCTAGACCTCACACATCTTTAGCCACTTAGCAAAAATTACGAGAGTTTGGCTGGGAGGTGTTAATGCATCCGCCGCATAGTCCTGATCTTGCACCTTTAGATTTTCACCTATTTCGGTCTCTGCAGAATTCCTTAGGCAGTGTCAGGTTAACATCACGAGAGGAATGCCGAAACCACTTGTCGCAGTTTTTTGATCAGAAGCCCCAAAATTTTTATAGCAATGAGATCACGTCCCTTCCTACAAGATGGCAAAAAGTTAACCAACAAAATGACACCTACATACTTTAGTCAAATGTAAACAAACTTTATAAAAAAAACCTTTCGAATTTTTATATAAAATGCGAAGAAACTTTTTCCCCAACCTAATATATCTTAACTAGTGCCATGTGTGTTGTTTTTCCTTTCTGTGCCAAGTCCTCCATCGTTTATATAGTCTATTCCAGTTGATTTTTTTTCAAATAGCTACAATGTACAGACACGGCATGCTTAGAATTGTATAAATATTATAGATTAATAAATCAGTAGACAATCTCATAGGTTATATATTTCTGAGCGAAATTGTGCTTGTGTAATTTTGTGGCTGGTGCTAGATCAGAGGAAACAAGGGAAAATACATTTGCGATTTTTTCATTGTATGAGTTCAGCAGACAGGCAGACGTCCACCTGATGGAAAGTGGTTACCGTCGCCTATGGACGTATGTAACACCAAAGGTGCTACCAATGTACTCGCGCTTTCTAAATGGAGACTAAATCTTGGCCATTAATGACGGAACACAACTCAAGGTGGTTATAGGGGCATACTTTAGACCAGGGGTGGTAGCCATCCAGTCGGGCAAATGTCATAACCCCTGGCTGTTGATTGTTTTGTGGCCTCTTACGACCGGCCGCCCGGCTGCAGGAAGTTGTATTCTTTCTCCGTTTCTCCACGGAAAATTACCACTAAACCATAAAAGCTGCCTCTAGTATATCTGACCACCTATCTTGATTTAGACCAAATGTCGTTAGGAAGCATTACTTTAATGTTTTAAGATCAGTCTAATGATATCGCATAGGTGGTTTATCCTTCAGTTTACTTTTATGAAGTGCCAGCGCTAATATTTTTCACGATTTTTTTACATTATTTTACAGTGGCTATTTGAAGACACCTTTAATAAATTGTTAATACTTAAAATCTATAGATTCGAGGAGAACAAAGAAAGTAGTATGTAATTGCAAAACTTACCATGCAGATGCCAACTCCACTAGTTGAAATAATTAATAAAAATCGCCTACCGAACTTATCAATGAAAATCGGTACTACTAGAGACCCAGACACAGCAGTTAGGCCGATTAAAATAGTGGCAATATATGGTTCCACACTAGACCCAGCGTTTTTGAAAATTTTCGTTGCAAAGAACATAAAGAAAGGAAGTCCGGTGCTCGTTTGGAAAATATATAGGGATGTCGTAATAAAAAGAGCTTTTCTGTTGCTTTTTGTTAATAGAAGTTGACGCCAAAGCAGTCTTTTAGATTCTTTCTGTTGAATTTTGAATATCATTTTCTTCATTTCAACATCTATTTCATTACTTCGTCTAAGATAGTTCAGGCATGATTTTGCACTTTCGTGTTTACCTGAAACATAATAAAAATATTAGTTATCAGAACCTTTCTGTTTTGTAGACGTCTGATGTAATTCAAATAGTTAAAAAACTCGGGCTTCGTCCCAAAGATGTGAGATCAAACCATAGTTGAAGAGCATGAACTGTTTTGACAGAGTTTTTTTACGCAATATGCATATTTTAACCTAAGTGCTAATTATGTCCTGACGTACCAGAGCAAGATATGAACACTGACGGCAGGGTTGATCACAAATTTCAAGTCGCTTAAGGGTTAGAGCGAGTTATTTTGGATTTTCTTTTATGGATAGATAAAGAAATGAGGATATACGTAAAACAACCAAAAATCGGTCGGTCATGTTTGTCACAGGGCCGACGGCCGATGGAGTAGACGAGTCCTGGAGTGGAGATCGTGTCTCGGTAAACGTAATATTGGATGCCTTTCAGCCCGATGGACTGACGACTTGCGTAGGGTTGCGCATTAGCGCTGGATGGCAGTCCCCTAGATCATAGTAAATAGGCTAAAAATAATTACCTTTTAGGATATAATAAACGTGGGTCTCGGGCACAAAACAGCAAGCAAGAATGTATATAGCATCAAAACCTACTAAGAAATAATTGAGGTTTTGATATGAAGTGAAAGGTCCAACACAGTAGACGGTTAATGCTCCAAGATTGTGGAATACTCCCGCTAACGAAATTAGTGTCCCACGAATTTCGGGTGATCTGCATTATGAAATATATAAGGATGATTGATTATAAACGAACAGATAACTCTTTTTTGTTCACCAGGAGAACAAAGTTATACAGAATAAAATAAATGAACATTCTGGCACCTACATTCAACAATATACCAATTAAATAAAATGCATTAGATTAGTACTTTCGATAACGAGGATAAACGGAAAACACTTTTATCCCGAAAAATGAGACAGTTTGAGCAGGATAAGAATCCAAAGATCTTGCGAACTAATCTGAATGAACTGACGATTATGAAATCTAGTTTAGAAGTAGTTTCGAAACACCTATGGGATACTTTTGATCTCGCAACATGTAGATAATAATTTTCTCGCGAGACTATAGATAGAACAAAACCGCGATGATAGCTCTAGTAAGAGTATACATCTAAACTGGTACCGAATTCAAAAATCTAGTTTTATATTGTAACGTGTCTAAAATTTTTACGACCGTACAAGTAAGCATAAGTCTATGATACATTTTCCGGAACTGAAAAACAGTTTATAATTATCGTCATCATCGTAATAGCTAGAGCTGTATGATAAAAAGTTTACTTACGAAATTTCTCCAATGTAAAGGAGACGTATAATAACTGAGAAACTTTCAGTAAATCCAGTGAAGAATCGTGCAAAGTACATGGTAGTTATATTGGTTGAAAATGTCAGTGTTAAATATGCGGACATCATTAAAATTCCTCCTATTATCAGGCAAGGCTTACGCCCAATGATGTTGGCTAAAAAACCAGCTAGGTAAGAACCTGGAAAGATAATTGCTTCTTTTTAACATACGAGTAAGATAGGCGAGGTAAGTTATGATGGCTCTGCCGGTTAGGGGCTAAAGAGGATGTTTTGGACGAACCGTCACAAATATGGCTGCTTTTAAAACTTTATAGTGATCAGTAAATACGCTCCTTATATTGGTAGCCGCGCGCAGATCATTCGCCACCGTTCACTATATAGAGGTTTATGAGTTCTTTTTCGGAACCGATTTTGAATAATTCGTTTTGCGTTGGTTTTATGGCAAACGGCACGACTGTGTAAGTTGAGTTATGAATTCCGTTTCATCTAACCATCACTCCTGTATTCTGAAGGCATACATGTAACTTAAAAGCGTAAAATAAGAAAACCTAACAATAACGAAGTTGACTTTAAGTGTAACTAAAAAGGAAAAAAGAAGAGATATGTATATATGATATCTACTAGTGAGGTAATTTGGTTTTAATTATTGTTTTTTGGTAAACAACAATAACTGCACCTGTGTTATATAACGTTTTTCAACTCATTTGCGTGAAATCAGTACAATAAGTGATGAAACTAACATAAATATCAGTCGGAAAGTCGCAAGAATCTTTGGCGTTTCTAATATGAAAATGGCGCGCATTTGCAAATAGCGACACAAGCGCGAGATAATAATTAGAAATACATCTTTCGACTCATTTTCTCTATAGAATTAAAGTAAAACAAATTTATAAACATATTTTTTTTTAACAAAAATAAAACTGACTTTAGGCTAAACACCAAAAAATAAATATTTAACCGACTTCTTTCTACAACATCTTGAAGCCGGTGTCACGCAAAACATAAAATACCATCTCACTCTTTGGTGGGTATAGTATGCTCTTCAAAAAGGGTTGCTCTTGATTTCCTCGCGATCCATAAAACAGATTTTTACTTGGTGACTATGGGTCATCTCGGGAGTTAAAAATAGACAATTTGAAAATTGGTCCACAATTAACGGAGTAATCGCGTAACATGCCTACAAAAAAATTAAACGCCTGTAAAAAGTGTAATACTGGCACGCGTATATAAACAAGCCTTTTTTTTGGAAAAATGTAGGCTCTCGGCATTTTGTAATTTAGGTTACTCTTAATTTGGTAGTTCTGGATCCGTAGTCTGCGATTCAGCGATGGTTATTAAATCTACCGGTTGTGACAATGCATCGACTGTTACTCGCCATAGGGTATCCGCTACCACATTATCTTTGCCTGATACGTGCTGTAAATCTGTAGTAAATTGGGATATGTAATCTAGATATCTAAATTGTCTAGGGATACAATTATCTTTTCTGGTTTCAAAGGCGAAGATGATTGGTTTGTGGTCTGTGAAAACAGTAAAATATCTAGCTTCAAGCATGTGACGGAAACACTTAATAGATTGGTATATGGCTAGTAATTCTCTGTCGTATGGTGAGTACATTTTTTGTGATTGGCTTAACTTCTTGGAAAAGAATGCTAAGAGTTGCCACATGTTGTCTCTGTACTGTTGGAGGACTGCGCCAATAGCAAAATCTGAAGCATCTGTTACTAAAGACAGTCTTGCTTGAATATCAGGGTAGGCTAAAAGAGTGGCATCGCAAAGACTTTGTTTACATTTCTCAAAAGCTTTAAAAATGTCATCTACAATATTGACGGGATCTGAGCCTTTTACTAATCCTGTGAGCAAGTTATTTAAAGGAGCTTGAATTTCTGCCTCTCTAGGTATGAAACGTCGGTAGAAATTAATCATACCCAAAAAACGTCTTAGTTCTTTGACTGTAATTGGTACTGGAAAATTCTTCACAGCTTGAACTTTAGTCTTCAATGGTTTTACGCCTTCGGCAGATATAGTATAGCCAAGGAAAGTAGCTTGAGATACACCAAATGTAGGCTTTGCTATATTTGTGACAATGTTGTATTCTCGAAATCTAGTTAAAAGTTGTCTAAGATGCCGCTCGTGTGTATTGGAATCTTTTGAAAATGTCATAAAGTCGTCTATGAATCCGTAACAAAAGTCCAATTCTCGAATAACTTCGTCTACAAATCTTTGGAATGTTTGTGCTGCATTTCTTAATCCTAAAATCATATAAGGAAATTCATAAAGTCCGAAAGGTGTACTAATTGCTGTTTTGCATATATCCTCTTCCGCAACTCTAATTTGGTTATATGCCTTAACAAGATCTATCGTCGAGAATACTGAGCATCCTGAGATTTCGTGTGCAAAGTCATGAATGTGACGAATGGGGTATCTATCTGGCACAGTGCGGGCATTAAGTCTTCGGTAGTCACCGCATGGCCGCCATCCGTTGTTTTTCTTAGGTACTAAGTGTAACGGTGATGACCAGGGGCTGTCTGAAGGTTTTGTAGTTCCACACTTCAACATAAGCTCAAATTCTTGCTTTGCTATTTTTAGCTTATCAGGAGCAAGTCTTCGAGGATTGCAGAAGACTGGTGGTCTTGGTGTAGTTTTGATATGATGTACTGTATTATGGGATGGTAAGCGTTGAGTATTAGGACATGGATGTATAATTTCAGGAAAATCGCAAAGAATATGCTGAAATGCTGTATCATCTGCCATTGTCTTCACCGAAGATATCGAAGCAGATGATGATGCTGACACGGCTGCTGACGTTAATGTTGTAGTGTTGCCTATGAGGCGTTTATTTCGTACATCGACCACTAGACCATAATATGACAAGAAATCGACGCCAATGATAGCCTTCGTGATAACTGCCACGACAAACTGCCAGGTAAATTCACGACGTAGTCCTAAATTTAGTTTTCAAGTCGATAAATCCATAGGTATGTATAGTGCTTCTATTAGCTGCATACAGTAGGTAGTCTGATAAAGGTCGTTTAGTTCGTAGAGCGCTTCTAGGGTAGATAGAGATCGCTGCCAGTATTAACAAGAAAGTGTGTCTTACTTGAACGATCGGTAACGAATAGGCCACCTGCTATGGCTGAGCAATCGTTAGTCGCCATTACCGACTGCTCTGCGCGTTTCCCCGAGCAAAGTCGAAGGCTTGATGCACTTCTTGGCTTTTTCTTTGAGTTTTGAATGGTAGAAGCATAGTGGAAAACGCTTATAATTTGATATTGACCTTGTTTGGCTTCGCTGTCTCCTGCTCTCTCTAGATGAGGATCGAGAGCGCGATCTGCTGTCGCGGGTGTGCGTGAGTGCGTTAACGCGCCTAGTTAGTTCCGCTACCTGCTTAACTAACACGTCTAAGGTGGATCCAGGTGATTGGGATAGCGCAGCAGTCTGAGGGTTAGAGCTGACTATGTCCAAAACTGTATCGGTAAGGTCAGCTAAGCTGCTCAGATCAGCGCGTGGCTGTAAAGCAATTGCAGTCTGAACGTGGGTGAGGAGGCGGCTCGTCCATAGTCTTTAGAAATTCCTCAGGAACCTCTGGACCAGCTAGTTGCCGGAGATGTCGCAAAAACTGCGAGGGGCGGCAGTCGCCCATCTCTTCGTGGGTCAATAATTGCTTGACCTCTTTTTCACGAGATTGACATAGTCTTTTTACCAACTCCGTCTTGAGAGTATCATATTTGGATTGCGCCGGAGGAGTTACAATAATGTCAGTTACCTCGGCCGCAAAACGATGCTCCAACTGGGAGATGGCAAAATGGAATCTCGTCTTGTCGTCTGAAATTCCAAAAAGCGCGAAGTGGCTTTCGATTTGCGCAAACCAAACGGCAGGATTTTCTGGCTAAAAGGGTGGTAGACGTATGCCAATTCGAAAAACATAGGATGTAGATTCACCGGATGCCTCCACATTATTCCCGTTTGTTGTCATAATTTTTAATAATATAGATTAATTACGAGAAATGGTGTTCTACGGTGGTCACCAGATGTGGGCAAGGATAGACCCACTAAAAATAATTTATTTATTAAAATTCAAAAAAACTACAATTGATTGTTGAAAAGCAATTACAACGTTAAAGCCTATTTTTAATTAGTATTTTAAGAATATTGGTTGTGGCTAGCGCCTCACACTCATTAAATCCTGACTTGATGACCATGGAACCGCCTCAGGAGTATACACTTACGAGTAAAGAAAACCATTTGAAAATTGGTTTACAATTCACGAAAATATCGTGTTCGAAGAAGTTGGTTAATAATTTTCGTGGGTTTCTCTAATTCCTTGGAATCCATTCATCAGATCCTGACATAGTGATAGTGGGACTAATTCGGGAGTATAACCTTTCGATTAAAAGAAAAAAAATGAAAATCGGTTCACAAAAAGAAACATACAGACGAATTGAGAACCTCCTCCCTTTTGAACTCGGTTAAAAAGAGCTTCCAAGGAGGTTCGATTATTCAGTTTATTTACTTTCGTAATATGAAACTCCTTGGTGGAATTCTTATATATTTTGTTCACCGAAGTACCTACTTTACCGAACGACGTGCGGTAAATTGTTACTTTGTGTTGTTTAGGTGAGAGTATCTATTTTACCGTACTTTCCATTGTGTGGTGCCTAATTTTTAACTTTCAAACAGTATAAACAGGCTTCGTTAATTGCATTTCTTGAGCACATGTGTTGAAAATATTTTTACATCATCTTGAAGTCAGTGCCAAGAAAAACAACAACAATTACTGTATACACCAATAAAATATTAAAAGATATAGTAATTTTCATGTTTTATTTGGCACCGATTTCTATATGGTAAAATAATTATTATACTTTAACTTCATTGCAGTGTGAAACCAATTGATCCGTATTTTAAATCTTTTTATTGCGAAGCTGGCAAATATGCAGACGGCCCACGTAATGGGAGTTAGTCACCGTCACCTATAAAAGTTTGCAACACCAGAGGTGAAGCTAATGCATTACCAGCCTTTGGAATAGGACAGGATAGGAGGGATCAGACAGGAAAAATGGAATACAGGAAATGGTATTAGGGTTTAGAGATATAAAATAGGGAAAATGGTATAAAAGGAAGAAGAAGAGTGAAGAGGGCCATTAGTACTGTGACTCATTGTACGATAGACATTTAGCTCAAGGCTAACCGGTTCACTGCGATATTTTATGAGTGCGTGGATCATCACATCGATCGAACCGGCCTTAAGAGTATTCTAGATAATGATTTCAACGTGGCTCTACCATGTCAAGAAACTTATACTGTTATAAATACGTCCAAAGATTCCACGTTAGTGAGCATATGGAAATGAAAAAATAATGGAGTATTGGGTTTGGTTCTAGTGGACTTTAAAATCTGAGACAAAGGCACGTCGAGGTGTCGAATAAATACCGATGAAATGAGTAGAAAGTGATTTGCTATTCACTGTAGTCTTCCATCTCCTTATACCTTACACAAGAAGATAGCACCGACTATGATTAATAATATTATTCTTAACCAGTCACTTACCAAAAAATCCAATAAATATCGCAGAACCTAACCATGATCCTGCTGTGTCTGAAATGACGTACGGCAATGGAGTTTCGGCAGGATCCTGCAATTTGACGAGGACAGGCGCACACCAGCCTACGCTATAGCCATCTAACAAAAATCCTATGCACACTGCAATATTTACATAGCAATATTTATATGTTCCATTAAACAAGTTTTGATTTTGTCTAGTAACAATAATGATAGGCAAGTGAATATACACATATACTTACAACAACAACAGATGAAAATCTGTTTCCGTAAATATATTAATTTGTGACAGAATGATCTTACTGCCAAGACATCTCTGCAAATTGTGAAAAACATGACGTTAAATATTGATTAAAAGGCTTATTTAATAAAAAGTCGTAATCTGTGCTGGGACACATAGTACAAGTGAAAGTTCAACGGACAAGTGGAAAAACGAATGGCAACGGGTAATTGGAAAAACGAATCGCAACGGACAAGAATGGTAACGTTTTGCTTCTAGTCCGTTGCGATTCGTTTTTCCATATATTTTATATTTTATATATATATATACAAATTCTTATTTGATAATTTTAAGTAAAAAGTAAATTTTCTGTACCTTCATAATCTATTTTTTGCAAACATATATCCAGTGCTTTTTTACATTGATATCTCGATTTATCTTTTAAATTTACAGACTTACTACTCAAACGATTATACAACAATGGAGCCAAAAAATAGGTAAAATTATGAGCGAATTCTGTTTTACATTGTGGAATTTTGTAGACTTCATGTTTTCGTGTTTTACGTGTATGTTCATTATTTTTATTAGGGCAAGAATGTTGTTTTATGATTATTGTTTTCAAGTATATTTGTCTTACTGTAAGTACATTGAATTCCTTGTAAATTTCAGTTGTAGGATATCTAAATGGTTTAAAAATAATTAATTTAATAATTGTTCTCTGT
Source organism: Dendrolimus houi (assembly GCA_039645545.1). NCBI lineage: Eukaryota > Metazoa > Arthropoda > Insecta > Lepidoptera > Lasiocampidae > Dendrolimus > Dendrolimus houi. The sequence goes on from CM077139.1 coordinate 12,238,630, forward strand.
GTTCTCTCTGTTTTAATTAAAGTGGTTTTATTAGCTCCTCCCCAAGCTGATATTCCGTATGAAATTAAAGATTGGCATAGAGTAAAAAATACAATTTTATTGGTATTTATATCTCTAAAATGACGTAGTTTTTTAAATATTGGAATCAGTTTGCGGATTCGTGGCTTGAGATAATCAAAATGTTGTTTCCAATTTAATTTTCTATCGATTATGATACCGCAGTACCTAATACTATCGGTTGCAGTCAAGGTGTAACAATAACAAAGTGAACTCTGCTGGTTTGCACAATTACGAATTTTAATTGTAAAGTCCAATTTAGGTTGAGAACTGTTATAAATAGAAAAGGGTATGTATTTTGTTTTGGATAAATTTAGTGTTAGTAGATTATCATTAAGCCAGTTTATTATTAGACGTATACCATTCTCAATTACTGTACGTACTTCTTCCCAAGTATTGCCCCGAAATACAATAACCGTGTCGTCAGCGAAAGTTATAATTTTTGCATTAGGTATTATGGTTTCACAAAGACTATTCATATATACTAAAAATAAGATTGGGCCAAGGACAGAACCTTATGGCACGCCAAAATTTATTGATTTTTTAGTACTATGGTTTTCACCTATTTTTACAATTTGAGTTCTATCTTTTAAGTAGTCTTTTAAAAGATTTAATGGAATACCTCGAATACCACATTAAACCATTTACGCAATAAAATGGAAACAGAAACAGTGTCGAAAGCCTTGGCTAGATCCAGAAATACTCCGACACATTTTAACTTGTTGTCTAAATTTTCAGCAATATGAGTTGTTAGGTTTAAAATTGCGTCTGTTGTAGATCTTTCTTCACGAAAACCGTATTGGCTATAGGAAAGGAGAACATTTTTTTCTAGGTAATCCTTGAGTCGCTTGTTGATAAGTTTTTCCAGGACTTTCGCCAATGTAGGTAAAAGGGATATAGGGAGGTAATTAGAGACACTATCTCTGTTTCCACTTTTATAGATTGCGATCACTAGGGATTCTTTAAGTAACCTTGGGAATATTCCTGTCGAAAAACATGTATTGCATAAATGAGTAATTGGTACTAACAGATTACTAATACAATATTTTAGAAGATATGAAGAGATATCGTCCCATCCAGCAGATGCAGTGTTTTTCAAGGATAAAATTATGTTAGTCACTTCTGTTTGATCCGTTTCATATAAAACAAATGAGTTTAGCAAACTGGCGTTATTTAACAAGTTAAGAGACAATATTTCATCAGTTCAATTTAGTTTGCGTAGGATTTCATTAGCCAAATTATCACTGATTTTTACAAAGTATTCGTTTACATAGTCAATAGACTTTTCGGGCGTTTCTTTTAATTTTAACAGTTTCTTAGGAGTTGCTGATTCATTAGAATTATTAAGCCGACAGACACTTTTGATAATATTCCAGGTTTTCTTAATATTGTTTTTACTATTAATAAGATCCGTTCGGTAGTGATCGTTTTTTAGTTTATGAAGAATATTATTACAATGATTCCTGTATTGCCTGTAAGTAATTTTTAAGAGATTGTTATCTGGATCTTTTTTACAGCGGCGATGTAGCGTATCTCTAAATCTCATACAGCGCAACAGCCCAGGAGTGATCCAAGGCTGCAACGTCTGTTTTCTATTTGATAACTATGGGTGGAATTTCTAATAGCTTCTTTCACTTTAGTAATAAGTACTTCAATCAGTTGACTAGGATCTTGCAAGGCTAGATAATATTCCCAATTTAATTCTGAGAGTAATTTATTTGCTTTATTGAAATCAATTTTATTACCAGTTCTTTTAGTCGTGTTTGTTTTATTATGTTCAGACGAAAGTATACCAACATAAATACAATTATGATCAGTTACCGATGATTCACAAATCGCTGTAAATATTTTTGATTTGGACTTAGCGAAGCAATGATCTAGACAATTTTTCTCACGTGTGGGTTCGTAATGACTAGATAACAATCCATGAGATGCAAGAAGGTTTTGGTAATCTTCAGATTTCGGGTCATTGTTCTTTGGACTTATGTCTATGTTTAGATCTCCAAGTAGATAGATATCAGGGGTGTATTTCAAATTAGTTAGTAGATTGTTTAGTGAATTTAAAAATCTGTCAATTGAACTAAATGAAGGAGACCTATAAACACAAATGAATGCAATGTGTTTACCTATTTTAATTACTAGACTGTCAGCATCATTTAAACTGGGTTCAAACATATGAACTTCTGATATATTATTGCGTACATATACTACCACACCGCTACTTTGATTTATATGATTTTTTGTATAAAAACAATTATAATTCGAAAAGGTTGGTATAACACTACATTTCTGTAACCAACATTCAGTTAGTATTATGACATCAGCGTCTATGTCACATCTTTTGAGATAAATTTCAAAGTCTTCAAAGTTTTTATTCACACTTCTTATATTTTGTTGTACAATTTTTAGTGAAATATCATATTTTGAGTTAATTTGAGATACAGCACTAGTATCACCAACCAAAAAGATTCACCGACATTAATCGCACGATCAACATCGGTGATTATCCTTATAGCATCATGAGTCATTAAGATAATGCGGGTCAAAGTATATATAAAATATTTCTCTTTTGGTCGGTAACATAATTTGCAATTTTGTTGAGTATAGATTTTTCAAAACATCAGATTTACAATAGAAGGTTCGAAAATTTGTGTAAGTAAATACCCTCAAAATGTATTTATAATCAATATGATATTCTAGATAATACATAGCTATTTTATAGTTTATATTAAGCCAATTAAGGCCAGATATCTGATAATATAAATAAACATAAGTATTGAATAATATTTAGATTAGTTTCACACTTGATAGGTAATTACTTATAACAATGTCTAGTACTTATTTTACACTAAAAATATTCAACAAAAACCTATACTTAAAAAAAAATGATAAAAAATCTATAGACGAGGTAGTAATTGACTGATCTAGTCACTTTTCGCGCAAAGCAGCAACTTGGCTAAGTGTTTTCACTAAGATCGCTGGTTCACCATCTGATTTACGAAGTAAGACATTTTAACGGGATACCCAGCAATATTTATATAGATTGACAGTAACAAGATTTCGGGCGGCACCTAATATTTTTTTATTCATAGTAGTAAGTGGCTCTGAAATGTAAATACGACTTTTTTCTTCTTTAAATCCTATGTGTTCACATGATAGCTTTAAGTTATTTCCATCATTAAACTTCTTATAAGCCTTGAGCAGTTCTTCTTTTTGTTTAATTTCTTGAAATGATACAATAATCGGAGAATTTTTATTTTTTCCTCTCCTGTAAGTTTGGAAAACATTTAGAAATGTTGTTATATTCAATATTGTACATAATTGTTTACAGATCGCTTCAATGTTTTCTTTGTCTTGCTTCGGTATATTTCTTATTTCAATCGTATTCTTATTTTGTTCCTTCTGTAATTCATGTATCTGCAATTCGAGTTCATCCACTCTCTTTATAGAGCCTTCGTATTTTAGCTCAAGCACATTAACTTGTTCTTTTACTTTATTGATTTCTGTAGCATTCATCTGTAGTAGTTTTAAGATTTCATTATTTGTATCAATTATTTTTTGATTTTGTTGTTTCATCTCTGTGATTTCTTCATTGAGCATATTTTGAAAGCTATGCATGAGAGAGTCTTTTAAATCCTTGACCGTATCCAGGTCCAGTGCTTTTCGCTTTCTTAGGTTAGCATTTTTAACAATATCATTTGTTTCCATTTTTGAAGATAGATTCGGTTGCGACGAAAACATGGTCGAATAATTAGTAGGTGTATTTTGCATGATTTCTCTGAATTTGTTGTGTATACTGTGCACAGTTTATAGTGTACAAGCGAGTACAAAGGTGAAGATAGTAAACGATAGGTATATCTTGCGTTTCGATGTAATGATAATACTCCGTTTAAACATAGACACAGTATGCTTGAACACAAGGATTGAAATCGAGAACACTATATTCACTGTATATTTTTTAAATTTTGTGTTAGAAACGTGCGCGTGTTGCGTGTACAATTGTTCGGACGAGAACTTGGTGAATGATTTTGTTGTGGCTGAATGGGCGTTAAAATTGTTAGTTAATTCCACAGAAATAATATCTAGATTATTTCTGTGGTTAATTCTTTCAACTTTATAAGCAGTTACTAGGAAGTACAAATTGTAGTTCCGGTAAGAGGCGCTTCTTCCAATTGCATGCCATCTAATCCGAATAAAGAGCATTCAAAGTCAAGAAGTTCTCAATTCGACTGTATTTTTATATGTTTGTTACGCGATTTCTCCTTCAATTGTGGACCGATTTTCAAAATTTTTCTTTATTCGAAGAAATCCCATTGTCACCGAGCAACCACCCTTGTTGAATACCGCCGAACATGCTCGGTGCTTTCCGCAATTTTGTTGTTATTTTTACAAGATGTTATAGAAAATATTGTTTTTCAGTTTTTGGTTTGAAGTCGGTTTTCTTTTTATTAAAAAATATAGTTAGATATGGAATGCATTTTCTTAAAATTACCACACACTGACATAAAAAGAACCTGTGAAATCTGTCCGCGTTGTTAGAAGATGTCTGTCATATAAGTTGTTCTAAACTGTCGATGAAATGTCTTGGTTAATGAATATTTATGAATTTCAAACATATAACTATTATAAATTATATTAATCAGATATCAAATTAATTAAAATTCAAAGAACACAGAATATAATACAACAAAAAATCTCGTTTAAATTAATTTAAAGTATTAAAGATAGATTTCTGTTGTATTACATTATAAATATTTCTATTGTACTACAAACCTGTTTAATAAATATTAACTCACTTGTTAGATTTAGCCTGGGAAGTTGTATCCGTAAGAAACCTTGAAAACTCTTCTGGTGAATAACAATTATCATGATTAAATATTTGGATATAATCATTCTCTTCTCTGTCTTTCTTTAGAATAGTGTCCTTATTTAAATCTTCATTTATCGTATAGTCATTGTTAACATTGGTAGAAGAATAGTCGTTAACCACAGGATCATTAATTATCAGAATACCGTCATAAAGTTTTTCATCTTCATTAGAAACCTTATGTTTTAGTCCGTTTTCCATTATCAATGAAGTTGCTTTATTTATTACCTGTGTTGTTAATTAAATACTGAAACTTTTCTTTCCAACCTTTATTGTTATTCTACAACATTAAAAACTTAATTTTAAGGTTTTACATATTTATTAAATATAAAAAAGATCCTGATATAGATAAGTATGAAATAAAAGAATTTTCATTAATTTGCAATTGAAAAGGCGTGTTTCGTGCAACTGATTAGAGGACTTACTCTCAAACGCCTGTGTAGCCCAAAAGAGTCAATTAAATTTTAGATAGAAGAAAGAAAGAAGAAAGATTTCTTTAAAACTATTAATGAAATAGTCTATAGAACACAAAATTATGATCATGCAATGGAAAATACACATAAATATATAAAAAAAACAAGCAAAAGACGTTTGAGAGTAAGACTTCAGTATAGTCATACAACGTGGGAATGCAGCCAGCTTTCTGGGCACGCTTTCTTTTGGCAGCGATTTGGTACATAATTTATATTAACTTACTAAGACATGGCCGCGACTTGGTCCACGCTTGACTTGAAATTCCCGGATACAAAGTATCGCAGCATTTAAAAAAGAGTGTAAGCTATCGAATATCGATAAATCTATAGAAATCGGCCGAGTAGTAGGTGAATCCCGAACAAAGAGTAAATACTACACTTTTACAAGTTTATAATATTATAGACAATAATTACAGGCAGATAAACAGTCAGCTTGTTGTTATGGGTATCATACAACGGACCACGCTGGGGTCGACACCTAGACCATAATAAATAACTGAAAGTTCGTTTACGAAATTTACCATGACAGTATCGAACCCGGAGGCTTAGCTCACTTAACCAGAGAGGGAAATATAAAAATAACTTCCTTTGTTTTCGGGGCAGGTTTTATTACTTACATGCATTGGTATATATTTTCAGAAGCTAAGTTAAGGATGTTTTTTTAGTATCAAGTAAAATACGAAAAATTTCTACGTGATTTAAGGAACAAGTCTAAAGGAGAATAGCCATAAAAGCCAAAAATAGTCTCTGTTGTGGGGATGTCTTATTTGGCTTAGCGTATTTGTCACTATTTGACCAATATTTGATGTATTAGTAAAATCACAATCATGCCTTCTACACATGGCCTGAATGAGCAAATACCTCCAACACATTTAATATTCAAACTGTTTTTCGCATTAACGTTGTAGTATGTAAATATAGATTTGTATTGTTCATTGTAAGGGAGGCCAGCCGCGCGCAATAAATAAATTTTATACTTGCATACTTAGCATAAATTCTGTATTATCCCTATTAATATTATAAATGCGAAAGTAACTCTGTCCGTCTGTCTGTTGCACTTTTACGGAACAACTACTGGACCGATTTGGATGAAACTCAGTCTACTCCCTCTCAGTTGACTATTCAGGTGATCAGAGGGCTGGTGATTACCTCGGGCAACGGATCAGTATGGCGATCCAGCGAAGAAACATAGCCAGCCTTCTGGGCATCTTACCCATAGAAGATGGTGATCTAGGCTCAGTATTCTACTTATAGTCTTGAGGGACTATGGGTAGAATACGATACAAATAAGTTTTCTTTTATTGTATTCGATTATATATAATTTTATAATTGTAAATTATGTATATATATATATTTGATGCCGAGAATAAACATGGGATACTGTTTATCCCGAAAAATGGGATAGTTTCTGAGAAAAAAATATATTTGTCTCTCTGTTTGTTATGCTTTTACGGAAAAACTATTGGACCGATTTGGCTGAAATTCGGTAGGTATATATCAAATCAATCAGTTTGGTAATTTTTGTCATTTATGTAGTTTGCGGATAGAGAAATAAAACTAGAATAAGTAAATAGAGGATGAAAGTTTGTACGGGAAACCAATCATTTCTCAAGATTATAGATATAAAAAATTATCATCTATAAAAATGCGACAGTAACTCGATCTGTCTGTCTGTTAAGCCTTAACTACTACGAGTACTGGATCGGTTTTGCTGTAATTTTGTTTAAATTTAGTTTTAATAGCGAAATTGGACATAAATCAATGTAATTTGAATTTTTTTGTCTCATCTGATTATCAGATGGGCAAAGGTTGATCTTCAACGTCTATTAGACTTCGACGCAGTATAATCGCAGTAGTACACATTGTTTCAAATCTAGTTAGAACTAGAGTTTATTTCTTAAGAAGTAGCTCTATTTTACTTACATGAAACTTAATTAGGTTAAATTAAAAATTATCTGACTGATAGTGAAATCAGATTACAAATCCGTGCGGTGTGGCAGACAAAAAGATAGACAGACGCGGAAAGCTGTTTTGTTTTCTACTATGTATAGATTAATCTAAACTTAACACGTGTACACCAGCCAAAAGTGACTATATAATATAATGTATGTATACTCACACTATACCCGTCCTTCATGTACGGCTTTTGCACGATTACTGGCAAATTATTTTCAAGATGGCAGTATCCAATTAAACTTTTTTTCCGTGCAGGAACAGAAAAAGAATACAATTTCTTGCGGCCGGGTGGCCTGTCGTATGAGGCGACAAAACAACCCACAGCTAGGTGGTAGGGCTTTTGCCTGCCTGGATGGCTACCACCCCTGGCCTACAGTATGCCGCCATAACAACCTTTAGTTGTGTTTCGGTATTAGTAGTCAGGTTCCAGTTCCCCTTTCCGAAGCGCTACTGTGTCTGCGAAATTTGGAACTAGATATGTGCTTAAGTCTACTGCATCTTCGCGGGCGTGACGAGGTGGGTCGGGGGTCAGGGAGACCCGTTGAATCGGTTGACCGCTGGCCGCCCGCCAGGTAATAGGGGACTCGAACCCGGATTAACCGGTCCCATGGAGGCTTATCCCACCAACTGACGCATATTCTTGGGGAGCATTGTCGTGCCGGTTGGTGATCGGAGGTAGTCAAGCAATGTTCTCCGGGGAGGATCGGGGTCCCGTTCCGTGCCCCGAACCAGCTCATCACAAAATTGTAGGTTTGGTTGCCACAGGCACATATCATATTCTTTTCCCTTTTTTCGCTGACGCCTTAGAGCTTCCATGGACTTCCCTTTTTATTTAATTCTTCAATGAGCCGAACAAACAACAATAAGGATACCACAGCAGGTTTTGACTCCACACTCAAAGTGGACTTTTGCAACATTAAAGGTATTCACGCTAATCTTAATGCCGAAGAATGCCATTGCTGTATTCTGTATTCTGTCCAAGGCATTCGATTTGGTTGAACACATGACCCTTATTATATAAAAGCTCAATTATTACGGTATCCATGGCGATTCTCTGAACCTATTAGCGTCTTACTTAAATAACATATCCCAAAACGTAGAAATTAAAAAGTTGTAAAAAGTGTAACTAGCAGAAATAAAACAATAGATATATAAGGTGTATAATTATTATATAGTTAGTTAAATAGAATGTAGGCCGAAAACATAAAAAAGCAAAAAATCTAAAAACAGATAGAAATTAAGAAAATAGCATATAAAAACAAAAATAGTAAGATAAAAGTAGAATTATATAAAATAACGTAAATAGATAAAAGGAGCTTGCAATAGTGGAAATAAGAATGTATAAATAAGATTGTAGTGCCTAAAATAGAAAGTAGAAATAAGAAATTTTGTACTAAATTTAAAAGTTTTGGATACAAATTTGTTTAAAATTAGAAGAAACATGATATGTATTAGTATTAAGAAAACAAGTAAAATTATTTTTGGATAAAATTAAATAAATAAATATAAGAAACAAAAAAGAAAAGAAACCGCCGTGTTTTTTTTTTTAGAAAGCCATCCAAAGTCGACTCACTGCGTTTTTAAACAAATTTGAAATAGTAAAAAATGAGCAAAATGGCTTTCAAAAAAATAAATCAACCACTCTCGCAGCTTTTATGTTAGTATCAAATGTAATAAGTTTTATTGATAGGCGAATTCCCGTGTTTGTAATATTCTTTGACACGAGTAAAGCGTTCGACTTTGTTGATCATAAAATACTTTTGAATAAGTGTGAAACATATGGAATTGGAGGAAATGCACTGAATTGGTTACAAAGCTATCGCTCAAATAGAAAACAATATGTCCAACTTGACAGAATTGATAACGATAATATTTCTATGAGGCATAAATCGTCTGAAAGACCTAATAAAACTGGTGTATTGGCCATATGTTAAAGAATTGGATCGCGTAATAAGAGTGCCTTCTATGTGCCTTTCCTTCACACCTTTACAGCTCCTAATAATCCTCTCTTTATCCCATAATTCACCAATTAAAAATGCCGCGCCACCTAGCGGACGGCAGTCGTCGATCTGTTACGGCGGAACAATTACGTGCGCGTGCGCCACCCTATTGCTACCCTTAGTAAAGTGCTGTGCAATTATTAATAGACCAAAATCAAACTGTGTTGTGCTTCCTGGCGTCCGTCATCAGCATCACGATAAATAATCGGCGAGTCCTCTCTTGTTTCCTAACCTCTGTCAATAGAGGGTTACTTGTATTTATTGCGTGATCCATTCTGCCATTTTTGCCAACGCGACGAGACTATTCAAAAAACCAGCGCGTAACTAACTGGTGTACCACAAAGCAATATATTAGGCCCATTGCTCTTTCTACTGTATATAAATGACTTGCCTTCAGTAACAAAACACCAGTGCGTATTATTTGCAGATGATGTGTCTATAGTCGTAATAAGAACGGATAAAAATGATGATCACCAAAAAATAATGCAAAATCAAATAGAAATAGTATTTATTGGTCTGGTTAAAAAGAAATAAGTTAAAAGCTAATTTATCAAAAACCAAATTTATTTATAACCATAATTAAAATAATATACACAATTTCGATGCTAACTTAACATTTAATAATGACATAATAGAAAAAGTTGACAAATTAAAATTTTTAGATTTAGATTTAATATGTAAAAAATTAAACAAATTTGTATTTGCCCTGAATAGACTAAGACGCACAGGCAATCCAAAGACGGCTCTAACTACATATTATGGGTATGTTGAATCGGTGTTACGTTATGGATTAATTATTGGGGGTAATTCCACAGACATTAAAAGAGTTTTTATTGTACAGAAAAAATGCATAAGGGCAGTCTGCGGAGTTGGACCCTTGTTATCTTGCAGACCACTTTTTAGACAATTAAAGGTACGCACGTTGACTAGTTTATATATATTTCAAATAGGAAGTTTTGTGAAAGACAATCCATTAATGTTTAATACATATTCTGATAGCGTTAGTTCTAGAGTAAAATTTAGAGATCCCACTAGATTAGTAACACCTAACTGTAACACTACGTTAAGACAAAAAAACTGCCAACTGATGATCATAAAATTCTTTAATTCGTTACCCATATTAATAAGAGAATTACCAAAAAGAACATTTAAATTAAAACTACATTCATGGCTGATGGAAAAGTGTTTTTATGACATTAGGGATTTTATTAGGTAAATTATTATATTCATATTTTTAGCTTTGACATCTGATTTATTCTATATTTTTGACATTCTTTTATCTCTGTATTTAATATATAATTAATCAAACTATGTTTATAAATTTCGAAATGTTATAATTTTTCGTAATTGATATGTACCCAAATATTTGTATGACCATGTTTAGGTCAAATACAGTGAGTCCAATTGACTTCGTTTACCATCTTTTGTACAACTATTACCTGTATTTCTACAAATAAAGATTCATTCATTCAGCAAGAAAACATGAAAATAATAGAAATGAAAAATAAAAAAAAATCACAAACTCCCTAAAAGTGATAAGCCCGAGCAATCTCGTTCGCTTGGAGAGAGGATTAAAAAAAAAGTAGAAATTAACAATGTCACAAATCTCATAGGACTAGTATATGGATCTATCTATGGGTGTGCCCCAAGGCTCTATTCTAGGTCCGCTCTTATTTTTAATATATATTAATGATTTGCCATATTTCATTAAAGATGTGTGTGAGGTAGTGTTGTTTGCTGATGACACGTCACTTATATTTAAAGTTGACAGAAATAAACAGAACTTAGACGACGTAAACAACGCACTGACTCAAATATCTAAGTGGTTTACCGTAAATAATTTATTACTTAATCCGAACAAAATTAAATGTCTTAAGTTTGTTCTTCCCAATATAAAAGAATACGATGTTAATATTACTCTTAACGACACTAGACTTAACCTAGTAGATTCAACTGTATTCGTAGGCGTTAACCTAGATCAGAAGCTGTAATGAGGCGCTCATATATTAAATCTCTCAAAAAAACTTAGTTCTGATGCATAGGCAGTCAGAAGAGTTAGGCAATGCACTAACAAAAAGACTGCTAGACTAATCTATTTTAGTTATTTTCATAGTATCATGTCTTATGATATTTTAATTTGGGGCAACGCTGCTGACTTAGAGACTATATTTGTTTTACAAAAAAGAGCCGTAAGGTCAATTTACAACCCCGGCCCCCGGGAATCTCTTAGAGAACGCTTTAAGGAAATCGGTATTATGACGGTCGCTTCTCAATATATTTTTAATAATTTAATTTATATTCGTAATAACTTGATTGCCTATAAAAAATATAAGGATAATCACAATTTCAATACCAGACATAGTAATAGACTGATACTGCCATATTTTAGATTGCAAAGAGTGTTGTTCTCACTCTTGGGGGTTGGTATACACTTCTTCAATAAGATTCCGAATGAAATGTTAAATCTGCCTTTCACTAAATTTAAAACTAAATTAAATTCTTAATCTTAATCTTTGATTAGTATTTTGCTAAAAAAAGGAAACTACACTATTGAAGAATACTTAAATGACGAAACTTAATTTACATAGCAGCTCGCTCGAACGCTATATATTGTATAACATTTTTATCTTGCCAAGCATATAACTAATTAGTGGAGATATGATGCAGTATAAAATTTTAGTACGTCATGTCATTATTATAACTATAATAACATTTTTCTTTCCTTTTATTGTGTCCGTCTTATTGAGAATGCATTGTTTGCTACAACTCAATTAATTCTTCGAAAAATGATTGTGTAACACATTTTTGTATAAAATTTATTTAAAATAAAGAAACATTTGAGTTCATAAATTTTTAGCTAGACGTATTGCTGAAAAGTTTCTTGCCGCTTCTTCTACTTAAAAACAATAATACGTTGCGAAGCGGTGTAAATAGACTAGGAAGCTAAATTAAATTTTAACTTATATGTTAATATATATATAACCTTCAAAAAGCGTTCTCCAGTGGAAATTATTTTGAAAAATAGACGGTGTGCGTCTCGGGACGCCCGACAGAAGTTATAACTTAAACTAATCTAACGTGAGAGAAAGGGAAGCCAGACAGACTGGCGCCGTAACGCGTTACGTAATGAAGCGGTTTACCCTCCCATAAGAAGTTATCACTTCAAAAAACTTTTAATTTTGCAACACAATGGCAATGCCAACGCGTTGCCAACCTTTAAGATGGTATAGACAGAAAGAAAGTTGTGGTGATGGTGTGGTGTTACAATTATGGATAAGGGAGAAATGAGTACATAACGGGACCTACGAAAGTTGCACCCGTGACAGAAAAATTGAAAGGAAGAAGACTAAAATAATATGAGCATGTAATGAGGAGGAAGGATAGTCACTTGGCAAAAATGATAATAAACTGCGAGATTAATGGGTACAAATGTAAAGGTAGAGACCAAAGAAGACATGGAAAATTGTGTGATGGATGATATGATGATTTGTGGTGTGACAGAGGACGAATGTCAGAGGAGTACGGAAGGAAAAGACATATTGTGCCAACCCCAAATAATTGGGAGAAGGTTAAAGAAAAGAGAGAGATAGATAGAAAGGGAACATATTACACAGAGATTAGAGAAAAGACGTACATAAAAATTACTTACCTATTTACAACCATTACAGTATAGCATTTCATTTGATACTAACAACAGCAAAGTTCAAAACATTTTACCCGGGTCTCTATGAGAGCATATATCTAGAATACTAGGGATGTATAACGTAGTTAAACTCTTCTGACAACCTAGTGCGCCGATTTGGTATTAAACCCTGGGAAGCAGGGCCGTATTACTCTGTACAGTAGAGGTGATTCCACCGATACCCCCGTAAACAGTGCCCCTTTACCACGGGTAATGGGAAAATGGATACAAAACGTTGTTGTCGAACCGCCGTCCAATTGAATAGACGAATAAACGACAGTCAAAAGCTGTCTGCGCTGTCCTCTCCCTCTATTTCTCAGGCGACTCTTCTAAATTATTAAAATGACTCACAAAAAGGGGTGTGAATTGCTCCCCAACGAGTCTACCAGCCCTAACTTGCCTGGTCTAGCCTACGCAGTGTCCTCCACAAGCGTAGAAAACCCAAGTGGAGAGCACTGCACTCCAGACGACAGGTTTATATCTCATTTAAGCCACATGAATGTCGACAAGCTATTAAAGATCTAATCGAGCACTTACAACGGTTATTTAAATAATCTATATATAATTGTTTATTATTAAATCCTAATAAAACTAAATATTTAGTCTTTGATACACAAAATCTATTAAAGAAATTGCCTTCAGCCTTAAATGTTACATTGATGGATAAACCTATTGATAGAGTAGACAACGCGCGTAATCTTAAGCGCCTCGTCCACGGAGAGAGAATAGAGCTAGATAGCTTGGAGACTAATCTAATCTCTACTCTAATTTCTACGTACAAGTAGAGATCATTAGAGCGCCCTATTGTAGGGTAGCTCTATCATAGTGAAATTTTGGCCTGCGTACACTACACTACTCGTAGACAATAATATATTCAGTCACGATATACACTCTCAGTCATAGCCCTCAGTTGCAAGCATGTCGCGGTCACGCTTAGCTGCTGCGATTGTAGTTTCTTTGTTATTGAAAAAGAAGAATAAGGAAAAGGTTAAACGAAGCTGCTGGGTAATTTAATACAGGAATTGAAAGCAAAAGATGTGATATTTTATAGAAATTTCCTTCGCATAGCGCCGTCAGATTTTCAGTTTCTTCTAGAACTTATCAAGCCAAAAATTGAAAGAGATACTGTAATGCGAAAAGCGATAACTGCTGAAGAAAGATTGATAATCACATTGCGATACTTAGCCACAGGTAAGTTAAACATACTAATTTATTATTAAACTATTATGAACAATATGTAACTTTGGATGTTTGTAACAAACACAAACAGTTACAATATACTACAATAAAAGTAATCATTAATTATGAAAGTAGTCATTTAATTTTTAATTAAAGCAATATAATAATTTAATAATAATAAATAATTTATGAATTAAAGTAAGTAATCATTTATTTTCAGGTGACTCTTACCAATCACTGCAATATTTGTTTCGCGTACCGACTACGACAATATCGCGTATCATCCTTCATTACTGTAAGGCATTGTATGAATGCTTGAAACCTCTTTTTTTAAAGGTTCGTATATTGTGTAGATGTAGACGGATCACTTAAATTGTCAATATATTCCAATAAGCGTTCTTCATGTACGTCTGTTGTATGTGGTCTGTTCTTATTTTTTTCTTCAAATGCTTCTTCTGTCACTTGCAAAATTGCTCGCCTAATCATTATCTTAAATCTTTTTGCATAGTATGGATTCAGATTTCTTAGTTCAGTAGCTACATATTCCCCCTTTTTTTTTTTTTTTTACAAGGGGAAATCCATTTGCGGACCCCCCGCCGGGGAGACTTCGGCGGGGGAGTGTGGGGCTCGCCGGCTGGAGGGCCGGAATACCCAATAAAACCCCTTGGTGCCACATGACGCCATATGTCGGGGTCACGGGAAGTGCGCGAGCTTTTCTTCCGCGACCCCGGCTGGCGTGGGCCCGCCCCAGTGGGCAGGCCTCTTCGTGCTCGAATGAGAGGGGCGCGCGCGGGCACCGACGCGCCCCCTACTCTGCGGCTTTAGATGCGGGTGACGGCCTTAAAGCCTTAAAGTCACCCGCGCCGCGTGTTCATGGCGGCCGGAAGTTTTGGTTCCTCCGGCGCCGTGATTGGTTATTTCTGCGGGACAGGAGCACGGCTGCTCGCTCTCTCTCCCGCTCCGCCGCCTCCTTTGCGGACATGACGGCCTCGCAAAAGGAGGCGACGGCGTCCCATCCGGTTTGGCCCCCGACCATGGCCTGGACCACAGCCGGGAGCGACAGGTCCGCTCCGATAGTTGCGTCGAGGACACGTCGCTCCTCGTTCCAGGCTGGACACTCCTGTAGAGTGTGTAGCACCGTGTCCTCGACGCTGGCACTGCAGTGATGGCACCCTGACGACGTTTCGCGCCCTATCTGACGCAGGTACCGGCCGAAGCAGCCGTGCCCGGTCAGTACCTGCGTCTGGCGGAACGTCAGGGTGCCGTGCCTCCGGTCAATCCAATTTGGCAGGATGGGCCTAACCGCCTCAACGGTCCTGTGACCGGCGCTGGGGTGCGCAAGTCGGTTCTGCCATTCCACCATGAGATCCTGTCAGAACTCCGCCTTTTTGGCCTCGATTTCTCGAGGCGCCGGACGGATGTCCCGATTGAGGGCGTCCTTGCGCCAGTCGTAGACGGCCGCAAGGACACGCGCCTCTAGATCCCATGGTGGGGATCCGGCTAGAAGGGAGGCCGCCTCAAAGGAGATCGTACGATATCCCCTTATTACCCTGACGGCCTGCGCGCGCTGCGGACGTCGCAGTAGCGCGGCGTTCTTGGCCGTCAGGGACTTCGCCCATATAGGGGCCCCGTACATCAGTTTTCGGCACGGCGCGCCCGGCCCTCTCACATTGGGTAGCAGCCGCGACAGGACGCCGGCTGCTGCCATGAGCCTGGGGGCCAGCCGCTTGAAGTGTGCCGAAAACTGCCATCGGCTGTCGAGGACGAGTCCGAGATATTTCATCGTCGTTTCCTCCGCCTGGCTCTTCACACGCCGGATGGCGTCTATGGTGGAGCGCCCCTGGCGGAAACCGAACTGGTTCTCCGCCAGATCCGGCCCCTCTTCTCCGAGGTGCCGGACGAGGCGGTTCGCGAGCACTCGCTCCAGCAGCTTGGCCACCTCGTCCAGCAACACTATGGGCCGGTAGGCGGACGGAGAGTCCGCCGGGCGCCCCTCCTTTCTGACCAGGACCAGCTTACCGGTCTTCCACCGGGTGGGACGCCGGCCCTGCTGCAGGCACGCCGTGAAGAGCCACGTCAATCGGGACTCCAGGGCGCCGTGGGACAGAACCCACGCGCGCCCCGGTATGCCGTCGAGACCGGGGGCGGTGTTCTTGGCCTTCAGCCTCAACACCGCCGCACCCAGTTCTTCCCGGGTGACTGCGGGCACTTGGTCTTGCTCCACGCTGGGCTCCGGTGATGGCGGTGCCATCGCGGGAGGCGGATGCTCGGCCCTCGAGGGGAACAGGGCGCCAATGATGTCCGCCACCAGGGGTGGGGGGAGACTCTGGGTCAGCGGGGGCGCCCATGGCCGGAGCTTATTTTGGACTAGATGGTAAGGGCGGCCTCAGGGATCGTTGTCCAGCGTCCCCAAGAGTTCCGCCCACGCCGCCGATTTGGCTTCCCTGATGGCGATCTGCAACTCCTTTTTGGCGCTCCTGTACCCCTCGTACAGGCCGGCTTCTACGGTCGCTGCATCATCGGCGCGACGACGCCTCCTCCTGTATCTGGTGTACAGCTACATGTTCCCCAAATACTTGTTCATCATCTGTTTTTAACATTATATTTACTGCCTTATTCATTATTTGTTCACATGCGGTATTTATTCTTTTTTTTTGAATTAACAGAATTATGTGATGCTTGCGTCGACTGTGTACTCTGTGAGTCATCTGTTTCGACGTCAATGACCTGAAAATTTGAAATAAATTTTAAGTGCCGTCAACTGAAGCAGAGTGGTACAAAAAATCAAAGGAATTCGAAGCAGCATGGAACTTCCCTCACTGTATAGGCGCACTAGATGGGAAGCATATTACTATACATTTTAACTATAAAGGATTTTTTAGTGTCGTTCTTATGGCATTAGTAGATGCAAATTCTAATTTTATATACATCGACATTGGTGCTTATGGAAGAATTTTAGATGGCGGTGTATTTACTAATTGTTCGTTATCAACTGCTTTGCAAAACAATGTCTTAAATATTCCGGGTCCCCAATCACTACCGGGAAGAGAAAAACCAGTTCCTTTCGTAATAGTAGCCGACGATGCATTTGCCATGACGCCCCAGATATTAAAACCATTTCCGTTCAAAAATCAACCTGCACCTAATCGAATTTTCAATTATAGATTATCAAGTTGTTGAAAATACTTTTGGAAATATTGCTTCTCGATTTCGCGTTCTGCGTACGCCTATCAGATTGACTCCCGAAAGAACGAAAACTATTGTATCTGGAATATGCGTTCTACATAATTATTTAATTAATAATTCTTCAGCACAAGTATATGACATATGTGATGGCGAAGCCAATAACAGAGAAGAAATGCCAAATAACAACTTAATTTGCATACAAGAATTACAACAAAGCAATTTACCAAATTATTGTAAGGAAATAAGAGATGAATTTAAAGAATATTTCATGACTATTCAGGGTGAAGTTCTTTGGCAATATGAAAACATCTAAAATAAAAATAAATAAAGACCATACATTGTACATTATATACTGTAACATTGATGTACATAATGTTACATAGTAACATTATGTACATCAATGTTATCTAATGTTTTATTTGTCAGAACACAATTGCTTCCCACTAAAAACTTCAAATATGTATAATACTCCCAAGAACTTTCGTAATTATCTTGGGTACCTTGACCACTACATTTCTTTTTTATTTTTCTCATTTCTGAATTCAATTCTCTTTTCAATTCAATGCCGAGAGTAGCCGAGCGTGTCTGCGTAGACTGTAGTGCTACTCTAGCTAGGGTAGTCTCGCTAATGTGTATACGTCGTAGATTACCCTATGAGAGTCGCTCTCTATTATTTTAATCTATCGTGGACGAGGCGCTGTAGACTATAATTAGACGTATACCTAAGATTTGAAAATCACATATCTGAGTCTATAAGAAATTCTTTTATCGCCTTCTTTCTTTACAAAATAAAGCCATATCTGGTAGATTTGGATTTACGTTTACAGCTGACCGAATCACTAGTTCTATCGAAGTTGAATTACGCTGATACTGTTTATGGACCTCGGCTATTAAACAAGACAGATCGATTAATCCAGCGTGTTCAAAATGCTGCGCACGCTTCTGTTTTTCAATACCTCCAAGGAGACACATATCGCCATTTCTAAATAAGCATCATGTATTGAAAATTAAACTAAGGTGCAAACTGCATTTAGCTTGTCTTCCCTTTGGTGGCCTTAAGTACAAAGAGCCACAGTACTTGTATAATAAGCTCAGCTAAGTACCCATAGGGGACAGTCAAAGGTAGACAATGCTCTTGACATCTAGCGTTTCAGTTACATAAATGAGAGTTTTTGCGTATTGTTTCGGCCGTCTTATCTATCTAATAGATGGAGGACGGCGTTGATGCACCTGTGTATACTGAGCTAGAGCCCACCGATCAGAGCTCTTTCATCAGCTAGACCCCGGCCCAGCGCTCAGACTCGAATTGGAAGCCGCAGCGGCTATCCCGGTCGGAGAAACCGCCGACGATCGTCCGTGCCGTATTCCCAACCGTGGTTGAGCTCGCCGACACAGTCCGCAAGCGGGCCGCTGGCGAGGCGCCAGAGCTACTCTAAATTGAGCCGTCAACCCTCTCGGCGGGTGCGATCCCCGAGCGAGACGACAACTCGATACCTATTACTAAAACCGCTATCACAGCGGTACCCTTACGGGCCGTAGCGGTAGAGGTACCTATTTTGGCGGTGGGAAATCTCACGGACGCAGTGCCTACTTTAACTGCGGCGTGGGAATAAATTCCCTCCGCCGTAGTGCCTATCCCGCTGCCTGGGGCGACTGACAGACCCCCGAGAGCTGTCATCCGCCGCAGCGCTCAAAAGCGAGGCGGGTGACGAAACCGTATCGGTCTCTTTCTCCGCCCGCAGTCCTATCACACTCCGGCTAAACCTCGATTTAGACTCACCGGGTAGTCGTGACATTTTCCCATCTTGAGAGTCGAGATGCCCCCGTTTCCAGGGTACTCTCGGCTTCCACAGTGGTTTTCGAACGTAGTCCATGTGGACCCCTTGCCACATGCAATCGCAGTAAACCGTGCCAAAATGCAACTGCGCAACAAAACAAAACTAGTTTGAAGCAGATCAAAGAACCGACAAAAATTGACCGATAAAAGCGTTACTGCTGGAAAACATTTACCAAAAGGTGGAATCCGACACTAACACACAGTAAACGTGCACTAGACTTCTGTAGAACACTGTAATTGATCAATAATCGTAAGATAATTGTATTATTCGACCGAAAATTCGTAGTCGCAATCATACAAATATATCAACCCGTGCGATCATTATCAGTCGAAGAGAGTATATTGTTGTTGTATTGTATTATTTCTTAGTTTTTGTCTTAATTTTCGCGACTAGTACACTTAATAAAACTATGTTTTAACGATTTTAAGCGCGGTGTTTTATTTGATTTTTATTCTGACCTTTCGAATTTCGAAAACAACGGCGCTTAAAACCGTGCAAACGTAACTTTATTAACTGTTATTATTGTACACGAACAAGATAAAAATATGCATACAATTATCTCATATACTGTTACATGTTTGCTGAGTTCGAATTAAATATTGATTGAAGGTTCACAATCTCTATTATAAATACACACCTAATTTACAGATCTTATGTGTGCACTAACTACTAACTCTATCTGAACCGGCCGACCTTATATTTTCGTAAAATATACATGCATGAACATACACAAGTCATTTCTTGGAATTCTCAAATTGTAAGCTTTAATCTGAACCAACATGGTTTCTAAAAACTTGAAAAAATATTTGAATAATGAAAACGATTTATGATGTCTCACTCGGTCGGCCATAAATCTAAATACAAATTTATGAAGTCGTCATATCCGTACGGCACTCTTTATAAATTACAGTAATAGTTTTCGATTCTCAATGGATAGCATTTGATAGGGTAGGCACTGAAAATTAGTGGTGTGGTGAAGTGCCTTCCGACACAGTAATATACTACGGGACAACTTCATTAGTTTGTCGAGTTGGGGCATACAACTAGAAAAATATTCTGGGTTGTCTATTTTATACTTTATCTTTGTCGCATTTGGCAAATAAACTTTCTTTCTTTCTTCTATAAGGGTTCCAATATTTGCTATATATATAACTAGTGGTTCCAGCTGACGTCGTCCTGCCTTGAAAAAATTAAATCTAGAACCCGATTCCAGCGCCACCTACTGGGTCTAACTGGAATCTAAACCATTCCCGAACCCACTCAAACACTATTTTTTACACCTTGGGTTACATTATTGAACTTTTAGTAGATTCCTAATTTTTTCTAGTAATAAATAGCCTAAATTAATCTGGGTATTTAGGAATTTTTGAAATCAGTTCAGTAGATTTTGCGTTTATTCGTTACAAACATATAAAAATACAAATCTTTCCTCTTTATAATATTAGTTTTGCTATTGTATATACAATTATTATTATAAAGGTAAAAAAATTGTATATATATATATAGTCATTTTAGCAAAAAATTGAACCTTATAGAAGAAAGAAAGTTCATTTGCCAAATGCGACAAAGATAAAGTATATAATAGACAACACAAAATATTTTTACAGTTGTATGCTGCTACAATTTTTGCATTATTTGCTAAAATGACTAATGATGTCTAAAATCAGAGTAAAACAAGTGCAAGTGTGAGTATCTTTATTTATTCATCATATCATCGATTTCAGTTAGACTCTTTCCAGTCGTTTCAGGCACAAATAACACCACAAATGCCAAGGCAACAGCATTCACAATAGCAAAGAGCCAGAACGTGAAGTGGCCCCCGATGTAGATCATAAGGTAGCTCGAGACAATAGTCGAGATAAAACCAGATATCCAAGCCGAGCTCAAGGAAATCGAAGAGCCTATACCACGGACTTTTGGGCTGTACATTTCACTGGTCAACGTGTGAGGAACGCTGTTGAGACCTGAAAAATGTAGAAAGTGTTCACGTGAATCATAAACGCTGTCAGTGCGTTGGCTACGTCCTTCTGTATTTGTTATAATTTACCGTATATATTTTCATATATAAAGTAAAAAGCTGTTATTTAGATATTACAAACAAACACTTCAATTTTATTTATCTTTATATATTTCATTATATTTGTTTGGTTCGTTTACAGTTACTACAACGTAACATCAAAAGAAACACTTTAAAAATACACTATAGCAACAAGTGTAGAATCTTTTGCAAACAAA
Source organism: Dendrolimus houi (assembly GCA_039645545.1). Taxonomy (NCBI): domain Eukaryota; kingdom Metazoa; phylum Arthropoda; class Insecta; order Lepidoptera; family Lasiocampidae; genus Dendrolimus; species Dendrolimus houi. The sequence goes on from CM077139.1 coordinate 12,260,103, forward strand.
CACACAGCTCACAAATATCAACGCTAAACAGATGAAGAATACAGAAGAGCATGTAGTTTCTGTGGGATTAAGGCTCCTGTTGGCGCAAAAGGTCGAAAGTGGGGTGTAAACGAAACTAATTTTCGTTGGTATTTTCTAATAAATAATTTACCATATTTTTTTCAAAAATCTTCGCGATATGAGTCGTACCGTGGTTTTATTTCAATTTTTCTATAGTCATATTTAAATTCACCAAATTACTTCAAAATTTTTGACTTGAAACCATTTAGCTTATTCCATTTTTATTAAAACAGGCTAAAAATCTGTATCTTTATAAAAGAAAAATAAAGAAGTTGTTTTTTTTTCAAATACCACTTTATTTTATTCAAAATAAAATCATAATGCCCCTGAAAAATTACCGCGTCTATGAAATCCCCGCTGTTGCCTGAAAAATTCTCAAGGACGTTGGCGTTACTATAAGCCTTAACAAATATATCTAAAAAAGACAGCGCTGTGGTCGCATATTTATAACACGTTTGATGCGTGCAGTTGCAATTCTAACTGCTACTAACAAATACGTGGCAACGCGAATTATATTTTCTTGCTACGGTACTATAGAATATGTGAATAGTTTAGTGAACAGGTGAACTGGCCACGTCTGTCGCCGATAAGGCGGGCGGCGGAGCAAACGTGTCCTGGAATAGAGAACGCGTCTTGATAAACATAGCGTAAGACGCCCCTTCATCATAGTGGACAGACGACATGCGTGAGGTCGCGGGTAGGGGCTAGATAAGGAAAGCTGGAGACCGGGATATGTGCCGCGAACTCGAGGAGGCCTTCATCCAGCAGTGGACATTGATTGGCTGAAGAAGAATCGTTTAAATATCACCATAGAATTGGGAACAATAAGTACTTACCTATACCATAGCTGATGAATGCAGCTATCATAGCAAACAGTGGCAGCCAGCCCAATTCATTGATTACCGAATTATTATACTGGGCAAGATAAAGATAAATTCCCATTATCGTCTGAAATATAGCAAACAAATCTGTGATCTACAATATATATAATATACCAATAGATTAACTAAATTCAAATGCTAATTAGAGGGGAAATGACCTTGATCCAAATTAAAAGACAGTAAAGTAATTTCTTGTAAAATATAATAATATATAAAACCATTAAATTTTTTCTTAAGTTTTCACGACTTGTATACATAATAAAACTACGTTTTAACAATTTATTTAATTTTTGTTATTCCGGCGTCTTCGTCTTCCGTCTTCCGTGATCACGGCCACTGAAAAGTGACCGAAACACTTGGACCAAACTGCCCAGCGAATCGATCGAACCTACGACAGTCTCGAGTTCAAATCTATGCAGTGCCCATGCTACGCATTCGACCAGCGTGCGGAACGCAGAGTCCAGCGCGCCACATAGGCGACATTGAGGGGAAGGCAGGCAGCCACGATATGTTTCAGATAGTTATCGAAGCACTTATGCCCGGTAAGTATCTGCGTGATCCTGAAGGTCAGAGTCCCGTGTATTCTGCGCGAGCCATCGCAACAGGGACGCATTAAACCTTGGCTACATTTGTGTGATACAGTCACTGATACTTATATACCAGGAGTACGAGGGACGTTATAAAAATAATATTACGTGAGTCCAGAAACGAACGAACTACTAAGTTCAGCTCTCTCTTTTTTATAGAAATGCACAGTATACTCGCTAAACTTGATCAAGGCGGATTGGCAGTGCATAATCTAATTTTTTGTTATACAAAGACTTAATTCAAATAATGTATTTATTTAACAGTGATCACACAGCTTAGCAATACATTAAAGAATCGATATATTTTACACAAACCAAACAACAAACTAAATTGAAATGAAGAGAATATTTTAGCTACATTAAAATTGAAATTTAATTAGAACTGACATAATTACAGTAAAAGTCAAATTGATCAAATAACTATGGTCAAAAAAAATATATGATAAAATCATTAGTAATGAAAGTCAGTAGTTGATTTAATAATCTACATGTTCTAATAGAATTAAGAAATGGTTATGATATTGCAAATCTTACCATGCAGATGCAACATCCGCTAGTCGAAATAATTAGTAACGATCTTCTTCCAAACTTATCAATGAAAATTGGAGATTGAGCAGAACCTATTGCCAAAGTTACACCAATTATTATAGTAGCTACATAAGGTTCTACAGTTGATCCAGCATCTCTAAAAATTTTTGTAGCAAAAAACAAAAAGAAACTAATACCACTGTTCATTTGAAAGAAGTACATGGCTACTGTTATGTAGAGAGCATTTCTATTGCTTTTTGTAAATAATAACTGACGCCATAGGATTCTTTTAGATTCTTTCTGTTGCATGTTCAGTATTATCTTGTTCAGTTCTACATCTATATCCTTTTCACGACCAAGGTAGCAGAGGCATGATTTGCAGCTTCGACTTTCTCTGAAACAGTTTCAAAGGTAATAATTATATTTGTATTATAACATTTCAAAATCTATAATTACATACAAAACAATCCACTCCAGCTCCACAGTACATAAAATTTCACGCTTCTTACTTTGATAATGACGGATTTTCAAATAAACATTCATCACCTTTTTCACCCCCTTAGGGGTTGAATTTTCAAAAATCCTTTTTAATACGCATACACAGTATAAAAGGAGTACCTACGAATGTAACTTTTACGGCCCTAGCCCCAGTAGTTGATATATCAACCAGCCAGTGTGTAGTTGTAACAATATAATTATTTATCTATCTGACTAAAAATAATAGCACAAATAACAATTTAAAATTCCACCATCTACATCACCAGATTAGTTAAGAATTTCCTTCAAGTTAGGTTGTCTGCAAGAGATTGTTTTTAGCAACAAGATCGCCTATGCTTTTTGTTAAGAATAGGCTTATTGTAATTATGCAGTTTTTGTAATTGTTTATTTTGACGAGTAATAGAATGTTATCTATCTAATATTTGAGAGGTTTAAAGATCAACAACAGATAAATTGTAGATGTGTTGCTGCTTCTCGGCCTTAAACAGTAATAATATGTTGCAAATCGATGTGTATCTAGAATAGGAAATCAACTTAATTTTTAAGTTATATGTATGAACTTTAAATGTCCTCCAGTGGACTTAGTTTAATTAAAAACTTTTGAATTTGAATCACCTTTTATGATATAATAAACAGGTGACTCTGGTATTGAACAGCAAGCAAAAATGTATACAGCAGTCATACCCACTGAAACATAATTTAATCCTCGATATGACGTGAAAGGACCGACACAGTACACAAGAATGGTTCCAAGATTATGACAGACTCCTGTTAACGATAAGAGTGTTCCGCGAATTCCAGGTGACCTGAAACAGAAAATGTTTAAAGGATCATTAAGAAGATAATCTCAGAAATGTTTACCGACACGTTCATTATTTTTGGTATTAGGCTAAAAAAAAAGAATACAAATTTCTGCAGGCCTGTTGTATAAAGCGATAAACAATCAATAATCAGGCGGTGCGCATTGCTTCTGTGTTACAAATTAAAAAATACGCTCTAAGACTGCTGTCAGCAGATATCATATAATATCATATTTGTTTGCTGATGACACATCACTTATATTTAAAGTTGATAGAAATAAACTGAACTTTGACGACGTAAACAACGCCTTATCCCAAATATCTAAGTGGTTTACTGTAAATAACTTAGTACTCAATCCGAGCAAAACTAAATGTGTTAAGTTTGTTATGCCCAATGTAAAAGAATACGATATTAATATCTCTCTTAACGGCACTAGACTTAATCTAGTAGATTCAACTGTATTCTTAGGCATTAACCTTGATCAGAAGCTCCACTGGGGCGCTCATGTATCTAGTCTCTCAGGAAAACTTAGTTCTGCTGCATATGCGGTCAGAAGAGTTAGGCAGTTCACTGACGAAGAGACTGCTAAACTAGTTTATTTTAGTTATTTTCATAGTGTCATGTCCTATGGTATTTTACTTTGGGGCAACGCTGTTGACTTAGAGACCATATTTGTTTTACAAAAAAGAGCCGTAAGATCAATTTACAACCTCGGCCCTCGGGATTCTCTTAGAGAAAGCTTCAAGGAAATCAATATTATGACGGTCGCCTGCCAATATATCTTTAATAATATAATTTATATTCGTAATAATTTGAGTGCCTACAAGCAGTATAAGGATATTCACAATTTCAACACCAGGCATTGTAATAGACTGATATTGCCATCTTTTAGATTACAAAAAGTACTCTCCTCTTTCTTGGGGGTTGGTATACGCTTCTTCAATAAGATTCCGAGTGAAATGTTAGATCTGCCTTTCACTAAATTCAAAACCAAATTAAAAAGTATCTTGCTAAAAAAGGGATACTACACTATTAAAGAATACTTAAATGACAAAAATTCATTTACATAGCAGCTCACTCTAACATCTTATACTATATTTTGTTTAATGTTATCTTGCCAAGCTTGTAAGGGATTTATGGAGATATATTGCAGCATAACATTTTAGTACGTCATATCATTATTATAACTTTCATAATATTTTTCTTTCCTCTTATTGTGTCTTGGTCTTATTGAGTATGCACTGTTTGCTACAACTCCATTAATTCTTCAAAAAGTAATTCTGTAACATACTTCTGTATAAAACTTATTAAAAAAAAAAAAACAACTTGAGATATAAATAGAATAAGAAACTTAAAGAAAAACATTATTTAGCTAGACGTGTTGCTGGGGAGTTTCTTGCCGCTTCTTCTCCTTAACAGCAATAACACGTTGTGAAGCGGTATACATAGAATAGGAAGAAAAATTAAATTTTAACTTATATATTTATATGACCTTCAAAAAGTGTTCTCCAGTGGAACTTATTTTGAATAAAAAACTTTGAATTTGAATTTGAATTTGAATATCATCTATATAGACTCAATATTTACATAGTATAAACAAAATCACTTTCCGCTTCTGTCGGTCTGTATGTCCGCTAACTCCTCCTAATCTACACGACAGATTTTTAAGCGGTTTATACCATCAGTTAGATAACTTTTCACGAAAAGTTTATATATAATATATATAAAGACTGTTTGTTATTTGTGTGAATCTTTATTTAACACTTGTACGGTACATAATGACATGTGAGAACAATTTAGGCAGGTATATGGGATCTAAAATGCTATATACAATACAGTGGCTGGCTCTTTAGTGTCGCCAGTCTATGGAAGTGTTGCCAACATAAAAATGGTGGTGTACAGATATCACCGCTTTCCTCGCTGGATCGCCATTCTGATCCGTTGTCTGAGGTGAGCACTAGTCCTCTGATCACTTGAACAGTCAATGAGTTGTTTTGATAAAGTTTGGTAGAGGCTCATGGCCCCCACGGTCCAAGCGTTTCAACAGCAAACGGGGATCGTCGCCTACACCTAGTGGCACCCCCCGATAACAACAAAATGGTAATGGGGCGGAAGCAGGACCTTGTTGGCAGTAAAAGGAACAGCAATATATCTGGCCTATAAATATCACAGATACCAGACAACAAGGTTGGGCCTACGTCCCGGCCATCTTTCGTGGAGTCAGATGGGTGCACCTAGCAGTAGGCGACGTCGCTAGTGGGCCACAACAAATAACAATAGGCGATTGAAGAAGGTTAGTACCCGGGTACACAGAAAACACAGATATTATAATTAGAGAGAGAAAGGAAAGTATAGAAACGAAGTGTCAGGAAAACTGTAGTAATAATAAATAAAATTAGGTCACAATTAACAAAAACAATTACAAGACAAATCATTTTCACAGCATATCAACACTTAGACAATAAAACAAGCACTAAAAAACAAACAAACAAGCTCTTTTTAATAGTAAAAAGAATTAGTTTATACTAACAACATAACATGCGACGCACACACACATAAACAAACACATATTGGACAGGTTACCGGTACTTCAGAAGAAAAGGTATAACATGGTAACGGTAACATATAAAAGTAAAGTAATAAAAACAATATGATTGAACCAGCAATAATATATAAGTAATAAACAAATTAGTATATAAGGACACTTGTGGATATATTATCGAATATATCTGTCCAGTGTCAGTCAACGGCATAAACAGTAAAAATAAAATAGGTATAAATAGATATAAGATGAGCATATTGTTACAAGTTGGGCCACCTGCGTACCTATTGTCACATACCGACAAAGAAATGCTGCGCATCTCGTTTATTACCCCTCCCGCATTCGGAGTTCTTTTTATTACTTCACATTTAAATTTTCAATTAGACAATAGCCTATTGTTATTGTTTTCGACTTTGTTGGCCGTTCGCAGGAATAGATAACCAGGTGTGCAAATTACTATTTCTCGGAAACTCAGTGCGCACGGCCGTTTTTTTTTGTACTGTATAGTTAGTATAAAACAATGCCCGAATGGAGGGGTGGGGCAGTCAAGCGAGAACTACGAGACGAGTAAAACGTTTGTAGTACTCTCGATTAGCGATATAGACGACGGACTTTGCGCGTGTCGAATTGCATTAAATCGTGCAGTGTGAACTGGTTGCATCCAGTTTTATTTGTATTTGTTTTATACGTGTTTGTACAGTTCTAATAAATTCTATAGTAGTTCCAACGGCATTTTTAATTCGAGTCCTGTAGCTCGTAACAATATGTTACAAGAGACAGAAATGTAATGCATCTAGGGAAAGAAAACATGAGAAAATAGAAATAAATTATATAACAAGTTTTCTAAATTAGCACCATAAATAAATAAGTTTTTCAAAATGGTAGATAGATAGATAGATAGATAACACTTTATTGTACACCATTACAGAAAACCTTATAGCCTATAAATATTCTAAATGTGCACAATGGGCGGTCTTATCTCTATTAAGCTATCTCTTCCAGAAAACCTGTGACAGGAATAAAACAGATTATATTGGTCAAAGGTGGTATACATAAATATTAGAGGATAAGCAGTTACTTACATATATTTTATTCATTTATAAACATATAAGTATGTAAAATATTATATAAGTATAATACTTGATAGACATATATAAATACACCTACTGAATTAGTTTTAATTAGTTTAGTAAATTAATAAGTTTTTCAAAAAATTAAGTCGATAGGAGAGAAAGGCATGATACATGTAAAGATTAATAAAAAATAAATGAAACCCTATTAATATAAGAAAGATGTATAAATATTAAGTACCATTGTAAACAGATTTATAATAAAATAAAGGATATTCCCACCCTTATTTATCCAAAGATAAAAAACGAAAAGTAAATATAAACAAAAAAAAACACAGGAGCTCCGTTTTAGCCCATAATGGAGGACAAGCAAAAAAAAAACAGCAAACGGGACAAAAAAAAACTGAATTAAGTTTTTATGTAATGTGTTTTTGATCCGTGCAGGAACGGAGAAAGAATACTAATTCCTGCGACCAGATGGCCTATCGTAAGAGGCGACAAAATAACCCACAGCCAGGTGGTAGGGTGTTTGGTCGTCTGGATGGCTATCACCACTGGTCTAGAGCGTGCCGCCATAACAACCTTGAGTTGTAACCCGGCATTAGTGGCCAGTTGCAGTCTCATCTACGAGCATGGCAGCACATCGGTAATACCTAGGGTTAGCTTTGCTTCTGGTGAGCAAAGCCAAGGCATCGTCAGCCTTTAGGATGGCATAGTGGGGATGATGTTGTATACATTATTGTGTACTGTGTGGGTCATTTCACGTCATATCAAGTACCAAAAAAGAGATGAATGAATTGTGTGAAGGATGACATGAAGATTTGTGGTGTGACAGAGGATGTATGTCAGAATAAAGGAGTGTGGAAGGAAAAGACATATTGTGTCGACCCTAAATAATTGGGAGAAGGTGAAAGAAAAGAAAGAGACCGGAATGGGGTGGGAGGGTTGGGTTAAAGATGATATTGTGTGTGATGTTACAAACTACTCTAAAATTTGGAAGAGTGTGTTATGCATTGAGTATCGACAATATGCGACATCCATCGATACTCCAAGTGCAACCCCACTTGGAGTATCGATGGATGTCGCTCGGGCATGTTATTTCGCTACTGTCCACTCGTTGCTGCAGTACGGTACGGAGCTGTGGGCGCGCGCTGCCGTCTGGCAGCGTGCCTTCCGCATGCAAAAAAGGGCGTACGCGCAATAGTGCGGGTGCGTAGATGCGAGTCAGCAAGGCCGCCGCATTTTAAAAAACTGGGTATACTCACACTACCCAGTATACTAATATATCAAGTTGCGGTGTATGTGCGATTTAATGTTCATACCTATGCCAAGCATAGTGACGTGCATACGCACTTCACTCGGCATAGGAATGACATGAATCATGTAAAACACAATCTTGAGAAATCGGGGAGATTGACGCGTGTCATGGGTCCGCTAGTATACAATAAACTACCGAGTAGGCTAGCGAAGTCACCATCCGTCGGCTCATTTAAAACACGGCTCAGAAAATGGTCGAACACACCTTCTATAATCATGAGGAGTTTGTATCCTACAATATGACATCATTTTAATTTTAATTTTGTGACATGTGTATTTACATGATGTAGAAATTGACGTGCAACTTTGTTATGAATAAATGATTTCTGATTTCTGAATGGATAAGTTGAGAAAGGAGTACATAAGTGGATCTTTGAAAATTGCACCCATAACTGAAAAAATGTGAGGTAGAAGATTAAGGTGGTATGGGCAGTGTAATGAGAACGGATGAAAGTCACGTGACAAATGGAATATCCAACTGCAACATTGATGGGTGCAAACGTAAAGGTAGACCATAAAAGAGATGGAAGGATAGTGTGAAGGATGATGTGATAATTCGTGGTGTAACAGAGGGCGTATGTCAGAATAGAGGAGTATAAGAGGAAAAGAAACATTGTGTCGACCCCTAATAATTGGGAAAACAGACAGAAGGAATGGGACAGAGGAGACAGGAAGAGGGAGTGAGATAGGGGGGAACGGGAAGTGGGTCATCGGATCTCTCACTCGCCATACGAAACACGATTAGCTCAAGGACAACCTTTACACGCTGATATTTTGTGAGAGCGTGGTATTATACCAATCGAGCTGGCCTTAAGAGCTGTAATCAAGGTAATAATATAAAAACGTAACTTACGATATTTCTCCAATATACACCAAACTGAGGACCATGGTGAAGCACTGTCCAAGCCCAGCCAAAAATCTTCCAAAGTACATTACGATAATATTTGTAGCAAACGTAAGAATAATGTAAGAAACGATCATTAAAACTGCACCTATTATTAGGCTAAATTTTCGACCAATGATATTTGAGAAGAGACCTGCTAAACATGCACCTAAAAACGACAAGTATATAATGTATTCTTTATTAGTTAGGTACAAAAGGCAACCAAAGTCTGGCCTACATTTTGGGCAACGCATAAACGTTGCCATCCCACGTGGTAGCGCGGCGAGCGTTTTGGGACCGTCCTGAACTGGCTTGTTTGTGTTTTTTGGTCGTTATCATGGAAAATCACGGCTACTGAAAAGTGACCGAAACGTCGAAATAAAAATGAAACAATATGTAGTTCTAATTATATGATAGTAGCGATAACTTAAGAGAATACTAAATTAAATACCTCTTAAAAATAAATACAAACATTTGTTGGCATCCTAAATTTATGGCAGCATATATATTATCATTATCATATATATGTATATATATATATATATATATATATATATATATATATATATATATATATATATATATATATATATATATATTAGGTTTGGGAAAAAGTTTATTTACATTTGACTAAAGTATGTAGGTGCCATTTTGTTGGATAACTTTTTGCCATCTTGTAGGTAGGGACGTGATCCCATTGCTATATAAATTTTGGGGCTTCTGACCTGTTAACCTGACACTGCTTAAAGAATTCTGCAGAGACCGAAACAGGTGAAAATTTGAAGGTGCAAGGTCAGGACTATACGGCGGATGCATTAACACCTCCCAGCCAAACTCTATATATAATATAATTATAATATCCAACTATATATATATATATATATATATATATATATATATATACATACATATACATACATACATGTGTGTGTATATATGTATATGTATTAAAAAACATAAAAAAGAAAATAAATAAATAAATAGAAATGTGAAATAATAATAATAATGTCCCGCAGGGGGGCTTTGTGGCTAAGCCTTAGTTGAGTAGCGACACTTCGTACCTGACTCCGGGGGCCAAGGCAAGGCCCCCACCTCCGTGCTTGCCTTAACCAGCCGGAGCACGGTGTGGAGATCGCTAGAGCTAAGACTCAAGCTCCAGGGCTCCAGGGGTGGAAGTGATAAATGGCATCACGTCAGAAGTAGCTTCGGTGAACCTGCAGCCCACCTCTCTACACTCCTTAGCCACTCACACCCATGTTGCCCCTGTCTTCTATGGCATTTTTGGGGCCCATGCAGGTAGTGGAGAGTCACCGTTTGCCCATTTTTCCATGTTCCCCGAACATTGCGACGGGCAGACGCCATAGTCCCCATATTCCCAGACCCTAGTACCACTAGCAGTTCACCCCAATAGCCCGGTACTTTTTGTTCTTATTTCCCACAATAGTCCTACACTGGCCAGGACTTGCCCTTGGGTGTATTATTATATGGTGTAGACAGAGATAATCGCGGGTCAGTGTCACGCCACATTTCCATTAATGTCAAGGGGCCTCTACGTGTTGTCCTTCCCATGGCCCCACGCAAGTCCTCCAAAAGTCCGGGCCATTTTTATGGCCCGTGGTCTTCAAAGACATACAGTAATAATAATAATAATAATGTCTATATTTCAGGCAATAAAATACCCAAATAAAATTACAACACAAATTTTTACAATTAAAAGCTATTAAATTAAAATTAAAATAATATGCATGTCATTTCAATGTATACATGTATTATACATTAGAGTTACGGTGCACAGAATGCCAGCTCCTAAAAATAGGGTTGTCGAGGCCATCTGAAAGCATGCAGAGAATCCCATTGCCCGAAGCACGGAGGCGAGCCCAGAGAGCATGGAGGCGAACCCAAGTTTTGTCAGTCATCTTGGTAATAATACAAAAAATGGACACATGAAATGAATAAGTTTATATTGCGTACTTACTTTCTACTAACTGCACTAGAAACCGATACAAAAAATTATCTTGAATCATTACACATAAAATTCATAGAAAAATATCCTAATATGCAAGTAAGCCGACAGAGAGTAGGTGACCAACGTAGAGCTACAATACGCAACAAATTACTACCTCAGAATACAATAGACCAGATAGTCAACGAAGTCAAACAAAAACTGACACAACTACAAGCTGCTGTTCAAAATCGTACACAACCAGAAACATACAGTCAAACACACGTTTCAAATCAAACTACACAAAATACAGCAGATATTAGAATGAAATGGACCAATTAGCATAATGAGGCAATAATGCGATCATACTATCGCACAACCAACTCAGGCACCAATAAAACTGCATATAATAAACTAATGCATACAGACCTCACTCAGAGTTATCCACCTTTAGCTAATCTTAGTGAACAACGCATAGCAGATCAGAGAAGAGCAATAGTAAAAAACCAATACATCAGCAAAGAGAGATTAACTATAATACAACAGGAAATAGCAAGTGAACTAGAAATAAGTAACAATACTTTAATTAATATATACCCTAGTTTTAACGAAACCCCAACACTCAACAACAATATAAGTCAAAACACTGAACACGATATCAACAGAATTCATACAATCTCCGAACTTATATTATCAGGAAGACATCCGAAAATAGATGAGACGTTTCAGGAAGCATTCGAATATTACATAAATGCCGATCCAACATCTAGGGCCTATATTCCAAAACTAAAAACCTTGCCAAAATAATAGACTACATAAACAGAATAACTCTTAAAGAAAATATTACAAGCGATACCGATTTCCTCAAATTCCAAACCATTATATACTGTGCCGTCTGGACAGCGGCTAAAGTGAAAGGCGCAATAATAACACTTGAAACCAGAACAGATATACAATGAAAGAAAAAAGACTATAAACCAAAATGGCAAACAAGATTAGAAATGAAATTAAAAGACATACGAAAGAAAATTGGCCGCCTTACTCAGTTTATACAAGGAAATAGAAGTAGAAACATAACCAAACATTCAGAAAGAATTATGGAACAATATAAGGCTCATACATTACATGAAGAACCAAACACACAGGCTACACAAGTACTGGACACATTAAAACAAAAACTCTCGGTTGTCACAGGTCGACTACAAAGATACAAAGATTGTTCATTAAGAAAACAACAGAATACTCAATTCAACCTGAACGAAAAACTATTTTACCGTAACATTAGAAACACCACCACTAATACTCAAGAAAACTGTTTCAATAGTGTTGTACATGATTCCATTACACCGGAAGCGTTAAAAAACTTCTGGGCTGGTATATGGGAAAAACCTATTCAACATAACATAGAAGCTGAACAGATATCCACGGATACATATAACTATTTACAAACAATGACGTATGAATTTATTTCCACAGACATTTTACAAAAAGTTATCCGGTATTTGCATAACTGGAAATCGCCAGGATCAGACAATATACACAGTTTTTGGTACAAAAAAATTACAACTACTCACAGTAATCTACACAAATATATTAATAGCTTTATACAAGACCCCACTGCTATCCCCTCTTATTTAACTATGGGTACGACTTACATGATCCCAAAAGATCCAAAAGACCTATCAGATCCAAGCAAATATCGCCCTATCACATGTTTGCAAACGCTCTATAAAATAATGACATCTTTTATATCTGAAATAATATATAATCACATAGACACAAATCAAATTTTAGCAGAACAACAAAAAGGTTGCCGAAAGTTTAGCCAGGATTGCAAAGAACAATTAACAATTGATTCTGTTATACTAAAACAAGTCCAAAAAACTAAATCTAATTTGTTCACTATGTATATCGACTATAAAAAAGCATATGACTCAATTCCCCATTCATGGTTAGTAAAAGTTTTAGTAATTTACAAAATTCATCCCACTATCATAACATTCCTAAAAACCATCATGGTCAAGTGGTCAACTGTCCTTAGAGTATGAACAACAAAGGAGACAAAGAAACAGACCCAATCCAAATACAAAGAGGCATATTCCAGGGAGACGCACTTAGCCAACTCTGATTCTGCCTTGCTTTAAACCCTCTCTCTCAATTGATGAATGCCACATCTCATGGATATCCACTTTGTTTAGAAAAAGACAGACAGACTGACATCAGAGAATCTAAACTAAATCATTTACTGTATATGGACGACATTAAACTTTACGCTGCAACCGAAAACGAACTAAAAGACTTAGCTGATATTATAGACAAGCTTAGTATAGATATTAAAATGGAATTTGGTATCGATAAGTGTAAAATTAATTCTACTAAAAACGGTCAAAACTACTCACACCACTACAGGAGATAATATAATACCATTATGTGAACAGGATGGCTACAAATATTTAGGTTATAACCAATCATTATTAATACATCACAAGGACACAAAACAAAAACTGACACAACAATTTCAACACAGATTCAATATGATTTTGAAAACTGAGCTACATTCTAGGAACACAGCTAAAGCGATCAACATATTTGTTATCCCATTACTTACTTACTCTTTTGGAATAATAAACTGGAATAAGACAGAAATTAAGAATTTACAGAGAAATCAATACTATCATGACAAAATTTCGTAAAAATCATCCCAGATCATGCTTACAACGATTATACTTACACAGAAAAGAAGGTGGAAGGGGTCTTATTGACATTTTAAATTTACATAATAAACAAATAACAACTCTCCGACAGTATTTCTTTGCCAAAGCCCAGTCTTCAATGATACACAAACTTATAGTACAAAGAGATCGAAAACTTACCCCCCTAAACCTACAAAATGCAGCAGAACAGACTAACGAACAGCTTACTGACGATAGAACTAAGATAACAGAATGGACTCAAAAGTCTCTTCGTGGAAGACACCGCCAAGACTTGTACCTAGAACATGTCGATAAAGAAGCATCGAACGCTTGGCTAACAAGAGGTGAACTCTTCCCAGAGACAGAGGGTTTTATGATCGCCATTCAGGATCAAGTTATTGAAACCAAAAATTACCGCAAACATATCATCAGAAACCTAGCCGCTGACTACTGCAGAAAACAGCTCCCCAGAAACTATACAGCACATCACAGGCGCCTGTAAATCAATAGTTCAGACAGACTACAAACATAGACATGATCAAGTCACCAATATCATACATCAAAAACTTGTACACAAATATAATCTCATCAACTCCATAACACCATACTATAAATACAAACCTGAAACTGTACTACAAAACTCTACTACTAAACTATACTTTGACCGAGCCATATTGACTGACAGAACGATCCATTACAACAAACCTGACATAACCCTAATTAACAAAACCATTAAGACAGGTTATTTAATAGACATTGCCATACCTAATACACATAATATACAGACAACAATATCAGAAAAATTTACAAAATACATCGAACTCAAAGACGAAATTACCCGCCTTTGGCACTTACAGAAAGTTACAATTATTCCAGTCATGCTCTCTACTACAGGAGTCATACCAAAACTAATACATCAATCCCTAAAAGCTCTAGACCTACCAGTAAACTCTTACTATTTAATGCAAAAAGCAACAATATTAAATACGTGTAGGATAGTAAGAAAAATCCTGCAAGGTGACACCAATGATATACTTGCTAGTAATCATACAAATATATCAAATTAAGTAGCAATCACAACATCTTAGTCGTCCCACTAATGTACACTTGGCTTCGGCCCGTGCCATTAGTTTATTTCCGGTTAGCCGAGATAAAATATATAAATCAATATAATAATAATAATAATTGTTTATTTTGTTCTAAAAGTACATTCAAGAATTTATTTGGGGTTAGGACCTACTATTAAGTATTAATATTGTTACGACCTAGTGCCGACAAAAGACAAATTCACACCTGCATACCTGTAGACACTTTGTTACCTGTCGGTATTTGAACTAATTGTAGTTCTTTTATGATTGTCTTCTTTTGTTTACTTATTAGTTATTGTGGAGAGCAGCCTATTGTACTCGTTTATGGCCGTTTGCAGGCATAATTAGGCAGGTGTGCGGATTACGATTTCTGGGAAATTGCGTCGACGCTTGGCGGGCAGACATATTTGCATTTGTGCCATATAAAGCAATAGCCCGATTGAGGAAGGCAGGCGAGCGTTAACCAGCCGCGAGACAAGACTTGTGTACATATGACAATCTATTTAGTGACGGACTTTGCGCGTGTTATTGAATCGTGCATTACGTATGGACTGATTGTGTTCAGTTATGTACCTGTGTTATACGTGTTTGTATAGTTCTAATAAATTCTATAATAATTTCAACGGCATTTTAATTCGAATTCTGCAACTCTTAACAATATATACTTGGGTCAGAAGGTAATATATCTAAATGTGCTGCTATTTCATGATTGAATAGATATATTCTTTCTCTTGTTTCTGTGGTGACGATATGTGCAATTATCTAATTATTGTGCGAAGTTTCGATAACGCTTACACATTTTACATACTATACCCACCAAACTAATCTATACTAATATATAAAGCGGAAGAGTTTTTTTGTTTGCGTAAATGCGCTAATCTCAGGAAGAGTGAAAGCTAAGACTGAAAGAATTTTTCAAATCAGACCAGTAGGGTCTGATTTGAAAAATTCTTTCAGTCTTAGATACCCTATTTATCGAGGAAGGCTATAGGAGCGGAAAACCAATGAAGAATGTTTCAAAATCGGGATTTTTTTCCTTTGAGAGCTTCCTCTGCGTGTGCTGCGTAAACGATTAAAGTTTCGCAAAAATCATGTGAGACAGAATTGTTCCCCTTTAAAAGTTCTAAAAAAAAGTCCGTTTGCTCACTATAACCTTTTTTATGCTAACCAAATTTGTTCTAAAATAATGCATTATTTGCGAAGGTGTTTTTATAGACATGATATTAATCCTTATCCAAATAAATACGTTTTCCATCATAGGTATTTAATTTAAACAAAATTACCCTGTACATCATTCGATTTCAATGAATATCTTAGGAGAAATCGCAGTTTTAAAATAACATGGCAGCAAAATAATGATCAAGTATTGCGCGCGCATTTATGATGTGCAAGGCCGGCGGGCAGTCATGAGGGGGAAGAGATTAGCGCGTTCAAGCAAGGAAACAAACAAACAAACTCTTCAGCTTTATATATTAGTATATTTTCACCTTCTACGTAAACAAAGTCGCGGATCAAAGTTAGCGTTAGCCCAAAGTAACTATTACACGCGGACAAAGTCGCGGGCAGAAGCTAGTATTATTAGATATAAATACGAATGTGCGTTCGTTTGTTACGATCGTCATGAAATTTTGCATGCACGTGTTCATGGAGAGCGAGGAGTGCACCTCATCGTCAAAGAGAGAATGAAGTCGCCGGGGGCTTGGTTCCCCGATAGTGGAAGAGGCCTTTGGGTCACCACCTGCCTGCGAAATGGCAAGGCCAAATAGTTGTGACCCTGGCATAAGACGAAGGACGGACCACCGAGGGGTTTTAGTGGGTATCCCTAACAACCATGGCGTGGCAATAGTATTTCTTTCTTGCGGTGCTAGTTCCGCCCCAACGTGGCGAATTTCAGACTCCCTCACCACGCTTCCCCCGCAGTGTTCAGTTCTCAATTGAATCGGATTTCCTCTCGATAGATCAAAGAGCGTAGGACTCCCAACGGTCGGTACTCCACTCTGTCTCTTTCTACCAAATTTACATTAACGCAAGCGAACTTGGCAAATGCTATTAAGTTTATAAAGATAACAAAACTTGTTTGCTTCCTCAATTAAAAAAAAAAACTGTTAAAAAGGAACAACGGAATAATTAAACACGTTCAAAATAAATGAAGATGCAGTTGTTAAAAAGATATATAAATAACTCAAATTGTATGCTTTGGTCGCACAATTTTTGTACTTGCTGACAAAATAAAACTGTTTAAATTATTCATAAGACGAACAGCAACAATTGTATGTGTTACATTTTACAACAAATTCTAAAACAATTTACATGTGAAAGAGATTTATTTAAACTGGCGGTCGCCCGTGGTCGAAATTCGACCATAATAATTTGTTGTCAAAGACTATACTTCTATAATTACAGATTTCGCCAAGGCAACAATAGCCGAAAGAGTATATGCGTGTGTGTGTCAAATACATGGTAGTGTGTGTAATGTTTTTTTATTGATTTAATGTATTTTTATGCATAATATAAATAAAAATTAGCATTCGTCGCTTCTTCTTTATATAAACTACAAGTGTGCGAAATTTCATACTCCTCCGTCCGCGCAATTTTCGTAAAAAAGGGTACAAAGGAGAGAGCATTCAGAATGTTCAGACAAAATCCTACGTGCTATGCACTATAAGTATAACAAAAGATATCTAACATACACTTTACCACTTGATAAATATAAAATGCTAACACTCGAATCTAGACGACGGTATTTAGCAGTTATAACTTTTTGTAAGATACTCAACAACTACTTCGATAGTATAAATCTTGTGAGACACATATGCTATGCTGTACCTAGGACTGTAATAAGACGGGAGGTGCCCAAATGTCACTTGTTTCCTTTGGGTAATTGTCATACCAATGCTGGATCACGCGCACCTCTTCGTCGAATGGTAGATTCGTATTTTAAACACTTTAACGACATTGACCTATTCTCTATGGCTATTGGCAAATTTAAATATAATGTACTAATAAACTTTTAAGTACCTACGTCGTCTCCACCTTAATTCTATATTTGTTTTATATTTTATTATTATATCTTTAACTACATATGTCCTAAAATAAAATGTGAAAAGTGCTGTTGGATACCATATTAATTACATATAGAATATAACATCATTTATAAAATACATGTTGTATCTGTTTGCTCTTCTTATAAATTAAAAAAACAATATTTCACGTATTAATATATAGATGTACACGAAATCATTTACATAAAACATAAATCTAAACTTAGATTTTCATAATATATTACATCAATAAATTATATACAATTTCCTGCAAAAAAGAATGAAATAACAAACAGGGTGAATTGTTCAAGTGGGCTTTCAGGGCCAAATCTTAAATTATACAAAATAGCGAAAAACACTTAAAAGGGTCTCGAGGCCGATTTCGATTAAGACTAAAGTGGTATCATTAGATTTTGGAAAAATTAATATCCCTTGTCAGGAATCGATCGGCTGATTTTGAAAAAACGAACACATACTATATTATTATACCAAATCATAGTGTGTAGCTTCTAAGGATTAATTTCTGTGAAGGAACGTCAGACGGCAAACCAAGTGCGAGGGTTGCTTTTGAAAAAAATGTTCTATTTTGTCTTCTAAATATTCAAATTCAAATTCAAAGTTTTTATTAAAAATAAGTTCCACCGGAGAACACTTTTTGAAGGTCACATATATAAGTCAAAATTTAATTTTTCTTCCTATTCTATGTAATCCGCTTTGCAACGTGTTATTGCTGTTAAGGAGAAGAAGCGGCAAGAAACTCCCCAACAACACGTCTAGCTAAATATTGTTTTTCTTTAAGTTTCTTA
The DNA here is from genome assembly GCA_039645545.1 of Dendrolimus houi. Taxonomy (NCBI): domain Eukaryota; kingdom Metazoa; phylum Arthropoda; class Insecta; order Lepidoptera; family Lasiocampidae; genus Dendrolimus; species Dendrolimus houi. Next base: position 12,278,840 of record CM077139.1, read on the forward strand.
TTCAATTTATATCTCAAGTCCTCTTTTTTTAATAAGTTTTATACAGAAGTAGGTATGTTACAGAATTACTTTTTGAAGAATTAATGGAGTTGTATCAAACAGTGTATACTCAATAAGACCCAGACACAATAAAAAGAAAGAAAATTATTAGTTATAATAATGACATGACGTAAGATCAATGGCATGAGCCAAAATAACGTTATACAAAATATAGTATAAGATGTTTGTATGTATTTAATTTATAAATTATATAGTTTAAGTATGTCTGTTGAAGTTCTATTTAATAATCTGCACCACCTACATCGCCAGAATAGGTAAAATTATTCCTTAAATTAGGTTGCCTGGAAGAGATTGCTTTAAGCGATAAGGCCGCCTATTGTTTCTACTATGACAATATTGTAATCGTGCATTTTAGTAATTGTATATTTGGTGAGCAAAAAATGTGTCATCTTAAATTATCTTATACAGTGTACTCTCGATAATTTGACACTCGTTAATTTTAATCTCTCGATAATTTGATTTTTTTTTCCAGTCCCTTGACAAACACTCAATAAATTGAATAAAACCAATGTTAATTGATCCCTTCGGTAATTTGAAGTTGAAGGAATATTATTGTTAGGGACTGTATGAATTTAGATTAAAAATACTGAAATAATACGCTGGACAACGATGGTGAAAATATATATATTTGGTAACTAATAAACAAACATGTCATTCTCTTATCTACCAAAATAAATTTAAATAAAATAAAGATGCGAAAGAGTTCGTAACATTCTCCCATTTTTCTTCAAATGGGGAGAGGCACCAGCTTTCTCAATGGTCGACGAAATAATCCAGCAGAAGTTTGTACATCCGCCACTCGAATAACTCCATCTTGGCCGGGGTGGACAGAAATAACTTTTCCTTTTGGCCAGGTCCCCGTGGAAGTTGATCATCGACAATAATTACTAAGTCCCCAACTTTAAGCTCTGGAACTAATCCCCGTGCACGTCTTGGGAGTAAAGTAAGCAGATATTCTTTCAGCCATCTTGACCAGAAGTGATCAGCAAGTCGTACTGTTTTCTTCCAACTGCTTCGGCTGACCAGGTCTGAGTCATCTAAGGTCGCCGAAATTGACTTCCCAGAAGAAGTTCCTAATATAAATTGGAAGGGTGTCAGCGCTTCTTCCTGTCTGGGATCGAACGAAACGTGTGTTAAAGGGCGAGAGTTCACTAAAGCTTCTGCTTCAAAAAGCAAAGTAATTAAAACTTTGTCCGAAGGGTTGCGTTCTCTGAGAGTAACTTTTAGCGCAGTTTTTATGGATCTAATCAGTCTCCCCCATGCTCCACCCATAAATGGACCTGAGAGTGGTATAAACTTCCAGGATATTCTCTCATTGTCTGCAAACTCTTCTATAGTTTTACCGTACAATGATCTTAACAAACGGTTGACACCAACAAATGCCGTACCATTGTCCGACCAAATTTCGGTAGGAACTCCCCTTCGAGCAATAAATCTTTGCAGACCCGTCAAGGCAGCGTCGGTGCTCAGGCTATACACCAATTCCAAATGTACAGCTCACGTCACTAGACATGTAAAAAGTGCAACATAGCGCTTTTCTCGACGACGACCGACAGATACCTGTATTGGGCCAAAATAATCCAAACCAGTGTAAGTGAACGCTCTCTTATGATGCCCTAGTCGTGCCATAGGGAGATCTCCCATTGGTGGATCGAATGATTGCGCTCTTCTTATACGACATATTTTGCACTCAAATGAAATGGATCGTACAGCGCTATGTAAATGAATAATCTAGTAAAATTGCCTTAATTCGTTAACTACCATCTCAGTGTTTCCATGTGCAGCCTTTACATGATAATAAGCGATAAGCAGTTTAACAGTTTTATTCCTTGAATCTAAGATTATCTGTCGTTTGGTTTCTTGGGCAATATGAGGTGTGTGATCAATTCTGCCCTTTAACCTTAGAAGGTAATCTTCTCCAATAGTAGGGCTAAGATGCAAGAGCTTGTTTTTTCTTGATAGCGGTTGACCATTCTTAATAATTTCTATTTCTTTCGCAAACGAATCTATCTAACTTTGCCTTAGCAGATGTACTTCTGCTTTACGTAAATCTTCTGCAGTCATATTTTTTGTGCCTCTCCTCCGTAACAGGTCAGTGAATTTATGAGCTCTGGCTGTCGCTCTTACAAGTCTTAACCAAGAACTTAGCCTATCAGAGCTAACTACAAGAGGCATGGGAGATGACACTGAAGTGACAAAATTTACAATGCATGAAGATTTAAGCTCACAGTCATGATTGACGTTTCTACCAGCCATATCTACTGGTGGCAATGACGGCCAACTACTTTCTGGTGTGAGTAGAAAACTAGGACCAACAAACCAACGTGATGATGCACATAACGATTGACGATTGATTCTTGTAGCATCATCAGCAACGTTACAGTCGCTAGAAATCCATCGCCATTCGTTAACTTGTGTGGCCTCAAGTATTTCGCCTAAACGATGAGCGACAAATGGTTTATATGACCTAGCATCACTTCGAATCCACTCCAATACATTTAACGAGTCACACCAAAATATTCGCCTTGTAGGCTTATATGAGTGACTTTTAATAATTAAAGTTGCGAGTCTAGTTCTAATTTAGGAATGGAGGTCGGTTTTAATGGAGCTACCCTACTTTTACTAGAGATAAGGGCAGTACTTCATGCTTCCATCTGCATAAACTATCCGCCAATACGCCACTGCTGCGTAGGCTAACTCACTAGCATCACAGAAGACATGAAGCTCGCGATTAACCACCAGCGACTCATTCAAACTATAACATCGAGGAATTTCAAGATTGACTAATGAACTTAGATCTTTGAACCATATATTCCAAAGATCAAGTTCAGTTTGAGGTAATTTGTCATCCCATTTAAAGTTTTTACGCCACAGATTTTGAAACAATACGTCCTCTAGAAACTATTGGACCCAAAATACCCAAGGGGTCATAAACAGGCATCAGTGAAGCAAGTATCTCGCGCTTGGTTATACAATTTGGCAAAATATCGTTTTTAATACCTGTGCTAAATGTTATAACATCGTCATAAGCACGTCAAATTAAGCCTAGAATTCGAATTGTCCGAGTTTCATTTGGACTTCCCAATTCAACAGAATCTTTACATTTTATAAAACACTTTTCAGATATTAGATCTTTTGGAAGAAAAGACAAAGCAGCAATATTATTAGATACCCAACTACGCATATCAAAACCACCTCGTTTATTTAATTCCACAATATCTGCGGCTAAACGAGCTGCCTTTTCGATACTTTCATGTGATCCAATATAATCATCCATGTAGGTGTCGTAAATAGTTGCCTGTGCTGCTTCTGGAAGCTCCTCATGAAACTCATCAGCATTTAATTTTTTAACATAAAGTGCAGTGCAAGGACTAGAACATGCTCCAAAAATCATGGATGACATCCGATAAACTTTAATTGATTGAGTGGTGTCGTCTCTCCACAAAAATCTTTGAGCATCACGATCCTGTTCTCGAATTTTCACTTGAGGAAACATTTTGCGTATATCTGCCGTTAGGATGCTCTCTAAAACGCATTAGGATTCCTAACAATGGTTGGAAAAGATCTGGCCCAGGTAATAAAAGAGAATTCAAACTAATACCTTGAAACTTAGCCGCGGCGTCATGTACTACACGCAGTTTACCTGGTTTGTGGGGATGAGTAACCCCAAAGTGAGGGAGGTACCACACAATACCAATAGGTGGGTCTTCACAGATCTCTGCATACCTTTTGTTTATCATGGCGTGAATTTTTACGTGGTATAATTTACGATATTCGTGATCCTTTTTCATTTTTTGTTCAAGGCTTAAAAAACGTTGAAGTGCTAAATTATAATTATTTGGTACGTTATTGATACCTGGCCGCCACAAAAGGCCCGCTTCGAAATGACCATCTGGAAGCCGTTTTACAGTTTGGTTTAAAATATTTAATGCATGAGCATCCGAGTTACCACAATAGATATTTTTAACTATACCGATAGACTCTAATTTGAAGTATTCTTTGATCAATTCATCAGTAGTACAATTTTCGCTGGTTTCAATATTATGAGTGACTACTTCGTGTGACTCAACTTTACTATCATTTGAGATAGGTCCACAAACAACCCAACCTAAAGCTGTTTGAATAGCTATCGGTTCCGAAATTATACCTACTCTAGCGGTAATCGGAACTAGTAAGTGATAATTATCAACGCCTAATACGATCGTAGGTTGTGTATTTTCATAACATATACTATCAGTAATATCTGAGAGTTGACTATACATACTTAAGTCTTCAGTGCGCACTATAGTTTGACATCTAACGTCTAAGTTTTCAATCGAGTGTGCACCGTGTATTTCAATCCCGGCAAGCCGGGCGTCCAACATCGCGCCCACCGTGCGGGCGATGATATGCGTGAGCATATCATAATCCACACCGGCGTGCGCAGAGGTTGGTGTGGGGACCGGTTCCGCCGCAACGGCGGTAGCCGGAACCGTTCTGGGGACCGCGGCGGATATATGAACCGGCTCGGGGGCCGGGACTTTTTCCGCCGCGGCGGCCTTGGCCTTCCGCTTAGCGGGCACGGGACCCGGCTCCGCCGCTACAGCGGGAACCGGGGCCGCGTCCGCAGCGGGGGCCTTCATGGCCTTCCGCATCTGCTCGAACTCCTTGTGGTAGGAGAGGTTCTCCTCCCGCAAGACGCCGAGCTCGGCGCGCAGCCTGGAGTTCTCGTTGCCGAGTCTCCAGGCTTACGACTCTGGATTCCGCGTCACCAGCGTGTCGACTATTTCCGACAGCCGGGCCGCAGCCTCCTTCAGTCGGCGCACGTATGCGCCCTTCAAGTTGCCCGACGTCTGGGCGACCTGGAGGATGTCGGCGACCTGGGCGCTCGCCGCTAGGCGGAGCTCCCCAGGGCCGAGCACACGCACGTCCCCTATGAGCGCGGCGCACTGGCTAGCCGCGGCCAGTTTGGCAGCAGTGGCCTTCCTGGCCCTACGGCCCTTTTCCCCCCTTCAGTGCGGAGGTAGGCCTCCGCACCCGCGAGCACGCTCGCCGACGCGTCGCCCGTGCGACGCAGCGGCGATCGCGCCCGCGCCGGCGTGGAAGCACCCGATGTACTTTCCGAGTCGGCGCTGCGGTCCCAGAACCGCTGCCTCGACTCGGGGACGAAGCTGGACGAAGCGGTGGCGGCGACAGTCCCAGTAGGGAAAGAAGACAACATCATCGCCGCCACCGCACCTACATCACCATCCCTAACAACGACCCCGGTCGTTGGCGCGGGTGAAGCCCGCGCGGCAACCGGTGTCGCGGGGCGGTCGTCCCCCACGCTGCGCACGGGTGAAGCCGGTGCGCAATCCGATGCCGAGGGCACGGGTGAAGCCAGCGCGCTAGCCGACACCGTCGTGGGGCCATCGCCCCCCGCTGTCGCCGAGCCGGCCGCTGTGTACACCGACCTAACCGGTGTCGGCGCACATGCAGCCGCCTCGGCGTGCGGGCCGCAGAAGACGCGAATCGCGTCGTCGAGCGCGTACTCCAGCGAGTCTGGGACGCTACCCGACGGCGCGATATCTACGTGGTCCACAAAGGCGCTTGGCCCCGGCGCAGGTGAAGCCCGCGCGGGTGGCGTTTGCGCCCTGTAGACATTTTCTACGATGGCGTTCGCCGCGCTCACGGCCATGAGAACGGCCGAGTTCGCGGCGAGCACCACCTCCCTACCTACGGCCGTGTGTGCCGCGCTCTTGCGCGCGGCACGCATGGCGGGAACCCTAGGCGCGGCGGGAGCCGAAGGCGGCCCCATCGTCGCGCTCTCCTTCTCGTGGGGCTCGACGGCGGTGAGGTCGACCACCGTCGCTGCCCCTCCTATCGAGGCGGGCGGCCCGGTAGCCGTGACAACGGCTGGAACCGGGCGCCCGAGACGAGGTTCCGCGGCGCTGCGGCTGCGACGAACCAACGAGGACTTCTTCTCGCGCGTCTCACCTATCTCCTTCATGGCCCAACCATTATTGGAGCCGCTGTGATCCCGCTTACGCGGGACACTCGGCTCCCTGGGGGCCTTCGGGGTACTTGGGCCGTCCATTACTGGAGGCCCTGATCCGAGAGGAGACCAGAAAGGCGCGCGAAAACACTACACACACAAAAAACCGTTACAAAAGCGCGCGCAACCGATTTTGCGCACGACACTAGCAAGCGGACAGAGAAATGGGACTCACCGGCCAAAACTGCTTTTCGCACCGCAATCCAAACGAACAAACACTAGTACACTATCACCTGTACACAGAACTAACAATTTATCGCTTTTCACGGTAGAAAAGCGCGGAAAATTGTATTAGATGGATGTGAGGAGCGCATTCGTGACCGCTACGCAAGGAAGCTGATCACAATTGAATGCCAGTCAGGCTTCACAGACTGTGGGGAAACCCGGGTTAACTCGCAACAAGGTGATGCTGTGTGTATGGTGGGATTGGAAGGGCATTATTGATTATGAGCTGTTACCGCCAGGCAGGATCATCGATTCTGAACTGTACTGCGAACAACTGATGAGATTAAAGCAAAAAGTTGAAAGAAAGCGGCCGGAATTAATCAACAGAAGGGGTGTGGTTTTTCACCATGATAACGCTAGACCTCACACATCTTTAGCCACTCAGCAAAAATTACGAGAGTTTGGCTGGGAGATCTTAATGCATCCGCCGTATAGTCCTGACCTTTTGCACCTTCAGATTTTCACCTGTTTCGGTCTCTGCAGAATTCCTTAGGTAGTGTCAGGTTAACATCACGAGAGGACTGCCAAAACCACTTATCGCAGTTTTCTGATCAGAAGCCACAAATTTTTTATAGCAATCGGATCACGTCCCTACCTACAAGATGGAAAAAAGTTATCTAACAAAATGGCACCTACATACTTTAGTCAAATGTAAATAAACTTTATAAAAACCTTTTGAATTTTTATATAAAATGCGAAGAAACTTTTTCCCCAACCTAATATTTGGTAACTAATAAACAAACATGTCATTATCTATCAAAATAAATTTAAAATAAAGATACGAAAGAGTTCGTAACAATGATCTTGCTCGCAAACATGCGATAATTTGAAGTCCGGGCTTTCCTACTCTCTATAATTTGAAGCGTTTATCATGCACATACCTGTCAATTGTTTACATAAATGAGATATGAGAAAGTTCGCATTCCAGTCTTCTTTCAAACGTTAATGAGTCATGTTAATGTTTGATTTGTGCTATTCAAATGAATCCTAGAAACAACAAATTTCTTTCCATAAGTGAAAAAAAGCGTATGATTCAAGCTGTGGAGGATGGACAAAAAAAAGATGTGGCTAAACAGTTTGGAATTTTACCGTCGACATTTTCAATGATTTTGAAGAAGAAAGATTAAACGCTTGTTATTTTGAACTCTTGACAATTTGAAATTTATCTCTGGTCCCTTGAGTTTCAAATTATCGAGAGTCGACTGTATATACATATATTATATCGAATAAATTTTAGAATTAATAAAATATTCTAATTCGTAACTTACATAGTATTCTAAGTAAGAATTTTAAGTTCATTTTTAAATTTAGTATTGGGTACGTTCTATCAATCTATAAAATTGGGTCCTTACAATCATATGAAATTGGCATTTTGTCAAAAACAATACAGACGAATAGTTTGACAAACTGACATGCAGACGCACTTGCAGCGCGTTCCAAAGTTAATAACTGATTTTGTTATGTACCCTCTTATTTCTAAACGGTACGATCGGCCATTTCCGTAATTGAATACAATATTTATCATTTGTATAATGTGATAATTGTGTACAGATTATAATTCAAACCTTTCAATTTTATATAGACTGTATTCACTACATTTTATTTTCATGTTGGCAGACGTGATAGATTTATACTGTGTTCGGCTTATTTTATTGCATATAAAACTTTCAAGTGTAATATTTTATACAATATCTTATGTAAAATATTATCTGAATTATCCAAACAATAATGTATTAAATTCTTGTCATGCATAACCCCTTAATTAAAACAGTTTATCAATGACTTAAATCCGCTATCGGTTGTGTCAATATGCTAAGTTTCATATACTGTAAAATTGGAGGGATGTCGGGTGTTCTAAAAATGCTTGTCGAATTTGAATAGTTAGTGTATGTAACGTGTTAAAACCGTAAGGTTCTCTGATTATAAATATGTGACACCAGTTGCTGTTCTTTTACTACCATAAACCCTTCTGAGTTGTTGCAAGTATTACACGTAGCCTTGGCGATTTCACGATGGTTTTATTCTTGCCAAAATGGCTATAGAACGTCACAAATTATATAAAAATACAGCACTTTCAGCCATGATTATTGAAATTAGCATCCTTTTTAAGTAATAAAACTACGTTTTAACGCGGTGATTTATTTGATTTTTGTTATTCCGACGTTTCGGCCACTTTTCAGTGGCCGTGATCAAGGAAGACAAAGATATCAAGTGTAAACGAGTATTGTTAAAGTTTTATTTAGCCTACCGCCAACTTGTTCATTTTAATTTTGTTTGTGGTTATTATTTACTCTATGGGTGCCTAATCTAATATACCACCGCTTCGCAACATGTTATGGCTTGAAGAGAAGCGGCGCAAGAAACTCTTCAGCAAACATGCCTATCTAACAATTTTATATAATATTAAAATGGGTAGAAGAAAAAATAAAAGAAATTTAAACGTAGTTTTATTATCTATACAAGTCGCGAAAACTTAAGACCTTTAATATGTTCGACAGAGATCTAGTAGAAAGTAACTACTCACCAAAAGCTCCAAAGAATGAAGTCGAAGCCAACCAAAAACCGGCTGTGTCAGAAATGACATCGGGTAACGGAGTTTCTGAAGGTTCTTGTAGTTTAACTATAACTGGTGCAGTCCAACCGACGTTGTAGCCATCTGCTAAGAATCCTATGTACACTGAAATGCATGGGACAATACATATTAAAATCGACAGACAAACACACATTGTATATCTACACGCTAAGCATGTTACGCTTGTCCCAGACACCCAGACCATAAATAACGAAAAGGTCGTTTACAAAACTTACCTAGACAAGAATTGAACCTGTGTTCTTGTGAACAGAAATCACTATATTTATCGTCTTTTTGCTTCAATAATGCATTATCTTGAAAATTAAGATTTTATAAAACTAAATAAATACTGTGGTATCTTTTGAACTACATTGTAGATTGAAAGAAAAAAGTTATTAATTTCGATACAATTTTTTTAATGTAAAATAAAATCTTTTTCCAAAATTTCAATTTTCAAGATATTTTTATTGTTGAAGCACAACAGACAGGCTGACGGCTCAACTGTGATGGAAGGTGGTTATTGTCGCCTATGGACATAAGCAATACCAGAGGTGCTACAAATGCGCTGCTGCTCTCTTAAGGGAGACTGGAACCTGAATCCCGAAACACAACTCAAGGTTGTTATGGCGACGTACTCTATACCAAGAGTGGTGGCCATCCAGACGGGCAAGTACCCTACCGCCCGGCAATCAAATTTTTCTATCACAAAAGAAACTGACTTCAAGAGTACTTACTTAAAAAGCAAAAAATAAATATTTTCTACAGCATCTTGAAGTCGGTGCCAAGTAAAACAAGAAAAAATTTGCAAAATGCACCGACTTCAAGATGCTGTAGAAAATATTTATTTTTTGCTTTAGTTACTCTTGAAGTCGGTTTCTCTTTTGCTAGTATACTTTTATAATGGTACTACAGTTTGCCCCGCGGTTGCGCTGCGTGTCAAATCCTAGGCAGTAGCTTTATTTTACTTACACAAAAACTAAATTCGGTTTTTTACATATAACAAAGAAACTAAGGGCCGCTTGCATAACGATCGCCTTTAAATAAAATTAGTTAATCATATTAAACTGCCTAAATACGTTTTACACAAAACGTATTGACAGTTCTTTAAACATATTTAGCGGCAAATTTTGCGTTGTGCAAGACGCTAATTGTATTTAAGGGTGTTAAATGCGTTTTGTGTTTCTTAAATAAATTTAAGCAACCTTATGCAAGAGGCCCTTAGTCCATAATATTAATGTAGTCTACACAACTGCCCAGGAAAACATAGAGGCGAGTCGAAGCTAAACTGCTTTGAAGTAACACAATGAATGACATGTTGTTTATGACAACGTAGGTATTCGTTAGTGAATTGAAAAAACGCGATTGCAGCGTCATCTATTTTACTAATCGATCTATATATACTAAGGAAACGATTTCATTTTTTGGGATAACAAGTATCCTAAGTTACGCCCCGGGATATGAGCTAGATCAGTGTATCACGTAATACTCTGGCAAAGAGAAAAAATTCCAAAAATTGCTTTTCTGGAATCTCCTGGTCCGAATTAGCCCACCTCATTTTTTCACAGTTTTAAATGTATGTACAAACTCGAAGCATTTACAGATTTATTCTAGTATAGATAGCAGTCCTTATCATTATTCTTAAAAAGAAAATACAATACACTTACAGCAACAAGAGATGAGAATTTGTATCCGCAGCGAATTTAATTTGTTACAAAACATTTTGTATTGTAAGACACCACTATAGGTGGTTAACGTTCTTAAACGAATAAAATTATCTTAAGAAACTACATTGCGTCATACATTCATCCAATAAAGCATCACGGAGATGTATTAAAGGATTAAATTACTTCTTATATCTATATTAACATGTTTCACAAAAACTTGATTTACATATCGCTTCAGTCTGTTATATAATCTTCTGTATGATGTTTTTATTTTGCCAAACATGCTATGGAGATTGTTGCAGTATGAATCTTTAGTATGCCTTGTCATTATTACGATGGTAATAATATTTTTTTTTTATAATGATTTTATCTTACTGAGTATACACTGTTTATTACAACACCATTAATTCTTCGAAAAATAATTGTATAGCATGCTTTTGTATTAATTTAAAAAAAGCATGATATAGATAAATATGAAGAAAAAGAACTTTTAGGTGGATGTGTTGCTAGGGAGTTTCTTCTAATTCTTCTCCCGTTGCGAAGCGATGTACATAGAATAGGTAGTAAATTTAACTTTTAAATTAAATATATTGTTGACATTTACAAAATGTTCTCCAGTAGATCTTAATTTGAATAAAAAATTTGGATTCATTAAAATTTAGAAGAACTAAACTATATATATGTAATGTATTAAGAGGGTATATACCTCTAATTCAAATCGGTGTTTCACATAATTAGCCCCTTGCGGCCAATGTTTACTTCGATGGAACAGCGCCACTTACAGGCGTACAAGCGTGGCAAAATTATGTATCAACCGAACATCCGCTACATAGGTAGGTATGTAGCTAGCGTCCCACGTCACCGATATGACACTATTCATTCAGCGGCTCAGAGCACGAGGAAGCGAGACAAAATATCCTAAAGTGAGAAGAGTTTATATGGTTAACACGTATTAAAAATTCAACACCATGATCTAAGCATGTTTAGCCATTTCGGCCATTTCCACCATTTCAGCCATTTCGGTTATTTCAGCTATTTAGGCCATTTCGGCCATTTTAATCATTTCAGCCATTTCGGTAATTTCGGCAATTTCGGTTTTTTTGGCCATTTCAGCCATTTCGGCCAGTTTGATTTCGGCCATTTCAGCCATTTCGGTTATTTCTATCTAGAAAATTTATCGAAAATGCGTTTTGACTAGAATGGCTATTGTTTCAACCCCAAACGGCACAAATATGTAACTTTTCCTAAGTCTCCGTGTGGGCACCGTTTGACGTCTTCAGCTCTCCAGGGTCTTCTTCCTTTTTATCAGAATGAGGAGGCCTTGCGGTTTTACCTCTATACACCACTGCACTATTTTAAAATAATTTATTATGAGTAAAAGGCATCGTTTTTCAATTTTATACTAATACTACTACTACTACGAGCATACCTTAGAATACATCACGATGTAAGCTACAGTGGACTTAAAATGCCTGTTAGCAGAGATTTGCAATTATAATGAAGATGAGATGACGGCTAGGTATTCGGCGTAGTGTAGGTACAAGAACATTTCAAAAGCGTTAAAAAGTTGTGTATAATAATATAGACCCGTTGCAATTCAGTCCAATTAAATTAATTAGCTTCGGAACACACCCCGCAAAACCAAAGTAACAAAGGGCTTAAAAGCTGTAAATTAACTTCTAAGACCTAAGACAAAGATTTGAGATTTACTTATTCATAAACAACCAGTTTCGGTTATGGGTATTTAATTATCTGAATTTATTGTGTTCTTGCGTTTATTATAAGTTTGTATGCTTTGTTACATGGGTTCTTTATCTTTAAATGAAACAGGTATCAATAGTTTAAACTGTGTGTTTACAATTTATACGAACTTTTTAAACGAAACCTAAAAGTTTTTGTATATGATTTGACAGAATAAAATGGTTATTTTTTAATCATATTTTCGTTGTGTGATTGGATGGCATGGATTTCATGATTTTTGTGTTACACTTTTGTTTCTGAATCTGTGTATTCATGAGTATTGAGTATCTTAATTACTGTATAGTAAAAGTGAATTCCTCCTAGCTACCTCTTTGAGAGAGAGAGAGAGAGAGGTATCAAAATCTATGATATGCTATGAAAGTGTAATGAGCCAGTGATCTATAATGTTGAATAGGACTGATAGCCTACACATTCTACGATTCATCCGTTCTATCGAACGAATAAATCGTGGAGAGGACATTGTATCTCAGAAAATATGGTGTAAGACGGCCATCAGAGCATTAAATCGAAGACGTAGGCACGGTTGCCGATAGGGGCTGAATCTGAGATGTTTTGGGCCTGGTTATGCGGTGCAAACTTTGGAAAGTCTACATCCAGCAGTGAACTGCAATCAGTCAGAAGACGTTACGTACGTACTTATATCTATATGAATTTTGATTTATGACTATAAAATCTATTTTCCACTTTTTAAGACATCATAAAAATATATTTGAAATACTTTTCTGTTTTCAATTTCATCTCACCAATTAGCCGATCCTTTTCATTATTTACGAAGACCTGCTACTGTGGACTTTAATTAGAACCAGTATTCAACCTTATGCCTGTTAGTTTGAGCTATTATAAAATAAGTTATTTTAGTAGTCAATTTGTCATTGTGGCGAGCGGGAGGAGACGTTGTTAATTATAACCGACTGCCAAATAACTCTTATTCCTCGTGAGCGATGATTTATTATTTGTATACTAATTAATTGGTAGTTTATAAGATATCACAAAGTTGTCTTAAACAAAACCCTATTTGATATATTTCAAAATCTATGCGAGTGATATGGTTTTACGAAAATTATTATTATTTTATGTATGTATATCTGTGGTGTAGTGGTTTGAGATTTGTTACTTAGCATATTGGATCCAAATAATCTGGATTCAATCGCCTTTTCTGTATCTACTCTGGTCAGGATTTCATACGAACTAGCACCAATAGTGCTAAATGTATGTTGTAAGTTTGGTGTAAATTAATACTTATTATATAAATAGTTCCAAAAACTATTGGTCTCAGCATAATTGGAGTTGAGTGCGGGTAATGATAAACTCTATGGTAATAAAGTATAGATTTGTTGTACATTTTCAAGGTGATTTTATATTCGATATCTGAGTCATGGGAAACTAAATTAACTTTTCATGTCAGGTTGAAACCATTACTTATCGAGGAACCGAACGTAATTATAATCATTTTATGGCGAAATGTTATTAATTTTTAAAGGACTAATTAAAAAGCTGTTAAAACTAACAGCTTTTTAATTAGCCCTTGAACTACTGAATATAAACATATTCAGGACAAAATTTGTATTATTATTTTATTAACTGGTATATAAACAAATCTTTGAAGTTGAATTCATATTTATTGCTAAGGTAATATTAATCAAATATAAGCATCTTTTGCAAAATTTGGAAAGTTTATAATTGCCAAAAATATTTTTCTATAAGCATATAATTTCGGTCTGCTACTTTGAAAAATTCTTATAAAAAACATGCTGGTGTTAATACTCTAAATACTAACACTAGCATGCTTTTCAGCTGCTTGCATATTTTGTAGTACATATATTTATACCCATACAAGGTTTAAAAGCATATTCTTAAATAATAATCGATATCAGCGTGTTTTGAAACAATTTTTTCAACCGCACTCAGAGTGTCTGCCCCAAACTTTATGACCGCTTTATGTTTAACAAAATATTACTAGATAATAGATATTTTTTATAGAAATAAGTGATTGCATAATATAGACACACCATTCAATAATTTTGACTTGTAATATATAGTCTATATCTATATAGTATGCCCGGAAATCAAATTACTTTTAACAGGTTTTTATTTTTATTTTAGAGCACACTCGAAAGGGGATTTTTATAAGCAATGTATCAAAACATGCTACTTTTTGCTCAGTAATAGCTTTCGTGCTAAATAAGCACTTGTGTTAAATTGTTCTTGAATTTTATTTGGAATTAAAATTTTAATTTAAATATTCTGATAACAAGGCTTGACATATTAAATATTTGTGTTGCCCGATGCAAATAGCAACATGATGTGTTTTAATTCACTTTTTAAAAAAGTCACATACATGTAGGTTGTAAAACTCTTTAGGTGTTGTTACGTATAAAAATCCGGGCAATTCAATTAGCGGGAAAGCAGGGCGGAGGATGCGGAGGTCGGTGCCTAATAAACATAATAGAAATAATCTGTAGCGATAAACCTGCAGCGCTTTATGGCAGGAGTGGGTTGTCACTTCGTCAATACATTGTATACATAATACGTATTGTTACCATTATCTCAGGTACACGATGTTTATTTCCCAAAGGCGCAAAGAATGAACATGTACAATACACACAGATTAAACTTAATCTATTTTCCAAATGATAACTTGTCTAAACATTTATTTATCATAAAGTGTAAGAAGCAAAATGTACTGTTTAATCTGTGGTAACGTTACTAGGGCCACGTTACACGTTAAAGGGGGGAAGGATATCGTCGACGAAGTGTGACCCTGTGTGACAAGTCGGTCCTAAATTTTGTGACGTCACATTTCAAAATTTAATATAAACTAGTGGTCGCCCCTGGTCGATAATCGACCATAATAATTTGTTGTCAAAGATTATATATACTTCTATAATCACAGAATGCGTGCGTGTGTCAAATACATGGTAGTGCCTTATTGATTTATGCTCGGTTTCATTATTGCAAAACGATTCCTTTTTGATACTGATGGTTAGAATATTGTTACATACCGTCAAAGATGAGCCGCACAGCCTATAGTAAGCGCAGCTTATTGTCCTTTCTCGGATTAGAGAATCCTTTGTCTTTTGAATTTGTAGTTAAGAAAAACATGCTATTGTCTTTTCACTTGTTTTATAACCATCATTAGCGTCGAACTATAATCCCTATTGTTATTGTATTCGACTTTGTGGACGTTGGCAGGTGTGCAAATTAAATTTCTTAGAAACTTCCTTTCTTTCCTTTGTACTGTGTAGTTAGTATAAGACGAGGCCCGAATGAAGGGGAGGGAGTTAAGCGAGGACTACGAAGCGACTAAGAGGTTTTCTAGTACTCTCGATTGGCGATATAAACAACTAACTTTGTGCGTTCGAATTGTATTGAATGGTGCAGTGTGAACTGGTTGCATCCAGTTTTATTTATATTTGTTTTATACGTGTTTGTACAGTTCTAATAAATTCTATAGTAGTTCCAACGGCATTTTTAATTCGAGTCCTGTAGCTCGTAACAATATTAACGCCTGGTAACTCTACTGATGTTTCTATAATAAACTATCCATAATTAGTCCTTAGCTAGTTAGTTAGTCCGTAGCTTTGTTATTGACAAAAAACTTAACTGGAAAGATCACATATGTGTTCTATGTAAAAAACTTAATAGTATGATATACTAGCTGTACCCGGCAAACGTTGTTCTGCCTTTAAAAAATAAAAATCTACAACCCGATTCCAACGCCATCTACCGGGACCAAATGTTAATACAAACTATTCTCAAATCCACTTGGATAAACAATTTCATCAAAATCAGGCCCACAGTTTAGGAGTATCGCCGCGCCACCAACTGGGTCCAATCGTTAATTTAAACCATTCCGGGACAAACTTGAACACATACAACAACAAAAAATCACCTAAATTCTGGTACCCGATTGCAGCGCTATATACCTGGTTCAAATTTGAATCTAAATCGTCCTAGTAGAAAATTATTAAAATACTAATAATGCTATTAAAAATAGTGGTTAGTGGTAGAAGGGTGAAAATTTTGGGTTGTATGTATTTGTTAATGCCGAATTAAAATAAAAATATCTAAAATAAAAAAAAATGTCAAAAAAATTAAATAAAATATTTAGGGGTGGGTTCACCCTTATCATTTAGGGGTATGAAAAATAGATGTTGGTCGATTCTCAGACCTACCCCATATGCACACAAAATTTCATACAAATCGGTTCAGCCGTTTCGAAGGAGTTTGGTAACTAACACCGCGACACGAGAATTTTATATATACTCTACAAAATTTCATCAATTGTAAATGTTGATGCTCTCCTTGCTGCATACCATGGTCTTATCGTCTAATATTAGGTATGGCATAATATTCTGGGGAAATTCCACATTTTAAATTAAATTAAACTCAATTTTTTACTTCTTCTTTTGACTTGGATTTATATCTTTCAAATTTACTATTTCTATTTTTAACAGTCCTAATTCCAATTCAGGTATTGCTTTACTATTCTTATCTATTAGGTTGGGAAAAAGTTTCTTCGCATTTTATACAAAAATTCAAAAGGATTTTTTATAAAGTTTATTTACATTTAACTAAAGTATGTAGGTGCCATTTTGTTGGATAACTTTTTGCCATCTTGTAGGTAGGGACGTGATCCCATTGAAATAAAAATTTTGGGCTTCTGATCAAAAAACTGCGACAAGTGGTTTTGGCAGTCCTCTCGTGATGTTAACCTGACACTGCCTAAAGAATTCTGCAGAGACCGAAACAGGTGAAAATCTGAAGGTGCAAGGTCAGGACTATACGGCGGATGCATTAACACTTCCCAGCCAAACTCTCGTAATTTTTGCTGAGTGGCTTAAGATGTGTGAGGTCTAGCGTTATCATGGTGAAAAACCACACCCCTTCTGTTGATTAATTCCGGCCGCTTTCTCTCAACTTTTTGCTTTTATCTCATCAGTTGTTCGCAGTACAGTTCAGAAACGATGGTCCTGCCTGGCGGTAACAGGTCATAATGAATAACGCCCTTCCAATCCCACCATACACACAGTATTACCTTGTTGCGAGTTAACTCGGGTTTCGCCACAGTCCGTGAAGCCTGACCGGCCTTTGACCACGATCTTTTTCGCACGTTCTTATCGTACGTGATCCACTTTTCATCACCAGTTATCAGCTTCTTCAAAAATGGTTCGGTTTCATTACGTCATAATAAAGAATCACAAATAGTGAGTACACGGTTCATTAGGTTTCTTTCAGTGAGCTCATGAGGCACCCGAATATCGAGCTTTTTTGTGTACCCAGCTTTTTTCAAATGCGCCAAAACCGTTTTGTGGTCAATTCCCAGCTCTCCAGCTACATTGTAACTACTAATATGCCGATCTTGCTCCACTTTTTCAAAAATGGCATTAATTTTGTCCGTAACAGGGCGACCAGAGTGACGTGCATCTTTGATATCAAAATTTCCGGATTGAAAACGCTTACACCAAGTTTGCGCTACTCTCACAGATACTGCATTAGGTCCATAAACATCTCAAATTTTTTTCGCGGCTTGTGTTGCATTTTTATGTTTTTTGTAGTAAAATTTTAAAATGTATCGAATTTCTTCATTAGATTTACTCATTTTAACAATAAAAAAACAAATGAAAATCACACATTTTCCTAATTTGAATTTGGAATTGTCTTCTTTAAAATTAAAACTTTAATGATACCAAAACCAGCCAGATACAAATGGTATAGCCAAAGAGATCTTATTACAAGTTCATATATACTATATGCGAAAAGAATTTTTCCCCAAACTATTATTAATATTATAAATGCGAAAGTAACTTTGTCTGTCTGACTGTCTGTCTGACTGTCTGTCTCTTACCCTTTCACGGAAAAACTACGAGACCGATTTCGTTGAAACTCAGTATATATACTTTTTTGATGCCGAGGATGAACATAGCATACATTTATCCCGAAAAATAGGATAGTTTCCGGGATAATACATACATATATATTATATATATATATATATATATATATATATATATGTGTGTGTAGGACGGATATAGGATACTTTTTATTCGGGAAAAGAGAGTTTGGGATAGATTTATGTAAAGATTATCCCTGAAAGTAGGATTGGTTTTGTTTTTTCTGATGTCATTTTTGACAATTTGGTCGTTTTGGTCATTTTGGTTATTTTGGTCATTTTCGTCACTTTCGTCATTTTCATAATTTTTATCAGTTTGGTCATTTCACTCGGTTTGGTTATTTTCATCATTTTCGTTATTTTAATCACTTTGGTTATCTTCATCATTTTCCTAATGTTTGTAATTTTCGTCGACAAATATTTAAAACAATAATAAAGTTTTCAGTTCTCAGTTGTTGCCAGCACAGATAAAACTTATATGGTTAATGCCACCTTTCTAATAATAAGGTCAAAGAATCCAAAGTGATTAATTAGACTACAGTTTTTTTAATTCCTGAGTTTCACCTGCGATAGCGTTATAGTTATCTATTGTGACCTAATATGTCTTCAATATAGCGTTAAAAATAACACTGTGAATGAATATAACATTATTAATAGATAGCGTCTTAGTACGTACTAACTGGCGATATTTAACGTTATTAACAATAAATTACAATATTGCTTCAAATAACACATTAAATCCATCGCTACATATGTGTGACAAGGTAGCGTTACAAAAAGTTCCCTAAAATAATTTAATGAAAACAAAAAATGGACAAGTTTCCCACAGTTTCCGTCATTTGACTGTGGTACCATTAAAATCATTGTTTTTAGCCTAACTTATTTAAAATTATTAAGGTCGAAAACCACAAATTCCTATACCTAGCGAAAAATTTCTGAAGTGACAACACTCTTTTTTTTACAATAAATTCAATGACACCGGAAAAATCATTATTTATAAAGTTTATATGTTGTTTAGATTATTGCGTTTTGTTCATGCAACATTCATGTAAAATGGCTCTGTAATTGTAAGTATTTTTAAAGTAGATTGATTGAATGTCTGATTTTTAATGACAATCGTATATAACAAAAGGTCTCTTCTTTTAAAAATTTATTTATTTTATAGTTATACCTCAACTTATTGATTTACGTTGCGTGTACTACTACTACAACCATGTTGCGTTAGCAAAACGCTTGGGAGGGAATAAGTTACTGATCACCGGATAGTATTTCTAACTGTCAATGAGCTTGTGAAACGCTCGTACAGCCCTTTTAACCATCGGTTATTAGTAGCTTCAAAATCAATCAATTACAATACAGACAACAGTCGGTAAAATATAGAAACCGGAGGTTAATGACTGTATTTTTATGCACATTTTTAAAGCAATTTTAGCATTCGTCGTTTCTTCTTTATATAAACTCTAAGTGAAATTTCATACTCCCCCATTCGCGCAATTTTCGTAAAAGGGGTACAAGGTTTTTGCTTCACGTATTAATATATAGATTATGCTATACGAAATTTGAACTATTAACAAAATATATCCGAATATTGCCAACTCTATCTGTATGAGCTCTAAGTTTAAACTATTAAAAAATAATTGAAATGGAATTAAAAGAAATTACGGAACTGCTGTTTTAATTTAACAGCAAGACAACAGACAAAAAGCGTTTTTTGATCGTTTTCTCAGCCCTTGTTACAGTAATCATACATACTTTATTGTGGTGAAAAAAATATGTGTCAATATTTATCATATTTCTGAGGTACCCCATGTACTCAAAACACATTTTCGATAAATTTTCTCGATAGAAAATAATTGTAAAATAACCTCTAAAGGTGTTCTTCAATCTTGTGTATTGTTATTACTATTAATCGTACATCGCTAAAATAAATAACAGTAACACATCATATTATAAGAAATCTAATCATTATAGTTTTTTTATTCGGTTACTTAGAGAATTTGCAAGTAATTTATTATTTTTTTATAAATGACTTCAAAAATCACGCTTGCCGGTCCCAATGTATGGAATTTATCAATACGCCCAAGGCCTTGATGCTGTGTACACTCGTCACTTTCCTCGAGCGTGATACTTGAAATTAAATTTTAAATAAATGAGGGGCAATAATAACCAGAATTTCGAGCCGAGGACTGGTCTAAATCGGTCTGTGTGGGTTCGAACCCTACTAACTTCACTTGATCTAGTAGAATTTTTTATTTTAATATCAAAGTTGATAAAATGGTCTTTTTTCTTCTTAAATAATTTTATAAAATGCAATAAAAATACTTTTCTATATTTTTATATTTCATTTCATCTGGACTTTTCTGCTATTGACAATAAAATGTATTTAAATCCATCTTACCGGTAACATCAAAATCTGAAAGCGCCATCTATGTTTCTCAATAGAAATGATGTAGACACGTGGATAATTGGACCTACTTATGCAAAATGGAACCAACCCACATACTAACAGTTTTTAAAACAAGCCGCTTTTATTATAATTTTGCATACAAAAAAATGTATCTATATTTTGGAAAAAAATTAGAATGTTGTATATTATATTTTATCCTATATATTCAAGTACAATTTTAATGTAAATAATTTTAAATTACATAGTAATCAAACAAAAACCTCGATGGTTCTTTTTAGTTAAATTATTTGTATGTGGGTTGGTTTAGTTATTACGTTGGCATAGTTTGATGGAAAAATAAAAGAATAACTCATTTATTTATATTTATTTTAAAAAAGACATATTTCTTTTAATTATATATTTGTTCATAACAATATTAATTGAAAAAAACACAATCAGAAAACTAATAATTTTCAAAATTTAAAAACATTTTTTTAATATTACATAGCATATACTGATTTTTAATATGTAAATTGATTTCTAATTAAGGATGTTAATTATGTTATGTTCAAACTATTATAAACTTGATCTTCTATAAATAAATATTTAATTGTACTATTTAAAAAATGAAAAAAATGTTTTATGAAACAACTTCAACTTTTATAACCTCAAAATAAGATTTACATACCTTGTCTGTCATTATTTTCATTATCAGACTGATTCAGACAGCTAGATATCATATTCTGTATTCTTGTGTTCACTCTCTTCATGGTTGGACATATAATAGTATATATTAATTTTATTTGCCAAAGAAGTCACATCACAGAAACAACAGTCTTCCGTTCTGTGATGCCGATTTTTCACGTAATATTGCCGTTGCAATCGCCAATATTAGTTAGTTACCAAATTAGTTAGTAAAAGTTTTTTTTTAAATTTAGTTTAGTAGTTTTTATTTATTTAGTTTAGTTCGTAAAAGTTCCACAAACAATAAATTGTCCACAAGATGTATGTCTTTTGAGACAAAATAAATTAAATTAAAAAAGTAATAAATCCCACAGCCTATGTAGCTATCATTGACTGGATAAATAATTATATCAAGAAATTTATTTAACAACACAGATTCAAAGGACATGATTACTTAGATGTTATAAAAATAATTGTTTCAACAAGAAACCAAGTATGTAAGTAAGTCTATGTGAAAATATAGGATTATTTGATTTTCAATACGCAAACAAGAACCAAACGGCATGGTTCTATTTGATAGATAAAAAATAAAAATAATACAAGTAACCATGCACTCTGATCCTTTATGAAAAAAATAAAATTGTAAACCTTTTAGGTTTTTGGATTACCATGGGTCACGGATCTTGTTAGTTTATTATATTCTTGGTGTTTTGTGGGTTAGCTACTTTATGATAAAAATGTTTAATTCTGTAAACGTAGTCAGATCGTTATGATTCTTATAGAGTCGATAGAAGGTGCATTTTGAAAGCCTTCTACATTCTTAACCCAATTTTAGCATGTTCGTGGATTGATTCTGTTTTGCATAAGTTGGTCCAATTAGAATTATGAAGATCAGAGTTCATAGTTCAAATTAGAGGGCTCGCTCCATTTTCCTTTTCTAACAATTTTTTTTATTTAGCTCTATTATGTTTTATCTATTATTATTATTTTATCTATTATTATTATTTTATAGTTCTTATCTATACAAATAAATCTTTTATTTATTTGAAGTGCCTGTTTGTAATCTCAAAATAAAAACTAAAAATTGGACCAGGAGATTTCGAAAATGCTATTTTTAGAATTTTTGTCTGTCTGTCTGAATGTTCCGGCTAATCTCTGAAACAGCTGGATCGATTTTGACGTAATTTTCATTGGCAGATAGCTGACGTTATAGAAAGTAACTTAGGCTACGTTTTTAGGGTTCCGCGAAAAAAAACCAAAAGTATATGTGTCTTTCTGTTTTTTATCCTTTTATGGAAAGACTATTGAACCGATTTGGATGAAACTGGGTACATATGTAATTTTAATACCGAGGGTGACCAAGAGATACTTTTCATCCCGAAAAATGAGATAGTTTCCAAGATGAAAATATATTTGGCTGAACGGGCCTAAATGATGAAATGAAATGACTGAAATGACTAAAAAAAAACCTGTTCTACTTTCTGAGATAACCTTTACATATATCTATCCCACTATCCGGGATAAAAAGTATCCCTTATCCACCGTCATTATTAAATTACATATATACCGAATTTCAGTCAAATCGGTGTAATAGTTTTTTCTGCAAAAGCAGAACAAATAGAAAGACAAATATATTTTTATCCTGGAAACTATCCCACTTTCCGGGATAAAATGTATCCTATGTTCATTGTCGGCATCGAATATATATATATATATATATATAAATGTAAATGCGAAAGTAACTCTATCTGTTCCGTTTTCACGGAAAAACTACTGGACCGATAGTTACATCAAATCGAATACAATTACATCATTTTAATAAAGTTTACCTGTCTGAAAAATTTATGAAAAATAAAAAGATATGTACAGCTTGAGGAGGATTCGAACCCTGTACTTCCTAGTTACTATTGCGCTCGGTAAACGGTTGAGCTAAAGTCGCTTAGAAAGGTACGTTAAAATTTCAATACCGATTAAGCATATAAACGATCTATCTCACTTTAGGATATTTTGTCTCGCTCTCGTGCTCGTCAGCCTTAGAATGAAATAAATTGAATCAAGTTGGTATGGCCGCGGTGCGCGTAGGTATTGTTCAGTTGCAATATTTCGCCACGCTCAAAGTTTTATTACGCACTGTTCCATCGAAGTAAATATCAGCCGTGCGGGGTGGTTAATTTTCTGAAACTCCGATTTGAATCAGGTCTACATAGCCTCTTAATAATTTCTTGATGTAAAATTGCATAACATGTAATGTCACACTAGGGAGGGAGGAGTCTCACGAATGTGATCTGCTGTGACAAGGAGAGGCGTCAAAAATCATGAAATTCGTGTGACGTAATTTGCGGATGGCCCCTTATTAAGCAGATTTAATAATTTTCTATCTTATAAAAAATCTGTTAGCGAGTTTATATAATTAATTCAAAAGCGTAAAAATAATCAAATGGCCTAAAGAGGTCACTTTCGCAGATTCGTATGATGAACATGACCACATACAAATACACATACCAGATAAAAAGTAGCCCAGATTATATGTCCCAGAATTTTCTGTCGATCAGTAGAAAGCCTGTTTAATTCGGCTTAGTAGTTTTTACGTGAATCGCGAACAAACAGACAAAACAAAAAACAGACAATTAATCTAAAAAAAATGCATTGTGTTCTCCATAGTTTATTTAGTGTATGTATTTCAGATGTTCTTTTTAAATAACTTCATTCTATGTGCAGACACAGCATTTTTGGAATTTTATAATTTTATAGATATCATTAAATTGCAAGTGTAGTTTTTTGTTTCTTACATTTTTGTGTTTGCCTGTTTGTTCGAGATTCGCGTAAAAACTATTGGGCTGATTTCGATGCTATTTTCGCACAACGATAGTCAATTCCCGGACTTCAAATCTGCGGTACTTTACATCCCGAGAATCTTACACTCTTTGAAAGGCAAAACTCTTATACGCGTGCCAGTAGTAGAATTTCAACAGGAGCTTAAAACACTATTTCTAAAGCTAATTTAAGCATCTAAAAACTGGGAAATAGTTTAAAAAAATAACCTACTTTAAATTAAAAACCAAAAAAAATAGTATTTTCTACGTCTTGAAATCGGTACAAAGTAAAACAAAGAAAACAACAACATGATGTTTTCTTTGTTTTACTTTGTACCGATGAGAATTTTTTTTTTTTGCTTTAAATTAAAAAAAATGAAGTCTGTTTTGTTTTTATTTGATTTTTTGTAGTTGAAACTTTCATCACGCAGTCGTTGTATAGAATGCTCTAATGGATAGACTTCTTTAGCAGGAAATTTGGAGCACATATATATATCTCGCAAGTCTCAATATATGAGCGAAATTTGATATGTTTATGCGAAATAACTTTTGAGTTATGAGGGGGTCAAAAGTGGCTCCAAATGGTTCATGTAATATTACAAACGGTACTCGTCATGCTTGGCTTGACACGCTACCACGTGTCTAGATAGACTCTTTTAGCAACTGGATATATGTACATAATTATATCTTATGTCATGTGTTTCTATAGTCCCTAGTAAGTGTCTGTTGTGTTTTTTTGCCGGCTAAGGTTATATTACGGAACGATGTAGTGGTCATACTCCTTTATTATTTGTTTTTTGATACAATAATTCTATTCAGTTTTTAACATCGTTTGTGTATAGTGGTGTCTTGATGTTAAAAATGTTTTGTCTCAAATTGAATTCGTCGTGGATACAAATAATTATCTGTTGTTGTTGTAAGTATATTGTGTGAATTTTTTTAATAATTCTGATTTTTATTTATAACTCTGTATATTACTTATAATTCTGAATTTATAGAGGTGTAAGTAATAAAATTGAAAACTCGGTGATATTAAAGTAATTGCCGAATTTAGGGGTATACAGGCTGAATTTTTGAAGTTCTAAAACGAAATATCGAATCAACTGGTTTTGTAAAATAAACACATCTATCCCTATTAATATTATAAATGCGAAAGTAACTCTGTCTGTCTGTCTATTCCGTTTTCATGGAAAAACGACTGTACCGATTTGGCTGAAACTTAGCATAATTATATACAATTTCGATGCCGAGGATGAACATAGGATATTCTGTATATCCCGAAAAATGGGACAGTTGCCGGGATGAAAATATATTTGTTTCTCTGTTTGTTATGCTTTTACGGAAGAACTAATGGACCGATTTCGCTGAAATTCGGTATATATGTAAGTTTAATACCGAGGCCGGACAAGGGATACTTTTCATCACGGATAGTGGTATAGCTTTTGGGATGGATTTATTTATATAAAGGTTATCTCAGAAAATAGGACAGGATTTGTCTTTTTTGTGATTTGCGATTTTCGTCATTTTGGACATTTGGTCCATTTTGGAATTTTGGTCATTTAGGCCATTTTGGTCACTTTAGTCATTTTGGTAATTTTGGCCATTTAGTCATTGTAGCTGTTTTGGTCGTTTTGGTTATTTTGGTAATTTCCTTAATGTCATGATCCTTAAAGAAGTCAAGTGTATCAGAGACCTTAGCGTATATTTGGATAATAAACTCCGGTTTTATACACACATTGACGTAGCGGTCACCAAGGCTTTTAAAATACTAGGTTTTTTAAGTAAGGAATAGTAAGCTTTTTTAAACCATAAAACCAAATTGTTTCTTTTTAAAACCTTAGTACGATCAGGTCTCGAATAAAATAGTCAGACATGGTCTTGTTTTTATGATGTTCATATTAAAAGTATTGAATCTGTACAAAAGCGATTCCTATGGCATTTATGTTATAGTGAGTACAAGGCAAAATGCTTACCATGTTCCACATCTCGACTTAAAAACTACAAACTTAATAGCCTTCAACAACGAAGAACATTACTTAACTAAGTCTTTCTTTTTAAAGTTGTAAATGGTAACATTGACTGTCCACCCTTATTGGAATTATTTAGTATACGTGTGCCTTCTAGACTTTCTAGAACTAACAAATTTCTACCCTTTCATACAGCGTCTACCAAAACCAATCTGGGTTTTCACGCCCTTGCAACCGTTTGATGAGGCAGTATAATAATAGTGTAACATAAAGTAAGAATATAGATATTTTTTCGGGTAAAATCAACAAATGTCATCAAATTATACTAAAGTAATTTCTATCAGATCAACTGTAAATTATTTACGCTCGTTAATACACATACAGCCCCCCACACACATAAACTCACATTTACACACACACACACACACACACACACATACGTTAACATTACAACCGTACTAATTAATAATTGTAAAAATTAAAATATGTTTTTCAGTATGATGTGACAATCTATAATTAAGGCTGTACTAGACTAAAAACTTAATGTAATAATATAAGCAGATGATGTACTAGTGTAAGACTTGTTGGGTATTCTCTAAAAAACCTGTACCCCCTACTTTTTAAACAAGAGGTACGCACTAGAGATTGACCCGTGGCGCAGCCGAGGGGTAAACTCTACTTATTATATATATTTCATATATTAAAATGAATTGTCATAAGTTTATTTTGCATAACGTAGGTTTAAATTATTTCTTAAATATGAAAATAAGGCTTTTTCCTAAGCTCTTTTATTTTAAAACAGGTATGTAAAGTATCTTGTAAAATAAAATCTCTCTTCAAAATACTCGTTAATTTGTTGCAGTGTACATAGGCTTTGTGATAGATGGCTATAATGTCGGTTGGTCTGCGCCTGTTATAATCAAATTACAAGATCCTACAGGGACCCCTTTACCGTATACTATATCCGACACAACAGGATCATGGTTAGCTTCTACGCTAGGGTTTGGTGTTTTTGGTAAGTTCTTCTTTACATGTCCTCTTAGGAACACGAAAACGTCGTCGTCACGGAGAAAAATTATTAGGTCGAAATATGATCCTGAAGCTATACGCATTGATAGTTGAACATCAGGACTGAGGATTTGAGACTCAACGGCCTGACGTCTGTCGTTAAAAATCTTTTAAAGTACTTGCTATAAAAATTGAGACGAAGAAGACTAATGGCCGGTACCTGTATCTTACCGACCAATTAATTGCCTTACTATCGGTTTAAATTTGACATGCATATTAAGTTGAAAGCTCAATACAAATAATATCAAAATTCAAGTGGCCATAAGGAGTTATCTATGACCGATGACGAAAACAATGTTAAACTCAAAAGATAGAAGTGTAAAGGTAGACTAAAAAATGGATGGATTGTGTGAAGGTTGACATGATTTGTGGTTTGACATAGGACGTATACCAGAATAAAGGACTATAAAAGAAAAATACATATAGTACCGACACCGACACTAAAGGATTAGAAGATGAAAGAAAAGAAAAAGAATTGTCTACAAAGGTAAAACACACCCCAGAATTAGTTCTATCTAAAGGAAAGCTAAAAAAATAATAATATACGTTTTAATATTTACAAGATCGCTTATTCTTTATCATAAACGTGCCAAATGACACTAAATTTGCGATCTATGTCGCTTACCATGGTTCACTTATGTGGAACTGAATACTGAACATAGTTAATTGTTACATACTACATTATATCTTAATGTTGATTTTCTACTAGCCTAACTTTGTACATCGCAATATACGACATCTATTATAGGAGTCCTACCGTCAGTAGTGACTATCGATTGGTTGATATAGCTGTTATTTTGGTTTATCAATACAGGATTTTTTTTTCTAGGTTCATATGCAGCAGGGTTTCTATCTAACATCATTGGACGTAAGCCTTGCCTGATAATAGGTGGAATTATACTCATATGTTCCTATTTAACTCTTATTTATTCCACCACCATAGCCATGCTCTACTTTGGTAGATTCTTAGTTGGATTTGGTCAGATATTTTCCACTGTTGTTAGCTTGATCTACATTGCAGAAATTTCGTAAGTAAACTTTTAATAGTAAAACATCAAACTTCTGAGAAAGTAAATCGTGACTAGGTATAACGAGATCTGTCACGTATTAAAGTTTAGTGTTATATAATTTGTTGTATAAGGCAATTAATATTTGTGCGCCTGTAAATAATTAAATATGGAAATACTATAATTTAAGACCAGTATAATTATTATGTATCACGTCATACGCAAATATATAATATACAAAATAAGAATAGGAAAGATTAAATACACGATTCAATTCAATATAAAATAGTTGTGTACTTAAGAACAGTACCGCATTTTTTAAGTTGTAAGATACACATCATAATGTTCCTTTATTTTACTACCTTCATTTTAATTTCTATATCTCTAACTTTAGGAATAATGTTTAGCTCATGTAAGTTTTTCATCTCCTATTTTACCATTAATATTGCTTTTGGAGATATAATATATTCTTCTTCAGAATACAATCTATCTCCTTGTCATATTTAATTAACATCTACTAAACAATTTAGTTGTAAAAAGGTAACAAATGGAGTTACTTTCCTATTTATAATATAAGTAAGCAAGTGTAAATTATCGAATACATGAAACGCCGCAGGACTGTATGATATAACAATTTTATCGATTATCATCTTGAGTATCGATTCAACTGAGTATTGGTTAGCATGGGTTTTGAAATCTTCTGATACATTTATGTTATAGATCACCCAAAATTCGTGGAACCTTATTAACGTTAACAGGAGTTTTTCATAATACTGGAGCCTTATTGGTGTACTGTGTTGGTCCTTTCACGTCATATAAAGAAATACATTACGTGTCAGTTGGTATCGCTGCTATGTTCACTCTCGCTTGCTTTTTTGTACCTGAGTCTCCCATTTATTATATCTTAAAAGGTAAGTAATAATTATTTATGAACTTTCCGATTTGTTATGCATTATGCAATCCATTAAAACTATTACATACACATATTCTTGGTAGCTAAACATCTACTATACTAACAAAATAGATTGCTTAAACGTAATATTATTTTGTTTTTTGTGCGGTATGAAATTTGACACTAATATCCAAGACATCAGAATACATCCTTTGAAATTAGAAATATTTACAGCTACACTTTCCTTGATCTTACTTGAGACAGTTACCAAAAGACAAAACCTAAAATCTTTTAAAATAGTTTTCCATCAGAGAAACATTAATGAGCAGATATTATGTCATATAGCGCCATCTAATAAAATTTTAAAATATCAGTAAGTAATCCATTGGCAACAATGCAAGTACTATAATAATATTGGAGACAGTGTTAGTATTTAAAAGAAGGCTTTAATGATAATTCATACTAATATTATAAAGAGGAAAGATTTGTATTTTGATTTTTTTGTATGTGTGTAACAAATAAGCTCAAAAACTACTGAACCGATTTCAAAAATTATTTCACCATTAGAATGCTACTTTGTCCCAAATTAATATAGGCTATATTTATTACTAGATCCTTAATAAAACTTCAAAAATATAAACAAAGGTGTAAAAGAATTAGTGTTTGAGTGGGTCTGGGGATGGTTTAGATTCACAGGTGGATGGCGCTGGAATATGGTTCTAGATTTTTTTTAGGGCAAGACAAAGTCCGCCGGACCGCTAGTTATTCATAATTATTTTTTACCTCAATACAAAATTTGATCCAAGTTATTAAAGCGGTTCTGAGGTACACGATATAAATTTATATAAATAAGTATATGTGTTACGGACAATTTGATAAATCCGGTCACTATGAATAATGATCGGTCCGTGTACATAATGCCCCTATTAAGTGAATAATATGAAGTAAAACTGCATGATTAATCACTTTTCCCGGTCAGTATGAATAATGACAATCTTATCTTGGGCAATATAATAAAACACAGATAATAACAAACTGTAAATTTCTGTTTATCAAATAAGGTATACCCTAACCGTAAATATTAAAATATGCTATATATATATATATATAATATAAGTGCTATATAATTATTTTTATATAGTACTTTTATTTATTATTTGAGATATGATGTGAATTTTCGGTGGTTATAAAAAAAAACGACATAGGTTAAGGCGGGAGCTCGGCTTCGCTTCGCTCCCGCCTTAGGCCTATATTTAAAAAAATCAGATCTGTTCATGATAAATAAAAGTGCCATATAACCATATACCCCACCATTAAATGAATTATACTTACATAATTCTTATGGAAAGTTAAATGAATTTATCACGTTGTCCGGTTAGAAGTACGGAAGTATTCCTACTGCCCGATGCAAGTGATAAATTCTAGTTATCTCAAACTGTGATATGTCAAATGAACCACGGGCCGTCCGGCATCATTAATATGGGCTGGCCAAAATAATTAGTTTATCAAATTGATCGACGCTGTTGACCATTATTAGTAATGATCGGTTCACATTAAAAATGCTCGATTAATCATATTGCCCGTAACATATATATACACAATAATTGCTCGTTTATTAATGTTCTACAGATACAAAAAGTAATGTAATTTTTGTACTTGAAAAACTAAATAGAAGTAACTGAAAGTATTAAATACAAAATACAGGATAGTGCTTATTACTTTAATAGAAGGTATACGCTGTCTATAATAAATTAGGTACTGTCCAAAACCTTATAAATGTTATTTTGACAAAAAATAACACTTACAATACTATTATGAGCTACAGGACTCGAATTAAAAATGCCGTTGGAACTACTATAGAATTTATTACAACTGTACAAACACGTATAAAACAAATACAAATAAAACTGGATGCAACCAGTTCACACTGCACGATTCAATGCAATTCGACACGCGCAAAGTTCGTCGTCTATATCGCTAATCGAGAGTACTACAAACGTCTTACTCGTCTCGTAGCCGTCGCTCGACTGCCCCACCTCTCCATTCGGGCATTGTCTTATACTAACTACACAGTACAAAAAGATCGGCCGCGCGCACTGAGTTTCCGAGAAATAGTAATTTTCACACCTGGTTATCTATTCCTGCGAACGGCCAATAAAGTCGAAAACAATAACAACAGGGATTAGTTCGACGCTAATGATGGTCATAAAAGTTGTAGGAAAACAATAGCATGTTTTTTTGAATTACAAATTCTAAACATAAAAGAATTCCTAAATCCGGGAAGACAATAGACTGCGCTTACGACAGGCTGCTGTGTGTTTATCCTTGACGGCATGTAACAATACTGTTTCAGGAAAAGTTGAAGCTGCAAAATCATGT
Source organism: Dendrolimus houi (assembly GCA_039645545.1). Taxonomy (NCBI): domain Eukaryota; kingdom Metazoa; phylum Arthropoda; class Insecta; order Lepidoptera; family Lasiocampidae; genus Dendrolimus; species Dendrolimus houi. Next base: position 12,310,224 of record CM077139.1, read on the forward strand.
CTCCACTACCTTGGCCGTGACAATGATATAAATATCGAACTGAACAAAATGGTAGTAAACATGCAACAGAAAGAATCTAATAGACATCTTTGGCGTCAGTTATTGTTTAAAAAAAGTAATAGATATGCCCTATTCATAACAATAACTATGTATTTCTTTCAAATGAACAATGGCATTACCTTCTTTGCGCTTTTTGCGACAACTATTTTCAAGAATGCTGGATCAAGTATCACTCCTCATGTGGCTACTATCATAATTGGATTAATTTCATTACTAGGATCGATTATAGTGCCAATTTCGATTGAGAAGTTTGGTAGACGATTGTTGTTGATTACTTCAACTGGTGGATGCTGCATATTTATGGTAAGTTCAGAGATTTTTAAAGTACCGTCTTCGTTTTTGTTAAAGCGAAACGCTTGTATCTTTTCGTCAGGTCTATTCACCTCTTCGTCTGTCTTTATAATATATCGCAGTTTTTAACCGACTTAAAAAAAAGCATTCGGTTCTCAATTCGTCATATTAGTACATATATTTTGTTATGTATGTTCAGGCATTACTTTTTTGTTTCTTGAATAATTTTGATCATTCTTTTTGTGTTGGATTCAGTATAAATTCATAATAATAATCGGTAGACACATATATTGCACATCCCCAAATTAAGCAAGTTATGCTTGTGTTATGGGAAACATACAACGGAATACTCTGGGGCCGATACCAGACTCCCAGACCATAATAAATAACAGAGAAAATACATTTCCGAAATTTACCATGTCAGGAATCGAACCCGGAACCTCTTCGTTGCAGCGAGGTAGGCTAGTAAAGACTTAGCCCGCTCAACTACAGATGCCATAAATATAAATTGCATTGTTATTGGATACCATCCATATACGTCACTTAAAAGTGAAAAATATCAGACTACCCCCTAAATTCTCTTGCAAAAAAGGAACCAATTTCAAGAGTAACTAAAAATCAAAATATATTTTCTACAACATCTTTAAGTCAGTGCCAAGTAAAACATGATCATTACTATTATCATTGAAAAGAACAATAAGGAATTACAATCCTAGTACAGAATGTGTATCTTCAAAATTAGTTCCAGCAATTTCGTTAGATGGCGCTACAGGTATCGATTCGTCATTATTTAGAGTTAAAAATGAACAATTGACATATTACTATGGATGAACTCTTTTTCCATACTGTTACGAGCTACAGGACTCGAATTAAAAATTCCGTTGGAACTACTATAGAATTTATTAGAACTGTACAAACACGTATACAAACAACAACAACAACAAACAAATTGTTTGTAACAAATACAAATAAACCTGGATGCAACCTGTTCACACTGCACTATTCAATACAATTCGAACGCATAAAGTCCGCCGTTTATATCGCTAATGGAGAGTACTAGAAAACCTCTTAGTCGCTTCGTAGTCCTCGCTTAACTCCCTCCCCTTCATTCGGGCCTCGTCTTATACGAACTACACAGTACAAAAGAAAGAAAGGAAGTTTCTAAAAAATTTAATTTGCACACCTGCGAACGTCCACAAAGTCGAATACAATAACAATAGGGATTATAGTTCGACGCTAATGATGGTTATAAAAAAAGTAAAAAGACAATAGCATGTTTTTCTTAACTACAAATTCAAAAGACAAAGGATTCTCTAATCCGAGAAAGGATAATAAGCTACGCTTACAATAGGCTGTGTGGCTTGTCTTTGACGGTATGTAACAATACTATCACTACTACTAAATTATCTTTTTTAGATTAAATGTCTTTTTCTAGGTTCTGTAGCTAAATGACAAACAGTGACAGTTGGTCACCTCTACCAAACTATACATTCCGAATAGTCCGTCATGTATTCACAGGATTATTGTTTAACAACAGTTTTATTTACAGGCAATTATGGGAGTATATTTTTACATTGATATGTATTATCATTCATCAATCAGTGCACTTGGATGGCTACCACTTTTAATAATGATAGCTGCATTCGTCTCTTACGGTGTAGGCAAGTATAATAATTACAAGATTTGAGTTTTGGTAGGAGTAGTAGAATCAAGGTAGGTAACTTGGAGATGTTTTGCTGTGGAGTTTGATTTAATAGTAGGGGAGGCCAAGCGGGGATTTTGAGATTTACTTTAACGTGGCAAAATAACATAAGGGGAGAAACATTGCACCCTATTATGTACGCCCACCATATATTGACCATTCATATAGGGTGGGGTATTTTTATTTTTTAATATTTTTTCAATTTTTTTTTCAATCCGTCAGATAAAGGGATTTCTTCCACATAATTGTCAGCTTATGGGTCAGTCCGACAAGGCCATCAAGCTGAACCGTCTGTATATTAATCTGACGCGCTCGAGTATTTCAATGTTACGTTTTTTTTTCATTTTCAAAAATCGGCATAGAATTTTGGTCGCGTCCAAATCGTCAGTCTTTTGAATGGGAGTTTCTTTAGGGGGTTTACTTAACATCCCTTTTGAATATCTGATGCGCTTGAGTATTTCCGTGTGACTTTTTTTTTAAAACCTGTACACGCTCCCCCCACCAGTGAAAAGGTGGGCATACATCATATAACCTCTTTTCTTTTTAGCATCTAATCTTCACAATTCAAAAGATCCCCGCGACGCTCGAGTAACTCCACATTTAGCATCTGGGGCTCCCCTACTATAAAGCGGTAAGGGCCAGCCCGGAATTAATATCTTAATTACAGCTCTTAGGGCCGGCTCTAATGATGTGATGTCACGCTGTCACGGAATATCCACGTTAAACTGTTAGCCTTCAGCTAATAATCGTATTTGGTAAGATGATTAAAAGCTCCAATGGCCCAGTTTCTCCTCCCCTTGTTTTTTGATGACGCAGGGGAATTGTTTTTCTTGGTATACCGGTATATATATCCGCGGGCCTGGGAGGGAAGGTTCGCTGAGGGATGTGTGGGACTCCTGATCGGCCGTATCCCCATCGTGGCCTCCGAGAGGAGGGACGGGGGATGGTCGACCGTCAGACTACTCGCTAAACCTAATCTGCGCCTCTCTCCCATGCGCCTTTACGGGGTGCCACAGGAATTAAACCATGTTCCATCTTCCCATTCCTTCTGTCTGATCCCTCCTGTCCCATCTCGTTTATCCCATCTTAAAGGTTGGCAACGCGTTAGCTTTATTGTAGTCACCTGGTATTGCAAGCGTCTGTAAGCGACGGTAACCACTTTCCATTATATAATATAGCCGCCGACCTGTTTGACAGATTGCCCGATGCCAATTGATAGAAAATTGAGGATTTTAGGGTGTGAAAGATGGACTGCAGGATCACCGAAGCAACTTCCGACGATTGACAATTGTCACTTCCACCCGTGGAGCTTGAGTCTTAACTCTAATGATCTCCGGTTTCATTGTTGTTACTATTAAGCTATAAACATTATATAACTATTTTTCTTGTATATTGTATTCATTCTATAGTGAAAGATTTTGTAATTAATATTTCTTATTTTTACAAAGGGTCTCCTCATATACTGGTTATTTAGGAGGTAGGCACTCATAATCAGAACTGTGTCGGGCCACGTTTCGGCACAGCAATATACTGAGTGCCAAGCTGATTATAACTGCGGCATACGATTCCTCTTTATGTTTTCTTTTAATTTGTTTATCTTATGAATGTCGCATTTAGAAATATATATATATATATATAAGTATATTCTTTCCTTCTTTATATTGTGTTCGATGTGTATATGTTATTTTCTGCAATTCCTCAGGTCTCAACAATATACCCCACACGCTAAACGGTGAAATGTACAGCACTAAAGTCCGTGGCCTTGGTTCTTCGATTTCCATGAGCTTTGCTTGGATATTTATATTGATGTCAATCACTAGCTCCAGCTACGTCACGGTATACCTCGGCAGCCACTTCACGTTCTGGCTGTTTGCTGCGTTGAACGCTGTTGCCTTGATCTTCGTGGTGTTATTCGTGCCCGAAACTACTGGAAAATCTTTAACCGAAATTGATGCTATGGTGGCAGATTGATTTATGAATATCTAGCATTCGCCCGCGACTTTGTCTCTGTAACAAAGATTATAGTTATTTTGCTAATTAAAAAAAAAACAAAGGTTATTTTCAGCATGTTAATGGATTTTTTCTTATGAAAATACATAAATCCCGTAAAAGCTCGTGATGAGTAATGTTACTTAACGCTTACACAAGTACAATTTTTTATTAAAGATTACTGAGCAATTAAACTTTCACACCGGAATCGATTTTTTTCCGACCTAGTCACCTTAAATCTTTCCCAAGAAAGTTCTGGTAACATTCTTGGAACGTAAAGTACAGCAGATTTGAAGTCCGGGAATTTACTATAAATTAGCGAAAATAGAATTCAAATCGGTCCAATAGTTTATACGTGAATCCCGATGAAACAGGCAAATACGAGAAATGTAAGAAACAAAAGACTACACTTGCAATTTTATGATATCTATAATATTATAAAATTCTAAAAATATTGTGTCTGTACATTGAAGGAAGCTATTTAAAAAAGCAACTAGAATACATTATTCAAACGATGGAGAACACAGTGCAATTGTTTTTTAGGTATCTTGTTTGTTTGTCTATATGTTCGGGATTTACGTAAAAACTACTAAGTCGATTACAATGGGGTTTTTCCTGATCGACAGCAAATTCTTAGACATACAATCTGCACTACTTTTTAACCCGGGAATCCCGCGGGAATTTCAACTCAAGCGTAGACGAAATCGTGGGCATATGTTATAAATAAACACAATATATATCGATCGTCATTTTATTGAAACATTTTTAGTAAATACAAGAAAGAAGAGGCCCAAGACATGCTAGCTGAACCTCGTGAATGAGGATACCAATGCGTACCAATGGTTTGCAGTGCCCACGGAAACTGCGTCATTTTTTGTTGTATGAGTTCAGCAGATAGGCAGATGACCGACCTGATGGAAAGTGGTTTCCATCGCCCATGGATATTCGTAAAAGAAGACTGACTGAACCTGGCCACTAAAGCCGTAACACAACTCAAGGTTGTTATGGCGGCATACTCTAGACCAAGGGTGGTAGCCATCTAGACGGGTAAATACCCTACTACCTGGCTGTGGGTTGTTTTGTCGCGTCTTACAACGTACCGCCCGGCAGCAGAAAACTTCGTTCTTGCGCGGATTAAAATTATCCTAAGTAATTAACACGAAATGTAAGCTAGTACTGTGACGAGTATTATTTAAATACGTTCAGTAGTTTCACGTCGTGATCTATCAGACAGACAAAGAAAGAGAGAAAAATTCTAATAGTCTTCCAATCCTAAGTGCGTACCCCGCTCGCACGTAACAATAAGTTGTGCAGCAAAGCACGCTGTTATATTATAACTGCGTGAGATTCTTATGTTTTAACGTTTTAAGCGTGCAATGATAACATGTATGTATTAAAAAAATATGATGAATTACTAAAAATAAACTAATTTATAAATATATTTGAATATGTAACAAATCGTTGCCGAAGGGAAGTGTGTTTCTTTTCAATTGCAAATGTCGCGCGGCCGTCACACTTATAGGTATTAAGGTACGAGCAAAAGCAGACAATGTGTTAATATTCTGATTTGTACATACAGACATACAAAGGTTAGAAAGGTCATTTAATTGTATGAATATAATATCACATATTCGAAATAAGTTACTCAGTGAATATAATTTACTAGTTGTTACTTGTAGCTTCGCTCGCGTAGATTAAGATAGCCATAGTTTGAGTAGTCAAAAAAGTTAAAAAGTTTTTAAGGTAGCTCTTTTTCACCACCTTAGGTGTAGATTTTTCAAAATCGCCGATATTCGTGTGCAAATATTTCTAACCAGAAGCAGGTATATACAATTTCTCGCTTCTTGCTTTGAAAATGACGCCTGTTCATACAAACTTTCATCACCCTTTTCACCCCCGATTGAATATGCAAGATCGTCGATACACGTGTGATTTCTAACCGGAAGCAGGTATATAAAATGTCGTGCTTCATACCTTCTCAGGGATTGAATTTAAGTTATGTAGTTGAAATATAGAATAGAATAGAATATTCTTTATTGCACACAAGAAAATAGTACACATGAGTTAACAATCATTCAACTAGTACAATCGGCGGTCTTATCGCTAACAGCGATTTCTTTCAGATAACCTTCTGGAGATAATTTCACATTTTTAATAAAGGGTCGATTTCAGTGCGCATAGTTTAAAATATATACAATCATATATACATATATTGACAGTATATAAAAAATATACATTATATATATATATATATATATATATATATATATATATATATATATATATATTTTATACTAATATATAAAGCTGAAGAGTTTGTTTGTTTGTATGCGGTAATCCCAGAAACTATTGATCTGATTAGAAAAATTCTTTCAGTGTTAGATAGAGGAAGGCTATAGGCTATATATCATCACGCTAAGACCAATAGGAGCGGAGCACCAATGAAGAATGTTTCAAACTTGGGGGTTTTTAGTAACTTACCCTTTTTAAAACTATTTCACGTGATGGACGAAGTCGCGGTCAGAAGCTAGTATATATATATATATATATATGTATTTGTATATTTTTTTCTTAAATTTGTTTGAGTATTTATGTATCTATTGCCTTATTCTGCACCACTTACATCGCTTGATTCAAATTTCTTTGATTTAGGTTGCCTGGAAGAGATCGCTTTGAGCGATAAGGTCGCCTGTTGTATTGCCTAGAAAATATTGTAAATATGGTCCGTTTTTGTAATTATATATTTTGGTCCGCAACAAAGTGTTATCTCTCTCCCTCTGAATTTTCAAAAATCCTTTCTTATTTTCCACCTACAGTGTAGAAACAACCCGCATGAAAATCGATTAACAGATAAAATTTGCGGTTTTAGCCTTAGTAGTTTGAGCTGGGCGTTGATATATCAGTCAGTGAGGTCAGTAATTATATATGTACAGACTGATTGTATTCAAATGAGGTCGGTTAACTGGGCACTTACACTACAGACGTCAAGTTTTAATAACAAACAAACGAGGAGCATAAAACCACAGGTAAAGGAACACATTGACAGACATGAAACACAGAAGGTCCAAGAAGACGCTATTCAACGAACGCATGCTGGATAATCCCAACCCAATCCCAACCAACCAATGAAAGATTTGACAAACCACAAATCCTCACAATAGAGAATATTTTCATATCTTTGATATGAGTAAACTAAAAAACACACCCAAATTTCAATAAAGAAGATGTTTGGCAAGTACCGCCTGTTTGGTATTTGATCATTAAAACTATTATACAATCCAAATCCAGCAATTGCCAGGCTTCAGGACAGTGTGAGCTCTTTCTGCGTGCACCGGAACACATCTCAATTTGACTGATAATTTTCTCTTTATTTTACCTCCAAACATTGAAAGGGGTATTTAATCTATATATATATATCTTCTGTACGTGTGTTGACAGTGAACTCCTCCTAAACGGCTGGACAGATTTTGATGATATTTGTTTTGTGTGTTTGAATGGGTCCCCGGATGGTTTAGATTCACAATTAGAACCGGTAGGTGGCGCTGAGATCGGGTTCTAGAATCCTCCTAATCACCTAGACCGATTTTGTTTTTATGTCATGAAACAAAGTCTTTTAGGAATTCAGAAAATATGGCGGTGCGAAGTTCGCTGGGTCAGATAGTGTTATAAATTTTTTTAAAGCCAGGCATGTTGTCGAAGACTTTCTTACGCCGATTCTTTTCTTCAAGCCACAAGATGTTGTCAAGCTGTGTTAAATTGGATTATTCTACCATAGACTAAACAACAGCAATAAACATAAATTAAAATGAATAAGTTTGGGGTAGGTTAAAAAATAACTTTAACATTACTCATTTTACTTCACATTTTTGTCTTCTGTGATCATAGCTATTTACATATGACCGAAACTTGGCAATAATACAAAATAAAGTTTTAACTATGTTATATTACATTATTTTTAACGAATTAACCCTTTCCCTCTCAAAGAAATGCTTTTTTACGGTTCCTTAGTCTAAAACGAAAACAATGAACGTTTATCAAATCTCCGGAACCCTCTCGTGGGATGCCGAAATAATAATAAAAAAATGCACGATATCAACACTTTTATTTCACCTTCAACCTCGAATACAATTTCAATCATCTATATAATTCACTTTTATCTTTACATGCACATACATAAATGCGCGTTTCCAACAAACAATAGCCGTTTTTATAATTTCGCTCTAAAACCAACCGATTTACGTAAACGGTGGTATCTCAAGTGGCGCCATCTTTAAACAGCGAATGTTCGCGGGAACAAGGTTTTTATAGCAATACAACTACTTATTTTCACAACTGTCATAATTCGGACCGGAAGATTCCGAAAATGCAATTTTTAGAATTTTTGTCTAAATGTCTGTCTTCCTGTCTGTCTGTCTGTTAGAGCATCACATGAAAACTACTGGACATATTTAAATGAAACTCGACATAGAGCTAGCTTATATCCCGGGGCGTAACTTGGGATACTTTTTATCCCGATAAATGACGTGGTTTCCGTGAAATAGACGAAAATAGCGCAAAAAATGGCGCTGTGATCGAATCTTTTTTGAAAACTACTTAATGTTTATGAATGAAACACGACATGGTACTGGCTTATTACCCGAGATAACACTTAGGGATACATTTTATCCCGATAAATAATATCGTTTCGATAAAATAGAAACATTAGATAAATAGATTGCGCTGTGGTGGCGTTTTTTTCAATTCACTAATACGTTGTCACAGGCAGCGGCGTAGCGTGGGTGACAGCCGCCCGGTGCGGAAGACAATTTTGCCGCCCTTTTATTTAGGTATTTCAATTTAATGCATACTATATCTATACTTCTATACTAATATTATAAAGAGGTAAAGTTTGTGTGTTTGTGACGTTGTAGGGGGGTAATTTCTGGATCTACTGAACTGATTTCGAAAATTCTTTTTGTGTTGGAAAGCCCATTTATTGAGAAATGTTATAGGCTATATAACACCACGCTAGGACCAATAGGAGCGAAGTGGTAATGAAAAATCTGCTCGTGTTGAGCCGGGCGAGTAAGTAATGAAAAATACCGTGCTCTTTTCAATCGGTCCGAATTTGTAGTTGCGATAAAAATATGAAATGGTTCAAATATTTATATACCGTAAGTGCCGTCGCCAATACGCTACGCCACTGGTCAAAGGAAACAAGTCATTCATCGTATTACTCAGTAGATATGCCATCCCAATGCGTTTAATAGGAGGTCTGAGTCCAGCAGTGGGACATTTATGGGCTGTTATTATTATATTTATGTATCATTATAAAATTAGGGATTCTACTAGTTGTATACAAAATATAATACAAAAATACAAAACTTTGGGTTTATACAAACAGTTTCTTACTGAGTTAGCTGCATGCTTTTCAAATTTTTTATTCCAAATATCGTGCACCATAAACCCATTTAATTGGTTTGTCCAATAATTAAATTTCACTTGGCACCGACTTGTTGTTGCAGAAAATATTTATTTTTTGATTTTTAGTTACTTTTGAAGTCGGTTTCTTTATTGATAGATTTTTTTTAATCTGACTAATTCTATTATAGTATCACAATTTAAAAAAAATATGGGTAACGTGTATATACGTCATTCATCCATCATTTCATCGATTTCAGTTAAAGATTTTCCGGTGGTTTCAGGCACGAATAACACTGCAAAGATTAATGCAGTAGCGTTCACAGCAGCAAACAGCCAGAACGTGAAGTGGCTGCCGAGGGAGACCATGAGGTAGCTGGAGACAGACGTGGAGAACAAACCAAACATAAAACATGAGAAGAAGGAAATCGGAGATCCAAGGCCACGGACTTTAGTGCTGTACATTTCACCGGTTAGAATATGGGGTATATTGTTGAGACCTGAAAAATAAAAGACAGGTTATGAAATTTTTATTTTTATTGAAGTGAAACTTCTTTCAAATCGTTGTGATTTGAAAAAGCGACTCTAAAAACATATAAACAAATAAATTTATAGCACCATATTTTTATTAAATTTAAATTTATTTAAGAAACACTAAACGAATTTAGTACCCTTAAATACAATTAGCGTCTTGCACAATGCAAAATGTGTCGCTAAGTATGTTTAAAGAAGTGTCATAGTTAATCACCCAAAAAAGGGTATTTAACTGCCCTATATGCATTTAACGACAAAAAAATGATCCGCATTCCGTTTTGAACAATAGAACTGCCAGATGTGTTCTGGTTTTACCTGAAGCTAGTTCATTTAGTACAGCCTTGACAATATAGAATTCAGATATTTGCACTTTGATTTGTATTCCGTCGAATATGTGATAATACGATTGGGAATATGTGTAGATATGCCAGGTATACTTTATTTCAAATTAAAAGAATACAGTATTAATATAAATTATAATAAATTTCAAAGTATAATTCTAAACCCGGTGTTCATAGTGGAGTAAACGAATTCACTAGTACAATATTTATTGGTCTTTAATGATTTGTATATTTAGCCAGGGTCAAGTTAGAATTTGATTGAGGTTTTACCAAATCATAGATATTTGATTTCACTAAATAGTTGCACAATTCTACGTTATTCAATATTCTACAACTATTGTTCACTTCTAACCAGTATTAATTTATTGTTTGAAAATAAAAGGGCACAGCAAAAATCATTCTTCAGATTCCGCCAAAAAACTCGGAGCAAACTTAATCAAACAAACGAAATTTCAAATGACAAGTTGACATTCCGCGTCCGATTATAAGCCTCGACGAAATGACAAGTTGACATTGGCCAACTGGCAGGCAAAGTCAGACACAGACGGCGGCGTCGACGCCGCCAATTTTACGAGGGACGCCAGGAGACAAAAATAACTAGTATTAAACTTCGTGCGTTTGTTTTCAAAAAAATGGAACCGCCGATCCCGGTCCGCCGGGATCGTGGCTTTATAACCCGTCGCTCGCTCTCAATTAGTGCATTGTGGCTGCATCATTTTACCGACGTCCAGCATAAATACACTTTGCTTAAATAACGCCCCGAAAACCCCGGTAAAGTTGGAGACCACCTTATGCCAACTAAAAGTCATCTTAAATAAGTTCAAAAAATTCCGCATCGTGAAAAACGTATTTAGGCAGTTAAATATGATTAATTAAATTTTGTTTAAAGGCGATCGTTATGCAAGCGGCCCTAAGCCGCGAAAAAAATATTTATACTGATAAGGTTGGAAATGCTTTGAAATTTTTTGTTTATACTTCAAATTTCGTGTTTCAAAGCTTAAATATATTGTTACGAGCTACAGGACTCGAATTAAAAAAATGCCGTTGGAACTACTATAGAATTTATTTGAACTGTACAAACACGTATAAAACAAATACAAATAACAGTGGATGCAACCAGTTCACACTGCAATATTCAATACAATTCGAACGCACAAAGTCCGTCGTTTATATCGCTAATCGAGAGTACTAGAAAACCTCTTACTCACTTCGTAGTCCTCGCTTAACTGCCCTCCCCTTCATTCGGGCTTCGTCTTATACTAACCACACAGTACAAAGGAATTGAAGGCGCCCACAAGGCTTCTAAGAATTACTAATTTGCACACCTGCGAACGTCCACAAAGTCGAATACAATAACAATAGGGATTATAGTTCGACGCTAATGATGGTTATAAAACAAGTAAATTGACAATAGCATGTTTTTCTTAACTACAAATTCAAAAGACAAAGGATTCGTCGATTACTAGAAAAGGACAATAAGCTGCGCTTACAATAGGCTGTGCGGTTTATCTTTGACGGTATGTAACAATATTATAACGATATAGTATTTGAAATGTGACGTCACGACATTTAGAATCCCTCCCACACCTTGTCACAATTTGTTTCACTTCTACTGCATGTGAACTACACACGCATACACACACACATTTTAACATTACGAATACGTTCATTTAAACGGAAATTATGTGACTATTGTATGAAGTGGAATTATTTTGAAGGAGAGCTACCGATATACGCTATCCCTCAAACTTCAACCTACCAATAGCGCTGTTCACTCGCACTTATGTATAACATTTTCGATCACCTAATAGGCAGAAGTGCCCACCAAAGTCACGTGTCTTGTTTGTAATATATTAGTTGGTACTTAGTAATATTCCTTTTGATATTATTGGACGGCACACTCGCAACTGATCGCTCCATCAGAAGCGCACACAATTGCAATCTGCATGTACAGTCATGGTATTAAAAGGTTCGTCGGTTTCAAATTGATTCATTTAACGTACCACGAGCACATGTCACCTTTTCAAACTAAGTCACAGAATAGACTGTTCCACAAAAGATATGTTTAACTGTTGACAATAAAGTTTAAAATTACTTAGATCAAAGTAGTTTGATTTCTATCTTCTCTAAGATTGTTTATAGATGTAAAACTTTTAATTGGTTTTAATATTTAGGATAAGCGTGATTATATCCTCTTTGTTTCTGATGATTAAAACTATTATTAATCTCTAATTCTATTAGTGTCTGTCATTGTCAACATTACATTTTTCTTTCTCACGTTTCTATATTTTATAAATCTAACATTTATTAAAATGTTATGTACTGTTTGTACTCGTACAAGCAAAAGTCGACTTTAAGGTGACGAAACTTTTCATTCCGCGACTATACTTGTTCACCCACGAGTAAAGCCCGCGCGCTTCCCTTCGTGGATTGCAAGAACTATAAGTTCGGCCGTTCTATAAAGCCCCATTTGGCATCTTTCATTGTTCTGGCATTAATTAATTTATTATTTTTATAAGGCTGTAAAATTAGTGAACACTCATCTTAAATTGTTGTTAGAAGTTCAAAGGGGTATTCCTTTACGGTCTTTAGTAGACCATATTTCAAAACACTTAAGAGCCTTAAATACCTTAGGAGAAAAAACTGATAGTTGGGATACTCTAATAATATATTTATTTTCAGCAAAGTTAGAGATGGAAACACGTGTGAAATGGGAAGAGTACAAGGATTAAGTGATTTATCAAATTTAAAACATTTTTATACTTTTCTACGTTTAATGGCGGATGTCTTTGAGGCGAGTTGCTCTAGACAGCCGAGGCTATCACAACAATCACAGCCTCAGCATATACAGCATGTACAATATAAACATATGAACAAGGCACGAAAATCGTTTGTTGCTACCGTGTCTAAGACTGTCCCTAAATGTTTAGCATGTAATGGTGATCATTTAATTTATTATTGTAATAGTTTTTTTGGCAATGTCACCGGTAGACAGGTTTAATTTAATTGTTAAAAATAAACATTGTATAAACTGCCTACGTAGCGGACATTTAGCCCATTAATGCAAATCTATTTCTTGCAAAATATGCAATCATAAGCATAACTCACTTTTACATTTTGAAAAAAAGGTTATTGAAGACAAGGGAGTAATTGCAAACCCAGTTTCTCTAACCAATTGTATTTCAAATCAAGTTCTTTTATTAACTGCTATAGTCAAGGTTTCTTGTATCAATTCAAACAATTCCATTGAAGTTCGTTACCTACTAGATTGTGGTAGCCAATCTTCCTTCATTAGTCAAGAATTGAAGGAAAGGTTACACATTCCAACTGAAGCTATAAATTCAGTATCTGTTACAGGAATCAATAGCATTTCATTTGAAGCATTGCAGCGCTGTTATATTAAAGTACAGTCATGCACAAACGCATTTAGCACATCAGTCAATGCATTTGTTATCAATAATATAACTCAGTCTATTCCAAGTCAAGATGTTGACATATCATCAATTAAGTTACCAAAAAATATTATTCTTGCTGATGCCAATTTTTATATGCCAGCCAACATTGAACTGCTGTTAGGGGCAGATGTCTTTTGGGACATATTATGTAGTGAAAAAATAAATTTAGGTTATAATTTGCCTATTTTACAAAACTCTATGTTTGGTTGATTAATTTCAGGACCAATCATGAATAATGAATGTAATAGTCAAACAAAAATTATATGTAATTTCAGTCATGATGTGAAGACCCAACTCAGTAATCAGTAAGTTTTGGGAGCTTGAAGAACTACCCAGTGTCGCGTTCTGTCTCCAGAGGAGGCAGAATGTGAACAGCATTTTCAACAGCACACTCATCGTATCGAGGATGGAAGGTTCTGTGTCATGTTGCCCTTGAAAGCGAAGCCCGAAGTTGTATTAGGGGACTCCTATTATATGGCACGTAAGAGATTTGATTCACTAGAGCGACGTTTTCAAAGACAACCTGATCTAAAGGCACAATATGTTCAATTCATAAATGAGTATGAGATGCTGGGTCACTTATCTAAGGCTGAGCGACCAGAAAATGCTGTATTTTTGCCACATCATCCTGTCTTAAACGAGCAAAGTGAAAGTACTAAGTGTAGGGTCGTTTTTGATGCTTCATGCAAAACCACCTCGGGTTTCTCCCTAAATGATATTTTAATGGTTGGGCCTACACTTCAAGATGACATATTTTTCATTCTGATTTGACTTCGACAACATACATATATTTTAACAGGAGATATAGAAAAGTTTTATAGACAAATTCTTATTGAGCCAAATCAAACACATCTTCAATCTATTTTATGGCGGGAAAATGAGTGTGAACCCATACATTACTTAAAATTAAATACAGTAACTTATGGTACCTCATCTGCTTCTTATTTAAGCACTAGATATATTATGCAACTCGCAATGGAATGTAATAATCCTCTAATAAGTGAAATATTGAAACATGATTTATATATAGATGATTTGATAACAGGCTGTTCATCTGACTCTGAACTAATTTACCTTTATAAAAGCATAACTGAATGTCTCTCACCCGCTGGGTTTAATTTATTTAAAATAAAGAGTAATTCACAAAATTTATTATCCTTTGTATGCAATAAATTTGACACTGAAATGACACAAGAGAATTTAAAATTTTCGACAATGATCAATACTTTAGGTATTGAGTGGAATACAAATGACGATTCTACTAATATTTCAGTAGAAAAATCATCAAATTTGTATGAAAAATGCAATGATTTTATTTCAAAACGAATAGTTCTATGAGTGTCACCAAGCATATTTGATCCACTAGGGCTATTAAATGTTTGTATTATAACTTTTAAAATAATTTTGCAGAAACTATGGTTGCAACAAATTGGATGGGACGAGCAGATTCCTTCAGATGTAGCCAACATCTGGCTACATATTCTTAATGATTTAAAACATATTGAGTGTCTGGCCATCCCACGCCAAACAATCTGTGCAAACCATATTAAACTTGAATTGCATATATTTTCAGATGCATCAATAAATGCCTATGCTGCTTGTGTTTATGTGCGGTCTATGGATGCTGCAGGAAATGTAATGGTACGACTATTATGTGCTAAGTCAAAGTTAACCCCCCTCAAAACCACCACAATCCCGAGGCTTGAGCTGTGTGGGGCTTTGTTAGCATCTCGTCTATGCGCAAAGGTAATGGAGGCTTTTCGTTGTTCCATTGATTTTACATATTTTTGGTGTGACCCCAAGGTTGTACTTGGCTGGCTCAACGCACCTCCTACAAATTAAACACGTTTGTATCACACCGTGTAGCAGAAATTAACGAATTATGTGTCAACAATTGTAAATGGCTGTATGTGCTTTCAGCACTGAACCCAGCCGATTTAGCGTCACGCGGCGTGAGCCCCAAAGAAGTGCCAACTCTAAGTTTGTGGTGGGAAGGACCCAAGTACCTAAATGACTTATCAGATCAATGGCCGGACCAACAGCATTATTCAGTAACACCGTTACCAGAGATAAGGGTGCACTTAACAAATTTTGATACGAACCCAAAATCTATTGTTCATTTTGAGCGGTTCTTAAATTTTGATCGATTAAGTCGAACCTTAGCATATGTGTGTAGGTTTATTAATATATGTAAAAACAAATCGAAAGTAAAAGGGCCCTTGATTGTAAAAGAATTGAATAACAGTGAATTAGTATTAGCACAGTTTTCACAACTCGAATGTTTTACCATTTACAAAAATAACTTTAAATCATTTCCTGCCTTATATAATTTAACACCGAAAGTTGATGTGAAAACTGGCCTAATTCGTGTTGGTGGGAGATTAGATAATTCAAATTATAATTTTGATAAATGTCACCCAATTGTATTAAGCAGCAAACATCATTTAGCAGAATTGATAATGCAATATTATCATTGAAGGCTTATGCATGCAGGGCCACAATTGCTTCTTTCTGTAATAAGAGAACAATATTGGCCCATTGGGGGCAGATGCTTAGCAAGACGTCTCTGTAACAATTGTGTAACATGTAAAAGAATGAAAGGAGCAGTTGCTAGACAAATCATGGGTAACTTACCTTCAGTAAGGCTATCCCCTGGTTTTCCTGTTGAAATAACAGGCGCAGACTACGCCGGGCCATAGTTAATTATAAATAAGAAGGGTCGCGGAGCTAGCCTAATGAAATGCTATCTCTGTGTTTTTATTTGTTTTAAGGTGAAGGCTGTTCACCTAGAGATAGTTAGTGATTTAAACACAGAAGCCTTTTTATTAGCCTTGCGACGTTTTATATCTCGCCGAGGTAAACCACGCGAGATATTCTGTGATAATGGCACCAATTTTGTTGGGGCGAGTCGAGAAATTTCAAAATTAGTAAAGGATTGTGCAGATGTTGTGCCAGAGCTCGCTAATGAAGGCATAAAATTTAAATTTACACCTGCATACTCCCCGCATTTTGGTGGTCTGTATGAAGCAGCCGTGAAATCGGCAAAATTTCACACCAGATCTACAAGATATTACTCCAAGTCGACTCCACAGATATGCCCGAACAGAGCAGGCTCGGCAAAGTATGTGGAAAAGATGGAGTCGTGAATACATCTGTGAGTTGCAACAGCGGACGAAATGGAAGAAGGAACCAGAAGTAAAACTTAATCAACTAGTACTCGTCAAGGATGAAAGCAGTCTACCCCTGAAATGACCACTGGGCAGAATCCAAAAGATCTACAAAGGCTCTGATGGTGTCTGCCGTCTGGTTGATATAAGAATGGCGAAGGGAGTAATTGTAAAGAGAGCTCTGAATAGAATATGCCCCTTTTTGGATGATGAACAAGAGGATGTGTGAAGTATCATGGCACTTTCAAGGTGGCGGAGATTGCTCTGGCATTCATTAATTTATTATTTTTATAAGGCTGTATGGACTAGTTCCTTTGCCTGCTTATAGTGACCTTGTCTGTAGCCCGGCCGTAAGCCGTCTCCTTTTTTGTTCCCTCTACTTTGTAATGAGTACTATTAAACCACGTATTAACGAAAAGATTGCGTTTAAATTCAATAATTCAAATATATTATTTCATACATTCATACTGATTTTAATAGTTACCCGAACTATGGATGATGATACTGTTAGGCTTTGACAAAGACAAATTCCACGTATAGTCTGTAAAAGCACATTTTATTACCTGTCGGCATTTGAACTAATTGTAATCCTTTTATGGTCGTTTTCTCTTTGTTTATTTATTTATTGGCATACGTTTCTAGTATTGTGGAGAACAGCCTATTGTTCTATTGTACTCGTTTGCAACCGCTTGCAGGCACCATTAGCCAGGTGTTACGGATTAAGTACAAGCTGATTCTAGGAAGTTATGTTAACGACACAATACACATTGGCGTTTGTGCAGTATAAAACGATGACCTGATTGAGAGAGGGAGTCAGTTGAGCGTGAATCACGATCAAGGCGTGACGTGTGTATATTGGGGAATCTAATAGTGACGGACTTTGCGCGTTTTATTGAATTACGACCTGCTGCATTACGTTTGGATTTCTTGTGTTTGGTTATATTTGTACCTGTGTTATATGTGTTTGTATAGTTCTAATAAACTCTATAATCATTCCAACGACATTTTAATTCGAGTCCCGCAACTCGTAACAATACAATAAAAAATTGGAGTCTATACAGAAAGTCATACATCACACATCGATTAAAAGAAAATGATTGTTGTCTTCTGTGATCACAGTCACTGAAAAGTGGCCGAAAGGTCGGAATAATAAAAATCAAATAACTTACCTCGCTTAAGACCGTTAAAGTTTTATTATGTATACTAGTCGCGAAAACTTGAGAAAATGTTATCGTGTTTTCTTATTATATTTATATTTATAAATATTTAAACAAAATGTACCATTTTCTTGATTTATATGGGGTTTTGACCACATGAATCAGACACATAAATCAAAACTTTGCCTAAAATCTTCGAATACCCGTAACACATATTTACTTCAGTATTCGCATTTAACCTCAAAAATCTATAACCTAAAGTATTTCTTGGGGCATAGAATCAAGTTTTAAAACTATATAACATAATTTATAAACTAGACATAATAATGTAATCAGAAACCCAACTGAATCAAGAGCATTTTTTATATTTTTTTTTATTGCAAGAGTTCAGCAGGCAAGGAGAAGGCCCACTTGATGGAAAGCGGTTACCATCGCCTATATGGGCATTTGCAATACCACAGATGCTAGAAATGCGCTGCTGCTCTCTTAAGGGAGACTGGAACCTGGTCACTAATGCCAGAACACAACTCAAGGTTGTTATGGCGGCATACTCTAAACCAGGAGTGGTAGCCATTTAGTGGGGCAAATGCCCTACCACCTATCTATGGGTTGTTTTGTCGCCTCATATGACAGGCCGCCCGGCCGCACGAAATTGTATTCCTTCTCCGTTTCTGCACGGATAAAAATGTTGATATTTCCAAACAATTGCAAAATAGATTAACAAAAAAGTCGGTTCGTTTTGGTATCACGCCAAAAGAAAGATAGCGTTATGTCGAATATATTCCGGCATAGCAATCAGCTGAATGTAAACCATGCTAGCTGAAAATGCGATGTACAAATTGTCATATAATAATATGAAATGTTTACCATTGTGTCTCCGAATTGACGCTGAACTGGCTGCATATCTACCTTCGGGTCTGTTCCTCGCACAAAGGACTACCCTCCGCGCGGGTTTTGTATTTCGCCGAGTTTGGTCAAGTGAAGCGCACGGCACATTAATAAGCCTTTTATGCCGGACATCTTTTATTTATTTATTTATAATAAGTAAACGAACGTAGATATAACTAACATATTTTTTTGTTAAAAAACAACTACTTTTCTTTCGATATGATCATAATTTATATTGTTTTTTCATTAAGATAACGCGTTCTTTATAATTTTGTTCAGAAGGATGGGGAACGGTCACATCGTATGAATCAGAAAAATGTGCTTCAAAGAATTATTTTTATATATTTAAAATGCAATTATTATTCAAACGGAATTGGTCCAAGTTAGATAATAGTATAAGGTATACTAAAGAAAATATTTCAAACCGTTTTATTAGCTAGTTACAGAGATATACCTCCAGAAATAGAAAATTTAAGGCGCTGAGAAATACCCATTACTTACCTGCACCATGAGAGACGAATGCAGACATCATCGTTAAAAGTGGTAGCCATCCAAGGTCACTGATTGATGAATGATAATATTTATCAAGGTAGAAATATATTCCCATTATTGTCTAAAATGTAGAAATAAAGTTATATTTTTAGTATGATACTTAGAATTTGTTTAGTACCTAGTGTGTTCATATGTACATTGGTATGTGTATATGTCGCCACTGTTAGCTTAGCTTAGCACCACTGTCTTTTATTCCAAGATACAACTCAACTCAGAGGAGAATAGGAAGTGACTGGTATAATATAAAATCAGTCACAATCACATCTTTATCTCTCCCATATTTACGTAATTTTACCATGATTATTATTATTATTATATATATATATATATGTATAGTTTAAAAATATACATATATTGATATATATGAATAATAATAATCATAGTAAACCATAAGCCATAAACATGTAGGGGGGCTTTGTGGCAAAGTCTTAAATGAGTAACAACACCTCGGACCTGACTTCGGGGTCCAAGGCAAGGCCGCCTCCGTGCTTGCCTTAGCCAGTCGGCACGGAGTGGAGATCGCTAGAGAAAAGACTCAAGCTCCAGGGGTGGAAGTGATAAATGGCATAACGTCGGAAGTAACTTCGGTTAACCTGCAGCCCACCTCTCGGTACCCCTTAGCCACTCACACCTGTGTTACCCCTCGCCAATCTTGGCATTTTTAGGGACCCGTGCAGTGAGTGGCGAGTCACCGTCTGCCCATTTTTCCATGTTCCTTGAATATTGCGACGGGCAGACGCCATAGTCCCCATAGTGCTCGATCTGTACCTCCACTAGCAGTTCATCCCAAGGCCCAGTACCTTTTGTGTCATTCCCTACGATAGTCCTACACTTAGCGGAGCTTGTTCTTGGGTGCATATAAATATATATACTTTTTTATTCTAGTTATATTGCAAAACCCACATGTTATAATTTTGGTTCCTTTTTTCTCATTCCATCCCATCTAATCTTATTCCATCTTAAGTTTTAATGATAAGACCTTTTATTTTCTGTACTTAAACTTCTTTTTCTTGTATCTTAATGTTATGCAATTAATGGACAATAGAATAGAATAGAATATACTTTATATTCTATTCTATTCTATTCTAACATCCATAAAATAAATTTGCTGAATTGCACTGTTTCCAGTCTGCCACATGAACTCCGAATGAGTGAACTAGTCAAAGAGGGAAATTTGTAATTTACTAGTCCGATATTGGGGTCAAAGTTTAGGGGAATCAATTTTCAAAGAGCATTTTAACCAGCCAAATATCCTGTAATACTAATATTAAACGGATCAATCAAACTGATTCAATTTAGTCGAAAGGCATAGAACTGAAAGGGGCGACGCGACGGTAACTATAACATTGGATGATTCACGTTTATTTGGATCACTTTGGTTAACTTATCAAAACTGAGAGACAGAAGTGAATCCTCTACTATCAACTGAAGACAACCAGCTATACCTGTACTTGCGAATTTATAATTTCTCAACTAACCATGCAAATGCTACATCCTCCAGTAGAAAAAAATAATAATCTCCTTCTACCGAATCTCTCAATAGATATTGGCACTATAAGAGATCCTAACAATGAAGTCAATCCAACTATAATAGTAGCTAAATATGGTTCGATGCTTGACCCAGCGTCTTTAAAAATTTTTGTTGCAAAAAACACGAAAAAACGATACCACTGTTCATTTGAAAGAAATACATGGCCACCGTTATGAAAAGGGCAAGTCTATTGCTCTTTTTAAATAATTGACGCCAAAGGATTAGCTTGGATTCTTCCTGTTGTAAGTTGAATATTATTTTATTCATTTCTATAGCTTCGTTGCTACGGTTAAGATAGTATAAGCACGATTTTGCAGCTTCAACTTTCCCTGAAACAGTAAAATAAGAATTTACATTTCTATCATTTATTCAAAAAATTTAAGGAAATGTAATCACATATTAATTTTTTTATTTAATTGTTCTACTGTAAAAATATTTTTGAAAGTCAGACAAATTAAAACCTAACGTGTTAGCGGTATTTCAGGAGATGAATTGGAAAGACGTGTGTAGGTAGCTAAAA
Organism: Dendrolimus houi; assembly: GCA_039645545.1. NCBI lineage: Eukaryota > Metazoa > Arthropoda > Insecta > Lepidoptera > Lasiocampidae > Dendrolimus > Dendrolimus houi. The sequence goes on from CM077139.1 coordinate 12,331,811, forward strand.
ATCTTTTATAATAAACTTGAGGTCAGACGTCATCCTGCCTTGAAAAAATAAAAATCTAGGGCCCAATTGGGCCAATTGTGAATCTAAGCCATCCGGGGACCCACCCACTCAAACAAAAAAATCATCAAAGTCGGTAACGTCATTCTCAAGTTATGTGCGTACATATATTTCTACGATTCATTTTTGTTTATATAGATAGAAGATAATCAATAACAGCTCATAAACGTTCCACTGCTGGACTCGAGCCTCCAATTTTATAGGAGAACGGTGGATATACCCACCACGCTTTTTCAAAGCGGCTTGGCGGATTTGACACATCTGTTACCTCGATATGCAGGCTTCATTAGAATGCTTCACTTTTAGCACGTGGTAATTGTAGCAATATGTTAACAATATTCAGTCAGTAAACTGTCCGAGTGGTTTTTTTTTTTTTTTTTTTTTTTTTTTTTTTCCGGCCAAGATTCAGATCAGTTACCATGGATTACACAGAAAATTATAATCTTTGAGACGTTTTCTTGTAAAATTATATTTTTGCAGTTGACACTCTACATCGAAGCCATCGATATAATACATATTATACAATAATTTTAATAAGAGTTCAAAAAAGAGTTAAACAGAGAGATTACAAAGAATTACCTTTTAAAATGTAATAAGTAGGTGACTCGGGTATAAAAAAGCATGCGATAATAAAAACAGGAACGAGAGCAATCATGATATAATTCAACCCTTGATATGATGTGAATGGACCAGCACAGTACACAGTTAATGCTCCAATATTATGAAAAACTCCAGTTAACGTCATAAGGGTTCCACGAATTCTGGGTGACCTATAAAATAATATAGATAAAAATAAACATTTTAAAGAATCTACGCACTTGAAATTAGCTCTCAGCTAAAATTCAAATAAATTTATTTGCTTAAAACATGCTACATAAATATGACATGAGAGGATTCAAAGCTCACGTGTTTTGCCCATGATGCGTGCAATGTTACAATATAGTCAATTATACAAAAATTATCTCAAAAATTCGTTTACGGAGTCAATTTTTTTATCCTACAGGCTATACAGATACACATCTATTCAAAAGAAAGTACACAAATACTTTCTTTGGCAAGTTTATTGAAAATCGTTATCGACGTGTATAATCATTTGCATTTGTTTCTAGTAATAATTTGAGACTGGAGAATAATAATTTATTATCTGTTTTCACCGTAGGTTACTGCATCCTTAGTTCTCGATGTTTAAGGATCATCACGGGATTTTCTTTTACAAATATTGTCACTTGTTTAATGCATAGGCAAGGTAGACTTAGAATAACATCACGATAAGTGATTTTTAAATAATCGTCATAAAATTCCTTCAAGGTAGCAGTTTGGTAGCATCTTCATTATTACAAAAATCCATAGAGCGGATGCCAGGTGGGGTCATAAGCTTATTTACTGACCCTTTACCAAAGCATAAAAAATAATGTCCATATTCTAGAGCAAACTGACACTTGAGGTTTATAGGTTTTGTGTGTTCAGATGTACATAAGAATACTAGTATCGTTTTAGAATACAAAGCTAAATAACTAGTATAGAAACTATGAATAGTTTTAAAAATGATTCTTATTCAAATTTCTTCTGCAGCACCGTTTTTTTTATAAATTTGTATTTTCATTTTTACTTACGATATTTCTGCAATGTAAGACATGCTTACAACAACGGTGAAACTCTGGCCAACTCCAATTACAAATCTTCCAAAGCACATAATACTTATGGTGGTTGAAAATATCAAAATTATATAGGAACAGGTGAATATAATCCCACCATTATCAAGCAAGGCTTGCGTCCAATGATGTTAGACAGAAAACCTGATAAATTAGAACCTGGAAATAAATTAGTATGTTTAAGATAAAATATTCGAACTATCTAGATATTAGGACATGTTTGCGGGATTCGAATTAAATGTTGATTGAAGAATACACACGTTATTCACAGATCTTACAAACACATCCATATACAACAAGTCTAAATCGTAAAGCAGAAAATTGTAATAACATAGAACGCATATAAGATTTCCGTTCCAAATATACATTAATACTGCCTCGATCGTAGTTGAAATTCAACTTACTCTGTCTCAGTGGACCAACTTTTTATGTTCGCAAAATGGATATCGACTCTCCAATAAACATGCATTGACCATTTATGGGAATTCTCAAACTTGTAAGTTTAATTCAAAACAACATGGTTTTTAAGAACTTATAACGTTTGAAAAATAAAAAAAATATATCATATCTTACTCGAAAGGTGGCCATAGGCACGAAGGAATTGGCGATTGACAATAGATGGTTCAGAAGGACATTCCAATACTTAGGAGAATTAGCACAAACAAGTGACAGTAAACAATTAAGACAACCATTAAAAGAATTAACATAATTTAAATATCAAGGGCAACAAAACACCTGGTCAGTTGCGGATTATAGATATTTTAAGTTCTCAGAACACTTCAGTTGTAGCAATATATTCCCAACTCGGCGAGCAGAAAAATTTTTGGTCTAACATTTTACTAGCTCAATACTCTGTGCCTATGCACCAATGATTTGTCATTTCTCAACTAACCTTTAAGATAAAGAGACAGGCAAAGTATTACCCTTGCAGATTAGATATTAAGAAACTCACCGTATCACGTCACACATTCAACCCAGCATCTTCATCTTCGATACACTTAAAGTTTCTGAGTAAGATAAGGATGACATACCAATAACTCCAAAGAAGATCATAGAAGCCAACCACGACCCTGTTGTATCGGAGATAATGTAAGCCAAAGGAGTCTCTGTTGAATTCTGTAATTTGACGATGACAGGTGCAGTCCAACCAACATTGTAGCCTTCAATCAGAAAACTAATGTAAACTGAAATTTAAGAAAGTAATTTAAGAACTATTTTTAATTACTAATTATATTTATTTATTTAATTCATAAGACAGATTACAAATGCTTAATGTATTTTTCTTTAAAGATAAGTTCTTACCCTCTTATTCATAATAGTAATACAAGGCGCCATAAAAAGAGTAATAAAGAAAAAGAGAAATAATGCTTTTTTAACGAGCCTATAAACCTAATATGACTATTATGAATAAGAAGGTTATTAAACAAAGTTACCAAATTTTACAGGAGAGCAAAATGAAATAAAATCGGGAAAAAGAAAGACATGTGATATTCTGATAAACAATATGACAGAGCTAAAGTAATTGCTTCTCTGCATTCTGATTGTAAAATCGGTGCGTGCGGGCACGTACTTGTAGTTGAGGGCATTTACTGAATGAAATAGTGATTTTTTGAATTCCCACAATCTATCAGGACACCACAAAGATAATCAACGTAGACATAATTCAATTGCGATAGTGTCAAAAATTCGTGTTCTACTAAATCCATAATAAATTCTCAATAACGTCGCGAAGGAATAACTTTAGAAAGAAATTGGTATTACTATTAGCAGAAATGACGTTAGCCGAAATCAACATTGAAAAGCTACCAAAACTTTAAACATTTGTTACACGAGTTATCGCTTATGAATATTTATAAAGACAGAGTGGCGTGTTACGGCCATGACATTGGAATCAACAGAATGCCGAAATCAGACAAACTTTCGACTGAGACGATAGTGTCCGTCGATTTTGACAAGATATTACTAGCAGAATGGGGCCCATGATCTTTTAACTCAGCTGGTATTTTAGGATCGCAAATCTGCTGCTGCTGCTGACTGATATAAAGGCCTTAACGTTAAGAAACCAAATGTTAAACCAAACTCTAATGACTAATAATAATTATAACGTACTTACCACAACATGAAATAAGAATTTGTATCCGAAATTTTCTAAAATTTTGATAAAGCATCTCCAATTTTAAGAAACTGCTGTGAACAGACAATTATCTTGTGCGAATAAAACGTTTATCTGATGAAAAATTAAGACAATGCACTAAAACTGTGCAAACATATTACAGGATTAAGCGGCTTTTACAAGAGTTCGGTTACATAAGTATTAGTTTTACACACAGTTTCGTTTGCTTTTATTAATTTTCATCTGTAATCGCGTAGAAATAATCATTGGAATAAGAAGGCAGACGGCCCACCTGATAGAAAGCGGTTACCATCACCAAAGGTGCCACCAATGTGCTGCCACTCTCTAAAGGGAGACTGGAACCTGGCCACTAATGCCAGAACACAACTCAAGGTTATTATGGCGGCATACTTTAGACCAGCGTTGATAGCCATCCAGACGGGCAAATGCCGTACGACCTGGTTGTGGGTTTTGTCGCCTCTTACGACAGGCCGCCCGGCCACAGGAAATTGTATTCTTTCTCCGTTCCGGGACGGATAAAGCCCACTCTTGACCTCGTTACCAAAAGTACTTAGTTATATGCCTTCCGTTATAATTGGTTTAATCATTTTCATAATCCCCTTGAAACTGTTCCGTTTGATGAGATAATAAATATCCTATGTTCATAGCTGTCAACAAAACTACATATAGGTACATATATAACGGCAATTTATACAGTTAAATTACTGTGAGCTTGGTCCGTCGAAACTAGCTTGTTTTTCGGGACAAAGAGTATCCTGTAATCATCCCCGTTACCGAAAGCCCATATATCCCGAATTTGATAATGATTTTAATTAATAGCGTAAACGATACCATTGTTGGCATCCTGTCAATTTATTGAAGGTACTAGGATATGCTCGAGACTTCGTCCACGTCGGGCAGGTAACGAAGATTACAGTTATTTAGCCAATATTTAAAATCAAATTCTTATCTTAAAATTATCAGCAAACTTTTAAAAGAACAAATTATTGTTTTAGTACAAGTTATATGTAAATCAACTGATCTTTATGCATATTATTGGTGGCAGTTGCTTCCTGTTTGGAAATTAATCTCGATGTAATGGACTGTATGATTATTATTACTGAACTTTTTACATGAATCGAAATATACATAGAATAAGTATAAATTATGCAAGAGAGTTGTAGTTGAGAGTTATAGTAGAATTGTGAATTGTGAAGAATTATGAATGAATGAACTATTTTTGCTGCTGAGTAGGTCGTCGGGTCTGCCTTGTGGTGGCAGAGCCGGTATGGGGCCTCGAGCTGACGCTCTTTGCCCCGGTCTATTCGCGGGGGGCAACTACCCCCCGGTGACGAGATATGGGAGCCGCCAGACACATAAGGGGTATGTCGGCGGCTCGCTTAGGCCAATCAGCGGCGTACGGTGGCCATCGCGGGCTTCGCGTTGGCTTCGTCTGCGGCATGGTTGGCCAGTCTGCGGCTTTCGATGGCCATCTCGAGCTTTAGGTGGCCATCTGCGGCGTCTGGTGGCCTTTCTGCGGCATGGAGGAGATTTTCGCGTCCTCTCAAACATCGCCCTGATCCGGGCGGATGAGGTCACGGGGGGTCGGTAGCCATCTTTTGGTCTCGTGATCTGGTGGTCGCGCGTGCAGGGGAGCAATCCCGTGGAGGTGAGTGTGGCGGCCGTTGTCGGCGCGGTTGAACAACCGACGCGCCGACATCGCCACGAATTCCTCGACACTGGGAATGCTCAAATCGCGGGCGATCACGTCGTTCCTTATGAACCGACCCGCGCCCGTGCACATCCGCAAGGCGATGTTCTGCTGGGCCTGCAGCAGCTTCTTTCTAGTGGCCGAACACAGCGCATACCACGCCGGCGCTGCGTAGGTCAGCCTTGAGCGGAGATAGGTCTTGTAGACCCCGATCTTCGTCCTCAGAGGCAAACTGGAAGATAGGACAGGTCGGAGCAAGGCCCTGGCGGCGCGAGTCTGGTTGACCGCGTGTTCCACCTGCGGGCCCATGCTCAACGACCTGTCGATGTGCACTCCGAGGTACTTGACCGAGGTCTTCCACTCGATCTCCTGGCCTCGAAGCTGAAGTTGGTCAGGCCTGATGCGCCGGCGGGCGACCGGTAGCGCGGCGGTCTTACCCACATTGACCGCCATGCGCCACTTGTCAAGCCACGCCGGTAAGATGTCCATCATGCGCTGCATTCGGCGAGCTGCTATAACTGGGCTTCGAGAGGACGCGAAAAAGGCGCTGTCATCTGCGTACAACGCCAGCGTGACGTCCCTCTCCCCGGGGGCTAGGGAACCCTCGAGTGTTGGGACGTCGTCAGTGTACAGAGCGTACAACGCTGGCGAAAGACAGCTGCCTTGGGGAACACCGGCAGAAATGGTACGCTTCTGGGAGGTCGTCTGCTCGACCGGAACATAAAAGTCCCGGCCACAGAGGAAGGACGCCACGAGCTTCACTATCGCAGGTGGAGTCTCGGTGGAGAGGAGTTTGGCGTTGAGGCCTTCGTGCCAAACCCTGTCGAAGGCCTTTTCGACGTCCAGGAACACTGCGATAGTGCACCTGTCTTGGTTTAGCTCGTGGGCCAGGTGGTAAAGTACACGCGTCAGCTGGAGCGTGGTGGAGTGGCTGCCGCGGAATCCGAACTGCTCCGTGCGTGGCTCGATGCACGGAGCTAATCGTCGCAGCAGCAGGCGCTCGAACAGCTTCGCTAGGTGCGACAGTAGTGTAATTGGCCGGTAACTTGCGGGCAGGCGCCGATCCTTGCCCGGTTTCGGGAGCATGACGACCTTTCCTGTCTTCCAGGCGTCGGGGAAATGGTTGGTCCTTAGGATCCCGTTGAAAAGGCGCGCGAGTGCCGCGCAGGCCCTCCTCGGGAGATGCCTAAGGGCTTCCGTTGGTATCCCGTCGCAGCCCGGTGCCTTCCGTCTGGGGAGACAGAGCACCGCCTTACGAACCTCGGCAGGGGAGATGAACGCCTCCCCGCTCAGAGGCTCGAGTGGGCGCGACAGGAACTCGGTGACCGTCGACTCGATGCTCTGGTGGTGTTCCCGTATCTCCTCTGGAGTGTCTGCTGGGACACGGTGCGGTTGAAACTGCTCCTCCAGGTGCGCAGCGAAGATATCCGCGCGCTCCTGTGGGGCAAAACACCGCCTCCCGTGTGTGTCCAGCAGTGGGTAAGTGGGGATGGACGTCTTTTGCAGAGCTCTGTTTAGTGCATGTAAGTCCGTGGCGTGTACGGAGGCCCGGTCTAGTACACTCTCCCAGGTCTCCCCTCGCCAGGTCTTTACTGCATCTGAAACCTGGGCTGTTAAGGCGTTCAGCCTAGACTTAAGCACCGGACATCTGGTTCTGGCCCACAAGCGCCTGAGTGCACGCTTGCGGCTGATGTCCTGGCTAATCCAGGCTGGGAGCTCTGGACGTCTGCTCCGCGGTGTGAACATCGTAGTCGCTGAGTCCCGGGCGGTCTTGATCCGCTCCATGATGAGCCTGGTGGCGATCTCCACCTCTTCTGGAGCGGAGAGCCTGCCCAGGGGAACATTTTCCATTGCATTGGCGTATGCTGCCCAGTCAGTCTATTTTTGCCTCCAAGGCCGCTTCTATATCCCGCATCCCGTCCGACGCCTAGTTGCTAATTGCGCCAGCTATGGGCGTCGGCGGTATGCGGGGCGCGGAGAGTAGGTGTGCTTCAGCGAGCGAGTCAGGGGGGTGCTCTCTGTCCACAACACATATCAATCACTTTAAACCATTCCCGCGGCATTCCCAGGACATAAAATGTCGTAGCATTTAAAAAAGACTGTAAGCTATGGCTTATGTGACAACTGTGTCGGAAGAAGCTTATTTTTATGCACCCGAACACCTACAAATCGCTCCTGGGAAAATTTCCGCAGGATTCCCGTGATAAAAAGTATCACACATTTTGTTATTTCCTTTCAGTCAGGCCACTTTAAAAGGCAGCGCGGGTTTTGAGTCTAAGAATCTGCTATTGCTATCGCTGAGCGAAAACCACATCAAAATCAGCCTAGAAGTTTTTACGTGAATTCCGATCAAACAGACAAGAATTCTAAAAGAAATTGCATCATGTTCTTCATCCCTATTAATATTATAAATGCGAAAGTAACTCTGTCTGTCTGTTCCGTTTTCACGGAAAAACTACGGGACCGATTTGGCTGAAACTAAGTATATATATTTTCGATGCCGAGAATGAACATAGGATGCTTTTTATCCCGCAAAATGGGACAGTTTTCGGGATGAAAAAATATATTTGTCTGTTTGTTTGTTATGCTTTTACGGTAAAAGTGCTGGACCCATTTGGCTGAAAATCGGTATATATGTAATTTTAATACCGAGGGTGGACAAGGGATACTTTTTATCCCGGATAATGGGAAAGATTTTGAGATGGATTTATGTAAAGGTTATCCTAAAAAGTAAGATAGGTTTTTTGTGATTTGCCATTTTTGTCATTTTGGTCATTTGGGTCATCTTTGTTCTTTTTGACTTTTTTTGTCCTTTTTGACTTTTTTTGTCCTTTTTGACCCTTTTTTTCTTTTTGACGTTTTTGTGCTTTTGACCTTTTGGCCTTTTGACCTTTTGACCTTTATATCCTTTTTGACCTCCTTTTTGTCCTTTTTGACCTTTTTGACCTTTTGACCTTTTTGATCTTTTGGCCTTTTTGACCTTTTTGATATTTTTGGCCTTTTTGACCTTTTTGTCCTTTTCGGCCTTGCCGGGAAATGGGATAGTTTGCGATATAAAATGTAATTAATATTCCGGTTGCAAATAGCACTCGCATAAAGATTTAGTATAATGTAACCTGTATTAACGCCTGCTCTTTAAACAAGAGGCAGGCGTTTGAGGTTGAAAACTCTAAACTCTAGTATATGTATCATCTACATATTTTCGGGTCAAATCTTGCAACTTAATTTTAAAGCAGTTATCCTCCATCCTTAGAAACTGATTGAGATGAAGTTTTACATACATATTTAGTTTGGATGGCAATGCGTGGTTAGCTAAATGACGTCGTTCTAAATCCAATATGGCGAAAGGCCCAAGATGGCGGACTAGTGACTTTTTATGCACTCACATGAAATATGTATGACATTAAAAAGCTTGCTGAGAAGAATATGAAGAAAAAGGAGTTCAATCTAAAATAAGTATGACGGACTAGTTAGTTTTTGTGCACTCCTATGGTATGGGAATGAAATTAAAGGGCTTTCTGATAAGAATACGAAGAGAAAAGACTAAACTCTAAATCCAATATGGCGGAAGGTCCAAGATGGCGGACTTGTTATTTTTGTGCACTTTCGTGATATAAATATTGTTACATGCGAGCGGGCGAACGTACTTAGGATTGGAAGAAAACACCAGTTTTTAACTAAACGCTTTATTTACTTACACAGCCGTACGTGATTCCTCTCTGCAGGGTTGCCCCTACACACACAACGAACGACGAACTGTACCGACGATAAGATGTCTCACTCACAATACCGTCGCCGATATTGCGTAGACACGCCTTCTGCTGCTGCAATGTTTACCTCAGAATTTATCGCGCTTCCGGACTTCCTTTTAAACTACGCGAAAGTCCTCCTTCACTAAACTGTCCACTAAACTTTTCACTAAATTCACCACTAAACTCGTCACTGTCTTCTATTAAACTCTTCTTCCAACTCTTTCGTATCGCACTTGTCGCGTCACTGTCTTGAACTGAACTCAACTCTAGCATGCCCGCCCGATAGGCGCGCCTTACGTTGCTTATATACCTGGAAGAATTTTCTGGAATCCATCATTTCGATCTTCTTTTCGTTATTCTTTTATTTACTATCTGTCCCTTTCTAAGCATCTATCTATCTCTGTCTTTTCCTTCCCTAACTTTCTATTCTAGAACTTGCGTTCATCGTCTATCCCTTTCTAAAATGTACCCGTCCTTGTCCTTTCCTTCCAGAATCTGCTACCTTTTTCTAAAAATCTTGAGACCGGCTTACGCTGCCAGAAAGTTCTACCCTCGGTCGCCACAATATCAAATTACTCAATTAATTTTGGATCAGTAGGTTAAAGGGAACAATAAATGTAGTAGCATGGAAAAATGGAGACAGGTAACTGGTGTGATATGTGACAAATTAATGCCACTCAAACTAAAAGTTCAGATATATTTATAAATCTGTAATAGGACTGGTCATGTTATAAGGGTCTGAATGTTGGACAATTAAAGTACTAGACCAAAAACGTCTTCATTTAACTGATATGAGAATATTGTGAGGAATGTGTGGTGTTACAAGAATGCATAAGGTGAGAAATGAAGATCTTTGAACATTACACCCGTGACTAAAAATTGAGAAGATAATGAGAAATGAAAGTCACATAACAAAAAGAATGTTAAACTAGAAGATTGATAAGTAGACTAAAAAGGAGATGGATGTAGTGTATGAAGAATAAAAACGATTTGTGGTGTGACATAAGTGGTGAGGAGGTCTATGCCAGAATAGGAGTATGGAAGGAATATACATGTTGTGCCGACTCCAAATAATTAAAAGAAGGTGTAAGAAAAGAAAGACGCTATTTTCTACTTACTTGTTAGATTTACCGCTTGATTGCACCTCCGGCTTTGTAAGAAAGCTTGAATGTTCTTCATTATTATTACTAGTGAATTTTTCAATATCATCATCATTATTCTCCTTTCGGAGTGCTTCGACTTCATTGTCACAAGTATTGCCTTCGTCTATAGAACCATCAAGTTTGCGAGGCATCTCTTGAAATTCATTATTTTCGTTAGAAGCTACCTCGCCTTTCACTATCGATACAGTTCTTTCTTCTAGTCTCATGTTGATTTTAGTCTGAAAGTATTTGAAAGGTTGATAGCTTTAATGATCGCATATTTAAGGCTTCTTGACCATTTTGGTTAAAACGAAATCCTTAGGAATGATTTCCTAAGGATTTCGTTGTTGTATGTCCATCATCTATCTCTTTTAGTGTTTCACAGTCATTTTACTTGGCAACTAGTAGATCTAACTTACTCTAAAAGAATGAAATTTACTAGGTTTATCTATGTGCTGCTATATATAACTGTTGTGAAATTTTGAAAAAGTCAGGAGAGGCCAAATATGCAATTTAAGAACATGTAATTGGAGGTTGAAAATTATTTCAGGTGTAGGTATACTCATTCTTTTATAGTCGTTACCCAAGTCTTTAAAAATCATAAGGATATACCTTAATAATTGTTTTTATATCTCAACATTTAGTGAGATATTAGCTCCCAATTTTGTGGGTATTTTATCATCCCTAACTTTTGAATTATGGAATGGAAGATTAAAAAAAAAAGAACCTGAGATATAAACCGAATAAGAAATATAAAGAAAAACAATATTTAACTAGACGTGTTGCTGGGGAGTTTCTTGCCGCTCCTTCTCCTTAACAACAATAACACGTTGAAGAAGCGCTGTACATAGAATAGGATGAAAAATTAAATTTTAACTTATTTTAAATAAAAACTTTTGAATTTGAATTTGAATTTGAAAAAAGATATTAGTTGTAGACCTTCAAAAATACGTGCAAATAAAATTGTTTTGAATAAGACACGTCAAGTATTTTTTGATATATATGGTTGTTTTTGATGAAATTAATTTAACTTGTATCACCTACGCAACCTCTGATAATGTGTGAACTACCATGTACTTACCAGATTAGATTTGACTGAACAATTCTTTAAATTTCACAGTATACTTAACATAAAAATTAATTTGAATGGATGGGGGGGGGGGGGAAGCATTTGCATTAGAACAATGCCTGGCCTTATCACTCACAACGATCTGTCTCAGGCAACTCCGTCTCTAAAGCTTTTTTTTTTGGCGTGGGAAATAAATTTCGCACATACCGGGTCCTTTGCTAGGGATTAGACCGTTGTCGATCATGGAGGCATTCCACTGAGGGCAATCCAAACAGTAACCGACCGGCTTGTGTGGAGACTCGAACCAATGGACAAATGCCCAAGGGCTAATAACCCACTAAAACCTCCTCCCATGTGCCCCCCGCTTATGATAGGAAAGGCATGAGACTTAGAACGTAGTTACGCCCACGCCGATCCTAGCGCAAAAGTGCCTAAGAGTGCCCCGGGAATCAGAGCAAACTCACTTCGTCAACAGGGGTGAAGACTTCTCTGCTCCCTAGATGTTAGAGGGCCCCTGCAGCGGTATTTCAGGGAGGAAGATCATGCGCATATCTGCGCCTCCGGGCCCCCGACTGTCATCAGCGCCCGCGAGATGAATGCGCACTTGTACCTCTCTCCCTATCTCGTTCTGCGGCCTCCTTTTGAGACATAATAGTCTCGCAGAAATTGGCCGTACCCACCCAATGATCATCGCTATGCAGCATGGCTTGCACCAAACTGCCCAGCGAATCGATCGGACCTACTATTGTCCGAGTTCAAACCTCTGGGGTGCCCATGCTGCGCACTCGACTAGCATATGAACCGCCATGTCTTGTGCGCCACACTGGCGGCATTGGGGTGAAGGCAAGCAGCCCGCAATCTAGCACAGATACTTATCGAAGCAACCGTGCCCGGTAAGTATCTGCGTCATTCTGAAGGTCAGAGTCCCGCATTTCCGCGAGAGCCATCGCATCAGCTGCGGTCGAACCGCTTCTACCGTATCAATACCAGTGACAGGGTTTTCCAACTCTACCGACCAAGATTGGATCATGGTCGCGGTTTCCCGCGTCCTGATCGCCTGCAGCTCGGCCAGGCCGTACACTTTGGCAATTACGTTCGCCTGGAGAGGCCAGGGCGGATCGCTCGCCAAGAGTGTCGACGCCGTCCACGACACTGTACGGATGGCCCTCACCGCCAGGACCCGTTGTACGTGGCACAACAAAGTCCTATTGTGGCGGTGAAGTGCAACGGACCATACGGGTGCACCATACAGGGCCATACTCCTAAGGATGCCCATGTAGAGTTTTCTAGTCCCCCCCCCCCGGTCCCCCCGCGTTGGAAAAGAGCCGAGAGAGGGCGCCTGCGGACCTGACGAGTTTGAGAATCAGCCCCAGATATTTTCTCTGAGGACCTACGCGAATATCCACCCCTTGGACTGTAACGGTCAAGTCCGCAGGGGGATTACGAAACCGCCTATGGAACAAGATGGCCTCCGTTTTCGCGAGGGAGACCTTCAAGCCCAGCCTATCTATTCTCTGGACCACGATCGCCAAGCCAGCGTTGGCGAGGTCCACGGGTTCCGCGAATGACGCAGCACGTGCCGTGAATAGGGTGTCATCCGCGATACAGATTAGCCCTATCCCGGGCAGGACCGGAACCCCAAGGATCCAGACGTAGCCGACGTTCCAAAGAACTGGTCCGAGGACCGATCCCTGTGGGACGCCGCACGCGACGCGTCGCCGACCTAACGCGCGATTCTCGGACTCACCGCCCTCCCAAAGGATGTACCTGTCCTGGAGGTACGCGCCCAACAGCCTCGTGAGGTGCGGGGAACTCCGTGTACACGGAGCCCCTCCCCGATCGTCTCGTGAGGGAGGCTGTTAAAAGCGTTCGCTATATCGAGCGACACAGGACAGTATCCTTCGCTTGGATGGCTTCGTCCGTTACAACCCGCAGTGTCTCGAAGGCGTCCAACGTGGAGCGCCTCCGCCGAAACCCGAACTGCGTCTGTGCTAGTCCCGGCTTCACAGTATCGAGATGCTTAACGAGGCGTTCCGCCAAGATCTTCTCGAAGACCTTGGCGATCTCGTTGAGCAACACTATGGGCCTGTAGGCGAACGGATCGTTGGGAGGCCGGCCTCCCTTGGGAATCAGGCATAATCAGCACTCCTTCAATTGCGACGGAAACTGACCTGCACGAATACATCTCTAAAGCTTTGTATCCACTCGAGGCAGCCCCGTGTCAAGCGGGTGCCCCGAATTGAGGCTGCAGAAAAGGAGACGCTGCCTCAGCCTGAGTACCATGGGTAAATTTTATCACACAGAAGGAAATTCAATTCAATTCAATTCAATTTCATTATGAATTAAAATTGAATTGAAATTAAACACAACTCAATGTTGTTATGGTGGCATATTCTAAACCAGGTGTGGTAGCCATCCAATCGGGCAAATACACTACCACCTGGCTGTGGGTTGTTTTGTCGCCTTTTACGACAGGCCGGCCAACCGCGGGAAATTTTATTCTTCCCCGTTCCTGCACGGATAAAATAATTTTGTTTATGCTTGTGTTTTTATGTATTTAATACAAAAAAGATACAAATGCAATGCAGCTTAAAAATAAAGTCACAAATACTGTTCTAGTGTTTGATAACTATGTGTGTGTAAGAGAGACTGGAATAGTCTTTATTAGAGTCATAGTAGGTGTTCATGCAAATAAATACAAGGTGTAACTCGATAAAATCAAGCAAAACATAAATTATTCATAAAAAGATGATAAATGTTTAGTTCATAAGCAAGATTATAACTATTTTTGTCATTATAATACAACATAACAACATAATTAAAGATAAAATAGCTCAAATTTAATTTTTTGAATGAAATTTTTAATTTGAGAAATTTTTACCTCCGTACTTTTGATCTACGTAAACGGGAGAGAGCGTTACAATTATTTCAGCTCATAAGGCTGCCTTGATCGGTTTAATACCACGCTCTCACAGAATATGGGCGTGTAACGGTTAGCCTTAAGCTAATTGTTTCGTGCGACGAGTGAGAGTTCCGATAACCCACTTCTCATTCCTCCCATCCCATCCCCTGTGTCTCTTCCTAACGGCTGGCAATACGTTAGCTTCGTACCTGGGGCCCAATTCTGCTATTTGTATTTCGTCAAAATCACTGGACACTATCGTCTCAATCGTAGGTCTTCCTAATTTCGATATTCTGTTCTTTCCAATGGCACCTCGCTCTATCTTCATAAATATTTATAAGCGAAAACTCCCTAAATAAATGTTTAAAATTTTTGGTAGCTTTTCAACATTCGTGTCGGCTACCCTTATTTCTGCTAATGGTATACCAATTTTCTTCTACTACTATTCTGTCGTGACTATATCGAGAAGATATTGTTGTTTCAGTCGAATACGAATTTTTGACACTATCACAATGGCATCGTATATTGAAATAATAGAATTAGGCCCCTGGTGTCGCAACGTCTACAAGCGACGGTGACTTCTTTACACTACATGGGCCTTATGCTGGTTTGCGTGCTTCGCAATAAAAAAAAACCCGTGTTGGCCGCTAGCAGGGCTTATACCGAGCAAGCGATTGACATATCCCGCGACCAGGCTGTAGGCGAATGGAAGGAACACGGAGAATTTTAGTAAGTCTTTAGCCACCAGACATCAAAACTTAAAAGAGCATTGACGCCAGGTTGCTTGTCTATCGGTATTCTATAGGATTCATTTCGGAGAGTGTGCTGTTGAACTGTCCGCCATAATTACTCCGATACCATTCCATCTTCGGACGACAAAGCGCTCTGGTCTACGCCATCGTTTCACGGTGGAAACAACACCAGTGCGAACGAAGCGTTTTGCCTCCACGTTCCTTCTGCGTACGGCAGGGCTGTGGAATACGCTACCAGAAGTGTTTCCCGAAAAGTACAATCCGGAAGTCTCCAAGTTTCGTGTGAATAGGTATTTTCTAGTTATGCGTGCTCAATCTTCGACCGTAGCATCGTCTAATATTAGGCGTGATCTTGGTCAAACGTCAACCTATTTCTCATAAAAAAAAACAGGCTGGTGAGTCCCACACGCCATCAACGCGATTCCATACGATGAGAAGTCCGCGGATGGAATTCGACTTACGAAAAAAAATGATAGGTATAATCTTCGTTCCCATAAGCCAGGGATGATGAATTAAGGGCACGCGACACAATATTTTGGGCACTCTCTCTGGTTGAACGGGCTAAATCGTAGCCGGCCGAACTTTCTGTTATAAACTATGGTCTGGGTGTGTCTGGGATCGGCGTCAGAGTGGTATGTATATTTTATTGTAGTAATTAAAAAGTTTTCGGGTCAATACAATTTTTTTCTACCTATAACATTCCCAATAATAGTAAAGCCAAAATTATTTGACGGCAGATCTATGGCTTCATTTAACATTTCTTTAGAAAAATATGCATGTTGATTTTTTTTTGTCAATATGCTTACATTCATATACATAAAAACATATTCAACTGTGGCACAAAAATCACATGGATTGATTCTTATGAGTTGAGTAGAATACATTACATAGTGATATGATACATAGTGAGATTTTAAAATTGAATTTAAACAATATTAATTATTGCGGACAGAATCACCCCCCTGACCTCTCCCCCGGAAATCCCGTACCCCACGCCCCGCTACCACAAATATGTAGCTCGCTCGGCTAGCTGCTAAATGTCTGCTTTTTTTGTAGTACCTTAGTATGCACGGTGTGAGCCTTCGGCATAATCAGTCGGTCAAATGCAGTTTCCGAACAAGTAATACACACAAGGAAGACTAAAAAGACCAGGAAGAACAGGAAGCATTCGGAAGACTCTACAGCCATTGGACTCTCAGCGTGACTACGTGGATCTTGTGGACCACCAGTGATTGTGATTAGTGCCACTCGTATTGACCGGTGTAATCGATATAATTAGTGCTATCTGTGTTGAGTGGAATATCCGCGTTCTAGTGCTATCTTGTATTGGTTGATCTTGAACGTGCCGTTTAGTACAGTAGTGCTGATCATACCTGTTGCTGTTGTAGCACCTATAAATAAATACAGTCCACTGCTAAGGGGTGTTTCATTCAGTGCGACCCCTGCGCCGCCACACCCGACAATAACATTAATGTTATGTCAAAAATAAGAGCAGAGGCGAGGAATTGCTACCATCATTTAAGTTTTTATTTCTGATGTGATAATAAAAGCAGAGTTATCGTCATTCTAGTGTATGGTTCTGTTTTAGTCCCATACGTAAAGATACATAAAGGTTCGTCATCTCTGCCATAAGCAAATGACTCCTCCTCTCCAGGCGGATGTATTTGCCAAAGTTCTGCGCTCCCGACAGGATGCCTCGCCCGTGGCCGGGTTTATTGCCAGGCCGAGGTTCAGGCGATCAGGACGCGGGAAACCGCGACCATGATCGAAACTTGGTCGAGAGAGTTGGAAACTCCTGTGGCAGGCACTGAGACGGTGGAGGCGGTGCACCCGCACCTGTTGCGATGGCTCTCGCGGAAACGTGGGACCCTGCCCTTTAGGATGACACAGATACTTACCGCACATGGGTGCTTCGATAAGTATCTGAATTATATCGCTGGCTGCCTGCCTTCCGCTCAGTGTCGCCAATGTGACGCATTAGACACTGCGTTTCATACGCTGGTCGAGTGCGCAGCATGGGCACCGCAGAGATATGAAGTAGGTCCGGTTGATTTGCTGGGCAGTTTGGTGCAAGACATGTTGCATAGCGACGATCATTGGATGGGTGCGGCCAATTTTTGCGAGGCTGTCACGTCTCAAAAGTTGATCGCGGAACGAGAAAGGGAGAGAAATGAGCATGCGTCTGGCGGGTACTGACGTCAGTCGGGGTCCCGGAGGCACAGATATGCGCAAAATCTCCCCCCGAAATACCGCTGCAGGGGCCCTCTAGCATCTAGGGACCAGAGGATTCTTCACCCCTGTTGACGAAGTGAGTTTGCCTGTCCCGTGGCATTCTCAAGCACTGATGCGTTAAGATCAGCGTGGGCGTAACTACGTTCTAAGTCTCACGCTCTTCCTACCACAGCGTGGTGTACATGGAAGGAGGGTGGTTTTAGTGGAGTATTGAGTTTTCGAGTCTCCACACAAGCCGGTGATTTAACTCTGGTGCCCATTCGTGGTGTCACCTCTCGTCGCTTTGGTCTAATTCCCTAATAAAGGACCTGGTAGTGTGCAAAATGCATTACCCCCGCTTTAAAAAAAAAAGATTTTGACTTCTGATTTCTGGTGCAAGGTAAAATAAGAACAGCCTTTAATTAGCCATCATACTATTTATTTCAGTTAGACTCTTCCCCGTAGTCTCGGGTACGACCAGTCCCACGAAAATCAACGCTATTAAATTTATCGTTGCAAATAACCAGAATGTGTAGTAGTTTCCAGCGTAAGCCATCATGTAGCCTGATACAGTGGTAGAGAGGAATCCTGATAGAAATCCAATTAAGTAGGAAACTGATGATCCAAGACCTCGAACGTTTATCTCGAACATTTCGCTAGTAAGAGCGTTTGGGATTATTGCAAGTCCTGAAAATCAGATGAAAATGATTAAAATTACGTTTTAACTGTTACAACCGCCGAATTTTTAGAGCTAGGCATTTTGCTGAAGAGTTTCTTGCGCCGCTTCTTCTCTTCAAACCATAACATGTTGCAAAGCAATTGTAAATTTGATTAGGCTCCTATAGAGTAAATAAAAACTATAAACAAAATAATAATGAACAAGGTTGGGGGCAGGCTAAATAGTAATTATCACATTACTTGACACCTTTGTCTTCCGTAATCACGGCTACTGAAAAGTGGCCGAAACGTCGAAATGAATATCAAATAAAATATCGTGCTTACAATTGTAAAACGTAGTTTTTAACCAACTTCAAAAAGGAGGAGGTTCCCAATTTGATTGGTATTTTATTTTTATGTACGTACACCGATTACGCTGAGATTTATGATCCGATTTACGTGATTCTTCTTTAGTTTGATGTGGAATAGTTGCCATTTAGTCCCTTAAAAATTTAACATAGTTTGGCCCCGTAGTTTTCACTTTGTGAACATTTTTTTAAGAAAATTTTTGTTGACGTGGACGATGTAATTGTCTTTGGCAAGACGTTTTTGAATTTCTCTAACATAAAGAGTGGTTTCAGACTAGCGTGTTATATGCGTGTCATGTGGAAGCACATGTAGGCGCGTATAGGCGCGCCTTTGCCACTCGCGCATTTTTTCCCCGTTCCCTTTTCTTGGGACCTATATTTTTTAAGGCGCGCGGTATTTTTCGTAGGCCTACCCATAGCTAGACACTAAAAAGTAACAATAAAAAAAACTTCGTTTAAAAAAACCGACTTCAAAAACTAAAATGTATAAAATAACTTTATAAAGATTTAATTTAATACACCTCTTATGCAAACCTAATATTAATGAAATACTATTTATTTGTATGTGCTACATATTGATAGGTTTGAATTCGGTGCCAAGCCGAATGTAATAGTAGGTACTGCACTGCCCGCGCACTCTTTAATAAAAGAGGTGTATTAAATAAAATCTTTATTAAGTTATTTTATACTTTTTAGTTTTTGAAGTCGGTTTTTATAAACGAAGTTTTTTTTTTTTAAATTATCTTACTAGTCGCGAAAACTTAAGTAAATACTAGATATAAATGATTTTATTTACAATTCGCATCTGCGAAGGACACTTCGTTGGTAGAGCCACGACGATACCGTATTTGCTAATGTATTGCAATGGCGGCACCAAAATAATGAGATCATAGCACCAACTTTTTGGTTATATTTATCTGTTACACAGAAACAACATCATTTATCAGAATAAAAAGTATCCTAAGCGTTGACCCATCATATAAGCTAACTTTGTGGCGAGTTTCATTTAAATCCGTTCACTAGTTTTGATGTGATGCTGATAGAGATCAGACAGACAAGAATTCTAACTTTGAATTTTCGGAATCTGCTGGTCCGAATCAGTCCCTGTTGTTTTTATCACTTTTAAATTCATTGTTTTTTAAGAATGGACTTAACGGCGATGTGATGATGGAATTCAGCTCCGTCTTCGCCTAGAAGGTAGATCTTCCGCCGAGGCTATTGTTTTGCCTCACATGCCTAAGGCCCGACTTTATAGTGTATACAGTTCGAAATTTATATAATTATATTCTTTGTGCGTGTCAGGAATGGTTTGCAACTTCAATTATTGCACAGTGCCATCTATTGTCTTATAAGTGTTCCACTACAGTACAAACTTGAACCCTCTACAGATTTATTGGTATCCTTTGCCAGCGGCTTCGCGCGCATTAATGTAGATTTTGCCAATCCATTCAGGTTTTTTTTATCCTCCGGGATCACTATGGATGGCACACTAAGTACCTGTAATGCCATCTAGCGAAGGTGGAAATAACCACGAGAGCAGTGCATTAAAGTTACATTATCATTATTGTTGCCATGGCGATGTATTATATATATATTTGTTAATGTATGGCAACGGTGGCGCCAATAAATTACGATTGCAACGCCATCATTTCGGCTATATTCGTAAATCTTAAGATAGATTGGTTCAAAATCTACTAATTTTCTCATTCTACACGAATCTGTGAAAACGTGGTCATAAATAGGATAAGTCGTCCCGAGCACATGCAATGACTTACCCATTGCATAAGATATAAATCCAAGCACCAGAGCTGCTAATGGTAGCCAGCCTAAAGATTCTACTGTCTGTGAATTAAACTCCTTGAAATAAAAATATGCTCCTATAACAGTCTGAAAATAGATAAAAGAGGGTTTTAAATGTCTAATACTAGGCTATTTAAATAGCAAGTATTCACACGGGTTACATTGCATTAAAATCATATACGGGGTGATTTTTTCAAGTGAGCCTTCAGAGACAAATCCTAAACTATGCTAAATAGCGAAAAACACTCAAAAGAGTCTTGAAGCTGATTTTGACGACAACTAAATTGGTATCTTTAGATTTTTGAAAATCAATTACCCTTATCAGGAATCGAATCGGCTGATGTCAAAAAATAAACACTACCTATGTAAAGGCCTGAGCCTGTTGAGACTCCGGTTGTGAATTTGTGGACTGTACTTTGATTTATGCTTTAAGAATAATGAACGGTTTATATATAGATCTATAATTTTATTGCTTTACTGGTTTTATAATTAATATTATTTAAGTATGGTGCGCGCGCGTTGACGTGAGAGGATCGTTAGCAAAGTGTTTGTGATATGTGACACCGGCCGATGCGCCGAGTCGCCCCCGCCGCGGCTGCCGCCCCGCGCCAACCGGTCCAGTTGCTGGCTGCAGCCGTAACACCTATATTATTAAAATACATACCTACTTACATAATACATTTCATGGTTCAATGTCAAGAACGTTGAAAAAGAACTAACAATAATTTGTGTTTCTACATGTTTTCTCATTTGAATGAATGGAAACACTTTATTGTTCACCAAAAATGAAAACTACGTTCTTAAAACTAAGTACAGTAAATATTGCTTAAAGTGATCTCTTCCAGGCAGTGTCTCCATGTGTCAATCGAGAGTTACCGTGTTGCAAGGGTTAAAATACCGTGTTTCTACATAAAATTAAGGTGATTTTACTAAAAGTGTACCATGTAAATTACCGTGTAATTATTCAAGGAAAAAAACAAAATTATTTACCAAATCAAGCCTGAATATATTTTAAGAAAATTTACGTCATTCATTCATCACACTTACAAATTTCACTACTTCCTATTTTAAAATAAGGACTAGAATAGATTGGCAAGGCTTATTGGTAGTTTTATTTATGTGTGAGTGGAGATAAACTTTTAGATATTGGTGCATTTCTCTGGGATTCCCGGCAACCAGGAGCAGTGTTGCTATTACAATATTTGTTAAGTGACTAAGATTTGTTTTACGCAGTAGATGATAAAATTGTTATAAATATAAAAATATAAATGTTATACAACATAATTTAAAACGCTAATACGGTGATATATGACACGTAATACATTACTACCTTGACGGTAGATAAAGACCGGATTACGGTGCATCTACGGTAATTACCGTGTAAATGGAGACACTGATTCCAGGCAACCCCCTAAACTAAGGAAACTATTAAGACAACAGAGGCGACGACGATAATAAATAAACATTCCAAGAATAAGTAAAAAAAAAATAATAATATACGGAATACTCACATTCTCACTCTCCTTTATAACATTTTATTGACTCCTGATAGTCCCCAGTACCTTAAGGAATGTTTTAAATTACTTCGCCTATCCACTGCCTATAATTTGCGCCACAATACGTACCGGAAAGTTATGACGCCTTCACACACTTCATCCTGTTATGATAATTCTTTTACGGTACAGGCTGTCAAACTTTGGAATATGCTTGCTGCCTCTTACTGTCAGAGAGGCCAAATCATTACCAATATTTAGAAATTTGCTCAAAAAACACTATTTGTCCATAAATAGCTATGTCTGATTAACAGAATATAATCATGCTAATACATTTATTATAATAACTTATGTATTATTGTATATATATATGACTATGTTTATATGTATGTATTTGTATATTCTTTTCTTAAACTAGTTTGAGCATTTATGTATCTATTGCCTTTTTCCTGCACCACCTAAATCGCCTAATTCAATTTTATTTTCATTTAGGTTGCCTGGAAGAGATCGCTTTGAACGATAAGGCCGCCTGTTGTATTGCCAAGAAAAATATTGTAAATATGGTCTGTTTTAGTAATTGTATATTTTGGTGTGCAATAAAGTGTTATTTCTCTCTTTCTCTCTCTCTCTCTCTCTCTCTCTTAATATACTATACAAAAATAAGATATATCATACTATATATAGAATCAGCAGCATGTTTTAGACTTGCGAGGACCAAAGATATTTAATAACCATCAGTTTAAAAGACAATATGGATTTAGCTTGTATAGCGGACGAGGTGGAATAAACTTAAAACAGTGTTCGATAGCAAACGTGTAT
Organism: Dendrolimus houi; assembly: GCA_039645545.1. Taxonomy (NCBI): domain Eukaryota; kingdom Metazoa; phylum Arthropoda; class Insecta; order Lepidoptera; family Lasiocampidae; genus Dendrolimus; species Dendrolimus houi. The sequence continues at coordinate 12,354,309 of CM077139.1, forward strand.
TCAGAATTTTCCAATATTTTATAAGACAATGTGACTATGTAAAACACAAAGAAAAAGTATAATTTTAAAGGAGTTTCTCTGTCGCCAACAGTTTGTCTGATGTTCAGTGGCAGTGATTTCCATAAACGGACAGCCTGTACCGTGGAAGAGTCATTAACGAAGGAAGAAGTCTGTAAAGGTGTCATTAGGGAGAGATTATTACTAGAGCGCAAATAATGGGAATGAGAAAGATGTAGGAAATCAAAACGTTCCTTTAAATAAGGAGGAGTACGAGGATCAAAAAGGATGTTGTACAAAAGAGAGAGCAAGTGAACATTCCGGCGAAGGCGAATAGGTAACCAAGCTTCTTGCGATATTAGGAAACATTTTCGAATATCGCATTCTCATTTATATTCCACTAGGGTTCTTCTCGCTTCTGTAGTATGGTGTAAACTCTAGTGAATTTATATATATCCTATATTTTGGAGTAAAAACGATACACACCACATAGCACATACTACTGAGATACGGGCGTTGATTTCGATCTCGTAGTTTTCTTATGCGTGAACTACATACAATTCTATTATTTATATATTATGCAAATTTACTTTTAGTTTCTATAATTTATACAGATTCTTTTTATTCTTTATTGAAATGATTGAAATTACTCACCATAAAGGTACAACATCCTCCAGTAGATATAATCAACAAGATTCGTCTCCCAAATCTTTCAACAAGAGCCGGTGACAGAATAGCTCCCAGTAAGGACGTCACTCCTATAATGATTGTTGCTACATGAGGCGGTACAGAAGAATCAGCATTTTGGAAAATAGTTGTTGCATAAAACATACACATTATAATACCACTGTTCATTTGGAAAAAGTACAAAGGTATGCTAATGAATAAAGCTTTCCTATTGCTCTTGGTGAAAAGCAGTTGACGCCATAATAAGCCTTTTGAATTATTCGTCATGATTTTTGCTATCATTTTCTCGAGCTCTTTTTCAATGTCATTTGTGCGGCCTAAATATTGTAGTGAAGCTTTAGCTGCTTCTTCATTTCCTGGAAAAAAGAAAACAGCTTAAGACTTATTGACACAAATTATTACAATCTGAAAATTAACAAAACTAGCCTCGTGAGCATAAAATACTTTCTGACATGCAGTAATGGAGAAAGAATACTAATTCCTACGGCTGGGCGGCCTGTTGTAAGAGGCAACAAAACAAATCATAGCCAAGTGGTATTAGGACATTGCCCGTCTGGATAGCTAGATCACTGGTCTGTCCGTTGTAACAACCTTGAGCTGTATTTTAGCATTAATGGCCGGGTTCCAATCCCCTTTCGAAGCCAACAGTACATTGTTAGCACCTCTTATGTTGCGAATGTCCATAGTTGAAGCTAACTACTTTCTATCAGGTGGGCCTTCAGCGTGTCTTTGTACTCCAGTAATTAAATTGTGTGTAAGAGCAGTTCACACGCAGTAGAAGTGAAACTTCAGAAGAAGAATAACTGTAGAAGTGAAACAGCATTTTCCCGTCTGGATGGCAGCAACCCCTGGTCTAGAGTATGCAGATATAACAACTTTGGGCTGTGTTCCGGCATTAGTGGCCAGGTTCCAGTCTACCTTTAGAGAGTATCAGCGCATTTGTAGCAGTTTTGGTGTTGCGAATATCCATAGGCGATGGTAACCGTTTTTCGCTAGTGGGCCCTTTGCCTGTCTGCTGAACTCATGCAATAAAAATAAAAGTCTCAGTGTGACGAGCTCCAATAATTCGAAGTCCCTACTTTTTAAAAAGACTCTATTTACTTACTTACAACATTGTTTGTGCCTTTGTGTGCGTATCAGCAAAAACAATTACATGGCGCTCGCGCACATCCATTGGTTTTGTGCTTCAACTCTGATGTAATTTTGTTGGAAACTATCTCTCTAGGTATTATTACTCTGTCATCTATCAAGTTTTTCGAGATGTTTTTAGCCTGTAGTTATTAAATTAGAGCAGCCAACTCAGAATGTTTTAACTAATATTTGATTAACTTAAAACATATTTTTAGATCAAATTAACTAAATTTTAAAACTCTTAGTAAGGTTCTTTTCAAACTGTCCGCGCAGGCTCCAGTTATAATTACTCAATAGATTAACAATTTGATAATAAATTAAATATGATTATATTTAACATTTTCTTAAGTTTTCGCGACTTGTGTACATAATAAAACCGTTAAAACGTAGTTTTATTATGATTATATTTATTTTGGCAATCAGCCCGTATTTTTAGAAGGTACCTCCACGCTCATGAATAATGCGACCTTGTAACAAGACTTTATATTTTTTGAGACTCTTTCTCACCCCCATTTTGAGAAGTAGCATCGTTTTACATTCTAGGAAACATATGCAAGAGAACCATTTAGTTTAATTTTGAGCTATTGCCACTGGAAAAGGAGGTAAGCAAGGTAGACAAATACTTACCTTTAATAACATAATAAACCGGCGTCTCAGGCACGAAGCAGCAAGCAATGGTGTATAACAATGCTAAGCCCATTGCAATAAATTGAACTCCACGATATGTAGTGAATGGACCCACTGCATATACTATAAGTACACCAAATGCATGAAAAACCCCTGTTGATGTTAATATTATCCCACGTATTTCTGGTGAACTGTAATGATATTATATTTCTTATTAATCAATGTAATGGTCTAGCAATTTTTAAGTAGTTTGATAATTATACAGTGTAAACTCTGATACGATATAACGACACTGAAGGGACTGTGCATTTTATGACGTTATAGAGAGTTGTCGTTAAATGGAGAGAAGTCTGTTATTGTTGTCTGACGTCTTTTGTTGCACCAGTAATTTTGTTGTATTTTTTACTTATTTTATTCTTATTTTACGATATTGAGGCATCTTGGTGATAATGGAAGTATTTAGAAATTTCGGTATTTTGGAATTTCTTAGAAATTTTGGTATGCATGATGCCGACAGTCGAGTTTATTACGGGCTAGGATAATAAAGCGATAAAAGAACGTACACAACTGCGCCGATTTTACTAAGTTTGGCAACTTAAAAGGTACTTTTTATTACTTAATTGTTGTCGTTATTGAGAGTGGGTGTAATACTACATAAAGTGTATCATTGTCTGGAAGACAAGCTAAACCAACCAAAGCCAAGTAAGATTTGATGCTTAAGGGAGTTTGTCAATAAATCGAGTGACGTTACATGGAGTTTACAATGTAATTGTTTTTGTCTAGGAAGCGTTAATATTATTAAAGTTTTACGTAATATACATACAAAACAAATAATTATGTGAGAAGAATCATAGTGTATTTTTTTAATTTGGATTGGAACTCGTGGAAGGAACTTTCTTTCATATTATTCCAATTATTTGGGGTCGGCACAGTTTGTCTTTTTCTTCCATAATCTTCCATTACGACATACGGCTCTGTCACACCACAAATCTTCACGACGGATGGATGGATTGTACGAAGGATGCTAATGTCCAACCGTCCATCTCTTTGTGGTCTACCTTTATATTTGTATCCGTCAATATTCCAGCTTAACATTATTTTTCGTCACGTGAATTTCATATTTTCTCAGTACATATTTTCTCAGTGCCCATAGCACTTTATTTAGTCTTCTTCCTCTCAATTTTCCAATCACGGGTGCAACTTTCAAAGATTTCTTTGTCTGTTTATTTCTCATCTTATCCATTTTAATATACGAGGTATGAGAATCGCATAGAAATGTTTTGAATCTATCAATTATGTTAATATTTGACAGATCAACTAAAATTAATCAATTTACTTGACAAATATGGAACTGAAAGGACAAGACAGTATTCAATCATATTGTTACGAATTTGTGGGATGTAAATTCGAAAATGCCGTTGGAATTATCACAAAGTTTATTAGAAGTACACACACGTAATTCACATTTCTTTCAAGAATAACCGAATACAATAAAACTAAACCTTAAAGCAGAAAATCGTAATGACATAAATCGCGCAAAGTTCTCAGTTATAAGATACACGCTCTGAAAGTACACTAGGTAGCGCTTCGATCGCAGTCAAAAGACGACTGACTCCTTCCTCAACTTACCAAGCCTATCTATTTGTAAATTAGACATGGCCTCCTAGCAACATGCCCATCACTCCTTTGAATTCTCAATATATAAGTTTCGCGGCTTCCATGAATTTGCATGAAATACAGACAAAAGGAAAAAGGTTTTATGACATCTTGCGGTAGCGTAAACAAAGCGATTAGCGCGAATAATGGTTCAGCCAAATTCACAGGCGTAATAAAACATCTGCAAAAGGACTGGTTTGCATCAAAAGTTTAAATGAACCAATTTAGGTGATCTATTTTTTCCAAATTGAAAGACAGAAATGAACGAACCAGATTATCTCTATAATACTTGATTAGCTTAACGGTTTTTAAAATCACAATAGTCAAAAAGCGCAAGAGAAAGACCCTGATGGGTTAAAATAACCAGTTTCACGGCTTTGTTTACGAATATGACAAGTACTAAAATAAAGTGGATCCTTATGTAATGTATGCTCCTACCAGTATATCTAAACATGTGTCAATTTCATAATCCAGTACACTGGAAGAGGCCATTCTAATACTGATATTAGACGGACCAAGCAAATCAAATCATTTTGGATGAAAGACATGGAATTGAAAGGACAAGACGACATACAATGATATTGAATTATTCAAGTTTATTTTCATGCTGATCACATTGATTAATACATTCAAATTGATAGCCAAATATCCTATTTCGCCATCTACATATTCTATATATATCTATTTCGACATAGTATTTAGCAACTTTTTAGAGTTGTAAATTTTGATTGACGACTATTATTCGTTTTTTTTTAAATAATAAATAAGTTCGCGTTTGACTGACATTGCGCCTGATGTCAGGTGGAAATGCAGCCTAAGGTGGAGCACGCTCACCTAGAAGATACCTGTTCATGCGAGACTTGAAGACACCTAGATTGTATTCTTGAGGAAAAACAGACGACGGTAAAGAGTTTCACTCTTCAGCGGTGCGTATGATAAAAGTGGAAGCATAGCGTTTCTGCGCTGTTCTGAGCACGTACGCCTATTTGTCTGGTGGTAAAATGGAGAGGGAGGAACCAATTCATGTAGTTCCTTGGCACACTCCCCGAAGTGTATTCTATAGAATACCGACAAACTAGCGATTTTACGCCGATGATTTAGGCTCTGAAGCCTCTCATCGAATAGTCGGTTATTGCCTATCAGTTTCCTAGCTCTTTTCTCAATTTACTCGAGTGTCTATCTCCAGCTGGTAGTTAGCTGAGCCATCTCAAAGATGAGAGCAGTATTCCATGCAAGACCGTACTTGTGCTTGGTAAAGATTCAGCAACTGAAGTGGTGTGAAGTACTGCCTCACCTTTGATAGAACCTCTAGCTTTTTGGCAGCCAGCTGACCAACAGACTATATAGGAGCCAACATTTAGAGATTGTGATAAGTAGATGCCAAGAAGCTGAAGACTGTCGGCTATCGGTATGGATACACCCCGGAAAGTAGGAGTCAAGTTGAGAGGACTCCTTTTGGCAGAGAAGAGACACGCCTGGGGTTATTGTACTGACTAGCCGAAAAGCCACGCGCATTCGCTTTAATTAGAATAGAATAGATTTAAAAATTAGATTAGCTTAGCTAATTTTATCTTAGCTTTAAAAATAATTATAATCGGAAGCATTAATGTATGGCAAAAACGGCACGATATTGCCTAAGCGTATAACCCTAATAATAAGTACCTAAGGCGGTGATTTGCAATATAGACAATTAATTATAAAATATGGTGGTTTCATTTTTATCGACCCCCATAGATGTATAGCTCTCTACAACAACGCTGTCGTCTGCGTACCCCAAAATACCGGGTTTCAGCAAATCGTTTATATGCAACACGAAAATGCTGATGAGGCCGTCGTGCCATATCCTGTCAAAGGCTTTTGAGATGTCAAGAAAGACGGTTCTATTGCCTCATTACAGATATGGGTGACGTACACAAGAAGATCACCGGTTGACCGGTTTCGGCGGAAGCCATATTGTCAGTCACTCAAAAAGTCATTGTCTTCGAGGTACGCCAATAGCCGGACGTTCAAAATACGTTTCATACTTTTATAAAGTATCGACGTAATTGATATGGACCTGTAGTTGGCAGGGTCGGCACGGCTACCTTTTTGGGCACTGGCTGTATGTTGGCTTGCTTCCAAGACTGTGGTACTTATCCAGTCTTCAGAGAGAGGCGAAATAGGCGTGTCAGAATCGGAGCGAGCTCAGGCGCACAGCTTTTGAGGACTATGGCTGGAATACCATCTGGGCCACTAGCTTTGTTCACATCTAGACTTAGCAGGGTTTTACGAGCTTCACTCTGGCGTATGCGTATTTTGGGCATGGAGGCCAAGCACTGCAATAATCATGGAGGACTTACGTTATTGCTGTCTAGATGTGAAGATTCTGCAAAGAGAGCCACCAAGAGATTAGCTTTCTCTTCAGCAGTATGAGCCAGTGATCCGTCGAGTTTTTTTTCTTCTCTATTTAACTTCTTTCATGGTTTAAGAAAGAGGGACTATGGATCTAGAATGTTTTTACTGATGCTATATAATAATTTGGAATAATCTGATTTTTTACATTACTGTCTATATCTGTTTATTTATCGAAACGCATGTCGGCTACATCTAATATCCTATATCCTTATACATGTAACAATTTATTCTATTTTAGTATGTATAGTGTTATTACTCATTTATTTATTACTTATATTATTAATGCTGACGCTATGAAAATATATACGACTATATATCTATAGTGTGAATTGTACCATGTTTTATATTACTATTACTAGATCCGTCGGGTTTCAGCAGTGGTGAAAGTGAGGGGCGGCAGAAGTTCGATTCGACTGACTTTGCCAGACTCTAAAAGGCTTGTGGGGGGTAAGAAGCCAGTTTGGTACCGGCCTATTTGATCAAATAGAGACTTCTGCAGAACACTCTTGTAGGATTTGGTAGCCCTGTTGAAGCCTCTCTTCTTGGTTTTGACATCCTCTGTTTTGCGATTTTTAGCATCGACCCATGACAGATATGCTTGGTGTTTACAAGCTTCAGCGCATTTGCACTCAGCCCCAAACCATGGTCGAGCTTGGTCAGATGTGGTCTTATCAGGAAATGGAATGTAATATTTCATTCCTTGAAGGATCACATCTCGAACCAAATCCCCACAGGCAGAAGGATTATCGAAAGAGAAACAGATGGGCTTCCAAGGATATGATGCAAAAAATGATCGCATTTCATCCCAATCTGCCGATTTGTACCGCCATACACGCCAGATGCCAGAACGACCGACCTTAGGGGGTGAGTAGTTGGATACAGTTTTTACCAGGCAATGGTCGGAACTACCCAATGGCGACGATACTGACACGTAATGTCGCTCTGGCTTGGTAGTCAGCAGAAGATCGAAACAATTTGCAGTTTGGCCGTCCACATCAGGGACTCTTGTAGCTTCCTGGACCAGTTGGGTGAGGTTTAAAGCTAAAGCACGCTTCCGCGTCTCTCTACCTGCATGGTCGGTGCACTGGTATGGGAAAAGCCACTTCTGGTGATGGGCATTGAAATCCCCCAGTAACACCAATTCAGCTGTAGGGTACCTCTGTTGACCGGTATCGGCCGCCTCACTTAGATATTCGATCAGCCTGATCGTCTCCTGGTCTCCACTGTGCGATCGATAAACACAGGCATAAAGGATTTTTTCCGAGGAGGTGTCCACCAATACCCACAAAACGGAAAATCTAGCGTCTTCAAGGTTTCGGAGACGCCGATAGCACACGTCATCGCGGGAATATAAGCAAATACCAACACAGGCCTAAAATTGTGCTCCAGAGTGTAACCAGGGTATGAAAGGTAAGCCGAGTCTGATGGCGGTGCTATCTGCGTCTCAGAAAGGAACAAGAGAGCAGGTTTTTCTGTCTCGAGATGATGATGGACAGGTACGAGATTTGAGTGCAAACCTCGAATGTTAGAGAGGTGCACTTGTAGCGAGAAAGAGTGCAGCCGCTGTTTAACTGATCTCTTATTTCTCTTTGTCATGGTGTTTCGTGAGTGGAGATAGGAAGATGGCAGTAAAATAAGAATCCACCACATTAACCATCGGATTTACAGCGACAATCTGCACCTATTTGAGACTAGTCTGGAGACTGCGGAGACACCCGAGCCCTCCCAAGGATGTCCACAGGGCCCTCTCATCTGGTCGCCAACCAGCACCATGGCGCATACCGGGACTTTTCGCTAGTTGGCGGGGCAGCCATTCACGAGTGGCTAAAACGCTGCTAGGGCCCCCCAACTGACTGCGGTCGGCCAACGGTGCACCTTGCCTCGGATCCCGCTACCCTCCGCGACTAGTCCCAAAGTGCAGTAATGTCTCTGCTTATCGGCTCGGTCTTTATGGAGTGGATTGATCATTTCGACCCATCCCCCCTTTGATTTTCATAGACCAACATGTCGGAACACGGCTAGGCCGTTTTGGCGACACGACTTTGACCGATGGGTGGTAGTAAAGCCGCGGCCGAAACCCACCTTTGTCACCTGTTTAGCGCCACCCAAGGCCACGTGTAGGGATTCTGTTAGTGGGGTATTCTCCTACGGACGTGGATGACACGGCCCGAACAATGTGTTGGGGCCATGTTCTTCAACTTGTTGTAGTGTTCTTCACCCGTTATATCCTGGCTTTTTCTTCAAAGATTTCTATTTATACTTAATAGTGTTACAACTTTGCCAAAAATTCCACGAAGTACACCAAGAAAAGTGGATTTACACCTGCCGGTCATAAAGCTCAAGATTTATTACCTGCCCGCATTCGCACTTCTTTTGTTTTCTTTGTGTTTAATATTTGTAATTAGAAAAGCCGCCTATTGTGTATTGTAATCCTTTATGATGATCGTTAGCCAGGCGTGGTTCTTGGAAAACTTCACTCCACGCGGTTGATTGTTGTATTGTACCGTTTAGTATAAAACAATTCCCGAATGGGGGTGTGAGGCAGTCAAGCGACGATTAAGATACGAGCTAGACGTGTACATTCGATAAGCGATATTGTGACGGACTTTGCGCGTGTTATTTATTTGTGCATTACATTTGGACTTATTGCGTCCGGTTATATTTGTACCTATGTTATACGTGTTTGTATAGTTCTAATAAATTCGATAATTATATAATATATAATAATTAATTCCAAACGGCATTTTAATTCGGGTCCCGTAACTCGTAATAATAGTCATGTATAAATTAATGACATATATTAAACTATAAATCACAATAAAAATAGCTAGATTTAACATGAAGCTATTAGTCGGCTTCAGTCATTTCTTTTATTTTTTTTATTGCTCCTTTAGCCCGGGCGAACGATTGCCCGAGTCATATACTTTATTTATTTATGACATTTAAAATTTTCAATTTTGACTTCACTGATAACAAAATTTCTTATCTTCATTTAGATACTATTTTTACAATCATTTCTTCTATTGAAACAATTTTAAATACTTTGCAAAATTACTTACGACATTTCACCAATGTAGATTAAGCTGATAATGATAGCAAAAGAAACCCCAAATCCAATTAGGAACCTCCCAAATAAAATTATCCATATATTGTAAGCGAAAGTTAGATCGCATATGATAAAAATATCGTACTTCCACCAATAATAAGGCAGGGCTTACGACCTATAATGTTCGCCATAAAGCCGGCTACGTATGATCCTGAAATAAGAAGAATTTAAGTTTTAAACCAGTCTCAAACCTCATTTAAATTATCCCCATTTGTATAGCAACAAGCAGGAATTAGCAAGGAAAGTGGGCAGCGCAGTAATGTATGCAACTTATTCGAAAATGAAATGAACATATTTATTACAAAACGGAATCTTACAGTTTACTTGTCGAAAATCATGAGTCTAACATCGCTCACAAAGCAGTTTTAGTTATTGTCAAAGAAGAAATGGCGTAACAAACTTCTCACTAACATGTACATTCAATACTTGTTTTGAAGCGAGAACGCTTACCGCCGTGGAAATGGATATAAGGTAAACAAGGTATTAAGGTTAACAAATAGTATTCTAGGTACGAAGAATGAAATAATAAATATGTATTCATTTTCGATGTCTAAAATTAATAAGAAATTTAACAAAGATCGATTTTTATTAAAAATATCTGAAGAGGATCAAATAATCAACAATCTGATCCTTAGATAAACTAAGAAAGAATACATATTTCCTGGGCTGGACCCCGTTGTAAGACACGACAAAATAACAATCGACGGCGACGAGAGATGACAAAATGAAAAAAATATTATTACTTACCAAATGTCCCAACATACATAGCTGACACTACCCATGATGTGTCGTATTCTGATAAAACGTGAGAGAGTGGACTTTCGGTGATATTTTTCAATTTGGGCAAAATAGGTGCAGTCCAAGCAACGCTGTAGCCATCTACAATATGTCCTATGTTCACTGAAATAGTATGATTTTCATATTAAAACTACATTTGAACTCACACTTGGGTATCAACTCTTTACAGGATTATTCTACCACTACTCCTAGAATAATTTTTGTGATTGTTGACCTGAATATTAACTTTTTTTAGTGCAGGAATACAATAGACGAGCTCCAGGGCCCATCTGATGGAAAATGGTTCCTTTTCCCTATAGACATTTGCAATATCAAAGATGGTATAAATGTGCTGCAGACTTCAAAAGGGGGTCCAGAACTTGGCCTCTGATGCTGCAACACAACTCAAAGTTATTATGGTAGAAAACTCTAGACCAGGAGACTCAGACTTCTAGACGACCAATGCCCTTCCATCTAGCTGTGTGTTTTTTTATCCCCTCTTACGACAGGGCGCCCAGTGAGAAGAATGTTTATTCCTTCATTCCTACACGAATAAACTTTTCACAAAAACTGTATACATAAAATTATGAGTGACAGTACTTTAATACCGAACTCTGTCCTCCTTTCCCTGCAATATCTTGTCCTATATTTCTTTATTCTGTCATACATACTCTGTAACACTACAAATCTTAATATCATATTTGACTCAGTTCGTCCAACTCTTTTCACTACTTTTTGTTATATTCATCAATCTACAGCCATAGTACACGATTCTTTTTATCACATTTCATAACTTGCCTTGAATCTTCTTCCGTTCTATTTTTCTCACTTTATCCATTCTCTTAACAGTACATATTTATCTCAACATTCTAAGTACTTAGCAAATATCCTAAGACAATACTAACTACTTACAATTAAATCTTATCTACATTCGATGTTATTCATATTGGGCTAGAGTAACTGTAACTCACTAATTACATAAAAATAAACCTAATTAAGTTTGTATATAAGTAAAACAGATCATTGCCACGCTGGATGGCAATGCTGATTCGCTGCGCGAATATTAGTATATTTTGTATATTTATTTATTTATCTATATCATCCATAGAGTTCTTGTCAGCGTCAGCGTACCGGCCATTCTAGAACCGAATAGCTTAGTGCGCGACGATGACAAGAGGCTGGATGGAATGTTACTCGTCGCTTGGAAGACTGAGCGGCCACTAGTGGTAGATGCGACTTGCGTTGACAAACTGGCCAGGTCACATCTTCCAACGACTGAGTCAGGGACTGGTAATGCCGGCGCTTCAATTGAAGACATTAAACCTTAGGAAAAGGTTACAAATTTAACCCGTTTGGTCTTTTCTGTGTAGGAATGGAGAAAGAATACAATTTGCTGCGGCCGGGTGGCCTATCGTAAGAGACGACAAAACAACTCACAGGTAGAGTATTTACCCATCTGGATGGCTACGGTCCCTGGTCTAGAGTTGTCGTCATAACGACTTTGTGCTGTGTTCTGGGATTAGTGGCCAGATTCCAGTCTCCCTCTAGAGAGCGGCATTACATTGGTAGCACCATTGATGTTACAAATGGCCATAGGCGATTGTAAGCGCTTTCCATCAGGATGGCTGTCTGCTTAACTCGTGCAATAAAAGAAAAACATTGGGCGGGCCTGTAGGGTCCATTATCGAAAAGTTTCTCTAAGATATCTCTAAGAAATTTTTGACCTAACCGTAATCAGAAGACTGGCTCACATTTTGCCCAGAAACGAAGCATTGCCATTTACCGTGGCAATGCAGCCTGCCTTCTGAACACGCGCCCTGTTGGCAGTGATCTGCTACATAACTTATTTAGATTTATTTATTTATTGTTTTATCTTATTAAGTAGACTGTTAGTATATATACTAAATTCCATCAATAAAATATTTTATACGTGAATTGAAATTAAATGCTTAACAAGTTTAATTAAAAATAATTACGCACAGCAAGCAGCAATCATCAGTTGTATCCGAACGTAAGGTTTTATATTTGCAAAAACCATTTTTATGATAACAGTACGTTATACTATTGCAGCGTTAAACGTAAGAATGGAATAAAAGTAATCTTCAGTTAATCCTTATAGATACCTCTAAATGTACGGTCTGAGTGGCAAAGCGTCCGGCGGGGCGGGCGGCGGGCAATAGAGCGTCCGACCGAGAGGCGTGAGTGTACGCTCGGTATTCATCTTTCACAAAATGGTTTAAACCTGTACGCGACGCCCCGCTCGACTCACATCTCGGCACTAGGGACACTCGTTAGCGTTTAGACATTTAAATTAGTTTATCTACGGTCTCAGTGCACGAGCGTGCAGCGGAGAGGGGCGTGTAGCGTTCCTAGACACGACACGTCGCTCAACGTAAACATGCCCGCTGGCGCCTGCCCGCCGCCAGACACCCGCTAGCGTTTCCATATGTTTGACACGAACGCTGCACGCTCCGCCCCGCTGCACGCTCGAATAGAGCGGGCACTCAGGCCATACGCTAAGAACAAGATCTCAATGTTTGAATTCTGATATCACACTAATAATCGTGGTTCGTTAAACAACGTTGTAAAATCTTTAAATCCGATATCTATATTACTCTATATATATATATATATATATATATATATATATATATATATATATATATATATATATATATATATATATATATATATATATATATATATATATATATAGCTTTGGCTTTTTTTTTTATCTGAAAAATTTAAAACAATAGAAATTATCTCGAGTACACAAATAATAGATGTCTCGTGTGACCAAAAAGCTGACTTTTACTTTGGCTAAAGATTTAGCATTGCAACTTGCGTATACAGTGTATTTTTGATATAAAAGATCTGAAGGAGATTAGAAAATATTCGTTATATTAAGAAATTTGTCACCATGAGATTTGTTATATAGAGGTTGGTTTGGTCTAAGATATATTTTAAGGGAAACTTAAAAATGAAAACACATTGTAATGAACGCACTTTATATTTATTCGCTTAACTAGCTTCTGCCCGCGACTTCGTCCGTGTGGACTAGTTAAAAAAAAATATGTTAAAAAGCCCCCCGATTTTGAAACATTCTTCATTGGTGCTCCGCTCCTATTGGGCTTAGTGTGATGATATATAACCTATAGCCTTCCTCGATAAATGTTCTATCAAACACTGAAAGAATTTTTAAATCAGACCAGTAGTTCCTGAGATTAGCGCGTTCAAGCAAACAAACAAACTCTTCAGCTTTACATATTATATTACTATAGATTTATTTCTGTCCGCGGCCACTGCGAGCCATCTTGGGCTCGCGACGACACAAATGTTGTCATCTCAACGCCTGAGCGGGCGCTCCACATGACTTTTCCATACGTGGGGCCGCGCCATTCTGTCACTATTTTAACTAAACAAGGTTTATAACTATTTTAATTTAACAATAAGTTTTAGAGGGTTTTAGTGCTAATTTCTATTATTAGCTAAGGCAGCCAAACAGGCCAACGGGCTACAGCGGTTGTAAAGCGGCTACCGTCGCCTTTGGACTTTGCAATATTAGGGGTGTCGCTGCCAGGTAACGCGTTGCCAGGTATTTTATAACGCCCTTCTTAAAGAACCCTATGTCGTAGACGACTCGTAGAGCGGAGGGGAACCCGCGGCGCGATATTCCCACCAGATACAAACAATACAACAAACTTACCGGTGATAAGACACTCCTTGACTTTTATTTTATCTACTGGAGTGGTTTGAACAGTACCTTAATACACATGAAGGCATTGTTTTAAATACTTATGTAAGATATTCTTTAACTATTGATAAACGCCAATTAAACAATTAGTAATTTCGTCTATAATTTACTGTTGTTAAAATATAATTTATTACTAATGTTACGAGTGCGGGACACTAATTAAAATGCCGTTTGGAATTACTATAGAAATTATTTGAACTGTACAAGCACGTATAAAACAGGTACAAATATAACTGGATACAACCAGTACAAACTGCACGATTAAATAACAGGTGCAAAGTCCGTCACTATATCGCTCATCGAATGTACACACGTCTTGCTTATATCGTAATTGTCGCTTGACTCCCGATCTCTCCCTTCGGGCATCCTTTTTATTCTATACAAGTACAATATGCCTCGAGGCAAAACAATAACTTCTCAGAATTAGTTCGACGCACCTGCCTACTGACTGCCATAAAACAAGTACAATAACAATCTTAATAACTAAATCTAAACACAAAGCGAACAAAAGAAGTCGGATGCGGGCAGGTAATAAAACTGCGCTTTGTTTACAATTATGCAGGTGGCCCAATTGTAACAATAATAATGATTGTGTGATTTTTATAAATAGTGTAAACAATTTAATTAATGAAGTACTGATGTGTGCGGTCAACGGTCAACTAGTTTCCTTGTCACTTCCGTTGATAAAATCAAAATATGATAACTGTTTACTAAAATACTGATGTGAGCGACATTTCCGGTTAACTACCTTCATAAGCTGGTCTTTTTTAGATCTTATAGTATAAAACCTGGTGGGAGTGGCGGACACAATAGTGTAATTCTATGAAAGTCAAGTATGAGGACAATAAGTTCTGTGCAAGTGTTTTGTGTAAATCGGAAGAATAATACATTAAAGCGATTTATGGATTGAAATGTTGCTTCTCATTTCTGGACCTTTTACTTCCACCCAAACACGTAAAGTATGGGCGACAGTCTAGCGAATACTAAGCAAGTTGTTGTCCATGGACCATAACGAGTGTTCAAATAAGTTAGTTACGGACGCCTTCTCTACTACGTAATACATTAAACCTCATTGCTTTATTTACATATTTTTTAAAATAAGAATGAATGTAATGTATTTCATAAATAGTATATATTTTTTGAGTCTTTATTTGTATGTATTATGTAAAAGAACAGCAACTGGTCACAATACTTTATAATCAGAGAACCTTACGGTTTTAACACATTTAATACACTGACTATTCAAACTCGACAAGCATTTTTAGAACACTTCGACATCCCTCCTATTTTACAGTATATGAAACTTATAATATTGGCACAACCGATAGCGGATTTAAGTCATTCATAAACTATTTTAATTAAAGGGTTTTATGCATGACAAGAATTTGATACATTATTGTTTGGATATTTCAGATAATTATTCTATATAATATATTGTATAAAATATTATACTAAAAGTTTTATATGCAATAAAATAAGCCGAACACAGTATATTAATCTATCGCGTCTGCCAACATGAAAATAAAATGTAGTGAATACCGTCTATATACAATTGAGAGGTTTGAATTATAATCTGTACACAATTATTACATTATACAAAGGATAAATATTGTAACAAAATTATTGTAAATTATAGACAACTACTCTATACAAAACAGGCGCTAATTACCGAATAAATAAAAATATAACATTATGATTAAATTAAGGAAATGGCCGATTGTATCGTTCAGAAATAAGATGGTACATAACAAAATCAATTATTAACTTTAAAAAGAAACACGACAAGAACAACTATGCTACTCAATAGCTGTAACAATTAGTTTTACTTTAATTTGTATGTATATATACAATACATATACGTGATTTTGATTCAATCTTTCATTTTAGTCTGACTTTTTCTCACTTGTAATAATCGTGAAACCTCGTCGTCAGCCATTCGCAGTCCACTGCCGGAGGTAGGCCTCCCCAAGTCGGCGTCACTCATCCCTGTTCTCTCTTCGTGACATCGTGAAACCTAACTTCGGCGAATAGGAGGAAATAATTACAAGCATTATTTTAATAATTTAATTGCTTAACATCTCCTGAATTTCTAATAAGGTTTTCCCTTTAGTTTCAGGTACAAAAATCACAGAGAACAAGAAAGCAAGTCCACAAGATCCAGAATATATCCAGAATGTAACATGTCCTCCCAACGCTGAGACCATGTATCCAAAAGCAGTGGAAACTCCGAAGCCCACCAACCATCCAATAGTAACCACCGCCGTGGATCCTGTGCTCCTGACGTTTGATGTGAACATTTCACCAATGAACGTTCCCGGTATGATTCCGAATCCTGGAATAAATATAATTTCAAAACACATCTGACAAATCCTGATTCACGTATTAATTCAGAGTTCAGTAAATGTGACATATATCCACTGTAATTTGTTGGTAATTCCAAAAATATATGTCATAAATTAGCATAGACCATGAACTCTTTATTATACGGTGACATGACAAAGTGTTGACGATGTCAACCACAGATTACATTAATATAACAGGAGATTGTCTACTTTACATCACATGCTAATATGTAAAGTTGTTACCAAACTCCTCCGAAACGGCTGAACCGATTTCTATGAAATTTTGTGTATATCGGGTAGGTCTGAGAATCGGCCAACACCTATTTTTCATACCCCTAAATATTTTTTATTTTTTTGGCAATTATTTAGCATTGAAAAATACATACAACCCTAAATTTTCACCCTTCTATCACCAACCGCTATTTTTTAATAGCGATAATAATTAATAATACTTTAATAATTTTCTACTCTGTTTGTTCAAGTTGATTCTAGTTTAGATTAACATTTGGTTCCAGTAGATGACGCTGTAATCGGGTTCTAGATTTTAATTTTTTAAAGGCAGGTCTACTTCTGCTAGTTACTTTATATTATTCTTCTAAATAGATAGTATTTTTAAATTGCACGTATACAAGCATGCACACACTTCTAAATAATTGGTGTAACTGTAAACAATAACTTCACGAATGGAATTGTACGAATTAGACAGGAGGTCTGTCTATGATACTATCAATATCATTAATTTTAATGCAGTTTCCTCCCATTTAGTCCTTTTCATAGGTCAATAGTTTGTTTTGTATTGTACTTAAGAATACTCACCAAGGTCATAGGATAAGAAAAATATGACTAAGGACACCAGGGGCAACCATTGTATTCTTGACACAGAACTGTGATTAATTTCACTCAAAAAGAAGTACATACCTAACACCGCCTGAAAATGATAAGAACAAATTTATTCAGATGAATAAATTTAGTAACCGTCTGATTCTTTCATTACAGAGTTAAATCTTTCCATGTAATATTGTAATTTTCATGTTCGGTCAAATTAAATTTAATGTTTTTTTTTTTTTACAAACACACACACTGTATATCCCCAAATTAAGCAAGTTACGCTTGTGTTATGGGTAATATACAACGGACCATGCTGGGGCCGAACCCAGACACCCAGACCATAGTAAATAACGGAGAAAATACATTTCCGAAATTTACTATACCAGGAATCGAACCCGGAGCCTCTGCGTTGCAGTGAGGTAAGCTGGCAAAGACTTAGAGCCCGCTCAACCACAGAGGCCGTCAAGGATAAAACACGATTGGTGTAACAGGTACAGCTTCTATGCAGCAAGAGGCTCTAAAACGTAGAAAATATTCAGAAATTGGATTTTTTTTGTCAATATCCAATGTGACCAAAAGGTCAGCTACCTCGGACTACGTAGCACTACTAATACGTCTATGAGCCTTTTACAATGTCGATTCTCCAGAAGAACCCGAATCAAAGCCACGTACTCTTACGAAGATTTCTTTACTATTGTTTCCTCTCTCACCGCCAGCACGTGATAATTGAAACAATGAGTATCTTCAGTTAATAAAAAAACTACCAGCCTTAAACAACAAGTCGCGATGGTTAATACTAGTATGTATATTTGATCTGAAGATCTAATCTAAAAGTAACATTAAAGAGACCTAAACTTACTAAACTTAGACAACACGATGCTGTAGAAATCATTAACAAAGTTTTCCTTCCAGATCTTTCTACAAAGAATGGTGTGATACAACTAGCACATATTTGTGTGATACCTATAATAATGGTTGCTATATTCGGTTCTATAGATGATCCTGCTAGTTCAAAAATCGTCGTTGCAAAGAATGTTACTGCTATGACTCCACTCATCTGCTGCAGGATCCCAAGAGTTAATGTGATAAATATTGTTTTTCTGTTACTCCTAATTGTGAAAATCTCAAACCACTCACTCTTTGTCGTAGGTTTTGGTATGCTTTTCTTTGCTGCTATAATGTTTTGAATATCATCTTCTCTGCCTAATGATAGGAGAGTTTCTTTGGCTTGGTCTTCTTGGCCTGGAAAAGTCAAAGATTGTGATCAGTTTTTAAGACGATTAGTTTAATAACTTCAATGGTCTTCTTGAATTTATGTTTTTATGAGTTAAATCAACACTCTGTAAGGTTTTTTGGAAATGAAGCACCTACAGATTACGTATAATGTAAGTATGTGTTTTTTTGCTAATCTGCAAGTAGGTTCTTTTAAGTTGGGTGTCTATGTTTTGTATGCTTGGAATTATTTCATGTTAAAATATTATTATCCAAATGATTGAAATGTTTCAGCTGTTATTACCATTTTTCTTAATTATAATTTAGTTTAGAAACTTTGCACTTTGACATGAATTTCATCAAATAAGAAAATAACCTAATTTTGCTTTTGTTTTGAATCTGCAGGGATAAGTAATTTTAGGACTTCTTTATCAACTTTACCTTTCAAAATTTGAAAAACTGGAGTTTCGGGAATGAACACCACTCCGACAATATACAATGCTGAAATAGCACATCCTATGTAACCAGTAGCTGAATACGGTACATATGGTCCTATGGCATAAATGACTAGGGTACCGAAGGTACCAAATATTCCAGTTGCTGTTAATAAAATGCCTCTGATATTTGTCGACCTGTTTATGACAGAAGAAAAATTACACAGGTCAACAGCCAAATCCTCCTTTAAATAAAATTCAGACAAATATATATAATTTAGCATGCTGAATTTAGATCTGCTTTTTGTTTCTTGCTATCGTCGCGTAGAATTTTTTGAAATTTTAGCTCTAACCGCAATTTTTTTGTGCAATACTTTTTTATTCTTATTAAGGCCCAAAATACCATCGTGTCAGTAGATTTCTTTTCTGCAAATCTTTAAGCAATATATCATGAATGTGATGAAAGATTATAGCAAGATATATTACATGTAGAGAAACGATACACACACGCACACGCGCGCATGCACGCACACACACACATACACACATAATCTGTACGCCGATTTTCAGCAAACAAGATTTGCACCCAGCTTGTTACTGTGCTGGAATTTTATCCGAAACAACGCTGGTTTTTAGTGCAAACCTTCCTTTTGGCTAATTTAGTAGTATTAGTTAATAACTCGACTTTTCCCCTACGCCGCTTGAAGGTGCTAGGTGGTAGCTCTATCTTAACATAGAGGCGAGTCGCAGCCACCCTGAATTGAAGTAATACAATGAATGAGATGTTGTTTATGACAACGTGGTAATATTTGTTAGCGAATTGCAAAACGCGATTGCAGCGCCATCTATTTTACTAATCCGTTTATTTCGTGGAAATGATATAATTTGTCTGGATAAAATCTATCCTAAGTGTTAAGGCAGGTTATAAGCCAGCACTATATCAAGTATCAATCATATACGTTCAGTAGTTTAAAAAAAGATGCAATCGCAGCGCCATCTTTATAGCCATGTTCGTCTATCCAACGGAAACCACGTTATTTATAGGGATAGAAAGTACATTTTCGGAATCTCCTGGTCCAAATTACCCCTCATGTTTTTTTTTCACATTTTTAAACGTATTGTACAAACTCAAACCATTTACAGATTTATTGAAGTATATACTTATATAGTATAGATAGATAGATAACAGTGCAAATATTAACTGTGCAAGCGGTGTTCAACCATAAGTAACGTTTACATTGCATTGATATCTTTAGTTGCAAGCGTATTATTACTGTGTTTAAATTATTGTGACAAAACTGTTAGTGATCCTTGAACAATTATAAGTATTGCGTTTAAACTATAATCTCTTAAAACTATGAGTAAACTCCTGAGCCTAGGTAAGATAGGGTGTCCAGAAGGTTACGCTACCTCGCTGGTTTACCATACTGATCAGTGGTCTCTTAACGAATTTTATTTCAGGCACTTACTTAGGTACACGGCTCACCTGATGAAAGGTAGTTGCCGTCGCCTATGGACGTGTGCAACGATCAGACACTCGGTCAGGTAGACATATTGCATTTGTGCAGCATAAAGCAATGCTCCAATGGAGAGATCGTCAGTCTAGCGATAACCACGAGCGAAGCAAGACGCGTGTACCCCATGCGGTAATCTATTTAGTGACGGACTTTGCGAGTTTTATGGAATTACGATCTCGCGCATTACGTTTGAACTATAAATAATAATAAATAATAATCGGCAGACAAACACACACACTGTATATCCCCAAATTAAGCAAGTTACGCTTGTGTTATGGGTAATATACAACGGACCACTCTGGGGCCGATCCCAGACACCCAGACCATAGTAAATAATGGAGAAAATACGTTTCGAAATTTACTACACCAGGAATCGAGCCCGGAGCGTCTGCGTTGCAGTGAGGTAAGCCTCCAATGGCTTAGCCCGCTCAACCACAGAGGCCGCCTGGTTGTATAGAGTTTGGTTGTATAGCATTTTAATTCGAGTCCTGCAACTCGTAACAATATAAAGAAAAAAAAACTGTAATCATTCTATGTCATTGATAACCGTCGTGCCCATTTAGTTCTGTGGCTTTCTACCAAATTGGTTGATATATCTAATATCAGCATATATATACAATGCTTGTTATGTTTATTGTTATACTTACGCTATTTCACCAATGTACACCAGATGTGTAACAAATATTATACCAGTCCCTAATCCAGACATGATCCTGCCAGTCAAAATCATCGCAAAGTTTCTTGATATAGCCAATACAAAGAATGCTAAAAGCGTCGTGCCACCGCCTAGGTATAGACATAGCTTTCGTCCCAACTTGTTTGATAGAAAACTGGTAATGTATGGACCTGAAAATATATTTTATAATAGGTCTAAGTAGAAAGAATAAGTAGTAAGATGAAAATATAACTTTGAAATACATTGCCTGTTGCTGTCAGACAAGCAAAATCTCTAACATTTAAGAACATAGTCAGGAAATACTATCTGTAATATAATGATATGTAATTTTATACAATTAGTATTATATGTATATAACTATATATAGTATAGTTATATATTTATAATTAAAATGTAAGTAATCGTACAATAATTATGTATACCACCATCGCCACTCCTAATCAACAATTTTCTTGTCACGGGTTGTCTGGAAGAGATCGCTTTTTAGCGATAAGACCGCCCTTTGTACACAATTAGAATAATATTAGTTCATAAGTTTTCTGTAAAGTGTACAATAAAGTGTTATCTATCTATCTATCTATATTATAATCTAAGCTAAGGCGTAAGATGGCCTTTCTTTTATTATAGTCAACACCGTTTCCTTGGTGTTTTTCTCCTTCCAACTTATTTTTTTCATACGCCTCGAACACCAAATTTCGAAAGCTACTAGACTAAACAACCTGAAGATCAATGAACAGGTGTTGACCATAAAAAGAAAGGCTTTAAATTATAAAAACAATCTATAGTTTTTATAATATAAAGCTGAACATTCTTCTTTGCCTCTAGGCAAAAAGAGAAACTATGTTTGGACATTTACTACGACAAGACACTGTTCTCTGAAAGATAATAGAAGTCAAAGTGGTAAGTGGAAGAGGAAAGGGAAGTCCTAGGAGGGAGTTTATTGACCAAATTAAGGAAAGAATAGGTGTCGTGTTATATAAAGAAGTGAAACAGCTGGCCTAGAATAGAGAGGATTGGAAGAGGCACCACGGGCAAGAGCTCAGCTCTTAAACACTATGATGATAAAGATGAGAGAGTGAACTTTTAAAATGAGTAAATCTGAAAAATACTAAAAAAAAAGTCGTGGGGTCGATTTTGATTATAAATAAATTGAAACGATATTATTAGATTTGTAAAAAATCTATTACCATAATCATCTTGAAAAAAAAAACATATGTCGTATTATTAAACCAACCTATAGCAGTAGCTTAAATAATCAATTTCTGCGAAGGAATGCCGAACATAAGGGAAGGGAAAAGGGTTATGATTATTTGAAAGAACAAGGTCAGTAATTAGATGATGCTGCAGTTGCATCTTTGGTGCCCGATGCAATTCACTACGTCGTCATCATAAAATGTGCAGGGAGTTTCACTAGCACATGCTAGTCTAGAATATTAAAGAAGGTGATACGCATGGGAGACAAGACGGTGGTCCAACGTCTAATGGAGGGTCCATAATCTCCCTCCTAAACCATCCATCATCACTAACACCAACTGAAAATTTTTGAACAACAATTCCCAGTCAACACTTTGTCACAACAATTAAACAATAAATTATAACACCACACAAAGTCACAAACACACAACTAACAACAAAACTTATACACATACTCATACCAACGCGCACTACCATCGTATTGCATTACACGCACACTTGACAAACAAACCAAGACACAAAGAGCCTAAAAATTAATAACCCAGACACAGAAAGGAAAAACAACACACATGGCACTAGTTAAGATAATATGTATAGTAATAGACATAAGGCGCACACTGCACATGCACTTCCTCACATCACCAGCATGTAACAGATACACTCTACATTAGTATAAGTTTAGTATTAAAATTAGAATAAATTAATATAATAAGTTATTCGGAAGGTACACCACAATACACATATGATTGAATAAATGTCACACACAAAGACAAAAATTACCAAGAAGCGTGTATAAATACTTAAAACTTCAAAATTAAGTTATAAAAAGGTGTACGGAACTCGTGTCCGTAGAATTTAAAAAAACAAAATATATAAAAGTGCAGTCTTCTGTTTTTTAGATTTTGTGTTTGCTTGTTTGTTCGGCATTCACGTAAAAGTTACTGGTCCGATTTCGATACTGTTTACACTGATCGATAGCAAATTTTCGGAATTAAAATCTGCGGATTTTTTTAAAACATGGAAAATTTCTTGAGGGAGTTAAAGTGGCCAGGTTGAAATAAAAATCTGATGCCGATGCAATATTTTCACGAATCACTAGCAAATGCTCCGTCATAAAATCTCTGACACTTTATATATTGGGAGTCCACTGGGATTTTCCCAAAGGTAGTTTTAAGTAGTCAGGGTGCATATAGCTGATTCCTTGTTAAAATTACCTAAAATAGTTCCAATATAAAGCACGGAACCTATGAAGGAAGCTTCACCATCTGTGACCACGTTTGGTAATGGGGTCTGTTCAGGGTCTTGCAGTTTCGGAATAACTGGTGCTGTCCATCCAAGACCATAACCAACAAGCATCTGACCAGTATACACTGTAATCGTTTAATGATTTAAACATATAAACTAAAAAACTACTTTTTAGTTGCGCAAATACTTGAATAGTTTTAGAAATAATATATTAAACGCCTGCTTTCGTAATCGTAATCGCCAGGTGGTAGGGTGCTTGCTCGTCTGGGTGGTTACCACCCTTGGTCTAGACTCCAGAGTATGCCGCTATAACAATCTTGAGTTATGTTCCGGCATTAATGGCCACAGGTTCCAGTTTCCCTTTACAGAGCAGCAGCACATTGGTAACATCTTTGGTGTAACAAATGTCCATAGGCGATGGTAACCACTTTCCATCGGGTGAGCCGTCAACCTGTCTGCTGAACTTATGTAATAAGAAGAAACTAGAAAATGCACTACTGGCATGACAAACAAGTTTGCCTTTCAATGAGTGTACGCGCTCTTCAACAAGGGTTGCTCTCGATTTCCCTGGGATTCAATCATCAGATCCTGACTTACTGACAATAGGACCACTATTGACGGAGAAATCACATATAGATACAGATAGCAGAATTGGACCTCTGGAGTGGAGACTGGTTCTTAGCAAGCGTTACAGCCTGTTAGATTAACGACCTGCTCAAGTACACCAACAGTCATTCTATGACGAATGCAGGGTAACTAGGATATTGGCATAAACAAAAATTATTATCTTCGTAGGCCTCCCAAAGTCGGCGCCACTCAATACGGGGCTCCACCTTCCTCATCCAGCGTTTACCGGCGACCTTGCGCAGGTCGTCGGTCCATCGAGCTGGAGGGCGTCTGACACTACGTTTACCGAGACGAGGTCTCCACTCCAGGAGTCATCTGCTCCATCGGCCATCGGTACTCCGACAAATGTGACCAGCCCACTGTCAATTCAACTTGCTAATTTAGCGAACTATGTGGGTTACCTTGGTTCTCTTACGAATATCCTCATTTCTAATTCTATCCATAAGAGAAACGTCCAACGTCATTGTCCACGTCTTGGCCCTGTAAGTCAGGACAGGGAAGACGCACTGCTGGGAGACTTTCGTAAATGTATTATAATTATTTATCATTTAGTATTTATTAGTTTTTTTTTTAAGTTAATTTAGTTTTTATTTAATTAATTTATCAAAATAAAATGTCTTATTTTTCTGACATAAACTATAAAAAAATAAAAACTTGGTTAAATTCAATAGTGAACGACTATAATAAAGTCAAATATTAACAAAAAATACGATAATAAAGTCAAATGTATTATAAAAAATATAATAATAAAGTCAAATGTATTAAAAAAATACAATAATAAAAAAATGCTTACGTTTCAATACTTACCACAAGCAGCGATAAACAGCTGTCTCCTCAAATACAGTTCCATTCTTATAAGTCAAATATTTTTCACTTAGTTTTTATAAAAACTGGACTGATAATTTACTTTTCGTACTAATTGAGGCCATTTTCAACAACAATTAACACTGAATGGAGAGGGAAACAATTTAGATATAAAAGATATTCTAATTAGGGCTTTTTTATTTTAGACCTTATTACTAAATTAGTAAGTATCATATTAGGTTTACTGTATAAGTTATCAGATTATTGGCTACATTTTTAACGTAATCAGGAATGAAGTCTCTGATGTTTATTATCTTTATTTTATATCTTAGTAATAATATAGTTATCTAATCGTATATTCAAATAAGCTATTGGGGTAGATTGTGTAGTCGATTAATTTATAAATAAATGTCCCATTTTTGGACATGGAGTAATATGGGTAAAGGACATATCTGTTTCAACGGGTATGGATGGAAAATATTATAAACTAGGATATGCTAGCGACTTCGTCCACGACGTGGAAAATTCCCGCCGTATTCCCGGGGCACAAAGTATCGCAGCATTTAAAAATGAATGT
Organism: Dendrolimus houi; assembly: GCA_039645545.1. NCBI lineage: Eukaryota > Metazoa > Arthropoda > Insecta > Lepidoptera > Lasiocampidae > Dendrolimus > Dendrolimus houi. The sequence continues at coordinate 12,379,894 of CM077139.1, forward strand.
AAGCTATCGTTTGAGTGGATACCATGTCGGAATAAGCTAGTTTTTATGCACCCGAACAAATTCAAACCCCCTTCCGAGTAATTTCCGCGGGATTCCCGGAATAAAAAGTATCATACATTTTATTATAATACATAATATTTCCTGTCGATCAGAGAATAAATCGCATTTGAATTCCATTTTTTTTTTCAATTTGGTCATTTTGAATTATTCCCAGAAAAATTCCCTCGGAATTCCCGGGATAAAAAGTGGGATTTCAGTATAAGAATTAGCTGTCGTTCATCGAAAACTACATCGAAATCGTCCCAGAAGTTTTACGTGAATCCCGAGCAAACAGACAAATCGACAAACAGATAAGAAGTCTAAAAAGAATTACACCGTTTTCTCCGTCCTTTATATAGTCCATTCATGTGTTTTTTTAAATAATTTCAATATATAGGCATGTTTAAAATTTTATATTATAAAATAGATATTCTGTTTGGTGTTAAGTTAGCTATTTTCATTACTGTCGCAAAGTTAATTAGTACACCTTATGTAGTTAACACGTTTATTTCGTTTATTCAAGTGCACCAAAGTGTTCAAGTAAATATAGATCTTAATAAACACATCATATTCTTTGATTTACTTTCACATTAGAAACACGAATGAAATAAGCTTAATAAGAATTTATATATAATATATTATAGATAAATACTTACTTAACTTAATATGTGGAATAAGAAAGAAAGAAAAAATGTTCATTTATAACTAAGTACAATGTAAAAAAAAACTAAATAAAGAAAAAACATAGCGATGATGTTCTTTCTAAAGTGGCTCAGCAAATTAAATAAATAAATAAAAAGAATTTTATTGTCACAAAAAATATAACAAATTTTCTTAAAATTAAGACTGGATACTAACTAACACCTAGACTAGGCTAAGCCTGTATCCTTAGGTGTTAGTTGCTTCCAGTAACTTAACAACTAAATTTATGTAACAAATTAAAATTAAATGTTCTATAATACAAATAAAAATTACAACAAAAATTTGGAGGTAGTTCAAAAATTGTCACTGAAGCGACTGTTAAACAACAGAACTTTAATTATCTACAAAACGAGTAGTCCATATGCTAGGGACTTAAGAACATTTTTTCCCTCTATTAAGTTTAGTGAGTGTATAACGAGTACAAAGCTCGAAAATTGCTGGCAGTCAACCAGCGCTGATCTTCTGCTAGGGCTATTTCAATGACATACATAGATAAAATTGAATAATAACAAAAGTACACACGGAAAAAAAGCCATGTAGTGGCAAAAATTAAAAAAAAAACAGATGAAAAAGAATTAAGCGTACTTCTACTACACCAAAAAACTGCGTATAATGGAAATAAGTAGTACTATGAAAAATGATTTAAAAAGATATTACAATAAAATAAACATAAAAAAACTATATCCACTTCAAAAGTAACTGAAAATCAAAAAATAAATGTTGTCTACAACATCTTGTAGTTGGTAGGTAGGAAGTAAAACATAAAAATGACTGTATTTTGCAATTTTTTGTTGTTTTACTTGGCATTAAAGTCGGTAGGTGGGAAGTAAAACATAAAAATGACTGTATTTTGCAATTTTTTGTTGTTTTTTATGTTTTACTTGGGATTGAAGTCGGTAGGTAGGAAGTAAAACATAAAAATGACTGTGTTTTGAATTTTTGTTTTTTTTTATATTTTACTTGGCATTGATTTTAAGATATAGTAGAATTTTGTTTTTAGTTTGAAATCAGTTTTGTTTTTGTGGAAAAAACATGTAGTAATGTAGAATGTGTGACATATATAAAATATAAATAAATTACTATTGTAATAATAATAAATAAATGACTATTATTATAATGATAAATTTAATAATATAATTATGACGAATACAAATAAATGAATACTCTAATCTTCCATTTAATAATTATGAAATCAGTAAATATTGCAGTGTCGATAGTAATTGTATATGGCAGTCTGGAGGAGATCGCTTATGACTACAAGACCGCCCATTGTACTTTAATGTATGTGGAAAAAAGTTACTTCATTCATTCAAAATATTTCCTACTTTTTACTTGCGAAAATACTTGAATAGCTTTAAAAATAATATGTTAGACGCCTGTAGAAATTGTACTACTGGCACGCGTATACAAACTCTTCAACAAGAGTTGATCTCAATTTCCCTGGGATCCACTCATCAGATCCTGATTTGTTGACAATTGGACCACCATAGGAATATAACTCTTTCAAATAAAAAAAGTTTTGAGAGTCGGTCTACGCGATGTGTCCGGTTTGGAGAGATGGGCTGCATGTTATCACTTTCACCCCTGGAGCCTCAGTCTTAGCTTATTATACTGGAAAACTACGGGCCATCAAAATGACCCGGTCTTTTGGACGTGTGAGGCCATAGGAAGGCCAGCACATAGCCTCTTGACAAATTTGATGTAAATGTAGTATGACGCTGACCGGGGATTATCCCTGTCTACACCATTTAGTAATGCACCCAAGGACTCTAGGGATCTGGGTCTATGGGGATTATAGTGTCTGTCCCTCGCAATGTTCGTGGCACATAGAAAAAAAGGGTAGACAGTGACTCGCCACTCCCTGCAATGGCTCTATAAAAATGCCGTACAAGATTAGCAAGTGGTAACATGGGTATGAGTGGCTAAGGGTTGTGGAGAGGTAGGCTGCAGGTTCACCGAAGCTACCTCCGACGTTATTCCATTTATCACTTCCACCCCTGGAGCTTGAGTCTTAGCTCCAGCGATCTCCACTCCGTGCCAGCTGGCCAAAGCAAGCAAGGACACGGGGGCCTTGTCTTGGCCCCCCGAAGTCATGTGTGAGGTGTCGCTACTCACCTAAGGCTTCGCCACAAAGCGCCTCTGCGGATTTATTATTTTATTGAACTAACAACACTGTTTTGATAAGATCTTACCAATCCAACGGTTGCCTGGAAGAGATTGTACTATAACCTTATAGTATTTGAGGCTAAAGTGTGTAAGTTTTTATAATGTTGGTGTACAGTAAAGAGTATTGTGATGTTTTTGTAAAACCTTATCTGGTATTTGTAGAACCCCTTTTTAACAAAATAAAAACCCGCATGTTAATAAGGGACTCATAAAATACTGAAAAAATATTATGATGACACAGCTTACCTTCTGCACAGCATTTTGTAACTGGAGCCCGTTTAGTAATTACCGGCGCTTCCTATTTTGTAGGACTATTGAGGTCGCTTGGCTGTTTTTTTTTGCAAATGCTTTGTTTGATGTAGAAAAAGCTAACAAATAGTAGTTTCCTCGAAAAGGTGTTTTGGTGTTCTTATTGCTATTAGACAGATGGACCACTTCAGCCTCTTATTTTATTTTTAATCTTTATTTAGAACGAGGTTTGCCGCTTAAGTGACCATGTCATGGAGCACTAATTTATCCACATCTGGGCTGGAATTTGTGGCTGAATTATCTTAAACTAAACACCCTGTTCTATGGATCTTCTGTCAAAATATTCACTCCAAATCTGTCTGATTCTTTAAGTCACATAAGTAATTAGAATAAAGTGGCGTGACCGTAAAACTGAAAAATACCGCCCCCGGTTGCCTATATTTTACCTTAATCATCATGTCATCCATCAGACGCGTATTGATGGACATAGGCCTCTCGGAAAGAACGCAACAATGACCGATCAAGCGCTGCTCTTTCTGTGTTAAGCCTATTTTTTATAAATATACATATGTGTATTTGTCTGTGTGGTTTGAATTTGTCGCCCTCTGAATTGGCCGCCCGAAGCAAGGGCCCCGCTTGCCCCCACCTAGATCCGGGCCTGGTCCACTTTACCTTGCAATCTAAAGTAAAGTCGGCTACCGTCGCCAATCAATATTGTAGCACCAAAAGCGATGCCAACGCGTCGCCAGCCTCTGGGATAGAAGGGATGTGGTATCAAGGTTAGAATAGGGGGGATGGGATAGACAGGATTGGATATTGGGGCTAAGGATAGAGATACGGATTAGGAGGGGAAAGTGGGGCACCGGAACTCCTACTCATCATATAAATCATGATTAACTTAAGGCTAATAATTTCAAATTCAAATTAATTTATTGCAAATATATGTAAGTTATGAAGGTGTTACAATTAGTCGGCGCCACTTATCACGGTCCTCCGTCTCCCTCGTCCAGGGCCTACCAGCGACCTTACGCAGGTCATAAGTCCATCGGGCTGAAGGGCGTCTGAAACTACGTTTGCCGAGATGCGGTCTCCACTCCAGACTCGTCTGCTCCATCAGCCATTGGTCATACGACAGATGTGACCGGCCCACTACCACATCAACTAGCTAATTTTGCGGGCTATGTCAGTTACCTTGGGTTTCTTATGGATATCCTCATTTCTAATACTATACATAAGAGACACAGCCAACATAACTCGCTCCATAACATGCTGAGTGACTTAAAACTTGTGGATCAATCCTGGGGTCAGTGTCCACTTCTCGGCCCCGTAGGTCAAGACGGGAGGTCATATTGCTCGAAGACTTTTGTCTTCAGGTATGACGGGATGGTCAACGAAAATTTTACCGGTAGTGGTGAGCAATATATTATACGTAAATCTATAATAATAACAGTCCTTAAACGTCCTACTGCTGGTCTCGGTACTCCCACTATTGGGGAACGTACAATATACCCGCCACGTTTATTCAAGATGGCTTATCAGGTTCGATACATATGCTATCTCGATGTGCAGGTTTCATCACGATGTTTTCCTTCACCGTTGTTGGGCAGGAAACTGCCCAAGTGCTACACGCGTTCCGGCCAGGATTCGAATCCGCGCCCTTTGAGTTTGGGACGCGTGTGCTAGCCATTACGCTACCATGACTCTCTCTCTCTCTCTCTCTCCACTTAAATCTATTATAGGGAAAATTTAATCAATTTTACTTAATTAAATATTAAGTGAAACAAAACAAAAATAACTAACAATATTAACTATATACATTAAAGAAAATAAATTGTAATACAAAATTGAAAAACAATACTCTGTGATAATATGAATGTCAAAATAATTGAGAATAATAACATTGAAATTTTATTTTTTAAATAATCGTAACTGAATAATAGGCTTATTTTTTAAAATAATTGTTTTAAATTCTATTAAAAGCAGTCAAAGATTTTAAAGTCTCGTAGCCACGCAGAAAACACTGTTCACTCCGATATTCTGTGAGAGCATGGCATCAGATGCATCAAGCCCGTTCAGTGAGCTACAATGAAAGTAATGAATCCAGCCCGTAAATAAAAATGAAAAGAAAATTTATTTTTTTATCATTTTACCCAGTGTCCTCTTTTATATATGCTAAATATTAAAATCTTAAGACTAACTTATCTAATGATCATCGATTACAAAATGTATTCAATGTATTCTGTTTGCGCGTGTAAACAGCATGCATTTTAATATGATGCTTGTGTCCATATATGGCCGGTTTCTATATCTCACTAAGCATTTACTTGCCCTACCACCGGTTAAATATTGACATTACTTATCAAATGTTAATCGATAGTAAGGCAAATAAGCTCTACTGAATTATTTTTAATTTACATACATAAATTAAAAGCTAGTACAATGAATAAATTTGTAAATAATCTAATACAATAAAATAAAACTTAACTTATTTGTATTGTATTCTACCCATAGTCCTCAAGACTGGGTAGAATACCGAGCCTAGATCACCAAGATACCATCTTCTATGGGTGAGGTGCCCAGAAGGCTGACTACGTTTCCTCCCTGGATCGCTATACTGATCCGATCATTTCAAATACAATGTAGAAATGAAAATTTGAATTCAATTTTTTTTAGAAATTACCGGCCAAATTGCTAGTTTACCTTAATTTTTCCTATTTATATCACCTGGCTTAAGGCAAATGAACGGTTGGTGAGGTATATGAGTCGGCGAATAGTCTGTTCCGGTTATTTTTTAATAGCTTCAACACACAGATATGGGCAAAAAGCAGATCGAGGAATTTATAAAATACGAAGTAAAAATCGCGAATACAGTAATTAAGAGAAATGGGTCAACAAGTCACACTGGTGATCTATAATTGTATATATTGACACAGCGTGAGAAACAAATATTAACAAAAAAATGTAAATAACTCACCTGCTAAAATTATACATGTCAAAATAGGAATAGTATTAATACAGAGTAATAGATAAATATGTAGCAGAAATATAGAACACATTAGATAAATAAATGTAATTGTATATAGTAAATATATATTAGTAAGTAAAAGACTCTGTCTTGGCACATGACGGAGGAGTAGGCGATTAAATTTTTTTTAAAAAAACAATATACAGATATGGCATTTTTTATATTTTTTAATATTCTTGATTGCATGTGTGTTCTAAATTGCCTGTTTTCTGGGTCCTTAATAGATAAAGAAAAAAAAATGATTGCATGAGTTCAGCAGACAGGCAGACAGCCCAACCTGATAGAAAGCGGTTACCGTCGTCTATGGACATTTGTAACACCCAAGGTGCTACCCATATGCTGCTGCTTTCTTAAGGGAGGGAGACTGGAACCTAAACACAACTCAAGGTTGTTATGGTGGCATACTCTAGACCAGAGATGGTAGCCAACCAGTCGGCCAAATATCCTACCATCTGGTTCCCCGAACATTGCGACGGGCAGACGCCATAGTCCCCATAGTACCAGATCTCTAGTTCCATTAGTAGTTCAACCCACTAGCCCGGTAGGTACCTTTTGTTCTCATTCCCTACAATAGTCCTACACTTACCGGGGCTTGTCCGTGGGTGTATTTTTATATGGTGTAGACAGGGATAAACGCCAGTCAGTGTCACGTCACATTTACATAAAATTTGTCAAGGGGCCTCTACGTGTTGGCCTTCCTATAAGCCCCTCGCAAGGCCTCGCAGAACTCCGGGCCATTTTTATGGCCCGTGGTCTCTGAGACATACAAATTATAAATAAAAACATTCCATAAAAACACTCAAAATCATCATTTACTCAACAAATTTTGAATCTCCAGTAAACTTTTCCCCTTAGTTTCAGGTACGAATACGACAGTGAACATAAAAGCTACAGCACAAGAACTGGCGTAGACCCAAAAGGTGACGGCCGCACCCACAGCGGAAACCATGTACGCGAAGGTCGTGGTGGTGATGAAGCTGATCACCCAACCGATGATCAAGGTGAAGGAAGACCCAGGACCTCGTACTGTTGAGTCGAACATTTCACCAGTGAAGGTGGCTGGTATAATCGCGAAACCTGGAGCAGTAGATATATATAATATTTTATTTTTTACTGTCTTCCTGCATGACGGAAAGTGGTTCGGGACATCCACAAATTACGTCACACGAATTTCATATTTTTTCGACCCCTCCACCGTCCTTGTCACAGCTGGTCACATTCGTGAGACTCCTCCCTTCCTAGTGTGACATCACATATTTTGCAATTTTACGTCATGAAATAATTCAATTAAAACACGCAATTAGTTTTATTTTAATTAATTTTTTTAAAAATAATTTAAACTCTATGCTCATACATCATAGTTTTTCGTTAATATCATATATTACACTTTGATATGTGACGTCACGAAATTTAGGACCCCTCTCACTCCTTGTGACAAAAGTCACACTTCGTCGACCGATCCCCTTAACGTGTGAAGTCATTTCTTAATGGCCCCTTATCGTCACTTAAGAACGTTTGTAACAGCACATTACTAGGATAGTATGAGATAGAAGGGATGGTATAGAGGTTAAGGAGGATAGGACAGGTGTGATGGGAAATGTGGGCCACCGGGCACTCACTCAACGTACAAAACACGAACAGTTTGTAGCAGCGAGAGCTAGAGGTTGAATGATACTTCAGATGGCAGAGAGTAGTATTCATTGTCGAGTGCTAATGTGAATTGAAGTGAACTAATTTATTCTGGAAACGGTAACCTTAAGTACAAATATTAACAAGTCGTGCTGCTAGTACTATAGCATGAATGTATAGCACTGTGTGTGAGCGGGACGGATGATGTGCGAGCGAGATAGAGCAACTATTAATATGTGCGCTCCCGCGTTGGGCTAGCCACTCGAGCCCGAATAAAATCACCCGTCTCCTCGCGATTATGAAGAGCCCCTGAGGCTCAGAACATCAGCCTGACATAACAGACGCAGACAAAACAGACGCCGAAGAGCCCCGGCTCGGATCCTCTCACACAAAGTTAAGACCCACCAATCGCACTCAATCATTACAGACACAAGTAGCCATACATGATTAGCTTAGGCGTGTTGCTGGAGAATTTCTTCCGCCGCTTCTACTCCTCCAGTTATAAAACGTTGCGAAGCGGTAGTAAAGATAGACTAGGATCGGCTCCGCCGGCGGAGTCGATAACGAGTCCCCATTATATAAACACTTTAGCCTGTTGGCTTAGCTCGTTCAGCCTCTCACGGCTTAATCCTATAGAGTCATTGCCCTTTGCAGCAATCGAGCCGAGGTCGAACCTCACAGGAGGTGCCTCCTCGAGCGCGCTGCTTCCGGGCTGAACGCCTCCGCTCCCACGGAGTCGGGAAGCCCCCCAAATCCGGCATCGCTGAAACAGCCATCTGCGGCAATTCAGCTGGAACTTGCTCAAAAAAAATGCTCTAGCCAGTAGTTCGTTGTCCGCTGCGATGACTAGACGTTTGCAGCTCCTATAAGCTCAAGGACAACCATTTCACACCGAAATTCTGTAATAAAGCCGACCTAGGGAGCTGTCATCAAGACAGTGATTCCAGAATAACTCTCCGACAATGATTGGCGATGTAAACATAGTCCTGGTGTTCGGCGTCAAAACCCTAGGCCATGGGCGCCCTAAATTTTCAACACCACAAACATACTAAGCGGCCAAGTCGCGGCGGCCAGATTTCGGCTGTCAGGTGGCCAATGTGGCGGCTAAGAATATTCTAATACGGGTTGCTTTTAAATGCACGTCGAGGATTAAGTTATGCTAGTGTATTTAGTTACGTGACAGGGGAAAAAGATGATCGCGTTTGTGTCGCCAAATTATTGAACGTAGCGGTGAATCGTAAACGCCTGTTGTTAAGCGCGTGCAGTGTTAAACAATCTTTCTGGCCGTCATTTCGCGCGCCGTGTCTTGGCCGCCGCGATTTCGTCGCCTAGTGCGTAGGATCTAGGCATAGATTGCCATAAGTTTGTTTGTAAGTAATTGATTAAAACTTACCTATATTATAAGATAACAAAAACGTCATCAATGATAAGATAGGGAAATATTCGATTGAATCTGCATAGGGGTGATCAATTTCATCCAAATAAAAACAGGTGCCCATTGATATCTGTAAATCAAAAATAATTCCTTGAATGTTATTAAATATTTTCATAACTGGAATATAGCAGTTAGTTTTAATTTCAGTTTAGTGGAAGGGCGTAAACTATGGGAGCAAGAAATAAAGTCAAAGCGCTCTTTAAGTTCGTTTGCACAAAGGGCGGTCTTATCGCTAAAAAGCGATCTCTTCCAGACAACCCCAGAAATTAATTGAGATGATAATGGGGATGGTGGTATACGCAAACTATAGTACGATTACTTACATTTTAGTAATAAATGTTATGTATACAGATATTAAATACATAAAATAGATATATACTCAATGTACATACCATACATATACAGCTATATACAAATTATATAAATGTTCATAGATGAATAATAAATTTGAACATACGTTTAAGTATCATCATATTCCAAAGGCAGGTATAGTTCGATGCAAACTTTATGGCGGCTATGATATTAGCTGCGAGCAAAGGTATGCGCAGGTACAGTCAAGTTGAGATTAATTGGGGCTAATTAAGTTTCTACTATTTTTACCGACTTTAAAAAAAGGAGTAGGTTCAATTCACGTAAATATTTTTTTAATGTATGTTCAACCAAACTATTTTGTTTCTAAACCAATTCCATGATTGCTTTTGCTTTAGATTTAGTAGCATCAGGATAATTTATATAAATCATTAATTTTTGTTAGGCACCATATACGTAACTAAAAATTGAAAAATATATATATTCTAGCAAAAAATATACCGACTACCGGTAATTAAAAATCAAAAATAAGTATTTTCTACAACTTTGAAATAGGTACCTAATAAAATATAAAAAACAAAAAAAATGCAATTAAATTAACTTTCATGTTTTACTTCGCACCGACTTCAAGATGTTGCAGAAAATAGTAATTTCTTGCTTTTTAATTACTCTTGAAGTTGATTTCTTTGTTTTCTATAATTGTTTTATTATATCTTAGAGTATTCATAAAATTAAGAATTATTATTTCGGAGGTATGTATTACCTAAAGTCTATAGTTTGGTTCATGGAAAAGTAATGTTGAGTGCCGACGGCTGTTTGGTACTTATTATGTATGGTATACTAGTACGGTAAGTTGACTTTTACAAACCAGTTTGTCACAACCAACAACCACCCGAGTGTCATACGTTTTTCACCACATTTGCTAGAAAACAGTACAATAGCCAATGAAACAAACATAAATATCAGTCAGAAAGTCCCAATTTTATTAACATTTTTAATATGAAAATTACACGCGTTTACAATAGCGATGTGGTAGGGGAATGAAATAGGAGTATTGGATTAGGAATGTAGGATAAAGAGTGGCAAGTGGGCCATCGGAACTGTCATTCATAGTTTGAAGTCCAATTAGCTCAGAGTTAAACGTTTCAAGCCGATATTTTCGGAGAGCGTGGTATCTCACCAGTCTAGCCGGCCCTAAAAGCTGCCATAAAATTTTTATTTTATTTTATTTATTTTAAGGACTTTTGGACAAGCGTCCATATCAGTCCGTGAAGACAAAACCTTACATGCACATAATAATAATAAATAGATAATCATAAGATATAAGCATAACTTTATTATTTAAATCATAAAATAATAGTGATTTTGCATGGTCATGCATGCAAAATCACTATTATTTTATGTTTTTAATAATAAAGTAAAACTAACTTTGTTTTTACAGACAAGGGGTCGGCTAAAAATGAATGAAAAACTACAAAGTCCAGCAAGTCAAAGCATAAGTCTCTCTTTAGTCGATGTCTCTCATTGTTATTTTTGGAGCATTCTACAAGAATATGATATATGTCCTGTCTTTTATTACATGTCTCACAATTGCGACTGTTTGTCTTTTTCATGAGAAAAGCAAATGTCTTGAGCGGCATATGTCCAGCACGCACACGATGAGCGACAACAACTAAGGAGCGACTCAACTTACTCTTACTGGACCATGGTATACGAGAAGGCTCACTCTGAAATGTTTTGTACCATATACCTTTAGTCTTCGAGCGTTCATTAAAATATTCTTTCCAAAGATTCTGAACTTCAATTTTTGATAGCGACAAAATTTCGAAATGTGTAGGGAGAATGTAAACTTGCGGACCTACTGTGCAAGAATTGCGAGCCAAACAGTCAGTCAGCCTCTTCGTTACCAAATATTCCTACATGTGATGGAATCCATTGCAATTTCAGAGACACTTTCATTTCACACATTTCTTCTAACTTCCTCAAAACTGGGTAAGCTATAAAATAATGATTCTAGCATAGCTGGGTCACGTATAAAAAGGCTGTATAATGTTTTCTTTCCATCTTCGTCAGCCTACCGCACTCCACTACTGGACATAGGACTCCCCAAGTCGACTTTACATAAAACTGTTTCATTTGCGGAGGAGCTATTTTCTACAGAACTGTTGCTTTCTTCGTTCATTTCGCTTGAACAGGATTCCTTCTCAGTGATGGATTTGGACATGAATAATACAGTCGTCTGGCAACGTGTCGATAATAACGTCATCTTTTTGTAGTCCTCTATCCTTCTTACTTTCACAAACCGACCTAGTCATTTCTTTCCGTTCGTTTTCTTACCATGTGTACGGAAGCTTGCTGTTTTTGGACTGGTTGTTTATTTCATAAATTTTTACGCAATTTAATTCCAAAATTCAGACAATAACAACAATTAATTTAACTATATATAAAAATGAAAACATCTTAATGGAATAATAACAAAACAATTAACAAACAACAAACTTTTGCGCTCTATTGTACTTAGATTTAGACGTGCGTGTGTGTGCTGTGTACCGACGTAGCTCCATACTACTATAGCTACGTCGTAATGGCCGCAGGGCTGCCCGTGTGCGCTTACTAGATTAGTTGGAAAAAGCGCTAGATTCTGTTACATGATCAAAATTACAAAAAATATCCAGCAAGTGCGTGTCGTACCACGTAAACTGGAAGATTCCGTAGAAGCCAAGATCAACTACTTTTCTTGTCGTTTGAATACGAACCCCAAAAGATATAGTATATAGGTTTGGACTATCCTCAAAAAAGGAATTTATATTGTAGTGGTGCTAATGAGATTTTAATCAACTGCTATGACATGATATATAGTATACCTTTGGGTTATTTAAATTTAATGTACATTAAACAACGTAAAAATTAATTAGATATTTGCATATTAATCAGGTCGTTTCGATCTTATGCCAAAAGGAAGGCTTACACTGAAAATCAGCGTTGTGTCGGATATAATTCCGGCACGGCAATATGCTGAACGCAAACCTTGTACGCTGAAAATGCGGCGTACAAATTCTCAAAATATGCAATGTGTATAATAATGTAATAAGGAATGTCATTACGTCGTTATTTCTTCAAATAAAGTGTTTCTTTCTATATCATAAAAAGCGCCAGATTTCGCGCTGGAAGTTGTTTAAGAAAAATAGGAACTGGGTTGCCCTAAAAAGTGCTATATCTAGCTTTGAAAGCGCTAAAGTGGCAACCCTGATGAGCCTAGAGTCGGGGAAGTCCCGTAAACGAGACAGCTAGCGAGAGAGTGAGCGAGGATATACTTCGTCCTATACCTCTAACACCTAAAACCGCGTTCTGCGCAGCGGAAAGTGCGATGTTCCGAGCCGCCATATAGTTTGCATCGAACTATAATATTTTCTACTCATTGTTTTAAATGACGGTAGCGAATTTGATTGTCTGATAGCAATAGTCAGTGCGTTTCAAAGCTATATTACTCTTGACCATAAAATGATTTTTAAGAACTAGACAGAATATATAGATTGAACAAGCGACGCTGCTGACTTATTGGTTAAAGCGATCTTATAGAATGCTTATAAAATATTATATTATAACATTTAGCAACGGTGGTGTAGACAATTAACATAAAAACACTCAAAACACAAATAGTTAAATGAGAAAATAGATAATGTAAGTATGCTGTATGTAGATGCAATATATATAATTATGGTACCTACATAAAGTTACACACAAATACTTTGTTATGTATAATATAACATTTGGTTGAGATTTTGCTGATAACCCTAAAGTTTTATGTACTCGAGATCATAATTATAATATTAAATTTAAAATTGGCAAAAAGTTACAAAACAGCATAGAAGAAGTTTGATTGATCTTAAAATACGTTTCTAAGAAATAATAAACAACAAAAATGGTGATGATATATTCGCTTCCTTTGTGAAAATTATGTCACCCCTTTTAATTATAAAATTTAATTAAACTATACTATAAGTTACACTATATTTAAAATTAAACTAAATAAAATTGTACATACGTTTAAGTTAATTTATTTTTTAGAAGAAAACAGAATCAATGCAAACAACTTTGAGAGTACTTTCTTGCCAACTCGATATAAGAGAACATTAATGGAATTTTAAGAACATTAAAATTCTTTAATGTTCTTAAAACTATTAACAAACGATTAAACAACAGCTTACCAAACTAACAGAGCACATGGCGGTTGAAATCAACAACAGCATTCTCCGTCCACTTTTTCCAATAATCAATGGTGTTAAACAACTTGAAAATAATAATGTTAACCCGATGACTATAGTAGATATGTTAGAATCGTGAGTTGTTCTTGCCATATCAAAGATCGTAGTAGAAAATAACAAAACAGCATCACATCCACTTAATCCTTGTAAAGTATTTAATGCAACCAGTATAGATGTAGCTCTTCTATTACTTTTAATAGTAAATATTCGCTTGATCTGTTGTGCTAGAGATATTGGATCTACTTTTGTGGCTATCAGATCTTCCAAATCCTTGGGACGAGCTAAGTCATTTAAAATTTCTCTCGCTTTTGCTTCTTCGCCTGAAATTCAATTAAAACTTGGTTTTAATTAATTAATTCCAACTAACTAAGATGAAAATAGAGATGTTAGTTTCAGAGTTTTACTATGATAATAAAGATCTCTGTAATGAAAAAGAAATTATAAATTTGTATATCACACAACAACCTGTCATAAACTTAATTACATATAGGTATATATATTGCCCCTCTTTTATTATACAAAGACGATACATCTGCTACAAATAAATATAACACCATAATATGTAGATAATATAGTTTATCCGTTTCTCTCCAGTCGTATAACTATTCTCCCACTTGATCCGCTAGAACCCAGAGATTGCTGGTTTGATACTCGTCAGGGAGAATATCGTAAAAGACATTTCAATTATTTATTTACACTAGTTTTGATATAAATTGACCTCAGAGATTATTTTGTATATTACCTAAATAAAGCTTACTAAATATGAGTGTAACCGTTAAAACGTAAGTCAAATTAAGACAGAAATCTTTTTTATCAGTTACTGTTCTTAAAATTTTAGTTTTATTCTTTTTCTTTTCCACATCGCTTTTACCCTTTCTTTAATCAGTTGCAGTCAGCACATTAAACGTGTTCCTTCCATACACCTCTATTGTAGCATAAGTCCTCTGTCACCACAAATCTTTAGTCTTATGTCCATCAATTTTTCAATTTAACATTCTTTTGGTCACATGTGAATGTGAACATGTGATTCAGATAAAAACAATGTTAATACCTATTAAAATATAAAAGACGGGTGTTTCAGGTAAGAACGCTGATCCTACAGTGTACATTAATGATATAGTTAGTCCAACATAACCAGTCACAGCGTAAGGCACGTACGGAGCTATACAATACGCTGCTAAAGTGCCTAATGAACTGGATGTTCCCGTTGTTGACAGCAGAATACCTCTGAGGTTTGGTGATCTGAAATGTACAAACACAATACACGTAGGGTAAACCTTTAAATTTATAACAGCGCAACCTTATAACTCAATTTAATTGAAAATGTAACTAACACCATAACATGAAAAGATAAACCCATAATAGAAAAAAAACTAGTTTTCTAGTTAATTATATTTAGATCTTTTTAAGAGGTTTCATGTTTTATAACTTAAGAATCGATGGGTTATAGCGGACTGTACACTTCTATTAAAAAATATTTCTTCGGATACAGATTGTCCGGATGTATTAAATAAAATCAATTTTACCATTCCGGCCAAGTCCGTACATATCAATTTGCCAATAAATGTGCCTTTTAGTTCTGCCAATTACAGGCAAAATTCATACCTAGTGCGAGCAAGCAACTATTTAAATAAAATTATAAAGTAAAGTATTTTAGGAACAAAGCGGTGTTTAAATCGTATTTTTTTATAGTTTTTATACTGAAATGATCCTGAATTTTGGAGAGCTCGCGTGAGATCATGGGAAGACCGACGCGTAAAGGCCTCTTGAGAAATTTTATATAAATGTGGCGCGACATTGACCGGCTTTTATCCCTGTCTGCACCATATAAAAATGCATCCATGGACAAGCCCCGACCAATGTAGAACTAATGTAGGAAAAGCGAACAAAAGGTACCACGTTACTGGGATGAACCACTAGTGGAAATAGGCATCTGGGACTATGGCGTCTGTCCGTTGCTTTGCTTACCGAACAATTTATTATTAAAATCTCAACGAGGTAGGCAACGCATCTGTTCACTTAGTGTTGCAGATGTCTGTTGGCGACAGTTACAACTTAAGAGGTTGATCGTTTACCTCTCTCTATTCCTTCCCCTTCTCCCAATTATTTGGGGTCGGCGCAATATGTCTTTTGCTTCCATACTCCGTTATTCTGACATACATCCTCTGTCACATCACAAATGGTCATATCACCATCTTTATCTTTACATTTGTATCCATCAATGTTCCAGTTTGACATTATTTTTGTCATGTGACATTCTTCCCTCCTCATTACATGCCCATACCACCTTAGTCTTCTTCCTCTCAATCTTTCAGTCACGGGTGCAACATTCAAAGATCCCCTTATGTACTCGTTTCTCGCCATATCCATTCTTGCAATACCACACATCCATCGCAACATTCTTATCTCAGCTGAGTGGAGATGTTTATGGTATTCGAATGTTGGGCCATTAAAGTAATACTTTAATGGCCCAACATTCGAACCCGTATAACGTGGCTGGTCGTACGAGAGGCCTGTATATTTGACCTTTTAGTTTCAGTGCCATTAGTTTGTCGCAAGTCACATTTAGCCATGCTTTAGCCATGCAACATTTATTCTTCTCCTTACATCGTTCTCTATATCACCTACAACCAAAAAAATACTTACGTTATTTCCGTTAAATAAATCAAATTGGTGGTAATAATAATTGCCGACCCTTGGTGTTGGAGATCGAACCAACTACGAACGGACCTATTAAAGATTCTAGAACTTTTAATTCAAAGCATACAGGGACCAGACACCTATTGGTATAGAAATTTTTCATCACAAACTCTGAATAGAACTGTCGTCATGATAAGCACCCTTACCTCACTGGAATAAGGAATCATGCAAGCATGGCATGTCAAAGACACAGTTGACACCAAGGAACGATTTTACGGGTGTTTTCCAACGTTTTTGGAGATCGAACGAGGATACTTACAGGCGAACGGACCTATCCGGGATGTGACGGGGCGTCGTAACACTAAGAAATGTGCGGTTGTTGTTGTTATTAAAAGTAGTATATAATGGGCCATTCTAATCGGAAATTTAGGTTATGAAAACTACGTCAGGAATCGAACCCGAGGGAGGAACTTTTAATAAATAGGTCAAATTTATTGAAAGTGTAATAATTAGTAATAATTATAAGATTTAATTTTTATATAGTGTTAAGACAGTGAGTCACAAAGTGCAGTGCCAGCGACTCTGACTTTTGTCGCGTTAGAGACACCAGTGCTTATAAAGATAAACTTCTAATATTGGGTTTCGCACACCCAACGATTAGGATTTAGGGGGAAAGCTGTTCCAGGTAGTAGGATTTTCTGTAATGTTTGCTAAAATAAATAAATGATCAACCTCTACATCAAGATAACCAATGTGCCAAACCAGCCAAGTTGCCTTGGACAACCATGACGGGTCTTATATGCGTACACCCAAAACCGGGGAGGCTGAAGTCCATCAGTGGGACATTTTAGGCTGTGACACGATAAATTTAATTTCTTACCAATTATGATACCAACGAAAATTAAGGATGCTATCCATGATGTCTGAATGTGGTTCAAAGTGTATGGGAGAACGGTCTGTCGAGGGTCTCTTAACATTGGCAGTACTGGTGCCGTCCAACCGCCAGCATAACCAGCCAGCATATGACCAATGTTCACTGTTTTGAATTGAAAAAGACTTTTTTTTTTTTTAAATTGTTTCAATCAATTTAAACTTATTTTATTTCTATCAGTACAGGAACGGAGAAATAATACAATTTCCTGCGCCCAGGCAGTCTGTCATTAGAGGCGACGAAACAACCCACAGCCAGGTGGTAGAGTATATGCCTGTCTGGATGACTACCAACTCTGATCTAGAGTATGCCCTTTAGAGATCGGCAGCGCATTTGTAGAATCTTTGGTGATACAAATGTCCATAGACGATGGTAACCACTTTCCATCAGCTGGGCCGTCTGCTAAACGTCTGCTGAACTCGCGAAATAAAAATAATTACACTAGGATTTGCCCGCGACGTCGTCCTCGTTGAAGGGAATAAGCTAATTTTTACGTGTCCTAACAACTTGAAACCTCTCCCAGGAAAAATCCCGCAGGATTCCCGGGATATAAAGTATCACAGATTTTACGACTGAGAATTTGCTGTTAATCGGTGAAAATATTACATCGGAATCCGATTTTTTTTCAACCGCGCCACTTTATATCGCTCCCCAGAAAATTCCCGTGGGATTCCAGGGATTTAAAGCACCGCATATTCTAAATCCGGGAACTTGCTATGGATCAGCGAAAACTGCATCGAAATCGACCTAGTAGCTTTTACGTGAATCCCAAACAGACAAAACAACAAACAGACAGACAAGAAATAAAAATAAAAATGCTTCGTGTTCTCCATCGTTTATAAAGTATAGTCTATTCCAGTTGTTTTTTCTTTTAAATATCTTCGATGCAGAGACATGGCATGTTTATAATTTTATAATATTATAGATAGGTTAGCATGTGCGAGAGAAACTTCGTTTGCGTTGCCATGATGAAATACTTATTAGTGAACGCTGCCGCCAGAGAACCGTGACCGCAGCGCCATATTTTTAGCTATACTATTCGCATAAGAAAGTGTCTATTGACGCATGTCCTATCTTCATTGGAATTAATACACACACCCACAGAAACACATACCACCATATAATTAGTATGTAGTTAGTTTTCGCCATGGATTCGAGCGCCGGTGACCTGTAATATAGATCTGCATAGATCTACAATGGGCACCAGTCTCACATAACAGGTATTATTTTATTTGTAAATTGTTGTCTGAGAAAATAAATAGTTTCTATTGTATTCCCCCCAAGTGTTGCATTGAGATATGAGCTAGCTCTGTGGCGTGTTTCAAATGAGACCATTAATTCACCAGAGGGTGGTACTGAATAGCAGCGCTGTGTCAGTACTTGACACAGCATAACGCTGAGTTGCCAGCCTCATTGCCGTGAATGTTATGTACATTTACTTTTTAAACAGTTGTATGTTTTATAATTTAGTGTATTTTTGGTTTTATGCGCATTCATTCAACAATAATAAATATTTTTCTTTTCTTTCTTTCTTTTTTTCTATTAATATATACCTTCCTGAGACAATAGTAAAATTAAACACAGGTGTCATAAAAATTATAATTTAGTAAATAAAATTATCTGAAATACATTCTGCCAAAAAGTATCGGAAATAGATGATTTGTTTATGGTTCCAAATTCATTTTTTGTTGTTGTTAGATTGGCACAACTGTTTTTTATTTTAGTGCGGAGTTTGAATTGCATCATCGGTCATTGAGACTAAATACAGTGCTGTTTTTTGTTAGATCATATCTAGTGTGTATTGCAAGTTTCATAAAGGACAAAAACATCGAACAAAGAGTTTGTCTTAAATTTTGCACCGCCAATGAAATTTCGAGTTCGGAGACACTAAAAATGTTACAGAAGACTTACGATGAATCGACTTTATCAAAAACATGTGCTTATGAGTGGTACAAAGCATTCAAACGCAGTCGAGATATGCTGGAAAATTTGCCTTGCCCTGGTAGGCCATCGACGTCTTCAACTGAAGTTAACATCGCAAAAGTGAACGAAATAGTGACTGAAAATTCTCATTCAAGTTTAAGATAAAAAGCCCCTGAACATTCTGTGTCTCACGAGTCGATCTGTATCATTTTAAATAATCACTTGGGGATGAAACATGTTGCCGCTCGGCTAGTCACAAAAGACCTGAATTTTCTCCAAAAACTCAGGCGCATAAGAGTCGCTGAGGACATTGTAGAATGAGTTAATTCCGACCCAACATTCATGAAACGAATTGTTACTGGTGACGAGACGTAGGTTTACAAGTTTGACATGCAAACTAGTCAATAAGCTTCGAAGGGGCGCCTTCCAACTGAATCGAAACCGACAAAACCACGCCAAAGTCGATCAAAAGTCAGTCATGTTGACTGTTTTCTTTGACTATGGCGCTGTTGTGTACTCGGAATTCTTACCGGAAGGTCAAATGGTTAATAAAGTATACTATTTGAGCGTTATGCGGCGTTTAAGAGAGCCAATTCGACGAAAAAAAGCCAAATTTGTGGAAAGAAAGCTCGTGGATTTTGCACCATTATATTGCGCCTTCGCACAAGTCCATCATTGTGAACGAATTTTTGACCAAAAACTCAACAAACAGCATCGAGAAACCACCTTATTCACCAGATATGGCTCCAGCCGACTTCTTTCTTTTTCCTAAACTCAAATATACCACTTCGTGACACCCGTTTTCATTCGGTAGAAGACATAAAGGAGGATTCGCGACGAGAAATAAACTCAATTCCGAAAAAAGCATTTAAAACATGTTTTGATGATTGGATTATTCGTTGGCGTAAGTGTATCATTTCTGAAGGAGCATACTTTGAAGGTGATATAATAAATTTTATTGAATAACTAACATTTTGTGTATTATTATGTGTATATTTTCCCTGTACTTTTTTGACAGAGTAATATCAATTTAACTATTTATTTTAGCCCCATAAAGATTTATTACGTAATGTTTTTTTAATGCGAAGCTGGCAAAAAGTTAGACGGCCCAAACAACTAAAAGTTGTTACCGTTGCCTATATGCTTGCAACATTAAAAGCAAATCAATTGCGTTGCCAGCGCCAGCCTTTAGAATGGGATACAAGGAGTGAGATTTCAACCATCTGATAGAGAGATCAGAAAGGAGGAATTATATAGAAGGGCTTAAATAGGAGAATGCAATAGGGAGATGGCACAGGAAATAAGGGGACAGAGGGAGGAGGAAGTTGCCGTCAGGAACGTCGGATGTATCTATGAGAGTTGGACCACAGGGGTGGTTTGTTCGGTTATATCCGAATATGCCATCGAAAGTCCAATACTACTCAACTGCTATCTCACGGAGCGATGAACAGACGCAATCCATCATGGACGGTGGTCCATGATAGATTAAATCTACAAAATTATAAACGGGAAGGGAAGTGGACTATCGAAATTCTTACAAATACAAAACACGATTATTTTTTTTATTGCATGAGTTCAGCAGACAGGCAGACGGAGAACCTGATAGAAAGCGGTTACCATCGCACGGACATTTGTAACACCAAGATGGACCACAGGGGTGGTTTGTTCGCTTATGTCCGAGCATGACATCGAGAGTCCAATACTACTCACCTGCTATCTCACGGAATGATGAACAGATGTAATCCATTGTAGTTGAACACTTACAAGCCAATAAATGGCGCTGTGCAATAATTGAAGTCGCAAACGATTTCCGAAACGTACAAAGAATATATATAAAATTCCAACGATAAAAGATGGGCCCAGGCCTGCGAGGAACAACAATAGCCTCGCTGGAAGATCTTCCTTTGAGACGGAGGAGCATTCCATCTTGCTCTATCAGCCTATACGGGGGACTCTCCTCACCATCACGGACAGGGGTCCATAACAATATTAAAAAATATGAACGTCATCCTCGTCCGAAACACGACAGGCAGACAGCCCACTTAATGGAAAACGATTATCATCGATTATTGACATTTGTAACACCAAAGGTGCTACCGCTCTCTAAATGGAGACTGGAGTCTGGCCACTAACGCTGACCGGAACACAACTCAAGGTTGTTATGGCGGCATACTTTAGACCAGGTGTGATAGCTATTTGTCGCCTCTTACAACAGGCCGCCCGGCCGCAGGAAATTGTATTTATTCTTTCTCCGTTCCTGCACAGATATAATTTATTAGCTCAAGGTTAGCTGTTATACCTATACATTTGCTTCAAAACCCACTCATAAATTAGTTTGATGGCAAAAATTCTACTTTTAAACAGCCATTATAATAAATAATCTAAGAAATAAGACTATCATTTAAACTAGTTTAATAATAATTTAATGTACGTGTATATTTTATCACGGTATGAAAAATTGTGTGAACTTGAAGTCATAAATATTTATATCAATAATATCAAGTTATATAACTTGATATGATTAATATAACTATTTATACAATTATACATACATACAAATTGTCACGCCTGTTTCCCATTGGGGTAAAGGTAGGCAGAGACGATGGATTTCCACCAGCTACAATCCTGACAAACACTTTTAATTAATTAATCTTTTCAAACATACACGCTCATTTAAAGTGCTTTTCACATGGCCTTTCTTCAAAATATCTTCAATTTGATCATGGCGGGTACATCGCGATTGAGCGGCACCGACTCTACCGCTCACATTGCTTATATACTTGTTTTGTGATGCTGCTTTCATTCATTTTCTCTACATACTCAAACCACCTTAACATTCATTTTTTCAACTCGTGTCACTACATTCTCTTTCAATCTGATCCACTGTCCGAAGTATGCACCAGCTCTCTGATCCCCTGAAGAGTCAATGAGTCGTTTTGATAAATTTTGATAGATGCTTATGGCCTCAGGCCCCACGGTCGAAGCGTTTCACCAGCAAACAACACAAACGTATAACTTTCATTAAGACTTGCATATTTACGACGCTTGAATGATTCCGCTGTTTCTGCCACCGAAACAGGCTGATATTTATAATTAATCCGTGTCCGTGTAATAGTATCCGTGCAGGAACCGTGCGTGGCCTGTCGTTAGAGGCGACAAAACAACCCACACCCAGGTGGTAGGGTATTTGCCCAATTGGTTGGCAACTACCCCTGGTCTAGAATATGCCGCCATAACAACCTTGAGTCGTGTTTCGGCATTAGTGGCCAGGTTCCAGTCTCCCTTAAGAGAGAAGCAGCCCGTTTTTAGCACCTTTGGTGTTGCAAATGTCCATAGGCGATGGTAACCGATTTCCATCAAGTGGGCCGTCTCTGTCTGCTGAACTCAAGCAATAAAAAAAAAGATAAAAAATACAAATTAATTAAATTAAAATTGTAGTAAACACTTACCCCAAGAAGCTAATAACACCTGTTTGTTGATTTTAATATTAAACAACATTATTCTAGGCCACTTGTATACACAACACAATTCTTCATATAGACAAATGAAACTAAAAACATATATAATTTAAACACTTATTTTATTGGAACGTCACATGCTGTTTTTAAATATAAGCAAAAATAGATACGAATGCATGTTGATGTGATTTTTATTTAGTATTCGCTAACTTTTTATTTCTGAATCGATTTTGATCATTATTTGGCGTTGGATTTAGTACTTTCACGATACTTTCAAATAAATTTTAATGTTATTGGACTTTAGATTCCGAAGATATAGCAAGAAATTCCTCAAAATAAAATGAGTTCCGTTTCATCTGACCACTGTTTCCGCATTCAAGAAACTACCTTACTAGGGATACCGTGTTTTTAAAAACATCAGTAAGTAATTTTTTAGTAAAAATTTAAAATTGAATCATAATAATTATGTAGCAAAAATAAACCTACTACACGAGTAATTAAATGGAAAAAATTTCTACAACATCATTGCCAAGATAAACAGAAACATGACTATATTTCGCAAATTTCTTGATATTTTTTTATATCTTAAACTTAAGTTACGTATATTGTATCCAATAAGTCACTGCCTATTTTTAACAGACTTGTGAAGGACTATTATAGCTTAGTTTTATATTTATTTATGTAAGTGTGTTTTATATTTTATTTACATATATCATATTAGTATAATTTATACGTTTTATTCATGTATGTATATTATATCATGTATTTATTTATTTATAAGATACTAATTTGGTAGTATCTTATAAATAAATGTAATATGATGCAACACACCTCTGTTGTTATCAAATTTTTGTCCATCCAAAGGTTGTCTGGAAGAGATCGCTAACAGCGATAAGACCGCCTATTGTATTGTACAATTTTATTTCTGTTAACTGTTACTTTTAAAACACAATAAATCATATTCATTCATTCATTCATAAGACTGAAATTTATATGAAACTATCCTGAAGCTGTACTGAATCCTACGAAATAAGATTGATCAAAATCGATTCAAACACAAAAAGTTATAACTGAAAAACCCCAAACTATACCCCATCCAACGGTTTAGTCTACTTTTAAATTTTTTTAATTTTTTTATTGTAGTATAGGTTCGCGTTTGACCAAAATATCGCCCTATGCATACTATATATATACGCCCTATGCATATACTCCGGCAATGAGCTCCACTCCTTTGGGGTGCGTATGGCGAAGCTAGATGCAAAGCGCTTCGCCGCATGCCGGTGCGTCATCAGATCGAAGAGCTCAGCTGCACACTCTCCAAAGTGAATCCTGTAGAAAACCGATAAGCTGGCAACCCTGCGTCGATGTTCGAAACAGACTGACAGACATGTTGCTCATTGATCAATTCGGGATGCCCTAAAGTATTACCAATTGTATATAAAAATCAAGTTACTTTGTCAATAAATTTTAATCAATTTGGTGCACCCATATCGTGTGGTAAAAATAGTGTGTTGCTTAATAAATAAATAAACCGTATAAACCCTATGTTGATAGATATTTAAAGGAAATAAAGCAAGCGTATGATTTTTAAAATCTAAGCAAACGCCATGTTTTTTGGCTTTTAATAAAAACATTCTCATTTCAAAACGATTATTAATCAGGACGAGAAAAGCGCTATCCCCCAATCTATGCACTTTTGAGGTAAACTTTATTGAGAAACTATCACACTTTCAGATTTGAGCTTTGACATAGTAATTTCAATTTATTCTAGATGTGTCTATCTATCATAAAAATATTATTTTATAGAAAGTATAAAACTAATAAGACACGTGTAATATCAACTGGACTGTTAAAACTAACGCCATCTATTCGGAAACTAAAGAACTAATATCGATGTAAACATGTAAACAGAATGTTGTTTAAAATATGCCGGGATTTTTTTGGTTAAGCACATATAAATAATCAATAATTAAATAATTATTGGAGAAATACTTGAAGGAAACTGCGGATTTTTGAACTTAGCAATATAATATACTACTTCTGCTCGCGACTTTGTCCGCGTGGAATAGTTTTAAAAAAGTAATTAAAAAAACACCGATTTCGAAACATTCTTCATTCGTGCTCCTCCGCTCCTATTGGATTTAGCGTGATGATATATAGCCTATAGCCTTCCTCAATAAATGGGGTACTAATAAATCTAACACTGAAAGAATTTTTTAAATCCGACCAGTGGTTCCTGAGATTGGCGCGTTCAAGCAAACAAACAAACTCTTCAGCTTTATATATTGAATACTGAGCCTAAATCACCGTCTTCTATGGGCAAAGTACTCGGGAATTGACAAAATTTTTAGTCTTTAATTATTATATTTTCTTTTACGACATAGCCATCAGCGCAGCCTGCAAGCCACTGACAGATGTCTTTCATTCTAAAAACCAAGACGACCACAGAAGCTAGTCTTTGCAGTACTCAGAAGGCTGGGTTTTCTCGCTGGATCGTCATACTGATCCGTTGCCCGAGGAAGGCACCAGCCTTCTGATCATCTGAAGAGTCAATGCGTCGTTATTTTATTGACATCCTCCCATTTTATCCCCCCTATTCCTTCCCCTTTGTCCCATACTATAGGCTGACAACGCTTTGGATTTGCTCCTGGTGTTGCAAACGTTTATAGGTTACGATAAACACTTATTATCCGACGAGGGCCCAATGTCATTATTACTCTCTCGTCAAATTCACCTGACACTATCGTCTAGCGATGAGCAGTACACGTGTGAGCCAGTACATTTGCACCGTACAAAATAGATTTGTACTGATACGGCTCAAAATTTTAAATGTACCACTTCAAATTTTTTGTTGCGCTGCTACTTAAAAGTAAGAGGAAGGACGGAGCGAGGCTTATGCGACAACAGTACAATAACGTTACTAAGGATATTGACAAGACAAAGAGGGACAACATGACAATTCATAGTACGACTATTAGTAAAATGAGGTGACCGAAGCCGAGCACATCTGATTCTTAACGAACATTTCCGAACTAGTTTTGAACGGGACAAATGAGGGAATGACGCTCACCGCCTCACCGGCGTCATTGCTTTAAATGTACTGCCGCGGTACAAACTGTTCAAATATCCTCGCCTCATTTCAAGTGTTAAATTATACTGGCTCAGAACAAAATGTCATGTTACTCTTACAAACTCATTTTAAAATCATGTCCTGCCTGACACCGCATCGTCTCAATCATAGGTTTGCTTGATTTCAGTATTCTCTCAATTCCAATGACGTACCTGTGACACGCCACTCTATATTTATAAATTTTCATAAGCGAAAACTGGCCAAATAAATGTTTAACATTTTTGGTAGCTTTTCCATACTATTTGGGCTAACGCCATTTCTGCTAGTTTTAATACCAGGTTTTGGAGTAAAACTTCTTTAGAATCGTTGTGATTTGAAACGCGATGAAACGAAGAAAAAAAGAGATAAACACATAAATCTAAGCCTGTGAGAGAATGAGATAGAATACATTACATTTAATCATGTAAACACTACGCTCATACAGATAGAGTCGTTAATACTTCAAATTTCGCGTTTTAAAGCTTAAATATACTATAACGATATAATATATGAAATGTGACGTCCCGAAATTTAGAATCCCCTTGTCACACCTTGTTTCACTTCTACCGCCTGTGAATTGCATACAACACACATTTTTGTCTACTATTATACTACCGCGACGATATCGAGAAGATATCGCGGTTTTATTAGAATTAGCCAAGGTTACACTGTTAATTTGACTTGAACAATAAACAAGAGTATATATACGTGTGTGTGATGTTTTTTTATTGATTTAATGTATTTGTTATGCATAATTTTAATAAATTATTAGCATACCTCGCTTCTTCTCTACATAAACTATAAATGTGTGAAATTTCATACTCCTCCGTACGCGCAATTTTCGTAAAAAGGAGTACAAATTTTTTGCTTCACTTATTAATATTGTTACGAGTTGCAGGACTAGAATTAAAATGCGTTAGAATTATTATAGAGTTTATTAGAATTATACAAACACGTATAACACAGGTACAAATATAACCGAACACAACAAATCGAAACATAATGCAGAAGGTCGTAATTCAATAAAATGCGCAAAGTCCGTCACTATTAGATTCCCGAATGTACACACGTCACGCCTCTCTCAATCAGGCCGTTGTTTTATACCTCACAAATGCAACTGTGCCCGCCCGGCAAGATCGACACAATTTCCTGGAATTAGCTTGTAATCGTAATCCGCAACACCTGGCTAAAACAGCCTACAAGCGGCCGTAAACGAGTACAATAGAAGAATATGCTGTTTTCCACAATAACTAGAAACGTACACTAATTAAGTAAACAAAAGAAGACGATCATAAAAGGATTACAATTAGTTCAAATGCCAACCGGTAATAAAATGTGCTTTTACAGATTAGGAGTGGAATATGTTTTTGTCGGAGCCTAAGCTGTAACAATATATAGATATGAACTTTTGACACTATTGCAATGAAATTGTACTTTGATTGCCAGCTTCGCAACAAAGAAAGGTTTATCTGTTTATAGAAACGGATATTAAAATGTTATATAATGCAGCATAATATAATTATAATAAATAATATACATATCTAGTCATATTTAAATTTGTATTATATTTTTATTTCAAAAATGATTTATATAACTTTATTCGCAATTGTCAAGCAAATATGTGCCATTAAATTTGCATACATAAATGTGTTACTAAAATATTTAAAAAGAAACGTTATGGTGAGAAAAAAACGGTTTACTTGTTTTGATACTAAAATAAAATTTATTGTTGCTGATAAAATATATTGTTACGGATTTGAGGGGTGTCAATTAATCCACTCCACAGCCATGGTTACCTTTATACCAAGAAAAGGGTTGTAGGAAAATCATACAATTTATTTCAATTCGATTAGGTCATTTATTCTAATACTTTTACTACAGCAAGATAACTTGAGTTACAATGCTAACATACAAGTCTCCACACTGGAGGCGTTACTAAGTTTATAAACAGCTACTGAATATATAACTAACTTTATTATCTCGGTCTAGCAGATTGAGACGTTAGGTACTAATGGATAATCAATAAAGAAGTCAGGGTATGGTGGGGTGGAAAAGCTAAGCTAATAAATAATAAGGAGGTCACTTTATAAATAAATCGTTCTTGAGGGTGGTGAAGCCACCCTGGTAAGAGATGATGGAACAGTTTGCTAGTTCTAATTTAACTAGTAGTACTACACCTCCCTGATGATTCCGGCCCTTTACATGAACTTTACATCATGGAGGATGATGGTGTCTATTTAACTCCAAGGGAAGCGTTTCTTTTCTTTACTCGGTTGTAACTCGTCGTTACATTCAAATAAAAACAAAAAACCCACTGAAAGATGTGAAAAAAGGAATAGGTTCATCTCAGTAAGACCAGTTTGTTAGTTTATGACGACAAATGGATTGAGAAGTTTAAGGGTGACAGATTCTAACGGCAAATGATACGTTATTAGTATGGGACACACCCATGGCTTCAAGCAGGCCCACAAGATGGAAAGGACTGGGTGTTAAACGAATAGCTTTCCTTTAAAGAGACGACACCTGGTAATTAGAGGTCACGCGGACGTAGGTCAACCACGTGCCACCGACAGGTTAAGTAAGTGGCTGTATAAAATATAACACTAATAAAAGGGGTATTTAAATCATATACCTGTTATGTGGGTATATCAATCCGAAATTAATGCTGTAGTTCATTTAAAGTGTTGAGTCTATGGGGTAGGTATGCCTTCTTTTGATTTATGGCGACTGTGAGTACGATGAAGAATTATATGCCAACCACACTTCATGATTTCTGTAAATATACAGAAGACGAATCAAAATATGAAAGGTTGATTATGGAAGATTGGATTTTAAAATAGAGACACAATTACTTACAAGATAAAAATGTGCCAGTCACACTTTAAAAAAACAGGCCTATTAGCCTTATTCGCTGCGTCGTTACGCGATCAGAAATGGTGGCCTCCGCTGGCAGTGTCTCGAAGGTTCTCGAAGGCAACCGAACATACCCGAGCGTTGCCGAATTCTCGCGTCGACTAGAACGGCGACTGAACTACAACCGCGCAATTTTAAACAAGTCACTTTGAAATTAATAATGTTACAACCATTAGGCAAAGGACAATTAACTTCGTGTTCACGACGTCACAAATGCAAATATTCTTTTTTATTTAGTTTGGTTCGCAAACTGGCCAACCCAGCTTACATACTTACTTTTAAACAAAACTAGAAAACAGAATATGGTTGCCGAATAGCCTTCTTGATACAAACACAGCATGCATTATATATAGACATCGTGTACATAATAATTTAGAAACTCATTTATCCATATTATTGTGGCGTTCTTCGAACGCAACTATTAATTTTTGGCACTGACAACACTAGGACGGCCATTTTAGGCAACAACAGAGTTCAATACCTTAATTTGACAGCTGCACACAAGGGTCTTGATAAAACAATGTTATTGATGTATTCGTAACATAAATACTACATATGTCATCAATCAATCAATCAAATCAATCAGTGATAAATCCTGTGTTTAATGATTTTTATATCACCTCATCATATAACAAGTAAAAGAGCCCTCAGCAACCATAACGCCGTATCGACGTCTTGAGGTTCCAAATCATTTTAAATTTAACGTTGATCCAAGTTTAACATCGATTAAAAATAACGGTCTTATTCGTAACGAGTTAGAGTAAGTATATAGGCTTCTGTAAGAACCTTAAATAAGACCGTAAGAAATAAGTTTCACATAAGCAGTGATTTTTAAAGTTTACCAAGGATGTCTAGCAGGATTTAAAGCAATAATGTGTTTATCAGAATTGGACATAAGTTACCAAAGAACCGCCGATATGACAGGCTCGTAATGGTTCGTTTAGCTTCTTTTAATCAAATAATTGTGATGTTAATTATGAGAAGGTGTTAAAGCTCTTGATTGCAAAATTGTAGTCATTTGTAAAATGCAAGGAGAGATTTGGGTAAGAAAGTACCAAATGTACCAAATATTAACTATTTGGGCAGGGTTTCCCCTGTATTTTTCAGCCTTTGATGTGAATATTCACACAACACAGTAAGCAATGAACACCGTCTACACGCCACTACGCCTTTTATACGAAAATGCTACCCTACAAAACAATAACATTGCATCATTGCTAAAAATAGCAATTACATCATAGTGTTGCCAGGATCATAAGGCTTATAAAATTAACTAACCGGTAGAAAATGGTAATTTAATTATAAATCGAATCATCTGATAAATCGACTAAAAGTATTATCTATGACGATTGTCCATGTCATATTAATATACACTATGGTTCTCATGACTACTATGGTGGACATCCTGTAACACATCATTATTAAAGTAAACATTATAGGATATGTTGACAAAATGCGTATGTCGTAAATAAACCAACTTGATACTTGCACATTTTTTACGTAATAAATAAAATTGACGGCCTCTGTGGTTGAGCGGGGTAAGCCTTTGCCGGCTTACCTCACTGCAACGCAGAGGCTACGGGTTCGATTCCTGGTATAGTAAATTTCGGAAACATATTTTCTCCGTTATTTACTATGGTCTGGTCTGGGATCGGCCCCAGAATGTTCCGTTGTATATTACCCATAACACAAGTGTAACTTGCTTAATTGTGTACTAGTCTGTCGATTAAAAAAAAATACTAATAACTACCAAATTTACTTCTGGTATTATAATGGAGTTTCTGGAATTCAGACTTTGCAAAAGTGGCGCCCCTATTAATTTCTATTTTACGTTGGCAACCTGTACTAACTGTAGATTTATTTGTTTTATTCAAAACTAGCTTTTGCCCGCGGCTTCACTAGCATTAAAAAAATATGTGTATGTCATAAAGGGGGCATGTTATAATTCTTAGATGCGTCGAAATTAATTTTTTGATTCAAAGTATCAAATGATAAAGACCCTTGATAAATTACGAAATCAGAGGGCAGTCGAGTTTATCAGCTATTCTCTTCAGGATGCTGTTGCTGCTGACACACGTCATCATCGGCTGCGCAACCTAAAGGCGGGCATAGGCGTTAGGGCAGACGTCATTGACAATTGTATTCATATTGTGAATTTTTAAAGCAAAAGTAGATGATGTCGCGGACATAGCTAGTAATAAATAATTCTTATCACGTATTCAATACGTTTCAGATAATTCTCAAAGGATGACTTTTTCTAAGTAGAATGGCGAGAGCTTCAAATAAAATGCTAAGTCATTTCAAGTCCCTAAAGACTTACGTACCTGAACGTTTTCTTAGCTTTTTTGCGAAAAAGAATGGACACGTTTAAGGATTATTAAGGACGGTTTATATTAATCCGCTTTGTTTCGGTAAAATTTCTAATCCATTTTTTGCATCTATCTCAGAAGTTGACATAACTACCTCTTTGGTCTAGTGGTTTGAATCCTGGTTGGTCTGCTTGGTTCATTAAAACTATTTAGAATACAAAAGTCTTGGTTTCGATTCCCATTAGTTTCAAAAATACACCTCTTTTAGGGGTTGTCCTTTAATCACGCGATGTTATTTTTTGCAAGTTTTTAACACTCCCTTTGGTGAAATTTGAGACTAACCTCCCCGCTATCCAAAATCACGTATATTTATTTGGTATGTTGAAAATAAAAAAACATTTTTTTAAATATTATCTTTGTAATATTGTGTAATATCTATGATATATATGTATCCTATTAATTACATGTATTTGGTTTGCACATCACCGTCATACACTCTTGATTCCTTTCACACAATCCACAGCCCGGGTTGTTTGGAAGAGATCGCTCTAAAGCGATAAGGCCGCCCTTTTTTCCTGCCTTGACACGAAATGACTGAAATGATTTACCTTATGTGTATGTGGTGAACAATAACGTATTTTCTATCTATCTATCTTTATTTATATTAGTATAATATTATTAAATACTTAAGTAAATATACATGATATTTCACGATACCTCCCTCCTCGATCAAGCATCACGTGATTAATGGAGGGCTGTTTATTTAACTAATCCCACTAGAATGCCCCTATTGCAACTATTCGCGGAAATCGAGTGCAAGTCATCTTACTAATTAAGTTACATCTTATTTATATGTTTGTATCAAAACAGTCTGTCATTTTCTACGATTAGGTACTTAAATATAACTTACAATGTATTCAGTGTTTTTGATAAATTTGTAATCAACCTGTAGCTAAATCTAGAATCTTTCTATCTTCAGCTTACATGAAATATTAGAAAAAAGACTGAAACCGATATATCTATAATATTATAAAATTCTAAACAGGCCGTGTCTGTACATTGAAGCTATTATTAAAAATCCCAACTGGAACAGGCTATATAAACGACGGAGAACACAATGCATTTTTTTTAGATTTCTTGTGTGTTTGTTCGTGATTCACGTCAAAACTACGAGGCCGATTTCGATGCAATTTTCACTAACCGACGGTAAATTCTGCAACTTAAAATCTGCGCTACTTTCTATCCTTGGAATCCTGTGGGAATTTTCTCAGGAGTGGTTTAAAGTTGTAAGATGCATAAAAATTAGCTTATTCCAACACAGTTTCCACTAAAATGATACCTTACATTGTTTTTCAAATGCTGCGATACTTTGTGTCCCGGAAATCCCGCGGGAATTGTGGAATCTGAAGGTAAGAAAAACTGGATAATCCATAAACACGAAGCCGCTTAAGATAATAGATGCTGGTTGTTTGAAGGCAATAATTTAATTTTATTGTCTTCGGTTGCTGTGTAATTTTCACATACTAATAAACATTAAATATTATTATATGGACTCACCCAAAGTCCTCGTCAACAAAACACTTCCGCTTGGTACCAAAAAATATATACGGAAATCGATTTTAATTAAACGTTAGCTTCACTAACACACTTTACAGGGCGGCCGCCATTTAGTTTGTTTGTTTATGCAAAACTCAGTAGTCGGAGCGGGGGCAAAATCTTCTCGCCACCGACGAATTTTAGGGACAGGTTACGGGAACTGCATACATTCAATCATCGCAGCGAACAACAGACAACTGACTAGCGCTACGCTGGAGCGCCCATATTAATAGTTGCTCTACCTCGCTCGCATATCATCTATTCCGCTCACACATTGTGCTCTGTATTGCACTAGCTGTCCGACATGTTAATATTTGTATATACCGGTTACAGTTTCAAATAAAATAAGTTGTTATTCCAATAGAGTCATTCTCCCCGCAGCGGTCGAGTCGAGGTCGAACCTCACAGGAGGTTCCTCCTCAAACGCGCTGCTTCTGGGCTGAACGCCTCCACTCCCACGGAGTCGGGAAGCTCACCAAGCCCGGTATCGCTGAAACAGCCATCTGCGGCTATTCAGCTGCATCCCGCACAAAAAAAAGTTCACTTGAGTTCTCATCAGCACTCGACAGTGAATACAACTCTTTGCGATCAGACGTATTATTTAACCTCCATCTCTTGCTGCTTCAAGGGAAAGGTAGACCAAAAAGTGATGGGTGGATTGTGTGAAGGATGATATGATGATTTATTATTCTTGATGACGATGACGATTACAAGTTCCTTGGTTGGAAGGAACTTGTAACTTGCATGTACAAAAAATAAATCAAAACTACCTGCAACTTTAGTATTTGTGCTTTCTACCTCATTACAAATTAGAACTTATTTTTCAATAACTTATAAATTTTCTCATAGTTTAAGTGAATTGTATTTTTTTTATAAGAAATCTATTTAATTTAAATCTATGTATGTCAGAATAGAGGAGTGTGGAAGGAAAAGACATATGGTGCCGACCCCAAATAGTTGGGAGAAGGTGAAAGAAAAAAAGTCTATTTCGTCTCTTACATTCTATTAGCTATAAAGACATAAAAATAGGTATTCAATGAAATAAAACTTTATTGAGTACGATTATAGTAATTTATAATGATTGCACCCTAGATTGTGAGGTAGTCCTAGAAAACTTTTTTGTGCCATCGGATGACTTTTACTATGGTAATTGTTTTGGCCAATTATTTCGATTGGTTCATTCCTTTGATTATATTGTTATGAGTTAGCGGGACTCGAATTAAAATGCCGTTAGAATGATTATAGAGTTTATTAGAACTATACAAACACATATAACACAGGTACAAATATAACCGAACACAACAAAGCCAAACGTAATGCAGAAGGTTGTAATTCAATAAAACGCGAAAAGTCCGTCATTATTAGATTCCCGAATGTACACAAGTCACGCCCGTATCGTAGTTTTAGCTCAACTGAACTCCTCTCTCAATCAGGCCATCGTTTTATACTGCATAAATGCAAATGTGCCCGCCCGTATCATCGACATAATTTCCTAGAATCAGCTTGTACTTAATCCGTAACACCCGGCTAGTGTGCAGCCTGCAGCGGCCGTAGACGAGAACAATAGGCTGTTTTCCACAAACTGGAAACGTGGCATATGTTATAATAATAAGTAAACAAAAAGAAGACGACCATAAAAGGATTACAATTAGTTCAAATGCCGACAAGTAATAAAATGTGCTTTTAGAGACTGTACGTGCAATTTGTCTTTGTCGAAGCCTAAGTTGTAATAATATGCTCGGAATGAAATCAGTCACGTCATTATCTTCCCATCTGTGCCCTTCTAAGGAGGCTTATTGGCCAACGACATTGTGTAGTCATGCGATGATACTGGAGGGACACCGCCGCGCCACCGTCCCACGACAATAAGTCGAATATCGCCTAACCGATCCCGCGCAGACGACCGACCCGCTCCGCACCCATTTATGCTACTTTTCAATAATTTTACCGCCATATTGGTGTGTGACAAAAAGACTCATTAATACAACTGTGTGTAACCAATTGATCCTCGACGACCGCTGCCAGAGGTCTCCAAACTTTCTGAATTGGGAGAAGTGCAGTTTTTCGGGAGATTGGGGTTAGTGGCTTGATTTTCCTTCCCATATGATCAATTCCGATTGATCTGATTGTTCTGCCATCCAGTGTTCTTGAGTTATATTATCGAAGGCCACATCGGTCAGTCCAGGATGTAGGGCAATTATATACGACCGCCGCTACGTGGTGTGTTGTAGGAGAGATGGGAGAAGGACCTCAAAATTTGCTCTTGGCACCACCTGTAACTACATACATCTTTTTTATAGCTGAACTACAGGAAATAGCATAATGGTTCACGTGATTAAAAGTGGGAATCATTTCTTATGGGAATTTATTTTCTTGAAGGAATCATAGCATGCCTTTTTCATCTTTCTTTTTATTCACACAGGGACGTATAAAGAATACTAATTGCTACGGCCGGGTGGCCTGACGTAAGAGCGGTCGAAACAATTCACAATCAGGGGGCCCTATGCTGATATTACTATCTCGTCAAAATCGTCGGACACTATCGTCTCAATCGTAGGTTCATTTGATTTCGGCATTCTGTTAATTCGAAAAGTCGCGAAATAAATGTGCGGGCGCGATGCGATGGCCGGGAGAAGGCAAAGGGACGTGGAAGATGCAAGGGAAGAGTGATTTACCTCGCCATCAGTCTGCTGCCACACTGCATTCGCCCTCCGGGGGTTCACACACACACTAGGGTCTGGTTTCTTCCTGAGCATTAAATTAAGTTAAAATCGTTTATTTCTATTTATTGTGTTCCAACAATTTCACTATATTATATGTTGCGGTGACAGCACTGACACTTAGTTCAATCGTCTTGTATTGCGCATTCTTCATTTAAAAGTTTATTCTTTTCTTGATGGCGAGGATGGGGAGAAAGAATTTATAAGGAGGTGTTCCTCGACGCAACCAAAATGTTTAATAATGTGATAGCTTTCCAATACTCATTTATTGCTTCATTTTTGCTAATAGTAGGTTGTACCATTTTTTCTACTATGATTCCGCCGCAACGGTATCGAGAATAATACGAATTTTTGGAAGTATCGCAATGAAATCGTACTTTGAATATCTTTACAACACCTAGATATTGACATAGCAGAATTGGGCCCCGATGGTAGGGCATTTGGCTGTCTAGATGGCCACCATCCCTGGTCTAGAGTATGCTGCCATAAAAACTTTGAGTTGTGTTTGGGTATTAGTGGCCAGATTCCAATCCGCCCTCCCCCCTTCACGGTCAGCAACTGGTGTTACAAAGTCCATAGGCAACGAAACCACTTTCCATCAAGTAGACCATCAGAGAAGACCGTCTACTGTACTCCAATAATAAAAGAGGAACGAACAGACTTTCCACCTGATAGCAACAGATGGCTACCGTCGCCCATGTCATGGACAACTGAAGTATTGAAGGAACTGATTCGTTACCTACCTACCCTGTTGAGACTTTAAATATCTGAGAAGTTTATTTTTTAAGAATTCCATATTATAGTGATTTGGGAAAGTTGCGGAGGAAGTTCATTCCACTGCTTGCATACGTTGGCATGAAGTAGCGTGCACCACGTGAAGTGGATGACTTCCATAGGTCGAGGACGCTTTTCTTTCATTGCATAAGTTTAGCCCGCCTGATGGAAAGCGGTTACCGTCACCTATGGACATTTGTAACACCAAAGGTGCCACCAATACGCTGCCGCTCTCTAAAGGGAGACTAGAACCTGGCCACTACTACAAACTGGCATACTCTAGATCAGAGGTGGTAGTCATCCAGACGGGAAAATCCCCTACCACCTGGCTGTGGATTGTTTTGTCGCCTCTTATGAGAGGCCGCCCGGCCGCAGGTAATTATATTCCTTCTGTGTTCCTGCACGAATAAGCTGGTGGTAGTGATTACAAGTTCTGTATTCTACATAAACCCTGTTAAGGCCGTAATTTCTATAGGATATTGTGGCGACCGAGGGTAAAACTTTCGGGCAGCGTAAGCCAGTCTCAAGACTTTTAGAAAAAGGTAGAAGATTCTGGAAGGAAAAGAGAAAGATAGATATCTTTTAGAAAGGGATAGACGATGAACGAAAGTTCTAGAATAGAAGGTTCGGGAAGATAAAGACAGAGATAGATAGATGTTAGAAAGGGATAGACGATGAACGAAAGTTCTAGAATAGAAGGTTAGGGAAGGAAAGGGATAGATAGTAAATAAAAGAATAACGAAAAGAAGATAGAAATTATGGGTTCCAGAAGATTCTTCCAGGTATATAAGCAGCGTAAGGTACGCCTACCAGTGGTTGAGTTCAGTTCAAGAGAGTGAAGTGACAAGTGCGATAATAGAAGACAGTGACGAGTTTAGTGGTGAATTTAATGAAAAGCTTAGTGGACAGTTCAGTGAAGGAGGAGTGTAGCGTAGTTTAAGAGAAGCTCCAGAAGCGAGCTACACGCGGTAAATTCGGAGGTAAGCACTGCAGTAGCAGGAGGTGATCTACGCAAAATTGGGGACAGTATTGTGAATGAGACATCTTATCGTCGGAACAGTGCGTCCTTAGTTGTGCGTGTAGGGGCAACCCTGCAGAGAGAAATCACGCATGGCTGTGTAAGTCAATAAAAGCGTTTAGTTAAAAACTGGTGTTTCCTTCCAATCCTAAGTGTGTACCACCGCTCGCACGTAACAATATTATAGTGTATATCTCTGACGTTCTAGATCCATGCTGGAATCAGAAGATTGATTACAACTTTTAAGGCCAGCTCGATAGATGTGATAATACACTCTCACAAAATATTGGTGTGAAAAGATTAGCCTTGAGCTAATCATATTTCGTGTCATGAGTGAGAGTTTCTATGTCCCACTTCTCTCTCCTCTTATCCCATTTTTCCTATTCCAACCCCTATTGCATTGCCCTGTAAGTACCATTTCTTCTATCTTATCCCTCCTATTTCATCTCCGCTATTCCAACCTTTCTATCGCAACCTATAAAGCCCGGCAACGTGTTGGCTTCGCCCTGGTATTGCACACGTCCATAGACGACGGTAACCATTTTCCATTAGTTGGGCCGTCTGCCTGATTGCCATCATCGTAATAAAAAAGTTCCCAGAATGAAGTCCACATTACCCAGTTGGATCGTCAAACTAATCTCAACGAATACATTTACATCTGATAGGAATCAGTGGACCGAGCGTAGATTATCAAAGGATCAAAATATTAGTTTAAATTAAGTTTAGAGGTTAATATGCATGTAATATTGGACTTTGGAGCGAAACTCGGAATACTTTGATTGCCAATTACAGTTGGACTATACTGAATATGTTATCGGGCTGTACGTACTATGAGAAATTAAGGCTAGTGTTGCACCTGTCGAAAGTACATCACTGAATATTCGGCTAAATACGCTCGCAGTGGTTTTTAAGTATCCAACGGACTTTTAGTCGAGTAATTCATAGCATGTTATATTGATTATTATTTGTTCAAAATACATTGAATGCGTTCTCTAGAAGAGAACTTTTTATTTTACGTATTGAAACAATACATAACCAATAGATCCGTAGCGTTAATAGATAGACCGACAGAAACTTATGAGACTAGAAGGAAACTTTTCACTTTAGGTATTGAAACAATACAAAACGGATTGTTCCGTAACCCTAATAGACAGACCGACGGAAACTAATGAGACTATAACAAAACTTTTCACTTCAGGTATTGAAACAATACAAAACGGAGTGTTCCGTAACGTTAATAGACAGACCGACAGAAACTTATGAGACTAGAAGGAAACTTTTCACTTTAGCTATTGAAACAATAGAAAACGGATTGTTCTGTAACGCTAATAGACAGACCGACAGAATCTTATGAGACTAGAAGGAAACTTTTGCACTTTAGGTATTGAAACAATACAAAACGGATTGTTCCGTAACGCTAATAGACAGACCGTCAGAAGCTAATGAGACTGAATGGTATTTTTTTCTTTCTATTTTAATTGTTGTATGTTCACTTCGTATTTTTGTCTTATTCGCTGATGGAGGATGGAGGATGCGTGATACCTGTGTCTGTGTATGTCTCTAATGACTCTAGCGTAAGATTATCTTAACCGGCAATTTTGCTGAGCTAGGATCAATTTAGAATTACATTTACTGTTTTTTTTTTTAAATAGGTAAGTGGTTTTTACACTGTAGTTTTAAATAAAAAATCTTTCTTTCACACTAGAAGGAACCTTTTCACTTTAGGTATTTAACAATAAAAACAATGTATAAAAAGAAATGTGCAAATATATCCTAACTAATGTTCTAAATACGAATGTAAGTTTATTTTTTTGTGCCGCTTTCACGCTTTAACTATTTAACCAATCATCAAGAAATTTTGCATGCATGTTGTCAGGAGTAATATATTAGGTTGGGGAAAAAGTTTCTTCGCATTTTATATACAAATTCAAAAGGTTTTTTTATAAAGTTTATTTACATTTGACTAAAGTATGTAGGTGCCATTTTGTTGGATAACTTTTTGTCATCTTGTAGGTAGGGACGTGATCCAATTGCTATAAAAATTTTGGGGCTTCTGATCAAAAAACTGCGACAAGTGGTTTTGGCAGTCCTCTCGTGATATTAACCTGACAATGCCTAAGGAATTCTGCAGAGATCGAAACAGGTGAAAATCTCAAGGACCTTGCGTCAGGACTATACGGCGGATGCATTAACACTCCCCAGTCAAATTCTCGTAATTTTTGCTGAGTGGCTAAAGATGTGTGAGGTCTAGCGTTATTATGGTGAAAAACCACACCCCTTCTGTTGATTAATTCCGACCCATTTCTCTCAACTTTTTGCTTTAATCTCATCACTTGTTCGCAGTACAGTTCAGAATCGATGGTCCTGCCTGGCGGTAACAGCTCATAATGAATAATGCCCTTCCAATCCCACCATACACACAGTATCACCTTGTTGCGAGTTAACCCGGGTTACGCCACAGTCTGTGAAGCCTGGCATCCTTAGGAGTATGGCCCTGTACGGTGCACCCGTATGGTCCACTGCATTTCACCGCCACAATAGGACCTTGTTGTGCCGCGCACAACGGGTCCTGGCGGTGAGGACCATCCGAGGATACCGTATAGTGTCGTGGACGGCGTCGACACTTTTGGCAGGTGATCCGCCCTGGCCTCTCCAGGCGGACGTGATAGCCAAAGTTCGGCGCTCCCGACAGGATGTCCTCGCTCGTGGCCTGGTCTATGGCCAGGCCGAACTCCAGGTGATCAGGACGCGGGAAACCGCGGCCATGATCCAATCTTGGTCAGTAGAGTTGGAAAACCCTGTTGCTGGCATTGACACGGTGGAAGCGGTTCGACCGCAGCTGTTGCGATGGCTCTCGCGGAAACGCGGGACTCTGACCTTCAGAATGACACAGATACTTACCGGGTACGGTTGCTTCGATAAGTATCTGGGTCAGATTGCGGGCTGCTTGCCTTCACCCCATGCCGCCAATGTGGCGCGCTAGACACGGCGTTACACACGCTAGTCGAGTGCGCAGCATGGGCACCTCAG
The DNA here is from genome assembly GCA_039645545.1 of Dendrolimus houi. NCBI lineage: Eukaryota > Metazoa > Arthropoda > Insecta > Lepidoptera > Lasiocampidae > Dendrolimus > Dendrolimus houi. The sequence continues at coordinate 12,420,134 of CM077139.1, forward strand.
AGGTTTGAACTCGAGACACTTGTAGGACCGATCGAATCGCTGGGTGATCTGGTGCAAGCCATGCTGCACAGCGACGATTGGTGGGTGGGTGCGGCCCAATTTCTGCGAGACGGTAGTGTCTCATAAGGAGGCCGCGGAACGAGATAGGGAGAGAGATGTTAGTGCGCATGTGTCTCGCGTGATCTTTTTCACACGTTCTTGTCGTACGTGATCCACTCTTCATCACCAGTTATCAGCTTCTTCAAAAATGGTTCGGTTTCATTACGTCGTAATAAAGAATCACAAATGAGTACACGGTTCATTAGGTTTCTTTCAGTGAGCTCATGAGGCACCCAAATATCGAGCTTTTTTGTGTACCTAGCTAGCTTTTTCAAATTCTCCAAAGCCGTTTTGTGGTCAATTCCCAGTTCTCCAGCTACATCGTAACTACTAATATGCCGAAGTTGCTCCACTTTTTCAAAAATGGCATCAATTTTATCCGTAAAAGGGTGACCAGAGCGACGTGCATCTTTAATATCAAAATTTCCGGATTGAAAATGCTTAAACCAAATTTGCGCTACTCTCACAGATACTGCATTAGGTCCATAAACATCTCAATTTTTTTTCACGGCTTGTGTTGCATTTTTACCTTTTTTGTAGTAAAATTTTAAAATGTATAGAATTTCTTCATTAGATTCACTTATTTCAACAATAAGAAAAACAAATGAAAATCACACATGTTCCTAGTTTGAATTTGGGATTGTCTTCTGTAAAATTAAACCTTTTTAATAATACCAAAACCAGCCAGATACAAATGGTATAGCCAAAGAGATCTTATTACAAGTTCATACATACTGTATGCGAAAAGACTTTTTCCCCAACCTATTAGATAAGGACATACGTACTTTTTATACCGAAAAAAGTACTATTTTTAGATAATACTTACTATTTCCTATCACGAAGCAGCGTGAGGTCTCGATGATGATCTTGCTCTGCATGTCGAGGGCGCCCTTATATACTGCGTCGCTTGTTGTTGACGACGCAGATGGCCCGTGCAGTTGAGTCATCGCACTACAGGACCGCACTCAAAGCATGGCCGTCTTAGGTTTGTTGCTATGGAGAATGGTTTAACATGATTATGATTGAATTGATAAAAATGGTGGATGCCTAGTACACCACCAATTCTGAAACGGTATTCATATAATACTTTCAATAGTTCATTATAGAAAAAAATTTTAATTATGGTTTATACAACAATTAAATTTTTTTGACGCGTTATTAATTAAGGCAGTATGCACATACAAAATCTTTGATTTTGTATGTGCACGGATCACGGATCACGGATATGATTATCCATGTGGGAACAGAGAAGGAATATAATTTCCTACAACTAGCCGGACAAGATAAGAGACAACAAAACCTTGAGTTGTGTTCCGGCATTAGTGGCCAGATTCAATTCTCTCTTTAGAGAGCAGCAAGAGCAGCAGCGTATTTGTAGCACCTTTAGTGGTGCAAATGTCTATAGGCGATGGTAACCGCTTTCCATCAGATGTGCCGGTCTGCCTGTCTGTTGAACAAATGCAATAAAAAAGGAGGCTCTAACGTTTTTTGCGATGATAAAAAGTATCTTATTTGATTGTTAAATACCCAATTCATTAACTACACGTCGTCATGGCAACGCGAGTGATAAAGCTATTAATGTGTTGCTTTCATGGTTACTTCCACCGTCTTCGTTAGATGTAGTTACGGTATTCATCCTAATCCTAAAAATTACTGTTCACGATTTATAGAAAAATAACTGAATGGATTTAGAAAATCTACATTACTGCGAGTTAAGTCTCGGGCAAAAACTAGTATTGTATGTTAAAATTATTCGTTCTTTAAGCTCTCAGAGTGGTTTATAAATTTACAAATGTTATTATCTTTAAAATGAGAACAATTTGTAATGAATGATGAAGAGGTTTATTTACGAAAATTCTAACATTGCGACGCACGCGACGCTGTTAATAGCTTAAATGTCATAGGATAATTTGTATCTATTTTCTTCTAAAAGTATTCCCTGGACAATAGCACGGCTTAGGACATAGAGACCTAGGGCCTTTTTGAGAGCAATTTGTCCTTGGAGGTAGTGGTATACAACCACCATGTTTATCCAGGATTACTTGCCTCATTTTTCCCATCAACTCATTTATCTGATTCGTTAACTGCCCCACGGCTGTGCACATCTCTTCGAAGACTAAAACGGAATTCATATTACTATCAATACTTGCATAAGCGATACCAATATCACCTGGTATATCTGATGAAGTGTTTGTATGTACCGATGGACAAGCGTGCATATCCAATATGGTATCAGATATAGAAGCTACTGGAACTATCTGATTATAGTTAGCTGCCTGTTTATGATCTGAAGGACAGGGAGGTGTAGGGCAAAGAGGACATTGAGGCAATAAAGGACAAGGCGGCTTAGGGGCACAAGGTTGTTGATACTGTGGCTTTGGATTCTCATGCAACATCGGACTGCTGTGCTGCTTACAATCTTTCCCACATCGGCTTAATGGACAATGCCTTGAGTAAGACGTTTGATTCATTTTTTCTGGAAATCTCATGTTTATTGGACATTCGTTATTTTGACACTGTGGTGGTCGATTTGCTGGACACATACTATTGTCGCAGCTGAATGGGGCATCTGTCCTAAATTCTTTGGTAGAAGTAGTCTTGCAATCCGGACAGGGGCAAGTCACTTTAATGATACCCTTCTTTATATCGCTGATTCTTCCTGGAGTGTAGTTTAAGCAACCGTAGTGTACCCAGTTCTGGCAAACGCCCTGGCATTTCAAACCGTTCTTCTGAGTAACAGGTCCTAAACATATTTTGCATGGATTTTTGACCTTACAGCATTTTGACATTGTAACGGATATTCTTATAGATGATAAAAATGATCATGTTTACGATTTACTGTTTACTGTTATTTATTTTCAAGTCAGCATTTTGTATTTGATATTTTTGTAATTGATGATGTGACAGCATAGATAATAAATACTACATGTGTGACAGTTTCGTCCATTAAATCTCTCGAAGACAATATATATAGAACATTTCAAAGGTCTATAAAAAGTATGAATGTGTAACAAGATATAACTTTTGTCCGCTTTATACATATTTCTGGGACCCAGGAAATATGAGCACGGAAGAATGATACTACATGAATGACAATTCGTCGGTAAATGTTGAAAAGCTTCTTAATCTGATAAGACTAATGACATCACAGACCATCCCTTTCTCAGTTTTAAACGTTTTATTAATCTGTTCCTTAAGCTGTTGTTAGACATTTCTTTCAATTTATATGAATTAATCAAATTTATTATATTTTATGTAAATTTTTAGATCTTAATAAAATTGTTTTAACAGATATTATTATATTATATACTGTATTATAATTACTATATTGTATTTATTATATTTAACTTCAAGTTTGAAGAACACATGTATAAATTACTGGTCAAATTGTTAGATTTATTTAAATACTAGAGGTCCAGACAAACGTTGTCCTGTCCTGAAAAAATAAAAATGTAGGACCCAATCCCAGCGCCACCCACCGGTTTCAATTGTGAATCTAAATAATCCGGGTACCCACTCAAACACACAAAAAATGTCATCAAAATCGGTAAAGTCGTTCTCAAGTTAGACGCGTACATATACTACGATTCATTTTTATTCACAGAATACATGCACTCTAAAGAGTTTTTATTTATATAGATATATTTTTTTTTGCACCTGCTTCTTCATATAATAATATACATTGACAAAATCAGTGCCATTTGCAGTGAAGCCAAATATTTAAAAAAAAATGATCTATATAAACAAACTTGAAACATTCGATGTCATTAAAAATAGTCGTGTCCCTTCAGTTCTGTACCTTCTAATTAAATTGATTTCATTCGGGTGACAACATCATTCTGACGTTTTTTTAGACTTAAGAATACTTGTAGTATGTATTAAATAAAAACCATTAATATTGTTTTTGCTCAAACAAAATTAAAAGACAATTGAGTTTTTGGCGAGAACTGAAACTATACGTTGTGCTGTGCATGTTAAAAAATCGACTAGCAATACCTTTCGAAGTTCTATTTAATTAATATTTAGATATAATATTTACTAAGTAAAAAATACGTATTTTATATTTCATTTCGAATGTGATTTTGAATCCAATGACAGCATAAAAAAGTCAACAAACTAAGTTAGTTAGTAAGTTATAAAAACACTGAAACAATCATAAAGGTTGCATTTCGAACAGTGCAGTTTTATATTCTAAAAATGTGTAAAATTACTCTAAAATGAACAATAGTTGTAGGATATCGATAGTTTTGAGTTGTAAAATTAGTAATTATTTGTTTTTGTGAGAAATTTGAATAATCAAATGTGGCCTTTCGAGTTTTCATACGAACTGCGTTGAATGGCGTCTGTTGTAGCCTACAATTCAGATGCGCTACTATACGAAGACTTAAACATCAGAATTGGCTGTATGAACTAGATTCCCTAGCCTGCCTTTGTGGCGAATAATAATTCTTCTACTATTAAAATACAATTATATAAGTAGATAATAATTTTATTCTGTTTCACATTTTTGTTTACTTTCCTCAGTGTGTTTTACAAGTTTACACATTAGTTGCCTCATCTGTGCCGTAAGAAGACCAACAGTCTTGCACATTTCATCCAAATTCGCATACAAGGAGCCATCCTTCAAGTTTGTTGCAGACTGGCCCTTTTCCTTGAGATTATCGTTGTCTATGCATTTATCTCTACACCCTAAAAACAAATAAAATGTAAACATTACTGAAGTTGGTATTATGATCCTACTCCACGTGGGATAATGTTAGTGATAGACGTTAGTGGCTGTGTCACGCAAATGCAGCTAAAGCTTTAATGCGTTATTTATGATGCAACATTGTTAATGATGTTAAATATTGATAGATAAACCATGTTTATATACTGATGTAGCTAATCATTAACGCGTTATTTTTTAATCCTATAAGTCGCAGTCACAGTCACCTACAATAAAGCGGATGGAGTAGAGGTACATAATAAGAAATATAGCGTTATGATTATCTTGGTCCTGAATACCTACTAGGTATATAAAATACGTCAATTCGCTTTGTGGCAGCAACTTGAAGAGATGTATTACCAGAACACCGTTATTTGACGTCTGTCATACCTACAATTTGTCTGAGGCTGGTATTGGGAGCTACAAATCTCCGGGAAGAACCTGATACTATTCTGTTTAAAATTATTCCAAAACTTGAATATTCATATAGGTTTATTTAACACTGACCAAATCGGTAAATCATGCGAAACCATATTAGAAACACAAGAAGTTGCCTGCTAAGGAATTATAGCAAGTGACGATTCAAATTAAAGACCTACACTTTGATTGAGGCTTAGCGTGAAAGATTATGCAGTTACAATTGGGCTTTAGCCTGATTTGCTTGAAGATTATTTTTAAACTTGAATATTTATGAATACTTTACACTGGAAAGATACACTAACCAAGCATAGCTAAAGAAAAAATCTTACTAGAGTTAGAATTTTTGGCGGGAGTTGATGGTGGTGGCGAATTGTACTACTACTACCTACTTACTGGAGTCGTTGGACATGCAAGAGCATGACTTAGATTGCTTCGCAGGTTTTGCATAGAGCGGTGGTCCATTTGACTGATTTTGTTTACTACAACAACTTTTCCTATTAGTCGACATCTTAGAAACAGATAATGAGGTCTCTGCTGCCGTTTGCTGAGGTGGTGGACAAAAACTTTGAAAACCAGGCTGCTGTGGCATTGCCTGATTAGGTGCCATTGGACAAGGAGGACAAGGTTGTTGGGAAACCGATAAAGGCTGGTGCTGCTGCTGTGGTATTGGTTGAGCTTGTAGGTACGGTTGATTACCAAACTGAGGTCCAAACTGATTTGAGGAGAACGGTTGACCAGGATTTAGTTGATTTGCAGCGTTTGGTTGCCAAGTACTTTGACAAGCTGATGTCGGACACGTTGCCTGGTTTTGTTGTTCTAGTGGTTGCATATTTAGAGGCATAGGAGGCGCTCCAAATTGGGGTGGATAAAGAGGTGTTTGAGGTTGTGGGATTATCCCTTTCAAGAGAGCACAAGCTGGTGGGACTTCACATTGTATATCACCGTTTTGTTTTACAGCTAACTGTGTATTCACTGGACATTCTGATGAATCACATGTTGGTGCCTCCTTGGTTGGACAGCATGATTTAGCACATTTGTAAGGTGGCTTAGAAATTATTTCTTCCTTGGGCCCCGTACCTTCGCAATCAGGACAAGGACAGATAACTTTAATAAAGCCGTCTTTAATATCCTGAATTTTGCCTGGAGTGTACTTCAAACATATATAATGCATCCATTTCTTGCAAGCGCCGTTGCATTGTATCCCAGTTTTTTGGTTGACAGTCGTTGTACATATTTTACATGGATTTATCACTTTCACGGATTTTCTCGATTTACCTTCCTCCATTTTATGATCATTTTGGCAGTTTTGAAACAGGATATTGCATTGTAATGTGAACAGATTTTTTAAATAAGAGAGTTATAATACAAATGATCACTGTCAAAATAGTTAACAGTAACAACAGTCAAATATGAGTTTAATATAATAAGCAAAGTTTAGAATATGTAGAAACTTTTATAAGGCTGTGTGTAACATTTCCGGTCCCACGGGACTGAAGGGCCCTTTAATCGTACGAATTAGGGTTTGTAATCTTAAATCTTCAAAACGTAATGTAATATAAAAGTACTCTGATATGCATTACCACGCGGCTAACCCCCTGAGACCATATTCATCGTTTGAGACTTGTTTTAACTATTTTTGTATATATTCGTTTGTATTTTAAAATTACTACAATATGTAACAAAATATTTTTCATTGTAATATTTAATAATCCGTTTTGAATAAACAGTAATAATCCGCCTTCCAAAATTTGAAGACATACAACCTCCATATAAGCTTATTAAGCTTACATGTCTAAATGTCTCTGACAGATTATGGTTGCCAAGCAACTTTCCTGTTTTATTTTTAAAAACTTCAATCATCTGTCTTAATAACAAATTAATATTTGCTGTGTAAATTATTCTACTAACAATAAAACAACTATACATTAAAAGATTCGTTTATCATATTAATTTCACACAAAACATATTAAAGTTTATGTACAGATCGTCTCCAATCGTGTATTTAATAAAACAGTAACTTTTGATTAAAACCTTTGCCTGCTATTTTGACAAATATTATTCACTGTTGACGCTGTTGTCAATGTCACGAGTGTAGTGTCATGATATTTTCACTCATTTTTTTTAATTTTGAGGTTATTTTGTTCGAAGTTATTATTTTGCCAGTGTATCCCTATCTAGTGTATCTTTATTAAACCGATTTAAAAATGCCGTTCATGAAAGGAAGAGCACCTATTAGGCGCACATTAAAGTATTTGGAGTCTGGCAGACTAGTTTTGAAAGATAAAATCAAGATATTCTCAGTTGCTTACAACATTACCGGGCAGAACAATTCCGGTGCAAAAGATTTTGTATTCTGGTATTTACCTCAAATCCAATATAAAAATCCTAATGTACAAGTAGCTACATTGAAAAACTTGACACCTTCGCCATTTATTAAGTGCTATTTTGAAGATGGAAGGAAAATTCTGATTGATGTCGACAGTAGGTCAAAAGAGGATATTTTAGAACATTTAATCCATACTGTAGGTTAGTATATGCATTTATAAATTCAACTAATATTTAATGAGCCCTTGTTCTTTAGTATTTAGGTACAATAACTTGGGCTTGTCATGTCATGATATGATATGGCAGCATATTCACTAAAGGTGGAATTCATGCAATTGGTCAATGGCCTACCACCTAGCTGTGGGTTGGTTCTTACGATGAGTGCGCTTTAGATATCCATTGCATGAATTAATGGTGATTTGAGTTTAGGGGTACACTTAGGACTTATTTATGCCACTAAACCTGTTATTGGGGTTAGGAAACAATTTTTTAGGGTCCTCAAACAAGTTTTGAATTAATTATGATAAATTTAAAGTTCATAATAGTGAGTGCGGCCTAGATGATGGCACTTAGAAACACATCTTTTTGAGTGCCCAAAAGTTTAATTACACTCTTATATGTATGATATTTTACCAGATCTCCCTCACTCTGTCAACATAAATTTTAAAAAACAAAATTAAATAACATTTAATTATAAAGTAGTTAGTTAATATCGTAAAGTTTTAACTATGCAAACATAAATTAATTTATGCATATTTTCTACATGTTAAAGATAAAAAAGACAGTAAAACATATTTTTTTTTAAATATTAAATTGTTATTTTAATTGATTTGGATATGTGTGACTTCCTATAGCTATTTCAATTTTTATTATATCATCCTTGTTAGTTCACATAACTACTAAAATCAGTTTGATAGATGTCAAATACAACTTTATAGAATGGCTGATCTATAGTTAAACAATGTCATGTCTTAAGGAACTAATCAATTGTATATCTTTTCTTTCAGGAAAATCCAGAGATATGTTAGAAGCTGAAGCGATAGCGGCAGAAAAGAAAGACAACCCTGCTAACTTTGGTATAGGCTGTGAGAGACCTTGCATATGTGAAGTGTACGGACAAATCCCATGTCCAGGAGTTGTCCCATTGCCAAGGTTCATGAGAGGAAAATATAAGAATGCCACAGATTAATTAATTTAAGTATTACTTCAGGAAACTTGGCAGCCTGTAGATTAGTTGCAGACTGTTGCAATATAAATGATTTTATATGAAAATATGTATTCTACTGCTACCTAGTATAAATATTAATTGATTTAAGGGCTGATTTTTAATCATCAGACAAGAGATTAAATTATTTTATTCATGCTACTAACATTTTTAATTTGCCCATAGTATATATTCTTCATTCTATGAATAGCTTATCTGGTGATTGAAAAATTCCTAAGTAATAAATTCATGGTGTTCCTCCAGTTTAATATACTGTGTAATTCCCAAGATCCATGCAGGAACTGAGAAAGAATACAATTTCCTCTGGCCGGCGGCATTTTTGTATGTATTATAAAAATAAAGAATAAAGTACAGGATTTTTCTCTTGAATATACACATACTTTTGTATCTTGTGGAAGCAAAACAAGTGTTTTTTATGGATTCACAGGAATATATATATATTTAAAGTAATCATACAGACAAAAAGGTGTAACTGGTGTGCTTTGTCTTTGTTCAACATGTTCACATCATTTCAATAGTTGCAGTGTTAATGTTTTTGAAAATAAAAATGTAGAACACATTTTTTAATAATTGGCTAACATCACTGTATAAGGTAGGTATTTTTCCTTCATTCACGGCCTTTATCGTCCCTCTACCTGTATATTTGACATAAATCAAATCATAAAAGAACTTCAATTTTGCAAAATAAAAAATTACATCTTTAACAACACCAGATGGCATTGTTTCGAAGTTAACGATATGATAAAATAAAATGATCTGTCAAAATTGTTTTACACATACAACTGGCATATTCATTATATTTTAATTTTATTTAACTAATTTAAGTAAGTTTGTAAGTAGTTTGTAAATAAATTTGTTGAACTGTAATTGAATTTTTAATTTACATGCGTAATAGTATCATGAAATAATGTTATGGAGTCATAAGCACAGTGCTTTAATGGGTTGCGTTGATGGTTAGTTTTTGTAGGGTAGATGTCACTAGTATCGACTTGTTGTATGTTTACAAAATTTCAGAAAATTTTACATTTTGTTTTGATACTATATAAAGAGTCAATGCGGCCCAACCAATTTATATTGGACGCGTAGCTTATGAACGTTTTGAGGATTTTTCAATTACTTTTTTATTGAGCTTCTTCAGCCGGTTCCTGTGGTGTCATACTGGTGGACGTAGGTATTCCCAAGATTGCGCCACTGATCAATATAGTGTAATTATTATTTCATGTTATATTAAACCAATATTTAAATCATTATGTTAATACGTGAAGTGAAAACTTTGTACCCCATTTTATGAAAATTGCGCGGACGGAGGAGTATGAAATTTCGCACACTTATAGTTTATATAGAGACGGCGTACAGACTGCTAATATTTTTTTAAATTATGCATAAAAATACATTAAATTAAAAAAACATTACACACGCTACCATGTATTTGACACACACGCATATATACTCTTTTGTTTATTGTTAAAGTCAAATTAACAGTGTAGCCTTGGCAAAATCTGTGATTATAGAAGTTATAGTCTTTGACAACAGAACTTTAAATAAATTATGGTTGAATTTCGACCGTTGACATAAAACATCTAAATATCATTCAAAATTAAATAAGTGGGTAGTATAGTATAATTTATTCATAATAAAAAATATATATTATAAACTTTCATCAAAGAATATTCAAAATCTGAAGCCCTTAACAGCATTTGCCATGAGAGCGGCTGCTATGTACTGCATATTCTCAAAAGCATTAAAGGTCCTCGATTGGCAGCCGAAGAACAGCTGGTCATCCACCTCTGCACCACGAGGACACGTGTGGAAGAAGATCCAGTTGCAGTACGTACTCTTCACTATATCCTGGTAATGAATTACCTCACTTGTGAATGATACTTTTTAACCGATTTCAAAAGGAAGAGGTTCTCAGTTTTTGTGTAAATATTTTTGTATGTATGTTCATTCATCACTTTTTTTGTTTCTGAACCGATTTTGATGATTATTTTTGCATTAGATTCAGTTCAGCTTCAAGATAGCTGTATATTTCATTGTTATTGGATACCATATACGAAACAAAATTTAAAATAAAAGTTTTCTAGCAAAAAAGAAACCGACTTCAAGAGTAAGTAAGAAACCTTTTATTTCCTTATTGCCGTTTTCTATGTCTGCCCTGCCATCCGTTGAAATGAGAATTACTTGTATGGAGCTTATGTCAAATTTTAACCGATAGCAAGGCAAAATAACGGTCGGTAAGATAGGAAACGGCTATTATTGAATGGTAGAGTTGGTGCCGCTAGGCCGCGACGTACACGCCATGATCAAATAGTGGAAGTGTTAAAGAAAGGTCAGGTAAAAAGCACTTCAAATAAACGTGCATTTATGAAGAGGTTAGTGAAAGCAGATGAAGTGAAAGTTGTTTGTTAGGATCGTCGCAAGTGGAGATCCGTCGTCTCTGCCTACCCCCATGGGAAACAGGCGTGATAATATGTATTTATTTGTGAATTACTTTACTATTAAAATTTCATCGCCAATTTTGAGAAATAACGTAATCAATGTAATATCAAGAGTACCAAGGAATTGAACCGTGCTAGTTTAGTGGTCAGCAAAATCGCGTTCCAAACTCAATGGGTGCGGCTTCAAATCCTGGCCGAAAAGCATGCACCACTTAGACAGTTTTCTGACCTAATGTGCATATTTTTACAATAGCTGACCCGCGGCCACTTCGCTGGACATCATTAAAAATACACATGCACACACGCAGATCAAGGTTTAAGCTTTGCAACCTTTAATTAATTCATAAACGCAGTAAGCACTCGCAGTGCCTCGTACGAGGATGTGCGCAATTCTTGCGTGGAACGTTATTGCTGTAACATATTTGACAGGTGTTCCCGTGCCCACTTCGTAAAACATTCTTACTTTGTTGATTTATTAAACACAGTCAAATATAGTCTGCACTATTGTGATAGAGAGATAATATTGTGCCCCGGGCGCAACTTAAGCTCGCTACGCCACGCAATAGAATCGTACTTTGAATATCTTCACACCGCCAAGATACTTGAAATAGCAGGATTGGGCTGGTGGTGCAAATGTCCATAAACGGCGGTGACCAGTTTCCATCGGGTGTGCTGTCTACAAATTTGCCAGCTTTTGGCAATAAAAAAGATCAGTTAGTTTACTTCACACATTAATTAAAAAGACTTACGGCAGATATAACTGCAGAATACTCACACAGATAGAAACTTGGAACTCTTTGATCTTCTCCTTTTTGGTGGTAGTTGGTCCTGCGATCACAACGCAAGCCCCGTTCAATACTTCCTCTTTCGACTTGCATTCAACCAACTGTGTAGAAGTCTTGGCTGTCAAGTCTTCGCTTGCTTTCTTCAGGAGTGGTGACACTGGACACTCCTTGAGAAGTAAGTGCTTAAGGACGAGGAGGAACGGAGACAGAATACAACATCCTGCGGCCGGGCGGCCTGTCGTAAGAGGCGACAAATAACACACAGCCAGGCTATTTGCCCGTCTGGATGGCTAGCACCCCTACTCTAGAGTATGCCGCCACAACCTCGAGTTGTGTTCTGACATTAGTGGCAGGTTCCAGGCTCCCTTTAGAGATCAGCAACACATTGATGTTACAAATTAATGTCCATAGGCAACCACTTTCCATCAGGTGAGTCGTCAGCCAGTGTACTGAATTCGTGCAATTAAAGAAAGACTATATAGAGCTATTTGTCGCAGAACTGATGGCCGATGGAACAGACGAGTCCTGGAGTGGAGTCTGTGACTCTGCAAACGTTGTGTAGGATGCCCTCCAGCCCGATGTAACGACGATTAGCGCAAGGTTGTTGGTGGAGGTTGGATGAGAACAGTGGAGGACCGGGACAGGTAGCGCAAACTTGGGGAGACCTACGTCCAGTAGTGGCCAATGGTTTGCTGACGATAACTAGTACTACAGAGAAGTCAGAGAAGAGTAATGTATGATTGTTATTGGAGTTTGTTTATAAAATCAAACTACTTATTTTAACATAATACGAGTTGATGGCTCTTATTATCGCCGGCCGCTATCAAAATAGTACATAATGGGGTCTTTGAAAAGTATTTTCTCAAGTTTCTTGACGAGTACACATAGTTATAATTAAGTTTTCACGGTTTTAAGCGCGGAATTGTAGTTGATTCTTATTTCAAAAATGCCTAAAATTGATAAAATATTATTATTAACGTTATTTACCTGACAGCAGCATTTATACTTGATATTAGCACCCAGCATTGGGCAAAGTAATAGATATGAGTTAAGTACAGGATGGGGAGGTCCTAAATAGGATACGTTGACGCAGTTCATTGTATCGTACTCCTCCTGCAAAGAATCCCATACTGGGTAACATGGAAGTAGTAAAAGACGTAACACAGAAAAACTTCTAAAACCAACGAGATTAGATGACGCCACATTCTTAAATAGACGAATGAATCTAGTTAATGGGCTACATGAATGGAGTTCGATATATCACTTGTGCATTACCATATTTATGAAGTTACTAGGATTTGCCCGCGACTTCGTCCACGTTTCCCGCGGGATTCTCGGAATATAAAGTATCGCATCACTTCAAAAAGGACTTAGACAGCTAAGTCCTTTATGAAGTGAACTATTTTTGTGAGTGTTCAAGTGGGTCCCGGGGTGGTTTAGATTCAAATTTGAACCAGGCAGATGGCGCTGCAATCGGGTTCCAGGATTTAGGTGAATTTATTTTTGTGTGTGTTCAAGTGGATCCCGGAATGGTTTAGATTCACGATTGGACCCGGTAGGTGGCGAGGACACCTCTAACGGTAGGATCAATTTTCTTGTAATTTTTTGTGTTTTTTCAAGTACATTCAAGAATGGTTTAGGTTAACAATTGGTCCCGGTTGATGGCGCTGCAATCGGTTTCTAGATTTTTATTTTTTAAGGGCAAGACAGCGTCTGCCGGGTACATCTAGTATATATATACATGTAGGTAAAAACATACATAGTATAGAATATCGTTTTAAGTACTAAAATTTATTGATAATAAATAAATAAATACTTACATTGTGAAGGATGACATGTGTAGCAATGGTCAAAAGTAGGGAAGCCGAACCTGGGTGTTGAAGCCAACACTCCGTACGCAACCGGCATATAACGCTTGGAGACTCAGATGATGATGAAATACTTACAATAATAGCCATAACTGTTGCCAACGCCTGTATGGTAGCGTGAGTCCGTGACTTCATGCATAGTACGGGAACGAAGGATCTATCTGCAAACCTTTGAACGCACATATGCTTGGAAGTTGACACGAAGATGATATCAGTCATGAACGAGAATACACTGAAATCAAAGTTATAGAAAGTCTTAGGGCTCTTGTACACGCTAAGAAAAATCGCTGGGTCTACGCAAATTTTTTTGTCTTTTCTACAAATCTACTTACGAACTGTAGTAAGTAGGTTTTATTGTGGATACCGAAAGATAGGTTTTGGATGTATCCGTTTATTCTCACTTTAAGTATAGGTATTTATTTACTAAAATAAACTAAAAGGTATCAGCGAGCGGCACGTGTGTTATTAACGAGATGCTACGACCAACCTACGAAACAAAGTAAAGGATTATGACGTCGGCGCAATCGGCGCATGCTTGTATAATATATTTTATTTGGAATTTATTTTAAACGTGTGTGTGTGTTAAATAATTTAGTTTTAAGTTGGTTATAAGTTAAGCGTTTATTAATATATATTTAGGATTAATATGAGTCAGTCAGTCAGTACTAATGTAATATCCCTACACGAACTGTGTACATTACTCCGGCCGCGCTGACTAAGTAGGTGAGGTGGATCACGTAATTTGAGTAAGTTTGTATACTTCGTAGTTAACATAATTCTTATGTTTACAAATTCGACTAGTGCACTCTACCATACACTACGCTCGGCCCGAAAACAATCTCATCGTTTACGCGTTTCCATTTATCTTGTCTGGAGCAGACACGACAAAGTTTCGTGGCTAGATCCGACTAAATTCTAGTCGTGTAAATGATGAATTGGTCCCATCTGTCGCAGACACGGTGAAATTTCTTAGCGTGCACAAGAGCTCTTAGTGACTCGTTAGGACAGTTCCGGTGAGGTTAAAGCAGATTTACATCGACCTATTTACTGACTTCAAATTCGAAAGAAGCCACTGCTGACGTCATACTGGCATCGTGTAAATTTATTTGAAGTCTGACTGATTTCAATATTCCCGATTAAATATTTTAAAAGTCAGTCCACTCCCCAAGTTAATAACTGGATTAATGTATAATAACATAGCCCATATGTAAATGTCCCACTGCTGGGCTCGGGCCTCCCATTATATATACAGTACAAGCGCCACGCTTGTTTTTAAAAAAAAATATTGCTTGCGTTCTGCAGACAGGCAGACGGCCCACTTGATGGAAAGCTGTTACCATCGCCTATGGACATTTGCAACACCGGAAGTGCTACAAATGCGCTGCTGCTCTCTTAAGGGAGATTGGAACCTGGTCATCAATGCCGGAACACAACTCAAGGTTGTTATGGCGGCATACTCTAGACCAGGGGTGATAGCCATCCAGTCGGGCAAATACCCTACCACCTGGCTGTAGGTTGTTTTGTCACCTCTTACGACAGCCCGCCCGGCCGCAGGAAATTGTATTCTTTCTCCGTTACTGCACGGATGATAGTTGTAGATTATCCAAGGCGACTTGGTAGGTTTGGCACATCGGTTATCTCGATGTGCAGGTTGCAACACGATGTTTTCCTTCACCGTTGTTAGCTCGTGTAATTGTAACAATATGTGTACATTATATCAGAAAACTGACTATGTGGTGTATTCGTTCCGACCAGGATCGCCCTTTGAGAATGAGACGCGTGCGCTAGCCATTACGCTACCACGACTTATAAGATTAGTGTATATATATCAGCCTTTATTTTAAAGTTCCAGTGCCCTCTTTAAGCCAGGGAGCACATTGTGTTTTAAATAGGGCTTAGAAAGCAGTAAAGAATGTCGAATTGGTTAAAGCTTAAGTAAATAGGAACTTTTATTATGGTTTTGTTCTAACTTTGATGTCAATCATACGGTTTTTGTGAACAGAAGTACGTAGATAGGCTTTGTTGAATAAACAAGTTTCGACCGGTTTTTGCCGCACTCCTGCATAGTGTAGCCATGTGGTTACCAGCAAGTTTTCAGTCGTATACTATACATAATTATGTTTAGATTAGGAACAGTTGTCATATAGGGAAAGTAATTCTCGCGGAATATACCGGTTAATGTAGGTTTAAATAATACGCTTTTTAATGTTTACACTCAGACTGAAACCGGTTATAACCGTTTCTCAAATGTTGTAATTGATTTTATTCAACTATATTGTTTGGAGTGTAAAGTTATAGAAAAAGTATTATGTAAACCGTAAACCAAACTTAATCAATTTATTCTGCAATAATTAGTTTCTCTATATTAATACTGTTTCTAGTGTATGTAAATATATGTTTGTATTCAACTGAAAACTTGCTATATCACAAGACTGCGTTTTAAAAGTGCAGCAAAAATCATTCGAAACCGGTTATTCAATAAAATATATTTATAGATAAGATTTTTTTTAAAATTAATTGTTTAATTGAGGTTAAAGGAAAGGTAGAATAAAGCTGAATAGAAAAGCTCCTATGTACCTACATATAAAAAGTATCCATAGTACCATGGGTTTTTCCTGCAAACGTGACATGTAAACAGTTACTCTATCTATCATTTATAATATTGTTACGACTTAGCCAAAATTCCACGAAACAAGCCGACAAATGTGAATGTTGAACCTGCCAGCCATAAAGCTCAAGTTTAATACCTTCCCGCATTTGCACTTCTTTTGGTTTCTTTGTGTTTAATATGTTTTAAAAGCCGCCTATTGTGTATTGTAAACCTCTCTCTCATTATGTAAACCTCTCTGGTAGGCAGTGGCCAGGTGTGGTTCTAAGAATCCATTGTTTACATGGTCGTGACATATTGTAAGCTGAGTATAAAGGAATGACCGAACGGAGAATCGGCAGTCAAGCGACGATTACGATACGAGCAAGACGTGTGTACATTCGATGAGCTATTGAGTGATGGAATTTGCGCGTGTTATAGAATCCTACAGTTGTGAACTGGTTGTATCCAGCTATATTTGTACCTGTTTTATTCGTGTTTGTACAGTTCTAATAAATTCTGTAGTAATTTCAACGGCATTTTAATTGGAGTTCCGCACGCGTAACAATATTAAGTACGAATAACACAAGCATAACTTGCTTAGTTTTGAGTTATAGAATGTGTGTTTGTCTGTCAATTATTATTTAAAATAAAAACAGAAAATTTCTGTAGTATATACCTGCCGTAGTAATCTTCTTCCCATACTAAATGGTCTACTATATTGACGTCGTATGCACCTAACAATGTAGATGCTTTAGAAACTGCCATATGAAGTATTGGTTCATTTACTTCTTGAAGAATAGTTACTTTTGTGTCCGCCAAAATATTCTAGAAGTCATAACACAACAGATAAAATTAAATATACTAGAACTTGCCACAGTTTCACATGTGGACAATTTGGCTTTTATCTTGGAGGGAAAGTAATAGTTAGTTGAAGTTTGTGTTATGAATTTAAAACTGGGAAAAATAATAGTTACAGTACAATAGACGAATTGACGGCACACCTGATGAAAAGCGGTTACCGTCGCCTATGAATGTTTGGAAGGCCAGAGATGTAACCAACGCGCTACCGACCTCAGTGGATTTTATGACACCCTTTTTGAAAATCCTATGGCAAAACCACAGCTGGGAGCTCAATCCAAAACCTTACGATGCGCAAGAGACACGTTCTCGAGAACCGTTGTGCACATGAGCGAAATGGCTCAAGGAAATGCGGATGAACGCCCAGCCGATGGCGAGAGGTGCGGTGATAGAAAGAGGATAAAGACACCATTGTAAACAGTTCCTCTGAACATTCCCCATTATACAGTTGGTAGGATACTCAGAAATAAAGATATCTAAATCTAAGCAAGCAGATTTCGAAAATTCAAGTTGTAGACGCAATCACGCGATCTCCGCGGGTAGGGGTTATACGTTCAATGTACGGCCATCCCTTATTCCCCAATTAAGAACTGGCGCCCGGAGAATATAGAACTTTGCACTTACCTCGCAGTCAGCCACCAGCCCACGACAGCGCTGGTTCAGGGGGTCTGCCGTTGCTTTCTAACGTGGCGATACAGGTGGCAAAGTTCTTCAACACGAGCCCCGGGGCGCAAGGGACGCAAATACACTGACCACTTAAATTTATTTAAGGTTAAAGCGAATGTCTTAGTAATTAACTACTGGATGCAGAAATCTTCGATAGCTAATTTGTGTATTTGTAAAGGCGGCGCGATACCAATGACGTGCGTCGCGGTAGCGTAGCGTTTGACAACGTACTGGCCCACGCGCAGCGCGAGCGGCGGCAACATGCGGGGTTGCAAGACGCTATAAACCCAAGACACAATTGGTAATTGGAAAATAAGTGGCGCCAACACAAGTATTAGAATTTATGTCATATTATAAATACTAACCAGTCTTGTGTAATGAGTATTCCTATGCTTGCGTTTTAAGTTAATCGCACTTGAAATAACTTCCGAAACCATATTTGCTGTCCATTGCTTGAAGCAAATTAAGTGTCTTGGCTGGGGACGACTGTCAATTTAAAAAGTACCTAATAAGGTTACTGCTCCAACTGGTATAATGTTATAATTAACTACCGTTTCAGGCAGATGCCGCGACATATTTAACGCGTTTTGGTGCGATATTGGTAATGACGTTAAATATTGACAGATTACGTATGTATATACACTAACGTAGCTATTCGTTAACGGTGTTATTTTTCACGCTATAAATAAGATGCATAGCCACAATCAATAACTATAACATTATCCCAGATGGAAGCCTTCGACAAGTTTTCCGCAACGTTAAGAAGCTAGTGGACTTTCTGGAGCAACTGATCTGAATCGGAGCTGGATCTCTGGATGGATGGATGGATATCTGGAGCTATATCGTCGAATTGCGGAAAGCGTCCGCTTCCAGAAGATCCCAGATGAAGTCCGAATATAAAAATGTTATTATGACTAGGCATGAATTTTGGCAGTTATTTTGAAATCACAGATAGACTTGTGTTTTATTTATTCGTATAATATCGAACAGGTATATTCCATTTATGTTTCTGCACCATTTGGGATAGTGTTACAGTTATTGACTAGCTGAATGCATCTTGCCAGAGCAATAACGCCGTTAATGATTAGTTGCATTAGTATTTATACATATGTTATCTGTCAATGTTTAACGTGATTAACAATTTAATACAATGTGGCATCAAAATTAACACATGTGTTAACGCAACCCATTGTTGCGTGAAACGGTCATTAACACTAACATTATCTCAGATGTAGCAGTAACATTTGAAGTAGCGTTCTTGGTTCCAGAGAAAGGCTGCGCTTTGACATAGAGTGGCATGAGATTAAGGGTAATTTGAGCTTAGGGGTAACTATCTCTTTATATATAGCCACAGGACCTGTCATTTGGGTTAGGAAACAAGTTTTTAAGGTCCACAAACAAGTTTTGAATGAATAATGGGAAAGACAAAAATACGTTCGATAAACAAGCTTATACCACTTTTGTTGATAACAAAGTGTGATTTGTGATTAGGAATACACTTATGCTTAACATATAAACACTAAAACTGTTTTTGAGTTTAGTAAACAAGTTTTGAATCAGTACATTGATTTTTAAATACGAAAATAGTTTTTTTTGCTTATATATTGCGACGATGATTGCAAATCGGTTGTGACACTCGCTGACCGCTGCCACGGTACGCTCGCTTGGCTTGTGGGCTTTAGTCGTAAGTCGCGACCAGTGACTAGAACAGATACTTAGGTTAGACTAAACCAAAGCGTCAGAACAGACTGGTCACCATCGTCGCAATATAAGTAAACGAATAAATGAAAAAAAAAATATCTCAAGAACTACATGGCTCCTAGACATGGGGGTTGCAGAAGGTAGAAGTAATCCCCCCCTCCACCCCCCACTACTTAAAACTTAGTGACCACTAATTTAAAGTTTAATTAACCCGAAGGAATTATGACAGCAACGGAATAACAATCTGAAATTTGTTAAACAAGTTTTCTTTAATAAATTATTAATAACTTACAGAAGACATTGCTGGTATCTAAACTGTTGAAGTAAAGGGAAACTTTTCGTTATTAATTTGAATAACCGCATTCATGCCGCTTTCAATAAACTGTGAAATAATTTTGATATATATTTTACTCATAATAAGTATAGAAAATTTTCATTTCATTTGAAAACAGCTGATTTCTCGTTTTTTTTTTTTTTCAATGGGTCCAACGCTATTAATGTCTATTTTGCCAATGCTATAGTTAATTTATAGAAGAAGGTGGTAATAGGTAAATAGCTTTATTTCTTTTTCTATGGAAAATATTAATAATCTTAACTATCTGGCCAGTATATTGTGTAAACATTCTAAAAATCTATCGAATTATAAATTTTAGTCTAAGATAACAGTATATTAAAAATGTTTAAAATTGTTTGTATTCCAAGATCCCAGAGCGATCAGACATAACTTATTTTCACATAGATGAAACCTTAGGTTCTCAGTAGCGTCTCATGTTCTTTGAATACCTGCGTGCTTGTGTAACTCGTGTAACCTGGGCAGCTACCAGGTAAGAAAGGTAACTAAAAATAAAAGTTACTTAAGTTAAATTTATATGGCTGATTTTTATATATGTTTCGTAGAATATTATTCTAAAATAATATCATAAGTGTCTTTCCATGGACCAAAACTTTTGTCAGACGCTTTAAAGCCTCACCAAAAATAAATGAGCTTTATTTATTCTCACATGTCTAATTTTTAAATATGTTATTAAGGTAACTATTACAAAGTTATATTTCATTAGTCAGACAAATTGTAGTGATCAAACATCCCCTAAATACAAAAATTATTCATCCGAGAGAATGAGCGCAAGAGCACTATTCTCATGTATCTCAGAGTAAAATATTTAAATATTTTTAAAATACTTACCTACTGCTTTCGATTCAATATTTTTGCATCACTATCTAAATAAGACGAACTTCAACATTAAAGTAATCATTAATTAATATTTAAGGAAATTAATTTATTGCATATATTCGGGAAAAAAAATTATGCGGCGCAATTTTGTTTTATGAGGAATTATTTTCCTCTATATCTTTATAATCTCTATCTCTATAAATATTATAAACGCAAAAGTTTGTAAAAATGGATGTATGTATGTATCTATACATATAGATGTATGGATGTATAAATGAATTTATAGATATATGGATGTATATTTGTTACACAATTAAAACAAAAATCATTTTACAATTTTTTTTAACTATAAGTAAAGAGTATTTGTT
Source organism: Dendrolimus houi (assembly GCA_039645545.1). Taxonomy (NCBI): domain Eukaryota; kingdom Metazoa; phylum Arthropoda; class Insecta; order Lepidoptera; family Lasiocampidae; genus Dendrolimus; species Dendrolimus houi. The sequence goes on from CM077139.1 coordinate 12,441,353, forward strand.
TACCTTTTAATCATCGTAATCGTCATCATAATCATTGGAATTTTCATCATTAGCCCAATCACGATATTGTCCATTCGAGTCATCATCCTTATCATCATCAGCTATGTTGTCGTTCCTGGCAGCTTCTTTAAAAATAGATCAAAAAATAAGAAAACATAAAACTGCAAATATATTTTTTTTTAAACTTAATGTCAAAGTACAATACTTGATTTTTGAAGGGATTCACTAACGTCTCCTGGTAATTAATTGGTCACCATCAAACCAATGAAAATAATACTGGTTTTCTTCTAAAGTCCACCCATTGCTTTCAGGAGTTAAAATTATTCTTAAATGGTTGGTTGCTTTTGATTTGCATTGTTCCATATGCTAGCAATTTAATTAGCTCAGAAAAATTGTTGGAATAACTCAGATTTGCATGATGGTAAACTGCTAGCATCAAAAAAAGTTTTTTTTTTGGGGATGTTTGGTCACTACAATTTGTCTGAGTAATGAAGTATAACTTTGTAATAGTTACCTTAATAACATATTTAAAAATCAGACATGTAAAAATAAGTAGAGTTCATTTATTTTTTGTGGACCTTTAAAGCGTCTGACTGACAAAAGTTTTGGTCCATGGAAAGTGTCTGACACTTATGATACTATTTTAGAATAATATTCTACAAAACATATATAAAAATCAGTCATGTAAATTTAAGTTAAGTAACTCGTTATTTTTCGTTGCCTTTCTTACCTGGTAGCTACCCAGGTGTCACAAGGCGAGCTCCACAAGCACGCAGGTATTCAAAGAACATGAGACGCTACTGAGAGCCTAAGATTTCATCTATGTGAGAATAAGTTATGTCTGATCGCTCTGGGATCTTACTCTATTAATATTAAAAATAGTACATAATGTTAAAAAAACTTTTTAAATTTAAATACAGGCTAATGTTGTAGAGCATACAGCCGCAACTAGACATTTTAATAACTTTTGTAACATACATTGCATGTATGTAAAATCAAAAAATATGGCTAAGTAACTACATCCTTCTAATGACAGGTTAAAATGACCGTATAAACTATAAAAACTGGTCAAAGCAAAACGCATATTTACGGTTGACATACAAAATGAACAAAACCAACAGGTCCGGTTGTAATTAACGAAACAGAATTTCCAATCAAAAAGTTCCCATATTTTTCGATTAAAAAGTTACGACTTGTGTAACATTTGCTGTATATTTACCTGTGTGGAGTTCGAGCGGTTTTAACTGGATATTGCCGGTTGAAACCGCATTTTGTGGTTAACGGTTGCGGTTATTTGTTTTTTCAACTGGAGTCTCGTATTTAGTTATATCATTGAATAGCTTTTTGGAAGTCTGCTTGTACTGTGTATGACTTTGACTACCTGAAGAACTCTTCAGATAGAAATAAAATTAATGATTGTGTGTTTGAATTTCAGTTCAGGATTGGATGTTTATTTTGTAAAAATGCCGATTAATATTTTATATATACAGCACACATTTAGCTGCTAAACGAAATATCAGATTTAATACAAGAATAATAATAAGCACACACGCCCGCGATTGGACGAATTGAGGTGAGCTGAGGCGAGGCGACGTGTTTACGGAGGGACCTATAATGTTCAGAGCTTGGGAGAAGAGAAACAGCCTTTTTACTTGTAAGGTTGTAATCCGAACTGAGACTATATTACAAATACAGAACTACCCTCTTTTAACACAACTATTAATACACTACAATCCTCCCCACTTATTTTAGACCACACTATACATTACACATACTTAGAAATTACAATAAACCACATACTTAAACTTCATAAGTATATATATTTTTGACCTTTCAGTCGACACTGCCTAATGGGTCGCCGTGGCAATGTTGGCTCATTTTGGCAAGGTTCACAGGGTTCAGACTCCGACGTGAGACTCTCTCCTGCATCGGACTCTTCCATCTGAGGCTCACTGGACGCATCGTTGTGCTTAACAGTTTCTACATTTGATTCCTCAATAACATCCGCTTCTGGCAAACGTGGAACGTCACTCACAGGGCACGGCAGAACAAGGGAACTCCTTGACCTGCGTTTCAACTGATCAACGTGTCTATGAATTGGATTTCCGCCATCCCCATTACTTGTAAATTCGAAGGACCTAATGACTCTCCTACTGTTCCCGGAAGCCACTCGTCCCCCTTAAGATATTGCCGATACCACACTGCCTCACCCTTCTCGAATTTCCTAGACGCACCCTCCCGCACCCTTAACGTAGCCTTGCCTCCTGTGAACCTTCCCAAGCTGCCATCGAACAATTCCTTATACCTATTTAACAAATTATTTAAATTATAATCATATTTATTGTTACAAGACTTGTTATCAAGAGATACTTGGCTGCTGTGCAGGTTATAAAAAGGTATAGACAGCTCAATAAGCCACTGTCTACCTATTAGAGACGTAGTTCCCCCACTAATGACAAACAACTCTAATTCCTTTACATTCCCCTTGTAAGATACTTTACACTTTATATATCCCGACGGCTTGACAACTGAACCGTCGTAAAATCTTAAGCTAAGATTGTGAGAAATTAGCTTTTTGTAACTAAAATACTTATTATACATAATTTTGCTTATACAAGATATCGGCGTACCCGTGTCTACCTCCATAGATATAATTTTACCATCTATAGATATAGGCAAACTCACCGCCTTGTAATCACCAAGACAAAGTTGGTGTAAATCAATCATCTGCTCATCCAACTGGTGGTCTGATTCCTCTTGCTCCTCCACTGAACTATAATTAAATCTTCGTTCAACGGTTTTTCGTGAATTCATATCTTGCGTCTCCGGACACACCCGACGAAGATGCCCTGACGTCTACACCGGCTGCAAACGAAATCACGGAATCTACAGTTCCCGTAGCTGTGACTCGTCGATCCGCAGCCCTTACAGCTGCCGTGATCAGGCTCTGGCTTACTCTGCCTTCCCGTCCACCGTGTCGCGCTCCGTCCCGCGCTGCTGCCGTGCCCGGCCGCTGCGCCCCTCCCGCACCGCATGGAGTTCAACGCTCTGTGACGTCCCCGGGATACTCCGTACCTCTACAGCGGCTGCATCTCTCTCGGCAGCCTCCAGTAATATAGCGATCTGAACTGCCTTTATAAAAGTCAAACTTTCGTCTTCTGCGAACAAGCGTTGACGAAAAATGTCGTTTTTCAACCCACACACAAATTGATCACGCAAATTTTCATTGAGGTTATCCTTGAAATTGCACATCCGTGCCAACCTCTTTAACTCTGCTACTTAGTTGTTAACATTTTCATCACTATTTTGTCGCCTCTGCCTGAAAAGAAATCTTTCAGCGAGCACTGATGTACTCGGTTGTAGATGATTACGTAGTAGTTCCGCCGCCTCACTGTAATCTAATTCCGATGGTTTCCGCGGGCTGGCTAGATTTACAAGCAGTTCGTACACCTCATCTCCCATCACAGCAATCATCGTTGGTAATTTTAAGTCGTCTTTGATGCCATTTACTTTAAAGTACATTTGTAGTCGATCCGTATATGACGACCACACTCCCGACTTTACGTCGAACTCACTAATTTTACCAATCGACATTTTACGCACAACCACAACACTCACAGTTCGATATTTTATTATTTTTCGTCGCCAGTATAATGTTCAGAGCTTGGGAGAAAAGAAACAGCCTTTTTACTTGTAAGGTTTTAATTCGAACTGAGACTATATTACAAATACATAAATACCCTCTTTTAACACAACTATTAATACACTACAGGACCTACCTCTCTGGAATAAAATATCATTTACCCTGTCCGATCGATAGATGGCGCTACAGCCGATAATTCTATAAATTCCACTAGATGGTACTAATACGTTATAACTTGTTCTAAATTGAAATAACGGAAAGACAATAAAATTAGTTTAAAAAACATATATAACACTATAATTTATGCAAAAGTATAAAATGATTCACATAAATCTTCATGTAAGTGTGCGAGATTCACCAAATTTTTTTATTGGACTTGTCTTTATGTTGTTGGTCCGTAGACCTCACAACTTTACCGGGGCTTTTCGGGGCAAGCACCTTCGCGAAGCGAAGGCGTTCGAACCCGGGAACAACTTGCTCGAAGGAGCTCCCTAGGGGGCTTTACCTTGGCTGGACTTTTGCCATGAAAGGGGATGAATCTAACGATGCGGACTAGAGGGTGACACAATGTATTAGTTGAGAACGGGCGACAGGTAATATAAACCCCGAGGGGAAGGATCTCGGCGGATCAGGATCGGCGGATCAGGATCGGTGGTTCTCGGCGGCCTACGCTATCTTACTGCCGTTTCGCAACGTGTTATGGCTGGGAGAGAAGAAACGGCGAAAGAAACTTCCCAGCAACACGCCTGGTATATCCTGGCGTCCCTCTCCAGGACGTGGAGAGATCGTGATTGGCGTATTAACCAAAAATTGCTATAACTTGTAGTTTCATTTATGATCTTAAGATCTCGTCAGCGCGATGTATTTATACAACGATATTGCACAGCGCCATCTTAAATGAAGTTAAGTGGACTAAATGGAAACTAATTATAAGTTTTGATGTTCCTGGACCACTTGATGGCGCTAGTTTTCGTATTTTTTTTTATTTTTCGATTACCTAGGGGATATCCACTGGAATGGTTAATTTGCGAGAGGTCGCCGTGGTGATCGGACGTCTGCGTCTACAGCTTCGTCATCTTTATTTTGGTCCTAAAGGTAGGGAGTTTCATATGGGATAATGTTACAGATATAAGACCGTTTCATGCAGATATAGCGATAGGATATCGATGGGAAGAACGTTGAAGACTTACTTGGTGAGAAGCTGCATGAAGAATTCTGTGTTTTTGTTTTATTACCCCTTTAAATTTGGGTGATTTATTGTTCGCGTTAATCTGTTTGTTTACGCCGCCGCAAGACGTCATAAAACCTTATTCCTTTTGTTTGTATTTCATGCAAATTCATGGGAGCCTTAAAGCTTTTAAATTGAGAATTCAATGTTGCTAGGAGGTCATGTTACATGTGTATAGTTATAGTATACAAATGTTTATATTAGTATATAGTTTACAAATGGATAGGGTCGGTGAGTCGAGGAAGGAGTCAGTCGTGTTCTGACTGCGAACGAAGCGTGTTTACGATTTGTATTCGGTTGCACTTGTAAGAACTTTGAATTACTTGTGTGTGCTTTTAATAAACTTTATGATAATTCCAACGGCATATTTGAATCCACATCCCACAAATTCGTAACCATAGCACTCTCTAGTGGAAAGGGACCGTTTATGTCCCTAAAGTAGAAAAAATAACGCAAAAAAAGTAGAGACATGAAAAATAAAATATCTGTCTTGGCTGATGATGGAGATATATTGCAGCATAAAATTTTAGTACATCATGTCATTATTATAACTATAATAATATTTTTCTTTCCTTTTATTGTGTCTTGGTCTTATGAGTATGCACTGTTTGCTACAACTCCATTAATTCTTCAAAAAGTAATTCTGTAACATACTTCTGTATAAAACTTATAAAAAAAAGAGAACTTGAGATATAAATATAATGAGAAATATAAAGAAAATCAATATTTAGCTAGACGTGTTGCTGGGGAACTAGTTTCTTGCCGCTTCTTCTCCTAAACAGCAATAACACGTTGCGAAGCGGTGTACATAGAATAGGAAGAAAAATTAAATTTTAACCTATATGTATGACCTTCAAAAAGTGTTCTCCAGTTTAACTTAATTTTGAATAAAACTTTTGAATTTGAATTTGAAAAAAAATGATAAAGAGATAGCGAAGAAATAAAAAACATGCTTAAAAATTTCTCTTTAAAAAAATAAAGACATGATTTTTAACAGTGTCAGCTAGATTTTCATCTTCCACATTTTCAAATCAATGAATTGCTAAAAGCATCGTGTTAGGTAATATTGTAAATGGATTCACTGCATACAGACAACAAAAGCATTTCTATACTAGTCGACAAACAGTACAGATGATAGTAGGTCTTCAATTACCGATATTGCAAAACAAACACAGTATACGATAGGAGTTTGTTTAATCTATATGTTAATATGAGTTTTGCAACTGTATACAGTTTGATCATATCTAGAAGTAGGGTCGTCCTAAGCATATCAGCATCGGGGTACGAAAATCAGTTTGCGCTCCCCTTACTAATAAATAGCTCGATTGTGAGTGTCGATTATCATACATTGGGCAAACAAAGGGAGCACAAAAACACGGTTAAAAGAACACATTTTTTTTTATTTTTTTTATTGGACTTGACTTTTTGTTGTTGGTCCGAAGACCTCACAACTGTACCGGGTTTTTCGGGCGAGTGCCTTTGCGAAGCGAAGGCGCTCGAGCCCGGGGGGCAACTTGCTCGAGGGGGCTCCCTAGGGAGTTTCACCTCGGCTGGACTGTTGCCATGAGAGGGGGATGAATCTAATGATGCCCACCATAGGGCGACATAATGCACTAATTGAGAGCGGCCGACGGCTAATATAAAGCCCGAGAGGAAGGATCCCGGCGGACCGGGATCGGCGGTTCGCGATGGCCTATACTATCTTACTGCCGTTTCGCAACGTGTTATGGTTGGGAGAGAAGAAACGGCGAAAGAAACTTCCCAGCAACACGCCTAGTCTATCCTATGGGGGGGCTGTGTCTCCTGGCGTCCCTCGCGGGGACGTGGATAGATCGTGATTGGCGGCGTCGACGCCGCCGTCTGTGTCTGTCTGTCGGTGCCTGCCAGCCTGCCGTCCTAACCGCGGGCGGGCTGATCCGAGCCAGCCGTTTTGTGATATCGTCGACCTTGTCCGTGAGGATGTTACGCGGTCGTCGCACGAGAGCCTTTCGTCGAGGCTTATAATCGGACGCGGACACGACGAGGGGATTTCGATGGTGCGGCGCTAGATCGAAATACTTACGGCGAGAGCGACGTAATGTAGTTTTTGATGGAGGAAGCTCCAGATCGCGGTGGATGTCGACGTTACGCATATACAGAGGAGCACCGACGGCTCTGCGCATGAATTTATTCTGAACGATTTGAAGTTTCTTTAAAAGGGAAGGCTTGGCATGGCCGAATACCACACTCGCGTATGTCATGATCGGGCGGATGCATGTTTTATATAGAGTAAGCTTGTGTCTGAGGGACATTTTGCTTCGTTTATCTATCATGGGTGCTAGACGACCCATCACAAATCGTGCTCTATTCCGGACTATAGTGATAAAGAACACATTGCTGACATGGAACATACAAGGTCTACAAAGTCTGCGATCAGTGAATACACGCTGGATAAACCCAACCACTACATCAGATTTGATAAACCACAAATCCTCGCGAAAGAGAATCGTTTCAGACCTAGAATGTTGCGTGAGACTATTGAAATCAAAAAAGACCAACTTTTAATAGAGAAGATGGTTGGTAAGTACCACCATGCTTGGGATTCGATCATCAAAACTATCAAGACCCAAACTCAGCAAAAAGCAACTGCCAGACCTCAAGACACTGTGCGCTCTTTCTGCGTACACCAGAACACAAACCAACTTGACTGATAATTTCTTTTATTTTTCCTTCCACCCATTATAATATTATATAAAATTATTAGAGCTATGCATGTTTGCTGAAGAGTTTCTTGCGCCGCTTCTTCTCTTCAAGCCACAACATGTTGCGAAGCGGTGGTAAATTAGATTAGGCTCCCATAGAGTAAATAATAACCATAAACAAAATTAAAACTAATTAACAAAATAAACAAGTTAGCGGTAGGCTAAATAAAACTTTAACAATACTCATTGACACTCAACATCTTTTTCTTCCGTGATCACTGCTACAGAAAAGTGGCCGAAACGTCGGAATAATAAAAATCACATAAATTACCGCGCTTAAAACCGTTAAAACGTAGTTTTATTAAATAAAAAGTAACATTAAATACTGAATTAAGCTTTATACCCCATATCATACACCAAAACGTTGGAGACATAGTGATACAAATATCTGTAACATACAAATACATACGGACAGTTGTCTATCCGGATAAACATGAACATGTCATAAATGTTCCATTTTTTTTTTCAAAATGGCTAATGCGCTCTATAAATGTTCCCTGATTCAAATTCGAAAATTTTTATTCAAAACCAGCTGACCCGGCAAACTTCGTACCACCTCAGAATAATTTTTTTTTCATATTTACTCACCTTTTAAACTTTCCCTGGACTTCCACAAATAATTCAAAACCAAAATTAGCCAAATCAGTCCAGCCGTTCTCGAGTTTTAGCGAGACTAACGAACAACAATTGATTTTTATAATCCCACTGGAGAACACTTTGAAAAGATCATACATATAAGTTAAAATTTAATTTTACTTCCGTTTTTTTGTACACCGCTTCGCAACTTGCTGTTAAGGAGAAGAAGCGGCAATAAACTCCCCAACAACACGTCACAGCTAAAATTTGTTTTTCTTCTTATTTATCTAGCTCAAATTCTTTTTTTTTTTTTATAAATTTTAAACAGAAGTATGTTACATAATTAATTTTCGAAGAATTAATGGAGGTGTAGCAAACAGTGCCTACTGAGTGAGCAAAGATATAATAAAAGGAAAGAAATTGAATGAAAAAATAAAATAAAGTGAAAAAATAACATATTATCGTTATAATAATGACAAGACGTACTAAAAATTTGTAGTGCAACATATATCCATAATTTCCTTACATGTTTGGCAAAATAAAAACGTTATAAAGAAGATAGAATAAATGCTTATGCGTAAAAGGTAACTATTATAAAATAACACTTTCAGGCGTGAAAATAAGGCCAGTCCACCCTTAATCCCAAAGGATATTAAAACGATTTTCTTTTCATTTTAAATAAAATTTCTCTTTGACACCGCTAAATTGGGCGAACCCTTTGGGTATATACGATATACTTTTATATTATAATAACACAGGCATTGTAGAAGATGGACGCGACGGGCTTGAAACAGGTGGAAGGTATAATATTGTTACGAGCTACAGGACTCGAATTAAAAATGCCGTTGGAGCTACTATAGAATTTATTAGAACTGTACAAACACGTATAAAACAAATACAAATAAAACTGGATGCAACCAGTTCACACTGCACGATTCAATGCAATTCGACACGCGCTAAGTCCGTCGTCTATATCGCTAATCGAGAGTACTACAAACGTCTTACTCGTCTCCTAGTCGTCGCTTGACTGCCCACCCCTCCATTCGGGCATTGTCTTATACTAACTACACAGTACAAAAAAAATCGGCCGCGTGCACTGAGTTTTCGAGAAATAGTCATTTGCACACCTGGTTATCTATTCCTGCGTACAGCCAACAAGTCGAAAAGTCGAAAACAATAACAATAAGGACTATTTCGACGCTAATAATGGTCATAAAACAAGTAGGAAAACAATAGCATGTTTTTCTTAATTACAAATTGTAAACATAAAAGAATTCCTAAATCCGGGAAGACAATAATCTGCGCTTACGACAGGCAGCTGTGCGTTTATCTTTGACGGCATGTAACAACATATTTGACAATAGATTTTATAGAGAGAAAGAAAGATTAGGACAAAATACAAAAAGACAAAATAGTAGCATAACATCAATTATGGTGTTCTAAAAAGGCCCACGCTCAGCATAATGCTGGTTTCACAACCCGCGCTGATCTTCCGTAAGGACCAATAAGTGATGCCACGGCTTAGCTCTAGAAATCAAATTAATGTCTTTACACATTACTTAATACTGCAATTAGAGAGACAGAGAGAGAGAGAGAGAGAGAGAGAGAACACTTTATTGCACACCAAAATATACAATTACAAAAACAGACCATATTTACAATATTTTCTAGGTAATACAACAGGCGGCCTTATCGCTCAAAGCGATCTCTTCCAGGCAACCTAAATGAAACAAAAAATTTGAATCAGGCGATATAGGTGGTGCAGGAAAAAGGCAACAGATACATCAATACTCAAACTAGTTTAAGAAATGAATATACAAATATATACATAGTCATATATATAATTAGTTTATATAATCAGACTTATCATTACAGAGGAGATCTAGCACGGGCATCAGAGTTTCCTTTAGAACGCCTCTTGTTCTAAATGTTCTTTGTATTTTAGTAATATTGTATTGTATGAACCCTGTAAAGGAAGTCAATAAATTTTCATTTTCATTATTACATTTCAAATAAAAAAAGGAAAACAAACGAACAGAGGTGACGAACAATACATCTATATACATATAATAAAATTGTAGAGGTCAGATTTCTGTACAATGAAAAAAAATTGCTAAAAACCGGGTCAGGAAGAAGTAAAATAGAACTAATTTAGATTATTTTCAATTTTTTTGTTTCTCTCTTTGTCTGTTTGTACTGGCTAATCTCCGAAACTACTCGATTGATTTAAATGAAATTTTGAATGGTGGTAGCTTATATCCCTCGTCAACATATGGGATACTTTTGATCCCGAAAAATTAAAGAGTTCCCGTGGGATAGTTAAAAAAATATAATTACTTTGCCGGTATCATCATCTTACAATAAAACAATTTATACATTAAAAAACAATTAGGCTATATATCATCACGCTAAGACCAATAGGAGCGGCCACCAATGAAGAATATTTTAAAATCGGGAGGGTTTTTGTAACTTACTTTTTTTTAAACTATACCGCGCGGATGAAGTCGCGGGCCGAAGCTAGTATAAAAATAAATAAACTAATAATAATATTTTCTTAAGTTTTCACAATTAATATAGGTACATAATAAAACTACGTTTTAACATCTTTATAAATGAAAATCAAATAAGCATAAATACCACGATTAAAACCGTTAAAAAGTAGTTTTATTAAACTAATAAATAATGGTTCGTTATGGTACATCATTTGACTCATGGCTACAAAGTACTTGTATCATATTTAAGGTTATAATACTACAGGCATTTGCTCACGGCTTCGCGCGCGTTAATGATATCCTATGGGAACCGTACATTTTTCCGGGGTCAATGTAACCTAAGTGATATTCCAGACTATAATCTATCTCGGTGCCAAATTGCACCATTGATTGCCAAATTTGAAATAGGAAGCCGATCGTGCCGAAGTGCGTTGCGAGAACTTCGTATCTCGTAACGCATTGCGGCGTAATCGGCTTAAGGCTCCTGTTGCCGCAAAAGTCGAAAATGAGTTGCAAACGAAACAATTTTTCATTGGTCTTAATTGATCAAAATTTACCAAAAAAATAGCATAAATCTTCACAATTTGAGACGCAACGTGATTTTTTTAAATATTACCATATTTTATTCACAATAAAATAATAATGCATCAGAAAAACGACCACGTCTGTGGAATTCCAGCTATCGCTCGAAAAATCAGTACCGAAAATTCCTCAAGGACGTTGGCGTTGCTACAAGCCTTAATTAACCGATAAAGGTGGAATAGTTTCCAGTGGATAACCACACAGACTAAACTTGGCGGGTATACTGTCCATTCCCCTATAATGGGAGGCCCGAGCCCAGCAGTGGGGCATTTATGGGCTGTTATTATATTTACCTAGGCGCCGCCTATACTTTTATTTTCAGTACTTACCTGTGGTATGTGATTCTATTTGACTTAAAGTTGCAAGTGTTACTTCTATTTTTGCAAATTACCACGGACCAATACGGCCTTATTGTAATTTACGCAGTCAACGTAAAATAACAAAATGACTGCTGCAACCAATGTGTTATGTTTTTGCGCATAATGTTGCATCACCCGCCACGCCCCCATGTCATATCTCCCTTTAGTTTCTGTGATCTGAGGATGCTTCGATGATGGTTGGATGGTATTCGATCCGGTCTAGTGTCGATTTTTGGACACAGATCAAAGGGCGCTTGCGGCAAGCGCTTGCGACGCGTTCACACGTTGGCATCACAAGCGTCTGCAGAGTCTGCACTAAGCGCTTTTTTGTCCGCTTTAAAATATGGCTTAGACAGCCTGTATTAATGTAAAATCTTTCTTCGTTATATCGCGTATTGTTCATACGATACAAAGACGTTCGTCCGTCAGCTGCAGAAACTAATACTTTCTCATCCATGAAATACAAGTTCGGTGTCCGCCATGCTTGGATGTACGTAGCACACTGACGCATTCACAAGCGTGTAAACGACTTCCAAATGTCAAGCGAGATTTGTGGACGCTTGGGGCTTGTGGATGCTTGTTGGGCCTTGGCAAGCATGGAAACGCACCATAATAAACCAAAATGCGCAGTCTGTCGATGAAAGATTCCGTTTCCGAATATACACTTAATAACTATTCAATCGCAGTTGAAACTCAACAACTCACTAACTCTGTTTCAACGGGCCGAACTTTACTTATATATTCACAAAATATACATGCATCCTCCCAACAACATGCACACAATACTCGGACTTGTAAATTTAACCCGAAATGACTTTTAAGAACTTGCAATGGAATTTCGACAATAAAACGGTTTATTTAATTAATTCAACTACAACCCGCATAGATAAAAGGGAATAGCGATTAACAATAGACGCCTACTTTTTAATACTTAGAAAATTAACGCGAACAAATGGCAGTAAATAATTAAGATAATCATAAAAAGTTTTACAGATAATTTAAACGTCAAGGGGATAATTATCGGTTCGTATATCGATGTCGATATGTATGTATGGTAGTTTCAAATGTCTCACCCTTTTTTTTTATAACGCAGGAGAATGTCTTTGGACACAACAGACAAGTGGGCACTACCAGTAACAAAACAATATGTTCAATATTTGACAGGCTTTGTACTGCCGCGTATAATACCTACACGTCTTCATAACACAAGCTTATTGACAAATATATTTCCTTTTCATGGCCTAAAACAAAACAATATAAGTATGTGATTTAAAGAGCCGCGGGTTGGGGCCGAAACAATATTAGATACGTGCCGGACCTTAGGGATATTAGATGCGATATGATATTACTCTTTAGGGGTTTTCTGAATATACTACTAATGTTAGAACACATTTAGGGTATACGGCCTCCAGATTACTATGCATCACTCAACTAGTATTGTATAAATATTTATATAAGAAACAATTATTCACTCTTTCACAATATGTGCGTATAATCATATTTTCAGTATCAAAAACAGAACTCATGAACAGAAACATAATTTGTATGGCTCCATTCATTTACAATAAGTTACATAAAGACTGGAGAGATTTAAAGCATGACATATATAGACAAAAATTAAGGACATATTTATTAAACAAATGTTATTATGAATTACTTGACTTTATAAATACATTTTGATCGTTTTTTATTTTTTTTATTTAATAATGTGGTACCAGTGGTCGAAATTCGACCATAATTAGTTGAAATTATAAGTTTGAACGTCATTAAGGTTCTGTTGTCAAAGACTATACTTCTATAATCACAGATTTTGCCAAGGCTACACTGTTAATTTGACTTTAACAATAAACAAAAGAGTATATATGCGTGTGTGTGTCAAATACATGGTAGAGTGTGTAATGATTTTATTATTGATTTAATGTATTTTTATGCATAATTAAAAAAAAATTGCATTCTGCACTCCTTCTCTATATAAACTATAAGTTTGCGAAATTTCACACTGCTCCGTCCGCGCAAATTTCGTAAAAAGGGGTATAAAGTTTTTCTTCATGTATTAATATAATGATTCATATATTAAAATAAAATAATAATAGTAGACAATAGTTAATGTAGTAATTATTATTATCAATTTCTTTTTATGACATTCTTTTTGAGTTATTATTATGACATTGTTTATAGGACATTTAATTATAATTATTATTGTAATTTTTACATGCCTAACTTGCCAAAAATGATGCACCTTTACTTCTATACCATCATGCATACTCTGATATCTAAATACTCATGTTTAAGAAATAAATAAACTTTGACTTTGACTTCAATTAAATTTTAAATATTATTAAAGAACATTTATTATTTACACCTACACCCAATTCCTTATGATTCAGTGCGCTTGTAATTATCAAACCTTTTATTAAGAACAATTAAGGCGCGATTATTTTTATTACTTATTATTATTATTATATTATTAATATTATTTTGATTAAAAAAAGTTTTAACTTTTATAATATAAAAGAAATAATGTTGATATGAAAATCTTAAAACTATTTTCAGTAATTGCGGTGGCTTTGAACAAATGTTTTATATAAAACACTCGGAGATGCCTGCGATTTCGTCCACGCTTGACTTGAAATTCCCGCGGTATAACAGGGACACAAAGGACCGCAGCATTAATTTTTTTGTTAATCTGGCCATTTTAAGCAATTCCCAGAAAAATTCCCGCGGGATTCCCAGGATAAAAGTAGCGCAGATTTTAAGTCTATGATTTAGCTGTTGATCAGCAAAAATAACATCGAAATCGGCCCCCTAGTAGTTTTTACGTGAATCCCGAACAAACAGACAAGAAATCTAAAAAAATGCATCATGTATTCCAGTTGTTTTTTTTAATTATATTTTTATAACTTCAATGTATAGACGTTATTTTTAGAATATTATAATATTATAAAATATTTTGAAATAATTTAAAAGAAAGAAAGAAAAATATTTCCCTTTAAAAGCAAGACAACGCTTTTTTAAATTAAAACGTGTTTTTAATCTCACGTTCTTCTTTTTAAATGTTTATAACATTTGTTACTGTTGTATTATGCGCCATTGTTAATGAAAAGGCTATAATATATTATACGCTACAAATAGACATATATGGCCAAATACGTCATCTGGAACAATGTTAAAGTCTGTGGCGACAGCCAATAACTTTAACATTATCCCAATTGAAGCCCGAGCATTATAGCGTTAAAAATAACGTCATTAATTAAAGTATTTTTAGTCAATCCTAGAAGTACCTAATTTTTTAGTCAAACGTCGAACGTAAAATTATCTGTTTCGGGCTTTGCCTAGTCGATCCTAGAAGCGACTAAGATAGACTCGGTCAAACTTCGATTCCTACTGCACTTGTTAGATGTTTAATCCCTATTAATATTATTACAAATTGCAGGACTCGAATTAAAATGCCGTTGGAATTATTATAGAGTCTATTAGAACTATACAAACACGTATAACACAGGTACAAATATAACCGGACGCAACAAGTCCAAACGTAATGCCGAAGATCGTAATTCAATAACACGCGCAAAGTCCGTCACTAAATAGATTACCGAATGTACACAAGTCTTGCTTCGCTCGTGGTTATCGCTCTACTGCCTCTTCCTCAATCGGGCCATTGTTTTATATCGCACAAATACAATATGTCGGCCCGGCAGCGTGACCGAATTTCCTAGAATCGTAATCCGCACATCTGGCTAATTATGCCTGCAAACGGCCATAAAAAAGTACAATAGACTGTTCTCCACAATAACCAATAAATAAGTAAACAAAAGAAGACAATCATAAAAGAATTACAATTAGTTCAAATGCCGACAGGTAATAAAATATGTTTTTATAGATATGCAGGTAGATTTTGTTTTTGTCGGGGCCCGAGTTGTAACAATAATATAAATACGAAAGTAACACTGTCTGTCTGTTCTGTTTTCACGGAAAAACTACTAGACCGATTTGGCTCAAACTCAGTATATATATATATATATATATATATATTTTTTTCGATGCCGAGGAAGAATATAGGACACTTTTTATCCCGAGAAATGGGATAGTTTCTGGGATAAAAACATATTTGTTTCCTTGTTTGTAATGCTTTTACGAAAAAATTACTAAACCGATTTGGCTGAAATTTGGTATATATGTAATTTTAGTATCTAGGGTGGAAAAGGGATACTTTTTATCCCGGATATCTATCCGGAATCTATCCTATGATTTTGAGATAGATTTAAGTAAAAGTTATCCCAGAAAGTAGGATAGGTTTTTGTGATTTGCCATTTTGCTTAATTTAGTCATTATGTTGACACTGGCGATTTTGGCCATGTTGGAATTATTCTCATTTTGGCATTATGGTAATTTTCGGGATTTTGGGCACTTTGGCACTTTTGTATTTTTTGTCATTTTGGCATTATGATCATTTTTGGTACTTGGCACTTTTGCCATTTTGATCATTTTTGGCACTTGGCATTTTTGGCATTTTTGGCATTATGATAAATTTTGGCACTGGGCACTTTTGTCATTTTGGTCAGTTTGGCACTTTTGGCATTTTTGGTAATTTGTATTACTTTTCATTTTAGGCAATATGGTCATTATTGGCACTTGGCACTTTTGGAATTTTTGACACTTTAGACATTTTTGGCACTTTTGTCATTTTTGGTACTTTGGTCATTTTGGTACTTTTAGATTTTTTTATTGCAGGAGTTCAGCTAACAGGAAAACGGCTCACTTGATGGAAAGCGGTTACCATCGCCTATGGACATTTGCAACACCAAAGCTGCTACAAATGAGCTGTTGCTCTCTTAAGGGAGACTGGAACCTGGTCACTAATGCCGGAACACAACTCAAGGTTGTTATGGTGACATACTTTAGACCAGGGGTGGTAGTCGTCCAGTCGGGCAAATGCCTTACCACCTGGCAAATCATTATAGGCATTATGGTCACTTTTAGCACTACTGGCATTTTGGTCAATTTTGGCATTTAAAATTTTAGGCATGACGGTCATTTTTGGCACTTGGAACTTTTGGCATTTTTGAAATTTTGGACATTTTTGCCTTTTTGGTTTTTTTATTATTTATGTAGTTTGCAGATAGGATGCACGGGGGATAGATAAATAAAACTAGAACGGGTTGAAATAGGGGATGAAAGTTTGTATGGGAGACCAATCATTTCTCAAGTTTAGAAGATATAATAATTCATCATCTATAAAAAATGCGATTGTAACTCGATCTGTGTCTGTTAAACTTTCACGGAAACACTACTGGAGTACTAGATCGGTTTTGGTGTAATTTTATATATATTTTATGAAATTTTAATACCGAAAATGGACGTAGATAATTTTTATATCGGGAGATGGATAGTTTGCGATATAAAATAAAGTGAATCTTCAGGGGGCAAATAGTAGGTACTGACATAAATTTAACACATTGTAACCTGTAGGTATTAACGCCTACTCATTAACAAGAGGCACGCGCCATAGTTTGACCCGAGGCGTAGCCGCTGGGTAAACTCTAGTGAGTGTATAAATTAGTCTCTCCTAGGTTAGACAAAACTTTGTTAGTCAAAGACAGAAAAATGTCATTTATTTGGACTTTGACTAAGACTTTATGTCAGACCTGAGGTTTGAGTAGTCAAACCTAGGAGCGCCAGATCTTCGATGTTTGACTATAACATATATACATACTGTTGGCGCCACTTAATTCCCAATTACCAATTGTGTCTTGGGTTTATAGCGTCTTGCACCCCCGCATGTTGCCGCCGCTCGCGCTGCGCGTGGGCCAGTACGTTGCCCAACGCCACGCTACCGCGACGCACGTCAATGGTATCGCACCGCGCCTTTACAAACACAAAAATTTGCTATCGAAGATTTCCGCGTCCAGTACAAGGACATTCGCCTCAACCTTAAATAAATTTAAGTGGTCAGTGTATTTGCGTCCCTTGCGCCCCGGGGCTCGTGTTGAAGGACTTTTCCACCTGAATCGCCACGTGAGAAGGCAACGGCAGACCCCCTGAACCAGCGCTGTCGTGGGCTTGTGGCTGGCTGCGAGGTAAGAGCAAGGTTCTATATTCTCCGGGCACCAGTTCTTAATTGGGAAATAAGGGATGGCCATACATTGAACGCATAACCTCCTACCCGCGGAGATTGCGTGATTGCGTCTCTACATACGTTATCTGTCAATATTTAACTTCATTACGTATAAAAATAACGCATTGAACTTATGCCACATCTGCGTGAAACGGTTACTAACAATAATATTATCCCAGATGGTGTAATAATATAACCAATGTCCCAATCAGTACAAAAATCAATTTGTAAAAAATTATGAAATTATTATATTGCCATCGGTCCTTAACAAATTGCAAATTGTCAGGTTAATCGGATGCTTCGAAAGTGGTGATAACTAAGTTAATAATACATAAAACAAATATGTATCTATGTACGTACATACATGCAGGTCTGACCAATAAAAACATGTAAAAAAGCGCATTAAGTAGCTGCATAGATCACATAAAATAACATCAGAAAAAGTTCTGTATACCTTAAAGCGCTGAAGCTTAAGAACTTAGTCGAAAATCTTTTTTCAAGTGTGCTTCAACTTTGCCCCCGACTGGCTCAGTGGCTCTTAGCTTTTCCTTTCAGTAGCCCTTTAGTCTTCAGAGGGATAGCACGTCGCGCTGCTGAAAATTTGATTTTCCGATACGTCGTCAAAGTTGTGAGGTGAATTAGGGAACGAATTATTAGGACAAGTGTTTTCATTTGTGCTGTGGTGTTGAAATTATTTTTGTGACTTTAATTTTGTTTCAAGTTGGGTAAGTAAACTGTTTTAAAGTAGATTAGTTAATTTAGATTACTTACTTTATGTGCCTTATGGAAATTGTGGTAAAATATTCTGCAATAATACATTTAGTTGAAAAATGCAGAGTAAATTTTTACACATGTTTACATCCTAAACTATAGTTATTATAATGAAAAATCAATTACACCTGTCAGGAATCAAATGGACTAATTTTGGAAAAAAAAATCATGCTGTACTATTTACTATACTTACTAAATTATAGTGTAGCCTATACGTATCAATTTCTGTGAAGGAAGGATTTCCAAACATATTGACACCTAAATTATTAATTCTACGAACACCAGAATCTTGTCATCTCACCCTGCCCTGTTGTTATTAATATATAATATAATATCTTAAATTTTTTGCGATTTTGCACTTTTGGTCATATCAGAAATATTTATCTCTGATATGGACACTTCTTCGTCATGTGAACTCTAGCTGGTTGCTTCTTCAAGCGGTTAACCTATCACAATCAGATTAGTAAAGTGTCAATAAATATATTTTTGGTAATTTGAGAGTAGATCTAATTTGGCATAACTTGATCCAATTATATACCAATCTAGACAGCTAACTGGACTGGATACTGGACAAACAACTATTTAAATAAAAAACTATTTAACCGATTTCAAAAAGGAAGAGGTTCTCCATTCAACTGTATATTTTTTTGTATGTTTCTTATGCGATTTCTCCGTCAATTGTGGACCGATTTTAATTTTTTCATTCGAATTATACTCCTGAACTGGTCTCACTGTCACGAAGCCAGGATCAGATGAGACGATCCCAGGGAAATCAAGAGCAACACTCGAATACCATAGGCACGTACAACGTGTTTTGATATTTTTTCTAAAGCAACTCAAGTATTTGTGTAACAAAAAAATTTATTAACAAAAACCAACCGATTTCGCACTAAAACCAATAAATAAATAGTTAACCGACTTGTTTCTACATCTTGAAGTCGGTGCCAAGTAAATCATAAAAGAACAACAACAAATTTACAAAATATAGTAATTTTTATGTTTTATTTGAGACCAGCTTCAAGATGTTGTAGAAAGAAGTCGGTTAAATATTTATTTTTTGGTTTTTAATGTGAATTCCATTTTGTTTTTATATAAAAAATATTTTTTACTTTTGAGTTGCGCAAATACTTCAATAGCTTTAATAATAATATATTAAGCAGCTATAGAAATTATACTACTGGCATGCATATACAAATTTACATTTCACTCTTCGGTGTATATGCTCTATAACAAGGGTTGCTCTCGATTGTCCTGCGATCCACTAATCAGATAACGACTTGGTGACCATGGGACTACCCCTAAAAAAATCAAAATTAATCCGAAAGTGACGGAGATATCATGTAATAAAGAAGTCGATTAACAATTTTTGAAGGTTTCTCTCCAATTCCCTGGGAACCACTGATTAGATCCTGAATTGGTGACTATGGAATCATCTCGGGAGTATACTCCTCGAATAAAACAACAATTTGAAAATCGAGCCACAATTGACGGAGAAATCGCGTAATATGTATACAAAAAAATTAAGCGCCTGAAGAAAGTGTAATGTAATACTGGCACGCTTATATAATCTTTTTTTTTATATAGGCTCTCGGTGTTTTAGTTCTTAATGAGAACTTACTTCTAATTATTATTTTTGTTAATAAATATTTCATAAATATGGGTTTAGTGATAATTTTTTATGTATATTGTATATTTTTATGTCTAGTAGTAATTAATCACATTTTTATTAATTTGGTGTCAATAAGTTATTTTTTGATAATTTGATAGTAGATGCAATTTGGCATAACCATGAATAGATGACTACTTTAAAGTATATATCTAACTTCTATGTTAAAACGAATGTATATCAATTGCGAAAAGGCTAGTATTTAGGTAACCAGTAGTTTTATGTGGGCGGTGTGCAGAAATGAAATATTTGACCTTTCGTTTCATAACAGCATGTATATTAACATTAAAGGCTACTTTACTTTGGCCAATATTGAGTTAATAATGTTAGCTCATAAACATCCCACTGCTGGACTTAGCCTTTCTATTTTTAGGAGTGATGTACGCGCTACGTTTGTCTAAGGCGCAGATTTGTGTATTTCACAAATTCGTTATATCGATGTACCGGTTACTTTACAACAACAACACCACATACCAACATAAAAACAGTGACACATTTTTATGTCTTCAAATTAGAAGGTAGTAGTACAATGGCCTTATTGCATATTATTCTCTTCCACGCAACATTTGCATGAACATGGATCTTCTTCATGTGTTGCTGTAATGTTCACATTGCTTCACGATGTTTTCCTGCATGTGGTGATTCTAACAATATACTAACTGGGTCAAAGAAACTGCCTAAGTAAGTGTATATACCTTTATTTTAGCGAAGATTCGAACACACGTCATTGGAATGAGACGCTTTTTTTTAATAAAAAAATGTATATTTATATATTTTACAAAAATATAAAGAAAATTGTTAATAAATATATATGTGAATAACGATAATTATTTATTTATTTCAGACATAAAGATCCATAATAATGTTACAAATTAGGCTTCGACAAAGATAAATTCCACGTACAGTCTGTAAAGGACATTTTATTACCTGTCGGCATTTGAACTAATTGTAATCCTTTTATGATCGTCTTCTTTTGTTTACTTTTTTATTGGCATACGTTTCTAGTATTGTGGAGAACAGCCTATTGTTCTCATTTACGGCCACTTGCAGGCTGCATCATTAGCCAGGTGCTACGGATTATAAATACAAGCTGATTCTAGGAAATTATGTCGACGTTGCCAGGCGGGTACATTTGCATTTGTGCAGTATAAAACGATGGCTTCATTGAGAGAGGGAGTTAGTTCAGCGATAACTACGATCAAGGCGTGACGTGTGTACATTCGGGAATCTAACATTGACGGACTTTGCGCGTTTTATTGAATTACGACCTTCTGCATTACGATTGGATTTGTTGTGTTCGGTTATATTTGTGCCTCTGTTATACGTGTTTGTATAGTTCTAATAAACTCTATAATAATTCTAACGGTATTTTAATTCGAGTCCCGCTAACTCGTAACAATAACTGTTTGGACAATAAAAGAAAATAATAGGAATTAAAAGTAATAAATGTTCATTTACATATATTTTACTTTAATTAATTTATTCTACGCAGCAATCTGCAAACAGTCCCAATATATTTTTAAGATGTTATTTTAGCGCTTGCTATTTTACATATAAAATAGCAGGCTTTAAAACAACATCTCACTATATGACTTTTAAAATATCATTATAAAAATAATTTAAATTATTGTTTAAACTTTAAACAATAATGATTGCGCTATTTGACTTTTTTTATTGTACCATACGCCATAAATAGACACGCTCGTACAAATTTTATGAAGCCATGACGTTCTGTAATTTTATTAAAATTATCTCAGCTGATTTGATAGTCCGCTTCTCTATTGAGCTGGTTCCTCTGACAGGTGTCATGGTTAATGTGACAATAATACCTGTCAGAGGGGAATAAAAGAAACAAGAGCTTTTTTACAACATAAAATCTGATAAAAGAATATTAATTTAAGTATTTTATTTTAATTTTAATCGCTTAGCAATAGTAATAAAGACGTCCGAACGTGAAAACGTCAATAAATCATTTGGTTCCAATACGATTTCCGAAGGCAAAGGCAATTACGGCCGTCGTCATAAAAGAATGACGTTAAAATTATTACGATTACATAAAAGATTACAGCTAAACGGATTACTTACAAAAGTAATTAATTGGAAAGCGTTAATCTGAAAATTACACAGTTATGTTGTAAGATTAAATCCTCTTAGCGTTATGGCATTGAACGTGGACTAATTTGGAAAATAAAATAGGTTGCCGCCTTAAAAGATTGGTTGTTTAGTTAAATTTCACTTCAAAATGATGTTGTTCTTACATCAAATGATAATGTTCTTACTGTAAAATGATAATGCTCTCTCTTTAAAATAATAATGCTCTCACTTTAAAATGATAATGTTCTTACTTTAAATTGATAATGTTCTGTTTGGGGGTTGATTTAATTTCTATTTTTTTATTGTTCCTAATTTAACTTTGACTCCATATACAGAAACCTTATCACTTACATCAGTGGCTCCCAAACTTATTTGTATACTGCCCACTTTGAGAATAAATTATTTTTTAGCGCCCCCATTTTTTCACCTACTTAAAAACCACTATAACGTCAAATTAAGTTGATTATTGTGAGCTATATTAGCGGAGATAAAACATTTATTGTAAATGAGACTTACTATAGCCCGCAAGAGTTAACTTGAGACCTAAGCGCAGTAGGTAGTAACACAACGGCGCTGAGGTCTCAAGTTAACTCTTACGGGCTGCACCTGCCAATGAGAATGATTATTGAAACGCAACTTTATAGTATTCAGACAGAGTTTGAGCAATCTCTTAATTAATATTAGTTGATGTTCACAAGTTATAGTCGAGAGTCGAGAGTTCAGTCGGTATCGAAGAGTCCTCCTAGCTAGATGAAATTACAAATCGCTCCCCAAGCCTCTATACAACGCCCCCATTTTTTTTCTGGGTCACTTACCGCCCTTACCCCCTTTAGGGCTACAGTGCCCACAAGGAGGCGTTATCGCCCACTTTGGGAAAGGATGGTTTACATGATGTGCACACCAGTATTATAATCAATATTAAATATTATATTTACAAGTTTAAGAGTTTGGGACAATTTTGATGATTTAAACAAATGCCCAATCTTATCGGCAGCTCTTACAGCGATATATCTGTTTTTACATAGCATCACGTCCCTGTATTGACCATAGTCTTTAATTGCGCTAAATCATATATCAATAGATTGGTGATGATTATAATTAATGGATGAATTAAATAAAATTCTGACTTTAAAATGATAATGTTCATATTTTAAAATGATAATATTATTACTTCAAAATGATGATGTTTTGACTTTAAAATCATAATTTTTTTACTTCAAAATGATGATTTTCTGACTTTAAAATATTATGTAAGGTAATGTTAACTAACCAATTGTGTAATTAAGTTTTAAATAGTTGATAAATCTTTTAATGTCTCAGAAAGGAGTATATTGATGGGGCCAGACAAGGTACATTTTTTTAGAGATTGGTTGCGTAGAAGTGCTGCCACTTTATTGTTTGTTTGATCACGCTGTGTCCCACGTTGGTCTTGATTTCTTTAAAACAGTTCTGGGTTTTGTCTAACAAAAATTGCTATCTGTTTTATATATTATATAAGCAAAGCAATGTCAATAATTTATACTTTTTTAAAGTGGGCTACAAGAATCCAAGAAATGTGCCCCATGTATTTATCGTTCTTAATAATTATTAATCAATATTAGAATAACATCAGTTTCTAATTAACTTTATATTTAAGTCAATAGGAGGAATTAAGCATTCTTTTAGAATTTTTACTGAGGAATTGTCATTCGTACCCAATATAGATAACATGACACAAACAGCGAGACCTATTACCCATACGTAATAAAAAGCGGTGTAAATTGGTACCAGGAGCTATAAAAGAGCTTTTATAGTCCACTACGTAAGCTTATACAGTGTAGTACTCAGTGTGACCTATTTATTTCAGTTTATTCTTACAATAATCACGATTTTCCTATTAGTTATAATTATTGTTTCGGCGAGTACATTCCGTTTAAAGTAATCCCGTGTCCCCATTAGACAGACTAACAGTGAGTGGGTAACTGTTTGCTTCCAGTTTGCCTCCCTATCTTATACTAATATATAAAGCTGAAGAGTTTGTTTGCTTGCACGCGCTAATATCAGGAATTGCTGGTCCGATTTAAAAAAATTCTTTCAGTGTTAGATAGCCCATTTATCGAGGAAGACTATAGGCTTATTTATTCTCGCTAAGACTAATAAGAGCGGAGCATCAATGAAGAATGTTTTAAAATCGGGGAATTTTTTAACTAACTATTTTTTTAACTATTCCACGTGGACGAAGTCGCGGGCAGAAGCTAGTAATTTATAAATGGAGCGTCCATACAGCGCGTAATCTACGCAGCGAGCGCTGCGCGTCGTTACTATATATATATATATATATATATATATATATATATATACTAGCTGGCCCAGTGAACTTCGTACCACCATATTTTCTGACTTTCTGAGACTTTGTTTCATGACACAAAAACGAAATCACCAAAATCGGTCCAGGTGATTAGGAGGATTCTAGAAACCAATCTCAGCACCAAATACCGGTTTCAATTGTGCATCTAAACCATCCGGGGACCCATTCAAACACACAAAGCAAACTTTATTAAAATCGGTTAAGTCGGTCTCAAGTTATGTGCCTACATACATATCTACGATTCATTTTTATATATATAGATATACAACAACAGTAACAATTTAGCTTTCCTCTCAAGAATTCGGAAGCGCTTCGCGGCTAATACGCTACAGTTCGCTGCTAACACGACATAGAGTTAGCGACCGATACGCCACTCAGAGCCAGCCAGCGAACAGTCAGCCGCTCACTAATCGTCTAATGGGGACACAGTCTTATTATAACAATATTATTTATTCATCTTTGTTTTTTTTTCATATATATCTATAATATAAAGTTTACATTACAAATAGCGGTAAGACACCACTTAAATCTATGAGGTTTACGTGTGATGCAACACACCCTCGCAATTTCAGGAAAATCTTATACATCCATATACACATACACCTAATCACATCGTACTCGTATGTGCAGGTAACATAGCAGCTCGTTCTAACATCTTATACTATATTTTGTATAACGTTATCTTGCCAAGCTTGTAAGGGATTTATGGAGATATATTGCAGCATAACATTTTAGTATGTCATGTAATTATTATAATTTAATAATAATAATTTTCTTTCCTTTTATTGTCTGGGTCTTATTGAGTATGCACTGTTTGCTACAACTCAATTAATTCTTCAAAAAGCAATTCTGTAAAATACTTCTGTATAAAACTTATTAAAAAAAGAGAACTTGAGATATAAATTCAATAAGAAACTTAAAGAAAAACAATATTTAGCTAGACGTGTTGCTGGGGAGTTTCTTGCCGCTTCTTCTCCTTAACAGCAATAACACGTTGCGAAGCGGTGTACATAGAATAGGAAGAAAAATTTAATTTTGACTTATATATGTGACCTTCAAAAAGTGTTCTCCAGTGGAACTTATTTTGAATAATAACTTTGAATTTGAATTTGAAACATATACGTAGTCACGAACGCTCATACACAGGCTGTCATCGCAATTTTTCTAAATAATCCTTTTTTAGTCTTTGTTTTATATTTTTGTAAGTTAAAGATTAATAAAACCCTAAAAATCGTTCTACTAAAATACTTACAATCCCTGTAATTAAAACGATCATATAGTTGTTATGTGGTGAAAATTACAGATTATAGAAAATGGCAACGCCCTTAGTGTTGCAAATGTCCATAGGTGTCGGTGACCACTATCCATCAGGTGTGACGTCTGCCCGTTTGTCAACTTTTGGCAGTAAAAAAAGCTAAAGGACGAAAGACAGCATGAGATTGGCTTCATGCGACAGCGAATAAACCTTTTAAGTTAAAGAAACAAAAAATGTTATTACTCAATTTAGAATTGTATTTTTGGAAAATAAAGCCATTTTTTATTTTTTTTATTTTATTATAACAAAAATGGGGTGGTCGCCTGTGCTCGAAATTCGACCATAATAATTAATGTCAAAGACTATACTTCTATAATCATAGATTTCGCCAAGGCTACACTGTTCATTTGACTTGAACATAAACAAAAGAGTATATATGCGTGAGTGTGTCAAATACTTGGTAGTGTGTGTAATGCTTTTTTTTATTGATTTAATGTACTTTTAATGCATAATTTAAAAAAAAAATTAGCTTTCGTCGCTTTTTCTCTATATAAGCTATAAGTGTGCGAAATTTCATACTCCTCCGTCCGCACAATTTTCGTAAAAAGGGGTACAAAGTTTTTGCCTCACGTATTAATATATAGATTATATCGTAAAATATTTTTTATCCGTGCAGGAACGGACAAAGAATACAATTTCCTGCGGTCTGTCGTAAGAGGCGACAAAACAACCCACAGCCAGGTGGTAGGGCATTTGCCCGACTGGATGGCTACCACCCCTGGTCTAATGTATGTCACCATAACAACCTCGAGTTGTGTTCCGGCATTTATGATCAGATTCCAGTGTCCCTTAAGAGAGCAGCAGCGCATATGTAGCACCTTTGGTGTTGCAAATATCCATAGGCGATGGTACCCGCTTTCCATCAAGTCTGCCTGTCTGCTGAACAATAAAAAAAATACATACACGAAGTTACCCAAATAATTATATAAATAGAAAAAAATTAGATTATCTGATAAACAAAGCTTTCCTGGAAGTAAGTCTATAACGTTAGCCTTGCCATAATAAATGGGTTTACACTTCCTTGTTTCAATTCATCATTCAGTATTTCACCAAGCTTGTAACCATAAATCATAGCAGTTCAGACAATTTAAGAAATTACAGTGGGATTTTGATAAATTGCCCATTTTTACTTATATCCAACGATAATCTGAAATTCATGTAAAAAAAGGATTTCAACCGATGTAGGATGAATATTAAAGATGGAAACAGACGTTTGGAGGTAATTGCCTGTCAGCTGAACTCATGCCATAAAAAAATCTATTGAGTAAATTTATCGAAAATGCATTACAGCTTAAGTATTTTCCTCAGAAATACGATCAAAATGGACATACATTCTTTTTATTGCTATAAAGTGTATTGTAATACTTGCAACAACTCAGAAGGGTTTATGGTAATAAAAGAACAGCAACTGGTCACTATACTTATAATCAGAGAACCTTACGGCTTAAATACATTTAATACATTGACTGACACACTCAACAGACATTTTTAGAACACCTCGCCATTCCTTCAACAATTTTACAGTATACAAACTTAGCAAATTGGCACCACTGATAGCAGATTGAAATCATTGATAAACTATTTTAACTCAAAAGATTATGGATGATAAGAATTTGTTACATTATCGTTTGGAAATTTTAGATAATATTGTTACATGCCGTCAAAGATAAGCCGCAGAGCCTATTGTAAGCGCAGCTTATTATCCTTCAGCCGGATTAAGGAATCCTTTGACTTTTGAATTTGTAATTAAGAAAAACATGCTATTGTCTTTTTACTTGTTTTATAACCATCATTAGCGTCGAACTATAATCGCTATTGTTAATGTATTCGACTTTGTGGACGTTCGCAGGTGTGCAAATTAAATTTCTTAGAAACCTTGTGTGCGCCTACAATTTGTTTGTACTGTGTAGTTAGTATAAGACGAGGCCCGAATGGAGGGCAGGGCAGTTAAGCGACGACTACGAAGCGAATAAGACGTTTCCTAGTACTCTCGATTAGCGATATAAACGACGGACTTTGCGCGTTCGAATTGTATTGAACAGTGCAGTGTGAACTGGTTGCATCCAGTTGTATTTGAATTTGTTTTATACGTGCTTGCACAGTTCTAATAAATTCTATAGTAGTTCCAACGGCATTTTTATATCGAGTCCTGTAGCTCGTAACAATATTTTATATAAGATATTATATAAAATATTGTATTTAAAGTTCTATGTGTAACAAAAGAAAACGAACACAGTAAAAAAATCTATCACTTCTGCCAATATGAAAATAAAATATATTGAATATCGTCTGTATACAATTGAGAGATTTTAAATTATAATCTACACAATTAGTACATCATACTAGAGATAAATATTGTTACATATAATTATGGTAAATAATGGTATATATATATGGTAAAAATGGTAAATGGATCGAGAAGCCCATCGCTTTTATCGAGACCTATCAAAACGGTTAATAGATGTCTCACGGGAACAAAACGCTGGCCTGTATTTTGGGCAAAGCATAAGCGTTGCCATACAACGTGGTAAGCGCGGCCAGTGTTTTGGGAACGTTCCCAACTGACGGTGATTTGGGACCCATTTACTACTTGTAATTTTTATCTTTTGTAAATTGTATATAGACATTATTAGTATAAGGAAGCTCGTATATATATTTTATTTAATTAGGAAATTTATTATGGTAAATTACAGAAAAATACTCTATACAAAACAGGCACTCATCACAGAATAAATTAAAATATAATAAAACTATTATTCAATTAAGGAAATGGCCGATTGTATGTATCGTTTAGAAATAAGAGGGTACATTACAAATTTAATTATTAACCTTAAAAGCAACATTACAAGAACAAACATACAAGTAACTAAGTAACAGTATAATCTTGGCTGAAGAATGATTTAAAAAACGATGTTTATCTCATGCAAGGCTTCTTAATACTAGCTCAGCTGTAGAAAAAGGGTTCGCATGAAATATCGAGCCTTAACCGCCATTTTATTGTAAGCGACATTTGGACTTAAGTATATTGAAGTAAAACTTTTTTAAATCGTTGTGATTTGAAACTCGATGAAACAAAAAAGCAACACTAAAAAGAAATAAACGCATAATTCTATAGGAATAAACCCGCGAGAGAATGAGACATGAGTTTTACATTGTGCAGCACAAATTAGAGAGTCAATACGACCGATGATTAAACATAGGTCCAATTTGGACCGCAATAAAAATGATAATTATGTTTAATAGACTAAACAGTGAAAAATTGAAAGTGATACTTAAGAAGTTTATTTTGAATTATAATATGTTGACGGATGTAGACTAAAGGAATTTATATTATTAAAAGTTAAAGAAGAATTATCTGTGAGTATATTCTCTGAAGTTTCACTTTTACTGCGTGAGAACTGCACACTCACACACACAAACATTTTTTTTTTTTGAAAAGGTATTTTAAACTGTTATTTGGTTTTAAGCTTTTCAGTTTTAGTTAGATTGGACCCTATTGAATCAAAAACTGAAAGACTTAAAACAAAATAATAGTTTAAAATACCTTTTGCAACAAAAAATATATTTGGATCCAAATGTCGCTTACGATAAAATGGCGGTTTAGGCTCGATATTACAGCATATGGAAAAATATCTCAAGATAACCACATGCTATTCAAAACTATTCATGTTAGGTCATTGGGAGTGATGTTTTGACAAGTACAATACATCGGTAAATGCTTATGTAGTTAAAATGCCTAAAAGCTGCTAGTTTAAATTAGGTTTTATTGCCTATCTCAAATACGACGGTATGACTGACACATCCCATAGAACGTAACTTGTAGCAATATCTTATACTTGACATATGAATTAGATACAAATTTAAATTAGCTTTCTATGATATTAAAACTATTTTTAAGAAAACAACTGGAATACACTAATGGAAACGCTGGAGAACACTATGCACTTTTTTTCTCTTGTATGTTTGTCTGTTTGTCCGGGATTCACGAAAAAACTACTGGGCTGATTTTGATGCGGTTTTTGCTGATCGACGAAAAATTCTTAGATTTTAAATCTTCGCTATTTTTAATCCTGGGAACCCAGAGGGAATTATTCTGGGAATGATTTAAAATGGCCAGTTAAAAAGAATCTAGTTTAAATGTATTTTTTTCACTGGTCGATAGCAAATTTTATGTAATAATATGTGTGATTTTTTATCCCGGGAATCAAGTGGCAATTTTTCCCGGGAGCGGTTTGTAGTTATTCGGTGGCATAAAATTAGCTTATTCAAACACAGTTTTTACTAAGATGATAGCTTACATTTTTTTTAAATACTGCGGTGTTTTATGTTGCGGGAAGCCCGCGGCAATTCAAGTCCTGGTATATAAATAAATTAATACTTCTTTCTATTTAAAAC
The DNA here is from genome assembly GCA_039645545.1 of Dendrolimus houi. Lineage (NCBI taxonomy): Eukaryota > Metazoa > Arthropoda > Insecta > Lepidoptera > Lasiocampidae > Dendrolimus > Dendrolimus houi. Next base: position 12,471,677 of record CM077139.1, read on the forward strand.
TGGCACTATTATGAAAATCACAATGTTTTTCTATTTCTTTAACGTAATTTTCATGTATCATTTTATTATTTACCCGACTTTTAAAGTTATGTACTAAGGGCATATTTTTAACTACTCTCAATGGCCTTAGTGCGTAACTAAATAGTAAAACATCGTAATTTAAATTATAATGTCACTTTTAAACAGTAAGAGGTATAAATTTATTTCTATATAATTAAAATTTGTATCCAATTCAAGCGTAAGACATTGCTACAAGTTACGTTCTATGGGATGTGTCAGCCATACCAGCCAGTATTTGAGATAGGCAGTAGATTTCTAGTTCATAATATTCTTGAAACGATACGATAAGTCGCGGTAATTCAGTGGTTAATGTGCTCAAGTCTCAATGCGAGTTCAAACACTGGGTTCAAATTATACTGTAATGTTGGGTACATTCGCAAATTTTCTGGATAATGTGCATACTACTAAAATTGCAATATGTTGACAGCAAAGGAAACATCCTGCACTCATAAAGTTGTGTGAAATCGGCAAATCTACAGTGGACAGATGTGGTGGGTATACCTAGAGCTGTCACCTGTTTTTTTCTTAAAGAAAATATCGTGTTGCGTCGTGTTTCATCAAACAATTGATTGATGTATAATTTAACACAATTAAAGACCATGGCAAATACATGGACGTGATACTAAGTAAATACAGATAGATGACATCGCTGTTAGAGCTGTCGATAAGATTGGGCATTTGTCTAAATCATCAAATATGTCCAATCTCATAAACGTGTAAATATTAGGTTGGGGAAAAAGTTTCTTCACATTTTATATAAAAATTCAAAAGGTTTTTTTATAAAGTTTATTTACATTTGACTAAGTATGTAGGTGCCATTTTGTTGGATCACTTTTTGCCATCTTGTAGGTAGGCACATGATCCCATTGCTATAAAAATTTTGGGGCTTCTGATCAAAAAACTGCGACAAGTGGTTTTGGCAGTCCTTTCGTGATGTTAACCTGACACTGCCTAAGGAATTTTGCAGAGACCGAAACAGGTGAAAATCTGAAAGTGCAAGGTCAGGACTATACCGGATGCATTAACACCTCCCAGCCAAACTTTCGTAATTTTTTCTGAGTGGCTAAAGATGTGTGAGGTCTAGCGTTATCATGGTGAAAAATAACACCCCTTCTGTTGATTAATTCATTAATAATATCAGAGATTGTCTGAACACCGTGGTTTTATTCTCCTCGCCCGACTACATTACTACGCCCACGTATTCACGAAGTAATGAAGCCTCTTGATCCGAATATTCTAATGCTTACAACCGGTTTAAAATTAACCGGTTTGAATCGGTTATAACTAGCTTTAGTCAACAATTTCGTTCACAGTGTAACCCTTAAAAATGGTGTTATATAAAATTCCCCGAGAATTTACTGTCTCATTCTATCTCTTTCAAAATACGTTTGTGTGAGTGAACACTTGCTATACCACAAGGCTGCGCTTCGTAGGTGTGCGGGAAAAACCGGTTTATTCAACAAAAGCCTTTCAACGAACTTTTGTTACTAAAACCGTTTTGCTGCGGTTGAAGTTAAACAAAAGTTCCTATATATTTAAGCTAGAACCGGTTCAACTTTTTGACCGGTTTTCAAGTCCTAGAATTTGCATACCCATTTGCTAACCAGGTTTTTTTTTGAGGAAGGGGCAAATACATTTCGTACACAACTACTACCTTTACTAGGATTAGAACAAACCAATGAGAGTTATCTACTGAAGATGGCACAGATAACAGAGTCAATTGCCGGCTTGTGTAGAAACTCAACAAGGTACACTTATTAAATAGGTAACCCATGGGCTAATACTACACTAAAACTCCCTTCCTCCCATGTGCCCCGCGCTCATGGTAGGAATAACATGAGACTTAGAACGTAGTTACGCCCACACTAATCTTGCGTATCAGTGCATGAGAATACCCCGGGAGAGGCAAACTCACTTCGTCAACAGGGGTTCGTTCCTCCGTTCCCCAGGTGCTAGACGACCTCTGTAGCGGAATCACGGGAGGAGATCTTGCGCATATCTGCGTCTCCGGGGCCCCGACTGACGTCTGTACCCGCGGAACGCATGCGCACCTCTCTCCCTCTCTCGTTCAGCGGCCACCTATTGAGACATTACTGCCTCGCAGAATTTGGACGCTCCCTCCTAATGATCGTCGCTGTGCAGCATAGCCTAGACCAGACTACAAAGCGGATCGATCGGACCTTCGACGGCCTCGAATTCAAATCTCTGCGGTGCACATACTATTTGCCGACAAGCTTATAAACCCAGGCCTGAAAGCAAACAAAAAAATGGTTGTCAATTGAATTCAACCTGTTAGATTCTTACTTTAATTACATAGAACCTATTAATCAGCATTATGAGGATCTCGAAATTGGTTTATCTGAAATAACGATCCTATTTTGTAATACGCTCTTCTAATCAGGGTCGTATTTTGAAAAAGGTTTTACGCAAGAGATGATTAAACCTTGTATGTATCGGGTTAATTAAAAGAAATTAGGGTCTATTCAAGGGACGCTAATTTGGGGGTTATTGGGAGTCGGGAATTATCTTTTGAAATAATTTGTCTGTTAAGTTATGTGGAACGATACGTCTATAATACACCAATAAATGTGTTAACTTTTATAACAAATAATACATTTAGATGGGGCGTCAGTCTGTCTGTTGTATTCAAGAATAAAGAACTAAAAGTCATATTGAAGACCTGACTATATCCTTACTAATAGATAAATCTGTAAAAGTAAATTTCTTTGAATACTTCTTTGTTCAATCTTCATGAAGGTTATGAATAATTATTGCGCGTTTTTCTTCTTTCAGTATCCAAGTAAGGGGCCGCAAATAAATTACGTTAAATATTAAGGGGGGAGGGGGTCGGCGTCAACTTTCAAAATCCAATATATTTAAGCTTCAAAACACGATATTATTAACCATTAACGAAAACCTTCATAATATTTCCAACTTCCATCCACTCCATTAGGTGGGCGCCGTCTTCTGCCTATCTGCTGAACTCATGCAAGAACAAAAACTCTCAAAACTTGTTTCTTTTTACTATGATTTGGAATTAGAGTAAATACATCGGTATTTCTTTAAATAAAATCCTTTTCTTTCTTTCTTCTTTATGGTGAAAAATAAGGAGTTTTATTCATTCATTATCTGTATGCTTTATTTTTAATAATGTATACATAAAAGCACTACACTTTGGTATAGTATAGTATGTGTATAGTAGTAAATTTGATATAACAGTCAGTGCTCTGAAACATGTTCTAGTAACTAACAAAATATTTAATACTACTAATTACCTAGCTGAACATTACAGAACTAAATGGAATTAATGTATTTTTCATGGAATTTTGTTACACTTCGCAGCTGACGTTAATGGCACTAAGTGTATAAAAAGGGGATATTCAAAAATAATGTTGTAAATATACGGTGTATGGGTATAACTGCTTGCGTGATATGTGTATTGTTTTTATTTCTCCTCTTTCTGACAAATCTTGATATGTGTCGGGGTTTTGTATAACAAAATAAATTACAATAAAAACCAAAATCGAGTACAATATTGATCCTATTGTCTAAATATTGAGATGGGTGTGTGGCCTCACGAGAATGGATAAGGTGAGAAATAAGTGCATAAGGGGAACTTTGAAAGTCGCACTCGTGACTGAAAAATTGAGAGGAAGAAGACTGAGGTGCTAGGCATGTAATGAGGAGGGATGAAATTCATGTGACAAAAATAATGTTAAACTTCAAGATTGATGGGTAAAGAGGTAACGGTAGAGCAAAAAAGAGATGGATGGACTGTGTGAAGAATAATATGATGATTTGTGGTGTGACAGTGGATTTATTTCAGAATAGAGGAGTGTGGGAAGAAAAGACATATCGTGCCGACCCCAAATAATTGATAGAAGATGAAAGATAAGAATAAGTATAGTGATTTAATTATTTTATTCAAATGTAAGTGTTTTGTTTGTAAATTCCACAAAAATATATAGACAGATAACTCTTTATACACCAATACAAAAATAAACTTAGAATCTAAAACTATATCTAATTATGTACAAAGTTCAGTCTTATCGCTAAAATGCGATCTCTTCCAGACAAACCCAAAAATGAATTGAGATGATAGAGGTAATGGTGATACACGTAATACATATACAAATACTTAAATGTTATATATATAGATGTCTTATATACTAAATAGACTAGCGGTTCCGGCAGACCTTCCCCTGCCCTGAAAAAATAAAAATCTATAACCCGATTTCAGCGCCACCTACAGCGTCTAATTTTGAATCGAAACAACCCACTCAAACACTAGTTTTTTACACCTTGGGTTACATTATTGAAGTTTTAGTAGGGATCCCAATTTTTTATATGAATAAATAAATCGGCAGACAAACACACACACTACATATGCCATAATTAAGCAATTTACGCTTGTGTTATGGGTAATATACAACGGACCACTCTGAGGCCGATCCCAGACACCCAAACCATAGTACATAACGGAGAAAATACGTTTCCGAAACTTATTATGCCAGGAATCGAACCCGGAGCCTCTGCGTTTCAGTGAGGTAAGCCAGCAAAGGCTTAGCCCGCTCAACCACAGACGCCGTCATTAATAAATGTAGCCTATATTTATCTGGTATAATGTAGCATTATAATGGTGAAAGAATTATTGAAATCGGTCCAGTAGTTTTTATTCGTTACATATATATATATATATATATATATATATATATATATATATATATATATATATATATATATAGTGTAGTGTAATAAGCATTTTAACACCGCTAAATTTATATAAAAAATTAAGCGGTTTGCAAATAGGTTTTTGTACATATGGACCATTGGTCATTGTTAGGCAACAAAAAAACAAATGGCGCTTATGAAACGGCCGCCCTTTTAAGCCCTGATTGCAGGTTGGTACCCTGTAATCTAGCCCGTTACGACTTGTTTCAAAGATAATGGTTTTTACTAATGAGTTTTTAAGTGATTACAAAAAGCTGTTGTTTAGACTTGTCAATTATTTAGTATATTGGCTGTAATTTTAAGTATTAGATGTTTAGTGGTTATGGCGTCCGTATTGTTGGAGAGTAGGTATACACCGCTGAGGAAATTTCACTGATTTGAACGTTTTTGTCTGTTTTAAAAAAAAATTGATTGAAAATGCAAAAGTCTATATTGAAGCTGATTTACTTTGATTCAAAATTCGAAGGAAGCCAATGCTGGCTTTATACTGGACTCGTGTAAATGGCTACTGTCTTCATGTGTACGGCAGAAGTCAATCCTCAGTGCCTGCACTGGTTACGTTGATGATGACGGTGAGCTTTAAAAATCTTAAAGAAGAATGACTCCAACACAAATCGAATCGTTAAAATCGGTTCAGAAATAAAAAAGTTATGTGTGACAAATCGCAAAAATTTCACATTATCTCTCCGATTTTAATCTATTTTCTGCTATATCTTCGGAACCCAAAGTCCAATAGCAATAAAATTTGTATGGGACCATTTCGAAGCTTTACTATATCCAACCCAAAAAGAATCATCATGATGTTCAAAATGAACATAGAGAAGAAAAATTACACGACGAATTGAGAACCTCCTTTTCGTGAAGTCGGTCAAAAAATCGGCGGTCACACTCATTTTAAAATATATACACCAAGCAAATCACGCTTGTGTTATCAATATATGAATATGACATCGCCGCCAGCCTTTAGGGAACGTTCCCGGTATGTCACAGTGGGTTGGGACCAATATTTTATCTTTAATCATTACTCCTGTTTATTGTATTAGTATTCTGCATGGCGCCAGTGATATTTAAGAAAGTACCCAGATCTATTATTGTAGATTTGTTTAAAAAGAGGCTACAAAAGATATCATTATATTAATACGTGAAAAAAAAACTTTGTACCCCTTTTTACAAAAATTGCGCGGACGGAAGAGTATGAATTTTCGCACACTTATAGTTCATATAGAGGAGTGCAGAATATCAATTTTTTTTTTTAAATTATGCATAAAAAATACATTAAACCTAACCTAACCTAACCATGTATTTGTTTTTGTTAAAGTCAAATTAACAGTGTAGCAAGCCCTGGCGAAATCTATGATTATAGAAGTATAGTTTTTGACAACAGAACCTTAATAATGTTCAAACTTATAATTTAAATTAATTATGGTTGAATTTCGACCACTGGGCGACAACTAGTTGTTAGAAAAATGCTATTACAACGTTAAAAATTTTCTTGATGACCAATTCTAAATTAAATATAACAATACATAATATATACTTTGACAAATTTTTATTATTCTAATATTTAATTTTAACATTTTTAACATTGTATTCTATGGATACGTTCCAGAAGGGGCTCACAACGACCACGTTCATGACCGCGATTTCTCCCGTTCTACTTGCTTTCGGACATTACAATCATAATATCATAATAAACACTTCTGGTACGGATTATGGGGCGTTGATGTCATAAATGACGAAATACACGAATATCAGTGGTTGATTTGAAATTCGCGCCTTTTTCAATGTCAAGAGATAGAGAGAATTAATGCTCTGTAGTCAACGTCCATTTCGACCCACCTCTTGACATGGACCGTTGTGTGATCGAAAATGATGACGTCATTTGTGACGTTTTCGCCACGACCATAACGATCGCGGTCGCATTATGGAACAGCAGACGGAGCATTTTGGGCGTTGTGAGATACTAAAGGAACGCGCCCCATGTAATTGACATATCTATAATTGCTGTATCATTCTACAAAAAAAAAAGTTAAATTAATGTCTGTGGTTTGAGTGGATTACAGTCTGTTTTTGTTAACTAATTGAGTTTCAACTTTTAATTACTATTTGCATGCCTGAAAGGCCAAAACATGTGAAACATAAAACAATATATTATCATCTGATGTTTACTAACCATGTTTTTAAGCAAATAAATGATTTGATTTGATTCGATTTCCCTTTTTTAGGTTTATATTAACACCCATTTAATTATTAGTTGTTCAATGTGCTGTAAAACCAAATAAATGATTTTTCTTTTTATGTCTAAACGATTCGTGTTGCGTTGATGCCTGTATTGACAACGTTCCAATACGAATGTTTTCAATTCGCTGAACATTAATCTCACCATTCACTGCACTTGCAGTCTTCTATATTAAAAAGCAACGAAACGGGTGCATTCAGCGGTATTTTCCGCTCGGTAGGCCCTCAATTATTCATTGGATGAGGTGTTTGGTGGAATGGGAATGTGAATGCACTCTACACGTAGGAGCGAATAACCTTATACTTTTTGTCATTTTCTAGGGTAACGTTGCCATTTTTAACCGATTTCAAAAAGGAGGAGGTTCTCCATTCAACTGTATATTTTTCGTATGTTTCTTATGCGATTTCTCCGTCAATTGTGGACCGATTTCAATTTTTATTATTCGAATTATACTCCTGATCAGGTCTCACTGTCACTAAGCCAGGATCAGATGAGAGGATCCCAGGGAAATCAAGAGCAACATTCGAATATTAGGTTGGGGAAAAGTTTCTTCGCATTTTATATAAAAATTCAAATGGTTTTTTTATAAAGTTTATTTACATTTGACTAAAGCATGTAGGTGCCATTTTGCTGGATAACTTTTTGCCATCTAGTAGGTAGGGACGTGATCCCATTGCTATAAAAAATTTGGGGCTTCTGATCAAAAAACTGCGACAAGTGGTTTTGGCAGTCCTCTCGTGATGTTAACCTGACACTGCCTAAGGAATTCTGCAGAGATCGAAAGAGGTGAAAATCTGAAGGTGCAAGGTCAGGAATATACGGCGGATACATTAACACCTCCCAGCTAAACACTCGTAATTTTTGATGAGTGGCTAAAGATGTGTGAGGTCTAGCGTTATCATGGTGAAAAACCACACCCCTTCTGTTGATTAATTCCGGCCACTTTCTCTCAACTTTTGCTTTAATCTCATCAGTTGTTCGCAGTACAGTTCAGAGTCGATGGTCCTGCCTGGCGGTAACAGCTCATAATGAATAATGCCCTTCCAATCCCACCATACACACAGTATCACCTTGTTGCGAGTTAACCCGGGTTTCGCCACAGTCTGTGAAGCCTGACCGGTCTTTGACCACGATCTTTTTCGCACGTTCTTGTCGTACGTGATCCACTTTTCATCACCAGTTATCAGCTTCTTCAAAAATGGTTCGGTTTCATTACGTCGTAGTAAAGAATCACAAATCAGTACACGGTTCATTAGGTTTCTTTCAGTGAGTTCATAAGGTACGCAAATATCGAGCTTTTTTGTGTACCCAGCTTTTTCCAAATGCGTGAAAACCGTTTCATGGTCAATTCCCAGTTCTCCAGCTACATCATAACTACTAATATGCCGATCTTGCTCCATTTTTTCAAAAATGGCATCATTTTTGTCCATAACAGGGCGACCAGAGCGATGTGCATCTTTGATATCAAAATTTCCGGATTGAAAACGCTTAAACCAAATTTGCGCTACTCTCACAGATACTGCATTAGGTCCATAAATATCACAATTTTTTTCTCGGCTCGTGTTGCATTTTTACTTTTTTTGTAGTATAATTTTAAAATGTATCGAATTTCTTCATTAGATTCACTCATTTTAACAATAAAAAAACAAATGAAAATTACACATTTTCATAATTTGAATTTGGAATTGTCTTCTTTAAAATTAAAACCAATTGGTATAGCCAAAGAGATTTTATTACAAGTTCATACATACTATATGCGAAAAGACTTTTTCCCCAACCTATTATTATAGGCACGTATAACGTGTTTAATTTTTTTTTCTAAAGTAACTCAGGTATTTGTGTTACAAAAAAAAAATTATAACAAAAATCAAAAACCGATTTCAAACTGGAAATCAAAAAATAAATATTTAACCGACTTCTTTTTACAACATCTTGAAGTCGGTGCCAAGTAAAACATACAAAAACAACAACTTTGCAAATTATAGTAATTTTTACACTATTGTATTATATGCTGTTCAATCACTGGAACGGCATCTGGACTGTATACCGCTTCGTTTTTGCTGCTGCCGTGGCGGTCAGGTAACAACTGCCTGTGCCAACCTCACCGGCACCTTATATAGTATGAGCGGGGAGAATGTAATCACAATCTACCCGCACATACAATACAACTAGTATATTAATAAATAAACAAGAATTAAATTTGCACACGCACTCGGGCGATCTAAATATAAGACATTTTTGGCACAGAAATACATTGAAGTTGCATTGAAAGGATCTGGATGCTCAATTAGGCCTGTTTCACACGAGTGGCTTTACAGACCTCGTTCCGTTCACAGGAAGCTAAACCATCCAATCGTATAAGCGAATGTTGGATATTTTAAAAAGGGTTTCTTCTATGCTTTGAAGTAACTGTTTTGTTCTGTCACAAAGGGACGATTTGCGTACCCATTTTGGTGACGTACAAATTATACTCTTTGTAGGGTCTGAAATGGAACATTTCTATAGATAGATAAATATCTATCTATTACTATTGTTTCGGACAGGAGCACCCCCCTGACCCGACCGCTGGAGTACACCTACTCTCCGCGCCCCGCATACCGCCGATGCCCAGAACTGGCGCAATTAGCAACTAGGCGTCGAACCTGATGCGGGATATAGGAGCGGCCTTGGAGGCAAAAACGGTTCATTCATTCATAATTCTTCACAGTTCACAATCCTACTAAAATTCTCAACGACGACTCTCTTGCATAATTTGTACTTATTCTATGTATATTTCGATTCATGTAAAAAGTTCAATAACAATAATCATACAGTCCATTACATCGAGTTTAATTTCCAATCAAGAACCAACTGCCACCAATAACTATACTACTATAGTAAATCCGTAAATGGTTCGAGTTTGTACAGCCGATTCAAAAAATGTAACTTAGAATTTTTGTCTTTCTGTTAGAGCATCACGTAAAAACTGCTGAACGGATTTAAATGAAACTCGAAACGGAGCTAACTTATATCACGGGGCGTAACTTAGGATATTTTTATCCCGATAAATGATGTCTGTTCGCGCCGCTTATTTTAAAATCCTATCCTATCAAATTATTTCCACAACAACTACAATCACCTTTTCCAGCCGCCATCTTCCGTTCCGCGTTATCTTGTCAATCACCTAATACTGCTCGTCTTTACGAGTCAGTCTGCTGTCGACCCTCGTACGACAACCCGCACATCTTTTTCCGCCACAACTTGCATATAAGTGCAGTTATACCGCGCCGTGTGTGTACCAATAATTATCGAAGGCCGCAAGAAGGAGACAAGCCAGAAGATTTGCTGCAAGGCTCACGACTTGGTGATCAGCACGCATAGTTAGTGCAGCCCAGAGGCACGCAGGTTAGTCTCCCTTCTTTCCATACCAGCAATCCTATCACCGCCATTTTGGATACGCGCTCAGTACCTAATACTGGGCTGCCGCGTTAACAATGTCGTTTCCGTGGGATAGACGAAAATAGCGAAAGAGATGGCGCTATGATCGCATCCGTTTTGGAACCTACAGGACGTATATGAATGAAACTAGACATGGCTGGCATGACATAGCTCGACATAATTAACATTTAGGATACATTTGTAGGGGTGACCAGAGTTATCATGTAAGTGTGGAACCTCTGATCACACCCACACTTATATCTGACAGCGTGCTGATGTACTTAGCTGTATAGTGGTTGTAACAAGCGTCTTCTGATTCAATAGCAGTTGAGTCATCGCACCATAGGACCGTACTCGCAGCAGGGCCGGCTTCGGTTTGTTGCTATGGGGAATGATTTGCTATGATCACGATTAAATAGATTAAATAGTGGATGCCTGGTGCACCACCATATATTTTATCTCGATAAAGGTTGTCGTTTCTATGGAATAAACGGATTAGCTGTTTTAGTTAGCTAGATTAGTTTAGCGAGCAAGTTGCCTCTCGGGCTCCTTCGAACCCGAGAGGCAACTTCCTCGAGGGAACTCCCTAGGGGGCTTTACCTCGGCTGGACTGTTACCATGAGAGGGGGATGAATCTAACAATGCCGACTAGAGGGCGACACAATGTAGTAATTGAGAACGGGCGACGGGTAATATGAAGCCCGAGGAGAAGGATCCCGGCGGACCGGGATCGGCGGTTTGAGACGGCCTACACTATCTTACTGCCGTTTCGCACAACACGCCTAGTCTATCGTATCTAGCCCCCCCGGCTATGTCTCCTGGCATCCCTCGCGGGGACGTTGGATAGCGCAACTCGGGAACGCACTTATACATAGATGCGCTGTCTTGCTCACACATCATCCGTCCCGCTCACACATTGTACTATCTGTACGACTGTTTATATTTGTACTTAAGGTTACCGTTTCTAAAATAAATTACTTCACTTCAGTTCACATCAGCACTCGACAGTGAATACTACACTCTGCCATCTGAAATATCATTTACCCTCTACCTGTCGCTGCTACACTAAGATGATGATAGTAATGTAGATACCAAGCTGTGGAGTTAATTAGTTAATTTTAAACCGGTTCCAAGTCTTGCTAGTTTGCATAAAATCTCATGGCCATGGAAGCTAAAGAAATGTATTTAAAAATATTTTTGTATGCCTCACGAATTCAGGATACATGTCACTGACATCCACTTTCCAGTCACGTTGAGGATTATGTGCTCTGTATCAGAGAATTATTTATATACAGTTGTTTAAGGCACTTCTGTATTTTTACGAGTCTTGTCGCTTAATTTCGTATGCGACGAGCAATTCAATGTGTTGTTTATTACGTTTATATTCTTGTGTGATCTCCATCGTGTTTTAGGTTTTCGTATTTATTTTGGCACAAACAGAACGCTTGTGTTTATTTCATTTCTGTTCGGCCCTCTGTCTTTTTATTATGTTACAGTATTTTTTGAGTAACTGCTAGATATATCGCAGGCTTAATCATATACTGAGACTATGCAAAAAAAATCCAAATCGACTATTTAATGCCATCTATCGTAAAACATGGAATTACGTGTAATAGCGCTAATCCTGTTTTAAACGTAACAGAAATATACACTAGGAAGGCATTGCAATAACGCATGTAAGATATTAATGCTTAAAAAACGTTTATTGGCTTTCCTATAAAGTTTACTGTTTTGGATAGAGTGTAAATATTTCCATCGTGTTTTAGGGCTCCGTAGCCATTTTAGAAAAAACGTAATGCTTATATTTACTTCATTTTTGATTTTTGGCCTGTAATTTTGCCATTTTATGTCACAGACCTTTCTCTTAGAATCTGCTAAATGTACATGGATAAAAATTGACAGCAAGATCTAGACCATATCTTAATACAAAAAGGTATGATATTAGTAGAAAACATTTAAATATTAAAGATGGCTGCCTTACACATAATGGAGAGTTTATTTTTTAAATTATACACGGCTTGTGTACGATGTTGTTAGTCAAAACTTAAATAATCATGAGGTGAGATAAAGTGCCATTCCCCTCTTATTTCTGAACTATGAATTTATTTATTTTTAAATTCTACTATCGGGATTGTTATACTATATCTATTGCATCAAAACCATTAACCCAAGTAGTTTTTTTTTCTAGGGGAACCAACAGGCTTGACGGAAAAACTGTCAAAGTGGTGCATATTTTTAGACCAAGATTCAAACTAACGATATTTGAAATGCGAATTTCGAACGTGTGTTAGCCACTAAACGACCGACACGTATTGCATACAAATGAATAGATAGAAATGTATATCGGACATGTATGGTTAATCCTTAACTAATATACACAGCCAGAATGTGTACACATTCACGTTTTGCACATTAGGAGAGTTTCATACTTTATGATGTTTAGATGCCAAACATGTTTTGAATTCAGTTATTCAATGAATATTTACCAAAGTCGTCTTTAAAGAGAATCCATATTTTTCACAACATCTTGAAGTCTGTGCCAAGTAAAATATAAAAAAAAAAATACCATAATTGCAAAGTGCACCGACTTTAAAATGTTGAAGATTTTTTTTAGTTTGTACTTAATGTTGAAGTTGAGTGGACTGTGATTGGCTGACGACGAAGTTTTTTAAGTGAAACTTCTTTAGGATCGTTGTGACTTGAAAATCGAGGAAACGAAAGAGTGACACTAATAAAATTAATACTAACGGGTAAAGAGAAATGTGTTTTATTGAGAATTAAATAAGGTTGAATTACACATAAAATACAACCTTATTTAATTCTCAATAAAACACATTTCTCTTTACCCGTTAGTATTAATTTTCAATTTAAATAAAACTTAAAAGATTTCAAATTAATTTTAGCCCTATCTGTATATACTTAAGGCAGATATTATTTTATACGTAGATCAAAGGAAATTGTGCGTAACAGTGCATTGAATTTTGAATTTAATGGTAGTGATTGAAAGTGTAATTTAGATTGAATTATAATATGTTGACGGATGTAGGCTAAACGAATTATATTTATATTAATAAAAGTTAGAGAAGAATTATCAGTGAGTATATTCTCTGAAATTCCACTTCTATTGCGTGTGACCGTTTGCAGGTCACACGCATTTATTTATTATTAAACTAATTGTACAATCTCGAACCCTTTACATATTTATTATATTACGAGGATATGCCCGAGGGATAAAAGTTAGGTGACAAAAAGAATGTTAAACTTCAAGATAGATGGGTACAAATGTAAAGGTAGATCAAAAAAAAGATGGATGGATTGTATGAAGGATGATATGATGATATGTGGTGTGACAGAACATGTATGTCAGAGTAGAGGAGTGTGGAAGGAAAAGACATATAGTGCCGACCCCAAATAATTGGGATATGGTGAAAGAAAAGAGAGAGAGGATATGCCCGAGATTTCGTCCACGCTTGGCTTGAAATTCCCGCAGAATTCCCGGGACGCAAAGTACTACTGCATTTAAAAAAGACTGTAAGCTATCGTTTCAGTGAAAACTGTGTCGAAATAAGCTAATTTTAGGCACCCGAACAACTACAAACAGCTTCCGGGAAAAATTCCGCGTGAATTCCAGGATAAAAAATATCACAAATTTTATTACATAAAACTTGCTATCGATCAGTAAAAATCACATTGGAATTCGAATTAATTTTTCTTGCCTTTTTTTAAGATTTTAAATCTAAGGATTTACTGTCGATCAGCGAAAACCGCATCGAAATCGGCACAGTAGTTTTTACGTGAATCCCAAACAAACAGGCAAACAGACAAAAAACTAAAAAAAATTGCATCGTGTTCTCTATCGTTTATATAGTCTATTCCAGTAGTTTTTTTTTATAGCTTCAATTTAAAGACACTGCAAGTTTAGAATTTTATAATATTATAGATAGATTAAACGCTGCGCCCAGCCCTAAATAAGAAAACCTTAAGCCTCTCTTAACCAAATTAAAAGTAGGTAAAATTCTGAATAAAGTATAAAAATCAAGGTCGACAAGACCTTTAAATCAACTTAAGGACCCTACTGGGCTCTTCGATAAGCTTCCCCAACAACCTTTAAGACGCTAAGTGGGTAACTTGCTCGATAATTTGACGATGTTGCTTTCAGTAACTGAAAGAAACTGAAAAATAAACACCATATTAAGCGAGAATATTAGGTAAGGAGTCATTAGGATAATTTGAAGGACATTTTTTTATAATGATAAAAATAATCCTATATCCATTTTAGGTATTGACACTACCAAACAGCAAAATCGATATCGCGGTTTCTCTGTGAAATTTTAACAAACATACAGAATATATAGTTATTTGGACATTTATAATATTAATATAAAATAATAAAAATAAACCTGTTCACGCTTCTTAGCGCGAACGAGACATGTACCCAGGGCCCCAGGGTATTTGCAATATTCGCCACTAGGGGCGCCACGGTGCTAGCCATCAGCCAATCAGTGCGCGGTATTTAAAGTGCACATTTTTAAATATGTTTCTGTGGCCGCGTTTCTGTAGTATCTCACAACGCCCAAAATGCTCCGTCTGCCGTTCCACATGGCGATCACGATCATCATGGTCGTGGCAAAAACGTCACTATTTTCGATCACACTGCGCTCACAACGACCGATGTCAAGTGGTGGATTGAAGTGGCAGTTGGCCACAGAGCATTAATTCTCTCTATCGACTGACATTAAAAAGAGCGCGATTTTCAAATCAACTATTGACATTTGTATATTTTGTCCTTAATGACATCGACGCTCCATAATCCGTTCCACTAGAGTTTATGATTATAGCGTCCGCAAGCAAGTGGAACGGGAAAAATCGCGGTCGTGAACGTGGTCGTTATGAGTCTGTTATGGAACGTAGCCTATGTAAAAACAATTGAATTCGGGACGCTACTAAAATTTTCACATGCAAAACATGTTGTATTTATTTCAATAAATAAAATATTATAAGTTGAAATCTAATGTTACCAAAGCCCTCACAAGTCATAAATGTCCCACTGCTGGGATCGAGTCTCCCATTTTTCGGAACTGAGAGTATACCAGTCACGCTTGTCCTTGGTTCAACGATTATGCTTGCTCTCAAAATAGTGTTACAACTTAGGCTTCGACAAAGACAAATGCTACCTGCATATCTGTAAAAAGACATTTTATTACCTGTCGGCATTTGTACTAATTGTAATTATTTTATGATCGTCTTCTTTTGTTTACTTATTTAATGGCATACGTTTCTAGTTATTGTGGAGTCTATTGTACTCGTTTATGGCCGCATGCAGGTATCATTAGCCAGGTGTTACGGATTAAGTACAAGCTGATTCTAGGAAATTCGGTCCACGATCAAGGTGAGACGTGTGTACATTCGGGAATCTATTAGTGACGGACTTTGCGCGTTTTATTGAATTACGACCTTCTGCATTACGTTTAGATTTGTTGTGTTCGGTTATATTTGTACCTGTGTTATAGATACGTGTTTGTATAGTTCTAATAAACTGTATAATAATTCCAACGGCATTTTAATTCGAGTTCCGCACACATAACAATAGTATGAAATCTATATGACCCGAAAAATGGGATATCTTTCGCGGGATATTCTAAAACTCTATTCTGGTATATTTGATGCCATACTGCCCATTTTAAAAAGAAGTAGGTATTATTATTTAATTTAAAAGAGTGTCAAATTTCAGTTTAGGCATAATTTGAATAGACACTACACGTACCTAACAAGTTATCCATAAAGAAGCAAAATGCTTACTTTGGGATATACAATGTGTTTTTCTTTCGAGTTCATTACGTGTCCGTGTGTTGTAAAATCCTTATATTGTTCTACGTAACTATATATAATCGACAAACAAACACACACATTTCATATTCTCAAACTAAGCAAGTTAAGCTTGTTGGTATCCTATAATATATGGCAGCTAATATGTGTCTATAGGAGATGTCATGAAACTATAGTTGTAGTAATTACTCATATAATAAAGCTATAATTTTATAGATTATACCAAACTATTTAAGTAATTTTTTAAAGATTTAATTATTCTAAACTAGCTGCGCCCCGCGGTTTCAACCGCATGGTGCTGGAAAATAGTTATATTTTGGATAATTCACACTATATCTTTATAAATTATAGCCTACGTGTTATTTTGATGTGTAAGCTATATTACTGTAAAGTTTCATCAAAATCCATTTAGTAGTTTTTGCGTGAAAGAGTAACGAATATACATCCATTAATCCATACATACATTCTTACAAACTTTCGCGTTTATAATATTTATAGGAAGAAGGATAATAGATAATATTTATGAATATGAAAATACAATCGAATATATATATACATAAATTATAAGCTAGTACAATAAAAGAAAACTTAACTTATTTGTATTGTATTCTACCCATAGTCCCTCAAGACTATAGGTAGAATGCTGAGCCTAGATCACCGTCTTCTATGGTAATTGGCGGCACAATTTCACAAAAGATAATACAAATATTTGAACCATTTCATATTTTTATCGCAACTACAAATTCGGACCGATTGAAAAGAGCACGGAATTTTTCATTATTTACTCGCCCGGCTCAACACGGGTAGATTTATCATTACCACTCCGCTCCTATTGGTCCTAGCGTGATGTTATATATCCTACAATATTCTTCAATATGTGGGCTTTCCAACACAAAAAGAATTTTCGAAATGGGTTCAGTAGATCCAGAGATTACCCTCTACGACGCCACAAACACACAAACTTTACCTCTTTAGAATATTATATAATATGCATTAAATTGAAATACCTAAATAAAAGGGCGGCAAAATTGTCTTCCTCCCCGGGCGGCCGTCACCCACGCTACGCCGCTACCCAGAAGGCTGGCTACGTTTCCTCGCTGGATCGCCATACTGATCCGTTGCCCGTTTAATCAGTTTAAGTAATTGTATACAATGTATAAACTTTGACAGTTTAAAAATGAGTAGATGTATTGTTATGTGTCCAAATTTATCTTCACCCCTATATGATATCCTGCCTCATGATATCCCTCGCCCAATTAATATTAATTTCCTTCTGACTTTAGTTTATAGTAAGCATATATTGTATGTAAATTTTATCACTTAACATATATTCCTATAAAGTAGTTAGTCTAACGTAACTGTCTGTGTTGTGTCCAGGTTTCTATAAAAAGATGACTGATTATCAAAATTTCTTAATTGTGCCAGCTATATTAGCTTCCTGCACCTGCCTCTTTTACTAAGACATTGGCAAAATCAATGCCAAAGGCGTTGGAGCCTGCAACAACAAAGATAGAGTAGAATAGAAAACTTTGTTCCCGCGAACATTCGCTGTTTGAAAATGTCGCCACTTGAGATACCCGACCGTTTACGGAAATCGGTTGGTTTTAGCGCCAAAATATAAACACTATAGTTCGTTCGCGCTAAGAATGCAGTGAGTCATCATTGTTCGCCGGCCTAGCCCCGCCCTCTAACCAATGAAATATTTTCAAATTACAAGGTCAAGTTCACAGTGACCAGTTGAAGGCATAGCTTCGAACGCGACGGTTGTGTCCTGTAATTATGTTAACTGTTTTATATTTTAAAAAAATGAAATTCTCCATTTACCTCCGTAAATTTGCAGTGGGCAAACTGAACCCCATTGAGTTGGTGCAGGCCCAAATAAAAAATTATGCTACTGCCAAAAATACAACTTTTAAGATGACTGACCTGAAAAAATATTTCATGACGCAATTCGGTTAGTAGACGCTGATCGATGGAAGAAATGCTGCGACCACGTCTTACAAGAAGAAAATACCATGTGGGATTTAGATGACGTCATGGAACTCGCTGCAGAAAATTCTTTTATTATAATTACTGACGAGGATACTAGTGATAGTGATTAAAATATTAATGACTTAATTTTGATTATTAACTTTTAAGTGTATTTTTCAAATTCATTAAACTTAATCTTTAAAAATAAAATAATGTTTGAATTTTAACACCACTGTGAATACACCTTTACCCTGCAGTTGCACTGATGACTCACTGCATTCTTAACGCGAACGAACTATAGCAAGTGTTTGTTGGAAACGATAATTCGATCGTCATCTATGTACCAGTAAAGGTCAAAGCGAAGTAAAGTCGATGATTGGAATTGTGTTTAGATGTAGAAAGTGAAATAAAGTGTTTAGTGTTTGTTGTATTGCATTGTATTTTTCGGAAGTTCGCCATCCCACACGCTTATGTTATCCTATTTTATACTGTTTCCAAACGTTTATTTTACTTTTGACGTTTGAACGTATATCATGTTACATATTTCTTGACAGTAGAGCCCACGTGAAACAATGACATGACATGATTGACGTACTTTATTATTGTGAGTGACGTTGTGTGTAATAGTGATGTTCTGTGAGTCGTGTAACGTACAGAAAACCATCGCCACTATATGTAAATAAATCGTATGTAATCGATTTAAAAATAAAAAAAAATGTTTTACTTTATTACATTTTGTTACTTTATTGTAAAATTAATAAAAGATTATTTAAAATATGTTCATTGAAATGTGAGTATATTTATTACACGATATAGTATTTTTAGTATCCTAATTTACATGTATTTGATTTGCACACCACCGTCATACACTCTCGATTCTTTTTACATAATCCACAGCCCGGGTTGTCTGGATGAATTCGCTCTAATGCGATAAGGCCCTTTGTTCCTGCTTTGACACGAAATAACTGTAAATTGTTTACTTTATGTGTGTGTGGTGAACAATAAAGTATTTTCTATCTATCTATTTAAAACGAACCATTCTGGGGCCCAACCCAAACAACAAGACAATAAATAAAGGAAAGTTTGTTTTACGAAATTTACAATGGCATGAATCGAACCCGGAGTCGTTCCAGTGAGTTCGGCCACTAAAACTTGAACCCGCTCAAACACAGAGACCATCAAATATTCGTAAATAATCATTCATATATGTGTAGGTGAAATGAGTAGGAGAAACAGGGGTAATGCCCCTCACTTTTATTAGATTTTATTTTATTTTATTTATTTAGGATAATAAACAGGTATACACCAAAGTTACATAAGAAAAAAACCAGTATATAGTATAAAATCAGTGCTTATCAGACTACATTATCCACGAACTAAAAAAGGCAGTGCACAATACATTAAAAGTACTATGGGACGTATATACAACTCACACACACGCTTATATATATATATATATATATATATATATAAATATATATGTCATATATGGGAGGGATACAAATAATAAAGAAGGAAAAAAATAAAAAAGTAAGAAAATTACAGTGCCTGATCGTTGATAGTATTTATAACGTGATTTTTAAAAGAGCCCAAGCAAAGTGCAGTATTGTTTATATTTTCAAAATATCTATTGTAGTTGTTGACGAGTTGGTACATTGGAGCACTAAGTCTGAAACTTTTACCGCACATCTAAGCACTGACCATGAAACACAGTACATAAAGTATTAGTAAGAGGCGAGCAGTCTATATAATTGTGACAAAGTTTTTAAGGCAACATAGCACCAAATAAAAGACGTCTATTAGAGATTAGTAAACTCAATACGTTGGATTACGGAATACAGGTTAAAGCGCGGGGGATATAATGCGAGAGCATACTAACTAATTTTAAAAATCAAACTAAATTGTTATCGGTCGCGCTAAAAAAATCGTTTTTACTGGTCACTTCAATATTTGAATATTTTTATTGTTACTATTTTTAATTTAGATAATTGATTTGTTGTATTTAGAAATAATTCATCAGTATATTAGTATATATTTCATTCGTTTTAATCATACACATAGCTTTTGATTTTAATGTGCTTTTATATAATCGGTATTACCTATAGTCGGCTAATGGTGCCCAAAAACGCCTTTCTTTCTGTTTTGCTTAATTACTGATTATTATGGAAACTTTCAGACGTTTTATCTCAAAGTAGTGATTACTTTAATGACCGGGTCGGAGAATTAACACAATTTTTTGCCTTTAATTATTATATTTTCATTACATACGTAGCCATCAGCGCGGCCCTGGCAAATGTCTTTCATTCTAAATAATCAAATTTTATTTTATCTAAATCCAAAACGACCAAGAGGTCGCTCTTTACATTACTGAATAAACAAACAGTTGTATTATTTTATCCAACTTTTAATGTAAAGTTATTCAGATTAAATATTTTGTTTTGCGTAAGTGAACGGAATTCACCCTATTTCCCCTCATACTATTTCAATTTGTTAAACATTTTTTTTAATTTTTCTTTAACATCTTCGTGACATCTTATTATTTAAAACATCTTCAAATACCACATCTTACTATATAACACCATCGTACTTCATCCAGTTCAACTCTCAAGACCACTCTCCCTCCCATTCGATCGTGTCCTGTCTTTTCATTCTATCATCATTTATTTCATTCATCATCTATCTTTCCCACTCACGCATCGTACACGTCGTTCGGAAACACTCAACTACTCGATACAAAATAATTTCTCATGCGATCGGAGAATATTATCAATCCCACATATTATATTCATTGCAAGAAAGTTATGGTATGGGTATGGGGTACGGTCACGTTTTACGGAGATTGGTTTATTATGTAGGGAACAAAATTTTAATGTCTGGCCATGCCATCTTCATCAGGTCTTGGTAGAAGTGGTAGACCTAAAAAATAATAGCTTGAAATCAAGAATGATGACAATCGTACCAATGGTTTCAAAACAAAGGATCCAGAAGATCGTGCAAAGTGAAGAAGAAAAAGTAGAAAAGTGAACCCCAGGCTTCGAAGCTAACGCATACAAAGCAATTGATTAATGTTCGGATGTCGCTAGGGAAATACATTCAAGGCTTGTAACCGGTTTAAAATTAACCGCTTTTAAACGGTTATAACCGCTTTTAGTCAACCATTTTGTTCGAATTGTAAACGTAAAAAAGTGTCATATAAACCTGCATTGACCGGTTTATTCCACGAAAATTATTTTATCTATATGACATATAAATATATGTTTGTGTACAAATAAAAACTCACTGTACCACATGGCTGCATTTTGAATGTGTGCAGAAAAAACCGTTCAGCACCGGTTTATTTAACAAAATCTATTTAACGGACCTTTGCTACTAAAACTGTTTAATTGACGTTAAATTTAAAACAAACTCGAAAAGAAAAGCTCCTAGATGTACTTAGGCTGATAGTTCTACTTTTTTTGGCTTCCAAGCCCAAGGTACCAAATCTTGGTAGTGGTTTCAAATTAACCGGTTATAACCGGTTTTAGTTAACTATCCGTTTATTTATCCGTGCAGAAACGGAGAAAGAATACAATTTCCTGCGGCCGGGTGGCCTGTCGTAAGAGGCAATAAAACAACCCACAGCTAGGTGGTAGGGTATCTGTCCGTCTGGAAGGCTACCACCCTGGTCTGGAGAATGCCGCCATAACAACCTTGATTTGTGTTCCGGCCGCAGTGACCAGGTTCCAGTCTCCCTTAAGAGAGCAGCAGCGTATTTATAAACACTTTTGGTGTTGCAAATGTCCATGGGCGATGGTAAACGCTTTCTATCAAGTGGGCCGTCTACCTGTCTGCTGAACTTCTGCAACGAAAAAATTAAAAAAACTATTCCATTCGAAGTGTAAACCTCAGAAATGGACCTGGATTAACCGGTTTATTCAACGAATTACTTACTTATTCTATTTCTATCAACATATGTTTGTGTACGACTGAAAAGTTACTGTACCACATACTGCTTTGTGAAGGTGTGCGGCAAAAACCGGTCGAATACGTTCAAAACTGGTTTATTCAACAAAACCTATTTAACGAACAATTGTTATCAAAAATCGTTTATATAACGTTGTATTTACAAAAAAAAACGAACAGCAAACCTATGTACTTAGTGTTACATTTATTTAGTTGCACAGTTGTTCTTTTCGTGTTTCTTTTTAAGGTTAATAATTAATTTCCTTAATTGAATAATAATGCTATATTTTTATTTATTCTGTGATTAGCGCCCGTTTTGTATAGAGTAGTTCTCTATAATTTTACCATAATTTTATGTAACAATATTTATCTCTGATATGATGTGGTAATTGTGTAGATTATAATTATATTCAAAATCTCTCAATTGTATATAGACGGTATTTACTACATTTTATTTTCGTGTTGGCAGACGCGACAGACTTTTTTACTGTTTTCGATTTATTTTATTACATGTGAATAAATATAATATCTTATATAAAATATTATCTAAAATTTCCAAGCAATAATGTAATAAATTCTTGTCATTTATAACCTATTTGATTAAAATGGTTTATCAATGACTTCAATCCGCTATCGGTTGTGCCAATTTGCTAAGTTTCTTATACTGTAAAATTGTTGGAGGGTTGGCGAGGTGTTCTAAAAATGTTTATCCAATGTGAGTCAATGTATGAAGTATATTAAAACCGTAAGGTTCTCTGGTTATAAATATAGTGACCAGTTGTTATTCTTTTATTACCATAAACCCTTCACAGTTGTTGCAAGTATTACATCAGGTTACAACCGGTTTGACTTTATTAACCCTATTACATTCGTCCGGTTACCTTTAAAAACCTCTAAAAGCCCTTCTACACATATTTTACGGAATAAAAGAAAACTTTATAAGACTTCTCTACAAATGTAAAAAGTTTCAAACAATTTCAATATTCTAGAAACAGTTGTTTTTGTTTCACCGATTTTCTGAAGAAAACTTTTCAACCGCATTTCACAGCTTCATTAAAATTCCACGGAACTTTTACAAAAGTTATAAAAGGTCAAATGAAATAACAAAAGCAATAAAACAGTCAAAGTCTTAAGTTTATCTAAATACTTAATTTAATTAATTTATATATTAATCATTAGTTGAATAATAAAACTACGTTTTAACGATTTTTAGCGCGGTAATATATTTGTATTTTATTATTCCGACGTTTCGGCCACTTTTCAGTGGCCGTGATCACTGAAGACAAAGATGTCAAGTGTCAATGAGTATTGCTAAAGTTTTATTTAGCCCACCGCCAACTTGTTCATTTTAATTTTGTTTATGGTTATTATTTACTCTATAGGAGCCTAATCTAATTTACCACCGCTTTGCAACACGTCGTGCCTAGCTCTAATAATTTTATATAATATTAAAATGGGTGGGTGGTAAAATATTATCATTACACGAGCCGAACTTCGTTGCTGTATCTATCTGGTTACAGTTAGACTGTCTGTTCATTGAAGAGGAGCGAGGCTGCGGAGCGGAGAAATCTTAACCAATGGGATTGCATAAAAATTGCATCAATGAACAGGCAGCCAATTCTATTGGTTAATATTCCTCCGTTTCTCCACTCTTCAGACAGACAGCCTTACCACTCGCTAATGAGTACGCCGACAAAAGTGGTTTGTTGGACGTCGCGAGTAAAAATCATGTTCTGCATACAGATTGGAGTACTATATTTACTCTGTTACAGTTTCGTCACGCAGATGAGTACCCGGATTTACACAAACACTGCAAGTTAAAAAAAGCTTAATATAAAAAAGAAGAAGAATGTTATATGATAACTCGATAACAGAGTGAACTTTGAATCATCCGAATGCAATGAAGACAAATTTCATTGTATAATAAAACTTGAAGAAATAGAAAGGTAAATTGAATTTATTGAATAAATTCACCCTTTTTAGGGTTCATACAACGAAACGCGGATGAACAAGTGTTATTTTTTTATTGCATGAGTAGAGCAGACAGGCAGACGGCCCCCTGGTGGAAGGCGGCTACCATCGCCAATGGATATTTGCAACACCAAAGGTGCTACAAATACGCTGCCGCTCTAAAGGGGGACCTGACCAATAATGCCGGATCACAACTCAAGGTTATTATTGCGGCATACTCTAGACCAGGGGTGTGCCGTCCAGACGGGTAAATACCCTACCATCTGGCTGTGGGTTGTTTAGTCGCCTCTTACGACAGGCCGCCCGGCTGAAGGAAATTATATTCTTTTTCCGTTCCTGCACGGATAAAACGTTATGTGATATAGTACAATTGTTATAATTACTTCACAGTCAGGTCATTTTTCTTATTGCCAAAAGCTGGCAAACAGACAAACGGTCCACATGATGGAAAGTGGTCACCGCCACCTATGGATGTTTGTAACACCAGGGTCGTTGTCAACGTGGGCTAGGACCACGAAAATTTTGAATGCGGATTCATAGTATAATTATAATAAAACTTTGATGGGATAATTTTACTGAATCCAACGTAAAAAAATCATAAAAATCGGTTCAGAAATAAATAAGTTTTAAAGTCGGTAAAATACTATTCTTATTCTTCTTTAAAATGTAGATAACATATAAACATATATAAATAAATTATGATCTATGTTTAATCTTTTTGATTATAGATCAATCTCCAAGTTACGTCACTAATATTTAAGAAAAAGTGAAGACAAATATAACACTGTAATTTTTTCTAAAACAATAAGTGTAGTGGAACACTTACAAGCCAATAGATGGCGTTGTGCAATAATTGAGGTCGCAAATGATTCCCGACACGTACAAATAATATATACAAATTTCCAATAATAATAGACGAGGCTAGGCCTGCGAGACATAACAGTAGTCTCGCTGGAAGATCTTCCTTTGAGACGGAGGAGCATTGCATCTCGCTCTTTCTCCACCCTATACGTGTCACCCTAGCCCTAAATTAAGCTAAAGTGGGGCTCACGTTTAAAGTCCCGCGGCAAAATATGGAACTATAGTTCGTTCACGCTAAGAATGCAGTGAGTCATCATTGTTCGCTGGCCTAGCCCCGCTCCCTAACCAATCAAATCTTTTCAAATTACAAGGTCAATTTCACAGTGACTAGTTGAAGACCGTTGTGTCCTGTAATTGTAATGAGACGGCCTCTGTGGTTGAGCGGGCTAAGCCGTTGCCTACCGCACTGCAACGCAGAGGCTCCGGGTTCGATTCCTGGTATAGTAAATTTCGGAAACGTATTTTCTCCGTTATTTACTATGGTCTGGGTGTCTGGGTTCGGCCCCAGAGTTGTACGTTATATATTACCCATAACACAAGCGTAACTTGCTTAATTTGGGGATATACAATATGTGTGTTTGTCTGGCGATTATTATTATCATTATTAATTGTGTTAACTGATTTATATTTAAAAAAATGAATACCTCACCAATTCGTAAAAATAAAAGTGGTTCGGTAATTCATAGTGGAGAGAGAAAAGTAATTTACATACATACATAATATCACGCCTGTTTCCCATAGGGTTAGGCAGAGACTATGGATCTCCACTTGCGACAATCCTAACAAACAACTTTCGCTTCACCTACTTTCATTAACCTCTTCATACATGCACATTTATTTGAAATGCTTTTTACCTGACAATAAGCAAAGTAATTTACATTGTTTTTAAGTATTTTAAACAGTCTGATTTAAATGTGACTGTGAATATTATAAATACTAAAGAGGATACTAGTGATAGTGATTAAAATATTAATGACTTAATTTTGATTTTTAACTTTTAAGTGTATTTTTTAAATTCATTAAACTTAATCTTTAAAAATATAACTTGTTTGAATTTTAACACCACTTTGAATACACCTTTACCCTGATGACTCACTGCATTCTTAACGTGAACGAACTATAAGTAATTATAAATTTATAACAAATAAGCCCAGCCACGTTGTTATGTTGTTTTATCAAGTACTAGTGGTCCCGGCAGAGGTTGTACTGCCCTGAAAAAATGAAAATCTAGGACCCGATTCTAGTGTCTCCTACCGGTTCTAATTGTGAATCTAGACTATCCGGAGACCTATTCAAACGCACACAAAAACTTCATCAAAATCGGTAAAGTCGTTCTCAAGTTTTATGCGTACAACAACAACAACAATACTCTTTATTGTACAGCATAAAACCAGTAACACATTTTCATATCTTAAAATTAGAAAGTAGTAAGTAGTACAATGGGAGGCCTCATTGCTTAAGGCAATTTTTTCCAGGCAACTTTTGGCACCAATTATGTATATCTATAGTAGTTTATTATCATTTGTATGTCTTGGAAGACCACGGGCCATAAAAATGGCCCGGACTTTTGGAGGACTTGCGTGGGGCCATGGGAAAGCCAACATGTACAGGCCCCTTGACAAATTTAATGTAAATGTGGCGGACACTGACCGGCAATTATCCCTGTCTACACCATATAATAATGCACCCAGGGACAAGCCCCGGCCAGTGTAGGACTACTGTGGGGAATGAAAACCTAAAGTACCGGGCTATTGGGAACTGTTAGTAGTACTAGGTGTCTGGGAATATGGGGACTATGGCGTCTGCCCGTCGCAATGTTCGCGGAACATGGAAAAACGGGAAGATGGTGACTCGCCACTCCCTACATGGACCCCAAAAATTGCCATAGAAGATAGGGGCAACATGGGTGTGAGTGGCTAAGGGGTGCTACTCACCTTAGACTTCGCCACAAAGCAATCCTGCGGGCCACAAAGCCCCTCTGCAGGGGGGGGGGGAGTTTCTAGCTTCTCTATATTTCTATAAAGTTTAATACAAATGTTACATTATTATTCTATTTACTAATAGGTACTATTAAATCGGAATCCTTCTAAAATTATTTTATCTTTCTAACATTCCATTGCACGATCGTAGCGCCCCGTCCGCGGAACTTAAACCGTGAGATAGAGTCTAATTATGGTGTTTTCATTTGATAAGACATCGGAAAATATCAGATTTATTAATAAAATTTGGAAATTAATTATTATATTATTAAAATAGACTTTGATTAAATTCGTATTTACAGATGCTAGACTATCCACAAACAAGTCAATGTCCACATAATCCGACTTGTTGAGTTTGTTGAATTCATTGACTGTTCTAACAAAAAATGAGTGGCGTCTGAAGGATGTACGTGTCAAGGGCGAATGAAGTAATTTTCTAGGGCGTACAAGACTAGGGGGTACATACAAATGTAGTTTCTCGATAAGACTAGCATAGTCAATTTTGGGCTGATCAATTTTCACCAAGAAACGTATATCGGCAATATTTCTTCGCACTCTAAGGGGTAGAAGATGGAATACGAATGGAATAATATATATATATATATATATATATATATATATATATATATATATATATATATCGCATATATTTAGTGCGGTATTTTTAGAGTCTCGAGTGGAAAAATTATAGTTTTTGATGTTTTAAGAACTAACTTCAAAGGACAGCACAAATTTTTTTAAGAGGTATAATAAGGAATAACAAAAATCAAATAAATTACCGCGCTTAAAACCGTTAAAACGTAGTTTTATTATGTATATAAGTCGCGAAAACTTAAGAAAATATTGTTTTTTTTTATTTTTTTTTTTTTCTCGGTACAGTATAATTTTATAGACCAAAAAATAATAATTTTCTGAAAGTTTCTACTGGCTCGAAAAATCTAAAGTAATGCACTAGTACATAAAAAAAATTTCTTCATATTCTGCATATATTATATACACACATATATATATATATATATATATATATATATATATTCAGAAATTATATATATTAAATAGATATATACTTAATATACATATATACAAAATATTTTTTGGGCATAATTTTGAAACGCATTGTACAAACTCGAAAAATTTACGGATTTATTATAGAGATAGATTGATAGAAGATATTAAAATTTTAATTCATTTAGTTGCTTAAAACATAATACAAAAAATTGAGGTGACCTAAGGATACAACGTTCATATTTTGCCTGTGAGGCTTTCTTTAAGATTATTAAAATAAAATATATTTATGTCAATTATATGAAATTTCGACAAAAATCATCCTGAAAATTTGTATGTTGTTGTTGTTTGTAGATTGTTTGTTGAAAATCTTTACTGACTATGTAATTTGAATTTCTCCCTTTTCTTTCACCATATCCCAATTAATTGGGGTCGGGACAATATGTCTTTTCCTTCCCCACTCCTCTATTCTGACATACATCTTCTGTCACACCACAAATCATCATATCATCCTTCACACAATCCATCCATCTTCTTTTTGGTCTAGCGTTACATTTGTACCCATCCATCTTGTAGTTTAATATTCTTTTTGTCACGTGACTTTCGTACCACCTTAATCTTCTTCCTCTCACTTTTTCAGTCACGCCACTTTCAAAGATGTATGTACTCATTTCTCACCTTATCCATTCTTGTTCAGCTGAGTGGAGACGTTTGTGGAGCCCTGTCGTAAGAGGCGACAAACAACCCACAGCCAGGTGGTAGGGCATTTGCTCGACCGGGTGGCTACCACCGCTGGTCTAGAGTATGCCGCCATAACAACCTTGAGTTGTGTTCCGGCATTAGTGACCATGTTCCAGTCTCCCTTAAGAGAGCAGCAGCGCATTTGTAGCACCTTTGGTGTTGCAAATGTCCATAGGCGATGGTAACCGCTTTCCATCAAGGGGGCCATTTGCCTGTTTGTTGGACTCATACAATAAAAAAAAATTAATTTATGGGTAGATAATAAACTATTTTCCTCCCACCCATTTTAATATTAATAGGTTGGGGAAAAAGTCTTTTCGCATATAGTATGTATGAACTTGTAATAAGATCTCTTTAGCTATACCATTTGTATCTGGCTGGTTTTGGTATCATTAAAAAGTTTTAATTTTAAAGAAGACAATTTCAAATTCAAATTAGGAAAATGTGTGATTTTCATTTGTTTTTCTTATTGTTAAAATGAGTGAATCTAATGAAGAAATTCGATACATTTTAAAATTTTACTACAAAAAAGGTAAAAATGCAACACAAGCCGCGAAAAAATTTTGTGATGTTTATGGACCTAATACAGTATATGTGAGAGTAGCGCAAATTTGGTTTAAGCTTTTTCAATCCGGAAATTTTGATATCAAAGATGCACGTTGCTCTGGTCGCCCTGTTACGGACAAAATTGATGCTATTTTTGAAAAAGTGGAGCAAGATCGGTATATTAGTAGTTACGATGTAGCTGGAGAACTGGGAATTGACCACAGAACGGTTTTGGCGCATTTGAATAAAGCTGGGTACACAAAAAAGCTCGATATTTGGGTGCCTCATGAGCTCACTGAAAGAAATCTAATGAACCGTGTACTCATTTGTGATTCTTTATTACGACGTAATGAAACCGAACCATTTTTGAAGAAGCTGATAACTGGTGATGAAAAGTGGATCACGTACGACAAGAACGTGCGAAAAAGATCGTGGTCAAAGGCCGGTCAGACTTCACAGACTGGCGAAACCCGGGTTAACTCGCAACAAGGTGATGCTGTGTGTATGGTGGGATTGAAAGGGCATTATTCATTATGAGCTGTTAACGCCAGGCAGAACCATCGATTCTGAACTGTACTGCGAACAACTGATGAGATTAAAGCAAAAAGTTGAGAGAAAGCGGCCGGAATTAATCAACACAAGGGATGTGGTTTTTCACCATGATAACGCTAGACCTCACACATCTTTAGCCACTCAGCAAAAATTACGAGAGTTTGGCTGGGAGGTGTTAATGCATCCGCCGTATAGGCTTGACCTTGCACCTTCAGATTTTCACCTGTTTCGGTCTCTGCAGAATTCCTTAGGCAGTGTCAGGTTAACATCACGAGAGGACTGCCAAAACCACTTGTCGCAGTTTTTTGATCAGAAGCCCCAAATTTTTTATAGCAATGGGATCACGTCCCTACCTACAAGATGGCAAAAAGTTATCCAACAAAATGGCATCTACATACTTTAGTCAAATTTACATTTGACTTAAACTTTACATAAACTTTATAAAAAAACCTTTTGATTTTTTATATGAAATGCGAAGAAACTTTTTCCCCGACCTAATATATAAAATATTAGAGCTAGTCATGTTTGCTGAAGGGTTTCTTGCGCCGCTTCTTCTCTTTAAGCCACAATATATTGCGAAGCGGTGGTAAATTAGATTAGGCTCCCATAAACTAAATAATAACCATAAGCAAAATTAAAACTAAATAATTAAAATGAACAAGTTGGCGGTAGGCTAAATAAAACTTTAACAATACTCATTGACACTTGACATCTTTGTCTTGTGATCACGGCTACTGAAAAGTGGCTGAAACGTCGAAATAATAAAAATATAATAAATTACCGCACTTAAAACCTTTAAAACGTAGTTTTATTAAACAAAGCAGTTTTTATCGTTTACCTAAAAACCGGATTTAAACATACAGAACCACGTATAACAATTTTGACTCATGTTTTCATCTCTTACTTTATTGGGGTCAGTATTTGTTTTAGCTCCTATATTTTTCTGTATTCAGTGTAACCTTGATTGTCATTCAGGTTTAGGAAAACTCAGGCTGTTCTCACAATTCAATACGAGGGTACTTTGAAGGTTTAGATATTTTTAAGGGTTTCAAAGGAGATTAGAATTTTTATCAGTTTCTTGTCAGTAAATATTTATTAGCAACTTAGAAAAGCATTACATCAGTATGGATAAGCATTGATCAGGGTTACGTTTATTTTTAATTCTTTAGACTTCAAAATTTGGAGAATTCGTTTAATTCTATGTCCGCCCGGCAGCGTGGACCGAATTTCCTAGAATCGTAATCCGCACACCTGGGTAATTATGCCTGCAAACAGCCGTAAACGAGTACAATAGGCTGTTCTAAACAATAACCAATAAATAAGTAAACAAAAGAAGACAATCATAAAAGAAGTACAATTAGTACAAATGCCGACAGGTAATAAAATATGTTTTTTTATAGATATGCAGGTGGGTTTTGTTTTTGTCGGAACTTAGTTGTAACAATATCTATTAACCTGTATGTAGCGGACACAACGTCCAATCGTGCAAAGGAGAATGAAACAAGATTTTTGAGGGTTTGAAAGTTAGCCGTTGAGTGCTTTGAGAAAATCGAATGTATGGCACGTATAGCATAGACGGTAGTCGCGGGCAACTGATTCGAGTCAACCCCGAGTGAAGTACGTGCATTAGATCATTCTCTATGCACTTAATTAACTATTATTTATTAATGAACACGAACAGGTAAATATACATATATTTTAAAATTTATCTCTTTATATTTATACTTGTATATTATTAAATTTTATTAACTAAGTTTTATATGTTTAACTAATGTCTTTTGTTTTGCAGGTAACACCGAGTGGGTGATTCACCCATAGGATTCTATCGTCAAGAATGTCAATACACAACGCATGTTACACGCTGAAACTCCTCTACTAGTTTATCCAGTATTTGGTATACACACGTAAATAACCTTGCAAAAGGTATACGATGCAATAATTTCTACCTAATAGACCACTAAGGCGAGCTACCAACATATGACCAAAACTAACATACGTGGGGGGGTTATTTGTCAACTCGTATACTACGGTTGTTAGCGCCGCAAAATCATTAGCGGTATAGTCATTCAACCCGACTATAAAGTTAATTACATACATCGAAAAAATTACAACAATTACGCACTTGGTGGCTCGTCGCTGTAGGTGTGCCACTGTACTAGTCGCACTTAAAATTTTAATAATATACTTAAACTAGGATATGCCCGCGACTTCGTCCACGCTTGTCTTGAAATTCCCGCAGGATTCCCGGGACACAAATGATCGCAGCGTTTAAATAAGAATGTAAGCTATAGTTGTAGTGAAAGCTGTGTCGGATTAAGCTAATTTTTATGCGTCCGAACAACTACAAACCGCCCCCGAAAAAATTCCCACAGAATTCCCGAGATAAAAAATACCACATATTTTATTACATAAAATGTTCTATCGATCAGTGAACACACATTCACACCATTTTAAACAATTCCCAGAATATTTCCCCCGAGATTCCCAGGACAAAAATAGTGCAGATTTTAAGTCTAAGAATTTGCTGTCGATCAGTGAAAATCGCATCGAAATTGGCCAAGTAGTTTTTACGTCAATCCCAAACAAACAGACAAAAAAAATGCATCGTGTTCTCCATCGTTTGTATAGTCTATTCCAGATGGTTAATTTTTTAGATTCAATGTACAAACACGGCATGTTAAGAATTGTATAATATTATAAATATTCTGTTAAGTTAGCTATTTTCATTACTGTCGCAAGGTTAGTTAGTAATAAAATACACCTTATGTAGTTAACACGTATTTCATTTATTCAAGTGCACCAAAGTGTCCAAGTAAAAATAGATCTTAATAAACACATCATATTATTTTATTAGCTTTCACATTAGAAACACGAATGAAATAAGGTTAATAAGAATTTATTAGAGAAAAAAGTGAGAACTTAGTTTCAGTAAACTAAATAATACATTTGTCTGATCACCTCATGAATATTCCATGAACACATCTCTCTGCACGCATACATAAAATTATTACTTTTTAATATACGTGAAGTATAATCTGTGTGCGTTTTTGTGTAATACGGGTATGTTAACAACAAAAAGGTTTCATTATAGTTTAAATTCGAATAATTTAAATATAGATATTATATGTCATATTATCCCAAGCTGAAAGGGCGCGGGTTCGACCCTGCTCGGAACGCATGCACCACTTAGGCAGTTTTTCTGACCTAATATGCATATTGTTACATTTACCACGTGCTAAAAACGGTGCAGGAAAACATCGTGATGCAAGCTGCACATAGAGATAACCGATGTGTCAAACCTGCCAAGCCACCTTGGACAAGCATGGCGGGTATTGTGTCCGTTCCCCTATAGTGGGACGCCCGAGCCCAGCAGTGGGACATTTATGGGCTGATATGATTATATTATATTATATTGTATGTCATATTAGAAAAAAGTCATTCACAATAATATTCATTATAATACACAAAGACTTTAGTTCTTTAATTAATTCAATAATTCATTCCCTCTCCAACAAAATAATGCCGAAATCCGGGAATTCAGTTTTTAACAAGTTTATACAGTCATAATACATACTATTTATAAATATTACAATTCAAATATATATAATAGGTTGGGGAAAAAGTCTTTTCGCATATAGTATGTATGAACTTGTAATAAGATCTCTTTGCCTATACCATTTGTATCTGGCTGGTTTTAGTATCATTAAAAAGTTTTAATTTTAAAGAAGACAATTCCAAATTCAAATTAGGAAAATGTGTGATTGTCATTTGTTTTTATTATTGTTAAAATGATTGAAACTATGGAAGAAATTCGATACATTTTAAAATTTTACCACAAAAAAAGTAAAAATGCAACACAAGCCCCAAAAAAAATTGTGAAGTTATGGACCTACTGCAGTATCTGTGAGAGTAGCGCAAATTTGGTTTAAGTGTTTTCAATCCAGAAATTTTGATATCAAAGATGCACGTCGCTCTGGTCGCCCTGTTACAGACAAAATTGATATCATTTTTGAAAAATTGGAGCAATATCGGCATATTAGTAATTACGATGTAGCTGGAGAACTGGGAATTGACCACAAAACGGTTTTGGCGCATTTGAAAAAAGCTGAGTACACAAAAAAGCTCGATATTTAGGTGCCTCATGAGCTCACTGAAAGAAACCTAATGAACCGTGTACTCATTTGTGATTCTTTATTACGACGTAATGAAACCGAACTATTTTTGAAGAAGCTGATAAATGGTAATGAAAAATGGATCACGTACGACAAGAAAGTGCGAAAAAGATCGTGGTCAAAGGCCGGTCAGGCTTCATAGACTGTGGCGAAACCCGGGTTAACTCGCAACAAGGTGATGCTGTGTGTATGGTGGGAGTGGAAGGGCATTATTCATTATGAGCTGTTACCGCCAGGCAGGACCATCGGTTCTGAACTGTACTGCGAACAACTGATGAGATTAAAGCAAAAAGTTGAGAGAAAGCGGCGGGAATTAAACAACAGAAGGGGTGTGGTTTTTCACCATGATAACGCTAGATAACATCATTAGCCACTTAGCAAAAATTACGAGAGTTTGGCTGGGAGGTGTTAATGCATCCGCCGTATAGTCCTGACCTTGCACCTTCAGATTTTCACCTGTTTCGCTCTCTATAGAATTCCTTAGGCAGTGTCAGGTTAACATCACGAGAGGACTGCCAAAACCACTTGTCGCAGTTTTTTGATCAGAAGCCCCAAAATTTTTATAGCAGTGGGATCACGTCCCTACCTACAAGATGGCAAAAAGTTATCCAACAAAATGGCACCTACATACTTTAGTCAAATTTACATTTGACTTAAACTTTACATAAACTTTATAAAAAAACCTTTTGATTTTTTATATGAAGAAGAAAGAATGCGAAGAAACTTTTTCCCCGACCTAAGATTTTTTTTTTTCTTTTGCGGTTAAGTGTATATGGTGCCAACAATTTTTGATTACCGAACTGGTTGGTATTTAGTTATTATAGTTCTGTTTTTTGCTTTTATTCTTTTTTTTCTAAATAGGATAATCATTCTTTTTATTTTCTGTGCGCGTGTTTGTCATATCTGTTTTATGTGTCATATACTCTGTTACTGTCTTATTACATTTACTGTTACTTAGTTACTTACTGTCACTTGTTACATATACTGTGGTGATGGGTCTAATATAAATCAATGAGGCGGGGTCGGCACTGAAAATCAGCACTGTGCTGGAGAAAACTCCAACACAGCATAAAGCTGACCTTATTTGTAGGAAATGTGGTGTACAACATATCGAATTTAATCATAAAAATGTATGTATAAATATTTCTACATCCTTGTATTTGTCGCTTTCCTAGCAAATAAATTCTTTCTTTCTTACATCTGGAAGTAGGTGAAAATGAGATTGAAATTTTCCGTTACATACCGACAGACATATATACATACAGGTCAAGCGTAATAAAAGGATGTTAATAAACCATCTACATATCGATAATTAATTAATCGATTAATTGATATATATGGTGCAACACCACTATCGAATCAAGTCTCCGAACAAGATCAAGAAACTTGATTCATTAAACGGCTCCAACTTTGCTTCGTGTACTCCGTTTAGCCAGCTTGTGGTTTCCTGTTTGTTGTCATTTGTATAACTTAGATTTCTCCTGTATACATAATACTATTACGAACCGATACTAACTAATCCTATACAGGTGTTTTATTTCCCCTTTGAATTCGAGTGATCTATCTTTCGCGCTAATCCCATTGTACGCCTCCCAGTAACACATCATAAATTTCTCTTTCTTTTGTTTGCATTTCGTTGCTCATTTTTAGAAGCCGTTATGTTTATAAGTTAACAATTCAAAGAAATAGTGGTTACGTTGCTAGGAGGCCATGCCTAATTTACAAATATATAGGCCGGTCCGTCGGGACCTAATGTACTTTCGGAGCGAGTATCTTGTAACGACGAACTTTGTGCGATCTATGTTTTTATGCTTTTCTGCTTTACGATTTGGTTTTATTGTATTCGGTTGTATTTGTAAGAACTGCGAATTACGTGTGTAATGAAATTTGTGATAATTCCAACGGCATTTTAAATGACATACCATAAGTTCGTAACAACACTTAAACTTGGTTTCCAGCAAAGCGGAGAGGAGAGGAGCTGTTTTTTCGTGAGCAGTATACTGAGCTTTTCGACTAAAAGACTTGATTATAGCTCTTAGGGCCGGCTCGATCGATGTGATACCATGCTCTCACAGAATATTGGTGTAAAACGGTTAACCTTGAGCTAACCGTGTTTCGTGCGATGGGTGAGTTCCTATAGCCCTCTTCCTCTCCTATCCCATCCCCTCTAACTCATTCCTTCTGTCTGATCCCTCTATCTTACCCCTATGTCATTGTAAAATCTGGGAACGCGTTGGCGTCGCCATTGGTGTTATAAATTTACTTGGGCAACGGTAACCACTTTCTATGATTTGGATCGTCTGCCTGTTAGCCAGTTTCGCTTCGCAATAAACAAAAATTCGTAACACAAATCTGCGAAAGCAGCCGCTTTAGATTCCTACTAGCAAAAAGCGATGCTTTAGGAGGGCTAGCCAAGTTTCCTACCTAGTAATAATTTTTCAGATAGTTTAAAAAAATCTTTTAATGAAGCATACTTATAATAATTGATAATTAATAACTGATTATTTTTTGGCTTAACCAAAAATCCGGCGTATTTTTAACTAAACAACATTCTGTTTACATTGTTTACATCAATATTAGTTCTTTAGTTTTCGAACAGATGGCATTAGTAGTAACAGTCCAGTTGATATTATTGATCTTATAATTTTGGACAGATGGCGTTAGGAATACAATAAAATTGTAATGAAAAAAGTTGTTGTATCTTCTATTTTTTTAATGTGTATAAAACAATATTTTTATGATAGATAACACATAGAGAAATAAATTCAAATTATTTTGTCAAAGCTCAATTCATGTGTGATAGTTTCTCAGTAAAGTGTACCACAAAAATGCTGCTATAATGACGCCTACTCCCAGCAAAGATATTAAAGTCATATTAAAACACTCTTTGAAATTCGTTAAATATTTCCAGTACACAAAAGATAAAAAAGGACAAATTTTCAAAGAGAGCAAACACACTGCGCACGAATGCGCAAATGCAAATAGAAGAATGTAAACTGAACAAAGGATGGTATTTCAGTGGCTAAAAAATTTGTAAGAGCTTTTATTCTTTATGTTGTGCACGTTTGCTACTTCTTTGTATATTTCACAGAGTCTGTTGAAGATGTTACAAGTCCATATATCGTTTTGAATTCAAGTTTTAAAATCAAATCATTATTTTCAAATTAAGTTCTATCTCAAAGTAATTTTGTGTAATAATATCAGGACTTAGTATAACTGAGCTTAAAATTCTCAATTTTGGAGGAAACTAGAGTTTTCCCAACTGCTATGTCACGCGTCAAACCCTGGCCAGTTGCTCGGTTTCACTAACATATAAATTTAAATATGTATTTTAATATTCCATTTATATTATGACAAATTCAACATTGAAATATAAACTACATTATTAAAACTGAAGTACATTATATAGCAGATAGTTGCCAGTGGGAAGTGTATCCAGAAGGCTGGCTGCATTGTCACGTTGTATGGCAATACTTGTTATTGGGCAAAATATGAGCCAGCCTTCTGATCATGGGTAGTGTCAGAGTGTTTCTTACAGATGCCTTTAAAGAAACTCATTAGACAAATATGTAACCTTTACCAAGTCTCCATATTTGAGCGGTTTGACGTATTCAGCCAAAGAGGCGGCGTTACCAGCTTCTGGGTCGGTCGTTCGAAGATGTGACGAGGCCAGTGTGTCTAGACACATGTCGCATCCCACACCAACGGCCGCGCCATCTTCGAATGGACTAGTGACATTCCATCCGGTCTCTTGCCATCGTCATGCACCAAGCCAATCAGTTCTAGAATGGAGGGATGTTTTTGAAGTGAAACTTCTTTTGAATCGTTGTGATTTGAAAATCGATAACATGAAAAAGTGACACTAAAAAGAGATAAACACATAAAATTCAACCTCATTTTATGCGAAATAAAACACATTTCTCTTTACCCGTCAGAATTAATTTTCAATTTAAATAAAACTTAACATTTCAAAATTAGCTCCAATTGGATTTTTAAAGCAAACATTCTTTTATACGAGACCAAAGGAAATTGTGTAACAGTGCATTGAATTTTGAACTTTATCATAGTGATTTAAAGTGTAATTTAGATTGAATTTTTTTGAATTATAATATGTTGACGGAAGAAGGCTAAAGGAATTATATTTATAAAATTACACTATACTAGCTGACCCGGCAAACTTCGTACCACTTCAGAATAAATTGTTTTTCATATTTACTCACCTTTTAAACCTTCCCTGGACTTCCACAAATAATTCAAAACCAAAATTAACCAAATCAGTCCAGCCATTCTCGAGTTTTAGCGAGACTAACGAACAGCAATTGATGTTTATATATAAGATTAATAAGAGTTAGAGAAGAATTATCTGTGAGTATATTCTCTGAAGTTTCACTTCTACTGCGTGTGAACTGACACACACACAAATATTTATTATTAATTTTTTGAATGAATGAAGTTAAGGGATATACAGACAGACATGGAAATCGACTTTGTTTTATACTATATAAAGAAGATAAAGAAGAAGAGGCAGAGGTTTAGAAGAAGTGACGTGTTTCATAGACCAGTAATCTTAATATACATGTAATAATATGCACATCAGGTCAGAAAAACTGCCTAATCAGTGCACCTTTCGTGTCAAACACTAAGACACCGCGACTTTGTAAATGCTGTTTGTTTATTCCTTCTTCTGTGCCTTAGAAATAAGCCGATTGTCACGAAATTTGATATGTAAATACTTTCGACAGCGAAGTTGAACATAGTTTCTTCTTGGGAGAGCAATATTACTTGAAGTATTAGGGAAAAATAATTCTAACAAAATCATATTTTTGTTACAGAAAATGTCACGACTCACCTCGGGGATTATGCAAACATAATCACATGATCTCACCGCCGGAGCTGGAATTATTCGACATAATAAAATGGAACTCAACAAAGGGGGTAGACAGAGAACTAATAATAGAAGACGAGTACAACGTAACCAACAATATATACAACATAGCGAGGAACATAAACGAAAATGTAACAAACACACAAAGTTCAGAGAAAAGGAATTGTATAAATAATACGAACGTCACATCACTAGATTGTGACGATGACGATTATGACAGTTTCGAGATTAGTGTTGTGATTGTGTTGTGTTTGTTGATCGTTGTGACTATTATTGGTAACACGTTGATCATATCTGCTGTTGTGACGACGAAGCGGTTAAGGACTGTCACTAATTGTTTCGTGACCAGTTTGGCTGCTGCTGATTTGTTGGTCGGCATATTTGTTATGCCACCAGCCATTGCTGTACATATTAGTGGTAAGTTAAGATTCTTAAATTTGTGATAGGAAACTTGCATGAACTATATAGCTCATTAGCGAACACTAGTGAAATGTCGTGATTAAATGGTGAGTATTTACTTAGTAATATTTTTTGTCGTCATTATTAAACTTTGTTTAGATCATTCTTGATCTAGAATGAATGGTCTTAAAGTAATTTTTGAGCTTTTAGAACAAACAAATTAGTAAGTATACATATATAGTGTTTTCAAAATGCCTTATAATAATAATACAGATGTATTATCACTAGATTATAATGATAATGATGATTGTCTTGTGTTTGTTGATCATTGTGACTGTTATTTGTAACATGTTGATCATGTCTGCGGTTGTAACCACGACACGGTTTAGGCCTGTTACTATTCAACTCATTAAACTTGAGCGTCTTCAAAATGTTTGTATTAGATTCATATTTGTATTTAAAAAATATTATCACATATCTAAATATCGCAAAAAACTCAAGTGGCTGCCAATCTCACTTCGCCAGAATGCTCGCCATCTACATTTATTATATAGTACTTACACTATTTATACCCTACACTCCTCCTTACGTTAAGGAATGTTTCAACTTCCTTCATACATCACACACCTTCGTTTTGCGCTCCTCTAATAACCTTCTGTTAAAGGTTGTTTGTCTTTGGAACTTTTACCCGCAGATGTCAGAAAAGCTAAATCACTTGCCATATTTAAAAAATCTATCAAAAACCATTACCTTAGTTTATAATAAAATATATATTTTTGTATCTTCTTAACTTAGCTGTTTACGGTCCACATTGCATTGTTCTTCCTTTTTCATTTTACTTCTTTTTAATTTAATTGTACCTAGACATAAGTTGTTAAAAGTATCCTCTCAGTCAGGTTGCCTGTAAGAGATCGCTTTAAGAGATAAGGCCGCCTTTTGTTTTGCCGTTAAATTATTGTAATTATTCATTCTGTAATTGTTTATTTGGTGAACAATAAAGTGTTTTCTATTCTATTCTATTCATTTCGTGACCAGTTTGGCTGCTGCTGAATTTCTTTGTCGGCATATTTGTTATGCCGCCAGCCATTGCTGTTCATATTAGTGGTGAGGTAAGATTTTTTTAAATCATATTAGGGAACATGAAGTAAGGTGCCTTAGGCCGGAAGTTAATAATATATTTACTTGTTTTTCTACTCATAAAGTTATTGCGGACGGGCGTAGTGTATAAGATAGTCTTTAAAATTTAGTAAATATTTAATACCTAGATTTATAATAATATACCTACAGAAAATAATTTCGTATAGACCATAGACATAGACAACACTTTATTGTTCACCAAATCAAAAATTACAAAAAATGCACAAGACAATAGTTACTTGGTAAAACAAAAGGCGGCCTTATCGCTAAAAGCGATCTCTTACAGGCAACCTGACTCAAATGAAATTCTTAAATTATCTATAATTATTATACAACACAGAAAAAAGGAAATAAAAAAGACATACATGGACAGCAGATTACAGACTATTGTAAACTAGCACATACATAATTGCGTAAGACTTACATGATGATTCCGAAGTGAATTTTTGAATATGGCAAAAAATTTAGCTTTTCTGACGTCAGTGGGCAAAGAGTTCCAAAGTAAGACAGCCTGCATGGCGAAGGAGTTGGAATAAAATGTTGAAGAGTGTGCAGGTGCCATTAATAGGAGATTATTAGTGGAGCGCAAATTGAGTGTATGTGACGTATGAAGGAAGTTGAAACATTCCTTAAGATAACGAGGGGTATAAGGTATAAAGAGTATACGATATGTAAGTTGAGAAGATGAGCATTCCGGTGAAGTGAGATAGGCAACCACTCGAGCTTTTTGCGAAATTCAGAAATGTGGTCATATCTTTTTAAACCAAATATGAACCTTATGCAAACATTTTGAAGACGCTCGAGCTTAATAAGTTGCTCTTGAGTGAGATTAAGATAGCAAGCATCAGCATAGTCGAGGATGGGTAGTATAATTGATTGAGCAAGCAAAATCCTAGGGGCAGTCGGAAGGAAATTTTTCAGTATTCTAAGCGATGCATAGGATGCAAAAATCTTGCGGCTTAATACAGTAATGTGGGGTCGCCTTCGTATAGTACAAATAAAAATGACAATGTCACTACAATGTAAAAATTGATTAAAAAATAAACGTATCAAAAATGTCCCATAAAGAACAGTCGATAGGTTTATGGCCCAGCTGATGGAAAGTGGTTATCGTCATCTATGGACATTTGCAACACCAGAGGTGTTACGCAGGTAAATTCATTATATTATACTAACTATATAGTATGCCAGATGTGCCACTGTCAATTGCTCGGCGGGCAGTAACTGATACAAGAGATACACTGCGGGTGATAAATATTTTTCTAAAGAGTTTGAAAACGAGAATATTCGGAAGGGAATCAAGGTAACCGACATAGCTTCCTAAATTAGCAAGTTGAAGTGGCAGTGGGTCGGTCACGTCTGTCGAAGGACCGATGGCCGATGCAGCAGATGAGTCCTGGAGTTGAGACCGCGTCTCGGTAAACGTAGTGTCGGACGTCCTCCAGCCCAATGGAATGACGACCTGCACAAGGTCGCTGGTAGGCGCGTGATGAGGAACTCGGTGGAGAGGAATAATTGGCGCCGACTTGGGGAGGCCTTCGTCCAGCAATGGACTGCGATTGGTTGACGACGACGTTCAAAGAGTTTTTATAAGCTTTCGATAATACGTTGTCTATTTTTGATGTACAGTCGACTCTCGATAATTTGAAACTCAAGGGACCAGAGATAAATTTCAAATTGACAAGATTTCAAAATAACAAGCGTTTACTTATGGAACTTATGGAAAGACATCTGTTCTTTCTTGGATTCATTTTAATAGCACAAATCAAACATTAACATGACTCATTAACGTTTGAAAGAAGACTGGAATGCGAACTTATTCATATCTCATGTATGTAAACAAACGCCAGGTATGTGCATGATAAACGCTTCAAATTATAGAGAGTAGGAAAGCCCGGACTTCAAATTATCGCATGTTTGCGAGCAAGATAATATTCCTTCAACTTCAAATTACCGAAGGGACCAATTAACATTGATTTTATTCAATTTATCGAGTATTTTTCAAGGGACCGATAAAACTTTCAAATTATCGAGAGATTCAAATTATCGAGAGTAGACTGTATTTGGAATTGATTATTAGTAAAGGATTTTCGAGACACCGTGTAACTAAGTACCTATATTATAAATTTCTAAAATAAGCAAATTTGATAATTAACGATTTGGTATTCTGTTTAATAAAACTTGTTTTCCAATTCTAGTTCTATATTTTCTGATATTGAGGAGAGTGCCCCATATAGGGTGTAGGAGCGAGATGGAATGCTCCTCTGTCTCAAAGGAAGATGTTGTTCCTCGCAGGCCTATGCCCATCTATTGCTGTTGTAAATTTGTATATGTTGTTACAACTTAGGCTTCGACAAATACAAATTCCACGTACAGTCTGTAAAAGCACATTTTATTACCTGTCGACATTTGAACTAATTGTAATCCTTTTATCATGGTCTTCTTTTGTTTACTTATTTATTGGCATACGTTTCTAGTATTGTGGAGAACAGCCTATTATTCTATTGTACTCGTTTACGGCCGCTTGTAGGCTGCATCATTAGCCAGGTGTTGCGGATTATAACTACAGGCTAATTCTAGGAAATTATGTCGACGTTGCCGGGCGGGCAAATTTGCATTTGTGCAGTATAAAACGATGGCCTGATGGAGAGAGGAAGTGAGTTGAGCGATAACTACGATCAAGCCGTGACGTGTGTACATTCGGGAATCTAATATTGACAAAATTTACGCATTTTATTGAATTACGACCTTCTGCATTACGTTTGGATTTGTTGTGTTCGGTTATATTTGTGCCTGTGTTATACGTGTTTGTATAGTTCTAATAAACTCTACAATATTTCTAACGGCATTTTAATTCGAGTCCCGCTAACTCGTAACAATATTCTTTGTACGTTTCGGAAATCGTTAGCGACTTCGATTATTGTACAGCGCCATCTATTGGCTTGGAAGTGTTCCACTACTATATCACAGCTTTTCATGTATTTTAAATTTAATATAGAAATTTTAGGTATTTCGTATTAGACGTATGTAAGATAAAGTGACGCGTGTGATATATGAAGATATTATGTTATAATGTAAGGAGGTCTGAAGGAAATGAAAGAGTCCAGTTAAATAATGAACACAAAAGTCAAAATTTCGCTGAATCCCGTAACACTCAGACCAGACAATACAAAAATAAGACTCGTTTTGTATTTTTCTACTACAGGCAATAAGTGTGTATTATCTATGAGATATCTATTATATAATGACATGAC
The DNA here is from genome assembly GCA_039645545.1 of Dendrolimus houi. Taxonomy (NCBI): domain Eukaryota; kingdom Metazoa; phylum Arthropoda; class Insecta; order Lepidoptera; family Lasiocampidae; genus Dendrolimus; species Dendrolimus houi. The sequence goes on from CM077139.1 coordinate 12,515,365, forward strand.
ATAGGTCTCTAACGAAATCGCTTAAAAAAATGAACAATATTTATATTGGCTTTATACAAAAGCCTAACATAAGAAAATCCCATAAACATTATGAACAAAAAACAAATAACACGCCCACCCTATAAGTAAAGTAGATAAGCGAAGGATGAAATAAGGGCAAAGTTATAATGGCATTGGCAGAGTAAGGTGACATATGAACAGTGAGATGTATTGCCAATAAAACAAGAAGCTGAACATAACAGGAAACAGCGTAGTCCTACCCTTATTTTTCAAATAAGAAAAATAAGGGTTGTTTTCTTATTGTGAAGCTGGCAAACAGGCATATCGGCCAACTCATGGAAAGTGGTCACTGTCGCCTATAGACGTTTGAACAATCATAAGTAAAGCCAAAGCGTTTCAGCCTTTAGGGTGGGATAAACAAGATGGGATAGGGAGATGAATTAGAGTGTTCAGAGAGCAGGAATGGGATAGAGAGGATGGGATATACATTGGAATAGAGGGAGGGGATAGGGAAGATGGGATAAGAAAGTTGGGATAGGGAAGATGGGATAGGAAAGTTGGGATACGGAGGAAGTATTTTAGCCAATCAGAAAGAATTATAATCGCAACATTTCCCGTGTTAAAAAAATGGAAACACGATTAGTTTAAGGCTAATCGTTTCACAATGTTCTTTGAGAGCGTGGTATCACATTGGTCGAGCCGGGACTAAGAAACGTAATCATACTTCGTCTACCAAGATCTCTACTTCAGGTCTCGTCTGCTCCATCGTCCATAGATCCTGCAATAAAAGTGACAGACTCATTGGCACTACTTGCTAATTTTGTGAGCTATATCAGTTTTCTCAAATTTGATTCAGATTGTAAATATACTAGCGATATTGTTACACTGCCGCTAGCATAATAACACCATATAGATATAGATTGCAAATTGAAATAATTAGAGGCATACAAATTAAATTTTATGGAGGGTAATTTAACGGAGAATTACCCACAAGTGCGTATTCAGGAGTTATTTTTAGAAGGAAAATGTCTCGAGGAAAAAGAATTTTGGGATCCACTTTTTTACGTCAAACCTAAACCTCTGGCTCTGTGCCACAATGAAATACGTTTTACAGAATTACTTTTTTTAATATCGAGAACTTGCTCTCTCTTTATATTAAGTTATGTTTGAATTATTATTGTCTGTACTTTTAAATTGCTCCTTCTGATTGTGACAGAGATCTGGGACACATATAACAGTACGTTCTAACATTTTTACACCTAAGGGAACAGGCGTTAAAATAATATCACACAAAGCTAACTACACGAAAAATACATGTTTATATCGGGATCATTAACTGTTTATGGGATGAATTATTTATTCATGTAGATCCTCTCAAAGATATAGTTTATATCAATCTAATACACAATTTAAAATATATATATAACAGAGAAAAAGTACAAGGCAATTACTTAAATACTTTTTTTCTCTCTTTTGTTTAATAAATGTTATAGAAACATAATTATAACTGTATTTCCATTATTATATGGAATATATATATATATATATATATATATATATATATATATATATATATATATATATATATATATTCCGTATAATATTAATTAATATTGACATCACTTAATTAGACATTTTATGTAGGTAATGTTTTTGCCTTTATTAAAAAAATATCAAACCCAATTTTTACTTCAAAGTGTTTAATGATAAATATCTGTAACGCCATCTAGCGACGGGAAAGTGTAACAACCCATAAGAGCAGGATATAAAAATTGTCGTAGTCATTACGTTGCCATGTCTATAGGTTGAGAACTTTTTGTTCATAACAGGGTAGTTTTTATTGAATATAAAATTGTCTGTTTACAACTGACTCTGTTAATAGACTGCATTACAAAAAAATAAATGAGTAAATAATTATATTCTTCACTCTAAAAATACCAACTCGTTTCTCTTCCATCTTCCGTCTATACCACTAAAACTATGCATTTGTAAATGAATTACAATGGTGGCGCCAGTGACACGCCGTCATTTTTCTGGATGAAAGGTAGCCTATGTAATTTTATTCCCCTGAATATGTGTATGCAAAATTTCGTGATGTTTAAAACGCAATTTTATAAGTTATTTATGCCCGGTTTCAATATTGCAAAAACGTTTTTGATACCGACGGTTAGAATATTAACGCTTGGTAACTGTCTAAAACTAATTACTCGTGAAAGTACCAACTATGAATCGATAGAGCTAACGAGCAGATAAACTACAGTAAAAGTGCTTCAGAAACCGGGCACAAACAGTGTAATTCATTGCAAAAATTCTGTTTAAGTAATATACAGAAATGATCTTCTAAAAAAACGATGTATGTGTAAACCTACTTAGATTGGAAACGCCTGCATTATAATTATCGCAAAGTACCGCCACCCCTTAACCGACACGTATAATTTCCTCAAACCGAACCTCGGTCAAAGTACAAGGCAAACAAACATTTCGATGCCGCATATAGATGTAACGAACCCGAAATGTGGCTATGTCATCTGTCTAGATGGCGTTTGGGATACGAGGTACTTACCGGAGGTAAGTACGGGGAAGATGGGAAAAAAACGGTGTACGGTGACCAGGAAAGCGGTTCCGGAGAAATAAATAAATAAAAATGTATTACTCTACACCAAAGCATACAGAATAAAAATCAAGAAATAAAGAAAAGACACGGCGAGTACATCACCAATTATTATAAGTCATACTAAAACAAAAGTAACAAGTATTGAGAACATGTACGCCACATTTTGTATCAAATAATTGCTTATAAGCGATCTCGGCAAAGGCGCACTTTATTACCAATGAATATATACATACATACATACAGATTGTCACGCCCGTTTCCCATTGGGGTAGGCAGAGACGATGGATCTCCACCTACTACGATCCTGACAAACACTTTTCGCTTCATCAACTTTCATTAATCTTTTCATACATACACGCTTATTTAATCTACTTTTTATCTAACCTTTCTTCAAAATATCTTCAATTTGATCATGGTGAGTACGTCTCGATCTACTGGCACCGAGTCTACCAGTCACATTGCTGTCATACACTTGTTTTGTGATTCTGCTTTTATTCATTCTCTCTACATGCCCAAACCGCCTTAACATTTCGTTTTCAACTCTTGTCACTACATCTTCTTTCAATCCGCAACACTCCCTTATCACACTGTTTCTTATCATATACATACATAAATTAGTAAGAAGTTACTTTAATAATATTTTAAAAGTCCTAAGGGTTCAAAATCTTGGTCACAATAACACAAAATACTGAATGGCAAAGAAGTGTCGTTTTTCAAATACGCAAGTCATGATATTTGTTTCCTTGAAACGATATTTCTTCTCATGGAACCAAATTTGGGTTACCTGTCTATTTTCTATACTAAAGGAGGTTTCCAAAATTAATGGTCCTACCCGTCGAAATGTTTGTAACAAATTTTATTTACTGTACATAAATCAACTCGGTTTTCAGATTCAGTTAGTTTGTTTGCGTTTTACTGATATTTAAGTGTTGGATTAATTCTAAGTGAGAAAGTAAAACTGCTTTTAATTTGTTTGGTACAGAACTAGTTGAAGTTATATAATATAGTGAGGGAGTTTTAGTGAAAAGTTAAGATTGAAGTATTGCTGTTTAGTTTTATTTTAAAAAAACAGCTAAATGAAAACCGATTTCATAATTAATAAGTAATATATATATATATACGTATACTATATGTGTGTATATATATTGTTACATGCCGTCAAAGATAAGCGCATAGCTGCCTGTCGTAAGTGCAGTTTATTGTCTTCCCGGAATTAGGAATTCTTTTGTGTTTTGAATTTGTAATTAAGAAAAACATGGTATTGTTTTTCTAGTTGTTTTATAACCATCATTAGCGTCGAACTAATCCTTGTTGTTATTGTTTTCGACTTTGTGGCTGTTCGCGGGTATGCAAATTACTATTTCTCGGAAACTCAGTGCGCGTGGCCAATTTTTTTGTACTGTGTAGTGGTATAAGACAATGCCCGATAGAGGGGTGGGCAGTCAAGCGACGACTACGAGACGAGTAAGACGTTTGTAGTACTCTCGATTAGCGATACAGACGACGGATTTTGCGCGTGTCGAATTGCATTGAATCGTGCAGTGTGAACTGGTTGCATCCAGTTTTATTTGTATTTGTTTTATACGTATTTGTACAGTTCTAATAAATTCTATAGTAGTTCCAACGGCATTTTTAATTCGAGTCCTGTAGCTCGTAACAATATATAAGACGGCTTGGCAGGTTTGACACAGTGGTTATCTCAATGTGCAGGTTGCATCACGATGTTTTCGATCACCGTTGTTAGCACGTGGTAATTGTGACAATATGCACATTAGATCAGAAAACTGACTAAGTGGTGCATGCGTTCCGGCCAGGATCGAACCCGCCCCCTTTGAATTTGGGACGCGTGCGCTAGCCATAACGCTACCACGACTATTATATCAATATATATATATATATATATATATATATATATATATATATATATATATATATATATATATATATATATATTAGTATATAAAGCTTTCGGCTGAAGAGTTTGTTTTTTTGTTTGCTTGAACGCGCTAATCTCAGGAACTACTGGTCTGATTTGAAAAATTCTTTCAGTGTTAGATAGCCCATTTATCGAGTAAGGCTATATATTATCACGCTAAGACTAACAGGAGCGGAGCACCAATGAAGAATGTTTCAAAATCGGGGGGTTTTTAACTTACTTTTTTTTAACTATTCCACGCAGACGAAGTTGCGGGCAGAAGCTAGTATATATATATATATATATCTAATATATAAAATTCTCATGTTGTGACACGAGAATGTTTGTAACAAAACTCCGAAAAGGCTTGACCGATTCTTATGAAATTTTGTGTGTATATTTAGTAGGTCTGAAAATAGGATTTAAACTATTTTTCATATCCCTAAGTGATAAGAGTGGTCCACCCCAAAAAATGTATTTTTATCTATTGGACAATTTTTTTGTTTTAATTTTTTATGATTTGCCATTAAAAGATACATACAACCCTACATTTTCATCCTACTACCACCAGCCCCTATTTTTTAATAGCGATATTAGTACTTTAATAATTTTCTACTCTCGGCGGTCGATAATTGATCAGTTATTCCCGCCAGGCGTCTACCGGTGTCACTTCTCACCCCGTAAACAGCACGGAGTAGGGATGAGAACGAAGCCTGTCTTCTGTCTTTTTCACACAATAAGTTTTCTCTCACTCACTAAAGTTTAGGGCCTAAACCGTTTTCGGCCATTATTGATTGTGCGTCGATCGTAGTAGTGACGTTTATACCATTCTACGTTCTCACTGCGACTCTCCTATTAAGTATATTCTCATAGTAAATGTGTCATCAATTTGCAGCGCTATAATTATTTATTCCCATTTTGCTCAAGATAGTTCTCACGTTTAGTTAATTAAGTGATCTCCTATAAATCAATAGTTTTCAACACGTATGTTTGTCTAATATGCCTACCTAAACCATTGATCAGATTGTGGTAAAGCTTTGGTAGTGTTCTGAGGATGCCCAAAAAGGGTTTCGAGCTTTAAAAAAATCTATATATTGTTAAGAGTGCGGGACTCGAATTAAAATGCCGTTTGGAATTACTATAGAATTTATTAGAACTATACTAAACACGTATAACATAGGTACAAATATAATATAACCGGATTCAATGAGTCCTTATGTAATGCACAATTAAATAACACGGGCTAAGTCCGTCACTATATCACTTATCGAATGTACACGTCTTGCTTTGATCGTAATCGTCGCTTGACTGCCGATGTCTCCTTCGGGCATCCCTTTATACTCAGCTTACAATATGTCACGACCGTGTAAACAATGGATTCTTAGAATCACACCTGGCCACTGCCTATCAGAAAGGTTTACAATACACAATAGGCGGCTTTTCTAATTACAAATATTAAACATAAAGAAAACATAAGAAGTGCAAATGCGGGCAAGTAATAAACTTGGGCTTTATGGCTGGCAGGTGCGCATTTACATTTGTCGGCTTGCTTCGTGGAATTTTGGCTAAGTTGTAACACTATCTATGAAAATAAAAATCAATGTTTGTATGTTTGTCCTCAATGTGTTCCTAAAGCATTGATCAGATGCTGATGAAACTTTAATAGGGTGTTTGTACTGAGGACACCCGCGAGGGTTTTTGACCTAAAAATCTTTATATATAATTAAATTGTTCTGTTTGTGTGTATAACATTGAACTTTTCCTAAACGATTGAATCGATTTTGATGATTTTTTTTTGTGTGTGTTCAAGTGGATTCGAGAATTCAAATTCAAATTCAAAAGTTTTTATTCAAAATAAGTTCCACTGGAGAACACTTCTTGAAGGTTATACATGCAGGTTAAAATTTAATTTTTCTTCCTACTCTATGTACACCGCTTCGCAACGTGTTATTGCTGTTAAGGAGAAGAAGCGGCAAGAAACTAGTTCCCCAGCAACACGTCTAGCTAAATATTGTTTTTCTTTATATTTCTTATTTTATTTATATCTCAAGTTATCTTTTTTTTAATAAGTTTTATACACAAGTACGTTACAGAACTACTTTTTGAAGAATTAATGGAGTTGTAGCAAACATTGCATACTCATAAGACCAAGACACAATAAAAGGAAAGAAAAATATTATTTTAGTTATAATAATGACATGACGTACTAAAATGTTATGCTGGCAAGACAAAAACGTTATACAAAATATAGTATAAGAGGTTGGAGCGAGCTGCTATGTACAAGAATTTTTGTCATTTAAGTATTCTAAGAATAGTTTAACGATTGGTCCCGGCAGATGAGGCTGCAATCTGTTTCCAGGATTTTGACCAATTTTTTTATATGTGTTTGAGTGGGTCCCGGGATGATTTAGATTCAAATTTAAACCAGGTAGGGGCGCTGCGATCGGGTTCCAGGATTCAGGTGAATTATTGTTGTCTGTTCAAATGGGTCCCGGAATGGTTTAGATTCAATTTTGAACCAGGTAGGTGGCACTGTAATCGAGTTCCAGGATTTAGGTGAATTATTTTTGTGTGTGTTCAAGTGGGTCCCGGGATGGTTTAGATTCAAATTTAAACCTGGTGGGTGGCGCTGCAATCGGGTTCTAGGATTTAGGTGAATTATTTTTGTGTGTGTTCAACTGGATCCCGGGATGATTTAGATTCAAATTTAAACCAGGTAGGAGGCGCTGCAATCGGGTTGGGTCCCGGGATGGTTTAGATTCAAATTTAAACCTGGTAGGTGGCGCTGCAATCGGGTTCTAGGATTTAGGTGAATTATTTTTGTGTGTGTTCAACTGGATCCCGGGATGATTTAGATTCAAATTTAAACCAGATAGGAGGCGCTGCAATCGGGTTCCAGGATTTAGGTGAATTGTTTTTGTGTGTGTACAAGTGGGTCCCGGGATGATTTAGATTCAAATTTAAACCAGGTAGGAGGCGCTGCAATCGGGTTCCAGGATGAAGTTGAACTATTTTTCTGTGTGTCCAAGTGGGTCCCGGGATGGTTTAAATTCAAATTTAAACCAGGAAGAAGACCCTGTAATAGGGTTCTAGGATTTAGGTGAATTATTTTTGTTTGTGTTCAAGTGGGTCCCGGGATGATTTTGATTCAAATTTGAACCAGGTAGATGGCGCTGCAATCGGGTACTAGAATTTCAGTGATTTTTTGTGTTGTGTTCAAGTGGATTCAAGAATAATTTAGATTAACATTTAGTCCTTGCAGGTGGCACTGTAATCGGGTTCTAGATTTTTACTTTTTAAAGGCAGGACGACGTCCGCCGGGTACAGCTAGTATATATATTAGGTTGGGGAAATAGTTTCTTCGCATTTTATATAAAAATTCAAAAGGTTTTTTTATAAAGTTTATTTATTTACATTTGACTAAAGTATGTAGGTGCCATTTTGTTGGATAACTTTTTGCCATCTTGTAGATAGGGACGTGATCCCATTGCTATAAAAATTTTGGGGCTATCTGATCAAAAAACTGCGACAAGTGGTTTTGGCAGTCCTCTCTTGATGTTAAATCTGAAGGTGCAAGGTCAGGACTATACGGCGGATGCATTAACACCTCCCAGCCAAACTCTCGTAATTTTTGCTAAGTGGCTAAATATGTTATCTAGCGTTATCATGGTGAAAAACCACACCCCTTCTGTTGTTTAATTCCCGCCGCTTTCTCTCAACTTTTTGCTTTAATCTCATCAGTTGTTCGCAGTACAGTTCAGAACCGATGGTCCTGCCTGGCGGTAACAGCTCATAATGAATAATGCCCTTCCACTCCCACCATACACACAGCATCACCTTGTTGCGAGTTAACCCGGGTTTCGCCACAGTCTATGAAGCCTGACCGGCCTTTGACCACGATCTTTTTCGCACTTTCTTGTCGTACGTGATCCATTTTTCATTACCATTTATCAGCTTCTTCAAAAATAGTTCGGTTTCATTACGTCGTAATAAAGAATCACAAATGAGTACACGGTTCATTAGGTTTCTTTCAGTGAGCTCATGAGTCACCTAATTATCGAGCCTTTTTGTGTACCCAGCTTTTTTCAAATGCGCCAAAACCGTTTTGTGGTCAATTCCCAGTTCTCCAGCTACATCGTAACTACTAATATGCCGATATTGCTCCAATTTTTCAAAAATGATATCAATTTTGTCCGTAACAGGGCGACCAGAGCGACGTGCATCTTTTATATCAAAATTTCTGGATTGAAAACACTTAAACCAAATTTGCGCTACTCTCACAGATACTGCAGTAGGTCCATAAGCATTACAATTTTTTGGGTCTTGTGTTGCATTTTTACTTTTTGTAGTAAAATTTTAAAATGTATCGAATTTCTTCCATAGTTTCACTCATTTTAACAATAATAAAAACAAATGACAATCACACATTTTCCTAATTTGAATTTGGAATTGTCTTCTTTAAAATTAAAACTTTTTAATGATACCAAAACCAGCCACATACAAATGGTATAGCCAAAGAGATCTTATTACAAGTTCATACATACTATATGCGAAAAGACTTTTCCCCAACCTATTATGTTAAGAATATTCTATCTATCTATACTATAATAAATCAAAATTCAATTCAAATTAAAACAAATCAAACACGACATAACGCAAAAATCACTAATGACTGCAAAAAACAGAAATCTCTCGTCACGTTAAAAAGTAAAATATTAAAGTTCGGTATTTTGTGTGAAAATGGACTTAAAAAGGCTGCTAAAGTAAATTCAGAGGTAAAAAACCCTCGCTTGGTAATTATCGAGTACCCATTCAATAAAGGACATCAATCATTATTTTAAAAAGGACTTGTTAGTGAATAGAGGGCTTTAAACGATAACGACGTGAAAGTCGACGACCCTTATTGTTTGTCGAAACATGGGTGTGTATTGGACTTAGTAATAACGTTCCTATAGCCCCAGATAAACTAAAAAAGAGATGGATTATGTGAAGGATGACATGTTGTGGTATGAAAGCGAATGTACTCCAGAATAGAAGAGTATGAATTGTAAAGAAATCCCTCAATGTTCCGTCTTTGTCGTGTGCTAGGACTACGGGCATATGCCCTGGGCACCCCACGGATCCTATCAGGTGGTGGTCTGTCATCTCTTCCGTTGCCAGGTTTAACCAAGCCCCTGGCATACCATTTTAGTAGATTTTGGGGCCCTGTAGAAAAGGAGAAGGAAGACCTTCTCCCTTTCTACAGGGCCCCAAAATCTACTAAAGTGTTATCGGAATGTGAAAGAGTGGCATAATAATATCATCATAATTGTTGTATGTGCATGTTGTTGTTCGCAAAAGCAACCATTATGGGGCGTTTATGACGCCAGTAACCGACTATACCAACCTGATTGTAATAGCAGACTTGGAGCCTGGGGCTTGTCTTGGCTTGTGAATACAAGAGCAACAACGAGCTCTGTTATCATAGATTTACTCGTAACCGTAAGAGGGGAGTACCCTAAACGTAATTTAAATATAAAATTTCTACCGCTTATACTGTACATGTTCCTTTTCGCCGGAACACTCACATTCTTTCATTGCTTTATAGTATTTTATTCTCTATATTTACTCCCTTCCAGTCAACATAGACTTATTACTCCGATTCATATTACAGCGTTTTTCAATAATTCTTTCACGGTTAAGGCTGTCCAACTTTGGAATACATTGCCTGTTGCTGTGAGACAAGCAAAATCTCTAACAACATTTAAGAACATGGTCAGGAAATACTATCTGCAATATAATGATATGTAATTTTATATAATTAGTAGATATTATATTGCATATGCATATATCTATTCTTTAAATAGTTGCATTTTATCACCACATCTTGTATATGTATATAATTTATGTGTATATTTGTATATATAGTATAGTTATATATTTATTATTAAAATGTAAGTAATCGTACAATAATTATGTATACCACCATCGCCATTCCTAATCCTAATTTGTACACAATTAGAATAATACTAGTTCGTAAGTTTTCTGTAATGGTGTACAATAAAGTGTTATCTATCTATCTATCATGTCCATTTTAAGAGGCTTATTCTATCTGCTCTATAGGAATCTATAGAGCAGATAGGGACGGACAAGCCTCTTAAAATGAACATGTACTGTAAAAGCGGTAGAAACTTTCTGTTTTAAATTAAGTTTTGGGTACTCCTCTCAGACGGGTACAAGTAAATCTATGATAATAGAGCTCGGTTAATGCTTATTAATGGATCTGTTTCATTTAGTATTTACAATGCCTAAAGCTTATAAATTACGTGTACAATTTATCTTTGATTAAATTAATAGTGCCTTAGTACAATGTATGTATTATTGTAGTATGATATTTTTAGGGTTTTGGAAAGTAAAAGTAATAACAAAAAATAATTTTTCATTTAAGATTTATATATTTCAATACATATTATTCAAATTTCCAATATCTATACATATATAAGCGAAATACCACTCACTGGCTGACTGATTACGAGATCTCCGAAACCATACATCCGATTGACTTCAAATTTGGCATAGGTACTCCTTTCGCAACGTAGACGCGTACTAAGAACGGATTTTACGAAAAATCCTATCCAAAATATTTTTTTAAACTACCATCACAAATTAAACCATCGTTGCTATAATACCCGTTGCTAAGGTAACCGCTATCTTAATCATTGCCTTGGTAGTCTTTGCCACCTTGGTAACCGTTAAACCGGTGCCATGGTAACCGTTGCTATCTTAATCATTGTCTTGGTAGCCTTTGCCATAGTAACCGTTCCTGTCTTAATCATTACCTTAGTAGCTTTTCTTACCTCACACCACTAAAATTGAACTTGTACAAGCCCTCCTATTCCTCATCTTAGATTACGCCGAGGTCAGCTATCTTGACCTCACCGAAAGCCAACTTAATAAGCTTGAGCAACTCCATAACTTTTGTATCCGATTCATATTTGGTTTGCGTAAATATGATCATGTCTCAGAATTTCGTGTCAAACTCATGTGGCTTCCTGTCCATCTTCGTCGGAATGCTCATATTCTGTCCCTTCTATATAATGTACTATTTAATCTAAAAGCTCCTCCTTATCTCAAGGAGCGATTTAAATATCTACACCTTAGCCACACTCGTCACCTCAGATCATCAGAAAACATGTGTCTGGAAACACCTGTAAATCACTCGCGATTTTACAACGAATCTTTCACAGTTCATGCAGTGTGTCTGTGGAATGCGCTACCTGTGAAAATCAGGCGTGCCCAGTCTCTTCAGGCGTTCAACAGACTCGTGAAGGATTATTACCTCGGGCTCTAAAGTCAATCATAACATCTTCATCTCTCCCATATTTACGTACCTAATTCTGTACATTATTACTATGTATATATGTATATCTTTGTCTTATACTTGCCACTTCAAAATTTTATATATATATATATACTTTTTTATTCTAGTTATATTGCAAAACCCACATGTTACACAATTTTTCTCTAATCCATCCTAAGGTTGTCTGGAAGAAATTGCTTTTAGTGATAAGACCGCCTATTGTCTTCTGTACATAAACTTCTTGAATTGTATGTTAATGTTATGCAATAAAGTATATTCTATTAATTTGTCCTGGTAACCGTTGTCATGGTAACCATTGTTATAGTAATTATATGTTGGCTTATGTTGGTTTGACGCCCACCGAAATGGGCGCGGCTCAGCTAGTATAATTGTATATTTTCGAAATTTCATTCGAATATAATTCGCCTTCAAGTATCAAGCGAATATTTCTCCCCTTGGATAACTATAGTAGCATACACAAGTTTTCTGTGAAATACGTATATTATTTGAACCTTATTAAAAAAGTCACCTTCGTAAAGTAAACGATCTAGCAAGTTCTATCACGAATTAAATCGAAGTTCTATTATTAAAACTTTCTAAGGTCCCTCCCATGCGATTTTGCAAAACTTATCTCGAAAATTCTTTTCACGCTCCACTGATAAATGATTAATCCATTCATCGTCAAAGTTTAACTTGCGTTAACTAAATTAAAACACGTGAACTAAAAAAGTTGTAATTGAAATTATATATAAAAGTTTAAAGCGTAATATTTATTTTTACTGCATGAGTTTAGCAGACAGGCAGACTGCCCATCTGATAGAAAGCTGTTACCATCGCCTATGGACATTTGTAACACCGAAGGTGCTACCAACGGGCTGCTGCTCTCTTAAGGGAGACGAATCTGGCCACTGATGCCCGAACACAACTCAAGGTTGTTATGGAGGCATAAAGTATGACCGGAGGTGGTAGCCATCCCGTCGGGCAATTACTCTACCATCTGTGGGTATAAATTTGCAAAAATAAATTTTAAAATAAATATTTTCTCAATACTAAAGGAGACGGATACGCTTTTATACATTCTTAGGCCCAGACTGTAAAAAGATGAGAGTCGTTTTAAGACATCTTTTTAATATCTTGATATTTTTTTACAATTGTAGTGAGTTTAATTATTTTCAATGAATCAATCGTGTGTGTGTGTGTGTGGTGTAAGCCTTTTCATATTGTTAATTGTTGAAATTCATTTACACAAATCAATTGTGTTGTTGTGTTTTAAGATTTCTCATCTTTCAAATAAAATGTAAGGGTTTATGTTTACGTTCAAAATGTCGAAAAGTTTTATGCGTCATAAAACAATAATCCTTCTATAATAACAACCCATAAACGTCCCACTACTGGGCTTGTCCAAGGCTGCGTGGCAAATTTAACACATCGGTTATCTCGATGTGCAAGTTTCATCACGATGTTTTCCTTCACCGTTGCTAACACGTAGTAACTGCTACAATATGCACATTAGGCCAGAAAACTGCCCAAGTGGTGCATGCACTCCGGCCAGGATTCGAAGCCGCGCCCTTTGAGTTTGGGACGCGTGCACTAACCATTACGCTACCACGACTGTAATAATAATAATCTTTAGCGTATGTGAGTAGCGACACCTCGCACCTGACTCCGGGGTCAAGGCAAGACCCGCGCCTCAGTGCTTGCCTTAGCCAGCCGGCACGGAGTGGAAAACGCTAGAGCTAAGACTAAAGCTCCAGGGGTGGAAGTGATAAATGGCATAACGTTACAAGTGGCTTCGGTGAACCTGCAGCCCACTTCTCGACACCCCTTAGCCAGTCACACCCAGGCTGCCCCTCGATAAACTTGGCATTTTTACGGGCCCGTGCAGTGAGTGGTGAGTCACCGTCTGCACATTTTTTTCATGTTCCTTGAACATTGCGACGGGTAGACGCCATTGTGCCCCCCCCCCCCCCCATTTTAACTCCACTAGCAGTTCATTCCTCATTCTCTACAATAGTCCTACACCTACCGGGGCTTGTCCTTGGGTGCGTTTTTATATGGTGTAGACAGGGGCAATCGCCGGCCAGTGTCACGTCACATTTAGATTAAACTTGTCAAGGAACCTCTTTGGCCTTCCCATGGCCCCACGCAACGCTTCCAAAAGTCCGGGAATCTTTTATGGCCCGTGGTCTGCAGAGACTTACATGTATAATCCTTACTCATACCAAATGTATGTTGCCCACATGAAATTTAGGTTTTGCTTCGCCACTGTGTCGTGACTACCATTTTCGAGCCGCTAGTAGCGAGGAATTGAGCCGGAATGATGACAATTTACATGTCAATCATAGTCCGTCCAACTCGAGACACAAAGATACCTAAAACGTTACTAGAGTTTAATTCTTTGCCTTTAAAATCAACTTAATCTTCGATCTGTACGCTTCACAGAATATAATAAAGTACAAAAGTTCACGGCATGAAACAAGTCCCACACGGGAAACGAAGGAACTAAAAGTGGTAGCATTTGTTTGAATATTGTTCGCAATGTAGCCAGGAAATAAATTTGCCGGTTCAATTATGGTATAATTAATATTTATTATTCAGTAATCACTTATACAGATTTACCGAGTCAGCAGATATCTACTCCGCTAGTGTTAAATACGGCAATTGCAGCGCCGCGTCTGCGGGACTTTTTTTTGTGGCGACAAGTATAACTGTAAAAGCATACAAGGCGAAAAGTCAAATGATGAGACCATTTGACTTACATGTGTACACTTCAATGGTTCTGAAAGTTTATGTAAGTGAAGGCATAGTTTTGCAAAGCTATGGTTCGCTATGAAAGCGATAATTAGATAATAGAAGGTACAAAGTGGATGGACATCACAAGGAAACGGATGAGAGCACTCCAGGAGTGATTGGATGGTACTTAAGAAACTTCGGGATAATCACTTCGATTAAATATTAGGTATTTTTACTTTGAACATAAGAGGGTCTTCATCTAAGCTTTACTTTATTATATATAGCTATATTACCGCTAAATTACAAAAATTAGTTATATACAGACTATCCTCTTTTAAAGAACATAAGTCGGCAAAGAAACACACACACATTTATGTCCACACTCTCCAAGATAAGCAAGTTACGCTTGTGCTATGGGTAAAATATATAATGGACTACTCTGGGGCCGATTCGAGAAACCCAGACCATAATAAATAACAGAAAGTTCGTTTACGAAATTTAACGGTCGAGGCTCTTCGGTAAAAGACAGTTGCCGGTGACAACTATCGGCACAAAGATCGTTGTTAAGATTTGAGGTGAGAGAGATACAGATCTGTCGTGAATATCAATCCGTGCAGGAACTGGGAAAGAGATTACAAATTCCTGCGGCCGGGCGGCCTGTTGAAAGAAGCGACAATACTGCTCACAGCCAGGTGGTAGGGTATTTACCCGTCTGGAGGGCTACCACCCCTAAGTGTAGGGTATGCCGCCATAACAAGCTTGAGTTGTGTTCCGGCATTAGTGGCCAGGCTCCAGTCTCCCTTGAGAGAGCATCAGCGCATTTGTAGCCCCTTTGCAAATGTCCATAGGTGATGGTAACCGCTTTCCAACAGGTGGGTCGTCTGCCTGTCTGCAGAACTCACGCATGTTTTTTTTAAATCTCTCAATTATATATACAAAAATGTAGCAGTACGCGAGCGTAGTAGTGACCTCCATTAGGTACCTACATAGGTTCTTAACACACTTGTTCTTACCTTGTCCCTAATTGCGATCCTACAATGGTTTGGAAACCCTTCACACTGGAATGTTCTGAACTTTTCCTTACTTGAGCAAAATAAGGACAATATCTGTACTTAATAGGTCTCGTTGGAAGTGTGGGCGTAATTCATTGTAAGAAAGAGCTGTTAGTCTCAGATGCCATTGTGTAATTTCAATTTAGGTATGTCTGTTAATGGGATCTTACTTTGTTGTAGGGTTTGGTCAAGTTGAGATACATATTATTGATGATAACTTTTATTATTTTGTAAGTTTTAAAACATAATGACAATGGAGACTCGATTATCCGGAAATTGATTAAGATTGCAATAAATTCGCTGTACGTGGCGCATATGCCTACGTGAGCAAGCTATGGAATGAGCTTCCTCAACATAGGGCTCTTGAAAAAGGGCGTAAACAGATATTTAAAGTCTCAACGAGGTAGGCTACGCATGGGCTCCCTTAGTGTTTCAGATGTCCATGGGCAACGGTAGCCACTTGCCATCAAGTGGACCCGTTTGCCAGTTTGCCTACAAACAAACAAATAAAAAAAAGATGCGTACGTACTGCATATCTAATTTGATTGACAAGTTTTATGTTGGTGTACTCGAACGAGGTGAGCTTTCTTTCTAGAGTTAATAATATGAACAAAAATAGCTTTTATTCATATATATTTTTATATACAATTATCCGGATGTCTTACGACAATAATCAGTCCAGTTAATCGAGTTTCCACTGTACTTACTAATTTAAGAATACTATTATATACGCAGCCAAATATAAAAATAATAATAAAGAAAGTTATTAGTTATTAATAATGGCGTCTAGGGTCAGTGATCATTGTGCCGATAATTATCACTGTGAACGGTCTTACAGCGAAAAGCCTCGATCGTTACCTACGCTAGCTCTAGCTAGAATGTTAGGTGAAAAGCCAGATACGGGAGGCAGCATTCTTAGACACGGCACGATTAGCGAGTAGGTTCCTGTTTCTAGAGCCCTAAGCGCCGGTGCCATAGATTCTAAGCTCAGTTGCAGACGCGGTTCGAGGGTTTATGTTTCTTTAATCAATATTTTATTTTAGGTACTGTTACGTCACGTACATGAAATAATTTATTGCTAAATAATTAGCAAGGTTATAACTGAGTAGTTTAATATTAAATTATTTATGCAATAATTATATCTAGACAGGGTCGTATCTATCGCCTTATTAGCCGCATCAATGATATGGGGCCCCCAGGCTACAGGGACCCCGAAAATGTGTAACCAAAAATTCCAAAAATGTTATCCACAATCTTTTATAGGTTAATAACATTTTTGAGAATAACTGCTGGGCCAAAAGGTACGGCTATCAGACTTGTCATTACTGTCTATAGAAGCAGGAGTCTAGAAAAACTTAAATCGCCTTCAGCTATCTATGATTCGATAAAAAGTGTATCTTTGATTTTAATTGTTTGTCTAACTTAGCTCCTAGGAGCATTAAGTATAAGTAATAAATTAATCTATAATTATTTCAATTCAATAACGAGCATTTTTTTGTTTCTTTTATATACAAAAAAAAAATTTCTTCTTTTCGGCGCCCAAACACATTTTGATACAGGGCCTGTCTAAGGCAAGCTACGCCAGTGCATCTAGAGTACAACACACGACGTCTTATTTTGTACTCCTCTCTCAAGCCGTCGAGCCTAGCTCCCGCGCGGCGTTGGAGCCATGGGCTCTCGCCTAGTGGTGCGTCACCCTCATCCAACGGGGTAACATCATAGACGCACCACACTACTAGACAACCCCTACAGATATATTTTATAAAATAATAATTTGTATTTTTTTTAACTTTCTGGATTTATACATCGATTATTTCAAATTGATGTAAATTGTTCATCATATTTAATATCCAAATAATAACGACGAAATAATGCAATTTTTAATAGCAGACGATTACCAGATAGGTTACCGGCTTACTTGATGAAAATTGTTTAACGTTGCATGTGGACATTTATAACATCAGAGGTGTAACCGACATCTTGCTGATCTCGAAATATATTATATTTATTAATTATTAATAATCTCCGAGTGTACCGTAAACGGCGGGATCAGTAAACCCGACGGCACAAACCCACAAGGTAATTTTTATTACTTAGTTACTTACGTGGTACTCTAGCCAGGGGTGGTGGGAATAAGAATAAGGAGGAACACTAATCCGTCAGTATCTTAAGGGAGGGGTGCCCCTTGAGACGAAATATATAAAATATCCTACTTATCTACTGCAAGGGAAACACTACAGGGGATGGAGAAATTGTCCGTCCAAATGCACCCGCACCTCGTCCTTTTCCGATGCAACCACTTGTAATTTACAACTATTATAATATTCCACTCACTATATTATACACTCAAATTTCTTGTTATATCTTAAATAACGGGATATTCACTCCCATTTCCTGAGCACCCACGCTCAACTACGCAACGGTTCTCTAGAACATTTATTCAGCGTACAACAATGATCTGGAGGGAACTTCCCGCCGCGGTTTTCCCTTTGCGCTATGACATGGGGTTCTTTAAGAAGGGCGTTATAAAATTTCTTAGATGTCGGCAACACGTTGGCGACACCCCTGGTGTTGCAAACGTCCATAAGCGACGGTAACCACTTTCCATCAGGTGGGCCGTCTGCCTGTTTACCTGCTTCAAGCTATAAAAAAATATATTAATTTTAAACGTGAGAGAGCAGCAATCCGTGTCTTATATGAAATTCCTCGGCATATCTACATTTAGACTCGATAAAAAAGTGCCCTCGTATGAATCGCGTAAAATTCGAAAACGCGTATTTCGGGCGTATGTTCTAATTTGATGTCATTATTCTGTATTTCGAACACAGACACTAGTGTTAATATATTGTTTTTTCTTATATGACAGGTAAATGGGAGCTTGGTTGGATCCTTTGCGATATCTGGATCAGCTTAGATATCCTGCTTTGCACGGCTTCCATCCTCTCACTCTGCGCGATCAGCGTCGACCGGTACCTCGCCGTGACGAGACCTTTGACTTACTCAAGAAGACGAAGGTCTAAGAAGCTTGCTCTCACCATGATATTCTTCGTGTGGATTTCCGCTGGCACTATCACTTGTCCTCCCATGTTTGGCTGGTAAGTAATTTGGACATTCTTCTATAATAAAGAAAGTTTTCTAATATAGGTACAACAAATATGTTAAGGAATTTGAGAAAAAGGAAAAAGATATTATGAACGAGAGAGATGAATGAAGTCATAGCGATAACCCTTATTCAGAGAAGACTGATAAAACATAATAATATATCTCAATGACATCATCCGCCGAGCTCTTGTCAGCGTCGGCGTGCCAGCCATCTTAGAGCCAAATCGCTTGGTGCGGGACGATAGCAAGAGGTCGGATGGAATGTCACTTATTCCTTGGAAGATGGGAAGCCCGCTTGTACGTGACATGCGTTGACACTCTGGCGGCATCTCATCTTCCAGTGACTTAAGTCAGGGCCTGGCAACGCTGCTTCAACAGCTGAAGATCTCAAACGGCGCAAATATGGAACCCTAGGAAGGGGTTACATATTTGTGCCGTTTGGAGTTGAAACTTTAGTTCCGTAGGGTTCACCGGCAAAGGGTTTCTTCAAAGAAATTTGTAAGAAACGCTTTGATACCATTCATGATCAGAAGGCTGGTTCGTATTTCGCGCAACGAATCAGCATTGCCATACAGCGTGGCAGTGCAGCCAACCATACTAGGAAGTGGATCATCGAAAGTCTCACTCGCCATACGTATTTCGATGTTCTTAAGGCTAACCATTTCACGTCAATAGTCTATGCGAGCGTGTGTTGAGCTGGCTCTAAGAGCTGTAATAAAAATAATACTACTAGCATGGCTCTACCACGTACAAAATTATTTAACATGTTGGCATCCTCAACTATATGGCAGCTAATATGTATTTATAGAAGATGATGGTGATGTGGCAACTGGCACAATAAATATGTCTGGCACCACGTGTATTGTTTTTCAGTAATGCCACAATGACAGGAAATGGAACAAAATCTATATAGCCTAACCACATGTTTCTAAAAAGTGTATATAATAAGTTTAATTATTCTTTAGATACTTGTCTTTACTTTTTTTTATATTAATTATACTATCATTCTTTTCTGTATTTTTTTCTTTGTTATTATTTCTTTAACTTATAGGTTGACTATAATTTTAATTTTGCTTGTTTTTACCGTGGGTCGCATGACTTTTGTGATTAAGGAGGTGGGCACTGAAAATCAGTGCTGTGTCGGACTATGTTTCGGCACAGCAAAATACTGAGTGCCAACTTCATTTCGCAAATTGCGACATACATTTTTATTATTATTGTTATGTATGTCTTTGAAGACCACGGACCATAAAATGGCCCGGACTTTTGGAGGGCATGCGTGGGGCCATAGGAAGGCCAACGCGTAGAGGCCCCTGGACAAATTTAATGTAAATATGGCGTGACACTATTATTATTAATTATTGTTAAGTGTCGCATTTTCAGAAATAAATATTTTCTTTCTTTCTTTCAGATGTCAAGAAACTATAGTTGTAATAATTACTCATATAATAATGCCATAATTTAATAGGATCTATGAAACTATTTAAGTAATTGTATGCGATGTTATAGCTTTGAATGAATGAATGAATGAATAATAACTTTATTGCACATACATTAAAGTACAATGGGCGGTCTTGTCGTCAAATGCGATCTCCTATAGAGTACCCTATACAATTTTTATCGACACCGACTACATAATTTACTGACATCATAAATGTTTAATGGAAGATTACAGTGTGTACATTTATTTACATTCGTCATAATTATATTATTAAATTTATCATTGTTATCTTAATCATTTTTTCCTCCAGAGTTTTTAAAGAAGATGTTTGGCCATCTGCTACGACACGACACCTTCTTATGTACGTTAATCGAAGGCGAAATGGAAGCAAGGAGAGGGAAGAGAAGATCAAGGCGAGCATTCACGTATCAAATAAAAGAGAAAGTGGGTGTCGTGTCATACATAGAAGTAAAACAACTGGCCCATAATAGAGAAGATTGGAGGAGGCTCCACCGACAAGAGCATACCTCTTCAATGATAGATAGATAGATCTTAATCATTTATTTATTATTATAACAACAGTTGATTGTTGACAGTGTCTAAATCTTTATTTATTTGATTTACTAATTAAATATTACACAAGTAGAATTAGTTTTATTAATTATTATTATTTATTTTTTAACACAATTGGGTCGTTTTAGTCTTACGCCAAAAGGAAGGTTTGCACTGAAAATCAGCATTGTGTGGGATATAATTCCGACACAGTAGTATGCTGAGTGCAAACCTTGTTTGCTGAAAATGTGGCGTACAAATTCACAAAATATGCTCGGTGTATAATAATGTATAAGGAATGTAATTTCGGTGCTATTTCTTCAAATAAAGTCTTTCTTTCTTTCTTATATGTACTAGTAAAAATCAAAGCGAAAAGTCGATGATTGGAATTGTGTTTTGATGTGGAAAGTGAAATAAAGTGTTGATGTGATGCTTTGTATTTTTCTGATGTTCAGCGTCCTACAGTCAGGAATCGATTCAATCTTTTCTTTTATTTCTCCAGGTATGAGCCAGATCATAATCAAGGCGGTGTTTGCCGTTATAACCAGAACCCAGGCTACGTGGTCTTCTCTGCCATGGGTTCTTTCTTTCTTCCAATGGCTGTCATGGTCTACGTTTATGCAAGAATATCCTGCGTGGTTGCCAGGAGACATCATCAACTAGCTAGCAGTACTAAGTGTAATAAGGTTGGTAATATTTGATTTACTGAATGTTTTGTTAAGTACAACATAGCAAATCGTTGTTATAAGAAAAGCTTGTAAGAAAAGCAATAAACCTAAACTCTGTTATCTTTGTCTCTCTAGTTTCTTTCATCGTGTACAGTTTGTACACTTGCTCTTGCCTATAGTTGGTGGAGTGCTGCTGCTTTCTTATAGTGTTGTGAAAAAAATACACCTTGTTGCTTTCAGGGATTTATTCTCGTTCTAGTTGAGCTTGAATGCTGGCTTCTACTTAGTTGATAGTAACTCGAAGCGATATAATAACAACTTGATAGCATATCGACAGCAACTTGATAGCAACTCAATCACAAAGTATTTATGAGCGTTATTTATAGTAATATCATAATATTAAAGTAGCCCGCACCGTCAGCAAAACGCTATACGTTGAACCGTAGACATCCTCTCCCAATTATTTGGGGTCGGTACAGTATGTATTTTCCTTTCTTAATTATTTATACGTCCTCTGTCACACCACAAACAATCATCATTCACACAATCCATCCGTCTCTTTTTTGGTCTACCTTTACCTGTATCCGTGAATATTCTAATTTAATATACTTTTAGTGGCATGGCTTTCATCCCTCTTCATTTTTTTTTTGATCGACATAATAACACTCATATTGTAGATCCCCTAAATAAGCAAGTTACACATGTCTTATGGGAAATATTATACAAAGGACTTCTCTGATGCCGAATCCAGACACCCAGACCATAGTAAATAATGGAGAAAATTCGTTTTCTGAAATTTACTATGCCAGTAATCGAAACAGAAGCCTCTCTCTACGTTTCAGTGATGTAAGCCGGCAAATGTTTAACTCGCTCAACCACACAAGCTGCCTCATTAGATGCTCAGACCACCTCAGTCTGATTCAACTCAATTTTTCAGATAGTGTACTGTAAATAAATGTAAATCAGGCTTAGACACATGAAAATCAAGCATCTGATAAAACTTCACAGTCGCCCACAGAGCCTTAAAAATTAAATACCTCCGAAATTAATATAATGATACCTATAACGGAAGGATTTCAATTTAATTCCACTTCTTAAAGACTTTTTATACTCCAATAAGCTGTTAAATTGAATCGTTTACCCCTTTTGTTAGGCAAAGTATTCCACCCGCTACCATTATTATAACAAATAATCTAAAATTGGATCTAAATTATCCGAGGAAAACTAATTTCATACACTTATTTTTGTGGTAGAAAAATATTATGATAAATTCTTCGGATCTTTGTAAGCCTGAAAGTGTATTCTTTTCACGATTTACAAATTTAAATTCAAGGCTCTTGTTTAGGACTCTGATACCATTGAGGTATGATCTAAGTCTGATACTTAGAGGTAAAAGGGTACCCTTGTCACTGTGATGGATGTCTGTATGTCACATGTGATTATCAAAGAAACTACTAAGAAGAGAGACACGTTTGGTATACGTGAAAGTCGCATATGTCATCATCATCATCCGAGCGTTAAATCCCAGTTGCGTTCGGAGCGATCACTTCGACACCCAGGGTTTGCTTTCCTACGTTTGCTTCTCCACTTCGCGCGATCTTCGGTATCCCTTGTATTGAGAACATTGGTACGCATGCCATCCTTGACAACGTCAAGCCAGCATTTCTTGGGCCTACCCCTTCGACCGGGACCTGGCGGAGGCGGCATGACTAGACATTTGTTCCCTACGTAACTAGCCGGTTTCTGTAAAACGTGGCCGTACCGGCGTAAGCGACTCTCCTGCAGTTTGTCTGCTATGTCACGGACGTGAAGACTGCCGCGGATGTGGGAGTTCCTGACGCGATCTATTTCTAAGTTGGATTTTTATTTGTGTTCGAATGACGAACGATAAGAACGACATTCTTATTTACGTACTAGGATATGTCCGCGTCTTCATTCACGCTTGACTTCAACTTTCCCGCGGGATTCCCAGAATACAGCATTTAAAAAGAATGTAATCTATTTTTTAGTGAAAAGTGTGTCGGAATAAACTAATTTTTACGCAATCGACCTACTACAAACCGCTCCCGGGAAAATTCCAGCGGAATTCCCGGAATAAAATATATCACACATTACATTTCTTATAAATCTATTTCAGGCACCAGTTTCACACACCAAGTTTCTTAGTGTATCTGTTAGGTTGAGAAATAAATAAAGTTTTTATTTTATTAGGTACATAAAATTTGCTATCGATCATTGAAAAAATCGCATTGAAGTTCGAAAAATGTTTCCAATCTGGCCTTTTTACATCATTCCCAGAAAATTATCCGCATGATTCCTGGGATAAAAAGTAGTCCAGATTTTAAGTCTAAGAATTACCTGTTGATCAGCAAAAACCGCATCGAAATCGACCCACTAGTTTTTACGTGAATCCTGAACAAAAACCGACAAACAGACAAATAGATAAATCGACAAGAAATTTAAACAAAATTGCATCGTTCTCTCCATCGTTTATATAGTGTATTCCAGTTGCTTTTGTTTTAAATAGCTCCAATGTACAGACACGGCACGCTTAGAATTTTATAATATTATAGATTTTAATCCCCGCCTCCGAACGACACCTGATATCGTAAACCACTCGATTCTAAATTTACATCCCCCCCAGTTATAAAACAGATCTCAGAGCAAAAAGCGTATCATCGATTCTCCATTTCAAATAGTAGTATATCTACAGATGTTTAATTTAAATACGAAGAAATAAAATCCACTAGCTTGAGCCCGCAGTTTCACTCGCGTTAATGTTATCCCACGGGTACAGTGCATTTTTCAGGGATAAAAGTAGCTTATGTGCTATTCCATAATATAATCTATTTCTGTGCCAAATTTCATTCAAATCTGTTCAGCCATTCTGGCGTGATTCAGCAACAAACATGCATCAAACTTTTGCATTTATAATATAAGCATAGATTATCATCACACTATAAAATAACTTTTAAATTTCATTGTCAGCTTAAAGAAGATAAAAATTTACATAGACAATATTTTATACTAACAATCTAATAATGTATTCATTGTATTCATAATTTTGTTTTATAGTGTTATTGATTGCAAATATCGTGTGTGTTTTACCAAAAAAATGTGTTTTGAAGAAACAAAACAATGTATAGACTAATTTAGATATGTAAGTTATTGTTCGATATAAAAAGCAGAAATAAATACATATTATTTCTGCTTCATGCTGCTGTTAATATAGATTATCACACGTCAAGATTACTTACAAATATGTCTTGTTCCAGAAACCAAAACTATCCTGCATAAGAACTGAATCTGACTCTGGGTCTGACAAACTAAGCTTACGTCAGAGTGCATCGAAACAACCATCCAAGAACTCGACCCAGCATAGCGAATGCTCCCAGAACGATCCCAAATGCCCCTGCTGCTTCAAAGAAAAGAAAAGACAACGACGAAGAGACAGAGAGTCTCGATTGTACAACGAAGTGACATTCAAGGCGAATTTTAAGTACAAAAACACCACACGGAATCGAGCTTCTATGAGGGAGAATGTTGAAAACAATAGAGTATCTTCTCTACGTCGAGAAACAAAAACGGCCCAAACATTGAGCCTTGTAGTAGGAGGCTTTGTAGCATGTTGGCTTCCATTCTTCTTATACTACCTCTTAACACCATTTATACCCAACGAATACGTGAATCCGGTACTAATGTATATATTAACTTGGCTCGGTTGGTTCAATTCGGCGATAAATCCGTTCATTTACGCCTTTTATTCGCCGGATTTCAGGCTCGCTTTCTGGAGGTTAACTTTGAAAAAATGTATGAAAAATAAGCGTTAAGTGTAAATATCTATGTAATATTGTTTTGTCATTGGATATTTTGGGTTTTAACTATTATCATAGTTATTGTGCTACATAGGTGTCCGTGAGATCAAAAGCAGACATAACTGGACAGCATGTTCGGAAGAGTTCGTTCAATCAGACATATATACTATCACAATGCGTATGTACACATTCAACGATTAAAACCCACCAGCCTTCGTCGATTGCAAGAACTATTGTATCAGTCATATATACTAAGTGTACCGACATCTTTGTCGTTATTTTTTCTAAAGCTAAATCATAACAGGCTGACTATCTAGTTGATGGAATGTGGTTACTGTCATCTACGTACATTACTCACATAATTATCTTATTATTATTAATTACGTACATAATTATCACTATCGATACGTTGACAAAGGCGCGATTTTCAAATCAACTAATGAAATTTGTGTATTTCTTCGTTCATGACATCAACTCTCTAAGATCCGTTCCACTTGTGTATATGACTATAACGCTTGCAAGCAAGTGGAACGGGAAAAATGGCGGTCGTGAGCGTGGTCGTTGTGAGCCTCATGTGGAATGCGGCCAAAGTAGTTGGCAGTTAAATCAACTGAGATACTTTTTATCATCTTTAGCCTAACTTTACGGGTTCATTTCTGTCATTCAATTTGTATAGAAATGAGACTTAAAAAATAATACCATCCTAATGTTAAAAAATGTTTCATAGGCGACTATTTTAACTGCTTTATCATTTTCGTTTTATTTAATTTTATTGAAGTGATAACTTCTTATGAGAGTGTAAACCGCTTCGTTACGTAACGCGTTACGGCGCCAGTCCGTCTGGCTTCCGTTTCTCTCACGCATATGGCAGCGGTAAGCAGGCACCTCCTCTCTTGCTCTAACCCACAGCGTTTGCCGTATTTCGGACAGAATATTAAATATTAAGTAGTTCAACTTACATTAGTTTAAGTTGTCACTTCTGTCGGGCGTCCCAAGACGAACTTTTTTATAAAGTTTCAAATTTTGTTATTTGTATTTCTATAAGTTATTTAAACACAAGCATATTTTATACTTTAAAAACAAATTTGTTCTTGAAAATAGCCCGTAATCTAAGAAACACCATTAAATCACAAATAAGTAAATATATAGTTAAAAGAGTCACATATGAAACCATTTTTAACAATCAACTTCGTTCATTTTCGGTTTAGCAAAACCAGGCCAAACTAGTTCAACTCACTCAACTACAAAGTATAAAACAATGTTTTCGAATATCTTAGCTGAATGTGACTTCCAAAATTCAGCCCTGTCCCAGTTTGGGAGCAAATTTTACGTACTGTCCCAAATAAGGTATCATAAATATACTCTATGTATTACATTCAGCGCGTTCCTCTAGTAGCTCACAACGCCCAAAATGCTCCGTCAGCCGTTCCACCTGGCGACCGCGGTCGTTATGGTCGTGGCGAAAACGTCACTAATGACGTCATAATTTTTGATCACGCAACGCTCACAACCCATGTCAAGAGGTGGGTCGAATACCCGTTCCACTAAAGTTTATGATTGTAACCGCCCAATTGCCACAAGCAAGTGGAACGGGAAAAATCGTTGTGAGCTACTAATGGAACGCGCTGTACATGTGAGGTCCATTGCGAAGATCAATTATATCTTCAGAACAAGTAGTTTAGTTAGAAAATACTTACAAACACACAGTACGCAGTACGTATAATTTAATATTCATCCATTTATCCATTGACAAAACATAATAGGTACAAAATACCATAGATCCGAATACTAGTCATATAATAAATACTAGTCGTTAACATAATATTATAGAAAGTTAAGTATCAGTATGAGAAATACTATAAATTAGTATTGCCTAGAAAAATGAACTTTGAGAAGTATCTAAACCGTACATGACTAGTGCCCGGTTTCTATACTTTATTATACCTATAGTACCTAAATACCGCGCTGATACCGTTAAAACGTAGTTTTATTATGTATACTAGTCGCGAAAACTTAAGAAAATATTACAGGCAAAGAACTCAAATATTGGACAAAATATTTCATCATTCATAATATTCGTGTCAAGTTTTAGCCGCATCTAAAAATATATTTTACCTTTTCATAGAGCACCATTTCACCCGGAAATTTCAACACGAAAGGAGGGTAGGATACTAATTAATGCGGAAACCGAAGTTTTCTGTATAAAACTATGATATTTCATATAACAGACGCGTCGTACGCCGACATTAACAACAGCAATAATGAACTTTATCTGCATAGCATTTTGTTTTCTTCTTTAAATTAAGTATATTATAATTTTTCAAACTACAAAATAACAAATTGCATGTAATGAAGGTAGTGTTTGCCTATAAGTAATTACTGCATTTGTCATGTTTTTTTTTATAAAGCTATGTACATCCTTGATGTTAGTGCAAGTAATTGTTGGTCCAAATAAATAAAATAAAAATAACATTACATACAGTCATATATTTGGTATTATATAACTGTATGTAATGTTATTTAACAGGCTACGAAGAAAACTTGAAAAACATTCGTCCAACCTAATGTTAGGAAAAGAAACCAAAGAGAATAAAAAAACCAACAAAATAGATAGATAGATAGGTGGGGAAGAATCACCTCCACCGTCTCCACTTCAGCTTCCAGACATTCCAATAGTCCCTTCCACTCCTCGATCATGGCGTCAGTTTCCCGTGATCCGATCACGTCTACTTTGGCCTGGCAATGCACCAGACCTCTAACCCACGCATCCTGCCGGGAGCGGTACACTTTCGTGAGCACCTCCGCCTGGAGTTCCCAAGGCGGATCACCCGCAAGTAGTGTGGCCACCGTCCACGACACTGTACAAGAACCCCGTATGGAGTCCTGTTGTAGCGATAGAACGCCTGGTTCCACACAGGGAGATGGTAAGGCAAGTTAATTAATAGTGCGATAGTGGAACCGGCCATAATAAAAAATCGGGCAATTGCCTTGTTTTAATATTGCTAAAGTAAAATTGTACTTATCTACCTGTAAAAACATTTTAATTGTAAAGGGGGAAATTTAACAAAGAAAGAACACTATTCCTTTCGTCCTGGTGATTTATACTACAAGAATTTATTGTCCAATGTACTGCAGTGTGCGTAAATTATATTTTTGCTTTATGCTGGGCCAATTCTTTGTTAATTTTATAGGAAATTAAACCAGTTCTAGAGTTAAAATGTAAATAATATTATTAACTAAACTATAAGTTCATTACAGCTACGTTTTAAGGGTTTTAAACGCAGCATTTTAATTGGTTTTTATTTTTATTTCTTGCGCCGCTTCTTCTCTTCATACTATATGCTGATAGCCGTGGTAAATTACATTAGGCTCCCATAGAGTAATTAAAAAAAATAATGAACAAGTTGAGGGTAGGCTAAATAATAACTTTAACATTACTCATTCACACTTGACATCATTGTCTTCCGTGATCACCGACTACTCAAAAGTGGCCGAAAAGTCGTAATATAAATCAATTAAAATGTTGCGCTTAAAACCATTAAAACTTAATTTTAATTGTGTATTAGGTTGGGGAAAAGTTTTTCTAATTTTATATAAAAATTCAAAAGGTTTTTTTATAAAGTTTATTTACGTGATCGTGATCCCATTGCTATAAAAATTTTGTTGCTTTTGATCAAAAAACTGCGACAAGTGGTTTTGGCAGTCCTCTCGTGATGTTAACCTGGCACAGCTAAGGAATTCTGCAGAGACCGAAACAGGTGAAAATCTGAAGGTGCAAGGTCAGGACTATACGGCGGATGCATTAACACCTCCCAGCCAAACTCTCGTAATTTTTGCTGAGTGGCTAAAGATGTGTGAGGTCTAGCGCTATCATGGTAAAAGACCACACCTCTTCTGTTGATTAATTCCGGCCGCTTTCTCTCATCTTTTTGCTTTAATTTCATCAGTTGGTCGCAGTACAGTTCAGAATCGATGGTCCTGCCTGGCGGTAACAGCTCATAATGAATAATGCCCTTCCAATCCCACCATAAACACAGCATCACCTTGTTGCGAGTTAAGCCGGGTTTCGCCACAGTCTGTGAAGCCTGACCGGCCTTTGACCACGATCTTTTTCGCACGTTCTTGTCGTACGTGATCCACTTTTCATCACCAGTTATCACCTTCTTCAAAAATGGTTTGGTTTCATTACGTCGTAATAAAGAATCACAAATGAGTACACGGTTCATTAGGTTTCTTTCAGTGAGCTCATGAGGCACCCAAATATCGAGCTTTTTTGTGTACCCAGCTTTTTTCAAATGCGCCAAAACCGTCTTGTGGTCAATTCCCAGTTCTCCAGCTACATCGTAACTACTAATATGCCGATCCTGCTCTACTTTTTCAAAAATGGCATCAATTTTGTCCATAACAGGGCGACCAGAGCGACGTGCATCTTTGATATCAAAATTTCCGGATTGAAAATGCTTAAACCAAATTTGCGCTACTCTCACAGGTCCATAAAACATCACAATTTTTTTTCGCGGCTTGTGTTGCATTTTTACCTCTTTTGTAGTAAAATTTTAAAATGTATCGAATTTTTTCATTAGATTCACTCATTTTAACAACAAAAAAAACAAATATCACACATTTGTCTAATTTTAATTTGGGATTGTCTTCTTTAAAATTAAAACTTTTTAATGATACCAAAACCAGCCAGATACAAATGGTATAGCCAAAGAGATCTTATTACAAGTTCATACATACTATATGCGAAAAGACTTTTCCCCAACCTATTATACTAGTCGCGAAAATTTAAGAAAATACTAAACTATAAGTATATGATTATAAATTGTATACGTACGTAGTTATAGGACTGTGATTTTGTGATATACAATTTATTGAAATAAAATAAACTACATAGATCTATTTATTTGTTTTATTTTAAATCCTTATATATTGTTACAACCTAAGCGCTGACAAAGACAAAAAGATTTGTAGAAGCGCATTTATTACCCGTTGGTATTTGAACTAATAACTAAGAACATTGAAACTATTGTAATTCTTTTATGATTGTCTTCTTTTGTTTACTTATTTATTGGCATTCGTTTCTAGAGCCCATTTTTGTATTGTAATCATTAGCCAGGTGTTACGGATTTTAAAAGTACAAGCTGATTCTAGGAAATTCGGTCCACGTGGACGGGCGGGCACATTTTACTTGGGCAGGATAAAACGATGGCCTGATGGAGGGAGGAAGTCAGTCGAGCAAGAACCACGGTCGAAGCGAGACGTGTTTACTACAATCGGAAATCTAATAGTGACGGTATTTGCGCGTTTTATTGAATTACGACCTTCTGCATTATGATTGGACTTGTTGTGTTCGGTTATATTTGTTCCTGTGTTATACGTGTTTGTATAGTTCTAATAAACTCTATAATCATTGCAACGGCATTTTTAATTCGAGTCTCGAAGACGTAACAATATCTTTGTTAGGAAATATTTAAATTTAGCGAACTAGTAAAAGTATGTATAGGGGAAGTCCCGTATCGCCGGACGGTCTCACATCGGACATGACATGAATTTTTGTTTACCAAAGTTTAATGTAAATTTTTATATACAGGTGTTTCAGTAAACGGAACACCTACTTAAATGGGTGAAAGGGCATAACACTAGCGTAGTTACAAAAAGGAAAAAATCTTTAAAATTCAGTTTTAGAGTTATGACCGTTTAAACTTTCACTTCTCATCACCATAATTTCACATAAAATCAGGTGGAACATGTACAGTAAAATATTTTAAATAGAACATATTTTTATATTTTCAAATTTATTCATTTGAAAAAACGCATGAAAACTAACTTCAGCAGCGACATACTTTTGATAGGATCGCCCTTATCAATGTTTACAAATCGTTGAGGACACGAACTGTCAGCTGAACTCTATAAAAACGCCGACTATCGGTAATGCGCGGTTGCTTTGTCGGCATTGTCTGTGTTTGGTGGTATTGTTAAAGAGCAACGAACTTATCCAATATTTTATGCAAAGTTCAATAATTGTTAGTGTACAACGTTAAGGAGAAGCATAACCAAAATTAATATTTTTTTCTTCCTCTATCTTTGTTGTTATTAAATAATAAAATTATAATGCATCTTAATTAAGATATATTCCCAGTATACTATAGCGGTTTCAAGCAGGTGTTCCGTTTGATGAAACATTCTGTATAAATCGTGCGCAGAAGATATGCCGATGATGATGAGGAAGCGGGAGGGGGTCTCCCGTTTCCTACAACCGCGACCCTGGCGGTCGTTCTTAGTACTATTTAGACAAGCCCCGGTCCCAGTTGTAGGAAGCGGGAGGGATGATCATCGGCAAACCGTCTGCACACGACTTATATATGTTTATTCAAACATTGCACATTTGTTCATTTATTTTGATTGTTAACGTTACATAGCTAATTAATAAATAAAGTTAACCTTAGGTGTCCGCCGCTAGGGGTTTTACCCCTAATATTTAAGTTCTACATTGTTTAATTTTAAATTAACCTTACATGATTTTTCACAAATGACATCTGAAGACAAATTTTGTCTTATGTTTAATGTCATGAGATAAAAAACATGTGTCAGTTCCGAGGCACTACTGGACTTTACTCCGTAAGTATGATTGTCTTTAAACATAATATAATTGTTGCGGACAGAGAGCACCCCCCTGACCCGCCCGCCGGAGCATTACACTCTGCGCCCCGCATACCGCCGACGCCCATACCTCGCACTATTAGCAGCTAGGCGTCGGACAGTACGCGGGATATAGGAGCGGTCTTGGAGGCAAAAATAACAATATAATTCTCATTGAGGAGTTACCACTCTCTCTCTCGAATCTGTTGCACAATTTGTCATTTCAATACGTACTTCTTTATGTATATTCTAATTTATATAAATAGTTTAATAATAATTATACAATCCAATTTACATCGAGTTTCAATTTAAAAAAAAAGTGTTATGGATTATATACAACGGACTACTTTGGGGCCGATCCCAGATACCCAGACCATAGTAAATAGCGGAGAAAATTCGTGTCCGAAATTTACCATATAAGCGATCGAGCCCGAAGCTTCTGCGTTGCAGTGAGGTAAGCCATCAAACGTTTAGGCCCGCTCATACACAGAAGCCGTCAAAATTATGCACTGATGTATATTATTTTAGACCTTATATCGTTGAATTAAAGTTCAAAATTGTATAACAAAAAAAACGTAAAGCTTGTGTTGTGTCACTTCTCATAAAACTTCCATACCAGGGGCCATATATGAAAATAGATTCTTAAGAAGTAAACTCCAAAAATTTCCGTGTATGTATGTACATAACAAGTCATACTTTCCATCCTTCTCTTGCAGTATTAAACCCTTGTAAACCTAAAACGATAAAGTATTTCAATTTTAAAAGCCCCATAATTCAGCGCGAAAACAAAAAACCAACCCGGTAGAAACCAATGAACTCTAAAAGCCGGGCTTATAAAAAAAACATTTCACGCGGCTCTCGTATTGTTTAAATTTCCATTGGAAGCGTTAAAAATAATATCAAATAATCTATCAAGCTTGAATAAGTTGCCTGAACGGAGGGTTCTATATAAAATTACAGACATCAATTTAATTATACAGAATATATACATGTTTATTACACTAATCACACCCTTAATAACACAAGGAAATAATTCAAAAATCATGAATTTAGAGATTACTTTATAAAATGTAAGAATTTATCATCTATACGTTATAGTCAAAGGTCGATATGCAGTCTCTTTCCGGAATGAGTGGTTTATTCATCCAGTTTTGACTAAGGCCTTTCGACAAAACCCGAAATAAATTCCGATTTCGGCATTTGACTAAAGTATTTTTAGTCAAACCTAGAAGTACCTAACTTTTTAGTCAAACGTAGAACACAAAATAATCTGTTTCGAGCTTTGCCTAGTCGATCTTAGAAGCGACAGGCAGACTCGGTCAAACGTCGATTCGTAATGCACTTGTGACATGTTTAATGACTGTATAAATTAGTCTCTCCTAGGTTAGATAACAATTCGTTAGTCAAAGGCAGAAAAACGTTATTTATTTGAACTTTGACTAAGATTTTATGTCTGACCTGAGGTCTAGTCAAACCTCACCCAGGTCCAATATTATACATTCCAATTTTGGCCTTTGACTAAAGTATTTTTAGTCAAATCTAACAGCTTTTTACTTGATGAATATGAAAACAAAAATCCATATGGTCGAAATCACGAGCACAGCTAGTAAAGAATAAATTCGCTCTAACTGCCACGCAATTTGACTATTAGCGTTGGTTAGCGAAATATGGATTATCCCTCTTTTGTCTACTAACTACTGCGACGAGTGAAACAAACACGTTGTTTTAAAGAGAGAAATTAACCCCAATAAATCAATTTATTAATAAGAGGTGATATTTATTTCTCATATTGTGTCATTGGTAACGTATATTTTGAGAAAAATAATTCTGGAGTCGCTCGTGTATTTCAACTTTTTATGCTCTACTTCAGAGTCTAGAGCATAGACGCAAGGTCGCGGGGCTAACTGTCTTCTATCGCAGTGTTCCGCAAACTTTTTGTGTTCAAGGTACATCTAGGAAAACGAAAATTTTTGGAGGTACACCACAAATATAAATCATTTTTTAACTGAGCACCCGCACTATACCTATGTACGAGTGCGCCGACTCGGGTACGTGTAGCGGGGGCGCGGAGCCTCCGGCCATCCGCGTGCGCCTCTCGCGTGCGGCCTCCCGCGCCAAACGAAACAAAACGCCTCGCGCGTGCGCTCGCGTAATTTACCTGCATATTTTGTGTGTAACTAAGTATTTTTCTTGCCCTTACATTATTTACTAAAAATAAGTTTATAACATAACCTTACTTTTCTGAGGTACACCAATTAATGACCACGGTACACCAGTGTGCCGCGGTACATACTTTGCAGAATACACTGTTCTATCGGATACATTTCGGGGGGTGTGTCCCTTAGAATTGCACGAGCTGATTCCTCCATCCCCATTTTACTATCGGACAACCAGACTCAGTGGTTTACGCCACCGTTACATAGTAGAAACACCACCAGTCAGAACCAAGCGTTTCTCTTCATCTTTTCTGGTGCGCACTGCCGAAAAGTGGAATAATTTGCCGGAGTCTGTTTTTCCTGACAAATACAAACTCGAAGTCTTCAAGTTACGAGTGAATAGGTATTTTCTAGGTAAGCGTGCTCCATCCTAGACTGCGTCATCACTCAACATCAGGTGAGACTGTGGTCAAACGCAAACCTATGCATCCATAAAAAAAACTTAGTGCAATTAAGTTTTAATTGTCTTAAGACTGTTTCATTTTTTAAATCATAAAGTGAATAAGTACGTATAAATACTAATCTTCTTTTCCAAATTGCTTTTGAGTCATTACTAAGAAATAAACTTCATTTATTTTACTCGAATATAAATCCTTACACATTCAGCTTAAGTTAAAGAATATTCAACAACTTGAAATTATTGTGATTTATAATTCATGAACAAACAAAGAACAATTCGTAATGGGCTCCAATTTTAAACGCTCATTCCCAGAAAACGTACGTTTTGAGTTATTTCTTTGTTTTATTAAGCGTGCATAATGTTCAGGCAGTTTGGGCATGTAGCTCCCGGCGGTGGTACGCGCCATGGTCGGGAGCAAGGAGCAACACCGGATGGGACGCCGTCCCCTCCTTCTGCGAGCACGTTATTCTTGCAAAGGAGGTGGCGGGAGCGGGAGCGTGAGCGCACGTCACGGCTCCGCGCCCCTCAAAGGAGGACGCGTCGGCGCCAGAGGGCCAGCAAGGATCTTCGGCCACCGTAAGCTTACCCCTTGGAGTATAGGCGTTCTCACTCTCCTGCACATGCCGTCGAGAAGGCGCGGCGTGTTCCGCGCGCGCTGACCTCTCCTCCCGTGGGGCGAGTTACATATAGCCCCGCGCATCGATGATACCGGGGGCTAGGTCATACCCTCGTAGCCCTGACATAAGGCGAAGGACGGGACACCCAGGGGTTTTTGGGTATCCCTAACTGGGGAATAGCAATAGCATAGTACCAGTTCTGACTGGGCATGCTAGTGCTACCCCCGATCTGGCGAATCCCACACACGGGTCGCGAACTATCCTCCCAAGGTTCTTCCCTTGTCGCGGATTATTGTCCTCAATCGGATTTGACCTGGCAAAAAAAAAAGTTTGGGCATATAAAGAATATGGATGAAAGTAGAATCACAAAACAAGTGTATGGCAGCATTGTGAATGGTAGAGTTGGTGCCGGTAGACCGCGACGTGCACGCCCTTATCAAATAGCGAAAGAGTTAAAGAAAGGTAAGGTAAGATCGTCGCAATTGGAGATTCATATCTGCCTACTCCCATGAGAAACAGGCGTGACAATACGTATGTATGTATTAAAATACGACATTAGAAACAAATACAATAAAGAAAACTTAAGTTATATTGTATTCTATCTGCAATCCCATAAGACTATAAGAAGAATATCAGGCCTTGGTCATCGAAGTCAATTGTTAAGGTTCCCAGAAGGATGGCTACGTTACCTTGCTGAAATACCACACTGATCGTGTAGTCTTAATTTTTTCAATTTGTAGCCATAAAATGATAACATATATCGGTGTTGTATATTGTTTAAATATTTTTAAATATTAGTTTTTCTTTATGAAAAAATACTGCAATGTGTTTAATATGTTTTTATAAAGTAATATATTTTATACAATATAACATTTATAAAGAAAATACATATTTTTTTAAAATAAATATAATATGATTACTGGATGGCTACAAAATATCAAAAAACTTAGATTTCTTAATATCTTAAATACATAAATTGGGCCAATAATTGTTTAGTTTCCCCTATTTTTATTTAACGACTATTCGCCTATTTTTTTTTTCGATTATCTGATATCTGGTTGTATTTTTTTGTTTATTATCTGCTTTTCAGCTGTTTTTTTTTTGTCGATTATTTACTATTTGGTTGTTTTTTTTTCTGTCGATTATTCACTATTCGCCTGTTTTTTTTTTCGATTATCTTATATCTGGTTGTATTTTTTTGTTTATTATCTGCTTTTCAGCTGTTTTTTTTTTGTCGATTATTTACTATTCGGTTGTGTTTTTGTTTCTGTCGATTATCTACTATTCGCCTATGTTTTTTTTCGATTATCTGATACCTGGTTGTGATTTTTTGTTTACTGTCTACTTTTAAGTTGTTTTTCTGTCGATTATCTACTATTCGCCTATTTTTTTTTGTTTATCTGATATCTGGTTGTGTTTTTTTTGTTTATTATCTACTTTTTAGTTGCTTTTTGTCGGTTATTTACTATTCGGTTGTGTTTTCTGTCGATTATCGACGATTTGGCTATTTATTTTTATTATCTACTATTCGGCTGTGTTAGGACACTTAAAAAATTTATATGTTTACTAAACTAACATTAAAAAGTACAACTAGCTATTTTAAAAAACTTAGGTATAAATAAATTAATATAAATATGTTGCCAGAGGAAAGCAATTTGTTACGTGATTTATATTGTCCAATTTTAATTTACGTATTCGGGCTTATTCATATTTCCTTTATACAGAACCTTAAAAATTGAATAAATCGTTAGAATATATATTCAACTGGTTCTATTGCGCATATGATGGATGATATCGTGTTATAAATTCGTGTAATAACTGAATACAAAACAACCATTAAGACTTATAGCCTTCACAATTCGATGCCTGTTTTGCAATTGTAATGTTTCATATCCGAATAAATCAGTGTTTATTTTTTATTATTAAAGTACAATAGACTAAATTATCAACTTGAAGGGGCAGTGGGCTGGTCACGTCTGCCACAGGACCAAAGGAGCCAATGGAGCAGATGAGTCCTGGAGTTGAGACCGCGCCTTGGTCCACGTTCTCCAGCCTGATGGACTCACGACCAGCATAAGGCCGCCGGTAGGCGCTGAATGAGTAAGGCGGAGGACCGGAAGGAGTGGCGCCGACTTGGCGGGGCCTACGTCCAGCAGCGGACTGCGGTTGCCTGCGATGACGACGACGACACACGACCCCTCATGGCTGTGCGGGCGACCGACGGGGAACCAGACCCCCCAGCGTCGGCCCACCTGATGGTGGTATTTTATTGGGAAGCTAGCTAACAGTGTTCCAAAATCATTACAACAAATTTTAGGGCCTGAAACTGCTTTACGAAGGAGACGCGTTCAACATAATTTATTATGTATAAGAAGTATCCATTTAATAAGATCTTGTTAAAAAGAGGGATTCTACGGGTACTTGCTTCTTAGGCCTAAGTTTAGTGGGACGTATTTGGGTACAATTTATTATATCTTTGTGCCTAATTTCTAACATATTGCGCGCAAGGCGCGTGGAATAGTGTCATATTTGGTATAACATTCTATCAATGTTCAATATTTAAGCTGCCAGTATTTTTATGTTACTAAAAATAATCTTGACATCATCTGATCGCAGTCGTATTGGCGATTTTGAGATATGATGTTAGAGAAAAATGTTGCGTCTCCCTGGACTGCACACCGAACCAACGCATCTATTATAAAGAGATTAGAAAGGAAGAAAAGAAAGACAAAAATATTTATTTAGAACTACAACACAACTGAGGATACATTAAACTAGCATAAATAAATAAATGTACAATGTAACATGCAGTAAATAAATAAAAAACGAAGCAAGTGTAGCTCTAAATTGGTCCATTAAAGTGACATACACAGGCACGGAAGCAAATAACACACAAAGTGAAAAGAAAATATTAAAAAAGAAAAAAAATGTATACTATATTTATATAGTTTTAAATAATTATATCAAGAAATGTTTAAAAAGCGCAATATAAAGAAACACACGACACAACACAGACAGTATAGGTCAGGCACATTCTCCAAATGGGCACCATTATATAGTACTGGTATTATGAATAAGATCAGCTTGGCACACTTGGTTATGGGTAATTAATATACAAAAATACAAGAACTTTTTTAATTTAAGTCTAAATCCATGAATACTTTGCATATTTTTATGGGGGTGGCATATTGTTCCAGCATTTATTTAACAATGACTAGCTTCGCCTCGCGGTTTCACCTGCGTGGTGATGGAAAATTGTGATAATGATGATCATTCAGACTATATCTTTATCAATTATAGTATATATGTTATTCTGATGTGTAAGCTATATTATTGTAAAGTTTCATCAAAATCGATTGAGTAGTTTTTGCGTAAAAGAGTAACAAACATACATCCATACATACATTCTTACAAACTTTCGCGTTTATAATATTTATTTTTATTATTTATTTATATGGGATATAGGATAAATAAATGATAAATGTGACTCCGTAAAGTCCTTGAATATTTTGGACACAGCCAGAAAACAAGGTGATAATTTAGAAAAACTAATCATCACGGGCAAAATAGAAGGGAAAGATCCCGAGGCCGTAGACCGATGCGTGCGATCCACACTCGAACGACTGTATGACGAACTGCATATCGCCGCCTATCCTCTCCGATAGCAAAAAATAGTGAAAGAGAAAGTAGTGGGGATAGGTCACGACCCTCAGGAATGAGGTACATGACTCAAGGAGGACGAGATGGAAAAATAATTAGCTTGCACATATGCTAAGTCTTGTGTGTTAAGAACACTGAAGCCAAAGCCGGCCCTGACGTGACCTTTCATCCCTTGATGCCATTGTTAGCTTGTAAAGAGAATCCTTTTGTTAACAGGGCTTGTATAAAATGCTTAGAGCTATAATTGCCACTGCTATCCGGTCTTTTCTATATTTAACTGATTATAAAAGTAAGAGAGCACTTTCTAGCTTGTTGAGAGCAAGCATTGACACAGGTACACCAGTATTAGATAGATAATGCTCTATTACATGCTAAAACTACAATTACAAAAACAAACTATATTTATAATACTATCCAGGCAATATAACAGGCGGCAACCTATTTAGGTTGCATGAAAGAGATCGCTTTCTATAGTATTAAAGTAAGACAAATGTATTGATCAAAAGCACTTCCAAGAAGGCTCGATTATTCAGTTTATTTATTTTCGTAATGTGCAACTCCTTGGTAGAATTCTTATTTCTTTTCCACCTAAATACCTGCATACTTACTTTACTGCACGTTCCATTATTTAGTCCAATATTTTTAACTTTCGAACAATGTATACAGGCTTCATAAATGCATTTTGTGAGCAAACGTGTTGAAAAAAATACTTTTGCATTTCTGAAGTAAAACATCATCCTTCCATGCCTGCTCCTGCGGATTCTTAGAAGTGCATATACATAAAACCGTTTTGGGAGAAGTTCGATATTAAAATTAATGAGTGTCAATCACACAATTAATTTTTTTGTCGACATTGGGAAATACTTTCGTACACTACCGGGTCCTTTACTGAGGTTTAGACAAAAGCAACGAGAGTTATCCATTAAAGATGGCGCAGATAACAGAGTCGAATGCCTCTGGGTTGTGTGGAGGCTGAGCGAAGTATACAACCCATGGGCCACTACTCCACTAAAACCACCCTACCTCTATTGCCAACTGTCACTTGTTTTTTTTTTCTCAGTTTGTTCGCACGTAGTAAATTATTTTGTGAAGGAGTTGCTAAATATCTCAGCTTGAAAAAAATGTCTACTAAAGAAACTTTTTCTAAAATTCAGCAGAGATTAGAGAATAATGCTGTACCCTATTTTAAAGTTGCGTACTGGATGGCTGAATTTAAAGACGTAGATCAAGCTGTAAAGATGACCCGCGTTCTGGGCGGCCTTCAACCTCCGTTACTGAAGAAACTGTCAAAAAGGTTGAGAATCTGATTCGATAAGATAGAAGAATAACTATAAAATATATAACAGAGATCATAAAGATATCTTTTGGTAGAATTCAATCCATTTTAATTGATTCACTGGGGTTCAAACAAGTGTCGGCAAGATGGGTAGCACAAATGTTAACCAACAAATACAAAAAAGCGACGTTTGGAAATCTCTACGCGTAATCTCGAAATGCTCCAGTGTGATTCAAATAATTTTTACCGTCGTATTGTCGCCATGGATGAAACTTAGGTCCACCATTTCGATCCTGAAACTAAGAGACAAAGCACGTCTTGGAACCGACCATCCTCACCATCCATTTCGAGTTGCTCCTATCGCTGGCAAAGTTATGGCCTCAGTGTTTTGGGATAGTGAAGGAATCCTTTTTATTGATTACATGCCAAAAGGCCAGACGATTACTGCACCTTATTATGCAAAATTAATTCCGAAAATGCATGAAACGATTAAAGAAAACGTTGTGGAAAACTGTCGTTGGGCGTGTTGTTTTATCACGATAACACACCCGCTCATCGATCGCAAGTTGCGCTCAACGCAATCCGCTGTTCTGGCTTCAATCTCCTTGATCATCCACCATATTCTCCGGTCTTAACCCCAAGTGATTTTCATTTATTCCCAAAATTAAAAGAGGAAATTCGTGGACCTGAATTTCTTGATAATGGCTGCCGTAGAAGAGTTTTTCGAAACTCAAGAAAAACCGTTTTTTTCGCAAAGAATAGGTAAGTTAGAAACGCGTCATTCTAAATGCACTTGATTGGAGGGTTATGTAGTAAAATAAAATATTTTTGTTTAAATTTCTGCATTTTTTAATATTGATTCCAAGAAATTTTTGATTCACCCTCGTACATTAATTAGTATATGCTTGAGTTATTTTTGCATGTTTATTTGTTAACGTTGTTAATAATTTCGCATCTAACTAACACTAGCACATTATACAAGGTGTAGCAGAGGTATTTGAATAAAAACATGAATTATTGGACTAAATTTGTATGTAATACGTGTGCCATATCTGTCAGCGTCTCCAGTGCCGTCACATTTGCTTAGATTATTCCAAGCGTAACATGAATGTATCTGCAAGTGACACCAACGGCGACGTTGACACGGATACCTAATAATGCGACAATGCGGGACCCCGCGTGGTACAAGACATAGGACGCAGCTAAGAGCTCCATTCGAATGAAGTGATGCGGGAGAACGTATAGGGAAGGTAAGAGAAAAGACACATGATTGAGAGAGGTGGGGTGGAAGTGGGAGAGATACGGGTAGGAGAGGGAAAAATAGAACAGAAAAGGAAGAAAAGGAGAGTTGACATGTCAGAACTCAAGGTCTCGAACACCAACCCACCGTAATCATAAGTGTGACTGCTGTGACGCCTCGGTGGGACCTGGGTGTCCTGGTTCCATCGAGGACCCATTACACACCTATCCTACCTAACTCTTCATTGTGCGTGAAAGATTTGATTATGATAATTATCCTAGCTTTCAATCTTGGTTACGTTGGAGGTGTCTGCCACAATGCCCGAGGTTCTTTTTTATAAATTTCTTCTCCACTTCGTGTGGTCTGCGGCATGCCTAATCGTGAGACCATTGATACGTATATCATCTCTCATGATGTCCAGCCAGCATTCTTTGAGCCTACTCCTTGAGCCCCGGGACCTAGCAGAGGCGGCATGGCTAGACATTTGTTCCTTACGTAAGTAGCCGGTTTCCGTAAAACATGGCCGTACTAACGTAGGCGAAATTCTTGCAGTTTATCCGCTATGTCACAGATATGGAGGCTGCTATGGATACGAGAACTTTGATAATCACTATAGCAGTTACTCCCCTAACTTGGACCCTACCTCGGAGTCTAAAAAGAGCCCATCCCCCCTTGTTGAGTGACAGGCGAGACAAAAAGGACCTCTGTGGATGTTAAGTGAATTCCCTCTACGTGGGATCAGATCGCGAATAAGATTAGGCTCATTTCTTTTATGGCCGATTTTAGTGGATTCAGATATCTGTCCTATTTACTGAACCATGACAGTGGGACACTTAGGGCTCTGTGCATAGTTTGGCAAAAGTTAAGTCCTTATAAAATCTTTATGTCCGTTCGTACACATTTTCGCCTATTCGTTAATATGTCTGTCTGGCTGTTTGTGTTTACTATTTTTTATTGCGTAGCTAGCAAACAGACAGACGACCCACGTACTGATAATCCGAAACTGTCTCCTCTAGACGTTTGCAACACCAGGTGCGAAGCCAACGCCTTGCCAATTTTTAGGAAGAGATAGAAGGGATGGAATATGTTGCTTGGCTAGCACACATGATTGTTCACTAACTAGAAAAGTAGTAGATAGTTCTTTTGTACCTCAGGGAATAAATAGTAACAATAATAAATGGCCACAATGGAATTTTAGAAAAGCCAACTTTAACTTACTGTATTCTTCAATATCATCAGTGGACTGGAGCCTGTTGTATAGTATAAAAGATCCAGCAGAGGCATAAAATTTTTTTATAATACATTTTATTCATTACTAGATGATTGCGTACCTAGAAAAAAACGAAACTGTGTAAACTCAAGGTATAGTTATCCTGAGTGGTACACAAGTGATGTA
This sequence comes from Dendrolimus houi, assembly GCA_039645545.1. Classification (NCBI taxonomy): domain Eukaryota; kingdom Metazoa; phylum Arthropoda; class Insecta; order Lepidoptera; family Lasiocampidae; genus Dendrolimus; species Dendrolimus houi. The sequence goes on from CM077139.1 coordinate 12,558,043, forward strand.
ATTCGCAACATTACAGAAAAGGCGAGATTTCATAAGCAGTATAAGTTAACTAAATCACTAAATGACTACGCAGCGTTTGCTCAGTATAGCACAAGTTAAGGTGATGATAGCAGCAGCATACGATAGGCACAAGCAGCGGATTAAGATGTGTGTTAAGGAGGACCCTAAATCTTTATGGCGATTTTTAAATACAAAAAGGGGTATAACTAAGAAAAAGAAGATAGCAAAGGATGGGAATATAATACCGGAGGCTGATTGTGCTCGTGAATTGGCTCGTTTTTTTCATTCGGTCCATAGCACTCAAAAAGCAAAACTCAAGGTTGACGATGAAATTGCAGCCGGGGGTGGTAGCAGTATGAGAGTGCATGTAGACCGGTTGAAGTTATCGCAAGTGTCCAAAGCACTAGCACGACTCAAACCTAAGCGTTCGGCTGGACCGGATGGAATACCTGCATTTATTATGAAGGATTGTCAGGCGATCCTAACTGAACCTCTACTACATTTATTTAACCTGTTTATTGATTTCTCTTTCTTTCCTGAATGTTGGAAAGTTACTAGAGTGGTTCCAATGCCCAAGGGAGATGCCGGATCGGATATTACTAACTTCAGGCCTGTGGCGATATTATCAGCACCCGCAAAAATATTCGACTCAATAATCCATAAGTGTATTTTAGATCAGGTAACTTGTCAGTTATCGGAAGCTCAACGTGGTTTTAGACCAGGTCGTAGTACAAACACCAATCTTCTTAACTTTATGTCATATGTTATTCCGTTGGTTGATGCTGGGGTCCAGGTCGATGCTGCCTATTTTGATTTCTTAAGGCCTTCGATTTGGTAGACAATGATATATTGTTGACGAAATTGGCAACAGTAGGATGTACTTCTAAGCTATTAAACTTTTTTGCTAATTACATGAGATATCGTCAACAGTTTGTCGACTATGCTGTTTTTAAATCAGAGCCATACTATACCCGATCAGGAATTAGTCAGGGAAGTAACCTGGAACCACTCCAGTTTATTATCATGATTAATGATTTGCCCAGGGTGGTGAAAAATTCCAAATGCCTTTTGTTTGCGGATGATTTAAAATTGTTGCTTGCGGTCAAAGATAAATCGGATTGTGAACTGCTCCAGAAGGACGTGGATAAAGTAGCAGATTGGGGTGAAAAAATGGATTTATTTTTTAACACGACAAAATGCTCTCTCATTTCATTTAGCAGAAACAAGCGGCTTTTCCATTACAACTATTTCTTGGTTAACGCAGCAATTAAAAGAGTTGAAACGGTGCGGGATCTTGGAGTATGTCTTAATACACAGCTAACTTTTCGCTATCACATAATTTAGGGTTTGTATTACGTCGAGCAGAAGGTATTAATAGTATTTATGTCGTTAAAACATTATTTAACGCTTTAGTAAGAAACCACTTAGAAAGCAACGCAAAACGCAACGCGAAACGCAAAAAAACGCAAAACTAAATATAGTCTCATGTTGGAGCGCATACAAAATAAATTTACTAGACTTTTATACCTAAGACTTTATGGTGTATACCCATTTTATCCTTTGATTTACCCCACCTTGTTTGTCTTAGGCATGGTTGGGTATAATAATTTGGCATCCAGACGAAAGTTTGCATTGGTGTCCTACTTATTTAAATTGTTAAGAGGAAAATTATTTAACCCAGGAGTATTAGCTGAAATCAAACTGAACGTTCCAGCGGATTTTGTGATGAGACGTAGGCAGCCACCAATGTTCGTAGTACCATACGGCAGGACCAACTTACTTAATAAAGCGCCGATGACACAGGCCTTGCGAACATTGAACAAGATATGTCAAGAAATTGACATTTTTATCTGCACTGTGACTGAATTCACAGGAACTGCGTATTATATTATATGTTATGACGACTAAATATGCATATATATTTATCTATAATGTATTATGTGTAACACGCTATCGAATTGGTGACAACTGATGATAGCGATGTTTGTAAGTTAATAAATAAATAAATTAATTAATTAATAAATGAATGAGGGATGTGTTAAAGTGAATGGGATGCGGGGAAATAGATGGAGATAGAATAGGGGACTTGCCCCCCCTCCCCGGTTGTTGAAGAGGGTGTCCTCCCCCGCAGAACACCTCGGGCTCGTCAGACAAGTATTGGGGCGTCACAAATGCCGGATGGTCTAGTTCCTGTGGCATCCCATAAAAGCGTGTAAGATAAGGGCGCAGGTTTAGGTTTAGTTGGTAGTTTAAGGTTCGACATCCCCAGGGCCTACGCATTGGAGGACACGTTGCGAATACGGCCGATCTCAGTCCCTCATATCCCTCGGTGTAAAGCCTTCCCCCCAGGCCTGAGCATGGTGTCCCAAGAAAAGACTTTCCCCTTCGACATCAAAAAAGGGTTAGGGGAAGTGAGCCATCGGAACTCTACTCTCCCCTCTCCTCCCCTCTTCACGAAACACGATTACCTCAAGATTAAAAGTTTCACGCCGATTTCTGTGTTCGCGTGATATCATACCAATCGAGCTGGCCCTAAGAGGTGTAATCAGGGTAATGACTCCAGCATGGCTCTACCACGTCGAAATCCGTGCATCCGTTAGTCCAGCTCTCCGTCTGGTTTCGCCAACGTTGGATATAGGAGGATGGGAATAAAACCTGAGGTCTTACTGATGATGTTGAGTTCTGATGATGATGAGAGCTGATGTTTAACACTTCACTTGATATTTTTTTAATTGTCTCGTAAATCGGCGTGTGCGCACTCAGCCGCGGTATGTAGGTCACTGGCGGGACACGGTTCGTGCTGATAGGGATGTGACACTGTTGCCAGTAGAGTTGTGCGCGTATTAACGTCGTGCTTGGCGTGATCACCGTTTATCTGTCTGTTGTCTCTCTGGTTTCCCGACTGTCTGTCAGACCGTTTGTTCATTTGAGCATCTAATTAGCAAGATTTAGATTTTCCTCTAAAAGAAATCTCGTGACTAGCTTTATAATGAATGTATTTTGTAACAAAATGATTGGTTTCACATACTACAAAGATTATTTTTGCCAAATGTGTTAGACGCTTTTACGCTGTAAATTAAAAATATAATGTTATTTTAACTTTTTGCCTTTGTTTCCATATTCATGTTTTGTCACCAGGACTGAACAAGTATACAAAATTGGAAATTCGTAAGTCTAAAAGGACTGATTCTAATTCAGCTTGCAAAATTAGACCTAAACAAACTAACTAACAAACATTGCAAGTTAAATAAAAGCTTGTGAGAAAGAGTGCAAATTCATTAGCTCTAGGGAACCCTTTACTTTGCAGAATGCTACGCGCTTAGCCGATTAATTTATTCTAACATTAGGACATATGTTATTCATTCGCACTATGCGTACCGATGAGTATGAAAGTAACTATGCTTAATTGTATATTTCGATCATCCATGACAGGATGTGTATGGTGTTTTAAGACCAGTGTTACTTAGCTTATTTAAACTTGTTTACAAAAGTTCATAAAAAAATTAGCTTATCTCAATAAGATTGCAACACACTCTAGGTTCGATTAAATCTTCATTACCTCATCGGTAAAGCATATAGGTAGCTTATAAGGTTAGAATTATCTACGAGAGTGGGGTGGTGATGCGATCCTAATAGGGAAGGCTGTCTCTTATCAATTTAAGTAAAGACAATTAGGTGGTGAAGCCAACAAAATAATATGAAGTAATTTAAGATTTAATCTTAAAAGCTAATTCAAATTCTTGTTTAAACAAGAATTTGAATTTTAGTAGATTTCTCTGGAAACCGTGCTAAACTAAATTTCGAATTCGGCTACTTGGGGAATCTATGCATTAATGCGGATATATTCGGAAAAGGAAATGTTATTTCTGTCGGAATGAATGTCAACGAATGTACACAAGTTACATTGTTAATATATTTTTATACTGCCCTTTGATGAGACCAAAAATACAATATTTAGGTAATAGGTTGGGGAAAAAGTCTATTCGCATATAGTATGTATGAACTTGTAATAAGATCTCTTTGGCTATATATTATTTGTATCAGGCTGGTTTTGGTATCATTAAAAAGTTTTAATTTTAAAGAAGACAATTCCAATTTCAAATTAGGAAAATGTGCGATTTTCATTTGTTTTTCTTATTGTTCAAATGGGTGAATCTAATGAAGAAATTCGATATATTTTAAAATTTTACTACAAAAAAGATAAAAATGCAACACAAGCCGCGAAAAAAATTTGTGATGTTTATGGACCTAATGCAGTATCTGTGAGAGTAGCGCAGATTTGGTTTAAGTTTTTTCAATTCGGAAATTTTAATATCAAAGATGCACGTCGCTCTGGTCGCCCTGTTACGGACAAAATTGATGCCATTTTTGAAAAAGTGGAGCAAGATCGGCATATTAGTAGTTATGATGTAGCTGGAGAACTGGGAATTGACTACAAAACCGTTTTAGGCGCATTTGAAAAAAGCTGTGTACACAAAAAATCTCGATATTTGGGTGCCTCGTGAACTCACTGAAAGAAACCTAATGAACTGTGTACTCATTTGTGATTCTTTATTACGACGTAATGAAACCGAACCATTTTTGAAGAAGCTGATAACTGGTGATGAAAAGTGGATCACGTACGACAAGAACGTACGAAAAAGATCGTGGTCAAAGGCCAGTCAGGCTTCACAGACTGTGGCGAAGGCCGGGTTAACTCGCAACAAGGTGATGCTGTGTGTATGGTGGGATTGGAAGGGCATTATTCATTGTGAGCTGTTACCGCCAGGCAGGACCATCGATTCTGAACTGTACTGCGAACAATTGATGAGATTAAAGCAAAAAGTTGAGAGAAAGTGGCCGGAATTAATCAACTGAAGGGGTGTGGTTTTTCACCGTGATAACGCTAGACCTCACACATCTTTAGCCACTCAGCAAAAATTACGAGAGTTTGGCTGGGAAGTGTTAATGCATCCGTCGTATAGTCCTGATCTTGCACCTTCAGATTTTCACCTGTTTCGGTCTCTGCAGAATTCCTTAGGCAGTGTCAGGTTAACATCACGAGAGGACTGCCAAAACCACTTATCGCATTTTTTTGATCAGAAGCCCAAAAATTTTTATAGCAATGGGATCACGTCCCTGCCTACAAGATGGCAAAAAGTTATCCAACAAAATGGCAGCTATATACTTTAGTCAAATGTAAATAAATTTTATAAAAAAACCTTTTGAATTTTTATATAAAATGCGAAGAAACTTTTTCCCCAATCTAATATTAAACATAGAAAATGTATGTATAAAGCTCGCAGTCTACTTGGGTAAATGGTGCCACAGGTAATTACTTTCTTGCTTTTATATAATAAAAGCCCATAAACTTCCAACTGTTAGGCTTTGGCTTTTCATTTTAATAGGGGACTGTACACCCGCTACGCTTGTCCAAGGCGGATTCGCGGGTTTTACACATCGGTTATTTCGATGTGCAGGTTTCATCACAATATTTCACTTCACTTTTAGCACGTGGTAATCATAACAATATGCACATTACGTCGGAAAACTGCTTAAGCGGTACATTTCTTTTCAGCCAGGATTCGAACCCGGGTTCTCCGAGTTTAGGACGCGTGCAGTTACCACTAAGCTACCGCGGCTTCTTCTTGCTGTTGTATAATTTTTATTTCAACCACAACCTTAGAACCTTTTACAATAAACAAAAAGTGTAATTATAATTTTGCAAAGTGCTGACAATTTTTCATAGTTGATAATTCCATAGAATCATATAAAAGCACTTCTTTATTATTCAAAAGAGGCCGCCATCTCCCTCTACTTCAAGTAAAAATGGTCCTTTTATTATTAATTTAGTTGACACTGTAAGTAGGGCCTGAGAAATAATTGTTATGAACATTGAGCAACGTAACCTATATTCGCTTCAAAAGGGAGTAGCTAAATTCTATCTCACCTGTTGTAACGGAACGTTACAAATATTTAAAATTTCATAAATAATTATTACTATTTATTATTTTCAAACATATGAACTTATAAAAATAATTAGACAATTGTGAATGCATCCAATTCATTTTGTTTCTGCCATATTCGCCGATACCCAATAAGCAATCGACGGCCATCTTGCGGTCAACTGATTCGGCTGTGTGACTTTTACTGCGCCCGTATTATCATATTCTGATACATACCCAACTCGTATTGTTTAATCTGACACTCTAGCATTTATAAATATCAAAGTAGAAATAACTGTTGCAATTTGTTTTCCCAATTCGGGTAAGTTGTGCACAAATTAATGTTATAGTTTAGGTTCTTCTCCTTTTTATGACTAGCTAAACCGTTGTATCAAACTACCTATATTTTGTTAAAAATGATTGATTTTATTAAGATTAGTTCAATCAGGAAGAAATATTTTGCGGGAGCATGAGCGCACATCACTGCTACGCTCCCGCCAAAGGAGGACGCGTCGGCGGCGGAGGGCCAGTCAGGACCTTCGGCCACCGTAAACGGGCGGCGCGGGTGGGGCCTCTTGGGGTATAGAGGTTCTCACTCACCTGCACATGCCGTCGAAATGGGGGCGCGGCGTGTTCCGCCCTCGCTCGCCTCTCCTCGTGTGGGGCGAGTTACAGACCGCCCCACGCCAAGAGAGCTTGAAGATGCCGGGGCTAAAAGTAGTCTCCCGGCAGTGGAAGTAGCCTCGTGAGGCTCACACCTGCCAGGGCTAGGTCATATACCCGTAGCCCTGGCATAAGGCGAAGGACGGAACACCCAGGGGTTTTAGTGGGTATCCCTAACTTGGGAGTGGTAATAGCATGGCACCAGTTCTGACTGGGCATGCTAGTACCACCGCCAATCTGGCGAATCCCAAACTAGGTCGCGAAATATCCCCCAAGGTTCTGCCCTTGTCGCGCCTTAGTCCTCAAACGGATGTCCCTTGGATAAAAAAAAGGAAGAAATATTTTCATAATTGTAATTAGTTACTATGTAAAAATACCCTTCGTTAATAGTTTGTTTTAATTTCGTTTAATTATATCAGTATCCAGTATTAGGTAATATACTGATATTACCTAATATAATATATCGATACCGAATACTTGGTATACGTACTAGTACTGTTATTTGTTATCTTAGTATCTTTATATTTGTAACCGTTTCTGCTCTTTTCTTTCGCCACCTTCATCTTTCTTGCCTGCCTTGCAAATGCTAATTTGTATACTTCTGATTTTCCTCATGAACTTAGCCTTTTCCTTGTGCTTAACTTATGCAGCGCTCTAATACGCCTCGCATGGTTGCGTTTCAGGAACTACCCTTGGGATTTCTTTAATAAGCCTTGTCAGAAGACTAGAGAGAATTCCTGGGAGAACTAACAACAAAACCAGAACGTTGCCTTCTCTGCCGAGGAAATCGCCTAGGGGAGTGCGGTATATCGGATTGACTGGTTGCGGAGTCTAGTTTAGATGAACCTTTTATACTTTTATATTTAAATATATATATATTATTAGTTTCTTTCATAATTCTTTTTTAATTTACAGTAAATTAATTATAAATTATTATTCCTTTTTTTTAAATTTTTGTTCACACCTAAAGCGTGACACTGTACAGCAGGGAGTGTTCTGAAGAATTGTTTCACAAGAGGCCATAAAGCGAATTTTTGAGAATTTTTGGCTTTTGGAGAATGGTTAGTGAAATTTACTCATGTCTAGATGTACTGGAAGTTGTAAGACAGTATAAAGTATAATTTTGACACGACTTGTGTTTGTAATACAAATCTGTGAAAGCGGCAACTTTTAGCCTCTGGTACCAACGCCTCGTTTACTTAAATAGCGTCTGTGTTTGATTTAAAAAGGAAAAGATTACTGTAATAAATAAATAATTGGCAGACAAAGATACACATTGTATGTCCCCAACCTAACCATGTATTGTGCTATGGAAAACGAACCTTTCTGAGACCGATTTTTAGACACCCAGTCCAGTATGTAACGAACTTATGAAATATACCATGGCATAAATTGAACTCAGAGCCTCTGCAGTGCAGTGAGGTAGGCCAGAATAGGCTTATACAACGTAAATACAGAAACAAATAAGACCAACCAACTGGTCAACAAATTAGAATTTACTGTAGGTATGTAGTTTTAATTATTTTCATATAGTCAACAATACTAATCGGGCGACCTATAACAGTCCATATTGAACCTATACTTACACAGAAGAATATTATCGACAACTCCTTTATTTTCCATTTCCTAATTGCTATGAAATTTTACCCAACCTATTTGTAAATTAAAAAGTTATCAAGTGAAGAATTTTCTCTAACTTATGTCGAAAGTATTTAATAAGTGAAATATTTAAAGTTCTACAAGAGCAGTATGGCCATGATTCATAAAAGAATTTTAATAATGGTAATTGGTAACTCTTATGTTTCTACTTTTATAATTTTGAAATTTTCCCTTCCTTGTTATATTTATATAGTCGTGGTAGCGTAATGGCTAGAGCACGCGTCCCACACTAAAAGGCGCGGGTTCGATCCTGGCCGGAACGCATGCACCACTTAGGAAGTTTTCTGATCTAATGTGCATATTGTTACAATTACCACGTGCTAACAACGGTGAAGGAAAACATCGTGATGCAACCTGCACATTGAGGTAACCGATGTGTCAAACCTGCCAAGCCGCCTTGGACAAGCGTTGGCGGGTATACTGTCCGTTCCCCCTATAATGGGAGGCCCAAGCCCAGCAGTGGGACTTTTATGGGCTGATATTATATATATTATAGTGTGACATGCCGTCAAAGATAAACGCACAGCTGCCTGTCGTAAGCGCAGTTTATTGTCTTCCCGGATTTAGGAATTATTTTTTGTTTTGAATTGTAATTAAGAAAAACATGCTATTGTTTTTCTACTTGTTTTATGACCATCATTAGCGTCGAACTAATCCTTATTGTTATTGTTTTCCGTTCGCAGGTGTGCAAATTACTATTTCTCGGAAACTCAGTGCGCGCGGCCCTTTTTTTGTACTTTGTAGTTAGTATAAGACGATGCCCGAATGGCGGGGTGGGCAGTCAAGCGACGACTACGAGACGAGTAAGACATTTGTAGTACTCTCGATTAACGATATATACGACGGACTTTACGCGTGTCGAATTGCATCGAATCGTGCAGTGTGAACTGGTTGCATCCAGTTTTATTTGTATTTGTTTTATACGTGTTTGTACAGTTCTAATAAATTCTATAGTAGTTGCAACGGCATTTTTAATTCAAGTCCTGTAGCTCGTAACAATATTTATCCTATATTTAGAGTTTACCTTTTTTATATGACCCTGACGGAAAAAGCGTGACCAAAGCATAGGTCGAAATAAACTTAAAAACATATTTTTAGGCCATATTAAACAAAAATTGATTCTGCCCAAAGGGCTGGCATGTACTTTGGGCAGCGTGTTAGCGTTGCCATTCCACGAGGAATTACGGCCAGTTTTTGGGTAACATTCCCATCTGCCAGCGATTAATGACTCATACGTATGTAGTTGATTTTTAACTAGCAGCCCGTCCCGGTTTCGCACGGGTGGTTTATAGCAAATTTCTTTACACCTTGGATTACATTATGGATGTTTTAGTATGGATCGCTAACGTTTTATAAATATATTGAATAGGTTCGCGTTTGACTGACATTGCGCCCGATGACAGGTGGAAATGCAGTCTAAGGTGGAGCACGCTTACCTACAAGGTACCTATGCACGCGAGACTTGAAGACACCTAGATTGTATTCTTTAGGAAAAACAGACGACGGTAAAGAGTTCCACTCTTCAGCGGTACATATGATATGATAAAAGTGGAAGCATAGTGTTTCGTCCGCTACGTTGGTATTCATGAGGCTCCTCCCTCTCTTGTGTGACATAATGTTTTTTTTTACAATTTCACATCAATAAATTATTGGATTAAAACAGCAGTTCCGTAATTAGTTTTATTTCCATTTCAATTATTTTAGTTATTTAAACACTACTAGTGGTCGCCCGTGGTCGAAATTCGACCATAATATTTAATGTCAAAGACTATACGTCTATAATCACAGATTTTGCCAAGATTACACTGTTCATTTGACTTGAACAATAAACAAAAGAGTATATATGCGTGTATGTCAAATACATGGTAGTGTGTGTAATGTTTTTTTTATAGATTTAATGTATTTTTTAGGTATAATTTAAAAAAAAATTGCATTCTGCACTCCTTCTCTATATAAACTATATGTATGCGAAATTTCATACTCCTCCGTCCGCGCAATTTTCGTAAAAAGGGGTACAAAGTTTTTGCTGCACGTATTAATATATAGATATACTCATACAGATAGAATTGGAAACATTTTGAAGTTTTTCGTTTACAGTTCAAATATCGTGTTTTAAAGCTTAAATATATTAAATTTATGAAATGTGATTTCACGAAATTTAGGACCCCTCCCAACTCTTGTCACGTAATGTTACTCTTCGTCCGTCCGCCCGTCCTCCGTCTTCGTCCACATCGTTGACGTAATCTATGGAGGGCCCCCTAAAAGCAGTAATCAAGATAATGATTCCGGCATGGCTCCACCTTGTAGTTATATACAACGAATAAATAGAGAAAAGAGTAAACAAAACCCAATGAAGCTGTCCTTAATTGATTAAAAGGCAAACAATTTGCAAGCTTTCAGAATATTTGTGCTAACAGCAAATGAGTAACGACTATAGCTTGATATTTACCCGCCCACTTAGCTTGGATACAAACAGGCTACTCGTTGAGGATGATCTATATATTAATACGTGAAGCAAAATCTTTGTACACCTTTTTACGAAAATTGTGCGGACGGAGGATTATAAAATTTCACACACATATACTTTATATATAGATAAGAAACAACGAATGCTAATATTTTATTGAAATTATTCATAAAAATACATTAAATCAATAAAAAAAAACATTACACACACTACCATGTATTTAACACACACACGCATATATACTCTTTTGTTTATTATTCAAGTCAAATTAACAGTGTAGCCTTGGTGAAATCTGTGATTATAGAAGTATAGTCTTTGACAGTAATTATTAAGGTTGAATTTCGAGCACGGGCGACCACTAGTATTAATAATTACAGGAACTTGCGTATTATTTATTACTGGCGAACAGCAGATGTGCTCCTGACATGTGGTTACCGTCGTCCATGGATGTTTGCAACACAACACTGTATGTTGCCCGCCTCTAGGGAAGACTGTAGTCTCCCTAAAAGTATCGCAACACAACCCAGTGTTGTTATAACTGCATAATCTAGACCAGGGGCGGTATTCACTCAGACTGAAAAATCCCCTGCCACCTCGGGTTGTTTAGCCTCTTATGACAGGCCACCCGGCCGCATGAATTAATATTCTTTCTCCGTTCCTGCACAAATAGATAGGGACACAGACACAGAATCACGGATAGAGATATAGAATCACGGATTGAGATACAGAATTACGGATAGAGATACAGAATTCCGGATAGAGATATAGAATCACGGATATAGAAATAGGTAATAACTAAGGAATCATCATAAAATAATCCGCTTATTGACACCTCATTAAAGTGAAATAAAATGCTTTTACGGTTTTATAGGTTGTGATAGTGATAAGGATATCGCTTTGGTAGACATAATAGAAATTCCATTAGCCAAACTACCTACGGAATCCTAACAAAGTTACCCTAAATAATATGATATTGTTACGACCTAGTGCCAACAAAAGTAGATTCACACCTGCATACCATAAAAGCACACTTTATTATCTTTCCACATTTGGACTTCTTTTGTTTACTTTGTGTGTAAAATTTTTGATTAGGAAAACAGCCCATTGTGTATTGTAATCTTTTATGGCAGTCATTAGCCAGGTGTGATTCTAAGAAATTCGGCGCGTGCGACCAGGTAGACATATTGCATTTGTGCAGTAGAAAGCAATGCCCCAATGGCGAGATCGTCAGTCGCGCGACAACCAGCCGCGAGGCAAGATTTATATACATTCGATAATCTATTTAGGGACGGACTTTGCGCGTGTTATTGAATCGTGCATTATGTTTGGACTGATTGTGTTCAGTTATATTTGTACCTGTGTTATACGTTTTTGTATAGTTCTAATAAATTCAATAGTAATTTCAACGGCATTTTAATTCGAGTCCAGCACTCGTAATAATATAAATAGCAGACTATCATTAAATTAAAGCTCCAGAAACATCCTAAATATGTAATAAGCAAAGTCATCTTCATCGTATAAATTATACTACGCTTATTAGGTTAAGAAGTTTTGTTAATGAAAGAGAAATCTGCTTTTGTTAATTTAATTAAAAAAGCTAATCATCGTGTGCTAATTTCACGGCACATTAGTCATCGTTTCGAGAAACTTCTTGTTTGTTTTGGTTCGTTTATTTTTTTAGATGAAAACAAAGGGAAATTTACTTTTCGGATTTTACGGTTGTTTTAATTAAATGCGACGGTGATTCTGGGCAATAGTGTTAGCATAGTTTTTAGGGTCATTGTAATAATTTAAAAAACAAATAATAGAGTAGTTGAGGCCCCAAGTTAAATGCGACAGATTTTATCATCTTACAAAACGCTGAATGCAGCTAGATTTTGTAGCAGAATAACAAGCTTTTTTCTTAATATATCCCTCTCCTGACAAACAAGTTGATCAGAGTACATTTTATTGTTAAGGGTATTTCAGCCCTTTTATCTTTGTATTCTTTCTTTTTCTCTATTATACTTTTTTATTTCTTTTTACTTTTATCAAAATCGGTAAAGTCGTTCCAAGTTATGCGCGTATTCTCTCCGCGCCATTACTTATTATTTGATACTTGTGGGCGTATCGTAATGTTTGAAATATACTCGTAACTAATCTTCATACAAGGTATACTGCGACACAGTACAGGGTTCAACATTTGTTCTATAATTTTGAACGTTTGTCCGTTGATTATGTGAAATTCTTTATAAAGTTTGTAAACCTGTACTGTGTGGCATTATAACTTATATGAAGATTAGTTACGAGTATATTTCAAACATTATAATACGCCCCCCGTCCACTAGGCGTCATCTTGCCACGTAGAATTTCTTAAGCGCCGCTAGGGCGGCGCTGGCGTTCCAGTTATTTGACAGCTGAAGATTGCATCTAATTGTCGTTAGTCAATGTATCAACTTTTCACCACCAGTTACTCGATGTCCGATGGAAGTGCTCTTTGTAATAAATGCCTCGAAACTGATTCTGCTACTTCTGCCATGTGGCTTTATTTTTTAAAACAACCTCGATGTAAATATATTGTGCGAAAAATAAGTTATTTATAACGAACTAGCTGTGCCGGCGATTTCGTCTGCGTGGAATTTTTTTCGCGTTTCCTAAAAAAGGTACCTAAGTTACTCCTTATAACATCAGCTATCTGCCATTGAAAGCCCCGTCAAACTCGGACCAGCCGTTTTAGACATTAGCCAGAACATCCAGACAGACGGACAGACAAAAATATTAAAAATTGATTTTTTGATATAAGTACCGTATATACCGTATATACAGTCTACTCTCGATAGTTTGACACTCGTTAATTTTAATCTCTCGATAGATTGAAATTTTTTTCCGTTCCCTTGAAAAATACTCGATAAATTGAATAAAATCATTGTTAATTGGTCCTTTCGGTAATTTGAAGTTGAAGGAATATTATCTTGCGATATTTTGAAGTCCGGGCTTTCCTACTCACTATAATTTGAAGCGTTTATCATACACATACATGTCGTTTGTTTACATACATGTACAGACTTGTCAATTGTTTACATAAATGAGATATGAGTAAGTTCGCATTCTTCCAGTCTTCTTTCAAACGTTAATGAGTCATGTTTATGTTTGATTTTTGCTATTAAAATGAATCCAAGAAAGAACAAATGTCTTTCCATAAATTCCATAAGTAAAGGCTTGTTATTTTGAACTCTGGACAATTTGAAAATTATCTCTGGTCCCTTGAGTTTCAAATTATCGAGAATCGACTGTACTTTCATATGCATTTAGTAAAAAACTGTTATTTTGACCGTACAAACAGACTTCAATTTTATATCTGTATACATAATAATATAATAGCCAATTATAAATCTACAGTAAAAATCGTTATGAAACATCGTTATCATTTACAAAAGTTTGTACATCATAATTTTTTTAGGGTCATGCTTCTGCCAATTAACTACGTAAAGGTTCAAACAATCTATAAGTTAATTTTAGTTAAAAGCTATTTTAGGAAAAACTTTCAAAAGATCATTTAAGTTTATTTTTATATAGCTCTGATGTTCTACAAGGTGTTTTCTGAAACTTTCGCATTCAGAGTCTGTGCAATCTTGTTAATGATTAATTAAACTTAAATAACGTTGATTGAATATCGTCGTTTTACTATTTCAAATTTCTATTACACAACAGTAATAAATTGTTTGCGTTTTTGTGAAAATATTCGTGTCAGTTTATGATTTATAGCTACCCGTGCCCACTTCGCTGGGCGTCATTAAAAAATACAAAAGCACGCACGCACAGAAGATGAAGAAGAAAAGAACTTGAGGTTCTTATGCTAAGCCCTTCCTTTACTAACGTGTTATGTAGTCTAACCACCGAAAAATAAGACTACCTTCACCAAAATCATACGTTAAGAGAAATTGTTTTACCATGCTACTACTTAGATATATACCCTAGTTTGGGAGAGCTTGAAATCAAATTACTGGTAACGAACTGTACAGACGGACGGTTGAAATTTCTTAGTATTTGTTTTTGCTGTTGATATAATTGTTCAAATTCTAAGACAACCACAATAAATAAATTGTAGTAAATAATGTGCAATGGGGTTTATTTAAGTTACACTCTATTCCAGTTGTTTTTTTTTAATAGTGTTACGACCGACAAAGACCAATGCACACCTGCAGTTTATTACCTTTTTGTCATCCATTTCTTTTGTTTACCTTATGTTTAAAATTTGTATTTAGAAAACAGCCTATTGCGTATTGTACTCGTATATGGACGTTTGCAGGCATAATTAGGCAGGTGTGCAGATTACGAACTCTAAGAAAGTCGATCTATGCGGGCGGGCTGCCATATTGTATCGGTGCAGCAATGGCAGGGAGATCGGCAGTCAAGCGACGATTACGATACGAGCAAGACGTGTGTACATTCGATGAGCTATATAGTGACGGACTTAGCGCATGTTATTGAACCGTGCAGTTTGTACTGGTTGCGTCCAGTTATATTTCTGCCTGTATTATACGTGTTTGTTTAGTTCTAATAAATTCTATAGTAATTTCAACGGCATTTTTAATTCGAGTCCCGCACTCGTAACAATAGCTTCAATGTACAGACACGGTATGTTTAGAATTATATAATATTATAGATGTAGATAGTTTATTTTAAAAAGTAAAACATAAAGATGTTGAATAAGACTTTTTAGTAAGGTGCATGACAGTACATGCAATCAACTAATTGTAACGCAAGTCTGCTAAAAGCTTCAAATCTTGGATAGATTCCAAGATCTTTCCAATGCTGTTTAGTACACCACCCATTCAGGGAAACGAAATGGATGCTCTACATTTTCGATTTCCGATGTCTCATGATACGTTATCGAAAATCAATCGTAGATGATAAAATTATACTTTTGAGGAGAATTATTGAAATTAAAATGCAGGTGCATTGTGCCATTTTGTCGGCTTGCATCGAGACGTCACAGCAGTCATATCCATGGATATGGTCCCGTGGTGCTTCATCATGATGCGATTTTAATTAAATTTCTCCTCCTTCCTGACAAACTCAATCTGTCAGGGTATTAATTTCTTTTTTACTTTTATTTTTTATTTTAATTGCTTTCTCTTTCTCTTTATTTACATTCTTATATCTATTACATTAGTTATTTACTTATTATTATATATTACTTATTTCCTGTTATTATCTATTTATAGCTAATTTCCATTTGTTACTAATTTTCTTATACCTACTAAATTTACACAAAATGGCTTCTATATGTTTATTACCTATAATATTACCTTCTTAAAATATTTATCCTTCAAGACGGAACCTTCACAAATTTGTCGCCGAACTGTCACACACGGCTCATTGGGAAGTCCCACAAATTTTTGGTCAAATACAGATAATTGAAAGGAACGTTGAAACTGATTCTTTTTCCCTCTAACTACATATAATTTGTATTAGAATAAAAGAGACGATATAATTCTCTTGGTTTTGATATATAATAAATGTTACGTTTGATGGCAGCTTGTGGAAAAAATAATTTTGGCCCTTGAAAGAGGATATGAAATAATATACATTCAATTAGTATTTTATATATCCTTATTTAGTTTTATAACTATATTTACAATTTTCACGCAATAGTTAATGAAGTAATCTAGGTGATTCTTTGCCATCAGATCATACATTTTCTATCCCTAGTTTCACCTTGAGATCACTCAATGGCGGTCGGTGCTTGCTACTCTTTCTATGATCAGATACTTGTGTATAGTGTCAACCGTCGCAAGTCCCAGATACCTCTCAGTGAACGCCCACGGGGCCCGAAGTAAGCGCAAATACATTCCCCCGGCGTTAACAAACAAACGGTGTATTGTGCCCTCTATCCATACTATACAGGTGAATTTTTCAAGTGGGCCTTCAAGGCTGTAGTGCATACACTTACCACATGCATAGTTGTAGATTTTTTGTATTATTTCCTTTGCCTAATATACCACGATCCTGTCTACCACACGTTTGGGTTCCCAACTCAATTATTCGCGAATACATGTTTACTAGAAACTTTCTCAATAAAACTAGTAATTTATCTAATTCTCTCATAAACAAAAGCAGACCAAGTTCAAGGTCAATTTTGGCATTTGACTTTTGAGATTTGACAAGTACTAGTTCAATAAAAACATAGCAACAACATCTTTATAGTTCTATGCGGTATAATATTCATATGCAATCATAATTTTTAATCATAAAATTAATTAAATATTATAACTATCCACTTAAAATTCCTTATTTATTTATATAAATTTAATTTGTTTTGATAAATTAAATTTAACTTTAATTAACACTAGTAAATATCTTCAATAGTACAAAAGTCTTTCATAACTGAATTCAAATTTCAAATTTTAATTCCAGGCAATGGGAGCAAGTTCTATACACAGCTCTAATTGGTTAGTCGTATCCTTACGTCCTGGCTAACACAACTATATAGGCATTGATTAACATAACAAAAGTAGATAATTCAATACAAATACCGAAGATCGAAGTTATATTTATTCAAGTGCCTTACATCAGTCCAGCATCATAGCACTATCTTCATGGCCAAATCGTAAACTATAGGAAATAGCGAAAAACACTCAAAAGAGTCTCAAATCTCAAGGCCGATTTTTACAAGAACTTTTTTTTATTGCAGGAGTTCAGCAGACAGGCAGACGACCCACTTGATGGAAAGCGGTTACCATCGCGTATGGACGTTTGCAACACCAAAGGTGCTACAAATGCGCTGCTGTTCTCTTACGGGAGACTGGAACCTGGTCACTAAGGCCGGAACACAGCTCAAGGCTGTTATGGCGGCATACTCTAGACCAGGGGTGGTAGCCATCCAGTCGGGCAAATGCCCTACCACCTGGCTGTGAGTTCTTTTGTCGCCTCTTACGACAGGCCGCCTGGCCGCAGGAAATTGTATCCTTTCTCCGTTCCTGCACGGATAAAAACTTAAAGCGGTCTCATTAGATTTTTGAAAAACCAATAACCCTTGTCGGCTATCACATCAGTTGATTTTGAAAAACAAACACATCTGTATTATTATACCAATGGAACGTTGTACAAACCCTTTCCCATTAAACCTTACCTTAAGGAATGTCCAAACCCTTACCCTTAATTTCAAATGTGACATTCCTTCACAGAAATTGAGCCTTAAAAGCTACACTATGATTTGGTTTCATAATACAGTAGTGGCGTGGACTTCATTCTATAACTCGATTCCCCATAGCCTACCTTTCAGGAACTAGCGACTAGCGACCAAAATATTGAAAGCGTCATAATTTTAATGGCGCTTAGGTTTTTTATTCGTTCATTTATAATTATTACTGTATTACTATCTCTTACGTACCTAAGAGATAATAATACAGTTATAGATAACATCTCCCTTCACACGTATTTGTTGAAATAGAAACTAATAACCCGATCGAGCACCGCATTTTGTTTCAAAATATACGTAATAAGAAAATATATTGCGAGTTAGACGTTTTTTCTACAGCGGTGTAGTCGGCGCTTGCATCATAGCGTATGTTTTTTCAACCGGCTTACCCTAGCCGTATTTCCACCTCACGTCACTGTATTACAGTTAGGGTTGCCAACCATACTTTATAATAACGTATCCTACTTTATTTTTGGTAAATATACTTTATACTTTTGCATAAAAATAAAGCATGTGAAAATACTCTATTTCCAATATTTACTCTGATGCGTAAAATGAAATACTTATATAGATGATTACTGAACTATTATCTATCTAGCTTTCACTGAAAGAGTTTATTCAGTAATGAATCTAAAATGGCGAGAAGAAAAGAACAGGGCATCTATAAATTTAATAAAAAATGAATTGTTTGTTTATTTAAATTTAAATTGGGAATGTAAAGATAGCTTCTAAAAATTTATGGATAATGAAAAGTTGTTAGTGTGTGCTAGAAGCACACAAAAATAATGTTTCCAAGAGAAGAAATAAATAAAATTTTGAAAAACATGTTTTTTTACTTCCAAATACTTTATTTTTTCCCTACTTAAAAAATATAATACGTTATTTTTCTCAAAAATAGTTGACAACCCTAATTACAGTACGTGTTAATCAGACGGTAACCACCTTCTATCAAGTGGGCCGTCTGCCTGTTTGCCTGCTTCAGGCAATAAAAAAAAATTATGTTTTTTTATTCACTCACTCACAAAATATCGGCGTCAAGCGGTTAGGGTTTAGCTAATCGTGTTTCGTGCGATGAGGGTTCCGATGGCCCACTTCCTCCTGTTTTCTTTAGCCAGGGAAAATCCGATTAAGGACCATAAGCCGCGGCAAGGGCAGAACCTCGTGTGGGTTTCGCCAGATCGGGGGTGGCACTAGCATGCCCAGTCAAAACTAGTTCATCCAGTCACCTATCCATACACCCAATCCAACCATACCTAATATAGTCCTAAGTGGAAAAGTTATTTACCCAGATAGAAATAAGTAATAGTAGCAAACGAAATGTAAATTTTTGAGAGAATTAAATGAAAAAGTTATGGACTCGGGCAATCCCGTACCCAGGCAAAAGGAATTTAAAAAAAAAACCATGACAGGATCGTAGAAGGAGGAGACGGCGTCCCATCCAGGTTTGCTCCCGACCATGGTGCGAACCATGGCTGGGAGCAAGGTGTCAGTCAAGTCCGGTATGGGCGACTAGTTCTCGGCGCTGCTCCGTCCACACTGGACACTCTTGGAGTGTATGCAGCGGCGTGTTCTCGTCACCTGTGTCACAGTGGTGGCACCTTGACGTGGGCTCACGGCCAAGGCAACACAGGTGCCTCCCGAAGCAGCGCTACCCCGGGAGGACCTGTGTCAGCCGAAACGTCAGGGTGTAGTGACAAAGTCCAAGACATTTATGAAGGATGGGCCTCACCACCTCGATGGTGGTAGGGCTCATGCTAGAGCGTCTGAGGCGGTCTTCCCAAGCCCCCACGGCGACCTGTAGGACCTCCGACCGGCAGGTCTTGATCTCGCGAGGCGCGGATCTGGGCCTCCTTACGCCACTGGTATAGCGCGATAACCTTGGCTTCCAGGTTCCATGGGTGGAGGCTCACTTTTTCCTCCCCAACCCGTTTTTCTTATCCCATCGCCCAATTACAATCCCACATTCCATCCCTTCTACCCCCATTTGTCTGATCGTTATTTCTCATCCCCCTATCCTGGCAACGCGTTGGCTTCGCGCCTGGTGTTGAAAAAGTCTATAGGCGACGGCAACTACTTTCAATGAGCTAAGTCTGTTGCCTGTTTGCGAGCTTTGCTTTAAAAAAAAACAACTATGTCAATCAGTTGCAATCATTATCCAGAATTACGAAGCACAAATAATATAACAGAGGAAATATCTTATTACATTTGGGCTGTTATTAAATTCTATACACACAGCGTGTTTGTTCCTTTCAAATTGCTACGGCACAGTGTGTCACGCTTTTGCTTAAGTAGTAAACGTTTATGGTGGAAATAGTATGCAATTTGTAAGGATTATACATTTAATACGTCACATATGAAACGTCAAGTAAATTTATTTTTCTGTGGGATTCTACCAGCCAGTATTTCTGTCACTGATGATAGTGTCAATATTTTTCCATCAAATTTATGTAAATTAAATAATAATTTAATGAAAAGTAATTTATAAGTATAAAATGATGTTACAGAATTGTTGATCTGTTGTTCTTACGATTTATACCGTGATTTAACAGTAACTGTAAAAGAAGTTGGGACATGAGTCTCATGTATAATCTATGGTTCGCATAGTTTTTAAATTTTTCGACAGTAGGCAAAATCGTTTCACAGGGACGAAAAGTGATGTTTTCATTTATTTATTTATATTAATTCATTAACAAAAAACATTTGTGTCTGAAATATTAATACGTAGTCATAATTACAATTATAAAAAATTGTAACCTACAATATACATTATTAATTTTACAAAAATATGTCAATAGGAAGGCATTTTTACATAATCGTATTATTATTTAAGCACAAAAATAATCATCTACTGAGTAATATTCTTAAGAAGGAAAGCTTTGACATTACGCTTAAAAGATTCTCATTCCTATGATTAGGCAACTCCAAGCGTACTTTCAGAATATGAGAAATTAAAAGTAAATTATCTACCAATATAGACACCCGGAAATAAAACATAGCAGATAACATTGTATTGTACTCCAAAGTAATACAAATCCGAGTAACAATATATTCTTCTAATCTTCGAAGTATAAAATACGTGACCGTCGTACAAAATATAGTATATAACAATAAGCACGTATTATATTGCGATGACCTTAAGGCTCCTGTTACCGCAAAATGTAGAAAGTGGGGTGTAAACGATACAAATTTTCGGTGGTATTTACTGATCAATAACTGACTAAAAAAAATCATAAATCTTGACGATATCAGACGTAACGTGGCTTTTTCGTAATTTTTCTATAGTTGTTTTAAGTTAAGAAAAAATGCACAAAATCACCTCCAAATCATTGACATGAGACCATTTTAATCCTTCAATTGTTATCAAAACAAATATCTATTTTTTTAAATACTATGTATACTGAAAAACGATCGGGTCTATGGAATCCTCGTTATCGCCCGAATAATCATTGCCGAAAAACCCTAAGGACGTTGTCGTTGCTACAATCCTTAATATCCTGAGCCCTTTATAATGTGTAACAGAGTTTGTTTTTCTTTCCTTTTACATATATGAAAACCTGTTATCTAAAAATTTGGGGAAAAACAAAAATATTTTAATCAAGAAATATCCAAGAATTTCCATGGGGATACACTATTCAATTTTTTTACCGGCAAACATTTACATTGTATTAGGTTGGCAACCAAGTGGGAAGTACACGTACGGTCTTATTCCTATTGAGTTAGAGTGAGTTTGTAGGCTTGTTTAAAAACCTATAAGAAGCCTAAAAACTTACTCAATATAAATAAGTCCGTAAGTCTACTTCCCATTCTGTATAGGTGTTATCGCTGAGAAGCGGCAAGAAACTCCTCAGCAACACGTCTCTAGATTTTTGTTTTACTTTTCTGAAATAAGGATAATTATTATTTTCAGTCTATTTATATTGTTGCGGACCGATAATAATCCTTTGCGAACGTGTGTTTTATTACCTCTTGGAATTTAAATTAACTGTAACATGTTTTAGATTGTCTTAATTATTTACTGTCATTTGTTCGGGTTAATTTTTTAAGTATGGAAAAGTAGCTGTCTATTGTTAAACGCTAATCCCTTTTATTTTTCAATTAAAAACCGTTTTATTGCTGAAATTCTATTGCAAGTTCTTAAAATCTATGTCTTGTATTAAAGCTAATAAGTTTTAAATTCCAATGAGTACATGTCTATCGGGGGGTCATTGTATATTTTGCAAATGCATAAGGCCGGCGCGTCAAAACAGAGTTAATTGAATTTCGACTGCTATCGAGACGCTATTTAGTGTACATTCGGAACGGGAATTTTCATCGATATGCCAATTTTATGTTATTACATTTTTCTGCCTTATAAGCTTTGGACTTGTTATGTTTGATTGTATTTGTTAAAACTGTGAAATACATGTGTGTATTTCAAATAAATTTTCTGATAAATCCAACGACATTTTATAAGTCAAATCCCACAAATTCATAACAATATTTTTTAATAAAGATGCTTACTATATCCAAAGGAATAGACCTACTGTGTAATATTAGTGAGTGGATTCTATAATATAGGCAATTTCTATAGACAGGTTGCCTTACAATGTTTTCCACCATCGTACGTGATCTTTGGGTATAAGAATAAAGTTAATCCATAACCATACGACGAACAAACTAATCCGCTCTGAAACTTCTCTAACTACGTCACGTGCCTTTAAGTCTGGCAGTTTACTCAAGAAAAATCGATCCTTTATGATAATGACAATTTTCTTACGAAGCTTGAATATATAAATTGACAGAATCTAGTTACGACAAATCCAGTGGCGTAGCTTGCCTTAGACGGGCCCTGTATCAAAATGTGTTTGGGGCCAAAAAGGGAAGGGTAATTTTTTTTAGAAAAGAAACAAAAAAATGCTTGAATTGAATTAAAATAATTATATATTGAATATAAGTTATTACTTACACTTTTAATGCTCCTAGGAGCTAACTTAGACGAACAATTTAAATCAAAGACACAATTTTCTCGCCTTTTTTGTTGGCTAGCTTACTTATCAAATTATCCATAGCTGAAGACGATATCAGTTTTTTTAGATTTTCTGTCTCTATGTACAATAATGACAAGTCTGATAGCCGTTTCTGTTGGCCCAGCAGTTGTTCTACAAAATGTTAACCTTCGTGATATATAAAAATGAATGTTTATCGTAAACTATACATTTGGTCATGTGATGATCTTTAGCAAAGTTGTTGTGCATGAGCCAAAGAAGGTTTCTGAGTTGGTTCACAATTGGACCCGGTAGGTGGCGCTACTGTCAGCATGTCGAATGAAGCTTTTCCGGCCAGGACGACGTCTGCCGGGACAGCTAGTTATATATAAAATTCTTCTGTGCGTGTGTATGTGACTGAACGCCTAAACGGCTTTACCGATTTCGATGAAATTTTTGTGTATGTTCAGGTGGATTCGAAAGTGGCTTAGATTCACAATTAGACCTGGTAGGTGGCGCTGCAATCGGGTTCTAAATTTTATTTCTTCAGGGCAGGACAACGTCTGTCGGGACAGCTAGTAATCTATAAAAGATTGTTTATAACATTTAGTAATTTTTGCTTACAGACTTTCGGGGCCCCTGTGACCTAGGAGCCCCGTATCATTGATACGGCTGATACAACGGTAGCTACGCCCCTGGACAAATCTGTGTTCTAAGCATTTATTTTACATTTGACAGATCGATGGTGGATCAATTAATAATGTCCTATTACATTCACGACTCGATTTGTTATAAAAATTAACTTCATTTTTAAATAAGTTATAATCAATTATTTTTCTTCACAGTAGAACATTTTTATCACAACGACGCATTGACTCTTCAGGTGATCAGAAAGCTAGTGCTTACCTCGGACAACGGATCAGTATGGCGATCCAGCGAGGAAACGTAGCCAGCCTTCTGGGCACCTTACCCATAGAAGACGGTGATCTAGGCTCAGTATTCTACTTATAGTCTTGAGGGACTATGGGTAGAATACAATATAAATAAGTTAAGTTTTATTTTATTGTATTCGATTGTTTATAATTTATTCATTGTATTAGCTTATAATTAATGTACATTTTTTATTTTCAAATCGATTACCTTCGATTTATTTACGTATAGTGGCGATGGTTTAATAGTCTGTGCGTTACATAACTCACAGAACATCACTAGGAGTTTTTGGTGGGAACTGAAAGGAGATGTTGTGCTGTGCAGTTTTATTTTCTAAAAATGTGTAAAGTTACTCTAAAATGAACAATAGTTGTAGGATGTTGATAGTTTTTGAGTAGTAATTATATGTTTTGTGAGAAATGTGAACTGTATAGTTAAAAATGGCCTTCTGAGTTGTCACAAAAACTCCGTTTAATGGCACCAGCTGATAACCTACAGTTCAGCTGTGCTACACATGGCTTAAGAAAATGAAGAAACTATATTTGAAAAACCTGTGAAGTGCCGTATATCCAAAACAGACTTGGCTTAAAGGTCTAGAAACCAAGCCATAAAATCCAAAAAAAATACATACATACATATTATTACGCCTGTTGCCCATAGGGGTAGGCAGAGACTACGGATCTACACTTGTGACGATCCTGACAAACAACTTTCGCTTCATCTACTTTCATTCACCTCTTTTTACATGAACGTTTATTTGAGATGCTTTTTAGCTGACCTCTCTTTAACACTTCTAATATATGATCATAGTGTGTTCGTCTCGGTTTACCGGCAGTAACTCTACCATTCACAATACTGTCATACACCTGTTTTGTGATTCTACTTTTATCCATTCTCTCTACATGTCCAAACTACCTTAACATTCCTTTTCAACTCTTGTTATTTATTACATCTTAACACAATAATAAGAATAAAGTTCGACAATTATCTCATTTGTTTCATGTGGACTTTACTGTCGAGAAATATATAATAAAAGTGAAATAAACGCTTGGAAACCATATACAAATGTTTCACAGTGTGATTGTGATTCAGATAAGGCGTCGTTCATAAAAATCACAAAAATTGATTTATTTATATAGAAAGGTATGAGAAATGAAAATTAAATTTCTGTGAAATATTCGTAATAATATTATTGTTGAGGTTTGTGTACAGTACAGATTTGTCGTAAGCCAATTTATATTTTAATGTGTAAGCGAGATAACCAACTGTGCAGACAGTAATATCAACCGAGATACTTTTATAAAAAGTACAGCCGTGAAAACTTACAGAATTTTGCAGCCTCATAGATTTTGTACGAGCGGACCTACTTATCTATACTAATATTATAAAGAGGTAAAGTCTGTGAGTTTGTATGTTTGTGACGTTGTAGGGGCTAATCTCCGAAACTACTGAACCGATTTAAAAAATCCTTTCACTGTTGGCAAGCTACACTATCCCCAGTTGACATAGGCTATATTATATTTTCAAAAAAATTAGAGATCCTTACTAAAACTCCAATACTGTAAGAACCCAAGGTGTAAAAAAATATCTAAAATCGCGTGCGCTGCGAGAACTATTGATGATAGAATAAAATAATGTACTACGAATTTGCAGAACACATCATTGTTTACAAAAAGTGCCGCAACAGCATATGTCTAACTATTATAGTTATGCCACAATAAGTGTTCTTTTATTATTTTTTTTTTATTAAAACGCCGCCGCTAGAAAAGGCTCTTTATTTGTATCTTGGTATTCATCCTTATCAAAATAAATTACTTTATATTCAAGACTGCTTCAATACCTTTATATAACTTTTTGAATTATTCAATTCGGACATTCCATTCGAAAGATATCACGAGTTGAAAAATGTAAGTATTAGAAAAAAGTTGCGTGGTCGCCGCGCACCCTAATCGGCTAAATAGGCTTATGCAATGTTGACGTCACTAGGGTACGGGCAGTACGGGAGTGGAAATATTTTGAATTTGCTTAGTAGGTAATTAAACTCAACAAAAAAATAAAGAGGTAGAGTTCGTGAGTTTGTGACGATGTAGGGGGAGTAATCTCAGGATGTACTAAACTGATTTTGAAAATTCTTTCACCAGTTGAAAGCGATATTATTCCTGATTGACATAGGGTATATTTGATTGTGATTAATAATAAGTATTTTTTATTTTTTTTCTGATGCCCAGCGAAGTGGTCACGGGTCAGCTAGTGACGTCATAAGTAAATACAATTAAAAGAAGTCGAATGGCGCATTCGTAAACAGAACCTGACACATTTGTACATATAAGTACAAGTGGCTTCCAATGCGCCTTCGCCGGAATGCTCACATCCTATCCCTTCTCTATAACATATTGTTCAATCCTAAAACGCCCCCATATCTTAAAAGCCGTTTTCACTTTCATCAAGGCGGGCATTCGAGGATTCTGAGACCATCTTTGAATTACCGACTAAGAATGCCTACACATACATACTACACAGTTTTACGACAAATCATTTACTGCGCAAGTAAGGCTCTGAAACTCACTACCTCAAAACATAAAACAAGCCAAGTCTGTGCATTCGTTTAATGATCTCGTGAAACAACACTATTTCAAATTTTTTACAATAATAATGTTATTTGGTTGTATGTTTGGGATGGTGTTGTTTGGGGACACACAACTTGTATATTTAGATAAATAGGTATGTTTATATTTATATTATATTTACGTATATACCACTATATCATATCTATTGCATACATACCCACATCCATACCGAGTTTCTGTCCATCCAAAGGTTGCCTGGAAGAAATCGCTCCCAGCGATAAGACCGCCAAATGTACTTATTACGATTGTATATATGAATTTATTTTGTAACATTATGTGCAATAAAGTATATTCTATTCTATTCTACGTATAAGCATATTACACATATCAGGATGGATAATAATAGGGGCTCCACTTTTGGAAATTTACCTACACTCTAACAACTCCAACATTAATTAGGTCAAGAGTAATTTCGATACTTACTAGTAATTTTTAGTACGGCTTCATACATCGTGTAAGTATCAAGTTGCTTTAGTTACGACGTACACATTTTGTCAAAATAGCCTATGATGTGTACTTTAATAATAACGACTATAATTTTGCAAGTAAGAGTTTTAACATTTTATGATAGTTAAAACTCCTTGAAGGGTGTCATAAAATTTCCTCGAAATTTCCTAGTATCAGAAACATCCATACGCGGCAGCTATTACTTTCCATCAGGGCGTTAGCATTTTTGTCGGCTTTAGGAAATATTTATTTTTTGTCAATACAACTAACTTTCAAGGTAATAATAATTTATTGCTATATAAAATAAAGGTTAAAACTAAGTAGTCCATGTACGTGCCTAAATCAGTTAATACAGAAAACAGAAACCTCTAGAGATGCATCTACGAACATATTCAGAATATTACATAGTGTTACACGCTGACAAAAGTGGATGCACACCTGCCTACCATAAAACACATATTTTACTATCCGCCGGCGTTTGAGCTAACAACATTGAAACTGTTTTATGACTATCTTTTTTTGTTTACTTGTTTATTGGTTGTTGTGGAGCGTAGCCTATTGTATCCGTTTATGGCCGTTCGCAGGCATAATTATGCAGGTGTGCGGATTAGGACTTCTGGTAAATTGCTTCGACGCTTAGCAGGAAGACATATTGCATCGTGCTGGATAAAGCAATGTTCCAATAGAGAGACCGTCAGTCAAGCGATAACCACAAGCGTGGCAAGACGTGTGTACATTCGATAATCTATATAGTGACGGACTTTGCGCGTGTTATTGAATCTTGCATTAAGTTAGTACTGGTTGTGTTCAGTTATATTTGTACCTGTGTTATACGTGTTTGTATAGTTCTAAATAAACTCTATAGTAATTCTAACGGCATTTTAATTCGAGTCCCGCACTCGTAACAATAGGTTACAAAGATTTTCACGTAGCAGTTAAGATTTCTGTATATATAGTCTTATGTTTATTGTTAAATTAATTAAGCAACAATTACACCTAGAGAGACTCCTCGTCTTATTTTGTATTCTCCTCCAGTGGTTGAGCCTTACTCCCACTGCGATGGAGCCACGGACTCTCGCCAGTGGTGCGTCACCCTATCCACCAGGGTAACGATGATGTTAAGCACCACACACAACAAATAAATCCCCACAAAGAGATTACTGAATATGTAGGTATAAAGCAATAGATGTAAGTCAAGATCGTAGCAACTGGAAATCCACCGTCTCTGTCTACTGAAACAGGCGTGATAATATGTATGTATATGTAGATTGTAGATATAACAAACCTCAATGCTGCTAAATCTGTTTTCTCGTTGTATTTGATAAGAAAATAAAGGAATCACACCGTACTACATTCCCATATACATTAGCATATGAAAACCATTTACAAAGCTTTTTTGTGGCATATAATATTGTTCACATACGTGGATACAACGTTAATGAATGAAAATGGGCTATTACGGCTTGTAGGAATCAACATAAGTGTGGAAATTGATAGAGCGTCTGGTCTTTTGAGGTTCCTTCGTAGCTATTTTTGGCAGTAATGGATCTACAATAGAAAAGACCACGGCTACTGAAAAACGGCCGAAAGTTCTAAATCAAGTACAATTCCTTCTCCGTATTTCTCCGTGCAGGAACGGAGAAAGAACACAAAACAACCCACAGCGAGGTGGTAGGGCATTTGCCCGACTAGATGGCTACCACTCCTGGTCTAGAGTATGCCGCCATAAAAACCTTGAGTTGTGTTCTGGCATTAGTGGCCAGGTTCCAGTCTCCCTTTAGAGAACAGTAGTGCATTTGTAGCACCTTTGGTGTTGCAAATCTCATCAGGTGGGTCGTCTGCCTGTCTTCTGAACTCATGGAAAAAAAACAATATTTTAATCTAATTTTAAAACTGCAAACAAACACACATATTGTATATAAATTAAACAAGTTACGTATGTGTTATGGGTAATATACAACGGACTACTCTGGTACCGATCCCAGACAACCAAACCATAGTAAATAACGGAGAAAATTCGTTTTCGAAATTTGCCATACCGGGAATCGAACCTGGTGGCGAGTAAACCGTCAAAGGCTTCTTAGCCCACTCAACCACAGAGGCCGTCGACTTATTGTGGACCCCTATTTGCTCGCGGATCCCCAGATTTTGTTTTCACTCACATGAACTCCTTAAATTTGCTATGGACCCCCAGGAGTCCGGGCTACTTTAGGGGTTTATGATCTAATGGAATGGGGTTACCATCGCCTATGGACATTTGCAATACCAAGAAAGAAAATTTGCATTCAAATTCAAATTCAAAGTTTTTTATTCAATATAAGTTCCACTGGAGAACACTTTTTGAAGGTCATATATTTAAGTTAAAATTTAATTTTTGTTCCTATTCTATGTATACCGCTTCGCAACGTGTTATTGCTCTTAAGGAGAAGAAGCGGCAAGAAACTCCCCAGCAACACGTCTAGCTAAATATTGTTTATCTTTAAGTTTCTTATTCTATTTATATCTCAAGTTGTCTTTTTTTAATAAGTTTTATACAGAAGCATGTTACAGAATTACTTTTTGAAGAATTAATGGAGTTGTAGCAAACATTGCATAGTCAATAATACCAAGACACAATAAAAGGAAAAAAAAATATTATGAAAGTTATAATAATGACATGACGTACTAAAATGTTATGCTGCAATATATCTCCATAAATCCCTTACAAGCTTGGCGAGATAACGTTATACAAAATATAGTATAAGATGTTAGAGCGAGCTGCTATGTAAATGAATTTTTGTCATTTAAGTATAGCATTTTAGCAAGATACTTTTTAATTTGGTTTTGAATTTAGTGAAAGGCAGATCTAACATTTCACTCGCAATCTTATTGAAGAAGCGTATACCAACCCCCAAGAAAGAGGACAGTACTTTTTATAATCTAAAAGATGGCAATATCAGTCTATTACAACGCCTGGTGTTGAAATTGTGAACGTCCTTATACTGCTTGTAGGCACTCAAATTATTACGAATATAAATTATATTATTAAAGATATATTGGCAGGTGACCGTCATAATATTGATTTCCTTAAAGCATTCTCTAAGAGAGTCCCGTGGGCCGAGATTGTAAATCGATCTTACGGCTCTCTTTTGTAAAATAAATATGGTCTCTAAGTCAACAGCGTTGCCCCAAAGTAAAATACCATAGGACATGACACTATGAAAATAACTAAAATAAACTAGTCTAGCAGTCTCTTCGTCAGTGAACTGCCTAACTCTTCTGACCGCATATGCAGCAGAACTGAGTTTTCCTGAGAGACTAGTTATATGAGCGCCCCAGTGGAGCTTCTGATCTAGG
This sequence comes from Dendrolimus houi, assembly GCA_039645545.1. Classification (NCBI taxonomy): domain Eukaryota; kingdom Metazoa; phylum Arthropoda; class Insecta; order Lepidoptera; family Lasiocampidae; genus Dendrolimus; species Dendrolimus houi. The sequence continues at coordinate 12,588,243 of CM077139.1, forward strand.
TTAATGCCTAAGAATACAGTTGAATCTACTAGATTAAGTCTAGTGTCGTTAAGAGAGATATTAATATCGTACTCTTTCACATCGGGCATAACAAACTTAACACATTTAGTTTTGCTCGGATTGAGTAATAAGTTGTTTACAGTAAACCACTTAGATATTTGGGATAAGGCGTTGTTTACGTCGTCAAAGTTCTGTTCATTTCTGTCAACTTTAAATATAAGTAATGTATCATCAGCAAACAACACTACCTCACACATATCATTAATAAAATATGGCAATTCATTAATATATATCAAAAATAAGAAGGGACCTAGAATAGAGTCCTGGGGCCCACCCAAAGATATGCCAGTCTCACGAGATTTGACATTGTTAATTTCAACGCTTTGGAATCTGTTATTTAAGTAAGACGATTATAGGTTGAGAGAATCGCCATGAATACCGTAATAATTGAGCTTTTTTAAGAGGGTCACGTGTTCAACGCAATCGAATGCCTTGGACAGGTCACAGAATACACCAATGGCATTCTGTGACCCTTCCCAAGCATCATAAATGTGTTTTAGAAGCTCAACACCTGCATCGGTAGTGGATCGACCTTTGCTCTTCTACTTATTTACAATGTTATGAGGTAAATTGTTTAACCCAGGTGTATTGGCTGAAATCAAATTGAACATTCCGTCGAATTATATGATGAGACATAGGCAGCCACCAATGTTCGTAGTACCAAACGGCAGGACCAACTTGCTCAATAAGGCGCCGATAACACAGGCCTTGCGAACATTAAAGAAGATATGTCAACAAATTGACATGTTTATCTGTACTGTGACTAAATTCACGAGAACTGTTTGTTTTGTTTTATTTAAATATAATAAATATATACAGAAATTATATACGCTCACCTAAACTCCGTCGATTAATAACGTCCACCTTGTCTTCATAAGTGTATATCTTGAAACCAGCTCCATCAATCACTTTCATCGAATTCAATAATTTTTAAGGCGGCCGCCATTTAAAATAAATTCACCAACTCACTGCACTTACCGAAAATCCTTTATTTTTTTATATGTCTGTTTATTTAACACCGCAAACAAAATCCAACGACACAACGGCGGCATCTTCGTGAAGTAAATTATAATTGGGGAGGGGGCAGAGATAGACATATATACATGCCAGTATGCAAAAGAGAAGGAAATATGCATCAAGAATATGTATTGAAGCATGAACAAGAGGTACCATGACTCAAAACCATTGTTCAGCATTAAATAATAAACACCTATGTTTATAAGTAATAAATAAGAGCGAAGCGAACGCATTGCCTGCTTATAGAATGTGATAGGATTAGGGATTGCAATCCGGAAAACTGGATCCGGTAATTCGGCGGATCCGGTATCAATATGCACTTACCGGATCCGGTACAAACATGACGGATCCGGTGATTACATATTTTAGCAAAATAATCGCGCGTTGCATGAATAAGCAGGTACTTTAAACGCGTGGTGTTTGTGAGTGTAAATCGCTTGACACTGAGCCACTCCGTGGCCGCGCCTCAGCGTGTCGATTGACAGATGACATCCAACACAATGTGTTTTCGTTTATCAAACAAAAAATTATTGTTTGTTTAAAAACTAATGAGTAAAAATATTATAAAAAATAATTATTGTGATTGGTGTGATATTCATTTGATAGATTCGGTAAACGGAATAGCATTCTCGAATTAGTAGCTTATTGTAATCTCAGTTAAGATTTATTACTATGTTATGTTTAATTTTATAATTTTGATTTACAATATTGATTTCTACTTTATATTTAAAATCTAAAAAGACTGAACCCCACAAGTACATTACGTTAAACACACTATTTTTTTTTGAGATTTTATTTAATTCGACATCGTAATTTAATTGTTTTGACATTGAGAATTTAATTGTTTTCTTTTTTAAATTAGTCATAATAAAGTCGATTTCGTATACGTATCGTTTTATTTTTACACTTCATTAACAGTCCATGTCGGAACGAAAACGGAACGTTATCCTGGTTAGATTAATATGGTCAGATCCGGCCGGATTGACGGAAATCCTGTCGAATTGAAAATGAGGTCGGATTGCAATCCCTAGATGGGATGCAGGATATGGGATGGCGAGATAGGATATAGGGATCAGACAGAAGGAACGGGATAGGATATATTAGGATGGGATAGAGTGTAAGAGGACCATCAGAACTGTCACTAATTGTACGAAGCACAATTAGCTAAAGGCGAACCATTTCACGCCGACAATCTATGAAAGCATGGCATTACACATATCAAGCCAGCCCTAAGAGCTGCAATCAAGATAATGATCCCAAGATGGCTCTACTACATCATAAATGGCCAGGCAACCTTAAAAATAGGCCGCCCCTTAACATAAAATATTAGTGATATAATACTGCCAAAAACGTTGGCAAGGTTAAGGTAAGAGCCCCAATTATTGGCAACATATTGTGCGAAGGTCGACGGAGCCCATTTATATCCGTGATAACAACCGATACACTGTTGGGCGGTTTACCCCACTGTATTTATCAACAACGTGAACAATGGTTTAGTAAATTGATACTTATTTTAGCAGTTGATATATGGAAGTAGTATTTTTTATTGAATCACACAATCCACAAGATTACATTGGGCTGTCAAGTAAGTTATAGCAGATTTTGTTGTTAATTTTTTTTATGTATGAGTTCAGCAAACAGACATGGGGCTCGCTTGATAGAAAGCGGTAATAATCGAAATTTGTAACGCCAATGTGCTGTCGCTCTCTAAAGGGAGGCTGGAGCCTGACTATTAATGTCGGTACACAACTCAAAGTTGTTATGGCGGCATATTCTAGGCGAAGGGTGGTAGCCATCCGGAGGGGCAACCTGGCTATATATAAACATGTAACTTTTAATTTCTGTCAGACATAAAAAATAATTTTGATCATTTGCCGCCGTGGGTCTACTGTGCCTGTTGGTCGCCATTTCGCCACTGCTCCTAAGAATAGACATTGACCCGGCACGCTCAACTTCAAGTGTCCCTTGAGAATATTTTAATTACGGTAGGCCTTGACCGTCCCTCGGGAGTCAGCGACATGGCTTATCTAGGTTATTAAATTGCTTAAAATAAGAGAATATGATTAGTAACCAATTTACTCAGAGGCAAGAATATCCCTTGGGAAATATGTGAAAGGAAATTTGATAATACACGGCTGCATATACTTTTGTACTTGAATTACAATTTATAATTACGATGTTCACCTGTCATAGAATAATATGCAAGGAGATTTTGCCAAGAAATTGAAGTATGCAATTTTATTTAATTTATCAGAAACGCAGAAAGGATTATGTTTATTTGTTTTCTAATTTTTGTTTATGGCAATTAATAAATAATAAACAAGCAAATCGACAGACAAAAAACACACACTGTATATCCCCAAATTAAGCACGTTACGCTTGTGTTATGGGTAATATATAACGGACCACTCTGGGGCCGATCCCAGACACCCAGACCATAATAAATAACGGAGAAAATACGTTTCCGAAATTTACTATACCAAGGAATCAAACCGGAACCTTTGCGTTGCAGTAAGATAAACCGGCAAAGGCTTAGCCCGCTCAACCACAGAGGCCGTCAAAATGTTTCAAATGATGTAGGTACTCTATGTGAATTTTAAAATTTTAAATAATTATTTTTGTTTATTGCAGAGTTCAGCACACAGGCAGACGGCCCACTTGATGGAAAGTGGTTACCATCGCCTATAGACATTTGTAACACCATTAAGATGCTACAAATGCACTGCTGATCTCTTAAAGGGAGACTAGAACTTGGCCACTGATGACGGAACACAATTCAAGGTTGTTATGACGGCATATTCTAGATCAGGGGTGGTAGCCATCCAGTCGGGCAAATAGCCTCCCATCTGGCCGTGGGTCGCCTTTTGCGACAGGCCGCCCGGCCGCAGGAAATTGTATTCTTTCTCGGTTCCTGCACGGATAAGGAAGTAAAATACACACATATTACAATGACTCTTATATATTAGAATAGATAGATATGCTCTCATAAGAAAGTGCTCAAACATCAACGAACCCCGACCAAAGATCAAATAATAAAATTCTTTAATTACAAAAGTCAATTAAGTAGATGCCATAAAATTGCAATTAAGTCCATAATATATTTTATTATATTAGAAGCACGAATGGATTTTTAGGGCGACGATCTGAGCAATAAACCTTAGTATAAATGAGGTTTATTAAGATTGTTTATCGATTGGGGGGATAGGTAAGCATTTAAGTTCTCCCCGTCTGTCGGGTGCCATATTCAATCCAGACCATGGTTAGTGGCCAACCCAAATGGGACCCTGTCCCCAACTTTTGCGACGTGGACGCTAACCTTAAACGTCGGAAACGCCCAGTTTTTAGTTTCGGAAAGTATGTAGATAACCTATAGATACCTATAGAACCTATAGATAGGTAACTTACGACGCGACACGATTATGTCGCGAAAGTCAATTAGGACTGCTATTTGAAATCAATATGTGTTGCTGCCTACAAATAATAATATTTAAAATGCGCGAGAACAGCATTTGTTGCTCCACACATTATGTCAGGGGCAATTCAAATGATCCTATAATTTTGTACACGTTCATTTTCTTCGCTCTCCGTCATTACACAAGTCAAAGCAACTCAAGCATTTTTATTTCAAACTAGCCGACCCGGCAAACTTCGTACCGCCTCAGAATATTTTTTTCATATTTACTCACCTTTTAAACCTTCCCTGAACTTCCACAAATAATTCAAAACCAAAATTAACCAAATCAGTCCTGCCGTTCTCGAGTTTTAGCGAGACTAACGAACAGCAATTGATTTTTATATATAAGAAGATGTATCCTTATGTTATTCGCTAATTGCGGCGGTAACAATATGTTTGATCGCGCGTTCGTACCAACTTAACTCGCGCGAATAAATGATCAAATATCTCAGTCCAGCGATCGCATCGATTGAATGCCGATTATACCTCAATATTTTACCGCCATTTTATCGTAAGCCAAATTTGAACTTAAGTACTCTTATTTTTTGATGGTATTATTTTGTTTTAAGACTCAGTTTTAATTAGAATAGACCCTACTTAATCAAAAACTGAAAGTCTGAAAACAAAATAATGCTTTATAAATAAAATACGTTTTGCAACAAAAAATACACTTAGGTCTAAATGGCGGTAAAGACTCGACCTATGTGAGTTCTCTATGTTTAATTGCGGATTCGTACGAGTACAACTCGCGCGAATTACGATGATCGCGTGGTCACGTTGTATTAGGACGACGGGACGCCTTAGGTTTCCTATAGAGCGAATTTTTCGTCGTTAGCCATTCGCAGTCGACGGCTGGTCGTGGGCCTCCCCAAGTCGGTGCCACTCATCCCTGTCCTCTGACTCCATCGGGCTGTAGGGCGTCCGACACTACGTTTACCGAGACGCGGTCTCCTCTCCAGGACTCGTCTGCTCCATCGGCCATCGGTCCTGCGGTAGACATGACCGGCCCGTTGCCATTTCTGCTAAGTTTGCTAATAGAACGTGTAGCAGCGAAAGGTAGAGGTTAAATGATACTTCAGATGGTAGAGAGTAGTAATCACTGTCGAGTGCTGATGTAAACTGAAGTGAATTATTTTATTTTGGAGACAGTAACCTTAAGTACAAATATTAACAAGTCGTACAGCTAGTACAGTATATAGCACAATGTGTGAGCGGGAGGAAGATGATGTGCGAGCGAGATAGTGCAATGTGCGCTACTCAGTAGCAGTAGTTCGTTGTCCGCTGCGATGACTAGACGAATGCAGTTCTCGAGCGATAAGCGAATGTTACTCTTTAATACTCTTTTTCCATGGTTATATAAAAATTAAACTTAGTAAAAGCTTTCTTAATATTAACAAACAATAAAATATGCATAGATAAGTCCGTGGCGGGATTCTTCGCTTCGCTGCGCTAGTTTAGCAACTACTTAAAACTAGTACTAAACTTAGGGTAATTGGATGGCTCGAACTACAAAAGCAATTTAACATTTATATACTTTCAGTTCATTCCGTTTCTTGAGAGTAAACAAAATAATAAATAGCAAGTCTTTTCTTTATTGGAGTTTACCGCTTAAGAATCGATTTTCATACAATGCCCCGTGGTGGAAATTTTGTGTCAAGTGAAATAATACAAGCGTTACGTTTTTTTGCTATTATCTAATTTTTATGCAATGAAAGGTGTAAAACTATATACATCAGTGAAGATACGGTGTTTTGGAAATAGAACGTCTTGTAATCGTCTCCTAATTCGGCCGCAGCATTGCATGTACATACATCTATAATATATATATATATATATATATATATATATATATATATATATATATATAGAGAGAGAGAGAGAGAGAGAGAGATTAAATCGAGCAAAAGACAATAGTTACTTACATATACAATCGAATACAATGCAAGAAAACTTAATTTATTTGTACTGTATTCTATAATATTATAAAATTCTAAACATGCCGTGTCTGTACATTGAAGCTATTAAAAAAAAATCCGACTGTAATAGACTATATAAACGACGAAGAACACGGTACATTTTTTTTAGTTCTTATCTATCTTTTTGTTCGGGATTCACATAAAAACTACTGGGCCGATTTCGATGCAGTTTTGGCTGATCGACAGAAAATCCTTGGACCTAAAATTTGCGCTACTTTTAATCCTGGGAATCCTGTGGAAATTTTTCTGAGAGCTGCTCGTAGTTGTTTGGGTGAATAAAAATCAGCTTATTCCGACACAGTTTTCATTAAAACGATAGCTTATATTCTGTTTTAAATGTTGCGGTACTATGTGTCCTGGGAATCCTGTGGGAATTTCAAGTCAGATGTGGACGTAGTCGCGGGAACATCCTAGTTTTGTTTAAGTTTTTTTTATTGCACAAATTCAGCAGACAGGCAGACTCCACCTGGTGAAATGCGGTTACCATAGCCTATGCACATTTGTAACACCAAAATTGGTACAATATCATGTGCGAAGAAATATATACATCTAAAATAACGATATTGTAATAGCCCATAAGCGTCCCACTGCTGCGGTCGGACCTCCTACTTGAAGGCAACGGACAGTATACCCGCCACGCTTGTCCAAGGCGGCTTGGCAGGTTTGACACATCGGTTATCTCGATGTGCGGGTTTCGCCACGATGTTTTCCTCCACCGTTGTTAGCACGTGGTATTTTATTACCAGTACAATGTTTGTGCGCAGCTCGTCGCACATATAACATATAGTATTTCGTTCCACGCTGATGGTGTAGGCGATACCCAGGACGATGTAGTCGTAAAAGTTAAAACACTGTTAGTTGGTGAAAACTGGTGTAAAGCGTCTGCCTTCGGCTACAACCCGAACGGAAGAAGAACAGAAATGCAACGACAATGTTGCAAGCTTATAAAATAAAAATGATTCTATGTTGGTGTTGCCAACAATGTTACTGTTATAAAAATAACGATAGTATACTAAGAATGTGTTAACAAATTCAGAAACATTACATAAAGTTACTTTTGAAAAGCGAGCAATAAATATCAAGTTAAAGGCTTGAAACATAAATTGTGCAAACTTGTAGAAACATAAGTTTTGCAGTTACGCTTAAAAATGTTTGGACATTTTCCGGCGACTTGTACTCTCAGTTTATTTGGAATGAATGTAAGGAAGACTTTACACTATACTGATATTTATATGATTTAAAATACAAGTGCCAGTGTGCGTGTCAGTAAAGCGTATGTAAGGTTTATTAAATACAATAAATAAAAAAAAGACAGTTTTTTTTTTATTTGTCAATTTGTACCAATACAAATTTTATACTCCTACTTACTCAACGATAAGTAATGAGACCTCAAATTTCTTTCTTCACATAAAATATTTATTTCTTTCTTACCTCCATTCAACAATTCATTCCAAATCTTTAATCCACAAGAAGTCAAAACAAAACCATTCCACATTGTGAAATTCACCAGTCTAGATAAATGAAATGATTGAACATGGAACGTGTCTTGTGTGACATATGTGGACTTTTTACGAAATGTAACCAATACCTCCCCAATAAGGCAAATAAATTGATGTGAGATTATTACGAATTCTGCAAATTTTCACCGATACTGAAATGGAGTATGGCAGCCAGAGCCGAATTTGGAGCGATCGGTATTTTCTTGGATTATGACCTTTATTTTTCTCTTAAAATACCAATTACTTTAAGGTTTTATTTATTTAGAGTAATAACAAATAATTTGTTATTACTCTCCCTTTGTGATTAGTAGATAAATAATAATTTTCACGTAGGCAAATATTAAAATTCATATCTGATGAGAAACATTAATTTACTTACTTGTAAAAAATATATTTTAAAAGAAAGTACAAATATTATATACTATTATTGCAGGTAGTTATGATATATTAAAATAGAGTTAGAAATATACAAAATAATCATTTTTGGTTTTTATTCCACGTTTTATATATTATACGATATAATATATTTTAAGGTTTAAAAGACGAAATTTGAAGTATTAACGAAAAACTTCAAATATATTTCCAACTCTATCTGTATGAGCAGTGTTTATATTATTAAATAAAATGTATTCTATCTCATTCTCTCGCAGGTTTAGTCTTATAGGTTTATGTGTTTATCTCTTTTTTGTTTCATCGAGTTTCAAATCATTACGATTCTAAAGAAGTTTCACTTCAAAAATAGCTTATACATGAAAACAACAGACATTTTTGTTACAATTTATAAAAATACTATTTAAATCGGATAAAATATCTATATATCCTAAACCCGCGGAAACGAAGTGACGACAAAGGATGTGATGTATCAATAATTTTAATATTTGTTAATTTTCTTTCTAAGTCCTTCTCTGGCATCTGACATGTTTCGATTCCTATAGGCATGGCGTGGGCAGATATGAGTTATTTCACAAAGGAGCTCCCTCGGCACGAACCAGGCGTAACTTGGAAGATGAACCCAAGCTTCCTGAATACTTTCAATATGCTTTGTTAAAAATATTTTCTTGTATCAAAAGATTCATGTATCGCGCCTATCTTCTCAACACTCGAATGCCTGCAACGCCTGCCTGTGTGGAAACGTACATACAATATGTGTGTTTGTTTGCCGATTATTATTATTATATTATTTCACCTTATATAGTACTGGTATTCACATACGACTTCGTCCATGTTGGACATATATCATCTAAGTGTATAAATATCTTTATAACCCACATTATTAATACAAAAAGCATATTATACAGTAAACGAATATCTAGGACATAAATAACTATATTATAATTAATGGCGACTTACATAATGTATATAATAATAACATATTGTTACATGCCGTCAAAGATAAACGCACAGCTGCCTCTCGTAAGCGCAGTTTATTGTCTTCCCGGATTTAAGAATTCTTTTGTGTTTTGAATTGTAATTAAGAAAAACATGCTATTGTTTTTCTACTTTTTTATGACCATTATTATCGTCGAACTAATCTTTATTGTTAGTGTTTTCCGTTCACAGTTGTGCAAATTACTATTTCTCGGAAACTTAATGCGCGCGGCCAATTTTTTTTGTACTGTGTGGTTAGTATAAGACAATGCCCGAATTGAGGGGTGATCAGTCAAGCGACGACTACGAGACGAGTAAGACTTTTGTAGTACTCTTGATTAGCGATATAGACGACGGGCTTTGGGCGTGTCGAATTGCATTGAATCGTGCAGTGTGAACTGGTTGCATCCAGTTTTATTTGTATTTGTTTTATACGTGTTTGTACAGTTCTAATAAATTCTATAGTAGTTCCAACGGCATTTTTAATTCGAGTCCTGTAGCTCGTAACAATATTAACAGTATTATATTGAAATTGATTAACTGACAATAAAATATGATTTATAGTAATGTGACATTGTTTTATGCTTGTATAAAGTTTTATATTAATTTAATAATTTGTTTATTGATTAAATATGTAATTATGGCCAGGCACCATTGCAATCGCCTGTATTGTACGTCCGAAAGACAAACTGTCGTTCCAACAAAAAACTCCAACACCTTTGTAATTTTATGATTGTGACAGTTTATACAATAAATGTTTATTCTATTCTATTATATCCATTCCACCGACACTATTAACTGAACAGAAAAAAAACTTCGATCTACTCGACAAATTCGTGTTGACGGGAAACAATAACAAGACAGCAAAATAATAAAAAAAAATACATAACCAGCCAGTATTTTGAAAAAAGACTAATATATTCTTTTTGAATTTTTGAGGTTTTTACTGCAGGTGTGTGTATTTGTAACATAAATGTACCTACTATTTTAAACATAATTATATCAAACAAATATTAGCAGTAATAATTAAAATTGTAACAAAATATGATATTGTAAGATTGGTATGTACTTGTAATAATATAATTTACTGAAAATTGTATCATCAGAAGATGAATGAGAATGATTGAATGATGTAATGGCGTCGCTGTCAGACTATCGACCCTTTCATGCTGTTTTACCGTCGTTTAGCGCCATCTAACTCGTTTCTCTTGTTTATGTTAGCAAAGAGCTAGATGGCGCTTTAACACATGTCGTACAAAGAAGTAAAACATCTGGTAGAAATTGAAGGAGGCTCCACCGACAAGAGCAGAGCCATCAAATTTATAATATTATAAAATTCTGAAAATGACGTGTCTGTACATCGAAACTGGTTAAAAAAACAACAATTGGAATACATATATAAACGATTGAGAACACGATGCAATTTTTCTAGATTTCTTGTCCGTTTGTTGGTTTGTCTGTTTGTTCGGGATTCATGTAAAAACTGTTGGGCCCATTTCGATCCAGTTTTAGTCGATCGAGAGCAAAATCTTACACTTAAAACCTGAGCTACTTTTTATCCTGGAAATCCCGTGAAAAAAATTCTAGGAATGATTTAAAATGGCCAAAAAATAAAAAATAAACAAATTTCAATGTAATTTTTTCACTGATCAATAGAAAATTTTATATAATAATATATATGATTTTTTTATCCCGGGAATCTCGCGGGAATTTTCTTCGGAGCTGTTTGTAGTTCGGGTGCATAAAAATATGCTTAGTCCGCCACAGTTTTCACTAAAAAGATTGCCTCCTTTAAATGCTGCAGTACTTTGCGTGTCAAATGTACACGAAGTCGCAGACATATTCTAGTTATAGATAAATAGAGATTTGCTTAGTCACAAATATTTTCTTGATAAAGTGATAATTGTTTCTAAGCAATTCATCAAGTCAAAGGGAGATATTATCACTCGCGAACAAATTATCAATCACGAATTTTTCCACTCGAAGTGGTAATATATTTCAAAAATGAGAATTTATTCCGTTATAGTCACTTTTTCTTGCCCAAGAAGAGATCTCATCAATAGTCTGCAGATCATAAATGACCCTCGTGTTTATAAAGACGCCCTTATTGTAAAGGCTGTAGGGTCTAAAACTAGACTTCAAGGAAATTTATTGACGGATATAACGATCCTAGAAAAAATGTGTCGACAGATGTTCCAGTGGGCCCGCCCTTAAGGATCTTTCTTTTCTAATAATACTTCCCTTGTTTGGATGAATAGGGATTTTTTAATAAAACTACATTTTTAAAGGTTTTCAGCGTAGTATTTTATTCGATTTTTCTTCCGACGTTTCAGCCACTCAGTAGCCGTGATCACATAAGACAAAGATGTCAAATGTCAATGAATAATGTAAATTAAGTTGTTTATTTAAATTTTTTGTTAATGATTTTTATTTACTCTATGGGAGCCTAATCTAATTAACTACCGCTTCGCAACATATTATGACTTGAAGAGAAGAAGCGGCCAGCGCAAGAAATTCTTCAGCAGCATGCCTAGCTCTAATCTATATATATGTATAAATCTTCTGTACGTGTGTTGACAGTGAACTCCTCCTAAGCGGCTGGACCGATTTTGATGGTATATTTTTTTGTGTGTTTGAATGGGTCCCCGGATGGTTTAGATTCACAATTGGAACCGGTAGGTGGCGCTGAGATCGGGTTCTAGAATCCTCCTAATTACCTGGAGCGATTTTGGCGATTTTGTTTTTATGTCATGAAACAAAGTCTTTTAGGAATTCAGAAAATATGGCGCGGTACGAAGTTCGATGGGTCAGCTAGTAATTTTATATAATTGTAAATGGTTGAGAGGTAATAATAATAATATTATAATAGCAGCCCATAAATGTCCCACTGCTGGGCTTGGGCCTCCCACTATAGGGGAACGGACAGTATACCCGCCACGCTTGTCCAAAGCGCTTGGCAGGTTTGACACATCGGTTATCTCGATGTGCAGGTTGCATCACGATGTTTTCCTTCACCGTTATTAGCACGTGGTAATTGTAACAATATGCACATTAGGTCAGAAAACTGCCTAAGTGGTGCATGAGTTCCGCCCAGGATCAAACCCGCGCCCTTTGAGTCTGGGACGCGTGCACTAGCCATTACGCTACCACGACTTTTTAAGAGGTAAATTAAAAGAAAATAGTATCAATCAAGTTGTTGTGTTCCGGTGCACGTAAAAAGAGCTCCTCACAGTGTTCTGAGATCTTGCAGCAAATTTTTGCTGGGTTTGGGTCTTAATAGTGTTGGTGATCGAATCTTTGTCGGTTCCAACCGATCGGATCGTAGGGACTTAGAATTTAAACTAAAAAAAACTTCAATCTTACTGTCTTTAGTATATATTAGGGATGGGCCGAAATTCGTTTTAAATGCCGAACATTCGATGCAAGAAAAAAGTAAAATACCTACTTGCACTATTTTGTCTAAAGTTCATAGAAATGGAATCTAACATAACCGTAATATAAAAATTGGCATCTATATTCTCATGGTTATTTATTTTAGTTAGGAACATGTAAACTTCAACGTGCAATGTGATAAAAAATAAATAAAATTAGTTCTTGATTAAGCGTTTGCCTAATTAAATACACATCAAATTAAAACAAAAATAAGATAAACTTATTATTGCTCTAAGAAACATCAGTAAGTAGTGTAACTGCTAAATTATATTGCGTAACTTGAATAAAATTTAAAAATAACACGTCAGAGGGACATCCGCAATTACAACTTTAATTTTGATTGAAATCATTTTTTACGAATTAAACATTATGAATTTAGAATTATGAAATGGTGATTTTTTTCAATCAAAGGCCCAAGAATCTATTTTTTTATCCACCTACTCATACTTAAAATTTACGGCGTTATCAAGTCGCGATGTGTTGCTCTTGAGAAAGCGTGGCGAAATCAAACCGAAGTTCGGCCGAATCTTTTGTTTTAATCGAATGTTCGGCCGAAGTGCGTATTCGGTTCAAACCACATCGTGCCATTCCTAGTATATATGCTTCTTTATTATTAAATACTATACAACAGCGAAACTTCGCTAGCGTTTCTGTGTGTTTATTAGTAGATTGCAACGGCCTCGCCAAATAAAAACTTCAATGCTTAGAACTTTAATTTAAAGCCGTTTCTACTGAACAGCTTTACGCGATGCTCTAACAGAAAAAAAAGAACATTTTGATTTCCTACATCTTTCTCATTCCCGTTATTTGCGCTCTAGTAATAATCTCTCCTTAATGACACCTGTACACACTTCTTCCTTTGTTGACAACTCCTTCACAGTACAGGCTGTCCGTTTATGGAACTCACTGCCACTCAACATCCAAGCTAAGTCAATATCCTCTTTTAAAATCATGGTTTTTAATTATTTTTGGTCCTCTCAGGTATAATACTGCTGCTTGTTCTGTATGTATTATGATAAATGTACTGTGTTTATATAGGTACATAATTTTTTCTTTTATCAACTCTACGGACTCGAGTTCCGTACCCTTTTTTACAACTTAATTTCTATGAAAGTTTTTAGTGTTCATACACGCTTATTGTTTATTTTTGTTACTATGTATGACATTAATTTAGTGATTTTTATGTTGTAGTGTACCTTAAGAATAACTTATAATATTATTTTTTTCTAATTTTAATACTAAACTTATACTAATGTTGAGTGTATCTGTTTCATGCTGGTGTTGTCAGGAAGTGCATGTGCAATGTGTGCCTTATGTCTATACCTATATATATCTTAACTAGTGCCATGTGTGTTGTTTTTCCTTTCTATGCCTAGGTTATTAATTTTCAGGCTCTTTGTGTGTCTTGGTTTGTTTGTGAAGTGTGCGTGTAATGCAATGCGGTGGTCGTGGTAGTGCGCTTTGGTGTGACTATGTGTATGAGTTTTGTTGTTAGTTGTGTGTTTGTGACTTTGTGTGGTGTTATAATTTATTGTTTAATTGTTGTTTAAGTGTTTAATGGGTATATAATAAAGATTTTAATTTATTTATTTAATGATTTGAATGTTTTATATTATTTATTGTCCACACCGCCACTGTCATGTTTTAATATTTTCCTTAGTTTAGGGGTTTGCCTGGAAGAGGTCGCTTTAAGCGATAAGGCCGCCCTTTGTTCAACATTTATTGTATCTAGTTTTTAAGAATTTAGTTTTAATTTTGGTGAACAACAAAGTGTTTTCATTCATTCATTCAAAAATAAAAATTCTTAAAGTTACATTTTCAAAACCTACTGGTACAAATGAACTCCATAATTTTCTTAGTTTTAAATTCAATATACAAACTCGGTAGCCCCAAAAAATAATTATATTTTAGAAGATATACTGTCCAGGTGTTGGCATCCTAAAATATATGGCAGCTAATATGTATTTATAGGAGATGTCATGAAGGTATAATTGTAGTAATTACTCGTATGATAATGTCATAATTTATTAGATTATATGAAACTAATTGAGCCTCGCGATCTCACCCGCGTGGTGATAGTAAAACGTTATATTTTGGATAATTCACACTATATCTTTATAAATTATGTATTATGCCCATGCGTTATTCTGATGTGTAAACTATATTATTGTAAAGTTTCATCGAAATCCATTCAGTACTTTTTGCGTGAAAGAGTAACAAACATACATCCATACATTCTTACAAAATTTCGCGTTTATAATATTAGTAATAATATTAGTAGGACTACGTAAATAATTGTATACGAAGTATAAATTTGACAGTTGTGAAAATAAGTAGTTGTATGTATGGTGTTAAAACCTTGTTCCCGCGAACATTCGCTGTTTAAAGATGGGGCCACTTGAGATACCGACTGTTTACAGAAGTCGGTGGTGGTGGTTTTAGCACAAAAATATAAAAGCAGCTAGTGTTTGTTGGAAATGGGTTATTCGACCGTAATTTGTGTACCTGTAAAGGTTATAGTGAAGTGTGAAGTTGATTATGGAAGTTGTGTTTAGAGGTTGAAAGTGAAATAAATTGATATCGTGGAATGTATTTTTCTGAAGTTCGACGTTCCACACACGGAAATAATCTACAACCATGCTAGCGTTCGCATTATCGACGATAGAACGAGACTTCGCCTCTTTCTGCGTATTCTACCATCTGCATAATAGTGTTACGAGTTACAGGACTCGAATTAAAATGTCGTTTGGAATTACTATAGAATTTATTAGAACTATACAAACACGTATAACACAGGTACAAATATAACTGGACACAACCAGTACGAACTGCACGATTCGATAACGTGTGCAAAGTCCGTCACTATATAGCTAATCGAATGTACACACTTCTTGCCCGTATCGTAATCGTCGCTTGACTGCCGGTCTTTCCGTTCGGGCATTCCTTTATACTCGGCTTACAATATGTCACGACCGGGTAAACAATGGTTTCCAAGAATCGCACCTGGCTACTGCCTACCATAAAGGATTACAATACACAATAGGCGGCTTTTCTAATTACAAATATTAAATACAAAGTAAACAAAAGAAGTCCAAATGCGGACAGATATGTTATGTGCATTAACATTAGTCGGCGTGCTTCGTGGAATTTTGGCTAAGTTGTAACAATAGCATATGGACTGTTACAATAAACTGATCAGGACAGTGCCTCTTTCTATCAACGCACTGCTCACTGTCGGCTACGCGTTTATTCTTACAACTTTGAGCAACTTTACCTATGTGCCGAATGGATTTCAAGAACGATTCACTTACGTATCTTGGGTATTCGGCATTCATTAGCTCCAAGAATATACTCATAAAACATAAAGACATTCATTAGATTTTTATAAAACATTCAAACTATTTAAATTAGGAATGTACATAACACTCATGGCAATAAGGCTGCTTTTCCACCAGAGATGTGTTATGCTATGTTGCTATGGATGTGTTTGATATCCACAAATCACATTAATTGCTCCACATAGCATAGCACTGGTGGAAACTGATTCAACTAAGCTACGTTTTTTATATGGAAGGACGCGTGCTATGGATGCGAGCTATAGATGCATGCTGTAGTTACGTGCTATATAGATGCGTGCTATATAGATGCGTACTATAGATACGTGCTATAAAATGATCGCGAGTGCTGTACCTATGTACAGAGCAGTGTACCTACAGAAGGCGCGTGTTTGTCCCCGAAATGCGGCGGCGCATTTTCATAGCACATCGTACTCGCTCCGCTACATAGCTTAGCATGAGTGGAAATGGTCACATAGTTTCGTAGCTTAGCTTTTACATTCTCGCAGCATGCCTGCATAGCACATCTCTGGTGGAAAGACACCCTAAGGCTGGTAACTCGGCATTATGCTTTGTCAAGAACTGACACCACGCTGATTTTCAGGATCAGCCTCCATCAATTCACAATGACTCAAACATATTGTTACAATTCAGGACCCGACTAAAACAAAATCCACCTGTATATCTGAAACAAAGCACATTTATTACCTGCCGGCATTTAAACTAATTGTAACTCTTTTATTACCGTCTTCTTTTGTTTACTTTGTGTTTAAATTTGTGACTAGAAAACAGTCCATTGTTATTGTACTCCTTTATGGCAGTTTGCGGCCGAATCATAAGCCAGGTGTGGCGGATTAAGCCGACTTAGATACGGGGGCATTGCATTTGTGCAGTATAAAACTATGACCTGATGGAGGGGGAGACAGTCGAGCGAAAACCACGAGCAAAGCAAGACGTGTGTACTACAATCGGGAATCTAATAAGTGACGGACTTTGCGCGTTTTATTGAGATACGACCTTCTGCATTAGGTCTGGACTTGTTATGTTCGGTTATATTTGTACCTGTGTTATACATGTTTGTATAGTTCTAATAAACTCTATAATAATTCCAACAATATGAATTGCTGAGCCGAAGCCGAGGTCTTATCAGGATATTACGATTTGGGGTTTTTCAAAGAATGTGTCGTAAACCACCTTTAGTATTCCAAAAGCCCATAATAAGCAAATGCTATCTACCCACTTTCCATCAAACCCATTATAGCATGTCTGCTGTATTCTAGTTATTAAAAAAACATTTAACTAAAAGGGACAATGTCTTTAAACTTCGCATACAGTGTAGCAAATTTACCTGTTAAATTAACCTGATGCTCAAGCTTAGTTTAGCTTGTTTAGCTTAAATTGTATATGAGTTTAATTAAACTACTAAAGTTACTATGCAGTTTTCGGTTTAACGCTAAATTTATTAGTTTGTGTATTAACTAAATTAATAAACAATCTTCAAAGTAGACGCAAGGTTGCTAGACTTTTCAACCATGCAGGAACGGAGAAAGAATACAATTTTCTGCGGCCGGGCGGCCTGTCGTAAGAGGCGACTTAACAACCCACAGCCAGGTGGTAGGGCATTTGCCCGACTGGATGGCTACCACCCCTGGTCTACAGTATGTCGCCATAACAACCTTGAGTTGTGTTCCGGCATTAATGACCATGTTCAGTCTTTAAAAGAGCAGCAGCGCATGTTTAGAACCTTTGGTGTTGCAAATGTCCATAGGCGATGGTAACCACTTTCCATTAGTGGGCCGTCTGCCTGTCTGCTGAAGAGATGCAATAAAAATAAATAAAAGAAAGACTGTCAGTCTTCTTTCGGGGAGTGTTCCTCAGAACTGCACGAGCTGGTTGCCATCCCAGTCCATATCCATCGGACAACCAAAAGCACAGGTTTGCGCCAGATCCATATCCATCATCAGGTTGAAGTATTTCTTTAACTTTTCTAGTGCGAAACATGTTTTTTCCTAATTATACAATCTTAAAATGAACTTATGCTCCATAGATGGCGTCATCACTCAATTTTTTTAAATTAATTTATTCATGACCATAGCACAGCTGAACTTTAAAATGAACTTATGGTTATCAGCTGGTGCCATTCAACGGAGTTCTTGTGACAACTCAAAAGGCCACATTTGACTACACAGTTCACATTTCTCACAAAACACATAATTATTACTCAAAAACTATCAATATCCCACAACTATTGTTCATTTTAGAGTAATTTTACACATTTTTAGAAAATAAAACTGCACAACACAACATCTCCTTTCAGTTCCCGCCAAAAACTCCCGTCATCACTCAACATCAGTAAGTGTGGCCAATCGCGAACCTATACAATTGTAAAAAAAAACTTAAGGTCTTTTTAAAACACCACATACTAAAATCAGGTGAGCGCGTGTACAATTTGTACAACAATGTATCTGTCAGTGCGTCTTGATATACGTCAGAGTAAATCGGTTTCTTTTTTGCTACATTTTTTTTATTTCTGTTTAGTTAATGTTGAAGTCAAATTCTTTTTTGCTATACAATTTATACTGCTATCTTACTTACTGTTTAAATCCGTTTGTTTTTGCATTTTTTTTTTTGCTGTTTAGTTACTGTTGGCATCGGTGTCTTTTTACCAAAAAAAAAATTGTAATGCTGTTTAATTACTGTTTCAATCGGTTCCTTTTTGCTAGATTTTTTCTTGCTGTTTAGTTACTGTCGGAGTCGGTGTCTTTTTACAAAAAAAATTTTAGTGCTGTTTAATTACTGTTTCAATCGGTTTCTTTTTGCTAGATTTTTTTATTGCTGTTTAGTTAATGTTGACGTCGGTTTCTTTTTTACAAAAAAAAATCGTGCTGTTTAATTACTTTTTCAATCGGTTTTTTTTTGCTAGATTTTTTTATTGCTGTTTAGTTACTGTTGAAATCGGTTTCTTTTGCAATAAAAAAATATTGTAGTGCTGTTTAATTACTGTTTCAATCGCTTTATTTTTTGCTGCACTTTTTTATTGCTGTTGAGTTACTGTTGAAGTCGGTGTTCTTTTTTGCTAAAAAATTGTATTGTTGTTTAGTTACTGTTGAAGGCGGTTTCTTTTTTACTTGGAGCAAGGATCCAGGACTATCTATACCAATACAGTCAATTATTATAAAACCAGCATAATTTCCCAAGGCGCATTCCCATGCGTGGGCTTTATAGCTCTCTATTTTAATAAAATAAATTCTTGAAGAATTTATACAAATCTGTAAAGCTTGGCACTTAGAAACCATTCGCTGCGAATTAATCGTCCCTGCCGATAATTCGACAGGATCTCGTCACTTCATCTGTACAAGGATTAATGATGTCGTACAACGAGACAAATCTCACAGAAATCCAAGAGAATATTTCTCTAATCGTAGATTAAGGCTGCAACCATACTGGCAAAGCTACGCGACCATTTATTAATAAAATTCATAGAAATACTAATAACATTTTAGAAGGAGATGTCTGAATAAAATAATAACGAAATCAAGATCCAAATTCTGGATGGGTGTGGCTTGATTTGTGTTAGTGTTAAAGATTTAGGCCGTTTCACACAGATATTGCAATGGGTTTATACGTCGAGATGTTACATTTGTTAATGACGTTAAATATTAACAGACAACGTATATATATATACTAATGTGGCTTTGCTAATTATATAGTTACGTGCGAGCAGTAGCAGTACGTACCTAGGATAGGAAGAAAACATCAGTTTTTAACTAAACGCTTTTATTGACTTACACAGCCGTGCGTGATTCCTCTCTGCGGGGTTGCCCCTACACACACAACGAACGACGGACTGTACCGACAATAAGATGTCTCACTCGCAATACCGTCGCCGATATTGCGTAGACACACCTTCTGCTGCTGCAGTGTTCACCTCAAAATTTACCGCGCTTAGCTAGCTTCCGAACCTCCTTTTAAACTACGCGAAACTCCTCCTTCACTAAACTTTTCACTAAGTTCACCACTAAACTCGTCACTGTCTTCTATTAAGCTCTTCTTCCAACTCTTTCGTATCGCACTTGTCACCTCACTGTCTTGAACTGAACTCAACTCTAAACTGCCCGGTAGGCGCGCCTTACGCTATTTATATACCCGGAAGAATCTTCTGGAACCTATAATTTCGATCTTCTTTTCATTATTCTTTTATTTGCTATCCATCCCTTTCTATACATCTATCTCTGTCTTTGCCTTCCCCAACCTTCTGTCCTATAACTTTCGTTCATCATCTATCCCTTTCTAACATCTATCTATCTCTGTCTTTCCCTTCTCAAATTGTCTATTCTAGAACTTTCCTTTATCGTCTACTCCTTTCTAACATGTATCTGTCCTTGTCTTTTCTTTCCAGAATCTAATTCTACCTTTCTACCTTTTTCTAAAAGTCTTGAGACTGGCTTACGCTGCCAGAAAATTCTACCCTCGGTCGTCACAATATGCATTCGGCCACATCCTAAATCTGTAACACTAACGCAGATGAAGCCCTGGGACTTCATCTGCGTTACTTTTAATTTGTCCAATATTTTGGGAACAGCCCTCACTGACAGCGATCTGCACTATATTTTTCCTCTTTAAATATATTTATAATAGTTTAAAATCATTACGTTTTTATATTTTATTAATTTTAAATTTACTTATAAAATCTATCTTCTATCTATCTGTACAAACTCTTTGCTGTATTTATGGTTGTTTGACTTAATGTAGAAAAATATTGTGAAATGTAATGTCTATTGGCAAAAATATATATGGGTGATTTAATATTTTTATTTGGAGTTTTATTAGAATATATCGATCATACGATATAACCATCGGCTCTTTTTTGTATATCTGTCTGTCTGTTTATTAGAGCATGAAAACTACTGAACGGATTTAAATGAAACTCGATACAGAGCTAGCTCATATGCCGAGGCGTAACTTAGGATACTTTTTATCCTGATAAATGACGTCATTTCCGCGGGATACACGAAACTAGAGAAAAAGATGGCGCTGCGATCGCATCTTTTTTGGATATTACTGAACATATACATTGCTGTGCAGTTGTCTTCACTATATTGACTTAGTTTTTTCGTAATTGTAGTGAAATGGACAAGAAACTAAAATATTGAAGGTTTATATATATATATATAAAAACACCTAATTAAATGTATATGTATGTAACATAGCGCTACTACCTAGGTTTTTTACGTATTAGAAATACTACAAATAGTGCTTTGGCCGAATACCGAATATTCGGCTACGCTCTCTGCCGAAACGCCGACAATTCGGCTACCGAATATTCGACGTAAGATACGGCAATTCGCGCGTAGCAGGTTTAGTATTAAAGCAATAATTTGTGAAGTATTTTCTTACGTTCTCGCAAATAATAGGTGCACACAATTAAAACTATGTTTTAAAGCTTTCAAGCGCGATATTAAACGTTTTTTATTTGATTCTGACAATTTAAAATCGGACCGAAACGATTAAAGTAAAAAAATAATTAAAATCGCATTTAACACTGTAAAAACGTAGTTTGACTATCAAGTTTTGATGGAAATATTTACAAAATTGAGCAACAGGTATGTGCGTTTTTATTTCACGATTTGGCATTCGGCCAAATACTGTGTGCTATTCGACCGAATACCGAATACCAGCCGAATATTCGTTGCATCTCTAGTATGTGTATATTATGTAGCCAAATAACACAAAAACATTTGTCATCTTGAAGTAACCCTTCGTATTCCTAACTTCGTAAAGCCAGATAAACGTCGCGGCTTGAAGCAATTTTTCCACTGAACTATCCCCTCTTTATAAATTTCCACTGTCAACCTTAGTGAATTATGTAAATTTAAAATTTTGCACACGATCTCGTATAGGATTACCATTTGTATATATAGGCTGATGACTTTAGTACAAACAGATTACTCTAACATAAACAGGATGGTACGGAAATTCGTTACAAAGGCTTCTAAAGCTTTACCTGTATTTATTATCAACACACGTAAGGAAGATTGTTTTTTTACAGGGCCTAGTTAGCCCTGCTATTTCCCTTGGCTTAGCCCAGGACTATATTGTTACGAGTGCGGGACTCGAATTAAAATTAAAATACCGTTGAAATTACTATAGGATTTATTTGAACTATACAAACACGTATAACACTGGTACAAATATAACCGGACTCAATTAGTCCAAATTTAATGCACAATTAAATAACACGCGCAAAGTCCGTCACTATATCGCTTATCGAATGTACACGTCTTGCTTTGATCGTTGTTCTCGCTAGACTGCCTCACCCCTCCGTTCGGGCATTTTTTTATATTGCACCGATGCCATATGTCTACCTGGCAAGCGTCGGCGCAATTCGGCAAAGCGGCGTCTGCGAACGGCCATAAACTTATACAATACACAATAGACTGTTTTTTTAAGTAAACGAAAGAAATCCAAATGCGGGAAGGTAATAACCCGGGCTTATGGCAGGCAGATGTGCATTTACTTTGTCGGTGTGCTTTGTGGAATTTCGACTAAGTTGTAACAATATGAACGATTATTTATCTATACTAATAATATAAAGAGGAATGATTTGTATTTTTGTATGTTTGTAACGAATAAACTCAAAAATTACTAGACCAATTTCAAAAATTCTTTCACCATTCTAATTCTACATTATCTCTCATTAATATAGGCTGTATAAAAATTAGGGACCCTACTAAAACTTCAATAAAGGAACTCATCAATTTAAACAAAATATTGGCGCTCGAATCGGAATTTACGATTTTGGTGAAATTTTATGTATGTTTGTGTAGGTGCTGGGGTGGTTTAGATTCAAAATTAGACCGGGTAGGTGGCGCTGCAACCGGGTTCTAGATTTTTAGTTTTTCAGAGCAAGACTACATCTGCCGAGACTGCTAGTTTAGTATAACTTTATATTATTTATTTATTATATGTATTAATGCGGACAGAAAGTACCTCCCTGAACCGCCCGCCGGAGCACATAGCTGGCACAGTTGGCAGCTAGGCGCCGGATGGAACGTGCGATATAGAAGCGGCCCTGGAGGCCGGAAATCCTCACTTGCCCAATTACTCGCATACATATGACATTAATACGCACCACTCTACTCTCTGCCATTCATCTGTGTAACTCGTCTATGTATAGTTTTAATTTAATTATAAATAGCGAAATAATAAGTCATACAGTCCACGTCGAGTTTTATTTGGAAGAAGCAACTGCCACCAACATATATGTACCTATGTACTTTCTTTTGTTCTCCTTAATGGCATCATTTGCTATTTTCAAGCAGTACCGTTCCAGGAGTGGTCTGGCCTATTTATCTCTTAACATAATAAATACTTAGTAGAGTCTGGTCCAATATTTCCATTTTTGTGGAAGACTGATTAACGGTTGTTTTGTTTGTGTAAAATGTTTGAGAATTATTTTTAATTACCTATATGCTTTTTTATATTAATCCGCTCCTATACAAATTATTTAGCTTTGAGAAGTTTTTGCGTTTGTAGTAATATTTGTATATTTGCAGGACTTCTAAAATAGAAATTTAGTTTTAAAAATTATGTTTAATATTGTTACGAGTTGCAGGACTCGAATTAAAATGCTGCTGGAATGATTATAGAGTTTATTAGAACTATACAAACCCGAATAACACAGGTACCAATATAACCGAACGTAATAAGTCCAAACGTAATGCAGTAGATCGTAATTCAAATACACGCGCAAAGTCCGTCACTAAATAGATTACCGAATGTACACAAGTCTTGCTTCGCTCATGGTTATCGCTCAACTGCCGATCTCTCCATTGGGGCATTGCTTTATACTGCACAGATGCAACATGTCTGCATGACCGCGTGGACCGAATTTCTTAGAATCACACCTGGCTAATGACTACCATCAAATATTACAATACACATTAGGCAGTTTTTCTAAAATATTTTATTTATTAAATATATAATATATTATTATATATATATATATATATATATATATATATATATATATATATATATATATATATATATATATATATAAAGTATTAGTTTATTTATTTATTTGCTACAGTACACTACTATAAACGCAAAAAGTCTCGAAGCAAATTTATCTGTACGAGTGGCATTAGCGCTAAACTAGCTATTAAGACATTCCCATAGATTTTAGTGTTTGTATAGGGGGCATCCACAAATTACGTCACACGAATTTCATTATTTTTAACCCCTCCCCCATCCTTGTCACAGCTGGTCACATTCATGAGCCTCCTCCCTCCTTAGTGTGACATCATATATTTTACAATCAAATATTGTTAAATTAAAACAGCAGTTCTCTAAGGAAAGAGCCTCATGCCAGTCTCAACGACATCATCCGCCGAACTCTTGGCAGCGTCGGCGTACCGGCCATTCTAGAACCGAATGGCCTGGTACGTGACGATGGCAAGAGACCGGACGGAATGTCACTCGTGCCTTGGATGATGGGGTGGCAGCTAGTATGGGATGCGACCTGTTTTGACACACTGGCCCCGTCAAATCTTCCAATGACCGAGTCAGGGGCTGGCAACGCCTCCGCTTCAGCTGAAGACGTCAAACGGCGCAAATATGAGGCCTTAGGAAAAGGTTACATATTTATGCCGTTTGGGGTTGAAACATTAGCCAAGTGGGGTCCGTCGGCAAAAGTTTTTTAAAGACATATGTAAGAAACTCTTTGATATTACCCGTGATGAGAATGCTAGCTCATATTTCAAACAACAAATAAGTATTGCCATACAACGCGGTAATGCAGCCAGCCTTCTGGGCACGGTCCCCGTTGGCAGTGATCTCCTACATAGTGTGTTTTAGTTTCGATATCTTTGTTATTTAAATGTTCTAGTTCTGTAATTAGCTTCAATATACTAGATTATGAAACGTGACTTCACGAAATATAGGACCCGCCTCTCGTCACAGAATGTCACAATTCGTTTTCAATTTCTGGCCCCTTAGCGCTAGTGGCACTTGTTTACAGGGCTAGGTTATTTGCAAGCTGGACATGTCCAAATCGATCTCGATGGAAGAGAGCAATTATTTACTGCCGTCAAAGTAACTATCCGCAGTAGTGAGGAACGACTTAGAAGAAAAGTATTTCTTTTCTTTTTTTTTTAATTTTATAAAATCGTCATAGTAATAAAAAAAATCACCGTGCTTTCGTATGGCAGTAAAGAGTGACCTATACTTGAGCAATACAAGTAAGAACATTGTACTACAAAGATGAATCTACTGCGGTGACGGCAAAGACCGCAGAGATAACTGACGTGTCAAAACCGCCAATCCGTCTTATGTTGGACATACACCGGATTCGGAATAACTGGAATCGACTACATAAACGATGGAGAAAACAGTGTATCTTTTTTGACATTTCTTGTCTATTTGTTCGGGATTCACGAAAAACTACTGGGCCGGTTTCGATGCGGTTTTCACTGATCGACAGCTAATTCTTAGACTTAAACTCTGCGCTACTTTTTATTCTGGGAACCCTGCGACAATTTTTCTGGGAATGATTTAAAATTATTGTTATTTTATTGCTGAAGCACACCAGACAGGCTGACGGCCCAATTGTGATGGAAAGTGGTTACCGTCACCTATGGACATTAGCAATATCAGAGGTCTGCAGAGGTCATATGCTGCCTATCGTCCAATCGGCATGACGCTGCAGACTTGATCCAACCTGCAGTTCGTTTATATACACCACACGCGATCAATTTAAACTGCCCAATCGGCAATTAAAGCCATGGCATCACCAGTGACGGCCAACGATGTTTTGTCGTCCTGAACATTTTACTCGTGGTAAAGAACAAAAAAAATCAATAGACAAAAGAGAAAGTAGCACTCAAGTGAACTGACGATCATGGCGGTCATACACGGTCCAATCGGCATGATCAAACCAAAACAATTGAATTTCGACTTATTTGTCAAATATAACAGTCATAATATTTTCTTAAGTTTTCGCGACTTGTACACATAATAAAACTACGTTTTAACGGGTTTTCATGATCGGATCCCAGACAGTTGGTACTTGCCAATCATTTGTTTGGGATCCGATCATCAAAACTATTAAGACCCAAACCCAGCAAAAACCAACTGCGAGACCTCAAAACACTGTCAGCTATTTCTGCGTGCATTGGAACACAAACCAACTTAAGTGATAATTTCTTTTATTTTTCCTTTCACCCACTTTAATATTATATAAAATTATTAGAGCTAGGCATGTTTGCTGAAGAGTTTCTTGCACCGCTTCTTCTCTTCAAGCCACAACATGTTGCGGAGCGATGGTAAATTAGATTAGGCTCCCATAGAGTAAATAATAACCATAAACGAAATTAAAACTAAATAATTTAAATGAAAAAGTTGGCGGTAGGCTAAATAAAACTTCAACAATATTCATTGACACTTGACATCTTTGTCTTCCGTGATCACGGCCACTGAAAAGTGGCCCAAACGTTGGAATAATAAAAATCAAATAAATTACCGCGCCTAAAACCGTTAAAACGTAGTTTTATTATATAACTGTCAGGTCAATCCACGCCCATACACGATCAGTCCTACTTGATCCAATCGGCAGCGTCATGCCGATTGGACGACAGGCAGCATGGTGTATGCCCACCGTTAGATAAGTGTGGTGGGTATATTGTCTGTTCCTCTATAAAGATAGGCCCGAGCACAACAATGGGAATTTAAACGACTGTTGTTTATATATTAAATTGTACTTTTATTAATTCATTTTACTCATCCACAAAAGCTAGTGTAGGGTTCAACGTACAGCATTTTGCTGACGCTGCGGCCTACTTTAGGCTACTTTAATGTTATAACATTAGTATAAATAATGCTCATAAATACTTTGTGATTGAGTTGCTAACAAGTTGCAATCAAGTCGCTACGAGATGCTATTAGTCGTAACATACGACTTCAACTACCACTAAGTTGAACCCAGGGATCAGCATCCAAGCCCCAGTACTACGAGAATAAATCCCTGAAAGCAACAAGGTGTATTTTCTTCATCCTACTACAAGAAAGCACCAGCACTCCACCAACTACTGCCAGCATCCACCACAACAAGCAAGAACAAGTGTACAAACTGTACAGCTAGTTTTGTAGAATTTAAAAGCTTTTTATTCTATATTTTCAATGGGCAATCGTAATTCCCAGTATTTCGCTATAACTCTAATCTATACTAATATATAAAGCTGAAGAGTTTGTTTGTTTGCTTGAACGCGCTAATCTCTGGAACTGATTCTGATCAGGGTCTGTTTAAAAAAAATTCTTTCAGTGTTAGATAGCCCATTTATCGAGAAAGGCTATAGGCTATATATTATCACGCTAAGACCAATAGGAGCGGAGCACCAATGAAGAATGTTTCAAAATCGGGGTTTTTTATTTCCTTTTGAGAGCTTCCGCTGCGTGCGCTGCGTAAACGGTTAAAGTTTCGCAAAAATCATTTGTGACAGAATTGTTCCCCTTTAAAAGTTCTAAAAAAAAGTCCGCAACAGCATGTCTATCTTTTAAGGTTGGCTCACTATAACCTTTTTTATGCAAAGCAAAATTTGTTCTAAGATAATACACTATTTGCGAAGGTGTTTTTATAAACATGATATTAATTCTTATCCAAAAAAATACGTCAATCATCACAACTATTTAATTTAAAACAAAATTTCCATTTACATCGTTCGATTTTAATGAATATCTTAGGAGATATCGCAGTTTTGATATAACATCGCAGCAAAATAATGATTAAGTACTGCGCGCGCATTTATGATGTGCAAGGCCGGTGGGCAGTCATGCGGGGGAAGAGATTAGCGCGTTCAAGCAAACAAACAAACTCTTCAGCTTTATATATTAGTATAGATATTTTCACCTTCTACGTAAACATAGTCGCGGATTGAAGTTAGCGTTAGCCCAAAGTAACTATTCCACGCGGACGAAGTCACGGGCAGAAGCTAGTATTTAGTAATTTCACAAGAAAAATTTCCTCGGCTTTAACAAAAAGGCTTTCCATTGAGGCATTTGGGGGAGTACCATAATCCTGGCAACGCTCACAATCCACCCAAATTCAGTTTTATTTTATTTGACTAAACAATATATCTTCGGTTACAAGATGCAAATATCTGTTTGCATCTGTATGTTGCCAATCGTAAATCTCGTAGGATTTTATTTCAACTTTCACGATGTGGTAATGATATGGCTTAAGGATGTTCACAATGTCAACACCAGGCATTGTAATAGACTGATATTGCCATCTTTTAGATTACAAAAAGTATTGTCCTCTTTCTTGGAGATTGGTATACGCTTCTTCAATAAAATTCTGAATGAAATGTTAGATCTGCTTTTCACTAAATTAAAAAGTATCTTGCTAAAAAAGGGATAATACACTATTGAAGAATACTTAAATGACAAAACTTCATTTACATAGCAGCTCGCTCCAACCTCTTGTACTGTATTTTGTACGAGTATAACGTTTTTATCTTGCCATACTTGTAAGGAATACACGAAGATATTCTGCAGCAAAAAAAAAAATTGTATGTCCTGTCTTTATATTTATAACTATAATAATATTTTTCTATCCTTTAATTGTGTCTCTGTCTTATTGAATATGCACTGTTTGCTACAACTCCATTAATTCTTCATAAGTCATTCTGTACATATACTTCTGTATAAAAC
Organism: Dendrolimus houi; assembly: GCA_039645545.1. Classification (NCBI taxonomy): domain Eukaryota; kingdom Metazoa; phylum Arthropoda; class Insecta; order Lepidoptera; family Lasiocampidae; genus Dendrolimus; species Dendrolimus houi. The sequence continues at coordinate 12,617,092 of CM077139.1, forward strand.
TTATTAAAAAAAAGAACTTGAGATAAAAATTGAATAAGAAATATAAAGAAAAACAATATTTAGCTAGACGTGTTGCTGGGGAATTTCTTGCCGCTTCTTCTCCTTAACAGCAATAACACGTTGCGAAGCGGTGTACATAGACTTGAAGTAAAATAAATTTTAACCTATTTGTATGACCTTCAAAAATTGTTCTCCAGTGGAACTCATTTTGAATAAAAACTTTTGAATTTTAATTTGAACTTCTTTTGTTCCTTGTAGGGTCTTATACAAACCAATACATAAAAGCATTTTATTTGATTTTTATTATTCCGACGTTTCGGCTGCTTTTCAGAAGCCCTGATCACGGAAGACAATAATTTCAACCCTAACAAGACCTATTTGCATAACCATGTCTTTATGCAATAAATTATTTGATTTGATTTACCGCCAACTTGTTCATTTTCATTATTTAGTTTTAATTTTTGCTTATGGTTATTTAAATTAGATTAATTTTGGTCATTTGGGTCAATTTAGTCATATTGGTAATTTTGACCAATTTTGTCGTTTGGTAATTTTGGTCATTTGGTAATTTTGGTAATTTTGGCCCATTTGGTCATTTTGGTCATTTTAGTTATTTTGGTCATTTTAGTCATTTCGGTAATTTATGTAGTTTACAGATAGATAGACGGGAGACAGATATATAAAACTAGAACGGGTTGAAATGGGCTCCCATAGAGTAAATAATAACCATAAACAGAAACTAAAAGTAATAAATTGAAATGAACAAGTTGGCGGTAGGCTAAATAAAATCGTTGACAATACTCATTGACACTTGACATCTTTATCTTCCCTGATCACGCCTACTGAAAAGTGGCCGAAGCGTAGGAATAATAAAAAACAAATAAAATACGGCGCTCAAAATCGTTAAAACGTAGTTTTATTATATTACGTACTAGTCGCGAAAACTTAAAAAAATACTATGTAAAGGTTTGTTATTTTATCCAAAAAAATAACCAATAACTGCTGGGCTCGAGCCTACTAATTATAAGGGAACAGACAGTCTACTCACGATTTAAAGACATCAGTTATCTCGGAGTGCAGGTTTTATCGCGATAATAATTCCTTTTGCTATTATAAAAGGGCCACTTGCATAAGGTTGGTTAAATTTATTTACGAAACACAAAACGCATTTAACACCCTTAAATACAATTAGCGTCTTGCACAACGTAAAATTTGCCGCTAAATATGTTTAAAGAACTGTCAATACGTTTTGTGTAAAAGGTATTTAGGCAGTTATTTATGATTAACTAATTTTACTTAAAGGCGATCGTTATGCCAGCGGCCCTAAGTGTATGTATTTTTGTATTGTCATATGTATACATACACATACATATACGTATGTGTACATTACTTATTTTCCTATATTTATATATATATAAAAAGTCGTGTTAGTTACACTATTTATAACTCAAGGGCGGCTGTACCGATTTGGCTGAAAATTGGTGGGGAGGTAGCTTAAAACCAGGAGACGGACATAGAATACTTTTTATCCCGTTGGAACTGGTAGGTGGTGCTGAAATCGAGTTCTAGAATCCTCCTAATCTCCTGGACCGATTTTGGTGATTCTGTTTTTGTGTGGGTCCCCGGATGGTTTAAATCCACAATTGGAACCGGTAGGTGGCGCTGGGATCGGATCCTAGATTTTTATTTTTTCAGACCAGGACAACGTCTGTCGGGGCCGCTAGTTTACATAAAGTTTATAGGCTCGTTATTTGACTGCCCCATATCTCAAAACAGTACTCTAGGCATATTTAAACTAATGTTTGTTTTAAGTATTTTTGAAATTCTACAATTATTATTTTTTCAGAATTTCCATCTTCGTAGTTTAAAATATAGAGGGGTCACAATTGTTGCGACTTTGGGACACAATTATGTACATGGAAAAAAGTAACCCTCAATTACACGCATGGCCACCCCAAAATTTCAGTATGTACATACTACAGTTTTATGTCAAATATAATTTAGTAGTTTCAGAGAGAAATATAAGACAGATGAACAGAGGGAAAAACGTAAAGACAGACAGAAGTTATAAAATATATAAGAATTCCGTTTACCAAAGCTTCGGAACCCGCAAAAAAGAGATTTAGCGTCATAATTATAAAACAAGAATATCCTAAAAATTACTTAACTTCTTTAAACTTAATTTTTAAAGCAAGCCTCGTTACCATTTCAAACAGAAGCATCGCTAATTTCCCCATCAAGAACATCCACATCATCCCCATCGAAATTCCATGATTAATTACACGATATCAGCACTTCCAGGATCTAATTAGTAATAAAAAATCACAATTGCCACAAAAAATAGCTGAGGAGTACAAAAGCCCATTAGCGCCTTATCAAAACACCTTTGTACAGGTACAATGGGAGACCCTAGAGACCCCGCTGATATCTGTGAAAATATTACTCGCCAAGCAATTTTGAACTTTAACGCAATGTGATAAATGTTAATAATATCATATTATGTATTGAATAGGGATTCCAGTTGCCAGTTGTTAATAATAAAGGCTCGAAATTTCAAGATTTTCTTTCAATTTAATATTGTATAGACTCAAGGGTCTAATCAAAAGGACCTCATTTGAAAATAAAGTTAAGAAAAAAATTCATAAAAGGCTTTCGAGGCTGGTAGCATATTGATAGCAAATTTAACCTTAGAATTTTCCATAGGCGACTATAGCCACATTCCAATAGGTAAAAAAAACAAGCAATGAAAGTTATTATTTTTTCACATCGGGAAACGTACTTATCTAGACTATATTATATATTAAATTAATAATTGTATTAAATACGACACTGCAGACTAACAGCCATAGTTTTCTTTAAAATGAATAAGAATTTGAGAATAAATCTGTCCGTGCAGGAACGGAGAAAGAATACAAATTCCTGCCGCCAGGCGTTCTGTCGTCAGAGGCGACAAAACAACCCACAGCCAGATGGTAGGGCATTTGCCCGTCTAGACGGCTACCACCTGTGGTCTAGAGTATGCCGCCATAACAAGGTAGGCACACAACCTTGAGTTCTGTTCCGGCATTAGCGGTCAAGTTCCAGCCCCATCTACGAGTCCGGCAGCACATTAGTAGCACGTTTAGTGTTACAAATGTTCGTAAGCGACGGTAACCGCTTTCGAGCGATACATTTTTCAACACATTAAAATAGGTATAAAGAAAACAATGTAGTATCGCAAAAAACTATTGTGGTACACTGTAAGGTACTACTTTCGCCAATTCGAAACTCACTCTAGCCACCGCTGCTTCAAAAATTTATCACATATGCAAGTAGTTAGTAAGTTTAGTAAAAATATTCTACAAGTCTAGGTAAGTATGAATACTGAATTTTATTTGTTCCTCAGTACATTTCATGATGACCACCCCCAATTATTTATTATTAACGATTGCACTCCACCATTGTATAGTGACATGTAAAATATATTACCGACTCTATGAGTCATATTGATGTCATATACTTATTTTGTGATTCTGCTTTCATTCATTCTCTCTAGATGCGCCCAAACAACCTTAACATTCCTTTTTCTACTCTTGTCTATCCTATTTCAGGCCTCAACGTTCCCATATCACACTGTTTCTTATCATATCACTTATATTAACCTTACATATACATCTCATAGTTCTCATTTCAACTGCGTTTATCCTACTTTCATACTTCTGTCATACAACTTTCGCTATCATACATTAGCTTTGATACTAACACCCCTTGATGGACATAGATAGATGGATGGACGAAAATGACGATTTTTGCCGATGTGATAATAGAAATCTAAAAAGGTTCGAAAAGTCGAGATTCTTTTTTTATATGATCGTGGCATGAGAACATCCTTAATGTTAACATGTTAAGATGTATAAGGTAATTTCCGTTTTTATTGAGGAAATCGTTAAGAGAAAACCCAATGTTCCCGAAAGGATATGAGAACAAAAAGTTATATTACTTTTTCGAAAAATAATCAAGATTAATATACGTGTATGTATGAAACTGAACCTAAATAATTTAAAACCTTTATATATAGAATTCGCTATCTCGCTCGCTCATTACATCTTTGACGATATAAATTGTCAGCATATACTTACGACAAATCTGTATTCTTCACTTACGACAAATCTATACTTTTTGAATATTAACAATAATATTTAAATTACAACGATTACAACTTCAGACAAAATGAAAGTATAGACGGAGCCTATATAAACAAAAACTACAAACGAAGTGAAGAATTGTTTAAAAAGTTGCCAGGCGCCCTGTTTTAAGAGGCGACAAAACAACCCACAGCCAGTTGGTAGGGTATTTGCCCGTCTGGATGGCTAACAATTTACCAACTAGATATAATATGCTGCCATAACAATCTTGAGTTGTGTTCTTAGTGGTCAGGTTCTCGTCTCCCTTTAGAGAGCAGCAGCGCATTTGTAGCATCTTTGATGTTGCAAGTGTCCATAAGCGATGATAACCGCTTTCTGTCAACCAATCAATTAATATCTTTATTTGCAAGAATGTAGTTTATACAATTGTAGATGCACAGTATATTCTACCACATAGTGGTATACAACATTACTTAAAAACTAAAATTAAATTTACTTAAATATTCTAATTTAGAAAAATGTCAATTAAGCTTTGGATTACCAAATATTAATTGTCATTTTTCTTGATTTGACATAATTTTCTTATTTATTAAAATAAGCAAATTATGTCAAAAGAAAAAATAATAAATAGATCACTAAGATTTCCAATATAGATAACCAGCTGTGCCCGCAACTTCGTCCGCGTGAAATTTGTTTTCAAAACCCCCCGATTTTGAAACATTCTTCATTGGTGCTCCGCTCCTATTGGTCTTAGCGTGATGATATAAAGCCTATAGCCTTCCTCGATAACTGGACTATCTAACGCTGAAATATTTTTTCATATCAGACCAGTAGTTCCTGAGATTAGCGCGTTCAATCAAATAAACTCTTCAGCTTTATATCTTTAGAAATTCATCTACAGTATAGAAACGCTTTCCATTAGGTGAGCCGTCTGCCTGTTTGCTGAAATCATGCCAAAAAAAACTTATGTAGTATATCTACAGCTGGTTAGCGCTTATGTGGTTAATAGTAATGCATCCACCGGAAACCATTCCACATTACGGTACTAATTTGAATACTGTGTTCTTGTGACGCACTAAGGCGCGATCGGCATCCTATGTACGCAGCTCGTCGCACATATAAAACAGCATTTTGTTCTACGCCTAGTGGGCCTAGAAAATCCTGGTCGATGTAGGTGTAGAAGTTAAAGACTGTTAGTTGGTGAATACTTTGAATACTTGTAATAAATCACTTTTACATAACGAATGCGTCTGCACTCGGCTACAACCAAAACGGAAGAAGACAGAAATGCAACAACAATGTTGCAAGTTTAAAAATAACATTAGCTTATGGTGGTGTTGCCAACATCCTATACTAAAGTCAGCATCTTTATGGCAGGTTCCCATACATTACAGACCGTCCATTTGCCTAACTATCGGTTAAAATTTGACATAAGCTCCATAGATTTTTTCCATGTACATAATTGTGTCCCAAAGTCGTAACAATTGTGACCCCTCTAACTTTTAAACTATGAAGAGGGAAATTATGAAAAAAATAATTGTAGTATTTCAAAAATATTTTACACAAACATTAGTCAAAATATCCCTACAGTACTGTTTTGAGATATGGGTTAGTCAAATAACGAAAACAGTCAAATAACGAAAGCAGTCAAATAACGAGCCTATAAGCTCCATAGAAGTAATGTCAAAACTTAACCAATGATAGGGCAAGTGAATTCAAATTCAAAAGTTTCTATTCAAAATAAGTATCTTAATTAAATCTCACGTCACCATGTTTGATACAAATAAAAATATTTGAATTTGAACTTCAAATAAAAAAGTTTCAAAGACATTTTATTTGAAAAACTCTTTCAAATCCACGATCACTTTCAAATTTAGTCTCATAATATCGCAAAGAATAAAGTTCGACGTTAAAATCGTAAATCTACTTTAGAACTGGGATTATCTTGATAAATCGAGTTTGCTAACAAAATGCTTAAATTCGGACCGCATTTGATGTATATTTTAGATGATGATTTTGGCTGGAATTTAAAAAATTGTTTTGCTTGCAGTGCTTTTAATAACCGTCAAACAAACACACATCTTTATATTTTTCTTCTCTAGATAGCATTAAACAAAGTTGCTTTCCTTGTCTGTGTGTACCTATCCGCTAACTCCTTCTAAACAATGCATCAATTTTTTAAGCAGTATTCACCAGAAGCGGCTCTAGCCCATACAGCGTCCGTGTGCAATCAATACCCTGGCGCCCTTTAGTAGGCGCGCGGTCAGAATTGAATAATTACAGTACCATTTTTACCATTATATAGAAAATCAGGTGCAAATATTGCAATTTTAAATGATGTCGGGCAACAATAGGTACACGTTCAGAGGTCAAATGTTTTACTTTCTAGTACTTTTCGAAGAATTGATGGAGTTGTAGCAAACAATGCATACTCAGTAAGAGTAAGCCACAGTAAGAGGAAAGAAGAATATTATTATAAATATACATCTCCATAAATTCTATACATTTTATCCGTGCAGGAACGGAGAAATAATTTCCTGCGGCCGGGCGGCCTGTCGTAAGAGGCGACAAAACAACCCACAGCCAGGTGGTAGGATATTTGTCAGACTGGATGGCTACCACCCCTGGTCTGGAGTATGCCGCCATAACAACCTTGAGTTATGTTCCGGCATTAATGACCAGGTTCCAGTCTCCCTTAAGAGAGCAGCAGCGCATTTGTAGCACCTGTGGTGTTGCAAATGTCATAGGCACTGGTAATCGCTTTCCATCAAGTGGACCGTCTGTCTGTCTGCTGAATTCCTGCAATAAAAAAAACATGCCGGGCAAGATAAAAACTTTATACAATAGATAGTATAAGAGGCTGAAGCGAGCTGCTATGTAAACAAAGTTTTGTCATTTATGTATTCTTCAATAGTGTAGTATCCGTTTTATAGCAAGATACTTTTTAATACATAATAATAATACATTTTCTTTATAGACACATTTTGGTATCTTATACTAATATATAAAGCTGAAGAGTTTGTTTTGTTTAATTTAGCGCGCTAATCTCAAGAACTACTGGTCTGGTTTGAAAAATTCTTTCAGTGTTAGATAGCCCATTTATCGAGGAAGGCTATAGGCTATATATCATCACGCTAAGACCAATAGGAGCGGACGTCGCGGGCACAGCTAGTGTAGAATAAAGCGACTCATGCCTTTCGGAGGTGTCGCAAGCGGCGTTTGGCGCTCCCATGACCCGACACCCGTGTGGGCTGCGCACCCTGCACTATAGGTAAAGCCGGCACTCGCTTTCACCGAAATTCGACCATAGTCATTTGCTGTCAAAGACTATACTTATATAATCACAGATTTCGCCAAGGGTACATTGTTAATTTGACTTGAATAATAAACAAAACACGTATATAAGAGTGTATATGTTAAATACATGGTAGTGTGTGTAATGTTTTTTTTTTATTGGTTTAATGTATTTATAATGTATAATTTTAAAAAAATATTTGCATTCGTCGCTTCTTCTCTATATAAACTATAAATGTGCGAAATTTCATACTCTTCCGTCAGCGCAATTTTCGTAAAAAGAGGTACAAAGTTTTTACTTCACGTATCGATATATAGATAATATTATAAAATTCTAAACATATTGTGTCTGTACATTGAAGCTATTTAAAAAAAACACTATATAAAAATATATACAGTATATAAAAATAGAGAAAACGATGTAATTTTTTTAGAGATCTTGTCTGTTTGCTCAAGATGCACGTAAAAACTACTGAAGCGATTTCAATGCGATTTCCGCTAATCGAAAAAAAATTCTTAAACTTAAAATCTGCGCTACTTTTTATCCTGGGAATCCCGCGGAAATTTGTCTGGGAATTACTTAAAATAGCCAGATAAAAAGAAAATCCAATTCCAATGTGATTTTTTTTCACTGATCGATATCAAATTTTATGTAATAAAATATGTCATATTTTTTATCCCGGATTTTTTTCCGGGAGCTGTTTGAAGTTGTTCGGGTTCATAAAAACTAGCTTACTTGCTACTTGCTTTTTACTCCCTTACAGAATACTTTAATTTAAAAAAAAACAATATTAAATTAATTAATGAAATGCAGATAATTAATTTATACCATAATTTATGACTTATAATTATATATTTTTTTAGATATTTGATTTATTTATATTTAAATTGACTAGTTAACTAATGTTAGATTTATGTAAGTATTTTTAATAATGTGATATTTTTTTGTGATGAATAACAGAAAATCTTAGTAACATGATAATAATAATATTATATAATGGCCAGGCACCATTATAAACTGCCTGTATTGTACGTTCGAAAGGACAAACTGTCGTTCCTACTTCTATCTAATGAAGAAACTCGATACATTTTAAAAATTTTACTACAAAAAAGGTAAAAATGCAACACAATCCGCGAAAAATTGTGATGTTTATGGACCTAATGCAGTATCTGTGAGAGTAGCGCAAATTTGGTTTAAGCGTTTTCAATCCGGAAATTTTGATATCAAAGATGCACGTCGCTCTGGTCGCCCTGTTATGGACAAAATTGATGCCATTTTTGAAAAAGTGGAGCAATATCGGCATATTAGTAGTTACGATGTAGCTGGAGAACTGGAAATTGACCACAAAACGGTTTTGGCGCATTTGAAAAAAGCTGGGTACACAAACATCCTCGATATTTGGGTGCCTCATGAGCTCACTGAAAAAAACGTAATGAACCGTGTACTCATTTGTGATTCTTTGTTACGACGTAATGATACCGAACCATTTTTGAAGAAGCTGTTAACTAGTGATGAAAAATGGATCACGAACGACAAGAACGTGCGAAAAAGATCGTGGTCAAAGGCCGGTCAGGCTTCACAGACTGTGGCGAAACCGGGGTTAACTCGCAACAAGGTGATGCTGTGTGGATGGTGGGATTGGAAGAGCATTATTCATTATGAGCTGTTACCGCCAGACAGAACCATCGATTCTGAACTGTACTGCGAACAACTGATCAGATTAAAGCAAAAAGTTGAGAGAAAGCGGTCGGAATTAATCAACAGAAGGGGTGAGGTTTTTCACCATGATAACGCTAGACCTCACACATCTTTAGCCACTCAGCAAAAATTACGAGAGTTTGGCTGGGAGGTGTTAATGCATCCGCCATATAGTTCTGACCTTGCACCTTCAGATTTTCACCTGTTTCGGTCTCTGCAGAATTCCTTAGGCAGTGTCAGGTTAACATCACGAGAGGACTGCCTAAACCACTTGTCGCAGTTTTTTGATCAGAAGCCCCAAAACTTTTATAACAATGGGATCACGTCCCTACCTACAAGATGGCAAAAAGTTATCCAACAAAATGGCACCTACATACTTTAGTCAAATGTAAATAACCTTTATAAAAAACCTTTTGAATTTTTATATAAAATGCGAAGAAACTTTTTACCCAACAATATACTTATACAAATTTTGAAAATAAAACTGCATATCAACAAAATACTTTCCCTTTTTACTTCTTTTTTCCCATTAAGTTCCCGCCAAAACTTCTTTCTTTTCAACAAAGAATATGATTACCAGTGATAAATAAAATATAAGGGTAATTTAGTTTAAATATAAGGGCCCTTATACACATTTGGGTAAGAAAACAGACAAAAGGAAGACGTATCTACGTTTTAGAGGGGAATAGAACGAACGTTTTATGTCGGATGCTATGAAATATTTATCACGGCGGAAGAGTTGGTACACTGTAAGCCAAGAAAATGGACCTTGATGTTTTTCAAGGGGTATTTTTAATATAAGGCTGCGTATTCATACATTTAAATCTGTGTTTGTATTGTAATTAAAATGCCGTTAGAATTACTATAGAATTTATTAGAACTGTACAAACATGTATAACACAGGTACAAATATAACTGAACACAATCAGTCCAAACGTAATGCACGATTCAATAACACGCGCAAAGTCCGTCACTATATAGATTATCGAATATGCACACGTCTTGTCTCGCTAGTGGTTATCGCTTGACTGACGACCTCTCCATCGGGGTATTGCTTTTTGCTGCACAAATGCAATATTTCTACCTAGCTGCAGGGGCTGAATTTCATAGAATCACACCTAGCTAATGACTGCCATAAAGGATTACGGTACACAATGGGCTGTTTACTAATTACAAATTTTAAGCACAAAGTAAACAAAAGAAGTCCAAATTCGGAAAGGTAATAGGGTGTGCTTTTATGGTATGCAGGTGTGAATCTACTTTTGTCGGCGTAACAGTATACTTACATCGGCAGATTTGTTAAGTGCTTTCTTTAAATTAGTTTTCCGGGAAGAAATCACCTAGTGTTTTCCATTGTAAATATGCGTTTCTATTGTTTATTTTAGTGAGGTATAAAGTGTTAGCTATCATTGTTTGAAAGAAGAAAGACAGAAAGAAAAATATTTATTAACTAAAAAACTACGATTTACATAAATATAAAAAAATACATAGAAACACAATAAATTTTACACAAAACAAACTTGGTTCACAAAACACAAGACATACATAAATATCGATTGTACTTTGTATCTTTAGTCAACGAGTTTAGCAACTCAGTATTATACTGTACAGAAATTTAAAAGAAAAACCCACCATCGTTCATTTCTGACCACGTTTCAGTTCGAGTGACAATTAACATATTTTATAACTGTCAGTTATTATTATCCTTATTATCGAGTAAAATTTGACATAAGCTCCATATATGTAATGTCGAAATTCAACCGATAGTAAGACAAGTGAATGAATAGTAAGATATACGAACCGGCCATTAATGGACAAAAGAAATATGTGTCTATATTTTAGACTCTTTTAGAGGGACTTAAAAAGAACGATTTATATCTGATACTAACAAATATTTATCACAGTTTAAAGAGTTGGTACAGTGTAAGCCAAGGTAAGGGACAACCTTCATGACTACAACAGTTGGTTACTATTTGTTATTCACTACTTCGTGCGATCTTCAGCATCTGCTATTGTAAGACCATTCCCAAACATTTCATGCTTCGTGACACCAAGCCAGTATTTCTTAAGCTTACATCTTTTGCCAAGACCTGGCGTGGCCAAGACGTTTGCATACGTATGTAGGGGACTTTTGCTTTGCTTGTTTGTCTGCTATCACACGAAAATATTTAAAAGCAAGAATATATAAAATTTTGTAAGGATCCAGGGCCACAAGTGTACAGCCGTGGCACTGAGATACTCGCTGAATGTTTCATGTGCGGCATTGAATGGAATTCAATTTGAAGAACGAGCCGCTCCCCTCCACCTTTCTTTTAGTTAGCCACGTTCATGACTTTGGTATTTAGATTGTAACAGTTCTTGCAATGCATAAAAATATATTTATGGCGATCGAGGGTAAAGTAATCTAGCAACTTAAATTGATTTTAAAAGTTTTAGAAAAATGTAGAAGACCAGGGCAGAAAAGACAAGGACACATACATTTAAGAAGAAGATAGATGATGATCAAAATAATAATCGAATGAAGATAGAAATTCTGAAATCTAAGATTCGATAAGGAAATGGCAGAGTACATTTTTAGAGAGGGATAGACCGTAAATAAAAGATAGGGAGAGAAAGAGATAATACTTTATTGTACACCATTACAGAAAATACAGAAGAACTTGTAGCCTGAAAATATTCTTAATGTGCACACAGGCGGTCTTACCGCCAAGAAGCGGTCTCTTCCAGACAACCCGTGTGTAACGAAAAGAAGATCGCAATTATAAACTCGCAGAAGATACTACTGGGTATGTAAGTTAGATACAAATATAAACTTCTAGCCAAAGTCAAAGTAATTTATTTGTTTGAAACTTGGACATTTTTGCAGATGTTATGCTAAGTGGTAAAAGTTACATGTTTCGCCTTTGACAGGCTACAATTTTTTTTGTAGTTTTGGTTACAAGCCATTTGTAGTCCTTATGACTACAGATACACATGATTATATTATTGGTTATATAATTGATTATGATGCTATTATAATTACAATAAATATTTAATATTCAATTCATTATGTCTCTTTCAGTTATATATTATCGATAAAACAAATTCAATTTAGGTAATGTAATTTAGTCAATTTATGATATTACGTTCTTATTATCCTGCCGCTTAAAATTAAAATTTTAAACAGACGGATTAAATTGAGCAAAATCTATGTACCCCTTTTTACGGAAATTGCGCGGACCGAGAAGTATGAAATTTCGCAAAAATATAGTTTATATAAAGAAGGAGTGCAGAATGCTAATATTTTTTTTTAAATTATGTATAAAAAATACATTAAATCGATAAAAAAAAACACACACATATCTACCATATATTTGATACACACACGCATATATATACTCTTTTGTTTATTGTTAAAGTCAAATTAACAGTGTAGACTTGGCGAAATCTGTGATTATAGAAGTATAGTCTTTGACAACAGAACCTTAATAATGTTCAAACTTATAATTTAAATTAATTATGGTTGAATTTCGACCACGGGCGACCGATAGTATAAAATGAATGGACGTCGACATTATTAACTTCAGACGTCACAAACGAAACAAAACTACCCTCAAATAGCGTATTTTGGCAATCAACGGTTCAATTAGAAGGACAATACGTGGTTTTAATGAACCACCACAAAAGGCCGAATTTCTCCAAGTTGCTTTTGGGAACAAAATTGTCATTCTGAATTATTGACCTTCTGTTATTAAATGTACCTTAATTAAGTAAATTAACGTATACAGAAAAGGAGGCGGATACGCTTTCATACATTTTTGGACCCAGATTATGAAAAGATGAAAGTGATTTTAAAATTTATTTTTGTTATGTTTATATTTCTTATACTTGTAGTGGGTTAGTGGTTTCTGAGTTCAATAACAATTGATTCCATAAAGTTATGTAATAGATAAACTTAGGTTAACTGTTAACCTACAACTAGTACCAAAACTTGCCATAGATGGACCTATTTAAGAAGGAATATCTAATATTTATTTAAATCAAACAAAAACGTCAACAACAAAACTTCAAACAAACGATAAACGCCTAATATTGTTCAGTTAAGTTGAACCTAGTTCAACTATCGTAGTATTAGATGCCGTCAAAGATAAGCGCACAGCTGCCTGTTGTAAGCGCAGCTTATTGTCTTCCCGGATTTAGGATTTCTTTTGTGTTTTGAATTTGTAATTAAGAAAAACATGCTATTGTTTTTCTACTTGTTTTATAACCATCATTAGCGTCGAACTAATCCTTATTGTTATTGTTTTCGACTTCGTTAGCCGTTCGGAGGTGTGCAAGTTACTATTTCTCGGAAACTCAGTGCGCGCAGCCAATTTTTTTGTACTGTGTAGTTGATATAAGAGAATGCCCGAATGGATGGGGGGCAGTCAAGCGACGACTACGAGACGAGTAAGACGTTTGTAGTACTCTCGATTAGCGATATAGACGACGGACTTTGCGCGTGTCGAATTGCATTAAATCATGCAGTGTGAACTGGTTGCATCCAGTTTTATTTGTATTTGTTTTATAAGTGTTTGTACAGTTCTAATTAAAGTAGAAAGTAAAAGTAGTTTAAACTCTCTCAGTCAGCGTTTGACGAGAACTACACCGCACCGTGCGCTGATACTTTTCTAAATCTTATCATCTTGGTGTCGTTACTGGCCGTGCCAAGAACTACGTAATTTACTATCCGTAAAACTTTGTACAAGTGTTAGCTCCAAAGTGGAATATAGTGCCGTGTGCTGTTCTTGTGTGCATGCAACCTGAACCGAGCCAGGAGAGGCCGGATCTCAAGGTTGGTGGAGCTTCTACTTTTCTAGTGCCAGGATTTCGGTCATATCTCTCTCATACAGTCCATAATAAAATGAACCAGCTTATCATCAGTGGGCTACAGCGCCCCACAAAATTAATAAATAATCATTAGACTAACACACATGTATACCCAAATTAATCAAGTTACGCATGTGTTATCGGTAATATACAACGGACTACTCTGGGACTGATCCCAGTCACCCAAACTATGCTAAATAACGGAAAATATCGTTTCCGGAATTTACCAAATCAGGAATCGAATCCGGAGGCGTGACCTTATTTTTAAGATTTCTCGTCTTCCTGACAGAATTTAGGGCTGATGCTTTCGGAGGATTAATAATCTTTGATGGAGGGAAGCTCCAGGTCGCGATACAGGATGCAGGAGAGTCAACTGCAGTACGCAAAACTGTTTATGAATTCTTTGCAGTTTCCAGATGAAACACCTATGTGTATTTATATACATACACACACACGCGCGAATACATGCACGCACACTCACAAACACATACATACGTTCCATTAGAGACTCGCAACAACCACGTTCACGACCTCGATTTTTCCCGTTCCACTTGCTTGTCGGCGTTACAATCGTAAACCAAAGCGGAACGGTTTTTCGACCCACCTCTTGACATGGGTCGTTGTGAGCATTGTGTGATCGAAAATGATGACGTCATTAGTGACGTTTTCCCCACGACTATAACGACCGCGGTCGCCTTGTAGAACGGCTAACAGAGCATTTTGGGCTTGTGAGTTACTAATGGAACGCGCTGTATCGAATTAAAACTAGTGTCTCATTAACTGGAAAACATTATTTAAGAATATTTTTTAATATTTTACAATATTTAGAAATTCCTTGTCTCCTTTTAATCAATTTTCAAATAGTTATCTAGTAATCCTAATTAATATTATAAAAGCGATTGTGAGTTTGTTAGTGACGCGTTCACGCTTTAACCATGCAACAAATCTTCATGAAAGTTTGCATACATATAGTCAGGGGTGTAGAATAGGATATATGGTACCTTTCATCCAGAAAAAGTACTATTCCCGAGGGATTGACGAATATAGCCGAAGAGATAACGCTCCAACCGTATTTATTGACGCCACTGTTGCAATTCACTAAAAAATACAACGTCATGGCAACGGCAACGATAACATAATTTTAATGCGTTGTTCTTATACTAAATTACACACACCTACGCTAGATGGCGTTACGAGTATTATCAATAGTTTAGATATGTCCCGACTAGGTGTAGGGCGAGATAGAAAAGGAATGCTCCTCCATCTCAAAGATAGATCTTCCGCCGAGGCTATTATTATTAGGGATGTAAACGATTTTATGAACCATATATCGATATTTTTAAATATCGACATATCGTATAAAATATCGATATTTATGAACGATATATCGGTCTTATAAACGATATTTTTCCTAACGGCTGTTTTATGGAAAATGTTTTCTACTGAACGATGGTTTATGCACCATATTTTCTGAACTAAACTAAGAACAAAGTTTTGTGAACAATTTTAATAAAGGTGATTTATGAAAGACATTATATGAACAAGTTGAATTTTTTACAGGAACAGCAATATATCGTTCATAATTATTAATATAATATATATTTATGTTTTTTTCGGAAATATAGATATTTTTCAATATATTTGAAAGCTATTGATTTAATGAATGATAATTGTAAACTTTGGACAGAAATGTGGTTCGTACTTTATAACAATATATTTATGTTTTTCGGAAAAAAACCAATATTTTTCTATATTTGCGTAGATTTTTGATTTAATGGAAGATAATTTTGGACTTTAGACAGAAATATCGTTCATGCTTATGAAAGAAATATTGATAATTTTCTAGAAAAACGATATTTTAAAAAAATATTTAATGAACCTTCATTCTGAACTTTCGTCAGAAATATCAATATATCGTTCATGACTATGAACGATATATTGATATGATATTGATGTAAATAGGCACCTGTGAAGTTCGACCTCGGCTCGACCGCTGCGGGGGAATTGACTCTATCGGATTAAGCCGTGAGAGGCTGAATGAGTTAAGCCAACAGACTGAAGTGATATAATGGGAACTCGTTATCGACTCCGCCGGCGGAGCCGATCCTAGTCTATCTTTACTACCGCTTCGCAACGTGTTATAGCTGGCAGAGAAGAAGCAGCGGAATAAACTCTCCAGCAACACGCTTAAGCTAATCTTGTGTGGCTACTTGTGTCTGTAATGAGTGGGTGCGATTAGTGGGTCATAGCGTTGAGTGAGAGGACCAGGGCCGGGGGCTCTCCGGCGCCTGTTTATTCTCCGTCTGTTATGCCAGGCTGATGTTCTGAGCCTCGGAACCTCGCTCACTGACTTTGACTGCAATATAATGCCAACGGACTAAAAGATCCTCGGATCGCTAATTACAACCAGATCAGGCACGATAGGTTAACTTATCTACAAGTGGTCCTTGCACTGTATCCCCATAGATACCCCCCTCTAGAAGCACTAGAAGTCTCTTCCTGCAAGCTGTCGATGACAGGCCATCAGCCCATCATCATAATATCAGCCTACCTCAGTTGTCTGAAGCACATTTTAGAAGACGACCTTAATGCCGTCTTCAATTCGGGTCCCGCGGTTATAATAGCCGGGGGACTTAAACTGCAAACACCCCAGTTGGAGTTGCCCTATTGAAAACGCCAAAGGAAGAGAGCTTCTTCGCCTCTCGAATAAACTCCTCTTTGACATTTTGACCCCCACTAGCTAGCGTAACATGGGAGCGCATGTATTAATAGTTGCTCTATCTCGCTCGCACATCATCCGTCCCGCTCACACGTGTGCTATATATTGTACCAGCTGTACGACTTGTTAATATTTGTACTTAAGGTTATCGTTTCCAAAATAGACAGTGTCTCAGACTCTTTGCCATCTGAAGTATCATTTAACCTCTATCTCTCGCTGCTACACGTATAACCGATACAATCTACGTGCCATAACTAAAGCAAGTAAAGTAGCAACTGAATTATTGTGTTCAAATCAAAAATTAATAGAGATAAATCGTAATATCCCCATTATCGGATCTACCCCAAGGTACCCTAATAATTTATCTCGAACAATAATAATATTTGTTGTGGCTAATGTTTGGAGGGAATCGATATAGTATTGCACTCACGGGATGTTATCGGAGTTCTGCAACTTTGGTAATTTATTGCTTTTGTAAACATTAATAGCCAAAAGCCTTGTATACGTATTTACTAGCCTTATTACATTAATTTATATAAAACTCGATATAGACTGGACTATATGATTATTATTAAACTATTTATATAAATTGAATTATGCATAAAGAAGTACGTATTGAAATGACAAAGTAATTGTGTGAGAGAGTCGAGTAAGAGTGGTAAGTAGTCAATGCTAATGTTTGCCAATGGTTCTGCCAGCCTTCAAGACCGCTCCTATATACCGCGTACCGTCCGACGCCTAGCTGCTAATTGTGCGAGCTATGAGCGTCGGCGGTATGCGGGGCGCGGAGAGTAGGTGTGTTCCGGTGGGCGGGTCAGGAGAGTGCTCTCTGTCCGCAACAGTTCCAATTGTCTTTCTTTAAAGAATAACTTTTCATAGTCAGAACCAGACTTTGTTTGCCAAATTTTTATAATTAACGTAAGAGTACGGGGTCTATATTTAATTGTGAAGTGTATATGAACCTTAAGACTAAGAATAACCCTGTATCAAATAATATTTTAGAAAGTAGAAAATCTAAAAAAACTAAGATTTACTTTTTATTAAAATTTTTAGGTAAAGTCGAATTATTAGCTAAAACAGGATATTGTGTATATATGCACTGTGATCTATTTAAAACTAATATACATTAAATTGGAAAAATAAAATAGATAAGTAAAAAATAAATAGTCCACCATTTGCATTGCACAAATTGGCATCAATAGTCAATACAGATGTTTTGCTTATAGTTTATTTACTACAGGCTTATAGAATTAGTTTTAAGATTGGTCTAGTATTTTGGGATATTAAAAAAAATCCTAGCGATACAAACTCGTATAGCACAGGTACAAATATAACCGAACGCAGTAAGTCCAAACGTAATGCAGGAGATCGTAATTCAAATAAACGCGCAAAGTCCGTCACTAAATAGATTACCGAATGTACACAAGTCTAACTTCACTTGTGGTTATCGCTCGACTGACCCTTCCTCAATCAGCCCATTGCTTTATATTGCATAAGTACAAATATGTCTGTCCGGCAAGCGTCGATGCAATTTCTTAGAAATCGTAACCCGCACACCTGGCTAATGACTGCCATAAAAGATTACAATAAACAATGGGCTGTTTTCTAATCACCAATTTTAAACAGAAAGTAAACAAAAGAAGTCCAAATGCTGAAAAAGTAATAAAATGTGTTTCTACAGGGCTGCAGGTGTGAATTTGTCTTTGTCGGCACCTAGATCGTAACAATATATTTGACGGCCTGTGGTTGAGCGGGCTAAGCCTTTGACGGCTTATTTCATTACAACGCAGAAGCTCCGGGTTCGATTCCTGGTATGGTAAATTACGGAAACGAATTTTCTCCCTTATTTACTATGTATGGTCTGGTTGTCTGGGATCGGCCCCAGAGTAGTCCATTGCATGTTACCCATAACACAAGCGTAACTTGCTTAATTTGGGGATATACAATATGGGTGTTTGTCTGCCGATTTAAAATAAAATATTTTTGTACTTCCATTATTTTAAAATACAACAATGTTCTATTAAAATCCGATGAAATGACATAATCTAGTAGAAAACGTACATATAGAAGTACACAAAGCAAAAATAATATAGGCTTTTAAGTAGAACGTAGATCTTACAAACAAAAGAACCGCGGGACAATCGTTTGACTATGTTACCTTTGTTTTCATACAGATAAGTACAAAAAGGTGCCAATGGAGTTGATGTGTGATTTAATACGAGCATTCAAATGCATGAGCAAACTCAAACACCTCTATTTCACTTTTGTATTTCTGGAGTTGAGCAGACCTGATGGAAAGTGGTTATTATTATGGACATTTACATCACCGACTGTGCTATCGATTTACTATCGGCACCAAAGCGGGAATGGAATAGAATAGAACAACATTTATTGTATAAACAATGTTTGTGACAAACAAAGTTACACAGTTGTTGAATTCTTTGTTGGAACGACAGTTTGTCCGTTCGGACGTACAATACAGGCAATTTGTAATAGTACCTAGCCATTATAACATTAATTAATCTATAAATTACCCAATTAAATTAATATAAAAATATATTATTACAGAACCTCAAAACAATGTCACATTATAAGCCGTACGCAGAAGGTTTACCGATGACTGCTTACTATTATTGTATTGTATTACTTACTATTATTGTATATACTTATGCAAAGTATACACAATAATAAATTAAATAAATAAATTTATTGCAAGAACTATTTATGTAACCTTTTTGTCAACCCTACTGCCCATCGACGCGTGACATTGAATTGAAGGGGCGACCCGTATAGGGTGGAGGAGCGAGATGGAATGCTCCTCCGTCTCAATGGAAGATCTTCCAGCGAGAGCTAGTGTTGTTCCTCGCAGGCCTAGGCCCATCTATTGCTATTGGAAATTTGTACATATTCTTTGTACATTTCGGGAAACGTTTGCGAACTCAGTTTATTGCCCAGCGCCATCACTATTATATTTTTGGCTTGTACACTTACAAGCTAGTACACTACAACATCATGAGGTTATCGGCAAACCTGCGTACGGACAGTACTATAAATTATTTTTTAACGTCAGTCAATCAATTTCAAAATAATACTGTTATACATTATGTGGTCATTAATTATAATCTAATTATTTCTGTGCAAGATATTCATTTACTGTATAATATGCTATTACTACTACTAAAACCTGGTTATTATAGCGACATACTCTAGACCAGGCGGTGGTAGTAAAGTCGTGGGCAGTAATGAAACTTAAGTGAAAAGTCGCAAGAACAAGAATGCTCAAGTCAGCATTTAATGGATTCCTTGGTATATATCCGCAAAAAACCGGGGCTAATATAAATTACTGTCGTTTCTTTTGTAACGATATAAAATCAGTTGATTCGCTTCTTTACAGACATTTGAGGAGGCTGAATGGTTTAGAATAATAGGCACTTGGGTTTATTAAAAAGGTAGGTAGTGCGATAGTCATTAGTAAAGAATACACAGCCTCTTTGCCTCAATAATCTGTTAGCTTGAAATCGTAATTTTAGAAAAGAGTTTTTTATCCTTGAAGAAATTATTGTACCGAAACAAATCACTGTGTTTCTGTTAAATCTAGAATGTATTTCAAAAGATACAATGTTATTCGTTTCGATACAAATTTTTTTAGAAGGTTAATTTTTTTTTAACAAAAACGAAACCTACTTCTCGCTAAAAACACAAAAAATAAATATCAAGTAAAACATAAAAGAACAACAATAAATTTACAAAATATAGTAATTTTTATGTTTTACTTGACACCGACTTCAAGATGTTGTAAAAAGGAGTCGGTCGATACAATTCTTTTTAGAAAGTTATTTTTTTAACAATAACAAAACCAACTTCACGCTAAAAAACAAAAAATAAATATCAAATAGCGCTCTGAGAAAACCGTGGAAGGGAGCTCATTCCACAGCTTTCTCACGTATGGCATAAAGGAGCGAGCGCCACGTACAGTGGATAACTTCCAGGTGTCAAGGAAGTGTGGATGAACTCCCAGTCGCCGGCGAGCAGTGCGGTGGTAAAATGGCGACGTAAGTACCAAACCAAACAGCTACTCGGAACACTCCCCATTGTACAGACGGTAGAACGCGCTTAGAGCGCCAACGTCTCTTCTGAGACTTAAAGGTTCTAAACCCTCTGTAAGTTCGGATCATCGACAATCCGGACCGCTTGGCGCTGCAAGGAGTCAAGTGGGAGCAGCTGGTACTGAGGTGTACAAATCCAGAGATGGAAGCAGTACTCCACATGGGGACGGACTTGAGCCTTATATAATAAAAGCCTTTGTCCAGGTGTGAAGTGCCGTTTTGCTCTGTTGAGCACCCCAAGCTTTTTGGAAGCAATTTTCGCTTTGCTCTTCAAATGACCCCTAAATTACACCTCGCTCGAAATGTCGACGCCTAGAATCCCGATAGAGTCGGAGATCTTGAGGGGAGTGCCCTGGAACTGTAGCGCAAACAAAGATGGGGCTTTTTTGGCGGTGAACGCGCAGACTTGTGTCTTTCTGGAGTTGAAAAAGACGAGATTTCGTCTACCCCATTCCGAGACCTGCTCCAGGGAGGTCTCGATTTCAGACACAAGCCGGATTCTGCTTTCCTCGACTTCTGCACGAGGAATATTTGCGCGGCCAGTGTAGACAGCATCGCCCGTGCCGTCATCTGCATAACAATGAAGGTTGCTGGTCTGCAACATATCATTGATGTGCAGAATGAACAGCGTGGGCGACAACATTGAGCCTTCGGGTACGTCAGCATTTATAGGCTTCGTCTCCGAGCATACACCGTCAACTAACACCTTGAAGCTCCACCCATATAAAAAGCTAGCCACCCATGCGCACAATCCCTCGGGGAGCTCGTAGGTGGGAAGCTTCGAAAGAAGTGGAATAAGGGATGGGATAGGTGGGAGGGGAAAGTAGGCCATCGGAACCCTCACTCATCGTACTTTTAGTAGTAAATTAATTCTATTAAAAATATTTTTTTAGTCGTTTTGCGTCCGTAATCGGAATTAGTGTGTTAATATGTGCCTAAACTATCAAACTACAATAGCAAAATGAGGAAAATAGGAGATTCCAAGACGTAGCAGTTGTTTGATAAAAATGTAAATCGACAAAGACAGACCGCCTCTGTAATTACATACGGATGAGAAAATAAAAGTTAAAAGACGATATTTCAAATAAAAACGTTTCCACCCGTGTGTCTGTCTACCGTGAAATACCTTCAGAGGAGACGAATATTACAAGCTAGGGTTGCCACCCACATATTAATACGTAAACCAAAAACTTTGTACCCCTTTTTACGAAAATTGCCCGGACGGAGGATTATGAAATTTCGCATACTTATAGTTTATATAGAGAAGGAGTGCATAAGGCTAATATTTCTTTTTAAATTATACATAAAAAATACATTAAATCAATAAAAAAAAACATTACACACATTACCATGTATTAGACACGCATACGCTTATAATTATAATCTTTTGTTCATTATTAAAGTTAAATTAACAGTGTAGCCTTGGCGAAATCTGTGATTATAGAAGTATAGTCTTTAACAACAGAATCTTAATAATGTTCAAACTTATAATTTAAATTAATTATGGTCGAATTTCGACCACTGGGGCACCACTAGTTTCTGTAAATCTGCCCCTTTATAATATCGATTAGACTATGTATATATGTGTTGCATAAATACATATGTACCTTGTTTTTTCTTACAATATTGTTTGGATAAAATTATATTTCAATTGTGTCTTAAAGATGATTATTATAAAAAAATTCTACTGTAATATTTATTTAACTTTAGATGTGGTTGAAGTGGTCTAGAACAATTAAAATCGTTAAATAGTTTTAATACATTTCAAAAATCCTGTTTGTAGTGTACGAAAATGATCCTCTAAGTAAAAACAACGTATATCATACACTAATATATAAAGCTGAAGAGTTTGTTTGTTTGTTTGCTTGAACACGCTAATCTCAGGAACTACTGGTTTGATTTGAAAAATTCTTTCAGTGCTAGATAGCCCGGTTATCGAGGAAGGCTATAGGCACTATATCATCACGCTAAGACCAATCGAAGCGGAGCACCAATGAAGAATGTTTCTAAATCGGAGTTTTTGTTCCTTTTGAGAGCTTCCGTTGCGTGTGTTTCACCTTCTACGTAAACAAAGTCGCGGGTTAAAGTAAGCGTTAGCCCAAAGTAACTATTCAGCGGTCACAGGCTAATATACTAATAATTAATCTGTACTTTGAAGCTATTTAAAAAAAACCAAGCGAAATATAATTACATAAACGTTAGAGAATACGACACATTTTTTTTTTCATTTCTTGTCTGTTTGTTCGGGATTCACGTAAAAACTAATGGGGCGATTTCGGTGTAATTTTCGCTGATCAACAGCAAATTCTTAGACTTAAAATCTGCGCTACTTTTTACCCCAGGAATCCGGGAGTGATTTTTCTGGGAATTATTTAAAATGGCCAGATTAAAAAAACATCGAATTCTAATGTAATTTTTTACTAATCGACAGCAAATTAAATGATTGATATTTTTATCCTGGGAATCTGATTGCAATTTTCCCAGGAGCGGTTTGTAGTTGCTCGGGTGAATAAAAATTAACTAATTCCACACAGTTTTCACTAAAACAATGGCTCACATTCTTTTACATTCTTCACTTTGGGCCCCGGGAATCCTGCGGGAATTTCAATTCAAGCGCGGACGAAGTCGCGGTCATATCCTAATATACTAATAATAATAAAATTTTTACTGCCTCTTGTTACGTGAATACATTGATATTTTCATCATATGTAAGATCGGGACAGCCCTGTACAAAACATTTCATTTTCACCCAGTCTTAGAGGTGGGTTTATACAAGATGCTATATTGCCTTAGTAATTTAACCGCATCTATGTGACAGCACTAAAATAATAATACATTTTGTCCTTAGTTTGTCTGTATATTTATTTCATCTTGGATTATGATATGCTGGAAGAGGGGCTGTGTACCAAAAGATTGGTGCAAAGCCGTTATTGTACCACTCTACAAAGGAAAAGGGTCACAACAGGATTGTAAAAATTTTCGAGGCATTAGCCTTCTTAGCGTTGTCGGGAAAATATATGCTAAAGTGTTGATTGAACGGGTATTAAAAGTAACAGAAGAGAAAGTATGGGATGTACAAGCGGGTTTTCGAAAGGGAATGGGATGTGTGGACCAAATCTTTACTTTACGATGTATAAATGAAAAGTTTTTGGCCAAAGGTCAAAACGTGTATTGTGCATTTATAGACTTGGAAAAAGCTTATGATAGAATGATAAGAAGTGAACTGTGGTCGGCGCTAGCTAAGTATGGGATAACAGACAACCTGATACGATCACTGAAGTCCCTCTATAGTGATTCCAGTGCTTGTGTTAGGGTCAACGGCGCCTACACTGAATGGTTTAGCATTGAAAAGGGTGTTAGACAGGGTTGTGTAGCGTCGCCGTGGTTGTTCAACATATTCTTGGACAGTTGCTTGGACAATTTGAAAGAAAGTGAAAGTGGTTTGAGAATGAATGAGTTACTTATCAAATGTCTACTCTACGCCGATGATCAGGTTATACTTGCGTCATCGGAAACGGAGTTACAGGAGATGGTAACAATTATGAACGAGTCTTTTGAGAGAAAGGGTATGAAAATTAATGTGAATAAGACGAAAGTTATGGTGTTTGAAAGAGATGAAAGAATGACAAGTTGTAATATACAGATAGGAAATCAAAAGTTAGAGCAAGTCAGAGAATTTGTTTACTTAGGCTGCATGTTTACCAGAGACGGAAAGCATGAAAGGGATATTGAAAGGAGAGTTATGGCAGGTAATAAGGTGAATGGAGCGCTAAACTCTTTTATGAACAGCCAGAAGGTGTCTGTAAAGGCACGCTTGGCTGTCCATAAAGGGGTGTTGGTGCCAACCCTAATGTATGGTAGTGAAAGTTGGGTATGGCAGAAGAAGCATGAAAGTAGGATAAACGCAGTTGAAATGAGAGCTTTGAGAAGTATATGTGCGGTTAGCTTGAATGATATGATAACGAACAGTGTGATAAGGGAACGTTGTGGATTGAAAGAAGATGTAATAACAAGAGTTGAAAAAGGTATGTTAAGGTGGTTTGGACATGTAGAGAGAATGGATAAAAGTAGAATCACAAAACAGGTGTATGACAGTATTGTGAATGGTAGGGTTGTTGCCGGTAGACCGAGACGAACACACCATGACCAAATATCAGAAGTGTTAAAGAGAGGTCAGGTAAAAAGCATTTCAAATAAACGTGCATGTATGAAGAGGTTAATGAAAGTAGGTGAAGCGAAAGTTGTTTGTCAGGATCGTTGCAAGTGGAGATCCATAGTCTCTGCCTACCCCCATGGGAAACAGGCGTGATATTATGTATGTATGTATGTCTAATGCCTTTATGTTATAACTATTTGATTAGAGAAAATGTTTATTTTTTTGTGAAATAATAGAATAATGTTTTAGGAATAATACAAGAAATATAAGTTAGGGACCTATATTTTATTTATAATAATGAATGAATGATGAATGAAAACTCTTTATTGTTCACCATAACTTAAACCTAGACATTTAATAAATATATAATAAATTATTTCCTTTTTATTTAGTTTTATTTTATTAGTTCTAGTTTTTAATATAGTTTACTTAGTAATTTATTTTAAAGTTCATATTGTATTTTTAAATATTATCTACTTATTTAAATTTACAAAACCTAAAATAAATTTCAGACATATGAATATATTATTATTTTATAGTTGTTACAACTGAAGTTCCGAGCAGACGAAATCAATATAATCCATTTATGGTTGCCTTAGTTATTCACAGTCATTTGTTCGCGTTAATCCTTTTGTACTACCTCGCAGTAAGACGTCATAATTTCTTTCTTCTATTGTTCACAATTCGTTACACATTCTTAGAAGCCATTTAGCTTAAAAGGAATAAATTCATTCGTAAGGAATTTTATCCGTGCAGAAATAGAGAAAGAATACAATTTCCTGCGGCCAGGCGGCCTGTCATAAGAGGCAACAAAAGAACCCACAGCCAGGTGGTAGGGTATTTACCTGTCTGGATGGTCTAGAGTATGCCGCCATAGCAACTTTGAGCTGTGTTTCGGCATTAGTAGCCAAGTTCCAGTCTCCCTTGAGAGAGCAGCAGCACATTTGTAGCAGCTTTGGTGTTGCAAGTGGCCATAGGCGATGGTAACCGCTTTCCATCAGGTGGGCCATCTGCCTGTCTGCTGAACTCATGCAATAAATAAATGAAGAATAGTGGGCCAGTCTCTGGGGGGGCATGTATATTTTACCACTATATAAGGTCGGTCCGATTAAGACAGAGTTAGTTGAGTTTCAACTACGGTCGGGACGTTACTAAGTGTACATTCGTAACGATAATCTCATATTGACGGCCTTTGCGCGTTTTGTGTATTAAGATTTTCTGCCTTACGGTTTAAATCGTTTGTATTCGATTGTGTTGCTAAGAATTGTGAATTGGGTGTGTGTACTTCTAATAAACTTTATGATAATTCCAACGGCGATTTAAATTCAAGTCCCAGCCCACAAACGCGTAACAGTATTGTATTGTACTTATAGAAAAAGTATATTTTTTGCTTTTTGGTTACTCTTGAAGTTGGTTTCTTTTTGGTAGATTTTCTGAAGTAAAATCGTTGAATTAGAACTTCTTTAGAATCGTTGTTGAAATTCAAAACTCGATGAAACGAAAAAGCGACACCAAAAAGAGATAAACACATAAATCTATAGGACTAAGCCTGCTAGAGAATATATAAGAGTATTACATTGTGCAGCACAGATTAGAAAGTCAATAAGACCGATGATTAAACATAGGTCCAATTTGGACCGAAATAAAACTGATAATTAAACTTTTTTTAGACTAAAACAGTGAAAAATTTAAAGTGATACTTAAGAAGTTTATTTTGAATTATAATATGTTGACGGATGTAGGCTAAAGGAATTATATTTATATTAATAACAGTTATAGAAGAATTATCTGTGAGTATATTCTCTGAAGTTTTACTTCTACTGAGTGGAAACTGCACACACACACAATTTCTTTAAATAAAATGCATATTTTTTTTTTTTTAATCCAGACTTAAAAGCAACTGACAAGCATTTGTCAGTTGCTTTTAAATCTGGAGAACAGCAGGCTGACAGGCTAACTAACAGGTTGACGATTCACTTGATGGAAAGTTTACCTTCGCCTACATATTTTGCTATACCAGACTTGCTGCCAATGTGCTGCTGACCTCGAAAGGGGAACTGGAACCTAATAAGTTGGAAGACTGAAGAATTGAAAAACTTGACTTGAAGAATACTGGAACCTAATAACCTAATGGAACCTAACACAGTAAACACAATACAAAGTTATTATCAACCGCCTGATTTTTAAAAAGATTTTTTATTGGAATCCATTGTAATAATCTTCTCTTCTTCTTCTTCTTCAGCCAATCTCAGTCCACTGCTGGACATAGGCCTCCCCAAGTACGCGCCACATATCCCGGTCTCCCGTCTTCCTCATCCAGCCCCTGCAGGTGATCTTACGCAGATCGTTAGTCCACCGGGCTGGCGGGCGTCCTACACTACGTTTGCCGAGACGTGGTCTCCACTCCAGGACTCGTTTGCTCCATCGGCCGTCGGTCCTGCAACAGACGTGACCGGTCCACTGTCACTTCAACTTGCTAATTTTGAGAGCTATGTCGGTTACCTTCGTTTTCTCACGGATGTCCTCATTTCTAATTTTATCCATAAGAGAAACACCTAACTCCATAGCCCGTTGAGTGACTTTGAATTTGTGGATCAGTCCCGCGGTCAGTGTCCATGTCTCGGCACCGTATGTCATGATGGGTAGGACGCACTGCTCGAAGACCTTCATCTTCAAGCATTGCGGAATGGTCGACGAGAAGACCTGTTGAAACTTACCAAATGCTGCCCAGCCTAACTGGATCCTTCTATTGGTTTCCCCCTCTCGATGCCGTATCTGCCTACCTGGATCTTTTGTCCAAGGTAGACATATTCCTGCACAACCTCAACCTCACCATTGTAATATAACAGCCCAATTACTTGCTTTATTATAGTTCTGTAAACCAAATGACAACATTTGTAGAGGTTTTTTACCTTTAAGAGACCTTTCTTTGTGTGTGGACTAATACGTACTTGGTAGAATTTTGTAAGTAATAAAGCTTCTGAAGTATATTTTTTTCATACAGACTTAATGGCACAATAGCCAAACACTTACAGTGATTTATGGAATAAAATATTATCTTCGTATTTTATACTCCCAAACAATAGAGAAACTTTCAAGTGATCAAACAGTCTAGTGTAATATTGGCTCTTAAGTTAGAGGTTCCGTGAAGAAAGGGACGACTTTTAAAGAATGTGCCAGCAAAATATCGTTTGCCTTGCCAAGATAATGGCGTATTTCTTAGAGAATTGCAACCGAGATATAAGTTAACCCTGTGGTGAGTTTCATTGAAATCTGTTCATTAGTTTTTACATGATGATAAATAGACAGACAATTATATTTTTGGAATCCGCTAGTGCTAATTAGCTCTTCTATTTTTTTCAGACAGTACATACTTTTGTGTGTCACTATAACAGACTTCAGTTGTGCTCTCCGGCATCAGTGGCTAGGTTCCAGGCACCCCCTACGAGGCACAACACATTAGTAGCACCTTTAGTCTTACAAATGTCTGTAGGCGACGGTAACCAGTTTCCATCAGGCTGTTAGCCTGTCTGCTGTACTCCTGCATTAAAAATAAACAAACTTCTTGCTGCTATAAAAGTGGAAGACATTGTTACAAGCAAGCGAGAGTACGCACTAGAATTGGAAGGAAACACTAGTTCTACAAACTAAATGCTTTTATAGATTTCTGCAAGCAAGTGTTAGTATAGCGACTGCGGAGCGTACCGCGCGGAAAGTTTAGCGACTGAAAGATCGGCGCTAATCTGTGCACGCCGAAACGCGGCGGAAATGCCCCTAACGTGTCATAGGTTATTTAAAAAAACATTACGAGCGTATTTATTCAGTTTCCACCGCCGCGGCCGAACGTTTCGCAGGTGTGTCGCTAGGTTTATTTTTTCATGCGGGGCTACTCCTTCACGCAAACTTTCATATTACCTTGACTATGCGATGTTTACCCACGATACTGTCGCCGATATCACGTAGATAACTTCCTGCTACCTTGATGCTTGCTCCAAAACTAGCCTTTCGTAGCCCGTCTCAAAGTCTCCTCTTCCACTCTTAAACTATCCTTGTCTTCCTCTGACTCTTCTCTCTCTACTCTTCACTGTCTTTCACTGAACTGAATTGAAGAATTTTCTGTAACCTCATTTCTATCTTCTTTATCTTTTATGCACTATCTATTTTCTGTTCCAGAATTTTCAATCTTCATTTTGTTATTCTTTTCTTTTTCATAATCTACCTCTTCTAAAATGTATCTGTATTTGTCTTTTCGTTCCAGAATCTTCTATCTTTTTCTGAAAGTCTTGAAACCAACTTACTTTGCCAGAACGTTCTTTCCTCGGTCGCCGCAAGATGCTTCCCTGGCAGGATTCGAGTCCAAGCTATTTTAAAGGCAGGGACGTTAGGCACTACGCTAAAACGATTTGCTGTCAAGTGGCAGCATCAATCAAGGAGAATTTAGGAAGTTTTCAGGACAACATATTTATTTGGTATATTTTACAGAGGTTTGTCTATGAATGCCCGAAGGATTCCCGAAATATCACCATTCTCCATAAGTATCAGTCCGAGACAGAAAAGTTTATGTAGTATCACTTGAAAGTTGTTCGATTGTCAGTTTTGATGTATGTGGATGCTGTATCAGAAAGTTCAAGATGTAGGACAGGAGACATATAAATCAATTTATTCTCGACCGCTTGTGTCAGACTTTTAAATCCAATTGAAATCTAAGAACCTTTTTGGTTTAAAAATATTTTAGGAAATAAACAGGAGAAGCAGCGTTATGCTTTTTCTAGCTAAGAAAAAAAGAATTTAATTAATAAGCCGTGGTTAGTGGTTGGCACACTCGTGCCCTAAGCTCAAAAGCCGCGTGTTCCAATTCTAGCCAGAAAGCATTTACTAGGTACCTACTTAGGCAAGTTTCTATAATTGTTTAAATATTTATTTCTTTGGTTTTTAGTTTGAAGTCAGTTTTGTTTTTGTTAAAAAAAATTACCTGCCATCACAAATGTAATGCCGCTCAAACGCGAACCTATACAATTAAAAAAAACTAAATTCAATAATCATATTTTTTTTTAATATTGAAAATCAATGGCATGGTGAAGTATCTTAAGACGCAGCAATGTCAACCTCTTTGTCGAATTGCGGCATACAACTGTAAAAATGTTTTATATTTTATCTGTCGCATGTTTCTTTTTTTTTAATTCCAAAACTGGCAATCAGGCAAACGTCCCACCTAACGGACAGTGGTTACTATACCCTGTAGACGTTTGCAACACCAGGGGCAAGGCTAACTGGTGCTAGCCTATACGATGGTGTGGGGGGATGGAATAGGAGAGGTGAGATAGGGACGTATCAAGACAATAAAGAAAGAAGAAAGTAAAATATTTATATAGAACTACATACAAACCAAAACATGCTTATAAATAAGAAAATACAACTAGGAAATGCAGTTCTAAATCGGTCCTAACTCAGCTTCACGCTGGTTGACTCGACCAGTGCTGGTTTTCCGCTAGGGCCGTTTGAAGTGACTCACGGATGGACAAAACAAAGGAAATATGATGAGTACTATTGGAAAACAAATACAAATGTAAAATTAATGCTGCGAAGCGAATTTATAAATAAAAACATAATAGAATAAGATTAAAAACTATACCTGATAAGTTCTGAATGGCTACTTAGCCGGAGCAAACTCCGATTCTCTGTTAGATCTGATGCCGCCTCGCAAATCCTAGTGAACCAAGTAGAAAAGAATGAACGCTTACCATCACTGGAACCTTGTAAGGAATGAAGCAGAATTTCGGCTGCATTGGCGCGTCCTGGTTTTGCACAAACACTACACCAGATGTCCGGGGCACAGTTGGCACTTCAAGGAACTTGTTTTAGGGCACAATACAGTAGTTTTCCGACGTTTTTGGACTATTTATCGGCGAGCGTGGCGTCGCGACGTTACTTAGGCAGCCATTGTGTGCGCAGCGCCCTCTGGTTAGAACCGGCCGAATGAAGGTGGAAGAGGAAATGTTGCCGGGAAAGGGATGCTTTCCGGGAATGAGATGGGATGTCGTAACAATAACAATATTTTTTTTATATATTTTGTCTGGCAGTCTGTTGGTTTGTGTCAAATATGCTCCAAGAGGATTGGATGGAAGTGATGGGATAGAAGACTTTAATAGAGGAGGAGGAAGTAAGTGATCGGAAATTTCTCCCATCGCACGAAACACGATTAAAAGACGTGCAACTCAAACTTCCCAGGGATTTGAAAGCTTTTCCATTTAATTGATTGTTTCTCTTTGTTTTTATTTTATTTATTTGATTCAATTAATAGTAATAAGATTATTCATTACCGTACTGGTTGGTTTTTAGTTATTATAGTTCTGTTTACGTATATATTTTCTGTGCGCGTGTTTGTCATATCTGTTTTATGTTTCATATACTGTGTTACATTTACTGTTACTTAGGTACTTCCTGTTACTTGTTACATTTACTGTGGTGATGGGTCAAATATCAATCAATGAGACGGGGTCGGCACTGAAAATCAGCGCTGTGCTGGAGGAAATTCCAACACATTTTTATGCTGACTTACCGACCTCATTTGTAGAAATGCGGTGTACGACATATCGAATTTAATCATAAAAATGTATGTATAAATTATTTCTACATCCTTGTATTGTCGCTTTCCTAGCTAATAAATTCTTTCTTTCTTTCTTTCAAGACTAATAGTTTCACGCTGTAAAGTGTGATATCACACCGATAGATCCAGCCCTAAGAGCTGTAATCAAATAATAATTCCAGCATGGCTCCAATACGTTAAAAAGGCATTTGGCAAATAAACGTTTTCTTTCTTTCTTTCTACATAAACTGTAAGCAGATATATTAAAAAAATAAAGAAGAAGGTTACCATCGCCTATGGACATTTGCAACACCAAAGGTGCTACAAATGCGCTGCTGCTCTCTTAGGGGAGACTGGAACCTGGTCACTAATGCCGGACCACAACTCAAGGTTGTTATGGCGACATACTTTGGACTAGGGGTGGTAGCCATCCAGTCGGGCAAATCCCCTACCACCTGGCTGTGGATTGTTTTGTCGCCTCTTACGACAGGCCGCTGGGCCGCAGAAATTATATTCTTTCTCCGTTCCTGCACATTCCCCTGATTATCATATCTTCAGCCAAACCCGTAACAAACATACAAAATGTTCAATAATTGCAGAGACGTCTCGGTCGTATTCTTTAAGTTTATAGTCTAATAAACCTAATATTACGACCTGAGCCTTCAACATCAAGTTCCAACAATCAGATGTCATATAAAAAGGAAATTAAACCACCCAAAATAATATCCTGTAACTACCTCTGATTTTCTAGTGTCGTGACTCAAGTCATACTCGAGACAATTTCGGCAAAAATATTCAAGCCGAAAATTTGGTTGCAGTCACCGAAAATATCAAGCAATCCTAGTTTAGACAGCATATCCTTTCTAATAAATAATAATTTCTTTAATATGGAAAAAACACAAAGAAAGTATTGTACTTGTAATCCCTTAAGATTATTAATAAAATGCGGTTTAGGTCACATGTAGAATATAGTTTAGGTCATCGTTATCAACTGTAATAATCATTTTAATTGTTATGTTCTTAACAGTAACTAGGAATAAATAAATAAAACATTAAAATTAAGAACGAAAGACAAAATAAAAAACCCTTCCCTAAAGAAAGGAAAAAATGATTTAGCTCTTGAATAAGACTGACGGCATAAAAATAATAATAGTAGATATATCACGTGATCAAAATAGCGTTGTCACTCGAGGCAAAGCGATAAGTTTTTTAGGAACGTTCCGTATTGACAGCCTTTAAGAATTATTTTTTTTATTGTTATTTTATATAATTATTTTATTATTATCTCCTTAACACAATCTCTAAATTTTGACTCCTATATAGAGTCTGTTGCTCAGCTGGCTGGCAAAAAGCTAGGGGCTCTATCAAAGGTGAGGCAGTACTTCACACCACTAAGTTGCTGAATCTTTACAAAGCACAAGTAGTACGGTCTTGCATGGAATACTGCGCTCATCTTTGAGATGGCTCAACTAAATACCAGTTCGAGTCACTCGAGTCAATAGATAAAAGGGCTAGGAAACTGATAGGAAATAACCGACTATTCGACGAGAGGCTTCAGAGCCTAAATCATCGACGAAAGTCATACATTTCGAGGAGTGTGCCACGGAATTACAAGAATTGGTGCCTCCCTCACCATTCTACCATCGGACAAGCAGACGTACGCGCTCACGCCACCGATCTTTACCGTTGTCTTTTTTCCTGAAGAATACAATCTAAGTGTCTTCAAGTCTCGCGTGAACAGGTATCTTCTAGTTAAGCGTGCCCCACCTTAGAGTGCATTTCCACCTGACATCAGGCGCAATGGCAGTCAAACGCGAACCTATTCATTATAAAAAAAAATTGTTTCGGCATAGCTCTCTTTTTCGTCTAAACAACACTATTTTTAACAGAAATTAGTTTTCATTAGCACTTCAAATTTGCTAATAACGTAAAACGTTGAGAGACGGAATTGTTATTTATTAGTGAAAAAGCGGCCACTATCCGTTATGGGTAGGTTTAAGATTATTACAGGAATTTGAAGCAGGTTTACTAAGATTTAGATAAAAAGACCTGTCCACACCGTGGTGTTCAAAATATAATAGACTAAAATACTCTGTATTGTACAGCAATACGATAAAAAATATCATACAATATTTTAAATACTATAATCAATCAATCTCTTTCAGGCACCCTATTTTTGAACATCAGATTGTAAACATAGCGCTAGCGTGCAGTTGAATAGGATATCTAATACATAAATATAAAACATAGTATATCCCTATTAATGTTATAAATGCGAAAGTAACTGTGCCTGTCGATCTATCTGTCCGTCTGTCCGTCTGTCTGTTCCGTTTTCACGGAAAAACTACTGGTCCGATTTGGCTGAAACTCAGTATATATATATTATCGGTGCAGGAACGGAGAAAGAATACAATTTCCTGCGGCCGGGCGGCCTGTCGTAAGAGGCGACAAAACAAACCACAGCCAGGTGGTCGGCCATTTGAGGCGACTGGATGGCTACCACCCCTGGTCTAAAGTATGTCGCCATAACAACCTCGAGTTATGTTCCGATATTAGTGACCAGGTTCCAGTCTCCTTAAGAAAGCAGCAGCGCATTTGTAGCACCTTTGGTGTTGCAAATGTGCATAGGCAATGATAACAGCTTGCCATCAAGTGGGCCGTCTATCTGTCTTCTGAACTCCTGCAATAAAAAAAAATCGGTGCCGGGAATGAACATAGTATACTTTTTATCCAGAAAAATGGGATAGTTTCCGAGATAAAAATACATTTGTCTCTCTGTTTGTTATGCTCTTACGGAAAAGCTAATGGACCTATTCTGCTGAAATTCGGTAAATATGTAATTTTAATACCGAAGGTGGACAATGGATACTTTTTATCCCGGATTATAGGATAGATTTATGTAAAGGTTATCCCAAAAAGTAGGAGAGTTTTTTTTGTGTAGCTCTGTTTCCGCACAATATTCATATAAAAATATCTACATTGTAAAGCTGCAAAGAACAGCAAATAGAGTTCTCTGAATGCCAACTGCACGCAATAGTAATAGTGGATTGGGGTTGTTTATATTGCGTGGCGGTATTGCAAAAAATCTTTGATATATTCGCAATTAGTTGTCATTTATATAACAATCAATCAAACATAAGTTTATGCATCTATGTCCCTTTAGCAATAATAATAACTTATACAGCTAGCAACCTTAACTTCTTAAGCCGCGATACTGATCCGTGAAACCTGGTTAAATACAGTTTCATGTTAAAACAATATTTTGTGGGGTTCACCGTGAAACGTAATATTTTGCAACACAAAAGGATTTGTTCATTTACCTCAGGCATTGTCCTGTCAGTTCTCATTGAAGACAGCAACTTGCCTTGATAGCTTATGAACCAGTAATTAGTTTGTCTACCAGATGTCGCAAAAGATTTCAGATATCGTTTTATGAAGGAGATTTTGTTTATTATTAAATTCAATTTCACTGTAATAACTAATTCTAACAGTTTAGTTGATACTCAAATTAAATAAATAAAAAATTATATTACTTATAATAGAATAGAATAGAAAACACTTTATTGTTCACCAAATAAATAATTACAGAATAAATAATTAGAATAATTTAACGGCAAAACAAAAGGCGGCCTTATCGCTTAAAGCGATCTCTTCCAGGCAACTTGACTGAGAGGATACTTTTAACAACTTATGTCTAGGTATAACTAAAATAAAAAGAAGTAAAAAAAAAAAAGAACAGCACAATGTGAACAGTAAACAGCTAAGTTAATAAGAATAGAAAAATATATATTTTATTATAAACTGACGTAATGGTTTTTGGCAGATTTTATAAATATGGCAAGTGATTTAGCTTTTCTGACATCTACGGATAGAGTTCCAAACAGCCTGCACAGCAAAGGATTTGGAGTAAAATGTTGAAGAATGTGCAGGTGCCTTTAACATCATACAGCTTCGATTTACGCTCCTCTAAAAGGAGCGTAAATCGAAGCTGTATGATGTACGAAGGAAGTTGAAACATTCCTTAAAGTAAGGAGGGGTGTAGGGTATAAATAGTGAACGATATAATAAATGTAGAAGATGAGCATTCTGGCGAAGTGAGATTGGCAGCATAATCTTCTTATTTAAACGTTTTCACTTACTAGCATTGGTAACGAAATTTCAGTCGTGTTACCCTTGAAGATGTATTCTATTGTGAATTGTAACGGCAACAACAAATATATTCATCTGTCTCACAGAAACGATGTCATTTATAGGGATAAAAAGTATCTTAATCGTTGACCTGGGATATAATTTATCCGATCATTATTACTCACGTAATTCTGTAACAGAAAACGCACAGAAAAACTCTAAAAATCGCACTTTCGAAATTTGCTAGTCTAAATTAGCCCCCTAAATTTCAGAACTGCGTGTTGTAATTTTTATTGCACATATAATACGAACAAAACATAAATACGTCCTTGAAATTCGTGCACGTCATTGCATAGAACACAATAATAGCGTTCACGGGGTGGTACGTACACTGTACAGAGCTGAGAGGTGAGTGCTGCGCTCTCGCTCGGCCTCTATCCGGACCGACAAGCGATCTCTTTCGCACCACTCATTATCACGTGTAATAAACAATAACACTCGACCGAACCTACACAAACACATGGACCTAAGTTCCCTATAGACGCATTTAAGTTTTGCGCATACGATAAAATGAAATCCAAGTCAAATAGGTCAAGTAAAGTGATATTTCTCAAATCACAAATTTAATATTGTGCCCGAATGCACATTATAATTGAATCCGTCGTGTAATACGCTAGAGCAATTAAGTTAATCCCATTAATGGACGCGGTGACATGATAATTCAAATTGATATCAATATCCCGCATATTCAGTCAGGTACTCTGTTCAAGACTAATTGACTTATGAACACTGAACATCTACATAATTGTATTATTTAGTACACTTATGGTTCTGTAGCCAGTCTCGATATAACCTTTATACAATTGTTTTTCTGTATCTGTATGTATGTGAAAGTCAATATTCAAAAACTATTGAGTCTATATCATCGTTTCTCAACCTGGTAGTCGTTAAAAATTAGACCTATAATAAATATCAAACTTATAAATAAACTATTAATTATAATATTACTAGAGTTTACTCCGCGGCGTAGCCGCGGGTCGACCTTTAGTTCGTATCTCTTGATTAAAGAGCAGGCGGTACAGGTTACATTCTATACATTTTTTTATGTGTTTGCCCCCAGAAGATTCACTTCATTTTATATCGCAAACTATACCATCCCCCATCTATCTGTTAAACTATTTAAGTGACAAAACTTGACAAAAATGACAAAAGTGTACCAAGTGGATCAAGTGGACCAAGGGGACCGACGGGACCAACGCGACCAAGTACCAAGTGGATGAAATGGACAAAATCACAAAACCTGTCCTAGTTTGCGGGATAACCTTTCCATAAATCTATCCCAAAATCAATCCCATTATCCGGGATGAAAAGTGTCTCTTGGCCACCCTCGGTATTAAGATTACATATGTACCGAGTTTCAACCATTTCGATCAAATAGTTTTTCGATTCAAGGATAACAAACAGAGAGACAAATATATTTTTATCCTGGAAACTATACCATTTTTCGGGATAGAAAGTATCTTATGTTCATCCTTGGTATCGAAAATATATATGTATACTGAGTTTCAGCAAAATCGGTCCAGTAGTTTTTTCGTGAAAACGGAACAGACAGACAGACAGACCGAGTTACTTTAACATTTATAATATTAATAGGGATTTATTACTAGGATATCCCCTCGGCTTCTTACACGTTGGGCTTGTAATATCCGTGGAATTTCCGAGACCCCAAAGTACCGCAGCATTAGAGAAGAATGTAGCTATCGTTTTAGTGAAAACTGTGACGGAATAAGCTAATTTTTATGCACCCGAACAACTTCGAAGCGCTCCCGGGAGAATTCCTATTTTGCTAATATATAAATAACATCAACTCGTCAGAGTTAATTGAGTTTGAACTGCGATTGAGATGTTATTAAGTGTAAATCCGGAATGGCAACCTCACATTGACAGACAGGCTGTGCGCAATTTATATTATAACGATTTTCTTAATTCTTCTTCCTTACGATTTGTACTTGTTGTAGTGTAAGTAAATTAAGTATGTGTACTTAAAATAAAACTTGTGATCTTCAGAAACGGCATTTAAATTCAAATCCTGCTATACGTAATAATATAATATCGCCTCTTTGTTTCAATAGTGTGTTATTTTGCAAATTGAAATTTTAGAAGAGAGTTTTTTTAACTTACAGAATATAATTGTATCGAAACGAATAAGGTGGTATCTTTTAAAATACTTTGTAGATTAATAGAAAAGTTATTGGTTTCGGTGCAATTTTATTTTCAAAGTTTAAAAAACTCTTCTCTAAAATTTAAATTTTCAAGATTATTGAAGTAGCTGTAAGTAACTGAAGCCGAATCACAAAAATAGTGGAGTGGAGTTCATCGCTATGGAAACCTCTATGCATAAAAAACGCACTGCCACGCACTTAGCCAATTTTTAGATATATAACTTCACAAAACCATTCAAGGTATCACAAAAAACTTCAAAAATACCCCATATAAATAAACAACGAGTACTAGGGCGGCCAAAGTATAAAGATATTTTAAACATAATTTTTTGGGGAACGACGATAAATCAACCACATT
Source organism: Dendrolimus houi (assembly GCA_039645545.1). NCBI lineage: Eukaryota > Metazoa > Arthropoda > Insecta > Lepidoptera > Lasiocampidae > Dendrolimus > Dendrolimus houi. The sequence continues at coordinate 12,655,332 of CM077139.1, forward strand.
CATAATACATAAAGTCTGGCTGAGACGTCCGATGCGCGTAATACTTTGTCGAAAAAAGTTCGGAAATCTTCTGGGAATGGAAAAAGTTTTTCATTCAGCCGTTGGAAGCGAGATCGCTGATTAATTCAGCGGAATCTTAATGAAGGACGCGATTTTACAGGTGTTCAAATCACATGATAATTTACATTAAATAACTTCAATTGAGCAAATGTATATTTGAATATTATAATAGATGAATGGGAAACTCTCAGACGAAATAAATGTACAGACAAACAAAGCCTACGTGGAACAAACGCGTTCAATGAAGTGAAGCATTTTGTAAAACTTGTGTGTGTAAACTTATATAATATACACGTGGTTTGCGTAAACTTAAGTGACATTAAATATGTGGAAGTAGTAGCGTAATGGCTAGCGCACGCGTCCCAAAGTCAAAAGGCGCGTGTTTGAATCCTGGCTGGAACGCATGCACCACTTAGGCAGTTTTCAGACCTAATGTGAATATTGTTACAATTACCACGTGCTGACAACGGTGAGTGAAAACATCGTGATGAAACCTATACATCGAGATAATGGATGTATCAAACCTGCCAAGCCGCTTTGGACAAGAGTGGCGGGTATACTGTCCGTTCTCTAACGATTGGCCATTCAATTTATTCAAGATATTAAAAAAATCCTAATATTTATTTATTTTGTGTCATACAACATTGTTTGGTGCCAATCATTGGTTGGGTTGCCAACAATGGTACAGTTGAAATACTATATATATATATATATATATGTGTGTGTGTGTGTGTGTGTGTCTATAATTGTATATATTATATCCTATATGTCAGCGGAATTTCTGGTTTAATAAAGAAAACAAAAATAAAACCAGATAGTGCAATTAAAGAGATCGAACAATAAATACTACATACTGCTGTTAAGACCATTTACTTACCGTAGGGATTTGGATTTGGCGTTACGATATGGATTTTTTTTAAATCCAACACAAAAAGAATTGTTAAAATCGGCCAAAAAAGTTATGGCTGAACGAACATATTACATACTATACTAGCGGCCCCGGCACACGTTGTCCTGCTATGAAAAATAAAAATCTAAGTCCCGATTCCAACGCCACCTACTGGGTCCAATTGTAGATTTAAACCATCGAGGAACCCAGTCAAATAAACAAAAAAAAATTCGTCAAAATCCTGGAACCTGATTCCAGTGACACCTACCGGGTACCATTGTGAATCTAAACCATTCTCAAATCCACTTTAACACACACAAAGAATTTGGTCAAAATCGGTCCAACCGTTTAGGAGGAGTTTGTTCACTTACACACGTATAGAAGAACTATATATATATATATATATATATATATATATATATATACCTATATATTTCTACTATATATAAATACTGTTTATGATATAAACTAAATATATATATCGCTCCAGGTATAGGAGGATTCTAGAATCTTATCTCAGCGAACCACCTACCGGCATTCTTTTGTGAATTCTAAACCAAAGACTGTTTCAAACACACAAAAACAAAATCGCTCCAAGTGATTATTCTAGAACCCGATCTCAGCGCCACCTATCGGTTCCAATTGTGAATCTAAACTACCCGGGGACCCATTCAAACACACAAAACAAATATCATCAAAATCGTTTAGGAGGAGTTCACTGTCTAGCAGTTTAGGAGGAGTTATACTGTATATATATATATATACATATAGAATATATATATATATATATAAAAGCGCGGTTATGTTAATTATTTGAAAATTCAAAAGACTTGTGACGTTAAATAAATGGTTGCATCAAAAAAAGGGTGGGACTTAAAAGCGCTATCTATTTGATGCTTATGTAGCTTAGTTGACAACAGAAGTCATAGTTACTGACTTCTCGGCTTAAAAGTATTTTGAAGAAAAAATAAAAATTATAAATTAAAATAAAACTTATCGTATGTCCTAAGTTTGAACAAATACATCAAATAAAAAAAATGTCAAAATTGATTGAGTACTTTCGGAGTTCATCGCGGTCAAACACGGTGACAGGGAATTTTTACATATATATTGTTACGTGCGAGTGAGGTACGCACGGATTGGAAGGAAACACCAGTTTTTAAATAAACGCTTTTATTGACTTACACAGCCGCACGTAATACCTCTCCGCAGGGTTGCCCCTATACGCACGACTAACGATGCACTGTTTCGACGATAAGATGTCCCACTCACAATACCATCACCGATATTGCGTAGACACACCTTCTGCTGCTGCAGTGTTCACCACAGAATTTACTGCGCGTAGCTCGCGCAGTAAATTCTACTACTTTAAACTACGCGAAACTCCTCTTTCACTAAACTGTCCACTACACTTTTCACAAAATTCACCACTAAACTCGTTACTGTCTTGTATTACACTCTTCTTCCAACTCTTTTGTATCGCACTTGTTGCTTCACTATCTTGAACTGAACTCAACTCTAAACTGCCCGATAGGCGCACCTTACGCTGCTTATATACCCGGAAGAATCTTCTGGAACACATCATTTCGTTATTCTTTTATTTACTATCTGCCCCTTTCTAAACATCTATCTATCTCTGTCTTTTCCTTCCCGAAATTTCTATTCTAGAACATTCGTTCATCGTCTATCCCTTTCTAAAATATATCCGTCCTTGTCTTTTCCGAATTTTCTAGCTTTTTCTAAAAGTTCTTAAACTAACTAGATGGTTCCACCATCATTCGCCACAATATATTAAATATGAACATATTGTTACAATACCACGTTCTGACGGTGAATTCAAACGTCATGATCAAATCAGCACACCGAGATAACCTAATAATTTTAGACTTAAACTCTGCGGTACTTTTTATCGCGCTTGAAACCATTAAAACTAAATTTTATTAGGATAAAATCCAACTTCAAAATTGGTTAAAAATATTTTCCATCCTTCACTACTGTATGTATAATCAAATCAAACACATAAAGTTAACAGATGGCTGCTTTGGAATGCTTCAATATGACCACTTATCGTATCAAAGGGAGGGGATTGGGGCGAAAGTGAGTGGAAAATGCAACGAATAGTTTCGCAAAAACTATTGATAGATCTGGAGAAAAGAAATTGCTATTTTTGCGGGTCCTCTAGGATTCAATGGGAATATAAAATATGAAATCGTATCCAACAGTATCTATTTTATACATATTTTATGTATACATTTATCTCCTTTGCCATTGTTACCTTGTATTCCGGGAAGGGAATAAATAAATAAACTCAGGGTTTTAAGGTTAACAAATGATTTATTGAATGTATTGAAAATTAAGGCAAAGAAAGTGACAGATAAAAATTAGTTTCCTATTTAATGTTATGGGAGCTGCACACGTCTAGTCATCGCAGCGGACAACGAACTACTCACCGTAGCGATGCGAGTTCAGTACATAAAAAAAATTAAAAATTAAAAATGCCAGTAGTGGCATCTTCTTGAGAGCACAGTGAAAACTCAAGGTTAGTTCAATAAATTATTAAAATGGCACAAATTTTTAATTTAATATGTCTGAAACCAGCTCGTAATAAAACGATTATTATAAATTATATTAGAATTAATTTATAACATGATAGATCTGGTTTTTTTAATAACTTCAATCTACAGACACGGCATGTTTAGAATTGTTATAATATTATAGATAGATATAGTATATTATTTTATGTGGTGTTTTGCTATGAAATTTTATTTTCCAATAAATTACTAATCCTCACTAATATTATAAATGGGAATATAAGTTTGTTTGTGACGTTGTCACGCCTTACCTACGAACATACCCACTTCATAACAATAATATCATTTTTTAACACGAGCGAAGGCTAGTGTTCTTTTTTTTATTACTATATTGATTTATATATTTTATCTCGGCTAACCGGAAATAAACTAATGGCACGGGCCTAAGCCAAGTCTACATTAATGGGACGACTAAGATGTACTGATTGCTACTAGATTTGATATATTTGTATGATTACTAGCAAGTAAATCATTGGTGTCACTTTGCAGGAATTTTCTTACTATCCTACATGTATTTAATATTGTTGCTTTTTGCATTAAATGGTAAGAGTTTGCTGGTAGCTTTTAGGGATTGATGTATTAGTTTTGGTATGATTCCCGTAGTAGAGAGCACGACTGGAATAATTGTAACTTTCTGTTGCCAAAGGCGAGTAATTTCGTCTTTGAGTTCGGTGTATTTTGTAAATTTTTCTGATATTTTTGTCTGTATATTATGTGTATTAGGTATGGCAATGTCTATTAAATAACCTGTCTTAGTGGTTTTGTTAATTATTAGGGTTATGTCAGGACTGTTGTAATGGATCGTTCTGTCAGTCAATATGGCACGGTCAAAGTACAGTTTAGTAGTAGAGTTTCTAGTACAGTTTAATTATTATTTATGTATTCATTTATTCTCAAAAAATATTTTTCATTTTTTTAAAAATATAGAAAGACTTTTTTTTATAAAAAAATAGATAGAATTATTCTTTTATAAAAATACATCAAAAATAAACACATATTCAATAAAAAATATAAAATCTTGCAGCTTACCGCCAGCGGGGCCTGGGGTCCAAACTACTGGTGGTTAGGGCTCCAGAGACAGGAACCTCCTCACAATTCGTGCCGTGTCCAAGAGTGCTGCCTTCTGTATCTTGCCCTTCACCCAGCTTCCTAGCGAAAGTGTCTCTAGATGACGGTCGAGGCTTTTCGCTATAAGACCATTGACGGTGACAACTATCAGCACAATGCTCGTTGACTCCAGAGACTCGGTAACCTCGTGAAAATCTAAGTATTTACTTAGTTTTAATTATTATTTAATTAATTATTATTATATTAACTCATTAACAAATAACATTTCCGTCTGTAATATAAATACGTAGTCATAATTACCATTATAAAAAAATCGAATTTACAATAAACATTAATATTTTAACAAAAATATGTTAGTAGGAAGGCATTTTTATATAATCATATTATTATTTAAGAACAAAAATAATCGTCAACTGAGTAATATGCTTCTTTAAGAAGGAACATAACTTTGCGCTTAAAAGATTGCATTTTGTATATATTTAACTTTAGGTAAGCAGGTAGTTTGTTAAAAATGTCTAAAGCCTGATATGAGAAACTATGCTTTACAACATTTAGAGATGGCATTATTTTATTTTTTAAATGTTGCCTTCTTGTAGCTTCCCAATGTTTTCTTTCTTCCTGCGTCTCAAACTCTACAATATTTTTTGCGAGATAAGTGAGGACAACCAGTATATAAAGACACCATATTAAATTGAACAACAGCTTTGTAAGTATTAATTGATTGTTTTCAACGAAGAATTGTGTATTAGTGTTAAAAATGAACTGTCTGTTTTGTTTGTTATATTTCTAGCACAAGTGAAAGCCATTATTCAAACTACTCATCATCATCATCCTAGCGTTAAAGCCGACTCCGTTTTCCTACTTTTTTCCCCACTTCGCGCGGTCTTCAGCATCCCACGTTTTGAAACTATTGATACGCATGTCATCCTTCACAACTTCCAGCCAGAATTTCTTGGGTCTTCCTTTTGCACTGGAATGGCGGAAACAGCATGGCTAGACATTTCTTCCCTACACAATTAGCCAGTCTCCGTAAAACGTGGCCGTACCAGCGTAAGCGACACTCTTGCACTTTGTCTGCTATGTCACGGATATGAAGACTTCTGTGGATGCAAGAGTTCCTGACGCGATCTTTCCACGTGACTTCACAGATCTATCGCAACACATTCATCTCCGTGACACGTAGCTCTTGCTTATGTCGCTCAAGTACAGGCCACGTTTCATTACCACAGAGAAGGACATGCTTAAGAAGAATAGAATAGAAAAGAATAGATAACACTTTATTGCTCACCAAATATACAATTTCAAAACTGCACAATTACAATATTGTCATTGCAGAAACAATAGGCGGCCTTATCGCTTAAAGCAATCTTTCAAGCAATCTAATTTAAGAAATAATTTAAACTAATATAGCGATATAGGTGGTGTAGATTATTAGGTAGAACTTTAATAGTATATATTATAAGATATATAATACATATTTATAAGATATATATATATATATATATATATATATATTATTAGTCAATAGTATAAGAATTAGGCATAATTATTTAATAAAAAGTAGTGTTTTCTGAGTGTGTTCTAAGAAGGTACATTATTCAAACTACTATCGATATATACGGAACCACAAGTTCCGGACCACAGCAAAGCAATCGTCAGTGGTCGTTCAGGTTAGTTCTTGGCGAGGCGCCATCAATCACATGTGCCTCTGCATTCCAATTCCATTGGGGCTTCCGCAATTGCTTCACGCGCCATTTCCGGAACATTTAGGCTTACGAGGCGAGAATTACAGACAAAAAATATTTAGTAAACGCGTTTTATATCCAAGAGCATTTAAAGGCACCAGAGACGATAGCAAATTTGTTCATATTTTAGACATCATGGCTTTAACGTTCTCGTATCTTAACCTCTTTTTAAATTAAACGGGTTTAAGTCCTGGGTTGGGAAGTGTGCTCAGCATAATTTTATATAGTCAACCATTTAGTCATAATTACCTATCCAGTTACGTACTGGCAGAGATTCCAACCTATGCTAAGCGGTTATCATCGCTCATGGACATTTTCAACATTCAGGGAACCAATGCGCTATCTATCCCATTGTGATTTTAAGTAACTGTTTACACCCTTTTTCAAGAGCCCAAATTATAGCATTCTAAAAAAATCACGGGAGGAGCTAATACCACAATTTGTATGGCAGTAATGAGAGGGCTTCGCGTATGCTGAAATGCCAAGTACCGAGAAAGAGTGAAAGAATTTTTAGTCCCACGACAGGTGCAGTAGTAGATTGGTTACGTAGATACCAGCTCTTTAGAACACTCCCCATTGTATAGACGGTAGAATGCGCTTAGAAATCCAATGTTTTTTCTAAGAGTCAAAAATTCTAAATTGTTTGTCAGAGTATGATCAAGTGAAGTGGGAGCAACTGATACTGGAGTGCACCATCAAAGAGATGGGAGCAGTACTTCGTGTGAGGTCATAGTTAGGTTTTATATAGTAGCGGCTTATGCCTCGGCATGGCAAGCGGAATTACTGCTTAACTCTGTTGAGCACTTTGGGATTTTTTTTAAATACATTCGCTTTGCTCTCCAACTAATCCCAAAATAGCATGTTGTTCGAAATGAAGACACTAAGGTTTCCAATTTTCTCTGATAACTTTATGGGTAAATTGAGGAGATAAAATGTCACCGTTTCTACTGGCCCGGTCATGTAAGAACGGATGGAGGAGGATCGGGGAGTGAAGATAGCATACTTGGAGTGAATCGCTGGAAGGATAGAGTGGAAGCTGACTTAACCGCACTAAAAGCTCGCAACTGGCAAGACACTGTGCAGGACAGAGGAAAGTGGCCTGGGCTCATTTCGGAGACACAGACTCACTTTGAGTCGCTGAGCCAACGGAATTAGTGACTTAGCTCTATGGATACGTAAGGGTAGCACCCTGGAACGGGGCTAACAAAAATTGAGACTTTCGTAGCAGTGAATGCACTGACATATATCTCTTTGAATGGGACGCCATTTCGAGACGTCTTAGTTTTTGCTAATAATATTGAGGATGTACTGTAGAGAACATGCTTCCTAACCTAAATCGCCTGAGTCATACAGTAGCCCGAATGGTAAATGATCGTGTGAGCGCCCCACAGACTAATTAATCAACAAGATGGGTTCCGTTTATAACGTTCTGTATAATTGTGTATAAACCAGTTTATATTCTTGACAAATAGTCGTAACAGATAACGGTTATTTAGTGTTATATCGGTTTATATTTGAACGTTTAATTTATACACGAGGGTGGTAGACAAGGTACTGAAATTAAGTTCATTGGGTGTAATACTCTACAGTATATATAGATAGATAACTATTATAGATACACCATTATAACATAAATCTTATATTATCGTTGACAGCGTCCGAAGAGTCCACAAGCTTGTAGTCTAGTATAGTACACTGTGTGTCTTCGACATTCTTCACTGTGGGATCATTGGTACGCCTGTCATCCTTCACGTTGTTAAGCCAGCATTCCGTGAGTATACCCATCCTACAGGGATCTGGCGGAAGCGGCATGGCCAGGGATTTGTTACCCACACAACTACTCGGTTACCGTAGGAGGTGACCGTACCAGTGTTTTGTCTGCTATATCACGGACATGAAGGCTGCCGCGATTGCGGGAATTCTTAACTCGGTCTTTTCGCGTGACTCGTGCATAGATTCACGCGAAAGGACGGCGTTAAGAATAACACGCGACACCAGACAATTCAAATCACACCAGGTTCACTGGTTGAGAAGGCAGCGTCGTCCACCCGTGAACGGCGGTACTTGTCCGGTACCGAGTGGCTATACTTAGCTATGACCGTTGTTATGTGATGAAGTACTGAAGTAAACTTGTAATAGGGTAAAAATACTTTCAACAAAAATGGGCATAAACAAGTCCCCTTGAGAGTTCCGCTGTAGCCAAATTACAAAAATAACGCTCTTTCATCCCAGCTCTTTCTCCTTTAGTCCTATTCCTAATTCCTGAGGGTTGTGACCTTTCCACAATACTTTTTCTTAAACTCTTTTTCGCCTTCCGTGACGATCACGTGCAATGCTTCGTACACAGAAACGAACCAAAGCATCGGACAGCATCGAGATCTTTTTCCGAACAATTATTTTTCCTTCTATTTTGCCAGTGATAGAAAGTTTTTCTAAATTGTTTCCCTGTCTCTTTCGTCTCAACTACAACTTTCTAAAAATCATTCAAAAACCATAGATTAAGGAACGGTAAATAAAACTATCGGTTACAAGTTCCCCGAAACCACACTGATATTGTCTGTTGTTAAATCTGGACCCTAATTGTCGGAAACTTTTGATTTATTCGGAACCTTCAAAGGGATTATTTGGGGCTTGCAAGGGTCTGTTGACATTCAACGCGACGGATGAGAAAATGGTTAGTTATGAATATGTTACAAGCTTTTCGGGTTAAATGTTTTAACCATATAAACATGGATTGAACTAAAATTTTATTCAGTTTCTCTCCTAAGTAACAAGAAAATATACGTAACAACTTTGCTTATACAAATATGTCCGTCTAGGAGTTTAACAATTTCAGATAGAGTTATGTATAATATAAATACCAGTCAATATTTTATATAAGTATAGATATAAATTACGTAATAAAGTATAAACAAACATTTAAACGTAATTTTACACGTAAATTAATAATTCTAATTACGTAAACTAGCTCCAGCATTATCTGTCCACGACAAAAGCAAGGACCAGTAATCTTGACCTTTGTTATTTTATACAATGGGTTAAATTGCTTAACATTTTCTTTGGGAAGCCACCCCTGGAAAGGTCAAGATATGTTGGATGCCATAAACTTTCGGTGGTCACATAAATTACAGCTGAATCTATAGGTGACACTTTTATTGCTACCCTGAGATACGGTTTCCAGGTGGTTTTAGGATTAAGTTACTTCATTTTAGGTAAATCCAATAAGCCTTTAGCCTTTAGCTTACGAGATACAAAAGAGAGATGCAATTCACTAAGATGAGGTTGCTGGGATAAATCCTTATGTACAAAAATTCCCAGTCCGAAGTCCGAAGTCCCAACCTCGTTTGTTCAATTGCGATATACAACTCAAAAATGCTTTGTTTTTTTCCTAGTTTATATTTTGTCTGTGTCGCATTTCGCAGATCAACTTTCATTCTTTCTCTTTCTTTTTTTCTTTCTTTCTTGTGTGTCCACGAAATACGAAAAGTAATTTTGCTAGTGTTTTGTAGTAGTGGTTAGGACGCGAGCGCGTTAACCACTAAGCGTAGTTGGTTAACGCACTCATTTTCTAAATTCAAGTAACATACGTGGGTTCGAAACCTGACTCTAAAAAGTATGCACCTGTTAGGCAATTTTTCTGATCACAATGTGCGTATTGTTACAATTATCATGTGCTGACGGTGAAGGAAAACACCGATCTTTCAAACCCGCCAAGCCTCGGATAAGCGTAGCGGGTATGCAGTCCGTTCCCCTATTAAGTGGAAGGCACGAGCCCAGGAGTGGGACGTTTATGGGATATTATTAATTAAATTAGAGAGTATGAAACAGCTTTTTTTAGAAAATTTTACTTACATAAAAGTGTTACAACTTAGCCAAAATTCCACGAAGCACGCCGACAAATGTGAATGCACACAATGGCAATGGCCAGGTGTGATTCTTGGAAACCATTGTTTACCCGGTCGTGACAAATTGTAAGCAACCCGAACGGAGAGATTGGGAGTCAAGCGACGATCACGATACGAGCAAGACGTGTGTACATTCGATGAGCTATATAGTGACCGACTTTGCGCGTGTTATTGAATTGTGCAGTTTTACTGGTTGTGTCCAGTTATATTTGTACCTGTGTTATACATGTTTGTATAGTTCTAATAAATTCTATAGTAATTCCAACGGCATTTTAATTCGAGTCCCGCACTCGTAACAATACTTTAATTGTTTTCTTATTTTTTTAATTGCATGAGTTCAGCAGACAAGCAAACGGTCCAAAAAGCGGCTACCGTTGCCTATAGATATTTGTAACACCAAAGGTTCTACCAATGTGCTACCGCTCTCTAAACGGGGACTAGAACCTGGCCACTAATGCCGTAACACAACTCAAGGTTGTTATGGCGGCATACTTTACACTAGGGGTGGTAGCCAACCAGGCTGGCAAATACCTTACCAACACGTGAGGTACATTCAATTGCATGCTCTATCACAATTTGACGATTTCACGTCCATATATTATAATCTATCGAAAAATAATGCGCCAAATTGTAAGCACTAATAACGGTTAACAATTTTTCGACAGTTTAGTCTTGCAAGATAGATTACAATCTAACTGTATTTATAATTTGACGGTGACATGTATAAACCTTCAGTGAAAAACTATCTAATCCATGGTAAAAACCAGTTTAAAATCCGTTGCGTGGATTAGGAGGACTTAACAGATATACAGACAGACGCGGAAAGGAACTTTGTTTTATATATACTACGTAAAGATGATATCATAGATAGATAGTTACATAACACTTCATTGCTCGCTAAAATAACAGACGTAATAGATTAGTTACAATATTTTTAAGTAAAATAATAGGCGGCCTTGTCTCTTAGAGCGATCTCTTCCAGGCAACCTTACTTATAGAATATTCTTTACTAATCTGGTGATATAGGTGGTGCATAAATATATATTTATCTACATCAATAAAAAACCTAGTGATGTCATACTTTTTAACTTCAGACGGTACTTTACTAAATAGCCATTCATGTATTGTTTTTCTTTATTCGCAATAGATTTTCAACCTTTCTCCTTTGTCATAAGATTTCGAATCCTATATGGTACATATAAAAATAATTCGATCTGTGTGTTACAACTCGTTTGTTGGAAAATAATTTAGGTCAAATAGGATGAAGTGTTCCGCGTGCTTAAATTGCCATTGCGTCTATTAAGGGGATGTATCATCATAGAGTATTTGATTCGAAGTTTTCAATGTTCTAGTGATAAACAGACCTAATGGAAAGTGGTGACCAACAATTTTGGGACTGTTGGGTTTCAGCTTCTCTTGAAGATATGACTCTCACAATTGACTGACTGACTGACTGACTGACTGTGACTGACTACACTAGTGTAGTAGTAGTCACTTGTACACACATCACACATACATATACACAGCCATTCACACATCTATACATTTAAAATATTAACACGAAAAATTTCCAACTTTAATATAATTTTCTTTTTATAATGTATATATAACAAACGAGTTCTCGGGAATTGGGCGCTAACAACTGCAACACAGTATTATACTACAGCAGTTGTTTGCGACACCAAATTGTTTCTGTACACTATGTTAATGGTTTCGAATAAATTCTTTAATTCTTTAAATTCTTTAATTTTGTTATAACGAATTTAATGCAGAAATGATTGGTTTACAATTAGATGACATTAAATTGGTTTTATGTGGATTTACTTTTTAAATTTAATTAGAATAATTTTCTTTGCCCTTCGCGTAATTGGCAGGATGCAGATGACAGTTAGTTGTCTGGTAGCGTTCTGGCAACCTGAAGGAATGCAGGCAATCCAAGTTGGCAATGCCCCAAGCCAAGTTGCGTTTCTTCAGGACGATTCTAAGGCTCAGTCGTAGCCAGCTGAGAGATAGTTATTAGTGCAGCAACTGGATATGGCAATTTCAACAAGCATAATAGTCATTGACAGCCCCCAGAACCGGCTTGGGGATAGAAAAAACTGCAAATTAAAAAAAATAAGAATCAATCTTCAAATCTGCAAATTAAAATTAATACCGAAAATAAACATAACATACTGTTACGAGTTAGCGGGACTCGAATTAAAATGCCGTATAACACGGGTACAAATATAACTGAACACAACAAATCCAAACATAATGCAAAAGGTCGTAATTCAATAAAACGCGCAAACTCCGTCACTATTAGATTCCCGAATGTACACAAGTCACGCCCGTATCGTAGTTGTAGCTCATCTGACCCCCTCTCTCCATCAGGCCATCTGTTTATACTTCACAAATGCAAATGTGCCCGCCCGAAACGTCGACCTAATTTCCTAGAATCAGCTTATAATCCGTAACACTTGGCTAATGAGGTAGCCTGCAAGCGGCCGTAAATGAGTACAATAGAACAATAGGCTGTTCTCCACAATACTAGAAACGTACGCCAATAAATAAATAAACGAAAAAAGACGATCATAAAAGGATTTCAATTAATTCAAATGCCGACAGGTAATAAAATGTGCTTTTACAAACTGTACTTGGAATTTGTCTTCGTCGAAGCCTAAGTTGTAACAATACTATTTATTTAGAAAAACTTATATGTTATTTTATTTATTAACATTGTTTGTGTCAAGCTGTACTTCTATATACGTAATTTAAGTTTTCTTTATTATAATTGTTTAGCTTAATGTGAAATCTACCAATAACAATTAAAAATAAAATAAAAATGTACATAGATAGATAGATAACACTTTATTGCTAACCAAATATACAATTTCAAAAATGCACAATTATAATATTGTCATGGTAGAAACAATAGGCGGCCTTATCGCTTAAAGCAATCTCATCTAGGCATCCTAACTTAAGGAATAATTTGACCTAATCTGGCGATGTAGGTGGTGCAGATTATTAGGTGGATCTTAAAGAGACATACTTAAACTAAATATTTTATAAATTAAATACATACAAACATTTATAAGGTGTATATATTAGTCTACAGTATAAGAATTAGACATCATTATTTGAGAAAAAGTAGCGTTTTATGAGTGCGTTCTTAAATGTAGGATGTTTTGGCCTCTCTGACAGTAACAGGCAGCGCATTCCAAAATGTATTTCTTATTAAAGTGGAAACTTCATGTCTCTTTAAACAACAAATCATGACCATTGCGTTGGAATCATTGAAATCATCTTGACATTGAACTGACATTACATACAGAGCAATAACAATTAAGCCCCGCATTCTCTCAGTCTTGTTCAGATAACATCAAAATAAGTTTGTGTTTTGCAACAAAAGCTTTTTAAGATGTAAAAGAACCAAAGAAAAATTTGAATTAAAGATTCGGTTTGCGTGATTTATGTGTGTTCTTTTAAAAGTTTTTCGAATTTCGAATGTAACTTTTCTTTTATGCATGTAAAAATTACTCTGTGCATATAAGTCCATTTCAAATAGGATGGTATGGCTGATATACTCATAAAACATAATTTGTAGCATTATTTTGATGGACCCGAACGAGGCATAATTTTCTCTAGTTCCATTTTAATTTAAATATATATAATTATATATATTTAATTGTTTTCCTTACATTCGAATCACGACCAACTTAACTTTTTAATTACAATAAAGTAAAATTAAGTGGCCAGTATTATGATATATAAGTAAATAAGTATTTAATCTACAACAATTGTCGTAAACCTTTGTAGGGAATATATATTAATGTTATTTAAATACAAATATATTTAATTTTGTTGTATTTAATAATGTTTTTATATTTAGCACTACGTTTTTTATTTCTCTATTTACGTAAAATCTCCCATACCGTCCTATTTTAAACAGACTTTAAGAAGCAGTATTTAATTTCTTTAATGTAAATTTGGCAAGTGACATTTTTAATACACTCGTTCTATTTATGTTGTTCGTCAGAGGGAACCCTAAAAATTTCAAAAATACTTTCTTCGCTTATATCAAAATCATCAAACACCAGTAAGGTTTTCGTAAAAGGAACTAAGAAAGATGTGTTCCAAAACAATCTGGACATTACTGATGTTCCTTCTGCTAGGAACAATGCAAGTTCTATGTAGAGACTTGAATGAGAATGAAAGAGCGGTGAGAGCGGCGTTCATCCAACGTCTTCTAAACAAACAGAAGTATTTGGAAGGAAGAATCAAACTGGTGGGTGGCGAGACCAAATACGAGGGTAAGCCACGGTTTATATTTGTCCATATTTAACTAGCAAAAAGCGGTGCTTTAGGAGGGCTCGCGAAGTTTTCTACCCAATAATATTTTTTTGTGCTTAACCAAAACAAACCGGCGTATTTTTAACTTAAACAACATTCTGTTTACATGCTTACAATACAATACAATACTCTTTATTGTGCACCCACATTACAGAGAAAAAAATACACAATAAACTTACATACTAGGTAGTAAGTACAATGGGCGGCCTTATTGCTAAAAGCAATCTCTTCTTGATCTTTTTCTCCTTTCCTGCTTACATCAATATTTTTTTTTAAGGCGGACGGCCCACTTGATGGAACGCGGTTACCATCGCCTATGGACATTTGCAACACCAAAGGTGCTACAAATGCACTGCTGCTCTCTTAAGGGAGACTGGAACTTGGTCACTAATGCCGGAACACAACTCAAAGTTGTCATGACGACAAACTCTAGACCAGGGGTGGTCGCCATCCAGTCGAGCAAATACTCTACCACCTGGCTGTGGGTTGTTTTGTCACCTCTTACGACTGGCCGCCCGGCCACAGGAAATTGTATACTTTCTCCGTTCCTGCACGGATACAATAAAATTCTAATTAATAAAAATTGTTACATCTTCTATTTTTTATGTGTATAAAACAATATTTTTATGATAGGCGGTAGCTTTATTTTACTTACATGAAACTTAATTCAGTTTTTTACATATAATATAAAAACATATAATTATAACTGTTACATGCCATCAAAGATAAACGCACAGCTGCCTGTCGTAAGCGCAGTTTATTGTCTTCCCGGATTTAGGAATTCTTTTGTGTTTTGAATTTGTAATTAAGAAAAACATGCTATTGTTTTTCTACTTGTTTTATGACCATCATTAGCGTCAAACTAATCCTTATTGTTTTCAACTTTGTTGGCCGTTCGCAGGTGTGCAAATTACTATTTTGTCGGAAACTCGGTGCGCGCGGCCGATTTTTTTTGTACTGTATAGTTAGTATAAGACAATGCCCGAATGGAGGGGTGGGGCAGTCAAGCGACGACTTCGAGACGAGTAAGACGTTTGTAGTACTCTCGATTAGCGATATAGACGACGGTCTTTGCGCGTGTCGAATTGCATTGAATCGTGCAGTGTGAACTGGTTGCATCCAGTATTATTTGTATTTGTGTTATACGTGTTTGTACAGTTCTAATAAATTCTATAGTAGTTCCAACGGCATTTTTAATTCGAGTCCTGTAGCTCGTAACATAACAAAGACAATGATGGCCTCTGTTGTTAAGCAGACTAACGCAGAGGTTCGATTCTTGGCATGGTATATTTCAGAAACGAACTTTCTGTTATTTACTATGGTCTGTGGTATTGGTCCCAGGGTGGTCCGTTGTATATTACACATAACACAAGCGAAACTTGCTTAGCTTGGGGATATACAACGTATGTGTATGTCTGCCGATTTATTTATTTAAAGAAACTAACTCCAAAGAATCTAGACAACTGCCCAGTAAAATAGAGGTGAGTCGAAGCCAACCCGATTTGAAGCAATATAATGAATAACGAGAAGATTCTCGAAGGATTCCCGAGTATAAAGTAGCGCATCACTTCAAAGACGACTGAAGCTATCGTTTTAGTGAAAACTGTGTCGGAATAAGCAAATTTTTGTGCACCCGAACAACTTCAAACAACTCCCTGGAAAATTCCCGTGGGATTCATGGGATAAAACATATAACACATTTTATTACATACAGTTTGTTATCGATCAGCAAAAAAATTATATGATTCCTAAAAAATTTTCAGCGGGATTCCCAGGATAAAAAGTAGCGCAGATTTTAAGTCTAATAATTTACTGTCGATCAGCGACAACCGCATCGAAATCGGCTCGTAGTTTTTACGTGAATCCCAAACAAACCGTCAAACAGACAAGAAATCTAAAAAAAGATGCATCGTGTTCTCCATCGTTTATATAGTGTATATCAGTTGTTTTTAACTGACTTCCAAAAGGAGAAGGTTCTCAACTTGATTGGTATTTTTTTTATTTTTAAGTATGTACACCTATTACGCTGAGATTTATGATCCGATTTACGTGATTCTTCTTTTAGTTCGATACAGAATAGTTGCCATTTGGCCCCCTAAAAATTTAACATAGTTTAGCCCCGTAGTTTTCATTTTATGAACATTTTTTTTATGAAATTATTGCCGTTCCCGTTTTTTGGAACCTATATTTTTTAAGGCGCGCGGCACGTTTCGTAGGCCTACCCCTAGCTAGACACTAAAAATTAACAAATAAAAAAACTTCGTTTAAAAAAACCGACTTCAAAAACTAAAAGGTATAAAATAACTTATTTCTAAAACTATTTTTAATTATAATATCTTATGTTTAATATATTTATCTAAAACATCTTGAAGTCGGTGCCAAGTAAAACATAAAAATTACTATATTTGTAAAATTACTAAGCACCGACTTTCAGATGTTTTAGATAATATATATTAAAAATAAGATATTATAATTAAAAATAGCTTTAGAAATAAGTTATTTTATACTTTTTAGTTTTTGAAGTCTGTTTTTTTTTTAAATAGCTTCAATATACAGACAAGGCATGTTTAGAATTTTATAATATTATAGATAGATAACACATCTAGAAATAAATTGAAATTACTATATCAAAGCCCAAATCTGAAAGTGAGATAGTTTCTAAGTAAAGTGTAACACAAAATGCATAGATTGTGGGATAATGTTAAGGCTCGCATCGCTCGCCCTGATAACAACCCACAAACATCCTCCACTATTGGGCTCAGACCGCCCACATCTATAGAGGGGAGACAGTATACCCGCCAACAACATGTAAAAGCTAATGTGTATTACCAGTAATAAAAATAAGGTAACATAAATGTGTATAATAATTTGACACTAAAATTATATTTATTTATTTATTAACTTACAAACATCGCTATTATTACAATTGTCACCAATACGGTAGCGTGGTACACATAATACATTATATATACACATTCCATCGTCATCTATAAATATAATAAAACTGTAGAGGTCGAATTTCTGTACAATGAAAAAAAATGCTAAAAACCGAGTCAGGGGGATGTAAGAAGTGAAATAGAATAAATTTAGATTTTTTTCAAATTTTTTGTTTCTTTGTTTGTCTGTTTGTACCGGCTAATCTCCGAAACGACTAGACCGATTTAAATGAAATTTTGTATGGTGGAAGCTTATATCCCTGGTCAACATATAGGATACTTTTGATCCCGAAAAATTAAAGAGTTCCCGTGGGATAGTTAAAAAACTTTCCACGCGGACGAAGTCGCGGGCAGAAGCTAGTAACATATAATATTGTTACAACTTAGGCTTCGACAAAGCCAAATTCCACGTACAGTCTGTAAAAACACGTTTTATTACCTGTCGGCATTTGAATTAGTTGTAATCCTTTTATGACCGTCTTCTTTTTGTTTACTTATTTATTGGCATACGTTTCTAGTATTGTGGAGAACAGCTTATTGTTCTATTGTACTCGTTTACAGCCGCTTGCATGCAACATTAGCCAGGTGTTGCGGATTAAGTACCAGCTGATTCTAGGAAATTATGTCGACGTTACGATACGGGCACATTTGCATATGTGCAGTATAAAACGATGGCCTGATTGAGAGAGAGGGTGAGTTGAGCGAGAACCACGATCAAGGCGCGACGTGTGTACATTCGGGAATCTAATAGTGACGGACTTTGCGCGTTTTATTGAAATACGCCCTTCTGCATTACTCTTAACAATTTAAATAAGTAGGAGACTAATGCAAACTGTCGTCTGGATGCCAAATTATTATACCCAACCATTCCTAAGACAAACAAGGTAGGGTACATCAAAATATATTTTCATATATAAGTCATCAGCGTCAGTCATTTAGCCTATAGCCAATAGTTAGAATAGCAAAACATGAAATATAGGATAGAAAACCCACTACATGGTATATATAGATCAAAAGACCAAAATGGTCCTTGTATTATATTAAGCATCCAATAGTCAACATTTTTCAAGTGTATTAAATTAAGACACAATAGTTATATAAGTAAATATAAATTATAATACATTTATACATATGTAAAAAAATATAGGAATAAAGAAAAAATGTACTTAAATTATTTCCCCATATTGGTATCGAATCAATTTGTATTTTAAGATAAAGATTTGTGATAATATAAGTTAAAATTGTAAACTTTTTGAAAACAAAATAAACAAAGTATATGATTCCGGCAATCTCGTTCGCCCGGGCTAAAGAAGGAGCAATATATATATATATATATATATATATATATATACTCGCCACGTTTTTCCAAGGCGGATTGGCGGGTTGGACACATCGATTATCTCGTTGTGTAGGTTTCATCACTGTTTACCTTCACCGTTAGTACGTGGTAATTGTAACAATATGCATATTAGGTCCGACAACTACCTAAGTGCGCCGACCTGAGTGACGGCGCACCGCGCATGCGGAAATGTTCGACACGTTTGAACTTATCCGCTCGCACATTTCAAATATTGTGTAAACCCGCTCCGCAATCCGCTAAACGCGGTGCGCCGTCACTCAGGACACATACTTAGAGATGCATGCTTTCCGGCCAGCCTTTTTACATTTCACAGCCCTATCTACCACGGCTTCATAGATAGAAAATGTAAAATATTATTAAATACCCAAAAAACTACAGGCAATGTCTATATCTACCATGGCGGTCGATGGGGTGCAGTATGCGACGATTCATGGGACAACGCTGCTGCTCAAGTAGTTTGCAGTGTCTTCAACAAAACTGGGAGAGCAACTCATGATGGACACTATGGCCAAGCCATTGGTAAGTCTCAAAATTCGAACTTTAACAGGAACTTTATGTTGTAGAATCAATTAAGACAATTATTATTATATAAGGAAAACCGCACACCGATCAATACCGCGATGAGACAAAACAACAACAAATAATGTTTGTTCAAAAAATATTTTACAATTTTTGTACGTGGTAGAGTCACGCTGGAATCATTATTTCGATTACAGTTCTTTGACACTACGGCCTCACAGGATATCGGCGAGAAACGATTAAACTTGAGCTAATCGTGTTTCGTGCGATGAGTGACAGTTCTGATCCCCTCTAATCCTATTCCTCTATTTCATCCCCTTGTCCCATTCTCGTTATAGCATCCCAAAGGCTGGCAACAGACTGACTTCGCCGTTGCAGACGTGCATGGGAACTGTAAGCACTTTCCATGTGCTGAAACCTTCTGCCTGTTTACCAGTTTTGCAACAAAAAATATTGAAATAGAAAAAAAACTTTCAAAAGTGGGTACCCGACTGAATTTACAATAATACCTAAAATAATACTCACGTAAAAGAACGGGCTTTAAAAGACCTTGTTACCCTCATTTAAAATATAATATAAATAGCTATAATATTAATCACAGTTTAAACCATGGTTAATTCTCTATTTGACTCAAAATGACTTCAGAACTTACTAAGTTTCTTCAAAATCTAGGCCCATTCGGCGTTTTGTAAGGTGATAATTTCACTTCAATTAACTATCAACTAACCTATTATAAATATTTTAAAATAATACAAAAAAAAAAATTTTTCACTTTCGTGTATGTATGTCAGGACTAAACAGCTTGCAAAATTGCAAAGTCTAAGTCAAAAAAAAGAAACTAATACTAAACCGGCTTGCAATAATTACGTGAACTACATAAATAAAAGCCTATAAAAATATTATTTTCAGCTGGTAAACTTTGGATAAAAAGATGGGATGGCTTTTATCGAGCCTATAAACCTTGTATAAATATTATGAATAAGGGTATAAGTAATTAGTTAACGAGTGTGTAATATAGTACCTATTACTGGTGTTCGGCCACCCTAATACTTGACGTTCCTTCAAAAGTCCCGACAGAAATAAACAGACAACATAAGTAAAACAAAAACGATTTGTCAAGATAAATAAGCAAACTAAATTAACGGAGCTGAGACAAGATTCCCGGAACTCAAGCATAACTTTGAGATAATAAGCTCTTACTTAACTTAAGTACCCTGCACTGATTTCTAGAACTTGACGCTAATAGCTGATAAGTTTATGCCCAAGGTCTTATGAAAATTTCTTTATTAATTCCTATATTAATAATTATTGAGGTGGTAGAGCCATGCTGGAATCACGTTGAGATCAAAATAATGATATCTTGATTACATCTCTTAGAGACGTAATTCCAGAACCTGACGCTAATAGCTGATAAGTTTAAGCCCGAAGTCTTATGAAAATTAATTAATTCCTATATTAACAATTATTGATGTGGTAGAGCCATGCTGGAATCACGCTGAGTTCAAAATAATGATATCTTGATTATAGCTCTTAGGGTCGTAATTCCAAAACCGGACGCTAATATCTGATAAGTTTATGCCCAAGGTCTTATGAAAATTAATTCATTCATTCATTTTTTATTAAAAAAGTTTGGCATGGTACAGCTACGCTGAAATCATGCTGGGATCAAGGTAATGATATCTAGATTACAGGTCTTGGGGCCATATTTCCAGAACTTGAAGCTAATAGCTTATACATTTATTCCCAAAGTCTTATGAAAATTTACTAATTAATTCTTATTTTTTAGAATGGTACAGCTAGGCTGAAATCATGTTGGGATCAAGATAATGATATTTTAATTAAATATATTTGGGGATAGATATTTAGTTTTCGGCTAGTTTGTTGAAGATCTTTGCCAACATATAAGATTTTTTATTTTTTAGAATGGTACAGCTAGGCTGAAATCATGTTGGGATCAAGATATCTTGATTAAATATATTTGGGGATAGATATTTAGTTTTCGAGTAGTTTGTTGAAAATCTTTGCCAACATGTAATTAGATTTTTTATTTTTTAGAATGGTACAACTAGGCTGAAATCATGTTGGGATCCAGATAATGATATCTCGATTAAATATATTTGGGGATAGGTATTTAGTTTTCAGGTAGTTTGTTGAAGATCTTTGCCGACATATAATTAGATTTTTTTAGTGGTAACTTGTATGTTATGGACGATTTGAGTTTTAATAAACGTTGGGTATTATTCCATTTTTAGAAAAATACTGGTTAGACAACGTAGTGTGTCAAGGTGATGAAACCAGCCTATCTAAATGTATCTTCGAGGAGTGGGGAAAATCTGATTGCGATAGAACCGAGGCTGCTGGAGTGTCCTGTTATAATAAGACTGATGACGGTGCAGTTCTCATAAATTACACGAAGAAGAAGAAGATAGGCAAACCTTTACAGGAAGTTCTTAGCGTTGGGACTTCAAGTTTGAGGCTTGTTGGTGGCAGGGACAATTATGAAGGACGGATCGAAGTAGGTTCTTCTTTTTCTTATTTATTATATTCATTATACTTGTATCCCTCTAACACACCTTTATCCGTCCCTGGTTTTTTTACGATGTGTAATCCGTTATAGACACCCTACTCTTCGAGGATACTGTAGGGTAATATTGGACTCCAGATGGCATGCTTGGACCTACCAACCAAACCACCTCTTTGTTCCATCTTAACACCGTATGTCATAACCTCAGGAACCAGAGACACATCCGATGGCCTGACGGGCGGATGCTCTTATAGAGCCCCTCCTACATAGGCAGGGTTATTGACCCTCCAGCGTAAACAATTACACCCGCTATTTGAACGATAAGTACCCCCGAATCTTATTGTTCATGGCCACTGTTAGGGTGAAAGAGGCTGGTGATAGTCCCTTCGGTGCCCTGATCTACGGTGGCACATTGAGGCCACGGGTGCTGCATCCTGCCATCTATCCGTCCCTCTTTTTTTGTTAACGCAAGGGGGAATACGTTTCGTACTCAGCAGGTCCTTTAGGGGGTGGACCATGTGCGGCAAAAAGCGCCGCAACAGACTTGAATGAGGACTCTGGTACAAGCGTTCCCAACTACCTCACTAAACCTAAACCTGCGCCCTTTGACCACACTGAGTAGGAGCGACATGAGATCTAGTACAAAGTTACCATACCATGTCGCCCCGCGCACGGAGACTTGCTTCAACACGGTGGCAAGGTGTACCACTTCACCTACAGAGGTGGACCTGCTGTTACCCCTGTATTCAGAGGATCCCTGTGATGGTATCATGGGAGAAGATTATGCGCATATCTGCGTCTCTGGGCGCCAGTCTGACGACGGCGTCTGGAAGTCGCATGCGCAGTCTTCTCCCTCTCTCTCTCAACGATCTCCTTTTGAGTTATGATTATCCGTCCAGAGGGATGGTTGGAATAAAAGTATCCCAACCTTGCTATCCCATCATAAGACTGGCAGCACGTTGACTTGGCACTGGTTTTGCGAACGTCTTTACGTATAGAAATCAAACACCGTTAGTGGTAAAAACTTATTATTACGAATAATGTACCACTTTAAATATCAATAGTACAGTATTCTTAGTGCGAGTTTTTTTTACTACTCGATCACGGTCAAGTTAACGCAATTTTGTATGGGAATGATTTAGCGCCATCTCGTGAGCGTGAAGGGAAACATAAATCGAACCATACAAAATTGAATCACTCTAAACCGAAAAAAGAACAAGCAACCAGTGTTGCTAGTTACAATCCATAATATTTTATGCATGTTGGTGTTACCAACAGTAACCGCTTTTCATTAGGTTCTTTACAATAAACAAACTTCTATGTTTTATTTCTGGTAATAAATAAATAAAATATTTTATGTCCCTGCTCCATCTGGAATAATGTTGGAGTTGGTGACTGTGTCACGCAGATGTGGCTAACTTTCAACTTTAACCACGATGTTTACTTCACCGTCGTGAACACGTGGTATTTGTAACAAATATTCACATTCGGTCAGAAAATTACCTAAGTGGTGCATGCGTCCCGGCCAGGATTCGAACTTGCGCCCTTTGAGTTCAGGACTCGTGCGCTACCGATTTCGCTACGATGACTTCCTAATTAGGAGCAAGTAATTGAAATTTCATTTCAATATCTTTATGTTACTTTTAGATATACCACAACGGCACTTGGGGCAGTATATGTCCAAATGGATGGACGCTATACGAAGCTGCTACCGTCTGCAGACACCTCGCCCTAGGTTTTGCATCCCAAGCGTTACAAACAGACTACTTTGGCCGCAGTAATATTGTATTAAGTGGAGTAGAATGCGAGGGTAATGAGACAAATCTGTTATTATGTCGTCACCAGGAGCTAGGTGACGTGTCATGCCCTGGAGAAGTTGGTGAGTATTTTTTTTTAATAGCACAAGTTCAGCAGACTGGCAGACGGCCCACCCGATGGACATCGATTACCAACGCCTATGGACACTTGCAACACCAAAGGTGCTACAAATGCGCTGCTGCTCTCTAAAAGAAGACTGGAACCTGGCCACTAATGCCGGAACACAACTCAAGGTTGTTATGGCGGCATACTCTAGATCAGGGTTGGTAGCCATCCAGACGGGCAAATACGCTAGCACCTGGTTGTGGGTTGTTTTGTCGCCTCTTACGACAGTCCGCCTGGCCGCAGGAAATTGTATTCTTTCTCCGTTCTTACACGGATAAGAGTAACAATCTATACAGATTAATAGAATTCGAGTGTTTGTTTGTAATGTTAAAATAAAAATGTGAAAAAATTGAGGGGGGATAATTCGGACCAGATCTCGAAAATGCAATTTTTAGAATCTTCGTCTGTCTGTCTGGTTATTCCGGCTAATCTTTTAAACGGCTGAACCGATTTTTACGGAACTTTCATTGGAAGATAGCTGATGTTATAGGAAGTAACTTGGGCTAGTACTGTTATTTAAGAAAAAAAATAGAGTGGTCCACGCGCACGCCGCCATCGTCACCGCACCGGAAGACAAATTCAATTCAATTCAATTTAAATTAATTCAAAACAAGTTCCACAAGAGATTATTATTGGAAGATCTTAAAGTTAAAATTTAAATCTACTTCCTATTCTATTTACACTGCTTCACAACGTTTTATCGCTGTATAAGGAGAAGAAGCGGCAAGAAACTCCTCAGCAACACGTCTAGCTACAAATTCATTTTCTTCAATCTTATCTATGTCGGGCTCTTTTTTTATTTTATTTTATATGGTATACAAGCAGATTACAATTAATTAAAATTGATTGGGGTTGAAACATTAGACCCGTGGGGTCCGTCGGCAAAGAGTTTCTTTAAAGACATATGTAAGAAACTCTTTGATACTACCTGTGATCAGAATGCTGGCTCATATTTCGCACAACAAATAAGTATTGCCATACAGCGCGGCAATGCAGCCAGCCTTCTGGGCACGCTCCCCGTTGGCACTGATCTCCTGCATAGTGTATTTTAGTTTTGATGTCTTTGTTATTTAATATTAAAATTACATTAATATAATAAGAAAATTAGGTATAGTATTGAGCTACACTGTAACCCAAAAAAGTATACACAACAAAGTTATAAATCAACATTATGTTATGGTTTAGGAAGTATTAGGAACATTTATTAATAATAACTAGTAGTCGTTAGGGATTGCAATCCGGAAAACCGGATCAGGTACAAACATGACGGATCCGGTGACCGGGTCCGGTGATTACATGTTTTGGCAAAATAATCGCGCGTTACATGAATGAGTTACTTTAAACGCGTGGTGCTTGTGCGTGCGAGTCCATACATCACATAGTATAATGAGAATTTTTTAAAGCTGAACTACCGGCAGATGACACATTCAACACAATTTGTTTCCTGAGATCGTTTTTCAAACCAAAAAATGATTGTTTGTTTAAAAACTAAAGAGAAAAAATATTGTAAAGAATAATTGTTGTGATTGTTGTGCTATTCATTAGATAGATAGATTCGGTAATCTATTATTGTTATGTTTAATTTTGATTTATATATTGATCTCTACTTTGTCTTTAAAATCTAAGAAGACTGAACCACAAGTTTACATTACGTTAGATAAAGACACTGTTTTTTTTTGAGATTTTATTTAAGATAACTTTTATAATAATATATAATTTTATTTGTTTTGATACTGAGAATTTAATTGCTTTCGCTTTTTAAAATTAGTCATAATAGAGTTGATTTGTTATATGTATCGTTTTATTTTTACATTTTATTAATGGTCCATGTGGAACGAAAAAGGAAAGTTAAGTTAACCAGGTCAGATCAATCCAGTTGGATCCGGCTGGATTGCAATCCCTAGTGGTCGCCCGTGGTCGAAATTCGACCATAATAATTTGCTATCAAAGACTATACTTCTATAATCACAGATTTCACCAAGTCTACACTGTTAATGAACAATAAACAAAGAGTATATATGCGTGTGTATGTGTGTCAAATACATGGTAGTGTGTGTAATGTTTTTTTTTAATGATTTAATGTATTTTTTATGCATAATTTTTAAAAAAATATTAGCATTTCCCGCTTCCTCTCTATATACTATAAGTGTGCCAAATTTCATACTCCTCCGTCCGCGCAAGTTTTGTAAAAAGGGGTACAAAGTTTTTGCTTCACGTATTAATGTATAGATTGTTACAATTATAGGTTATATAAGTGTATTAAAAATCTGTTATTTTAAAATTGTTAACACACTATTTTCTTGAACTTAGTAATGAAATATGTCCAAATGTGGGTGCTCCGAAGTCAGGGTATTTATTATATATACGACAACATCGTACTATAGGGTGATAGTAATTTGTGTTATTTCTATATGTCTGTAACATAAATGTATTAGATTTGCGAAGTTTTATATTTACATTTTTTTTATCGCAGGAGTTCAGCAGACAGGCAGACGGCCCACTTGATGGAAAGCGGTTACCATAGCCTATGGACATTTGCAACACAAAAGATGCTACAAATGCGCCGCTGCTCTCTGAAGGGAGACTGTAACCTGGTCACTAATGCCGGAACACAACTCAAGGTTGTTATGGCGACATACTTTAGACGGATGGTAGCCATCCAGTCGGGCAAATGCCCAACCACCTGGCTGTGGGTTGTTTAGTCGCCTCTTACGACAGGCTGCAGGAAATTGTATCCTTTCACCGTTCCTGCACGGATAAGTACAAAAGATGTTTTACAATGACTATCGTGTTTTTTTTACTTAGACTTCATAATACCATTGCTAATTCTATAGACGCTTTATTTTGTCCTGACTCTGCAACAATCACCTCTCATAATGGGTATCATACAATCAATGCAAAAGTTCGAATACCCTCCCAAAGATAGAAGGCTTCCAAAACCAATCAAATAAAAGAGATCGCTGTACGCAATGTATCAAAGTACGAGCACAAATGTCCTTCAATTTACCAAATTCACATTTGCTTAGGCCGTGAATCTCCCAAGCCATCTGTTTGGCCGGACGTGGCTCGCCTCAGCGCAAATTCACTTTGTAGCAGGCTGGCTGCTATTTGCTTGAACTCAGCTTATGTTTAGACGATTTGACACTACACATTTAGCTGTATCTAAGTCTAAATACAAAATGTTCGTGCGGGATTTATAATTTTTATACGGGATAAACACATAGGACTTTGAGAACTGTTTTATTTGACTTTTGAGCTAAACTACAATTAATTATAAGTTGTGATTCTCACACAATAATTAGCCACCCTAGAGAGCTATTGTAACATGTGCATCCGACCAAAGTCGAAGTGAGAATGGCCTTTCGTCACTCTTATCGTAAGAGGCGACAAAAGAACCCACAGCCAGGTGGTAGAGTATTTACCCGTCTGGATGTATTTACCCCTGATATGGTGTTATGCTATAGTGGCAGCAGTACAACAGCGCTTTTGGTGTTGCAAAGTTGTGTTAGCGCTTTTGGTGTTGCAAATGTACTGCTATAGTGGCAGCAGTACATCTGTAGCGCTTTTGGTGTTGCAAATGTATATAGTCGATGGTAACCGCTTTCCCTCGGGTGGGGTCAGCCTTTCTGCTGAATCCTGCAATAAAAAATATTTATTTCCTACTGGTAACTTATTATAAATTTGTGGTCGACATAAAAAATATACTATTCGGAAGTAATGTAGTTTTAGAAGGAAATGAAAGGTCTATTATTACGGTGAGGCGCTTGGTTTTGCATGTGTTTGGTTTTTTAATTTGGTTGATCCGCCTAATATAAGTATTATATGGATACTAGATGTTGTTTTTCAGGTCATGTCGCAGCAGTAGTATGTACGCACACATTAGCAGATTTGGCTCTAGATATCACGACGATAGAACGAACTGCACATCTTCAAGATGTCATAATGTTTCAACTCCAGTGTGCTATGGAGGAGAATTGTCTTAGCAAATCAGCTTACGAGGTAAACTTACCAATAGCCGAATATGTTGTATATTATTTTATAGTCTTTGTAATTTATGGCTGGTTCCTATTGTAAACGGCATCAAAACTTCGCATAATAAATCAATAAACACACATATATTGTAATCACAGAAACATGAGAAGAAATACCTCTATTCAGTCTTTTCATAGCTACATGTGGGAGTATATTCAAGTGTGGTGCGTCGATGGTGTTACCCCGTTGGATAGGGCAACTCACCACTGGCGAGAGCCCATGGCTCAATCGCCATGCGGGAGCTAAGCTCAACCGCTGGTGGGACTCACCTCTTTTAGATATAAACCACGATTTTGACTATAGGTGGGCGTGTCACGAGCGGT
Source organism: Dendrolimus houi (assembly GCA_039645545.1). Classification (NCBI taxonomy): domain Eukaryota; kingdom Metazoa; phylum Arthropoda; class Insecta; order Lepidoptera; family Lasiocampidae; genus Dendrolimus; species Dendrolimus houi. The sequence continues at coordinate 12,683,539 of CM077139.1, forward strand.
TTGGGAGCGGTTTGAGAGCGGGGCGGTAGCGGGGTAGGAGCGGAGCGAAAACACGGCCGTTAAATTGTAATCATATTATCAGCAGACAGGCAAACGGTCCACCTCATGGAAAGGGGTTAACAAGCTGCAGTGGAACACTTACAAGCCAATAGATGGCGCTATGCAATAATTGAGGTCACAAACGATTCCCGACACGTACAAAGAATATATAAAAAATCCAACAATAATAAATAGTCAGTCCTCAGCTTGCGAGAGATAACAATGGCCTCCTTGGGAGATCATGTTTTGGGAGATTTTGTACTCACAAAATAAGACGACGAGTATTGTACTTGTATCTGTATAATTGTTGCTTAATTAATTTAACATTAAACTTAAGACTATAATATATACAGAAATATTAACTGCCACGTGAAACTATGTAAAACCTAAATATATTCTTAGATGCATCTCCGAAGGTTTTAAGTATTGACAGATTTTGGCACGTACATGGTATACTCAGTTATAACCTTGCTAATTATGTAGCAATAAATTATTTAATGTACGTGACGTAACACCACACCTTCCAATATATTACTAAGAGGACATAAAGGATGCGCAAACCTGGCCCGGTGACCTGAAAGCTCCCCTTACAAGCACCCTGTTCCTCACAACTAGTCTTTATATCATCTCAATTCTATACATTTATCAAATCATACAAGAACATTTCCATAAATAAATATTTATTACTCAGTTTACCGAAGAGCGCAGCATCTAGCGAATGGTAGAACAACTGTTTACCTCGCCTAACACACCGCTTAACCACTATAAATTATTGGAAAATACCGTCAATTAAATTTCTACGACAATTCTTTTGCCGTTAAGCGCTGCCTGTTGCAATCAGACAAGCAAAATCGCTACCTACCGATATTTAATATTATGACCAATAAATACTATCTGTCGTTGGAATATATTTAAATTCATGTATAAACATTTATATATTTTGTAAATATATATATCAAGTATATATCTATTTAATATATACAATTTCTGCATGCATATATATAATTTAATTATTTATTATTAAAAAGTAAATACTTCATACTATATGTTACGTATACCGTCATCGCCATTATCATCTCAATTCATTCCTGGGGCTATCTGGCAGAGATCGCTTTTTAGTGATAAGACATACATACTTTGACTTTGTACATAACAAGTAGGGTGGCGCAAAAAAATTAGTTTTCTTTTTTATTCTCGTGTGAAAAATGTTAGTTTTTGATGTTTTAAGAACTCCCTCCTAAGTACAGCTCAAAAAAAAATTTAAGAGGTCACTCCAAATTTTTTAACATTTCAAAAATTTTCACAAACGGTTTTTTTTTATTCAATTTTTTTTATAATTACGGTATAATTTTATAGACCAAAAAATAATACGTCTCTGAAAGTTTCAGTTTAAAATTATAATTTTAAAAGGTGGCTCATAATTATTTTTGTAATGTACTAGTGCATTACATTAGATTTTTTCAAGCGAGAAATGCACTATAAATTAAAAAATAAATGTATTGGTGTTTGATTTTTAATTCATCTCGTGGTGTTTTTTTGTCGATTATATCAATAAATAAAAGAAAAATATAAATGGAATATTAATATGAATATTAAAAGATCGCTCGAAAACATCTAAAGTAATGCACTAGTAATTCTAAAAAAAATTATTAGCGACCTTTTAAAATTCAAATTTTGAACTGAAACTTGCAGAAACGTATTATTTTTTGGTCTATAAAATTATACCGTAACGAGATAAAAAATTTGGTTCTTGGCGATTTTTTAAATCTTAAATAATTTGGAGCGACCTGTTAAAATTTTTTTTTGAGCTGTCCTTTGGAGATGTCTTAAAACATCAAAAACTAACATTTTTTCACACGTGACTCAAAAAAAAAGCGTTGGCTGTTTTGCGCCACCCTAATAACTAGATATAATTTAGTCTTTAAGTTCGTTTTTGTATTGGTGTATAATAAAATGTTATCTATCTATCTAAATGTACGCAATCTAAAAGGTCCAGCAACTTGTAATACCTGTTACAAATGCAACCAGAATGTTTAGTAAATATATCAATATCGTATACTAACTAATCTTGTTATTCACTGCAACAGATTAATAAACATCCACCTTAAAATAGCTATTGTTTCGTGATATCTAACATAATTTATTAAATTATGACCGTATTATTCGAGTAATTACTACAACTGTAGCTTCATAACATCTATTAATATATTAGCTGCCATAAATTTGGATGCCAACACTTATACATATCTTACTATTCATTCACATGACCTAGCATCGGTTGTATTTTGACATTAGATGTATGGAGCTTAAATATGTCAAATTTTAACCTTCACTAAGGCAAAAGAACAGTCAATAAGATATAAGAACCGGGCCTGAGTGTTTTAAGCTTTTGCCTATTTAACGCACTGGTACACAAAGGCCCCGTGGTAAAATTTGTAAACGAACTTTGCTTGACTATGGTCTGGGTGTCTGCGATCGTCCCAGAACTGTATATTACCCATAATAAAAGGGCAACTTGCCAATTTTATTATTTCATAATATTAGTACTTTTCTGTTAAGTCGCTTTTTGACAAGGAAACAGACTACTCTCTTACGAGAGTACTATGTACGATGACTTCCTAAATCACGCGTAAACTTTGAAAACTCCAATTTATTTTAAAACCCAATCTTTCAGATTCAAAAAACAAACCCTGACTGGCAATTTGAAACAAGACGCTTACTTCGTTTTACGGCGTCATCGTTGAATATCGGAAACGACGAATTCAGACCTTACCTACCTAAGCATCTTTGGCAGTGGCATCTATGTCATATGTAAGTAAATAACTCTAACTCACTTTATTTGATTAACATCAGTATGCTCAGAGAATGAATCTTTATCTATATATGAAGCAATAATGAAGCAAAAACTTTGTACCCCTTTTTACACAAATTGCGCGGACGGAGGAGTATGAAATTTCGCACACTTATAGTTTATCTAGAGAAGGAGTGCAGAATGCTAATATTATTTTAAAATTATACATAAAAAATACATTTAAATAATCAATTCAATTAATACAATCATTAAAAAAAACATTACACACACTACCATGTATTGGACACAGACACGCATATATACTCTTTTGTTTATTGTTCAAGTCAAATTAACAGTGTAGCCTGGGCGAAATCTGTGATTATAGAAGTATAGTCTTTAATATTAATTATTATGGTCGAATTTCGTCCACGGACGACCACTAGTTTGTAGAAATACGGGTGTTTAGATAGGAATAATAATAATTTTAAGGGAGAAAGTATCTGTTACGTCATGTTTCAAGCAGCAATTTATTATTGATGTATAATTAAAAATAATTAAAGACAATATAATCGTCCAAGATTATGTTCAATGCATGTACGTGATCCTATGTAAATACAAATAAAAAGAATCGCTATTAAACCTGGCGATAAGATTGGATCTGTTCATACTATAGACGCAGGAACGGAGGATATCCAAACTGATAGGATTTTTGGTATAATAATTCGTTGATTTAAACGTATATAATGAAGTGACATAATAAGTTAGTAAAGTGACATTTTATCTGTCACTGTTCATGTGACGTTTACGTATGTTGAATGTCGTTGTTGTTGTCGATGGCAGTGAGGGTGATTGTGTGGATGGTTGTTGGTTGGAGTGTTGGAGCCAGAACTTAAATAGGCGTATTGTGTCTGGATACATACCATTAAATAATGCAATCTCATAAACGAATAAATATAATACTTAATATTGTGCGCAGCTCGTCGCACATGTAACATTTATTTTACGCTGATAGAGTGGGCGATACACTGGTCGTTGTACGTATAAAAGTTAAACACTTGTAGGGAACGTGTAAGCTTGTAAGGCGGAATGCTAGGTAAGCAAAATGCATCGTGCAAGGAGAAGGATGAAAGGCGGGCGGCCACTGCGAGCCGACCCGTGCGTGAGTAAGGTTGTCGCTTCTGGGGTAATAAATTTAAGTTAAAACAATCGACTTTTAAATTACCCCAAACCTCAATTCGCGGGGACGAGTTACGCACCGCCACGAAACACTGTTAGTGGTGGAAGCTTATAATAAATCACTTATAGATGCAAATACGTGTGCACTCGGCTAAAACCAAAACCAAAATGGAAAAGGAAACAAAAAGCAACAAAAGTGTTGCAAGTTTAAAAATAATATTACCTTATGTTGGTGTTGCCAACAATATTGATTAAAAAATTGATGTGCAGTAAGTTAAATTAAGATCAATCAATGTGTTACAAGAGTTACAACTACTTGTCTTCATTTGTTGTATTCTCGTCACGGCAATTAAGGCATGGGCTCTCGCTAGTGATACGTCACTCCGTGACACCACTCAAATTACTTCAACCCCTACAACAAATAACGTTTTGATCATTAGTGCCGGCTTTCAGTATCTTACTATCCCTTCATTTACCTTATCATTGGCATGAAAAAAGAATACCGATGAATATCGTCCAGTGTAAAAATGTAATTCGTTAGTACTCGTAACACGCGCTCGAATCACAATTAATTGCACCAATATGTCCTTGTTTTTAGACAAAATCTCAATAAAAACTCTCAACCAACCACTGACTCTTATTCCATGTTGTTGTGGCACGACTCTGGTTTGGGATGCAATCTGCGTACACACGTTAGCCATGTAGTGGAACACTTACAAGCCAATAGATGGCACTGTACAATAATTGAGGTCGCAAACGTTTCTCGAAATGTACAAACAATATACACAAAATTCTAACAGTAATAGAAGGGGACTAGGCCTGCGAGGAACAGCACTAGCATCGCTGAAAGATATTCCTTTGAGACGGAGGACCATTCCATCTCGCTCCTGCACCCTATTCGGGTCGTCCCTGCAGCCACATCCTCCCAGTTATCAAATAAGACCAGTACTCAAGCGGCGCAAACATATAACCCCCAATGAGAGTTGTTTATTTGTGCTGTTTACCTATGCATTAAATGGTTGCTTAAGGCATTAAAACCCCACGAGTCAAGCGTATTGAGACGCTTGAGTCGTGGGGTTTTAATGCCATAAGCCTCTACAAAGAACTATCAAAACGTTTCATCGATTCTTCGGGTGATCAGAGTACCTACTTCAGATAACGGATCAGTGTGACGGGTCGTTGCAGGAATAAATAACCAGTTCATTTATAAAATATGTCATTTAAGATATAATATTTACATAGTCAAGTCGTGGTAGCGTAGCTAGCGCACGCATCCCAGACTCAAGAGGCGCGGGTTCGACCCTGGCCAGAACGCATGCACCACTTAGGCAGTTTTTTGACCTAATGTGCATATTGTTACAATTACCACATGCTAACAACGGTGAAGGAAAACATCGTGATGCAACCTGCATGCACATCGAGATAACCGATATGTCAAACAAGCGTGGCGGGTATACTGTCCGTTCCCACTATAACGGGAGGCCCGAGCCCAGCAGAGGGATATTTATGGGCTGTAATTATATTATATATTTACATAGTCCAAAGAATTTATGTATAATATATAATTAGATTTAAATTGATTCAAATATGTACATTTTTATGACGACATTTCTGTCTCTGTCTATGACAGCTGTCAATTCAAAATCTGACCTGCCAGTGGGCGAAAAGGTTTGTTTCGCCATACGTATGACAATCCAGCGAGATAATATAGCCAGTCTTTTGGGCACCATACCTATAGAAAATTGTGACCTGTGCTCAGTATTCTACTTATAGTCTTGAAGGATTATATAAGTAATATAATATAATTGGTATTAATTCTCCATTCCTCCACCTATAATGTTGTTGGAATCAGACACCTCAGGTACAGGTACCTCAACCATTGAGGCATCTATTATGCGGCAACATTATATTATACTAGCTGATACCAGCCCGCTTCGCGTGCCGTAAAATCCGTTCTTAGCTGACCTCTTGACGAAAGGAAGGTCAATACCAAATTTCAAGTCTATAGTTCCTGAGATATCGTGATGAGTCACTATATACGTGGATTTCAATTATATATAATAAAATTGTAGAGGTATGAATTTCTGTACAATGAAACAAAATGCTAAAAACCGAGTCAAGGGGATGTAACAAGTGAAATAGAACTAATGTAGATATTTTCCAAATTTTTGTTTCTCTGTTTGTCTTTGTTTGTACCGGCTAATCTCCGAAACGACTAGACCGACTTAAAAGAAATTTTGTATGTTGGTAGCTTATATCCCTGGTCAACATAAAGGATACTTTTGATCTCGAAAAATTAAAGAGTTCCCGTGGGATAGTTAAAAAAACTTTAATTACTTAAACAGCTTATTATACAACTTATGCACCTAATTAAGTATTGATATTGCCGGTATCATCATCATACAATAAAAAAATTATATATTAAAAAACAATTAGGCTATATATCATCACGCTAAAACCAATAGGAGCAGAGCACCAATGAAGAATGTTTGAAAATCGGGAGGGATTTTTAATTTAGTTTTTTTATAACTATTCCATGAGGGCGACATCGCGGGTAGAAACTAGTATTATAATATATTATAGAATTATTATTATGAGGCAGCATGCCGATCTCGCACTTGATACAAGCGCCTTTTAGTAAGCCTGGTTGTGTTGTTTTCAGAGTTATAGTGACGTACCTATTATTATTTTTCAAAATCATTATTTTCACATTTCCATAATCATTTCATAATCAGGGCGTTCCATTAATAGCTCACAAAGCCCAAAATGCTCCGTTAGCCGTTCCACAAGGCGACCGCGGTGGTTGTGGTCGGGGCGAAAACGTCATTAATGACGCCATCATTTTCGATCACAGAACGCTCACAATTACCCATGTCAAGAGATTAGTCGAATAGCCGTTCCACTTGGGTTTACGATAGTAACGCCGCAAGCAAGTGGAACGGAATAATCGCGGTCGTGATCGTAATGGTTGTGAGACCCTAATGGACCGTAAGAATTATTTACTTATATTAAATTGTTCAAAATATATACATTTTGTCTATTCTTTATTTGTTGTTGTTCTAATTATAAATAAATTAGTCTCTAGAATTTTCTTAGGATTAAATATTTAAATTTTCATTAGTTATTTTTTCTTTTGTAAAAAGTTGTTGTTACTGCATGGCACTAACGAAAGACCAGCGTTGGTTGTAATCAACCAGCATTTGCTGAGTTAGAGCCTTTTTTTATAACGTAGGGGGAATGCTTTTGCACACCATCCTCAGGCCCTTCGGGGGAAAGGCCGGAATGCAGGCATAAGGTCTACATTGAGGATGTGTGGGACTCTCAGCGACCGGTTGTAGCCCACTTCTAAAGCGAAGCTGTTGCGAGAATCGGCCGCCAAACTACCCACTAGATCTAATAGACCTAAACCTGCGCCCCATTTATAGCGCTTTCTCGGAGCGTCGCGGGATCTCCGGGGGGAAAGTCCGCTGTCACTTCCGTGATAACGGCCCCCTGTGACGATTACTAAGGGAGGAGGAGATGCACGTAGCGGCGCCTACGACCTCCTCCTCCCTCGCTCTTTCAGTGGCCTACGGTTTCCTCCTTCTGCGAATCCGCCATGTCGCAGAAGGAAGAAACTTCAAGCCAGGAATGCTGAGTTAAGGCCTGTTTAAAGTAGTTAACTTTTGGCTTTTGTTAAACTGCTTACGTATAATTTCCATTTTAAATAACTCTAAATAAACATTATTTTCTTTCTTTCTCTCTATTATAAGTTGAAAGGTACAGCAATTTTATATGACTAAGAAACCTTTCATAAATTTTACGTAAAGCACTTGATGTTCTTGCAGGCACTACCACAGTATGGAAGTGTTCGCGAGTTTCGACGTCCTAGACGCATCCGGGGGAAAAGTTGCTGAAGGTCATAAAGCCTCGTTCTGTTTAGAAGATAACACTTGTCTACCTGGAGTTGAGAAGAAATATTCTTGCAAGAATTACGGGGATCAAGGTACATTGATTTGAAATAGTGTTAAGCAGTGTCATTTCGATGAGGTATTTGAATGGCAACCAACCTTCTTCTTCAGCCAATCTCTATCCACTGCTGTACGTAGGCCTCCCCAAGTCCGCGCCGCAATCCCAGGGTCCTGTCTTCCTCATCCAGCCCCTACCGGCGACCTTGCGCAGGTCGTCAGTCCACCGGGCTGGCATCGTCTGTTGTCAGTCCACCAACCAATATTGGACTTGAATCTGCGAGGGCCAGATTAACATAATTGTACACCATAAGGACTGTAATTTTGTTATACAAAGCCACCACTGGAAATAAGAACAGTTGGCTACTATGAAACTCGATTAGCAGTAGCTTTGCATAGCATATCACCGTCTGTCAACTTACCTGTAACGCGAATTGTCCTTGTACACGGCCTGTATAGTATAGAGTGGGAAAATAAAATATATTAAACACTCCATATCTTTACACTAAAATAACACATTAAATATTTATAGGTTATGAAGTAAAATGTCATTTGTTGCCTCATGTCAGTGACGTGCACACAGAATGTGGTAATAATACTCGGCAATCACACTATCGAATTGTATTTGCATAGATGATTTGATACATGTTGTTACACGAATAATACACGCAGGGATGTGCCAATAAATTTAAATAATTGTATGGTTATATATTTATTTTAATTTTAAAATAACATAGTATATTATTGTTGGTTTAATTTAAATGTATTTATTTGATTTACTAATTAAATATTACATAAGTAGAATTAAGGTTTGTACTACCACACTGTGTTTAATCATGTATAAGGGATGTGATTACATTGCTATTTCTTGAAATAAAGTCTTTCTTTCTTTCTTTGGTATATAGGTAACAGATAGAAAAGTGTAGAGAGCTGTCCAGAAACGTGATTTTTGAATTTTATTACTGGACATTAGAAAGTAAAGTTTTCCCTGGTGATTAAAACTAAAAAAGTTTCTCAAGAGCCAGACTGATTCGATGGTTCTAACATCATGCCAGACATAGTTAAAAATCAGCTAAAACTTTAGCCAGCTTGAAATAATTTATATCTAATGGTGGGGCTTGATCTGCGATAGTGTTTTTTTCTTCTTCTGTTATGGCTTCCACGGTTAGCGTTGAGCCAACGACAAATCTTGATAATCTTGATGAAAATATAGTTTCTTCATTTTCTTAAGCCTGTGTATAGCTCAGCTGAACTGTGGGCTATCAACTAAAGCCATTTGACTATACAGTTCACATTTCTCACAAAAACACATAATTACTACTCAAAAACTATCAATATCCTTGTTCATTTCAGAGTGATTTTACACATTTTTTGAAAATAAAACTGCCCAGCACTACATCTCCTTTCAGTTCCCGCCAAAAACTCCTGCGATAGTGTTACAGATATAGGTCGTGTTACGCATATATGACGATGGTTTCAACGCGTTATTTGACATGCGACCTTGTTAATCACGTTAAATATTGACAGATATCCTGTGTATCTACTAATGTGGCTATTCGGTAATAATAAGATTGTTATAACTAGGTAAATTAGTTAAATAAAAACATCTAACTTTTAAAAAAACTGTTAAATAATAAAAATAAAGTAAACTATAGATTTAAAAATTATTGAATTCAATTAGATTACATTGTTTTAGGAGACTATCGGTCTTTTTTTTTATTGCATGAGTTCAGCAAACAGGCAGACGGGCCACTGGTGAAAAGTGGTTACCATTGCCTACGGACATTTATAACGCCAAAGGCGCTACCAATGTGCTGCCGCTCTTAGAAGGGAGACTAGAACCTGGCTATTAATGCCGGAACACAACTCAAAGTTGTTACGGTGGCATACTCTAGAGTCTAGACCAAGAGTGGTAACCAACCAGGCGGAAAATACCCCACCACCTGGCTGTGGGCTGTCTTGCCGCCTCTTACGACAGAACGCCCAAACGCAGGAAATTGTATTCTTTCTCTGTTCATCAATAAAATCCTATATATATATATATATATATATATATATATATATATATATATATATATAGAGGATTTTATTGATATTGAGTTAGAGTAAGTTTGTAGGCTTCTTTCATCATCATCATCATCCGAGCGTTAAATCCCGGTTGCGTTCGGAGCCTTCGCTCCGACGCCCAGGGTCCGCTTTCCTACTTTTTCTACTCCACTTCGCGCTGTCTTCTGCATCCCCGTTTTGAGACCATTGGTACGCATGTCATCTCTCACAACGTCAAGTCAACATTTTTTGGGCCTTCCCCTTCGACCGGGACCTGGCGGAAGCGGCATGGCTAGACATTTGTTCCCCACATAGTTAGCCGGTTTCCGTAAAACGTTGCCGTACCAGCGTAAGCGACACTCTTGCAGTTTGTCTGCTATGTAGGCTTTGTAGACTTCTTTAAGGTTCTTAAAGTAGTTCTCAAACTTACTCTATTTCAATATGAATAAGACTGTAAATCTTTTCCAGGTGTATCAGTGAATTGTTCAGATATCTACCGGTACAACATTGACTGCCAGTGGGTTGATGTCACCGATGTTGTGCCTGGAGACTACAGGTTCAAGGTATAAATGAATATTTTTTGTTATTACTATAATTTTCAGCACGGACATGCTTGTTTAAATTTTTATATATTACTAGAGGTTGCCCCGTGGATACGCCGCATGCCCTAGGCAATAGCTTTATTTTACTTACATAAAAACTTAATTCGGTTTTTTACATATAATATAAAAACATATTATAATAACAAAGAAATCAAGTCCATATAATCTAGACAACTGCCCAGCATAGAGATGAGTTGAAGCCAACCAGATTTGAAGTAATATAACGAATAACACTCCCGGGAAAATCTAAAAGCATTTAAAAAAGAATGTAAGCTATCATTAATGAAAACTTTGTCGGAATAAGCTCATACTTATGCACTACGGCAGCTTGTATACAAGTTTAGTAATTAAATGGTCAAAGCATACTCACAAACAACACATTTCCATTTATAATATTAAGTAGTGCGAATTAGAATAATTCATAATTTAATTATAGTATATTGTTACACGAGGGATGAAAGTAATCTATTTAGGCATGAGATCTTTGACACGTGAGTGTAACGAGGGCGCTGATATTTCGAGTGCATAGGTCTTTCCCCCGAGGTTAACATTCTCCTTTTCATTTCAAATATGAGGAAAGTAAATAAAAATCTCTAATGAAATCATGTGCTAAATCCATGTCTATGTGTAATTGTATTTTTAAGTGAAACTTCTTTAGAATCGTTGTGATTTAGAACTCGATGAAAGGAAAAAACGACGCTAAAAGAAGATAAAGACATAATTCTTTAGGACTAACCCTGTGAGAGAATGAGATACGAGTTTCACACTGTGCAGCTCAAATTAGAGAGTTAATAAGACCGATGATTAAATATAGGTCCAATTTGAACCAAAATAAAACTGATAATATTTTTTAGACTAAAACAGTAAAAATTTGAAAGTGATATTTAAGAAGTTTATTTTGAATTATAATAAATTGACGGATGTAGACTAAAAAAATATATTTATATTAATAAAAGTTAGAGAACAACTATCTGTGAGTATATTCTCTGAAGTTTAACTTCTATTGCGTGTGAACCGCACACACATTTTTTCTGTGACTTTTTACCAGCCAGTATTTTTTTATCATTGATGATAGTAAATATCTAGCTCAAATTTATGTAAATTACATAATTTATTGAAATCTAAATCATAAGTACAAAATCATGTTACGAAATTGTTGATATTATAATTAATTTGATTACAATTTTATGCCGCAATTTAACGGTGGCTGCATAAAAAGTTCAGTCATAGTGACATAGTTTTTAATTTTTTGACAGCAGGGAAAATCGTTTCCCAGGGACGAAAATAACAGTTATCATCCCAGTGATCAGGTAACTTCAAGCTTACTTTCCGAGTGACTTTTATGAAGTCATACAGTTAATGCAATACATAGCACAATGTGTCAGCGGTACGGTTGATGTGCGAGCGAGATACAGTAGTTATTAATATAGGCACTCCCGCGTTGCGCTAGCCAGTTCTACGTTGCCCGCGGCGATGGCTAGATGTATATAACACTCATCATATATCTGTAAGTGCGTGTGCGAGTATTTGCGTTCGCTTGTTTATTATCAATAGTACTTTAACTTGTTTCAGGTGGCTATAAATCCTCATGCAAGAGTAGCTGAGCAGCAGTACCATAACAACGCGGCGTCATGTCAACTCCGGCTGACTGACACTTACGCAGCTGTTTTTGGCTGCAGACTTGAGAGACCTTAGGCTATGTCTCAGAACAATAACTAATACAATAGAAAGCGTATTATAATAGCTACAAAATAATCTGCACTACTTTCACTTATAGTGTTGAATGCATGTTGGAAAGAGATGAGTATTGTTGAATCCTTACGTGTATTGTCCGTGATGTGGGTAGTTTCAAAAGTGCCGCTGGCTTTCGATGTCGCCTTTGGTGGTGGTGAAGACAGTCTCCTACGCAGGAGAGGTCAAAGACCAGACCAGAGCATGGGAAAAGATAATATTCTGGTTATGTATCTATCTATGTGCTAGTTTACAATAGACTGTAATCTGCTATCCATGTATGTCTTTTTTTATTTTCATTTTTCTGTGTTGCATAATAATTATAGATAATTTAGAATTTCATTTGAGTCTGGTTGCCTGGAAGAGATCGCTTTTAGCGATAGGGCCGATTTTTGTTTTACCAAGTTACTATTTTCTTGTGCATTTTTTGTAATTTTTGGTTTGGTGAAGAATAAAGTGTTGTCTATGTCTATGTCCATGTCTACGATGAGATATGCTATATACGAAAATAAAAGAAGTTTACTAATGAGCAAATTCAAATTAAATAAGATAGACACAGGCATAATTAAAGCAAAAAAAAAAACAAAGTGTGTTCTCAGAGCCTACTTCGAATACTGCTAAAAATTAAAAAAAATATATTTTCTAAAGTTTGCTCGCCCTTAATCTATATAGATTTTTAGTGTTGCCTAATAGGATGGATATGTGACAAAAATCCCGAAAGTAAATAAAGAGAAAACAATATTATTAGACATCTTTATTAATTAAAACACATCATTTCCAAATTAGTTTTATTATATGCCTTACATATTACTATCACAATTGCTGCTATATAGGAATATAAAATTGAGCAATTCAATAACGGTGTTCCATAAACACCGCCCTTAGGTATTGTACTTGAAAACACTTTTATTTGCTTTATGAATATATTTTTAAATTTTATCCTAATATTTACAAAGAAAAAGTACAGCCAGCATAAATTTGGGATTAATATATTTTTCAAATGCGTTAAGATTTTTAATGGTGTTTAAATATTTGCGGCTTATGGTGTCGAAACTCTCGGGCCATGGGGTCTAGAAGCCCATCGCCTTTATCGAGACCTATCAAAACGGTTGATAGATATCTCATGAAACCAAAACGCTGGCCTGTATTTCGGGTAACGCATAAGCGTTGCCATACAACGTGGTAATGCGGCCAGCGTTTTGGGAACGTTCACAACTGACGGTGATTTGGGATCTATTTACTATTTGTAGTTTTTATCTTTTAAAAATTAAGTTATATATATATTATATTATTAGAGTAGGTAAATTATGTGAAATAAATTCATGTACATGGTGTTTAAATTAAAACAAAATATAGCGACATTAATATTTTTTATACCTTTTTAAATTTTGTCATTCAACTTATAAAATTATTTAATAAACAATGTTCTTATATGTAACCAGAATCAAATTTTGCGACTTTCAAATTTGTTTTTAATTATACTTTACATTTTTAGTGTTAAATTTATATAGCTGTATTCATTGTGTAATTGACACATGCAAACATTATTCTTTATTTACTTTTATAGAGACTTCGTCACTAGTGACGCTGCAATAAAAATGCAACATAAAAATATAAACGCTTTTGTAACCGCTAAAACAAAGTTCAAATCATGGAAGAACAACCCTAGAGATGACAATATCCTAATAAAGAACCCAACTCTTTAGTTTTTTTTTAAATTAAATCAGTCAAAATGAAAATTGATAATGTTTTTTTTTAATTTTAACTAAGTTGGTCTATAAAGGTGGATTAAATTTAAAAAAAACTTAAAAATCGAGGGAACAGTTATATGTGGAGTGGAACTATAGAATTAAGTAGGGATTTTGAAGTATTTCAAAGTGCCGTTCTGGGTACTTGCTAAATCTCGTATTCGTCTTCTTCCATGATTTTAATTATGTATAACAGTGCGAGGACCTATAAATATATAGTAGGCTATATGACTCATTGATGGTATGTATAATAACTTTTTTTATTACTTATATCAATAATTAACAGTCCCGTGTCTTCATCTATTTTAAATAATAAATTAAAAATTCTACCCTTATTTATTAGTAGAACTATTTATTCCCTAGTACTTATTTACTAGTAGAACCCACCTCCTTTTACTTACATAATTTATATTCGCCAATCCCCTTAAAGTCAATTTACAAAAAAATGCATCCTTATGTAACACAATATACTGATATTATTTTTTTGTTATACGTCTACTTCAACATGGTTTTGATCTTTTAAAAAACAGTAATCTTACAGGCGACAAGACCGCCTATTGTTCCAATCTTTAGCTGTTACAAATCTATGTTAATGTACTAATGTGGTAAATAATAAATAATTTTCTATATATCTATTCAGTAAGATGATTCTATACATCTGATATAAGCATGTGCACTCTCCAATTTATTTCATTCGAAAAACTATACTGCATCTGGTGGTTTGCTGATGGCTCTTTTAAAAACGAGAACAATTTAATGACCTGGTAACAAAAACCTTCAAACCAAGTATTATTTGATTCAATCAAAATGTATGTCTTTGACTAAATCCAAGTAAACAAGTAGTTCTTGTGTTAGCTTGATGAGTCACATTTCACTAAACAATTGTTTTTTTTCCACACAAAAACAATTCTTGTTTAATTACAATCTCACAACTATTGCTAATTCTACATTTTTAAATATTTGAAAGTTAAATTGCACAGCATAATACCACCTTCAATCTTTCGTCAATGTCTTGTAGATGTGTAGTGTTACCAGAATGGATAATGGGAGAAATGATTTGTATCTTTGTAAATTGCACCTATGGCTAAAAATTGAGAGGAAGAAGATTAAGGTGGTATAGGCATATAGGAGGGATAAAATTCTGGTAACAAAAAGAATGTTAATTTAGAAGATTAACAGGTACAAATGTAAAGGTAGGGCAAAAAGAGAGAGATAGATAGTGTGAGGGATGACATGATGATTTGTGGTGTAACAAAATGTATGTCAGAACAGAGTAGTATAGAATAAAACAGAGATATTGCGCTGAGCCCAAATTATTGAGAGAAGGTGAAAGAAGAAGATAGAGCTTCAAAATTTAAATCGTGTTGGTAAAGACCTTTTTGACAATATCCTGTTTTAGAGTGTTTATTTTTTAGTCTGACCGTACTTCAGAAAATCGATATTAGGTAAAAAGGTCACTATAGTTTTATAGCACTCATCTAAACCGATTTCGGTTACAGCGACTCATATGTATTATGAGCATTGAAGCTTTGATTTTAGACTCCTAAGCATTCCTATATTGATTAGGAATGTTTTTGGTCACACTATTATTTTAAACATAACTTTTTGTACATTTAATAGAGCTGTTAATATTTAATTTAATGCTATTCTCACTGTTAAAACACATAGAATACCTTAATTTAGCCCTAGTGAGAAAACGAAAATTTCTAAACTACCCTATAAATTAAAAAAAAAATCATCCCTTCTTAAATTTAAGTAACAATATACTCGTTGTCAAATATATGGCGATCCAAATACTAGTCGATACGAATCCTGAGTAAACAGTTGGCATCTTGATACTCCAGCCTCTTTGTAACATGGATCTTAGAGACTCGGTGGACAAAGTCAGGGGTAAGACGTAGCTGATGTATTGCAGAAGAACGTGCATGCCTGTAAAAAGGGGATTTTCATTATAATTAATACTTATAATTATATGGACTCGAGCCTCAAGTTTTTTATAATCGGCAGACAAACACACATATTGTATGTGCCCCAATTTAGCAAGTTACGCTTCTGTTATGGGTAACTGTTCAGAATGGTGCCTTCGTCTTCCTTTTACCACCGCACCGCATGCCATCGGCTAGGCGTTCATCCCCAATTCCTTGAGCCGCTTCGCTCTTGTACGCAACGGTTCTCTAGAACGTAGAAATCGCACCGTGGGGATTTAGCATGAGCTCCCAGGGGTGGTTTTCCCACAGCGCTACAATATGGTGTTTTTTAAAAAGGGTGTGATAAAATTTCTTCGAGGCCGGCAGCGCGTGGGTGACATCTCTATTGTTGCAAACGTCCATAGAAGACGGTAACCGCTTTCCATCAGGTGGGCCGTCTCCCTGTCTGATGTACTCCAGCTATATAAAAAAATAAAATAATACATAACGCACAACTCTTGGGCCGGACAGCCAGACCATAGCAAATAACGGAGAATTTTTTTACCGAAATTTATCATGCCAGGAATCGAACCTGGAACCTCTGCGTTGCAATGAGGTATGTCGGCATAGACTTAGCTCGCTCAACCACAGAAGCCGTTTTTGTTGGAGAACGGGCAGAATAAACACCATGCTTGTCTACGGCAGATCAACGGGTTTTACATATAGCTTATCTGAATGTACAGGTTTCATCGGTCGGTGAGTCTCCTAAGCTTATAATTGTCAACAACCAATTTTTTTAAAAGTCATGTTAAATCTATCTATTCTATCTATCTATCTATACTATAATAAATCTGTAAATGATTCGAGTTTGTACAATGCGTTTAAAAATGTGAAAAAAATTAAGGGGATAATTAGGACCAGGAGATTCCGAGAATGCAATTTTGAGAGTTTTTGTCTGTCTGTCTGTTTGAGCATCATGAGACAAATACTGAACGGATTTAAATAAAACTCGACACAGATCTAGCTCATTCCCCGGGCCGTAACTTTGGATAATTTTTAGTTTCTTTGTTATTATTATATGTAAAAAACCGAATTAAGTTTTTGTGTAAATACAATAAAGCTACTGTCTAGGCTTTGACACGCGGAGCGGGGCAAACTCTAGTCGTAAATATATCTTGTCTATATTTGTTCTGTGCAAATCTAATTTTCTATCCAAAGGTCGTCTGCAAAAAATCGCTCATAGCGATAAGACTTTTAATTGTTCTGTTTATTACACTATTTATATCTAGGTTTATTTCTAAGTTGTGTGTAATAAAGTATATATATATATATATATATATATATATATATATATATATATATATATATATATATATATATATATATATACTATATAAAATACTTTCTATATATATATATATATATAGAAAGTATTTTTAACTATCCCACGGGAACTCTTTAATTTTTCAGGATCAAAAGTATCCAGTATCCTATATGTTGACCAGGGATATAAGCTTCCACCATACAAAATTTCATTTAAATCGGTCCAGTCGTTTCGGAGATTAGCCGTTACAAACAGACAGACAAACAGATAAAGAGACAAACAGACAGAGAAATAAAAATAAAAAAACTAAATTAGTACTATTTCACTTCTTATAAATACTCGGTTTTTAGCTTTTTTTTTCATTATACAGAAATTCGACCTCTACAGTTTTATTATATGTATACATATAGAAGAATGTTTCTAAAAATACCACATTAATATTATCATCTAATAAGTTATTTAAATACAACCTAAATTAACTAAAATTATTCACACTAACAAAGTGCACAAAATTTAGGCGAACACTGTTCGTGTTCTTTATGAATAGCTGGCACATTACACTACACTTTAGTTTTGTTTTTAGCACTAGTTCAAATGGTTTTGTCCTTTTGAGCTTTCTCATTATCTCCACGTTGTTATGGAGCTGAATCGCTTCGACGTTCATATGATGATAAAACCGATGCTCGTAGGCTTCTGTGTACTTGCTAATAATGCTGGTGACAAACTGCACTTTCAGGTCCCTATGGAAGTCGTACGATCTAACGTACCATGGCGCGTTTATATATATAAAATAAATAAACAAAAAATCATTTTCAAGGCAACATTATCAATGATTCGCACCCAATATTGTTAGCAAGAAGGCACTACAATCGAAGAAGTTCTTAAGATATAAGGTTTTAAACAAAACGTGGCTGCAGATAATGTGGTCGAGAAGGAGATTCTCTCGCTGTCTTCAGTTCACTGTCAGCACCTAGTCATTGTAACATTAGAACAGGTGCATAGGTTGCACAGTAGATCTAATAAATCAATATACTAACCTTCAACTGGCCAAATAATCCCACAGAGCATAATCATAGGCAAGAAAGAACCAAGCGCCAAGTATGTCGCCGTTCTATCCGTGTCACAAATGCATGACACCACGAAACCTGTCAAAAAGATAAGTGAATTATGTTCTTCTTCTGTTTCTGGATGAATGAAAACTCTTTATTATTCACCATAAACTCAAATCTACACAAGTGATATGGACATATTTGCATTAGAACAATGGGTGGCCTTATGGCTTATAGCGATCTCTTCCAGGCAACCCAGTGTCTAAGGAGATTTTAAAGGAAATTTCAAACGATTTTTGGTGGTGTACTAAACTAAAATAAAAGTAATCAAATCACAATCAAATACTATTCAAAATAAAATTAAATATAAATATACTACTATATATATATATATATATATCTTTATCTAATTATATATATATATATATATATATATATATATATAATTAGATAAAGATGATATTATGAATTAGGTATATATACATTTGAACAATAGTATATCTATTGTTCATGTAATGCAAGAATTTTATTTAATAGACCAATAATGGTCATGAATGTGTCTGATCGATTCCTGTGTCTTTGTGATTTACCAGGTGGTAAGACCTGGATTATACATATTGGACATGTTATACCCTTGCAGGAATAATGATCTTGACTTCAACTCTTAAAATCTGCTGGATCGATGTGATATTTTCTTATTGCATTGACTTAAGCAGACAGGCAGAAGGCCCACCTAATGGAAAGTGGTTATAATCGCCTATGGATATTTGCAACAGCAAAGGCGTTACAAATGCGCTGCTGCTCTCTAGAGGGAGACTGGAGCCTGGCCACTAATGCCAGAATACAAATCAAAGTTATTATGGCGGCATACCATCCAGATACTACCACCTGGCTGTGGGTTATTTTGTCGCCTCTTACAACGGCCCACTCGACCGCAGGAAATTGTATTCCTTCTCTGTTCCTGCACGGATGAAAATACCACGCTCTCAGAGAAAATCGACGTGAGACGGTTTCCTTGATCTAATTGTATTTCATACGATGAGTAGGAGTTCCGATGGCCAACTACTCCACTCCTCCTTTTCCATCCCCGCTGTTCCGTTCCTTCTATCTTATCCCTGTATTCCATCCCCCTCATCCCATGGCGTTGGCTTCGCACTGTTCCAAACATCTATAGGCAACGGTAAACGCTTTTCATTAAACGGGCCGTTTCCTCTTTAATAATGAGAAATACAAATCCTGGTCTAGAGTACACCATAAAAACCTTAAGTTGTGTTCCAGCATTAGTAGTCAGGTTGCAGTTCCCTATATTTAAGGTCTCTGAGTGCTCTAGTTCTTCTCAGTGTTGCAGATGTCCATGGGTGACGGTAACAACTTGCCATCAAGTGGACCCGTTGCCCAGTTTGCTACATGGTAGTAAAAGAAAAACACAAAAAGATAGATAGATAAATAACACTGTAATGTACACCATTATAGAAAACTTAGCAATTTATTATTCTAATTGTGTACAAAGGGCGGCCTTATCGCTAAAAAGCGATCTCTTCCAGACAACCCGTGGCAGGAATATTGCTGATTAGGAGTGGCGATGGTAGTATACATAATTATTGTACGATTACTTACATTTTAAATACATAACTATACTATATATACAAATATACACATAAGTTATATACATATACAAGATAAGTGATGAAATGCAACTATTTAAACATAAACAAGACCTTTGGAAAGGTGTTCATAATGACTCTAGAACATCTAGTATAGAAATAAGAAGACCAAAATCTTACCAAACGTCATTCCACATAATCCAGTGATAAGAGTGAGGAAGATCACCCAACCCAAGGGACCATTCATGGTGAGACCAAATAACACGAAGCCGATCAGGAGGACCACGCCAGATTGGGCTGCCATCACCAGCATTTGTACCGTCACGTGGGAGAAGAGGATTTCAGTGCCTAGAACATAACGGATGGTTTAAGATGCTCACTGAGAAACGGGGTCTAATTCGCCCCGAACGTTTATCACTTGCAATGCGGCTAAGAAAAAACATAATACTTATATGGAAGTGTGGGGCGGAAGGCGTTAATTAAATTTGCTTCAGTGTAGAAAAATATATCTAATATGTGCTATTAAATCAGAGCTCCATTGTATACTTCGTTAATACGGGGTTACCTTGACCTAGTATCGCACGACACAAAACAAAAATCCAGAAACTACTTTATTTAAAAGCCAAAGTATTTTTGTTTTTACAACTTACGGGGCTCAATAGGCCTTGTGTCGCCATAATGGTAGTTTTAGTACAAGGCCTAAAGGGCCCCGTAACGCAGGAATGAAAGTACAAATAAATCAGTGCCACTGTGAGCACATTAGATACTAAGCTATCACGAATTACAAAGATACCTTGTACTATAGCCTGATTGACATTTATTTGCATTGATTGCATATTATATAGTTTTTGAGATATGGGGTATTTTCGATACACACGATGAAAATAGACATTTTCTTTAAGCTCATTACAGCCATCCAGCCCCCGACCATCACCGGATCGCCTCGCTCGCAAGCTGTCCACGCGAGGACGCCGAGTGGACCACTCAGTAACGACCCGCTGTTTGGAGTAATCAATTAATTTAGTACCAATTGCTAACATAATCCCTTGGCAATTTGTGACTCAGGCGACGGTTGTGCGTTGACCACGCGGCGTTCACTCACGGACAGTAGTTGTCGGGTGATGGGTGTCTCTAATAACCTGTGGCACTTATAGCTCGTAGAGTGTATTTATAAACATACCTGTTATTCCAGAGACCAGAGACCTTTCCAGAATTCCTTCATTTCTTTCAGCCAACATAGAACCAGATGTAAGCGCGACGGCCAAGAAGAATATAATTCTGTACGAAAATCGCACAATATAATCTTATTGCTATATTTAGTGCTAACATAGCTTTATTTTGAACTTGAACCTTGTTTTTTTTAGGAGACCATTTTGTTACTTGACACATCATGATTTTTACACTCAATCAGACTATTTAATCATTTTTAAAAGTCTTATTAAATAAAAATAAAAACACCTAAAGTTACATAATCGAGTATAAAACGTTTTAAAGTAACCATTTAAACCATTACTTATAAATATCTCTCTAAGCAATGTTTAACCACCTCTTAACTAAGATGCTCTTATGTTCTAATCAAAGCTTATCTTTTTCACTTGTAAACTTGAATCTGCTGTTGCTTATTTGTACCTACTGCACGCTATGCTAGCCGGTGTGACACATTACAATAGTAATGTGTAATATGTAAATTTATTATCGAAAATATATAAGAACGGCAATTGGCTCCTTCAAATGTAGTTATTGATTTATACGAAACTTTATGGGCGGGCAAACATCAAAACGCTCATCATAGAGTTTCTTAAGTATAACAAGCAGATATGTCAATAAAATCTGAATGGTAAATATGGTTGTCAAAATAATTGTCTAAAGAACATAGAATTCATATCTCGTGACTTTGATTGCTGATGTTCAGTATTTCTAATTGTTTATAACAGTAGCTGATACGTGCCCATTTCAGTGGGCGCCATTAAAAAAATATTATTAATCACAATCAAATAACAGTGTCACCCAAAAACAATGTAGCCCATTGGTAAAAGAATTTTCAAAATGAGTTCATTAATTCAAGAGATTACAAACTCAAGAATAATATTAGGTGTTATCCACTATCAGCCGATTCCAACAGCCGATTTATTTGAAGGTAAACCTCTTGGCTACTGCTTAAACTACGTCTAGGGGTTGTTTAATATTTACGCATATTTAAGCATTATTTACGCACCTCATCTTAAGAAGAGTTTATAAGTAAAATGTTTACTAATCACTTGCTAAACAATTTCTTAAAAAACAGTCGTTTATAAGTAAGACCAAATACCTAACTAGTTTTCTATAAACAAATATTCTTAAGCAATTTGTCTCCAACTTGTTCATTTAAATTATTTAGTTTTTTTTTGGAGTGAAACTTCTTTAGAATCGTCGCGATTTGAAACTCGATGAAACTAAAAAGCGACACTATAAAGATGTAAACACATAAATCTATAGGACTAAGCCTGCGAGAGAATGAGATAGAAATATTATATTTAATAATTTAAACACTATTCTCACATAGAGAGTTTGAAATGTTTTGAAGTTTTTCGTTAATACTTCAAATTTCGCGTTTTAAAGCTTAAATATATTATAACGATATAATATGTGAAATGTGACGTCACAACATTTAGAATCCCTCCCATACCTTGTCACACATTGTTTCACTTCTACTGCATGTGAACTGCACATACGCATTTTTTGTTTATGGTTATTATCTCGCAAGATAAACAAGACATACTTTTCAATGCAAATACTTACGTTAGTATAACGCCTGGACCAGCGAAATCTGTGAAGTCAGAATTCTCCAAACCGTAGATTGGGTGGTGGAACTAAAAATAATATAAAATGCTTTATGAATACATGCATATATATAATTTATTGTTCACCTTGAATTAAAATAGGTCCTTAAAATATTTATATTGCTGAAGTAAAGCCTAGAGCCTAGCGCATTCGCGTTCCAAACTCAAAGGGAGCTGGTTCGAATCCTAACCGGAGAGCACCACTAAGGCAATTTTCTGACCTTATGTGCATATTGAAGTGAAGGAAAACATCGTGATGAAACCTGCACATCGAGATAACTGATTTGTTATAACATAGCCACATCGCTCATGTACGCAACGGTTCTGTAGAACGTTTCTCTTGCATACCGTGAGGATTTAGAATGAGCTCCCAGCCGAGGTTTTCCCAAAGCGCTACGATATAGAGTTTTTTAAAAAGGGTGTCATAAAATTTCTTCGAGGCCGGCAGCGCGTTGGTAACATCTCTGGTGTTGCAAACGTCCATAGGCGACGATAACCGTTTTCCATCAGGTGGACCGTCAGCCTGTCTGCTGTACTCCAGCTATAAAAAGAACCGCCAGTTCGCCTTGGAAAAGTGTGGTGGATTTCCCTATCTTCTGTCACTCTATAAACAAGAGGCCCCGGCCCAGCAGTAGAATGTTTATGATCTGTTATTATTTTTAAGTGAACTAGCTGAGGACCCACCTGATGGAAAGTGGTTATCAAAAATAAGATCTTAACCCGTATAGAATTAATGAGATAAATTTTTATTTTATTTCCATAAGCTGGCAGAGAGGCAGAGGATAGAGGCTCAATTCTGCTATTCTGCTAATTCAAGTATATTGCAATACTTGATATTGACTTGATTTTGGCGTTGCGAAGATGTTTAAAGTACAATTCCATTGCGATTGTGTCAAATATTCGTATTCCACTACATCCACAATAGCTTCTCAATGTCGTGGCGGAGGAATAATACAAGAAAAATGTTGGTGAAATAGCGTTAACTGGAATGAAGTTTGAAGTTTCGCGAGTTTAAACTTATAAATATTTATAAATAAATATTTAGACGAGTGTCCGATTTTGACGACATTGTAATAGCAGAATTGGGCCCCTGGAGTGCTCTCACCACGTTGCAGCGTCGAAGTCATGATATAATGCCCATCTTAAATGACCCCATGTCGTAGCGCTGAAGGAAAACCTTAACGGGAAGTTAAGTAATCCGAAACGACATTCTTCGTAACTGTTATCTAGTTTAAATAATCTGTGTACTTTTAATTAGTGTACATACAAAGTCTGAAACAAACGTCCTATTCCTTCTATTTATCTACAAACAATGCCAATTTGCGCTATTCACCTTAAGTACAAAGTTACAGTATTGGATAAATTGTTCCTAGACGAGGGCTTACAAAACTTAACGCTGTCTGAATAAATTGAAGAAAATTTTCCCAATAAATACATACGTAATAATGAAAGCTCCTACATACATAACCAGATAAAACCGCGTGCCAATCTTCTCTCGCTTTTGAATACATATGCACACTCGCTTACACATACGCACCCTCGCATACCTATATGCACACACATATGCACACGCATATACACACATGCACAAGCGTAAACACATATGCACACACGTGCAAAAACTTACGCGCTAACGCACGATCACGTGTTTCACACAGTCTAGTATTTTACTTACTTAGTTTTAACTATTATAATTTAAATATGTTAATATTATAAGTTTTAGGTAAGTATAAGATCTAGAAATAAGTGTATAGATATAAATGAATTAGAATTTTGACTTTGTATTCACCACGTTCATTACGGGTTGAGATCAAAAATGCCTCAACAGAGACTTTCCCCTAGTGTGGAGCATGAAACTCGTGATCTACTCTCTGGAGCTCCCAGCACTTTACACTCATTTGCGTATGATTAAAATGAATTTGCTTTATGTTTTAGAAAGTTCAACAAATGAGTATAAAAAGAACTCTTTAAAGCCTAAATATGCTACAAACACACGTGGCAAATTGTTTAACACAATGCAGGTTTTGTTTTTTTATTACACTAGTTCAGCAGACAGGCAGACGGCCACCTAATGGTAAGCGGTCACTGTCACCTATGGACATTTGCAACACCAAAGGCGTTACAAATGCGCTGCTGCTCTCTTGAGGGAGTCTGGAACCTGGCCACTAATACCGGAGCACAACTCAAGGTTATTATGGCGGCATACTCTAGACCAGGGATGTTAGCCATCCAGCGGGAAGATATCCTACCAACTAACTGTGGGTTGTTTTGTCGCCTCTTACGACAGCCCGCCAGGCCGCAGGAAATGTTATTATTTCTCCGTTCCTGCACGGAATAATGCTAACAAAGAAGATCGAAAGTTCTAATAACCGAATAGTACTTTTCAGGTGAACTAGTTCAACTTTCTAGTTCAGCGCTCTTTTTCTAAGAGCGCTCACTTGAATGGCCGAATCAGGGCATGAAACACCAGTGAAATATGGTATTGTTACATAATTATGCTGTAATTGTAGATATCGGTAAAAAAAAACTTAACGTTATTTCTAGAACATTTTATAGTTAAGTAAATATAATTTTAATACTAATTTTACCGATAATTTTTACCGTAACAACTATGTTTTGTTACCATCGTCACTCTCGTTCACTCGCAAATATCATCAAACAGCGTTGACGCAAGAGCGCGCGTACATGCTTATCCACGCGATTGAATTAGAGTTATTTGTTGATTGTTCCGGTAATTTAAACAATATCGGTAAATATAACATTAAACATACGCTCGTTAACACTAAATTTTACGATAAATTTATAAATGTTGCTTAATAAGTAACGGTACAAAATCATACCGATATGGAAATATCTTTTTCGAAAATACCGATAGTCAACTATATTTTTAAAGTGGAAGTGGAAGCCTTCTCTAGTGTAACATATAATATATACTGATATATTTTGAACCATTAAGCATAGTATTGAAACTTGTGGCAAATAAAGCGTCTAGCGCACATTGAAATTGAACCTGATTCAACGTCAAACACACCAGATAAAATTCATCAAAACAGACTTCGAAGTGACAACACGTTCACTGTGTGTACATACCTCTCTTTCCCACACTTTTTAACGTTATAAGTGTGAATAGTTCAGATGTATGTTTTGTAACCATTTTAGTAGTTTCTATAACTTATTGTTCTGAGATGGAAACGCAGCCCTAGGCTAAACAGAATTATAGATAAACTTTTGGGGCGTTCACAAAGAAATTGTTTCTACCGTTTTCACCTGAATCACTAACTTTTCTTATTGTTTCTTTTGTTGATGTTAACGTGGGTTTGAATCGAGGACTGTTTAGAAATTACTTTGAAGAATAGATTAATTACTGAACAGAAGGTCCTGTTTCTCAGTAGAAACATTTTATTCGTAGTTTCGAAATTGACGAGGAATCTTCAGCAGTGGCGTAGCTAGGGAGGCGGCCCGCACTGGGTGTCACCCGCTTAGGGATGACACCTGACCGTGAACATTAGTTATAGTGCCACCTATAAAAAATCGTAAAACTGTGGCAGTTTCTAATTGGGTGACTGGACTACTTGAAATTCATTGTGAAATGGGCTTTTACAGAATCTCTTCCGAATCTAACGGTCGCACCAAAGTTATTTCTAACGATATATGCATCAGTTGACTTCATGTGAGAAGAGTTTCAGCAAATTGAAATTAATTAAAAATTACTTGCGGTCCACAATGACTGAAACCAGATTAAACAATCTTGGTATTTTAATGATAGAACATGAAACAACAAAAAATATAAATTTCGATGACGTGATTTCGGAGTTTGCTAGTGCTAAAGCTAGAAGGAAGAAATTTATATTTTTTATTAACTACATTTCTTTCACATAATATATAAAAATGATATGTAATACGCGTATTTAAATAAAATGTAAATTATTGTTATTTATCTTTTTTATTTAAAAAGTTTTGATAGAGTTTAGAGGTCACTTATAATATCCGCCCCGGATGCCACCCATGCTAGCTACGCCACTGTCTTCAGGAATGAGTTTTATAAGTAGACTAGTTTGAAATTATTTCATATCAAATCCAGTTTGTATGTTTTGAGGTTTTCTTGGTCATTTACAGAATACACATCTATTTTTATTAGGATTTAGTAATAAAATACAAAAACCGATACTGTCCGGGGTAGCAACAGCCGTACATTGCCATATCAGCGGTTTTTTTTTTTTGAAATGGGGGAAATGCTTTTCGCGCACTACCTTCACTAGGGATTAGACCAAAGCGACGAGAGCTGACACCACGAATGGGCACCAGATTCAAATCGCCGGCTTGTATGGAGACTCGAAAACTCAATACTCCACTAAAACCACCCTCCTCCCATGTGCCCCGCGCTGTGGTAGGAAGAGCGTGAGACTTAGAACGTATTTACGCCCACGCTGATCCTAGCGCATCAGTGCTTGAGAATGCCCCGGGAAGCAGTGCAAACTCACTTCGACAACAGGTGTGATGAATCCTCTGCTCCCTAGATGCTAGAGGACCCCTGCAGCGGTATTACGGGAAGAGATCTTGCGCATATCTGCGCCTCCGGAACCCCGACTGACGTCGGTACCTGCGAGATGCATGCGCACCTCTCACCGTTTCTCGTTCCGCGGCCTCCTTTTGAGACATGACAGTCTCGCAGAAATTGGCCGCACCCACCCAATGATCGTCGCTATGCAGCATAGCTTACACCAAACTGCCCAGAGAATCGATCGGACACCGTGTCAGCGGTTTACGTCAACACGTGCATTTTATTTAACATATTGTTACAAGTTGGGCCAAATACAAGGGATGCACATCTGCCTGCCATAAAACCTGGTTTATTTCCCTTCCTCTATTCGGAGTTCTTTTATTTAGATAATAGCCTATTGTTATTGTGCTTGTTTATGGCCGTTCGTAGACATAATCCTGCAGGTATACAGAATTATGTTTTCTGGGAATAGCGTCGATGGTGGCGCAGGTGTAATTCGTGGAAATCATTGTTTACACGGTCCTAAGCTAAGTATAAACGGGTGTCCGAACGGAGAGATGGCAGTCAAGCGGCGACTACGATACGAGTAAGACGTTTGTAGTACACTCGATTAGCGATATAGACGACGGACTTTGCGCGTGTCAACTGGTTACATCCAGTTTTATTTCTATTTGTTTTATACGTGTTCGTACAGTTCTAATAAACTCTATAGTAATTCCAACGACGTTTATTTTAATTCGAGTCCTGTAGCTCGTAACAATATCATTAGCATCAGTACTCGTTTAGCACCGTACTCGGTCAGTTGGCAAAACAGCCTCTGATAACTAACACAATCATTCCATTAGCATTACTTTAGCAATAAACAATTTGCATCTAGCAACTCTATCATTAACATTGTAGGAAAACCTCTTACAGATACCTTTACAGTTACGTCATTTTTTTTATTTTTATTGCATGATTTCAGCAGACAGGCAGACGACCCACCTGATGGAAAGCAGTTGCAGCCTATGGACATTTGTAACACCAAAGGTGCTAGCAATGTGCTGCCGCTCTCTAAGGGGAATTGGTACCTGGCGACTAATGCCGGAACACAACTCAAGGTTGTTATGGCGGCTTACTCTAGACCAGGTGTAGTAGTTATCGAGACGGGCAAATACCCCCCTACCACCTGGCTGTGGGATGTTTTTGTCACCTCTTACAGGCCGCCCCAACGCAGTAAATTGTATTTCTTATCGTTAATAAGTTTGTCTGTCGTATGAAAATTGAGTCAATACAAAAAAGCCAGAAATTAATTAGTATGGTTTTTATTACAAAATCGCGAAATCGATGCACACTTCCATATTATTATTAATATTATAAAAGCAAAACTTTGTCTGTCTGTTAAGTTTTCACATAATAACTGCGGGGCCGTTTTAACTGAATTTGGTATATAATTTCTTATGAACAATGGTTAGTTTCCGGGTTATAATCAACAAAATTTTCCGGAGGCGAATAACGCCTTGATAAGATTTTAACGCAAGTTATACCGTATCCAACGATTTATTTTCTTTTTGACGTATACACGCCCATCAACTAACATATTTTTGACAGTAAATGTTACATGTCACAATTGTCATACTTCATTATTCTAAGCGACGTTGTAGTGCCGGCATTTATTTAGATTCAAAAAGTCATACATACTCTTGCTTTGATTTCACGTTTAAGTACAAATGTATGGGTTATTTATTACGCAACACAGTATTTTAGCAGATGATATACGTTCACCAAATTAATTGACAAAGAAACTCGATTTTTACGTAAATCGAATTGGTAATGCTTGATTGATGACTATCGCGAATTGATTAATGATCGACCTGTCAAAAAGAAAACAAATCGGTGCACATGGCATATATAATCTGTGTTATTTACTTGCTACAAAATAAATATGTACTTACTAGAGTTTAACCTCTAGTGCCTGCCTCTTGTTTAAAGAGCAGGCGTTATTACAAGTTACACTGCACTAAATGTTTATGTGAGTGCACTCGGAAGATTACTTACATTTTATATCGCAAACTATCCCACTGGCAAGGCCAAAAAGGACAAAAAGGTCAAAATGAAAAAAGGGCAAAAAGGACAAAAAGGAAAAAAGGACAAAAGGACAAAAAGGACAAAAGGACAAAAAGGTCAAAAAGACAAAGATGACCCAAATGACGAAAATGGCAAATCACAGAAAACCTATCTTACTTTTTGGTATAACCTTTACATAAATCTATCCCATTATCCGTGATAAAAAGTCCTTCCCTCCCTTGTCCACCCTCAATATTAAAATTACATATGTACTGATTTTCAGCTAAATCGGTCCAGTACTTTTACCGTAAAAGCATAACAAACAAACAGACAAATATATTTTTAAAAGATCCCATTTTTCGGGATAAAAAGTATCCTATGTTCATTCTCGGCATCGAAAATATACACATACTGAGTTTCAACCAAATCGGTCCAGTAGTTTTTCCGTGAAAACGGAACAGACCGATAGACAGACAAACAGAGCTACTTTCGTATTTATAACATTAACAGGGATACGTAAATAAGTATAAATACTTACATAGACTGGAACAGACATGATCCTCTTTGGCAGATGGCAAAGCTCAGCCATTTTTTCGGCTGCCTCCATGAAAGAAAGCTGCAGGTCTCTCGACAACATCCACTCGACTTGTTTATCTATGAAAAATTTGATTCGTTTTAATTAGAAATCCAACACGACAACGTCACCAGTATTTAGGGAACGTTCCCGAAGAGCGACAGTGGTTTGGGAATAATTATTCTTCTTAAATAAAGTAAAACAAATTAAAGTGAAGTAAAATGAGGAGAGGTGAAGTGAAGTGAAAGAAAATTGATTAAAATCGTCTGATTTTCCTTCTTATTTCTCTTTAGTTTAAGGCAGTGGCGTCTCACAAACGCCATAAGCTGCGTACGGCGTAACGTTGTTCTTTGACAAATGTACTTAATAGATACAATACAAGCTTTATCTGTACAGCCAAACGTTTGCTGGATATCTCACGTGACCAAAATACTGATACCTATACCTCGGGCAACGCTTTAGCGTTGCCTTTCGGCGAGGCATTGTGGCCAGTCTTTTGCACACGTTTCCATCTGATAGCGTTCTGGTACTAGATTTTATAGTTTGTATATATTTTTATATTATTTAATTTAATTTTAATTTATTTAATTTTAGGAAGGCTTACAGACTAATTAATACATATCAGTATTAAAAAAGTAGTATATAAATGCTGATAACAAGCCTCCACCTATTGGTAACAACATACATACTGTTAAATGCCGTCAAAGATAAGCCGCACAGTCTATTGTAAGCGCAGCTTATTTTTCTTCAGCTGGATAAAGGAATCCTTTGACTTTTGAATTTGTAGTTAAGAAAAACATGCTATTGTCTTCTTACTTGTTCTATAACCATCCGTAGCGTCGAACTATAATCCCCATTGTTGTTGTATTCGACTTTGTGGACGTTCGCAGATGTGCAAATTAAATTTCTTAGAAACCTTGTGTGCGCCTCCAATTTCTTTGTACTGTGTAGTTAGTATAAGACGAGGCCCGAATGGAGGGCAGGGCAGTTAAGCGACGACTACGAAGCGAGTAAGATGTTTTCTAGTACTCTTGATTAGCAATATAAACGACGGACTTTGCGCGTTCGAATAGTATCGAATCGTGCAGTGTGAACTGGCTGCAACCAGTTTTATTTGTATTTGTTTTATACGTGTTTGTAGAGTTCTAATAAATTCTATAGTAGTTCCAACGGCATTTTTAATTCGAGTCCTGTAGCTCGTAACAATACATACACAATTCCTATTGATAATATAGTTACTAAGTTTCTTTCTTTCCAAAAAAATCTTGAGCCAGTATTCGCTTGACCGATTTTATGTTGGTGCAGTATAAGTATAGCTTCAATTTTACTACTATTTTGTTGAAACAGTTTGAGCTTCGTAAGATAAAGGCGTTTTGTCTATAATTAGTGGTCACTAAAGGTGTATGAAGAAACCTCTCTGTCTAAGACCAAGCTGATTAGCCCCTAAATATATTATTGAAATTAACTCTGGACAATCAATATCGCCTCTAGCCAACTTCATCAAAAAAGTTATATCGTTTATATTGCGTCTCACATTTAAAGGTAAATATGATATTTATTATGGTTGATTTTTAGTTTTATTTATAATATAGTATAGTGTAGTGGATTCGAAGAAAAGCAGTACAAATAGTCAGCAAAATTCATTAACGTTCCACAAACAATTTTAACGTAACAATCGACGAGTTCCACAATCGACGAAGCGGGAGTTCGAATTGCTCGATGCACCCGTTCGAGTCCTATGCCAGCGCTGAGTAGAACGCCTAACTGTGCGAGACCACTTCCCGTTACAGGTGAAAGGCCTGCGTACAGCAGACTAGCGCTTTTTTTTTTTATTGGACTTGACTTTATGTTGTTGGTCCGAAGACCTCACAACTCTACCAGGGTTTTCGGGGCGAGTGCCCTTGCGAAGCGAAGCCGCTCGAGCCCGGGGGCCAACTTGCTCCATAGGGCGACACAATGCACTAAATGAGAACGGGCGACGGGTAATATAAAGCCCGAGGGGAAGGATCCCGGCGGACCGGGATCGGCGGTTCGCGGTGGCCTATGCTATCTTACTGCCGCTTCGCAACGTGTTACGGCTGAGAGAGAAGAAACGGCGAAAGAAACTTCAGCTGGATGGCCGAGCGCCGGCTTATATAGGATCGTCTCAATGGATGTACAGGCGCACGTGAAGTGGGTTGCGGAACGCGTATGTGTGCGTAGACGCTATTGACGACGCGCTGAATGTGGCTTTAGTTTAATTTAGGTATAATTTTTAAAGATTATGCCATTTAAATGCTCACTGTACTTGAATGTTAGATTGGCATTCTTATAGAAGTATGCTCGAAATCCTCCTATTTTATTCTTTGATTATTATTAAGATTAGTAGTAAAGTATCATCTCTAGATATATTTTAACTAAAAGTTTTTATTAAATGTGATAATAAATTATAATTAAAATATTTTAAAAAATAACACAAGACAAAGCCGACTTCAAAAATAGCTAGAAAGTATAAAAAATATATTTTCTATAACATCTTAAAGTTGAGTGATACCTTTAGAGCGAAAGAGTTATACCTCTTTATAGTGTGCTGTTTTGCAGAAATCTACATTAAAGTATCAGGAACATACTACCCAATTATAATGAAGAAATCCGCCTAAGTTTAGGTGGGCCTGATCGATTGTTTAATTAAAGGTGAGCCAAATTTATTGTATAACACCACAGCACAGCACCAGGTCAGTAGGTCAAATGTAAATGTGATGATGGTTAGTTATGTTTGGTACCGGCTTCATAAAACTTTAAAATATATCACATTAGTTACTTGATTTTCAGTTTTTAATTATTATTTATTTATTTAATGAATAAACCAACAACGCTCATTACAATTCTACAAGCAAACAAAAAAGTACTTAAAATGTATTAAAAGTTTTTCTATTTTTGATAGAACGAACTAAATATTATGTAAATATATAATAAATACATACATTAATTAATAAGTGAAATAAGTATATACATGTTACAACTTAGGCTCCGACAAAGACAAATTCCACGTACAGATCTGTAAAGCACATTTTATTACTTGTCAGCATTTGAACTAATTGTAATCCTTTTATTTTCGTCTTCTTTTGTTCATTCATTTATTGGCACACGTCTCTAGTTATTGTGGAGAACAGCCTAATGTCCTATTGTAGTCGTTTACAGCCGCTCAAGGGCATCATTAGCCACGTGTTGCGGACTATAAGTACAATCTAATTCTAGGAAATTATGTCGACGTTGCCGGGTGGGCACATTTGCATTTGTGAAGTACAAAACGATGGCCTGATTGAGAGATGGGGACAGTTAAGCTACAACTACGATCTAGGCGTACGTGTGTACGTTCGGGAACCTAATATTGATGGACTTTGGGCGTTTTATTGAATTACGACCCTCTGCATTACGTTTGGATTTGTTGTGTTCGGTTATATTTGTACCTGTCTTATACGTGTTTGTATAGTTCTAATAAACTCTATAATAATTCTAACGGTATTTTAATTCGAGTCCCGCAAACTCGTAACATACATATCTACTGATAGATACATGTTAAGATATACATACATATAATAACATATGTAATATACAATATTATAATCTAATGCAACGAAGAAAATAAACAAACTAGAAGATCGATTAATACAAGTGTAAAGGTAGAATAAAGAAGAAGAAAAATCTTAATTAGGTGTTTTTCAAATAAGTGACATTTACGAAATTGAATAGGAGATAATTAAGACTTTCAATATATGACTGACTAGAGTTTGCCCCGCGGCTGGGCTCCGTGACGAATCCTAGGCAGTGATCATAAAGTACATTAATATAATAGGAGAGCATTGGCTTTATTTTACTTACACAAAAACTTCTGTCGGTTTTTATATATAATAATAGCAAATAAACTAAGTCCATATAATATAGCGTACACAACTGCGCAGCAAAACATACAGGCAAGTTGAACCTGATTTGAAGTAATACAATGAATGACATGTTATTTATTATAATGTGTTTGTTAGTGAATTAAAAAAACGCGATTTTAGCGCTATCTATTTTGCTAACCCGTCTATTCTAAGAAAACGACTTCATTTATCGAGATAAGACTTATCCCAAGTGTGAACTCGGGTTATAAGCCAGCACTATGTCAAGTTTCATTTATATACATTCAGTAGTATCCAAAGAAGATGCGATCGCAGCGTCATTTTTTCGCTATTTTAGTCTATACCACGAAAACGACGTTATTTATCGGTATAAAAAGTATCCTAAGTTACGCCCCGGGATATAGCTAGCACTATGTCGAGTTTCATTTAAATCCGTTCAGTAGTTTTCATGTGATGCTCTAACGGACAAACAGACAGAAATTATCACCCCTGATTTCTTCACATTTTTAAACACAATTCGTTTACATGCACATCGTAGTATAGATGTTAAGTTTTAAAATTATTTTATATAATAAGAAGTTTTATATATATATACATAAATTTTTCTTTTTCTTTTTTTTACTTCATGTTGCATAGTACATTTATTTATTTATACTCGTATATTGTATTCTCATTTATGTTGTAGTCCTAAATAAATTATTTTTCTTTCTTTCTCGTTATATATATATTCTATATTTATAAAAGAATGACGCCCCCGCATCAGTCTGTATATAAATAAATTTTAAACGGTTTTTCATCTATTTTTTCTGAAGGTTTATATATATAAAAACCTAATTAAGTTTTTATATATAGAAAAGATAACAATATCAACCGAGTTATATATATATATATATAAAAGAAAGCTTGCTGGTTAAATAAACTAAGGTTACGCATAGTACACATACACTATATATATGTATATATATAATACAAATAAATTTATATATATATATATATATATATATATATTAGTTATATATATTTATATACAGAATTAACAGAAAGAAAATATGAAACTAGCTAAATACTTAAAAATAAACTGAATTATAAATAAATTAATATAAAGTATGTAACAAATCGCTGCCAGAGCGTGCCCAGAAAGCTGGCTGCATTGCCACACTATATGGCAATGCTGATTTGTTGCGCGAAATATGAACCAGCTTTCTGATCACGGGTGGTATCATAGAGTTTCTTACAAATTTCTTTGAAGAAACCCTTTGCCGATGGACCCCACAGACCTAAAATTTCAACACCAAACGGCACAAATATGTAACCCCTTCCTAGGGTTCCATATATGCGCCGTTTAAGATCTTCAGCTAAAGTTTTTATTGAGAATAAGTTTCACTGGAGAACACTTTTTGAAGGTCATACAGTAAGTTAAAATTTAATTTTACTTCCTTCTTTCCTTTCTTTCCTTTTACTTCCTTTAATTCTATTAACGCCCCTTCGCAACGTCTAAAATATTCTTCCCATTATGTAAGGTACTAAAATATTGTTACGAGCTGCAGGACTCGAATTAAAAATGCCGTTGGAACTACTATAGAATTTATTAAAACTGTACAAACACGTATATAATATATAATAAAACAAATATAAATAAAACTGGATGCAACCAGTTCACACTGCACGATTCAATACAATTCAAACGCGCAAAGTCCATCGTTTATATTGTTAATCGAGAGTACTAGAAAACGTCTTACTCGCTTCGTAGTCGTCGCTTGACTGCCCACCCCTCCATTTGGGCATCGTCTTATATTAACTACACAGTACAAAGAAATTGGCCGCGCACACTGCGAACGGCTAACAAAGTCGAAAACGATAAGGATTAGTTCGACGCTAATGATGGTTATAAAACAAGTAGAAAAACAATAACATGTTTTTCTTAATTGCAAATTCAAAACACAAAGAATTCCCTAATCCGGGAGGACAATAAGCTGCGCTTACAATTGTATTTTTTTTTACAATAGGCAGCTATGTAGCTTATCTTGGACGGTATGTAACAATATGTACATAAATGGATTAAAACTGTCAAAATGATAGCTTGCACACCATTAACTATGGTAAAATGTACAACTATATTTTTGCAGGAATAAATATATTTTATCAATCCCTGCCAAGCGTTGCCTGAAAGAGAGCGCTTCTTAGCGATAAGGCCGCCTGTTGTACTATTTTATATCTTTTTCTACTTCTGATTGTATGCTTTGCTTGTACAATAAAGAATTATCTATCTATCTAAGACATTTCGTTTTATTTCATATTTCTAGTGTAGCCTAGTCCATGATAATACCATAAGTCCCATAGACGGGCTCGAGCCTATCCATTATAAAGACAAACAGAGAGTGTACCCGATGCGCTTGTTCAAGGCAGATTAGCGAGTTTGATACATCGTTTACCACGATGTAGAGTTTCATTACGATATTATTCTTCATTTCCTTTTACTGCCCACTTTTAATGGACTTGTGAAGGAGTAGTATCATATCTGTCGCTAAATAACATAGATTAGGGGTTATTGTTTTTATTCGCTTTTTTCCTCTTTTTTATAATAATGTAAGTAAGTGTATTGTATTTTATTTGTATCTTTTTAGTCTAATTTTTACATATTATTGATGTATGTTATATCATGTATGTATACATTTATGTATTTATTTATTATCAGGTACTAAATTCAGTACAGTGACAATTATGCAACTTACCACTTGTTTTTATCGAACTTCTTGTCCATCCAAAGGTTGTCTGGAAGGAATCGCTAATAACAATACCACCGCCTACTGTATTGTTAATTTTTATTTATTGTTGATTAAATGTACCTTTTAACACACAATTCATTCATTTCTTAGCTTTAACTTCTCTATCTTTTATTTCACCTTCCCCAATTATCTGAGGTCGGCCCAATATGACTTTACCTTTCACCCTTCTCTATTCTGACATACATCCTCTCTCATACGACAAATCATCATATCATCTTTCGCACAATCCAACCATCTCCTTTTTGGTCTACCTTTACATTTGTACCCATCAATGTAGATTAACATTATTTATGTCACTTGAGTTTCATCACTCCTCATTACATGCCTACACCACCTTAATTAAGCTTGCAGAGTCTCTACTTTTACCCATACTTGATTATGCCGACGCCAGCTATCTAGATTTAACTCAACAACTGAACAAACTTGAGCGCCTCCAAAACTTTTCTATAAGGTTCATATTTGGATTACGCAAGTATGACCACGTTTCTGAATTTCGTAAAAAACTCAAGCGATTGCCGATTCGTTTTCGCCGGGACACTCACTCACATTCTCTCATTGCTTTATAGTATATTATTCATCCCTACTACTCCACAGTACCTTAAAGAACGCTTCGAATTTATTTCTCGCTCTCACAATTTACGCCCTTCCATTCAACATAGACTTATTACTCCTATTCATAATACAACGTTTTTCAATAACTCTTTCACGGTCAAGGCTATCCAACTTTGGAATTCATTGCCTGTTGCTGTCAGACAAGCAAAATCTTTAATAACATTTAAGAACATGGTCAGGAAATTCTATCTGCAAGATAAAGATATGTAATTGTATATAATTAGTATTATATTGCATATAACTATATATTTATTATGTTTAAATAGTTGCATTTTATCACTATATCTTGAATATGTATATAACTTATGTGTATATTTGTATATATAGTGTAGTTATATATATTTATTATTAAAATATAACAATAATTATGTATACCACCGTCGCCATTCCTAATCAGCAATATTCCTGCCACGGGTTGTCTGGAAGAGATCGCTTTTTAGCGATAAGACCGCCCTTTGTACACAATTAGAATAATACAAGTTCGTAAGTTTTCTGTAATGGTGTACAATAAAGTGTAATCTATCTATCTATCTTTTTCCTCTCAATTTTTCACTCACGGGTGCAACTTTCAAAGATCCCTTATGTACCAATTTCTCACCTTATCCATTCTTGTAACATTACATATCCATCTCAACATTCTCATCTCAGCTGAGTGGAAACATGGTCTGTCTTGGCTTTAACTTCTGTTTTTTGGTAACTTACAAAACTTCTCACTTTAAAAAGATTTTAAAGTAAATAATATTTCATCAAAACTTTCATGTATATTTGTTGCCTTACTACCTACACCACTATTATTCAGAAACAAATAAAAACAATACAGTTAATTTCAAACTGGGAACAACAAAAGTTTCAGTAATAATGAACCAATTTAACTCGCTATCATTTGATTCAAACGGCACAGTTAATTAAAACAAGGGATTTTCTGCAAAATTGTACTATTTGTTATATAAGATAAGGAGGCGGCGACTTTTGGGCGAACGAAATTTATTGAATGACTTGAGATATGGTTTTAAAAAAACGTTATATTTAACTATTACAAAATATGAATCGTCAGCATTACACTCTATGTGGAAGACGATAAATCTTAAAAATATTTATATATTATAATTGATTTATGTGAATGCATTTCAACAATTAATAATATGTAAACACTTACACCATATGATTATTTAATTCACAATAACAAAACCCACTACAATTGGAAAAAAAGCTTGTTGTTGTTAAGTTTCCTTCTTAAGTGTGGAGAGTCAATGAAACAGTATTTCTGTCTTATACTCTTTTAATCACTAATCACACACTATGTACATTATTTACAATAGTCAATCAAAAGGATGTTGTGGAGATTATGGTAAGCAGCAGGCGCGAGAACTAGGGTTGCCAACTATATTTGGGAAAAATAACGTATTATATTATTAAATAGGGAAAAAATAAAGAAAGAAAAAAATCTTTTTCAAAATTGTACTTATTTCTTCTCTTGGAGACACTAGTTTTATGTGCTTCTAGCACAAACTAACAACTTTTCATTATCCGTAAAGTTTTGGAAGTTATCTTTATATTCCCAATTTAAATTTAAATAAACACACAAATTATTTTTATTAAATTTATAGATGTTCTGTTCCTTTCTTCTCGCCATTTTAGATTATTTACTAAATAAACTCTTTCAGTGAAATCTGGATCGATAATAGTTTAGTAATTATATACATAAGTATTTCATCAGAGTAAATATTGGAAATGGAGTATTATCACATACTTTATTTTTATGCAAAAGTATAAAGTACATCTATCAAAAATAAAGTAGGATACGTTATTATAAAGTATGATTGGCAACCCTAGCGAGAACCGAGTTTTGAGTCTACCACGAATTTAGTGTATCCGGTTTTTGATCGTTGGCGTTTTAGCGCCAATAGAACACGTCGGGAACGTTGTATGCGCGCGCGCACCCTGTCATATAACGGCGCGCTATTTTGAAGGCATAGATTAATATCAGTTTCGTGCTTGCGTTCTTACTTATGATGTTGGCACTAAAAGCGTATCCGTCTCCTTTGGATATAATTCAATTAATACGGCTACAGAAATTAATGGAAATTAATTTAAATAATATTATACATTGAGTAATTTATTAATAAATTCGTAAACGTATTACGCATTAATAAAGTTGACGATAGAATTACCATGTACTTAATATAAGATACAAATAAAACAAGAAGAGTTATATAACAAAAACTTATAATGTATAAGAAGAAGTAAATGAAATGTAATTAATAAATGGGGAACATTCAGCAAAATTCATGGAGCGACGTTCTACAATAGGCAAGGACCGTATATAAATAAATATCTACATATGTATATGTATATATATATATATATATATATATATATATATATGTGTGTGTGTGTGTGTGTGTGTGTGTGTGTAGCTACATACTTTAAAAAATATGCCTGTCGAACGCGACGTACTCGCCATGATCGAATTGAAGATATTTTGAAGAAAGATGAAGTGAAAAGTGTTTGTCAGGATCGTAGCAGGTACAAATCCATCGCCTCTGCCTACCCCTACCGCAATGGGAAACAGGCGTGATAATATCTATGTACAGGTAAATTAGCTTCGAGACGTATTTGCGTTTGTAGTAATGTACTGTCAGCACATAAATCTTTTTATATATATTATATTTTATAGGCATGTACTAAATATGAAACTAATAATATTAAAATTACGCATTATTTTTAATACTTAATTTCAAAGGAATTTAAATTTCAAGTTTAGAAGTCCTGTAAATATACAAATACTACTACAAACGCAAAAACGTCAGGAAGCTAATTTATCTGTACGTATGTAAAAAGAACATTGCGCGGCCTAAAAACTGGGACAATCTCGCGACAAGTTTCACGGCGTCCCATAAATGCCGCTGGTAATTAAATAAATTTGCATTTAAATTAGATTTACAGTAGCATGCTCAATCAGGCCGAATGGATTTTTCATAATTTCCTCTCAGCACAGAGTCGGGGGAATTTGAACTCTATTTCAATACACATAAAGTTGCTTTTGAAGATTACGATTTGAAAGTTAGAATATTAATGGAAGATACCCGCTTAGCGAATTAATTTAGGACCGTACAGAAATCGTTATATTCCTTTGCTTAAATATAAAACGTGATTTGATTTAGTAAAATGTTTTCTCTGTGTAATGGGGTTTTTTGGGGGTATTTTGTTTTTATTGTGAGTTTCTTTTTTTTCATTTTACTAACTTCACATGCCGTTTTTTGCATTATTTATTTATACAGTCCTCGCGGTGATATCAGCTTTCCATTTGACTGAGTCACCCGATATGCTTGACTTCGTGAAATTCCTGCGGGATTCCACGGACACAAAATACCGCAGCATTAGAAAACAATGTAAGCTATTGTTTTAGTAAAAACTGTGTCGGAATAAGCTAATCTTTATGCACCCGAACAACTTCAAACCGCTCCTGTAAAAATTCACGCGGGATTCCTGTGATAAAAAGTAGCGCAGTTTGTAAGTCTAAGAATTAGCTACCGATCAGCGAAAATCGCATCAAGATAGGCTCAATAGTTTTTACGTAAATACCGAACAAACAGACAATAAATCTAGTCATTTATATAGTATACAGTGAAGTTCCAACAATTGCAGTTGTTTTTTTTTAATAACTTGAAAGTACCGACACGGCATGTTTAGAATTATATAATATTATAGACTGGCTGATGCCCGCGAAATCACCCGCGTGATGTGGTTTTTAAACTATCCCACGGGAACTCTATAATTTTTCGGGATCTAAAGTATCCTATATGTTGACCAGGGATATAAGCTACCACCATACAAAAATTCATTTAAATCGGTCCAGTCGTTTCGGAGATTAGCCAGTACAAACAGAGAAACATAAAATTAAAAAAAATCTACATTAGTTCTATTTCACTTCTTACATCCCCCTGCAATAGACGCACTGCGCCTTGTCAACATTTAGTCCACTACGCCACAGAGACCGTTATGTAACAACAACAATCGGATTAATGCTGAAAGAAAGAAGAAAATCTTACCAGTTTCATCAATATGAGCTTCTATCTCCGAGTTTTTCATAGAATATGAGTCCATGCCTCTTGGATCGGTGACTCTGTTTTCAAGGCAGACGGAGAAGTTCGCCGGAAATATCAAAACCACTCGCGTCTTTCCACGAACAGCTTCTGCCATCGCTACTGATTTACTTGAATAATGTATCTAAGGGAGAAAAGTAATTTGATAAAAAAAAATTTTTAGCAAAAATAAACCAATTTTAATAGTAACTTAAAATCAAAAAAATATACATTTGAATAATATTGTTACGAGCTACAGGACTCGAATTAAAAATGCCGATGGAATTACTATAGAATTTATTAGAAAAGTACAAACACGTATAAAACAAATACAAATAAAA
The DNA here is from genome assembly GCA_039645545.1 of Dendrolimus houi. Classification (NCBI taxonomy): domain Eukaryota; kingdom Metazoa; phylum Arthropoda; class Insecta; order Lepidoptera; family Lasiocampidae; genus Dendrolimus; species Dendrolimus houi. Next base: position 12,725,148 of record CM077139.1, read on the forward strand.
CTGGGTGCAACCAGTTAATACTGCACGAATCAATGCAATTCGACATGCGCAAAGTCCGTCGTCTATATCGCTAATCGAGAGTACTACAAACGTCTTACTCGTCTCGTAGTCCTCGATTGATTCCCCCACCCCTCCATTCGGACATTATCTTATACTAACTATACAGTACAAAAAAAATCGGCCGTGTGCACTGAGTTTCCGAGAAATAGTAATTTGCACACCTGGTTATCTATTCTTGCGAACGGCCAACAAAATCGAAAACAATAACAATAGGCTATTGTCTAATTGCAAATTTAAATACGAAGTAATAAAAAGAACTCCGAATGCGGGAGGGGCAATAAACGAGATGCGCAGCATTTCTTTGTCGTTATGTGACAATAGGTATGCAGGTGGCCCAACTTGTAACAATATCTTGAAGTTCATGGCAAGTAAAATATTGGAAAAACAACTTTGAAACATATCGAGCCTTTACCGCCATTTTATCGTAAGCGACATTTGAACCTAAGTATATTTTTTGTTGTAAAATGTATTTTAAACTATAATTTTGTTTTAAGACTTTTGGTGTCAGTTAGATTAGACCTTACTGAATCAAAAAATGTCAGTCTTAAATCAAAATAATAGTTTAATGTACGTTTTACAACAAAAAAATATGCATAGGTCCAAATGTCGCTTACGATAAAATAGCGGTACAGGCTCGATATAGTATTTTTATGTTTGACTTCTCACCGACTTTAAGATTTTTTGGAAAATATGATTCTTTAGTTACTCTTGAAGTCGGTTTGCTTTTTTGATATTTTTCACTTTTAAGTTACATGTATGATAGCTAATAACAATGAAAATATGAAACTGTAGTAAATCCAACCCAAAAAGAATGATCAAAATCGGTCAGAAAAAAAAAGGGGTGAACATACATAATAAAGATAAGATGTAAGAAGACGAATTGAGAAAATTCTCCTTTTTTGAAGTCGGCTAAAAAATCGACATAATATGTGGTAGTCATATCTGGAAGTCAAGGCCAAACTTGCCTCTAAAAAGCTTGGTGTGCTAAACCGGACCAAGCAGTACTTCACCCCGCGGCAACGACTTGCACTCTACCGCATATGGAGTACTGCTCATATCTATGGGCCGGGGCACCCGCTTACCAGACTGACCCCCTCGACTCCATCCAGCGTCGCGCCGTTCGTATCGTCGACGATCCCATACTAACAGGCGGTTTAGAACCGCTTAGCCTTCGGAGAGACTTCGCGTCCCTCTGCATATTCTACCGCCTGTATAACGCGGAAAGTTCCGAGGAATTGTTTGATCTGGTGCCAACGCCTCACTTCTACAACCCCACAGCTCGCCAACGACGGGATGTTCGCCCCCATTTCTTAGAGCTCCCACGCTCAACTACGCAACGGTTCTCTAGAACATTTATTTCGCGTACAACAATGATCTGGAGGGAACTTCCCACCACGGTTTTCCTTTTGCGTTATGATATGGGGTTTTTTAAGAACGGCATTATAAAAAATTTCTTAGAGGTTGGCAACGCGTTGGCGACACCCCTGGTGTTGCAAACGTCTATAGGCGACGGTAACCACTTTCCATCAGGTGGGTCGTCTGCATGTTTGCCTACTTCAGGCAATAAAAAAAAATAGTGAAGAAACCCATAGTGATGACACGCGTCATCTAGTGTTTGTGTCATATGTCTAAAGAACTTTAAAAAATTATTATTTTCACTACCAGAAGTAGGAAAACAAATATACGGCCCACCTGACGTCAAGTAGTTACTGTTATAAATGCATGGAATGAAGGCTTTACTCATGCAGTGACAACTTAGGTGACGTGGGCACGTCCTTTGCAAGGAAGACCACCGTTCATCCAAAGCAGTCTTTTTTCTGGAGTTGGCAGAAGGCAAACGGAAACAATGTGGTCCGCACTTGCGTTATAAGGACGTGCTCAAGTGTCATCTAATTGCATGTGACATAAGGGTGAGCAACCATACCTCTCATTCACACTACGAAATACAATTAGCTAATGTTTGTGTTAGACCTATATTCTGTGAGAACGTGGTATCATACCGTCCTAGCAGGCACGAAGAGTTATAATCAAGATAATTGACAGACAAACACACACTTTGAATATCCTCAAGCTAAGTAAGTTATGTTTGTGTTATGGGTTGTAGTCAACAGACCAGTCTGAGGCCGAGCTCAGACACCTAGACTATAATAATAAATAATGGAAAGTTCGTTTACGAAATATACTATGTCAGGAATCGAACCCGGAGCCTCTGCGCTCCAGTGAATTTGGGGAACAAAGGCACTCAACTACAGAGACCAGATGCCATCATAATGATTCCAGCATGACTCTATTATGTCAAAAGTTTAGTGAGAACTATCCCATGTCTCAGAATCTATTTTAAATAACTTGTTTAAACTAATTCAACCAACAACTCCTACTAACAATTTAATAGTAGAGGATATTTTTTATACCAGAAAAATGGGAGTTTCAGACGGACGCGAATTCAAAATTCACTCAAGCAAGGCACTGTAGAAAAGCCCTAGTTCAAAATAAAATTCATCAAATAGAATCAACTTACCAAATTGTTCTGCCGTTTCGATAAGTATTCCAAATACAAGCAGCTGAAGTTCTTCAAAGACCATTCATAAGTATTAGGGTCTTGAGGACACGTCTTTTGATAGTCGCAGAGAACTTTGGTAGAGTTGACTTCGTGATTCACGACGGCGATTGGGAGTCCCACGGGATAGTGTCCGATTGCAAGGCAGAAGAGAACCATTTGGGAGAGTGGAAGACCGATGATGAAAGCCAAAGCGCTAGAAAGAACAGAAAAAATTGTATTTAATTACTTCTGAATCACAATCACTAACACTTGATTTACATTTGTAATAGTTAAGCAATTAGTTTACATGTAAATAAGTCCTTATCATCATCATTTGGAAAGATTATTACTCAATACACAATTTATTATTTAACTAGAAAATTGCTGTCCATGATGATGAGGAATTAACTCGCCCAATTTCGGAAGTTAACTGTTCTATTTACAACAGGAAACATGCTGAATCACTCAAGTTGCGCAAATATGCATAGGCTCAGTATTCTACTTATAGTCTTGAGGAAATATGGGTAGAACACAATATAAATTAGTAACCTTTTCTTTTATTGTATTACTTTATAAAGTCTTTGTTAAATCTTCTATTAGTTATGGGATAATGTCAATAATTCTGTTTACTGCAAATGTAAATCAAGCTTAACGCATTGAAATTATGAATGAGAACATCTTAGAATCCAATTGGTAAATCGTTCACAAAAAAGAATGAGCAAAGATTCATTTTTGACAAAAACGTAAAGCAAAACAAAAAATGTATACACAATTATTTTTTAATTTCTGCAGTACATCAGACAGGTGAAGAGCACATCTAATGAAAGGTGCTTTTTTTATTCGCCATCCTCCTCTTTCATATGATAAGAGAGAGGTCTTTCTTTTCCTCTTATATTCTTTCTTTTCCTATATATATATTATATTATATATATATTATATATATATATTATATATATATATATATATATATATATATGGGAACGTGGGTACTTTCCTTTTTTATATATTTTTTGTTTTCACTTTATTTAAAACCTATCTTCTACTACATTTTATTTATACTGTATCTAATTAAATGTATTTCATGTTTTTAGCACTAATTACTACTACTTATTACATTTCATCTTATTTGTAGTTACATGTACTTCATCTATATTACCTTTATGGTACTTACTTATCCTTATTACTTATTTATTGTCAATAGTATGTGCCTTCTTATGTATAGTCTTATTAATTATAAAAGGCTACTTCATTATGTTATTTAATATTATATCTTCTCTATTATGCTTTCATTTATATGTATTTATGCTATGTATACCAAAGGTGTTACCAATATCTGCCGGCCTCAAATTTTTCATAAATGTCAGATTCATCTCATTATCATGGATTTCATTGAATTCTAGGTTAGAAAAAACTAATTTATTATTTCGGACCACGATACTTACCCAAAATTCCTAAAAAGACTCCAAAAGTTCTTCCATATCAATGCCCGCATATGATGCGATTTCATCGGCATAATCATGTCCCAAACGTTAGCTTTTACACCCTCGTCCGGTGGTATCGCGTCTATGGGTCCGAGCATTTCTGGTGTAACAACAACACGGCCTTTGCTACTCATTGAAGTATTGTCACCAAATTCACCAGATATTTCACCTAATTCTGCTTCTTCGAGATCTATAGCGTTGGGATTCTGAAATGAAATATTGTTTTAAAATAGTTTATAATAAACATTTGGGGTCTGCGGCACTAGCATCTAATTCCAACAACGTGGCTTCGAATCCTAAATGGAGAGCAAGTATTACTGGAGCAGTTTCTTGATCTATATTATTCTCCACACATAGCTCTCCAGTATGCTGATATTAGACGGATCAACGAACCAATTTGATTGAAACGCAAGAAACTTTGAATTGAAACTGAAAGATCATATAGACCATATTCAATGATATTGAATTATTCATGTTTATCACTTTGGTTGATTCATCCAAATTGAAGGTCAGAAACAAACCGTCTAAAAGCTGAATCACACTACACGGTTCAATGAAATTGAATCAATTAGGTAGAAAGGTGCGGAAATTAAAGGAATCGATGATTACCGGCATAGTAGGTAACTCCACTCGCTCTACCACATCAGCTAAAATGCTGGATCGCCTTCTCTTGCCCAAGTTCTGAAGAACGGCTAACTTCAAGAACACATCTTCGAGACTTTCCCCATGGTAGCGCCGAATCAACTCTCCCGGTGACTCTTCTGCTAAGAATCTGCCTCCTCGCATTAGACCAATCTGAAGAAATACATTTAGAAATTTAAAGAATTCCTATCACCTGTTACTCAAAAAAGTACCCCAAATGGCGCCGCATTTCCACGTAGGATGGCAACGCTGATGCGTTGCCCTAGGTGCAAGCCAGCCTTCTGGTCACGCGAGACCAGACCCCAATTAGACGCGTTGAGAGGTCTTGATAGAGATAATGAGCTCCAGGCCCCCACAGCCCCAAGGTTTCAACTCCGAAAGCGACAAATATGTACTCATTACCAATGGACACATATTTGCGGCGTTTCCGAGCCTCCTGGTGTGCGGCAGCAGCCCCGGCTGTCACAGCTTTGACTGGGAGATGGGAAGCCGCCAAAGTATCAACACAAGTTGCGTCTCATACCAATGGGGCGTCCCATCTTCCATGGCACCAACGACATTCCATCTCGTCTCTTGCCATCGTCGCGGCACAGCCCATTTGGTTCGAGAGCAGCTGGTGCCGCGGCGGTGACAAGAGCCGAAGAAGTGAAATTACAAGAACGCCAAGATGTTTGTTGAATTGTAGTAGAATCTGTTTATAATAACGTCGAAGGGAAGCGACAAACACGTCATACTAAGCGGAAGTCATGCAACACACAAAACACATACATGCAACACACAAAACACATACATGCAACACACAAAACACATACATGCTTAGAAAACTGATATTATTACATAATGAATATTTTTTTCCAAGCATCATTAACCATAAGAATTGCATCTAGCATTGTTATTTATGTAGAGTTGTTTTTAACCAACATTAAAAAAGGAGAAGATTCTCAATTCGCCTATATTTTTTTCTTTTTGTATGTTAGTTACTCGATTTCTCTGTCAATTGTGGACCGATTCTCAAAATTTTTCTTATATCGAACGGTTATACTCCCGAATTGCTCCCATTGTCACCACGTCAGGATCTGATGAGTGGATTCCAAGGAATTAGAGAAAGTGACGAAAATTATGAACCAATTTCTTCATAACACGATATCGCCATCAATCGTAAACCGATATTCAAATTGTTTTCTTTAATCGTAAGTGTATACTTCCGAGGTTGTTCCATGATCACCAAATCAGGATCTGATGATTGGATCGAATCCCAGAGCTATCGAGCCTAACCCGTATTAAACAACACCGTGCGCCTAAATTCTTGGAAAAAATGTTGTATACGCGTGTAGCTATTACATTACCTACAGGCGCTTAATTTTTATATGCATATTACGCGACTTCTTCGTCAATTGTGGATCGATTTTGAATTTGTATTTCTTTATTCGTAAGTATGTATACGACCCAAGGCGGTCCTATGGTCACCAAGTCAGGATCTGGTTCGTGGATCGCAAGGAAATCGATAAACCCTTGTTGAAGAAGAAAATCATATACTGACAGAGTGAGATGGTAAATTTGTATATGCGTGCCAGTTGTACAATTTCTACAGGTGCTTAATATATTATTTCTAAAGCTATTTAAGTATTTTCGAAATAAAAAAGTAAAAAATAAAAAATAACCAAAACAAAACCTACTTCACACAAAAAATCAACTAATAAATATTTAACCAATTTCTTTCTTCTAGAAGTCGGTAACAAGTAAAACATAAAAAGTACTAAATTTTGTAAATTTGTTGTTGTTCTTTTATATTTTACTTGGCACCGACTCTATATGTTGTAGAAAGAAGTTGGTTAAATATTTATTTTTTAGTTTGAAAATGGTTTTGTTTTTGTTAAAAAAATATGATTAGAGTTTTTTTTATTGCATGAGATCAACAGACAAGCAGACGGCCCTCCTGATGGAAAGCGGTTACCATCGCCTAAAGACATTTTTAACACCAAAGGTGCTACAAATGCCGGAACACAGCACAAGGTTGTTATGGCGGTATACTCTAAACCAGGGTGGTAGCCATCCAGACGGGTAAACCCTACCACCTGGCTGTGGGTTGTTTTGTCGCCTCTTACGACAGGCCGCCCGGCCGCAGGAAATTGTATTATTTCGCCGTTCCGGCACAAATAAAAGCAATTGATCATTTTAAACGTAAGATTCTTTCTAAAATTGCTATCATTGTCATTATAAGGTCATTATATCCGACTTTGTTATAAGTTGTGTAATTACTTCATATTAAGCGGTTGGTATACATAGGCGGAATCATAATAAACGGATTCTACTGTAACTCACTTTACTGCGGTACGAAGTCCACAGGCCATAGGTATTTATTGACCCTAATGAAAATTCTGGAGACTAAGTACGGAATCCTATAGAAAGGCACCGAATCAAGAAGACCATATTATATCTCAAGAATTTCTTAACTGTTATTTTTCTAACCAATTTTCTTGGGAAATACTTGTTAGGCTCTACAACCTCAATGTTTTTGTTGAATAACACTTGATCGTCCAAAAGCTATTGGGTCTTATATACAGTTTGAACACTTGCTCTTGCTTGTAGTGGTGGATGCTGGTAGTAGTTAATGGAGTGCTGGTGCTTTCTTATAGTAGAGTAAAAAAAATACACCTTGCTTCTTACAGGGATTTATTCCCGTACTAGTTGAGCTTGGATGCTGATCCTTGGGTTCAACTTAGTGGTAGTTGAAGGGACTCGTAGGGACTCGATAGCAACTTCATAGCAACTCAATCAGGACGTATTTGTGAGCATTATTTATACTAATATTAAAGTGGCCTAAAGTAAACACAGCGTAAGCAAAACGCTGTACGTTGAACCATACATTTCATTAACTTTGAAACCGAGTGTCTCTCCACATCTATACACATAATAAAATTGTAGAGGTCAAATTTCTGTACAATGCAAAAAAAATGCTAAAAACCGAGCCAGTGGGATGTAAGCAGTGAAATAAAACTAATTTAGATTTTTTCAAATTTTTTGTTTCTCTGTTTGTCAGTCTGTTTGTACCGGCTAATCTCCGAAACGACTAAACCGATTTAAATGAATTTTTGTATGGCGGTAGCTTATATCACTGGCCAACATATAGGATACTTTTGATCCCCAAAAATTAAAGAGTTCCCGTGGGATAGTTAAAAAACCGCACCACGTGGACGAAGTCGCGGAAATCAGCTAGTATTATTTAAAATACTAAAATTATTAAAAAATGTCCTTACGAGTTTTCACGAAATTACTAGCCATACCCTTCACATCTATAATGTCCAGTAAACAATAAAAAAGGCCTTTATCACTCAGCTATATGTATGAAAATAACCTTTAATTTTGAATTTTCATGCAATTTTACTACAGCATTGTGTAGTGCTTAAAGATAAACATACATTCGTACTAATTTTCATCTATTGCAGTAATTATAAGAAAAAATACTTTCATACACAAAGGCATGTAGGATTTAATAAACCTTTTGCCAAAATAGCCACGAAATCCTAATAAAAGATCAAAAAAAACCAATCGCCACTATTCAAGAATAATTACCATTTATCAGACTGTGAGCGCGGTAATCAATTAATTAAAATGCGTCTCCCATTTACTTACGGTATTAGCCTGTTTAGTTTCATCGATGTAATGTGTAGTTATGATGACAGTCGTCCGGCCTCCCTTTGTTATGTCAACGAGATGGTCCCAGATGCTGCGGACAAACTTAGGGCGATTAACAAAATTCACTCGGTTTCGGGAATTTACGAGTAGGACATTGCGGTCACAGTGTAGGAAAGACAGTGTGCAAAGACCGTTTCAACCAGCTGTAGCTCTACTTGATTTAAAATAAAATTCCAGTCGTAATTATCTCATAGATTATGATATGACGTTTTTTATCGCTGGCGTAGAACAAACAAGCCGACGGCTCACCTCATTGATATTAGTTACTGATATTTGCAACATCAAAGGTGCTACCAAAGTACTGGCGACAGCGAAGAGGGGAATGGAACCTGCCCACTAACGCCAAAAAATAACTGAAGGTTATTACAGCGGACCAGTAATAGTAGTCATCCAGACAAACAAATAACCGTGTTCTTTTGTCGCTTTTTACGACAGGCTATCTGGTCACAGGAGGTACTATTCTTTCTTTATTCCTGCACAGATAAAATAATACTTATTGATTATGGGTTTTTTTTCCACTAAAAGTCACCAGATTATGTGAACCCGAATAAGCCCAGATTGTTAAATATTAAAATAGGGCTAAATAAAATAAAACACCACATTTTTAGTGTTCATATCGCAACCCACTCGATTTCTTTTCCATCATAATATTGTGGCCAAATCAAGTAGCCAGTACTATAATATAATAAATAAGTTTTTAATCTACAACGGGTGTTATAAGATCACTTTAAGGGAATTTGTATAGTTGGCTATCATTCTAACAGTCAACTTAGAATCACTTAGCCTCCGGAAAGACTTCACGTCTCTTTGTGTGTTCTATCACTGGCATAACAGGGATTGTTCCAAAAAATCGTATGATTTCATGAAATTGAAAAAAAGCTAGTAAGAACTTTCAATTTATGATCGATTTAACCTTATAAAATATATATATATATAGATATTATAACAAGACTACGCTTTAACGATTATATTATCATTCTTTAGTATTCTTCCATTATTCGAACTAAGCACCGCATATTCGTCAATCAATTTAAAACTATGTTAAATTTTCACATTAGATATGCGTGTACTGTGGCAAAACAATTCAATTCCCTTTTTGGAGTTTTAGTTTGCAGTGATTTATCTCACTATTAACCCTACACTGTACCACATTTACAATATAAATTAGTATTATGTATAACTTAAAATGGACCAATGTTAAGACAATTTCAAATGTAGGTTAGCTTGTTTTGAATCTTAATAGAAATAATGTTTATCGCAACCGAAAATTCTATATTCACAAGATGACCTCAATGCCCAAGGTTGTTGGTACGGAAGTTTACATTTCCAGATAAATGGTCTTTAATGAAAACAATGGCCGCAGGCTTATTATTATCTATTTTGCAAATAAAACTTGAAACTAGTATTATTAGTAATAATATTCAAGTAGGTAGTTATGAACTCTTCCCGGCCCTCAACATTGGATAGCTAAACAACATGCGCCTGCGGGCGGCTTCCTGAGTAAGCTTTCTCTAGCGGAAAGCCCTCAGACGCATGTCATCAATTATAATAAATTTAGTTTTTGTCTCATACATTATTCATTATTAAACGAGAGACCTGCATTTCAGTCACAAGTATATTTAGTGATTTTTTAAAAACGCATCCAATACTTGGCTCGGGCCAAGTCAAGACTTGACTAGGTACTTATTTCTATGGGTAAATTAAACAATAATATTGTGGCAAAGATTCTAGAAGAAAATGACAAAGAGAGATATATTCCAGAAAGAGATAGATGATAAGCAAAAGAATAATGAAATGCAGATCGAAATTATGGGTTCCAAAAAGGATTCATTAGGAAGAGAAGAACGATGAACAGCAAAGGTGAGAGAGAAACGATAAGTACAAAAAGAGAGAGTTAAAGGAGAGGTTCAGCGGAAGACAGTAACGAGTTTGAGAGTGAATAAGACAACAATCTGAGGAAGACAAGGAGAATTCAAGTGTGAAAGAGGAGACCCTGGGAAAAGCTACAAAAGGTAAGTTCGGGAGCTTGCACCGAGGTAGCAATATCGGCGACGGTATCATAGTTTAGGCTAGCGACATACCAGTCGAAAGTACAGCGCTGTAAGTTCAGCTAAATATGCTCGCAGTGTTTTTTAAGTAGCTTATGATACACCAGCCGAAACTACGTATCGTTCGACGTAATGCCGAACCTATCGTCTAGCGGCTATTTCCGTGAGAACGCATTCAATGTATTTTGTATAGCAATCAACACATCATGCGACGCGTTACGCGACCGAAAGTTTGGCGAACGTAATTGAACATTTTATGTACATGTTCCGATACTTTTACAGATCTGAAAGTACATAACTGCCCCTTTTCAGATTGCCGATAATAGTTAAATTGATACCTTAAAGGAATAGGTAGATTTATATAATACAATAAGCTTGGGGAAAAATTTCGTACCGTACTAATTTCCATCGCGTAACGCGAACTACACTCCGCGTAATTTTAACTGTTTGTTTGGTATGTCCTGCCAACCAAATATTAAGACCGATAATTCAGTCGCCGAATTGTCGGCATTGTATCTTCGGCAGGTGTGTTATTACACTAAAAATTGCATCGCCGAGGAAGTGCGGCGTTGATTGTGCGTGGATGAATAATTGCGTCATAAGGATCGCGCGCCGTGGTGAAATCAATAAAAGCGTAAAAGAGAACTGGTATTTACATCCAATTCTAGTGTGCATCCTCGCACATAACAATATTTTTATATGGGTCTCACTAAACTATAGTTGTATAACTTGTATCAAACATTCGCTTCCCGCGGTGCCATAAATCATTGGTGCATTATAAAAAGACACGTGCGTCATTTTTAGGCCCACTTGCACGCATAATCAGGTTAAATAAATAAATGTAGAGTTTGTAAACTCTGGGTTAGTTAATTAAAAAATCTACTCTCACTGTCCTTGCATCACTAAAAAATGCCACCGGGTTAACTAACCTGACATTTCTTTTCTTTAGTTGGTAACATTGAAAGGTCTGTGCTTTTTTGTTGTAACACAACTAGAGATTTAAAACGAAACTTATATCTCTATCTATTTTACACTACAGCACATTGTATATAGGCTTCCTTAAATATCTTGGATTGGATGATAGTTGAAGATTTTTATTTTAACCGAAGACTAGAAAACTAACATATACTTAAAATTAAACTTCACTAACCCCCTGTTAACGACTTAACCTTTCCACATCGGTGGATTAAATATTTAGAAGTTTAACCCTGGGCTTACTCCTAACTTTTGATGGCGCAAGATAAATTGTTTATTTAGCCCTGTATTAACAGTTAACTCCAGGTTAGTTGAGTTAACCCAGGAACATGCAAGTGGACCTTACCGATAACCATACCTTTTCATAGTATTTATATCAACACTACACTAGTGCGTCACTACGCCTCCTATCAGACCTGTAGTGTGACAGAGAGAGGCGTAGACAAAGTCCTATTTTCAGATTGTATTGTCTCACGGGCAGCGAGTGTCTGCCACAACTATATGTGTAAACTAGAGGTGAGAACTGCAAAACAATGCTGTGTCGGAATAACTTTTGGTATAGCAATGTAAGGTATACTGAGTACCAACCTCATTTGTCGAATTGCGGCATACCACTCTAAATAAAAGTATTTTAGTATTATAATAATACTAGCTGACCCGGCGAACTTCGTATAGCCATATTTTCTGAATTCGTAAAAGACTTTGTTTCATGACACAAAAACAAAATCCCCAAAAGCGGTCCAGGTGATTAGGAGGATTCTAGAATTCGATCTCAGTGCCACGTACCGGTTCCAATTGTGAATTTAAACCATCCGGGGACCCATTCAAACACACAAAACAAACATCATCAAAATCGTTAAAGTCGTTCTCAAGTTATGCTCGTTCATACATTTCTACTATTCATTTTTATATATAAGATGTAACTCACCTTTGTCGTAGAACAGGATCGACTCCAACAGTAGGTTCATCAAGAATGAGGAGTTCAGGTTCGTGGATCAGAGCTGCAGCAAAAGAGGTCCTCCTTTGCTGACCGCCGGAGAGGTTCTTCACTTGTCTGGAAGCAATCACATTTGGACTTAGTTAACTTGATACTCTCTCTTTGACCATATCCCAATTATTTGGGGTCGGCACAATATGTCTTTTTCTTCCACACTCCTCTACTCTGATATACATCTTCTGTCACACCACATATCATCATATCATCTTTCACACAATCCATCCAACTTTTCTTTGGTCTACCTTTACATTTGTACCCATCTATCTTGAAGTTTAACATTCTTTTTGTCACGTGACTTTCATCCCTCTTCATCATATGCCCATACCAACTTAATCTTCTTCCTCTCAATTTTTCACTCACGGGTGCAACTTTCAAAGATCCCCTTATGTACTCATTTCTCACCTTATCCATTCTTGTGACACCACACATCCATCTCAACATTCTCATCTCAGCTGAGTGAAGACGTTTGTGGTTTATCGCTTTAGTGGCCCAACTTAGTTAACTTGCTACATTAATCAATAATGAAAATTTTAAAAATAAAGAACAAAATCAAACAAATGCGTGACAATCCACGAGAACGCTTTAAATACTTTGAAAATAATATCTCCCAACTATTTGGCCCCGTGGGGTCCGTCGGCAAGGAGTTTCTTTAAAGACATTTGTAAGAAATTCTGACACTACCCGTGATCAGACGACTGATTCATATTATGCCCAGAGAATTAGCATTGCTACACAGCGTGGCGATGCAGCCTTCTTTCTGTGCACGCTTCCCGGTGACGGTGATCTGGTAAATAATTTATTGGCTTAGATTTAATTTATTTAAGTAACGTGGTGGTGGTGGAGCAGCAAAAACCATGTTTCTCAAATTACAAAGAGCCCAAAGGGCTGTGCTAAAAGTAATGACAAAAAAACCTTTTAGATACCCAACCCAACAATTGTTGGCAGATTGTGGGGTCCTTAGTATACGTCATCTCTATATAGTTGAATTAATTATTAGAAAACACAGAAATGTCTCTTTACCCGATACGACCAAACGTCAAATGAAAATAATATGCCCCTGCATCCCGCATAATACTAGTTTTGCCAAACGTCAATTTTATGTCATCAGTTCTTTACTGTACAACAAGGTACATGATAAATGTGACATCGTATATTTAAACAGACATGAAATCAAAGCAACCACACAAAAGTTGCTTATGCAACTTGATTACCAAGAAAGTGAAAACTTATTATATAATATCAAACTAACGTTATTATATATATATATGTATATTGTGATCCATCATTTGCACACACATACACACACACACACACACGCACGCACGCACGCACGCACACAGGCACGCACACACGCACACACACATGCACACGCAAACGCACACACACACAGACACACACACACACCCAGACACACACACACACAGACACACACATAGACACAGACACAGACACACGGACACAGACACACAGAAGTTAACATCTATTTTTTAAATTTAATTTTAGAGATAAAAATTGTTAAGTCAGACACACACACATATTAGTTAACATCTATTTTTTAAAATTAATTTTATTTAGTCTAAACACGTATGTATATAATAAACCATGAATATATTTTGTAAAATATTTAGTAAGTGTTTAAATATATGTACCATATTACTATCATTAGAAACATCTAATTTTAAATTGTATATTATTTAGTTTTTTGTTAAATTTAATGTTATACATAATTATAAGATTGAAACATTATTAATAATAATTAAAACCAAATATTTAAATAATTATGTACCTATATAATGTAAGTTTCAAAAAATTGTACGCCGAACCTGCAGAAAACATGTGATCATTATAAAATAACATCTATTTGTTTTTGCATGTTTTTATGCAATGAATTATTTGATTTGATTTATTTAATATTTAAAGGGTTACCTAAATAAAGTTTGCTATCTCGCTCCCATCACCACATTTTTTACCACCACATTTTTAAAGACATAAATGAACAATATTTACCTACTTACGAAAATCTCTATTCTATGAATCTACAGTTTTAATATTAGGTTGGGGAAAAAGTTTCTTCGCATTTTATATAAAAATTCAAAAGGTTTTTTTATAAAGTTTATTTACATTTGACTAAAGCATGTAGGTGCCATTTTGTTGGATAACTTTTTGCCATTTTGTAGGTAGGAACGTGATCCCACAGCTATAAAAATTTTGGGGCTTCTGATCAAAAAACTGCGACAAGTGGTTTTGGCAGTCCTCTCGTGATGTTAACCTGATACTGCATAAGGAATTCTGCAGAGACCGAAACAGGTGAAAATCTGAAGGTGCAAGGTCAGGACTATACGGCGGATGCATTAACACCTCCCAGTCAAACTCTCGTAATTTTTGCTGAGTGGCTAGATATGTGTGAGGTCTAGCGTTATCATGGTGAAAAACCACATCCCTTCTGTTGGTTAATTCCGGCCGCTTTCTCTCAACTTTTTGCTTTAATCTCATCAGTTGTTCGCAGTACAGTTCAGAATCGATGGTCCTGCCTGGCGGTAACAGCTCATAATGAATAGTGCCCTTCCAATCCCACCATACACACAGCATCACCTTGTTGCGAGTTAACTCGGGTTTCGCCACAGTCTGTGAAGCCTGACCGGCCTTTGACCACGATCTTTTTCGCACGTTCTTGTCGTACGTGATCCACTTTTCATCATCAGTTATCAGCTTCTTCAAAAATGGTTCAGTTTCATTACGTCGTAATAAAGAATCACAAATGAGTACACGGTTCATTAGGTTTCTTTCATTGTGCTCATGAGGCACCCAAATATCGAGCTTTTTTGTGTACCCAGCTTTTTTCAAATGCGCCAAAACCGTTCTGTGGTCAATTCCCAGTTCTCCAGCTACATCGTAACTACTAATATACCGATCTTGCTCCACTTTTTCAAAAATAGCATCAATTTTGTCCGTAACAGGGCGACCAGAGCGACGTGCGTCTTTGATATCAAAATTTCCGGATTGAAAAAGCTTAAACCAAATTTGCGCTACTCTCACAGATACTGCATTAGGTCCATAAACATCACAATTTTTTTTCACGGCTTGTGTTGCATTTTTACCTTTTTTGTAGTAAAATTTTAAAATGTATCGAATTTCTTCATTAGATTCACTCATTTTAACAATAAGAAAAACAAATGAAAATCTCGCATTTTCCTAATTTGAATTTGGAATTGTCTTCTTTAAAATTGAAACTTTTTAATGATACCAAAACCAGCCAGATACAAATGGTATAGCCAAAGAGATCTTATTACAAGTTCATACATACTATATGCGAAAAGACTTTTTCCCCAACCTATTATATTACTAGTGGTCGCCCGTGGTCGAAATTCGACCATAATAATTAATCTTCTATAATCACATATTTCGCCAAGGCTACACTGTTAATTTGACTTGAACAATAAACAAAAGAGTATATATGCGTGTGCGTGTCAAATACATGGTAGTGTGTGTAATATTTTTTTATTGATTTAATGTATTTTTTTTGCATAATTTTAAAAAATATTAGCATTCGTCGCTACTTCTCTATATAAACTACAAGTGTGTGAAATTTCATACTCCTCCGTCGGCGCCATTTTCGTAAAAAGGGGTAAAAAGTTTTTGCTGTGTTTTTACTTCACATATTAATATATAGATAGTACAAAACGCACGCACTTACCTCGTAGGGTTAGGCAACTGTAGGAAATTAACTAGGAACTCGATTCGCTCTTCAATATCCTTTGTGTTCATGTTCGCGATCCAGCCGAAATATATTAAAGTTTCCCGAATGGAAAATTCGCCGAATAGGGCCACTTCCTGAAATTAAGAAAAAATAATTAAACAACTCTTTATATTTTCGCGACTTGTATACATAATAAAACTACGTTTTAACGATTATATGCGCGGTAATTTATTCGATTTTTATTATTCCGACGTTTCGGCCACTTTTCAGTAGCCGTGATGGAAGATTTGGATGTCAAGTGTCAATGAGTATTGTTAAAGTTTTATTTTGCCTACCGCCAACTTGTTTCACACACATATGCGTGTCACGTGTAAAAAAAAAAATTAGCCCCACCTATATATATATATATATCTCTATGTATATATGTGTATTTATATTTATATATACATATATGTATGTGTGTGTGTGCATTTTGTGAATTTGTTCTTTATGTGTTCACGCCCTAATCAAAATAATTTATATTCAATTAATTGGGTTTACTTAAGGTTAAGTTTGATTTATTATATTTGTTTACAATTCAATTGTGTTCAACAAACTACATTTATAAACAAACCACCTCAAACTTATCATTTCCTTAGTCATTTGCTTAATTTAGGTAAATTCATGGTTGTTTATTCTATTATCATGCTATGATAATGACGTAAATCAATGTTCATTGATATAATTTTCCAATTATATTTTCCGACATTTACACCCGGAGAACGTAAATTTCTCATCGATTACAATGCAAAATTTGGTAATGTTTTTTCTTTATTTCGCCTTCGACTTTCTATATTGTGATTGTTGTGGCAAGCGTATTATTTAGACATCACCAATATTAAAGTGGTTTTAAAATTTAATAGTATTTTAGCATTTTATTTGATGTTTATTTCCAATGTTTCAGCCACTTTTCAATAGCAGTGTTCATAGAAAACAAAGATATCAAGTGTCAATGAGTAACATTAAAATTCTTGTTTAGCTTACCCCTAACTTCTTTATTTATTTATTTTATTTTTTGTTCATGGCTATATTATTTACTCCATTGAAGCCTAATCTAATTTACAACCGCTTCGCAGCACATCGTGGCTTTAAGAGAAGAGGCGGCACAAGGAATTCTTCATCAATAACTCGGATAATAGTATTATGATGCTACATATGAACCCCTCTTTCTATATAAAAATAATTTTAGAATAATATGTGTCATATATATAATCATATGGCGCTGTACAATAAATGAGGTCGCAAAAGATTCCCGAAACGTACAAAGAATATATACAAATTTCCAACAATAATAGTTGGGCCTCGGCCTGCGAGGAACAACAATAGCTTCGCTGGAAGATCTTCCTTTCCTGTCATAAGAGGCGACACCACAACCCACAGCTAGGTATTTGCACGTCTGGATGGCTACCACCCCTGGTCTAGAATATGCCGCCATAACAAACTTGAATTGTATTCCGGCATTAGTGGCCAGGTTTCAGTCTTCCTTTAGAGAGTGGCAGCACATTGGTAGCACATTTGGTCAGACAAATGTCTATAGGTGATGGTAACCGCTTTCCATTAGGTGGGCCGCCTGCTGAACTCATGCAATAAAAATATATATATATATATATATATATATATATATATATATATATATATATATATATATATATACATAAATTTATCTAGTAAGAAGAAACAATGGTGCATTCATTTCGGCCTGGATTCGAACTAGCGCCCTTTGAGTTTGAGACGCGTGCACTAACCATTACACTACCACGACTAGATTTTTTTGTATTGCATGAGTTCAGCAGACAGGCAGACGGCCCACTTGATGGAAAGCGGTTACCATCGCCTATGGACATTTGCAACACCAAAGGTGCTACAAATGCGCTGCTGCTCTCTTAGTGGAGACTGGAATCTGGTCACTAATGCCGGAACACAAATCAAACGTACGTACGTAGCAAAACGTACTATTTATATTAGTTACGTTCTATGTCGATTTCCGCTCCGTTGCTCACAGTACTATTATTACACCACGAGAATGCCATTGAAAGAACGTATTTATTGCCCTTATTGCTTCCTTCTACTTCAATCCAAGGTCGTGAGGTTTAAATCTTAATGTATTTTGTTCGCACGCGTGGGAATTTTCGTTTATATTCATATCTTTTGAACACTTCAAGATGTCGAGATGTAAAACGAGAGAAATATTTAATTGTAAAAGCACTTTGCCAGGTGGTAAGTTATTTGCCCGACTGGATGGGTACCACTCCTGGTCTAGAGTATGCCGCCATAAAAACAGTTGTGTTCCGGCATTAGTGGCCAGGTTCCAGTCTCCCTTAGGAGAGCAACACATTTGTAGCACCTTTGGTGTTGCAAATAACAATAGGCGATGGTAACCCCTTTATATCAAGTGGGCCGTCTGCCTGTCTGCTGAACTCATGCAATAAAATAAAAATAAGAAACCTATTTTTATCACTGAAATTTTCAGTGAAATCCGTTGAGCCGTTACGGGGCTTATTCGAGACCTACTTTTAGACAGACCGACCAACATTCTAAAAACAGTAATCGTAACTTTTTTTATTTCATGAGTTCAACGGACAGGCAGTCGACCCAGCTGATGGAACGCTGTTACCATCGCCTATATTTGAATGAATGAATTTTTCTTTACGAAATGCTGCGTCTTAAAGATACAACATTAAATCACAACCTAGTCTAAGAAACAAATAAGTAATAAGACTACTTAGATCAGTGATTCTTAACCGATGGTCCATGGACCACTGGTGGTCCCTGAAGGCATTCCAAGTGGTCCGCGAAGCCATCGTAATAAACAAGTGAACGTGACGTGTTGTGTCGAGTCATCACAACGCAAACCGTGCAAAGAGAATGCAATCACAAAAATATTATTAAATTTAAAATGCGTAACTTATATTTTTAGATTTTTAAAATAATAAATAAATGCATGCTAGTTCTAAAATTATACGTGCTTTATTAGATAGAGACAAATACATAGAATCTATACATATACATAACCGACTGGGTGGTCGGAAGACAGAAATTTGGTAAAATGGTCTCTCATGACTTAAAAGGTTAAGAACCACTGACTTAGATAGATATAATTATTTATACTAAGAATGTGTAAAATAACATTTTGCTTCTTCTTTTCCTTTTTTCTTCGTCTCTTATTCTTTTTTTTTCTTCGTCTCTGTTAAGGAGAAGACACTTTGTTCGTGTGCTCTTTATTGATATTATTAAGCATATTGCACTTCACTTTACTTTTGTCTTCATAGTTCCCATACACAATCTATCCTTTATTTTTATTGATATGCCCTTTACATCTGTACCCATCAAGCTTGCACATTAACACTCTTTTTGTCTTGTGACTTTCATCCCTCCTCATTACATGCCCATATCACCTCACACCTCAGTCACACCTCAATGGAAAGGTATAAAAAAGAACATAGAGCACTTTTTATGCAGTAAAAAAGTACCGGTTCCCGAAGCTTAAGAGTAGTACCTGTGGCATATATCCAATCCTAGGACCAGGGACTCCACTGCCAGGACTTCCCGGTTCTCCCCCCAGCACCCATATTTCGCCTGAATTCAGTCTTCTCCTTCCCACTATGCAGGAGAGCAGTGTAGTCTTTCCACATCCTGATGCTCCAAGGAGACCGTAACTGAAAATTAATAGTTATGTAGAATGAATAAGTTGGCGTACTTGCTCGCACGTATAACACCTGCATTATACTAATGTAATAAAAACAACGACTCGTTGCATTTTTCATATATGTATGCTATTGCTTTTGTAACCTGTCACATCGCATTTAAGGCGAGGCCACGTACTTGTCGTTATGAGCGATAGCAACAACCGACAAACACAAAAGTATTATAATTATATTTAAAAATCTTGTAAAGAATAAACGACTTCAAGAGTAACTAATAAAATTTATATGGTACTATTTTGCAGCCTCATTGAATCTAACATATATAAAATACAAATACACAAGGAGTTTTTAACGGGAACTGAACGTTGCGCTGTGTATTTTTATTTTTTTTAAATGTGTAAAATTATTCTAAAATGAACAATAGTTGTAGGATATTGATAGTTTTTGAGTAGTAATTATGTGTTTTTGTGAGAAATGTGAACTGTATAGCCAAATGTGGCCTTTTGAGTTTTCACAAGAACTCCGTTGGATGGCGTCGAATGTAGCCTACAATACAACTTCCCCTGACTTAAAGGCCTAGTTTTTTTATTTTTATTGCAGTAGTTCAACAGACAGGCAGACGGCCCACTTGATGGAAAGCGGCCACCATCGCTTATGGACATTTGCAACACCAAAGGTGCTACTGCTCTCTTAGGGGAGACTGGAACCTGGTCACTAATGCGGGAACACAACTCAAGGTTGTTATGGCGACATACTTTAGACCAGGGGTGGTAGAGATCCAGTCGGGCAAATGCCCTACCACCTGGCCGTGGGTTGTTTAGTCGCCTCTTACGACAGGCTGCCCGGCCGCAGAAAATTGTATTCTTTCTCCGTTCCTGCACGGATAAAAAGTGCCAAGTCGCCAAGCCATAAACATAAAAAAAATACAAATACACGACGAATTGATAATCTCCTCCTTTTTTTAAGTCGGTTAAAAAGGTAAAAGGTTGCCTGTAAGAGATCGCTCTGAGCGATAAGGCCGCCCTTTAACATTTGAACCTAGTTTTTAAGAATGTAGTCTTAATTTTCAATGAACAATAAAGTGTTTTAATTCATCAATTCATGACTGAAGTATGCCATCACTCTCCGTCGAGCGCGACGTCAACCACTTTGTGTCGCTTGTCGCAAAGTCGCTACACCCGAACCCGTGGCCAGGCCTTTAGATGTCGCTCATAACTACGAGATCGTGGTCAGGCAGGTAGATTTGTACATATTGTATTATCTGGTTATGCAAACAACATTTTAAGTTTGCCATCGCTTCGTCAAATATTAAAACTTCCTGCAAATAAAACTTATCAAAGTGTTAAGACATGAGTTAAGTACAAAGGTTAAAATAAACCTATGACGTAATTCACATAACATTGAACTTTTTTGCTGTGGCTTTAACATGGATATATTATATGGTTTTAACTAATTAGCACCAATGCCATTGTCACTACTATATCTATCTATCTGTTTCTATAAGTAAACTGTGTAATTGTCTGTAAGTTAGCTATGAAAATTCAAAACCTAGCAAATGGCATGCATTACATTAAAGAAATATGAACCAAAACTGTAATACAGAGAAGGCTGTAAGGAGAAGAATAAATGTAGCATAGCCAAAGTGGAGACAGGTAACCTAAGTGACATGAGGCAAACTGATGCCACTCAATAAACCCAAACTTGAGTATTACACGATTTTTTCATTCGCACGCTACTAAAATTGATCTACTGTGCAGATACATCTAGAGGAGTGTTTTACACAACTAATAATTATTAAATTATTAGTTGTGTAAAACTGTACCCAATTTTGGTTCCATGTTATATAGTAATGAAAGAAAAAAGGTACTCACATAGAGCCTTTAGGTACAGTCATATTAAGTCCATCTAAGATAATATTAGGATTCTTGGCAGTGCCATATCGCTTATGCGCCCTTCTCACGCACACAGCCTGCTGTCTTCTAGAGGATAGCGTACTTTTCTGTGATTTCAGCTGTCGGTTTCGTCTTGCTGTTAATTCTTCTTCGATTGTACTGATTGTGATGGGTCGTTCTGGCTGTCGGACATCTTCTAAAGAGATATTGGCCCCTTCGTTGTCGTAGCCCGGCATTTTGTCTAAAACAAACCAAATAGATTTTTGACTAGTTTTTTGACTAGATATAAAAACACATGCACCACTTAGGCAGTTTTCTGACCTAATGTGTCACAACTACCACGCGCTTACAACGGTGAAGGAAAACATAGTGGTGCAACCTGCACATCGAGATAACCGATGTGTCAAACCTGCAAAGTCACCTTGGATAAACGTGGTGGGCATATTCTCCATTCTCCTATAGTGAGAAGCCCGAGCCCAGCAGTGGGACATAAAATATGGGCTGTTATTATAAATCTGTAAATGGTTCGAGTTTGTACATTGCGTTTAAAAATGTGAAAAAAATGAGGGGGGCTAATTCGGACCAGGAGATTACGAAAATGCAATTTTTAGAATTTTTGTCATCTGTCTGTCTGATAGAGCATCACGTGAAAACTATTGAACGGATTTAAATGAAACTCGACAAAGAGCTTATATCCCGAGGCGTGACTTAGGATACTTCTTATCAAATAATTACGTCGTTTCCGTGGGATAGACGAAAATAGCGAAAAAGATGGCGCTGCGATCGCATTTTTTTGGACACTACTGAACGTATATGATTGAAACTTGACATAGTGCTAGCTTATAACCCAAGTTAACACTAAAAATACATTTTATCCCGACACATTACATAGGTTCCATTGAATAAACGAATTAGCAAAATATATGGCGCTGCAATCGCGTTTTTCAATTCGTGTGACAAATACCTACGTTTTCATAAACAACATCTCGTTCATTGAATACGTTTCATTAAGGACTCACAACGACCGCGATTTTTCCCGTTCCACTTGCTTGCCGGCGTTACAATCGTAAACCGAAGTGGAACGGCTATTCGTCCCACCTATTGACATCGGTCGTTGTACGCGCTGTGTGATCGTAAATGATTACATCATTAGTGACGTTTTCGCCACGACCACAACGACCGCGGTCGCCTTGTGGAACGGCTAACGGAGCATTTTGGGCGTTATGAGCTACTAATGGAACGCCTTGATTGTATTACTTCAAATCATGTAGGCTGCGACTTGCCTGTATGTTTCGCTGCGTACTTGTGTAGACTATATGGAGTTTCTTTAGTATTGTAGTGAACTAGTAACAAGAAATAGTAAAGTTTTAGGTAAAGATACCACATTAAAATTGTATATACGTAATATAGAGCTACTACCTAGGGTTTTTCACGCGGCGTGGCCGCGAGGAATCTCTGGTACTATAACAAAACTATATATTGTTTCGAGTTTGTACAATGCGTTTAAAAATATGAAACAATCAAGGGGGCTAAATCGGACCCGCAGATTCCGAAAATACAATTTTTAGAGTTTTTCTCTGTCTGTTAGATCATCACATGAAAATGAACCAAATTGCTCAAGTCTAAAATCTACTAGAAATAACTAAAAACGGATATAACAAGAACAAGTTTCACAGGGGCAGTGATTATTGTAAGGTTAAAAAGGATATCTGGTCGTGTTTGAAACAAAAATGTTTTTGTCAGAATTCGACAATATTTACCAAAGAACCACCGACATGGCCGGTTTTTAATGATTCGTTTCGCATCTTTTAGCCGAATAAATGCTGTAAGAATTTCTCAAAGTTTTTAAAGCTCTTAATTACAAAATTATAGTCATTATTATTAAAGTAAACATCGTAGGCTATCTTGACAAAATGTGTATGTCGTAATTAAAGGAACTGGTTACTTGCACGATTTTTGGCCTTATACTAAAAATTACTAGTAAGTATCAAAATTACTCTTGACATAATATTAGACGCGTTCCTTTAGTATCTCACAACGCCCAAAATGCTCCTTCTATCGTTCCACAAGGTGGCCGCGGTCGTTATGGTCGTGGCGAAAACGTCACTTATGACGTCATCGTTTTCGATCATACAACGCTCACAACGACCCATGTCAAGAAGTGGGTCAAAGTGGGCGTTGACCATAGAGCAGTAATTTTCTCTATCTCTTGACATTAAACAAGGCGCGATTTTCAAATCAACCAATGACATTTGTGTATTTCATCGTTTATGACATCAACGCCCCATAATCCGTTCCACTAGAGCTTAAGATTGTAACTTCCGCAAGCAAGTGGAACGGGAGAAATCGCGGTCATGAACTTAGTCGTTGTGAGTTCCTTCTGGAACGTAACCATTGGAGTTGCCAGAGTTTAGCGTCCGCGCCACAATAGAAGTCCCACAGACGCGGCGCTGCAATCGCCTTACTTAATCCTGCCAGACTGATTATTTGCTAATCCGCAAATCGATCTAGATAATTAATAAATAAATCGACACACAAACAAAAACACACACACTGAATATCCCCAAATTAAGCAAGTTACGCTTGTGTTATGGGTAATATACAACGGACCACTCTGGGGCCGATCCCAAACACCCAGACCATAGTAAATAACGGAGGAAATATGTTTCCGAAATTTACTATACCACGAATCGAACTCGGAGCCTCTGCGTTGCAGTGAGGTAAGCCGGCAAAGGCTTAGCCCGCTCAACCACAGAGGCCGTCAATTACACGAATATTAAATACAAAATATTCCATAATCAAAGCTACAAATTTATATCCTGGATAATTTACGAACGAAAATTTGTCAAATAGCGGAGCTGCCACTTTAAATTCCTTTATTTTGTTTGGAACTTTTTTGTGAACTTTTTTGGAACTTTGCGAAAGTGGCGCCTCTATTACTTTCATCTCTATTTGGCCAAACCTTTGTCTCTACCTTAAAATAATTAATTTGCTTTATAGGTTTTTTTCTTTGTGTATATATTATAGTAATATATGCAGGCTTTAATACTGTATCGATTTGTAATCAACGGAAGTTACCAACACAAAGCAAACTAGTAATTTTCCATTCGCTCGCGATCTGACTGGACTTCACTGGACGATCTGAGTATTAACGTTTCATGCTGAATTAAATTTTTTGCGTAATGATGTCGTGTTTTTGCTGGGTTTACTTGAACTAATCCGTTATCTTTGGATCTGTAAGGTGAAGTATTTTAATGGCGGTGTCTTATTCAAAATTAATATTATTATGTTAAATTAAATATTAGTACTTGAGACAAAGGGGATGAATGTAATAAGAATACAATTTACAAGAATATAATTTCCTGCGGCCAGGCAGCCTGTCGTAAGAGGTGACAAAACAACTCACAGCCAGGTGGTAGGGTATTGACCTATGAGTTGTGTTCCGGCATTAGTAGTCAGGTTCCAGTCTCCCTTTAGAGAGTGGCAGCACATAGGTAGTACCTCTGGTGTTACAAATATCCACTTTCCATCAGGTGTCACCACATCCACGTCATAAAAAGTGGTTACCGTAGCGTATTGCCGTTTGCAACATCAGGGGACAATCCAATGCATTGCCAGCCTTTAGGATTAGATAGAGGGGTCAGCTATCAGGAATGTGATGGAAGGAATTGAATAAGGCTATGAGACAGGGGGGAATGGAGCCATCGAAACTCTCAATCGTACTACGAAACACGATTAGCTCAAAGGTAACCGTATCACGCCAAATTCTGTAAGAGTGTAGTATCACACCGATCGCGCCTATACTAACAGGTAACTGGTATTCTGTAATAATCTGTGAAATGACAAACGTCATATTACACAGTCTGTAATAATCTGTGAAATGACAAACGTCATATTACATAGTCTGTAATAATCTGTGAAATGACAAACGTCATTGTCATTACTGTCAAGTCAATTTGACAGGCGAAAGCTCGTTCATATCCTTGCCCCCTTCTATATATTAAAATCAACACGTCCACGAGCATTTATATCTAATTAAAATTAAAATAAGTTTACCAGCTAATGTTAAAATATAATCAAATTGTTTGTTATTTAATGCTGAACAATGGTTTTGAAGTCATAGTAACCCATGTCTTGTTCGAACTTCAGTACACGTTCTTGATACATACATATTTCCTTCTCTTTTTTTATTTATTTTTTTATTCCATGAGTTCAGCAAACAGGCAGACGGCCCACCTAATGGTAAGCGGTTACCATCGCCTATGGACATTTGCAACACCAAAGGCTTTGCAAATGCGTTGCTGCTCTCTTGAGGGAGTCTGGAACATGGCCACTAATGCCGGAACACAACTCAAGGTTGTTATAGCGGCATACTTAGACCAGGGGTGGTAGCCATCCAGTCGGGCAAATACGCTACCACCTGGCAGTGGAATATTTTATAGCCTTTTGTGACAGGCCACCCGGCCGCAGGAAATTGTATTCTTTTTCCGTTCCTGCACGGATAATCCTCTATCCCAACACACGCATCGGTCGACCTGCACAGGCAGATCTCTCCGATGGTCCGTAGCGTGTATGGCCAGCTTAACAGAGAATTGTAGAGGTATGAAAAAAGATAAGAATATTGGATGACGTCATAAAATCTTCAATACAAAGGCTTAAAGTTATTGGAATCTGTAGACAATGTTAGATAAATAAACCTTTTACATTGACCTATTCGTCGGTTCATTGTCGTAAACCTTTGACGCATTAGCAAATAAAATGTATTTCTTTTCATTGTTATTATGTCGTAAAAGATATTTTTGTTGGCTCCATATTTATGAGTGAAAGGTATAGAATACTTTAGATTTTTTATTACCTGAAGTAGGCAAACAGGCAGGCGGCCCACCTGATTTAAGCAGTTCCTTGCAGATTATTGTTGTACGCAGAATGAATGTTTCAGAGAACCATTGCGTAGTTGAGTGTGGGAGAGTTCAAGAACATGGGGGTGAACATCCCTTCGCTGGCGAACAGTGCGGTTGTAAAAGTGAGGCGTTGGCATCAGATCAAACAATTCCTCAGAATACTCCCCGTTGTACAACATGGGGGTGGAAGAAGAATAGAAAGAAAGAAAGAAAGACTTTATTTGAAGAAATAGCGACGTAATTACATTATTATACACAGAGCATATTTTGAGAATTTGTACGCTGCATTTTCAGGAAACAAGGTTTGCACTCAATATATTGCTGTGCCGCAATTATATCGGACACAATGCTGATTGCTATGAGTAATTACTCTCTTTACAATAGCTCTGGCGCCATCTTGTTGCTTGTGGTTGCTGGGTGGCTTAAGAGGTGATAAAACAACCCACATGGATGGTAGGGCATTTGCCCATGACGCTGTATTTGAATCGGGTTTCGACTCCTCTAATGACACTAGTCGATTGTCGGACCCGATCGAAGCTGGAGCCGCGATTAGTATGTGCGTGACTTGCGGCAGGGAGCAGCTAGCAACGGGCGGAATAAGGAGGAGCTGAGGAAGGGTTACCGGGCCAAACATCCGACAAAATGTGAACAGCGTCATACCTACTCAAAGACGAACAAGATCCGATACGATTTTTTAACGGACGTAGAGAGCTGGCAAAACACTTAACATTTTTGTCGGTGTTGACAAAAAAACGGTATCGGATAAGTGTGAACAGCTACATATGAAATGTTCTGCCTAGCCTAGCAGATTCTTTTTAACAAATATTATAAGTTTTAACAATAAAGTTATCTATTAATATAATTTCAAACGACTTAAAATTCCCGAATTTATACTGTAGATGAATTTCTTAAAGAAAGTGCTTGTTTTTGCTACATTCCACAAGAGACTCACAACGACCATCTTCACGTTCGCGATGTTTTCCGTTCCTCTTGCTTGCGGGCGTTACAATCATAAACTCTAGTAGAACGGATTACGGAGCGTTGATGTCATTAACAACGAAACACAAATATCATTGATTTGAAAATCGCGCCTTTTTCAATGTTAACCGATAGACAGAATTAATACTCTGTGGTCAACGTCCATTTCGACCCAGCTCTTGAGATGGCTCGTTGTGAGCGCTGTGTGATCGAAAATAACGACGACGTTTTCGTCACGATCATAACGACCGTGGTCGCTATGTGGAATGGCATACGTAGCATTTTGGGCGTTGTGAGATCCTAAAGGAACACACTCTTGTTTATTTGTTTCCTTTTTATATAATTTATAAATTTCTGCATTTGTTATTTATCAATAAAGCTTAGTTGACATGTTCCTGAATTATAATATTAATGCAAATGTATTTTTAGTATTTAAGTTATTTTATATATACATTGATTGGTAGATTTAATTATCGAATATACATACATATTCTGTCCCTTCTAATATAATGTACTATTTAATCCAAAAGCTCCTCCTTATCTCAAGGAGCGATTTAAATATCTACACTCGTCACCTCAGACAGACCATCGGAAAACATACGTCTGGAAACACCTGTAAATCACTCGCGATTTTACAACGAATCTTTCACAGTTCAAGCAGTGTGTCTGTGGAATGCACTACCTGTGAAAATCAGGCGTGCCCAGTCTCTTCAGGCGTCCAACGGACTCGTGAAGGATTATTACCTCGGGCTCTAAAGGCAATCATAACATTTTCATCTCTCCCATATTTACGTACCTAATTCCGTACATTATCACTATGTATATATGTATATCTTTGTCTTATACTTGTCACTTCAAAATTTTATATATATATATACTTTTTTATTCTAATTATATTGCAAAACCCACATGTTACACAATTTTTCTCTAATCCATCCTAAGGTTGTCTGGAAGAAATTGCTTTTAGTGATAAGACCACCTATTGTCTTCTGTACTTAAACTTCTTGAATTGTATCTTAATGTTATGCAATAAAGTATATTCTATTCTATTCTATACATACATATTTTCACGCCTGTCTCCCATGGTGGTAGACAGAGACTATAAATCTCCACTTTCGATGATCCTGACAAATAACTTTCGGTGCATCTACTTTCAGTAACTTCTTCATACATGCACGTTTATTTGATATGCTTTTTACCTGACCTCGTTTTAACACCTCTGCTATTTGATCATGATATGTACGTCGTAGTCTACTGATACCAACTCTACCATTCACAATGTTTTGTAATTCTATTTTCATTCATCCTACATGCCCAAACCACCTTAACATTTCTTTTTCAACTCTTGTTATTAATTATATCTTCTTTCAATCCACAGCGTTGCCTTATTATATCGTATATATATAATTCATGCTTACCTCACGTATACTTCTCAAAGGTCTCATTTAAACTGCATTTATTCTACTTTCATGCTTCTTATGCCACACCCATGGAATATACGGCAACCCATTTGTATGTCGATTAAAATTGTACAAAGAAATAATATAAAAAAAACTTGCAGTTCAAACTCATTATATTCTTAAAAATAGATCTTTTATTAACAAAATGGAAAATAACCAGAGGTTAAATTCCGAACCTTCAAAAACAATTTTTGCGTCATTTTTTACAAAGAGATACACTAACCGCTATAGTGGTTTTGACGCAATAAATACGTCAGTGGTCGGAACATAATTTTATTATAAACAAAGTCACTAAGAAGACCGGTTGAAGAAACCTGATTTTATGATTACAAAATTTAGTGTTGGATATTATATCGATGACTTTAATATCGATACTTGACACAGTAAAATCATTAAGACAAGAGTAAGCATGCATCGTGGGTGTTATATTGATGTTTTTATTGTTGACAGAAGGGAATAATTGTCTTCGAAATAACCGTCCTCCGTCTTAGACTACATCGATAATTATAAAAGAATTACATCATTATTTTAAAGGTATCATGAAATATATATATATATATATATATATATATATATATATATATGTGTGTGTGTGTGTGTGTGTGTATTTTATCACCATACAGCAGCCAATATTTATATTTTGATTTCTGTGTATTAAATTTTAATTTCGTTCATGTCAATATATTTTTTTATAAATCAAACATGCTTATAGAAAAGCAGAAACAACTGCTGCTAATGACAGTAATCAAAATCTTTAATACTTTTATCAACGTATAAAACCAAACTTTTTAGGTAATATATAAATGTTCATATTTTATATTGGTATATATTTTAATTTAATCCCTAAAACTTTAGTATACACAATCGTGCTTTTGTTCCTCCCCTTTCGCGTGACGCAAAAGTTTGCTGGAAGAAAACTCTTTCAGGGTTAAGCTCGTATTTGTATATTACTAATTTACAGTTTTGAATGTAATTTTTATGTACATACAATATTAATAATAGAAATAAATATTTTAGTCTTTATTTGAGTAAAAAACAATAATTTGAGAATTTTATAAGAAAATCAATATTTTTCTAACCATGTTATCGATAATTTCATTAATTAACATCACCAACTCCTAATACTTGCATGTTTTCTTTATTTTGTATATGTAAGAAGTGTGGTGCTCTCCATCGTGGTTATCATAAACAAAGCTTTAAATCCCGGTTGCTTGTGATGCGTACACTTATTCTTACTTTACGGCACCTGGTAGGGGCTAGCTCTGCACACACTTTTCGTAAAGAAAAAGTTGTGAGTTGCCACCCGCCTGCCACTCCCTACACCCGCGACTCCTTTCGAATCCTGGTAAAGTGCCACGGGGGACGAAATACCACAGCTATCTCGTCTTGACGCCTCGACGCAACCCGCCATGGTGGTGGATCGCTGAGACCAAGATTCCATTGCGATAGTTTCGAAAATTCGTATTCTACTAAATCCAAAACATCTTCTCGATATCAACGCCACGGAATAACAGTAGAAAAAAAATTGTATTGCCCTTAGCAGAAATGTGGTTATGCGAAATAAATATTGAACAGCTACCAAAGTTTTTAAATATTTATTTCGGGAGTTTTCGCTTCCAAATATTTATAATGATAGAGTGGCGTGCCACAGGTATGCCATTGGAATTAACAGAATACCGAAATCTGGCAAACCTACGATTTGAGACGATAGTGTCGGCGATTTTGATGACTTACTAACTACTAATAGTAGCAAGCTCAAATGAAAATCTTCTGCTAACGATACCTAAACACACTTCGTCCTTTGTAGGAAACTCTTGCCGTACAGGCTGTTCGCCTGTGGAACTTCCTCCCCTTGAAAATCAGACAAGCTACATCTATTTCTACATTCAAACACTTGAGAAATGACCATTAAATAAAATTTGTTGCAGTCAATGGAATTGTATTATTGTTCGCATGTAATGTAATTTATATTATTATAATCTATTTAGTTATGTATATCTATATTAGTTTATTATTGTTATTATTTCGTTTTTTTCTTTAATTACGATTGAATTAGTTTTAATTTAGTTAAACCACCAAATACTGTTTAATTTTTCTTGTAATGTCTCCTTGGACACCGGGTTGCCTGGAAGAGATCGCTATAAGCGATTAGGCCGTCCATTGTTCTAATGGAAATGTATTTATATTAAATGTCTAACTTTAAGTTATGGTGAATAATAAAGAGTGTTCATTCATTAATTCATTCATAATAGCAGAATTGGGCCCCAGGTGGTGTACCTTGCCGGAAAGTGGCGGCCAAAAAGCTAGGTGTACTCGCAAAGGTGAGACAACACTTCACTTCGGAACTGCTGCTGAACTTATACCAAGCACAAGTTTGGTCCTGAATGGAGTACTGTTCTCATCTTTGGGACGAGTCAGCCAAATACCAGTTGGAGGCGTTGGAATCAATTGAGAAAAGAGCCAGGAAGCTGATGGGCAATGATCGTCTTTTTTATGCTCGACTTCAGAGTCTAGAGCATAGACGCAAGGTCGCGGGGATGACTGTCTTCTATCGGATACATTTCGGGGAGTGTTCCATAGAATTGCACGAGCTGATTCCTCCGTCCTCTTTTTACCATCGGACAACCAGACGCACTGGTTTGCGCCACCGTTACATGGTGGAAACACCACCAGTCAGAACCAAGCGTTTCGCTTCATCTTTTCTGGTGCGCACTGCCAAAGAGTGGAATAATTTGCCGGAGTCTGTTTTTCCTGACAAATACAATCTTGAAGTCTTCAAGTCACGAGTGAATAGGTATCTTCTAGGTAAGCGTGCTCCATCCTAGACTGCGTCATCACTCAACATCAGGTGAGACACTGTCAAACGCAAACCTATACTTCCATAAAAAAAAGGTTATCCGACAACCTCTTCCATTCCATTACGTCAATAGGAGGAGGTGCCCGTAGCATGGTACCCAAAAAAACTATTATCTTAAAGAAGTATTACGCAGCAGTCCTATGTAAGGAGTCCAATATAATTGGGAAGTTGACACTGACCGTTTTGAAGCAGATGTACCAAAAATAGATTGATGTGGGTGGCCATAATCGAGTGTATACAGCCTTGACATCTTTTGGTTATTTTGCCAAGTTGTTCACGTTAATCATTACTGTGGTAAACCAGGGTTGTGCGTGGTCATGTGATCTATGTGAATTAAAAAAATGTTTGTATATACTTTTTTTATTAGCAGATAGGCTGAAGGCCCAACTGTGATGGAAAATGGTTACCGTCGCCTATGGACCTTAGCAATACCAGAGGTGCTGCCAATGTGCTGCCGGCCTTGAAGGGGAAACTGGAACCTGGCCACTGATGCCGGAACACAACTCAAAGTTGTTATGGCGGCATACTCTAGACCAGAGGTGGTAACCATCCAAACGAGTAAAAGCCGTATCACCTGGCTGTAGGTTGTTTTGTCGCCTCTTACGACAGGCGCCCGGCCGCAGGAATTAGCATTCTTTTCCATTCCTGCACGGAGAATTTTTCACGAATATTTGTCCTCTATGAGTTCTGAAACGATTGATCAGATTGTGATGAAACCTTACTAATGTGTAGGTAATGAGGACGTCCGCGGGGGTTTCTGGCCCAAAAAACAGAACATAGAACCAATTTTTTTAATACTTTACGTGGCATTGTAACGCATGCCGAATTTGATAAAATCACAACCATGAACAGCACCCTAGGAATGACGATGCATGCCCATTAACGTCCCAGGAGGTGGGTTGGCGGGTTTCACACACAGTGACCTCTATGTATATGTTTCCTAACGATGTTTTCCTTCGCCGCCCAAGCGGTATTTGCGGTTTGCATTAATTTGTTTTGTTGTCTTACAAAACAGAAACTTAGTCATATTAAACAGGAAACGTTGAAGGTAAACTTGAAATTAATAGAATAACACAAGATATACCAGTTCATAGAGTTCATTAGCTAATACAGTCTACCTCTGCCCTAATATTTATTTTACTTTGACGTATGCACGCCTATCAAGTTGCGCATTTTTGATAGTAAGTTTCATATACTACAAACGTCACAATTGTCATATTTCATCCTTTTAGGTGCCTTATAAGTGACATAGTAATGCCCGGTTCCCATATCTTACCGACCGTTCATTTGCCCTTCTTGGCCAGTCCTATCTATATCTTATTATTCCTGCACTTTTTTTTTTATTACTCGAGCTCAGCAGACTGGCAGACGGCCCAACAGATGTAAAGCGGTTATTATCGCCTGTGAACATTTGCAACTCTAAAGGTGTGCAATAAAGAGCTCTCTAAATGGAGACTGGAGCCTAGCCAATAATGCCGGAACACAGCTCAAGGTTGTTATGGCGGCATACCATAGACCAAGGGTGGTAACCATTAAGGCGGGCAAATACCCTACCACCTGGCTGTGGGTTGTTTTGTCGCCTCTTACGACAGGCCGATCGTGGTAGCGTTCGATCCTGGCCGAAACGCATGCACCACTTAGGCAGTTTTCTGACCTAATGTGCATATTGTTACAATTACCACGTGCTAATAACGGTGAAGGAAAACATCGTGATGCAACCTGCACATCGACATAACCGATGTGTCAAACCTGCATGCCAAGGCGCCTTGGACAAGCGTGGCGGGTATACTGTCCGTTCCCCCCGTATAGTGGAAGTCCCGAGCCCAGCAGTGGGACATTTATGGGCTGCTATTATATATATTATTACGAGCTACAGGACTCGAATTAAAATTGCCGTTGGAACTACTATAGAATTTATTAGAACTGTACAAACACGTATAAAACAAATACAAATAAAACTGGATGCAATCAGTTCACACTGCATGATTCAATGCAATTCGACACGCGCAAAGTGTGTCGTCTATATCGCTAATCGAGAATACTACAAACGTCTTACTCGTCTCGTAGTCGTCGCTTGACTGCCCGCCCCTCCATTCGGGCATTGTCTTATACTAACTACACAGTACAAAAAAACTGGCCGCGCGCATCGAGTTTCCGAGAAATAGTAATTTGCACACCTGCGAACGGTCGAAAACAATAACAATAAGGATTAGTTCGACGCTAATTATGGTCATAAAACAAGTAGAAAAACAATAGCATGTTTTTCTTAATTACAATTCAAAACACAAAAGAATTCCTAAATCCGGGAAGACAATAAACTGCGCTTACGACAGGCACCTGTGCGTTTATCTTTGACGGCATGTAACACTATTATACGACAGGCCGTCTGGCCGCAGGAAATTGTATTCTATCTTCGTTCCTGGACGGATAAATATCACTTGCCCTACCAACATTTTAATTTTGACATTAGATAGTAAGGCAAATGAATGGTCGGTGAGGTATAGGAACTGAGCCCTAACGGCTCCATAGGTGTTGGCTCCATAAAGTTCTTTAAGTTCTTTCGACGGCCTCTGTGGTTGAGCGGGCTAAGCCTTTGTCGGCTTACCTCACTGCAACGCAGAGGTTCCGGGTTCGATTCCTGGTATAGTAAATATCGGAAACGTATTTTCTTCGTAATTTACTATGGTCTGGGTGTCTGGGATCGGCCCCAGAGTGGTCCGTTGTATATTACCCATAACACAAGCGTAACTTGCTTAATTTGGGGATATACAGTGTGTGTGTTTGTCTGCCGATTATTATTATTATTTTGCGAAAAGGTAATCTTTTTTTAGCACTTTGGCTAGTTTGAACCACACCCACGGGCCTAAACCAAGTGAATGCAGCGTGTAGTGAGGAAAATTTATGTTGACGGTATGTTATTATGAGGGGAAATTTCATTTTATTATTATAAAGTTCGCAATAGTTTCGTGGGGCAAAGTATATGCTCTACAACATAATTCCCGTTAACGTTCAAGAGGTTTCAGTAAACAAGTTTAAAATATTAGTAAAGCAACGTTTGTGTGAGAAAGCTTATTATACGACTAAAGATTGTCTATATGACCGTATAGGATGCGAATAATGGGTCCACTACGAAGCTTTTCAGTAAAACCTTGTATAATCTATATTGAAAGAAGACGAGTAATAATACTTATGAAGTAAAGATATGTTGCTGGGAAGTATGTTGCGCTGCTTCTTCTCCTATAACAGGAACTAAAATTTCTTTGGGAGCGGTGGCAAAATAATGACTTTCATTAGATTAACAGAATATAATCATGCTAATACATTATTATTATAATAACTTATCTATTACTGTCTATATATGACTATGTATATATGTATGTATTTGTATATTCATTTCTTAAACTAGTTTGAGTATTTATATATCTATTGCCTTTTTCCTGCACCACCTATATCGCCTGATTCAATTTTTTTGTTTCATTTAGGTTGCCTGGAAGAGATCGCTTTGAGCGATAAGGCCGCCTGTTGTATTGCCTAGAAAATATTATAAATATGGTCTGTTTTTGTAATTGTATATTTTGATGTGCAATAAAGTGTTATCTCTCTCTCTCTCTCTCTACCTAGACATAAGTTGTTAAAAGTACCCTCTCAGTCAGGTTGCCTGGAAGAGATCGCTTTGAGCGATAAGGCCGCCTGTTGTATTGCCTAGAAAATATTGTAAATATGGTCTGTTTTCGTAATTGTATATTTCGGTGTGCAATAAAGTGTTATCTCTCTCTCTCTCTCTCTCTCTCTACCTAGACATAAGTTGTTAAAAGTACCTCTCAGTCAGGTTCCCTGGAAGAGATCGCTTTAAGCGATAAGGCCGCCTTTTGTTTTGCTGTTTAATTATTGTAATTATTCATTCTGCAATTGTTTATTTGGTGAACAATAAAGTGCTTTCTATTCTATTCTATTCTACGTAATCTTTAAGGTTCAATTTGAAATAAAAATAATAATAATAATGAAAAACGGTTACCGTCGCCTATAGACGTTTGCAATACCAAAAGCGAAGCCAGCCTTTAGGGTGGGATAGGAAAGATGAGATAGGAGGAACGGGATACAGGGTATGAGATATATAATTATAAATATAATATCAGCCCATAAATGTCCCACTGCTGGGCTCGGGCCTCCCATTATAGAGGGGAACGGACAGTATACCCGCCACGTTTGTGCAAGGCGGCTTGGCAGGTTTGACACTTCGGCTGTCTCAATGTGCAGGTTGCATCACGATGTTTTCTTTCACCGTTGTTAGCACGTGGTAATTGTAACAATAAGCACATTAGATCAGAAAACTGACTAAGTGGTGTTTGCGTTCCGGTCAGGATCGAATCCGCGCCCTTTGAGTTTGGGACGCATGCGCTAGCCATTACGCTATCACGACACGACGATGAGATAGATGGAATTAATTAAAATTTTATTTTAAAAAATTCGATTTTTATATGAAATTACAGCGGTAACGCTTTAGAGCGTTCATTACTAATTGATCAGTGATCGATTGTTGGCAGCACCAACATAAGCTAATATTATTTTTAAACTTGCAACACTGTCGTTGCCTTTTCGTACTCCTTCCATTTTAGTTGTAGCCGAGGGCATATGTGTTTGTTATGTAAGGTGATTTATTATAAGTTTCCACCAGTAACAGTGTTTAACTTCTATACCTACAACGACCAGGGTATTGCCCACACCATCAGCGTAGAACAAAATATATTACTCGTATTTGTGGGACGAGCTGCGCACATCGGTGGCTTATGACGTCAGGATTATTGAGGTATAATGTACTTAAGTATATATAACTCAATGGTCGGGACAAACAAATGTGGCCAAAAAGACAGCGCTGCAGGCGCATTTTTTTGTTGGCCTTGATTTCACACGTGGGTAATCTCGGCGTGCAATTTGCCCCACGACGCTTACATTCACTATTAGCACATGGTAATTGTAACAATATGTATATTAGTATAAAGCAAATTCGGCAATAACGCTCCGGTCGCCCTGTTACGGACAAAATTGATGCCATTTTTGAAAAAGTGAAGCAAGATCGGCATATTAGTAGTTACGATGTAGCTAGAGAACTGGAAATTGACCAAAAAACGGTTTTGGTGCATTTAGAAAAAGCTGGGTACACAAAAAAGCTCGATATTTGGGTGCCTCAAGAGCTCACTGAAAGAAACCTAATGAACCGTGTACTCATTTGTGATTCTTTATTACGACGTAATGAAACCGAACCATTTTTGAAGAAGCTGATAACTGGTGATAATAAGTAGATCACGTACGACAAGAACGTGCGAAAAAGATCGTGGTCAAAGGCCGGTCAGGCTTCACGGACTGGCGAAACCCGGGTTAACTCGCAACAAGATGATGCTGTGTGTATGGTGGGATTGGAAGGGCATTATTCATTATGAGCTGTTACCGCCAGGCAGGACCATCGATTCTGAACTGTACTGCGAACAACTGATGAGATTAAAGCAAAAAGTTGAGAGAAAGCGGCCGGAATTAACCAACAGAAGGGATGTGGTTTTTCACCATGATAACGCTAGACCTCACACATATCTAGCCACTCAGCAAAAATTACGAGAGTTTGACTGGGAGGTGTTAATGCATCCGCCGTATAGTCCTGGCCTTGCACCTTCAGATTTTCTCCTTTTTCGGTCTCTGCAGAATTCCTTAGGCAGTGTCAGGTTAACATTACGAGAGGACTACCAAAACCACTTGTCGCAGTTTTTTGATCAGAAGACCCAAAATTTTATAGCAATGGGATCACGTCCCTACCTTCAAGATGGCAAAAAGTTATCCAACAAAATGGCACCTACATACTTTAGTCAAATGTAAATAAACTTTATAAAAAAACCTTTTGAATTTTTATATAAAATGAGAAAGACACTTTTTTCAAAAACCTTTTGAATTTTTATATAAAATGCGAAAAACCTTTTTCCCCAACCTAATATGTTCTTCATTTGACTATTATATATATATATATATATATATATATATATATATATATATATATATATATATATATATATATCTTATACTTAATATATAAAGCTGAAGAGTTTGTTTGTTTGCTTGAACGCGCTAATTTCAGGAACAACTGGTCTGGTTTGAGAAATTCTTTCAGTGTTAGATAGCCTATTTATCGAGGAAGGCTTTAGGCTATATATCATCACGCTAAGACCAATAGGAGCGGAGCACCAATGAAGAATGTTTCAAAATCGGGGGGTTTTGTAAATAAATTCCACGCGGACGACGTCACGAGCACAGCTAGTATATTAGGGGTAAACCCTAGTCCGTGCCTCTTGTTTAAAGAGGAAGCATTAATACAGGTTACATTGTATTAAAATTTTATGTATATGCTTGTTGCCCCCCGGAGGTTCACTTCATTTTATACCGCAAACTATCCCATCTCCCAGGATAAAAAGTATCCACTTTCGGTATAATTACAAAATTCCAGCAAAACCGATCCAACACTCCAGTTGTTTTCCCTTGAAAAAGTAGTTGCCTGTATGTCAAATCTCGTTTATCATCTGTAAACTACAAAAATAACAGAAATGACCAAAATGACAACAAGTCACAAAAAAATTCAAAACCTATCCTACTTTCTGGAATAACCTTTGCAGAAATCTATCCCTAAATTTATCAATTTTTCGGGGTAAAAAGTATCCCATATCCGTCCTAGATACTGAACTTACATTTGTACCGAATTTCAGCCAAATCGGTCCAATAGTTTTTTTGTGAAAGCATAACAGATAAACAGAAAAATATACTTTTATCCCGACAACTATCCCATTTTTCGGGATATGTGCATCCTCGGCATCGAAAAATATATAGCCCGAGCCCAGCAGTGGGACGTTCATAGGCTGTTATTTTTTTTTATTAACTGGTTGCTAAATTTATGTATAATAATTAGGCGTCGGATTTTTTTATCTTACAGAACATAAAGCTTTAAGGCGAGCCGGCATAATTACTGACCAAAAAATGTATCCAAGGTTTTTGATCTCGTCGAATTATTACGAACTTAATAATACGTGAACACATTGAATACAAAACAACAAAAACAGTTTTAAGTACGGTTTTATTTCATTTTTATTCCGACGTTTCGGACACTTTCCAGCAGCCGTGATCATGGAAGACAAAGATGTCAAGCGTCAATTAATAATGTTATAGTTATTGTTACGCCCACCTTCAACTTGTTCATTTTAATTATTATGAGAGATACTTTCTTACCACCATCGCTTCGCAATATGTTGTAACTTCAAGCCTGGCCGAAACGTCGGAATAAAAAAGTCAAATTATTTATTGATTTTGGTTCAAATCAGAGATTCCCAAAGTGGTCGATATCGATCCCCTGGGGTCGAAATCGGTTTCTCTGGCGTCAACATAAACGAAAACTGATTTTGGGGGTCGATGAAGTCTAAAAATCGACTCAACACAATACAAGTTCGTATTCGAAATTTTCAAGATACTCTATAAGTTGCATTACGTGTACCAACTTGTTAAAGAATGTCTAATATTTTAGTAGCAAGTATCATTGTTGTACATTTAAAGTTAAAGTAAGTAAAAGTTTTTAAATTGGTAAGTATTTTGTATCAATACGAAGAAAACTAGAGGTAGAATTTTCAAGGTAATTTGCTGTGGGGGTTTGAGGTATCGATTTATTTTGGAAAAGGGGTCTCTTGTCCAACATAATTTGGGAATCTCTGGAAAGAATAATTAAAATTATTTTATTTTAAAAATAAGATGACAGCAGTGAGATATTTAAACGCACGCCTTTATAAGTACTTTATATATGTATTGTTAGAATCGGTGTGATTGAAATTCGTATTAATTTATTTGGATAAAATATGATTCAAAGGGTTATATCAGTTGTTTTTATAATTCGCATGTCGTATGACAGATTTATATATCTGACCTTTAGTTTCAGTGGCATTATTTTGTCGCATGTCACACCGGTTAATGTAATGTAAATTTTGATTTATAATATTGTTACAACTTAAGTTCCGACAAAAACAAAATCCACCTATAAAAACATATCATATCTATAAAAACATATTTTATTACCAGTCGGCATTTGAACTACTTGTAATTCTATTTTGATCGTCTTCTTTTGTTTACTTATTTATTGGTTATTGTGGAGAACAGCCTATTGTACTCGTTTATGGCCGTTAGCAGGTATAATTAGCCAAGTGTGCGGATTACTATTTCTAGAAAATTACGTCGACGCTTGCCGGGCAGACATATTTGCATTTGTGCGGTATAAAGCGATATCTTGATGGAGAGAGGAGGCAGTCGAGTAAGTACCACGATCAAAGCGAGACGTGTGTACTACAATCGGGAATCTAATAGTGACGGATTTTGCGCGTTTTGTTCAATTACGACCTTCTGCATTACGTTTGGACTTCTTGTGTTCGATTATATTTGTGCCTGTGTTTTACATGTTTGTATGATTCTAATAAACTCTATAGTAATTCTAACTTCATTTTAATTCGAGTCTCGCGACTCGTAACAATATTATTTATTAAGATAATTATAGAAAAGGCCTATATTATATTAATATATTAATTATATATAGGCAAGACTGAGCGGGCCGTTCATCCATAGGATTCTATGGTCAACAGTAACTCATCAATCTAAACAAAATACTTGGCGCTGGAATCGGGTTCTACGATTTCGATAAGATTTTGTGTGTTTGAGTCCTAGGGTGGTTTAGATTCACAATTAGAACCGGTAAGTGGCGTTGGTTCTAACTTTTAATTTTTCCAGGGCAGGACATACATTTATGCCTCAAAATTGAACCACTTCCATAGGACATGAATCCGCAACAATATCTAAGTATAACAAGAAAATACGATATGTTTGCTACCCACGAAGCAAAAACGGTCGGAGTCATTAACCAAAGGTACGTAAACTTAAAACCGGTTACTCTTCAAACCCTGATGTGTATTCAAAGTTCAAAGTCCGCAAGCCAAGGTTGCAAGTAGTACGAAATAAGTTATGTAAATTTTTTATAATAGACATGCACCAAAAGGCAGATATTGCAATAAGTAACTCTTTGTTTCATACCCGCTTACTATTACTTGGGTAATGGTATTTTTGAAGCGAAACTTCTTTAGAATCGCCGTTATTTGAAACTCGGTGAAACGAAAAAAGCGACACTAAAAAGAGATGATATTTAATAATTTACACTATGCTCATAAAGATAGAGTGGGAAATATTTTGGAGTAAAGTTCATAAATCTAATTGAAACTAGAGCATTTGTTTCCTATTTTAGTTATCATAAGCCTCTCGTGTCATTTGTTCAAAGTGAAAACATGAAATCTGAGTAATATGTGTTAGAATATATATTAATTTAAATATATTATATTTCTATTTTGATATGAGATAAGGAATATGGGACAGATAGAAGGAGGAGGAAGTGGTACCTGTCCAGGACTAGCTACGCCACTGGTCTTATTGGAATAACCTGGGTTTGAACCATTCAGTAAAGGTATCCTATTTAACCAATAGACGACTTTGAGAAAACCAAGTATGGCACAGTCTTCTCCCTATAATCTGGACCAAGGCCATTAAGTATGGCGTCAACACCATATTTACAAATGTCCATATATGGAGAAATCCGCTCGCCATTGCTGGAACATCCGGTCAATTAGCAATTTACATAATATATAAGTATAACTATATATTAGGTTGGGGAAAAAGTTTCTTCGCATTTTATATAAAAATTCAAAAGGTTTTTTTATAAAGTTTATTTACATTTGTCTAAAGTATGTAGGTGCCATTTTGTTGGATATATTTTGCCATCTTGTAGGTAGGGACGTGATCCTATTGCTATAAAAATTTTAGGGCTTCTGATCAAAAAACTGCGACAAGTGGTTTTGACAGTCCTCTCGTGATGTTAACCTGACACTGCCTAAGGAATTCCGCAGAGACCGAAACAGGTGAAAATCTGAAGGTGCAAGGTCAGGTCTATACGGGGGATGCATTAACACCTCCCAGCCAAACTCTCGTAATTTTTGCTGAGTGGGTAAAGATGTCTAGCGTTATCATGGTGAAGAACCACACCCCTTCTGTTGATTAATTCCGGCAGCTTACTCTCCACTTTTTGCTTTAATCTCATCAGTTGTTCGCAGTACAGTTCAGAGTCGATGATCCTGCCTGGCGGTAACAGGTCATAATGGATAATGCCCTTCCAATCCCATCATACACACAGCATCACCTTGTTGCGAGTTAACTCCGGTTTCGCCACAGTCTGTGAAGCCTGACCGGCCTTTGAACACGATCTTTTTCGCACGTTCTTATCGTACGCGATCCACTTTTCATCACCAGCTATCAGCTACTTCAAAAATGGTTCGGTTTCATTACGTCGTAATAAAGAATTACAAATGAGTACACGGTTCATTAGGTTTCTTTTAGTGAACTCATGAGACACCCAAATATCGAGCCTTTTTGTGTACCCAGCTTTTTTCAAATGCGCCAAAACCGGTTTGTGGTCAATTCCCAGTTCTCCAGTTAAATCGTAACTACCAATATGCCGATCTTGCTCCACTTTTTCAAAAATGGCATCAATTTTGTCCGTAACAGGGCGACCAAAGCGACGTGCATATTTGATATCAAAGTTTCCGGATTGAAAACGCTTAAACCAAATTTGCGCTACTCTCAACAGATACTGCATTGGGTCCATAAACATCACACATTTTTTTCGCGGCTTGTGTTGCATTTTTACCTTTTTTGTAGTAAAATTTTAAAATGTATCGAATTTCTTCATTAGATTCACTCATTTTAACAATAAGAAAAACAAATGAAAATCACACATTTTCCTAATTTGAATTTGAAATTGTCTTCTTTAAAATGAAAACTTTTTAATGATACCAAAATCAGCCAGATACAAATGGTATAGCCAAAGAGATCTTATTACAAGTTCATGCATACTATATGCGAAAAGACTTTTTCCCCAACCTATTATATATATAGGATATAAAGATAACTACTACAAGGAAGACTGCAGATTCCAGGGTCAATAAACGATAAGCGAACTTTCCTTTAATTACTCTGGTCTGGATATTTTGGATCCGTCACAGAACTTGTTAATTGTATATTACCCATATATACAAGAGTAACTTACATAGCCTACAATACACAATGTGTTCATTATTTCAAAAACTATACAGAAATCATAAAAATTCGCAATAATTTATTACACTCTGCTTAATTATTCATACAAAACTTAATCTTAAACCAACTTAAGTTAATTCAACTTTAACGTTTTAGCGGTTTTAAGCGAGGTATTTTATTTTTATTCCCACGTTTAAATTTACCGACCTTAAAATACTGTGTAAACTTAATTTATTTATAAATTCAAATTTCAATGTTTTGATTCAAACTATTATATTTCAAAATTCAAGTTTCATTAAAGAACATATTTTGAGAGTCTTACATTAAAGTCAAAATTTAAGCCTACTTCCTATTGTACGTATACCACAACCTATTGCCGTATTGTATTCTATTAATAGGCTTTCGCTGATTCGTATTAAGAATTTATCAAGTATCAAAAGGCCACCAGACGCCACAGATGGCCACGCAAACCCCAAGATGCCCATCGAACGTCAGTGAAAGGCCAACTAAGCCGCGAGACGAAGCCAACGTAAAGCCCGCGAAGGCCATCGGACGCCGCAGACTGGCCCGCGAGAGCCGTTGAGAAAAAACCTCGCCACCGACGGGTTGTCACCCGTCGAGTCGTCGGGCCAAAGAGGTATTCGAGGCCCCAACCTCCTCGCCGCCTCTAAT
The DNA here is from genome assembly GCA_039645545.1 of Dendrolimus houi. Classification (NCBI taxonomy): domain Eukaryota; kingdom Metazoa; phylum Arthropoda; class Insecta; order Lepidoptera; family Lasiocampidae; genus Dendrolimus; species Dendrolimus houi. The sequence goes on from CM077139.1 coordinate 12,768,871, forward strand.
GGCCAAAGAGGAAAAGAACCACACTTCCTATAACTCTTACGAGTATATCTTGACATGTGCCAATTTTATTAAACGATTTTCCACATTTTGCTTATCAGTATGGAATCGTCGTTGATACGAATTTCATGACGCTGGATGGAGTCGAGTCAGTGCAGTAAGCGGCTACCCCGGCCTATAGGTGTGAGCACTACTCCCTCTGCGGCTAAATTTGCACTTTATAAAGAGCTAGTCTTTGCCGCAGCATAAAGTACTACTGCTTAGATCGATTTAACACGGGGAAGGGTTTCCTACCCGCCAACAATGTCGTCGACAGAAGAACATGTCGTGTTCCGCGCTTGCTCGTGTCTCCTCCCGTGGGGTGACTAACAAGCCGCCCCACGCAAGATTTGAGAGGGACGATACCGCGGGGCAATGCTTCCCCCGCAGCAGTGGATATGGCCGTTGGGGCTCTCGCCTACCAGGGCACGCGGACTTGGTAGAGCCAGACTGTTCCCGTATCCCTGGCATAAGATGATGGAAGTAGCAGCGATGGGTTTTAGTGGCTATCCCCGACTTGGAGGCAGTAGCATCTGCTTGCGATGCTCTTGTCACCCCAACCTGGCGAATCCTACACTCCCCACCGGCTTTCCCCAGCGATATATAGTCGAGGCTTTCCCTTTGTAAAAAAAATGGCTCAGTATAGCACACCAAACTTTTCGTAGTAGCTCGGTGACTAAAGCACTTGTATTTCATTAAAAAGTTGAGATTTCGATTCCTGTATTATAAATACAATGTGTGTTTGTCCCGTTTATTATTACTTAACTCGTTCATAGCGGCACTAATTTATCTGTACTTTCCAGTCTTGCAGTACGGGGCATTTTAGACCTTGTACTAAAACTACTATTGTGGCGGCACAAGGCCTATTAAGTCTGGTAACCTTTTAAAAACTAAAATCATTTTTTGGCTTATATGTGAAATTTTTTAGGGATTTTTGTTTTATGTTCTGCAGTAGGTACGAAGTCAAGTTAACCTCGTATTAAGGTAGGTATATTACGTAACTCTGGTTTAATAGCACATCTTTAATATATCGACTTTTTGCTTCAATAATGTGTTGAAAGTTGAAATTTCAGAAGATTTCTAAAAAGAAGTCTTCTGAAGGTTAGAATAACCTTCAAAAAAATTATATCGAAACGAATAACTTTTATTCTATCAATCTACAATGTATTTTAATAGATACTCATTTATTCGTTTCGATACATTTATTTTTAGAAAGTTACGAATACTTCATAAATTTAAATTTTCAAGACAACATTATTAAGGCAAAGAGGCAACATATTCATCTTTATTCTATACTAAACCAAATTGAAGTTACGCCTTCCGCACCACAGATAAGTCTTAAGTTTTTCTTTGCTGGACCGCAAATGAGACAGGTTCGGGGCGATTTAGACCCGTTTCGCAGTGAGTGTGTTAAGACGTAACTTGTTAATAATTACAAAGGCAATCTCAATGACGAGGGTCGCTCAAGAACATGATAGTCATCGTGAGATGTCACCTCTGACATCACCATTGTTGGAAAATTTGTCGACTCATCATTTTCATGTTTAGTATTAGGTTTTTCCCGCGGTATTGCCTGTATGTAAATTTATATACCAGAAGAACTTTTTAACCGACTTCAAAAAGGAGGTTCTCAATTCAATTATATGTTTATTACGCGATTTCTCCGTCCTTTATGGACCAATTTTCAAATATTTTTTTCGCAAGAACATACTCTTGATATGGTCCCATTGTCACTAATTCAGAATCTGATGAGTGGATCTTAGAGGAATCGAGAGTAATCTTCGAATATTATAGTCACGTACAACATGTTTCATGTATTTTTTGCTAGACCTATTCAAGTATTTGCGAAAGCAGAAAATATTTTTCTGAACAAAAAAAAAACCGACTTCTAAAATAACTATAAAGCAAAAAATCTTGAAGTCGGTGCTTAGTAAAACAGAAAAAACAACAAATTTGCAAAATAACGTCATTATTTAAATTAAATTTTTGAATCCCTAAAATTTGTATTGAAATCTATTGAGTAGAAATCAACCTGTACGTCCGACATCACATTTGGCAAGACACCGTTTCCTTGAGATGTAGGGAACTCTTGTTTGTCTGAAATTACAACTTCAGACGCCACGCCTCGGTGAGTGTGGTTTAAACTGACATAGTTATAATGTACTGAACTTTCCAAAGCGCCGGTAAAACAGTACCCAATGAGGCAATGTTTTATAAATAGGACTCTTCCCGTGTGTAATTGTCGGTAAAGTAGCTTCTATAGAGTAAAATGTATAAGTCTACAAGAGGTTATTATTGTAAAGTTGTGAAAACAAAATTTAGTGAGCAAAATATTTTATAATATAAAAATACATAATAAAATTTGACATTTGCAGTAATTAATTTTAAGTAATGGTTTATTTGTTTTATAAAAACATAATATGAGCTAAACTGCGGTTCCACTGTATAATCACTAAATGCAATAAAATCTTTGTGTTCAAAGCAAAATAATGTTTATTTTAATCTTCGCAAATCTTTAATATAATGAGTCTAAAAAAGTGACGACTTCATACAATGCAATTAAAAATGAGGAAAAATCAAGAAGACTAATTTGAACCGACAGATATCTGTCTTGTCTATAGTGTCCCTACTCCATTTGGGTTTGGGATAATGTAAGCCTTAGTGACTGTGTCGCGCAGATGTACATAACTAAAGATTTAATGCGTTATTTGTGAATCGACATTGTTATTAATTGGTAATAACGATAAAAATTGTTAGATAACTTGTGTATAAGCACTTTACACTAATGTAGCTAATCATTGATGGCGTTATTTTTAACGCTATAAATAAGACGCTTGCCTACAGCCAACAACTATAACATTATCCCACATGTAGCAGGAACATACATGTACTTGTTTGTATACATTGTTTTTCCTGAAATCATTTTCGTATTTTTACAATGAATTACAATTTAATGTTGTTTAAATATATATTATGCCCGGTTTCTGAGGTACTTTTAACTGTAGTTTACCTGTTCGTTAGCGCCATCGGTTCAATAACGTATACAATTGTATATCTGAACACACCATCGTACGATAGTTAAACTAGGTTCAACTTCAACCAATATTAGGCGTTTATCTATTCCATATCTTTTGTTTGACGTTTTGTTGTTGACGTTTTTTTTGTTTGATGTAAATAAATATTAGATGTTCCTTTTTAAATAGATCCATCTAATGGCGAGTTTTAGTGCTAGTTGTAGGTTAACAGTTAACCTAAGTTTATCTATTACATAACTTTATGAAATCAATTGTTATTAAACTCATAACTGGTAACCTCAGAAACCGGGCATTAGACGACTTAATCCACATCTAAAGTTAGATGTTACAGTAGGAAATGTTTCATATTAATCATCTAAAGACACAATTTAACTAAAATTTTATTATGTAAGAACAAACAAGGTATACATATAAAATCACATATAACCTAATATATACAACATAACAACAAATATGGTTACAGGACACGCAATTATTTCTAAAGAGGTTAATAGTTCCTACGAACACCGGATGCGTACTATTTATCTCAAACACTGTCCTTGTATTTACGAACTTTGATCAAACATTTTGCAAATTAAACTGGTTTTATTTACTTACGCCTCGTTCACTTGTCTCTGGTATTTAAAATGGCTGTCATTCTCGGTGTATGACTCAAAGCTGTTTGTTCTATATATAAGACATCTAATTAATCATTTTACCAAATTAAATCAATTTGCTTGATAGGAAACTAAGAAATTCAATGACGTTGAATAACTCAATGACAAAACTATAGTTAGTCTTGTCATGTTTCTTTTTAAGGTTAATAATTAATTTTGTTGTGTACCCTCTTATTTCTAAACGATACAATCGGCCATTTCCTTACTTGAATAATAATGTTATATTTTTATTTATTCTGTGATAAGCACCTGTTTTGTATAGTGTAATTGTCTATAATTTACCATAATTTTATGTAACAATATTTATCCCTAATATGACGTGGTAATTGTGTAGACTATAATTAAAAATCTCCCGATTGTATATAGACGGTATTCACTACATTTCATGTTGGCAGACGCGATAGATTTTTTTACTGTGTTCAATTTATTTTATTACATGTAAAACTTTAAATATAATACGTTATATAAAATATTATCTATAAAATGTTTAATTAATTTTAATTATTTCCAAACAACAATGTAATAAATTCTTGTCATTCCTAACCTATTTAATTAAAATGATTTATCAATGACTTCCATCCGCTATCGGTTGTGCCAATTTGCCAAGTTTCTTAAACTGTAAATTTGTTGGAAGGATGGCGAGCGAGGTGTTCTAAAAATGTTTGTCGAGTGTGAAGAGTCAGTAGCTGATACGTACATAAGCCGTAAAGTTCTCTGATTATAAGTATAGTGGCAAGTTGCTGTTCTTTTATTACCATAAATCTCTCCGAGTTGTTGCAAGTATTACACTTGTCTCCGGAACCCAAAAACTGTTTTTGTGATTATAAATAAGTCATAAGTATGTCCCCAAACTGAAAACACCACTAAATTCATCACTCGAAAAGCAATAGTTTACGGACTCAATTTTATGTTTATATGGAATACTTTGGTAGTTTTGATACTATACTTAATCAGGTTATACCAGAGGGCCTAAAGCGGTCGACTTTTAAAAACTAACACATGTCTAGATATATTGGTAGTTACAAGACAGAATAAAGTTCCACTTTATGTTGGTACTTGTCATGTTCATTGTGAATCTGCGAAAAGCACCTCTTTAGGTTCTGTATTCTAAATTTTTAAAATATAAATGACAATAAGTTGGTGACAGTATTGTTAGTGCGGGATTTAATAACGAAACACGTAGAATTTGAATACTATCTTATTCGAATTTAGAACGAAGAATACCGCGCTAATTTCAAATAATTAAAAGTTATGATTCTCGCACAATAATTAGCTACCCTAAAGTGCTACTTTGCCATGTACATCAGACAAAAGTCGTATTGAGAATGATAGTTCGTCGCCACGCCCGCTCGTTGTTATATCCGATTAATAATCACAACTACCCGCCATTATTACAATAGTATATAATATAACCTATAACAAATGTTATTAACAGTATGCATTTTCAAAATGTTGAATTTCTGTCTGATTCATGGAGTGCATTTGATCTCTTTATCTTATCCCTTCCAACCAACTTCTTTATCCAGTCCTAAACGTTGGCAACATGTTGCAAACATCCGTAGGTGACAATAACTATCTTCTAATGGGTGGGCTGTCTGCTTATTATATATATATAAAGTGTCCAGCAAACCATTATTCCGTGTCAAATGAAAAAAAAAAAGTTTTACCCCCCCTAACATATATAATTAAATTTCGACTTGTAAAATATTACGTAAGAATGGGTTTTAATCAGGACCCTTACGTAATTAATGAATGGCCCCTAACCACTGTAAATTATTTTTTCATGTGTATGTATGTGGTGAAGAATAAAGACTTTTCTATTATGTACTAGTCTAATTTACTAGCTTCGTAAAAAAACACTAACTTAATTGGTCATTATCTCTTTCTGAATGTAACATAACTAGCCCATACGATAAAGCATTAGACCATGAAATCTAATTCACTGCGCAATGGTTAACTTTTACGTAACAGTTTCTTGGAAATGTTACGGCGGCATTACAAGCAAAAGGCCTTGAATTTTCATAACCCCGCTGAGATTAATCTCGCAATAGTGACTCATCTGTAATGCGCTCAAATCTGAGAGTAACCTTCGGCTTTTAAAGTCTGTATTCTAGCATCAAAGACTTATTTCCCCGAAGCTGGTAAAGAAGCAGACGGTGTTTTTTTATTGCATTAGTCCAGCAGACAGGCAAATCAAATTACCATCGCCTATAGACATTTGCAACACTCAAGCAGTCTGTCTACTAAGCCGGAACCAGGGGATGTAGCCATCCAGATGGGCAAGAGCCCTACCACCTGGCTGTGGGTTATTTTGTCGCCTCTTACGACGGGCCACCCGGCCGCAGTAATTTGTATTCCTTCGCCGTTCCTGCATGGATAAACCTTATGGAGAATGGTTATTGTGAACTATAAGACGTTTGTAACACCAAGGGTAATAAAAAAGAAAAGAAACAAGAAAATATGAATATAAAAGAAAAGTAAAGTAAAAGAAAAATATAAAAAAACATACACAAACCCCCTAAAAGTGATAAGCACGAGGAATCTCGTTCGGTCGGAGAGAGGATAATAATAAAAAAAAGTTGTTGTTAGCCTTTAGGGTGGTAATAAGGGGATTGGAATAGCCTCCTGCCAATATATTTTTAATATTATAATTTATATTCGTAATAATTTAAGTGCCTACAAGCAGTATAAGGATGTTCACAATTTCAACACCAGGCGTTGTAATAAACTGATATTGCCATGGTTTAAATTACAAAAAGTATTGTCCTCTTTCTTGGGGGTTGGTATACGCTTCTTCAATAAGATTCCCAATGAAATCTTAGATCTGCCTTTCACTAAATTTAAATCCAAATTAAAAAGTATCTCACTTGAAAAGGGATATTACACTATTGAAGAATATTTAAATGATATAACTCCATTTACATAGCAGCTCGCTTCAGCCTCTTATACAATCGTATGTACAATGTTTTAATTTTGCCAAACGTCTAAGGAATTTAAGGTGACATGTTGCAGTACAAACTTTAAGAATATCTCGTTATTATTATAACAATAATAGTATTCTTATTTCCTCTTACTGTGTCTTTGTCTTATTGAGCATGCACTGTTTGCTACTGCCGCATTAATTCTTCGAAAAGAAATTCTGTAACATACTTCCGTATAAAACTTATAAAAAAAAGAATTTGATATATAAATAGAATAAAAATATAAATAAAAACAATTTTTAGCTAGACGTGTTGCTAGGGAGTTTTTTCTCCTTAACAACAATAACACGTTGCGAAGCGGTGTACACATAGAATAAGAAGTAAAATTAAATTTTAATTTATATGTATGACCTTCAAAACTTGTTCTCCAGTGGAACTTATTTTGAATAAAAACTTTTGAATTTGAATTTGGATAGGCATGATGCGATAGGTAAATATTGTTACGAGTTAGCGGGACTCGAATTAAAATGCTGTTAGAATTATTATAAAGTTTATTAAAACTATAGAAACACCTATAACACAGGTACAAATATAACCGAACACAACAAATCCAAACGTAACGCAGAAGGTCGTAATTCAATAAAACATGCAAAGTCCGTCACTATTAGATTCCCGAATGTCACACCCGTATCGTAGTTGTCGCTCAACTGACTCCTCTCTCAATCAGGCCGTCGTTTTATACTTCACAAATGTAAATGTGCCCGCCCGGCAACGTCGACATAATTCTCTATAATTACGTTATAATTGTAATCCGCAACACCTGGCTAATGATGCAGCTTTCAAGCGGCCGTAAACGAGTACAATAGAAAAATAGACTGTTCTCCACAATAACTAGAAACATATGCCAATAAATGAGTGAACAAAAGAAGACGATCATAAAAGGATTACAATTACTTCAAATGCCGACAGGTGATAAAATGTGCTTTTACAGATCTGTGCGTGGAATTTGTCTTTTTCAGGGCCTAAGTTGTAACAATATTATAGTTGACCCTGTGCTCGTCCTACAACGTTGGGGCGTCAAAGACGCAAAGCCTTCTGGTTTAGTTCCTTTGCCGCCCCGTGAAAGCTAGATAGGGGCGCAGGTTTAGGTTTAGTGAATAGTTTGCCTGCCGACATCCCCGGAGCCTCCGCATTGGAGGTCACATTGGGCATACGGTCGATCAAGAGTCCCACACATCCCTCGGTGTAAAGCCTTACCTCCAGGCAGGAGGATGGTGTCCCAAGAAAAGGCATTCCTTTGCGTCCTCAAAAGGAAAGGTAAATATTAGATAGATAGATAGATAGATAACACTTTATTGTACACCATTACATAAAACACAGAAAAACTTATAGCTAAAAAGCGATCTCTTCCAAACAACCCGTGGTAGGAATAAAACAGATTATATTGGACAAATACGGTTTATATAAATATTAGAGGATAGCAGTTACTTACATATATTTTATTTATTTATAAACATATAAGTATGTAAAATATTATATAAGTAAATACACCTATTGATATTACATACATAAATATACGTAAACATATCAAACATCACTATGTTGCAGGTAGTGCTTTTTTGTCATGTTCTTAAATATTGTTAGTGATTTAGCTTGTCTAACAGTAACAGGTAGCTCATTCCAGAGTCGAATAGCCTGTACAGTAAAAGAATTATTAAGTCTAAGATTCGTAGAAGGTCGTAAATTGTGAGAGGAAGAGATGAATTCAAAGCGTTCTTTGAGATAATACGGGGTTGTGGGGATATACAACACAATATAATATTATTGTTAATCAGATCTGAAAATCATATCGTTGTGTGTATTATTTCAAGTTTCAAGTTTGTTTACCCACCTCTCTAACTTAAAAATTATAAAGTAGATAATTGATGATGAAAAAATTGAACAGAAATTAAAGGTGGTACTTATTAAAGATACTTTAAAAATTTCGTTTGAAAAATATCTGTTAAATCGTTTATGTAATGTAAGGTATTCAGAGGCTGTCACGTACTTGGCTGATTTTTATACTTGGCATAGCACAAAAGTTACTGCTATGGCCATGCGCAAAGGTAGTACAAATATCACGAAAAACTTTTGCGGCCTTAGAACCGTGATTAAAATTAAAAAGTAACGAATATGCTAATTATTCTGAAATTGACATTCCATTTTAATGATCTGAAGATTAAATTAACACGAACAAAAAAAAACATGATTCCGGTAAAATAAAACATCCTTATTCAAATAATTTATAAAATTAATCAAAAAATAATTATCCAATGACATTCGGAATGTTTTAATTTTATATAACGGCATTAAGTTGCCAACCTAATATAATAATTATATTAATACGTGAAACAAAAAAGTTTACACTTTTTTACGAAAATTGCGCGGTCGGAGGAGAATGAAATTTCGCACACTTATAGTTTATATAGAGAAGGAGTGCAGAATGCTAATATTTTTTTAAATTATGCATAAAAAATACATTAAATCAATAAAATTAACATTACACACACTACCATGTTTTTGACACACACGCATATATACTCTTTTGTTTATTGTTAAAGTCAAATTAACAGTGTAGCCTTGGCGAAATCTGTGATTATAGAAGTATAGTCGTTGACAACAGAATCTTAATAATGTTCATACTTATAATTTAAATTAATTTTGGTCGAATTTCGACCACTGGGCGACCAGTAGTATATTTGAATTTGTACTCCGTTTTTAAGGCTTACACGTTCACTGCGAAACAAGGTCTAAGTCGCCCCGGACGTGTCTCATTTGTGTGCGGCTTAGAAAAACAAACTTCTCTGTGGAGTGAAAGGTGTAACTTCAATTTGGTTCAGTGCACAAAGAAGATATATATATATATATATATATATATATATATATATATATATATATATATATATATATATATATATATATATATATAAGATTCTTTAATGCGACATTATTTTGACCTACCACCACACAATACAAAACAAAAATCCATAAAATATTTTATATATAAGCCAAAACAGGTTTTAATTTTTAAAAAGTTACGCAGCTCAATAGGCCTCGTGCTGCCACAATGGTAGTTTTAGTACAAGGTCTAAAACGCCCCGTACCGCAAGAATGGAAAGTATAAATAAATCAGTCCTGCTTTGAACGTGTTAATAAAAATATTTTGCATATTAAACACGATAGGTGTTCATTTGAGAGGTGCCACAGTGGTGCACTGATATATGTAATTGTAGTCAGCCTCCTGGATAGGGGCACCTTAAATAACCATAGACGACGATGACTAGGCTCTGTATTTTACTTACGTCTGGGATAATAGGTAGAATAAAATATAAACAATATTAATAAATTAGGTTTAAGGTTGAGTTTTATTTTTCATATTAGTTTAATATTTTTATACATATAGGTATTTTATGCGTATATATGTTACTGTCGTACTCCTAAATCGCTGGATCGATTTTGATGATTTTTTGTATTTGAGTGGGTTCCTAGGTGGTTTAGATTCACAATTGGATCCGATAAGTGGTATTGGTGGTACATCTAATCCCAGCATTTTGAGGAGTATAAACTTCTATATATCTGACAACTATACCCGCGGTAGACAACACAAGTTGTTTGCAGTACCGGCCAGTGGCGCTAATGTGTCTTTTTTTTAACGCGGCGGAAATGCATTTCGCGCAGTACCGGGTCCTTTGCTACGGATTAGACCATAGTCGATTATGGAGGCATTCCTAAGGGAGCAATCTAAACACTAATCGACCGGCTTGTATAGAGACTCGATTACTCAATACCCCACTAAAACCACCCTCCTCCCATGTGCCCCGCGCTGTGGTAGGAAGAGCGTGAGACTTAGAACGTAGATACGCCCACGCTGATCCTAGCGCATCAGTGCTTAAGAATGCCCGGGAAGCAGTGCAAACTTACTTCGACAACAGGGGTGAAGAATCGTCCGCTCCCTAGATGGGCCCCTGCAGCAGTATTTCAAGAAGGGAGATCATGCGCATATCTGCGCCTCCAGGATCCCGACTGACGTCGGTGTCCGCGACACGCATGCGCACTTGTACCTCTCTCCCTAGGACTAATGTGCTGCTACAAGCACCTCTAACGCAGATTTAGATATACTCACGTGTCCCTTAGGGAAATTCAAAGAAAGTGCATTGAAATGTATAACTAACACAATAGGCTGAGGATAAGGTGCTTACATTGTCACTTTAGTGATAAGACTGTTATGACATTGTAATTGAATGAAATAAAATAAATAAACAAATATGTATTGAAATTTGGTTCCAGGATTTTGGTGACATTTGCGCGTGTTTGAGTGTATCCCGGGATGGTTTAGATTCACAATGGGAGCACTTAGGTGGCTCTGTGATCTGATTTCAGGTTTTATTTATTTTCAAAGCAAGACAACGACTGCAAAGCCTGCTAGTACTTTAAATAAAATATAATGTACCTACTTTTATATACTTTAATATTAACCTTCAATAGAAACTATTTATTAAACGTCATATACTATTTAAATAATGTGTTTTATCAAAAATACCCGAAGGTAAAACACTTTCAGATACAGTTACGATGACCGCAAGGTCTTGATCCATACTCAGATTTCACGAAACTTATTCATCCAATAAATAATATGCATACAAGGTTAATACTACCAGTTCGTATTAGAACCACAATTCTAATAAAATTAAATATAATACTCTTAGATGTTGTACAAACTAATTTTCGATGAACGTGTTTTCAAAATTCTTCGACCACTCTTTCCAAAATTGTCTGTTATATTGTTGTGTAGTGTTTCGAAAACCAATGTCATGTTATTTTAAGAAGTAACTAATGATACACGGCTATGTACATTGAAAAAATATCAACACACACCACTTATAAGCGATAAAGCCGCCCATTGTTCTAATGGAAATGTATTCATATTAAATTGTCTAAGTTTAACTTATGGCGAAGAATAAAGAGTTTTCATTAATTCATTATCATGCAGTCATTCATTCATTTTTCATTCATTCATTTATTTTCATTCTTTCATTTATTTTCATTCATCCATTCGTTTTCATTCATTCATTCGCTTATACAAACACGCTGACACTCGACATATACTCTTAAGCACAAAACGAATGCATAACTTACATAATTCTATACCGAACTATGGAAAATTAGATTAGGCTCCCATAGAGTAAATAATAACCATAAACAAAATTAAAACTAAATAATTAAAATGAAACAAGTTGGAGGTAGGCTAAATAACACTTCAACAGTACACTTGACATCTTTGTCTTCAGTGACACGGCCACTAAAAAGTGGCCGAAACGTCGGAATAACAAAAATTAAATTACCGCGCTTAAAACCGTTAAAACGTAGGTTTATTATGTATACAAGTCGCGAAAACTTAAGAAAATATTATACGAACTATTGAACTTAAGATAATAATAAGATAGTTTGACGCCTGCTCTTTGATATCAATACTATTTTAGAATATATTGTATGCGTCAAATAGCCTATTTCATCTATAGATATACACTCAGTAGTTTCGAGAAAAATAGATATGTCATACAAAGACACTTGAACAGTCTGACGGACGTAAACGACGGAAACTATTAAGGTACTAATTTAGAGAAAATAGCAATGAAAATCCAAAAATATGTACATTACATAATTACTTCATCTATTTATGTCTTTAAACGTGACATTCGATTGAATACAATGACAATTAAAATAAACAAAAGTTATTTAGGTATGCCAATGTATTTTTCCGCTAACAAATAAACAGGTACGTGCTAAACTCTTGCGCATGTGAACATTGAGACGATTTAGGTGTGATTTGGTTATTACATTTCTGTACCATAATTTCTTCATCAAAAGGCATGACCTTTTTGTATGATATCATCATTTCTGTTATCAATTCTTCGGCTCTTACTTCATCTTTAAATATCAATTTACCTAAGAGTTACTCTGGAAATTCTTTAACTCATAAACTGTTTACTATCCCTGTTTCGAAAACAAACTCTCTCTTTTCTTTCACCATATCCCAATTATTTGGGGTCGGCACACTATGTCTTTTCCTTCCACACTCCTCTACTCTGATATACATCTTCTGTCACACCACATATCATCATATCATCCTTCACACAGTCCATCCATCTTTTTTTGGTCTACCTTTACATATGTACCCATCCATCTTGTAGTTTAACATTCTTTTTGTCACGTGACTTTCATCCTTCATCATTATATGCCCATACCAACTTAATCTTCTTCCTCTCAATTTTTCAATCACGGGTGCAACTTTCAAAGATCCCATTATGTACTCATTTCTCATCTTATCCATTCTTGTAACACCACACATCCATCTCAACATTCTCATCTCAGCTGAGAGGAGACGTTTGTGGTTTATCACTTTAGTGGCCCAACATTCCGACCCATATAGCATGACTGGTCGTATGACAGATTTATATATTTGACCTTTTAGTTTCAGTGGCATTAGTTTATCGCACGTCACGCCGGTTACCTGTCTCCACTTTAGCCATGCTACATTTATTATTCTCCTTACATCCCTCTCTATATCACAATTATTCTGCAGTAGTGAACCAAGGTATCTGAATTCGGGGTTACATGGTAGTGTGGCTGATTCTAGTTTAAGAGGCATAGCACTAGATGTCCCGCCAAAATCACAAAACAGGAATTCGGTTTTGGTTCTGCTGATTTTTAATCCAACGCCCTCTAGCGCTTGCCGCCACCTGTCTAGTTTGTTTTGAAGTCCCACCCCATCTTCATCCACCAGGACAATATCATCTGCGAAGAGCATGCGATTTCGAAAACAAACTATGAACAAAATTAATATCTAGATAAATAGATAGTTGTTTATTATACACCAATACAAAAATAAACTTAAACATTAAAATTATACCTATACATAATTATATATATATATACGGAATACTCACATTATTTCATTGCTTTATAGTATTTTATTCATCCCTACTACGCCACAGTACCTTAAAGAACGCTTCGAATTTATTTCTTGCTCTCACAATTTACGCCCTTCCATTCAACATAGACTTATTACTCCTATTCATAATACAGCATGTTTCAATAATTCTTTCACGGTTAAGGCTGTCCAACTTTGGAATACATTGCCTGTTGCTGTGAGACAAGCAAAATCTCTAACATTTAAGAACATGGTCAGGAAATACTATATACAGGAAATAATATTATATTGCATGTAGCTATATGTTTTAATAGTTGCATTTTATCACTATATCTTGTATACGTACATAACTTATGTGTATATTTGTATATATATAGTATAGTTATATATTTATTATTAAAATGTAAGTAATCGTACAATAATGATGTATACCACCATCGCCACTCCTAATCAGCAATTTTCTTGTCACGTGTTGTCTGGAAGAGATCGCTTTTTAGCGATAAGACCGCCTTTTGTACACAATTAAAATAATACTAGTTTATAAGATTTCTGTAATGGTGTACATTAAAGTGTTATCTATCTATTATATCTAATTATGTACAAAACGCGGTCTTATCGCTAAAAAGCGATCTCTTCCAGACAACCCCAACCTCTACGTCGTTGTACAAACTTATACAATAATATTTTAGCGACATAGATATTTTAAAATTTTCAAGACGGGTTATTAGATATTTTAAAATCGATAGGTTACAAAACGAAGGAAAGACGGGTTATGGATGTTTTTAGCGACATAGATATTTTAAAATTTTCAAGACGGGTTATTTGAAACACTAGTTGTTGGCCAAATTATCGATAGGTTACAAAACGAAGGAAAACGCTTAACTAATTATTTTTATTATGGATGTATAGGTTTGCGTTTGACCACTATGTCATCTGATGTTGGGTGATAACGCAGTCTAAGATGGAGCACGCTTACCTAGAAGATACCTATTCACTCGTGACTTCAAGGAATTCAAGATTGTATTTGTCAGGAAAAACAGACTCCGGCAAATTATTCCACTCTTAGGCAGTGCGCATCAGAAAAGATGAAGCGAAACGCTTGGTTCTGTCTGGTGGTGTTTCCACCATGTAACGGTGGCGCAAATCGGTGCGTCTGGCTGTCCGATAATAAAATGGGGATGGAGCTCCTGCAATTCTAAGGAATACTCACCGAAATGTATTCGATAGAAGACAGTTAGCCCCGCGACCTTGCGTCTATGCTCTAGAATCTAAAGTCAAGCATAAAAAACACGGTGATTGCCGACCAGCTTCCTGGCTCTCTTCTCAATTGATTCCAACGCCTTCAACTAGTATTTGGCTGAGCCGTCCCAAAGATGAGAACAGTACGTACGACTCCATGTACGACAGAGCTTGTGCTTGGTATAAGTTCAGCAGTTGTTCCGACGTGAAGTACTGTCTCACTTTTGCGAGTATACCCAGCTTGTTGGCCGCCACTTGCGCTTAAAATTCTATGTATTTGATATTATTCCCATGAGAAGTGTCACAATAACACAGATAAATTATTTAATATATGTAGGGTCGATTTTTCAATTAGCAGATAAAGTTATCAGTCGAATAAATTATAAGCTGACTAAATGCAAAGGTGAAAAAATTCAACAGTTTTATTCAAGCAACTGTAATTTTTAATTTTTCCAATTTAACTCTCTCAATGTAAATGGCCCTTTAAATTCAGGTAAAATCATCCTTTTGAATATCGCAATGTAACAATCGGCGAGATATAATATTTGGATAAAATTTTACTTAATTTGTAAATATATTATCACGCTCAAAACCATTAAAACGTAGTTTTGTTAATTTGTATCTTTAGATGATTAATATAAAGTATTTTTTACTGTAATATCTAACTTTAGATTTTGTTTAAGATGTCTAAGACATTTAATCATCATTAAATAGTGAGTAGATAGATAGACAGACGACACTTTATTGTACACCAAAACATAGATAAACAGAAATAGAAAAATACAAGAGATAGTATAAAGGGCGGCCTTATCGCTAAAAAGCGATCTCTTCCAGGCAACCCTTGGCAGGGATTAATGGATTTTTAATACTGACGGTGGTGCAGTTTATAAATAATGATAAATGATAAGTATACACAATACACATAAGTACAAAAGAATATAAATATATAGACATAATTATGTATATACACATACACATACACACACGTATATATATACATATGATAATACAAACATACATACTGTTACATGCCATCAAAGATAAGCAGCATAGCTGCCTATTGTAAGCGCAGCTTATTGTCCTCCCGGATTAAGGAATTCTTTGTGTTTTGAATTTGCAATTAAGAAAAACATGCTATTGTCTTTCTACTTGTTTTATAACCATCATTAGCGTCGAACTAATCCCTATTCTTATTGTTTTCGACTTTGTGGACGTTCGCAGGTGTGCAAATTAATAAGGGGGGGGGGGGCAGTCAAGCGACGACTACGAAGCGAGTAAGACGTTTTCTAGTACTCTCGATTAGCGATATAAACGACGGACTTTGCGCGGTCGAATTGTATCGAATCATGCAGTGTGAACTGGTTGCATCCAGTTTTATTTGTATTTGTTTTATACGTGTTTGTACAGTTCTAATAAATTCTATAGTAGTTCCAAAGGCATTTTTAATTCGAGTCCTGTAACAATACATACATATAACAGTGTTAGGAATTATTATACACAATAGAGAAGTAATGCTTCTGAATCTGATTATTATTATTATTAATTATGAGTAATTAATTGAATGCAAAAATCCTCTTTGTAATTAATGTACGAATATTGTCTTCTAACGAAAAACAATGTACGAGTATATGTCAGTCCCTAACTATCTATATCCGTGTTCAATCAAAACAAAGCGAGTAAAAAATTCTTGTATAAATTTATTAATAATTACGTCGACGTCACTATATTGCTATATCAATTAAGAAATTGTACCCGGAAAGTACGAAACGAGTGCTTTTGTAGTTTAATCGAAGATTGTTAAGTTTATAAAACCGTTTTGAAATGTCAAGGTAGCACGACGTCACTGTTATCTTTTTGAAGTACACACTCTAGAACTTCAAAGTAGAGATGCCTAGGTTTATGTTATGGTGAACAATAAAGAGTTTTCATTCATTCATTCATTCATGCCACGAATATTCGGCTGCTATTCGAAATGGGGATTGTTAAAAAGAATTACCCTCTGATTTTATATTTTTATTACGTAAAATAGGGTATTGTTACATGCCGTCAAAGATAAGCGCACAGTTGCCTGTTGTAAGCGCAGTTTATCGTCTTCCCGGATTAGGAATTCTTTTGTGTTTTGAATTTGTAATTAAGAAAAACATGCTATTGTTTTTCTACTTGTTTTATAACCATCATTAGCGTCGAACTAATCCTTATTGTTATTGTTTTCGACTTTGTTAGCCGTTCGCAGGTGTGCAAATTGCTATTTCTCAGAAACTCAGTGCGCGCGGCCAATTTTTTTGTACTGTGTAGTTGATACAAGACAATGCCCGAATGGAGGGATGGGCAGTCAAGCGACGACTACGAGACGATTAAGACGTTTGTAGTACTCTCGATTAACGATATAGACGACGGACTTTACGCGTGTCGAATTGCATTGAATCGTGCAGTGTGAACTGGTTGCATCCAGTTTTATTTGTATTTGTTTTATAGGTGTTTGTACAGTTCTAATAAATTCTATAGTAGTTCCAAGGGCATTTTTAATTCGAGTCCTGTAGCTCGTAACAGTATTTTAAGATACTAATTTGAATATTTTGTATTATAAGCGTTAGTTTTTTTTTAATTCGATTTTAAAATTATTTCTTCGATGACGTCACAGGGGACACGGTTTACATTAATTTCCTGAGCCTATAAAACGAAAATAATAAAATCTACTTATCATAGTAATCTGTGCTACAATTTAAATGTCACTGTCATTACTCATTATATATAGTGATCATTTTAGTGTGGCCAGTTTAGTAATTTTGTCGCTAGATATATAATTTTTGGTGTTCAACAATTATTATTTTCTAAAGTTATAATTAAATTATTAAAAGTGACCTTTAGTGAAAATTCAATCTTATAAAACTTAAACTGAATCAGTGCCGTAAGTAGCCTTTTCAGCGCCCTATGCGAGCTTCTATAACTGCTCCCTTGTTTTTTTTAGATATTATAGGTACCCTAGCTAGAGCAGTGCTATGTATAGGCCTGCTTTATATCATTCACGGTGATAAAATAACGCACAAGGACCTTGGTGTTGGTTGACCAATTATCTAATATTTTGAAAGGAAAATATATTTTTTTAAAGAACTAGAACAGAAATACGCTCATGCGCTGCCAAAAAATGAGCGCGATGTTTTGTTTAATTTAACAGACGTTTTTGATGATACTGGCATGTAGGTACTTATGTGTTGGAATCGAGCACTAGGGGCGCAGCGGGAACTTATCAGGAGCAATCCGATAAAATAATAGTCCTGCCTGGTCTGGCCATTCTTGCGCCCCCCAGAGTCTACGCCCTGTCCCTGGGCACCGGTGGCATCGCCCTATTTACGGCACTGAACTGAATAATGTATAGTTAGAATTTGACGGCCTCTGTGGTTGAGCAGGCTAAGCCTTTGCCGGCTTACCTCACTTTAACGCAGAGGCTCCGGATTCGATTCCTGGTATAATAAATTTCGGAAACGTATTTTCTTCGTTATTTAATATGGTCTGGGCGTCTGGGATCGGCCCCAGAATGGTCCCTTGTATATTACCCATAACACAAGCGTAACTTGCTTAATTTGGGGATATACAGTGTGTGTGTTTGTATGCCGACTTATTAAAAGAAAAACCATTAATTGATAACCAGGCATAAATTCCAGGTATTCTATTAGACATCGCAATGACATAACTTTTCTTAATTTGTAACAAAGTATTCTTTCGGCGATTATTTCGATTTGGCCGAATACCGAATACCAAATCGTGAAAAAAAACCGAACATATTACTCAAAAACGCATAATATTTCAATCACAAATTATTTATAGTGAAACTACATTATAACATTGTTAAATATGATGTTTATTAATTTTCCATTTTAATCTTACGTTTCTTCCGAAACTGTTACGTGCGAAATGCGCACATCGTACACCGAATATTCGGTAGCCGAATATTCAGCGCTTCGGCTGAGAGTGTGGCTGAATATTCGGTCAAACTACGATTCGTGGCATCTCTACTTTAGAGCTATTGGCAGGAACTTAGGGCTGATTCTGTCGTGTTTATTCTATTACGAAGTTGGCAAACATGCCGATGTCCCATCAGAATCATCTGATAGAAAGTATTGTACCGTCCGTCACCTATGGACGATTCCAACACCAAGAGCGAAGCCAACGCGTTGCTACTGTTGCTAGATTAGGAATGACCGTAATGGGTGAAGGAGCGAGATGGAATATTCCTTCGTCTTAAAAGGAAGATCTTCCGCCGAGGCTATTCCTATGCCTCGTAGGCCTAGGCCCGACTGTTTTTTTTTTGTACAGGATCCTGCTGAATAGTCGCTGATGGCTGTTTCAACGATACCGGGCTTGGTGGGCTTCCCGACTCCGTAGGAGCGGCGGCGTTCAGCCCGTAAGCAGCGAGCTCGAGGAGGCACCTCTGCGACCGCTGCGGGGGAATGACTCTATCGGATTAAGCCGTAAAAGGCTGAATAAACTAAAACAACAAGCTGAAGGGATATAATTGGGGTTCCGTTATCGACTCCGCCGGCGGAGCCGATCCTAGTCTATCTTTACTACCGCTTCGTAACGTGTTATGGCTGGCAGAGAAGAAGCGGCGAAAGAAACTCCAGCAACATGCTAAAGCTAATTTTGTGTGGCTACTTGTGGCTATAAGGGTGGGTGCGATTGGTGGGTCTTAGCGTTGAGTGAGAGGATCAGGAGCTCTCCAGCGTCTGTTCAGTCTGCAGGCCCGACTGTTATTGTCGAAAATTTGTATATATTGCTTGTACGTGTCGGCAATGGTTTGCAAATTCATTTATTGCACAGCGCCATCTATTGGCTTGTAAGTGTTCCACTATATTAGCCTTTGGGATGAAATGGGAAGTATGAGATAAAGGGGGTGAAATAGATCACCTATATCAACTCGTCTATCTACCTACACCACCTTCTGTCTCGCTCCATCCTATCCTCTATATGTCATCCCTCCTATCTCATTCCTTCTATCCCATCCTAAAGGTTGACAACACGTCTGCTTCGCCTCTCTTGTTGCCAAAGTCTGTAGGCGACAGTAATGACTTTTCATTAGGTGGGTTATCTGCCTGGTTGCCAGATTCACAGATTAAAAAAATCAAATGGCTATAATGCAAGCAAAGCTGTCGCCAATCTGTTCTCAAAAATGAAAAAGAATGTATTTATTTCCAAATGGAATCTTAAGCCGGAACTAGATAAATGTATTTCTATCTTTCAATTTTGATAGAAATGAGTCATTTAAAAGAAACGAACTTAATTTTTTAAAATGTTTTGTTCATAAGTATATTTTTTTAACCGGTTTTATCGTTTTACTATTATAATGTATGAAGTTCTAAATTTTGTTATATGTATTTCTATTACTTATTTCTACACAACAATATTTTATATTCTAAACTCAAATAAGCAAATAGTCGGTTATGAAGCGTTTTTAAACAAGTACATAAGTACCTTTAATTTTCAGAGTTAATAATAGCAGCCCATAAACATCCCACTGCTGGTCTCGGGCCTCTCACTACTGGGGAACGGTGAGTATACCCGCCACGCTTGTCCAAATCTTCCAGTTCTTTTTCTCACGTGATTTTCAACCTTCCTCATTACATGCCCATATCACCTTAATCTTCTTCCTCTCAATTTTTCAGTCACAGTCCAGGTGATTAAGAGGATTCTAGAACCCGATCTCAACACCACCTACAGGTTCTAATTTCGAATCTAAACCATCTGGGAACCCACTCAGACACACAAAAACAAAATCACCAAAATCGCTCCTGGTGATTAGAAGGATTCTAGAACCCGATCTCAGCACCTCCTACAGGTTCTCATTTCGAATCTAAACCATCTGGGAACCCATTCAAACACACAAAAACAAAATCACCAAAATCGCTCCAGGTGATTAGGAGGATTCTAGAACCCAATCTCAGCGCCACCTACCGGTTCCAATTGTAAATCTAAACCATCCGGTGACCCATTCAAACACACAAATCAAATATCATCAAAATCGGTAAAGTCGTTCTCAAGTTATGGGCGTACATAATTTTCGATGGTTCATTTTTATATATAAGATAATTAAATACATAACATACATTATTTTACTTATTGAAAGTCACAAGTCTACCATCTTCTATTATATTAATGTATTCTGTGGTCTACCACCGCGTCCAAAACAAGTTCGTTGCTATGAAAGGCGTGGGCATGTTGATACTACATAAATATAATCACGCAGCAATCCATTATTGAATATACCTTATTAGTAATGCATTGCTAACCTTAATTGACTTGCATTAATTAAAGTAATGTGTTTCGAAATTAATTAACGAGTGTCACAGTATTGTGCTTCGAATGTCACCATAATATACATATTACTTATAATATATATGCGAAAAAACTTTTTCCCCAACCTATTATATACAAATTAAAATTAAACTATAAAATCTCGTCCCAGACGGCTGTCAGTTGGAGACATGCTCAAAAGACTGACCACATTACTTCGCTGAATGGCAATGCCAATGCCTTGCCCGGAGTTATAGACCAGTCTTTTGGTCACGTGAGACATCCACCAGACGTTTAGCTATGTCTCGATAAAGCTTGTAGGCCTTAGGCCCCATGGTCTCAGGGTCTCGACCCCAGAAGCCGCAAATATGTATACATTTCTAATGACTGAGTATTCGCGGCGTTTTAGGGCCTCCTGTCGTGTAGCAACTGAACCGACAGACATGATAGTGGCTGGAAGATGGGACGCTGCCAAAGTATCGCCGTAAGGCGTGTCGCATAGTAAAGGGCAATCCTTATTCCAGGGCACCAATGACACTCCATTGAGTCTCTTGCCGTCATCGCGGCATCAAAAAAATAGTATGGAAATTGTATGTAACTCAAACAACGCCTTAGTAACTAACGTACGTGGCGCGCCGGACGGACGGACGCATATACCCAGTTCTATGGCTAAATCCGACACTATAAATCAGTGGTTCCCAAACTTATTTTGTATACTGCCCACTTTGAGAATAAATTATTTTTATCGCCCCCATTTTTTCATCTACTTAAAAACCACTATAACGTCAAATTAAATTAATTGATTATATTAGCGGAGATTAAACATGCATTGTAAACGAGATTTTTACTATAGCCCGCAAGAGTAACTTGAGACCTAAGCGCAGTAGGTAATACACAACGGCGCTGAAGTCTCAAGTCTCTTACGGCCCTTTAGGCCTGCAGCGCCCACAAGGGGGCGTTATCGCCCACTTTGGGAAAGGATGCTATAAATAATAGCGAAAAATACTCAAAGCAGTCTTGGGGTTGGTTTTAATGAAAACTAATGTGGTATCATTAGAGTTTTGAAACACCAATTAACCTAATCAGGAATCAAACGGCTTCCGTTTGATTTTGAAAAAAATCACATTGTCTATTATTACACTAATCCATAGTGTAGCTTGTAAGGAATTGCTGTGAAGGAATGGTAAACCCCAAACTAATTCAAATTCTAAGTTTTTATTCAAAATAAGTTCCACTGGAGAACACTTTTTGAAGGTCACATATATAAGTCGAAATTTAATATTTCTTCCTATTCTATGTACACCGCTTCGCAACGTGTTATTGCTGTTAAGGAGAAGAAGCGGCAAGAAACTCCCCAGCAACACGTCTAGCTAAATATTGTTATTCTTTAAGTTTCTTATTGAATTTATATCTCAAGTTCTCTTTTTTTTATAAGTTTTATACAGAAGTATTTTACAGAATTGCTTTTTGAAGAATTAATTGAGTTGTAGCAAACAGTGCATACTCAATAAGACCCAGACAATAAAAGGAAAGAAAATTATTATTAAGTTATAATAATGACATGACGTACTAAAATGTTATGCTGCAATATATCTCCATAAATCCCTTACAAGCTTAGCCAGATAACGTTATACAAAATATATAAAGTATAAGATGTTAGAGCGAGCTGCCATGTATATGAATTTTTGTCATTTAAGTATTCTTCAATAGTGTAGTATCCCTTTTTTAGCACTACGAAAACTACTAAGGCATAATTAGTTCCTTTTCAATTTCGTGAAATTACGAAGTTTACGAGTGATATAAGATATACATACCTAGACACAGATATGCCTATAGATAGACAGGCCTCTACATAGACAGGTATTATAATTGTATAACGGAACCCCCGTTGCAGTCAGAATGACTTCGGTATCCTAAACTACTAGTTATTATATTCATAAAAACGCAAAGGACTTTACTTAATGCTCATGTTTTTCGGCACACAATTATACTCGAATCAACACAATTTAGCTCAAAAATAAAAAATAAATGTGTATATTTTTTAACTGACAGCTGAAAAAATATACATAGACATCACTTTATTGCTCATCAAAATATTTTATTTTATTTTATTTAGGTTTATGGCTTGGAAACTAGGCCTTTAAGCCAGATCTTGGATTATAATGTAGTTTATTCATTTTCTTAAGCCTATGTGTAGCACAGCTGAACTGTAGGTTATCAGCTGGTGCCATTCAACGGAGTTCTTGTGACAACTCAAAAGGCCACATTCGACTATACAGTTCACATTTCTCACAAAAAAACATAATTACTACTCAAAAACTATCAATATCCTACAACTATTGTTCATTTTAGAATAATTTTACACATTTTTAGAAAATAAAACTGCCCAGCACAACATCTCATTTCAGTTCCCGCCAAAAACTCTCATCAAAATAAATAATTAGAATAACACAGGCAAGTGCGTGACAGTCGACTACAAAGAAAGAGAGAAAGAAAAAGTTTAATTCAGGAAACGAAGATTTCCGTAGGCATGAAAACATACACTGTTCTGATCATTTAATTACAGAACCTTATAAAGGTAGTTAATAGAGAGTAGGTACTCTTTATCTCCCTGATAAATCTGGGGTAATGTAGGTGGTTGTGACCAAAGGCATCTTGTTTGTAGCGTTAAAAATAACGCCCGTTAATGATTAACTACATTAGTGTTTATATGTTATAGTCAAAGTCGATATACAGTCTCTTCCCGGAATGGTTTATCCTAGGTTTGATCAAGGCCTTTTGACAATATCCAAAGTAATTTCCAATTTCGACTTTTTTAGTCAAACGTTGAACTTAAAATAATCTGTTTCGGGCTTTGCCTAATCGATCCTAGAAGCGACTAAGGCAGACTAGGTCAAAAGTCAATTCGTACTGCACTTGTTACGTGTTTAATGACTGTATAAATTAGTCTCTCCTAGGTTAGACAAAAATTTGTTAGTCAAAGGTAGAAATCAAATGAATTTCATCCATGCAAGAACGGAGAAAGAATACAATTTCCTGCGGCCAGGCGGCCTGTCGTAAGAGGCGACAAAACAACCTACAGTCAGGTGGTAGGGCATTTGCTCGACTGGATGGCTACCACCCCTAGTCTAAAGTATGTCGCCATAACAACTTTGTGTTGTGTTCCGGCACCAGTGACCAGGTTCCAGTCTCCCTTAAGAGAGCAGCAGCGCATATGTAGCACCTTTGGTGTTGCAAATGTCCATAGGCGACGGTAACCACTTTCCATCATGTGGGCCGTCTGCCTGTCTGCTGAACTCCTACAATAATAAAAAGAAAAACGTAATTTATTTGGACTTTGACTAAGACTTTATGTCAGACCTGAGGTTTGACTAGTCAAACCTAGGAGTGCCAGAGCTTCGAAGTTTTACTACAACATATACACACACCTTGTTTTTTCTTACAATATAAATTATTTGATAAAATTTTAGTTAATTTGTGTCTTTAGATAATTAATATAAGATATTTTTCACTGTAATATCTAACTTTAGGCTTAAATAGTCTTAAGAAATTTAAACGTCATTGGTGTAATAGTTCATTGCAAAAATCCTTTTTGTAATGTACGAAAATGATCTAAGGAAAAACAATACATAACAATGTAGCATCACAAATAACGCAGTAATCCCATTTAGTACATCTGCCTAAAACTGTCACTAATACCAGCATTATCCAAGCTGTAACAAAAGGCATAATAGGTACTCTTTATAAATAAATACTAACGTAAATAACGCACGCATAACAAAGAAATAACTCAAAAATCATGAGTTTTTTTTTTATTTCATGAGTGCAGCAGACCGGTAGACGGCCCACCTGGTCGAAAGCGGTTATCGTCGCCTATTGACTAAAGGGAAACTGGAATCCGGTGACCAATCCCGGAACACAACTCAATGTTGTTATGGCGGCATACTCTAGACCGGGGGCGGTAGCTGTGAATTGTTTTGTCGCCTCTTACGACAGGCCGCCCGGCCGCAGGAAATTGTATCCTTTCGCCGTCCCTGCACGGATAAAAATGAGTTTGGAGATTACATTCTAAAATGTCAAAACTTATCATAAAGAATAAATTCGCTCCAACTACCACGCAATCTAACCGATGGTTAGCGAAATAAAGGGTTCATAAAGGTATAGATAGACGTTTATATTGTTACATGCCGTCAAAGATAAGCGCACAGTTGCCTGTTGTAAGCGCAGTTTATTGTCTTCCCGGATTAAGGAATTCTTTTGTGTTTTGAATTTGTAAATAAGAAAAACATGTTATTGTTTTTCTACTTGTTTTATAACCATCATTAGCGTCGAACTGATCCTTATTGTTATTGTTTTCAACTTTGTGGCCGTTAGCAGGTGTGCAAATTACTATTTCTCGGAAACTCACTGCACACGGCCAATTTCTTTGTACTGTGTAGTGAGGATAAGACAATGCCCTAAGGGATTGTTCCTCTTTTTTATACTAACCACTGCGACGAGCGAAGCATATTGTTTTAGCCACAATCAAAGTAATTTATTTGTTTGAAACTTAGACATTTTTGCAGATGTTATGCTAAGTGGTAAAAGTTACATGTTTCGCCTTTGACAGGCTACAATTTTTTTTGTAGTTTTGGTTACAAGTCATTTGTAGTCCTTATGACTACATATACATATTATTATTTTATTATTGGTTATATTATTTATTATGTCTCTTTCAGTTATATGTTATTCATAAAATAATGAAATTAAGGTAATGCCATTAATAATTTTATACAATTTAGTCAATTTATTATAATAATACGTTCTTATTATCCGCCCGTTTAAAATTAAAATATTCCTGAATCGTATAAAATGCCATGTGTATCAGCCACAAGTACATTGTAAACTCCATGTAACGTCACTCGATTTAACGACAAACTCCCTTAAATGTCGAAATCACTTGGCTTTGGTTGGTTTAGCTTGTCTTCCATTCCGTATCCCCGTAGCCCTGGCATAAGGCGCAGGACGGAACACCCAGTGGTTTTAGTAGGTATCCTTAACTGGGTAGCGGCAATAGCGTGGCACTAGTTTTGACTGGGCATGATAGTGCCACCCCCGATCTGGCGAATCCTATACACGGGTCGTGAATTATCCCCTCAAGGTTCTGCCCTTGTCGCGGCTTAGTCCTCAACCGGATTTCCTCTGAATAAAAAAAAACGCTTGTCTTCCATACAATGATATACTCTATATAACATTACATCCATTCTCAATAACGACAACAATTAAGTAATAAAAAGTACCTTTAAGTTGCCAAAATTGGTAAAAACTGCGCAGCTGTGTACGTTCTTTTATCGCTTTATTATTCTAGCCCGTAATAAACTCGCCTGTTGGCGTCATACATACCGAAATTTGTAAGAAATTCCGAAATACTGAAATTTGTAAGTACTACCTTTATAACCAAGATGCCTCAATATCGCAAGATATAAATAAAATAAGTAAAACAAAATTCAAAAAAATTACTGGTACAGCAAAAGGCGTCAGACAAAAATAACAGACTTCTCTACATTTAACGACAACTCTCTATTACGCCATAAAATGCACAGTCCCTTCAGTGTCGTTATATAGAGTTTACACTGTATATTTAAATATATATATGTCTCTCTCATTTTATTCCATGTATGTTATGTCTTATTTGATTTTTGTTTCACTTTTTGACAAAAAAAATCCTTGGGTCGCTGGTGTATTTAAATTTTATGCAATTTACTTATAATTTGTAAAATTTGTTTACTTCTGTAATCATACAGTGAATTAAGTACGACACTTTTTTTTCTAATTAGTTTTTTTAATCATTATAGGTTTAAAGAACTTTATTTCCTATAAGAACATTTAGTTCACTTACAATGAAATTTAAAATAATTATTAACTAATACAATTTCAATCTTAACACTAGTATGGTGCTATCCGGTTTATTATTTTGATAAAAAGTTTTGCAATTCATTTTTAAAAAAGTTTATATTTTTACCTTTTTTGAAGTCGTCTGTCAATTTATTTAATTACTGTACACCTTCAATCATGCTTTTTTTCACATAATTTGTTCGTGGTGGACTTCATTGAAATTGGTTTTTCTTCCGAATATCATATTTATATGTTAAAACATATAAATATGTTGTATGCAGTAAAGGATAGCTTGGAGTGTACATTTTTATTAATTATCTTTTTTATAAGTAGGTAGATATTATATATGTATATTTGCGAAATATTTAATAGGTTAGTTTTAGAGTATAAAAGTTTACTTAGAGTAAAATAATCTAAATGGTAGGTATAAAGTTTTTTTATCAACAAATACACATCCTTACACATTAAAATAAAGTTAAATACCATTCAACAACTTGAAATAATTTTGTTTCAGAATTTATTAACAAATAAAGAATGACTTGTAATAGGCCAGAACTTTAAACGCTTATTCTCAAAAAATGCAAATATTGAGATATTTCTTTGTTTTATTAAGCGTGCGATACATTTTGAATTTAAAATATTATCTTAAAGGCCTAGCTGCCAAGCCAATTCAAATAAGTAAAATATTTAGAATATAAACCGTTTGCCTCATTACCTTTAATAATGATGATTCGGAGTTTAAAAGGGACGCTGTGCAGTTTTATTTTCTAAAAATGTGTAAAATTACTCCAAAATGAATAATAGTTGTAGGATATTGCTATCAATATCCTTTTTGAGTAGTAATTATGTGTTTTTGTGAGAAATGTAAACTGTATAGTCAAATGTGGCCTTTCCAGTTTTCACAAGAACTCCGTTGAATGACGCCAGTTGTAGCCTACAATTCAACTGCGCTACCTATACGAAGACTTATACATCAGAATTGGCTGTATGGACTAAGATTCCCTTGCCTGCCTTTGTGGCGAATTCTACTACTACTATTGACAATTAAGATTCCCGCTCAAATTACCAGAAAGTCTAAATTTAAATTATTTTTACATATCTCGCAACACACTTGAATTGAAAACCGGTTATAAAGAACACAACTCTATTTTTATATATTATGTAAATACATCAACAAGTCATGTTTTATTATACAATTCTTTTTTCAAAGTTTCATCTTGATATAATAAATAGTATTACTACATTCATAGACCGTTAATTTATGTTTATGATGCATTCTTGTGTGTGGAAACTTCTTTGTTTAAACTAAGGTATTTTAACCATTATTACACTATTAAGATCCGATTTTTCACAGAAGTTATTTATATGATATAAATACAATATTTTTACAACCTACACGCCGATAAAAGTAGATTCACACCTGCATACCATAAAGCACACTTTATTACCTTTCCGCGTTTGGACTTCTTTTGATTACTTTGTGTTTAAAATTTGTAGTTAGAAAACAGCCCATTGTGTATTGTAATCTTTTATGGCAGTCATTAGCCAGGTGTGTCGAACTGATTCTAAGAAATTCGGTCTACGCAGTCGGGCAGCCATATTGTATCGGTGCAGTATAAGGCAATGGCCCAATGGTGAGATCGGCAGTCTAGCGATAGCCACAAGCGAAGCAAGTCTTGTGTACATTCGGTAATCTATTTAGTGACGGACTTGGCGCGTGTGATTGAATCGTGCATTACGTTTGGACTGGTTGTGTTCAGTTATATTTGTACCTGTGTTATACGTGTTTGTATAGTTCTAATAAATTCTACAATAATTCCAACGGCATTTTAATTCGAGTCCTGCGACTCGTAACAATATGAAAAGACTGTCAGTCGTTAATTAAGCGTGATGGTCACGCGAGTTCAGAGCCTTTTCTCCATCCCAAAAGAGCTATATACAGGAGGATGAATTTTTCAAGTGGGCCTTCGGGGCCAAATCCTAAACTATACGAAATAGCGAAAAACACTCAAGGGAGTATAGAAGCCGATTTTGACGAACACTAAAATGGTATACTTAGATTTTTGAAACATCAATCCAACCCTAGTCAAAAATCGAATCGAAATACCAAATCATAGTGTAGCTTGTAAGGACCGATTCCTGCGAAGGAATGTTAAACAGCAAAGCAAGTGAAAGGGATGATTCTGAAGAAAATGTGCTATTTGATAATAAGTTACGGCTTAAAAAAAGCGTTATATTTTTATATTATAAAATAGAAAACGTCATCCCTAAATTCTATCTGGAAGACTAGAAATATTATAAATAAGGTCACAAATAAACTAAGTAATCGACTACTACAGTAATCGGTTTATGTGAACAAATTTCAACAATTAATTATATAAAAATACACCACACGATTACTTCAATATCCAATATAACTAAACCCACTACAATTATTAAAAGTATTAAAGTAATAAAAAAAATAAGGCTTGACATATTTTAATTTAATTTTTTATTTAACTGCTAATAGGATTCGATTAGGGAATACCAGCCCAAGCATGTTTTTCAATCCCGGGATTACGGGGCTATCTTGGGATTAGATGTGATTTCTAATTGCTCTCAAATGAAAAAAACTTTGAGTAATTCCTTAAAAAATATTTTTAATATTGTTGCATAGACAGCATAGAACACAAATCACAATATAGTAAAAACAGAAAAAACAAAACAAAAAAAAATAATTTGGTAAGAATCAAAAAAGACAACAAAAAACCTATCTAGAGTTTCGAAAACACAGTCGCAAAAATATCAAAGCATCCAATGTTTGACTTCCTAGCCTTCTGCGTAGTTTATTGCCATCATAAGCAGCAGGTGAAAATGCTCGCTCAAGTTCTATACTGGGTAATAGACAAATATATTAAGGCTATACCTGTGTAGTACGTAAAGTACGGCGTATCCGAGGGTTGTTTTTAGTCGTTATATAATAAATTCTATTAATATAATCTAGGCTAGGCCATTTTCAAAGCGCAAACAGACTACGGAATGCAAACTAGACCTGTTTCTAGCAATCCCGAAAATCCCGAGATCAGTCAAGAACAGTCTCGGGATTATCGGGGCCAGAAAACAGCCGGAATCCTGGGATTTCGAGATTCGGGGTCCCGGGATTATATTCTCTAGATCCGAACAAACAGTGAAACTCGTGTATGGGCTCGCACTAAGATATTTATAACTAACTGATGCCCGCGACTTCGTCCGCGTAGTGCGGTTTTTTAACTATCCCACGGAAACTCTTAAATTTTTCGGAATCAAAAGTATCCTATATGTTGACCAGGGATATAAGCTTCTTCCATACAAAATTTGATTTAAATCGGTCCAGTCGTTTCGGACATTAGCCGGTACAAACAGGCAAACAGAGAAACAAAAAATTTGAAAAAAATCTAAATTACCTCTATTTCACTTCTTGCATCCCTCTGACTCGGTTTTTAGCATTTTTTTTCATTGTACAGAAATTTGACCTCTACAATTTTATTACATGTATATAGATAATTGTTCGTTCTTTTTCTTAATCAGGCAAATATTTTGACCAAAATGGATTGATCCTGGTGAGCTATATATGCCGGTGGATAAAAAGTAATTCCCCGGCAATGGATGTGAGGTTAGAGGCCCCCGCTTGCCAGAGCACGTGGAGCTAGTCGAGCTTCCGCTTTCTCGTAGCCCTGGCACAAGGCGCAGGAAGGAACAGCGAGGGGTTTTAGTGGGTATCCCTAACTCTGGTGTGGTAATAGCGCTTCACACTTGAGGTGCTAGTGCCATCCCGACCTGGCAAATCCCACACACCGGCCGTGACCTTCCCCCTCGCGCGGCTGATCGTCCTCAATCGAATTTCCCATCGCAAAAAAAAAAATTAAGCTATATATACTACATCGAGATGGGGACGCGCCGGTATTCCGCTCACGCTCACCTCTCCTCCCATGGAGCGAATTACACACCGCCCCAGGCAAATAGAGAATGAAGAGGCTGGGGTCTTGGTTTCCCACGGCAGCAGATGAGGTCGATGGACCGCCGCATGCCAGAGCCTGCGGAATGGCGAGAAGGTCTACTTGTAGCCCTGGCATAAAGGCGAAGGAAAAAACACCGAGGAGTTTTAGAGGGTATATACCCAACTCAGGTGGGCATAGCAGAATTGCTATAACTATTCTAACGCGGTAAATCCCACACTCTCCCAACGTGATTCCCCTGCGATGGATTATCTTCAATCGGATTTCCTCTCGCTAGTAAAAATTAATGAGGTGTC
Organism: Dendrolimus houi; assembly: GCA_039645545.1. Taxonomy (NCBI): domain Eukaryota; kingdom Metazoa; phylum Arthropoda; class Insecta; order Lepidoptera; family Lasiocampidae; genus Dendrolimus; species Dendrolimus houi. The sequence goes on from CM077139.1 coordinate 12,800,160, forward strand.
TTTGGGACACTTGATTGGAATAAAGTTTCGAGGCCCATCGAAGACCATTGAAGGCCATCGGAGACCATGGGAGGCCATCGAAAACATGTACAGTAAGAAGAGCAATTACAAGACCTTCTATTTTCAAAACAGCATATCATAGACTAATTAATGGATATTATTTTGGATCTTATTTCATTGCATTAAGAAAGAAAGAAAGAAAAATATTTATTGTCACAAATAAATGCACACACATAAAATACAAAGATTTTGACTAAGAAATAGATACAGCTTAAGAAATTTATAGTACGTACATAAAATTCAAGGCAATGAGGCTGGAAACTCAGCATTGTGCTGTGTCAGGAGCTAACACAGAGCTAATTTTCAGTTCCAGCCTCCAACAAACCAGAATCAACCCAAACAACCTACTATTTAACTTCATGTAGGTAATTTTAAAACAGTGTTAAATACTTAAATTAAAGATCAAAATTATATGATAATATACAGTAGTCAGCATTTTTCTTTAGCTAACACCTTCTTCCGTGTAGTCCCCATCCGCCGAGTAACGTGCGATAAGGAACATCGTTCTATAAAATGGTGATTAAAAAAGAAATAAATAAATATGACAAAGTTTTTTTTTTCATTCTTTCTTTTTTTATATCTCTATTTTATTAGTAATTATTGTGACTTTTTTTCGGTTTTGATCAATATTGACCTAACCTAACCTAATGTAAATTAAATAGACATTTTATATAATTTTCGTGTAATTGTATTTTTTTTTTGTAATGAACTATTTGAGCCATTTTTTTTTATATTAATTATTTTTTAGCGGTAACTTGATTGATATGTGTATTAATTTTGTGTTTTATATTTAAGAATATTAATTATTGTATGTTTCCCAAACAAATTAAATAAATAAATATATTTTCATTATCAAAACGGCTGTGCGTCACATAGACAGATGGGCGAACATAACAAATTATAAAATTATCGTTTTTGCCAGTTGATGACTAAACTTCAAAAAACTAATTTAAAGTCATTATAACCAGAATAAATTTTAATGACGGCTATTTTTCGATATATAATTAGACTCGCATCGTTAGCATAGTAATGATATTGCAAAAAATTCTTACCCATTTATCTCAAAACAAAAAACTATACAAATATATAGCAATTAAATATATTATAGCCTTCGCCTTCGCCTTATTATAGCATCGTTACATTTTTGAAAAATCAATTACCCTTGTCAGGAATCGAGTCGGCAGATTTTGAAAAAGTGAACACACCTGTATTACTATACCAAATGGTGTAGCTTGTAAGGATCAATTTCTGTGAATGTCAAACGGCAAACCAAGGGAAAGGATTGTTTTTGAACAAAATGTTCTAGTTTCCATGCATTAATAAAACGTCAAATTGCACCGGTCATTTATCCGCGCCTCATTTGAACGCAATCGATGTTTACCCATTGACTGATTTGATTGATTAGGGTGAAATAAGGTGCATTTCGAATATTAATTTATAGAAGCCTATTAAAAAAATATATCAATTTTCGTCATTTCCATATTGAAGTAAAAAGTATCTTGCTAAACAAGGGATACTACACTATTGTAGAATACTTAAATGACAAAAATTCATTTACATAGTAGCTCGCTCTAACATGTTATACTATATTTTGTATAACGTTATCTTGCCAAGCTTGTAAGGGATTTATGGAGATATATTGCAGCATAACATTTTAGTACTTCATGTCATTATTATAACTTTGATAATATTTTTCTTTCCTTTTATTGTCTGGGTCTTATTGAGTATGCACTGTTTGCTACAACTCCATTAATTCTTCAAAAAGTAATTCTGTAACATACTTCTGTCTAAAACTTATTAAAAAAAGACAACTTGAGATATAAATAGAATAAGAAACTTAAAGAAAACCACTATTTAGCTAGACGTGTTGCTGGGGAGTTTCTTGCCGCTTCTTCTCCTTAACAGCAATAACACGTTGCGAAACGGTATACATAGAATAGGAAGAAAAATTAAATTTTAACTTATATATATGACCTTCAAAAAGTGTTCTCCAGTAGAACTTATTTTGAATAAAAAACTTTGAATTTGGATTTGAATAAAATGACATGAGGTTTAAATTCATATATGGAAAATAGAGTATTTTGTTCAAAAACAACCCTTTCCTTTAGTTTGAGGTTTTATATTCCTTCACAGAAATTGATCCTTGCAAGCTTACAATATGAATTGATGTAATAATGCAGAATGTGTTTTCAAAAATCTAATGATTTGATGAACCTTAGTTTTCATCAAAATCAACCTCGAGACTCCTTGGAATATTTTTCGCTATTTCGTATACTTTAGGATTTGGCCCTGAAGGCCTACTTGTAAAATTCACCTGTATATACCTCTCAGTATATATCTCAAGGCAGACTGGAGCCTAGCTACTAATGCCGGAACAAAACTCAAGCTTGTTGTGGCGGCATACTCTAGACCAGGGGTGGTAGCCATCCAGACGGGCAAATACCCTACCACCCGGCTGTGGATTGTTTTGTCGCCTCTTACGACAGGCCGCCCGGCCGCACGAAATTGTATTCTTTTTCTGCTCCTGCACGGATAAAAGATGAAGACAATTGTAAAACTTGAGCATTTATGGATGTTTGACAGCGACTTATCTTTCAATATCGTCGGCGAAACAGAGATGTTTCGGGTGAGATGAGAGGGTGTTTCGGAGGCCAACACTCACTTTGGATCGACGAGCCAACGAAATAAGTAAGTTTGTGACATAAAGTTTTTTTATATTGTTGGTTTCGTAGGCAAATGACGAAAACAGTTGGCGTAATTCACATTCGCGGAACCCTTCCTTGTCTGCGGACTGACACACGCTTTTGCCTCTGAGGACGACGATCGGGGTCTATAAGACTTATCTCCGCTCGAAGCTCACGTATGCGGCTCCGGCTTGGTACGCGCTGTGCTCAACCACTCGAAGATCCCAAATACAGGCTCGACAAAACAAAGCCCTGCGAGTGTGTACAGGAGCGGAGTGTGTATCGACCGTGCCGACAACGGCGGCCACACTTCACTCCACGAGATTGCCCCATTACACGCACGGCCACCAGACCATCAACGCACCTGGCTGCCGACTCCTCGTGATCTCATATGCTCACCTAATCAGGGCGAGATGGCATGAGGTCGTAAAACCCACAAAGCTACTGACAGGCCACCAGAAGCCACAGATGGCCACCTTGGCCACCGAACGCCAATGAATGGCCAACCAAGCCGCGGAAGTAGCCAGCGGAAAGCCCGCGACGGCCACCGAACGCCGCAGATTGGCCAACGAAAGCTGCTGCGAAGCCATTGCCATATGGAGAAAACTCCAGCAGCTCCAAACCCAGTTACCGGTGCTTAGTTGCCCACTGAGTTGCAGCCGGGGTAAAGAGGTAAAACCTCGAGGTCCCAACCTCCTCATTACAGATAACAAGGAAGAAGACCCAAGAGAGAGACACATGCTTACACGATTTATTTAAGAAATAATGTTTTAAAACATAATAATTTAATGGTTTCTTTAGTTCAGTGAAGCTTTGAACCAGTTGTGTCACTAAAATTCATTTGCCCGGTTCAATTAACTATAAAATTTTCTATGCCTATGCTCTGGTCCGAGTGTTACTTGGGATCGACTCTAGTGTTGTCTGTTATTATGATAATGATAACAAACGGAACACTAGCTTCAATTTCTTAAATCCGGAATATAAAATATGTTCCACCCGATCATGACATACGCGAGTGTGGTATTCGGCCATGCCAAGCCTGACCTTTAAGATAAACTGCAAATCGTGCAGAATAAATTCATGCGCAGAGCCGTCGGTGCTCCCCTCTATATGCGTAACGCCCACCTTCACATCATCATCCTTCCTTCATCAAAAACTAGATTACGTCGCTCTCGCGTAAGTATTTCGATCTCGCGCCGCACCATCGAAATCCGCTGTTCTTGTCCGCGTCCGATTATAATCGTTGACGAAACGCTCTCGTGCTACGACCGCGTAACGTCCTCTCGGACAGGGTCGACGTTATTAGAAAACGGCTGGCCCGGATCAGCCCGCCCGCGTTTAGGACGGCAGGCTGGCAGGCACCAACAGACAGACACAGACGGCGGCGTCTGATCAGACGCCGCCAATCACATCCTGTCCACCACCCGGCGAGGGACGCCAGGAGACATAGCCCCCCCATAGAATAGAGACTAGGCGTGTTGCTGGGAAGTTTTCCTTCTTTCGCCTTTTCTTCTCTCCCAGCCATAACACGCTAGTCGGCCAGGATCCTTCCCCTCGGGCTTTATATTACCCGTCGCCCGTTCTCAATTAGTACATTGTGTCGCCTCTAGTCGCCATCGTAAGATTCATCCCCCTCTCAAGGCAACAGTCTAGCCGAGGTAAAGGCCCCTAGGGAGCTCCCTCGAACAAGTTGCCCCCCGGGCTCGAACGCCTTCGCATTGCGAAGGCGCTCGCCCCGAAAACCTCGGTAAAGTTGTGAGGTCTTCGGACCAACAACATAAAGTCAAGTCCAATAAAAAATATATATATATGTATTCAACTTCTACCCACAATTTTTTTTTATTAAAAACAGAATTAATTTCACTAAATAATTAAATAGATAGTTATTAATAACATAACACTATAATTCATGTACTTCCACGAGTAACATAAAAACCTTAAAATAAAAAAACCCCTAAAAACGAATTAAGTATTTTATGAATTATACTACGCAACTAAATTTTATATTGCGTACAATCAATTAAATGTTCAATGAATTATGTTTTTCACTACCTATAATTACATCTAATTAAAAAAATAACTTACCTCACTTAAGTTACCTCGAGAATACAAATTACAATAATAGCACAAAAACAACACAACACATTTTAAAAGTTACCTTTAAAAAAATCGTCCAAATTAAAAAACCGGACCACTCAAAATATTACAATTAAATCTATTATATTTGTAAAATCTAGCTACCCCACTAAGGGTGGGTCGTGAAGGTATCAAAAATTTAAATATAATTCAATATTTATAATATTACAATGCGTCCGTTCGAGTCGGCTGTTTTAGTAACACTGAACTTGAATATGCGCAGACGCAATATCATGCGCAACTTGTTTGCTAATAAATTATATAACTAGTCACGCCTCGCGAGTTTGTTTGCGTAGTCTTCGGCAAAATTCAGGTGTGAAAAAACGCTTGCGACAATCAGTTGTACAACTCAAGAAGTATTTTTGAATATATTATGAGTAAGAAATATTGTAAAACAGGCAGTTAATTGGTGGGATATAGATATACAGCACCTTGATTTCAAGTATTTGGAGGGGTGGAGGGGAAGGGTAGGGATGAATACTTACCCCTTCTGCAATCACTATGTCAAGAAATTTTTTGTAAATATAACCTCAGTCATGTTTTTCACTAATATTTTACTTATATCATAGGTCCAAATAAAACTCAACTAAGCAGTTCAAGTAAATAGCAAAAACAAGAAACACGAAAATCATAGATAATACTTATATATATTTGTGAAGTTTATGGTCGGCAATTATAAGAGGTAAACATTAATCCCCCCCCCCCCCCCTTACACCCCTCCAAATACTTGAAATCAAGGTGCCGTATATCTATACCGCACCCCAGTTAATATTTGTTCTCATTCAGCCGTCACTGCTGCTCGGGTTGCCAAAAACAATTCTCAAAGTACTTCTCTGGCAGCATCACAAGTTATATGTTTAGCCAGTTTTGCAAGTTAACTCGCTTCTTAACTTACGCTTATGTAAACCGGGCCCTTTAAAGTATGATTTTTGAAATAGTATACCTGCGATTAAGTCCTTATCATCGCTTGAACAGACTTATTTAATCCGACATCTACTTTCATATATTTCACCGACCGTTTATTTACCTTACTGTCGGTCAAAATTTGACTTAAGCTCTATAGCTTAAGTCAAATTTTGGCCGAATATAATAAAATTTTAATTATTTTAAAAATAACAAAAATATGACATGACTTGTATAGACAAGTAATGTCATTTTTTAATTATTATTTGCACCTGACGGAAAGCGGTTACCATCGCCTATGAACACTTGCAACACCAAAGGTGCTACAAACACGCTGCTGCTCTATTAAGGGATACTGGAACCTGGCCACTAATGCCGGAGAACAACTCAAGGTTGTTATGGCGGCATACTCTAGACTAGGGATGATAGCCATTCAGACGGGCAAATACCCTATCACTTGGCAAAACACAGCCCATGCGATAGTAAGGCTAGTCGAAGAATAGTAAGATATAGGAACCGGCCATGAATGTACAACTTAATACTTAACCAAATAAAATACATATGCAAATAAATCACACTTTAAGCCTGAAACTGGTGAGTTAAGGATCTACCTAAATGAACTCCGCCATATCGCTCACGCGTGATCACAATTTTGAAGATATAAATTCATAGAATTTATATATTCAAAAATAAATAATAATAATACGAATTTAAATATACTGTTAAAATTTGGGCCACCTACATATTTGTAAACAAAGCACATTTATTACCTGTCGGCGTTTGAGCTAATAACATTGTAGTTCTTTTATAATTGTCTTGTTTTGTTTACTTATTTATTGGTTATTGTGGAGAGCAGCCTATTGTACTCGTTTATGGCCGTTTGTAGGCATAATTGGGTAGGTGTGCAAATTACGATTTGTAAGATATTCGATCTACACTGGCGGGCAGCCATATTGTATCGGTGCAAGATATAGCAATGGCCTAGTGGGGAGATCGACAGTCAAGCGATAACCACTAGCGAGACAAGACGTGTGTACATTCGATAATCTATATAGTGTCGGACTTTGCGCGTGTTATTGATGCGCGCATTACGTTTGAACTGATTGTGTTCAGTTATATTTGTACCTGTGTTATACGTGTTTGTATAGTTCTAATAAATTCTATAGTAATTCTAACGGCATTATAATTCGAGTCCCGCACTCGTAACAATACAAATGCGTATTACACAAAACTTCATAAAAAATTACGAATGTTTCACAATCAGGTTGTTTTGATTCAGACAAGATTATACATAAAAAATATATCTTTCACAAGAACTATATTTATATATAGAAATATATATGAAATCATAACGATTTTTTTTGTGAAACATTCAGAATTGATTCGGTAAGTTTTGTGTAGTACGGATTTGTCGTAAGTAAATTCTGTGAATTTATATCTTCAAAAATGTGGTAAAGCGTGAGCGAAATAGCAATCTATATTTAGGTAGGCCCTTAAATCTTTATCATCACTTTGGACATCTATTTTTAAGTATCAAGTTATCGATTAACGGTCTTATTCAGAAAGAGTTAGAGAGAGAGAGATAACACTTTATTGTACACCATTACAGAAAACAGAAAAACTTATAGCCTAAAAATATTCTAAATGTGCACAATGGGCGGTCTTATCGCTAAGAAGACACCCCGTGGCATGAATAAAACAGATTATATTTGTCAAAGGTGGTATACATAAATACTAGAGGATATGCAGTTACTTAAATTATATTTTATTTATTAATAAACATATAAGTAGGTAATATAAGTAAGAATTATACTTATTATACATATGTAAATACACCTATTAATATTACATACATAAATTACACACATATGTATATATTTATATACGTAAAAATATCAAACATCACTATGTTGCAGGTAGTACTTTTTGGTCATGTTCTTAAATATTGTTAGTGATTTAGCTTGTCTAATAGTAACAGGCAGCGCATTCTAGAGTCGAATAGCCTGTACAGTAAAAGAATTATGGAAGTATTAAGTCTAAGATTAGTAGAAGGTTGTAAATTGTGAGAGGAAGAGATGAATTCAAAGATAGTAAGAGTTAGAGTAGGTCCGAACGCTATGGTTCTTAAATAAGCGTTCAAATTTACTCTAATTCTCTATGAATAAGACCCTAAGTGTATGTCTGTTAAAACGGTAATACGGCCTTAGAGTGCGATTTAAGACATACGCACTATGCGGCTACCTCCAGTCCAGTACAAGAAAAGTATATATAAAACTGATTTCTATACGCAATACGTAGCCCCCTTATAATACATATGGGCGCTTAGAGTAAATTGTAAGGTGGTCAGATATATTCAGCTTCTATAATATAATGCGAAGGAACACTGAAGGGTCTCAATGGGTTTCCCCAACTAGGGTAGCTTAGCATCTTCTCTGTGGCACCACTACCACCCAAACATGACGAATCTCACACACCCACCTAGCTTCCGCGTTGATAAGCCTTCAATCAGATTTCCCCTCCTTAAAAAAATATCAGAAATTTTATTAGAGAAATAGTCCTCATAGCAATTAATTTAGTTAGTCACGGGATCTAGAACAAGGTCACTGCACCCTGACGTCCTCCTGCGCAGCTAATCCTGCCACCTAATCGAGCAGGGAGGATGAATCCGCTGTTACCCCCGTATCCAGCGGCCCCCTGCGATGGTAACATGAGACAAGGAGTAGTACATAACGGTCAAGCCTCTGAGCGCCGCTCTGGCTGTTGACAATGACCGCTTGCACTACCTTCTCCCTCTCTGTCTTTGCGGCCTCCTTTAGAGTCATTACTGACTCACAGAAGGAGGAAACCGCCTGCCAGTAGCTATCTCTATGGAGCATGGCCTCGACCATACTCCTCAACGAGTCCACGGCCCAACCTCAGCTTGGAGTAGGAACCTCTGGGGTCCCCAAGCGGCACAGTCAACGAGCGAAATGTATCGCGTTTATTTTATTTTATTGGAACAACAAACAGCTACATTATTAAAATTAAATACAAAATTACAACTTAAATAAAATATTAATCAATAATGCAGTCCACAAGTTAAAATATAAATATATTATTAAAGGGATTTTGGTAATCGCTAGGCATAATATTAAATATTTACTTATTTATACAAGGAAGGAAAAGAAAGTTAGTAGAAGAAGAAGAAGATCAAGGAGAAAATAGAAATGAAAATACTCTTGTGTTAGTGTTTTGTGAACCAGGAATTTGAATTTAGAAGGTGAGTTGGCACATATGTCTATGTGTTCAAAGAGTTTATTATGGGTGTCGACCATACGTGTGAGAGGAGAACGAAGGCCAGAGTTTGTGCGGCAGGCACTTACAGCAAACAGTCTACCCGTGCGTACCTCTCTCCTGTGGACAGTTCTTGGAACGGCATAGCACAGACTGTTACTTAGCTCTATACAGTCAAAAACATTATTTACAATATTGTTACATGCCGTCAAAGATAAACGCACAGCTGCCTGTCGTAAGCGCAGTTTATTGTCTTCCCGGATTTAGGAATTCTTTTATATTTTCGAATTCGTAATTAAGAAAACAACAAACAACAACAACAAACATGCTATTGTTTTCCTACTTGTTTTATGACCACCATTAGCGTCCAACTAATCTTTATTGTTATTGTTTTCGACTTGTTGGCCGTTCGCAGGAATAGATAACCAGGTGTGCAAATTACTATTTCTCGGAAACTCAGTGCGCGCGGCCGATTTTTTTTTTTGTATTGTCTAGTTAGTCGTCTGTAGCTCGTAACAATATTGTACAATGTGACAGCTTCTAGGTATTTGCGTCTACTCTTTAGTGTCGGTAGGTTATATTTGCTTAGCAATTATTCATAGGTCAAATATTTTCCGAAGCATCTAAAAAGCATGGCTCGCAGCAATCTTTGCTGGACTTTCTCAATTACGTCTATATATTTGGAGTAAAATGGGTTTCAGATAGTTATAGCGTATTCTAATTGTGAGTGTATTCGAACTAGTATTTTATATAAGTAGATATGATGACAGTCTACGGAAATCGTCTGTCGATCTCATTATAAATCCGTACATATGATAAGCTTTGCCAATAATTTTATCCACATGAAGGTTCAGGCATAATTTATTATCAAATAAAATACCGACATCTCTTATAAAGGTGACTTTATTAAGGGTTGTGTTGCACAACATTAGACGTTGTTGATTGTGTGTATGTTTTTGGTAAACTTTTGGTTTAACCTAAGTATCATTTCTCAGATATTTCAGTCATTAAATCTGTTTACTATTCTTTTGTTAGGAGTATTTTGGAATACGCAAGTCCCATATGGTCTCCACAATATGTCATTCACAAAGAACGCTTAGAGAGAATACAAAAATTTTTTTGCAATCATATTAACTATCTTAGTCGTATAAGTCGCAATTCATATAAAGACAGCTGTAGTTCACACAGGCTTCTATCTTCTATCCTTGGTTGAAAGACGTACAGTTTTAGATATGTCATTGCTTTTTGATATAGTTCACAGCCGTGTTGACAGTCCTGAGCTCGTCTCGAAATTGGCATATAATGTACCCAGATACCGCACTCTTCACACATCCTTGTTGAATGTTCCTTGTAATTCTACCAACTACTGTCAAAATTCTTTGTTTTCTCGTATGGCTCGTACTTATGATACTAAATTTTGTAAAATTGATCTGTTTCCGTCCTCCAAATACAAATTTAAAAGTAACATTATTAATGACTTGCAGAATTTTACACAACAACAACCCGACTTTATTTCTTTAATTTCAAATTAACATTTGCTTTTTTAAATTGTTACTAAATTGATAGTTTATAAGGAAAACCTGTTATTGGCCTTACTTTTTCTTGTAAACGATTTTATATTATATTTGTGTAATCGCTGTTGGTTTTCTCAATAAATAAATAAATAAATCATCAACACCATCTTTGCAAAATCTCGACTTCTAACATTGACCCAATTAAAGTACAAGCGGCTTCAACACAAAACAATAGCCATTCGACGTGCATACAATTGTGTATTTCACAAATCTCAGGTTTCATAACGAGTTTTGGATTGAAAGACTCAAATAAATAAAAGTTAAGAGTTAATTTGTTTTTTTTTGTGCCATCCTCATAGAGAAATAAATGTGTTGCTTACAGATGTTTGCACCGATGCGCATTGTTCGAGCAAAAATTATACAGGTGAATTTTTCAAGTGGGCTTTCCGGACCAAATTCTTAAACTATATAAAATAGCAAAAAATGCTCAAGGTAGACTCCCTTGGTTTGCAAAGTACACTATGATTTGATATAATAATACAAAATTAGTTTATTTTTCAAAATCGGCCTCGAGACTCCTTTGGGTATTTTTCGCTATCTAACATAGTATAGGACATGGCCCTGAAGGCCCACTTAAAAGTTCACCTGTACACTCACGGAATGAAAATGTTCGTCACCTTAAAATCGACTTTTACTTACACGAGGACAAGTACAACAGTACTGTCGACATTTTAATAAATGTTACGTTTACAAAATACTAGCTGTGCACGTGACTTCGTCTGTGTGGAATTTTTTTTCTTGGAGTTTAAAACAAAGTAGCTAGGTCACTACTTATAATATCAGCTATCTGCTAGTGAAAATCCCGTCAAAATCGGTCCAGCCGTTTCAGAGATTAGCCGGAACATCCAAACAGTCAGTGATATATATATATATATATATATATATATATATATATATATATATATATATATATATATATATATATATATATATATAGAGGTGCCGTATATACTTACATATGCATTTAGTAAGAAGCTGTTATTCTGACGCTACAAACAGAAACTTCATTTTATTTATCTGTATGTATTATCCGTGCAGGAACGGAGAAAGAATAAAATTTCCTGCGACCGGGCGGCCTGTCGTAAGAGGCGACTAAACAACCCACAGCCAGGTGGTAGGGTATTTGCTCGACTGGATGGCGACCACCTCTGGTAGAGTATGCCGCCATAACAACCTTGTGTTGTGTTCCGGCAGCAGTGACCAGGTTCCAGTCTCCTTTAAGAGAGCAGCAGCGCATTTGTAGCACCTTTGGTGTTGTAAATGTCCATAGGCGACGGTAACCACTTTCCATCAAGTGGGCCGTCTGCCTGTCTGCTGAACTCCTGCAATAAAAAAAAAATAAAAAAAAAGATAGAAACGTAAAAAAAGAAAATTGCAATATTGGCAATGGCAGACGCTGAGATTAACACAATAAGAAACAAAGAAGATATAATCACTACGCTTATCATAACTATTAAAACCAATAAAAAGGTTTTACATCTTTAAAAATCTTCTTAGACGAGATAGAAACACAAACAACTTTGATCTAAGTAATTTTAAACTTTAATCTTATAACTGTTTGACAAAACAGTTAATCATAATTTTCTGTGGTAAAGTCTGTTCTGTGACTTAGTTTGAAAAGGTAACATGTGCTGGCGGAACGTTAAATGAATCAATTTCGAAACTGGCGAACTTTTTCATTCCGCCACTGTACAATGTACATAGAGATACACATTGTGCTTAGGAGACCTTAGGTCTCATGTGACTATACGCAATAATTTCATAAACGCATATAATTTCGGATTTGTTAAAAAGAAAATTCAATAATAAGATCTTTCAGAAGCTCAGTCAAATAATGTGTTTCTATTTAATTGCAGTGAAGTATTTGTCAGTAAATAGGGTAATTATATAATAGCATTAGCAATTAGCATATATAGGAGTCGTGATTGCGTAATGGCTAACGCACACGTCGCAAGCTCAAAGGACGCGGGTTCGATCCTGGCCGGAACACATGCATCACCTAATCAGTTTTCTAATCGAATGTGCGTATTGTTACATTTACCACGTGCTAACAACGGTGAAGGAAAACATCGTGATGCAACCTGCACATCGACGTGACCGATGTGTCAAACCTGCCAATGTTCCCCCTATAATGGGACTCGAGCCCAGCAGTGGGACATCTATGGGCTGATATTATTATTATATATTATATTGTTACAACCTAAGCGCCGACAAAATTAAATTCCACGTACAGATTTGTAGAAGCACATTTATTATCCGTCGACATTTGAACTAATAACATTGAAACTATTGTAATTCTTTTATGATCGTTTTCTTTTGTTTACTTATTTATTGGCATACGTTTCTAGTGAACAGCCTATTGTTGTATTGTAATCATTAGCCAGGTGTTACGGATTTTGAAGTACCAGCCGATTCTAGGAAATTCGTTCCACGTGGCCGGGCGGGCACATTGCACTTGTGACAACCACGATCAAAGCGAGACGTGTTTACTACAATCGGGAATCAAATATTTATTGAATTACGACCCTCTGCATTATGTTTGGATTTGTTGTGTTCGGTTATATTTGTACCTGTGTTATACGTGTTTGTATAGTTCTAATAAACTCTAGAATAATTCCAACGGCATTTTAATTCGAGTCTCGCAACTCGTAACAATATATTAGCATATTAATTATGATAGTGACGAATAAATTATAATATTAAATATCAATCAGTATTAATCAAACAATCGTAGGCTACGTGACAAAATGCAAAACTAATTTTGGATCGTGCCATACGTTAACATTAATGAATTCGTAATTGCGATTTAAGTCTATCACGTTCATTGAACACCAATATGATTGTATGAAGATATTTTTATTCCGTATTTGTAAAATTTGTATCTGCAATCAGTTGAAAAAGAAAAAATATATACTTAAACTTACTATAGTTCGCGCCACGTAAAAAGAACGCTGGTTCAGAACCTGCGCACTGACCGTTTTATCGATCAAATTGGTGGTTTGAAGGGGGCGAGGGCGAGTCGACCCATGCTTCCCGCGTTGAGACACCTGCGCAGACACATCCCCTTTACTACCGCTCAACGTTCTTTTTACGTGGCGGGACTTATACTACAGACTAATTAACTTCGAGACGTTTTTGCGTTTGTAGTAAAGGGATGTCCCGACTAGGTGGAGGAGTGAGATGGAATGCTCCTCCGTCTCAAAAGAAGATCTTCCAGCGAGGCCATTCTTGTTCCTTGCAAGCTTAGACCCATCTTTTACTCTTGGAAATTTGTATATATTATTTGTACGTTTCGAGAAACGTTTGCAACCTCAATTATTGCACAACGCCATCTATTGGCTTGCAAATGTTCCACTGCAGTAGTGTACTCTCAGCACATAAATAAACTAATACTTTTTATATATTTTTATAAGCAGGTACTTAATATGAAACTAATAATATTAAATGATATGAAAATAATCTGTATATTAATACGTGAAGCAAAAACTTGGTACCCCTTTTTACGAAAATTGCTTAGGCGGAGGAACATGCAAATTCGCACACTTATAGCTTATAGAGAAAAAGCGACGAGTGCTATTTTTCTTTTTAAATTATGCATAAAAAATACATTAAATCAATAAAAAAACATTACACACACTACCATGTATTTGACACACACAGGCATATAATTATATGCTCTTTTGTTTATTGTTCAAGTTAAATTCACAGTGTATGTAGCCTTGGCGAAATTAATTATTATGGTCGAATTTCGAGAACGGACGACCACTAGTAAATATTAATATTAAACATAATTTTTAATACTAAATTGCAACGAAATTTACATTTCGAGTTTAGACGACCTGTAAATATGCTAATACTAACAAACGCAAACACGTCTCGAAGCTAATTCACCTATTAATACTGGCTACTTAATTTGTAGGTACGTGGCAGAGCTATGCTGGATAACTATATCTTGATAAGAGCTCTTAGGGTTGGCTCGATCGGATCGAAGCGCCCGAGGATGGTGTCCAAAAACATTCCTCCTGCGTTATCAAATAAAAAGGTTCGGCTCTATCGGTGTGATATCACGCTCTCGCAGAATATCGGCGTGAAACGATTAACATTGTGCTAATCGTGTTTCATGGGATGAGTGCGATAGTTAGACATTGGTTGAGTTATAAACAATTTCCATACTGTTTTTTACATTTATAGGCAACTAGCGGTCCCAGCAGACGTTGTAAGTCTTAATACAGCGCCACCTACCGGTTCCAATTGTGAATCTAAACCATTCCGGGACCCACTGAAATATACGAAGTAGCGCAGATTTTAAGTCTAATAATTTGCTGTCGATCAATAATACTAGCTAAAATACTAGCTGTAGCTCTTAAAAAATGAAAATCTAGAATGTCATTGTAGCGACATCTGCCTGGACCAATTGCTAATCTAAACCATTCTCGAATCCACTTGAACAAACACGAAACATCTAATCAAAATCGGTTCAGTCGTTTAGGAGGAGTTCAGTGACATACTCACAAACTGAATATATAATTTCATCCATATAGACACAAAAAAATGTAAGTGCTCCATTTTTGCCCAAATTGCTACGGAACCTGTAATCGAAAGTAATTACATTTAATAAATTTAATTACCTAATTTCATTATAATCGTTTCGTTCAATGCCGTAAACAAGGAAGGAAATAATAAAATCATTTTCGTATTCAAATATTTAATAATAATAGTGCGGTTCTTAATTAAAAAATTCTGTAATACGGAAGTAGTTCATCAGGTAGAAACAACCTTTATAAAAATACGTAATCTATATCTATAGGTACTTAAATTAATTTACATTTTAAGTTATGTTTAATTAGTATCCTAATTGTAAAACATTGAAATATATTAAGGTCTGTACCAACGCCGTTGACGTTGAAGACTTCGAGGGATAAAGCGGATTCCATACAGTCGTGTCTTAAGTTTAAAATAAAAAATAAATTAAAATTAATACAAACTATTTATCTCTCTTACAAAGATGTAGAAATTATCTCATCCTATTTTGATAAATATTGAAGGAGTGAAATGGTTTTATGTCAACAACTTCGATGTAATTTGGTGAAATTTTTCTAATTTTAAAATACTATAGAAAAATTACGAAAAAACCACGTCTTCTATCGTAAAAATGTATGATCATTTTCTTTGGTATTTTTTATATTGCTGGAGTACAACAGATGGCCTGACAGCCCAATTGTGATGGAAAATGACTACCGTCACCTATGAACATTTGCAACACTACTAATATGCTGCCGCTCTCTAAAGGGAGACTGGAGCCTGGCCACTAATGCAAAGCAAATACCCTAAATTATTTATGGATTAGTAAATACCAACGAAAAATTGTTTCATTCACATCCCACTTTCGATCTTTTGCGGCAATAGGAGCCTTAACATAGCATTACGTCAAAAACTGCCAAGTGTTGCATGCTTTTCGGCCGAAATTCGAACCTCCACCCTTTGAGTTAGGTATATAGTAGTTACGTATAGAAAATGTGCTAACCACTAAGTTACTATGGCTTAACAAATTAAAACGGTATTTTTGAAGGCAAACTTCTTTAGAATCGTTGTGATTTGAAACTCGATGAAACAAAAAGCGACACTAAAAATAAATAATATAAATCTATAGGACTAAGCTTGCGAGAGAATGAGGTATAATACAATATATTTAATAATTTAAACACTATTCTTATACAGATAGGGTTGGAAATGTTTTGAAGTTTTTAGTTAATACTTGAAATTTCGTGATTTAAAGCTTAATCATATTATAAGGACATAATATATGAAATGTGACGTCAAGAAATTTAGAATCCTCCCAGCCCTTTTCACACTTTGCTTCACTTCTACTACGTGTCAACTGTACGAACACACACTTTTTTATTTTAATTCATATTACTTAACGATTTCTTGAAGTACTTTAGGAATTAACGTATGAAATTCTTATTTCTTGTCATTCTTAAACAATAAAATTGAGTGTTTTGGAAACTGGCCGTACATCACCAAAGTAAGTTTAGAATCCAAATTGATATTATAAAACGCGAAACCCAGTCTGTCTGCTACGCTCACATCGAAGTACCACGATACCCATTTTGCTGATATTTGATATAAGCGTAGTCTCAATACTAAACTCATGCCGTGAAAAAATAAAAATCTAGGACCCAATCCCAACGCCACCTACCGGTTCCATTTGTGGATCTAAGCCATCCCGGGTCCCTCTCAAACACACACAAAAAATTTCATAAAAATCCGTAAATCGTTCTCAAGGTATAGACGTACATACATTTCTATGATTCATTTTCATATATTTTCTTCCATGATTGTAAATCCATCCATGCAGGAACGGAGAAAGAATACAATTTCCTGCGGCCGGGCGGCATGTTGTAAGAGGCGACCAAAGAATCCACAGCCAGGTAGGTTGGATCTGGATGGCTACCACCCCTAGCTTAGAGTTTACCGCCATAACAACCTTCAGTTGTGTTCCGGCATCAGTGGCCAGGTTCCAGTCTCCCTTTAGAGAGCAGCAGCAGCTGTAGCACCTTTTGGTGTCGCAAATGTCCATAGGCCGTGGTAACCACTTTCCATCGTGTGGGCCGTCTGACTGTCTGCTGAACTCATGCAATAAAAATAAAAAATATCAACATAATATAATAGAATACTTATACGAATTTGCATTACATTAGGAAATATCGAAATGTATCTATCCCAATTTGACCTTAAGCCGCTATTGACCTTTGGACTCGACGAGTTACGTCCAAATCGAGGTCAGAGCTCAGACAGGTTTTTGCTGATATCGATATGAGGAAGGATAATGAATTACATTATTTAACTAACTCCATTGGCTCAGCGACCTAAGAGCCAAGAGGTTTTTTTATTGCATGAGTTCAGCAAACAGGCAGACGGCCCACTTGATGGAAAGCGGTTATCATCGCCTATGGACATTTGCAACACCAAAGGTGCTACACATGCGCTGCTGCTCTCTTAAGGGAGACTGGACCCTGGCCACTAATGCCGGAACACAAATCAAGGTTGTTAATGGCGACGTACTCTAGACCAGGGGTGGTAGCCATCCAGTCGGGCAAATGCCCTACCACCTGGCCGTGGGTTGTTTAGTCGCCTCTTACGACAGGCCGCCGGGCCGCAGGAAATTGTATTCTTTCTCAGTTCCTACACGGATGAATGAGGTTGATTGGTAGCGACCATGGCCCTGGGGTCTGTAACTCAAATTGGCAATCGAATACTTGGAATCGTCACTTTTGACAGTTATGGTAGTCTATAAACCATCTCGGCTCAATAATGAATCAATCTTGATATAACCATCGTCAGTCATGGTTTTTTGTGAAAGTTACAGACTTGGGGCACAGCTTGTCAATACAAGGGTCCAAAGTCTAGAAGCATCGACGCCGGGTTACCAGTCTTACGATATGATTAACCAACTTCCAAAAAGAAGGCAACTAACTCAATTGGTCGTATATTTTTATCATCATCATCAGCAGCTATTGTCAGCTTTTTTTTCGTTTCATATTTATTTATATAAGTATATTGTATAATATTTTATCTACATAGTATATCTTATTAGTATCTATATATTAATACGTGAAGCAAAAACTTTGTACCCATTTTTATGAAAATTGCGCGGACGTAGAAGTATGAAATTTCGTACACTTATAGTTTATATAGAGAAGAAGCAAAAAAAGCTAATATTTAAAAAAAAATTGCATATAAAATACATTAAATCAATAAAAAAAAAACATTTCACACACTACCCTACCATGTATTTGAAACACACGCATATATACTCTTTTGTTTATTGTTCAAGTCAAATGAACTGTGTAGCCTTGGCGAAATCTGTGATTATAGAAGTATATAGTCTTTGGCATTAATTATTATGGCCGAAATTCGACCACGGGCGACCACTAGTAATTTTTAATATTATAGTGTATTTATATTATATCATGTATGTATATATTTATAAGATAATGATTCGGTAGTGAGAATAATGCAACATACCTCTGTTCTTATAAAAAAAAACCATCCAAAGGTTGTCTGGAAGAAATCGCTAATAGCGCTAAGACCGCCTATTGTATTGTAAAATTTTCTTTCTTCTTTAGTCAGTCATCAATCATTAATTCATTCATTCATCATCATTCACATCCGAGCGTTAAATCCCGGTTGCGATCGAAGCGACCATTGGTACACAAGCCATCCTTCACAACGTGAAGCAAGCATTTCTTGGGCCTTGCCCTTCGACCGGTACCAAGCGGAGGCGGCGTGTCTAGATACTTGTGCCTCACATAATTAGCCGGACTCCGTAAAACGTGGCGGTACCCCAGTGTAAGCGACTCTCTTGCAATTTGTCTGCTATGTCACGGACATGAAGACTGCCGCGGATGTGCGAGTTCCTGACACGGTCTTTTCGCGTGACTCCACAAATATTCATCTCCGTGACAGGCAGTTCTCGTGTTGCTCAAGTACAGGCCACGCTTCGCTGCCATACAAAAAGATTTTCTTTTATGCATGTTCACCCATAAGTTTTTTGTTTCCTAACCGCTTTTGATGGTTCTTCTTGCGTTGGATTCCATAAAGCTTCGATGGGGTGTTTAAATTTTATTGCCAATGGTCTTTGATAGATAGATATAGCAGAAAATTCATTACAATCAAACAGAAAATGTTTGGTTTAGCCATTTTTCAGTTGTACCGTTTTTTGTCTCTGAACCTGAAATAAATTGAACCTTTATTTAAAATTAACTAATTTGATCTATAAAACTAATATTTTAAATAATAGATATATCAAAAAGCGAGTGAAGGATCTCAAGTATCATTTCGTAAATTTGTAAAAAGACCATCGTGTTGAGTTTATCACAAAATATTGATGCAAACCGGTCCTTTTGCAGGTGTTTTATTACCTCTGAATTTGAGTGATCTATTGTTCGCGCTGATCTCTTTGTTTACGCCGCCGCAACACGTCATAAAAACCTTATTATTTTGATTGTATGTCATGCAAATTCACGGACGCCATAAAGCTTATAAATTGAGAATTCAAAGGAGTATCTTATAACGACGGACTTTGCGCGATTTTGTTGATTAAGATTTTCTGCCCTACAGTTTAGACTTGTTATATTCGGATGTACTTCTAACAACACAATTTATCCGTGCAGGAACGGAGAAAGAATACAATTTCCTGCGGCCGGGCGACCTGTCGTAAGAGGTGACAAAACAACCCACAGCCGGGTGGTAGGGTATTTGCCCGACTGGATGGCTACCACACCAAGTCTAAAGTATGTAGCCATAACAACCTTGGGTTGTGTTCCGGCATTAGTGACCAGGTTCCAGTCTCTCTTAAGAGAGCAGCAGCGCATTTGTAGGACCTTTAGTGTTACAAATGTCCATAGGCAATGGTAACCGCTTTCCATCAAGTGGGCCGTCTGCCTGTCTGCTGAACTCCTGCAATAAAAAATTAAAAAATTAATTAAAAAAAATATCTTTGAATTACGTGTGTGTACTTGTAATATACTTTGTGATCATTCCAACGGCATTTTTGAATACACATTCCACAAATTCGTAACAATATCGTTTAAAACAACTATCTTTTCACATCTCGATATGTTAATGCATTTATAAGTTACATCATTACACAGAGTTTCAATTTATTATGAGAGTTAGACAAATAAAATAAAAAAATAATAAAGGTGACCCGTCTTTAAAAATACACCAACAACAATGAATGTCATTTACTAAAATAAAATTTCCTACATTATATATAGTAATGGCGTGATAAATTTTATATTACAATAGCTAATGTTCGCATGTATTACTAAGATTGATGACAGATATTTTATAACATACTAGTATGTTATAAAATATAATAGGACCTACCCGGCAGACGTTGTCCTGGGCTGAAAATACAAAAATCTAGGAACCGATCCCAGCGCCACCTACCGGTTCCAATTGTGGATCTAAAGCACCCGGGGACCCCACTCAACACACAAAAATCATCAAAATTGATTCAGGAGATTAGAAGGTTCCTGGAACCCGATTGCAGCGCCACCTACCGGTTCCAATTGTGAATCTAAAACATCCGGGGACCCCACTCAACAAACAAAAAATCATCAAAATTGGTTCAGGAGATTAGAAGGTTCCTAGAACCCGATTGCAGCGCCACCTACCGGTTCCAATTATGAATCTAAAGCATCCGGGGACCCCACTCAACACACAAAAATCATCAAAATTGGTTCAGGAGATTAGAAGGTTCCTAGAACCCGATTGCAGCGCCACCTATCGGTTCCAATTATGAATCTAAAGCATCCGAGAACCCACTCAAACACAGAAAAAATTTCATTAAAATTGGTAAAGTCGTTCTCATGGTACACGCGTATGTACATATCTACGATTCATTTTTATTCATATAGAAGAAGATAGATGTTGTTGTACGAAGCCGTATGTGTATTTATACACTATTTCTCCTTAGAAAAATTTTTCGTACATTAGAAACAGGATTTTGACAATGAATTACACTATTTAATAATATTTAAATGTCTTACACAACTTAAGCCACATCTAAAGATACTACAGTAGAAAATGTTTTATATTAATCATCTAAAGCACAATTTAACTAAAATTTTGTTCATACATTTATCTTGTAAGAACAAGGTAGATATGTATATATGCATGGAAGAAGAATACTATTCTATTTCCATGATATATGTTCATCATTTAGCGCACTAGGAATATATTTTAATCATAAAGTTACTAAAATATTTGTATTTTTTTTTAAATTCTAATTTGTAATTTATTTTAAAGTTTATATTGTATTTTTCTTAAATAATAATCATCAGACAAACACACAGACAGTATATCTCCAAATTAAGCACGTTACGCCTGTGTTATGGGTAATATACAACGGACCAGTCTGGGGCCAATCTCAGACACCCAGCCGGTATGGTCTGGGTGTCTAAATAACAGAAAGTACGTTTCCGAAATTTACCAAACCTGGATCCTCTGTGTTCCAGCGAGTTCGGCTAAGACTTAGCCCGCTCAACCACAGAAGCCATCAATATAATATTAATGTATACATTATACTAGCGGCCCGGCGCGGTTTCACCCGCGCTCTGTCCCGCTCCCGTGGTATATAGTCTATGACACTCACTGTTACTGTAGCTTTCCAACAGTAAAAGAATTTTAAAAATCGGTTTTGTAGACCCAGAGATTACCCCCTACAGCGTCACAAACTCACAAACTTTACCTCTTTATAATATTAATATAGATTACCATTTACTAATTAAATCGTTACTTCTTTTTTTATAAAAAAAGAAGTGTTTGTTGTTTCTCTTATGGATAAAATCAGAAATGAGGACATCTGTTAGAGAACGAAGGTAACCGACATAGCACGCAAAATTAGTAAGTTGAAGTGGAAGTGGGCCGGTCACGTCTATCGCAGGACCGACGGCCGATGGAGCAAACGAGTCCTGGAGTGGAGACCGCGTCTCGGCAAACGTAGCGTAGGACGCCCGCCAGCACGGTGGATTGACGACCTGCGCAAGGTCGCCGGCAGGGGCTGAATGAGGAAGACAGGAGACCGGGATATGTGTCGCGTACTTGGCAGGCCTACGTCCAGCAGTGGACAGAGACTGGCTGAAGGAAAATTAAATCGTTATAAAATTCCAAACATCCTTATCCCATACCCCTATCTCATTGCTCTAACGGTCTAACCCATACGCTCAATCTCATTCTAAAAGCTGGCAAGGCGTTGGTTTCAAATAAGTAAAACAACTGGCCAATAATAGAAAATATTGGAGGAGGCCCCACTGGCAAGAGCACGGCTCTTAAATGATATATAGGAATTAGGATCGACATGGGATAAACATTCTTTAGATTAAATCACTTAAAAATTACAAAGAAAAAAGACCTCAAGTAACCTGACCTGAAAAATTGTTATATTTAAAAATAATAAGTTTTCTTTTATTGAATTACATTATTATTATATCACTACATTAATATACTAACATTAATTATAGTTAACCATCATTTCTATTAAATTAATGTACTCTGTGTATCATTTATTCTAATCATTCTGACATTAGTAGTTTGTTACAATATTATGTCATAAAACAATAAAGCCTCAAAAGACAATAGAAGAATACCTATACAATACCTTTGACGACATCTAGTCACTCTTAGTATTGTTCCAATATGTAATGTCATTAATTATGAGAATTGTCGAGCGGTCACTGCCATCTAGTGTCTCTTTGCAATACAGAATTTTTTACTAATAATAGCGCTATCTTTTGTTATATGTTCATTTTGAAATCTACAATTAAATCACTGCCATCTATAAACGTACTTATAAACTACAATGTTGTAGAAGGAAAGAAACGAAATGGTTAAGTTATGAAATTGTGCCTGTAGATGGCGTACACGTAGAATAAAAACCATTTTTCTTTTGTAACCATGGAAAAATTCTACTTCCATACCAATTTTGCGTCTTGAATTTTTACTAAGAGTGCTCCATATTCTCTTTCTGTCGGGTGGTTTTCGAAACTCAAAGATATAACGCCTGTTTTGCGTGCGAGGGTGGATGAGGAACTTCTCCACCGATCCCAGCTCCTTCAAGAAGATTACCAGCTTCTTGACGATGTTGAAAACTTCCCGAAGGTTACCTGGAATGTCCAGATGCTTCATTGGAACCTCTCCGCATTCTAGCTGGACATGGGCTACTGTTTGCTCTGCCTCCAGACAAGCTGTCGGAGGTTGCCGATGATACCAATATTGAAAAGGTGCTTATTAAAGTTGCTAGGACCAGAGGCTGCTGTTATAGTCTTAGCCGAGATTGACTGAGCAACAGAAACGCTTCGGAAAAACGCAAGTTGGCCTGGGGCATTCTTACCCTGACCGGACGCCATCTCCTCCTTTTGCAAGCGCGTAATGCTCGCTAATAAGGAAGCGGAGCGGGAGTGTGAGCGTACAAGCTTTCTCCGCTCCCGTCAAAAGAGGACGTGATAGCGCCGGAGGGCGGATTCCAACCTTCAGTCACCGCGAGGTCCTCTAAAGAAGAGTTTCCACCCGCCAACCCGGGCCCGCAGGGTGAGATATTTAGCCGCTCCACGCTGGACAGAGAGGGACGACGTTGGGCGCCATGCTTCCCCCAGCAATGAAAGTGGCCCTAGGACACGAAGAGTCGGTCGGTGTCGACTCGCGGATATATCCTAGCAAACACACATTGTATATTCCCAAGCTGAGCAACCTATGCTTGTGTGACATCGAGGCTATAGCATGGAAGAACAATAGTATTCTTTTTCCGTGGCCATAGTTAATAATCGAAATTCATTTACGAAATTTGCCATGCCAGGAACGAACTCGAGGCCTCTGCGTTCCAATTAGCTAAGCAAGTAAATACTTTGACCACTCAACCCCAGCGGTCGTACCCTCTATAATTCCCAACTTTCACTGTCATACATTGTAGTGCTGCCACCAACATCCCTTAGTGGACAGACTTGTACACCTTAAAAAACCCGCTAAAATAAAGAAATGTAACCCAAATGGTACGTAGTCAATTACATAATTGCATTTTGTAATCTTAAAAGTTGGTGAGGCACTTCCGTGTCTATATGACAGCGCGCGTGAATCTCAGCTACACGGCGAATGACCTTTCAAAATGTAGGTGAGGTCACGTCGTTTCGAAAAAAAACATTAATAAATGTACGGGAATGAAGTGTTTAAATCTTTTTATCCCTGCATAAACGGAGAGAGAATACTAAGGCTCAATACACACTATGATGTCGTTAGGTTCAATCTCGCTCCGGTCTCGGTCCGTCCAGTTCTTATATTTTACCATTCATTCACTTGCCTTACCATCGGTAGAATTTTGACATTACTTGTTTTTATGTCAAATTTTAACCTATGGTATGGCAAATGAACGGTCTGTAAGATGCAGGAACAGGCCATTAAACAAAAAATAATCATAGTATTCTCAGTATCGTATCGCTCTAGTTCCGATCCGATATCACTCCGGTGCCGGTTCGTCGAAAATAATATTTCAATGAAGCAAGACCGGACTTGTTATGATTTGTACCGACAGCGTTATAACGCGGGAGCGCACATATTAATAGTTGCTCTATCTCGCTCGCGCAACATCCGTCCCGCTAACACATTGTGATATATATTGTACTAGCTGTACGACTTGTTAATATTTGTACTTAAGTTTACCGTTTCTAAAATAAAATAAGTTCACTTCAGTTCACATCAGCACTCCATAGTGAATACTACTCTCTGCCATTTGAAGTATCATTTAACCTCTACCTCTCGCTGCTACAGTGTGAATACGCTTTTGTTTCCACACCAGACTAATATTGTGGACACAGCGAGATTTGATTGGCCCTAGACCGGAGCGAGATTTAGCCGTGTTGTGAAACAATACTCTGATTTTTGATTACCTGGACTAAACTGACAGCTGTGGTGTGTGATATTGATTCATAAGTGAGTTGTGTGAGTTGAATCAAGAACTCACCACTGTGGCATCCTTAGGAGTATGGCCCTCTACGGTGCACCCATATGGTCCGTTGCACTTCACCGCCACAATAGAACTTTGTTGTGCCGCGCACAACGGGTCCTGGCGGTGAGGCCCATCCAAGGATACCGTACAGTGTCGTGGACGGCGGCCATACTCTTGGCAGGCGATCCGCCCTGGCCTCTCCAGGCGGACGTACTTGCCAAGTTCGGCGCTCCCGACAGGATGCCCTCGCCCGTGGCTTGGTTTATTGCCAGGCCGAAATTCAGGCGATCAGGACGCGGGAAACCGCGACCATGGTCGAAACTTGGTCGAGAGAGTTGGAAACTCCTGTGGCAGGCATTGAGACGGTGGAGGCAGTGCACGCGCACCTGACGCGATGGCTCTCGCGGAAACGCGGGATCCTGACCTTCAGGATGAGGCAGATACTTACCGGGCATGGGTGCTTTGATAAGTATCTGAATCATATCATGGGCAGCCTGCTTTCCCTTCAGTGTCGCCAATGTGGCGCATAAAACACTGCGTTTAATACGCTGGTCGAGTGCGCAGCATGGGCACCGCAGAGATATGAACTCGAGACCCTAGTAGGTCCGATCGATTCGCTGGGTAGTTTGGTGCAAGCCATGCTGCATAGCGACGATCATTGGGTGGGTGCGGCCAATTTCTGCGAGGCTGTCAAGTCTCAAAAGGAGGCCGCGGGACGAGAACGGGAGAGAGGTGCGCATGCGTCTCGCGGGTACCGACGTCAGTCGGGGTCCCGGAGGCGTAGATATAGGCAAAATCTACTCCCGTAAATACCGATTCAGGGGCTCTCTAGCATCTAGGGAGCAGAGGATTCTTCACCCCTGTTGACGAAGCGAGTTTGCCTGTCCCGGGGCATTCTCAAGCACTCATGCGCTAGGATCAGCGTGGGCGTAACTACGTTCTAAGTCTCACGCTCTTCCTACCACAGCACGGGGCACATGGGAGGAGAGTGGTTTTAGTGGAGTGTTGAGTTCTTCGAGTCTCCACACAAGCCGGCGATTTGACTCTGGTGCGCCATTCGTGGTGACACCTCTCGTCGCTTTGGTCTAATCCCTAGTAAAGGACCCGGTAGTGTGCGAAATGCATTTTCCCCACCTCAAAAAAGGACTCACCACTGTGAGCGGTGAGTTGCTCCAAGCTTGCAACATAAAAAGGTCGATCGCAGCTGTCATTTTAGTCCAGGTAATTATAAATCAGAGTAAAGTAGTGTACACACAGTGAGATTTAATCGGACCGAAGCAGGAACGAGATTGAACTGTGAACGACATCATAGTGCGAATCGAGTCTAATTCGAGGCGACAAAACAGTCCACAGCCAAGTACTTCATTCGCCCGTTTTGGTGGCTAACCAACCCTGGTTCAGAGTATACTACCATAACAACCTCATGTTATGTTCCGGCATTAGAGGCTAGATTCCGGTACCCCTTTCGAGGCTGGCAGCATAATGGTAGCATTTTGGTGTTACAAGTACCTACAGGCGAGGGTAACCACTTCTCGTCAGGTGGTCGGCATGTCTGCTGTACTTAATCAAGAAAAACCTGGAACAAGATTTTAGGTCGGGGTACCGTTCATTCTAGAGCCGACTGGCTTGAGGCCGCCATGGCAAGAAGCCAGAATGCTACTTGCTCATTTACTTCTTGGAAGGTTGGGCGGCAGCTTGATTGAGAAGCGACGTGCGTCGATACTCTGCCCTAAACACATCGCCTAATGATTTAAGGTAAGTAATAACTCCTTCGAGTCACTCAGCAGTCGATCAGCACCGGATTGCATCGCTCGCAAGTTGTCCATGCGCGGATGGTGAAATAACCATTCGGTGACAACTCGCTGTTTGGCTTGATCTTTGAATGCCCTATCTTTCCTATAAAGAGATATGACCTATCAACTAGAATTAAAGTCGACGACAGAAAACAGCATATCAGAAACATGGCGAAGAAGTGATTGATGAGTGTAATAAGTTACGGCACAAAAATAGTCGAGATACTAAACCAAAGAAACGGGGTAAAATGTAAATTTGTAAACATAATATTATATTATGTTTACAAATTATAAATCTAGAAATTTCAGCTCAGGACTTAAAAATAAATATCTAATTAAGTAATATATAAGAAAATTACGCGTAAAAATAAAAAAATAAAGACCCAGTTAGTTAAGTAACAGTAAAATAAAAAAAGATCTCAACCCCATCCAAAAGCAGAGGATGGCGATTTAAAAAAACCTGCTATATGGAGTGATTTACATATAGACTTACTACCAATAACTGCTCAGTAATCCGTGGAACACGCGACGTCCATACGAGGATTACTGGTTCACCCAGTTTCTGACAGGGACAGAGTTACGACGGTAAAGAGTTCCTCTTTAGAGGAACTCTTTACCGTCGTCTGTTTTTTCCTGAAAAATACAATCTTGATATCTTCTAAGTAAGCGTGCTCCACCTTAGACTGCATTTCCATCAGACGTCAGTCACAATGTCAGTCAAACGTAAACCTATTAAATATAAAAAAAAAAACAAAAATGGAAGCTGTTCTCAATTCGTCGTGTAAATATTTTTTATGTATGTTCAGCCATAAGTTTTTTGTTTCTAAACCGCTCTTGATCATTATTTTTGTTTTGGGTTCAGTATTGCTTCAGGATAGTTTCATATACATTGTTAATGTACATTTACATAACATAAAAGTGAAAAATAAAAATAAACAAAAAAATCTTCTACTACAGTTTGAAATTAGTGCGAAATAAAACAAAAAAACAACAGTAAATTTGCAAAATATTACTTCGCACCGACTTCAAGATGATGTAGGAAATAAATATTTTTTGCTTTTTAGTTCATTTTCAAGTCGGTTTTCTAGAAACATTTCATAAGTAAAATATACTATTAGCTCCCAAAATATATAAATAAAATTATCTTATGACAATCTCGTAGGTTATTTGGTATATATAGATCACAGGAAAGAAATTACGGACATTGCTTGTTCCTATTAATTGCTCACTTGAGCATAACTTCATGGCTCAGATTTCGTGTTAATCGGTGCGTTCATACCATTACAGAGAAAGGGTGGACGTCACTAACGCACGCCGCGTAGACTTCAAAAGATATTAGACATGACTAAGAAAATTGAATTAAGTTTTTTAGTTAACATAAATACTATATCAGGCAAACAATATCGCTACACTATACGGAAATTACTCGTTTTATGAGCATAATTATAAATAGTGTAGACATATTCTTGCATCATTTATCTGGGCTTACAGGTAAGCAGACAGCACATCACGCCTGAACTCGTGTAAAGCTTACTGACACAATTACTTATATTTTTTTTTTCTTAATCAGCCAAATATCATAGCCAACGAGTTGATATGTAGGTTTATTTTGAACATAACTTAGGCACCAGCTTCATAGTTAATGGTGTTACTAGTTTTAAGTTTCACAGTGTATTTAAACAAGAAATAAACAATTATATTGTTGAAAAAAGTATTGTTTCCATTCAAAGCTGTAAGTTTTGTATAAGTCATAACTATCAATTATAACTCTTAATTAAAATAACAGTGTGTAATCGTTTTATTGCTGGACTCGGGCTTTTGACTTATAGGGGAACCAACAGTATACCTGCTACGCTTGTCCAAGGCAGATTGATAGGTTTGACAGAAATTTGAAAGCTGCTTAACTGGTGCATGCTATTCGGCCAGTATTCAAACCGGCATTCTTTGAGTTTAGGAGGCGAGTGCACTAACTACTAATCTACCATGGGTCTATTTTAATTTATTGAAATTTAACTTTTTTATAAATATTTTTAATATGTGTTAGATTTATCTATTACATAATCCTGTTGTTTATTTTTTTGTCTGAAACAACTTTTTAGACTTTTCTAGACTAAAAAATATCACTACTACCATTATTGTATAAAATAAACTCTATTTCATAGTTTAACAATTGAAAATCTTATTTTTCCTTGAAATTTCCTCTAACTGCCTAAAACAAAGGAATGAAACTTGAGTTTTAGATGTGCCAAATATACTTAAAAGTTTTATTATTATGATCTTTTACAAATATAGTCAAGAATGTGCTAAGTACAGATCTAAGATATAATTAGGCTATTGTTTACCAAAATTCCTCCCTCTTTTCTTCGTGAAGTACTTAGAGCTTTGAGATATTTTTATTCCACGTGAATAGAATTCTTCTAAGTCAGCATTCTATATTAGTGTATTCCTTCTTGAACAAAACATTTAATAGATTGAAGCGAGAAAAACAAACGTACTTTTACATTTATATATTAGTATGAATTAATCTTAAAGGCTTTATACATAAACATAAGTTCCAAGTTGCACTTAAGTTATGTAAATATACTTATATTTAAACATTGCCACTTCTATACGTCCGTACTACAATCTTTTAAACAAGAGAGAGCGTTCTTAGCATCGTCTCGAGTTAGTGTCGCGCTAACGTCGGTTCGTAAATAACGTCGAATAAAAACTATTGTCCTATTTTACGAAACGCGACGGTTTCCCATCACTATTATTTTTTTTTAATATTCAGATATTCTATATTTGAAACTTTGTTTTTTTTTTAAGTGTGTTATAGTGTTCTATCTTATCTGTGTCAGTGCTTGAAAGTAAAAGTCTGTGATTTTTTTCCGTCGAGCGAAGGTGTGTTTCTCATACTGTCCCACTTTTTTTATTTTATATCTTTTTAATTTTATTGTTGTATTTTTGCTGCTTTTATAACTAAGAAACGGATAATTATAAACTGCTTTAAAAGTAAAAATGCTAATTAACAAATTTAGCGACCTACTTTAATTAATTTGTATACACAAGTGAAAATCCTAACTAATATATTTCTGAATTTTTGTTTTAATTTTCGATTTGCTTTATATTAAAATAAACCTAAAAGAAAACAGTTGTTTTCTTACTTTTAAGTGCACAACTTGTTAAACCGATTTTTTTTTAATGTTTCAATATACGAGTTTTATGTTCTACATCTATACTAATGCCCCACAAACGTCCCACTGGTGGGATCGAGCATCCTTATTTGGAAGAGAGCGACGATATACTCCATGCTTATCCAAGACGGATCGGCATGTTTCACACATTTTTACGTTACTTTTTCCTTTGCCGCCGGCATATAATCGTAAGATTATGAACATTGGTATAGTAAAAAAAAATGTAGCAAAAAAGAAACCTACTTCAAGAGTAACTAAAATAGATATTTTTTACAACATGTTTAAATCGGTGTGAAATAAAACATAAAACATACTACATTTTGCAAATTTGTTGTTAATTTTTATGTTTTACTTGAGACCGTACTTTAAGATGTTGTAGAATATATTGCTTTTGAGTTACTCTTGCAATCGGTTTCTTTTTTGCTAGAAAATGTTATATTTTCACTTTTAAATTACGTATATTGTCTAATAACAATTAAATTTATATTAAATTATTCTAAAGCTGTGTTGAATCCAAACCCAAAAGAATTATCAACATCGGTACAGAAACAAACAAGTTATGGCTTAAAACTACAAAAACTATACACATCGAGGGCTTCATAACAAATGAGCGTACAGACAACAGTGCAGTTTTACACAAGGGAGAAAATTGTGAATAAAACAAAACTAGTTGATTGTATAAGACTGAAATTTGGAATACCCTTCTTTTTAGGTACACTTGCATACTGGAAGACATTCTAAATTGTAACATGGATAGTTTTTAGAAAACAAAAAATAATGTTATTTTTTCTTATACGCCTAATGTTATGAAACCCTCGACATGTTTTGTCTGATTTCAATGAATTTTTATTTATTTAATTTTAGGAAGGCTTACAGACTACTACATATTAGTTGTAGTAAAAAAAGTAGTATATAAAAAAGAAATGCTGATAACAAGCCTCCACCTAATTACGTGAGCCGTTTTTGGCGATTTTCCGGCCCTCCCCTCCCCCTAGTGAGATGTCGTGTGATGTCTCAATCCCCCTCTCCCCCAAACTCACTGAGATTTTCCAGTGTGTTTCTAGTGTAAATGTTATTGGATTTATTCTAAAAAAAATCATAATTTGCTTAATATTTTTATTTAAGAGAGTAGTATTTAAGATTGCGTACAACTAAGCTATAATCACGATAAGATAATTAAATATCTAATGGCTTATATTTAGCCCATAGATTATCTCCAAGTGGTAAGTGATCCGTGACTTAGCCATATTTTAGTGGCGAAACATGTTTTTTCTGACACATTTTCTTCGGGAAAAGAATTATGTGATATTCGCGGAGATTACCTCTACCCAAAGTAAGATTAGGTGAGATTCGGTACGACCTCCCCCCCCCTTAAAGGCCTCACGTAATTTTGAAAATCTTTGAATGCAGTTTTATTTCTTTTCAAAAATAAACAAATGTTTCTTTGGAGTAAAATTTGCTATCTCTATTATTTAGAGTACTTTCCCTCCAGGTGGTATTAAAAAATTCCACTCTGTATGCAAGTTGATAGCATCAGGATTGATTAACATAAATTAAAAAAATCTAATATGACCTTTACTTGTGATTGGTTATCCTTGTCTATTGATATAAATAGTTGCCTTAAAATTTAATAATAATATTGTTGTTGACCTTCTATGTAACAAACAACAAATTAATAATCAAAAGGTTTTGTTGTTAATGATGTTTAGGTAATAATAGATTCCATAATAAATTAAACTAAAAATAAACTATATATTAATTGGGGAAAAAGTTTCTTCGCATTTTATATAAAAATTCAAAAGGTTTTTTTATAAAGTTTATTTACATTTGACTAAAGTATGTAGGTGCCATTTTGTTGGATAACTTTTTGCCATGTTGTAGGTAGGGACGTGATCCCATTGCTATAAAAATTTTGGGGCTTCTGATCAAAAAACTGCGACAAGTGGTTTTGGCACTCCTCTCGTGATTTTAACCTAACACTGCCTAAGGAATTCTGCAGAGACCGAAACAGGTGAAAATCTGAAGGTGCAAGGTCAGGACTATATGGCGGATGCATTAACACCTCCCAGCCAAACTCTCGTAATTTTTGCTGAGTGACTAAAGATGTGTGAGGTCTAGCGTTATCATGGTGAAAAACCACACCCCTTCTGTTGATTAATTCCGGCCGCTTTCTCTCAACTTTTTGCTTTACTCTCGTCAGTTGTTCGCAGTACAGTTCAGAATCGATGGTCCTGCCTGGCGGTAACACCTCATAATGAATAATTCCTTCCAATCCCACCATACACACAGCATCACCTTGTTGCGAGTTAACCCGGGTTTCGCCACAGTCTGTGAAGCCTGACCGGCCTTTGACCACGATCTTTTTCACACATTCTTGTCGTACGTGATCCATTTTTCATCACCAGTTATTAGCTTCTTCAAAAATGGTTCGGTTTCATTACGTCGTAATAAAGAATCACAATTGAGTACACGGTTCATTAGGTTTCTTTCAGTGAGCTCATGAGGCACCCAAATATCGAGCTTTTTTCTGTACCCAGCTTTTTTAAAATGCGCCAAAACCGTTTTGTGGTCAATTCCCAGTTCTCCAGCTACATCGTAACTACTAATGTGCCGATTTAGCTTCACTTTTTCAAAAATGGCATCAATTTTGTTCGTAACTGGGCGACCAGAGCGACGTGCATCTTTGATATCAAAATTTCCGGATTGAAAACGCTTAAACCAAATTTGCGCTACTCTCACAGATACTGCATTAGGTCCATAAACATCACAAATTTTTTTCGCGGCTTGTGTTGCATTTTTACCTTATTTGTAGTAAAATTTTAAAATATATCGAATTTCTTCATTAGATTCACTCATTTTAACAATAAGAAAAACAAATGAAAATCACTCATTTTCCTAATTTGAATTTGGAATTGTCGTCTTTAAAATTAATTTTTTTAATGATACCAAAACCAGCCAGATACAAATGGTATAGCCAAAGAGATCTTATTACAAGTTCATACATACTATATGCGAAAAGACTTTTTCCCCAACCTATTATACAAACTAAAAAACTATAAAATCTAGTACCAAACCGCTGTCAGTCGGAAACGTGCCCAAAAGACTGGCCACATTGCCTCGCTGAATGACAACGCTAATGCGTTGTCCGAAATATTCGAAGCCAGATTCGAAGTATAAACATATTTACAAGTGAAAGATGTAGTCCAGATCGCTGTCGGTGGAGAGCGTTCCCAAAATGCTGGCCGCATTCCCCCGTTGTATGGCAACGCTAATCCGTTGCCCTAAATATAGGCCAGCCCTTTAGTTCTACATTAATAATGAATAAATAAAATTATTATAGCTAGGCCTATTGTTGAAGAACTTCTTGTGCCGCTTCTTCTCTTCAAGCCAGAACATGTCACGAAGCGGTGGTAAATTAAATTAGGCTCCCATAGAGTAAATAATAACCATAAACAAAATTAAAACTAAATAATTGAAATGAACAACTTGGGGGTAGGCTAGATAAAACATTAAAAATACTCATTGACACTTGACATCTTTGTATTCCCTGATCGCGGCTACTGAAAAGTGGCCGAAACGTCGGAATAATAAAAATCAAATAAATTACTGCGCTTAAAACCATTAAACCGTAGTTTTATTATAAATAATGAAGATCTAGATTTGTCCTATACAAAATATACTATACGAACCAACGCATTACAATAAAACAAAAGAAAGAACTGTGTGTGTGAGCTTGTGTGCGTGTATATGTGGGTGCGATTATAATTCAAGAGTGTTCAGTGTCCTGTAAAAATACCGGCATATGTATAAATACTTTTTTAAATAAATTGGATTAGTGCTTGACAGTCCGTACACCATAAAGGATACTGTAGATACGACAAACAACATACTATACCCCGTCCAATGATTTATTTTACTTTTGACGTTTGCACACCTAACAAGTTGCATATTTCTGACAGTCAATTTCCCATTGCTATAAACGTCATACTTCGTTATTCCAGGCGACATAATTGTGACGTTCTGTGAGTCATCTAATAGATGGACGGCATGTCGCTATCATTCCTAAATTTAGTCTTTTTTAAAAGAAAATAACACGGCATTTATTTAGATTTAAAATTTAATTTTGCATTTATTTAATTTCATTTCTAAGTATATACATATAACCCATATGGGTTTGTACGCTTTAAGTTACAGCGTTTTGCTGACACTGCGGCCTACTTTGAGCTACTTTAATGTTACTATAAACGAGGTTCACAAATATTTTGTGATTAAGTTGCTATCAAGACTTCAACTACTACTAAGTTGAACCAAGGGATCAGCATCCAAGTTCTCCAATTTCAAGAATAACCTGAAAGCAACCAGGTGATTTTCTTCGCCCTACTACAAAAAAGCACTAGCACTCCA
This sequence comes from Dendrolimus houi, assembly GCA_039645545.1. NCBI lineage: Eukaryota > Metazoa > Arthropoda > Insecta > Lepidoptera > Lasiocampidae > Dendrolimus > Dendrolimus houi. The sequence goes on from CM077139.1 coordinate 12,834,669, forward strand.
CCACAACTGGCATCCACCACTACAAACAAGAACAAATGTACCAGCTGGACAGGGTTATATGCCTTACTTGTTACGCAGTACAAACTTTCTTTCAGCAAAAGATATAGGTGCATTAAATTGTTTTAAATTTATTCATAAAGAAAAATAAAAATCATAAGGAATTGGTCGTCGTGGTAAGTCGTGGTAGCGTAATGGCTAACGCACGCGTCTTGAACTCAAAGGGCACGGGTTCGATCATGGCCGGAACGCATGCACCACTTAGGCAGTTTTCTGACCTAATGTGCATATTGTTACAATTACCAGGTGCTAATAACGGTGAAGGAAAAAACATCATGATGCAACCTGCACATCGAGATAACCGATCTGTCAAACCTGCCAAGCCGCCTTGGACAAGCGTGGCGGGTATACTGTCCGTTCCTCTATAGTGGGAGGCCCGAGCCCAGCAGTGGGACATTTATGGGCTGATATTATTATTATTTAATATATTATAAGGAATTGGTAACGAACGCTTTAGGGCATTACTAATTGATCAGTCAAAAGTAAAATATAATAGTTTCTACACAGGGTAGCAGGTTTTAGGGATGGGAAGTGTTTGAATCAAACCCTTCACTTTGCCCCCGCAGCTTCGAGGCTGCCGGAATAACCATACTGTGGAGTGCATGTCTCCTGGGGTTTGGGTGCCCCCAGAGTCGATGTCCCGACTAGATGGAGGAGCGATATGGAATTTTTATATACTAGCGCTCGCCCAGTGCTCGAAATTCGACTATAATTAATTTAAATTATAAGCATGAACATTATTAAGATTCTGTTGTCAACGACTATACTTCTATAATCACAGATTTCGACAAGGCTACACTGTTAATTTGACTTTAACAATAGACAAAAGAGTGTATATGCGTGGGTGTGTCAAATACATGGTAGTGTGTGTAATGTTTTTTTTTGTTGATTTAATCTATTTTTAATGCATAATTTAAAAAAAAATATTAGCATTCTGCACTCCTTCTCCACATAAACTATAAGTGTGCGGAAATTCATTCTCCGACCGCGCAATGTTCGTAAAAAGGGGTTAAAGTTTTTTTACGTATTAATATAACGATTGTACGTTTCGGGAATCGTTTGCGACCTCAATTATTGCACAACGCCATCTATTGGCTTGTAAGTGTTCTATGACAAGAGTATAATCAAACTGAAATAATTTTTGAGACTTTTTTATTGATAAGCTGCCAAGCAGGCAAATGGTCCAACTCGTAGATAGTGGTTACAGTCGCCTATAGACCTTTGCAACACCAGGAGCGTAGCTAACGCGTGGCCAGCCTTTAGGATGGCATAGGCGGATGAGATAGAGGGATCACACAGGAAGAACGGGATAGAGGGGATGAGATAGGTAAGATTGTATAGGGGAAAGAGGAATTGCGCCACCGGAACTCCAAGATTAAACTATTTTCAACTAAATACTTTTTTTGAAGTTCCGTAGGCAGATAACGTAAACAGAGAGCGTTTATTACCTCTATACGTATTTAACCTTTCCTCGTGACTTGATTGATAAGCTCTTAGAATAGAATAGAATAGAATACACTTTATTGTACAATAAAATTATTGAAATAATACACAGAAACAGCTTAGAATTAGGTACAAATTACGGTCTTGTCGCTGACAGCGATCTCTTCTAGACAACCTTGGGATGGAGACTGAAATATGGCACAAAAGCTAGGGCAGGGTTCTGCTGCACAATATTTTTTAAAAATCTTACTTATCATATATTAATATTATTATATAAATATACATATAGATTTATATACATCTAATTAAATACATAAAGCATAGTAATATGATAGATATAAATAGCCTTGCCATTATTTTAATATACATATACATCAGTAACAAATCACCAATGCCAATGATTTCGTTATTTGAATGTCCTTTAAGAAGGTCAGCAACCGGGAATGTGAACGGTACATTAATATTGGTTATTATATTAGCCGATATCGGACAGTTCATTTCTATCTTTCGATTCGGCTGAATCAATATAAACATAAACTTGAATCATTCAATATCATTGAACGCCGTCATCCTTTCAGTTCAGTGAATTTCAACCATTTTGACAAACAATGAACAGTTTTAAATAGCTTATGTTCTCGGTTTCATTCGAGTTAATTTCGATTTTCTCAATCAATTCCGGTTTTTTTCTATCCCTCGAGAATAATACGTTTTGTCCAGCTGAAAGGTACCCTATGCTACACAGAACAAACATGTTGTTATGGTAACCTAACAAACGAACACGCCGTCATAGCAACGCAAGAAAGAAACACGCCGTTATGGCGTCCTAATAAACGAATACGGCGACGTGACAACCTGACAAACGAACACGCCATCATGGGCGTCATGGTAACGTAACAAACAAGCACGCTGTTATGGCAACTTAAAAGTACGCTGTCAGGGCCACATGACGTTGCCAAGAAGATTTGTTTGTTAATTAATTATTAGCGGATGAAAGATATCGCATCTTTTGTACCATCCCTGAGGATGTGTATGCAAAATTTCATAAATTATCGGTTGAGTAACTACAAACGAATAAACTAAGTCACATTCGCATTGATAATATTAATTAAGATAATCTTAATGTCCGTCTATTCGTCTGGGTGTATGTCCCCATCTTTCTCGGACACCACTAAGGCTGCGCGCATACTGACCACTGACCACAGCCACCAGTGGCCAGCGACAAACAGTTCACCGCAAACTAAAGTGGCGGTCCCTACAGCATATATGAAAAAGCATACAACGGTGGCTGTGGTCAGTGGCCCGTTTGTGGTCAGCCTAAGTGTTACGAATATACTTATATGTTTTTTTAGCCCGCGTCCAACAGCGGGGCTGTTATGAACTGACATTATTTTCATTTTTGTAAAAGTAAACTTGCATTAAAAATGAAATCTCGAGAACCGGTTCATATCATTTAAAAAACCACTTTCATTTCCGCTGCATTTTTGGATGATTCATCTTAATATTTTTAGATTAGCTGTGTTCGGAGTCGGACTAACATTTTTATTCGTGTCTTTTGAAAAAGGCAATGTAAAGATTAGTCGAGTTTGTACAATGAATAAGAAAAAGGAAAAATCAGGGAGGGGTGTCTCGGGCCAGTAGATTACAAAAATACAACTAGAATTCTGATAGCCTAGATCCACCTCTTCCTCCCCCTATCTCATTTTCCCAGCTCATTTTCCCTATCCCATCTTCCCTATCTCATCTTCCTTATCCCATCTTCCCTATCCCATCTTCCCAATCCCATCTACCCTATCCCGTCTTCCCTATCCCGTCTTCCCTATCCCTTCTTCATTATCCCATTTTCCTATGCAGTCTTGCTATCCCGTCATCCCTACCCCATCTTCTCTATCCCATTTTCCCTATGACATCTTCCCCACCCCGCAAATCCTATACAATCTTTCCTATCCCATCTTCCCTATCCCATCTACCCTATCCCGTCTACCCTATCCCGTCTTCCCTATCCCATCTTCTCTATCCCATCTTCCCTATGACATCTTCCCTATGACATCTTCCCTATCCCGTTTTTCCTATCCCGTTTGTTTATCTCATACGTCCATTCTACTTGTCTGATCTCTCTTCTCATGTTATTTTTTCCATCCCTATGTATCCCCCCCATCCCATCCCAAAGGATGGTAACGAGTTAACTTCGTCCCCCGGTGTTGCAAACGTCTATATGAGACGGTAACCGCTTTCCATCGAGTGGGCCGTCCGCCTGTTTGCCAGCTTGGCAATAAAAATTTGGATTGTGGTTATGTGCAGTTCACACGCAGTAGAAGTGAAACAATGTGTGGCAAGAAGTGGAAGGATTCTTTATTTCATGACGTCACATTTCATATATTATATCATTATAATATATTTAAGCTTTAAAACACGAAATTTGAAGTATTAATGAAAAACTTAAAAACATTTCCAACTGTATTTGTATGTGGATAGTGTTTAAATTATGAGATATAATATATTCTACTTCATTCTCTTGCAGGCTTTAGTCCTATAGATTTAAGTGTTGGTCTCTTTTTAGTGCTGCTTTTTTATTTCATCGAGTTTCAAATCTCAACGATTCTAAAAAAGTTTCACTTCAAAAAATATTTTTAGCTGTCTATATGTCAGAGTATCACATGAAAACAACGGAACGCATTTAAATGAAAATCAAAATCAAATACAAAATGTGTAGTGATTAAAGTTTTATCTCAGCCATAGCGTTTTGTATCTGAACTGAATATATTTATTCTTTTTGCATTACATTCAAAATAGATTCAAAATGTTTCTCTATTAATTTCATTGATATTGGAACTTGGGCTCCGAAGATATAGCATGAAATTTTTCAAATTCAAGAAGATAGAAAAGTGACTGTATTTTGTTAGGTTTATGATATCTCAAAATAAAGAAATACGCAATTATAATACTGTTACGAGTTACGGGACTCGAATTAAAATGCCGTTGGAATTATTATAGAGTTTATTAGAACTGTAAAAACATGTATAACACAGGTACAAATATAACCGAACACAAGTCCAAACGTAATGCAGAAGGTCGTAATTCAATAAAACGCGCAAAGTCCGTCACTGTTAGATTCCCGATTGTAGTACACACGTCTCGCTTCGATCATGGTTCTCGCTCGACTGTGGCCCTCCCTAAATCCGACCATCGTTTTGTCCTGCACAAGTGCAATGCGCCCTCCCGGCCACGTGGACCGAATGTCCTAGTATCAGCTTGTACTTTAAAATCTGTAACACCTGGCTAATGATTACAATACAACAATAGACTATTCTCTAGAAACGTATGCCAATAAATAAGTAAACAAAAGAAGACGATCATAAAAGAATTACAATAGTTTCAATATTATTCGTTATTAGTTCAAATACCGACGGGTAATAAATGTGCTTATACAAATCTGTACGTGGAATTTGTCTTTGTCGGCGCTTAGGTTTTAACAATACATATACGTACCATTATACGTCACATAAAAGTGTAAAATAAAAAAATTATAACAAAAGAATATTATCTACATCTTGAAATCGGTGCCAAGTAAAAAAAAAATTGGTATACATTTCTACAACAGTAAGATATTGAAAAATATAGTCATTTTTATGTTTTACTTGGCACCCACCGGTTTCAAGATGTTTTTAGTAACTTCTGAAGTCGGTTTCATTTCTGCTAGAGAAAAAAAATGTGGGCGATTGTCATTTATAGGTTCTTTTTCTGTATTATGGCACAATGTCAGTGTCGAAATTATAATAAACACAGTGATATCAGACAATGAACAATGGTTATCGGGAAGTGCGGTAACACAATGCGTTACGTCAAACCTGACTGATACAGTTCCTTATTTTCTTCAACAATTGGCGTCACTTCTGTAGTTGCCAATGAAAGTTATTATTTACTGCTGCTGGAGGACAACAGACAGAATGATGGCCCACCTATGGAAACTAGTCACCGCCACTAATGGACATTTGCCATAGTAAAGGTAGTGGCGTAATAATAAGGTAAGGTAACTCTAGGATACTGATGAGAGTCTAGCATTCTTCTTGCATACAAAATGCATATTTATAGTTCAGACACTTCTTAAGGAGTGCATACTATTTACTATAATACTGATATTATGTGGATCAATGAAACTGAATCAACTAAAAGGCACAGAGCTGGAATTACAGGACTATATTCAATGACATTGAATGTTTTAAATGTACGTTTATATGGATCACTTTAGTTGATTCATCCAAATTGAAAGACATTAATGATCCGTCTGATATCGGCTTATTTCGATATTTTATTGATATACAAAAATTGCAATACACTGTCACACACGACTTGGAATCAGAAACCAATCCAACGTTTGCGTATGCATAAAAGAAGCGTGACGCACATACGAATAGACAAGCTTCCTTTACGAAATAAGACTGGCTAGATAAAGATAGAGTGAGGTGTTGAATTTAAAACATATGCTAAAGACTGGAGATAACGTTGGTTAAATTAATCATTATTTTTATGACAGGTTTTAACGTTGGCTAAATATAATTCAGTTTTGCATTTAATTAAAGACTTCTTAATATTATCAACCCATAAATGTCCCACTGGTGGGTTCGGGCTTCCCCATTCTTAACCGACTTCAAAAAAGGATGAGCTTCTCAATTTGTCGTGCAAATACTTGTTTATATATGTTTACCATATCTTTTGGTTTCTGAACTGATTTTGAAAATTCTTTTTGCTAAAGCTTCAAAATAGTTTCATATTTTATTGCTATTGGACTTTAGGTTCCGAAGATATAGCAGAAAAATAAATAAAATCGACCAGGAAATGTGAAATTTTTGAGCTTTCTCAGCCATTGCTTTTGTGTTTCTGAACCGATTTTGATCGTCCTTTTGGTGTTGCATTCAGTACAGCTTTAAGATAGTTTTGTATAAATGTCATTGTTATTAGATATCATATACGTAACTTAAAAAGTGAAAAAATAAAATAATTCTAGCAAACCGATGTCAAGAGTAAAAAACAAATATTTTCTACATCTTCAAAGTCCTACCGACTTTCAATATAAAAAAAAAATTAAAACCTAAAAAAATAAATTGGCAAAATATGGTATTTTTTGTATTTTCCTTCATGCCGACTTAAAGATGTTGTAGTCGGTTTCATTTTTGGCAGACATTTTTTTAATTAATGTACTGTGTAAATGCTCTATGTTTTTTATTAAATAAAGAAACTTATATATTAAAGATTAAAAAGCTTCTTTTTTATTTTCATGAACTTTTTACTATTAAGAGGTCAATTTGCTGTTATTTATTATGGTGGGTGGGATCGGCCCCAGAGTAGTCCGTTGTGTAACAAACATGCTTAACTTAGGAATATACAATATGTGTGTTTGTCTGTGGATTATTATAATATTATTGTCCCTGGTGTTGCAAACGTCTATAGGCAATTTCCATGAGGTATGCAGTTTGCCTGTTTGTCAGCTTCAGTTATTAAAAAAATATGAAAAAGAAATATATCAATCACAGAGCAAGAAATGTAAAAGTCTTAAATTGTATAGATGAGGCCACAGATCACGTTTTGTCTGGTTTTTGTAATTTTTTTAATACAAAATCAGTCTAAATTCAAGTCTTGTGGTATTTTTATCCATGCAGAAACGGAAAGAATACAATTTCCTGCGGCCGGGCGGCCTGTCGTAAGAGGCGAGTAAACAACCCACAGCCAGGTGGTAGGACATTTGCCCGACTGGTTGGCTACCACCCCTGGTCTAAAGTATGTCGCCATAACAACCTTGAGTTGTGTTCCGGCATTAGTGACCAGGTTCCAGTCTCACTTAAGAGAGCAGCAGCGCATTTGTAGCACCTTTGGTGTTGTAAATGTCCATAGGCGATGATAACCGCTTTCCATCAAGTGGGCCGTCTGCCTGTCTGCTGAACTCCTGCAATAAAAAAATAAAAATTACAATTTTTTCAATTTATGATTGATCCGATTTATAAAATTGTTTTAAATAATATTTAATAGCTTTTAAAAATAAAGTTTTTGAGGTTCCACTTAAACCAAAATGACCACTTCTTCAAATTTTTTTCGTCAAGTATGCCTGTCTTAAAGACTTTATTCACTATCTTAACCCTAATTTACAAATACAGTGTCTTTATGTAAAAGGTTAAGCAATAGGTAGTGCCAAGTGCAGGCGTCCACTGTACATGACGTTCGCTCTTTCATGCCATACGTGTACAAGTGGAATGAACTCTCTTCCGCGGTTTTCCCAGTGCGCTACAATATTGTTACAAATTTGTGGGATGTGAATTCAAAAAATGCCGTTGGAATTATCATAAAGTTTATTGGAAGTACACCCACGTAATTCACAGTTATACAAGTATAACTGATTACAACAAAATCAAACCTTAAAGCAGAAAATCGTAATCACATAAATCGCGCATAGTCCGTCGTTCTAAGATACACGCTCCGAAAATACACTAGGTAACACTTCGATCGCCGTTGAAAGACGACAGACTCCTTGCTCGACTGCCCGACCTTATACCTTTGAAAATTAAACATGGCCTCATAGCAGCATGTCCATCATTCCTTTGAATTCTTAATTTATAAGCTTCATAGCTTCCATGAATTTGCATGAAATACAAACAAAAGAACTAAGCGTTATGACGTCTTACTGCGGCGCAATAGAAGGGATTAGCGCGAACATTAGATCACTCAAATTCGAAGTCGTAATAAAGCACCTGCAAAGGATTAGTTATCACCTCGCAACAATATCATATGGATATTACAAAGAGCGTAAGCAGATATTTATAGTTTCAAATTCTTAACGAGCTAGGCAGAGTATCGGCTACCTTAGTGTTGCATATATCCATAGGCAACGGTAGCCACTTACCATCAGATGGACAGCTTGACAATTTGAGTGCAGGCAAACATGAAACAAGGTAAAAATTTTGATGCTAATTGAATGTTATAAACCAGAACTATTAATTAAGAAGACTAGACCTAACTACATTTGAATATATTATAACTAAGTACAATAAAGTTTTAGGTATAAGAACCCATTTACGTATGCACATAGACTTTAATGTACACAACCCTTTTCTGGTCTTCCTACTCTCGCTAGACCCATAGGTTTGCTGGAAGAAAACTCTTTTTAGGGTTAAGCTCGCCTTTGTACATCGCCACTATCTTGTAATTTTATAATTTTTTTTTATTGCAGGAGTTCAGCAGACAGGCCGACGGCCCACTTGGTGGTAAGTGGTTACCGTCGCCTATGGACATTTGCATCACCAAAGGTGCTACAAATGCGCTGCTGCTCTCTTAAAGGAAACTGGAACCTGGTCACTGATGCCGGAACACAAGACAAGGTTGTTATGGCGGCATACTCTAGACCAGGGGTGGTCGCCATCCAGTCGAGCAAATACCCTACCACCTGGCTGTGGGTTGTTTACTCGCCTCTTACGACAGGCCGCCCGGCCGCAGGAAATTGTATTCTTTTTGAATTTGATTTCTGAACGACAAGATGAACATCAAACGTTTTACATTCAATGCCAAAAAAATGAAAATTAAACTTCACTTTTAAATTTTATTTAATTTCTGAACCACTTTTAAATTTAATTGATTTCTAAACAACGGGACGAACATCAAATGTTTGACAGATAGGAATAGTTTCTAACGTAAAGAGAAATGTTGTTTTTACTATATTCCAAGCATTTTTTTCATATTTACTCACCTTTTAAACCCTCTCTGGACTTCCACAAATAATTCAAAACCAAAAATAGCCAAATCAGTCCAGCCGTTCTCGAGTTTTAGCGAGACTATTGAACAGCAATTGATTTATATATATAAGATATCTTGTTTCCTATGGCTTTTATGCTATTTGTATTTCATATAAATATTGTAGAGGATTAAATTCTCTACTAGTTTTGTTTCAACATTTTTTTTATATCTTGAACCATTTTCGAGATAGAGGGCAGAGCGCGCAGTGTTTAGCTATTTAGAGTATTATTCGAGGTCAACCTGTAGTCGCGATTAAAAACACGCCGGATAAAGTTTATAAATTATTAATAAATATATAATTCTATATAATGTGCATTTTTTATTAACTCTTACGTAATTTTTTTTTCGTTTCAATAATTCAGTGTCCATTCATTTAATAAACTTGTATAAACCTTTAGTTTTAGGGTACCAAAATAAAGGTTTATACAAGTTTATAGCTGACTATCTCTCATTCTGAGATTCTTGCCCTCATTTGACTAACATTCCTGGACTATGAGGTTTCTGCGCCGCAGACGAATATGTTTTATGTTTATGAATGTAAACATATTGGTAAATGAATTAAAAAATAAAATGTGATTCATTCAAAAAGTTCCTTGAAACATCATGTTAATAGCTTTTCGTATAAATAAAATAAATGCAATAAAATGAGTAAACAAATAGAATTTATTGTTAATGAATCCTTTAATAAACACTACAATCCATGTTAATGGTGTTGCAAATATTTGTTTTGTTTGTCATTGTACTTAAGGTCAAGTGTTGATTTCCACTTCTGTTGAGTAATAAAGCTGTATGGCAAAAATAATTCAGTATATTACGTCATAAGATGCGATTTTACCTGAGATTTACACAATAACATTCATACTTATACGCGGCGTGGTGAAGCCATGTTGGAATCATCTCGATTACAGCTCTTAAGCCCGGCTCAAATATCGGCGTGGATCGATATTTTTAACGAGGGGAAATCTGAGGGATATGGGATGTATGAAGGTTTGCCAGGTCGAAGTAGCACTAGCACTTCTAGGCAGAACTAAAGATGCTATTGTTGCCACACCAGTTAGGAATGTAGTGGAACACTTACAAGCTAATAGATGGCGCTGTGCATTAATTTAGGTCGCAAACGATTCCCGAAACGTACAAAGAATATTGTTACAACTTAAGTTCCGACAAAAACAAAATCCACCTGCATATCTATAAAAACATACTTTATTACCTGTCGGCATTTTAACTAATTGTAATTCTTTTATGATTGTCTTCTTTTGTTTACTTATTTATTGGTTATTGTGGAAAGCAGCCTATTGTACTCGTTTATGGCCGTTTGCAGGCATAATTAGGCAGGTGTGCGGATTACGATTTCTGAGAAATTGCGTCGACGCTTGCTGGGCACACATATTTGCATTTGTGCAGTATAAAGAAAGGGCCCGATTGAGGAAGAGTCAGTCGAGCGATAACCACAAGCGAAGCAAGACTTGTGTACATTCGATAATCTCCGCCGACATACGTCGCGCCTCCAAATCGACGGCATAACTGCGGGTGGGGACCCCTCTCTCCAGGGAATTACCCGCGCCACTCGCTCACGGCGGCCGAAGGTCCAGAAATGCCCTCCGGCGCATTATTCTATTCCCCTATCCCATAGCTGCTTTTTTACGAAGTGAAATCCGTCATGGACACGCTACCGCTCGAGGACTATAGGGTAGTGTTGGACTTCCGATAGCATGCTCGGACCTACCAACTAAACCACTTCTTCGATCCATCACGACGTCGTATGTCAGGAGCTCGGGAACCAAAGACATATCCGATGGTCCTGACAGCGACGGCTCATAGAACCCATCCTACATAGAGTTGTATCATCCCTCCTATCCCATCCCGTCTATCCCTTCACAAAGGCTGGCAACACACTGGCTTCATATCTAGTGCTGCAAACGTTTTTGACTACGTTCCACAAGAGACTCACAACGACCACGTTCACGAACGCGATTTTTCCCGTTCCACTTGCTTGCGAGTGTTACAAACATAAACTCTAGTGGAACGGATTATGAAGCGTTGATGTCATTAACGACGAAATACACAAATGTCATTGGTTGATTTGAAAATCGCGCCTTTTTCAATGTGAAACGGTAGAGAGAATTAATGCTCTGTTGTTAACGCCCACGTCGACCCCCTCTAGACATTGGTCGTTGTGAGTGGTGTGTGATCGAAAATAATGACGTCATTAGTGACGTTTTCGCTACGACTATGGCTACGTTCCATTAGGGACTCACAACGACCACGTTCACGACCGCGATTTATCCCGTTCCATTTGCTTGCTGGCGTTACAATCGTAAACCCAAGTGGAACGGCTTTTGACATGGGTCGTTGTGTGATCGAAAATGATGACGTCATTAGTGACGTTTTCGCCACGACCACAACGACCGCGGTTGCCTTGTGGAACGGCTAACTGAGCATTTTGGGCGTTGTGAGCTACTAATATAACGCCCTGTATAACGACTGTGGTCGCCATGTACAACGGCAGACGGAGCATTTTGGGCGTTGTGAGATACTAAAGGTCCTCGAGCACGAGCAGTGGGTTGTGCGCAAACGGATTCACCTCGAGAAAAAAAATGGCCACTAAAGCGGACTGGTGCAATGTGAAAGGTTTTATATAAAATGTACAGTCGTGGTATGAAAATATTCGCCAGTTTTCAAATGTATTCATTTAACGCTCCGCGAGCACATGTTACCTTTTCAAGCTAAGTCACAGAACAGACTGTTCCACAGAAAATTATGTTTAACTATTTGATAATAAAGTTTAAAATTACTTAGATCAAAGTTGTTTGATTTTCTATATTGTCTAAGACGATTGTTTAGACATGTAAAACCTTTTTATTGGTTTTAATATTTATGGTTAAGCGTAGTGATTACATTCTCTCTGTTTCTTATCGTTAATATTAACACCTGTCATTGTCAACATTGCAATTTCTTTTTTCACGTTTCTATATTTTATAAACTTAACATTTATTAAAATGTTGGCAGTATTGTTTCTTGTATTCGTACAAGCAAAAGTCGACTTTAAGGTGACGTACATTTTCGTTCCGCGGCTGTACATGACATTATAATAGGGATGCGAAAACACGTTACAATTTCTTTTGTTGTCTTTTATTGAGGTGGTTACCGTCGCCTATGGGCGTTTGCAACACCAGGGTCGTTACCGACGCGTTGCTTGTTGTTGTTGCTTTGGCCTGGCATAGAGAGAATGGTATTACACTACCAAATAGTTGTGCTAGCTAACTCAAAGGGCGGGTTTGAATCTGACCGGAATGCATGCACCTCTTAGGCACTGCACATCGAGATTACCGATGTTTCAAACCTACCAAGCCGCCTTGTTTAAGCGAGCCGGGTATATTGTCTATTCCCCTATAGTGGGAAGCCCACAAAGCCCAAGCCCAGCAGTGGTAAGTTTATGGGCTCTTATCTATAATATTATAAAAATCTAAAAATGTCGTGACAGTACCTTGAAGCTATTTAAAAAAAACTGGAATGCACTACACGTGCGCGAGGGCGGGAGCGGGGATATATGAGAAGGAAAGGACTTACAGGATAGGTCGCCGCACCAGATACGCTACACTTCTTCCTCGTGATCCTTCCTTTGCGTCTTGCGGTTCCTTCGATAAGTGGACCAGCTGGAACGATACAGCGTGCGGGTTGATATAAGCGGGTGTGAATAGCGGCCCAACACAGAAAACGCGGCGAGGTATGTGCGGAAGCTGCTGTGCGTTCAGCGGTCGGAAGTAGACTATATCACATTGCATAGAGACAGATGCGGCGAAAGAAAAAAGGAAACAAAGAGGCGGTGACCAAATAGGTCAGCGTTAACACTATATGTATAAATGATGGAGAACACGATGCAATTTTTTTTTAGATTTGTTATCTGTCTGTTCGGGATTCACGTAAAACTACTGGGCCGACTTCGATGCGGTTTTCGCTGATCGACAGTGTAGGGGATACTGGTAGTATTTAAATAAAACACCGAAAAATATGGCTGCCAGGCTTCGCAGGTGTGTACACGGCGTAGGAAATTAATTACGGTGGATGCGTTTGCGTCTAACGGGAACTCGCGTGACACTGGTTTTTTTAAAATGAGCCAATAGCACCGTTTGGCGCACCCCGTCGTGTTGCCCTTATTTTAATTTAAAATAACACAAATATTTACGTAAAATAGCGCGACTAGAATACATAATAAGCCGCGCTTAAAAACCGTTAACACTTATTCTATTACGGTTAACAAAATATATATAAGTATAATATATATCTATATATGTGTGTGCGTCGCCAACAGACAGAAAATTCTCTTTCTTAAAATCGCCAATCACTAAAAACCCCCTGTGTTAACAAAAAAAGTATGTATGCTCGAACAAAATCTATGAGGCCATGATGTTTTGTAAGAATCCTATAAATTAGCAAACTCTGAAGATACGGAAAATATTTAAAGACTTATCAAATATTAACTCACGCACACAGTGTTTGCGGTGCACTCCTATACACCATGTTGTTGTCTAAATTGGAGGTATTTTTTTCTAAAACTTTTTCAAACCTTTTTACACGTGACAAAGTCACGTTGAAGCCACTTTTTATATCAATCAACCTTTATTTGCACAAACATAGGTACATGAATAGATATTACCATAGACTAGTGGTCGCCTAGTAGTCCAAATTCGACCATAGTTATTTTAAATTATAAGTTTGAACATTATTATGGTTCTGTTGTCAAAGACTATACTTCTATAATCATAGATTTCGCCAACGCTACACTGTTAATTTGAATAGAATAGAATATACTTTATTGCATAACATTAAGATACAATTCAAAGTTTAAGTACAGAAGACAATAGGCGGTCTTATCACTAAAAGCAATTTCTTCCAGACAACCTTACGATGGATTAGAGAAAAATTGTGTAAGATATGTGTTTTGCAATATAACTAGAATAAAAAAGTATATATATATAAAATTTTGAACTGGCAAGTATAAGACAAAGACATACATATATTGATATATATAGATAAATAAATAATATTGATTTTAACAATAAACAAAAGATTATATATGCGTGTGTGTGTCAAATACACGGTAGTGTGTGTAATGTTTTTTTATTGATTTAATGTATTTTTTAAGCATAATTTAAAAAAAATATTATGCTTGGACCATGCTCTCGCGCTTCCTCACACAGCGAAACTCTTAACGGGTCTGGGAAGATGTTTGGCCCGTCAGATCTGACTGGCTCATTGGAAAATAATTTAAAATATTATACTTGATAATATATATAAAATTCAGCCTTCCTAAAATGACGTAAGTTCCCACATTTTTTTTAAAGTGTCTGTCAAAAGTTATGACCCACAGGAACAGTCTGGCAACTGTATATCTTTGTTGATATGACAAATGTAAAAACTAGCCTTGCTACTTTGATGAAAGTTAGCATGGTTTTTTTCCACCTTTGATACCTGCTACCTGAAAAACGGCCCCGCTTTCAGCTTAGCGATTAACCATTCCTTTCTAAGTTATGTTAAACAACCGATCCAAAAAATTTCATCTCTCCTAAAATCACGTAAGTCTGAGGTGACTGGGATCTCACTCTATTAGCATTCTGCACTCCTTCTCTATATAAACTAATTTATAAATTTTCGTAAAAAGGGGTACAAAGTTTTTTTTCACGTATTAATATAAGGATAATATATAAAAGGTATTACATTAATATAAAATTTCCAGTATGTTTTGTCATTTACATGACGTGCATTTGCTTACATTAACTAAATGTCTTGATGCTACAACCCTACTACTGTTTCCAAATTAATTTCAGTATGTACACATGTCAAATAAATGTTAAAATTATTAAAAACATGTTAAAGTATTAATTTGAAAATTTCAATATCATTATCTTATTTTATTTTATTATCCTATACTAATATATAAAGCTGAAGAGTTTGTTTCTTTGATTGAACGCGTTAATCTCAGGAACTGCTGGTCTGATTTGAAAAATTCTTTCAGTGTTAGATAGCACATTTATCGAGAAAGGCTATAGGCCATCACGCTAAGACCAATAGGAGTGGAGCACCAATGAAGAATGTTTCAAAATCGGGGGTTTTGAAAACAGATTCTACGCAGACAACGTCGCGGGCACAGCTAGTCATTAATATATTCGTCTACGCTATAGTATAATCTATTAAGTAAAAAAAAAATGTTGTATGAGGTTGAACGGTTTAAGTGGTAACTCGCTAATATTAGTAAGCAATTTGTTAAATATTCTTAATGCCATACAATATATATTACTCTGGTAGATTCATCTAAATTAAAAGACTAAAATTCTACCGTTGGAACATTCAATCCCTCGATTGCAGTCCTCTCAATCCTCTCCGTTTTATTTTCATAAGAATTTTTTATATTTCAAAATTTCTACGGAATAGAATAACTACGAAACACTTAATCTATAATAATATTATAAAGAGGTAAAGTTTGTGAGTTTGTGACGTTGTATGGGGTAATCTCCGAAACTACTGAACCGATTTAAAAAATCTTTCACTGTTGGCAAGCTACACTATCCCCGGTTGACATAGGCTATATTATATTTTCAAAAAAATTTGGGATCCTTACTAAAACTCCAATAGTGTAACTTTGGGTTACACTTTAAAAAAATTACTTAATAACGCGTGCGCTGCGAGAACTATTGATAATAGAATAAAATAATGTACAACGACTTTGCAGAACACATCTTTATTTACAAAAAGTGTCGCAACAGCATATGTCTAACTATTATAGTTTGCCACAATAAGTGTTCTTTTGTTTTAAAAATTTAATTGAATTCCGCCGCTAGAAAAGGCTCTTTATTTGTATCTTGGTATTCATCCTTATAAAAATAAATTACTTCATATTCAAGACTGCTTCAATACCTTTATATGACTTTTTGAATTATTCAATTCGGACATTCCATTCGAAAGATATCATGAGTTTAAAAATGTAAGTATTAGAAAAAAGTTGCGTGGTCGCCGCGTACCCTAACCGGCTAGATAGGCTTATGCGATGTAGGCGTCACTGGGGTACAGGCAGTACGGGAGGGGAAATATTTTGAATTCGCTTAGTACATAATTAAACTCAACAAAAAATAAAGAGGTAAAGTTTGTGAGTTTGTGACGTTGTAGGGGGTAATCTTTGGATCTACTCAATCGATTTTGGAAATTCTTTCACCAGTAGAAAGCTACATTATTCTTGTATGACATAGGGTATATTTGATTGTGATTAATAATAAGTTTAGTATTTTTTTTATTTTTTTCTGATACCCAGCGAAGTGGGCACGGGTCAGCTAGTCCTAAATAATTCGATTGAGAGGCATATTAAACTGAACGAACACGATGCTATTCAATGACAGTAAATGATTCAAGTTTACATTTTGATTGATTCATCCAAATTAAAAAGCAAAAATGAACCGTCCGATATTGGCTTAACAATGTATGTGTCAACTTCCTCGAGTGCTCCTCTTAACACACAATGGAGCAATCCATGAACAATCGATCCCTCGATTGCAGTCCTCTCAATTGACCAACGTTGCAATTAGACACTTTGTCTGCGCACAGGCATATGATACAGCGTAGTTTGTACACATGCGCAGTTGAACTGTTGGACGTAACGCCAAGGGCAAGTTGCAGACACTGACGTGACATGAATTTTGAAGACAAGGTTAATTTCACTGGTGACAGCTGCCGCATCCTTATGGCTGATCATGTATGAACTATGGACGTTCTGGACATTCTTTTGCATGTTTTAACTTATTATTCGTATCGTATCTTTAATTATGTTTTACAGCTTTTGTGGTTGAGCGGGCTGAGTCTTAGCCGGCCGAACTCAAACAACAACAGAGATTCCGGGTTCGATTCTTGGCATGGTAAATGTCAGAAACGAACTTTCTGCTATTTACTATGGTCTGGGTGTATGGCATCGAGTCCAGAGTGGTCCGTTGTATATCACCCATAACAAAGCGTAACTAACTTAGTTTGAGGATATACAATGAGTGTGTTTGTCTGCCGATTAAAAAAAATATAACAAAGCTCTGCCGCCCTCAGAGATCTAATGAAAGATTAATTTAATTAGGAATTTCAATTAACAAAAATAAATCTCCAGTAGAGCTTTTCACATACCCGTAGCTCGCATATGTTTTTAGCGGATGGCTCTATGGACGTTTCTGCACAATTTTTACGATTTTGTAAGGTATCAAAGTCTCTCTAGATACTGATTTAAATAAAAAATCATAGATCATTAATTAAATTAAATAAAATTAAAATATTTGAACATTTACATTGATAAAACCCCTAATTTTATTGGTTCGAGATTTTACTACACCATTGCGTAGCGCCTAGAATAATAAGATAACCTCCTAAGTAGGACTTGAAATACCGGTAAAAATGTGATATCGTTATTTATGCTAATTTCAGATTACGGTAAAAAAATAAATATCGTTATAAAACTTACCGTTATTTCTGACCTTTTATCGGTAAAAAATATAACGCTAATACTATTTTATCGGTAATTTTACCGTTATAACGTTAATGGTAACAAAACATGGTTATAACCATGTTTTGTTGCCACCGTCGCTCTCTTTCACTCGCAAAGATTGTCAAACAGCACTGTTCTAAGAGCACACGTAATGTTAGAGTTGTGTTTGTCGATTGTTTCGGTAACATGCATTCGTAATAAAAATTATTAAAAATGGCAACGTCGCTTGAAATAACGTAAAAATTGCCGATGCGTATAACGTTATGCATTCGATTTTTAACGTTATATTAATACGTTAAAATCATAAAAAATTATAACAGTATGGCAGTATAATTTTTGAAAATACCGGTAATTACCCATATTTTTATAGGTAATTGATAACGTTTACAAGCCCTGCTCCTAGGACTAGCGTTATATGTGTAACTAGCGGTCCGCCCCGGCTTCGCGCGGATATCTAAAAGGAGCTTTTTTGTTGAGTTTAATTACCTATTAAGCAAATTCAAAATATTTCCCCTCCCGTACGGCCCGTACCCCAGTGATGCCTACATCGCATAAGCCTAGCTAGCCGAGCAGGGTGAGCGCCGACCACGCAACTTTTTTCTAATACTTATATTTTTAAACTCGTGGTATCTTTCGAATGGAGTGTCCGAATTGAATAATTTAAAAAGTTATATAATTGTATTGAAGCAATGAAGTAATTTATTTTGATAAGGATGAATACCAAGATACAAATAAAGAGCCTTTTCTAGCGGCGGCATTTCAAATATTTTTTTAAAATAAAAGAAACTTATTGTGGCGTAACTATAATAGTTAGACATATGCTGTCGCGACACTTTTTATAAATAATTATGTGTTCTGCAAAGTCGTAGTACATTATTTTATTCTATCATCAATAGTTTTCGCAGCGCACGCGATTTTAGGTAATTTTTTTACACCTTGGGTTAGACTATTGGAGTTTAAGCCAAGTAAGGATCCCTAATTTTTTAAAATATAATATAGCCTATGTCACCCGAGGATAGTGTAGCTTGCCAACAGTGAAAGAATTTTTCAAATCGGTTCAGTAGTTTCGGAGCCTATTCAATGCAAACAAACAAACAATCAAATCTTTCCTCTTTATAATATTAGTACAGATAAATCTCATATATTCTGAGAAGTCTGTCTTACCAAGATATGCGGAGGGATAGACATGAACATTACGAGAGCATTTTTGCCATAATGTCTACGAGATTTTACTGCCTTAAATAAATTGCGAAATATTGGAAATTTAACAAAATAATATTGTTAACTTTATTGTGCAAACGAACTTGAAAAGTCTAAAATTTTAATTTTGTTATAACCGACCTTTTTATATGGCGTCAACGATCTTTTCCCTAAATCTTAAACCAGTCTCGCGTGGTCATTAAAAAAAAGTAAAACCTTCATAAGAAATTTAAAATTAGAATACTGTTTGAAAAATTGAATTTCGAACATGTCAGCGCTATAGATTGTTGCAAAACGTTCTGATTTTTGAATCTTTGCCCGCCATAGATGTTGTAACAGAAATTTGAAACATTAAGTAAATAAAAATTTGGTAATTTGTGTTTTGATTAAGACCAAAAAATAAGTTAGACACAGTTCAGCAGGCTCACAGTGAGTACTTTTTGTCTGATTTTTTTATTGCATGAGTTCAGCAGACCGGCAGACGGCCCACCTGATGGAAAGCGGTTACCATCGCCTATGGACATTTGGCATACCAAGAGCGCTACTAATGTGCTGCCGCTCTCATAAGGGATAATGGAACCTGGCGAGTAATGTAAATAATAACACATAATAAGCGTGATTAGGACCTGTTATTTGGTTATTTAGCGATCAAAGGATTTTGAGTCAAGTTTGTCATAATTTATTATTAATATCTGAAATATACTAAAGCCGAACACTTGTCTATTTTACTCCTGGTGGAGAATGAATAGAAGTGAGAAGATTTGTTGTGCAGTTTTATTGCCAAAAATATATATTTTATTTTCAAAATGTGTCCACCTTTACTGTAACACTTGCAACAATTCAGAAGGGTTTATGGTAGTAAAAGAACACCAACTGGTCACAATACTTTATAATTAGAAATTTAAAGCACCTTACGGTTTTAACACTTTACATACACTGACTATTCAAACTCGACAAGCATTTATAGAACACCTCGAGATCCCTCCAACTTTACAGTATATGAAACTTAGCATATTGGCACAACCAATAGCGGATTTAAGTCATTCACATTAACTATTTTAATTGAAAGGATTATGCATGACAAGAATTTAATACATTATTGTTATTTGGATATTTCAGATAATATTTTATATAAGATGTTGTATAAAATATTATACTTAAAGTTTTATATGCAATAAAATAAGTCGAACACAGTATAAATCTATCGCGTTTGCCAATATGAAAATAAAATGTAGTAAATACCGTCTATATACAATTGATAGGTTTGAATTATAATCTGTACACAATTATCACATTATACAAAAGATAAATATTGTAACAAAATTATTGTAAATTATAGACAACTACTCTATACAAAACAGGCGCTAATTATCGAATAAATAAAAATATAACATTATGATTCAATTAAGGAAATGGCCGATTGTATCGTTCGGAAATAAGATGGTACATAACAAAATCAATTATTAACTTTAAAAAGAAACACGACAAGAACAACTATGCTACTCAATCACTGTAACATTACGTCGCACCGTTCTTGGTGCCAACTCTCTTATATCTAGACTATGTAAACTAATACACCGTTATAGTGATATTACTGAGTTACATGCAAATTCATATTACAAATTTCGTCAAATTATTTCATCTGACATAACTAATTTTTTTTTTTTTTAATTTCTTTATATTTTATATGTTTGAAACTTAATTAACTATTAAAGCCTTACATTTTTGTTCTCTTCTTTAAATTAACTATATTATAATTTTTCATACTACAAAATATCAAATAGCATGTAGTGTTTGCCTATAAGTAATTACTGCATTTGTCGTGTTTCTTTTTATAAAGCTGTGTACATCCTGACAATGTATGTCTGTGAAGACCACGGGCCATAAAAATGGCCCGGACTTTTGGAGGGCTTGCATGGGGCCATGGGAAGGCTAACACGTAGAGGCCCCTTGACAAAAATGTAAATGTGGCGTGACACTGACCGGAAGTTATCGCCTACACCATATAATAATGCACACAAGGACAAGCCCCGGCCAGTGTAGGACTATTGTGGGAAATGAGAATAAAAAGTACCGGGCTATTGGGGTGAACTAGTTGCTAGTGAAGCTATAAATCGCGGACTGCGGGGACTATGACGTCTACCCGTCGCAATGTTCATCCTTATTATTAGTGCAACTAATTGTTGGTGAAACAAATAAATAAATGTTCCTTAAATTGACAATACTTGTAGGATCTTGATTAGTTTTAACTATTAATTATATGTTTAAGCCTATAATACATTCAATTATTTTCAATTTTGACGAATCAACCAAAGTGTCTCATCAATTAATTAATCAATATCTCTATTTGCACGAATGTAGTTTATACAGGTGTGTATAATTGTAGATGAACAGTACATTCTACCACATAGTGGTTGGTATACAAAATGACTTAAAAACTAAAATTAAATTTACATAAATATTTTAATTCAGAAACATGTTAATTAAGCTTTGGTAATAAATAAGCAAATTATGTCAAAAGAAAAATTACATTTATTTGTAATTTTTTTCACTAAGAATCTGCGCTACTTTCTATCCTTCGAATCGCGCAGGTAATTTCCTATGAGGGATTTGTAGTTCGGGTGCATAAAAATTATCCTATTCCGACACAGTTCTCACGAAAACGATATCTTACATTCTTTTCTAATGCTGCGTTACTTCGTGTCCCGGAAATCCCGCAAGAATTCCAAGTCAAGCGTGGACGAAGTCGCAGGCATATTCTAGTTGTTAAATAAAATAGCACCTATTAAATTCCTCCACGAACCTTGAAAGCTCAAGCAATTAATCAAGTTTGAAAAACATCATCGGATATTATTAGTAAATTAAAAATTTAAATATTTAACCCAAATTTTCTGACGGTTTGGATACCCTTCGCCGCAAACCAGTTGAAGGCCACATCACGTAACATATTACATTTATTGGTGAATAAATTATAACGTAATAATCTTGTCGAAATATTACTGTTATTATTATTTCAACGACTCACATGTAATTATATGCTTATCAGAGCCGTCTTAGGGCCTTATTAGACTATCATAGAAATATGACCATAGATATGCGAGTCATTTTTATATGACAGTGTTAATAACTTTATTTGATTCATATTCTCTATAATCATAGTCAGAGGATCCTATATAACAGCAAGCGTACAAATATGATCATATTGTTACAACCTAGGCGTCGACAAAGACAAATTCCACGTACAGATTTGTAGAAGCACATTTATTACCCGTCGGCATTTGAACTAATTGTAATTCTTTTATGATCGTCTTCTTTTGTTTACTTATTGATTGGCATACGTTTCTATTTATTGCGGAGAACAGGATATTGTACTCGTTTATGGCCACATGCAGGTATCATTAGCCAGGTGTTACGGATTAAGTACAAGCTGATTCTAGGAAATTCGGTCCACGTTGCCGGACGGGCGTATTTGCATTTGTGCAGTATAAAACGATGGTCTGATGGGAAGAGGGTCCCCTCGCTTTGATCATGGTTCTCGCTCGACTGCTCAGTCAAGCGAGAATCACAATCAAAGCGAGACCTGTTTACTACAATCGGGAATCTAGTAGTGACAGACTTTGCGCGTTTTATTGAATTACGACCTTCTGTATTACGTTTGGACTTGTTGTGTTCAGTTATATTTGTGCCTGTTATACGTGTTTGTATAGTTCTATTAAACTCTATAATAATTCCAACGGCATTTTAATTCGAGAGCCGCAACAAAATCACATCATCTAAACTCTAAAATGGCGTCAAAATCCAAGAATTTCCACTGGAATATGTTGTAAGATTTTTTATCGTCATTCTAAGTTCTTCGAGTAAGGTGTTATGGACCCATCTCCCTGATCGCCTTGCTACCCATGATCTAATTCAAATACATCTTTTATTTTTTGTTTTTTTTCTTGACCGTTTTCATCCATTTTTTCTTAATACGATTAATAAAATTGCACTCATAGCAACAGAAAACACGGCTAAATCGTTAACCATCTTGATAACAACAGTGTAACGGAGTTCCTTAAATAAGTTTTAAATATAGGTGATAGATAGAATTTTAAGTGTTTAAATATATTTATAATATTTGTACCGTATTACTATCATTAGAAACATATCTAAATTTAAATTGTATATCATTTAGTATTTTGTTAAATTTAAGATTATACATAATTAAAAGATTGAAACATTAGCAATAATAATATAAGTTTCAAAAAATTGAACGGCAACCAACCGGCAAAGAACATATGATCATTATAAAATAACAAGACCTATTTGTATAACCATGTTTTTATGCAATAAATTATTTGATTTGATAGTATTTCATCGGTAGTCTGTGATCTTGATAAAGTATGACCTTTTTAAGATCTTAAATGTAATATGTAAAAATGAAGAACAGCATCATTTAAATATGATCATAGAATTTGACAGATATGAGATCATATTTATATTGTTACGAGTTGCAGGACTCGAATTAAAATGCCGTTGGAATTATTATAGAGTTTATTTTATTAGAAGTATACAAACACGTATAATACAGGTACAAATATAACTGAACACAACCAGTCGAAACGTAATGCGCGGGATCGTAATTCCATAAAACACGCAAAGTCCGTCACTAAATAGATTACCGCATGGAGTAAACACGTCTTGCTTCGCTCGTGGTTATCTCTAGACTAACGATCTCTCCATTGGGGCATTGCTTTATGCTGCACAAATGCAATATGTCTCTACCTGACCACGCGGACCGAATTTCTTAAAATCACACCTGGCTAATGACTACTAATGGCTAAAGGCTGTTTTTCTAATCACAAATTTAAACACAAAGTAAACAAAAGAAGTCCAAATGCCGAAAAGTGATAAAGTGTGCTTTTATGGTATGCAGGTGTGAATCTACTTTCTTCGGCACTAGGTCGTAACAATATGATAGTGTAATTGGGGCCTTAAGCGTATTGGGCGCCAGGGTGCGGAAATCAGTTTAACTCCCCCCTCCAACAATAATAATAATAGCATTAAATTTTTATGTTTCATACTTAAGTATTATTAGTCATTTGGCAAAAACTAAACACTTTCCTTTCGTCGTATATATCTTATTATATACGTATATGTTTAATATTATTCAGGCTTCTATAGGAATTAATATTATAATTAAATATCATTATTTCCGTGTTTCAATAGTTACAACGACAACAAATCAGTCAGTGAAGCTTTGAACTTGACACCATTGAATTCTGTCTTCGAATTGTAGTTGGCGTTAAATTCCGTTTAAAAAAGTTAAAAAAACGAGAGGTGTATGAGAACCTACACATTGACGAACTTTGCCACCTTGACAATATTTATTTAATTCAGGGGATTCCCAAAGTGGTCGATATCGACCCCCTGGGGTCGAAATCGGTTTCGTTATAAACGAAAACTGATTTTGGGGGTCGACGAGGTCTAAAAATCGACCCCTATTAATTAACACAAGTTCTTATTTGAAACTTTCAAGATACTGTATAAATTGTGTTACGTGTACAAATGTGTGTATTTTTTTCAAAAACTAATTACCTACCTAGTATTTTTATGTAATTTGTAGTAATCATTATTAATTACACTTGATATTTACTGAATTTTGTGTCTATTTATTTTGTTAAATTTTGATGAGAAAATGATGACAAGTGTACTCATTTCCAACCGCAAAGTTTTTAAATTGGTAAGTGTTTTGTATCAATACGAAAAAAGCTAGAGAATAGGAATTTAAAGTAATTTGGCTATGGGGTCTGGGTATCATTTCTGAAAAGGGGTCTCTTGCCCAAAATAGTTTGGAAATCCCTGATTTAACTATTTGACAGTGTTATCGCTACAATGTACTGTTGCAAGCCGATACTAGTCCTTTGCAGGTGTCTGATTACCCCTTTCAATTTGAGTGATCTATTGTTCGCGCTAATCTCTTTGTTCACGCCGCAGTAAAACGTCATAAAACCTTCTTTCCTCTTTTGGTATTTCATGCGAATTCTTGGAAGCCATTAAGCTGACTATTTAACGATTTCAAGAACTAATGGGCGGCATGTCGCTAGGAGGCCATGTCTAATTTACAAATGGATGAGGGTCGATCAGTCGGGATATGCGCCAGTAGTGTTCTAACTACAAACGAGGCGTTACCTAGTGCACTTTCGGAGCGAGTATCTTATAACGACGAACATTGCGTAATTTATGTGATAACGATTTTCTGCCCAACGGTTTGTTTCTGTTGTATTCGGCTATACTTGTAAGAACTGTGAATTACTTGTGTGTACTTTTATAAACTTTATGATAATTCCAACGGCATTTTCGAATTTACATCCTACAAATCCGCTACAAATTCGTAACAATATTATTATTATTCGGGAAAAATATAGTTAGACCTGACTTCGCTCTAGGCTCAAGCGGATGATCAGCGTTAGTCCACAGACCAACAATATGGCTGAGCTTGATCTAATTTATAGGGCTTACATTAAAATGTCTTTATAGTCTTGGTTTTCCTTAATTTATTTTTACTTTGTTACTTTAAACATGATTATGTTACCTATGTATGTTCGTCCTAGAAATTAACCTGTTTCTCTCTTTCTTTCATCATGTCCGTCAGTCGGTCTTTATTTCTCGGTCATTATTCTCAAAAGTTTACATGGATGAAATTTTACAGTAAGATATAATATGTCGGTTAATAATACTACGTTTTAACGGTCTTAAGCCCGGAAATTTATTTAATTTTTTTGTCCGACATTTCGGCCAGTTTTCAATAGCCGTGATCACGGAAACCGAAAATGGCCGAAACGTCGAAATAATAAAAATCAAATAAATTACCAAATAAAGTCCCTTAGGTTCCTGCGCCCGAGTGCCACGCACCCCTTTCACACAGGTGTTTTTTTTTAATTACTATGTAGGTTCGCGTTTGACCACTATCTCGCTCAATTTTGAGCAGAGATATGGTCTAAGATTGAGCACGCTTACCTAGAAGGTACTACACACGGGAATTGAAGACACCCAGGTTGTATGTTTCGGGAAAAACAGACTCCGGCAGTGAATTCCACTCCTTTGTGGTGCGCATAATGAAGGTGGACTCAAAGAGGTATAGACGGCCATGATGCTTACGAAGACACTTCGACAAGAATTAGGGCCAAACTTAGGAACTAATGGCCCTAAAGCCCTAAGTTAAGAAACCCCTGATCTAGACTGTGCAGAACTTTTATTACATCAACAACTGTTTCTTGCAAATGAAATCATTATATAGCCAGGCGGTTAAAATCAACAAAAACCAAAACAATGCGCATGGAGTGTATTTAAATAACCGGATCTACTGAGGATACCAAATATAGACAAATTGTTTTGCGGTTAACATAGACACGCGCCTGCGCATCTAATTTCCAATCAACACATTGTTAATACTGTTACGAGTTGCGGGACTCGAATTAAAATGCCGTTAGAATTATTTTAGAGTTTATTAGAACTATACAAACACGTATAACACAGGTACAAATATAACCGAACACAATAAATCCAAAGGTAATACAGAAGGTCGTAATTCAATAAAACGCGCAAAATCTGTCAATATTAGATTCCCGAATGTACACACGTCACGTCTTGATCGTAGTTGTCGCTCAACTGAACTCCTCTCTCAATCAGGCCATCGTTTTATATTGCACAAATGCAAATATTGCCCGGCAATGTCGATATAATTTCCAAGAATCAGCTTGTATTTATAATCCGTAACACCTGGCTAATGGTGCAGCCTGCTAGCGGCCGTAAACGAGTACAATAGAACAATAGGCTGTTCTCCACAATACTAGAAACGTATGCCAATAAATAGGTAAACAAAGGAAGACGATTATAAAAGAATTACAATTAGTTCAAATGCCGACCGGTAATAAAATGTGCTTTTACAGACTGTACGTGGAATTTGTCTTTGTCGAAGCCTAATTTGTAATAATAGATACTAGAAAAAGATCAACGTGCTCTATACAATTTTAAATGTTTTTTTTATAGATTTTTTTTTAAATTCTTCCTAAAGGTTTAGCCACAACTTGTTTCCATCACCTAATAATTAACAATCAACATAATATATTTAAATTAGGTGGCGTGTGCAAGATATTTATATTTTTTTGCTGCCATTGTCAAAATGCTGTTGAACCAGTCTATGTATATCAAATAAATTTATACCACTTCTAAGGCTGTTAGTATTTTTATAATATAATTGAAATATGGCTTAGGACGGTTGATGGATTTCATCAATGTCGTCTACACAAATAAGTGTTAAGTTGTTGTATAAGGGTTTTTAATGCCTTATTTGCTACAGAATCTTTAAAAGAACATTAGTTTAATATGTATCTATTTAATAAAACTACGTTTTAACGGTATTAGACGCGGTATTTAATTTGATATTTATTCCGACCAAGACCAAGATGTCAACTGTCAAAGTTTTTATTTAGCCGATTGCCAAATCGCCACCTCCAAGGAATACTGGGCCAACTTAATTTTAGGTCTTTTCTGGTTTTAAAGGAAAACCACTCATTTACATCTTAATATTATATTTCTAAAATTTCGTAAAAAATATATATTAAGAATCAAAAAACTTTTTAGTTTCTTAATATTTGTATGAAATTTTAGAAACCTAGTATTAAGGCATTAATGAGTGCTTTTCTCTGAAGATAGAAAATAACTAAAAACAAGTTGGCGTAGTATTCCTTGGAGGTGTCGAAATGTTCACTTTAAATATTTAGTTTCAATTTTTGTTTATGGTTACTATTTACTCTATGGGAGCCTAATCTAATTTAACACCGCTTCGCAACATGTTGTGACTTGAAGAGAAGCAACGCAAGAAATTCTTCAGCTCTAATAATTTTATATAATACAAGTATACTTTCATCCCGGAAACTGTCCTATTTTTGAAATATAAAGTCCCTCCTCGGCATCGAAAATATCTATATAATGAGCTTCAGCCAAATTGGTCCAGTAGTTTTTCCGTGAAAGCGTAACAAGCCGACCGATAGACAAAGTTACTTTCGCATTTATAATATTTAAAAGAAAATTGTCAATCAAGTTGAGTTGTGTTCCGGTGCATGCAGAAAGAGCACACAGTGTCTTGAGGTCTGACAGTTGTTTATATTTGTTGTTATTAGCCGGGAAAACTTAAGATAATAATAATGTATCTATATATGAATAAAAGATCTTCAATTTTGACCTTATTATTGATTTGGCCACGGCTCCAAAACATGTATATTTCACCTTGAATATATTATAATTATGAACTATATAACTCGGTGTTTAATATCACCTACCTGACATATTAGTATGAAAAGAAAATTCAAGGAATATCACTTATGATTACCGGGGATATCGACAAGGTATTGCAGCAGCTTTTTTTGATAACGCAGGGGGAATTCGTTTCGAACTGATCTGGGTCAGTGGGAAGGGAGCATCGGACCAAATGCGGAGAGAATATAAAAAATAATCTCCGCGACAGACTGCTGAACTTGGATTCTGGCAAAGACGTTCCCAACTACTTCACTAAACCTTTACAACAATTTTTATGACAATTGAAGTTCCAAAAGAGTTCTTTAAAACATGTTGACAATACTCATTCTGCTTATACGATTATATATATAAAATGACAGCATTTCAACTGTCAGCGATCCGTTTTTATTAACACAATAATATGGCAAGGTAAGTGAAAGCCATGACAGCCGTACACAACAATTAATTCAAAATGGCGTTTGACGTTATATGGTACTGTTATGTATTACGGGGTTTCAATCAAATGCCGACTGGAAGATCACTAAACTTTATACACAGCAAAGTCAAAAGCGTTAGTAAGAGGCCATTCACAAATTATGTCACACGAATTTCATGATTTCTTGACCCCCTCCCCCGACCCTGTCACAGCTGGTCACATTCGTCAGACTCAGTGTGGCATCGAATATTTTGAAATTATATATCAAGAAATTATCAAATTATTATAAAACAGCAATTCCGTAATTAATTTTATTTCCATTTAAATTATTTTTATTAATTTAAACACTATACTCATACAGATATACAGACATATCATATAATTATATAATATCATATAAATTAACCTTATCATATATTATATCAGAATATTGTTATCCATCATTTGCACATTTGCACACTGCACACACACACACACCTACTCACACACACACACACACACACAAACAAGTTAAAATTTATTTAATTTTAGAGATAAAAGTTGTTAAGTCAGTCTCACACGTATTTGGTGTCCCGCGATATAGGCTACTACTCCTAGTGCGGAAGCTATGTAAGCATTATTAATTTTTGACAATAAATTGATTTTGATTTTATGAGATAGAGTTGGAAATATTTTGAAGATTTAGTTAATAGTTCAAATTACAAAAATTACTTAAAAACTTGCCACACCTGTGCCCCTTTCGTTAATCAGTATATAACAGAGCTGACATGACCGAAATGCGCTTGGACCGAGTACAGTCGAACTTGGACACCACTCGTATACGTAGCAACTGAAAATTCGATTGCACTTGGAATACAACATTAGATCCAAACATAATTGGACAATGCTCAAAACTTTTCGGATACTACTCAATTGACTTAGAAACAAAATGGCGTCAACTGAAGATCGCTCCAAGAAAAGTGTAATAAATATAACACTTTTAATACCTCTATGTTAACTGACATTATTAATTTAACATCTAATTGAAAGTAATCGATACGAGTAAAGCCTTATTTGTATTTGCATTAGTTAAAAGGTCCTTATCACCGTTTGAACTTATCCAGTTAACTAATAACTTGTCTATTTTTTGTAATTAATTGTTTTTTTTTTTTAATCGCAGTTCTCTTCCATCTTTGTTCAGGGCACAAATAAGTTTTATATCGTATTTATCTTTTATATTATTATATTTTACAAACAATATTTATTTTTATAACACTATTACTTACTGTTATTTATTGCAACATTTCTTCTAAGTATATACTTTTACATGTTATATATATTCTTTACATTTTGTAGTATTCTTAATTTATTACCTGTTACGGCTGTATATGTATATATTTGCTTACAGACTAAAAATTATGTGTTAAACAAACGCATAATTTCTATTATAATTTTAATACATTACTTAAAAAGCTAGTGTAATACTTGCAATAATTCAAAAGGATTTATGGTAATAGAAGAACTGCAAATGCAAATGGTCACTGTACTTATAATCAGAAAACCTTATTACGGCTTAAATACATTTCATACACTGAACTGACACACTCAACAGACATTTTTAGAACACCTCACCATCCCTTCAACAATTTTACAGTATAAGAAACATAGCAAATTGGCACAACCGATAGCGGATTGAAGTCATTGATAAACTATTTTAAGTAAAAAGGTTATGAATGACAAGAATTTGTTACATTATCGTTTGGAAATTTTAGATAATATTTTATATAAAATATTGTTTAAAGTTTTACATGTAATAAAATAAACCGAACACAGTAGAAATCTATCGCGTCTGCCAACATGAAAATAAAATGTAGTGAATGAATACCGTCTATATACAATTGAGAGATTTTAAATCATAATCTACACAAATACCACATCATACTAGAGATAAATATTGTTACATATAATGATGGTAAATTATAGAAAACTACTCTATACAAAACAGGCGCTAATCACAAAATAAATAAAAATATAACAAAACTATTATTCAATTAAGGAAATAATCGATTGTATCGTTAAGAAATAAGAGGGTACATAACAACATTAAGTATTAACCTTAATAAGAAACATAACAAGAAAAACTATACAAGTAAATAAATGTAACACTACATACTAACTTGTACGGCTAAACGATAAATTACATACTATAACTAATATGCATATAGCGTTTTATAGTGCTTCTTCCTATTAGCCACGCATTTCACTATTATACTGCGAACTGCAAGAGTTATCTATTTATATAATAGTTATCTATATTAAGTCTTAATAGTTAAGTCGTTGTGGCGTAATGGCTAGCGCATGCGTCCCAAACTCAAAGAGCGCGGGTTCGATCCTAGCCGCAACGCATGCACCACTTAGTCAGTTTTCTGATCTAATGTGCATATTGTTACAATTACCACGTACTAATAACGGTGAAGGAAAACATCGTGATGCAACCTGCACATCGAGATAACCGATGTGTCAAACCTGCCAAGCCGCCTTGGACAAGCGTGGTGGGTATACTGTCCGTTACCCTATAGTCGGAGGCCCGAGCCCAGCAGTGGGACATTTATGGGCTGCTATTGTTATTATTATTATTATTATTATATCTATATTAAGTAAACGTCTGTTCGAAAGATGCTAAAGATTTATTAGCAAGTTAAGTAAAGTAATTGTAAATCGGACTTAAGCTGTAAGCACGAATGAGTTTAAACAATTATATGAGTAAGTATACTTCTATAAAATTTACCATATAAGAGCTTCTCGCCGGCTCTAGATGACGCTGATGAACACCGCCTACCAGGGTCCGCAGAGTGGTCAAGCTGTGTACCTCTGGGTCTGGCAAAAATGAGAAGAATGGAACACAGAGAGGTTTTAATAGGTATTCCCGACTTTTATGTACAGCCGGACGAGATCTGTAAGGGCACGCTTGACTGTCCATCAAGGAGTGTTAGTAGCAACGCTAATGTATGGCAGTGAAATTTAATTATGTCAGAAGAAGCATGAAAGTAGCATAAACGCAGTTGAAATGAGAGCTTTAAGTATATATAAGGTTAATATAAGTGATATGATAAGGGAACGTTGTGTATTGAAAGAGGATGTAGTGACACGAGTTAAAAAAGGAATATTAAAGTGGTTTGGGCATGTAGAGAGAATGAATGAAAGCAGAATCACAAAACAAGTATATGACAGTAATGTGAGCAGTAGAGTCGGTGGCTCTCACAATGATCAAATTGAAGGTACCCATTTTAAAAAAAGGTCATGTGAAAAGCAACTTAAATAAACGTGTATGTATGAAGAGATTAATGAAAGTTGATGAAGCGAAAAGTGTTCGTCAGGATCGTAGCAGGTGGAAATCCATCGTCGCTGCCTACACCAATGGGAAACAGGCGTGACAACATGTATGTATGTTCCCGACTCGGATGGCAATAGCATTCCTTCGGGTATGTTAATACCACCCCAAAATGGTAAATCTCTCACGACCGCGGTGGTAATCAAAATATACAAGCACAAGGTACAACGCATCATCTACTTGATTACCTTCTTGCATTACAATACGCTATAAAAATATTTAAATATTTTTGAAGGTCTCTTATAACAGTAATGTGCCGATTAAAAGAGATTTAATAATCAATGACCTCCAAACCATTATTACAGCATCAATAAGATCGAATAGTACATTGAGCAAAGGTCATCCAAGTTGTAATCAGTCGACCAATTTCCCCGCTTAGTGACATAATACCCACGCGTCGTCTGATCGTCCCACTACGAGATCTTGCAAAGGCTTGTCCACTGACCTCTATTACCAATGTATTGGCTGCATATAAATGACAAGCATATTTTTTGTGTCAATCTGAAGGGCCGTTTACGACAGTGACCGACATTACACCCTAATATAATGTTACGCCGACATAAGTAGATTCACACCTGCCTACCATAAAAGCACACTTATTACCTTTCCGCATTTGGACTTTTTTTGTTTACTCTGTGTTTCAAAATTGTAATTAGAAAACAGCCCATTGTGTATTGTAATCTTTTATGGTAGTCATTAGCCAGGTGAGATCTAAGAAATTCGGCCCGTGGGGCCGAAATTGCGAATATTGCATTTGTGCAGCAGAAAACAATGCCCCAATGGAGAGGTCGTCAATCGAGCGATAACCAGCCGCGAGGCAAGACTTTTGTACATTCGATAATCTAATTAGTGACGGACTTTGCGCGTGTTCTTGAATCGTTCATTACGTTTGGACTTATTGTATTCAGTTATATTTGTACCTGTGTTATACGTGTTTATATAGTTCTAATAAAATAAATTCTATAGTCATTCTAACGGCATTTTAATTCGAGTCCTGCAACTCGTAACAATAATGTAACCATCACGTCGTTATTTTATTTTGTCACATGTTATATCACGGGTGATAAATCACAGCCCGTTATATTTTACAAGTGACTACTTTCTACACGAGTCGCGGTGATGAATGTAACTGCGAGTGATTACTGAACTGTGAAGTGAAATTATTTAGCGTATTCAAATAAATTTTTCACGGCCTTATAAATAACTTTAGCCTTAACACAAATATCTATCTCTGCCTCGGATATTGCCGTTTCGATTAAAACTTGTCCTACCATGAGATGATATCATCGTGAAATAGCAGGCGCCTATTATAGCTTGCCAATCGAAAAGTGTTCAAGGCTATTTTTGAATTCTTCAAAGCATTGAATAATATTCCTAGAATGGTTTTTTTGCAGGCAAGCCTATACGGTTATTTTTGTAAATTAATTATCTTTCTTATCATAGTGTTACAACTTAGCCAAAGTTCCACGAAGCAAGCCGACAAAAGTGAATGCACACCTGCCGGCCATAAAGCACAGTTTATTGCAGTTTTATTACCTGCCCGCATTTGGATATCTTTTGTTATCTTTGTGTTTAAAATTTGTAGTTAGAAAAGCCGCCTATTGTGTATTGTAATCCTTTATGATGGTCGTTAGCCAGGTGTGACTCATGGAAATCATTGTTTACGCAGTCGAGACATATTGTATAAAACAAGTTTAGTATAAAACAATGCCAAAACGGAGGGGTGAGAAAGTCAAACGACGATTACGATGCGGGCAAGACCTGTGTACATTCGATGAGCTATATAGTGACGGACTTTGCGCATATTATTTAATTGTGCATTACATTTGGACTTATTGCAATCGGTTATATTTGTACCTGTGTCATACGTGTTTGTATAGTTCTAATAAATTCTTTATTGTACACAAAAAGTTACATACAAAATTATAGAATAATGGTGATGTACAAAGGCGAGCTAAACCCTACAAGAGTTTTCTTCCAGGAAACCTATGAGTCTAGCGAGAAGGGAGAAGCAAAAGGCAGGGTTGTGTACACTAAAGATAGTTAACGGTATAATATTTAATATAAACAGATTAACAAAAATAAATTATATACCAGATACTCTTAAGATACATACATAATGTAAAATATAGATATATAAGAATAATTTAAGATAGATAGTGCTCTTTGAATTTTTTTTGAAACTGCTCTCCGATGAGCTACCTCGGATCGTATATGGTAGGGCGTTCCATAATCTAACAGCGTGGACGGAGAAAGAACCACTATAACATGCCAATGAGTGTGTGGAAGCTTTGAGAAGAAGAAGAATTCTATAGTAATTCCAACGGCATTTTAATTCAAGTCCCGTAACTCGTAACAATACCAATTTTTATTGGTTAACAGAACGGTTTAGTTCCCTATATTGACTTACCTGTTCATATCTGCTGGCCAGGTAGCCATGAACAGAAATAAGTAGCCAGCCTTTCACCAACTAAATTTGTTCAGTTATCAAAAGATTGAAAGTTATGAAAAAAATTTGAGAAAAATTAGTTTAATTAAAAATGAAGAAATTTATAAATAATCTAATTCAATAAAAGAAAACTTAACGTATTTGTATTGTATTCTACCCATCGCCCCTCAAGACTATAAGTAGAATACCGAGCCTAGATCACCGTCTTCTAAGGGTAAGGAGCCCAGAAGGCTGGCTACGTTTCCTCGCTAGATCGCCATACTAATCCGGCCATGAAGCCATGAACACTTTTCGATTGGAAAGCTATCATAGGCGTGTTTATAAATCAATTTATGTCATTTGATAAAAAATATGTCTCATCTAGTCATCAGATTCAGATGGGCGACGGTCGCTCGTCAACGTCTCTACTGTATAGATTTTATTTTTTTGATCAGTCGTTTTGATTGCTGGCTAGGATAATTGTTTTCTAAGAAATCTAGCGATACCACTTTACTTCCATCAAAATCGGTCCAGAGACTCCTTTTAGTATTTTTCGCTGTTTCGTATACTAGGATTTGGTATTGTTATAGTTGTATCATAGTTGTTCTTGTCGTGTTTCTTTTTAAAGTTAATAATTGATTTTGTTATATACCATCTTATTTCTGAACCATAGAATCGGCCATTTCCTTAATTGAATCATAATGTTATATTTTTATTTATTCGGTAATTAGCGCCTGTTTTGTATAGAGTGGTTGTCTATAATTTACAATAATTTTGTTACAATATTTATCCTTTGTATAATGTGATAATTGTGTACAGATTATAATTCAATCCTCTCAATTGTATATAGACGGTATTCACTACATTTTATTCTCATGTTGGCAGACGTGATCGATTTATACTGTGTTCGACTTATTTTATTGCACATAAAACTTTAAGTATAATATTTTAAACAATATCTTATATAAAATATTATCTGAAATATCCAAACAACAATAATTAATTAAATTCTTGTCATGCATAATCCTGTAATTAAAATAGTTTATGAATGACTTAAATCCGCTATCGGTTGTGCCAACATGCTAAGTTTCATATACTGTAAAATTGGAGGGATGTCGAGGTGTTCTAAGAATGCTTCTCGAGTTTGAACGAATAGTCATTAGTCAGTGTATGAAATATCACAAACTACTATGGATACTACGTATTGAAATATGTTAAAATCTTAAGGTTCTGTGAATATAAAGTATTGTGACCAGTAGTTCTTCTTTTACTACCATAAACCCTTCTGAGTTGTTGCAAGTATTACAGTATATTAACATTTAATTACTTACTGCATGTAGTCAAAATTAAAAACCTTTGTGTCTTGAAGATCTTACATCATTCACATAAGTAACTATACTAGTTTTTGTTTTCCTCTATTGTTTTTATGATAATAAATTACTGTATTTAGTTTAATTATTAGCAATTTATATTTTTATCTTTCAAGCAAATTGACTTGTTTACATGCATAATATTAGTTCCTGAATCTCCCATTGCAGAGTTCGAGCTTCTCCTGTTTTTTTAGGAGAACGCGTTGTATACCCGCCACGTTTTTCCAAGGTGGAATTGGTTGATATATCGGTTATGTCGATGTTCAGGTTTCATCACGATGTTTTTCATTCACCGTCAGTATGTGGTAATAAGGGAGCGGACACTCAAATCAACTAAGATTTTTCATGAGATAACAAAACCTCGTAGCCTTATAGATTATGTACGAGCTTACTAACTTATGACGTCATAAATAGGTACAAAAAAAATCAGTTAAATAGCGCTTTAATTATGCTTTGAAATATAATTAAATTTATTTCTTACTAGCTGATGTCCGCGACTTCGTCCGCGTGGTGCGATTTTTTAACTATCCCACGGGAACTCTTTAATTTTTCGGGATCAAAAGGATCCTATATGTTGATCAGGGATATAAGCTACCACCATACAAAATTTCATTTAAATCGGTCCAGATGTTTCGGAGATTAGCCGGTACAAACAGACAGACAAACAGAGAAACAAAAAATTTGAAAAAATCTAAATTAGTTATATTTCATTTCTTACATCCCCCTGACTCGGTTTTTAGCATTTTTTTTCATTGTACAGAAATTTTACCTCTACAATTTTATTATACTTATACAACTTTGCCAAAATTCCACGAAGCACGCCGACAAAAGTGGATGTACACCTGCCGGCCATAAAGTATAGTTTATTACGGTTTTATTACCTGCCCGCATTTGCACTTCTTTTGTTTTCTTTGTGTTTAATAGTTGTAATTAGAAAAGCCGCCTATTGTGTATTGTAATCCTTTCTGGTAGGCAGTGGCCAGGTGCGATTCTAAGAAACCATTGCTTACACAATCGTGACATATTGTAAGCCGAGTATAAAGGGATGCCCGAACGGATAGATAGGCAGTCAGGCGACGATTACGATCAAAGCAAGACGTGTACGTTCGATAAGCGATATAGTGACAGACTTTGCGCGTATTGTTTAATTGTGCATTACATTTGGACTTATTGCGTCCGGTTATATTTGTACCTATGTTATACGTGTTTGTATAGTTCTAATAAATTCTATAGTAATTCCAAACGGTATTTTAATTCGAGTCCCGTAACTCGTAACAAAATGTATAGATATTTTGAAAGAATGTTTATTGTAGTGGAACACTTACGAGCCAATAGATGGTGCTGTGCAATAATTGAGGTCGCAAACGTTTCCCGAGAGGTACAAAAAATATATACAAATTTCCAAAGTATAATAGATGGGCTATACTCACAGTAGGTCAAACTAACTGTCAAAATGGAAACTGATGCAGTTTTACACAACTTTTTTTATTATGTCTTTTATTGCATAAGTTCAGCAGACAGGCAAACGGCCCAGCTGATAGTAACCGGTTACCATCGCTTATGGACATTTGTAACACCAAAGGTGATACAAATACGCTGCTGCTCTCTTAAAGGAGACTGGAACGTGGTCACTGTCGGAATACACCTCAAAGTTGTTATGGCGGCATACTCTAGACCAGGGGTGGTAGATGGATAAATACCCTACCACCTGGCTGTGGGTTGATTTGTCGCCTCTTACAATATGCCGCCCGGCCGCAGGAAATTGAATTCCTTTTCCGTTCCTGCACGGATAATTTTCCAACATGTAATTAATCTATATTGACCTTTAAACTTATACTCATATTATTATTTTAACAAATTGAGTAACGTACGAATCTCATTTTCAGCCCTATTCTTTATATTCGAATAACTAGTCTTCTCACCTGACACCTCTCAACTTCATCTCCAAACTCGTGTCCTCAGCTCTCCATTTCCCTGAGCCTGGCTAAGAGACTTTAAAAGTCAATCAGCATCATAATAAACAATTACATAAAATAATGAATTCTATCTGTAACTTTCTTTGCCTCAATTTTGTGTACCTTGAATAAATGATTTGTTAACCTAAAACCGGAGTTCATTTATTTATTTCCTCCCCGGAATACCAGGTAACAATTCGCAAGCGGAAATGGAAGAGTGTTGCTTGTATGCATTCTTTCTTTGCTCTCTTTCGCTTACACGATTCGTGCACTGTGGCGCGCTACTAAAATTAACCTATTGCGCAGGTATATCGGAAGGAAATATTAGTTGTCTAAAACTGTAGCACGCATTCGGGTTCATAGTTAGGGGAAACTATGCCATTTTTGGCATCCTTCCTCCCCCTGGCACTCGATTAATTTATTAAAAAAATAAATCCAATACCCATTTTTCTTCTTTTACGACAGTATTATCGTCTATAGATGGACTAGCGTATTACTTATTACATAAATGCATAAACAAAAAATATTCTTACATGCCGTCAAAGATAAGCGCACAGCTGCCTGTTGTATGCGCCGTTTATTGTCTTCCCGGATTAAGGATTTTTTTTGTGTTTTGAATTTGTAATTATTAGCGTCGAACTAATCCTTATTGTTTTCGACTTTGTGGCCGTTCGCAGATGTGCAAATTACTATTTCTCGGAAACTCAATGCGCGCGGCCAATTTCTTTGTACTGTGTAGTGAGTATAAGACAATGCCCGAATGGAGGGGCGGGCAGTCAAGCGACGACTACGAGACGAGTAAGACGTTTTTAGTACTCTCGATTAGCGATATAGACGACGGACTTTACGCGTGTCGAATTGCATTGAATCATGCACTGTGAACTGGTTCCATCCAGTTTTATTTGTATTTGTTTTATACGTGTTTGTACAGTTCTAATAAATTCTATAGTAGTTCCAACGGCATTTTTTTAAATTCGAGTCCTGTAGCTCTTAACAATATTATTGAACACCGGTGGGTATGCCTGTCTGTATGATCAAAGAAAGAGCGCAGTGGGACACGAAATCGGGTTTTGCTTTTAACTCCATTTTTTATATGGAATTTTTTTCTCGTCTCTAGTGATTGTAACCACAGTTATATGTATTATTTTTGTGATAACAGCAATCCATAACGTCCCACTGATTGATTTAGATTTAGTTCTCTTCGTTGTATTACTTTATAATTGTAAATAAATAGTACATTTTCTGTTCGTAGTCAAAATTCTAATATCTATTTTTTTTCAGATAAAAATGTCAAGAGTTTAACGTAAAGTGCGCAAGCGCATATCGAGGATGGCTCATCCAGCCGCAGTAGTCGTCCAGCGAGCGACCAAGAGCTATGGCCAGCAGTGCGTCCTCAATGACCTAGACATGATAGTAGAGCGAGGAATCATGTAAGTTTCCTTTTTGCAAAACACTGTAGTAAGAGTATGTCGCTTATATAATGAGTGTAAGTAATACAGAAATTAGACATCTTTAACAATAATATCTTCAATAGGCACTGGCATAGCCATAATCATAGTCATAGCCACAGCGTTAGCGATAGCGATAAACCATAGCCATAGCGATAGCCATGCCGTAGCCGATACCACACCCATCTCCCTGGCTCCAGTTATATTCATAGCGATGGCTATAGTCATATTCATGCCGTGGCTATAGTCATATTCATAGCCGTGGCTATAGTCATATTCATAGCCGTGGCTATAGTCATATTCATAGTTATAGCCACTATGTCACATGCTTCCATTGGTAATAGAATGATGAAATCAGCGTTTTCATGCTGATAACTATGTTTATAGACGCTTCTCATTCTCACCTCTCTTCGAAGCAGAAGCTACAAGCAACTTTTTTTAAAATTTTGTTTGTTTTCCAGATATGGACTCCTCGGTCCATCTGGCTGCGGGAAAACAACACTCCTCTCCTGTATAGTCGGTAGAAGACGTCTCGACAGTGGAGACGTTTACGTGCTTGGAGGGAAACCAGGAGAAAAAGGTAGCGGAGTGCCCGGACCAAGAGTTGGGTATATGCCTCAGGTAGGTCAATGCATCATACTATTACGTGCCAGTAAAACTTCGTTCGCGTTGTCATGACTACGACGAATGTTAGTGAATTGCAACGGCATGTAAGAAACGCAACTGCAAAGCTACCTTTTTGGCTATTATTCTATCTCACTAAAACTGAGCTTAGTATTGTCTACATCTTGAGCTTGTTGCATTTTACAATTTTGTTGTTATTCTTATATTTTACATGGTATCTACTTCAAGATGTTGTAGAAAACTTTAGGTGCGAATTTGCCTAAATAATACAACAAATTTAAAAACATAACTCTACACTTCTCTTATTCTAATTTCATTGACAAATTTTTTGTGTGTTTGAGTGGTTTCCCGAGTCGCTTAGATTCACAATTGGAACCGGTAGATGGCGTTGGGATCGGGTTCTAGATTTTTGTTTTTTCAGGGCAGAAGAACGTCTGTCGGTACCGCTAGTATATAATATATTAAGCGCCTTTAGAAATGTTACGTACGACTGGCACACGTACAAAAGTTTGCTTTTCGACGAGTGTAGGCGTTCGGCGCTCTTCAACAAGGGTTGCTCTCGATTTCCCTGGGATTCACTCAACAGATCCTGACTTGGTGACAATGGGACCACTTCAGGAGAATGCGCGTTCAAATAATTTTGTTTTTTAGAAAATCGATCTACAATTGACGAAGAAATCGCGTAACAAACATACTTACAGTTGAATTGAGAACTTCCTTTTAGATTTATGACTTATACTTCCAGGATATAGCTTTGGTAGCCGAATTCACAGTACGCGATGCGGTGTACTATTTTGCCAGGATATACGGCATGGAGCAGCATAAAATGGTTGAGAGATTCGAATTCCTCTCATCGCTCCTGGAACTGCCGCCGGGTGGCCGGTTCATCAAGGCCTGCTCTGGTGGTCAACAAAGGAGGGTGTCGCTGGCTGCTGCTTTAGTTCATGAACCTGAATTGCTGATTTTGGACGAGCCCACTGTCGGATTGGATCCAGTTTTGAGAGAAAGGTAAAAAAGACATATGTAAGCTCGTCAGAGCCGTATAAGCTCAGAAAGGCTTTATTCATCAGAATTCATCATGGCATGGCATGATGTATGTTATTTATGAAATTAACATCTTTTGTCATCTTTACCAAGATAATGTTTCTGTTGCTTAAATAACAATCATCTCTTTTGATATTAACTCTGATTACGTTTTAATTGACTTTGATTAAGGCAATGGATCGCGGTTCGTCGAATACTTGGTGCGCTGACGACCATTCTCTAGAAGAGGTTATATATTTTCTTACGGCCACCGCGCTTCCTCAGCCACGACGCTCCAATGACAATGTCGCGAGAGTGACATTGACAACTTATCACTCTTGACAGTGTGACAGTGACGTTTCAGTAAATCGTCTACAAATACATTACTAAGACAATTTAGAAATAACCAAACAACGTTATAGACGGCGGTGACCGACTAAAAAAAACTCAGTCGTCAGTTACATGTATCGCCTGATTTTCGTGTTTACGAAATTGAAATGAAGCTAACGGGAATATGCATTTTTTTTTTAAATCATTGTTAACATTGTTTTTATGATAGTAAAGAGTTTTTGGCGGGAACTGAAAGGAGATGTTGTGCTGTGCAGTTTTATTTTTTTTTAATGTGTAAAATTACTCTAAAATGAGTAGGATATTGATAGTTTTTGAGTAGTAATTATGTGTTTTGTGAGAAATGTGAACTGTATAGTCAAATGTGGCCTTTTGAGTTGTCACAAGAACTCCGTTGAATGGCACCAGCTGACAACCTACAATTCAGCTGTGCTACACATAGTCTTTAGAAAATGAAGAAATTACATTGTAATCTAAGATCCGACTTCAAGGCCTAGCTGCCAAGCCATAAACCTAAATAAATAAAATAAACGCCACCATTTTCGCGGGCTTTTGATGACGTCATAGTTTATTCTCAGTGTGTTTACATGTTCATCTTTCTCAGTGTTCTCAATTTCAAACTAGATTTAATAGATACAGACCATGGAAAAGGCCAAAGAATAAAAAAAAATCAGATAAGCAATTAAAAAGGTCACATATGTAACTCTCAATTTTAACAATTAAGTTCAGTTATCTTTTAAAGTTGACAATGCCTCATTTCTACCAAAATTGAAAGACAGAAATGAAGCTACTACCTACTTTCGGCATCGACTCTGTTTACAGAGTAAATTAATAAAATAGGAGAACTCGGCACACGGAGCGCTACGGTGGTGCAACGAAATATTAGAAAGTTAAAATTATTTTTATACTGATTTAATAGCCTTAGTAAATAGAATAATAATAATGTTATAAGCGACATCGAAACTTCGCATAATGAACACGTATCGTAATCACAGAAACATGAGAAAGAATACCTCTATTCAATCATTTGATAGCAACACATTTAGATATATTACCAAGATGACATAAAAAATGGGCCCAACCTGGCGCGGTGACCTCCAGGCTCCCCCTTTTTTTTATCGACTCTACGGACTCGAGTTCCGTACCCTTTTTTACAACT
Source organism: Dendrolimus houi (assembly GCA_039645545.1). NCBI lineage: Eukaryota > Metazoa > Arthropoda > Insecta > Lepidoptera > Lasiocampidae > Dendrolimus > Dendrolimus houi. Next base: position 12,877,097 of record CM077139.1, read on the forward strand.
TAATTTCTATGAAAGTTTTTAGAGTTCCTACACGCTTATTGTTTATTTTGTTATTGTGTGCGACATTAATTTAGTGATTTTTTATGTTGTAGTGTACCTTAAGATTAACTTATAATAATATTTTTTTCTATTTTTAATACTAAACATATGCTAATTTAGAGTGTATCTGTTACATGCTGATGTTGTGAGGAAGTGCATGAGCAGTGTGTGCCTTATGTCTATACCTATATATATCTTAACTAGTGCCATTTGTGTTGTTTTTCCTTTCTGTGCCTAGGTTATTAATTTTTAGGCTCTTTGTATGTCTTGGTTTGTTTGTGAAGTGTGCGTGTAATGCAATGCGGTGGTAGTGCGCGTTGGTGTGAGTATGTGTATGAGTTTTGTTGTTAGTCCAGGCTCCCCTTACAGTCACCCCGTTCCTCACAGTCATCAACTCACTATTTCAAAGTCTTTATTTCATCTCAAAATAATACATAAACAATTTCATAGGCTAATATTTCTTAAGCGTTCGCGACATGTCAGTTTTCGTCGGAATAATAAAAATCAAATAAATTACCGCGCTTAAAACCGTTAAAACGCAGTTTTATTATATTTCATGGGCTTTAAAAAGAAACAAATGCAACACTTACTCAGTTTTCTGAAGATCGTAGCGACTAGCGAATGGTAGAACAACTGTCTGCCTGGCTTCACGCGCCGCTTATATACTATAAATTACTTGAAAGTACCGTCAATTAAATGTTCGCAATCTAAAATATCCAGCAACTTGTTAATACCTGTTACAAATGCCACTAAAACTTTTAGTAAATATAACAGTATCGTTTTCACTAATTTATCCTTGTTATCCACTGCAACAGTTCAATAAACATCTGCCTTAAAATAGCTATTGTTTCGTGATACCTAACAATCTATTCAATTATGACATTATCACACGAGTAGTTACTATAACTATAGCTTGATAACATCTCCCATAATTACATATTAACTGCCATAAGTTTAGGTTGCCAACAATATAATGCAAATGCATTAAAACACTTGATAAAAACAACATAACATGTCTTGGCTCATAATTAATTACATTTTTGCCACGTGACTTTTTCGTGAGACGCACTCTAGTATTCTTATTCCGTGACTAGCTTCTGCCCGCGACTTCGTCCGCGTGGAATAGTTTAAAAAAGTAAGTAAAAAAACCCCCTGATTTTGAAACATTCTTCATTGGTGCTCCGCTCCTATTGGTCTTAGTCTTCATTGATAAATGGGCTATCTAACACTGAATGCTTTTTCAAATCAGACCAGTAGTTCCTGAGATTAGCGCGTTTAAGCAAACAACAGACAACAAACTCTTCAGTTTTATATATAAAAAAAGTAAGTTAAAAATCCCCCCGAGTTTGAAACATTCTTCATTGGTGCTCCGCTCCTATTAGTCTTAGCGTGATGATATATAACCTATAGCCTTCCTCGATAAATGGGCTATCTAACACTGAAATAATTTTTCAAATCAGACCAGTAGTTTCTGAGATTGGCGCGTTCAAGCAAACAAACAAACTCTTCAACTTTATATAATAGTATACGATAGAACTCAACCGTAATGGCTTACATGATGAAATGTTAACCCTCTTTTTACAAACCTCAAATCGATAATTCCATGTCCTTCAGAATTAATGATCTTGATGCAGCCGACGACCGGTTAGCAAATCGACTGTACAGACTATCGCAATTCGTTAAGCAACTGCCAATGCACTTTGTTTTATTTTTATAGACGGTATTATGATCGAATTAGAACTGGTGTGTTTCTAATAGAAAGCCTTTAACCACAAATTCAAATTCTTTCTTTGCACAAAACATGGTAACATTGATGGAGAATATGGTTAATTTCAAAGTATGGCATGCTTTGCCCCATTGGAGCGCACAAACGTATATATTTAGGCAACAAAGTGACCTTTTTGTATCAATTGTAATAAAACCTGTACATTGAAGCTATTTAAAAAAAAACTGAAATAGACTACATAAACGAGAAGACGATGCAATTTTTTCAGGTTTCTTGTCTGTTTGCCGGTTTGTCTGTTTGTTCGGGATTCACGTAAAAAATAATGGGCCGATTTCGATGCGGTTTTCGTTGATTGACAGCAAATTCTGAGACTTTAAATCAGCGCTATTTTTTATCCTGGAAACCCCGCGGGATTTTTTCTGAAAATGCATTAAAATTAAAATAATAAAGATTGCATTCCAATATGATTTCTTCACTGACCGATAGAAAATTTTATGTGAACAAGTATGTGGGGTTTTTTTATCCCGGGAATCCCGCGGATTGCAAGTCAAGCATGGACGAAATCGCGGGCATAAATTACCCTACATAACTAAAACAATAGACATTTGTCAACTCTACAGAATACTTTACTGTTTTTTTTATTTAAGTATTCTCTTTTGCTGCAATGTATGCAATTAATGACACAAATAGTAATATGTCAGTAATTAAAAGACGTTGCAATATTCGCTCTATTGTCATAATAATTATTCTAAACATGCCATCTGTTGATGCACACAATGGCTAATAACATTAAATGCTGTTGGGAAATTATGTTCGCGTGTTTAGTCGTTGCCAGATGACTTCACATCACATTATTGTTCATGCGATAGTAACTCTGTCTGTCTGCTACGCTTTCACAGTGAATCTACTGGGCCGTTTTTATTTGTCAGCGATAACAATTAAGGATACCAAGTGGCCAAAAAATCTCTCCAGCAATAATTTTTGTTCATATTGTTACAATTTGGGCCACCTGCATATTTGTAAACAAAGCACATTTATTACCCGCCGGCGTTTGAGCTAAGAGCTAAGAGCTCTTTTATGACTGTCTTCTTTTGTTGACTTTGTGTTTAAAATTGTATTTGTACTTGTGCATATATTGTATTTGTACATTATTAAGCAATGCCCCAACAGAGGGGTGAGGCAGTCGGGCGATAACCAGCCACGAGGCAAGACTTGTGTACATTTGATAATCTATTTAGTGACGGACTTTGCGCGTGTTATTGAATCGTGCATTACGTTTGGACTGATTGTGTTCAGTTATATTTATACCTGTGTTATACGTGTTTGTATAGTTCTAATAAATTCTGTAGTAATTCCAACGGCATTTTAATTCGAGTCCTGCAACTCGTAACAATATTAATAATCGTTTTTGTTCGTATTTATATTTTTATTCATATTTATCTGTCTCAAGATTTTTTTTTACAATAAATGCAGAAGTATCTTATAAAATTACTTTTAGAAGAATTAATGGAGTTGTAGCAAATGCTCTATAAGGCAAAAACAAAATAATATAAATAATAACCGTCGTAACAGTGACAAGACATACTAAAAAATCATATTTTTTTTATATTATGTAAGTATGAGAATAGGTCAAAGTATTTTACCCTCCTATGGTGTGTTTTTATTTTTAAGACAAAACAAAGTTTGGCGGGTCAGCTAGTATCTCCATAAATTCTTTAGATGTTTGGCAAAGTAAAAACGTTATACAGAAGATAGAAAAGGCTAGAGCGAGATGCTATGTAAATGCAGTTTTGTTATTGAAATATTCTTCAATAATGTAGTATACCTTATTAAATAAGGTATTTTATAATTTAGTTTCAATGAAGAACAGATCTAACATTCGGAATCTTATTGAAGAAGCGTATACCAATTCCCAAGAAGGACAGAAATTATTGTAACGTAAAAAAGATGGCATTAGCAGTTTATATACTATACCAGGTATGTAACCTGTGAGCATCGTTATATTATTTATACTCATATTTACATGTTGTTAAAAATATACTACGACGAGTATTGGCAGGCGAACGTCTTAATACCAATTTCCTTAAAGCGTTCTCGAGGCTCCATAAAATAGAATAAAATATATTTTGTTGTTCACCACATACACATGACATAAACAATTTACAGTAGTCACATTAAACAGTTAAAGGAGGTGCAATGGGTGGCCTTATCGCTTTAGAGCGATCTCTTCCAGACAACCCGGGCTATGGATTTTAGGAACGGGAGATTCGCAAGTGTATGACGGTGGTGTGCAAATTAAATACATATATAAATATCATACAATGCATATACCAAAAATGATTAAAAAATAGAGAATAAACAATAACACATATTAATATTATATGTATACTAATATATACATCATTTACGGACTGTCAAGTATGATCCTCATTCAATTCTGACATTAAACCATTATTACGTATGCGAAACGCGATACTGACGATCGCAATTCAGCAATTATGCTGACAAAATTTAAATCAAATAAACTTCAATGTTAATTTAAATAAAAAGAACATAATTTACGTCAATAACTCTTTATTTGACAAGTTCAAAGTGCACCCTATATTTATTACACACTTTTTCGAATACCTAAATACATAATATATAATACTACAAATAAACTAATTAGTTGTTATAGACTATATAAGAGATTATGTAAGTCTATTTACAAAAAATACAAGATTAGAACATTGTCATGGTAGAAACAATAGGCGACCTTATCGCTTAAAGCAATCTCTTCCTATTTTAAACTAATCTTGCGATGTAGGCGGTGCAGAGTAGTAGGTAGAACATAAATACGTGTATGTTTTTGAGAAGACGGTATGAATATAAGTCGCACACGAAAAGGTGGGCATAACCAGTAACAAACTGCATAGTATTTGATTAAACTGTACGTTTCAGAATATGGGAGTTCCTGGCAGAGCTGGCAAGAGGAGGGACTACAGTGATTATTACTACACATTACATAGACGAAACCAAGCAAGCTCACAAGGTAAACCTCTATTCTGGTTAACTGGGAAATTTTATTGAAGACTACCTACCGCAAGGGAAACTACCCTTTGGTAAGGGACTCGCCACGTTAGGACGGCGGTAACAGGGTCTCATGATTGAGTATTGAAGATTTCCCCAATTTGATAAATTTGTATGCCAGCTGTAAAATAATACCCAAACCATCGTCTATCGTCATTGTTAGATACATTTTAGTGCTCGAGTATTTTTTTACGAATGACCCTAATGGATGGAACGGAGCTAGATATAATGCTCGTCGAATGCGAGCGATGTAATTTCTCGTAGGGATGATCTTCCGACAAGGTTATTGCAGTGCCTCAGCAGGCCTAAGCCTAACTACTATTTGTTTTTTTATTGGACTTGACTTTATGTTGTTGGTCCGAAGACTGTACAACTTTAACGTGATTTTCGGGGCGACTGCCTTCACGATGCGAAGACGAGGGCAAGTTGCTACAGGAAGCTCCCTAGGGGGCTTTACCTCGGCTGGACTATTGCCATGAGAGGGTGAGTATAAATCTAATGATGCCGACCATAGAGCGACACAATGCACTAATTGAGAACGGCTAACGGGTAATATGAAGACCGAGGGGAAGGATCCCGGCAGATTGGGATCGGCAGTTCAAGGCGGCCTACCCTATCTTACTACCGTTTCGTAACGTGTTATGACTGGGAGAGAAGAAACGGCGAAATAAACTTCCGAGCAACACGCCTAGTCTCTCCAATGGGCCTATTGGCTACGTCTCCTGGCGTCCCTCACAAGGACGTGGAGAGATCGTGATTGGTCCTAACTATTGCTGTTGGGAATTTGTATATATACTTTGTACGTGTCTGGAATGGTCTTCAACTTCAATTATCGCACAGCGCCATCTATAGACTTGATAGTGTTTCACTACAACTCGATTTTTTAAATCCCAGTAACGAAAAACTCTATCTACAGCAAAATTTAATAACCCAAAACAAATTAATTTAGGGGAGAAATCTCCAATCTGAAGATTCTGGGTAAACCTGAGTTGGAGATACCCAGTAAAACCCTTCGATGTTCATTCCTTCGCCTTATGCAGGGCTAGGAGAAAGTGGAAGCTGACCAATTCCGCGGGTCCCGGCAGAAGGTAAACGTACTCCCTTCTTCCCCATTTTAACAAAAACGGAACTTTCTTAATTTTATTGCTGAGATTTGTATAATACAGATTTGTCGTAAGTGTCGTAAGTAATGGACAGAATTTGTTCCTTTATATCTTCAAAAACGTAGTGATTCGGGAGCGAGGTAGCGAAGTTCATTTAGGCAGCCCCTTAAGATGTAGAAACCAGCATTAAAGCTGATTTACATTGAGTCAGCTACTTCAGATTCGAAGTAAGTCAGTGCTGACTCAATACTAGCACCGTGTAAATTTATTTGGAGTCAGTACAGCGCTGTCAAGTAAGTGGTGAATTCAATAGTCACCATTGAATTTTTGATGTCTGTCCGCTCCCCTAGAAAGCCTTTTTTTACAGAGGAAATCCGTTCGAGCACCATAAGCCATACGAAGAGAAAAGGTCGCGGCCGCTGTGTAGGATTCACCAGTTCGTGGTCGTGGTTCGCCAGATGGTACTAGCACCTCACGTATGAAGTGCTGTTGCCACACCGTAGTTAGGAATACCCACTAAAACCCCTGTCCGATCCTCGAACGACCTTTGTCCGGGCTGTGGGCTCGCTCGCGCATTCACGTCCAGCCCAGACGGATGACGGCCGGTTCCTTTACGGACTGGCTCCACTGTTTGCTAGCCGGGGAGCTGGGTCTATAATAAATCAATCGGATCAAATGCTGCTATTAGTCCCTAATGACTTCAAAAACATGGGTACATCCAAAATAAATGACCAAGACTATTAACAGCATGTAAACAGGGTGAGTGAGTTTTCGGCGCCAGCACTGACGCCAGTTACTGACCCAATGTAAATCAGCATTTATGGCCGGTTCCTATATTCCACTGGCTAAATGTTGACATAATTTGTATGGAAAGTAAGGCAAATGAACGGTCAGTAAGATATAAGAACTCACAGTCAGACCTGAGAAGTTACATGTGCATTCAGCCATAAGCTCTCGCGGTCCATCATAGGAAAATGCCATAATTGAATAATAGAATTGCCGACCTTGACAGTTCCTGAGTTTTTTTCATTTATAATCATTATTCAATTGTTTGTAATTAATTATGTACAGAGGTACACGCTAATGGCTGAGGATATTGAGGTTACATGCTTCCTAACGGCTCGATTAGAAACGGTTTTAATTATGTTGGATTTTCCTGTACAACTCTAATATTTTGAGGATGAATTATAGATTAATATTGAAATAGAACATTTAACAATTCAAAATATTTAATAAGGCTAGCCTGTATGTATTTGGGACAACAAAGCCTACGTTTTGGGAACGTTCTCAACTGAGAGACCCATAATATTGTTTGATTTTTGGCGTTTACTCCTTAAGACCCCCGGTATGGAAATTATATAAAACTAACAACTAACTGCTACGGCTCACCGACCCAAAATGAGTCCTGGCCTCCGAAATGAGAGTACTCCACTCCTTCCTGTTCAGCGCTGTCTCCTGCCAGTCATTGACATGAAGCTCGCGCAGATCAGCCCCCACTACGTCACTCCAACGATATCTGGGCCGACCGACTGGTCGCCGTCCCGTTAGTCTGACCAGATAGGCTCTTTTCACCGCGCGATCCTCCCCCATTCTATGTGGCCAAGCCAGCGCAAGCGATGTGTGCCTTGCTCTCGTACATAATATTGGGCTCATTCTTTTTTTTTAAATATTACAGGAGTTCAGCAGACAGGCAGACAGCCCACTTGATGGAAAGCGGTTACCATCGCCTATGGACATTTGCAACACCAAAGGTGCTACAAATGCGCTGCTACTCTCTTAAGGGAGACTGGAACCTGGTCACTAATGCCGGAACACAATTCAAAGTTGTTATGGCGACATACTTTAATCTTATCCACCTGCTCTTTGATTTTGCCATTTTTTCGGCATAAAAATTATATGATGAGTGAAATAATACAAGCGTTAACTCAAAAGCGTTACGTTTTTTCTTTTTTAAACCACCGATGTATTAGAGAGAACACAGCAAAAAACATTTTTAAATTGGCCAGGCCTTTTTTGTTAATTAAAGTAATTTAAGCGTTAAGCTGTGTATTAATGTCCACCTCTCTTATACTTGCTTGCTTAACAAGATAAGTTTTAGCGAAACTAATGTTTTTGTGTCAGCCGCTCTGATATGATTTCAAATTTTAATTAATATGTTTATGAGTGTGTTTTGTGTTTATATGTGTATTTTCTACTGACAAAATAGTTATGTCTGTTTTATATTATTATTGTAACAGCCCTTATTCGGCTGTATTCGGCCGCTGTCGCCACGGACGTGCACATGTTATTTAATTTTTAAGGAGTAAAGTCCAGTTGCGCCTCGGAGCTGACACACACGAGTATTTTTTTTTATTAATTAAACATTTTATATTATTATGATATTTTAAATTTAAGTTTTTCAATTTAATGAAAGTTTTGATTGTAAATAAAATGTTGTGCTTCTTAGTCGCGTAAAAATATAATTAATGTTTCAGATCGGTCTTTTGCGAGATGGTCAACTCCTAGCTGAGGACTCGCCCGAAGAAATACTTAGGAAATTCGACTGCAATACTTTAGAAGACGCCTTCCTCAAATTAGCTTTAAGACAACATGAGTTGCCACCCAGACGGCGATCAGGTAAAGGTACTTATACAAAAACCATTTTATAATTGCATTTGTCACTAAAACATAGGTGCAGGAACTTAGAACGAATACTAACTCTTGCGGCCGGGCGGCCCGTCGTAAGAGGCAACTAAGCAACCCATAGGCAGGTGCAAGGAAATTTGCACGTCTGGATGGCTACTAACCCAGGTCTAGACAGTCTAGAGTATACAGCGATAACAACAATGAGTTGTGTTCCAGCATTAGTGGCCAAGATCCAGCCCCTTTTTGAGGACATTTGTTGTTGCAAAAGTCCATAGGCGACAATAAACACTGATCAAGTAAGCCGTCTGCCTTGTTACCTACTTCAATCAATAAAAAAAAACATGAAGTTTATGAGTTTGTTACAATTTACAGCTTTATCGTGTTCCCCGGACGTGATCCCGGCGAGCAGTGTTACAAACCAATACCAGTCAAGGGAGAATTTCCATGCAGTCACAACTAGCACAGATGTAAGCAAAGTATAATTAATTACATGCAAAACTTTTATGTGTCCCTGAAGTTCGTACACGTCATTGCGGAAAACAAAGTTATTAGATTCACAGGCAGAGCTCAGAGGGGGGAATGTAGCGCTCTCGCTCGGGCGCTATCCCGGCTCGCATGCTATCTCTTTCGCACTATGCACTGTCAGGTGTAATAATCATTGATACTTAATTGGATCAGCCTAAACCTAACCGAACTTTACTCGACGCGTTTTTATATTTTGCGCGTACTGTATTGTTTGTGTAATTTATCTCGCTTAGTTCGAAAATATATAGTTATAATGTGTGTCCATGCATTTACCATTTATTTAGTGGCCAGTTATTTATTGTACTTTATATTTAAATAGATTTGCCTTAATAGTTTTTATTTTTTCAGATTTTAACAAAAAAGGACAAACCGTTAGATACAAAAAGTATAACGAATTCTAGATATAAAGCTGTATTTATTAAAAGTATACAACAGTTTTGCCGGCATCCAGGGTAAGTTCAATTTAATTAAGTAGCTGACAAATCTGCTTCAACAGCTAAAGCTCTCAAATGGCGCAAATATGGGAACATAGGAAATCTCATATTTGGGCCGTTTGGAGTTGTAACATTAGGTCCGTGGGTTCTATTGGCAGATATGGTTTTTTTCTAATTTGTAAGAAACTCTTTGACACTATCCGTGACCAGAAGGCTAGCTCATAGTTCGCCCAACGAATCAACATTGACGTTCAACTTGACAATGCAGCCAGCCTTGTGGGCACGCTTATTATCAGCGCGTTCCATTGGTAGCTCGCAACGCCCAAAATGCTCCGTTAGCCGTTCCACAAGACGACCGCGGTGGTTGTGGTCGTGGCGCATGTCAAGAGGTGGGTCGAATAACCGTTCCACTTGTATTGATGATTATTGTATTGATTGTAACGCCGGCAAGTGGAACGGAAAAAATCGCGATCGTGAACGTGGTCGTTGTAAGTGTCTAATGGAACGTACCCATGAACTTATTTATAACTTAGTTTAGTTTTAGTATTGAATTATTTTTTTAAGTTATTTAATTTTGTTCTTTCTTTCTCATAGACCACGCGCAAACGGGCCAATTACCACAGCCACCGATAGCCAGCGACTAGCAGTTCACACGCTTCTTCATATAGTTATTAGGGACTCGCCGCACACTGGTGGCTGTGGTCGGTGGCCCGTCTGCGTGCAACCTTAATGTGCCTAATCAGATCCGCAGCACATTCAATGCTATAATTTTCTAGGAAGAAAGTTTTTGAATTGTTAGTTTGAGACTTCTTTCTTTATTATACTTTCAGGGGTCTGATATTTTCAGTGCTGTTTCCAATAATACAAGTGGTTGCCTTCTTCTCGGCTGTTGGGCACGATCCTAAGGATTTACATGTTGCCGTGGTCAATGACGAGGCTGGACATTCGCCCTGTGAGTATATTCAACACTCAAAACATTTAATAACATTACTTGTATGAAGTTGTATCGAGTTAACTCCTTAAAGATCAATTTTCATATAAGGCCCCCGGTATTGAAATGTTATCAGGAGTGAAATAATACAATTGTAACTCAAAACCTATGTTTTTCTTTCTTTCTTTGAAACCAGCCTGTATTAGAGCGAACAAAATAAAAAAAATCAAGTCGCGTTTTTGTTCATTATAATAATTTAAGTGTAAGTATAAAGAAGTCGTGGTAGCGTAATGGCTAGCGCACGCGCGGGTTCGAATCCTTCGGTGAATGAAAACAGCGTGATGAAACCTGCACATCGAGATAACCGATGTGTCAAACCTGCCAAGCCACCTTGGACAAGCGTGGCGGGGATATTGTACATTCCCGCTATAGTGGGAGTCCTGAGCCCAGACAGTGGTACGTCTATGGCATCCTTTCCCAAAGTGGGCGATAACGCCTCCTTGTGGGCGCTGCAGGCCTAAAGGGGGGCAGTAAGAGACCCAGAAAAAAAATGGAGGCGTTGTGTAGAGGCTTGGGGGGCGATTTGTAATTTCATCTAGCTAGGAGGCCTCTTAGACACCGACTGAACTCTCGACTCTCGACTACAACTTGTGAACATCAACTAATATTAATTAAGAGATTGCTCAAACTTGGTTGGATGTTTCTCTCCGCGTAGTTCATATATCTGTCCTGTTTTATTGAATAAATGAAATCAGCATCAGATTCATCCTTCACATTAGTTTTTATTATTACAGGGGGTGTAGATATATGTAAAAATTCAAGTATAAAATATGTGACGGTGTCAGAAGCGGATACATGTGAACTATTTATGATGAGCTGTTTATTCATAGAAGAAATGGAGAAGAAGGATTTGTTTCGGGTAAGGTTTTAATTACACCAGCCTAAAGAAATAAAAATTGGTCCATACTTTTGACCAGACCCATCTATTCTTCAAAATGTTGAGGGCGTATGGACCAAACTGACCCTAGATTTGGCCTTTTGGTCCATACACCTTAAAAATGTTTAGGGCGTATGGACCAAACTGATCACAGATTCGGATTCAGCCCATCGAAATACATAAGAATAAACAATTAGGTCTGGTCAAAAGTACAGACCACTTTTTACTTTTTATGGGCCAGTGTTATTCTTCAATTATATGATTATTCTAGCATTAAAACCCGGTTGTGTTCAGATTGATCGCCTTGTATTTACTTAGACGACACGTAGCCCCTTCTCAACCGTCTATTGTGAGATAAAGAATATTTTTTCAATAAATGATGTATCTTAGAAATACAACACGAAATTAGAATCTAATTTAGGAAATTTGAGTAATGAGTTATTTAAATCTGACCTGAAATAAATAGACATAACTTAAACTCCACGAACACTATTCTTATTCTCTCTATTAAGGAGTAAGTAGACACTTTGTTCGTGTATTCATGACAAAAGGATATACTTTTTTTGCCAAATTTGATCTGCGAAGGCCTAAAGTTTATTTTTTGTCAAATTTATTACGTGAGGGATAATAATAAAATTTATTTATTGATTTTGTTTTGTAAATGATATTTATTTAATACTTAAATAAATTGATATTACGTTTTGTCAAATTTATTCAGTAAGAGAATGAAAGAAAGAAAGTAAAAGATTTATTTAGAACTACAGTAAAACACACTTAAACTATTAAAATAAAATAAAAACAATAAGTAAATGTAGTCCTAAATTGGCCTTAGCTTAGCAAAACTACTGGTTAATATAACCAGCGCTGATCTTCCGCTAGGGCCATTAGTGACATACACGAACACAGGCAAACAAGAAAAAGATATGAAGTGAACAAACAAGAATAAAAAAGAACCATAATAACGTTAACTAAATATTAAAAGATTAAATACATATTACTTACATAAATTGAGATTGGTACCTATTATAGATAAAATTTAAAAAGAGCGATATAGAACAACTTGAATTAAAAAAAATACAGCATTTAACACACAACATAAGTAACACAGTCAGGATATATCAGGCATGCCCTCCACATGCGCACCAATGAATAGTTTCTTTTTTGCCAATATTATTATGTGAGGGACTAAATTCTTTTTTCGAATTTGTTGTGTGAGGAAACAAAAAAAGTTTACTTTTTAATTTTGTTGTGTGAAGGAATCCTTAACTAAACTTCGTTTTTTGCCAAAATTTATTAAGTACGACAAGCAATGAAGTTTCTTTTTCTCATATTTGTTAATCTCAACAGATTTTTGTTTCCAGACTCCATACAAAACGACAGAAGATGCCAAAGAAGCTGTGTATAGAGGGAAGACGTATGGAGCGATACATTTCTCAAAGAGCTTCAGTCAAGCGATGCAGACGAGACTGAGTGACGGGGAGGTCGAAGACGACATTGTTGCCGACAGCAGTGTCAGTGTATGGCTGGATATGACAAGTGAGTTGAATCTAAGTAACAAAACACGAACACACACAAATATGTATAATGCGGATTTCTTGCTCTATTTGTTTCTTTGTGAATTAAAAACTTTAATTTGCGCTCTTCTCATAACCTTGCCTTAAAAACACCTGCACACGTTTCTACTTTCTTCTACACCAAATCCTTCGCTGTGCAGGCTCTCCGGCTGTGGAATTCATTGCTCGAAAACGTATGACAGTCAAAGTGTCTCTCCATTTTTAAAAAACTGGTGCGAGATTATTATCTCACTTCATAATAAATATTTAACACCTAATTCCATGTAAGTTTACTCGTTAGTGTATTTGTATATTAATATTAATAGTATATATAATATTGTTACGAGTTACGGGACTCGAATTAAAATGCCGATGGAATTATTATAGACTTTATTAGAACTATACAAACACGTATAACACAGGTACAAATATAACCGAACACAAAAAGTCTAAATGTAATGCAGAAGGTCGTAACACAATGAATCGAGCAAAGTCAGTCACTTACTAGATTCCCGATCGTAGTACACACGTCTTGCTTCGCTCGTGGTTCTCGCTCGACTAACTCTTCCTCAATCGGGCCATTGGATTATACTGCACAAATGCAAATATGTCTGCCCAGCAAGTGGCGACGCAATTTTCTAGAAATCGTAATCCGGACACCTGCCTAATTATGCCTGCAAACGGCCATAAACGAGTACAATAGGCTGTTCTCCGCAATAACCAATAAATAAGTAAACAAAAGAAGACAATCATAAAAGAATTACAATTAGTTCAAATGCCGACAGGTGATAAAGTATGTTTCTATACATATGCAGGTGGATTTTGTTTTTGTCGGAACTTAAGTTGTAACAATATTAATATGTGTCATTGTTTATTCTCTATTTTTTATTCATTTTAGGTATATGTATTGTGTGATATTTATATATCCTATTTATATATGTATTTAATTTGCACACCACCGTCATACACTTGCGAATCTCCCGTTCATAAAATCCATAGCCCGGGTTGTTTGGACAAGATTGCTCTAAGGCCATAAGGCCGCCCATTGTTCCTACTGTTATTGTTTAGTGTGACTTCTGTAAATTGTTTATTTCATGTGTATGTGGTGAACAATAAAGTGTATTCTAATCTATTCTAAAAACCAAACGGTTTCTCTGAAAAGAGCTTGAGTTTTTATTGAACACAACATAATAGTGTCTTTACAAACACATTTCATAAAAGTGTTTCGTGCTCCATTTTCCTTATTACCTATCATTACTCTCCTTTCAATATCACTTTCATGCTTTCCGTCTCTGGTAAACATGCACCCTAGATAAACAAACTCTCTGACTGATACACCACTGACTGCAGAAGAAATTTTTTGTTAATAAATATTTGGTCACACTAATAAAATAGTAGGAGTAGGGAGTATTTGTACATAAGTAAGTAAATAGTATAAGTAATTATTATTAATTAAAGCGTTTAATATTGATCATTCCAGATCACCAAATATCTTACTTCATCAAGTCCCAGCTCATGAAGGCTTACCAGAGTTTCACGAAGCGAGCCATGAGGGATTGTGGACGACCTGAAGACATTATACAGGTTAGTTAAAGCATATATGAAACATTGTCACATATTTAAAATTTGAAATGAAATTGAAGTGAAATAATAGATTGTTACACGAGGGATGAAAGTGACCTAAAGCACGAAATGGTTTGGCGCACAAGCATAGCGAGGGCGCTAACAGTTCGAGTGTCGTTTTATACCCCCAGTTGAAACTCTGCTTTTCATTTCGAATATGAGGAAGGTAAAAAAAAGCAGTTGTTGTTTGTTTGACTTATAAACAAACATCAACTTCTCAAATGAAATCAGGCTTTAAATCCACATCTGAATATGATGAACTCATTTAATAAGTCACATATGACATGTCAAATAAGTTTCTCTTTCTGTGGCATACTACCAGCCAGTAATGTTTTTGTCACTGATGATAGTAAATAATGTAAGGAAATTAAATAGTAATAATTTAGTGAAAAGTAATTTATCATTACGAAATCATGTTACAACATTGTTTATATTTTTAATTACAATTTTAGGCCGCGATTTAACAGTGGCTGTATAAAGAGTTCGTACATAGCTCGCATAGTTCTAAATTTTTTGACAGCAGGGAAAATCGTTTCCCAGTGACGAAAAGTACTGTTTTCAACCCTGTGATCAGGTAACTTCAAGCGTACTTTCCGAGTATGGAAAATGAAAAATTTATTTACCTACAAGCAATACAGGATACATACAATATTACTAAAATACGGAGAATAATTAGTACAAGACGCGTCTCAACCGAAACACTGCTTTCCGCTCTAGGTCTCCTGTAGTGTTTTATATGCATGTAATAATTGTAAAGCCATGTTTTTTAGGGTTTCGTAGCCATTTAACAAAAACTAAACGCTTCTATTTTCATTGTGTCCGTCCATCTTTTTGTATTTTTTGTATATTTATATTTTATTTGTATGGAGAGACTTTCAGTGTTCAGACATCTTTCATCCGTGCAGGAACGTAGAGAGAATACAATCTCCTGCGTTGCGGCGTTGCTCTTACAGCGGTTGTTGTAAGAGGCGACAAAACAACCCACAAGCCAGGTGGTAGGGTATTTGCCCGTCTGGGTGACTACCACCCCTGATCTAGAGTATGTCGCCATAACAACCTTGATTTGTGTTCCGGCATTATTGGCCAGGTCTTTAGAGAGCGCCAATGCATTGGTAGCACCTTTGGTGTTGCAAATGTCCACAGATGATGCCTGCCTGTCAGCTAAACTCGGGCAATAAAAATTATTTGTATTGACTGACTTTCAGTGAGAGTCGTGATATAAACAAGGGACGACGTAGTTGGTATTGCACACGGGTGTTCAGAAACCTAGCAGCGGTTCTGATCACACTAAGCTATCACCACCGTGTGTATCGGTAAAATAATTCAGTCATATAATTTTAAACGTGACAGATCCCAGTGCGATTCAACGAGCCAGTTTATGGCAAAATGGACTCGGAAATGGTCAGCTTTATGGCACCTGGAATTTTAATAACGTAAGTATAGAAACTTTTCATATAAAAATTAAACATAAATAATCGACAGACAAAGAAACATAATCGTATATGGCACATACAAAACGTGCTACATACAAATCAATCTCTTTCGGTCGGCAAACATCTTTAGACATCGTTAGACAAACACACACCTTGTATGTCCCCAAGCTAAGCAATTTATACTTATGGATAATATACAACGGTCCACTCTGGGGCCGATCTCAGACACCCAGACCATAGTAAATAACAGAAAGAATGTTTCCGAAATTTACCATGCCAGAAATCGAACCCGAAGCCTTTGCGTCACATCCCCTAGATAAGCAAGTAACGAATTCTGAAGTGGATATCGCGTCTCGGGAAACTTATTTTAGGATGCAACAACCCAGGGCCTAATTCTGCTATTACTGTCTCGTCAAAATCGCCGGACACTGTCGTCTCAATCGTAGGTTTGCCTGCTGCACCACTCACTCTATTAGCCCCCAAAATGCTGTAAGAGATTATTTTATCCGTGCAGGAACGGAGAAAGAATACAAATTCCTGCGGCCGGGCGGCCTGTCGTAAGAGGTGACTAAACAACCCACAGCCAGGTGGTAGGGTATTTGCCCGACTGGATGGCTACTACCCCTGGTCTAGAGTCTGCCGCCATAACAACCTTGGGTAGTGTTCCAGTATTAGTGGCCAGATTCCAGTCTCCTTTAAGAGAGCAGCAGCATTTGTAGCACCTTTGGTGTTGTATGTGTCCATAAGCAATGGTAACCGCTTTCCATCAAGTGGGCCGTCTGCCTGTCTGCTGAACTCATGTAATAAAAAAAGAACAGCAAGGGGCAACATGCATATAATGATTGAGTGGTTTAGACAAGTCTGCTGCTGATTTTAAGCTACGTCCGGCTTTTTACTATTAACACTTCCATTCGTTGAGTTCAAGTCTTAACTCTTACGATTTCCACTCCGTATTGACTTGCGATTTTCAGTCCATCGCACCTAAACATATTGTTACGAGTTACGGGACTCGAATTACAATGCCGTTGGAATTATTATAGAGTTTATTAGAACTATACAAACACGTATAACACACACAACACGTACAAACGTAATACAGAAGGTCGTAATTCAATAACAGGCGCAAAGTCCGTCACTAAATAGATTACTGAATGTACACTGACTGACTGACTGACTACTGAATGTATAGTCTTGCTTCGCTCGTGGTTATCGCTCGACTGCCGCGTCCCTCAATCGGGGCATTGCTTTATACTACACAGATGCAATATATCTGCCCGACCGCGTGGACCGAATTTCCTAGAATCAGTTTGTACTTTAAATCCGACACACCTGGCTAATGACTGCCATAAAAGATTTCAATACACAATGGGCTGTTTTCTAATCACAAAGTAAACAAAAGAAGTCCAAATGCCGAAAGGTAATAAAATGTGTTTTTACAGGTGTGAATTTGTTTTTGTCGGCGTCTAGTTCGTAACAATATTATATTGCTTCTAGGATAATATTCTTCTTGCCAGCTGTGGTTACTTCGACGCTGATGATCAGCGATCGCCTCGAAGGTGTATGGGAGAGGAGTGCGGTGGCTGGAGTCAAGGCTAGAGAGATGCTGAACGTCCACATCTCGCTGCAGTCCGTTGTTATTGTCATGCAGGTATGTTACTTTATGATATAATACTTCTATGGCTTCAACATTGTTATGACCTAGTGCAGACAAAAACAACATCCACCTGCATATCTGTAGAAACATACTTTATTACATGACAGCGGCATTTGAACTAATTGTATTTTTTTTATCATTATCTTCTTTTGTTTACTTATTTACTGGTTATTGTGGAGAACAGCCTATTGTACTCGTTTATGGCCATTTGCAGGCATAATTAGGCAGGTGTGTGGGTTACGATTTCTAAGAAATTGCGTCGAAGCTTGCCAGACAGACATATTGCATCTGTGCCGTATAAAGCAATGCCCCAATGGAGAGATAGTTATTCGAGCGATAACCAGCCGCAAGACAAGATTTTTTTTTGCAGGAGTTCAGCAGACAGGCAGACGGCCCACTTGATGGAAAGCGGTTACCATCGCCTATGGACATTTGCAACACCAAAGGTGCTACAAATGCGCTGCTGCTCTCTTAAGGGAGACTGGAAGCTGGTCACTGATGCCGGAACACAACTCAAGGTTATTATGGCGACTTACTTTAGACCAGGGGTGGTAGCCGTCCAGTCGGGCAAATGCCCTGACTGTGGGTTGTTTTTCGCCTCTTACGACAGGCCGCCCGGCCGCAGGAAATTGTATTCTTTTTCCGTTCCTGCACGGATAAAGACTTGTGTACATACGATAATCTATTTAGTGACGGACTTTGCGCGTGTTATTGAATCGTGCATTACGTTTGGACTTGTGTTCAGTTATACTTGTGTTTGTATAGTTCTAATAAATTCTATAATAATTCCAACGGCATTTTAATTCGAATCCTGCAACTCGTAACAATATTAAAAACTGTACAATCCAGCGATGTAACTACAACACCTAGCAATTGCATAACAAGAAAATGTCATGAACCTCAACGATACTATATTTAAAAATTACGCTTACTAGGAGCGATACCATATTTTGATTCAGTCTTTACCTAATTTTTTTTCTAGTAGTATAGGTTCAAAGTGTCTGCCCATAAAGGGGTGTTGGTGCCAATCCTGATATATGGCAGAAGAAGCATGAGAGCAGAATAAACGCAGTTGAAATGAGTGCTTTGAGAACCATATGTGCGTAAGGGAACGTTGTGGATTAAAAGAAGATGTAATAACAAGAGTAGAAAAGGGAATGTTAAGGTGGTTTGGACATGTAGAGAGAATGGATAATAGTAGAATCACAAAACAGGTGTATGAGAGTATTGTGAATGGTAGAGTTGTTGCCGGTAGACCGTGACGAACACACCAAGACCAAATATCAGAAGTGTTAAAGAGAGGTCAGGTGAAAAGCATCGCAAATAAACGTTCATGTATGAAGAGGTTAATGAAAGTAGATGAAGCGAAAGTTGCTTGTTAGGATCGTCACAAGTGGAGATCTATAGTCTCTGCCTACCCCCAAGGGAAACAGGCGTGATATCATGTATGTATGTAGGTTCGCGTTTGACCACTATCCCTCCCGATGTGAACCGGAGCGTGTGTGAATACGATGAAGGTAGACGCAAAGCGTTTCGTTCGTATAAGTGGAATATCCACCACATATTGGTGCCGCATTCCGGTACGTCTGGTTGTACGATGGTGGAAGGGATACTGCAGGATCAGATCAAAGAGCTCAGTTGCACTCTCCCCAAAGTGTATCCGATAGAAAACCGATAAACTGGCAACCCTGCGTCGATGTTCGAGACTTTTAGTCTTTGTCGAAATGCTGGTCGTTGCCAACCAGCCTCCTGACTTTCCGCTCAAACGACTCTAGTGCTTCGAGTTGATATTTGTCTGATTCCACCCAAAGGTGAAAAAAGTACTGCATACATGCTTGTATTTGTGCTTTATACAACAACAGGAGCTTTTCCGGTGTGAAGTACCGTCTCACCTTCGAGAGTATGTTTAGTTTTTTTGCCGCAATTTGTGCTATATACCTACTCGATGTAAGAGCCAAAGTTGAGAGTCATGTTTTGGCAAGAACAATAAATCAACAAATATCTCCGAAAAGAATAAAAGCACACATATTCGTTTAAAAACAATGTCAATCATCAGAAGTTTAAGTGTAGCGTCGACCATCCGTAGTCCCACATATCCTTCGGTGACCTCCCCCGGGATCCGAGGCTATGCGCTCAATACATTCCCCAGCGTTAACAAAAAAAGGAGCGACGTCGCCACGTATAAGATATGAAAAAAGGTAAAGTATTGATAAGCTTTTTCTCCGTGCAGAAATGAAAAAGTATACTAATCCCTGCGGCCGGGGGGCTGTCGTAAGAGGCGACAAAACAACACACACAGGTGGTAGGACCTTTGCCCGACTGGATGGCTTCCACCTCTCACCTCAGAGTATATCGCCATAACAACTTTGAGTTGAGTTCTGGCATCAGTGGTCAGGTTCCAGTTTCTCCTTCAAGGCAGCACATCTGGTATTGCTGATGTCCATAGGCAATGGTAACCACTTTCCATCACAGTTGGGCCGTATCAGCCTGTCTACTGTGCTTCAGCAATAAAAAAAAGCATTTGGGGTATTATGAGACACGTCTTCTATATTCTTATCAGTTCTTCTTATGCTGGGTTTCTATATTTTACCATCCATAATATCAATCTTCTACCAACCTTGAGGTAAAAGGACACTATCAAGATAAGAATTCCAGCTTTAGAGACTTATCATGTCATTTATTTCCAGACCGTAGAGATGATGGTGCTGGCCTTCATCGGATACGAAATACCATCCAAGGGCTCAAACCTGACATGCGCCATCCTGCTCTTCCTACAAGGGTTATCAGGGATGAGCTACGGGTTCCTCCTCTCCGTGTACTGTACGACACACACTATGGCGTTCTTCGTCGCTACAGGAAGCTTTTACCCCATGATCTTGCTTTGTGGTAAGTGCAACGAGGAGTTTTATTGCTTGTCCGTGCAGGCCCGGCGCAAGAATATCAATCTTAGCGACCAAGTGTTCAACTAGGTGTTAGAGCATTTACCTAACTGGATGATCTCCACTCCTGGTGCTAGAGTATGTCACCATAATATCCTTGACTTTAGTGCTAGTATTAGTGACCATATTCCAGTCTAAGACTACTTGTACACGTTAAGAAACGTCACTGGGTCTACGCAAGAATTCGAGTTGTTTCTATACACGAACTGTGAACATTGCTCCCGGCGTTGACTAAGAAAAAAATATTTTCTTCGCTAGCCACGACGCCCTCTGTGTTGTTGCAGTGAAAGGAGTGAAAAAGGTGAGAAGTGAGAAGGTGAAACTTGACTAGTGCACCTTACCATACCCTACGCACGACTGCCCGAAAACAATCTCATCGTTTGCATGTTCCTATTTATCTTGTATGAAGCAGACACGACCGACTAAATTCTAGTCGAGTACATGATGAATTGGTCCTATCTGCCGCAGATACGGTGAAATTCCTCTACGTGTACAAGGGCCCTAACCCTGGTGTGGCGACATTAATGGCAACATTATAAACAAGCACGCAAGCGCGAAACTAATATTGCAAAACAGCGCGCCGTTATATGACACCGCGGGCTTACAACGTTCCCGCCGAGTCTTTTGGCGCGAAATCACCATATATCAAAAACCGAAAGACAAGTTCGGGGAGTTCAGTTCGACACACGCCTTCAACGCAGGCACACGACATTCGTGTTCGTGTACAAAATTCAGTTCACGCGCTTGCTCCTTGCCTTCACCTAAACAAAAATCCATCTGATTTGTAAATAGCATATACTATGTGTGTGTATTAAAAGTGTACGATATGAAGTTATTTTTTATTCCTCGTACACGACTCAACGGATAACCGACAACCAATCGTACACATCACAACCTCACTGGACTAAAGTATGGCCATAATAACTTTGAGTTGTGTTCCAGTAGTGGTAGCTAGATTCCAGTCCTAACTTCTAGGCCGTCAGTACAAAGTCCATAGGTGACGATACCCACTTTCCATCTGGTGGGCCGCCAGTTTATCTGTATAACATAACAACAGTCCATAAACGTTACACTACCAGACTCAGACCTCCAATTTAGAAGTGAACGACAAACAGTACACCTGCCACGTTTATCCATGAGGGATTGGCGGATTTGACGCATCGGTTATCTCAGTGTTAAATTTCAGCACGATTCACGATGTATTTGGGGCGTGAGTGCAGCAATCAATAAGTGTTAAAACCTACATTTTCACATTATCAAAGCACTGGTGACTTTTAGAAAAGTATTTAAATATTCCATTGATTTTTCTACAACTATTTTTGTGTCTTGTATCATCGTGATAGCGAATACATGAATTGCATCTGGCTCAGCCTAATCTATTATTTTTTCTCCTAAATTAGTACAACTTTTCAAACTACAACTCTGTGTGGGATACAAATCCCACAATAAGCTACCACGTATTTATAGTAAGTAATGTACATTTTGTGTAGTTTAATACGAGAAAAAAAAATCAATTTTCCAGGAATCCTCTGGCCATTAGAAGGAATGTCACCAGGGTTGAAAATGATTGCTCTAACTCTACCATTCACCATCCCTTCAAAATCTCTTCGAGACATGATGGAGAAGGGGTACTCGATAACAGAACCATCAGTCTACAACGGCTTCCTTGTTACGATAGCATGGATCTTTATAACTTTAAGTTTAGTCTTATTAAGGCTTAAGTTAAGAAAGACGTAGTCTAAGTTAAAATGGTAGTTTTTAAAAGTTGTTATTAATGCCAGGTTTTTAATGCGTTCCACTAGTCGCTCACAACGCTCAAAAAGCTCCTTGTTGGAGCATAACCGGATCTGTTGTACGAGGAGAGGAGCCGTTAACGCTGTGATTACACACCAGTCCACCTTGTACCGTCCGGCGATGCTTACACATACATACGTTTAACCATATATCGTTACCTATATCGCGTATAATACGTGTAGTGTAGTTGAAATAAACCTTATACAATTGTAGTAGTCCACTAATTACTTCAAGAACTCTATACCGTGCCAAGGAACGAAGCCTACACTCCTTCAGCCGTTCCACATAAAGTCTGTGGTCGTTATGATCGCGGCAAAAACGTCACTAATGACGTCAGAATTATCGCCCACGCAGCACTCACAACGATCCATCTGAAGGTGTTGACAAAGGTGCAATTTTCTAATCAACAATACATGAACTAATGACATTTGTACATTTCATTAATGATATCAATGCTCCATAATGCATTCCGCTTAACTTTTTTATGGCCTGAAGCAATCAAACAGTGAAACGGCCCGCCTGATGGGAAGCAGTTACCATCGCCCGCGGACGTTCGCGATACTAGTGGTGTCTCTAACGCGTTGCCTACCTCTAAAAAAAGTTATAAAGCCTTTCTTAAAGAACCTTATGTCATAGGGCGGAGGAAAAACCGTGGCGGGAATTTCCCTCTAGATCATCGTTGTACTCGGAATAAATGTTCTACAGAA
This sequence comes from Dendrolimus houi, assembly GCA_039645545.1. Taxonomy (NCBI): domain Eukaryota; kingdom Metazoa; phylum Arthropoda; class Insecta; order Lepidoptera; family Lasiocampidae; genus Dendrolimus; species Dendrolimus houi. The sequence goes on from CM077139.1 coordinate 12,900,189, forward strand.
CCGTTGCGTTGTTAGGTGTGAGAAGTCAAGAAAATGGGGATGAATATCCCGATAGCGATCGGTGCAGTTGTAAAAATGAGGCATTGGCACCACATCAAACAAACAATTCCTCGAACACTTCTTGTTGTAGTCTTTCCTCTGATAGAATATGCAGAGAGACGCAAATTCTTCCCGAAGGCTAAGCGATTCTAAACCTCCTCCGTATGCGATTCATGTACAGTATATGATTATAGCGTATTGCTTGCAAGGAAGTTGAAAGGGATACATCGCGTGCGTGAGCGTGGTTGTTCTGAGCGGTAGTGGAACGCGCCCTATGCCTTACTATCCACATACCTATTATCGGGACTTACCTTCTGCGTAAGACCAATAGGATATTTTCAAAAATACTGGGTATATCAGTTTAACCATGGAATAAGAATTCTAAGAATGACAATAGTGAAATAACTTTTAAAAAGCTCCTAAAACCCAGAAGTGTCAGGGGCTTTTTTACACCCTCTAGAAATGTTACACTAGGGGGTTTTAGAAATAAAACGTATGATTAAAATGTTCTTTGTTTTTAGACTCCGTCCCTATCCGAAATTTTTTGAAACTTTTATATCAGATTCGGTTAGGGATAGAATTTTATTTCAATATCCAATAGTCTTGGTCACGGTTGTGGAGCTCCATAACATCCCTGGTGCTGGTGGTTCGAATTTTTACATCCCAGACTCTCAAACCTTTTTTGATCCCAAACCAAATTTTTTAGGTCAAAATGTCCCAATATGGAAATCCTATTTGGCGATTTTCATTCTACAGTATTTTTTGCCCATGGCAAAAACTGGGTATTTTGTACAAGTTCTATACTAACAACTAAAGTAAGTAATGTATGGTTAAAATAAAGTTCATTTGCCGACATCATTGTGACAAACGCAATGGGAAACGGAGTGGCGATTGCAACGTTTGTAACGTTTTACAGAGTTACCTGTAGTGTTGCGTGCGTTGCGTACATAGGCAATGTGTTTCTTTCATAATGGTGCAGTGATACGATTGTGATGAGGGTATTTATGCAATAAATTTTATATAAACTATTTCGTTTTATTTAATATTAAATCTTAAACAAGATAACTTTCCGGGATAGATATTATCCTATTTATAAACAATACTCTTTTATCTAAATCTATGAAGGAAGAAAAATATACATATACCAACAAATTTTAGCACATTACACGTTAAAGAATAGATGGCTTGGTTATTGCGTGAACTAAAACAGACTATTGTGTAATAAAAAAATTAAAAAGAACGCTTTTTGGCAGATATTTGGCGCCAGTCAAAGACCAATTATATTACATGGAGTTAAATCCTTTGCCTAAATAACGAGTAAATAATATCCTGTGACAATAAATATGCCACATTAAGTTAATAATAAAATAATTCATACAAGACCACAAACTAATTAGCCTCATTAAAAATGCCTATAATTCTCGATTGATTTTGAATCACATCTATGCTTTTTAGTAGTTTTCAGCTATTTTTGCAAAACACTGCCATCTATCGTAACATCAGAAATCTACATTGCTTGCAAGCAACAAAAGATAAGTTAATCGCGGCATTGTTTAAGATTCTTAAAGATAGATAGCGGTAGCAATCGAAAATTAATATGGCGCCAGATAAAACAAAACAAATCGACCTTGTCGCAATACAATCACAGCAGCTTGCGAGATTATTGTACGCTGAATCGTTTTATCGCATCGTCGTTTATACTACGAGATAATTAACTCGGAAAAAAATAAACACTTATGATTTTGAAAAAGTTGTGCATGGTGACATAGACAAAATAAAACAGTGAACTTCCCGCCATTGTCGAGATTTTTTTATTGTTTTTTTTATTATTACAATTAGTGCAGTCGCACGGTGCTGTTATCGTTTTTAAAATAATAATTTGAGGTGAGTGTTAATTATTTAGGTTAATGAAAAATAATTACAGCTTATGTAATGTAATTTAAAAGTTGTTACGTAGTTAATGTTTATTTTAGTAATATACTATTTTTTTATTCTACATTTTTAAATATGACTGTGCACATTCTATGTATCTATTCAGTGTTAGTATTTAAGTGTACTTTTTATTAAAAGTACGCTAACTGATATTCAATTTCCAAAAAATATTCAAAGCGAAAGCTGGACCCATCTATCTACCCTCATCCTAATTCTAGGTATTTGACTAACGCCAAACGAGGAAGTTCTTGTAGTAGCACCAAAAGGCACATTTCACAAAACCACTTGCCATTTACACAACAAACAGACGGTTCTTGTTAAAAAAATACAATTAATCCAATAACAAGAACGAGTATTATATACATATTTTTAAATAAAATTGTATAACAAAATAACACCCGTCAAGTTCTAATGAAACCTTCAAGGTTCTTTAAATAACCTCTTAGTAGTTGTCCCAGCGCTGCAGCTGCGTTATTCCCATGAACTGATGATAAATCATTTGGAAAGCCGCTATCCTTACTTTTTTGCAGATTACAATAGGTAATGTCTTAAACTGGAATAACTCCGGTAAACCATCAAAGCCCCGGTATAGCTGCAGTCTTGAGACGAACATTGCAATAGCGTAAAATCTAGTCCATATAAGAGGCCATTCCATAAATAAATTTAAAAAATAAAATTATTTATTTCGTTCGTTCCTAAATTTTGTAACGTCATATTTCAAAATCTAATATATTTAAGCTTTAAAACACGAAATTTGAACTATTAACGGAAAACTTCGAAATATTTTCAACTCTATCCGTATGAATATAGTGTTTCAATTATTATAAAATAATTTAAATGGGAATAAAACTAAATAAGGAACTGTTGTTTTAATTTAAAAATTTCTTGATATAAAATTGCAAAATATGTGACGTCACACTAGGGAGAGAGAAGTCTCACGAATGTGACCAGATGTAACAAGGACTTGGGAGGAGTCAAAAAATCATGAAATTCGTATGACGTAACTTATGTATACTTACCACTAATAAAAAGATCTGGGATATAAATTAACTCTATGTTACTACAGTAAACCTCTGTAAGTGGAGCTTGAAGGGAGACGCCAAAAACTTCGAGTTATAGAGTTTGCAACTTATGGAGGTTTTCGGCTTAAGCGAATTTTGTAAGGAAATATACGACTTATAGAGGTTAAAATTTATATTATATTTATATTTACAGAGGTCGTAAAATCAAATATCCTATGTTCGTAACGAGTTACAAAGGGAAAATAAATACTGAATTTGCTTATAGGGTCTCACTAATTAATTCGACTTATAGAGGGTTCAGATTTCGAGCAGCGGAAGTTTTGGTGGTTGAAGGGAAGGGAACACAAAAAATTTTCGAGTTTGGGAGATTTTCAACTTATCGAGGTTCGACTTAAAGAGGTTCTACTGTATTTAGTAAAATCGAATTAATCTTTTCACGTGATTTACTACCAGACAGACAAATGCAAGTTGTAATTTTATACATCCATCTAATATATTTTCATGTATTCGATGTACAAATTTGACGTTTGCAGATTTTTATATAACAGAAGTTTCACGAGATTTTAATTGAAGAAAGTAATTAATGTATACAGCGTGTATTCATTATAGAATTCTTTGCTTACAAAAGTAGTTAGATAAGTACTTTTACAACTGAATACAAAATTTACGAAATCTGACGACGATGCAAAAAATGTATGTTATATCTATTACAATGATTGTACTAGATGAGCTCGCCACTTCGTTCATGTACTCATGGACTTTATATTCATACCTTCTGAAAATTGAAAGATATCGAAATAAAACTAACACGAACTTTTAAGATAGAAATCCTAAAACTTACACAAACCTTTAAGTACAAATCCCAAAATTTACATGAACTTTTAAGATAGAAATCCTAAAACTTACACGAACTTTTAAGATAGAAATCCTAAAACTTCACGAAATTTAAAGATTGAAATCCTAAAACTTGCACGTACTTTAAAGATTGAAATCCTAAAACTTACACGAAATTTAAAGATTGAAATCCTAAAATTTATACGAACTTTACAAGATTGAAATCCTAAAACTTACACGAACTTTTAAGATAGAAATCCTAAAACTTACACGAACTTTTAAGATAGAAATCCTAAAATATACACGAACTTTTAAGATAGAAATCCTGTATCAATACCTAAAATTTTCATTGAAATCCCTGAAACCATTTCAAACTTTATATGAGACAAACTTTCAAACAGATTGAAAGACAAATTTCTAAAAACTGTCATTAACATTTATAATAATGCTGATATTGGTCGGGTCAACCAAATTGAATCAACTTGGTGGACAACTACAAACCGCTCTTGGGAAAATTCCTGGGATAGAAAATATCACACATTTTATTAAATAAAATTTGCTACCGATCAGTGAAAACATCACATTGGAATACGATTTTTTTTAATCTGGCCTTTATAAATCAGAAAATTCCCGCGGGATTTCCAGGATAAAATAAGCGCAGATTTTAAGTCTAAAAATTAGCTGTCGAGCAGCGAAAATCGCATCAAAATCGGCCCAGTAATTTTTACGTGAATCCCGAACAAACAGACAAGAAATCTAAAAAAATTGCATCGTGTTCTCCATCGTTTATATAGTGTTTAGAATTTTACAATATTATAGATATAGCCTCGCTGTGATAACAACCTTGAGGTGTATTCCCGGCATTAGTGGCCAGGTTCCAGTCTGCCTTTAGAGAACGGCAGCACATTGGTAGCAACCTTTGGTGTTATAAATGTCCATAGGCGATGGTAATAGCTTTCTATCACTTGGGCCGTCCGCCAGTCTGCTGAACCCATGCAATAAAAAAATACTACTTAACAGTCTGAACAAAAACCAATTAATTACACTATTAAAGTATATAATTATATATACTTACTAATTACACTAAAGTATTAACTTTAGTGTAATTAATTATTTAATTCAATTTCATTAACTTCTTCGTGCAAGAACGGAGAAAGAATGCAAAAAAATGCTCAAAATATATCATTATATTAATACGTGAAGCAAAAACTTTGTACCCCTTTTTACGAAAATTGTGCGGACGGAGGAGTATGAAATTTTGCACACTTATAGTTTATATAGCAGAGTGCAGAATGCTAATGTTTTTTTTAATTATACACAAAAAATACATTAAATAAATAAAAAAAACATTACACACACTACCGTGTATTCGACACACACACGCATATATACTCTTTTGTTTATTGTTAAAGTCAAACTAAGAGTGTAGCCTTGGCGAAATCTGTGATTATAGAAGTATAATCATTGACAACAAAACCTTAATAATGTTCAAACTTATAATTTAGACTAATTTTGGTCGAATTTCGACCACTGGGCGACCATTAGTAATAATTACTTTTGAATATTTATTACTTGTTCAAACGTTATTATAAATAATAAAGCGTCTGGCGATTTCGTTTTTAATTGCTGAGAAACGAGATGAAACAACTGATAATTAGTGATTTTACTTCCATACCTAACTATATTGGCGCGTTGACAAGATCAGAGTACGCTCGGATGGAGGGCACTCGGAGTATCTTAACAATTTGCAATCCGAGTGCAGATCAAAACCTAATAATTACATTCCAATGAATATTACACAATTGCACAAAAATATCGTGAACTTTAATGATATATCATTTTAATATTAGTATTTATGAAGCTTAATGGGAACTATGGCCAAATTAACTTATTAAAATACGTGTATAGCGCTGAAAAGACAAGGAATTGTCTTGGGTCTTGTATCTAATCATGTATATGATTTTATAGTTGACTAGCTGCACCCCGCGGTTTTAGCCGCGTGGTGATGGAAAATCGTTATATTTTGGATAATTCACACTATATATATCTTTATAAATTATAGCCTATGTGTTATTCTGATGTGTAATCTATATTATTTTAAGTTTCATCAAAGTTTGTGCGTGAAAGAGTAACAAACATACATTCTTACAAACTTTCGTGTTTATAATATTAATAGGATAGGATTTATAGATGGTCGCATATCAATAATTTATAGAAGATATCTCTTTATTAGGAGTCTTCAAAAACGTCGGGGGGAGGGGCGGATTTTTGCAGAACGACATCATATTTTGATAGTCTAGATGTTTTTGACCGACTTCAAAAAGGAGGAGGTTTGAAATTCGACTGTGATATTTTTTTTGAAAGTTTGTTACTCGATTTCTCCGTCGACTTTTTTATTTGAAAGAGTATACTGATGAGGTAGTCCCATTGTCACCAAGTCAGGATCTGATGAGTAGATCCCAGGGTAATCTTTAGATTGCTTTAGGGTTGCTTTAGCAACCTTTGTTGAGGAACGCCAAAAACCTACACTGTTTCGAAAGGCATAACTTGTATACGCGTGCAATTGGTACAATTTCTACTGGCACTTAATTTATTATCTCCAAAGCTATTCAAATATTTGAGTAACTAAAAAGTAGAAAATATATCTTTAATAAGAAACCTACTTCAAACTAAAAAGGAAAAAATATTTTCTACACAATCTTGAAGTTAGTTCTGTTTTTATTTTAAAAAACTGTACATACATACAATACCTCCGTAGTTGCCTAGCAAGACGATAAATGCAAAAAATTGATTTAAATTTATACAGTAATGTACCTATGATTTTTAAACGATTTTTGCCATCAGTTAAATAAATTTTCATTGAAGCTTTGTACATATAAAAAACATAATTAAGTTTTTATGCAAGTAACATAGAGCTAGTCCCTAACGATTTTCACGCGACGTAGTCGCGGGGAAAACCCTAATCTTATACTAATATATAAAGCTGAAGAGGAATCTCAGGAACTACTGGTCTAATTTGAAAAATTATTTCAGTGTTAGCCCATTTATCGAGGAAGGCTTATAGGCTATATATCATCACGCTAAGACCAATAAGAGCGGAGCACCAATGAAGAATGTTTCAAAATCGGGGGATTTTTTAACTTACTTTTTTTTAACTATTCCACGTGGTCGAAGTCGCGGGCAGAGGCTAGTTTAAAATTAAAATAAGACATAAATTAAAACAAACAAATACATACATTATAACTAAGTTCGGTCCAGTCCGTCCAAACAGCTGTCATAGGGTACTTGAGATGCTCCAAAACATGCAATAACCCTGAATGGATTGTAAATAATTGAATCGAGTCAAGTGACGCCGAGGGCAAAGCAAATACGGGGACGTTCACCTTCGGAAAGGTTAGCTGTCAATCATACTGTACATTTGATATCGTAGTTTGTTTATTATTGTCTGGAGCATGTACCACATGCTTCCCGGCCAGAAATCATATGTACGTTGTTAACGAATGACGGAGAACAATATATCGTTTGGGGCACTTTTGGGTGCCGTGCAGGAACAGAGAAAGAATAATTATAATTTGCTGCAGTCGTGTGGCCTGTTGTCAGAGGCGACAAAACAACCCACAGCCAGGTGGTAGCTACCACCCCTGCTCTAGAGTATCTCTAGAGTATGCCGCCGTAATAACCTTCAATTTTGTTCCGGCATTAGTCGCCAGGTTCCAGTCTCCCTTTAGAGAACGGCGAACGGCAGCACATTGGTAGCACTTTGGTGTTACAACTGTCCATAGGCGATGGTAACCGCTTATCATCGAATGGGCCGTCTGCCTGTCTGCTGAACTCATGCAATAAATAAAAAAACAAAAAGCTTGGGCAAAATTTTTGAGGAAGTGTGTCTTGGATTGTTTTTTATTGCGAAGCTGGCAATCAGGTAGACGATCTAGGTAATGGAAAGTGGTTTCCGTCACCTACAGACGTTTGCAACACTAGGGGGGAGACAACACGTTGTCAGCCTTTAGGATAGGAAAAAGGGATGTATAAGGTTATATATATGACATATAGAAAGATAATGCTGTAGTGGAACACTTACAAGTCAATAGATGGCTCTGTACAATAATTGAGGTCGCAAACGATTCCCGTACAAAGAATATATACAAATTTCTAACAATAATAGACGGTTCTAGGCCTGCGAGGAACAGCAATAGCCTCGCTAGAAGATCTTCCTTTGAGACGGAGGAGTGTTCTATCTCGCTCCTCCACCCTATAGGGGGCACTGTCTTCAATACTGAAGGAATAGGATAGAGAGGATGGGATATATCCTATCCACTCTATCTTCCCTTCCCTCCTTCCCTATCCCAATCCTATATTCCAAATTAAAAAGTATCTTGCTAAAAAAGGGATACTACACTATTGAAGAATACTTAAATGACTAAAATTAATTTACATAGCAGTTCGCTCTAACATCTTATACTATATTTTGTACATTGAGATATAACCTGTATGATCTAAGATTTTGTATAACGTTATCTTGCCAAGCTTGTAAGGGATTTATGGAGATATATAGCAGCATAACATTTTAGTACGTCATGTCATTATTATAACTTTCATAATATTTTTCTTTCCTCTTATTGTGTCTTGGTCTTATTGAGTATGCACTGTTTGTTACAACTCCATTAATTCTTCAAAAAGTAATTCTGTAACATACTTCTGTATAAAACTTATCAAAAAAAGACAACTTGAGATATAAATAGAATAAGAAGCTTAAAGAAAAGCAATATTTAGCTAGACGTGTTGCTGGGGAGTTTCTTGCCGTTTCTTCTCCTTAATAACACGTTGCGAAGTGGTATACATAGAATAGGAAGAAAAATTAAATCTTAACTGATATATATGACCTTCAAAAAGTGTTCTCCGGTGGAACTTATTTTGAATAAAAGACTTTGGATTTGAATTTGAATTCACGCCGATATTCTGTGAGAGCGTAGTGTATTACACTAGTCGAGCTGTAATTAAGATAATGATTACAGCATGGCTCTGCCACGTTATGTTTAATATATAAAAATCTCGTGTCACAGTACTTGTGGTCAACTCCTCCGAAACGGCTTAACCGATTTTAATGTATTTTTTATATATACACATTTTAGTAGGTATGAGAATACGTGGTTGTGGGGGTTTATTTTTATGTGTGTGGTGCGTCGACGATGTTACCCTGTTGGATCAGGGTGACGCACCACTGGCTCCATCGCAGCAGGAGCTAGGCTCAACCGCTGGAGGGAGTACAAAATAAGACGACGTGTGTTGTACTCTCTATATAATTGTTGCTTAATTCATTTAACATTAAACTTAAGACTATACATACAGAAATCTTAACTGCTACGTGAAAATATTTGTAACCTATGTAATATTTTGAACATGTTCGTAGATGCATCTCCAGAGGTTTTCTGTTATCTGTATTGACAGATTTTGGTACGTACATGGACTATTCAGTTAGAGCCTTGCTAATTGTGTAGTAATAAATTATTCCATGTACTGTACGTGAAGTAACAATCGTAAAGTATTTTTCAGCCTCCTATGGTGTTTTTATATGGCAAAACAACGTTTGCCGGAACAGCTAGTAAATTAATAATAAACAAGAAAGAATAAAAGAAAAGTTTCTTTCTAAATTAATAATTAAATATTGTAAAAAATTAAAAAATAAAAACTGCCCATGAACTTCCCACTGCTGAGCTCAGGCCTCCCACTATACGAGAACGGACAGTATACCCGCCACGCTTTTCCAAGGCGGCTTGGCAGGTTTGACACATCGGTTATCGCGTTGCGCAGGTTGCATCACGATGTTTTCCTTCACCGTTATTAGTACGTGGTAATTGTAACAATAAGCATATTAGGTCAGAAAACATCCCAAATGGTGCAGCGTTCCAGCCAGGATCGAACCCGTGCCTTTTGAGTTTGGGACGCGTGCGCCAGCCATTACGCTATCACGACTTAAATATTATATTATTAATAAATTCGAACACTAAAATACTTAATAACTTTCAAGAGCTACCTAAATTATCAAATTTTTGAAGATATAAATTGAAACAATTTACTTACGATAAATATACATATAAACACAGTTCTAAACCATATGACATAAACTAATTTAATTACGAATATACGATGTGTTTTTCTGACGATATTTTAAAACAGGTTAACTCGTTACAATTAATTTAACCTTCAAACATGTCTCAGCTAATAATACAATCTAAACTAAAAATAATAAACAATGACAATTAATCAATGTCAAACCTGGTATTAATTTTCAATTATTACTTTGTGTTTCTTAAATTTTGCGATTAGTACACATAATAAAACTTGCCGTGATCACGGCTACTGAAAAATGGCTGAAACGTCGGCATAATAAAAACCGTTAAGACGTAGTTTTATTATATTACTTACTGTTATTTTATTTTAGTGTAAGAGCCCAAATCTGCTATTGTCTGCACTATTAGAGCTGGAAACACTAGTTTATTCCGAAGATTTTTTGGATTCCAAGGAAGTCGTTTATATAACAAGATAAATAAGGTATGTCATACTTATGACTTACCCAATTACCCAAAGAAGAGACAAAATATTTAGTTGGTAAATTTCTTAATTCCCAAAACTACTCGGAAACTGAGAAATTGATAACAGTTGCAGAATAACAATTAGTTTTTACTTACACTCACACTTTACAAACATTGATACTCCCACACCCAACACACTTGTAACCATAATTAACACACTCACCCACACACACACACACACACATCTCTTTAGTTTTCTTTGATTGTAGTGCTCTTTGGTGGCGGTTATTATAGATATAGTGCGTAAAGGGGAGGCGAGGGCCAGGAGTACCAACATGCAGGGTTTACCTAGTTTGGCTCCTGTCTTCCCCATCGTATTAAATTTCTGAAATTTTTGTACTCTATTCATTTTGTTTTTTTTCTTTATGGGAAGTAAATAAATAAATTATTATTATTACTATCACGTCAAAATCATCGGACACTATCGTCTCAATCGTAGGATTGCTTAATTTCGGCATTCTGCTAATTCCAAGGGCGCGCCTGTGGCACGCCACTATAAATATTTATAAGTGAAAACTCGTAAAATAAATGTTTAAAATTTTGGTAGCTTTTGAATATTAATTTCAGCTAACGCCATTTCTGCTAATGCTAATACCATTTTTTTTCTACTGTTATTACTCCGCGACAATATCGAGAAGATATAGAAATACGAACTTAGTAGAATACGAATTTTTGACACTATCGCAATGGTATCGTACTTTGGATATCTTCACAACGCAAAGATATTAGAATAGCAGAATTGGATCCCAGCAGACAGGCTGACAGCCGAACTGTAATGGACAGTGGTTACCATCACCTATGGACATTTGCAACACCAGAGGTGCTATCAGTGTACTGCCAAACACGAAGGGACGACTTGAACCTGGCTACTGATGCCGGAACACAATTCAAGGTTGTTATTGCGGCATACTTTAGACCAGAGGTGATACAGTGAACAGAAAGAGAATACTAATTCCTGAGGCCGGGCGGCTGTACGTAAGAGGCGACAAAACAATCCACAGCCTGGCTGTGGCTGTCTGTCCATCAAGGAGTGTTAGTACCAACGCTGATGTATGGCAGTAAAAGTTGGGTATGGCAGAAGAAGCATGAAAGTAGGATAAACGCAGTTGAAATGAGAGCTTTGAGAAGTATATGTAAGGTTAATGTAAGTGATATGATAAGAAACAGTGTGATAAGAGAACGTTGTGTATTGAAAGAGGATGTAGTGACACGAGTTGAAAAAGGAATGTTAAGGTAGTTTGGGCATGTAGATAGAATGAATGAAAGCAGAATCACAAAACAAGTATATGACAGTAATGTGAGCAGTAGAGTCGGTGCCTCTCACAATGATCAAATTGAAGGTACCCATTTTAAAAAAAGGTCATGTGAAATGCAAATTAGATAAACGTGTATGTATGAAGAGATTAATGAAAGTTGATGAAGCGAAAAGTGTTCGTCAGGATCGTAGCAGGTGGAAATCCATCGTCTCCACCTACTTCTACACCAATGGGAAACAGGCGTGACAATATGTATGTATGTATAAACATTTCATTTCATTAAGTTTAATAGAAAAGATGCTTAATGACGCTGACGACGCTGAAAGACGCTTGAATACAGATTCGTTGTAAGTAAATTCTGTCGATTTGTATCTTCAAAAATGTAGTAATAATACACGAGCGAGATAGCAAACTATTCCTCTTACGCGTTGATAAATTTTAAGACATTCTTAAACAGTTACTAAAATTGCTTTAGAAGCGGTGACTCATGATTTCTAATAAGTAATCTGCAAGACTCCATTTTCAAACAAATTCATTCTTTTTCGTTTTTATGTCTATGAATGTAAGCATATTGGAAAATAAATAAAAAAGATCAATAGTGTAATCTACGATTTGCATATTTGTATGTACATGTACAGTGTACATGCACCCCGCAATCCTATTGTTACGTCGACGAAGGCGCCTCGTCTCCACTCAATTGTGACGGCAGCTATCAACTACTATGACTAACACTCAGGTCAATTAAACTCCAATGAGGTTAAAATCTATTCTTAGTTGGGGTTGCCATCCGTCTGGGTTTCCCCTGATTTGTCCTAGTTTAGAGGGCGCCGGGGAGCGTACGAGGGGGTTTCATTTGTAGTTCAGTTTTAAAAATTTTAAGTGTAGACCGTCGCCAAGCGACGCGCGTGCCGTGCCACGATCCACCGACGAACCAACTCGCTAGATTTACCGTATAAACTGCGCGTAGGTTTTCCGATGACTACTTACTATGATTATAATTGTATTGTATTACTTACTATTATTGTATATACTTATGTAAAGTATATACAATAATAAATTAAAGTAATAAATTCATTGCAACAACTATGTTTATGTAACTTTTTTGTCAATCACACTGACCATCGACGCGTGACATCGTAAGGCTATCGGTAAACCTTCTGCGCACGGGTAGTAAGTTGCAGTTGCTACGGTACGCACTTACGCACATGACACTGGCAGTGAGTCACAAAATAAAAGAAAGTGTGCGTCTCGGGACGAAGTTGAACTATTTAATATTGAAATTATTTAACTTGAGAAAAGCTCAGGTTATTGCTTAAATTTCATGTATATAGCGCGTGGGCTAGAGTGAGAGAGGAGGAGCCTGCCTACGCCTACCGTTGCCGTATGCGTGAGAGAAAGGGAAGCCAGACAGACTGGCGGCGTAACGCGTTACGTAACGAAGCGGTTTACCCTCCCATAAAAACTTATCACTTCTAAAGTTGTTTTATGACATTTTGATTTGTTTTTTATTATACTGTTACAAGTTGGGCCACCTGCATAACTATTGTCACATACCGACAAAGAAATGCTGCGCATCTTGTTTATTGCCCCTCCCGCATTCGGAGTTCTTTTTTATTACTTCGTATTTAAAATTTGCAATTAGACAATAGCCTATTGTTATTGTTTTCGACTTTGTTGGCCGTTCGCAGGAATAGATAACCAGGTGTACAAATTACTATTTCTCGGAAACTCAGTGCGCGCGGCCAATTTTTTTTGTACTGTATAATTAGTATAAAACAATACCCGAATAGAGGGGTGGGGCAGTCAAGCGACGACTACGATACGAGTAAGACGTTTGTAGTACTCTCGATTAGCGATATAGACGACGGACTTTGGGCGTGTCGAATTGCATTGAATCGTGCAGTGTGAACTGGTTGCATCCAGTTTTATTTGTATTTGTTTTATACGTGTTTGTACAGTTCTAATAAATTCTATAGTAGTTCCAACGGCATTTTTAATTCGAGTCCTGTAGCTCGTAACAATACTGACTAAATTTAAAAAAACACCTGTTGACATGTCCGGGTTCTGGGTTCCAAAATCCGGGGTTTTCGTTTTGTCCTGGTTGCCAAATTATAGAGATGTCAACCCTATTCTTAGTTCATACAGTCTACATACAGTCATAGTAACTTATGAAACAATGTTGCCAGACAGCTTCCTATTGAAAGTTATCATAAAACGCATATCGTCGACGTCAATGTAGAACCTTATAACTACATTTCTTGGTGACATTATTTTTTTCGCCAAAATTTATTACATATTCAAATTCAAAGCTTTTTATTCAAAATAAGTTCCACTGGATAACACTTTTTGAAGGTCATATATATAAGTTAAAATTTATTTTTTCTTCCTATTCTATGTGCACCGCTTCGGTGTTATTGCTGTTAAGGAGAAGAAGCGGCAAGAAACTCCCCAGCAACACGTCTAGCTAAATATTGTTTTTCTTTATTCTATTTATATCTCAAGTTGTCTTTTTTTGATAAGTTTTAAACAGAAGTATGTTACAGAATTACTTTTTGAAGAATTAATGGGGTTGTAGCAAACAGTGCATACTCAATAAGACCAAGACACAATAAAAGGAAAGAAAAATATTATTAAAGTTATAATAATGACATGACGTACTAAAATGTTATGCTGCAATATATCTCCATAAATCCCTTACAAGCTTGGCAAGATAACGTTATACAAAATATAGTATAAGATGTTAGAGCGAGCTGCTATGTAAATGGATTTTTGTCATTTAGGTATTCTTCAATAGTGTAGTATCCCTTATCCCTTATCCCCATATTATATGTACATATCAAATTATCCACCACGTCTGTAAAATAAGTTTATATAACCATAATTCTCTAATGATAATTTGCCATTATTCGATTCTGAGAGCCATAGTTAGACCCGCATTTAATACACTAATCAGTAAATAGCTCTAATCCATTACCGGTCATTTTTCCTGGTACCGTCCTTCCATGTTTCCGTGTTAGCCATATGCTGGCAGTTAATACTTGCCAATCGTGTCACGCTTGCACTAAACGTGATAATACGCGTGACCTCGATACGTCATATTACGTTAGAAATGGTTTTACTGCTTCTAAATAGTCTGTCATAAAATCGATGTGCTATTTATAAAGATGAGATCTCATTTATGTACCAGTAGTGTTATAATTTACTAGCATTGGCCTGCGACTTTGTCCACATTGGACAGGTAACAAAGGTTACAGTTAATTTGTTAAATATAAAATCAAAAGTTATTTTCAGCAGGTTAATGGATTTTTTAGTATGGCAATACATGAATCCCGGAAATTTCCGTAAAAACTCGGGATAAGTAATTTCATTAAAGGCATACACAACTACAATTGTTTAACTAAAGATTTGACCTACTCAACTCGCTAATTCAATGCCGACAGCAGATTAATTGCAAATGTCCATAGGTAACTTTCCATTAAATGGGCCATCAGCAGACTATACTCGAGAGCAAAGAGCAAAAAGAGAAAGAAGAGATTAATGAAAGTAGATGAGGTGAAGGGTATGCTGCGCACAGATCGAAGCAAGTGGAGTTCCAACGTCTTTGACTACCCCTATGGGAAATAAGCGTGATAATGTGTATGTAATTTGCGTCTCCTTTCGGAACGTGTCACGTAGGTGGCAAAATTATACTTTAAAATCAATTAAAAAGTAATTACTTTACATTAATATTATAAGCCATTAAACAAATCTTGATGAACTTTAACCCAATTGTGTAGTAAGGGGGGTTTTAGTGTTACATAAGGTTTAACCTAGATTATTTCTGTTACTTTGAACCCTTTATGGGTCTTTGGCTTATCTTATACTAATATATAAAACTGAAGTTTGTTTATTTGTTTGATTGAACGCGCTAATGTCAGGAACTACTGGTTTGATTTGAAAAATTCTTTCAGTGTTAGATAGCCCATTGATCGAGGAAGGCTATAGGCTATATATCATCACGCTAAGGCCAAAAGGAGCGGTGCACCAATGAAGAATGTTTCAAAATCGGGGGGTTTTGAAAACAAATTCCACGCGGACGACGTCGCGGGCACAGCTAGTTAAATATATTGCTAAGTATATTTACTAGCGTGAATAAAGAAACGCCCAATAAAAATTTTAATACATAATGTTTTATAATCATAGATGGCGCACCAGTCCGTTCTTTATTATTTTTTATTGCGTGAGTTCAGCAAACAGGCAGACGGTCCACCAGAGGGAAAGCGGTTACCGTCGCCTATGGACATTTGTAACACCAAATTATATATACATATATATAAAATATAATAATAGCAGCCCATAAATGTCCCACTGCTGGGCTCGGGCCTCCCACTATAGGGGAACGGACAGTATACACCGCCACGCTTGTCCAAGGCGGCTTGGCGGGTTTGACACATCGGTTATCTCGATGTGCAGGTTGCATCACGATGTTTTTCCTTCGCCGTTATTAGCACGTGGTAATTGTAACAATATGCACATTAGGTCAGAAAACTGCCTACGTGATGCATGCGTTCCGGCCAGGATCGAACCCGCGCCCTTTGAGTTTCGGAGCCGTGCGCTAGCCATTACGCTACCACGACATATATATATGTCAGTGCAAATACAACAATTAACGTATTACGAAAGCAATAATAATTAATTTCATTGTTATGAATTTATTGTAATGTGAGGTTAACGTAAAACAATATAATTTTTATTGTAATTTCAATATTTAATCTAAAAGTTTGTGATCTCGAGCATGTGCACCGACACGTGCGCCGAGAACTATAAATACGCCCACACTGTCGACACTCAGTCATTCATTCGCCCGTTGTCGTTCGTCGCGCGCGCACGTCTCCCGCTCCGCCTCGGCTGTCCGTTATTCGTGTTCGTTGTGTTCGTTCGTTCACCCGGTCGATCTGTGTTTTTTCTGTGACAGTGCAGTGAAAAGTGCGTCATCAGGTGGTTTTTCCACCAAATCGTTCGTCCCCCTCAGGGACAATGGACGGCGTGGAGCTCTCTCCACTGCTGTTGGAGGGTTTGCTGTCGTTTTTACGACAGCAATTCCCTCAAGCGCTCGACCAATTTTGAGGACTCCGGAGTCCCAATCAATGGCGTCCGTTATCTCGGAACTTAATTCCGAGAAACCCGTGTCCCCCTTACACGTGCAAGAGGCCCCCGCACCCGCATCTGCCGCGACCACCGCACCCCCGCGACCCCCGCCACCGCGCTTATCGCTGACCACCTGCGCTCTGCCTTAGCCTTAGCGCCCCCGCGCCCCCGCATCCGTACCCGCCGTGTTACCGGTGCGCCCGCCGCCTGCACCCCGCTCAACGATGCCCACCGTGTGGCACCAAAATCACGCGCCTCGTTTTCTCGCGGTTCCGCGTCGGGACAACCGCGATCGAGCTCCGCGAGTTCGACGACATCGCGTTCGCGATCGCCCATACACCGCGTAATCGATTCTCGTCGAGAAATCGAATTATCTCCTGACGGTCCGCAATACCTCAGGGATGCCCCTCTTCCACCGGCCGATGAAATCATCCCCATGGATGTCGCGCCTCCCGCGAACATCCCCTTAAACCACGAGGACGATGACGGTTTCATAACCGTCAATCGTACCAAAAACGGAAGACCCAGAGGAGGTCTCCCCAACCCCGCTCCTACTGCGGGCAAAACCAACAGCGGCACCTTCCAGCCGCCCTGGGCCACCTTCACAGCGCCCGCCGCCACCCCTGATCATCCGCGAGAAAGCCCATTGGCTTCAACTCGCTAAGGAGCTGCCAGGTAAGGCAATCTCTATAAAGAAGCCCGTGATACCCAACACGGCATCAAAGTTATGGTCACGTCTTCAAGTGACCACCGCTCCCTAACATCCTTGTTATGTGACCGTAAAATCGGTTACTATACTTATGCCCTGCCGGAAGAAAAACGCCTTCGGGCTGTAATCCGCGGACTCCCACAGGAAATCGAGTGTTCCTACATTCTCGAGGACCTTAAGTCCCAAGATGTACCGGTGCACGAAGTGCACCGTATGCACAGAGGCGACGCAACAAAGTCTCCTCTAAACCTAGTATTGGTTGTCCTCGACCTCTCCCCAGAGGGGAAAAAGATCTTCGAACTTGAGAAGGTCTGTGGCCTCTCTGGCCTTCGTGTGGAACGCCCACACGAAAAACATACACTGCGGCAGTGTCATCGTTGCCAACTTTATGGGCACTCTGCCCTACATTGTCAATCCCGTCCCAGGTGCGTCAAGTGCCTGGGCGACCACGGGACCTCGGAGTGCACACGCACCCGGGACTCCCGGAGCCACCGAGCTGCATTCTCTGCGGCCAAGCGGGTCACCCGCTAACTACAGAGGCTGTCCTGCCGCCCCCGACCCAAACGTAAGTTCGGAAAGGGCAACGCCCAAAAGGCACTAGAAAAGTGCCGAACAAACCCGCATTCGTGGCGGCCCCCTCCAGTGGTAAATCACTGGACGGGTCTTCCCACGACGGAAGCGTTCCCTCCACTAAGGACGCGCGCCCCAATTTTGGCCGGCCTACCCCAGCAACCCCTGCCCCCGCCCCCATTTTAAAAGCACCTTCTGGGCCGTCACCCCACCACTCTTTAGCGGAGGACTTAGCCTTGGCGACTAAATTCGCCAAGAACTTGCCTTTCGACCTAGCAGAGGTCCAACTCTTGGCTCGAAAACTAAGACAAGTTGCAGAGTCTGATCAACCCTCCCTCCGGGATCAACTCGTGATCGAAATGGATCACGCGTACCTCCTCCAGGTACTTAGGTCGTTATAACTAAACAACCTAGTTAAATTATTGTTACCGGTAACAAATGGCGCATGTAGGTAGAAATAAACCACGCTCATTGACTCTGGCGACTTATAACGCCAACGGCCTTCGAAACCAGCGCGACTTGGTCCATGACTTCCTGGTTACCAATCAAGTAGATATACTACTAGTGCAGGAGACCTTCCTGAAACCGAGTGAAAGAGATCCAAAGATCTCTAACTATCGGGTCACTAGACATGACAGGATAGGCTGTGGTGGCGGCACCCTGATCTATTTCAGAAGATCTCTACACTGCATGCCTCTAGTCACCCCACCACTAGTAGATATGGAGGTATCCGCCTGCAGACTAGCAATGACTGGCCACCAACCTCTAGTCATAGTCTCAGCATACCTCGCGTGCCAGAAAACCCTTATTAAGAAAGACCTAAAAGCCCTATTCAACTTAGGCCCAGCTGTTATAATAGCCGGAGATCTGAATTGTAAACACGAACAGTGGAATTACAATACCACTAACCCCAATGGCAGAGCCTAATAAATATATCAGACAATCTTTTGTTTGATATAATAACTCCCATGACCCACACGATACCCCCCAACCGCGACTGGGGACCCCAAACACTCTCGACCTAGCATTACTGAGGGGCGTAACTCTTCAGTTCCATTCGATCGAAACGATGGACGATATAGACTCGGACCATCGCCCGGTTATCCTCAAATTAGGACAACAGACGGACCAGACATCTGAAACTAGGACCTCTGTGGACTGGTTGAGACTTGGGGACCTCCTCAAGGCAACCGAATCACAAGACCTGGACCGCATCCCGGACCACATCGAATCCCACCAAGACACGGAGACGGCGATCGAGGCCCTCACCAGCCACCTTCAATCCGCAGTGCGGAACTCGTCCAGACAGGTGCCAGTGGAGAATGACCGCCACTTATGCCTGCCGGACGAAGTGAGGGTACTGCTGAGGGAAAAGAGAGCCGCCTCCAGAGCTCACGACAGATATCCCACCGAAGACAACAGAGTCCGACTCCGCCAACTAGAGCGCGAGGTCAAACTACGTATCCGGGAAGTCAGGGAACAACGTTGGGACAGAACGTTGAGAGATATCGAACCAACTCACCAGGCGTACTGGAAGCTGGCTAGAGCTCTCAAATCAGATACCCTCACTGTCATACCCGCGCTAGAAAGAGCCGACAACACCGAGGCGTTCGATGATGAGGAGAAAGCCGAATGCCTTGCTCAGAGTCTAGAGCTTCAATGCTCCCCCACTACACAAAACGTCGACCAGTCACACCTGACGGAGGTGGACTCCGAGGTTGAACGTAGATCCTCCTTACCAGCGGAAACCACACTCGACCCAGTCACGGTGGAAGAAGTGCAAGATCTGATCAAGTCCCTCAAACCACGAAAGGCCCCAGGGATCGATGGCATTAACAATCGCGTGTTAAAACTCCTCCCCGGCCACTTGATTATAATCTTAGTGAGCATCTTCAATGCCGCCATAACAAACTGCTCTTTCCCCGCGATCTGGAAGGAAGCAGACGTCATCGGTATTCACAAGCCTGGAAAACCGGCTAATAAACCGTCCAGCTACCGCCCAATCAGCCTACTGAGCACACTCAGCAAGCTTTACGAGAGGGTCATCCTCTCTAGACTTAGAGATTTTGCCATCAGCAAACATCTACTACCCGATGAGCAGTTTGGATTCCGTGCCAGACACTCATGCGTCCAACAGGTGCACCGCATCACGGAGCACATACTATCCCACTTTGCCCATCGCCCTCGCCCTATAGGAACAGCCGCAATGTTCCTTGACGTAGCTAAGGCCCTCGACAAGGTCTGGCATAACGGTTTGATTTACAAGTTGTACCAGTTCGGTGTACCAGACAGACTCGTGCTCATCTTGCGAGACTTCCTCCTAGGCCGTAGCTTCCGTTTTCGAGTGGAGGGAACACGCTCGTCCCCTCACCCACTCACAGCCGGTGTACCACAGGGCTCGGCACTATCTCCACTACTCTTCACGCTGTACACCAGCGACATCCCAAAAACTCCAGATGTAGAGTTGGCCCTCTTCGCGGATGACACCGCACTCTATACATCAGATCACAACCGACAAATGGCTTGCGTCCGGCTACAGGTAGCTGTAACAGAGCTAGGCGAATGGTTTCGCAAATGGAGGATAGAGGTAAACCCGGAGAAAAGCGCAGCAATGTTCTTTTCCCCGGGCACGCTTCGCTCTCCCAAACGCGCTTGCCTTCGCTTAAAAGCCATCTCGCTCTACGAACAAGAGATCCCCTGGGCAAAGTACATCAAATACCTGGGTGTCACCTAGATCAGAACTTGCGCTTCAACGAGCATATCACTATAGTCCGGAATAGAGCGCGATTTGTGATGGGTCGTCTAGCACCCATGATAGATAAACGAAGCAAAATGTCCCTCAGACACAAGCTTACTCTATATAAAACATGCATCCGCCCGATCATGACATACGCGAGTGTGGTATTCGGCCATGCCAAGCCTGCCCTTTTAAAGAAATTGCAAATCGTTCAGAATAAATTCATGCGCAGAGCCGTCGGTGCTCCCCTCTATATGCGTAACATCGACATCCACCGCGATCTGGAGCTTCCCTCCATCAAAAACTACATTACGTCGCTCTCGCGTAAGTATTTCGATCTAGCGCCGCACCATCGAAATCCCCTCGTCGTGTCCGCGTCCGATTATAAGCCTCGACGAAAGGCTCTCGTGCGACGACCGCGTAACATCCTCATGGACAAGGTCGACGATATCACAAAACTGCTGGCTCGGATCAGCCCGCCCGCGGTTAGGACGGCAGGCTGGCAGGCAGCGACAGACAGACACAGACGGCGGCGTCGACGCCGCCAATCACGATCTCTCCACGTCCCCGCGAGGGACGCCAGGAGACACAGCCCCCCCATAGGATAGACTAGGCGTGTTGCTGGGAAGTTTCTTTCGCCGTTTCTTCTCTCCCAACCATAACACGTTGCGAAACGGCAGTAAGATAGTATAGGCCACCGCGAACCGCCGATCCCGGTCCGCCGGGATCCTTCCTCTCGGGCTTTATATTACCCGTCGCCCGCTCTCAATTCGTGCATTGTGTCGCCCTATGGTGGGCATCATTAGATTCATCCCCCTCTCATGGCAACAGTGCAGCCGAGGTGAAACTCCCTAGGGAGCCCCCTCGAGCAAGTTGCCTCCCGGGCTCGAGGGCCTTCGCTTCGCAAAGGCACTCGCCCCGAAAACCCCGGTAAAGTTGTGAGGTCTTCGGACCAACAACATAAAGTCAAGTCCAATAAAAAAAATAAAAAAAAACTCAGTCATTACAAACCCACCCCGAACGCTCCCACGAGAAAACGTCGCCCTCGCAATGTACTCATTGCCGAGCCCGATAAAATCACCCGTCTCCTCGCGACTATGAACCCCCCCGAGGCTCATAAGATCAGCCTGGCATAACAGACGCCGGAGAGCCTCCGGCTCGGATCCTCTCACACTAAGCTAAGACCCACCAATCACACCCACTCATTACAGACACAAGTAGCTATACACGATTAGCTTAGGTGTGTTGCTGGAGAGTCTCTTCCGCCGCTTCTTCTCTTCCAGCTATAACACGTTGCGAAGCGGTAGTAATGATAGACTAGGATCGGCTCCGCCGGCGGAGTCGATAACGAGTCCCAAATAATCACTTCAGCCTGTTGGCTTAGCTCATTCAGCCTTTTACGGCTTAATCCTATAGAGTCAATCCTTACAGGAGGTGCCTCCTCGAGCGCGCTGCTTCCGGGCTGAACGCCTCCGCTCCCATGGAGTCGGGAAGCCCACCACGCCCGGTATCGCTAAAACAGCCATCTGCGGCTATTCAGCTGGATCCTGTACAAAAAATTTTCTTTAATAACACTACGGAGGTTTCTCCTCCATATATATATATATATATATATATATATATATATATATATATATAATTAGAATATCTCAAAGAAAACTTTCGATCAATGTCTTAATATTTATAATATATTTTATTTCCTATATGACTCAATATTTTAAGCAAGGAATTCGGCAGTTTCGTACACGCAAAACTAACACTTCGTAATATACTTGCACCACAACTCAGATATTTATTGTACTTTGCTAAATCATTACAAAATCAAATCAAATCATTTTTATTTTAAACTAAGTGTTACATAGGTCTTATACAATATAACTGAGAACTTATTACTTAGTTGGCCTTTAATAGCATCGCAATTTATGTTACTTAACCTATCTTTGTAAAATGTAATATTTAATTTGGTGCCTTATACATATTTTATTGTAACCACTCAAATAATTTTTGTTTAAACATATTAAAATTATTTTCTTGCATTACACGGTAACTTATTATATATTCTTGTCCTCTTATATAACTTATTATATAACCTACTAATTATAACTTATTACATATCCTGTCATCCAGAATTCTAGCAAATCTATTTCAGGCACCAGTCTCGCACACTGGGTTTCTTAGTGAATCTGTTGTGTTGAGAAATAAAAAAAGATTTTTTTTTAAATAAATTCTTGGGGCCATCCCAAACACACTTTTGTAATATAATGCAGTGGTATGTGGAGGCATGCAAATTTTATTCTTATTAATATGTCGAGCACTTCTATAATTTTCAAATAATTTTGGGTTTCTTTTAATTAACATGACAATTTCAAAAATATACAATCAAGGAAATGTCAATATCTTAAAATTTATAAAAAATTGTTTACATTTATCCGTTGGTTTTAAATGAAATATGGATCTAAGGCATATCTTTTGTGCTTTAAATATTCTCTCTCTCTCTGTGGAATTTCCCCAAAATATAATTCCGTATCTTAAAATAGATGTAACAAACAAATAAATAGGTGTAACATAAAGATTCAAGATAGATAATAACTTCCTAGACTCTAGTCACAGACAGAAATACAGATATGTTTTTAATTTAGAACTAGTGTTGCCATACTAAACAAAGTATAGTGCCGAGTAAGGGCATCACGAGGTCATAAAATGAAAGTTCCTTTTCAATTTCGTTAATTTCATGAATCTAATTTTACTTAACTAATAGATACATAAATATATTCGTAGACCCGTGTTGGAGGCCTTACTCTCCAACGCCTTTCGTCGTTCGTTTTCGTCCTATCAGCCCCAAAAAGCCGATGAAATTTTAGATAGAGGAAAGAAAGAGTAGCTTTAAAGCTACAATAATATAATCTATATAACACAAAAATAAATGAAAAATTTAAATAATAATAAGGTTCCTGTCTCTGGAGCCTTAGCCACCGGTAGCTTGAACCCTAGGCGCCGCTGCCGGCGGACGTCGTCTTTGTAAAAAAATATATGTTTTGTTTTCTATATAGTATGTATTTAAAGAAAAATATAAATAATTTGAGGCCAAATAAATATGTGAAATAATAATAATAATAATAACCTTTATTTCTGTTAATTAATTATTTAATAAACACTATACTGCAACTGTTTTGTCTTTTATTATTATTTGTCCTCTTAATTATGCGTCTGTCAACAGTTGGTTATTGATTCACATACGCCTCCTCCAAATTTTTCCATGTTTGTCTATTTTTTGATTTTCGCATTCACCATTTCCCTGCAGTCTTTGTTATGTCATTTTCCCATTGTTTAATTTGTCTCCCTCTTTTCCTCGATGACCCTCTTGGCTACCACTCTGTTATAGATTTTGTCCATTTAGGTATCTTTTCTCTGATCATTTTTTCTCTCAAATGGAAAATGTAATTAATGTTAAAAAACAAGCAAAGAAAGTTATAAAACGAAAACGAACGACAAAAGACGTTTGAGAGTAAGCCAAGAGTAAGTAAAGTTTTTTAAGAGTAAGTAAACGAACTTTCCGTCATTCACTATGGTCTGGGCGTCTAGGATCGACCCCAAAGTTGGTTCGTTGTACACACACAACGTAAGCGTAAGCAACGCAGTTCGCGATCAGCTTCCTTGCGTAGCGGTCACGAATGCGCTCCTCACATCTATCTAATACAATTTTTCGCGCTTTTCTACCTGGAAAAGCGATAAATTGTTAGTTCTGTGTACAGGTGATAGTGTACTAGTGTTTGTTCGTTTGGATTGCGGTGCGGAAAGCAGTTTTGGCCGGTGAGTCCCATTTCTCTCTCCGCTTGCTAGTGTCGTGCGCAAAATCAGTTGCGCGCGCTTTTGTAACGGTTTTTGTGTGTGTAGTGTTTTCGCGCGCCTTTCTGGTCTCCTCTCGGGTCAGGGCCTCCAGTAATGGACGGCCCAAGTACCCGAAAGGCCCCAGGAGCCGAGTGTCCCGCGCAAGCGGGATCACAGCGGCTCCAACAATGGATGGGCCATGAAGGAGATAGGGGAGACGCGGAAAAGAAGTCTTCCCTGGTTCGTCGCAGCCGCAGCGCCGCGGAACCTCGTCTCGGGCGCCCGGGTCCAGCCGTTGTCACGGCTACCGGGCTGCCCGCTTCGATAGGGGGTGCATCGGCGGTGGTCGACCTCACCGCCGCCGGGCCCCGCGATAAGGAGAGCGCGACGATGGGGCCGCCTTCGGCTCCCGCCGCGCCTAGGGTTCCCGCCATGCGTGCCGCGCGCAGAGCGCGGCACACACGGCCGTAGGTAGGGAGGTGGTGCTCGCCGCGAACTCGGCCGTTCTCATGGCCGTGAGCGCGGCGAACGCCATCGTAGAGAATGTCTACAGGGCGCAAACGCCACCTGCACGGGCTTCACCTGTGCAGGGGCCAAGCGCCTTCGTGGACCACGTAGACATCGCGCCGTCGGGCAGCGTCCCAGATTCGCTGGAGTACGCACTCGACGACGCGATTCGCGTCTTCTGCGGCCCGCACGCCGAGGCGGCTGCATGTGCGCCGACACCGGTTAGGTCGGTGTACACAGCGGCCGGCTCGGCGACAGCGGGGGCGATGGCCCCACGACGGTGTCGACTAGCGCGCGGGCTTCACCCGTGCCCTCGGCATCGGCTTGCGCACCGGCTTCACCCGTGCGCAGCGTGGGGACGACCGCCCCGCGACACCGGTTGCCGCGCGGGCTTCACCCGCGCCAACGACCGGGGTCGTTGTTAGGATGGTGATATAGGTGCGGTGGCGGCGATGATGTTGTCTTCTTTCCCTACTGGGACTGTCGCCGCCACCGCTTCGTCCAGCTTCGTCCCCGAGTCGAGGCAGCGGTTCTGGGACCGCAGCGCCGACTCGGAAAGCACATCGGGTGCTTCCACGCCGGCGCGGGCGCGATCGCCGCTGCGTCGCACGGGCGACGCGACGGCGAGCGTGCTCGCGGGTGCGGAGGCCTACCTCCGCACCGAGGGGGAAAGGGTCGCAGGGCCAGGAAGGCCACTGCTGCCAAACTGGCCGCGGCTAGCCAGTGCGCCGCGCTGATAGGGGACGTACGTGTGCTCGGCCCTGGGGAGCTCCGCCTAGCGGCGAGCGCCCAGGTCGCCGACATCCTCCAGGTCGCCCAGACGTCGGGCAACCTAAAGGGCGCATACGTGCGCCGACTGAAGGAGGCTGCGACCCGGCTGTCGGACATAGTCGACACGCTGGTGACGCGGAATCCAGAGTCGGAAGCCTGGAGACTCGGCAACGAGAACTCCAGGCTGC
This sequence comes from Dendrolimus houi, assembly GCA_039645545.1. Lineage (NCBI taxonomy): Eukaryota > Metazoa > Arthropoda > Insecta > Lepidoptera > Lasiocampidae > Dendrolimus > Dendrolimus houi. Next base: position 12,926,302 of record CM077139.1, read on the forward strand.
GCGCCGAGCTCGGCGCCTTGCGGGAGGAGAACCTCTCCTACCGTAAGGAGTTCGAGCAGATGCGGAAGGCCATGAAGGCCCCCGCTGAGGATGCGGCCCCGGTTCCCGCTGTAACGGCGGAGCCGGGTCCCGTGCCCGCTAAGCGGAAGGCCAAGGCCGCCGCGGCGGAAAAGTCCCGGCCCCGAGCCGGTTCATATATCCGCCGCGGTCCCCAGAACGGTTCCGGCTACCGCCGCTGTGGCGGAGCCGGTTCCTACACCAACCGCTGCGCACACCGGTGTGGATTATGATATGCTCACGCATATCATCGCCCGCACGGTGGGCGCGATGTTGGACGCTCGGCTTGCCGGGATTGAGGAGCGGCTGCCGCCCGCGCCAATTCTTCGCCCGCCGCTTGCGGAGGACAGGAAAAAGGCCGCGGAGACACAACCGCTGCCTAAAACGGCGGGAGCTGCCGCCGTCGCCCGCCGGACCCCGGGGGAAGTAATTCCCCCGGTACCGATGGAGGTGGTGCTAGCCCCCGTCGTCGGGGTGGCGGACTCCCCACCGCCACCCCCTCCCCCCAAGAAGAAGGTGAAGAGGGGGGGAGTAAAGCAGAGGGCGAAGAAGCTGCGCCGAGCCGCAGCTCTCGCCGCCGCCTCTGCTCCGGCGCCTAAGCCCGGGCCACCGGCCCCAAGCCGGCCCCAGACTCATGGCTAAACCCGCGGCCGCGACACCGGCCGTCGCGGCACCCGCCGTCGCGGCACGCGCCGTCGCGGCACCTGCCGTCGCGCCACCATCGGCTGCGGTGGCCCCTGCCCCCGCCCCCGTTCCGGAGGGGGCGTGGTCCACGGTCGTCCGAAGGAAGAAGGGCAGGGAGCGGGGCGGAAACGCCCCGCCCCCTCCTCGGCGCAAGCACCGGCTTCGCCATCGGGGCGGAAACCGGCGCGCAAGCCACGGGCTACGAAGCCCGTGGTATTTCAGGGAGCCGAGATCGGCAGCAATTATCATTAAGTTGCTGCCGGAATCGGCCAAAAACGGTATTGGCTACCGGGAGGTCTTCGCGAAGGCCGCCTCGGTGGTCAATATCACCGAGCTAGGCCTCAGAGAGGGGCTGAAAGTGACGCGGACCGCCCGGGACGCTCGACTCCTGGACTTCCCCAGGACCCGAGAGCGCGACTAGGGCGAACCGCGTCGCCGAGGCCCTTCGAGGGGCGCTCAAGGATGGCCGAAGTCATCCGCCCCGTAAAGCGTGGGAGCTTTACGTCTCAGGGCTGGATGAGTCGGCCACAGTAGATGGGCTTCGCAGTGCCATCGCCAGCGTGGGCAACTGCCTGCGCGACGATGTTAAGGCGAGGCACATCGGCATAGGACCTGGGGATGGGCGCATCATACGTGATGTGCCCCGTCTCTGCAGCCAAAGCCATCGCCGAGCGGGGCCACCTTTTGGTGGGCTTCACCTCGGCGAAGGTGGAGGCTCTGGAAGCCCGGCCCATACGTTGTTACCGTTGTTTCAACGTCGGCCACGGCACCCAGACTTGCCCGGACTCGTGCCCGGACCGGACCGGCTTGTGTCTTCGCTGCGGTAAGAGCGGACACAAGCAGCCGGACTGCACAGCCCGCGACCCCACTGCGCCGTCTGCGCGGCGGGGGGGCAAACGCGCTACCCACCCGACGTTGGCGAGGCACTGCCAGCCCCCATATGTCAAGGGTAAATTCGTCCACCCGAGGGCGAATAAACGACCGACGAGTGGAAAGGGGTACCTATGGACACCTAAATGCCCAAAACACCCTAACACTCTTCCAAGCTAATGTTAACCACTCCCCGACGCCCAGGACCTGTGCCTGCAGGCGATGGCGGAGTGGCAAGCAAACTTGGCCGTAATAAGCGAACCTTATTACGTACCCCAGCCAGGAACTGGGTGGGGATCTCGACGATGTGGTAGCCGTGGTCGCCAGAGCCGGATCTGGCACACCGCTCACCAGTCTCGAAAGAGGAAAGGGCTACGCGGTGGCGGAAAGCGGAGGTTACGTCATCATAGGCGTGTACCTCACGCGGAGCCGCCCCTGGCGGAGTACGAGCTCGCCTTGGACTCCATTAGGGCAGCCGTCGGCAGACTAGCGCCGAAGACGATATTCGTCCTAGGCGACTTCAATGCCAAGCACCAATCCTGGGGGAACGCGATTACCGATGTTAGGGGACGGGCGGTTGAAGACTGGGCGCTTCAATCCAACCTGTCCATCCTGAACCAGGGTCGGTCCAGACCTGCGTACGTGCGCGGGGTGGATCGATCATCGACTTGTCATTCGCCACACATGCGGCCGCCCGCAGAGTGGTAGGATGGAGAGTGCTGGAGGAGGTGGAGACTCTGTCTGATCACTTGTACATCAGATTCGAGCTCTCCCCCTCGCCTAGCGCTAACCCTGTTCAGGGCCCCTCCCGGCTCCCACGCTGGGCTCTTACCAAGCTCGACGCGGAGCAGGCCGAGGAGAGGGCTATCATCGAATGCTGGACCTATCCAGCCGACCTGGGGAATCTGGAGGCGCAGGCTGAGCACATGCGCAAGTCCCTCAAAAGGATTTGTGACGCTGCTATGCCTCGAGCCAAACGACCGCCGCCGCGTACATCGGTCCACTGGTGGACTGAGGAGCTGGCTGAACTGCGGAGGGCAGTCCGCAGAATCAGCCACAGGCTCAAACGCAGCAGAGCGCGTCGTCCTCCAGACTATGTTGAGGAGAATGGACTCGTGGGGAGTTCAGAGAGGCCAGAAAGGCCCTTTCGATCGCAATTCTGCGAGCGAAAGCCCGGGCTCGGGAGGAGCTCCTCGAGACACTGGACCGGGACCCTTGGGGCGTCCGTACCGTGCGGCCCGCAACACGTTGCGGCCCTGCACCTCCACGGTTACGGAAACGCTCGAACCCGAGGTCCTCCGGTCGGTTATCGATGGGCTCTTCCCGGATCCGGGGATCTTCACACCCCCCCGATATGGGTCCAATCATTCCCGACACCTCGGAGGTGGAGCCTCACTCCATCACCGAGGAAGAGTTAGACGTCGCCCTGGACCGGCTCCGGGGCAGGAAGACGGCTCCGGGACCCGACGGGGTTCCGGGTCGGCTCCTCTTCCTGGCCGCCAAACACCTACGCGGCCAGCTGCGGGAACTGTTCGATGCCTGTATTCGCGCAGGTCAGTTCCCGTCGCAATGGAAGGAGGGCCGATTATGCCTGATTCCCAAGGAGGCCGTCCTCCCAACGATCCGTCCGCCTACAGGCCCATAGTGTTGCTTAACGAGGTCGCCAAGGTTTTCGAGAAGATCTTAGCGGAACGCCTCGTTAAGCATCTCGATACTGTGGAGCCGGGGCTAGCACAGACGCAGTTCGGGTTTCGGCGGAGGCGCTCCACGTTGGACGCCTTCGAGACACTGCGATCTGTAACGGACGACGCAGTCCAAGCAAAGGATACTGTCCTGGCGGTTTCGCTGAGACATAGCGAACGCCTTTAACAGCCTCCCTCACGAGACGATTAGGGAGGGCTTCGTGCACACGGAGTCCCCGTACCTCACGAGGCTGTTGGGCGCGTACCTCCAGGATAGATACATCCTTTGGGAGGGCGGCGAGTCCGTGAATCGCGCGATAGGTCGGCGACGCGTCGCGTGCGGCGTACCACAGGGATCGGTCCTCGGGCCGGTTCTTTGGAACGTCGGTTATGACTGGATCCTTCGGGTTCCGGTCCTGCCCGGAATAGGGCTAATCTGCTTTGCGGATGACACCTACTCACGGCACGCGCTGCGTCATTCGCGGAATCCGTGGACCTCGCCAACGCCGGGCTGGCGATCGTGGTCCGAAGAATAGGTAGGCTGGGCTTGAAGGTCTCTCCCGCGAAAACGGAGGCCATCATGTTCCATAGGCGGTTTCGCAATCCCCCGCGGACTTGTCCGTTACAGTCCAAGGGTGGACATTCGTGTAGGCCCCCAGATGAAATATCTGGGGCTAATTCTTGATGGGAAATGGCTGTTCAAAGCGCACTTTGAGCAGCTAGTTCCTAAGCTCGTGAGTCCGCAGGCGCCCTCTCTCGGCTTCTTCCCAACGTGGGGACCGGGGGGACGACTAGGAAACTCTACATGGGCATCCTTAGAGTATGGCCCTGTACGGTGCACCCGTATGGTCCACTGCACTTCACCGCCACAATAGGACTTTGTTGTGCCGCGCACAACGGGTCCTGGCGGTGAGGACCATCCGAGGATACCGTACAGTGTCGTGGACGGCGTCGACACTCTTGGCAGGCGATCCGCCCTGGCCTCTCCAGGCGGACGTGATAGCCAAAGTTCGGCGCTCCCGACAGGATGCCCTCGCCCGTGGCCTGGTCTATGGCCAGGCCGAACTCCAGGTGATCAGGACGCGGGAAACCGCAGCCATGATCCAATCTTGGTCAGTAGAGTTGGAAAACCTTGTTGCTGGCATTGACACGGTGGAGGCGGTTCGACCGCAGCTGTTGCGATGGCTCTCGCGGAAACGCGGGACCTTGACCTTCAGAATGACACAGATACTTACCGGGCACGGTTGCTTCGATAAGTATCTGTGTCAGATTGCGGGCTGCTTGCCTTCACCCCAATGCCGCCAGTGTGGCGCGCTGGACACGGCGTTACACACGCTAGTCGAGTGCGCAGCATGGGCACCTCAGAGGTTTGAACTCGAGACACTTGTAGGACCGATCGAATCGCTGGGCGATCTGGTGCAAGCCATGCTGCACAGCGACGATTGGTGGGTGGGTGCGGCCAATTTCTGCGAGACGGTAGTGTCTCATAAGGAGGCCGCGGAACGAGATAGGGAGAGAGATGGTAGTGCGCATGCGTCTCGCGGGCGCCGACGTCAGTTGGGAGCCCGGAGGCGCAGGTATGAGCATGACCTCCCTCCCTGAAATACCGCTGCAGGGGCCCTCTAGCATCTAGAGCAGAGGAGTCTTCACCCCTGTTGACGAAGTGAGTTTGCCTCTCCCGGGGCATTCTCAAGCACTTGTGCGCTAGGATCGGTGTGGGCGTAACTACGTTCTGTATCTCACGCCTTTCCTGCCATAAGCGCGGGGCACATGGGAGGAGGGTGGTTTTAGTGGGGTATTGATTAGTCGAGTCTCCACACAAGCCGGTTGATTATTGTTTGGATTGCCTCAGTGGAAAGCCTCCATGATCAACAACGGTCTAATCCTAGCAAAGGACCCGGTATGTGCGAAATGCATTTCCTTAAAAAAAAAAAAAAAAAAAAAAAAAAAAAAAAAAAAAAAAAAGCGTAAGCAACGCTTTGAGTATATACAGTGTGTTTGTCTTGTTAGTCGATTTTTTAAACTTTTTTATTATTTTTAATTTTATGTGTACTTTTACGGTATTATTTGTGACATTTTTTGGAACAAAGCTGCTTATCGCATGTTACTCGGCGACTGGATGTAGATCAAAAAAAGTGTAGCCGAAAATAAAAATGTTGACCGTTCTACATTATTATACAAATTTGAACTTTAATGCAAGGACATAAGATATAAAATAAAATTAATGAATATTATTTTATTTTAGATCTTATTTTATGTTGTATACGTAGTAATATACGGTGTTTAGAAATTAAGTCACGTAATTGCCCTCAGCAGACCACGGGCCATGAAAATGACCCGGACTTTTGGAGGGCTTGCGTGGGGCCATGGGAAGGCCAATACATAGAGGCCTCTTGAAAAATTTAATCTAAATATGACGTGACACTAACCGGCGATTGTCCCTGTCTACATCATATAAAAATGCAATGGTCAGTGTAGGACTATTGTAGGGAATGAGAACAAAAGTACCGGGCTATTGGGATGAACTGCTAGTGGAGTTACAGATCGGGGACTATGGGGACTATGGCATCTGCCTGTCACAATGTTCAAGGAACATGGAAAAAATAGGCAGACGATGACTCACCAAGATTGGCGAGGTAGTAATTACCCTTATTATTATACTTATTTCTTTCTATTACAAAGCTAGATCACATTTTTCTAACCTGTAGCATCGTTTGAAGAGTTCTTTATTTGTAATAAATCAAAACAAACAATGTTATTGTAACTACGTGTCATATTTACAAGGTTAACGGCCTTGCCGGCCTTAAACGCTTTTATGACGATAGACATAAATTATAGCGTTCGACATCGAAGAGCTAAATGAGTTTTAAAGTAACGGAAAGGTGGAGTTAATATGCAAACACTTTTGCCCATAAATGTCCCACTGCTGGGCATTGACCTCCACATTTTTAGGGGAGCAGACAGTACACCCACCACGCCTTTTCATGTTGGATTGACGGGTTTTATATTGCTTACACATCGCAATGTCTCCTTCACTTCTTTGCTGTAAAAAAAACATTTTTTTTTTTAACCAGTGGAAATCGCTTTAAGGACTAAGCCGCGACAAGGGCAGAACCTTGGGCGGATAGTTCGCAACCTAGTGTGGGATTCGTCAGATCGGAGGTGGCACTAGCATGCCCAGCCAGAACTGGTGCCACGCTATTGCCACTCCCCAGTTAGGGATACCCACTAAAACCCCTGGGTATTCCGTCTTGCGCCTTATACCAGGGCTCCGGGTATATGACCTAGCATCTCCGCAGCCCTGGCAGGCGTGGGCCTCGCAAGGTCACTTCCACTGCCGGGGGACTACTTATATTCCCCGGCATCTTCAAGCTATGTGTTCGTGGGGCGGTCTGTTACTCGCCCCATGGGAGGAGAGGTGAGCGCGCGCGGAACACGCCACGCCCCCATCTCGACAGCATATGCGGGTGAGTGAGAACCCCTATTCCCCGAGGGGCCCCACCCGCTCTGCCCGCTTACAGCGATGACTAGACGTATGCAGCTCCCATAACATAATTATTAATTGTAATTATGTTTTTTTTATGAAAGTATAGGTTTGCGTTTGACCACTGTCTCACCTGATGCTGAGTGATGACGCAGTCTAGGATGGAGCACGCTTACCTAGAAGATATCTATTCACTCGTGACTTGAAGACTTCAAGATTGTATTTGTCAGGAAAAACAGACTCCGGCAAATTATTCCACTCTTCGGCAGTGCGCACCAGAAAAGATGAAGCGAAACGCTTGGTTTTGTCTGGTGGTGTTTCCACCATGTAACGGTGGCGCAAACCGGTGCGTCTAGTTGTCCGATGGTAAAATGTAGCTAACAAATGTTACTACGCTCTCATTGGGCCAACTGTTGCTTCTTCATTCTATTTATACTACCTTTATGTTGTACACAGATAACAATAAAGTATTCTATTCTAATCTATATTATTAATAAGTGTACATATAATTATATGACATTCATTATTCATTGCCAGGTGGTAGGGTATTTGCTCGACTGGATGGTGACCACCCCTGGTCTAAAGTACGTCGCCATAACAACCTTGAGTTGTGTTCCGGCATTAGTGACCAGGTTCCAGTCTCCCTTAAAAGAGCAGCAGCGCATTTGTAGTACCTTTGGTGTTGCAAATGTCCATAGGCGATGGTAACCGCTTTCCATCTAGTGGGCCGTCTGCCTGTCTGCTGAATTCCTGCAATAAAAAATATTTTTTTTTTTGAATATTTTCCATTATCAACCGTTATGTATGTACTTTATTAAATTCAAAGTTATTATATTATTTCTCTAATATACACCTATACACACAAAACGAACTCAAGTAAGCTTATTATAAGAATTTTAAAAATATAAGTATTGAGCCATAAGAGAGATCTGTTTCACCTTAGTCAAAGAGGTTGCACTGGCCTCGACATTGCTAAGTTATGGGGCCAAGTACGCTTTAAAAATACAGTTACACATTATGAGTAAGATACATATTCTAGACTTATTCTAGAGTAACAACAGGTAAGAATGACGTGGCAGAGGTATGCTAGAATTATTATCTTGATTACACAGCTCGCTAAGCCGACACCTTCGGTATAATACTACGCTCTCATAGAATATCGGTGTAAAACGGCTAGCCCTGAGTTAATCTTGGTTCGTACAATAAGTGAGAGTTCCGATAGCCCACTTACTCCTCTTCTCTATCCAATATTACTACATTATCCATATTCCATCTTTCCTATCCCAACCACTCCCCTATTCTATCCACTCTACCCCATTCCTCCTACCTGATCCCGTATTATCCCATTCACGGCGTCTGTGATTGAGTGGGCTAAGCCTTTGCCGGCCCACCCCAGTACAACGCAGAGGTTCCGGGTTCGATTCCTGGCATGATAAATTTCGAAACCGAATTTTCTCCGTTATATATTATGATCTGTGCGTCTGGAACGGCCCGAGAGTAGTGCGTTTTTTATCACCCATGACACAAGAGTAACTTACTTAACTTGGAGATATACAATATGTGTGTTTGTTTGCCGATTATTATAATATTACTAGCTGATCCGGCAAACGTTGTTCTGCCATAAAAAAACACCATAGGAGGGTGAAAAGTACTTTACGACCTATTCTCATACCTACCAAATATATAAAAAACATGTGCGACTCGGGACGCCCGACAGAAGTGATAACTTAAACTAGTCTAAGTTGAATATTTAATATTGAAATTGTTTAACTTTAGAAAAGCTTAGGTTATATATATACGAACAATACGGCTAGCGCTGTGGGTTAGAGTGAGAGAGGAGGAGCCTGCTTACCGCTGTCGTATGCGTGAGAGAAAGGGAAGCCAGACAGACTGGCGCCGTAACGCGTTAAGTAACGAATCGGTTTAACCTCCCATAAGAAGTTATCACTAAAATCGGTTAGGCCGTTTCGGAGAAGTTCGACCATAAACACCGTGACAAGAGATTTTAATATATTAGATTTCCTCTTATCCCATGCTTTCTTCCAGTTCCTCCTGTCTGATCCCTCTATCCCTTCCCTTCTATTCCATCCCTCCTATCCCAAGGCTAGAGGCTGGCAAAGCATTGGCTTCGCCTCCGATGAACATCTATACAAGAAAGAAAGAAAAAGGAAAGAAAGACTTTGTTTGAAGAAATAGCGACGTAATTACATTCCTTATACATTATTATACACAGAGCATATTGTGAAAATTTGTACGCCGCATTTTCAGCAAACAAGTTTTGCACTCAGCATATTGCTGTGCCGGAATTATATCCGACACAACGCTGATTTTCAGTGCAAAGCTTTCTTTTGGCGTATGGCCAAAACGACCCAATTTTGTTAAATAATAGTAATAATAATAATAACACGCAGGGGGGCTTTGTGGCAAAACCTTAGGTGAGTAGCGACACCTCGGACCTGACTCCGGGGGCCAAGGCAAGACCCCCGCCTTGCTTAGCCAGCCGGCACGGAGTGGAGATCACTAGAGCTAAGACTCGAGCTTCAGGGGTGGAAGTGATAAATGGCATAACGTCAGAACTAGCTTCGGTGAATCTGCAGCCCACCTCTCTACACCCCTTAGCCATTCGCACCCATGTTGCCTCTGTCTTTGCATTTTTAGGGGCCCATGCAGGGAGTGGCGAGTCACCCTCTGCCCATTTTTCCATGTTCCCTGAACATTGCGACAAGCAGACACCATAGCCCCCCTATTCCCAGACCCCTAGTACCACTAGCAGTTCACCCCAATAGCCCGGAACTTTTGTTCTCATTTCCCACAATAGTCCTTCACTGGCCGGGGCTTGTCCTTAGGTGCATTATTATATGGTGTAGACAGGGATAATAGCCGGTCAGTGTCACGCCACATTTACATTAAATTTATCAAGGGGCCTCTCTGGCCTTCCCATGGCCCCACATAAGCCCTCCAAAAAACCGGGCCATTTTTATGGCCCGTGGTCTCTTAGAGACATACAATAATAACTAATAAAAATAATAAAAGATAAAAGAAGACGGTAACCACTTTTTATTAGGTAGGCCGTCTGCCTGTTTGGCAGCTTCGCATTACAAAAAAACCCTAAAAGATATTCGCCCAAGATACAGGAGGATGAGTTTTTCAAGTGGGCCCTCAGGGCTAAATTTTAAACGACTTAAACGACGAAGTCTCGAGACAAATTCTTGTTGAAAATTGAAAAGTTCCTATATACTTAGGCTTTTGTTTTTTTTTTATTGCTTGAGTTCAGCAGACAGGCAGACGACCAACCTGATGGGAGGCGGTTACCATCGCCTATAGACATTTGTGTGTGTATAGGCCATTTAGTGGCCGCTCTCTAAAGGCAGACTGGAGCCTGGCCACTAATGCCGGAACACAACTCAAGGTTGTTATGGCAGCGTACTTTAGACGAAGGTTGGTAGCCATTCAGACGGGCAAATACCATACCACCTGACTGTAGGTCGTTTTGTCACCTCTTACGACAGACCGCCCGGCCGAAGGAGATTGTATTCTTTCTCCGTTCTAGCACGGATAAAGACTGTAACGAGTTGGACTTTTCTCCTGGTTTCGAAGCCCTATTTACAAAACATCGACGCCACCTAGATTTTATACGAGTGTTCCTAATCACGACATCATTTCTGTAAAGAGTCAAATAGCGTATTAATTATTTCTATCATAATATCTCAAAATTATGACGATGATATGGTATTTAACGCCCGCTGTTTTATATGGACATTGTTTCAGTATTTACTATCGGAAACCTATAATATTATAGCCTAAGTTACTCCTTATAACATGAGCTATCTGCCAGTGAAAGTCTCGTCAAAATCGGTCCAGCCATTTCAGAGATTAGCCGGAATATCCAGACAGACACAAAAATTCTAAAAATTGCATATTCGGTATTTCCTTGTCCGAATTATCCTCCTGATATTTTCACATTTTTATTTTGACATTACAAACAGACACTTTAATTTTATTTATCTATATAGATGTGTCAACTGGGTACCTCATTTTCCTTAAATCAATTTACTTTACCACTCTTATTCAACTTTAACATAAAACTAGACTGTGGCCTCAATATTTTATAGCGTCTTGTTCTACCATACAGTATAATACTTAATTATATCAGTCGGTCGACTTGTCGTTCCATGGGGCTGGTATGAAGGTCGTATAGTGTCATGTGATATAGTGGTGCGTCTTAAAGGCTATTGAATTTTGCAGGGACAGATTTGGTTCGTTCGCAATACAATAACAATATTTTTTGTTTGTTACAACTCCATTAATTCTTTAAAAAGTAATTCTAATACAACTCTTTGAATTTGTAAAAAGATATATAGGTATTGCTAAGCGCTGATAAAGAAAAATCTTACAAATGACAATGCCAAGAAGCATTTAGGGCCTTTTTTTTTATTGCATGAGTTCAGCAGACAGGCAGACGGCCCACTTGATGGAACGCGGTTACCGTCGCCTATGGACATTTGCAACACCAAATGCGCTGCTGCTCTCTTAAGGGAGACTGGAACCTGGTCACTAATGCCGGAACACAACTCAAGGTTGTTATGGCGGCATACTCTAGGCCAGGGGTGGTAGCCATCCAGTCGGGCAAATGCCCTACCACCTGGCTGTGGGTTGTTTAGTCGCCTCTTACGACAGGCCGCTGGGCCGCAGAAATTGTATTCTTTCTCCGTTCCTGCACCGATACAATGCCTTTTCCAGGTTTTAAATAAAGCATTCGGCGAAATCGGCGTTCCTGGTCTAGTTCTTCAATTGCACTAGTCACATTGCAAAGCTGCGGATAGCAGGGAACTCGTAAGTTCTCTATCTATTTAGACTTAATACATCTCTGCGTTCATCCGTATTAAATCAATAAATGAGGAATGGTCGCAGCCTTATTTATAGCTTTAGTTAGAGCATCATATATGGAGTATTCAGAAGGCATGATATTGTTACGCGTATGAGGGACTCGAATTAAAGTACCGTTAGAATTATTATAGAGTTTATTAGAACTATACAAACACATATATGTGTTTGTATAGTTCTAGTTTGTATAACACAGGTACAAATATAACCGAACATAACAAATCCAAACCTAATGCAGAAGGTCGTAATTCAATAAAATGCGCAAAGGCCGTCAATATTAGATTCCCGAATGTACACTCGTCACGCCTATATCGTAGTTGTCGCTCAACTGACCCCCTCTCTCCATCAGGCAATCGTTTTATACCGCACGAATGCAAATGTGCCCGCCCGGCAACGTCGACATAATTTCCTACAATTAGCTTGTACTTATTATCCGCAACACCTGGCTAATGTTGCAGCCTGCAAGCGGCCGTAGACGAGTACAATAGAACAACAGGCTGTTCTCCACAATAACTAGAAACGTATGGCAATAAATAAGTAAACAAAAGAAGACGATCATAAAAGGATTACAATTAGTTCAAATGCCGACAGGTAATAACATGTACTTTTACAGATTGAAGTGGAATATGTTTTGTCGGAGCCTAAGTTGTAGCAATATTATTATTGTTATCTTAATTATATGCATTGTGTAATATCTATGTAACCTATTAATTACATGTATTTGATTTGCACACCACCGGCATACACTCGATTCCTTTCACACAATCCACAGCCAGGGTTGTTTAGAAGAGATCGCTCTAAAGCGATAAGGCCGCCCTTTGTTCCTGCCTTGACACGAAATGACTGCAAATGATTTACTTTATGTGTATGTGGTGAACAATAAAGTATTTTCTATTTATCTACGTTTTAACAGTTATTATAAATAAATAACACAAGTCTCTTAGTAAAGCAACTTTATAAGTCTATGCAAATTTAATAAACGCTTTATCAGACACACAGTGGTCAATTGCCTCGATAAGGTCCACGGTCTCCTGATGACAGGTCTCCGCTGTGTACGACTTGTTCATCACCCTAGTCTGGCACTCGCGGAGTACATTAAAGTATTTGCGAACGTCGCAGTTCTCTGCAATGACAACGCTTAATTACTGCCATCCTATTGTGACATCCAAAATTTACATGCAATTTTACATCAAGACATTATTAAATTAAAACAACAGTTCCATAGTTAGCCTAAATTTAGATTTTGAAATGTGACGGAACGTAAATTAGGACCCCTCCCACCCCTTGTCACATAATGTCACACTTCGTCGACCCCCTCCCTCCCTTAGCGTGTGACGTAATGGATGGTCCTTTACCACCAAGACTGTTTACCAGATTTCTTACTTGCAAACATAAAAATGTAGTATAAAACACCTTCTATTCCTGTGCACCAATGACCTGCACAAGATCGCCGGTAGTAGCTGGATGAGAAAAACTGGGTGGAATATGTGGCGCAAACTTGTGAGGCCTACACCCAGTAGTGGATTGCAATTGGCTGACGACGATTGAAGGTAAAATCTATGAACGTGGACTCGAAAATTTTTTATAATATAAATAAACCTTACGTTCCATACAAATTCCGCGTTCCTTAGCCAACTGGTCATTAGAATTCTGAAATGTGAGACAATCCCCATAAGTATAATCTAGTTCTCTTTTAAATCAGTATGGCTTTTTTATAATCGCCGCCTCCTCTGTCGTCATACAGGGTGGAGGTTCTTATATATGTTTGTACTTTTCTTTTTTTTACAAATTTGTGTTATTATAAGTTATTACTTATACTTAATGCTCCTAGGAGCTCAGTTAGACAAACAATTCAAATAAATATACACTTTTCTCGCCTTTTTTTCGGAAAGCTTATTTATCAAATCATCCGAAGTTGCCTATTTTCTGCCTCTACAATGACAAGTCTGATAGCCGTTTCCGTTGGCCCAGTAGTTAGACTCAAAAATTTTGTTAATCTGTTATAGGACTCGAATTAAAATAAACGCCGTTGGAATTACTATAGAGTTTATTAGAACTGTACAAACACGTATAAAACAAATACAAATAAAACTGGATGCAACCGATTCACACTACACGATTCAATGCAATTTGACACGCGCAAAGTCCGTCGTCTACATCGCTAATCGAGAGTACTACAAACGTCTTAGCCGTATCGTAGTCGTCGCTTGCCTGTCCATCTCTCTGTTCGGACACCCCATTATACTCAGCTTAGCACCGTGTAAACAATGATTTCCACGAATCACACCTGCGCCACCATCAACGCTATTCCCAGAAAACATAATTCTGCACACCTGCAGGATTATGTCTGCGAACGGCCATAAATAAGTACAATAACAATAGGCTATTGTCTAAACAAAAGAAATCCGAATAGAGGAAGGGCAATAACCAGGTTTTATGGCAGGCAGATGTGCATCCCTTGTATTTAGCCCAACTTGTAACAAACCTATAAAAGATTATAGATAACTTTTTAGTAATTTTTGCTTACACACTTTGGGGGGCCCCGTATCATTGATACGGCTGATACGGCGGTAGCTACGCCCCTGGCTTATTCATATAAGATTTACAGCTCATAGGCGCTCTGAAACAAAATGCTAAGTGTCGAAGAAGTCTCCTTTGAATGTTTTCAATTATATTCTCATGAACCTTATAATGAAGTGTCCACGCCTGACAACAATATTCAAGTTTATATGCAACTGTGTATCACGAAAACGAATATGCGTATATTCATTTTCACCCCCGCGTATACGAGGGTGCTTGACGCGGTTCTTCACCATGACTCCAAACATTTGCCGCGGCATATTCATCTCTGTGATACGCAGCATATACTCGACAATTTACTTTATGAGCAAAACACAACATGACGTCACATCATGTTACAAATAAAAGCTAGACCACAATAATATCTGAACAGTAAATAGGTATATAAATCCTGGTCACAGGTTTTCCCAAGACCGGTCTTTGGCCAGTATATATTATATGGTCACAGTATATTAGTAACAGTTACAACGTTATACAGTTCACTAAAACTAGATTCAGTTTTAATCGGTTTTTAGCGGTAAACTTGAGTGGTCAGTATTAGTGTGGTCAATGAGAAAATTAATAATTAAGGACAAATGTCTGCAGAGTGCACGCCACGAGTTCATGGTCAGATTATAAAAAAAATTGTTGTAAATTGACGGTTGCGATCGACCTTTTTTTATTTATATAAGTGAGTTACTGTTGTCTGGATTGAATCAACAACTCACCACTGTAAGTTGGAATCCTACAGAATTTCTACATAATAAAAAAAGGTAAATTGCAGCTGTAATTGTAGTCCAGGTAATTAAAAATCAGAGTATAATCCTTAAGACTAATAAAGCGGGAAAGTAAACAGTGATTTTTATACAATTTTATTTTCAAAACATAACATAAATGTGCATGTTTGAACTGCAACAAATAACACCGTCGTTTGACGTCTGTCAAACCACAATTTGGACAAGATGCAGTTTAACCACCGAAATTCAAATATGGGTAGGACTGTCTCAAGAGGCTTTGTAGCCAGAATTTTAAAAAACTAAAATATTCTCAAAGTTTTTATTAAAACTCATTATATTTTACATGAATATTAATTATATAACATCGTAAACAACATCCGTAGTAACACATAACTAGTGTTATTATATAACTAGTATTGGGAAGCCAAGTAAATTGTCAGAGAAATAAAAATGGTATTAAACTTAATAAGTATTATTATGTGATATCATAATAATCTATAGACTACAAGGCCTATGGAGAGACTCGATTATAATAAACAAAATAAACACAATCTATACACATAGTAGCGGATCCGGCAGACGTTGTCCTGCTCTGATATATATAAATAAATATCTACGTCCCGATTGCAGCGCCACCTACCGGGTCCAATTGTGTATGTAAACCACCAAGGGACACCCACTTGAACACATACAAAAAATGACATCAAAATCGGTCCAACCGTTTAGGAGGCGGTCAGTGACATACACACGAACAGAGGAATTTTATATACATATTATTACGGGCTATGGTTACCGGGATTGGAAGGAAACACCGATCTAAAAGAACTAGTGGTCGCCCAGTAGTCTAAATTCGACCATAATTAATTTAAATTATAAGTTTGAACATTATTAAGGTTCTGTTGTCAAAGATTATATATACTTCTATAATGACAGATTTCGCCAAGGCTACACTGTTAATTTGACTTTAACAATAAATAAAAGAGTATATATGCGTGTGTGTATCAAAAACATGGTGTAATGTTTTTTTTATTGATTTAATGTATTTTTTATGCATAATTAAAAAAAAATGTTATCATTCTGCACTCCTTCTCTATATAAACTACAACTGTGCGAAATTTCATACTCCTCCGTCCGCGCAATTTTCGTAAAAAGGGGTACAAAGTTTTTACTTCACATATTAATATAATGATATGCCTTTATTTAAGCCAATGCAAGTATAACTTACGCTGTACAGTCAGTCCGATACGTTGTCCAAGTCCGGGATAAAACTACACTCGACGACAGTCACGGATCTATAGATAACACAAAACAACCCAGATCATAGGCTTTTTTATTCTTATCTGCTGTATGCCGCTTAACTCTGACGCATGACTCCTACAATGCTTCCACAACGTCAAGTCTTCTTCCTTGGCATACGCGACTCCACCTTCGCGCATGGTCCCTCCAACGCGACATCCATCCTCCCTCACCGATACGACACCCGGATGATGTCCGAGGCTCTCCAACGAGTTAACCTGCCGCATCGCCTTCTGCGCAGCTCTGCTCCAAGACTCGTTCCAGGGTCCAGCCGTCCTTCTTTCCGCGTGACAATATAAAGATAATTACTTGACCTCACTGACTGACGGACTGACATCAACGCACAACCCAAACGACTGGGGCTAGGACCGTGAAAATTTCCATGCTGGTTCTTTCTATATTGTAGGTGCGCAAAAAGAAAAAAAAATGAAAATTCAACCACTATGGGTGAAAAAAGGCGACAAAATTTTGTATGAAAATCCATCATTTTTAAAGGAAAACGCACGAATTTTTATATAACTGCTTCTATAAAAAAAATCTTTTTTCCAAATTCCACTCCTGACTTGGTGAAAAAGGGACTAACTTTTAATTTTTATGACTACTCAAGCAATGACTATTTTTAATCTACACGAATGAAGCCGCAGGCAACAGCTAGTAATTTATAGTAAAGAAACCTAATCAGGGCGATTACTTTGTAAACATGTCTGTGCAAAGATTTCGTGCCAATGTTTGTTTGTCCGTTGATCTGTGAGACATGAATGTTTGAATATTAACATTGTTTAGGATTTTACAGACGTTAGTTATAAGATTTGGCTTACATACGAGTATATTCTGTATGAAGTTCAAAAAATATTCTCCTGTGGAGCTTAGGTCGCTTTCGGACTTCTCTGTACTTTACTTGTACTTATACTGCAGCGATGCCTAGTCGGTATGCTCGATGTACGCAATACCGAAAGCCTATATCTCTTTCTACAAGAGTTTCCTGATTCGTATTGATACTAAAACTCATGAATTTTATTTTGGTATGCTTTTTATTTAAGTTTGCCAGGAAGTGCATTCAATTAAATCTTAATAACATTTGCTCCAAGTAGTGGCACCTATTATTATACTATTATTTTTTTATTGCATGAGTTAAGCAGACAGGCAGACGGCCCACTTGATGGGAAGCGGTTACCATCGCCTATGGACATTTGCAACACCAAAGGTGCCACAAATGCGCTGCTGCTCTCTTAAGGGATAGTGGGAACCTGGCCGCTAATGCCGGAACACAACTCGAGGTTGTTATGGCGGCATACTCTAGACCAGGGGTGGTAGCCATCCAGTCGGGCAAATGCCCTACCACCTGGCTGTGGGTTGTTTAGTCGACAGGTCGACAGACTCTTACGACAGGCCGCCGGGCCGCAGGAAATTGTTCTCCGTTCCTGCACGGATAAAAATAATAATTAATATTATACTATTAATATTATAATATTTGCCAGTCTGTAGTTGAGATTATTACTCCGTATAGGTAAATTTCTTCGATCTACATCTTCATACATTGAGAATATCTAGCTGCCTTTAGAATGTTATTCCACACAAAAAATATTGACCAAAATATGTATATTAAACATTGATAAGTGTTAAGTGATGAAGTAGTAGAAAGTAGATGAAGCGAAAGTTGTTTGTCAGGACCGTCGCAAGTGGAGATCTATAGTCTCTGCCTACCCCCATGGGAAACAGGCGTGATAATATGTATGTATGTATAAGTATTAAGTAGACACGACGCCGCTATGAGTCATCTCATGATGTTCGGCGGGTCGATTAACACGCAACATCGCTGGATGCGTGACCTGAATGACGGCAAGTGGTCGCGTAAGGGCAGATCGTCGATGGCCAAGTACATATTGCTAATTTTCAGAAGAAACGCAGACGAAGGCGCGGACGGCAACTAGTCTATCTATAATATTATAAAAGTGTAGTTTTTTGTTTATTACTTTTTTTGTGTTTGTTTGTTCGGTATTCACGTAAAAACTACTAGGCCAATTTCAATGCGATTTTCACTGATCGATAGCAAATTCCCGGGCTTAAAATCCGCAGTACTTTATATCCCGGGAATCTCGTGGGAATTTTTCCAGGAACGGTTTCAAGTTGTTGGAACACGTAAAAATTAGCTTACTTCGCCCAAAGTAGAAGAAATCGCGGGCGAATCCTAATAACTAAATACAATTTAATTAATTAATATAATTCGTGCAGGATTGAAAAAACAGTACTTATTACTACATAAGAGGCGACAAAACAACCCATAACCAGGTAGGGTGTTTGCCCATTTGGATAGCCACCACCCCAGATCTAGAGTATGTCGCCTTACGGCGGCAAAAAAAGGTTGCTACCAACCTTTTTTTTTCAAGCGGGGGAAATGCATTTCGCACATACCGGGTCCTTTGCTAGGGATTAGACCGTTGTCGATCATGGAGGCTTTCCACTGGGGCAATCCAAACTCTAATCGACCGGCTTGTGTGGAGACTCGAATCAATGGACAAATGCCCAAGGGCTAATACCCCACTAAAACCACCCTCCTCCCATGTGCTCCGCGCTTATGGTAGGAAAGTCATAAGACTTGGAAGGTAGTTACGCCCACGCCGATCCTAGCGCAAAAGTACTTGAGTGCCTCGGGAATCGGAGCATACTCAGTTCGTCAACAGGGGTGAAGACTCCTCTGCTCCCTAGATGCTAGACGGCCCCTGCAGCGGTATCTCAGGGAGGGAGATCATGCGCATACCTGCGCCTCCGGGCCGCCGACTCGCCGTAACAACCTTAGCTGTGTTCCGGCATCAGTGGCCAGGTTCCAGTACCTCTTTCGAGGCTGGCTGCATATCTACGGCAACACCTTTGCCGTTGAAAATATCCATGGCTAACGATACTCATATTCTATCAGGAGGATCGTCAGTTTGTCTGCTGTACTGAAGCAGTAAAAGATATACAAACTAAAAGAAGAGAAATCGATTAATAATATATAATTATATATCTATATATTAATACGTGAAGCAAAAACGTTATACCCCTTTTTACGAAAATTGCGCGGACGGAGGAGTATGAAATTTAGCACACTTATAGTTTATATAGAGAAGGAGTGCAGAATGCTAATATTTTTGAAAAATTATGCAAAGAAATACATTAAATCAATAAAAAAATATTACACACACTACCATGTATTTAACACACACACGCATAATATACTCTTTTGTTTATTGTTCAAGTCAAATTAACAGAGTAGCCTTGACGAAATCTGTGATTATAGAAATATAGTCTTTGACATTAATTATTATGGTCGAATTTCGACCACGGGCGACCACTACATATAGATAGATATGAATATTCATTGTACGTCTTTCATTACGTCAAAGCGGAATAAACCGGATTTTGTTTGTTTCATTTCATCCTATAATGTTTCATACTGCCAATTGTTATAACATTGTTGGCATCTCTAAACAATGACAATCTAGAAGATACCTATTTTCTAAAATTGAATCATACATTGTTCGGTATGAGAAATTGAAAGAAAATCGGCCAAGGGCGTATCAATCCACGAGTTAGAGTTTTGTAAGAGGTGACAAACTTCAAACATTTTGGTCTATATTTGTCTATGGAACAATAAAAAAAGCAGATGCCTTTTTGTTGTTAAAAAAATACAATTAGATAATTGTAAACGAACGTTACCGCATATCTCAAAAACTAAATGTAAATCCATTATATTGTGTATACAAGTATGTATGCCTTTAGTGTGCTTCGGCAGGCCTCGGGTTAACTATAGCGATATTAAACTTTAAAATGTTTAAAACACATTTTTGAACCCAACCATGCAGAAATCGTCTAGTCATATAGTATTAGTACTAGTAGTAGAATTTACCACAAAGGCAGGCAAGGGAATCTTAGTCCATACAGCTATGTCTCTTTATATGCCTCTGATGTATCTTTATATTTAATACGTGAAGCAAAAACCTCTTTTTACGAAAATTGCGCGGACGGAGGAGTATGAAATCTCGCATACTTATAGTTTATATAGAGAAGAAGTGGAGAATGCTAATATTTTTTTTAAATTATGCATAAATAATACATAAAATCAATTTTAAAAAATCATTACACACACTACCATGTATTTGACACACGCACGCATATATACTCTTTTGTTTATTGTTAAAGTCAAATTAACAGTGTAGCCTTGGCGAAATCTGTGATTGTAGAAGTATAGTCTTTGACAACAGAACCTTAATAATGTTCAAACATATAATTTAAATTAATTATGGTCGAATTTCGACCACTGGGCGACCACTAGTATATGCAACAAGTCTTCGTATAGGTAGCGCAGTTGAATTGTAGGCTACAACCGACGCCATTCAACGGAGTTTTAGTGAAAACTCGAAAGGCCACACAGTTCACATTTCTCACAAAAACATAATTATTACTCAAAAACTATCAATATCCTACAAGTTTTGTTCATTTTAGAGTAATTTTACACATTTTTAGAAAATAAAAACTGTACAGCACACCATCCACATTCAGATTTCGCCAAAAACTTCTGTAGTCATATATGATTTAGGAAGTCAGTGTTACTTCTTTTAATATTCTTCTTCCGTGTTATTATTATAGACAAAGGAAAGTAAGTAATATAAGACTTGATACCATGGCTACATTATTACATTTTTCAATATAGATTTCCCCAAATAACAATATTTTCCATTAAAATTATCGACAATATATTACACTATTGATTTGCTAATTGTTAAAACACGAATATTTGTAACAACATTTTTCGCCACAAACAGGATATGTAAAATCAAGATGTCTGCCGCCGTTGTCTGGGCGAATAATGGCCAGACAAACACCTATAACTTATCTTGATTAGCAGCAAATGACTGTGCCGTAACTAGTTGTGTACTAAAAAAATGTTTAATAATAACAATTTAAAACGTCCCACTGCTGGGCACGGGCCTCAGAATTTTTATGGGGAAAAGGGCAATAGATATCCCCGCCACGCTTGCTTAAAGCGGATTAGCGTGTTTAACACATCGGTTATTTTATTGCATGAGTATCAGCAGACAGGCAAATTCCCACCTGATGGAAAGCGGTTACCATCGTGTATGGATATTTATAAAACCAAACGTGCTACCAATGGTGCTGCTGCTTTCTAAAGCTAGACTGGACCCCGGTCATTAATGGCGGAATACAACTCAAGGTTGCTACGGAGACATCTAGACCAGGTGTAGTAGCCATCCAGACGGGCAAACACCCTACCAACTGGGATGTATGTGTGTGTGTAAGTTTCAACACGTTGTTTTCCTTCCCATAAACACGTGCTAATTGTAACAATATGCACATTAGGTCATAAAATTGTCTAAATTGCGCATCCTTCCAATCAGGATTCGAATCCACGTCTCTTTTGAAACGCGACTTTCAGCTTCTTCTTTGTTCAATTTTGGCTTGGCATGGTTTGTGAATGAGTAAATTAAATTGAAAAAGCCATTTACCACTGGACTCTGCCTGGAAGTAGATGGCTTTTTGGTAAGTGGTAAATGGCTTTTTCAATTTAATTTGTTTAACTTTGACGATAAAACGAGGGACTTTGAATGAATAAAATATTAAACTAAACAGGAAATTTTAATCGGGAAACAATAAGTTAAATTTTCTATCTATCCAGGTGACGCTATGACGTGATGGCGACTACAACAATGGTCGTGTCACCCTTGGCCACGCAGTCCTCGCCAAAACACAAAAGGAAACTCTTCGCTGAGGCCAGGCAAAACAGTTTACAGAAGCTGAGCATTATATTCGATCATGGCCACAAAAATGGTAAGTTTGTATTGAACCTTGTTTCAAAGCAGTAAAGTTTTAATTGAAATTTGTAAATAAAAACAAGAAGGGATTGGTGGCGCCGACTGTGATTATAGTGTGTTACGATCTTTTAGATTGCAGCAAGAATGTACGATCGCCATCTGTTGACGTAATCGTAGAATCGTAGAAATATACTAAATGTATATTTCTTTAGCGATAGAATTTAATTTATATTTACAAGTTCAATTATAGTTACAACTTTGCTAGTGATGGTAGAATAGTTTTCTTATATGAACATTTTTCTAGAAAAATATATTCAAGAAATGCAAAATTAGCAGCAAAATATCCAAATAATAAATATGTCAAGAAAAACTCAACTATCAAAAAATGTGATAAAAACTAACCGAATCGAACATATCCACACTCATAATTACTGTTTTCAGTTTAAACTATTAAAATGAAGTTAAGAGATCTCGTGCTTGATTTACAGTATTGAAATTTCAAAACGCGGTGCCAGCATGATCCTGTCATAATGTCATTATGTTTACCTGCCAAATTCAAAAGCAATGTTTAAACTAAATATTAGGTTACTTGTAAAAAAATAATTTAATTTTAAAATAATTAATTCTATTACAATACTTTTTTTATAATCTAAGACAACATGTTATTATGGATAAAACAGCGGTCACGCATAATGTTACTATATTACTGCACGAGATGGCAGTACAAGATCCTAAATACGCGCTTTTGAACCGTTTGACATATCTTGACAAAACATCTAATATGACATTAGACGGCATGTATTGCCACTTTAACAATTTACAACATTTTAAGAAGTTAAATATGATAAATAATTACGATTTGAGTAATTTAGCCGTTTGTTATGCCAATATACAATTAACAATCTTCATATTTATTTTTATTAATAACACGTATTAAATACATGGAATGAAAACAGTTATCATATAATGCATGTTAAAGCAGTTTTAATTATTTTTTTCAATCTTCAAATAATATTTTTTACTCTACAATTTAATAACCGCAATTTTATTCATTTCAGTACATTTTATATAGTTGTAGTAATATTTACACCTAGATTGTGGCAACATTTTCTTCTGCAGTAATTATTTGTATGTGTTTCTGACCGCCATTGCTATCTACCGATGTAATGTTGAAATGATTTTAATCCGTTTTCATCGGTAAAATTGTGTGATGTTTTAGCAAAACATTGAAGTGGTTGTGTAACAAAACTATTGAACTTCTTAAAGTTTTTGTGCTGGGCTTTGTCATGGCCGGTAAGTGGTGACTTTTTGCGCCCGCTAGTCAAGGGCGAAATTGGATTTGGGAATCGCAATAAGTCGAAGATGTTTTATCGTTCGAACTCCGACGGTAAATGCAATGTTATTGTCATTAGTTTGGTTTTCTAGTATTTAGTGTATAAACCGTGACACCAGTCGGTACAACTAATGTTTGGTTGTTACATACTCAAACAATTAACCTTTTGTCACTTTATTTGATTGATGCACTTGTAAATAAGCGTTCGGAATGTGTTTGTAACGGTTTTAAGGCACAAGGCTGTTAATTAACCCTATAACTGTTCATTTAACTTAAAAAATAATCTGTAAGACGACAAAAACATTACGATTGTTTAACCAAACCCGCTGTGTTTCTAACGGTCAAAATTCCTTGTATTGCTATTCCAAACTCTCCAGTTATACTTCCAGGAGATACCGAAGATGTCAATTTTGCTAATTTTGTGCAGTTTCTAATATAATAATGAAGTTAAGTTTATATAAGGTCTATTTTGGCGTCTAAATTTTTCGTGAAAACTTTATTTTGCCTACTCTTGCAATATTGACAGTTGTTATCAATGAGAGCTGTTTCGCGTGTATTGTTATTTCCCATGACGAAGTCTACAGTTCAGTAGAAATAGTAATCATTGCATCAATAGGAATACAATTAGATAACTGTATTCTATGTTTGTAGGTTATAATTTGATTAAATGAAATGTATTGCAATATTTATAATTATTAATTGTATATTCTTGTATTCTGGTATTTAAATCCTTAATTTCAAATGGCTAACCCTAGCCTATGTAATAAAGTAAATTATAGAAAGCTAGAATTAAGTATAGACATTCAAATAACGGCGTATGTGGTGATTTTATCGATGGTAATGTATATTCTGGTACTATAGTTCATTCCATTTGCCTTGGAAATACAGTACATTGACCTTTCTGATATTCACTCAGGGATGACAAAACTTTTTTACTATGTTTTGTATTTAATTGTATAAAAACATGGAAGGCTATCTTGAATATAATTAATTTATACAAATTTTATTACATTTATATATTTTCAATACTTGAATCTTCAGATTCAGAGTTGTCTGTGACTTCTATAATAAATTTATATAGTTTAATCTTATGTTATCAATTCTATTAATTTTTTCTTCTTTGATGATGTGCTGGATACAAATTCTAAGAATTCTTGTTAATGATGTTTAATATCAAATATGAAAAGAGTAGAAGTGATAATTTTGTTTATTTTATACTATTTGATATAATATGTCAATGGGTGTATAGATATAGGGTACCTTTATTTTAAGTAATGGGGGTGTGTAGGGAAGGAGAGGGTAAGGTGGCATACTTACCTTTCTGCAACCCCTTGGTCAAGGAAATGTTGAGCTCTTGAGATATTAATGTTTTTGTGCAGCGTCTGCAATATCACAACCAATTTGTAACCATCATTTAAATAATTATTATTGAATAAACGATGACGAGTCTGTTCTAGCATCCTGGGGTGTAACTTAGGATACCTTCTATACCTAATCTTGCCATAAATATAGTAACAAAGAAAAAATAATTTTTCTATTGCAAATAACATTTATAAGTTCTACAGTATGCTAGTTTAATACATAAACATAAAACAATTTAAAATATAAAAAGCTTATTCGAAATGGTCTCCATTGGCTGCAATACAGTCCTTTAAAGGTTGAGGCCAGTTATCAATAGAAGAACACACTCTTTCCATGGGAAAATTCTTCACTGCCAATCGTATGGATTGTTTTAGAGGGACTCCAATTTATCATAGCGTTTAGAGCAAGCTGCACTCTCTAAAACTGACCATAAATCATAATCCAGCGAATTAAGATCGGGACTAGATGTTGACCAGTCTTCAGCTCTGATGAAGTCCAAAACGTTTGTTTCCAACCAAGACTGCATGGACCGAGCTTTATGACTTGGCGCCGAATCTTGCTGGAAGGATCATTCTTGGTTATTGAACATGGTGTTGTTAAGGGGCTTAACTACCTTCTGAAGAATGGTATTTTGATACACTTGTGCCGATGTTTTGATACCTTTTTCACAAAAATATGGCTCAGTCACTCCTTCATAGCTAACACCCCACCAAACCATCACTGAAGACGGATAATGCCCACGTTGCACTCTGTCGACTAATTGAGAAACTTCCTTAGAGCTTTGAGCATAAATATGGTCATTTTGTTTGTTAAAATGTTGCTCAATTGTAAAAAATTTCTCATCCGTAAACAAAATTTTTCTCTGACCTCCCTTTGTGTACCGCTTCAGTATAGTTGTTTCGATTTTACCACCCTATTCTTTTTTAAATTATGAGTTAAGAAATGACTAGTGCTAATACTCTTATAGGCTGCAAGTCCTAAGTCGTCTTTTAAAATATGCGACATGGTTCTAGGTGATATCTTCTTCTCCCGAGATTAAATCTTTTGCTTTCGGACAGGATTTCTTCGAATTCTTTCCCTTACTGCTATGACCACCTTTTTCGTATGAGAACACTATGTGGACGGCCAGATCTTTTTCTGTCACAAACAGAGGAGATCTCATTGTACCTATTAACAGCCCGGTACACAAACATTTGACTAATACCAAGCTTATGGAGAGTTTTAAGAATTGCATTTATCTCCATACCTACTTTGTGTAATGTAATCACAGCGATTCAGTTCTCTTTATCACCCCACTCCATTTTAATATCGCAAAATGTTGTACAATTAATTGGCGCCAAAATGAGAAAACACAATGAACAATCATATATAAATGACAGATTCTAAATTCAAATGTAATATTTTATTTCTTTTTAATTGTAACAGTCTTTATGGCCAGACTAAGTATATATGTAGAAAATGGACTTAGTTTCTTTGTTATTGTAATGAAATTAGTAATAAGGAACAGTGAAGTTTTAGGTAAAACACCAAATTAAATTTGTATAATACATAACATGTGCATAGCCACATGGAGAAAACTAGTTAAATATATAGGAACCGCTTGAAAGCTAGCAAAATCACAGATATCCTATCTTCTGTTAAGTGCTTACCACTCATGGAGGGTTGCAACTTATAACTCCTCTTTTTAATTTTTCTCTAGATACTTTTTTGCATAAGTGTACAGCAGACAGGCTGATGGCCTGAAAGAAAGTGATTACTGTAACCTAGTGACATTTAGAACACTAGACCTATTACCAATATGCTGCTGGCCTTCTAGGAATTTTATGACACCTTTTTTTAAAACCTCATATTGTAGTGCTGTCGGAAAACATCAGCTGAGCACACTCATGCTAAATACCCACTGTTCAAGAGAAATATTATTCAGAACTGTTGCTTACATGAGCGGAGTGGCTCAAGAAAGTGGGGATGAACACCCAGCTGATGGCAAGCGACAAAGGCACCATTATAAACAGTTTTTTGGAATACTCCATTATACTTATATCTTATTTTACACAACAAATTATCTAAGGATAGATAGAACCATTCTATAGTAAGCAATTATCATTTGTAGAAATAAATGTGAATATCTGCAAGTCTTGACTAACATCTATTAATAGTTTTGTCATCACCAGTGTAATTATTGCTCTGATTTATGATTTTACAGTAGTATCTTCTTAGTATCTAGACTTTTCTTGTAAATATTAACAAAAAGTATAGTTAACACCATGACTCAGCAGGTTGACTCAATTTTTTTAAATATCTACTCAAGAGGAATGATTTTTTCATATGATTTGCAAAAAATGGTTATTATTTGTAACACTACCTCCCAGGCTATAGAGTTAATAGATCACCCACATACCACAGTAATGGGAGAGTGTACATAAAAAAGAACTTGTAGAACCTGAAGTAGAAGAGTGGCTATCATGAACACCAGTGCAGGACCTTGTAACCACATTTTTTGGTTATATTATTTTTGTTGTCAAATTATTAACAAGTATTACTTTATGTAACAATTCTCTCAAAAAATTTTTTTTAATGAAATATGGTCGTAAGGTTCTGCACTGAGGCCAACAAAATGTGATATTTGCAATAGTAATAGATATAGATCATTAATAATCATTATCTAACTCTCGTTTGTTCGTAATTAATGACTTCTTCCTGCCTGGCAGATCCTGGGGTCTATTTTGACAAATTATTCTTCAATTTCTCTTTTCTTTCACCTCCCAATTACAGTAGAACATCTTTAAGTCGAACCTTGATATGTCTAAAACCTCCTAAACTCGAAAAACTTTGTGTTATATTCCCTTCAACCCCTAAAACCTCAGTTGCTTAAAATCTGAACCCTCTATAAGTCTAAATAATTAGCCGAGTCTCTATAAGCAAATTCAGTACTTATTTTCCTCTATAACTTGAAAAAATAAATTGGACCTCTGCATCTCATACATAGCACAATATTTGATTTTACAACTTCTATAAATATAATATACATCTTAATCTCTACAAGTCAAATGTTTCCTTACAAAATTTGCTTTAGTCGAAATCCTCCATAAGTTGAAGACTTATATAATTCGAATTTTCTGGTGTCTCCTTACTTCAAGTTCAACTTCAGAAGTTTTACTGTATTTGGGGTCAACACAATATCTTTTCCTTCCATACTCCTCTATTCTGACATATGTCCACAAATCATCATGTCATCCTTCACACAATTCATCCATCTCTTTTTTGGTCTACCTTTACATTTGTATGATCTTCAGTATCCGCAATATACTAATAATAATAATCATTGCCATATAAACACACCCATTCCTTAAGCTAAACAAGTTACACTTTTATTATGGGTAATATACCAAGCATAATTCTGGAGCACCACCCAGATTATCCCAGGCACCCTTTTTATACTTCATTTACGAAATTTACTATCCCAGGAACCATCTCTGCAACTGTGGCCAGGAAAATTGTCATCAAAATCAAATCAAAAATCAACTCTCAGATAGGCAATAGGTACAGGGCACTTTAACCTGTATGGACGGCTACCACCCCTGGTCTAAAGTATGCCTCCATAATAACCTTGAGTTGTATTCCAGCATTAGTGGTTAGGTTCCAGTCGCCTTCAAGACCAGCAGCACATTGGCAGCTCCTCTGTTGTTGCAGAAGCCCACAAGTGGTGTTAACCACTTTCTATAAAGGTGGGGGGAGATCAGCCTGCCTGCTATTCCAGCAATAAAACAAATCCAATCCAAACCCTCTGTGATCTAAAACCATTTGACCACAGAGCTGCTAATCACCAGCCGATTTGTTCACACGTTCTGTAAAAAAAAATTACTCTTAAATACATTGATAAAAGTGAAGAATAGAATAGTTTTACTACTACTACACTTTATTGTTCACCACATACATATTAAATAAACAATTTACAGTAGTCACGTTAAACAGTAAAAGTAGGTGCAATGGGCGGCCTTATCGCTTTAGAGCAGTGGTTCTTAACCTTCTAGTCATGAGGGACCATTTTACCAAATTTCTGTCTTTACAGGGACCACCCAGTCGATTATGTATATGTATAGATTCTATGTATTTGGCTCTATCTAATAAAGCACGTATAATTTTAGAACTAGCATGCATTTATTTATTATTTTAAAAATATAAGTTACAGATTTTAAATTTAATGAGATTTTTGTGATTGCATTCTCTCTGCGCGGTTTTGCGTTGTGATGACTCGACACAACACGTCACGTCACTTGTTTATTACGATGGCTTTGCAGACCACTTGGAATGCCGCGAGGGACCACCAGTGGTCCGCGGACCACCGGTTGAGAACCACTGCTTTAGAGCGATCTTTTCCAGACAAGCCGGGCTATGGATTTTATGAACGGGAGATTCACAAGTGTATGACGGTGGTTTGCAAATTAAATACATATATAAATATCACACAATACATATACGTAAAATGAATAAAAAAATAGAAAATAAGCAATAATAATAAATAAAACATATTAATATTATATATATACCACACTATTATGGTATCAAATTAATACTTACTTACTTAGGAAATAGTGTAGGAAGTAAACCTATGGCAAGGACAGTGTTTAACATTCTAAACACACTATAACTGTCCTATATGGCATGTTAATTGTTGGATTAAGAATTTTCCTCATATTTTATTCTTTACTACTCATATTTGATCCTAAGACTCATTATAGTGATCTAGTAAACAAAAGAAATCTATATTTTTATGTTATTTCAGTCCATTTATAAAAATGAAAAGAAAATGGAAGCATGAAAATATTTCTTGAAATAAAGTATTTTTCTTTTCTTTCTAAAAAACCCTAAAAACAACATTTGAGAGTATGAATGAAAACACTTTATTGTTCACCAAAATTAAAACTATGTTCTTAAAAACTAGATACAATAAATGTTGAACAAAGGGTGGCCTTATCGCTTAAAGCGATCTCTTCCAGGCAACCCCTTAAACTAAGGAAAATATTAAAATATGGCAGTAGCAGTGTAGACAATAAGTAATATAAAAAATACATGAAATAAGTAAATATATAAAATAAAATCTTTATACTATATAAACACAGTACATATCATAATACATACAGAATAAGCAGCACTATTATACCTGAGAGGACCAAAAATAATTTAATACCATGATAAAAGAGGTTACTGACTTAGCTTAGAGTATATGATATCTTATAAATATACTCAATAGATTTTGTTTAAACTAATTATTGTTGTTGAAATCATTTTTTCAGTAATTAGTGTTTAAATATCACTCTAAAAATTATTCATTTAAATCAGCCAATTATATATCAGTCCATAATAAGTAGGGTTATATAGTAAATAACATCCATTTTTTTTCTATTTGTCTGTGAAACCCTAGGAAATTAGGTTTAATCTTAATTTTTTTAGTGTTTCACAGTGAAATCAAAGTTTGTCTACTTGTTTTTTATTCACAAGGAGGAAGACCTGAGTAAAATCACAAATAGCTATACTAATATTGCAAAGAGGTAAAGTGTGTAAGTTTGTTTGTTTGTAGGAAGTAATGTTTTGAATAGTAGTTCAGTTGAACCGATTTTGAAAATTCCTTCACTAGTAGAAAGTTACATTATTCCTGAGTGACAAGCTATATTTGTTTGTGATTAATAATATTTTTCATATTTTAATGATGCCCAGCAAAATAGGCACAGTTCATCTAGTCTATAGTATTATACAATTTAAAAAATGCCCTATGTACATTAAAGCTATTTAAAAAATAACAACTGGAATACACTATCTAAACTAAATGCTGGAGAACACTCTGCATTTTTTTTAGATTTCTTGTGTTTGTTCGGGATTCACGTAAAAACTACTGGGCCGATTTCCATGCCGTTTTCGCTGATCGACAGCAAATTTATAGACTTATCTGTAAATAAATCTGCGCTACTTTTTATTCTGGAAATCCCGCGGGATCTTTTCGGGGAATTATTTAAAATGGCCATATTAAAAAAAACTAATTCCAATGTTATTTTTTCACTGATGATAGCAAATTTTATGTAATAAAGTGTGTGATTTTTTTATCCCGGGAATCCCCGGTTGCGTAAAAATTAGCTTATTCGTACACATCTTTCACTAAAACAATAGCTGAGGTACTTTGTGTCCCGGGATTGCCGCGGGAATTTCAAGTCAAGCGTGAACGAAATCGCGGCCATATCCTAGTTATAAATAAAGCAACTAGGTATATTGGTAATTATAACAGAAACTAAGAAAAATCTTGTACCTTGTGTCCCATGATTATCAACAATTTTATACAAAGAAAGTGGAGATATATTCAAATTCAAATTCGAAGTTTTTTATTCAAAACAAGTTCCACTGGAAAACACTTTTTGAAGGTCATATATATAAGTTAAAATTTAATTTTACTTCCTATTCTATGTACACCGCTTCGGAACGTGTTATTGCTGTTAAGGAGAGGAAGGGGCAACAAACTCCCCAGCAACACGTCTAGCTAAATATTGTTTTCCTTTAAGTTTCTTATTCAATTTATATATCTCAAGTTGTCTTTTTTTAATAAGTTTTGTACAGAAGTATGTTACAGAATTACTTTTTGAAGAATTAATGGAGTTGTAGCAAACTGCATACTCAATAAGACCAAGACACAATAAAAGGAAAGAATAGATACTGAAAAGACAATATACAGATCAAAAAGAATAAAAAAGAAAGAATTGTGACATATACTCCATGTTTGTGTGTATCTGTTTGCTGCCCATGTATGAATGAATGTAGGAGGGTATGCAAGAAAAGTGAAAATAGATTTACCTAAAAAATTGCAAGTTCCTATTTGATGTACAATGAACATCTGACTGACACTAACAATTACACCGCCGTCATTCTATTTATATCTTTCACTGCCATATCATGTACTACTTACTATACATATGTATGAGGTGCTCCCAACAATGCTGTGCGTCATGCACCTTTTGTGCACTAACCATTGTCTCTGCCTACCCTGTGTAACTGTGAAAGGGGGAGTTTTCAATTACCATACAATTGTTTAAGTTCTAATGTATTATATTTCTGCATGCTAATGTATTATCCTGGTTTCGTTTGTATGAATTTTAATATTTCTTGTAGAAGTAATTTTCAGTTTCCAGGATAAAGATGTCGGAATTGTACATTTCGCAATACATTTCCATCGTCTGTCGCTTTACTCCCTACTGTGTCATTGGCAAAATCAATACATGTGTGTTGGCGCCGTTAAAAAACAAATAGAATCTGGAAGGCGGTAAAGGGGGATAAACAAAATAAATCATGCATATTATGTGTATAGTAATAAGAACTAACTTAAATCTGTGGATTGTGTGACTTTGCATGATCTGTGTATCCACTGAGTGTCAAATATCCTAATAAATATATGTCGAAAAACATGCAAGTTTAGAATTATCTATTACAAGAGCAAAATTCTCATCCAAATTGTAGGTGTCTGACACACTGACACAATAAGGGCTTTTTTGTAGCAATTTGAAACAGCGCATTTCAACAGATATTTTTTTTATTGCAAAAAGCTGGATAACAACCAAATGACCCGCCACTTATAGTAAGTCACTGCATCCTATAGATATTTGTAACACCCAGGGGCAATTGTGAGCCTTGGAGAAATATTATGACACCTTTTTTAAACAACCCCATATCATTGTGCAAGGGAAAAACATGGGAAGTTTCCTCCTAGTTGTTATTATGTGCCTTTTTGATTCTCAACACAAACAGAATTATTTATTCCTTAAAATAAGCAATATTAAACATTTTATAAAAATTAAACTACATAGCAAAACATCACAATTCTGATTTTCACCAGAAACTAAAGAAATATTTGGAAACAGTAGAAATTCATACTAATAAAGTATGAAAGCCTATTTGTTTGAATATTTGTTGGTTCCCTCTTCACTTGAATATGAAGAATATCATATATATACATATAGGTTTTTGAGAAAACTTAGACTAAGTTTTAGAAAGGTTTTTCAAATGAAAGTAAATTATAATCTATAATATAATAAAATTCTAAACATGCCTTGTCTGTACATTGAAGCTATTAAAAAAACCCCTAACTGGAATAGACTATAAAGGACAGAAAACACGATGCAATTTTTTTTAATTTCTTGTATGTTTGTTCGGTATTCACGTAATAACTACTGGGCCGATTTGATGCGGTTTTCGCTGATCGACAGCAAATTTTTAGACTTAAAATTTGCGCTACTTTACATCCCGGGAAATTTTCTGGCAATTATTTAAAATGGCCAGATTAAAAAAAATCGTATTCTGATGTGAATTTTTCATTGAATTATAGCAATTTTTATGTAATAAAATGTGTAATATTTTTTTATCCCGGGAACCCCGCGGTTATAGTTTTCGGGAGCGGTTTGTACTTATTCAGGTGCATAAAACTTAGCTTGTTCCGACACAGTTTTCACTAAAACGATAGTTAAACTTTCTTTATTTTAATGCTGCGGTATCCCAGAAATCCCGCGGGTATTTCAAGTCAAGTGTGGATGAAGACGCGGGCATGTCCTGGTGATAGTTATAAATCTATTAATATTCTACCAAAATCAAAACAGTAATCAATTTCATGCTTTTTGATCTCCTTGTGTTTGTACACATGTAGTCTCTCCCGTTGTTTATTATTAGAGAATTCAGAGCAGAAAACTGGTTTGAAATTTCGACTTTTATTTAACATTCTTACGCCAACCATGTTTCAGTGTGGACCAGTGTTAAAATCTTTTTAAAAATAAAATTAAAATTCCTAATTTGAGAAGTGTCAAATAAATTAAACCACTGATCCAAGTTATGGTCCAAATGTTTGAATGTGTCAATTATTTTAAATTAAGAACTGATATATACATTGCATTTTCGAAACATTTTTAAAATTTTAAATTTAGAATATTAAAAGTAACAGTGTCAGTTATTTTAAAATATGTGTACATTGAAGGTAGCTTATTTATGTGACCTCGAAAGTGTTAATTAAAGTTTTATTGTTTTTTTTTTAAGTTCAGACGTGCTATAAAATAGAGTACTGTCTAATATCAAAACAGTTTTTAACGTCTTCAGCCAAACACTTTTCAGTACTAGATGTTATTCAGTCTTCCAAATGTTGCCTTGTGTGTCACTAGAAGTTAGTGTTTTTTAATAGTGTAAAAATAGCCTGAAACCGTGGCTAAATATTTTTCTTTGGTTCACATTATAATGCGCATAGATGTCGGGCCGGTCGGGACGCGTTTTTGTAAAGTCGTCCAGCATTGAAATGCTGAAGAAGAAGGAGGTTCCATGGTATTCGAACCACAGGATCAGGATACAGGATAACTTTGCCAACTGGCGTCATCATTCATGTCGGCAGCATTGGAATACGACCTGTGATTGTATGTATTCAATTAGGTATATCATTAGTCTGTTTTTTTAAATTGCGAAGTTGATAGAGAACACTTTGTTATACACCCATACAAAATGAACTTTTAAAATTATATCTAATTGCACTTAAGTACATGTTTATTTAATGTATAAAATCTACATATATACGTATTTATTATTAAAAAGTAAGTAGTTCGTACTATAACTTTTTACTTGCCCTTTTTATGTATGTTACAGAGGGCGGTCTTATCGCTAAAAAGCGATCTCTTTCAGACAATCCCAGGAAATAATTGTTGAATTGAGATGATAATGGCGATGGT
Source organism: Dendrolimus houi (assembly GCA_039645545.1). Classification (NCBI taxonomy): domain Eukaryota; kingdom Metazoa; phylum Arthropoda; class Insecta; order Lepidoptera; family Lasiocampidae; genus Dendrolimus; species Dendrolimus houi. The sequence continues at coordinate 12,960,797 of CM077139.1, forward strand.
GGTATACGTAAGATATAGTACGAACTATTTACTTTTTAATAATAAATATGTATATTTGCAGAAATTGTATATATTAAATAGATATATACTTAATATACCATACAAATACATATCTACAAAATATATAAATGTTCATAGATGAATTTAAATATCATATTCCAACGACAGGTAGTATTTTTTGGCCATAGTTTTAAATATTGATAGCGATTTTGCTTGTCTGATAGCAACAGGCAGTGCGTTCCAAAGCTGTATAGCCTAACGGTAAAATAATTTTTGTAGAAAGTTGAGTTATGCGCAGGGGTGTTCAATTTAAGTTTAGTAGAAGGGCGTAAATTATGAGAGCACGAAAGAAATTGAAAACGTTCTTTAAGGTAACCAGGAGTACTTGGGACAAATAAAATACTATAGAGAAAAGAAAGAATGTGAGTATTCCGACGAAATTGAATTGGCAACCACTTGAGTATTTTACGTAATTCAGAGACATGGTCATACTTGCGTAAGCCAAATATGAACCTTATGTAAAAATTTTGGAGGCGCTCAAGTTTATTAAGTTGTTCTTGGGTTTACAGCCAGATGGTCCAGTCTATGAAAAGTGGTTATCATGGCCTGTAAACGCTTGCAACACCAGGAGCAAAGCCAGTGTTGCCCGATGGGATAAGGGGACGAGATATAGGGATCAGACAGGAGGCGTGAGATGAAGGTGTTAGGCTAAGGGACAAATAATACATACTAATATTTTTGTAAATGTAAAACGTGTCTGATTTGATGTTTGCGTGTTAGTTTGGTGCTTGTACACTATGTGGGGAATGAAACAGTTCTTATGAAAACGTAAATACAATGACTGAGAAGAGTAGAGGATAGAATAAATGAGATGAATGAGCAGTCACATAAAAAGACTAGATCTAAAATAAGTTATTGAAAGAGGTAGCGTATCAATTAAAAATAAAAAAAAAACTGGCTTAACCTTCCTTGTCAAGAATTGCGTTAATTACAGGTAATTAATTATTTGCTCAGAATAATATGTTTACTTCCGATGAATAAATAATGATATTGTTTTAACGTAATTATGAGACTTGTATATATATAATACTTATGTTATGACATTTGTAAGGCCCGGTTTCAAGAACAAAATGAATATGCAGTTGTGCTTAGTGCGGTTAATAACGTATGATGGGTTAATAAAAAAGAAAAGTTGCCGAGTTAGAGATGTCAGAGCAGAAAACTGGTTTGCATTTTTTAGGTTAAACTCGAGCGCTGAGGTTGCGACATTGCATATCCTCCAGGAATGCGCTGCATGGGAACAGGAGCACCGTATTCTCGGCGCATCCGTCGGCCATGAGCGTTCGCTCCAGGCCGTGGTGCTGAACGTGGGAGTTAAATCGCATGGGACGCCGTCGCCTCCTTCTTTGTCACAGTCATGTCGGTGAAGGAGGCGGCGGGGCGGGAGAGTACTACGAGCCTCCCCTCCAACTGACAAATGAAATGACAACTGAGCTGTCATCCGCATTCAGGGCACCGAGAGGGTGACACGGGGTATTCTGCGCGCATCTCTCCATTTGCGAAGTTGCTGGGGGAAACCCATTATATCCCGGCCCAAGACGCTCATCTGTTGACGGGCGAGCCCATGTCAGCCGCGGCCTGCACTCGTGGCCCTGGCATATCACGTCGGGAGGAACACCGGGGTGTTTAGTGGGTATTCCGGCTAAAATAGCCTGCGAGTGCCACACTACACTGTTAAACGTGTTCCCGAGCAGTGGGGCGTCCGCAAACGGATTCACCTAAAAAAAAATGCTGAACTTGGACAAAATGCTCTCTCAATCGCCCTCCCAATGGGGCTATAATAATGACTTTTCTATTTAATTCCAATTAGTGCGGAGATATTTTTCCTTATTTGTATCTTAATACCTACGTAAAGCAAACACACAGCAAAAATTTTGTACCCCTTTTTACGAAAATTGTGCGGACGGAGGAGTATGAAATTTTGCACACTTATAGTTTATATAGCGGAGTGCAGAATGCTAATGTTTTTTTAATTATACATAAAAAATACATTAAATCAATGAAAAAAAAACATTACACACACTACCATGTATTTGACACACACACGCATATATACTCTTTTGTTTATTGTTAAAGTCAAATTAACAGTGTAGCCTGGGCGAAATCTGTCATTATAGAAGTATACTCTTTGACATTAATTATTATGGTCGAATTTCGACCACGGGCGACCACTAGTTCGTAATAAATGTGTAAATCCTTTAACTTTTAAACAAGTAAGCAATAAAATTCTGAAAAAACTCAATATGGTAGAGAATAAAAACTACTAGGGGCTATGACCGTGACAATTTGTATGCGGATTCTTCTATACTGTACTAGGTTCTTGTATACTGCGCACTAAGAAAGGATTTTAATCAAATGAAATTTTGTATACCTGCTTCCTAAGTATAAATTAATGTACTCGTGTATAGGCGTTTTTGGGATATTCAACCTCCAAAGGGGTTAAAAGCGTGTACAAAGTATGCTCAAACTATGACCATAAGTTCTCGCAAAAAATTCCACTCCACTCAAGTCCTGTTATCTCTTGTTCCAGGCAATGGTGGCGAAACTACGTGGTGTTTCAGTCAGGTGAAAGGCACCCTCGAAGACGACGTCACCGAAGCCGATCTCATATCGTGCGTGGAGTTCAACCACGACGGGGAACTGCTGGCCACCGGCGACAAGGGAGGACGAGTTGTTATATTTCAAGTGAGTTCATACTATATCATGGGATGAAAAGCTATTTGTTATAATATTGTTACGAGCTACAGGACTCGAATTAAAAATGCCGTTGGAACTACTATAGAATTTATTAGAACTGTACAAACACGTATAAAACAAATACAAATAAAACTGGATGCAACCAGTCCACACTGCACGATTCGATACAATTCGACACGCGCAAAGTCCGTCGTCTATATCGCTAATCGAGATTACTACAAACGTCTTACTCGTCTCGTAGCCGTCGCTTGATTGCCCACCCCTCCATTCGGGCATTGTCTTATATCAGATACACAGTACAAAAAAATTAGCCGCGCGCACTGAGTTTCCGAGAAATAGTAACTTGCACACCTGCGAACGGCTAACGAAGTCGAAAACAATAACAATAAGGATTAGTTCGACGCTAATGATAGTCTTTCTTGTGTGAGAGAAATTTTGGTTTTATTGATTAACTTTGATTTTATTGAAAATTTAAATTGACTACAACTAAAAATGTCATGCGTTTAATTTGGGGAGTTCATTATAAAGACGACATATTCGAACCAATGGATTGAAATAAGACGTATTTTTACGGTTGAAAGGAAAAGACTGTTGGTTTTCTACATCGATAATTGGTATTAATGTTGAGTAAAGATATTAAATTGGGTGAATCAATGCGTCCATGTAAAATTTGGTGAAGAGAGACAAGGTCTGAAATGCTTGTACGATTTTCTAGAGATTACAGAGAATAATATTTCAGTCGATCATAATAAGAGTTGGAATCAAATTTATTTATTTTTTATCGCAGGAGTTCAGCAGACATGCAGACGACCCACTTAATGGAAAGCGGTTACCATCGCCTATGGACATTTGCAACACCAAAGGTGCTACAAATGCGCTTCTGCTCTCTGAAGGGAGACTGGAACCTGGTCACTAATGTCAGAACACAACTCAAGGTTGTTATGGCGACATACTTTAGACAAAGGGTGGTAGCCATCCAGTCGGGAAAATGCCCTACCACCTGGCTGTGGGTTGTTTAGTCGCCTCTTACGACAGGCCACCCGGCCGCAGGAAATTGTATTCTTTCTCCGTTCCTACATGGATGAAATATCTATATCTGGAGGAACTGTTCAGATTGGTGCCTTCGTGTTCTTTTTACCACCGCACCGCACGCCATTGGCTGGTCGTACCCTACTTCCTAGAACCGCTTCGCTCTTGCGCATTGTGGGCATTTGGAATGATCTCCCAGCCGTGGTGTTTCCACAGCGCTACAATATCCCCATATTGTAGCGCTTTTAAAAAGGGCGTCGTAAAATTTCTTCGAAATCGGCAGCGCGTTAGTGACATCTTTGGTGTTGCAAACGTCCATAGGCGACGGTGACCACTTTCCATCAGGTGGGCCGTCTGCCCGTCTGCTGTACTGCAGCTATAAAAAAAATCTATATCAAACTATTCGCAATGCGTTCTTTTGTACATTCTCAATGCGATTGATGTGTAATTCATAATGAGGAGATTAAATAGTAGAATTTTATTCCAAAAGACTTCTTTTTAACGTGCAGTATAAATGAATAAAGCTCGTGAGCAGCTTCTTAAAATCAAGACTAGACCTACATATAAATCCTAAAAGACTAGACTCCCTTGCTCACAAAGTCATAGTGCATTTCAATTTTAATATGAATTCTTGTACTACCTGCAACAACTCAGAAGGGTTTATGGTAATAAAAGAACAGCAACTGGTCACTATACTTATAATCAGAGAACTTTACTGCTTAAATACATTTCATACATTGACTCTACACAAACATTTTTAGAACACCTCGCCATCAACAATTTTACAGTATATGAAACAGTAAAAATCTAACGCGTCTGCCAACATGAAAATAAAATGTAGTGAATACCGTCCATATACAATTGAGAGATTTTGAATTGTCATCTAGACAATTACCACATCATATTTGAGATAAATATTGTTATATAAAATGATCGTAAAATACAGAGAACTACTCTATACAAAACAGGCGCTAATCATAGAATAAATAGTAAATATAACAATATTATTCAGTTAAGGAAATGGCCGATTGTATAGCTTAGTAATAAGAGGGTAGATAACAAAATTAACCATTAAACTTAAAAAGAAACATGACAAGCATAACTATGCATTACTTTTCCTATGTTGGTGTTCAATAGAGTATTGTTGTTGTTGTTATGCAACTAGTTATATAAGATGGCCGTCGGAGGATGTTTTAAAAAACTAAATATAATTATTACAATAATAACTTATAATTAACTAGCTGACCTGGCGAACTTCGTACCGCCATATTTTCTGAATTCCTAAAAGACTTTGTTTCATGACACAAAAACAAAATCACCAAAATCGGTCCGGATGATTACGAGGATTCTAGAACCCGATCTCAGCGCCACCTACCGGTTCCAATTGTGAATCTAAATCACCCGGGGACCCATTCAAACACACGAAACAAATATCATCAAAATCGGCCAGCCGTTTAGGAAGAATCTATCTAACTATCTATATATATATATATATATATATATATATATAGTTAGATAGATGATCACGATGATCTGACCAGACTACATGCTGCCGCGAATGGAGCCAGTCTGTATCGTCCATCGGTCCGCAGGGTGGCTCCGAGGCTTCTCAGGAAACTCTCCACTCAGCACTTTCTCACGCACATGCATTACTCACCCATAGGTACTTCGAATGAGCGGTTTTCTTCGAAATTTGTTAAGTCGTTATGTGAAAAACAACAGCGTTGCCTGGTATGTGTGGAAAACCGTAGGGTTACCACATATAACAAACTAAATAAATGTAACATTGTCTTGTTCTTTTTCTCTTTCAGCGCGATCCGGCGTCAAAGCAATGCGTGCCGAAAAAGGGCGAATACAACGTCTACTCGACGTTCCAGTCACATGAACCGGAGTTCGATTATTTAAAGTCATTAGAAATTGAAGAGAAGATTAATAAGATTAGATGGCTCAAGCGGAAGAATCAGGCACATTTTTTACTATCAACAAATGACAAAACTATCAAATTATGGAAGGTGAGCGTTTACACTTGTAATTTTCATTATCACGATTAACGCCAGGTTTTTATATCCCACTTTCTATTATGTTTCATATTAATTGCGGAGTGAGTAGTCTTCGCAACATCAACAAAGGCCAATATTATTTTTAAACTTGTAACACTGTCGTTGCTTTTTCTTTCTTCTTCCATTTTGCTTGTAGCCGAGGGCACACGTGTGGAAAATCGTTATAATTTGGATAATTCATACTATATATTTGTAAATTAAAGTCTATGTGTTATTCTGATGTGTAAGCTATATATTATTATAAAATTTCATCAAAATCCATCAAGTAGTTTTTCCGTGAAAGAGTAACAAAGATACATCCATACATTCTTACATACTTTCGCGTTTATAATATTAGTAGGATGTAAAAGTGATTTATTATAAGTCTCCACCACTAACAGTGTTTAACTTCTACACCTACAACATACAGGGTATCATCCACACCATCAGCGTAGAAGAAAATATATTATATGTGCGACGAGCTGCGCACAAGTAGTATAGGGCAACAAAAATTTTGAAGCCATACATTCTTAAAATTTGAGGACTAACAGTACATTTGTACTTTGTACCGGAAAAATGTAATTGGCTTATCCATATGTGTCCTACTCAATACTAGTGTGAACAAGACAAATGTCGAAGTGACTCTTTCCCGCAAAGTCGCAGACACATATCACATGAATACCGCGCGTCACGTCCCTCGGATAAGTCGAGTTTTTACAATGACTTTAAGAAAAGAGAAAGACATCGAAGAGGCTATTTCGAACCAGAAGATTCGGAAAATACAACATGTATTTAGAATTTTTGTTTTGTTAGAACATCAGGTGAAACTACTGAAAGGATTTAATGAAACTCAACACGGGGCTAGATTATTATCCCGGGTCAACACTTGGGATACTTTTCATCCCGGCAAATTACGCCGTTCCCGTCTAATAGACGAATATAGCGAAAGAAGTGACGTTGCCGTTACAAATTACTAATTAACCAATACGTCGCCCTCATGGCAACCACGTGAACGAAGTTTTGCTGGCACATTCTAGTTATAAAAAAGCTAACTTATTCGCTGGTAATGGATCGTACCCATAATACGTGACCCAGTATATTACAATTTGTACACACCCCAAGTCGGTGACCACTAGTAGTGTATTAAGCCAAGACCTTGTGTCGTCGTGTCGTCCGTGTCGTCCCGTCAATATTTTGCACGTAGGAATTCATCAATATTTTTACAAACAGAAAGCTTAAAAGCTTGAATAGGCTCATATTTGTCTGTATCTAAGGCGTTTGTCGCGTGATCTCAAAGAGTGCGTAACGTGCATACGTGGAGCCCTTTAAAAAGCGCTAAACGCTGCACGCTATGTTTGAATAAGCTCAAAAAAGCGCGAGTTTTACCTAGAGCATATTGACTACGTGACGAAAAAATTTGCCCCGCGTGACCAAGCGTGGTATTTTGAATACCTCATGAACGGGTCACGTAGTATGGGTACGTTTCCTAATAGCTAGTAGCTGTGTGATATAATTAGAAATAAACTACCGAAATTTTGAAATTAGTTTGTATTCCAAAGGAATGTATATACAGAGTGAACTATGATATCTTTTGAACGTGTTGTTTATGTCGACACCCACATTTACGTCTGACATGACAGCGAATCACCTGAAAAATGTTGAATGATTTCACGGGGAATAATTGACTGTGGTCGTTAGAGTAGTTGCTTTGTGATTCACGTCAATTACAACCAATATATAGCTGACATTGGAATTAAAATGGCATTTGTACTTACATAAAATATGTCACCTAGGACAATGTTTATACCCTGTCCAACGTTTTATCTTACTGTTGACAGGTAGATCATTGATCAATTCGTGATGCCCTAGCCCTAAAGCATTGCCAATTTAATTATATTGTTACGAGTGCGGGACTCGAATTAAAATGCCGTTGGATAATAGAATTTATTAGAACTGTACAAGCACGTATAAAACAGGTACAAATATAACTGGATACAACCAGTACAAACTGCACGATTAAATAACACGCGCAAAGTCCGTCACTATATCGCTTATCGAATGTACGTTTTGCTGGTATCGTAATCCTCGCTTGACTGCCTCCCCTCCGTTCGGGCATTCCTTTTATTCTTTACAATTACAATATGCCTCGACGCAAAACAAATAACTTCTTAGAATTAGTTCGAAACACCTGCCTAATTGTGCCTGCGAACGGCCATAAATGAGTACAATACGCTGCTCTTCACAACAACCAATAAATAAGTAAACAAAAGAGGACGATCATAAAAGCGCTTCTATGTAATTATCTCAAACACCGAGCGGGTAATAAATGTGCTTCGTTTTCAATTCTGCAGGTGGCCCAATTGTAACAATATGTTAAAATCGAGTTTCTTTGTCAATAAATTTTAATCAATTTAGTACACTCATAAGTGCCCATAATTATGAAAGTGATCTAAGTCAAAATTTAAAAAAAAATGAATATCGCTTATTTCACACCACATTATATTCAACTAAATTTATTCAATGTAATTTTTACAATATCATCAAAAATGAACATTTAGATAGTGGTTGTAATTTCACCGTTATACGGAATTCATTTAGTGTTAATTATGAAAGTGGTCTAAGTCAAAAATTTAAAGAAATTATATAAAAATATCTTGAAAATGGCGCGTGGCCCTCTTTGACGCGTTTCTGAACTACATAATAAGCCGGTAAAAAAATGAAAAAAGCAAATTCTTCTACAACCCTGAGCATTATTATGAATTGATAGAAGAGAGAGAAGAAATACATTTTCGATAAAACGAATGGCGCAGCCGGATTTTGTTTCAACAAAATCTCTAGAAGAATCGATAACAAGAAGAGTAAAAAATACCGCAGGCGAATCTGCCTCTTGGTTGCAAATTCAATGGATGAAATTCTTGAAAAATGAACCTCATTAAATGTTCTATAAAACTTCACATTTTGGATCTTTCACCTAAAAGAGGAAGACCAAAAATATACGGAAATATTACTTCCATTATACACCACCATTAGAACAAAACATAAAGATATTATGTGTTTACTACCATACATCCCCTCCAGTTTTCCAGGAACATTTTAAGAATCTTAAAACCGCTAAATGAAACAAATGGATTACTTTTTAAAAATAATTAATAAATGTTCATGAATTATTTCATTAATTTTATTGTTTCAAATAAAACTCATAATTTTAAAACTTAATTCAGTTAATTTTGAAAATGATCTAAGTCAATTAAAGCTTTAAAAACAACATTTTCGTATGAAATTCAGACAAAATTCCATATTCATAATAAATTTCCATTAATCAAGACTAAAACAAATTATAAATTAAAATGTCATATAATATAAAAATATTTTTTAATTCGTTTGAATGCAATTCATTAAATATCTAGACACAAGAAATATGTGACTTAGACCACTTTCATAATTATGGACACATATTGTTTGCTAAAAATACTGTGTTGTGTAAGAAATAAGCCGTATAACCCATATGCTTATACTTAAAATGAAATAAAAGCAATAGTATGACTTTCTAAATCTAAATAAATGCTGTGGTTTTTTTTGCTTTTAATTATAATATATTAATTGCGAATAAATTTAGATATATGATGATGACGTGTGAAATTTATTATCAAAGATGACCAACTTACGACGCGTTCCGTTAGTAGCTCACAACGCTGAAATTGCTCCGTCAGCCGTTCCATATGGCGACCACGGTCGTTATGGTCGTAGCGAAAACGTCAATAATGACGTCATCGTTTCCGATCACACAGCGCTCACAACGACCCATGTCAAGAGGTGGGTCGAAGTGGGCGTTGACCACAGAGCATTAATTCTGTCTATCGATTAACATTGTGTAACGGCGCGATTTTCAAATCAACTAATGACATTTGTGTACTTTGTCGTTTATTACATCAACGCTCCATAATTCGTTCCACTAGAGTTTATGATTGTAACGTCCGCAAACAACTGGAACGGGAAAAATCGCGGTCGTGAACATGGTTGTGTTAGGTTAGCGTTGTGAGCCTCTTGTGGAACGTAGCTCTGATGGGCGTGCAAACTTCAGATGTCAAATAAATTGTTGGACAGAGTATAACTACTTTTATAAGGCGCCATAGTTATTTCAGCAAAAAATGGAACCCCCTATAAAATCTTTATATCTATATATTTATCTGTCTGTCAGTCTTTGTAAGTCACAGTTGTTTTTCACATCTATCAAATAGTGTAGTAAAATTGCCAAGCACCTAAAAATTAGGAGCAAGCAGCCTGCTTATATAATTAAACACAATATTTTTTATTATCAGTGAGATATTATTTTTTTGGTGAAATTATTAACAAGTGTTTACTATATGTAACAATTTTGACTAAAAATATTTAAAAAAATTAATTAGTAGATCGTGCACAGACGCCGGCGACGTGGGATATTGTTAGTTAAATCTTGAATAATAATAACTCTTTAATGACTTTATTATTTTACTTAATTGGTGGTTTTTCATTTCCAAAGACACGAAAATTGAAATCCTTCAGAAAATTCTGGAAAAAACTTAATGTACTTGTGTTAAATATGTTCTGTAGAACTTCGAAAATTGTTTCATACAACATCCTTTGAGTTGTTTATAAAATGTGGGGTGCTTTTGATTCAATCTTTTGTATGATTCGGTTGCGAAGTAAGGAGAATAGGGATGATTTTGTTTTATTACTGAAGCACAGCAGACAGGCTGAGGGTCCAACTGTGCTAAAAGTGGTTACCGTCTCCTATGGAAATTAACAACACCAATGTGCTGCCAATATGCGGCCTCGAAGAGGTAACTGGAACCTGACCACTGATGCCGGAACACAGTTCAAAATTGTTATTTTATTTATTGCTCGAGTTCAGCAGACAGGCAGATGACCCACCTCATGGAAAGTTTTCATCGCCTATGAATATTTGTAACACCAAAGATGCTGCCTCTCGCTGAATACAATCAAACATAATCTAGAGCAGAGGTAGCTATCCAATCGGGCGAATACCCTACCACGTGGCTGTCACCATCTTCGAAACCCTTCACAGAGCACGGACTGCCAAGCACCAACCCAGTTTTTGTATATTCCAGGTGTCAGAGCGGGACAAACGCGTGACGGGGTACAACACTCGCGAGGAAGGCGGTCGGCCGCGGGACCCAGCGCGCGTCACGCAGCTCAGGGTGCCCACGGTCAGGCCGGCTGAACTCATGGTCGAAGCCTCCCCCAGGTGAGCACATATCATGGTGATAATAAGAAACAGTGTATTAATTATATTCTGTACAATGTATTAAAATGAAAATGTTATTGGTGCAATATTTAATTAGAGAAGAAGAAGAGTAGCGGACTAGCGAGAGTGCAGCATTCTTCCGCTACATATCACCACGTGATTATAATTATCTCCTGCATACATACTTCAAGGACGCACTTAGATTTTGCACGTACTACTGTATAAACCGGTAAAACTGCGCTCATGCCGTTTGTGTATATGCAAAAAGAATGAAATTATTTATGCCGGCACTTCATGCTAAGCCTCTGTGTTTTATTGCATGAGTTCAGCAGACAGGCAGACGGGCCCACCTGATGGAAGTCGGTTACAGTCGAAGGTCTCCCCCGCGAAAACGGAGGACATCATGTTCCATAGGCGGTTTCGTAATCCCCCTGCGGACTTGTCCGTTACAGTCCAAGGGGTGGATATTCGTGTAGGTCCCCAGATGAAATATCTGGGGTTAAATCTCGATGGGAAATGGCTGTTTAAAGCGCACTTTGAGCAGCTAGTTCCCAAGCTCGTGAGGTCCACAGGCGCCCTCTCTCGGCTTCCTCCCAACGTGGGTGGACCGGGGACGACGACTAGGAAACTCTACATGGGCATCCTTAGGAGTATGGCCCTGTACGGTACACCCGTATGGTCCACTACACTTCACCGCCACAATAGGACTTTGTTGTGCCGCGCACAACGGGTCCTGGCGGTGAGGACCATCCGAGGATACCGTACAGTGTCGTGAACAGCGTCGACACTTTTGGGGCGATCCGCCCTGGCCTCTCCAGGCGGACGTGATTGCCAAAGTTCGACGCTCCCGACAGGATGCCCTCGCCCGTGGCCTGCCTCTATGGCCAGGCCGAACTTCAGGTGATCAGGACGCGGGAAACCGCGACCATGATCCCATCTTGGTCAGTAGAGTTGGAAACCCTTTTGCTGGCATTGACACGGTGGAAGCGGTTCGACCGCAGCTGTTGTGATGGCTCTCGCGGAAACGCGGGACCCTGACCTTCAGAAGTACACAGATATTTACCGGGCACGGTTGCTTCGATAAGTATCTGTGTCAGATTGCAGGCTGCTTGCCTTCACCCCAATGTCGCCAGTGTGGCGCACTGGACACGGCGTTACACACGCTAGTCGAGTGCGTAGCATGGGCACCCCAGAGGTTTGAACTCGAGACACTAGTAGGACCGATCGCTTCGCAGAGCGATCTGGTGCAGGCCATGCTGCACAGCGACGATTGGTGGGTGGGCGCGGCCAATTTCTGCGAGACTGTAATGTCTCAAAAGGAGGCCGCGGAACGAGATAAGGAGAGAGATGGAAGTGCGCATGCGTCTCGCGGGCGCCGACGTCAGTTGGGAGCCTGTTGACGAAGTGATTTTGCCTCTCCCGGGGCACTCTCAAGCACTTGTGCGCTAGGACCGGTGTGGGCGTAACTACGTTCTGTATCTCATGCCTTTCCTCCACATAAACGCGGGGCACATGGGAGGAGGGTGGTTTTAGTGGGGTATTGATTAGTCGAGTCTCCACACAAGCCGGTTGATTATTGTTTGGATTGCCTCAGTGGAAAGCCTCCATGATCAACAACGGTCTAATCCCTAGCAAAGGACCCGGCATGTGCGAAATGCATTTCCCCCGATTGAAAAAAAAAAAAAAGTTGGTTACAGTCGCCTATGGACGGACACTTGCAACACAAAATATGCTACAAATGCGCTGCTGCTCTTTTAAGGGAGACTGGAACCTGGCTACTGATACCAGAAACAACTCAAGGTTGTTATGGCGGCATACTCTAGACCAGGGGGTTGTCACCCAGAAGGGCAGATACCCTACCACCTGGCTCCTGGTGTTGTAAATATCCGCATATGGAAATGACCACTGTCCATCAAGTGAGCTGTCTGCTCGTTCGTCTATTAGTTTTTGGCCGGAAAAAATTAAACAAAAAGTAGTAGTGGCCGCCATGCACATGAAAATGTTTTTATCGAACTTAGTTTCAAATCCCTTAAGTTTAAAATTTATTTGCATATCTTTACTAGAATGAAACAATGTCGCCTGCCAAGTTTAAGGCCGTGTCCCCATTAGACGAACAGAGAGCGGCTGACTGCTCACTCGTTAACTCAATGTCGAGTTAGCAGCAATCCGCGGCGTATTGGTCGCGAAGCCCTTGCGTACAGATAATTTAGCTTCGAGACGTTTTTGCGTTTGTAGTAGTGTACTGTCAGCAGATAAATAAATAAACTAATACTTTTCATATATTTTTATAAGCACGTACTTAATATAAAACTAATAATATTGAACGATATTAAAATAATAAATATTAATATTAAACATAATTTTTAATATTAAATTTCAAGTTTAGAAATCCTGTATATACACAAATACTACTACTACTACAAATGATCAAACGTCTTGAAGCTAATTTAATTATACTCTTGGGAAGTGTTCTGAGAGGAGTGGTTGTGTTTAATACCATGGATATTCTCAAATCTATAACATTTTTGGAGACATTTAATGAAGATAAATTTTAAAAAGCACACTGGGTCCATCCACGCTAACACAACTACTCGTTTCGGTAGTTCCACTCACAACTAATTGCGCGAACTGCGCCGCCCACTGCGCGCGTTGTTCGCAGCTAATCGGCCGCTCACTGAATGAGTCGGCAAACAAAACGCCCCAAACTGCGTAAATTACGCACTGTATCGATAATCCATTAAAAATTATAGGGATGCAAACAGTTAGTCGCTCACTGTTCGTCTAATGGAGACACGGCCTAAGTTGTAAGTCTGCACAAGTTGAGCAAACTAAATTAAGTTGCCAAATCGGCCGGCGTCGAATATCAGAATTAAGTAGCCTGATATCTTGTATAACACTGATATTTAATAGATCAACCAAATTGACTCAATATGGTTGAAAGATAGAGAAATGAAAAGACACAACGTTATTAAACGACATGAATGAATGAATTATTCAAGTTAATGTTTACCTGGATCACTTTGGTTGAATCATCCAATTTGGAAGACAGAAATGAAAGTTTAATATAGCGACGACCTCTGTGGTTGTGCAATGCGGAGGTTACGGATATCGTTATTTACTGTGGTCTGTGTGTCTGGGATCGGCCCTAGAGTTGTCTGTTGTATATTACCCATACCACAAGCATAACTTGCTTAGCAAGGAGATATACAATGTGTGCGTTTGTCTGTCGATTATTTTTTTTATTTAATATCGCCATTACTAATCCCAAAAGTGAAACGTCATTTCTCTGCCAATTTCATAATTTTTACAAAATATCACAATACTATGGCAAAGATAACATAGCGTATAATATTTCAAATACTATATAATACTACGTCAAAGTGGATTATACTTTCATTAAAAAGATAAACAGGGACGAGTTTCAACATAAGTGTTAATAAAATGTGAAGAGGAGATGCTAATAATATTTTATCTAACAATATATCACTCGAAACATGATTATTGTATTTACAAATCGATATATATATATATATATATATATATATACAGCAGTGAAATATACGTCGTAATTCTTTACATGTACATACATACATAGTCTATACATACTGCTGTACAGATTGCGTGTGTATGATTATTATTAACTAGAGAATCCCCAGGCAATAGCTTTATTTTACTTACATAAAAACTTAATTCGGTTTTTTACATATTTTATAATGTAAAAACATATAATAATAACAAAGAAACTAAGTCCATATAATCTAGATTCTAGACAACTGCCCAGCAAAACAGAGGTGAGGAGTTTTTGGCGGGAACTGAAAGATGTTGTGCTGTGCAGTTTTATTTTCTAAAAATGTGTAAAATTACTCTCAAAAGAATAAGTTTTAGGATATTGATAGTTTTTGAGTAGTAATTATGTGTTTTGTGAGAAATGTGAACTGTATAGTCAAATGTGGCCTTTTGAGTTGCCACAAGAACTCCGTTGAATCGCACCAGCTGATAATCTACAATTCAGCTGTACTACACATAGGCTTAAGAAAATGAAGAAACTACATTAAAATCTAAGATCTGGCTTATAGGCCTAGCTGCCAAGCCATAAACCTAAATAAATAAAACAAAACAGATGAGTCGAAGCCAACCTGATTTTAAGTAATATAATGAATAACACTCCCGGGGAAAATTCCCGCGGGATGAAATATAAACTATTGCATCACTTTAAAAAAGGACTTCATCAATCGTTTAGGTCAGGGCTTCCCAAACTTATTTTAACTGTGACGCCCTTGGGATGTTGCCATATTTTTGCGACGCCCTGGCCTTCTTGCTATACGTTAACCTACTATAGTAGAGTTATTTTGTCCGTGCAGTTTGGGTCATAAATCATAGCTCGGCCTCAGCCCGGCTAGGGCGGTGAGCATGTTGCGCGGGCGCAACGCCATTATCGATAAAAACAAATGAGTCATTGAAGGCAGGTACACGGCGGCGGGACGGTATACAAAGGGTGGTGAGACATTGTTATGTTATGAGTCATTTGTTGTACCTACCTGCAAATTATAGTAAATATGTCGAAAAGAAATGTGTTTTTGTGCATTCGCTCTCTGAATTTCTTTAGTGATACAATGGCTACTCCTTTGTTTTGTACCAAAACGGCAGAATTTATACAAAATAATATTTTGCCTGTTGTCACCAATATATCACCACAAGCACGTGTTGTTATCAACAATGTTTTAAAATTTTTCACTGAAATGAAAATAGATCCCGAAAAGTTACAAAGTGTTAATTTCTGCCGTTCTCTAGAACTTCCTGCGGCGATATGTGGTGTGAGTCTTAGAACGGTCGACAAATTAAAAAGAGTGTATAAAGGGAGAAGTTAGCTCTTCGCGAGAAAGCGTCCATCGGCCTTGTACAGTAACTGCGTTAGACGACTTTGACAAAAGTGTAATTAAACAAATAGTGTCATCGTTTTGTTATATAAACTAAATACACTATCGATAACGCTTATCGACAACAATAATGCGCATCAGTATGGCCGCCCATAAGGCCCGTGAGTGGAAGAGAGAGCGAAATACTCGCTTCACCGCTCCGATTATTATATGACCCAAACTGCACGGACAAAATAATTCAACTATAGTTGTAGTTCTAGCCTAAATAACAATTTGTCAGAAAAACTTCAAATAACATCTAAATTTTTATTAGAAAATAAAGAACAACACAAAAAAGATAAAGAGCAAGAAACACCCTTCACCTGCACACTTCCCGCATCACAATGCGTATGGCGCTCGCTCCACTTGCTCGCATCGACACAGACAGACAACCTATTTAGATCGCCTCACGACGCCCCCCCCTAGGATAATACCGCGGCGTCCTAGGGCGTCGCGACGCACAGTTAGGGAAGCCCTGGTTTAGGTGAAATCGTATCGAAATCAGCTAATGTTTATGCAATATAACTAATTTATACCATACCCGGAAAATTCCCGCGGGATTCCCAGGAACACAAAGTATATTATATATAACTAACTTCTGCCCGCGACTACGTTCGCGCGGAAAGTATTTTAACTATCCCACGGGAACTCTTTAATTTTTCGGGATCAAAAGTATCCTATATTTTGACCAGGAGTATAAGCTTCCACCATACAAAAATAATTGAAATCGGTCCAGTCGTTTCGGAGATTAGCCGGTAGAAACAGACAGACAAACAGAGAAACAAAAATTTGAAAAAAATCTAAATTAGTTCTCTTTCACTTCTTACATCCCCCTGACTCGGTTTTTAGCATATTTTTTTCATTGTACAGAAATTCGACATCTTGCAGTTTTATTATATGTATATATCGTAGCATTTAAAAAAGAATGTAAGCTATCGTTCTAGTGTAAGGTGTGTAGGAATGAGCTAATTTTTACGCAAACGGGATTACCAGGTATAAAAATTAATTACATAAAATTTGCTATATCCATCAGTGAAAAAATCGCATTGGAATTCGAATTATTTTTTATGTCTGGCCATATATTATATCACTCATAGAAAAATTCCCACGCGATTCCCAGGATAAAAAGTAGCGCAGATTTTACGTCTAAGAATTTGCTGTCGATCAGCGAAAACCGCATCGAAATCGGCCTAGTAGTTTTAACGTGAATTCCGAACAAACAGACAAGAAATCTAAAAATCAGTAATATGTTTATTATCATATTAATATAATCATTATTCAGCGTGTCTTTTGACACTCAAGTTCTCCAACATTTTCCAGCCATTTTTTGGCCTTGCTATACTACTCCAAGTGACACATGCTAATTCTCTTACGCTGTCCGAAATGGACCAAATACATCAATGATTAGTACCCACGGGATGGAAAAAGGAGAAGGGGAGACCAGTGAGAAAATGGGATGATGAAAAAGTCTGGAGGAGGTTAGTGAGAGATGACACTGATTTTCATACTCTGGAGGAGGCCTCCATGCCAAGGACGCAACGTGACTTGACAGCTGTCAATGTGATAAAAATCGAAATATGTGCTGGGACACATAGTAGATGCGAAACTTCAACGGATAAGTGGAAAAACGAATCGCAACGGTCATTTGGAAAAACGAATGACAACGGACAAGTGGCAAAACGAGCAGGTTTTCAAATTGGACAAGTACATTAACAATCTGCCCGTAAAACTTCAAATTAAAATTTTGTTGCGATTCGTTTTACCACCTGCCCATCGCCATTCCTTATTCCACTTATCCGTTGCGATCCGTTTTTCCACTTATCCGTTGCCATTCGTTTTTCCACTTGTCCGTTGCGATACGTTTTTCCACTTATCCGTTGCCATTCGTTTTTCCACTTATCCGTTTCGATTCGTTTTTCCACTTATCCGTTGCCATTCGTTTTCCCATTTGTCCGTTGCGATCCGTTTTTCCACTTATCCGTTGCCATTCGTTTTTCCACTTATCCGTTTCGATTCGTTTTTCCACTTATCCGTTTCGATTCGTTTTTCCACTTATCCGTTGCCATTCGTTTTCCCACTTGTCCGTTGCGATCCGTTTTTCCACTTATCCGTTGCCATTCGTTTTTCCACTTGTCCGTTGCGATACGTTTTTCCACTTATCCGTTGCCATTCGTTTTTCCACTTGTCCGTTGCGATACGTTTTTCCACTTATCCGTTGCCATTCGTTTTTCCACTTATCCGTTTCGATTCGTTTTTCCACTTATCCGTTGCCATTCGTTTTCCCACTTGTCCGTTGCGATCCGTTTTTCCACTTATCCGTTGCGATCCGTTTTTCCACTTATCCGTTGCCATTCGTTTTTCCACTTATCTGTTTCGATTCGTTTTTCCACTTATCCGTTGCCATTCGTTTTCCCACTTGTCCGTTGCGATCCGTTTTTCCACTTATCTGTTGCCATTCGTTTTTCCACTTATCCGTTTCGATTCGTTTTTCCACTTATCCGTTGCCATTCGTTTTGCCACTTGTCCGTTGCGATCCGTTTTTCCACTTATCCGTTGCCATTCGTTTTTTCCAGTTATCCGTTTCGATTCGTTTTTCCACTTATCCGTTGCCATTCGTTTTCCCACTTGTCCGTTGCGATACGTTTTTCCGCTTATCCGTTGCCATTCGTTTTTCCACTTGTCCGTTGAAGTTTCACTTCTACTATGTGTCCCAGCACGCATTTCGATTTTTCGCAGGTTTACTGCAAATTATGGTTTGGTTAGGTTACGTACATTTTAATGAATGTTTTTTTTTTTATCTATCTATCATTTAAGAGCTATGCTCTTGTCGGTGGAACCTCCTCCAATCTTCTCTATTATGGGCCAGTTGTTTTACTTCCCCCTTCTTTCCTCCAGAGTTTTTGAAATTGTGAGTTTCTCCTTTACCATAACCAGTACTTCTTCGTTGATCTTTTTTTCTTTCCAACTTACTCTCCATGCGTCTCCAACACCACATTTCAAATGTTTCTAATCTATCCCGATCTCTTTGTGTCATTGTCCATGCTTCACACCTGTATAAATCCATGCTCCATATATAAATTTTAGTTAAACTTATTTTCACGGGTTGTGCTATTTTAGACCTAAATAAATAGTTTTACTAATAAAAGCTCTTTTTGCAATTGTTATTCTTGCTATTATGTCGTCTGTACAACGAGAATCTGATGTAATGAGGCTACCTAGATATCTATATCTGTCTACTTGTTGGAATGTATGATCCCTTAATTTTATTGGGCTTGGTGTGTATAGGTTTTTCGCTATTGTCATTATTTTTGTTTTATTCGTGTTTATTTTTAGGTCTATTTCTTTAAATGCTGTATCCATGTATTCTATTAAACTTTCTAATTCTGATTTTGAATCTGCTAAAGCGGCTATATCATCTGCAAAACGTATAAAATGTATCTTTTCTCCATTTACTTTTATTCCTCCATGTTTAAAATCTACAATTTTTTTATAATGGTTTCAATAAAAATATTAAAAATAACTGGTGGTAGGGGGCAACCTTGTCTAACTCCTTGTTTATTATTAAACATATTTTATTTTATCAAACAAAAAAACTGTATTCGATCCAGAACCAAAAAACGCATCCATAGTCTACTCTAAAATTATGCCGCCCCTCCACGCGGCCGTAACGCTTTTTCGTGACAGAAAAACATCCTAATAACCCCCATCTATATAGAAGTTTCACTTCAAAAATCTAAGTGGAAATAAAGTCTATTTTAAGTTAGATTTTGTGTGTATTTTCAGACGGATATTTGCAAATGCTCACACATACCACATAAACTCGATCTCGCTGAACTCGGATCAAGAGACGTACCTGTCAGCAGATGACCTCCGCATCAACCTATGGCATCTCGAGATCACGGATCAGAGTTTCAACATTGTCGACATCAAACCCGCCAATATGGAAGAACTCACAGAGGTAATGTTTCTATTTTTTTTATTGCATGCCTTCAGCATACGGTTGGGACACCCACCTGATGGAAAGCGATTACCATCGCCTATGGACATTTGTAACACCAAAGGTGCTACCGATGTGCTGCCACTCTCTAAAGGGATACTGGACCCTGGCCACTAATGCCAGAACTCAACTGAAGGTTTTTTGATGGCGGCATTCTCCAGTCCAGGGGTGGCAACAATCAAATACTTTTTAAATGATACTATACCTGTGTATGACCGCGACTTTGTCCACGCTTAACTTGAAATTCAAAAAAGGTTGTAAGCTATCGTTTAAGTGAAAATTGTGTCGGAAAAAGCTAATTTTTATGCACCCGAACAGCTACAAACCGCTTCCGGGGAAATTTTCGCGGGATTTCCGGGATAAAAATATCACATACTTTATTATATAAAAATTGTTATCGGTCGGTGATCATCATATTGGAATTGGTTTTTTTTAAATCATATTCAGAATAATTACCGCAGGATTCCCATAGTAAAAAGTAGTGCAGATTTTAAGTCTAAGCATTTGCTGTCTATCAGTGAAAACCGCATAGAAATCAGCCCATTAGATTTTACGTGAATCCTGAAGAGTCAGACAAGAAATCTAAAAAAAAAATTAAAATCATATTTTCCATCGTTTATATAGTACTAGAGTTAGCCCCGCGGCCGCGGGTCGTGCCCGAACCCTGGCAGTTCCTTTATTTTACTTATACAAAAACTTATTAGGTTGGGGAAAAGTTTCTTCGCATTTTATATAAAAATTCAAAAGGTTTTTTTATAAAGTTTATTCACATTTGACTAAAGTATGTAGGTGTCATTTTGTTGGATAACTTTTTGCCATCTTGTAGGTAGGGACGTGATCCCATTGCTATAAAAATTTTGGAGCTTCTGATCAAAAAACTGCGACAAGTGGTTTTGGCAGTCCTCTCGTGATGTTAACCTGACACTGCCTAAGGAATTCTGCAGAGACCGAAACAGGTGAAAATCTGAAGGTGCAAGATCAGGACTATACGGCGGATGCATTAACAACTCCCAGCCAAACTCTCGTAACTTTTGCTGAGTGACTAAAGATGTGTGAGGTCTAGCGTTATCATGGTGAAAAACCACACCCCTTCTGTTGATTAATTCCGGCCGCTTTCTTTCTTCTTTTTGCTTTAATCTCATCAGTTGTTCGCAGTACAGTTCAGAATCGATGGCCCTGCCTGGCGGTAACAGCTCATAATACATCGTAACTACTAATATGCCGATCTTGCTCCACTTTTTCAAAAATGTCATCAATTTTGTCCGTAAGAGGGCGACCAGAGCAACCTGCATCTTTGAATCAAAATTTCCGGAGTGAAAACGCTTAAACCAAATTTGCGCTACTCTCACAGATACTGCATCAGGTCCATAAACATCACAAATTTTTTTCGCGGCTTGTGTTGCATTT
The DNA here is from genome assembly GCA_039645545.1 of Dendrolimus houi. Lineage (NCBI taxonomy): Eukaryota > Metazoa > Arthropoda > Insecta > Lepidoptera > Lasiocampidae > Dendrolimus > Dendrolimus houi. The sequence continues at coordinate 12,982,187 of CM077139.1, forward strand.
TTACCTTTTTTGTAGTAAAATTTTAAAATGTATCGAATTTCTTCATTAGATTCACTCATTTTAGCAATAAGAAAAACAAATGAAAATCACACATTTTCCTAATTTGAATTTGGAATTATCTTCTTTAAAATTAAAACTTTTTAATGATACCAAAACCAGCCAGATACAAATGGTATAGCCAAAGAGATCTTATTACAAGTTCAAACGTACTATATGCGAAAAGACTACCTATTAATTCAGTCTTTTGTAGATATAATAATAAAAGAAACCAACTCCATATATTGTAGTCCACTCTCACCTGCCCAGAAAAACATAGAGGCGAGTTGAAGCCAACCTGATTTGAAGTAATACAAGCAATGACATGTTGTTTATGACAATGTAGGTATTTGTTAGTGAATTGAAAAACGCGATTGCAGCGCCATCTATTTTGCTAATCCGTCTTTTTTAAGGAAATCGCTTCATTTGTCCTGATAAAATGTTTCCTAAGTGTTAACTCGGGTTATAAGCCAGCACCATGTCGAGTTTCATTTATATATATTCAACAGTTTCCAAAAAGATGTGATAGCAGCGCCATCTTCTTCGTTATTTTCATCTCTCTCACGGAAACGACGTCATTTATTGGGACAAAAAGTATCCTAAATTACACCCCGGGCTATAAGCTAGCTCTATGTGTGTCTATATATATCTTTCATTTAAATCTGTGTAGTAGTTTTCCGTGATGCTTTAATAGACAGACAGACAAAAATTCTAAAAATTGCATTTTACGAATCTCCTGGTACAAATTATTTGATTTTTTTCACATTTTTAAATGCATTGTAGGAACTCTTATAGTAGTTTCTGGTTATTGTTTTTTTAAATAGCTTCAATGTACAGACACGGCATTTTTAGAATGTTAAAATATTATATGGACTATGATTTTTAATTACCTAGTCAAAAATGACAGCTGCGATGGAAAGCGGCTACCGTCGCCTAATAGACATTTGCAACATCAGAAGCGAAGCCCAACGAGTTCCCAGGAAGGAAGAAAGCAGGAAAAGTTTGAAAAAGTCCAGTTCACAGATACTTTCAATGAATATTTGTTTTGAACACTATTCATTGGATAAGTTTTGAGATATGAGGTGGGATATACATTCGAGTAAATGCTTTTTCTTTTTGGTGCCGTAGCAAAATGACGAAAACAGAGTATCTTTGTCACCTCTATGGAGCCCTTCGTAATTTGTATACTGACACATTTATCAGATGTTTAAAAATAAAAATATCTATTTTCAGGTGATAACCGCTGCTGAATTCCATCCGACTGAATGCAATCTCTTTGTATATTCTAGTAGTAAGGGTAAGTGTTTACTCTATTACTTAATTGTTCTTATAATAGTCTAGGGTCCACACTCATTGTTACTCGGCTTCTCCGTCAATTGTGGACCGGTTTTCAAACTGTTTTCATTATTCGTAAGTATATACTCCTGAGGTGGTCTCATGGTCACCAAGTCAGGATCCGATATGTGGATTGCAAGGAAATCGAGAGCAACCCTTGTTGAAGAGCATATACACTGAAAAGTGAGATGACAAATTTGTATACTGTATGATGCTTAATATTGTTACGATTTACGGGACTCGAATTAAAATGCCGTTTGGAATTACTGGAGAATTTATTAGAACTATACAAACACATATAACACAGGTACAAATATAACTGGACACAACCAGTACAAACGTAATACACGATTCAATAACACACGCAAAGTCCATCACTATATAGCTTATCAAATGTACACACGTCTTGTCTCGCTTGTGACCATCGCTAGACTACCGATCCTCCCATTGAACCATTGCTATATACTGCACCAATACATTATGGCTGCCCACCCGCGTAGATCGAATTTCTTAGAATTCGTAATCTGCACACCTGCCTAATTACGCCTGCAAACGGCCATAAACGAGTATAATACACAATAGGCTGTTTTCTAATTACAAATTTTAAACATAAGGTAAACAAAAGAAGTCCAAATGCCGAAAAGGTAATAAACTGCAAGTGTGCAATTGGTCTTTGTCGGTCGTAACAATATATTATTTTAAAGCCAATGAAGTTTTATGCGCAACTAATAATTAAAATATATATATTTCATAACAAAATCAAAAATAAATATTTAACAAATTTATTTATACAACATCTTGAAATTTGAATTTGTTGATGTTTTTTTTATGTTTTACTCGGCACCGACTTCAAGATGTTGTAGAAAGAACATGGTAAACTATTTCTTGGTTTTTAGTGTCAAGTCAGTTTTGTGTTTAATAAAAAAATTGTCACTGATGACAGTAAATATTTAGTTCAAATTTATGCAAGCTAAATAATAATTTATTGAAAACTAATTTATAAGTATAAAAAAATTTAATTATATTTTTTTATGCCGCAATTTAAACCGGTGGCGGTATAAAAATTCCGGACATGGTACGCCTAGTTTTAACATCTAGACAGCAGGGAAAATCGTTTGCCAGGAACGAAAAGTATTGTTTTCATCCCTGTGATCAGGTAACTTCAAGCATACTTTCGGAGTATAAGAAATGAAAAATAATGTTATGAATGTTGCACAGGCACAATCCGGCTGTGCGACATGCGCGCCGCGGCGCTATGCGACCGGCACGCGAAACTGTTCGAGGAGCCCGAAGACCCTCACGCGAGGTCGTTCTTCTCCGAGATCATCTCCTCCATCAGCGACGTGAAACTCAGCAATTCTGGCAGGTATACAACGGGACTTCATCTCTCTTCCTAACCTATTTCGTTTACGGCGAGCGCTGTAGTTAGTGGCTGTTCGACGTTCATGTGCACAGTGATAACTTGCATATCCAACGGGCAGGTGGCCCGCTTGATGGATAGTAGTTACTATCGCCTATATACATTTGTAACACCAAAGGTGCCATCGATGTGCTGCCGCTCTCTAAAGGCAGACTGGAACCTGGCCACTAATGCTGGAACACAACTCAAGATTGTTATGGCAGCATACTCTAGACCAGGGGTGGTACCCATCCAGACAGGCAAATAACCTGCCACTTGGCTGTGGGTTATTTTGTCGCTTCTTACGGCAGGCCACCCGGCTGCAGGAAAATGTTAGAACACCTTTCACAAAATTGTAACTAATAGTAATAATTTAATTTAACTTGGAATCTCCAGTCACAGTGCTTCTTCACTATTTTTTTTCCATCGGTTGAGATCAATATTGCACTTCACCATCTGACGCTTAAGCACATCTTTGTATCATAGCAGTTGCCAAATTTGCTTATGTGTACCGTTTACAAGTTCGGGAATTATGTCTATATTGATAACCAAGCATACTCTGACACTCGCTAAGGCAGTGTTTGCCAAAATTCTTACATTGCTACCAACCTTTTATTGGCTCTACAATGTCAGAAGGTTTTATTAGAAAAAAAGAAGTTACAAATTATTTGATTTATCAGGTTTGAGTTTAGTAGGTAGATTAAAGTTTGGGTAATTTAGTATCATGATAAAAAAATAATAAACATTGAGAGTGATTGCCATACTGAGGCTTTTTGGTTTTAATCTATAGGTAGTGAGATATTAGCTCCTGAAAATGTAAAATTTTCCTTTTCCAGCTATTGAACTATAAAGTAAATTTTTCATTTTATAATTTGAACTATAAAATTATGAATTGAAAATTTTTTAATTAGCTTCAAACATACCTTCAACAAAAACTATTTTAAGAAATTGCTCTGTATAGCAATTGTCAAAAAACAATTCATGTCTGTCGTCCCTGTGGCAACTCTTCATAATTCACAGACTGCCAAGTACTTAACTGATTTATTTTGGACTCAAATGCATGAATTACTTTCAGATACATGATGTCACGTGACTACCTAGGCCTAAAAGTATGGGACCTCCGCATGGAGACGAAGCCAGTGGAGTCCTATCCAGTACATGAGTACCTAAGGTCCAAGTTGTGCTCATTGTACGAGAACGACTGCATCTTTGACAAGTTTGAGTGTTGTTGGAGCGGGGATGACTTGAGACTCATGACCGGCTCCTACAATGGATTCTTCAGGTGAGTATGTTATATGGCTTGGCTCATAAGGCCTTTGAGAATTGCTTCTGTCTCAAGTCTGTTTGTTATATGGGACAAAAAATATAAGTATGACCATTCAAACAAAGTTCTGTTTACATTTATGTGTATTCTGCACTCCTGAGTATCAAATCTATGCACTTTTAAAAAATGCCAAAAGTTTGGATGGATCTGGATGAAAAGCTCAGTGTTAGATTTGATAGATAGTCCAATGGTCCCCAAACTATTTTGTCTTGTAGACCTCTAGTTAATTTTCACTGCCTCTAGTGGACCCTTATCTTTTTAACCAACTTCAAAAGGGGGAGGAAGTTCTCAATTTGTTGTGTAAATATATATTTTTTTATATCTTATCAGACAGAACTTTTTTATGCCTGAACCGATTTTGACAATTCTTTTTGCATTGGTTTCAGTGCTGTTTTTATTCGGTCCCATACAAATTTTATAGATTGCAAATACAAACACATACTATATTATTTTATTTATAGAAAGTTAAATATTTCGTCATGTCTTTCTTAAATGGAATTTCTATTGTGGACCTCTATTTACAGCTTGTGGAACCCCAGAGTTTGTTTTCATGTGTACCCCATTATAGTTTTGACATAGACTCTCAGGGGTCCATATAGACCAATTTGGGCACCTATGGTCTAGAACACCGCATAGGCTACTTTTCATCGCGGAAAATATACAATTCTCATGGGATAACATTAACGCGAGCGAATTATTGTAAAAAAGATTTGGTCGACATAATTTATAAATATCTTAGTTTTATAACTTGACATGTTCTTGAATTAGAATATTAATGTAAATTTAATTTTAGCATTTATAGTAGAGGTTTCAATTAAAATGACCTTCACCCATGTCTTTAGTCGATGAAATTTTTTTGTTATCAAATTTAGTATTTTAGAAACAAGTACAGGAATTTTTTCGCCAGCCTGCTAAAAAATTCGTAGTCAGGCTATGATTAATTAAAAATTGATTTTTTATTTAATATTACACACAAGTTTAATAAATAAATTTAATACCAATTGAAAGTATGAAGTGTATAGAATATGCAAATGTTGGGTTGTCAATATTTTTTATTGACAACTTCTGGGTTGACAGGTATGTTGATACTAGCTATTTTCACTTGTTTGTTTATTAAATAAATCTTATATCAAAACAAGTGCTATTTCATTGTGAACATGATGATATAAGGTTGTCTGCAAAATGTCTAGTTTGAATGACGGTTGTCAGATTTTAAATAGGAGCGCGACGCTCGTGCGCCAATCATCTCATGTCTAAATAGGTCACTTTCACCTCTCGTGTGACAATTTGCTGTTATTGTACCGCCACTGTGCTCCGGTAGGGTGTTCGACCGTTGCGCCAGCGGCGGGCGACGCACGGAGCTGACGCTGGAGGCGTCGCGCGAAGCGGCCGCGCGGCCGCGACAGCCGCTGCGCGCGCGCAGGGTCGCCGCCACCGCCAAGAGGAAGAAGGTAATAAATACCATTTAATCCATGCGGGAACCGAGAAAGAATATAATTTCCTGACAAAAGAACCCATAGCAAGGTGGTAGAGTATTTGCCTGACTGGGTGGCTACCAGCCCGGGTCTAGAGTATGCCACCATAATTACCTTGATTTGTGTTCCGGCATTAGTGACCAGGTTCCAGTCTCCCTTAACAGAGCAGCAGCGCATTCGTAGCACCTTTGGTGTTGCAAATGTCCATAGGCGATGGTAACCACTTTTCATAAAGTGGGCCGTCTGCCTTGTCTTCTGAACTTCTGCAATAAAAACAAAAATTTATTTTACAAATAATCATGTATGTAAGCTAGAGTTGCCGACCGTTCTGTTTTCACAGGTCATGTCCTATGTGTAGTGCCCTGGTATGTCCTGGATAGTTTTTAATTAGCGTCCTGTGTTTTTAAAGTCATGGGGCTGAATATGTATTTGCTCCCTGGAAAAACCACAGGGAAAAGGATGGAAATTTTGCAGATTGCCACTGATTATTACAAAAAACTATATTCAAGTTGCAGAAGCCATCAAAAATCTCAATTTATGGAGGAAGCCTGGAGAGAAAGTTCAGGAGAAGAAGATGACGAAGTACCATTAATATTACTAGAAGAGACAATAAGAGCAATAAAAAGTCAAAAACATGGAAAAGCACCTGGGACAGACCTAATAACAAACGAATTATTAAAAGCATTAATGAACGAAATATCCACAAGACTTAATCAAATATTTAACGAAATATTAAAAAGCAAAGAGATACCTAAAGATTGGACTAAATCGACCATTATACTAATACATAAAAAAGGAGACAACAGAGATATTGGCAATTATAGACCAATAAGTATAATGTCAAATATATATAAAGTATTTTCTAAAATACTGCTACTAAGAATGACTAAATATTTGGATGAACAACAGCTATTAGAACAAGCAGGATTTAGGCGTAATTTTTCCACTCTGGATCACATTCACGTACTTTATTCACTTACTTCATTGATTACAACAAAGCCTTCGGCTCTTTGGAACACCATACGATCTGGAAAGCATTACAAGACCAAGACACAGTAAATACATAAATATATTGAGGAAAATATATGCAAATAGCACAGCCGAAATTAGATTGGAGAAAAACGGTCCGGAATTCCCAGTAGAAGGGGAGTTAGACAGGGCGATCCCATCTCACCAAAATTATTTTCAGCGGTTTTGGAATTAATTTTTAAAAATCTAGAATGGGACGAAATCGGAATAAACATAATTGGGGAAAGATTAAATCATCTGAGATTTGCAGATGATATAGTGATATTTTCAGAATTTTCAGAAAAATGATCAATGAACTATCAAAAGAAAGTGCAAAAGCAGGCCTTACTATGAACACGAAAAAGACAAAGATAATGACCAATTCTGAATGTTACCATATTGAAGTAGATGGAGAAGAAATAGAATATATTAAGGAATATGTGTATTTGGGACAGTTGTTGTCATTTAAAGACTGCATGACTAAAGAGATAGAACGAAGGGTAGCAAATACTTTGAAAAGATACTGGTCTATGCGAGAAATTATGAAAAACACAGACTTAAATATGACATATAAAAGAAAAGTTTTTAATCTCTCTCTACTTCCAATTTTAATATATCGATGTCAGACTTGGAAGACTTCACTCACAGAAGAAGAAGAACTTGTTAAATTTAAAGTTTGTCAGAACAGCATCGAAAGAAGTGTATTAGGAGTCAAGTTGAAAGATAAAATTAGCTTATCAACAAACAATCAATTTACTAAGCTTAAAAACGCATCAAGAATAATAAAACAATTGAAATGGGACTGGGTCGGACATATAGTGAGAGAAAATAAAAACAAATGGACACATAAAATAACGGAGTGGTACCCCAGAGACAGTAAAAGGCAAAGAGGAAGACAATACAAGAGGTGGGAGGACAATTTTAAACAAAGTGCAGGGACATTGTGGTCCAGAATCTGCAAAGACAGGAAAAAATGGGCAGCAAAGAGCTTGAGCGGAGGCCTTTGTCGAAGGACAAGCTGAGAAGGAGGCAAGATTAGATACCAATTAGTGGATTAGGTTTTTTTTTTTATTTTTTTCAGCAATAAAGGCTATTTTTATTTTATTTATTTATTTATTATACCGGGTCATAACGCTAATGTTGAGAGAGACTTGTCTCTCATAGATTCACAGTAGTCAAAAGAAATCTGCAATCATCAATATAGTATTAGTATATAATAGTAAAAAATTTCAAATTTTTATAATGGTAATTATGACTATGTATTTATATTCAGACACAAATAAAATATTTGTTAATGAATTATTATAAATAAATAAATAAAAAACCGCTAGGACAATGAAGCGATTAAACAATACGATGAAGTATTGCACTATAAATAAAAAAGTTTCCTTTTTATGCTTAGGACGAGATAAGCGTGGACTGTTTGGACTTCAACAAGAAGATCCTGCACACGGCGTGGCATCCCGCCGAGAGCATCATCGCAGTGGCCGCCACCAACAACCTGTTCATATTCCAGGTAAATTCATTTCCACAAGATATACTCTGGTAGAGCCATTGCGGGAACCAATATCTTAATTACAGACTCCAGGCAGACAGCCCATCTGGGGCCCAATTCTGTTTTTTTTTTTTAATTTTTATTGCTGAAGCTCAGCAGACATGCTAACGACCCAACTGTGCTGAAAAGTGATTACCATTACCTATGGACATTAGCAATACCAGAGGTCCTGCCAGTGTGCTGCTGGCCTTGAAAGAGAAATTAGACTCGAAAGTGGTAGCCATCCAGACAGGCGATTACCCTACCACCTGGCTGTGGGTTGTTCTGTCGCCTCTTACGACAGGCTGCCCCAACGCAGGAATTGGTATTCTTTTCCGTTCTTGCATGGAGAGAATATCTACTATTACTATCTCGTTGAAATAGCTGGAAGCTATCGTCTCAATCGTAGGTTTGCTTGATTTCGGTATTCTGTTAATTCCAATGGCGTGTTTGTGGCATGCTACTCTATAAATATTTATAAGTGAACACTCACGAATTAAATTTTTGAAATTTTTCTAGTTTGTTAATTTTAATTTTACTACTATTATTCCGCCGCTACTATATCGAAAAGATATTCTGGATTTAGTAGAATTCGAATTTTCGACACCATTCCAATGGGATCGTACTTTGAACATTTATGCAACGCTGATATGTGGAAAAAGTAGAATTGGGCCCCTGGTGGAAATATGGACATTTGTAACACTAAAGATGTCACCGATGAGCTGCTGCTCTCTAAAGGGAGACTGGACCGTACCAATACCACTCTCGCACAGAACATTGGAGTCAAGGTTTACCTTGAGATCGTGTTCCGTACGGTCCCTCCCTCTATTCCGATCCTATATCCCATCCCCTCTATTTTATTCCTCGCGTCTGCTCCCTCTTATCTCGTCTCCCTTTCCTATAGACTGGCAACGCGTTGTCTTCGGCCCCCGGTTGTTGCAAACGGCTATAGATGACGGTAACCAGTTTCTATTCGTACTTTTGGAACAAAACAAACTATTTATTATTATTATTTACTAGCTTCTGCCCGCGACTTCGTCTGTGTGGAATATTTAAAAAAAGTTTGGTCTTAGCGTGATGATATATAGCCTATGGCCTTCCTCGATAAATGGGCTATCTAACACTGAAAGAATTTTTCAAATCAGACCAGTAGTTCCTGAGATTAGCGCGTTCAAGCAAACAAACTAACTCTTCAGCTTTATATATTAGTATAAGATTTAAAAGTGGCCTACCTAACATACTAATATTTGTACAATTACATTGGTAATACATCGGATATTGCAAAAGTTCATAGATGACGGTAACCACTTTCCATTAGTTGGTTGTTCCACTCAACAACAGGGGCTATCAAAATCGAATAAATTATTATCTATCATTGTTATATTCGGGAATAAATGGGACTTGATTTTTCCACATTTTATTACCCGAATTACATGACATGAAATTACAAAAGAACTATTAATAAATGTACTGTTGACAATAGAATTCGATAGATGAACGGCCCACTCGGTGTTACCCGTAATATAAAATAAATTATTATATATACAAATATAATAAATATGCTTATGTAATTATATTAAACTAGCTGTACCCGGCAGATGTTGTCCTGCCTTAAAAAGGGAAAATCTAGAAACCGATTGCAGCGCCATCTACCAGGACCAAATCATAAAATCCGTTCTTAGCTGACCTCTACCTGGCGAAAGGAAGGTCCATGCAAAATTTCAAATCTATATATATTATAGTTCCTGAGATATCGTGATGAGTCATTATATACATGGATTTCAATTTTATAAATATATATTAACAAAGATAAAATGTAAAATATTTGTGTATTTACCTGTGTGTTTTGTTAATAAATAATAGCAAATTGATTGCCTAGAGAGTAACCGAATACACACAAACTTCACTTGGGATTGACTCGAACCAGTTTTCTGCATTTGGATCTCTCAAAGCACTCAACGGCTAACTTTCAAACCCTCAAACCTTGTTTCATTTTCCACACGAGCACAACTGAGCGCTATATCCGTTACATATACGATAAAACTTCAATGTATATTACATGTATATTTTCAGGACAAGTTCTAGCGGGACGCCGGCCTTATCCCGCTTCCACCGCCCGCCTAGATAAACAACATGGGAAACAACTCCACCACAACGTGCTACGAATTAATCAAACCAATAAACTGAGGTAAACATACAAAAAAAATACATATCCTCACTGGATTCGAAAATTACGAAGATATAGCTTTTGGAGCAGAGAGAAACGGATTGGCAATTCAAAATTTCTACCATTTTCTGTGGCTTATAAAGATGTAATTGAAATTTCATTCTCGGTACAAATATTATTGGTTACAAACGCAAGTAATCTGTGTTTTGAGTTTACATGTAATGAGGAGCGAGCGACGATCGGGACGAGCGTTTAGATCCATTTTAAGCCCGAGCTTTAAAACGTATATACCAAATTTCTCGATAATGGGTTACAGACTTGATCCTCACCAACATATAGGTATCATTATTATTATCCGATTTTCCAAAAGGTCACTAGAAAATTCAGCATAAATAGGAAAAATGGCCACACCATAAAATATTACACAAATAAATGAAACTTTAAAAGTGGTGTGTGTGTTTCACAGTTGTATTTGGACAGGTGGTTAGTAATCTTAGGGAGTTTAAGTGTAATATTGACTGTTTGTAGCTTTTTTGACAATAGTGTTGAAAAGTTTAATGTACTTAAATCAAGTCCATACGTTCAATATTTTGTCAAGACTGATTTGACTTTGTCAATCAGTCAAGATTGATACCTTTTTTGTTTTATTTAAAGAAGTGTCTTATTCACCTTTGAGGAATCATCTCCGATTCAATTGAATAAAAAAATACTGAAGAAGAAATATGGATAAGTATTTGTAAATTCATCATTCATTTATTGTATTTAATTATTTTACTTATGTTTTTATTTAAGTTTTAATAGAAACTATTGAATAAATAATTTGCTATATGACAGCTATTGTTGCTGCTGGCAGTCAATGTTACAACATTGTTGATTATGATATAGTGGCATTTTGTATGTTGATTTACATTATTATTTTCTAAAAAGAATCAAAAATCTTGTGTATTCTTGTATAAGTTATTTCAATGACTTGATCGTTTAATGAGGCGTTCAATATTACATCAATTTGCATAAACGCCAATTATTGTACAAAATAGTGTGAATTTTCAAATAGAACTTTTATGCCAAATTCCTGATTTAAGGAATAGCGAAATATAGTGCAAAGTACTCTCAAATTCGCTTATTATAATATTAAAAACACATCAGTGGCCTCTGAAAAATATTTGATTCTAAACTAGAATCCAAGGTAACAATACTGGAAAAAAGATTTTTTGTGACATACCTATATATAAACGTTGACTTTTAGGTAATCAATATTGTGACAGTCCTTCAATCTTGAATCAATAAGATCGAAAATTCAAATAGATGTTCATTTTAACTATTATAAGTATATTTAAAGATATTGTTAGCTTTGCTTAAACACGGATTAGCATTACATAAGCAGTCATAATACCAGTGAGTAATTTGCTTCCATTTTTTTTAGTAACTTACAAAATGCCACTATATCCCTAGATAGGCATAAAATAAGTCCGTTAATGAAAACTTCTGATATAATTTATACGCTTTTCATACTTAAGGTTCTAAGCGAATAAAAAATAATTAAGTATTTATTGTGGTAAATAAATAAATAATGAATAAAAAGCAGCAAAACACTATGGATGCTTCTGACCTTATATTTCTTTCGGAAAATGAGATTAGGTAGGAATATATTGAATACGAACGGCGTTAGTACACATATGTATATATATTAAAATATTGACACTTGTTTACTTACAAAAATCATTCAAACAAAAAAATATTGCTTACTTCTTTTCAACACGAATGTGCTTCCGATTGTATCTAAAGTACTCTGAAACACGTCAGTTTAGTTTAGCTTCGTATTAAAACGCAAAAAGATTGGTAAAAAATGCTATTTGAGCTTAAAAATTGTGTTGCAGTTCAACTTTTGCCATCTCTTTCAATCAATTCATCTTCAATATATTGATCGTCTCAGATGAACGTAAATTACAACATGGATTTTCGAGTAAACAAGTGTTTAATTTGTGATCGGTGATATTGATTTCAGGTATACCATAAAACATACAATGTAACAAAATGGGGAGAAAGAATGATTCTTCCCTAGATTGTTCAAATTTAGAAAACTATTCCCCCTAAAACACAAATGGTTTTCACTATTTCGATTACAAATATACCAAGTATAGTAATTTCTTGTAATTATTGTTAGATAATGTGTAGAAATTTACTTTTTTAAAGATTCCGCCGTTACCTTTGTTTATAAAATCAATTTATGAGTAACTTTCTTTCAAACATTTTTAAAATTCGTCCTTATGTCGTAATCCTGCAATCAAGTGAGATACCGATCAAAACTTTGATCGCATTGTGGTTCTTGTCAAAATAATCTGTATAAGCAGTTGTTGTTGTAAGCATAATCAGTGTGTAAAGTGTTTTACATTCTTCATAACGTCGTGCAGTAACTAGGAAGTGTAACCGTCTATAGGGCGCCTTTATTTTTGTCACTAATTTTAGCTAGTTCTTTAGGCATCAATGAGAAATCACATTCTATAAAAAAATACAGTCACTCCTTCCTAGAAACTATGTATCTTTACTGACTACACAAACTTGTCTATTAAAATAAAACTGAAAAAATAATTAAATGAGTATTTTCAGATATCAATCAATTCATTTTAGTGGCTTATGGAAAATTGAATAACATTGTATTTGTAATTAATTTTGTTATCTCACTTGATTGGTAGCAGATCAATTTTAATAATTACACGATGTCTTAAAAATTACCAGAAACAGGAGCAACTAATGTAAAATGAACATGTTATTTCTTACAATATATAGTACGAGCAAAATTTTAATGTGTGCTTGAAGTTCGTACGTGTCACTGCGCAGAACAGTTCTAAGGTTCACAAACAGAGCCGAGAGGTGAGAGGGTTGCGCTCTCGCTCGGCAGCTATCCTTACTCGTATGCCATCTCTTTCGCACAACACACCGTGACGTAACATTTGATTGAACCTGCGCAAACGCACCAACTAACTCGGAGCACATTTTAGTTTTATGTGTACTTTACCTATAAGCAAACTCAATATTCAAGTCTTCAGTTCTTTAGGTTCAGTACTTTTTATATCTGAGTAATGTTTTTGTTGATAACTATTTATTTTTATTAACATTTTTAATTATGTACGGTCGTCGATTTTTAATATAAGTCGTTGTGATTATTTGTTTGTATGGTTGCATGTTATTATTTTTATATAAAAATGCATAAATAAAAAGGTCTATTTCACATATACGTACTGATCCAAATCAAGCTCACTAGGTCAAATTGATGCAATATTGACAGTCTAATTGTGATCTGTAAAACATGTTTGTCTGACGAAATTAAACCGTCAAATATGTCTTCTACAATCACAATTTAAATCCTACATTGAAGACACTTTATTAAACTGAGTTTAATAATTATTACGTAAAAGTTTGTATGTTTAATTGAAGAGTTAGTTAGTTATTGTACTTGGCATCTTGGACTAAAACATTGATTAGTACTAAGCAAACGAAGTTGCAGGCAGAAGCCAGTGATTTTCGGAGTTATCATTTAAACAAGCGTAAAAGCTTAATGTAAATATGTGTAGCAAAGTAAATGGAGGCCTGAACTGAAATCTATAAATAAAAGGTATATATATGGATTAAAATATTTTGTCACAACACACGCATTGTACAGATTTAAAGATAATATACTTGTATTTTATGCATAGATGGCGACGAAAATTACAAATTATGTTAGAAAACACTTTTGATATGAACTTTTTGTGTAGGCTTACGTGTCTTGCCCGTTTTTTTTTCTAATAAGAAATCTTGTAATATTATGTTTAAAAAATGGTTGTAATTTATTTTTTAAACATATTTACTTGTGATTGATTATTATGAAATATTAAAGCTTTAAAAATGTTTAATGTCCCATAAAGCAATGGATAAGGAGCTCAGTATTTTTAATATAAAAAAATCTGTATAAATCAAAATAAAGCGCTATACGGGTTCTATTAAAAAAGTTAAGTTTTTATTGTTTTATTTACAAGATCAAACTTAACTTCAGTTTAGTAATATTTTTCGATCAAACTCGAGCCATCGCTAACCCCTATATTTGTGTAAGCTTGACTTAATAACAGTTGTGGCTTTAAAAATGTAATACAAAATTTACATATTGTCATTGTATCAGGCACTACCATAAATTGTCTTATGTTATTATAAACGATTTGTTTTAAATATCTTAACCACCTGTATTGAAGGTGGTTATGGTATTTTAAATAATGTAAATGTCATTGCGTTCTGACTTTGTGAAGCCAAAATTGCGTATAAATAAATTTATATTAATCTGCAAAGTTAGTTTTAATGTCATCCCGAAGGAAAGTCTTGGATGATGTAATATAGATGCTTGATTGACGCTAGATTGATGGTCTACCTAAAACGATAAATGATAGTGATGTCACATCACCCGTCACCAATATATATTGCTATAAAACGTCGCACATGAAGATTTTCCGTCAATAATGAAAATGACGATCTAGTCGTCCATATTCACTCGACGTTATTTTTCGCTAATTTTGGTTTCGCAAAGCCTTAATTTTTCTTCAAAGTCGGAAGACTGTGGATAGGCTGTAACATGTTAAGTTTTTTTTTCCTTTGTATAAGGGGCTGGTCAATTCCTCACGATGCTAGTACTATTGTAATGAATTAATTAACTTAATATTAAAACGCCTGAACATGTGTTTGAATGGGTTGAAGACACGAGTGGCTGATGGGGTTAGGTGACGTTTTTATTTCTTATTATTTTGGGTCGAATAAACGTATAATGTGCATAGTATAGTTATTTATGATACTAGTGCGGTAAGGTGGTTTCTACACACGGATCCATCCGAGTACGAGACGTAGTCACGGGTTTGTAAAAACCAACTATAGCGCACGCGTGTCATACAACGTTTTTCAACACATTCGCGATAAAACAGTACAATAGGTAAACAAATATCATCCGGAGAGTGGCAACAATCTTTGACGTTTCTAATATGAAGGTAGCGCCCATTTGCAAATGGCGCTTGGTGCGCGTGGTGAAAATTAGAACTACATCCGTCGTCTCATTTTCTCTATAGTGTTAAAGTGAGACAAATGTGTATTGATCAAAAGCGCTTCGAGGGAGGTATGATTATCCAGCTTATGTATTTACGTAACGTGACTCTTTAGGGGATTAAATAATTTTTTAAGTAAATTTTATCGCACGGCGTGTGGTAAAATTACTTAGTGAGAGTACCTATTTACAGAACGTTCCGTTATGTGTTGTGTAATCTGTAACTTTCGAACAATATATACGGGCGATGTGAGCAAATGTGTTGAAAAACGTATTCTAATGAATTTAATAAAATGATGAGAGTTGTGTACCAAGGCATAATGAAAATTATTGGTGTCACTTCTCTCATTGTCTACTAAATGTAACATGTCTCGTTCATCTACTCTCGTGTTCCAACTCTCATTATTGTGATAAAGTGTAATTTAAATAATGCCTTTGCAAGCTCCTGTTTCACTTATAATCATCACTTTTATGCCACAGACTAAGAGACTTGTTTCGAGATTAATTTAAAATTATTGTAAGTGCTCGGCGGCTACACGACGAACGGTACCCTAGAAGTGACAAACATACGCCGCCCATCCGTTTTCATTATTCGACAATCGAAATTACTTCATATCTCAAGAACTATTCAATGTTGAAACCAACAGGGATGCGGACAGTCGAGTCAAGTGAGATACTTTTTATAAACTTAGCCCTCCATAATAAATTACGTCACACATTAGGGGAGTGGGGTCCTAAATTTCGTGACGTCACATTTCAAAATCTATTACATTTAAGCCAATTACGGAACTGCTGTTTTAATTTAATAATTTCTTGATGTAAACAAACTCTTCAGCTTTATATCTTATCTTATACTAATATATAAAGCTGAAGAGTTTGTTTGTTTGTTTGCTTGAACGCGCTAATCTCAGGAACAACTGGTCTGATTTTAAAAATTCTTCCAGTGTTAGATAGCCCATTTATCGAGGAAGGCTATAGGCTATATATCATCACGCTAACCAATGCAGAATGTTTCAAAATCGGGGTTTTGAAAACAAATTCCACGCGGACGACGTCGCGGGCACAGATAGTATTAGTATAAGATTTATACAAATCCTATATAAACAGAGTGAGACAACAACAATAAATCCTTTCATGCAAAAGAAATAAAATCTCTTTGTTTTGATATATGATAAACATGACGATGCAGGCATTTCAGGCTTGCATCTGAACCTGATACCAGGTCTCATTATGAGACAGACAGATGTGAGTTTTGGGGGTTAAAAAGTAATTTAAAATATTTCTACCATAATATTTTAAATGTTGAATGATAAGATATTACTTTGACGCCTATTCTTTTATATGTAGAAGAGTTGACGGCCTCTGTGGTTGAGCGGGCTAAGCCTTTGCCGGTTTACCTCACTGCAATCCAGAGGCTCCGGGTTCGATTCCTGGTATAGTAAATTTCGGAAACATATTTTCTCCGTTATTTACTACGGTCTGGGTGTCTGGGACGGCCCCAGAATGGTCCGTTGTATATTACCCATAACACGAGCGTAACTTGCTTAATTTGGGGATATACAGTGCGTGTGTTTGTCTGCCGATTTATTTATTATTATAGTTTAACGTAAACACGTGTCCGCATCCCTATTTTCGTTGTGTCCTCGAAGCTATGAAATTTAAGGAATTTTATACGACGTTTTGTAAAGTTGACCTGACCGAGCTATACGCTTATAATTAGCAAGAAACTTCAGGACAGAGAGAAGTGGTCTGCTCTCGTTTTTTTATGGACCACTGGTTGATTCGTTCAAATTGAAAGACAGATTAACAACCGCCTATTATAGGCTGAAGAGGCCTAATTGGAGGTCGCTACCTCGCGCACACACATTTTTGAAAATATACATTTGCTTGCTACAAATCGTGCATTCCATAAATCTCAACAAAAAAATTATAGTTTCACATAGTTTTGATTTTACATTTCTATGTATAAAAATTAATTATTGTGATTTTTTTTTTGTGTAACGTCTATCTATCTTCTTTATCTAATATATAAAATTCTCGTGTCGCGGTATTGGTTACCAAACTCCTTCGGACGGCTGAACCGATTTGTATGTAATTTTGTGTGCATATCGGGTAGGTCTGAGAATCGGCCAACGTCTATTTTTCATACCCCTAAATGATAAAGGGTGACCCTACCACCCCTAAATATTTGTTTTTTATTTAAATTTGTTATTTACATTTTATTATGATTTAGCATTGAAAAATATATACAACTTCAAGTTTTCACATATTTTTTCATAGCGATATTAGTACTTGTAATAATTTAACTGACTTAAAATGACTAGATATATAATTTAAATAAAAAACAACGTTTGCCGGGTCAGCTAGTAATTATATATAATTGTTCAGTACGTGTGTATGTGACTGAACTCCGCCAAAACGGGTGGACCGATTATGCTGTTTTTTTTTGGTGTGTATTCGAGTGGATTCGAGAACGGTCTAGATTCACAATAGGACCCGATAGGTGGAGTTGCAATCGGGTTCTAAATTTTTTTCAAGGCAGAACGTATGCCTGGACCCCTAGTAATTCTATAAAATTACTAGTTTTAGTTAGATCAAACTAAATTAGGCTTTTTATATATATTAGACCTAAAACTTTACTGTTTCTTGTTAAATTCACTACAATAACAAAGAAACTAAGTCCATATACAGGGCGTTCCATTAGTAGCTCACAACGCCCAAAATGCTCAATTAGCCGTTCCACAAGGCGACCGCGGTCCTTGTGGTCGTGGCGAAAACGTCATCAATGACGTCATCGTTTTCGATCACACAACGACCCATGTCAATAGGTGGGTCGAATAGCCGTTCCACTTGGGTTTACGATTGTGGCTGGCAAGCAAGTGGAACGGGATAAATCGCAGTCGTGAACGTGGTCGTTGTGAGTCCCTAATGGAACGTAGCCATAGTCTAAAACCATAGAAGTGAGTCGAGCCCAACCTAATTTGAAGTAATACAATGATTTATTTGTTTCCTATGACAACGTATTTTTAGTGAAGTGAAAAAACGCGATTGCAGCGCCATCCTTTTAGCTAATCTGTCTGTTTTGTGGAAACGAAATCAGTTATCGGGATAAAATATATCCTAAGTGTTATTAACTCTATGTCGAGTTTCAGTCATACACGTTCAGTAGTTGCCAAAAAAGATGCGATCGCAGCGCCCTCTTTTTGGCTATTTTCGTCAATCCCACGAACAGCACATCATTAATCGGGATAAAATTATCCTAAGTTACGCCCCGGGATTTAAGCTACCTCTATATCGAGTTTCTTTTAAATCTGTCCAATAGTTTCCCTGTGATACTCTGATAAACAGACAGACAAAAAATCAATAATTGCATTTTTGGAATCTCCTGGTCCGAATTATCCCTCTTGATTTTTCACACTTTTAAACGTATTGTAAAAACTCGAACCATTTGCAGATTTATGTACTAGCTTCTGCCCGCGACTTTGTCCGCGTGGAAGGTTTTGTTAACTATCCCACGGGAACTCTTTAATTTTTCGGGATCAAAAGTATCCTATATGTTGACCAGGGATATAATCTTCCACCATACAAAATTTCATTTAAATCGGTCCAGTTGTTTCGGAGATTAGCCGGTACAAACAGACAGACAAACAGAGATACAAAAAATTTGAAAAAAAATCTAAATTAGTTCTATTTCACTTTATACATCCCCTGGACTCGGTTTTTAGCAATGATTTTTCATTGTACAGAAATTCGACCTCTACAGTTTTATTATATGTAAAGATAGCTAGTCTTGTTTTTTAGATTGTTTATTTGTTCGAGATTCACGTAAAAACTGCTAGGCCGATTTCGATGCGTTTTTCGCTGATTGCAAATTCCCGAACTTAAAATCAACCGCAATTTATAACCCGGAAATCCTACGAAAATTTTCTTCAAAGCGATTTAAAGTAGCCAAGTAGAAACAAATATTCTGATTCCGATGCAATATCACTCACTGATCAATAGCAAAATCTGTCTTAAAATATATAATACTTTATATCTCAGGAATCCCGCGGGGTAATATATTATTGCTGAGGATTTGTGTAACACAGATTTGTTGTAAGTAAATTTTGCCTATTTGTAACTTCAAGTGTGGTAATGCGTGAGCGAGTAAGCGAACTCTTTATTTAGGTAACTCCTTAAGGTATAGGAACCGGCTGTGAGTAAAAAACATGATTTCAAGTGAAACGAGAAGAATTTGTTATCGATTGCTTCTGAAGCAATATTAGTGTATACGGAATTGGCTACACCCCTATAAGAGAATGAGATATCAATGTAAAATATTATCCCGTGAGTTCTAGTTTAAAAGTGCGTGCGTGCGTTGGATGCGTGTATGTGCGTGCGTGCGTGAGTTTAGTGATTTAAGTGTTAGTATAGTTAGGCAAAAAAAAACTGAAAGCGCATTATTATACCGGAGAAATCAAGTTCTTTTTTAACTCGTTTTTTTTCTTTAGCTGCAATTAGGGATCAGCGGAACCTTGATGTATGTGATATGTCGCAATAAGGCGGGTGTTTTTAAGGCGTTTGGAGGGGGCGTTTTTTCGTGGGAAGTGATAATGTTGGTACCTCTGATTGTTGACAACGAAATAACATTGGTATGAGTGTGACCGACTATGGCTAGTTTCTATAACTTGCTATCCATACATTACGCCTACTTCGACGGTAGCGAGCAGGAGAGTGGCGAACGAAGTGGGCAGCGCGAATATAGAATAATAATATTTATATGTAAATGACACGGTCCAATTATGTGTTATAATAGAACATCATGCCATTACCAGTCGTTGGACGTACAAATATTTGAATTTCATTTAAATGAGTTTACTTAAATTGAATCGACTGTTTAAATAAGTGATGTTCACATACTCGCGCTGCCCACTTTCCTACTCGCTGCCGTGGAAGTGGGCATACTGAAAACAGATCACTATCGGTTGAAATTTGAAATAAACACAATAAATGTAATGAAATTTTCTATTCAGAGTAGGTGAAAGAATGGATGACAAGGTGTATTAACACGCCATTTGTGGTGACGTCTCCGTTACGACAGAACAATAACTAAAAAGCTATAGAAACCGTATTCAAATGGCTGCAAAATAGATCCGCACTATTTTCACTTATGTTGTTGATAACGCGTTGTAGTGGGATGCATATACAGTCGTATATTCGTTACGTAAGTTTTTACATCCGTACCAAAAGGTTTTGCACGATGGTAAAAAAGTACCTGTGTTAATTTGGCTGTAAAATACCTGCTTACGAATTAAGCCTGATTTATATTAGTTAAAGTGGTTAACATGAAAAAAATCCTTATCGCCGATTCTACAGTTTAATTGTAATTTTTCCAGTTAAGTAATATGTTGTCGATTTACGTAATTTGCCTTAACTATTGGTTAAAATTTGACAGAAGCTCCATACATGGCAAATATCGGCCGATGGTAAGGCAAGTGAATAAATAGGAAGATATAAGAACCGTCCAATAACTAAGTGTCTGTCTAAGAGAAGAATTAATCTCAAGAGAACTACTTGACTAATACAAATGTGAGGTTTAAAATCCATTAGCTCACCCGAGTTTTTGTTTTAGCACGGTTTCTATAGCTTTAGTTAGTGTTCTGAGCGACTGTAGCGTTGAGCGGCTATTCAAGGCTCAGTATCATGTCATGACAGTTGATGTTGTATACGTAGAAAATATGTCTATTCTCGATTTATGAACGTGCCTTTGAAACCGACAGCGCATTTGAAACAACCCATTATCGTAACAAAGACAAGGGGCTCAAATTGTTAGTTTAACGCCGTACACGGCGTTGACGCGTGTTTAACCCGACGATGTGCCATTGACAAGCGCTCGTGACGGAGGCGTTCGCGTCGCACAATGTAAAAAGATGTTGTTGAATCCAAAATATTTCCTATAATATAAATTTTTATATCTGATTTCTGCGTTTTATTTATTTCACCTTTTTTGGTTATTACGGTAATGTTTTTTTTTATTACAATCTCCAACAAAGGATACACATAACAGGTTTATAAATATACATAATCTTAAATTTTAATCAATGTGTTATATATAATACAATACTACTTATATAGAAAGCTAAACAATATAATATTATATATTCGTGATAGAATACACAATTACATATATAGATAAATTAGTTTATTAAATTAAATATAAAATTTGTGTATGTCATAGGTACACAGATATCATCAACCTTTATCAAGCAGAGTCTGTAATACCTTTCTTAAGAATATAGTCTTTGTTCCCAAAAAAATGTCGTTGAAATTAAAGTTATAGGTTCACCAATTCTGGAGAAAACAGATTTCTGTCCGTAGTTAATACTATGGCATGCAGTATGCAGCAATTGTGTATGGCTTGTCCGACGCATTGAGGCACAATGACATTCTTTGCGTTATTGCAGGATAATCGAAACGACTATGCATAATATCATACAGCAAACCCATGTCAAGTAGCCTATATGCCAAGCACCTCTGTTCATAAGTGTTATGACCGCCTTGTAGTTTATAGTCCAAATGTCTTAGAAACTTCTTCTTGATTCCCACAATACGATTAGAATATATAAGATGGTACGGATTCCAGATGGGACTGCAGTATTCCAAAATGCTACGCACGTAAGCAAAATACACTACTTTCACGCACACTAATGAAGTGAACGGCTTACAAGAAGTACGCATGATAAAACCAAGATTTCGAGATGCTTTATTTGTTATAATGTTGAGATGGTGCGCCATAACCATTTTGGAAACTCCAAGA
This sequence comes from Dendrolimus houi, assembly GCA_039645545.1. Taxonomy (NCBI): domain Eukaryota; kingdom Metazoa; phylum Arthropoda; class Insecta; order Lepidoptera; family Lasiocampidae; genus Dendrolimus; species Dendrolimus houi. The sequence goes on from CM077139.1 coordinate 13,004,320, forward strand.
TCTCTCACTACATAAGTTCTATCAATTTTACATCCATTAAATTGATATGGATATAAAACGGTTTTTTCTACGAGTGAAAGTTATAGTTTGACACTTTTTTACATTTACATTGACTCTATTTATTGTATTGTATTCATATAAAGTATTAAGATCTTTTTGAATAAGATTACAATCATCGATATTGTTAACTCGCCTATAAATTTTCTTATCATCAGCATACAATAAATGAAGAGAACTATCAAAACAATTATTAAATTAAAAATATATGTATTATAGAAAATAGGACCCAAATGTTATCCTTGAGGAACACCTGATGGAATCCAAGCATAATCAGATCTAAAGCCTCCCATAACAACTATTTTGGAACGATTTGTCAAGTAAGATTCCATCCATCTTAGCAAGTCTCCTTGGATACCAAGATACTCCAGCTTATGAAGTAAGATAAGATGAAGTAATCTACACGGTCAAAAGTTTTTTCATAATCTGTATAGATCACGTCCACCTGTCCACCGTTCTCCATATTATTATGAATGTAGTCTGAAAAAATAGTACGGTTAGACGTGGTAGAGTGACCTTTGTAGAAACCATGTTGCGTGTCAGCAGGAATGTTTCGAACAATTATTGGGTAAATATATGTTTTTATATATAAGTTTTTTAAATAATTTTGCAATGGTACTGAGTATCGAATCGGTAATTATCGATTGAGGATCGTGAACCCTTTTTATGTATTGGATTGATTTGTGCTTTCTTCCATAAGATTGGGAACATACATTCTTTTAAAGATAGGCGAAACAGCATAGAGATAGGTACACTAAGACTCTCAGCACAGGACACGAGAAACATAGGAGGAGTTCCATCGGCTCCTGGATCCATATTTTTATCGAGTGCCTTTAGTAGTTGGAGAATCAATTCTTCGTTTACGTTAAGGTTTGAAATTGATTCAAGTCAGTTGTTTGTATTCATCGCTAAAGCCAATATAAGACGGTTCATCAATTAAAATTTGGCATCAACTCCATACAACTAATTACAAACTACCGACGGTAAGGTAAGTGAATAGTAACGTTTATATTAGACAGATCAGCCAAATTGAATTAATTTGATTGAACAGCACAGAACTGAAAGCATACGACAGTATTCAATGACATTGATGGCCCCTTCTTGTATCTTACCAAGCTGTCGGAAGATCCGTGTCTTTTTGTTGCGAAACTGCCAAAAAAGCATACTGCTCAGTTCATGGCGAGTAGTTACCGTCGTCTATAAACTTTAGCAACATCAAGGGTGAAACCAACGCGTTGTCAGCCTTTAGGAGGGAGAAGTGGGCTGTCGGAACTCAATCATCGCACAAGGCTAGCCATTTCATGTAGATTATTCTTTGAGCGCGTGGTTTCACTGCACCGAGAGCCGGCCCTAAAAGCTATCATTATGATTATGACCCTGGCATATGGCTCGTCAAAATTCAATCGATGGTAAGGCAAGTGACACTATTGTACACCATTACGGAAAACGCCTAAAAATTTTCTAAATAAGCACAGTGGGCGGTCTTATCGCTAAGAAGCGATCTCTTCCAGATGACCCGTGTTAGAAATAAAACAGATTCAATTTGTCAAAGGTGGTAGACATACCACCACCACGCACTATACGATATGCAGGTGGTAGAGTATTTGCCCGTCTGGATGGCTCTAACCCCTGGTCTAGGGTATGCTGCCATAACAACCTTGAGTTGTGTTTCAGCATTAGTGGCCAGGTTCCAGTCTCCCTTAAGAGAGCAGCAGCCATTTGTAGCACCTTTTGGTGTTGCAAACGTCCATAGGCAATGGTAACCGCTTTCCATCAGGTGGGCTGTCTGCCTGTCTGCTGAACTCAATCAATAAACAAATGCAGTAAAGAAAGTGAATGAATATTAAGATATAGGACCGGATATAAATTATGAAGTTTGTGTTTATATGAATCGCTGGTTGATTCTTCCAATTTGAAAGACAAAATGAACCATTGCCTAAGATCTTGGAAACGGCCATAAATTATGGGGTGCAGTGTAACAATGACATTGAACATAGCACACTTGCTTTTATGGTAGTGGATATAATGCACATTACATTATCAGTAGGGCAGTGAAACCAATACAAATACTGTTGTTTACTTATTTATTACATATAATCATGAATGAAAATTAACCTTACAAAATAGAAATACAACCAAGAAAGAGAAAATGTTTGAGGCAGATTAATAAACACAAATTGTATCACTTGGAAATTAAAACAGCTTCTTCATTGACAGGACAAAACAATTACATCAAAAGAAAATTAAACCAATCTTCATGTATAGGATAAAATATGTTAACTAACCACTTTAAGACTAAAAATATAGATATACTACAAAACTTCACCGATAATATGGCATCTGTTTCAGATTACATATTAGACAATACATTACTACACATTATGAGTAGAAAAAGTATGAAATATCTTAAATAGTGATAATATAGGTATACTTAAACATTTCTCATTACAAAAACCAGTTAAGTAAGAACATATTAACCCAACTTGGTTGTATAAGATAATATTACTTAATGATTTTATTTCCCTGCAGCAGTGGCTAGTGGATTTCGCACCACAAGGATGACAGAATCACCTCGCAGGAACATCTTTGATATGAATTTGTCTTTGTTGACAGCTTTACCCTGTGAACAAAAAGTATGAGATTCTATAGATACAACTATAATCTCCTATCCTGGCTGCTCTATTTTAGAACCTAGCATCGGACAATGAGGGTAGTTTGCATATATATTCTGAATGAATGTCTATATAAAAGAGTAGATATTCGAATACCATGCCATCATCATAACTTTAAAATATTGTTAGAGAAATAATCATTTATATGACAATTTTAACTATTTGACTCATTTTAGAATGACATCATAATTTGCAACACTTGTATAAAATCTGTGACTTGGCATTTTGTAAGATGAGAAAATATATCTCTGTTAATTTGACTGTCAACTTATTCTATTTCTTACTTACTATATTTCTACAGTCAATATTGTGTTTTATAAAAAAAAAACTTAGATTCCTTAAATATTCTATTTATCAGTTAGTAGAAGTTATTTCAATAGGATAAGTTTTAAGAAATAAAGCATAGAAATATACATTACATTTATGTAATGTATATATTTAAATAATAGTAGAAACTTGTGAATTATCATTACATTAGTACATACAAAACTTAAATGCTATCTTGAATTTTGTAATTTCTCATCTACTGTCCAGACTTTCATAGCACCTCTTTCACATTTCTCATGGTCCATTACAATAAAGTTGACAAGTAAGTTGACAGAGCCTGCATAAAATTTTGTACAAAACAAACAAGTATGTGTCTACTTTGTAGTTTTCATCAATTTAAATTAAGAATCACAATGTTTAAAAAAATTAAAATCTATTAATGTCTAATAGACATATGGGAGTATTTTGGCGGGAACTGAAAGGAGATGTTGTGCTGTGCAGTTTTATTTTCTAAAAATGTGTAAAATTACTCTAAAATGAACAATGGTTGTAGGGTATTGATAGTATTTGAGTAGTAATTATATGTTTTTGTGAGGAATGTGAACTGTATAGTCAAATGTGGCCTTTTGAGTTTTTACAAGAACTCTGTTGAATGGCATTGGTTGTAGCCTACAATTAAACTGTGCTACTATACAAAGACTTAGACATCAGAATTGGCTCTATGGACTAAGATTCCCTTGCCTGCCTTTGTGGTGAATTCTACTTCTAATAGACATATTGAAATATATTCCTGCAAATACATAAAAAATTGTTTTGCTTCCAAAATATACATTTGTGGGTTAACTTGAGTCAAGGCACATTTAACTTTTGTACATACTGTACTAAATTTTGTAATGGGGCAGTTGAATTCTATAACATCAGAAGTTAACCATACAGAGGAAGTACTAGTATGATGATCTATTGAATTATGATGAGATATAAGATAAGATAAAGTTACTATTTGGTAACATTACAGTTAACTTTAAAAATATGTATTTTAAATATCATTGTATTCCCGCCAGCCATGGAATTGACGCAAAAAAATTAGCACTCCAAAATATAAAAATACCATACTAAGTTTATGATATAAGAAATACATAAATTAGCAACAATAAATCAATAGACTTTACCTTCTTCCCTTTGCCGAGTCTGGGAACTTCGGTCCACATTTCCTTGACGTTCTCAAGTACCATGTTGCAATGCCGGTCGAACGCCTTCACACGGCCCAGTAACTTCTTATTATTCCGGCAGTTTATCAGCACTTGTGTGTTGTTCTTTACTGATTGTGTGAGCACTGAAAGAGGTCCGGTACTGAATTCTTCATCTTCAATCTTGGATAATTCCTCAAGAGTCATCTCCGAGCGTGGTTTCGCGGTGGTCGCCCTAAAATGGAAATTACTGTTACTAATCATTTCTTATACAATGTATGCACCAGTAGTAACATGGGATCACCATCTACGTACATTTTGTTTAGTTTTTAATGAAACTGAAATCTAACAACCGAAAATGTAAAATATATAATGCAAAACACACGCGCCGCGGAATGGGAAAACTTGACAAATTTGATTTGACATTTGTGCTTGACGTTATATTTTTAATATTTTCGGCGTCGTTATAATTGTCTATGGAACAGTAACTACCCTAGTATAAGGAACGTACTTTATATAGCAGATACTTATTAACAGCTACATAATAATATTTAAACCTTATTGCATTATTACTCAACGATTTTATGTCGCGACCCACTAAAAAACCCATTCATTGCAAATAATAATATTTTAATTAATAGTTTATTAATGTTTTATTCATAATATAAGTCTTATTTTTTTAATAGACTGCGATCCCCTTTGATAAAAAACGCGACCAGGTTGAGAAACAATACCTTATCTATAATATTACAAAATTCTAAATATGGCGTGTCCGTACATTAAAGCTATTAATAAAAACCAACTGGAATAGACTATATAAACGATGGAGAACACGATGCTTAGACTATATGAAATATATATATAAACTATATAGTCGTAAGACACAATGCAATTTTTTTTTAATTTTTTGTCGGTTTGTTCGGGATTCACGTGAAAACTACTACGCCGATTTCGATGCGGTTTTCATTGATCGACAGCCAATTAAGCCTAAACTAATCTGTGCTATTTTTTATCCCGGACATCCCTCGGGAAATCTTCGTGAAATTTCGTAGACGAAGTCGCGGGGATATCCTAGTTTTATTATAATATTGTTACATGCCGTCAAAGATAAGCGCACAGCTACCTATTGTAAGCGCAGCCTATTGTCCTCCGGGGGATTAAGGAATCCTTTGTGTTTTGAATTTGTAATTAAGAAAAACATGCTATTGTCTTTTTACTTGTTTTTTAAACATCATTAGCGTCGAACTAATTCCTATTGTTATTGTTTTCGACTTTGTGGACGTTCGCAGGTGTGCAAATTAATATTTCTTAGAAATTCAGTGTGCGCGGCCAATTTCTTTGTACTGTGTAGTTAGTATAAGATGATGCCCGAATGGAGGGGCGGGCGACGGTCTAGCGACGACTACGAGACGAGTAAGACGTTTGTAGTACTCTCGATTAGCGATATAGACGACGGACTTTACGCGTGTCGAATTGCATTGAATCGTGCAGTGTGAACTGGTTGCATCCAGTTTTATTTGTATTTGTTTTATACGTGTTTGTACAGTTCTAATAAATTCTATAGTAGTTCCAACGGCATTTTTAATTCGAGTCCTGTAGCTCGTAACAATATTTAATTTATATTATGTGCCTCTATTTTATGAATCTGATTATCATCTGGCACCAGATAAAAGCTAGTTGAATTACTGTACAATTTGAAAAATTACTATTATCGTGAACGGGGAATATGACAGTCTCGTTAGTCCAAGCGTTTGTCACTGTAATCCTATAAAGATATTAGATATAAAATACACGGTATACTAAAAACTACGCAACCAAAGTTGTTCAAACCAATTTTCATTGAAATTTTTTAATCGCTTGGAATTTATTAGAATTTTCGACGCCCAGGTTAGAAGTTAAGTGATACATTAGTAGGAATTTTGTATCCTGTACCCGCCACATTCTCTTTCCAAAAACAGTTCAGGTTTGGAAAAATCAAAATAAAACGAAATGAAATTTTCCAATGTTTTATTCCGCTCATATTTCGTCCATATTAATTTAACTATTTGAGAAATCATCTTAAATAAAACTTAGCTAACTTAAGTGCAATTTTATAAAATTATAAATTTTGTTTTCACAGTCTTGCAATTGATATACAAGCTAACATACTATCGATACTGAGTATATTTGCCAAGAAAAATGTTTAAATATTTAATATATTAATAAATAAATTAAGAATATTATATGAAAAATATATTAATTTTAAACCACACTTCTTGGCCAATACACTCACAAAGCCGTAAAATAAAACTCAATAACATCCATGAAAATGTGATGTTCATCGCAAAATTAATCACTGTTTTCAACTTAGAAAAGCGCTTAAAACCGAAAATGGAACTTTAATATAAAAAAAATCTAATTTATTTATATTCATTTATCCGAGTCGAATATTCTATTTGCAAATAATGAACATAATTGAAGAGTAAAACGAGTGACTATTCATCCATTCAGGCAAACATTGAATAAATGGGCAACAGCTTTCTTCCACTACATTTGTATACATTCATAACTTCTTCATTATTTGCTATTTCTATAACGAAGCTCAAATTGAGTTGTTTTCAAAAATTATAATAGAAATTATATCTTTAGTCTACTTAAATAATAACTAAATATTTTTTTAATTATGTTAGTTTATCGACACCATTTTGCTTTTAAGCGCTTTTCTGCTGAAAAACAATCAAAGCAGGTTTGTTCCAACACGAGTGAGAAAAATTATGAAATTAACACGCATAAGTGCCACTGTTTGCGAGAAACTATACCGCGCATGCTTCTTATAGTTCTTTTAAGGCCCTGTATTCAAGTGGCATTGGCACTAAACGAAGAGAATAGAAAATGTATGGGAATGACATATGGTTACGGTAAGTGTACGAATGAAAACTGTTCACCATAAACGTAAATCTAGACAATGAATATGTATACATTTGCATTAGAACAATAGGGGCTTATCGCTTATAGCGTTAAGTATTATGTCATTCCGATACACTTTCATTCTATTCGTTTAGCGCTAATGCCACTTGTCTACAGTACCAGACAGGACTCGAGTTGGAAAACACCTTATAATAATACGCAAATCTCTTTGGTTATATTTACAAAACACATTAATATAACAATGTACTCATTTTTTATGTAATTTGGATATCACAACAATATTATATATCATAAAGAAAGTGTTTTTTATAACTATTAGTGGTAAAAGTCAAGTACAAATTGTGTGATGAGATATTTAAGTGAAGTGAATTCAAGTAGTTAATCTTTTTAATACTCAAGCAAGTGTCATGATCAAATAAATTGTAGGTCTCTGACGGATGCCAACAGAGGGAGTTCTTGTGGCAGCTAGAAAAGGCACATTAAATTAAGCAGTTAAGATTTTTCTAACAAACGCACAATTCTACGTATGAAAAAATATTACAATTTTTGTGCATTATTAAACAGTCATTTTCTTAATTGCACAAGAAAACGGAACCGTTTAACAAGTTCCCACTAAAACTTTATGCTTCGTTGGGTTTGATATAGTCTACGTTCCTCTTGGCGCTCATAATGACCACGCTCACGACCGCGATTTTTCCCGTTTCACTTGTTTGCGGGCGTTACAATCATAAACTCAAGTGGCACGGACTATCAAATGTTGATATCATTAACGACGAAATACATAAATGTCATTGGTTGCTGTATGGTTGATATGAATATCGAGTCTTTGTCAACGTATCGATATAAAGAATTAATGCTCTGTGGAAAAGCCCACTTTGACCCACCACACGGGTCGTTGTGAGCGCTGCATGATCGAAAATTATGATGTCATTATTAATGTTGTCGCGGCGACCATAACGACTGTAGTCGCTATGTGGAACGGCTAAAGGGGCGTTGTGAGGCACAAGTGGAACGTAGCCATAGTGATGAAACAAACTTATTAGTACTCGTTCTGCATTCGCTTTTTCCTCTATTAAAAGGTTTTAAAAATATAATACAATAAATTGTGATGAATAAATATTATTATGTAGTTAGCAGTGCTTATATAATAAACATTTAATTTAAATTCACAATAATAGCTGAACATTTTTTTCTATTATCACAACAATTCTTACTCATGGCTAATTTCGATGTAATAATCTATTATTTTTTCATATTGTCATCAAAGTTTAGTCGGCGTTGCCATAAAAAAATTTGAATATTCCCAATATTTCAAATATAAACCGGATAATAAATGAAAAGTCTGAATAACTTTCTTGGTAATGCTTAATTAGGGGAACTTTGCCATTGGCACCCAAGTAGCCTATTATTTTATTTATTAAGAAATTTCAATTATTTATAGTACACAAAATAGTTACATATAAAAGTACAAAATAGTTGTAATTTACAAAGGCGAGCTTCACCCTAAAAAGAGTTTTCTTCCAGCAAACCTATGGCTCTACCGAGAGTAGGAAAACTAGAGGCAGAGTTATGTACATTCCAAGTTTATATGCATAAGTATATTATAGGTTCTTGTACCTAAATACACATTTTAATATTTTTATTTTATGGTCTCGGTGATGAAATTATTATCTATTATATGTTATACGAAATATAAAAAAATAAGATTTTTTTATATGTTGAATACATTAACCGAGTGCTAACAATGGTATAGTTAACCCTACATAAAATATTGTATACATGTATAGCAGCATCAAATAATATTAGTAATCACAATCACCAAGTGAACAATGAAGGTCCGACTAAGCCCCTAAATCATTGACAGGCTGCTGTCCCTTTATCCTTGTGCCAGTTTGATTGACGCCATTTTGGCGCTGATTGTCAAGGCGTTGACAACGAGAATCCTAAACGAACCAAAAAGTTAAGTATGTTAGTATTAATATTAGTTCCAGAAACTGTCGCAAGTGACGCTTTAAGTTTAAGTTGAGTTTACACCTCAAATACGAGTGTCTTTAAACAATGTACTGACGGATATTATATTAGAACTTATTTTATTATATTAAAGTTCGAAATTATATTTAAAAAATAAACGTAACGCTTTTGAATCAGCGCTTGTAATACTTCATTCCTCATAAAATTTCGATACCAGGGGTCTTATATGAAAATCGATTCTTAACGAGTAAACTCCAATATGCTTGTCATTTATATACAGCAGCCAGAACAGTGACAACAATAGAGGTCAATCATACATTTTTAAATAGCACTACCATCTCTTTTCTCTTGAGTTTTCTTGTAATATATAGTACAAGAATATGTAAGTATAATAGTGTTGTGTAGTTCATGAATGATGTACTATTAGGAACCGGAAGAAACGTTTCACATTACCAAACGTTCATCGGTCCATTAGTTCACTCGGTCAACGCTCAGACACCAATCAGTTAACCGACATTCTTGTATAGTCATGAACGACGAATGGAACGAAATGTCGGACGTTTTTTCGTAAGATGAGGTAAACAATAAAAAATATTGTTTATAATTCTTTTCAGCTGGATTCTCCAATTTTACAGGAAACGTAACCAGTGGCTAAATTCTAGATTTTACCATTGCCCAACAGAGGGCACGTAACATGAAGCTAATAATAATAATTCATTGTACATTATCTAAAAGTTCTAATGACTGAATAGTGCTACAAACGTGAACTAGTTCAATGACCGAATTGTACTAGGAAGGAACGCTCACTTGGATGACCGAATAAGCACAAACCTAATACACAAACCACCTCAAATATGTTTACCAAATTAATACAGTCCAATATAACATTTGTATATTTATCTAGAACTATATTTAATAGACACGCCCTATTATTTGTATACAAATACAACTAAACTTTGACGACAGTACAGGAATACATATACACTAATCCTACGTATACAACCTTTTATTGCGGTCTGACCTCAAAGCAATTACTAAAGCTATAAAAATCATATTAGAATATAACTACATAATACATCCAAACTATTTTCACTTATGGCAATGAAAGCGTGTCAAAATGGGATGCATACACTGGTATATTCGTTATTTACAAGGTATATTATGTTGATATTTTTTACAAAGAACGATCAGGGGTAGTATACATTTTGATTTAGTAATGTAACCAAAAGTAAATCATGAATCAGTATCACTTTTTAACTTTAAACGATAACTCATCTCAAATAACACTAACCTATAACCTTTTTTGTATAATTCACACACGTCTACACTATAAGCATTTTTACATCGGTTTCCATAGCTTCAGATATTGTTCTGAGGGTATTTCTAATATTTATATATGACGCATTTGTATTTTCTAAATCTTAATAGACATTAATGTCAACGTGTGTTGCATACGCGGGACAGTGTGTTTCTAGCGATATACTGAAACTAGTATAATTATTTTGCGACTGGCAGCACCATTTCGTTTTGTACCAAGCTGTGGCAGTTAACATTATTATGACTATTGGACAATATGATTATTTTATTACACTTATTATTGCATCTTCTTTATTATTAAAGCGTTCACTCATAATAGACACGGCTTAACATAAATTAGTTTATAGTCTCTTCTCTTAGAAAATATTTATTTTGCACAATGGTATATTTGGGTAATTTTGAGATATTTCTTCACAATATTTTTAAATAACAATAGATGGGTTACTTAAATGGATGTTATTTTCTCTGTTCTAAGGAAATACCAAGTAACATACACACTTAAAATCGCTGATTAATGTTACCAGTATTATAAACCAAATTACCCCATTTCTCTCAAAATTACTCAAAAGACACCATTATTATCGCAATTAAGCACTTTTTTCTTTGTAGCTTCTAGCACCATTAAACATATTTGCGGAATATAATCAAAACGAGTATAATATCCTAATATTATATATACTTTACATAAATTATAAAAACACATTCGCTTCATATAATAAGAATCGGGCCAAAATGATTATGATTGCTAAATATTAGCATGATCTATATAGTAGGAATAAAACTTAAATGCATCTCTGAAGTTCGTACGCGTCATGTTATGGAGCTTCCTAACTCTCACCGAATCTAATACAACAATTCCGGATAATTACAGATATGGGTGGATTCAATTCTATTATTATTAGAGAAATATAAACGTTAAACGCGACACATTATAGCCGGTTATCACTTGCCGAGTTGATACACTGGCAGTCAAATCGTTACCTTGTAATTTGAAATTCGATTTAATATTCCGAAATAATTTGAAATTTGTAACCTCAACTGAAGCCGATATAATATTGTTCACATATCGGTGTCTATAGCCTGATCAGAAATGTCATATCCTTAATCTCTGGTTCACGAGGTGCTACTTACAAAAGTGAGAGGGAAGTGTTGCGCTCTCGCTCGTTCTCTATTGGGACTTGCATTCTATGTCTTTCCCATTACGTACTGTGAGGGTAATAAACGTTAACACTTGTCTAGACCTGCGTAATCACACAAAGCTAACTTCACACGAAACGCATAAAATTTTTGCCCTAATTGTAAGTACTATTTCTGCTGGTATAAAAAAATTATTCAATAAATATCTAGCGTGAAATTAATTAAATTTAAATTTACCTACCGTTCAGGTATTTTTTCCTTTGCTTAACAACTTTAAATAATAAAATGCGGAAATGTCATTTATACGACGTTACTCGTCTATTATACGACACCTGCATTGTTGAAAACTACATCCTTGTTATTATTTATTGACTATCTACAACTTACTTTGAGATGACCAAATATATGAATTTCACAGCGTCAAACTTAAATCAATCAATCATCAAAATCACGGGGCCCAATTCCAAAAAAACATTCAACCTTATAAACTATACAATATACACAATACTCAAACATCTCACGTTATTTAATAGTCATTATAAAAATACTAATTAAACGGCTTTTATTCAGGATATAAGACACTTCATATTAATCAAATCACTAACAATTAAGGAAAAATTATTTACAGAGATCTAATTAAACATTTCTGTATGCATTTTATTCAATAAACTATCATATTTTTCGTAAGCAAAAATCTTTGTATAGTTGCTGAAAACAAATTTAAAAAAGTAATAAATAGTTTACACTCTATCTTTTCAACTTCTCAAGAAACTTCCAAAATTATATTCTTTTACTGAATAAAACTCATACAAACGTTTATTTCTCTAAAAATGTGATTATTATAATTCTAGCTTTTTATACAAATATGGATATAATGTCTTCTACTTAAAAAATGCAGTTACATATCAAAATATGAACACTTTTTATCAGTTTTAAGTGAATATTATAGTATAGTCAAAGTATCTTCACATATTTGTACTTATATATTGTTACGACCGACATAGACCAATGCACACCTGCAGTTTATTACCTTTTCGGCATTTGGGCTTCTTTTGTTTACCTTATGTTTAAAATTTGTAATTAGAAAACAGCCTATTGTGTATTGGACTCGTTTATGGCCGTTTGCAGGCATATTAAGGCAGGTGTGCAGATTACGAATTCTAAGTAATTCGATCTACGCAGGCGGACAGCCATATTGTATCGGAGCAATATATAGCAATGGCCCAATGGGGAGATCGGCAGTCTAGCGATGGTCACAAGCAAGACAAGACGTGTGTACATTGGATAAGCTATATAGTGACGGACTTTGCGCGTGTTATTGAATCGTGTATTACGTTTGTACTGGTTGTGTCCAGTTATATTTGTATCTGTGTTATCCGTGTTTGTATAGTTCTAATAAATTCTATAGTAATTCCAAACAGCATTTTAATTCGAGTCCCGTAACTCGTAACAATATTTTATTGCACGACTTCAGCAGACACGCAGACGGTCCATCTGAAGGAAAGCGGTTACCATCGCCTATAGATTGCAACGCCAAAGGCGTTAAAAGTTCCAACCAGGTAGCCAGCCCTTGAACACCTTACCCGTAGAAGACAATTAATTAATTAGGATACATTTCTTCATTGCATTAGTGTATATAATTTATGTATGATGTAAATAAAAAAACAAGTTCAATTGAAAATCGAGTTTAACTGAAGATAGATTGACTATACCATGACGAGTATAATATTCATAATGCCATCAATATGCTATAAAAATAAAACTCACATTCTACATTCCTCAAAATGTACAATTCCGTATAACCTCGTACATCATTTTTCTAATCAGATATTGACAAAAAATACTGCAACAAATCTTTCAAAATTTGAAATAAAGACTTATTTACTGACATAAAACTCCGTTAGTTCTAAATTTAAATTGAATTTCGTAGTTGTATAAGTAGATGAGAGTAATAGTATTACGTCAATTCATCAATCTTTGTTCATTATTATCTACAGTCTACAAGTACCATAGAAAGATATACGAGGTATTAACGTCAAATACTTATGTATTTCATACCTAAGTCCATCAGATCTTTTTACATGTTCCAACGATTCCAAAAATTACCATAGACTAGACTTTCTAAATACTAACTAATATTCACGTTGTAAAACAATTTCTAGCAACCGTGTAAAGCTTTTATTCAAATTTCTATATTAATTCTACTAATTTACTTTTTCACAGTAATAATATCTTTGCCCAGCGACTTTCTGTTTTCAAATTTCTGTTGTAAACTGGCAACATTTGATGGTTTCGCGGTCAATTTTGTTGCGTTCGGTTTATTCACTGGCTCGGGTTTTACCGTTGTTGGTTTCGGAACAACTTTTGGTTTATTTTTATTTAAACTATCCGCTATTGCTTTAACATTTGAATCTGTTTTTGAATTGGCTCGGATTAGAGGAGTATTTTTATCATTTTGCGTTTTGTTCGTTGTGTTTGTTACTGCTTTTATTGCTGAAGTGTTTTTGGTTGTTGTTTTCTTATCAACTGTAGGCGCCGGCCTTAATGGCGGCCGGTTGTCGTTTGGCTTAACGCTAACGGCTGGTTTAGAAGCAACTTTAGGCGGCTCAACCTTATTGTTATTTATAACGTCAGGTGCTTTAACATTCTTTGTATCTGGTACTGTACAACTTGATACAACATCCGGACTATTGGAGATCTGTTTTTGATTTGCATTCTTAGTTGATTTAGGTGTTTGAGGCGCGTTTCTGAATGTTGTTGTGTTTTTAAGAACAGGTGGAGTGACCTGTCTTGTGAAAGTTGGTATTTTAGAATTCGGACCTTTCAATGTTGGTGACGGAGGCGGTTCGTCATGCTTTTCACTGTTTTTCTCTTCGTTATTATTTTTCATGTGTGTAGGTACATTAACTGCTGAAGGATGCAAATATCCACTACTAGTAGTGGAAACCGTAGATTTTGCTCCAGAATTACTATATACACTCTCTGGAGTCTTATAATGTTCTGTATTAGCATAAGTACTGTCTCTGCTGCCTTCCTTTTTGTCTTTCTTCTTTCTAGATAACGTCGAAGCGGAATAAATAGAGTCAAAATTTCTATTTTGTATTTCATTTACGATTTCTCCTAAAAGTCCCATTGAATCGGTACTAGTTGAATTCGATGCCGGTTTTGGAGCATTATAACCCTCAGGGACGTTTTGTACTTTTGCTGTTGGTATTTCTGGCAGTGGCTTGTTTCGTTTTGGACTTTCCTCTATTATAGCGTATATATTATCACCTGATTCTTCATCTATGTGTGCTAATGGTGCTTGTTGCTCTTCGATGCAATCAACATAATCAACAGATTTATCTTGTTTAGGTTGATTTGCGTTGTCATTTGGTAAAGGTGGCGGGGGTGCTGTCGGTCGTCCTACTACTGAAACCGGTCTCGGAGCTTGACGCATTGAACCGAAACTTTGCAATGCTGGTTTTTGAGATTGCGGAGCTCGCATACTTTGAGCTCTGTTAACAAAAGATTTGGGATCATCACAGTCTTCAGAATCTGATACTACTGGTACAACATTCACTGGCAATTCTATATCTTTTTGCGGAATTGGATTTGATATTTGCAGATTTCGCAAAGCAACTTTATCAGTCTTTTGTACTTTGACTTGGTGAATGGGATTTTTGGGTAATGAATGACTCCTTTCCACCGGATTTCGTTCCTTCTCTTTAGGTTTCTCCTGTTTTAGGAACGACGCGATACGATTTAAGGATATTCCCTCTTTAACTTTCTTAGGCTCTTCTGGTAATGGTTTTTGGAGTACACTTGTAGAGTGCATGCTTAAAGGTCTTTTGGGTACGTCTGGGGATATTGAGGGCGCATTTGGTGCTACACGTAATGGTCCTAATGTCTTGGAGCATTGAAGGGGCGATATTAACTCTTTAGCTGTGCAAGTTGAAGCTTCTAAAATTGGACTTGATATAACAGGTCTGGGTGGAGGATTATTAGGAGCAGGTATTATATCTTCAGCTTTATCAGTATTTATAAGTGCCTTTATTTTATCATGGACCAAACTATTAGTTCTTTTGACGGTAACTGTTGGACTAGTTTTTGGACTACTCGAAGTTGGTACGATTGGAAGAGGCGGAGCGCTTCTCAAAACCGGCTTTAAAACCCCTGCAGTTATATTCTGACTGTTACTAGCGCTTCTATGGACAGGTATTATCTTTGCACTCTTGTTTGCGTCTAACATCTTTGGTTTCTTGTCGATAACGGCAACTTCTGCATCCCGTTCTGCTTGTTTCTCAATTGGAGTGAGGGAGAAACCTTTAAAGTTACCAAAGAAGTTAACCGAAGGGTTAATGTTACCTGCGGGACTTCTATCTGAATCGCTTCTTAATAAACTGGAGCTCATATCGTCAGGGTTTGATAGCGTTTGAACAACTGGTTGTGCGTTGTTTGGATTGTTATTTTGGAAATTAGCGGCGAACTTACTGGCGCTTCTTGACAGGCGATGTTGGAGGCTTGTTTTCTTTGGCGATGGCGCACTGTGAAAAGCAAAAGTATGTTTTAGATTATTAAACCAAAAATTAAATATCATCAAGCACATTTATTTAAATACGGCATTAAAATATAATTTTATAAAGATTCTCACAAATATACTCTGTAACAAGTCTGCCAAGGTCACACAGTTTCTAATATGAGCATTTACATAACTAGCACACAAAATGTTAATAATACAATAGACTCATTATATGAATTAGATAAATTACAATTAAATTGTACAATATCGTGCATGCACAAAAAATATATAATTTTGATAAATGTAACAGTACGAGCAAAACTAAAATGCGTCCCTGAAGTTCGTACACGTCAGTGCGCAGAACACAGTTATAAGACAGACAGAGCTGAGACTGTTGCGCTCTCGCTCGCACCCTATCCGGACTCGCATGTCATCTCTTTCGCACAACACACCTAAGACGTAATAAACATTGACATTTGAACGGACCTGTGCACACACTTGAACTAACTTCACTCGAAGTGCATTGAAGTTTTGCGTAATGTAATTATCATACATTGTTAATTTATAAAATTATGTTTGTCGTTACCGGACCACATTCCATACACTATACTCTATTGAATGTTTAGGTCACCTCAGTATATATGGATGATATGAGTGGATGAAGGAGTTATGTGATAGTGCACGAATGCAAAATAATTTATATGTCTCTTTCATCCACTCATATTTTAATGATATTATTAGTCAAGGTTGCATGCAGAAGGGTTAGCTTATTATAAAGAAAAATGCAAGCATACCCAATGCAAACCACTCACCAGAAATCAGCACAATGAAGACAACACACCATCTACATTATAATCTAAGTATTCGAGAAAAATGTTGCCTGTATTCGTGTTTTTCGAATTTGCAAATTTAAATTGCTGGGTTTGGAATATTGCATAATGCATATCCTGTCGCCCTCTCCGAGGCCGTCAGTACATTGGTAACATCTTTGATGTTGCAAATGTTCATGGGCGACGGTAACCACTTTTCACCAGATGGGTCGCCAGCTTGTCTGCGATACTCCAACAATAAAAAATTGTTGATAAAAAATAATACAATTATTCAATATAGCATCAATGATAATGGTGTAAAATAAAACTTGTTAATTTCAGAAACTACCCCATAAAAGTCCTGATGCTGGGCTCAGACCTATCCATCATTCGGAGAACGGAAAATATACTTATTTTCGGTTTTCTTGATGTGCATCACATCATGATGTTCACTTTCACCATTAGCACGTGTGTAAACATTCTACACGTTAGTCCAGAATTTTTTTTAAGTGGTATGTGCTTCCCAAATAAGTTACCGAGATATTTGGGAAACGAGATCTAGCTTTAAATTTCAGTATAAATGACATTAAAAAAAATACAAAAACCACAGTTATCTTTGTGAAAATATTACTTTTACATCAACTGTATTTGTTTAGTTAATTTAAAGACTACAGAAAACGGGCAAAATTTTTCTATGAAGATAGATTAAAGGAAGAAAATGAAAGAAAATTAATAAAAGATTTATTAAAAAGGATGAAAACTAAATGAAATAATTATACACAAACTAACTACACGTGCAATAAAAATGTTGACGTTAAGCATATTGGGATGAACTCCAAGAAGTATTTTATTGCTATTATATAGTATAATAATTCATTTACATTGTATTATTATATCGGCTTCGATACCCAGCCCGTTGAAACTTATATATCTCTATCACACGGTTTAAAAACCATATAAGTCAAAGAGCAAGTGCAATTGATCAATTATTTATAAATTTCATTAACTATCAATAAATTTCATTAACTATCAATAAATTTCAGCAACTATGAATAATTTTCTTCAAATTATTAATGAATCTCATCAATGAATATTTGTTTTTAGATTCGTTTACATAATATTATTTTCACGTAAAGGCCGGTTTATAGAGTTAGGCTGTCAGGTTATATTAGCAATGTTGCAACATGGCCATTATTTTGGGTACATTTTCTTCTGATTAAGATCTGGTTCCGGTAAGATTTAACATATTTTTAAACAAGTAATTAAGTTTAAATAAAATTAACAAATTAGCGGTAGGCTAAATAGAAACTTTAACATTACTCATTGACACTTGACACCTATGTCTTCCAAGATCACGGCTATTGAAAAGTGACCGAAACTTGGAATAAATATAATAATAAGAAAATATTCTTTGATTTTTCGCGTTTAAACGCGGTTTTTTTTATTATTTAGGGTTAATTTTAATTACATCCTATTTATTTTTGTTTCATCTACTTTATAAATAAAATACTTTCATTTTCATCGTAATATGCGTAACGATTTTTAATAATTTAATAATAAAACATACACAAAACTTAGAAACAATTGAGCATTCATTTTCATTTTTAGTGGCCAAGTAATAAAAACCAAAACTATTTAATTTACCTACCAAACTTTACAAAGAACATACACCAACAAGATAGGATTGTTTTCAATAAACTAGAATTCATTTTTTGTAGTATGATCGAAATTAAACAAAGAAAAACAATATCTCATCGTCAGATCATTATAAATAATATAATTATATAACAATTTAATCATAACTATTAATTGCACACAAAAAAAAATATTGTTGGTACATTTTTGCCAAAATGTGTATTTACAGCCGTAAATTTACTAACTGGGTAAGATCACGTCAAGTGGACCCCCCTTAACCACTGGATGATAGAAAACTTATTAAAATATAATTATCGAAAGTAGTCATACCTAAAAATCATCCCTCAAAACAATTATTGAAAACGTTGAATGTAACAACATTTTTTTTTACAATAAAAATTGTCGGTACTATAATTTTTTTTTTTTTTTTAAAGTTATTGAAGATAACTTAACGAAATTTTCAGCGATTATAGTAGAATATCTATAATTTCACATAAAATTCTTTTGCAAATTTAATTTTCTTTTTCATTTATTTATGACTTTTAAATAAACAAATTGAAATTTAATGACTTCTCAGTACGATAATCGAATTTCTTTTTTTTAGTAATACGCGTTATACATTTAAGTTCTTTATTTCAAAAGAAAGTTTCACTGCCCGGTATTAGTTTAAATAATATGAATTTTTATATGACGCAGCGGCGAGCGGTACAAGTGTTGCGCGCTACCGAGCTTAGCTGTTACGGCTATATATAAATCGGTACAGATTACACAATTATATAATAAATAATCTTTACAGATCATTTTTTTTATTTATATTTGCACAGAGTAATTAAAATATATTTATAAAAAAAGTATTATCGATGTATGTATTAAAATTTGTAAATCTATTAAAATATCGTAAACATCTACCATCACTAGATGGCTTTGCCAATAAATACACATTATTATAGCACTTTAGGGCCAAATAATAAGATTATTATTTGATTATTACAATAACTCCTACATGATTATATTTTTATCTTTTAAACCATATATGGGCAACAACCAGCCCGCTGTAAGATATGATCCGGCCCGCGAGACATTTTGAGAAAACCCAATTAATAAAATATTACATTAGGTACTTATACTCACGGTAGTGACAGTGAGGCGGCAAACATCAAATCCTTTGATGTCTGCCGTCTCACTCTTTGATAATCGCCGCCACTCGGCTTGCTCGATCGAATTCTTTGAGGTGTGCCGCCTCACGGACGACACATCAAAAGATTTATTGCTTCTCAATTATTTAAAACTAGTTTATTTAAAAATATTATCACTACTTTCAAATGCACTAAGTACTTTCAAACACGGCCCGCGAACGTATTTGCACGCTGAAGTTTGGCCCTCAACATGTCAAAGGTTGCCCATACCAATAACGACCATTTTAAGCCTCTTAACAGTATCGATGGTGGAAATTTGGAATGTCGTAACGAGAATGTTGTCGTAATTTTTCCCACGTCAAAAAAAGGTTGCTTAAGACAAAAAGGCATCGAGGGTAGATAGGGGGGTCTCTATCCCATCCCCCATCCTATAGGCTGGCAACACTCTGACCTCATCCCTGGTGTTGCGAAGGTCTATAGGCGATGGTAAACACTTTCCATTTGGTTCGTTGCTCTGTTAAAAGACGAAAAAATTATAATTATAATTGGGATCGGCCCCAGCGTGGTACGTTGTATATTAACCATAACACAAGCGTAACTTGCTTAATTTGGGGATATACAACATGTGTTTGTCTGCCGATTATTATTATATTATTATTATTATTATTATTATTGAATGGAACAAATTTCTTTCTTTTTTCTCCTGAAAAGTACGAATTCCTCCCGCACAACATATGAAATTGCCACCATCGATCTATCACCCTTGAAATCATGCCGCACACCTCGAATATTATATAAATTAATAAAAATAAAAATACTGTAGTCGAGCCGTTCCAAGAAGCCCCATTTGAAGTATCATATAAATACTGTCGAACCAACTTTGTAACAGTATCAAAATAATTTACATCAAATTAAAAAACTGTATTTAGCTCATTCTTTTAGCAACGTAACACACGACAATGTTATGTTTGCCAACACTTTTTTTCTTAAATGTTATTAAAGTGACATAGAAAGTGAAGTATAATCGAAAAGTTTAAATATATATCGTCATCATTAACTTATGCATATTTTCTACATTTTAAAAATAAAAAAGTCAGCGAAATATAAAATACGTTTATTAAAATAAAAAAATCGTTTTATTTTAATCAATTCGGTAATGTGCGACTTCCTATATCGATTACAATTTACAATTGTATCGTCATCGATAATTTACGAAACTGCTAAAATCAGTTTGTAGGTGCTAGATGTGGCTTTTTAGAACGGCCGAATTATAATTAAACTAATATACTAAATTAAGTACCACAATTAAGTTACTCCTACTAATACGTGATGTGATATAAGATGATCTTAACGACACAGCTTTGGGATAATTTTATTAGTAAAATTACATGGGCATAAGGTACTTAATTCTGGATAATCAGTATAACATTTTTCTTGCTAGACTCTTCATATCCAGAGCCAAAAAAGGAACAAACGCACTTTCTCACTTATATATTAGTAGGGTATTATTATTAGAACCGAATTATTTTTTAAGCCCATGCACCTTGATTTGTTCGGAAACATTAGCATACATCTCATTATCGGCCACTTTATACAAGCGGCCATTTTGCCCTCTTGCGTTTGATATCATCTGATTGGTTGTTGATGTTAAGCCCTGTTTCACTATCACTACATTAGGCCTTTTTTTAACTTCAGGCTTTTTTGTTACAGGCGTTTTCGCCAACACAGGCTTATTGGTTAGCTCGGGCATTTTAGCCAACACAGGCTTATTGGTTAACTCGGGCATTTTAGTCAACACAGGCTTATTGGTTAACTCAGGCTTCTTTAACAACACAGGCTTTTTAATCAAGTCCTCATCACTGGCAATTTTAATATCCTCTTTAGTGATCTTTTTGTTTATTTTATTCAATGGTTTCTTTTGATTATCATGTGGAAGATAATTGTTTTTTTCTGAATTTATTTGATTATTTAATTTATTACTATCAATACATTCGTAAATAGGTTCATCCGATTCATAAACATTATCCTTTACAATAGTATTGTTACGTTTAAAACTCAATAGTTTACGTAAAGAGCTAGTACTACTTTGAAATCTGGAAAATTTGTCTGAAAAATAACTTTTAGATGTTGGTGCGAAACACTTGCAAGACAAAAAGTCTACGTACGATTTCCTCGGTTTCTTCGACCAGAATAACACGTTGTGTCTCGAATAGTAGAACAGGAGCAGTATGAGCAGAATCGAGGGTATGATGCCGAGGAATATGATGTACATGGCGACCATAAAGTTTCTTTGCACTGAAACAACAATGATAATGTATTTATTGTTCTCTTAATACTATAAACCGAAAATTCTTATCCATCCCGCGAAAAAAGTCTATCCTCTTTTCCGGCATAAAAAGTATGCAATCCATCTAATCAGTAGGCAAAATTGTTTTATCTGTGAAAGCTTAACAGATAGATCCAGCAGGCTTTTATTTTGAGCGAAATGTGTACGGAATCCTGAAATTGTGAATGTAGTGTAACAACAGACCTCTGCGGTCATTCATGATTTAACGAAAATAAAAATTAATTTGAAACATTGGAATCTAAGATATACGTCACACGTTGGGGGGGGGGGGGTCGAAGGAGTGTGGCAGGGGTCTTAAAAGATGATGGGCGTTTTAGTACCCATGTCCAATCAAGACGAGTCATACATCTGTGGATAACTTTTTCATGTGAACAAAAAAATACTACGACAACAAACCCGTATACGTTGTCCGTTTTGAAATATACCTTTCAGAAAATATTGGATTTTTAGCTCATTTTCTTTGAAATACAAAGAAAATACAGTGAAAACTCCATGTAACATCACTCGATTTAACGCCAAACTCCCTTAAGCGTCGACATCACTTGGCTTTGGTTGATTTAGTTTTTCTTCCATATAATGGTACACTCTATATAGAAATACACCCACTCTCAATAACGACAACAATTAAGTAATAAAAAGTACCTTTTTTGCCAAAATTAGTAAAAACTGCGCAGCTGTGTACGTTCTTTTATCGCTTTATTATACTGGCCCGTAATAAACTCGACTGTCGACATCATGCGCCCCGAAATTTCCAAGTACTTCCTTTATCACCAACATGCCTCAATATCGCAAGATATGAATAAAATAATTAAAAAAAACAACTAAACTACTGGTGCAGCAAAAGACGTCACACAAAAATAACAGACTTCTCTCCATTTAACGACAACTCTCTATAACGTCATAAAATACACAGTGCCTTCAGTGTCGTTATATAGAGTTTACGCTGTAATTAAAAATCGTGTTGATTCCCAGTCACGGTGTTATAGTACTCACCGCTAGGATCGGTGGCCGGCCCGGAGTCGTAAGAGCCGCCCGGACCTGGAAGGGCGCATAGCGGCGGCGCGAACCCGTCCTCACAGTGACAGTGACCTGCAACGTATACGTCAAACATAAAGAAGTTTTACATGTCTACAGGAGAAGAGTGCAAATGTTGGAACAATATGTTTATATGTTTTGATTCGCAAACATGGAATGCTTGCTATATGATAAGTTTACATGTTTCTATAATTAAAAAGATTTTTTTTGTTATTGGATTATTTTTGAACATCTACCAAATTGAGTTATTCAGTATCCGAACAGTCAACAGTAGGAGACATTTTGGTTTAAATGAGAGCAAATAAAAAAAAAATTTGTTAAATAACAAACAATATCATACCCACAACATAATCTTCTATATATATACGTACATATAATAAAATTGTAGAGGTCAAATTTCTGTACAATGAAAAAAAAATACTAAAAACCGAGTCAGGGGGATTTAAGAAGTGAAATAGAATTTAGATTTTTTTTCAAATTTTTTGTTTCTCTGTTTGTACCGGCTAATCTCCGAAACGGCTGGGCCGATTTAAATGAAATTTTGTGTAGTGGTAGCTTATATCCCTGGTCAACGTATAGGATAATTTTGATCCCGAAAAATTAAAGAGTTCCCGTGGGATATAGTTAAAAAAACTTTAATTACTTAAACAGCTTATTATACAACTTAGGTGCATAACAATTAGGCTATATATCATCACGCTAATACCAATAGGAGCGGAGTGCCAATGAAGAATGTTTTAAAATCGGGAGGGTTTTTTTAACTTACTTTTTTTTAACTATTCCACCCGGACAAAGTCGCGGGCAGAAGCTAGTCTCATATAATAATAAAAAAATACATGAACAAATAATGTACATATGGAATTTATGTAACTTGAACACTTTATCTTCCGTTTTTGTGTTTGACCCACACCCCCCAGTCCCTGTTTAAATATTTATAAATGAAAAGGAACGTATTTATTTCTAAATATAATAATACAGATTACTTATTGAAAATCACCGAGTCTAACGTCGCTTCTGTTAAAGGAGAAAAAGCGGCGCAACAAACACCCCAGCAACATGTCTTTACTTCATAATAATTATTATTTTAAAATGTAGTTCATACTACTAGACGGTTTAACCGTTTGACGCCGATATTCTATGAAAGCGTGGTATCACACCTATCGAGCAGGCTCTAAAGCCTGTAATCAAGATAATGATTCCATCGTCTAACAGGTGTCAATGCGGCACACCTCAAACTAATGAAGTAACGAGAGATGATTCATGAATGAGATACAAGATTATCTGGAGTAGATTTTACTGGAAAAAAATAAGAAAAATCATGTGTGTGAGTTGCCATAATTATCAACTTAAACTTGACAAACCATAGTTTGTGTGATTATACTCTGATTTTTAATTACCTGGACTAAAATGACAGCTGCGTTCGACAGCTTTTTTTTTGAGATATAGCATACCTTCAGAATTACAAACACCATGTCCTGAGCAGTTGGACGGACAAACAGACGACTCCTTGGTTGCAATACTATTCATTACAGAATACACCGATACACATCTTCGGTTGAGACACATCTACACGAGAAACAAAATAGAATAGACTAAACAAATGTACAATAGGTTTTTTTCATTAAGGGAGTGGACTCTCAAATCAAATGAGATACTTTTATAAACTTACAGAACATCGCAGCCTCAAAGTCAAAAGCCATAAGTAGGTACAAGTTTTACAGCTACAGTTCGGCCATTCTATAAAGTCATATTTGGCATCTATCAAATTGATTTTAGTGGTTACATGAACGATATAATTGGAATCGATATAGAAAGTCACACTTTACGCAATCGACATTTTTTTTAAATTACTAACCTAACCAACACTGTGCCACAATCTATGCATTTTTATGGTGCACTTTCTGTGAAACGATCACACTTTCAAATTTGGGCTTACAGTAATTTCAATTAATTTACCTACATGTGTTATCTATCATAAAAATATTATTTTATACACATTAAAAGAAATAGAAGATATATAACAAATTTAATCAACTAGAATTTTATTGTATTCCTAATGCGATCTGTCAAAAATTATAAAACCGATAAGTCACGAGTAATATCAACTTGACTGTTACTACTAACGATATCTGTACGAAAACTAAAGAACTAATATCGATGTAAACGTATAAACAGAATGCTGTTTAGTTAAAATACGCCGGATTTTTTTGCTTAAGCACAAATAAATAATCAGTAATTAATTATCAATTATAAGTGTGGTTGATTGCGTAACAATATGAATTATTTACAGAAGCCCATATTAATAATCCATACATCAAAATATAATTTTTTAAACTATCTTAAAAATTATTAGTAGGTAGAAAACTACGCGAACCCTCATAAAGAACCGCTTTTTGCTAGTTTAAAAAAATATTTTACGTTTCGCTGTCTTTTTTACCTTTAAATGTATAAAATACGCATAACTTAATTACGACATAGCTTTAAAGTTTAAACTTTTCGATTATACATCAATCACTAACATTTAAGACAAAAAAGTGTTGACAAACAACATGTGTTACGTTTGTAAAGAAATAAACTAAATATGGTGTTTTAATTTTGCCAAATTATTAATTATTTTAATATTGTTACAAAGTTAGTTCGTCAGTATTGATATGAAACTTCACAAGTGGCTTCTTAGAACGGCCCAACTATAGGTACAAGTAGTTTATCCGTGGAGGAATGTAGAAAGAATACAATTTCCTGTGGCCAGGCGATCTATCGTATGAGGTAATGAAACAACCCACAGTCAGGTGGTAGGGTATTTGCCCGTCTGGATGGCTACCACCCCTGGTTTAGAGTATGCCGCCATAACAACCTTGAGTTGGGTTCCAGCCTCCCTTTAAAGAGCGGCAGTACATTGGTAGTACCTTTGGTATTACAAATGTCCATAGACAATGGTAACCGCTTTCCATCAGGTGGGCCATCTTCCTGTCTACTGAACTCTTGCAATAAAAAAAATAAAAAAATAGTTTAGAGAAATAAACTCTAGGTTAGGTTTAAGTTCATGACAATAAAGAGTTTTCATTCATTCATAAATGGAGAAGGAGTCGAATAACGCACAATCATTATTACAACGTTTTTACGGTTTTAAGCATGGTAATTTTTTTTTATTATTCCGACGTTTCGGCCACTTTTCAGTCGCCGTGATCACGGAAGACGAAATGTCAAGTGTTAGTAATGTAGAGTATAGTTAAAGTTTTATTTAGCCTTTTAAGCCGCGCTTAAAACAGTAAAAACGTAGTTTTATTATATACACTGGTCGCGAAAACTTAAGAAAATATAATGCAATCATTATTGCTCAAAAAATTAATTCTATCATATTTTAAAAGTTTTTTTTATTGCAGGACTTCAGCAGACAAGCAGATCACCGTACATACAGTTACATCATAAGATGTTATTTTAACACCTGTTATTATATATGTAAAATGTTTATAATTTATTGTAACTTGTGTCCGCATACTTATTGCAGTGTCTAAGTTGACAACTGCTAATGTCAAACTTGTGTCAAAATTTGAAAGACTATTTGTTTTCAGCCACAATGTTTCAATTGTAAAAATTTGAAAGACTATTTGTTTTCAGCCACAAAGTTTGAACTGTCCAAATTTGAAAGACTATTTGTTTTCAGCCACAATGTTTCAATTGTAAAAATTTGAAAGACTATTTGTTTTCAGCCACAATGTTTCAATTGTAAAAATTTGAAAGACTATTTGTTTTCAGCCACAAAGTTTGAACAGTCCAAATTTGAAAGACTATTTGTTTTCAGCCACAATGTTTCAATTGTAAAAATTTTAAAGACTATTTGTTTTCAGCCACAAAGTTTGAACTGTCAAAATTTGAAAGACTATTTGTTTTCAGGCACAATGTTTCAATTGTAAAAATTTGAAAGACTATTTGTTTTCAGCCACAAAGTTTGAACTGTCCAAATTTGAAAGACTATTTGTTTTCAGGCACAACGTTTAAATTGTAAAAATTTTAAAGACTATTTGTTTTCAGCCACAAAGTTTGAACTGTCAAAATTTTAAAGACTATTTGTTTTCAGGCACAAAGTTTAAACTGTCAAAATTTGAAAGACTATTTGTTTTCAGGCACAATGTTTCAATTGTAAAAATTTGAAAGACTATTTGTTTTCAGCCACAAAGTTTGAACTGTCAAAATTTTAAAGACTATTTGTTTTCAGGCACAAAGTTTAAACTGTCAAAATTTGAAAGACTATTTGTTTTCAGGCACAATGTTTCAATTGTAAAAATTTGAAAGACTATTTGTTTTCAGCCACAAAGTTTGAACTGTCAAAATTTGAAAGACTATTTGTTTTCAGGCACAAAGTTTAAATTGTCAAAATTTGTAAGACTATTTGTTTTCAGCGACAATGTTTAAACTTTCAAATGACCGCAAAAATTAAAATATATAATGAAACCGGTACATGTTTATAGCTCGAATGTCGTGCCTTGGCAAAATTACGAATCTTGCCAACGGTTATGTTTTACGTGATTTTTCTTCCGTTATAATAGTAAGGATGTAAATCTTACCATATCCTCCCCACATTTGGCACCGTCGGGCACCAAACCTGGATCCACATCGCCTAATCCAAGATCTATAATCGCTGTGCGACAGGGTATTATCGTGCCTGAAAAAGACAGTTGTTCGATAGTGACCACAAATCTTGCTACAATACAAAACCCAAGGGCGTTCTTTACATTCGAGTTATTTAAGTAGCGAGTTAACTAGCAGCAGTAGAATGTGAGAAGAAGCGTAAAGCAGCATAAACGCGGTTGAATTGAGAGTTTTGAGAAGTATATGTAAGGTTACTGTAAGTGATAATAAGGAAACATTGTAAATTAACGGAGGATACAGTGACAAAAGTTGAATAAATTTCTTATGATAGCACGAGGTCCAACACTAACTTGGCATAATTGTGTTCCCCTTTTATTTTCTTTTATTTTGATACCCTACTCGATAGGTTTCGTTAACTCTTTTAATAACGTATTGTTATTTCGCGCCAAAAATCCGGTATTTTTTTTTTCAAACACCTATCTAAGCAGGATTGGATTTTTCAAACGACTATAACGATCTTATATATATATATATATATATATATATATATATATATATATATATATATAATTATGATCCCCTTTTATTTCGTTTATTTTGATACCCTACTCGATAGGTTTGGTTAACTTTTTAAATAACGTATTATTTATTATTTCGCGCCAAAAATCCGGTATTATTTTTTCAAATTTTGTGCATATGTATTTTATAAGGGGCAAGTGTACTGGCTTATCACTAGAAGGGGTGGACAGTCGTCGATTAAGAGCGTAGAGGATAGTCGGTGCGTTTGTTAATAATTAAGTTGTTTTCTAAGGATTAAAGTGTTATTCGCAGAAGTTTTGTTTCAGTTCGAGCGAGCCAATATCCAGCAACACACGCCCCCTACATATGTATGTAACTCGCTTCTTAACTAACATAAGTGTAAACCTGGCTTAGGATACGTTAAAACTGACCATTGTTATTGATGAACATGGCGGATAAAATTGCGACTGACTCCATTCCGAACTCGAGTCTCTCATTGAGATGACGACATTGTAACATCCCGCACATTATGTCCTGGGGTTGGCAGGGGTGATACACTTGACTCGTGCGGTCGTAGCCGCAGTTGCCATTCCTAGAAAATTAAATTACAGTGTAGGTAAACTCCATGTAACGTCATTCGATTTAACGACAAACTCCCTTAAGCGTCGAAGTCAGTTGCCTTGGTTAATTTAGCTTGTCTTCCATGTCGAGATGAGAGCGCACGCTTATCTCTGCTCCCGTGGGGCGCGTTACAAACCGCCCCACGCCGGATTTGACCATGACGTCGCTGGGGAGTAACGGCATTGGAAGAGGCCCAGTGAGGGGGGGCCCACGGCTGCCAGGGCACGCGGAGACGGGTAGCCCAAATACCCGTAGTCCTGGCATAAGCCGCAGGACAGAATACCCAGGGGTTTTAGTGGGTATCCCTAAATGGAGAGTGGCAATAGCGTGGCACCAGTTCTGACTGGGCACGCTAGTGCCACCCCCGATCTGGCGAATCCCACACTCACACGGGTCGCGAACATCCCCAGGCTTCTGTGCCTGTCGCAGCTTAGTCCTCAAACGGATTTCCCCTGGCCAAAAAAAAAGTTGTCTTCCATACAATTATAGACTCTATATAGCATTACACTCACTTTTAATAACGACAACAATTAAGTAATAAAAAGTAGTAGTTTAAGTTGCCAAAATTAGTAAAAGCTGCGCAGCTGTGTATGTTCTTTATCGTTTTATTATCCTAGCCCGTAATAAACTCGACTGTCGGCATCATGCATACCGAAATTTGTAAGATATTCCGAAGTACCGTAATTTCTAAGTACTTCCTTTATCACCAAGATGCCTCAATATCGCAAGATATGAATAAAATAAGTAAAAAACATACAACAAAATTACTGGTACAGCAAAAGACGTCAGACAAAAATAACAGACGTCTCTCCATTTTACGACAACTCTGTATAACGCCATAAAATACACAGTCCCTTCAGTATCGTTATATAGTTTACATTGTAATATAAAAACAAAAAAATAACACTGACCCACTAAAAAACAAAAAGTGGTACTTTTGACCAGACACGGTCTATTCTTATACGGTCCAAACACCCTCTAAATTTTGAGGGTATATGAAAAAAATCACTCACTTATTGCCCCTGGCGTTATTTGAGTAGCATTTGTTATGTGAACTCTGACCGGTCGCACCCCACAGCAGCCGACACTGGTCTGTGTGCGACCGACATGACCCGTGGACACAATATGCCTGTGGAAAAGACAGATAAATAAATAAGTAACCGTGTGCGAGCCGAGAATAAGTTTTAGAAGTATAAAAATTTAAACATGGCTGACAAATCGATCACAACACTCGCCGGCCATTGTTACTGTATATCTCAGAATCTGTGCAGCTTTTACCGTTACATTCATAATTTCAATTTTTATGTCTAATTTGTTACAATAATCAAATACATGAATATATTGAAAGTAATCATTCTAAATGGGACTTGGCATTTAAATCACCTGATAAACTTTTTATCGTCATACCAAGAGGCATAGCCTCTTTGATTCTGTACAGAGTGCTTAGTGCGACTTTCTTTACTATTCGATCATGTTCAAGTTAACGCAATTTTGTATGGCAAGATTTATGTTTCCCTTCACACTCATTAGAGTGCGCTAAGTCCTTCCCATACAAGATTGCGTTGAACGTGATCGAGTAGTAAAAAAAACTCACACTAAGCACACATGTGTACTCCGTCGTGACGTCAAGCTTTTCAAAAAACAATTATTAAAATTATTTATATGATGGTATTTTAAAACAAAGACGTGTTTAAGGTACTGAAAAGTATGCTCTTTTTATGAACATTGAAATGAAATTTATTTGCATATCACATAGTACCTAAAAAATACAGGTCTTAAGTTATACATATATGAGTCCACTCGTCATTACCTATGTGTAAATATTACATCGTCTTAAATTAAAATATTAGTTACGTTAACCACGGAAAATAAAATTAAACTAGATTCTGCCCGCGACTTCGTCCGCGTGGAAAGTTTTTTTAACTATCCCATGGGAACTCTTTAATTGTTCGTGATCAAAAGTATCCTATATGTTGACCAGGGATATAAGCTACTACCATAAAAAAAAATCATTTAAATCGGTCCAGTCGTTTCGGAGATTAGCCCGTACAAACAGACAAATAGAGGAACAAAAATTTGAAGAAAATCTAAATTAGTTCTATTTCACTTCTTACATCCCCCTGACTCGGTTTTTAGCATGTTTTCTTCATTGTACAGACATTCGGCCTCTACAGTTTTATTATATGTATATAGATTAAAGTATTGTTGTATGTCAAAAGACAATAATGTCAAATAATTAAAATCATATAAATTTCATACAGCTTCATCTATGTCTTGTTCCAAGTAAAATAATCATGCACCAAGTAAAAACATTTCTTTAATAACCAATTTTGAAGACTGACTTTAAATAAAATAAAAATTGTTTTAGAATTTAATGTTTCCTGTCAAATAACCAATTTTCAGTGCTACAATTTTTCTAGGAAATATCCTTTCTCATTCTCAGTATATTTTTCATAATAGTATGAGAAACGACGGAGTACGTAGTGAGTACTCACCTGGTCCTCGGCGCCGCACGGCGTGGCGTCCATCTTGTACACGTCGTCTGGGCAGTACTCCGAATGACCCGTGCAATATTCCGGCAGGTCACACTCCTTGTCCGCGGACCTACACACTGTGCCAGCAGATTTCGGTCGGCAAGTCTAAAAAAATTAAATACAACAATGTACAATAGTACGCGCAAAATTTAATTGCGCTTCGAGTGAAGTTATTTGGATGAGTTAGCGCAAATCCTGTCAAGTGTTGGCGTTTATTACGACTTACGGTGTGTTGTGCGAAAGAGATGGCAAGCGGGCCCGGATAGCGGCCGAGCGAGAGCGCAACAGTCTCCCCTCTCCGGTCTGTCTATGAACCTTATAACTATGTTCGGCGCAATGACGGGTACGAACTTCAAGGATGCATTTTAGTTTTACTCGTACTATACTAGAACATTCCACGCTATTTTAGTCGACTTTGGTTTTGTTTCATATCTCGCGACAACAATCCCATTCCTCAGAATGAAAGAATGTTACATTTATTGTCAGCCCATTGGTAGCACATCTCATATCTCATTCACACCAATAACTAAGTATGTCGATGAAAAGAATACTTTTATCAACACGCGACGCGATCGCAGCGCCATCTTTTTCGTTAATTTCATTTATCCTGCGGAAATTACGTCATTTATCGGGATAAAAAGTATCCTAATTTACACCCCGAGATGTGAGCTAGCTCTCTGTCGAGTTTCATTTAACTCCCTTCAGTAGTTTTTACTTGCTGCTCTAACAGACAGACAGACAAAAATTCTAAAAATTGCATTTTTGGAATCTACTGGTCCAGAGGTCCCTGATTTTGTCACATTTTTAAACGCAATGTAATTTAAAAAGACTAATAAGTAATTTAAATATATAACCTAAATTAACTAAAAGTGTAGGCACTTCACTTTTTATAATAAATAAATATTTTTAATGTGCGACTGCACACGGGTGAAATTCATGTATGCAGAAAATCAAACTTGTGTCACCGGGTGTACTCAACGCATTAATCTTAAATGTTAAAGGAGATATTGTGCTGTGCAGTTTTATTTTCTAGAAATGCGTAAAATTACTCTAAAATGAACAATAGTTGTAGGATATTGATAGTTTTTGAGTAGTAATTATGTGTTTTGTGAGAAATGTGAACTGTATAGTCGAATGTGGCCTTTTGAGTTGTCACAAGAACTCCGTTGAATGGCACCAGCTGATAACCTACAGTTCAGCTGTGTTACACATAGGCCTAATAAATGAAAAAACTACATTAAAATCTAAAATCTGGCTTAAAGGCCTAGCTGCTAAGCCATAAACCTAAAAAAAACTTAAATGTTTGTAAGGGAGGTAGGCTGGGCAATTTCGTAGTGTGTGAAGTGAGTTGCTTCCTTTATCTGCTCGTTGTTAGATATTGGACTGTGCTCATCTCCTCCGTGGGGAAATTAGTTTTAATTTCGTGTTGTGTGTGTACAAGTTGTGTGCCAGCTGTACTAATACTGCTCGTCTTTACGAGTCAGTCTGCTGTCGACCCTCGTACGACACATCTTTTCCGCCACAACTTGCCTATAAGTGCAGTTATACCGCGCCGAGTGTGTACATATAATATCGAAGGCCGCAAGGAGACAAGCCAGAAGATTTGCTGCCAGGCTCACGACTTAGTGATCAGCACGCGTAATTAGTGCAGCCCAGAGGTAAGCAGGTTAGTTTGCCTTCTTTCCATACCAGCAATTCTACAACCGCCATTTTGGATACTGGGCTACCGCGTTGACAGTGTTCTTACCAAGGAAGTGTCCATCCAGGGGATAAGATTTGTTACAGTGCAGACCAATTTACCGTCAGGTCGCAGCAAGTGCCGGCCGCGCAGGTGGCGTTGCGCCTCAGCATGCAGGTGTCCGGGTCGCAGCAGGCGTGGCAGGGGTTGCGCTCCCGCTTGTCGGCCATGATGCCGCAGTCGCACTGCTCGGCGGGCTCCACGAACCCGTTGCCGCACGTCGGCGAGTTGAACAGGCGTTTCGGCTTGTTGCTGCGATATACAGGGTGGATACTTTCAGCGGGGCAGTAGCATAACTGTTGCAGCTACACGAAAATGATCTTTTTGAAGTGAAACTTCTATATAGCCGTGGGGGGTTGTTGGTCTTAGGATTTATCTATCACGAAAAAGCGTTATGGACGCGTGGAGGAGCGGCATAAAAATGTATTCATTAAAATGTACCTAACGTAACCAAATCATGATTTGCAGTAAACCTGCGAATAATCGCTGACGAACAAGTGGAAAAACGAATCGCAACAAAATTTTTACTTCAAGTCCACTTGTCCGTTGAAGTTCCACTTCTAATATGTGTCCCAGCACACATTTCGATATTTTTTTATTGCACGAGTTCACCAGACAGGCAGACGGTTCGCCTCATGGTAAGCGGCTACCATCGCCGATGGACATTTGTACCACCAAAGGTGCTAGCAAGGTGTTGCCGCTCTCTAAAGGGAGATTCGAACCTGGCTACTAATGCCAGAATACAACTCAAGGTTGTTATGGCGGGGGCCCAAAGGCCGGGGGTGGTAGTCATCCAGACGGGCAAATGCCATACCACCTGGCTGTATGTTGTTTTGTCGCCTCTTACGACAGGCCATTCTTTCTCCGTTCCTGCGCGGATAGTCTTGAGATACTATCCATAATTTTTCGTGAATGATTGATCTCCATTCACAGATTTTCAAAAAAATATACAGTTAGCAAATAAATGGCCACTTAACACAAAAAAATTGGTGACAATCGATTGTTTCTAATACTGATCAAAAACTTGTATCGGAGTAACTGCCGTTGGAGTAATATAAGAGCTAAAAGCACTCGCGGAATTATTAAGTTATGTTCACGCGACGTCGCGTGACATACACGAATGGGGTTGCGCAAATACTCGATGTCGCGTGATAAAAAACACCTTAGACTCACCGCAGGCAATAGTCCATGCCCCTCTCGAAGGAGAGAGCTAAAGACTGCACACTGCACGACGACCAATGGACCGGAGTGACACTAGTGCTGGACGGGCTCATGATGCACTTCTCGTCTGGACACTTGCACTGTTCCTCTGTATCATGCTCCATGCCGAAGTTGTGGCCCATCTCGTGGGCTATGGTGGTCGCGACCAACCCGATCACTTCCGAGTGGTTGGTCGCGACTCCGCCCGAGAAGTTGTACGTGCATATCGGACCTTTCAGAGCTTTGCCCACGACGCCGTCGTTGAATTTTTGACGTCTGGAAATTAATAATCACATATCAGCTGTACAATCTCAAAACCTAGCAAGTGCATTCCAAGAAATTTTATAAATAATAAAATAGCCTTCATTTCCACTGAATTTTTTACCAATTTTCTTTAACACATTGACAGCTGTCAGTTTGCCTACTTGCCTTGCTTGCAGAATATTCCCCAGTCTTTTGAGAGATCATCTTGCCATCTTCTCTCAGAGAGAAGATGTTTTATACGACAGCACAAAACAATGAGATAAACTTCAGTAATATGCCGTTTCAAAACTATTTATCATAAAAAAATTATGTCAGTCGCTCTAGGTTTTGAAATTGCACAGCTATTATGGTCTTAATTATAAATGTCTGAGTTTTAATGGCAGACCATTACTAATATATGAAAGTCGTGGTAGCGTAATAGCCAGCGCACGCGTCCCAACCTCAAAGGGCGCGGGTTCCAAACCTGGCCGGAACGGGCAGATTTCTGACCTAACGTGCATATTGTTACAACTACCATGTGCTAATAACGGTGAAGGAAACCATCGTGATGAAACTTGGACATCGAGATAGCCGATGGGTAAAACCTGCAGCGCCATCTTGGACAAGTGTTGCTGGTATACTGTCCGTTCTCCTAAGTGGGAGGCCCGAGACTAGCATTGGAACGTTTATGGGCTGTTATTATAATCATATATCTTCATATCGCATCAATATCTTACTAACTTCTTGCATTATCACCATTGTTAGAAGATTGACATTATTTGAATGGTGGGGTTTTAGGGAGTGCCCCGACTAGGTGGAGGAGCGAGATGGAATGCTCCTCCATCTCAAACGAAGATCTGCCAACGACGCTATTGCTATGCCTCGCATGCCTAGGCCCGTCTATTATTCTTGGAAATTTGTATATATTCTTTGCACGTTTCGGGAATCGTTTGCGACCTCAATTGTTGTACAGCGCCTTCTATTGACTTGAAGTGTTCCACTAAAGGGTTTACGTTATTACCTTATCCCATCCTTTCTATCAAAAAATCTGCAAATATCTATTGGCGACGGTAACCACTTTCCATGGGCTCGGCCATGTGCCCGTTTGTCAGTTTCGCAATTAGAAATAGCCAGCAGTTAGGCGAATGAATAGTAAGGTATAGAAGCCGGCCATAAAGTATACTTACGTCAGCAACTGGGCATTGTCATTGGGTATGTTCTTTATCAAGGTCTTCTGTCTGTAGTAGAGGAAATTATTGAGTGTGGTGTCACCGTTTTCGACGAGCTGTATCTCATCCCTTTCGTTCCACACTTCCACGCCCACTAGGGCGATGAAAATGTTCAAAGGGACATATACCTGGAAAGAGATTTTTAGACTAGTTTTTTGAAGTGAAACTTCTTTAGAATCGTTGTGATTTGAAACTCGATGAAACAAAAAAAGCGACATTAAAAAGAGATAACAACATAAATCTCTATAGGACTAAGCCACCGAGAGAATCAGATACGAGTTTTACATTGTGCAGCACAGATTAGAGAGTCAATAAGGCCGATGATTAAACATAGGTCCACTTTAGACCGAAATAAAACTGTTATTTTATTATATAGTTAAGCTTATGCCCGCGACTTCGTCCGCGTGGTGCGGTTTTTTAACTATCCCACGGGAACTCTTTAATTATTTGGGATCAAAAGTATCCTATATATTGACCAGGGATATAAGCTACCACCATACAAAATTTAATTTAAATCGGTCCAGTCGTTTCGGAGATTAGCCGGTACAAACAGACAGACAAACAGAGAAAAAAAAATTTGAAAAAAATCTAAATTAGTTCTATTTCACTTCTTACATCCCCCTGACTCGGTTTTTAGCATTTTTTTTCACTGTACAGTAATTCGACCTCTACAATTTTATTATATATATAGATTACTTATTTGGTATTGGTATACATACAATTAATAATTATCTCACTATATACTCACAGAATTGATGATATTGGCAACGTCCTTCATCTGACGATAGACGGTGTACAAATCCTCCCCATTAGCAATGAACTCTCTATAGTCAGCCACGAGGACCAACTCCACATAGCGAGACTTCTTGTTCGAGTTGTATGGACCTCTAACTTCGTTGTCTTCGGTGCTTCTTTTGTACTGGCAAAACAAAATTTATAAAAAAAATAAGAAAAAACAGAACCGACTTCAAAAGTGACTAAAACACAAAATTTAAATATTTTCTAAAACACCTTGAAGTCGATGCGAAGTAAAACATAAAAATCACCATATTCTACACATGTGTTGCTGTTTTTTTATGTATTATTTTACACCAACTTACTTTTGAAAACGGTTTTGATATTCAACATTTGTTTTTTCTACTTTTTAGTTACCGTGAAATATGGCAACTTAACCAACGGTTGACAATTTTGCCATTACAGGTCTTCGACTTTCCGTTTCCGAGATCACAATTACCTTTAACAAAATTACAATTACATCTAACAAAATTACAATTACATCTAACAAAATTACTTTTTTGAGCATATAATGTCCCTCAAAGACATTTTGTGAGAGGTAATAGTAATATTACAAACGAAAACGTATAATGGCAAAATTGACAACCATTGGTTAAGTTGCCAGATTTCACGGTACACAAATTCTTGAATAGCTTTGGAAAACTAAAACTATGATATGTGTTGTACGTGACTGTAATATTCGAGGGTTGCTCTCGATTCCCTGGCATCCACTCATCAGATCCTGACTTGGTGACAATGGAACCACCTCAGGAGGACTCTTTAAAAAAAAATGATAACCTGATCTTTTTTTAAGTCGGTTAATAAAATATAAAGTTTTATTGACGGATTATAGATAAAAATATAATAATTGCAACTCACCCGATTAATTCTGCTGCGTTGTACATTCTTCTCTATGTTGTATTTCTCCAAAAGTTGGGGATCGTAGTTCGTGTTGTTGGTAACACCGCTCGCAAAGCCGCAGTGGTAGCTAGTATTCAAATCTCCGTGGTCGTACATATAGTGAGTGGACTGAATTTCATTGTCTGAAATTACATAAAAAATAAATTAAAAAATTATATGCTTTTTATTACCAAGATTAAATTAAGTCATATAAAAAAAAGTAAATACACTTCTAGCGCTCATACGTACTATGTGGCTAACGACAGACCGGCTGATCTCAAGTAGTAAAATGATTTAAAACTGATTACTATATGCCAGACATGCACGCCACGTCGGCGCGGCGCCGCCGCGTACAACCGGCGCGTCGCCGCCGCAACCTGCGCGCGGCGCGTACGGGGTAGACCTTTGGTTGAGTTGTAAACAAATTCCAATACCATTTTTATATTTATAAGCAATTTAGGTATTTTAAAATGACTGAGCTCTCTAAAACCGTTCGTTAAATCGTTACCATGATATAAGAACAGATGGATGATAGTCTGAAAATAATAGAGGTAGTGTTCGCATCTTTGAATTTTGCCTATTTATTCTCGGATTTCAGCTCACACTTAGGTGCTTAAGTCTTTTTGTAACTATTTGCCTAAGCAAACATAGATGGGATATATTTAAATACATTAAAATTTAAAAAGCCTGAAATTATCACGCCACCGGCGCCGCGCCGCCGCCAATCGGAATCTCCAAGTCCATCCATTCCGTCCATCTCCAATCTCCACATTTTTACTATACGCACTACGTTACGGTTGCCTCGTAGCCGGCCAACCGTACGGTTGTTATACGCACTATGCGGTTGCGTTTGAGGCTGTCCATCTGGTTAGCCGCAAATTCAACATCAAATTGCAGCTAGCACTTGGACTGGACAAACCAGGTTAATAATATATTAAAGGTTCTCATTAACACAGTACCTTCAGCTGGCTCAATATATCTCATCTTCTTTCCGTCGTATACCACGCCTCTGAGTCCGTGGCAAGTCGAAACAGCGACCCACGATCCTGATTTCCCTCTAACAGTGCCACCATATTGACATACATCAATCTCCTGAAAACATTGACCAAAATATAATTAAATTTAATATATGACTACGACTACTTTGAGTTATATTTTTTATTTAAATCATAAAGTTAACAAAATATTTATACTGTTTATTCTATGTAGGTATATACATATTGTTATTTAGAAATTAAAATGTTATTAAATTAAATTCACAAAATATTTGGGTCATTTTATTTAGTATTACGCCAAAAGGAAGGTTTGCACTGAAAATCAGCGTTG
Organism: Dendrolimus houi; assembly: GCA_039645545.1. NCBI lineage: Eukaryota > Metazoa > Arthropoda > Insecta > Lepidoptera > Lasiocampidae > Dendrolimus > Dendrolimus houi. Next base: position 13,042,972 of record CM077139.1, read on the forward strand.
TGTCGGATATTATGCCGGCACAACATAAGCTGAGTGCAAACCTTGTTTGCTGAAATTTGCGGCGTACAAATTCTCAAAATATTGTTACGAGTGCGGGACTCGAATTAAAATGCCGTTGGAATTACTATAGAATTTATTATAACTGTACAAACACGTATAAAACAAGTACAAATATAACTGAATACAACCAGTACAAACTGCACGATTAAATAACACGCGCAAAGTCCGTCACTATATCGCTTATCGAATGTAGACGTCTTGCTCGTATCGTAATCGTCGCTTGACTGCCCTACCCCGTCCGTTCGGGCATTGTTTTATACTGCACGGTGCAATATGTCTACCTCATTGCGTGCACCCGATTTCCCGGAATCACACCTGGCCACTGGCTACCGGAACATATTACAATACACAATAGGCGGCTTTTCTAATTACAAATATTAAATACAAAGAAAACAAAAAAAAGTGCAAATGCGGGCGGTAATAAAACTTAGGCTTTATGGCCGCAGGTGTTCATTCGCATTTGTTGTTGTGCTTCGTGGAATTTTGACTAAGTCGTAACAATATGTTCTTATTTTTAAGATACATGTCAGTTATTTCTTCAAATATTTTTTTTTTCTTTTCTTTACAAAATGACTTGTTCAGTCCTGACGAAAAAAACGAAAATTAAAAGAAAGCAAAGGGTATTTTTTTCAACAAACAATAACTATACTCCAAATATGTACTACCTCTCTGGTTGGGGTTTTCGTGATAGTCCTCCCGTTCTTTTGATAACTTAGCACGTGACCATCAGTTATGAGGTCCTCGTTCAGCCGCAGATCCAGCACGTGCTCCTCGCCGTCCACATCCAACGTGACCTTCACCTCAGGATGATGTGCGCCGCCCTACGGAATGTAAAAGTGTAATCATTTAAAACTAGGATATGCCCGCGACACAGCACTTAAAAAAGAATGTAAGCTATCCTTTTATTGAAAACTGTTTCGGAATAGGCTATTTCTTATGCACCCGAACTACTACAAATCACTCCCGAGAAAATTCCCACGGAATTCCCGGGATGAAAAATAGCGTAGATTTTGAGTGTAAGAATTTGCTGTCGATCAGCGAAACCCGCATCGAAATCGGTCCAGTAGTTTTTACGTGAGTCCCGAACAAACAGACAAAAAATATAATAAAAAAATTACATCCTCTTCTCCGTCGTTTACATAGTCTATTCCAGTTAGTCTACGCTAACCTGATGCATGCATAGCTCATAAGAGCCAATCGGCACCCAGCAGCAACCAGAAGCCTTACTCTCAAACGTTTCTCGTCGTTCGTTTTAGAATTTCTTTTCCTCGTGGTTTTTATACTTAAATGCATTTTATATTGTATGTTGATTATATTGATTGATTTTACATCTTTTTAAAATGTAATCAATTTTTCGGGCAGTACGGACGAAAACGAACGACGCAAGGCGAAAGTCGCAAGCTATCCTCCTGCAGACGGCGAGCGAACCACTTTGGCTGACAACCCGCTGTTCAGAATGATTCACGTATAATATCTTAGTGCATTGTTATGGTTTTCCAGCATTTGTGTGCACATGTATTTTTTTAAATGTTCAGTTACATGTTAACAATTTTACTGCTCCGTTATGTAGCATCACATAGAATACAGCTTTTTGCAAAATTTTATTCGTATAGGCGCAGAAATTTTGATTAAAAAAAGGCTATGATATACATAAACAGACGGACGGACATGACAATTGTATAAGAGTTCCGTTTTTGCCAAAATGGCTGGCCAAGTATCTCTAAAAATAAGATAATAAAATCAGTAACCGGTAATCGAAATCGGTAATTTTCAAAATGCCTCTGCTACACCTGGGATAATAATAATAGTGTTAGTGACCGTGGCCAAATGCGTCTTGTTTATAGCGTTAAAAATAACACCGATAATTATATATATATATATATGTCGTGGCCAGATCTTAGAATTGATCAGTTCATGACGTGGCCGACCATTTCAAGAAATGGTTGTATTTCATGACACCGCCAGCTAAAACTGACCATATCGTTTAAACATCAACATTTGATGATATGTCAGTCCACGTTTGGACATATCTTCTATGTAGGGTTTCCATGATATCTAAATGTGAAAGTTTTAATTTCCAAAAAAAGAAGGAACTTGTATTTATTTGGTTGTAAGAACAAAAAGTTGGGTGCAGTATGGATATGGGGCACGTTTATTAATTATTTGAGATATGAAGTGAATTTTAAGTGGTTATAAAAAAATATCCACGAAAGTACCTATATTAAAAAAGTTCGGATCTGTTTATGTTCATAATAAATAAAAGTGCCCCATAACTATAATCAACCCAAAAAATCGCTTAATGCAGTTGGCTTGCAAATAGTACAATAGTCAACACTTTTTTTTTTATTATAATCTTTTCACACACAATTTCCATGTAGACATATTTTGAAATCCAATAATAGTCCGTGGATTTTCGTTGCGTGGTCACCCCACTTTGTTTATCACAACAATTGTCCGCCGCCATGATGCATCACAAAAACAAAACGATATCAGAGCCTCTAACAGTGGATAATAATAATAATAATAATAATAAAAAAAAAAAAAAAAAAAAAAAAGTGGCTGTCAACTACATTCACATCTCTGTATCAAATTCCGAAATTACTACAAAATTTTCCATAATTCTGAAACATTTCATTATATTCCATGTTATTTAGAGTCCAATAAAACCTATCTCCCTAAATTTACATCATTAATATTAAATAGAAGAAAAGGTATAAATACATACTATACATAATATAATCAGAATGACAACTATCAAATGGAAAATTAAAAAACTCGTGTTATTTATAAACCAAAGAAATAGAAAATTAGCAGCTACGGAATAAAACAGAGAGCAAAATAAGCAGCCGTACACGCGCACGACCACCACCTGCTGCGCCCGCCTCGTTCGGCTCCACACCTCGGTCGTCGTCATCCGATGAAGACTTCGTGACACCGGCGGCCACCGAGGCATCGAGTACCAGTGAGGAGGGGCCAGCGCCGTCAGCCCCGCCAAGAAGACCTGCGCGAGGCCGAGGACGGCCACCGTCGGCACGCTTGGGACCTGCGGGACGTATCCCGCACCCGGCCCCCGCTACCGGTGGTGCAGTGCGCCGCATGAGATGGTCTCAGCAAATGAATGAGAGCGTCATGCGTGCGTACTTCGAGGCGACAGAGATAGGAACCAACCTCACTGCGTATCGTGATCGGATGCTGTCTCTGTTTCAGATCCTTCAGCCAGATACCAATGTCACGACACAGCGCTTATCGGATCAAGTGCGAGCTATCCAACGACGACATCTGTTGGACGAGCCTACACTTGATCGTCTACGCACTGAAATACGAACCACCTGTAGAATCATCGAGACTCCGTGTTCTTCACAACACCCAAACATAACATCTAGGGTGACGGCGATGTCGCCGGTGGAAGTTGATGATACTACGGTAGGTAACGTAAGTAGCCAGGATAATGAGCTTATGAGGAGGGCTTTGGAGGAAGCGATTGAAGACTATAAGACGATACCTATATTAAGTAGACCACGACTACCACGGTTACCCACACACAAACATAACTTGTTGATCATGGGGTCTTGGATTCCTTACTAGCTCCATATTTTAGAGCTAGTAAAGATCTTGCCGAAACACATTCGATTCTATACTGTGGCGCTGTTGTTGTATGTCGTGTCTCTGGTACCAAACTTCCAAATTTGGAACAGAGACCACGGCGTAGTGATGGACAGCCTGCCTGGCAGAAGAGAATCGAATGTCGTATTGGTAAGACCAGGACCATCATAGCCAAATTACTTTGTTTTAGGGCCGGAAACACCAGGCCAAAAGTCATGCGTTTTGTAAATCAGGCTTTCACTGAGACTGACATTAATCCCAGTGACTATTTAGCTCGAGCTACAGAACGCATTGACTTTTATAAACAAAAACTTAGTGCGTGGGCCAATAGATTACGTCGGTATAAAAAACGTGCAGATCGTTATAACTTGAATTGCTTCTTCCAAAGAGATCAAAAACGAGTGTATAGAGGATGGGAGCGTCCATGTGTCTCTGTGGGTGATGGTCACTGGCCAGATATGGACTCTATGACAGCGTTCTGGAGTAATATCTGGTCGGTGCCTGTTACCCACAGAGAAGGCGACTGGACTAGGATGATCGAGCAGGCTTGTGAAACGATTCCAGAAATGGAACCGTTGGCTCTTGAACCAGTTGACATTGGTCGTGTAATTCGTATGGCTCAAAACTGGAAAAGTCCAGGACCAGACGGATTGCACAACTTCTGGATTAAATGGTTCAGGAGTTCGCATGCCTGCTTGGCCGTCCAATTCCAGGAGGCTATAAACATGGGTTCGCTTCCTTCCTTTATGACTACTGGAGTCACTCATCTGCTCCATAAGTCGGGTAGTACCACGGAAGCAAAAACTATAGACCCATCACTTGTTTACCAACTATATACAAATTACTTACATCTGTTTTGAGATCTAAATTAATGGAACATTTGACAAATAATAACATTTTGGCCAATACTCAAAACGGATGTAAGAATGGGTCTCGTGGTACTAAGGAGCTCCTCCTCATCGATATGACCATTAGTCATCAGGTACGGCGAAACAGAAAGAATCTATCTGTAGCTTGGATTGACTACAAAAAGCCTATGATTCGGTGCCCCATACATGGCTGGAGAAGGTCCTGGAGCTGTATAAAGTAAATGCAACTCTTCGTGCTTTCCTCAGTTCATGTATGGAGCAGTGGACCACGGTGCTTAGGCATCCAGGGGACAGAGGGAATCTTTCTGTTCTGCGCGACCCAATAAGGATCAAGCAGGGCATTTTCCAGGGTGACAGTTTGAGTCCACTGTGGTTCTGTCTAGCTTTGAATCCACTAAGTACTCTACTTAGGGAGTCAAAGTTAGGCTTTCAACTTCGGAGAGGGGTGAGATTATATCACACCTTATGTACATGGATGACGTGAAACTATTTGCATCGAAAAAGCCAGATCTTTTGCAGTTGCTAAAGATTACTGAAAGCTTTAGCAACTCCATTAGTATGGAATTCGGTGTAGATAAGTGTGCCGTCATGCATGTACAACGAGGGAGACTTGTAAATTCAGAAAATTTACAACTCTCTGAGAATATATCTCTCAAGATCCTCTCTGAAGGTGAGACCTACAAATATCTCGGTATGTCAGAGTCGTTGGGTATTCCTGATGCTGATGTGAAGCAGGCGATGAAGGATCGTTTCTTTTCCCGCCTGAGAAAGGTCTTAACGAGCCTTCTCTCAGGTGGAAATAAGGTTCGAGCCTTCAACGCTTGGGTCATGCCTGCATTAGCATACTCCTTTGGCATACTAAGATGGACTCAAACTGAATTAGACGCCCTGGATAGACGGGTTCGTTGTTTACTGACAACGCATCGGATGCACCACCCACGTTCGTCTGTGATGAGACTGTACATCCCACGGAAGTGTGGAGGTAGGGGTTTTAAATACCAAAGACTTCCACAACCGTGAGGTGTACAATCTCAGAGAATATTTTCTCAAAGTCAGCGAGACAGCGGGTATGCATCACGATATAGTGTCAGTAGATAAAGGGTTCACCCCGCTATCCTTAGCAAAACAGAACTGGCAGAGACCGTTGGTAATGAGTGCGTCTGATCGTATGGACGTATGGAAGAGCAAGGAGCTGCATGGCAGGTTCTATCAGGCTTTAACGGGGCCTGATGTGGACCTACCAGCGTCGGTGAACTGGCTACGTTTCGGTGACCTATTTGGGGAAACCGAAGGGTTTGTCTGTGCAATTATGGACGAGGTTATCAAGACGAAAAACTATCGGAAGTACATTCTGAAGGACGGCACGCCTGACATATGTCGGGCGTGTCACCGCCCTGGTGAATCTCTCAGACATGTCACTTCCGGTTGTTCTCGTCTTGCTAACAGCGAGTACTTGCACAGGCACAACCTAGTAGCCAGGATCATCCACCAGCAACTTGCTCTTAAATACGGACTTATCTCGTCGGAGGTACCTTATTACCAATACAAGCCCGAACCAGTTCTTCACAATGGTCAATATCTGCTCTACTGGGATCGATCAATTATCACAGACAGGACTATTGTCGCCAATAAGCCTGATATTGTGATAGTTGATCGGTCTGCGAGACGTGCTATAATTGTAGATGTCGCGATTCCCCATGATGGTAACCTCATGAATGCCGAGAAAGAAAAACAAATAAAGTATATTGATCTCGCTCACGAGGTTTCTGCCATGTGGAACTTGGACTCTACAATTATAGTACCGATAGTGGTGTCAGTGAATGGACTAATAGCGAAGAGCCTTGACCGACACCTTGAAAAGCTCTCGCTTGGTGTCTGGGTGAAGGGTCGGATGCAGAAGGCAGCCCTGCTGGACACGGCCCGTATCGTGAGGAGGTTCCTGTCGCTGGAGCCTTAACCACCGGTAGCCTGGACCCTAGGCCCTGCTTCCGGCGGATATCGATTTTTTACATTTTTTTTAAATTTATATGTTTTTTTTATATAGTATATATTTAAAGAAAAATGTAAAAAAATCTGAACTTAAATAAATATGTATAATAATAATAATAAATCGGCAGACAAACACACACTGTATATCCCCCAAATTAAGCAAGTTACGCTTGTGAGTAATATACAACGGACCACTCTGGGGCCGATCCCAGACACCCAGACCATAGTAGATAACGGAGAAAATACGTTTCCGAAATTTACTATACCAGGCATCGAACCTGGAGCCTCTGCGTTGCAGTGAGGTAAGCCGGCAAAGGCTTAGCCCGCTCAACCACAGAGGCCGTCATAATGTAACTATTTTACGATATGATTACTAATGTTTGAACACCCTATGAAGTAGCCATGCGTTTAGCTGTTCACGTCGTTAAACGCTGATTGATCCTGGATCTGGCCAGATCATATCATGATGTGGGCAGCGGGTATTTTCCATTTCATAAAATGGTCGGCCACATCATGCAGTGATCAATTCTAAGATCTGGCCACGACATATACATAAGATATCTGTAAATATTTAACGGCTTTAACAATGTCGCATGTCATTAACGCATTAATTGGCGCTGCATCTGCGTGAGACAGTCATCAGCACTAACGCTATCCCAGGTGTAGCATGGAATATTTGAGGCAAAATTTAAATTGTTACCATAAAATGTAACACATAACATACCGTGCCTCGAGTCGTTGTGATCTCTCTTTTCGTTCTTCCATGGTGAAATATCGGTCGCACTGTTCTGTGTCGGCTGAAATCCAACGCGGGACTTTCTGTAATAATAGAAAAATAAATAATGAGAACTTGAACGGGTGGAAGAGGACCAGGGTTTGAAGAAGACATAACTAGAGCGACCAGTCTGTCGCCGTACGGCTATCGCTAAATACAGTGATAAGCTTCTTAGCTGCTAACCTACTACACTTTGTTCTATGGTGAAGCTGGTTACGTTCCTATCTTTTTTTGAAGTGAAACTTCTTTAGAATCGTTGTGATTTGAATCTCGATGAAACGAAAAAGCGATATACACATAAATCTATACGACTAAGCCCGCGAGAGAATGAGATAGAATACATTATATTTAATCATTTAAACACTGTGCTCATACAGATAGATTTGGAAATGTTTTCAAGTCTTTCGTTAATACTTCAAATTTTGTGTTTTAAAGCTTAAATATATTATAACAATATAATAATTATATGAAATGTGGCGTCACGAAATTTAGAATCCCTCCCGCCCCTTGTCACACTTTGTTTCACTTCTACTGCGTGTGAAATGCACACATGCGGACATCCACAACCCGGACGAAGGACGCTAGAGGATAAGACAGGGGTTTTTGTGGGTATCCCTAACTGCGGCGTGGCAATAGCAGTTCACACGTGAGGTACTCGTGCCACCCCGACCTGGCGAATCCTACACAGGGGTCGCGACCCTTTCCCCTCACGCGGCTTATGGTCCTCAAACGGAAAAGGAATGAGATAGAAGGCATGGGATATGAGATTGGAATGGGTGGGATGGAATAGGGAAAATTGTATAAGGGAGGGGAAGGAAGTGGCCATCGGAATTTTCACTCATCGCACGAAATACGATTAGTTCAAAGCTGACCGTTTTACACCGATATTCTGCGAGAGCGTGGTATCGCACCGAGCGGGCCGGCCATAAATGCTGAAATCAAGATAATGGTTCCAGAATGGGTCTACCACGTAGAAGGAAATTTTGATATACTATATTATGTCCGTAATTCAAACTTCTGCCTTTATCCCGAATACAATATGGACATACACAGATAACCGTCAAAGACGGCCTATCTTCGGGTCTTGCACACGGAGATGACGCATATTGTTCGACTCGTCTAGCTAAAAATTATTCTACTTCATATTTATCTTTTAACAAAAAATATTTATATTGTTTATTTAAGTATACGTTATAATTTAATTATCAAATACTTTGAAAATTAGATTCACAAAAAAATTCGAGCCGTGTTGAGTATTACGCCAAAGAGAGGTTTACATTGAAAATCAGCGTTGTGTTGGATAGTTGGATAGAATTCCGGTACAGCAATATGCTGAGTGCAAACCTTGTCCGCTGAAAATGCGGCGTACAAATTCTCAAAATATGTTTTTATTTTTTTATGGTACATGTGTATGCTTGTTTTTCTCGGGTCGCATTTGGCAAATAAACTATCTTTCTTTCTTTCTAAGCAATGTACTTGCTTAGAAAGTACTTCACAAGTACACTTGTTTTTTCAAATACATTAATATATCATACAAGTAGGTAAGTTTCGAATTGTCACAATTTCTTCGTTTAGAATATTAATAAGATAAAAGGAGAGGATATTTTAAAGTATGCCAAGGTGTGTCCTAGCGATACAATCAAATAACGCAAGTATTAATAGGCTTCACAGGAAGCGCATTCACCTGCCAAGTGCCAAATGAATCATTAGCGGAATCCAAATTTACATAGTACCATCGGCTAACGGTGTGTTTAATGACAAGTCTATTGTGCTAAATATATCAAGCGGTGAACATTATTGAAGACTGAGAAATATATTAAAACTATACTACTTTTCACCTGTTTTAAAATTATATAATAATAATAACAGCCCATAAACGTCCAACTGCTAGGCTCGGGCCTCCCACTATAGTAAAACGGACAATATACGCCACACTTGTCCAAGGAGGCTTGGCAAGTGTGACACATCGGATATCTCGATGTGCAGGTTTCATCACTATGTTTTCCTTCACCGTTTAACCGTTTAAAATCATAAACTCGATTATATAAGTATCAGCTTTTTCTCGTGGCTTCGGTAGTTTTTTTCATTCAACGCAAATTCAAATTCAAAGTTTTTATTCAAAATACACTCCACTGGAGAACACTTTTGAAGGTCATATATATAAGTTAAAATTTAATTTTTCTTCCTATTCTATGTACACCGCTTCGCAACGTGTTATTGCTGTTAAGGAGAAGAAGCGGCAACAAACTCCCCAGCAACACGTCTAGCTAAATATTGTTCTTCTTTCAGTTTCTTATTCAAGTTTGCCGGGTCAGCTAGTAATATTATTTATATCTCAAGTTGTGATGCGGTTTTCGCTGGTCGACAGCTAATTTTTTTAATAAGTTTTATACAGAAGTATGTTACAGAATTACTTTTGAAGAATTAATGGAGTTGTAGCAAACAGTGCATACTCAATAAGACCAAGACACAATAAGAGGAAAGAAAAATATTATGAAAGTTATAATAATGACATGACGTACTAAAATGTTATGCTGCAATATATCTCCATAAATCCCTTACAAGCTTGGCAAGATAACATTATACAAAATATAGTATAAGATGTTAGAGCGAGCTGCTATGTAAATGAATTTTTGTCATTTAAGTATTCTTCAATAGTGTAGTATCCCTTTTTTAGCAAGATACTTTTTGATTTGGTTTTGAATTTAGTGAAAGGCAGATCTAACATTTTCTAACATTATGTTCGCTTGTATATTCTGTGAAGTTTCACTTCTACTGCGTGTGAACAGCACACACATTTTTTGTTGCGAAGCTGGCAAACAAGCAGCCGGCCCCTCCATTGGAAAATGGTTACCGTGTAGACGTTTACAACACCAGGGGCAAGACAACGCGTTTTTTTTATTGCATGAGTTCAGCAGACAGGCAGACGGCCCACCTGATGGAAAGCAGTCACCGTCGCCTATAGACATTTGTAACACCAAAGTGTTATCAATGTACTGCCGCTCTAAAGGGAGACTGGAACTGGCATGGAATAAGAGGGACGAAATAATTCAAATTCAAAAGTTTTTATTCATAATAAGTTCCACTAGAGAACACATTTTGAGGGTCATACATGTAAGTCAAAATTTAAATCTACTTCCTATTCTATGTACACGTCATTACGACGCTGGAAGGTTTAGTGGCTAGTGTCGCATTCAGTGATTGCAACTCCTATTATCAAGAAAGGTCTACCGTCTTTTATAGGATTAAGTGCTCACAAGGTTGAGTTTATGTTACTTGTCGAATCGCCACACTGATCCGTCAATGTCATTGAACATATTCCGTAATATTGATCTATATAGTTAGCCGCCACACGCGTAGTCCCCACGCCATTTCTGGGTTGTGCCCCATTTTAAAAGGTTATTTCTGAGTTCTTGTTGCGATGAACTTTTGACAGCTCGCTCTGACTGTAACGTCAATTAAAAATTGGCGTTATTGCTGCTATTTCATTTGATTAGTTTCTCCCATTTATATCAAACAAAGCCAGTCAATGATCCTAGTTGTCTGTTAATAAATAGATAGTCAGAGACTTTATTGAAGTGAAACTTCTATATAAGCGGGGGGTATTAGGATTTTTTGTGTCACGAAAAAGCGTCACGGCCGCGTGGAGGGGGTAGAAGGTATATCGCGTGGTGAGAGGCGGCATAATGTTAAAGTAGACTACGCATGTGTTTTTTGGTTCCGGATCGAATTCAGTTTTTTTGTTTGATAAAATAAAAAATGCATTCATTAAAATGTACCTAACCTAACCAAATCATAATTTGCAGTAAACCTGCGGAAAATCGAAATGTCTGCTGGGACACATAGCAGAAGTGAAACTTCAACGGACAAATGGAAAAACGAAGTTTTACGGGCAGATTGTTAATACTACTTGTCCACTTTGAAAACCTGCCCGTAAAACTTCAAGTTAAAATAAAATTGCGATTCGTTTTGCCACTTGTCCGTTGCCATTCGTTTTTGCCACTTGTCCGTTGAAGTTTTTATATCAGGGAAGATGAATACTGGAAACTATGGAAGAAGAAGGAACAACAATCGCGTTATAAAAGAACGCTAATCTTAATACAGTCTACAATTGATTGTGGAGTGTGTTGCATACACCATGGAGAAGCGGGGTCAATTATTGAGCCACGCTAAAACAATTGTTGAATCTGTCTACGTATAGAAATTATCTTGGTCAATGTTAGGAATTATAGGTACTTCCAACATCAGTCGAGACATCAAGACAGCATCACACAATACCTAGTTCCACACACTTTCAATCAATGTCTTACTATTTACAGCATAGTTTTTAAACTTAAATCAGTCATATATTGAAAGTCCTATTTAGCTTCTTTTCAATTTCATGAATTTCGTAACTGACACGACGTTTGATTTAAGTCTAAAAACTATATTTTAAATTATAAATCTTCCATGATTGTATTAGTTATACATCGATTATTTTGATGTTTATGTTTAATCACAATATTTTTCTTCACGCCAGTACATGTAAATGAGCATTAGACGAGAAAGCTCCCTAAGCGATGTATTGAGCCTTATCCCTTTTATGTTTATTTTGATTATTTACAAAATTAGAGTAGACGTAGTACAGAATTTATTAGAGATATTTTTGCTTGAAACAAGGGTACCTAGTGTCTATAAAAGTTTAGGAACCGACAATATAACCAAAAAGTACACCTTAACTTCAATATTACACAAAAAGCTCCTATGCTAACATAGCTACGTGTTGATCCCATGTCATAGATCAGATAAAACATGATAATATTTGTTATGTGTACAACCGAGATACCAGGGATCATCCTGTTTATCTGTCACCGTAGACAAAAATCCCTCTTACAGCTTTTTAGATAAAATTATGGCGAAATTAAAAGCAAGTTCAACAGGCGAGCAGACAGTCAAATCGACTGAAAAATGACAAAGCCCATCTTAGTGTAGAGAATTGCCGAAGAGAATCCGGAACCAAAAAACGCATCCATAGTCTACTCTAAAATTATGCCGCTCCTCCACGCGGCCGTAAGGCTTTTTCGTGACAGAAAAATCCCAAGACCCCCCGTCTATATAGAAGTTTCACTTCAAAAATCTTCTTAGATACCCTTGCGAAGCCGGGGCGGGCCGCTAGTAGTTTGTATAGTGGGAAAGTAGAATATAATAACAATTCATAATGTTTATGTTACAGTAAGATATCATATGAAACATTTATAGGTTATACCAAAGAGAATTGTTGCCTCATGCCAATGACGTGGCAATAGTAGAGAATCGTTCTATCCGATCATATTCCATTAGAATTAAATGAATCGATACACGTTGTTATGCGCAATATACATACAAGCATGTTACAATATAGACATGATCTATATTTTTTATTGAAATCATAAAGCTAAATAACATTGTTTCTTCTATGTAGGTATATATTATTATTTACAAATTAAATAGTTTTTAAATTAAAATTCATAAGATATTCGGGTCGTGTTAGTATTACACCAAAAGGAAGGTTTGCATTGAAAATCAGCTTTGTGTCGGATATTATGCCGGCACAGCAATAAGCTGAGTGCAAACCTTGTTTGTCGAAAATGCGGCGTACATATTCTCAAACCATGTTTTTATTTATACGATACATGTCAGCAATGTAAGTACGTCGCTATTTCTTCAATTTGTTTTCTTTGTTTCTTTATGTGAACATAAATCACTTTTTAATAGGCAAAATATTTGCACACAATTGATATCAACATAAAGAATTGTTTACGGAACATTTTCTCATATCGTAACAATCAACACTCAGTCATACGACAGAGGCATGTACAAAAATAGTCATAATACGACTGGATCGCTATATTCGTAAAGACAACATTCCCGAGATGGTTTCATGTTGCTTGTTAGTACTCTGCTTAATAACTGCTACATTTTTAAAAACGTTTATTTTTGTTCTAATATCACTAATTTCCGACAGGACATTAGGACAAAATTATAAAATTATTGTCATCGGAGAGCCGATAGATTCAAATTCAAATTCAAAGTTTTTTATTCAAAATAAGTTCCACTGGAGAACACTTCTTGAAGGTCATATATATATATTTATAAGTTAAAATTTAATTTTACTTCGTATTCTATGTATACCGCTTCGCAACGTGTTATTGTTAAGGAGAAGAAGCGGCAGGAAACTCCCCAGCAACACGTCTAGCTAAATATTGCTTTTCTTTAAGTTTCTTATTCTATTTATATCTCAAGTTGTGTTTTTTCGAAAATTGCACCAATCACTGGAAAATGAAGAGAAAGAAGACTAAGTTGGTATGAGCATGTAATGAGAAGGGAAGAAATGAAAATCACCTGGGAAAAAAAGAAGGTAAAACCGGAAGATTGACGGCTACAAATGTAAATGTAGACCAAAAAAGAGATGGATGGTTTGTGTGAAGGATGATATGATTACCTGTGGTGTGACGGAGGACGTATACCGGTATAGAGGAGTATGGAAGGAAAGTACATATTGTGTCGACCCCAGATAATTGGGAGAAGGTGAAAAAAAAAGATTTGACTTAAATAAAAAGGTCATTTAACATCGTTAACTAATCGTTAATTGACAATTAACAGGAAAGGTACTTTTTGTCAATAAGCATAACAGCTTCATAAACATAATAATTTACCCCGTTATCCCCTACATACACGGTTAGTTGAATATACTTGAATAATTGTTACCTTTACGAACGGAACATAGATTGTTGTCGATAACAATTTAATGCGTGAGTCATTAGAATGGTTTCCACGGTTAGCAGAACAAAAGGATTGAGGCAAACGTGTCAAAGTAGTTAAATTAAAAATGTCATATACTTTTATACTATAGTAAGTCGTGGCAGCGTAATGGCCAGCGTACGCCTCCCAAACTCAAAGGGCGCGGATTCGATCCTGGCCGGAACATATGCACCATAAGTGGTGTGTTTGCAGTTTTCTGACCTAATGTGCATATTGTTACCATTACCACGTGCTAACAACGGTGAAGGAAAACATCCTGATGCAACCTGCACATCGAGATAACCGATGTGTCAAACCTGCCAAGCCGCCTTGGACAAGCGTGGCGGGTATACGGTCCGTTCCTCTATAGTGGGAGGTCCGAACCCAGCAGTAGGACATTTATGGGCTGATATTATATACTATACTATTATAGTAATATAAATGCGAGAGTTTAGATGGAACTTTGTTACTCTGTCACGCCAAAACAGCATAATGGATCTGGATAAAAGGCACAGAGATAGATTGTAGTCTGGAATAGTGCAGAGGCTACTCGTTACCCGGGAAAAATGTACGGTTCCCGTAGGATAATGTTAACGTAAGCGTAGCTAGTAGGTAGTATAAATAAACTCTGTAGAAGGGTCGAGTTTGTGCAATGGAATTAAAACAGGGAAAAATCAGGAGGTTAATCCGGTTCAATATATATACAGTGCAAACTCTATGTAACGTTACTCGATTTAACGACAAACTCCCTTAAGCGTCGAAATCACTTGTCTTTCGTTGGTTTAGCTTTTCTTCCATACAATGATACAATCTATATAGAATTACACCCACTATCAATAACGATAGCAATTAAGCAATAAAAAGGACCTTTTAAGTTGCCAAAATTAGTAAAAATTGTGCAGCTGTGTACGTTCTTTTATCACTTTATTATCCTAGCCCGTAATAAACTCGACTGTCGGCATCATGCATACCGAAATGTTTAAAAAATTCCGAAATTTCTAAACACTTCCTTTATCATCAAGATGCCTCAATATCGCTAGATATGAATAAAACAAGGAAAAAAATACAATTAAATTACTGGTGCACCAAAAGACGTCACACAAAAATAACAGACTTCTCTCCATTTAACAACAACTCTCTATAACGCCATAAAATGCCTAGTCCCTTCAGTGTCGTTATATAGAGTTTACACTGTATTTAGAACTTTTGTCTGGTCTGTCTTTTAGAGCATCATTTGAAACCTCTTGCACGTATTTAAATGAACCTCTACACAGAGCTAGCTTATACCCTGGGTCAACACTTAGGATGCTCTTTATCCCGATATTAATGACGTCGTTATCGTGGAATAGACGGTTGCATTTTTTTAATACCGCCTTTGCAATTCACTACCAAATACGATGTCGTCGCAACGCGAACGAATTGTCGCTGACGATGCTAGGAGGTGAATTTGACAGGAGTCTTCGGAGATCAGGTATTTAAGGAGACACAATATTAGCTAACTCTTTAGCGGACACTCATCATTTAGAGAGGAAAGAAGACAGTCTGATGTAAATCAAACCTTTTTCTCGAATTTTCCACGCTCGCACCGCTGAATTTACATGCCATCTCAAAGCATCCAACCGTAAAGTAAAAGCAGCTGTGACGCCGAAAGCATTGTCCCTACATCCATGACAATCGCTGAACCTTAACCGAAGCTGGTAATGTAATTTAGATATTGGCGAATGAATTTTAGACTTTAGCTTGTAAACAATAAGGATTAGTAGAAGTGTTTATTATTTTGGGTATAGAGGAGAGAGGTCAATGACGTGCCTTTTGAAGACTCAAAAAAATCTATATACAAAAGTAAACGAGAGTCGGTGTGTTCTTTCTTTACAACGCTTTTGATATCTACTGTTTTCATAAAACTTGGCTAATTGGAAACTAATTCTAGAATACAGACCCAAAATTAGGGGGTTCTTTAGAGGATACATTTTATATGACAAAAGTAAGTATTGCAGAGGGTCATACGGCTGAAGTTGACGAACGCAAAACTTGTGAAACAAGTATTTCATATTCAATTAATGCTTCAGAAAATTTAATCATTTTTATTAGAATTAAGTTCTCACAACAAAGGTAACGATAATAATTAAGTTTAACCTTAAAGTACTTTTACAAAGTGATATCGCTGTTCTAAATCTTAAACTCCGGTATACACAATAATACAAATTGGCTTCGGATGCTAAGCTTCTAAATTAAAACCTCATCGAATGAACGAGGAATTAGTTAACAGTGCGACGTTTCAATTTTACCGGTTATAACATCAATCAATATAGTGTTATGACCAACAAAGACAAATTCACACCTGCATACCTGTTTTGCGCAGTTTATTACTTTTCGGCATTTGGACTTCTTTTGTTTACTTTGTGTTTAAAATTTGTAATTAGAAAAACAGCCCATTGTGTATTGTAATCTTTTATGGTAGTCATTAGCCAGGTGTAATTCTAAGAAATTCGGTCCGCGCGGTCAGGTAGACATATTGCATTTGTGCAGCATAAAACAATGCCCCAAAGGAGAGATAGTCAGTCTAACGATAACCACGAGCGAAGCAAGACGTATGTACCCATGCGGTAATCTATTTAGTGACGGACTTTGCGCGTTTTATGGTATTACGATCTCGCGCATTACGTTTGGACTGGTTGTGTTCAGTTATATTTGTACCTGTGTTATACGTGTTTGTATATTTCTAATAAAATAAACTCTATAATAATTCCAATGGCATTTTAATTCGAGTCCTGCAACTCGTAACAATACGAATTAGAATTTCCTTCAGAATTAGAAGCTTCTAGTGAACGCGACAGTTAAGACAAAAGATCAGGAATTAGAAACCTCTAACTCTGGTGTGACCAAATTCGGATCGACTATAAGTGAGTATCTCACAAAAACCAAAAGAAACTCATCTCGGCTTGAAACTTGCGCGAATCAGGAAGGAAGAGGACAGGGTTTCCAGGTTGAGTTTTGAAAAAAAAAACAATCTAGGTGTCTTCAAGTCTCGCGTGAACAGGTATCTTCTAGGTAAGCGTGCTTCACGTTAGTCTGACATCCACCTGACATCAGGCGCAATGTCAGTGAAACGCGAACCTATACTATATTTTTAAAAATCTATTGTGCCAGAAATAACGTGACATCCAGAACGCCCTCATTTTAGTGCTGAGCTCTAATTTTTATATACCAGCCACAAAGAAAACTTACCCACCCATTACCAAATTTTTTTAACGCCAACCAAAAAGCATTGAGGAAAAAGTTCCCCAATCTAAAGACAGTTGATGAGGATTGTTTTTTAAGTTTACTTGCAGGCAGACAGTAAAGGTTTACTATCGCCAGCTTTATTTGAAAGGACGCACCTGATTCTAATGTATTAAATACTTCGATTGCAGCAGCTAAAAACTCTGAATCCACCGAAGAATCCTTAAAATCCAGAGGCGTCGCACGATGTAAAAAATAACGTATCAAACGCGCATGCGTTTAGCTCTTTCCCTTTTTTTCGTCGACGCGATGACGCACGGTCTGTGAACTTCCTTCCATTGTGAGAAACTGTTAGGGCTACCACGATGCAAATCAGTCTAAAAAATGACGTCAAATATTCTAATACGCAAAATTAAGAAACAATTGTCTTAAGAGAGTTATTAAAATAAGTTACTAAATATGTAAATATTACGAGCTACAGGACTCGAATTCAAATAAATGCCGTTGGAATTACTATAGAGTTTATTAGAACTCTACGAACACGTATAAAACAAATACAAATAAAACTGGATGCAACCAGTTCACACTGCACGATTCAATGCAATTCGACACACGCAAAGTCCGTCGTCTATACCGCTAATCGAGAGTACTACAAACATCTTACTCGTCTCGTAGTCGTTGCTTGATTCGGGCATTGTCTTATACTAACTATACAGTACAAAAAAAAACGGCCGCGCGCACTGATTTTCCGAGAAATAGCAATTTGCACACCTGGTTATCTATTCCTGCGAACGGCGAACAAAGTCGAAAACAATAACAATAGGCTATTGTCTAATTACAAATTTAAATACGAAGTAATAAAAAGAACTCCGAATGCGGGAGGGGCAATAAACGAGATGAGTAGCATTTCTTTTTCGGTATGTGACAATAGGTATGCAGGTGGCCCAACTTATAACATACAGTTATGCACTTGATCGATCGATCGATCGGTTTTATCGCTTCACTGTCAGTAGCGACTGACAATCACTTTACTGTGCGTATATACAATTAGTTGTATATACGCATACGCACAGCACTATACTGTATATATTGTTGTTGTTATGTGTGTTGTTGTATTGTCCATCGTGACTTCACTTTATGGTCCCAGAGGGAAGAACAGCACTAGTCCTTGTTGGCTAGCATTACGCTGAGACTGGGTCTAATTTAAGACTTATTTTGTTTCTATTGTCTTTCTATTTCTATTTATATTAAATTAGTTTTTGTCATAAATAAAATATTTTCCTTTCTTTCTTTCTAGTAAAATGGTCAGTACTATTAGCAGCGATACAAGTCCTCTGGTTTTGTCATTTAGCTATAGAATCACAAAACGATTACATCACAAGTAAGTGGGAGGGATGGATGTTTTACGATTCTTAAACACATACCTGATCACCTGTTGACTTAAATAAAAATATTACTAAGAATTATCAGTATACTCTTTAGATTTGCCTGATGATGTGTCTTTGAACATTAAAAATGTTAAGTCCCTCAGATAAGATGTAAGTACCAACCCTAATTACTAATACGATTGTGATGCGCACACAATAACATATAACTGCAGCAAAATAAATCTCACTAACATTAATTAACTAAACTAAGATTAATAAAATAGTAGTTAAAAGTATTATGTGACTTTAAGTGCGCACTAAGAACCCGAATCGTGGCAATAACCGTTATTAATCAATGGTAGGTAGAAATGTAAAAAAAAAACATTATGAACTTTTTGATATGGCAACCCTAAAAATGGTCCTTATATGAATTAATATCAATGTAATTTAGTTGCATTGTTGGTTTTGTTTTCTTAGAATCATTTGTATATCCCTAAACCCAACCGAGAAAACACTATTCAGGAGTCAGTGAATGCATCAAACTTGTAGGTAAATTAATCATAATTTAGCAATAGTTTATTAAACTGAATTAATAACAATTACCCGTTTTTTTTTATTGCCTGAAGCAGGCAAACAAGTAGACGGCTCATCTGATGGAAAGTGGTTACCATCACCTATGGACGTTTACAACACCATGGGTGTCGCCAACGCGTTGCCGACCTCTAAGGAATTTTATAACGCCCTTCTTAAAGAATCCCATGGCATAGCGCAAAGGGAAAACCGCGGCGCGAAGTTCCCTCTAGATCATTATTGTACGCGGAATAAACGTTCTAGAGCAGTTCCGCAAAGTATGTACGGCGGCACACAGGTGTACCGTGTTATGTTATAAACCCATTTTTAGTAAATAATGTAAGGGTAAGAAATATACTTAGTTATTAGGGATTGGCCGAATGTGGTTTAAACCGAATACGAACTTCAGCCGAACATTCGGTTAAAACAAAAGATTCGGCCGAACTTCGGTTTGGTTACGCCACGCCTTCTCAAGAGCAACACGTCGTGTCTTGATACCACCGTAAATTTTAAGTATGAGTAGGTGGATAAAAGAATAGATTTCCTAACTAAAATAAATGATCATGCTTATATAGATGCCAATTTTTATATTACGGTTATGTTAGATACGATTTCTATTAACTTCAGACAAAATAGTACAAATAGGTATTTTACTTTTATCTTGCACCGAATATTCGGCATTTAAACCGAATTTCGGCCGAATGCCGAAGTTCCGCTCAAGCTCCCGAAATTAGGTCAAACCGAGTTTCGGCCCATCCCTATTAGTTACACATAAAATATGTAGGTAAATCACACGAGCGCACGAGCGAGGCGTTTTGTTTCGTTTGGCTTACTTAAAAAATTATTCTTATTTGTGTTGTACCTCCAAAAATTTTCGTTTTTTTTGAACACAAAAAGTTTGGGGAACACTGTTCTAGAGAACCGTTGCGTAGGTGAGCGTGAGAGCTCAAGGAAATAGGGGTATCCGTACCCCACAACCTGTACAATTGTACATGTTTGTGGAAAATTTTACGAATAAACTATCAGACTTCTTGATTCAGAATATCACATCTAATAGGTTGAGGAAAAAGTCTTTTCGCATATAGTATGTATAAACTTGTAATAGGATTTCTTTGGCTATACCATTTGTATCTGGCTGGTTTTGGTATCATTAAAAAGTTTTAATTTTAAAAAAGACAATTCCAAATTCAAATTAGGAAATTTGTGTGATTTCATTTGTTTTTCTTATTGTTAAAATGAGTGAATCTAATGAAAAAATTTGATACATTTTAAAATTTTACTACAAAAAAGGTAAAAATGCAACACAAGCCGCAAAAAAAATTTGTGATGTTTATGGACCTAATGCAGTATCTGTGAGAGTAGCGTAAATTTGGTATAAGCGTTTTCAATCCGGAAATTTTGATATCAAAGATGCACGTCGCTCTGGTCGCCCTGTTACGGACAAAATTGATGCCATTTTTGAAAAAGTGGAGCAAGATCGGCATATAAGTAGTTACGATGTAGCTGGAGAACTAAAAATTGACCATAAAACGGTTTTGGCGCATTTGAAAAAAGCTGGGTACACAAAAGAGCTGGATATTTGGGTGCTTCATGAGCTCACTGAAAGAAACCTAATGAACCGTGTACTCATTTGTGATTCTTTATTACGACGTAATGAAACCGAACCATTTTTGAAGAAGCTGATAACTGGTGATAAAAAGTGGATCACGTACGACAAGAACGTGCAAAAAAAATCGTGGTCAAAGGCCGGTCAGGCTTCACAGACTGTGGCGAAACCCGGGTTAACTCGCAACAAGGTGATGCTGTGTGTATGGTGGGATTGGAAGGAATTATTCATTATGAGGTGTTACCGCCAGGCAGGACCATCGATTCTGAACTGTACTGCGAACAACTGATGAGAGTAAAGCAAAAAGTTGAGAGAAAGCGGCCGGAATTAATCAACAGAAGGGGTGTGGTTTATCACCATGATAACGCTAGACCTCACACATCTTTAGCCACTCAGCAAAAAATACGAGAGTTTGGCTGGGAGGTGTTAATACATCCGCCGTATAGTCCTGACCTTGCACCTTCAGATTTTCACCTGTTTCGATCTCTGCAGAATTCCTTAGGCAGTGTCAGGTTAACATCACGAGAGGACTGCCAAAACCACTACTCGCAGTTTTTTGATCAGAAGCCCCAAAATTTTTATAGCAATGGGATCACGTCCCTACCTACAAGATGGCAAAAAGTTATCTAACAAAATGGCACCTACATACTTTAGTCAAATGTAAATAAACTTTATAAAAAAATCTTTTGAATTTTTATATAAAATGGGAGAAAACTTTTACCCCAACCTAATACATATTCCGTATTGTCAAAATGGGTATGGGAACATTAAAAAAATCGATTTAAAAGCTAAATTGTCCATTTGTATTTAAATTATCTACAGCATGATGTCATATTTAAAGTGTATTAAACAATAAATCATATTTTAAAGTACCCTCCCAGTTCTTAACATAGCGTTAGTCTTAACATAACGCGCACTGTAAATATTTCGGTTCGAATTATTCTGCAATATTATTTCGGTTCGAATTATTCTGCAAAATTATTTCGGTTCGAATTATTCCCCAAAATTATTTCGCTTCGAATTATTCTGCAAAATTATTTCGGTTCGAATTATTCTGCAAAATTATTTCGGTTCGAATTATTCTGCAAATAAAGATAATGGCACTCTATAGAAGCGCGTGCACCACGTATCTATTAAATTCCGGACCGGATTTAAATTCAGCAAATATATACAGATTTTGTGTGCGTTTTAGGCCTTACATAGAACACCGCAATATTAAAAATCACCTGAAATGCATACAGATTGTTCAATATGAATATTCAATATCTTATTTTTTCTACCAAATCCGGTCAAGGGCTCCATCCTGTGCTTCACATTATCTCAGCACACTCATTTCGCTGTGCCCATTGAATTTTAACTAAAAACGGTAATTGTTACTGAGACGGCCATATATGGCAACCGGCACAAGGTCGCAACGGTCGGTTACAACTTTTATGTATGTACTGTTGTAAATTGTGAAAATTGCCTCAAGATATGTCAAGGTGTGATTTTGAATAGCGATTCAAATTGACAGAGCAACACAAATTTAGTTGAACAGAAATTAAAATTAGTTTAACATAAAAACAAATTGGGTCGCTAAAGGAAGGTTTGCACTGAAAATCAGCGTTGTTTACGGATATAATTTGGTTAATGACTTTTTTTTTTTTAAATTTCATAACAAACTATTTTTATATTATATTTTTCGCTATAATTAAAAAGATATCAAATTAAAAATAAACATTTTTGAACCCTAAGTACCCGAGTACCAAAAACATGCCGACGATTCCCGAACAGACCCGACCGCGCGTGTGACGTCACTATAGTAAGTGTTCTCATACTAACTCATTGTAGCTACATCAGCTGTGTGGTACGAAATTTATTTACGACCTTTACATTTATTAAAAAAAATGATTCAACAACCCAATTCCGGCACAGCAATAAGTTGAGTGTAAACCTTGTTTGCTGAAATGCAGAGTACAAATTCTTAAAACATTCTAATTTTTTTAAATCACATGTAGGCAATGTAAATACGTCCCTATTTCTTCAAATAAACTTTTTAAATTGGAATAGTGCTTGTTAGGCTGTATACAGTAAAGGGTTTCAAAGGTGGCGAACGTCTACCATTTTTAATCGACTTCAAAAAAGGTTCAAAAAAGGAGAAGGTTCTCAATTCGTCTGTATGTTTTTCCTGTATCTTCATAACACGATAGCTCCGTCAATTGTAAACCAATTTTCAAATTGTTACCTTTACTCGTAAGTATACTCCCGAGGTAGTCCCATGGTCACCAAGTCAGGATCTGATGAACGGATCAGATCCTAGGGACTATCGAGCAAACTCTTATTAAAGAACGCCATACGCCTTAAATTCTTGGAAAATATCTTTTAGGTAGACGCGTGTAGCTAATAAATTTTCTACAGGCGTTTATTTTATTTAATGAGTTTGACACCTGTAATATAGGGGTGTCAGTAATATCGCTCTCACTGGCTCGATGCGGAAAAATAGACCCAGTGAGAACGACGTCACTGACATTACTATACCGTTGAAGTGTGACAGACAAGACTGGTGACAGGTGTGAGAGATCCCCTCGGAAGACATGCCGCGGAATTTACTATTTACAAAATATTTATTTCATGTTAATGGAAGCTACGTTTAGAAAACAGTAGGAACTTAATACCTGACTATACAATAACAACCATTATGCAAATATCCAGACGATCACGACAGCCGTTAGTCCGTGTTGATTGCTATAAATGGTGGAAAATGAATAAAAAGACAATAGACTGTTAACTGCATATGCAGTTCGCTGCCATAGTCACGATTTGAAATCGTCATGCAAAGGAAATGCAGGACGAAATAATAGTATTGTTCAACATTTTTTTCATTTGCCTGAAGCAGGCAAAAACGTAGATTGTGCGCCTGATTACTACCGCCTATGGAAGTTTGCAACTCATATGCCTCTGCTACACCTGCGCCGTAATGCTTTCACTAACGCACTAATAAAGACATTATGCAGATGTGGCCAAAGTTATGATGCGATATTATTGATGACGTTAAACATTAATTTATAACTTGGGTGGTGGTGGTAAACTTCACTAACGTAGCTAACCGTTAGTGTTATTTTTTAACACTTTTAATAATATTAACACAAATGGAGCAGGAGCATAAGAGTTGGGGTAATGCCTCAATGACCTCGAAGAAATCATGACCCCTCTGTTAATTAGTCTCTTGTAGTGCAAAAGGCCTCGGCGGGAAGTTTTAGCTAATACTTATTATACGAGAGAGAACCCTTCTAGAGAACCGCTGCGTAGTTGAGCGTGGCTCAAAAAAAATTGAGATGAACATCCCGCCGACGGTGAAAGCTGCACTCGTAAAAGTGATTCAGATCAAACAATTACTCGCAACGCTGTTCATGCGGTAGAATACGCAAAGCATTCTATCTGGGGCCCAATTCTGCTGCTTCAACATCTTGACGTTGCGAAGATATTCAAAGCACGATTGAATTGCGATAGTGACACAAATACGTATTCTACTCAATCCAAAATATCTTCTCGATATCGTCGTCGCAGAATAATACGAGAACAAAAATGGTATTATTACCACTAGCAGAAATGACGTTAGCCGAAATGAATATTAAAAATTACAAACATTTTTAAGCATTAATTTCGTAAGTTTTCGCTTATAAATATTTACGAAGATCAGTGGCGTGCTGCCAGGGCATGCCATTGAAATTAGTAGAATACCGAAATCAGCCAAACCTACGATTGAGATGATGGTGTGCGGTAGATGATTTTGACGAGATAGTAATAGCAGAATTGCCCCCCATGATACTAAATGATTCGAAAACTTCTATTGATATTTGTTAATGATTCGGCTGTTTGATTGATTAAGAAACACAACGTCTTATTATGTACGTATAAACAAATAAAAACTAGTACATCATTTCGCTAGTTAGAGACAGTGCTGAAAGATACTGACCATACAAAAAATACGCAAGCATTACTTTGTACCGCATGCCCTTTGTTTTTTGTGGGAACTAAATAAATAAGTTTAAAAAAAATACTTTAGATAAAAGCTCAGTAGCTTATTGTTGTTACGTCACGTACATGGAATAATATTATTACTACATAATTAGCAAGGTTAAAATTGAGTTGTCCACGTACGTGCCAAAATCTGTCAATACAGAAAACAGACAAAACCTTCGGAGATGCATCTACGAAAATGTTTAAAAGCAGCAGTTAAGATTTCTGTATATATTATATAGTCTTAAGTTTAATGTTAAATTAATCAAGCAATAATTACATAGAGAGTACATACAACACACCTCATCGTATTATTTTGTACTGCCCTCGAGCGGTTGAGCCTGGCTCCCTCCCGCATGGCGATTGAACCATGAGCTTTCGCCCGTGGTGAGTCACCCTATCCAACGGGGTAACATCATTGACGCACCACACACAATAAATTAACCCCCCACACTTATAAAGAAATGAAAAACTATGAGACCTAGCAACGGATTCCATAATTAATAAGTTAACTACAAATTATATAGAGTTAGATTTATCATTCACAAATTCTTCGGCAGAAGAGGAATATTTCAGCTAAAGATATCTTAACACTTCGTATTGTAACGGTTAGCGACAGTTGCAATTCAGCAAAAATTGTTATGTGTGAAGAGTCGTGGCACTGTCGTTAGTCGCCCCACGACACCTTCCGGGTCGAGTCGTACGAAGTAAATTAAAGACAGTATATAATTTAACTATTTATTTCATTTTACCTCCATCTGCCCGACACGGAATGGAATCATACATACCATCACAGTAGTAACCCACATAAAACCACAGTTTAAAACCACAAATATATACATACTGTTACGACCGACAAAGATCAATGCACACCTGCAGTTTATTACCTTTTCGGCATTTGGACTTCTTTTGTTTACCTTATGTTTAAAGTTTGTAATTAGAAAACAGCCTATTGTTTATTGTACTCGTTTATGGCCGTTTGCAGGCATAATTAGGCAGGTGTGCAGATTACGAATTCTAAGAAATTCGATCTACGCGGGCGGGCAGCCATATTGTATCGGTGCAGTATATAGCAATAGCCCAATGGGGAGATCGGCAGTCTAGCGATGGTCACAAGCGAGACAAGACGTGTGTACATTCGATAAGCTATATAGCGACGGATTTTGCGCGTGTTATTGAATCGTGTATTACGTTTGTACTGGTTGTGTTCAGTTATATTTGTACCTGTGTTATACGTGTTTGTATAGTTCTAATAAATTCTATAGTAATTCCAAACGGTATTTTAATTCGAGTCCCGTAACTCGTAACAATACTCTTGATAACATGGATGAGTAGAGGATACTTTTAAATTCAAATAAAACGGTATAGCAAATAGATACGAAGGCGGGTGAAAAGCAATGACCTGTTATTTAGTAATCTATAATATTATAAAATTCTAAACATGCCATGTCTGTAAAAAAATTTATTGCGTGAGTTCAGCTGACAGGTAGACAGCCCACCTGATGGAAAGCAGTTACCATCGCCTATAGAGGTTTGTAACACCAAAGGTGATACAAATGCGCTGCTGCTCTCTTAAGGGAGACTGGAACCTGGTCACTAATGTCGGAACACAACTCAAGCTGTTATGGCGGCATACTCTAGACCAGGGTGATAGCTATCCAGATGGGTAAATACCCTACCACCTGGCAAAACATTGAA
Organism: Dendrolimus houi; assembly: GCA_039645545.1. Taxonomy (NCBI): domain Eukaryota; kingdom Metazoa; phylum Arthropoda; class Insecta; order Lepidoptera; family Lasiocampidae; genus Dendrolimus; species Dendrolimus houi. The sequence goes on from CM077139.1 coordinate 13,069,489, forward strand.
GCTAAAAAAAAACAACTGGAATACACTATATAAACGATGGAGAACATGATGCAATTCTTTTTAAATTTCTTGTCTGTTTGTTCGGGATTCACGTAAAAACTACTGGGCCTATTTCGGTGCGGTTATCGTTGATAGACAGCAAATTCTTAGACTTAAAATCTGCTATACTTTGCGTCCCAGGAATCCCGCGGGAATTTTCCAGGATATGGTACAAATTAGTTACGATTGCATAAAATAAATATAAAATAATAATTTGATTTCGGTACGACTTTGCTATAACGATAGCTAAGTCCGTATTCAAGTGGTGTTATATAATACATTATATTCCGGGAATCCCGCTGGGAATTTTCATACTAAAAATCCGTTGTCCTCCTGAAAATACCTTTTGATTCTAAATACTGGCAAAATAACATCTATATACCCTTCAAAGGTAGACGAAGTCGCAGGCAAATCCTATTAAATAATATAAATCTTGTTATGTCAGATATCAGTAAGTTACGTAGCAGGTGCATGAAACCGACAAAGTACAAATCACCTGCCACACAAGCGCTGCGCTTCGCAACGCACGTGTCCGATGTTGCCAGATGCAATTTTGAAAGAAAAGTAAATATATATATATATATATATATATATATATATATATATATATATATATTTATATATATATATATATATTTCATTAAAACACTACAGAAACAGATTAAACTTTACAGAAACAGATTAATTCAATTATAGTAACTAAACTGTTATAGTAACTCATGAGAATATACTCTTTATTGTACCAATAAAGAGTATATTCCATGATCCAGTACCGATATTTTTAGAGATAAATAAAATTGAAGTGTCTGTTTGTCAAAATAAAAATGTGAATAAAATCACGGGGAATAATTAGGACCAGGAGATTCCAGCTAATCTCTGGAAACGAATAAACCGATTTTGACGGGACTTTAACGGGCTTACTACACATTATTAGAGTTATGCGAAAAAAAAATCCGCGCTGACGAAGTCGCGGGCACAGCTAGTATCTAATAAAAAGAAAACAATTGAAAAATTTTAACACTATTAAGGCGGTCTTATTACTTATAGAGATCTCTTATAGACAATCTTTGGATTTATAAAATTATTAACAGAGGCAGATTACGATTTTCGCACTTGTTAAAATTATTCACATATAACAATATTAAAAACTCAATATTTTCATAAGCCGGCAACATTGTACATGTCGCACGCATCACATTAAAGCTGTACAAATCGCATTTGTAACGCAAATCCGATTCATAATTGAAGGAAAGGTTTTTCAATAAATTGTTAAATACATTTTACTTTAGGGTGGTTGACAGTCAAATCACCTGAAGTAATTTTTATATAATACTAGAAAATGTTCGCAACTTTGTCCATGCTTGACTTGAAATTCCCGCGGGATTCAGTATTTAAAAAAGAACGTAAGCTATGTGGAAAACCTTGCCGGAATAAGCTAATTTTTATGCACCCGAACAATTTCAAACCGCTCCCGGGAAAATTCCCGCTAGATTCCCGGGATAAAAAATCACACATTTTATTACATTAAATTGGCTAACGATCAGTAAGAAATCACATTGGACTTCGATTTTTTTAAATCTGGCCTTTTTAAATCATTACCAGAAAAATTCCCACGGGATTCCCAGGATAAAAAGTAGCACAGAGTTTAAGTTTAGGAATTAGCTGTCGATCAGCGAATGACGCATCGAAATCGGCCCAATAGTTTTTACGTGAATCCCGAACAAACAGACAAGATATCTAAAGAAACAGACACGGCATGTTTAGAATTTTATAATATTATAGACTAAATGTCCCGGCAGACGTTGCCCCTGCCCTGAAGAAATAAAATTTAGAACCCGATTGCAGCGTCACCTACCGGATTCGATTGTGAATCTAAACCATTCTCGAATCCACCTGAACACACACAAAAAAATTCATCGAAATCGGTCCAGCCGTTTGGGAGTTCAGTCACCTATACAAGCACAGAAGAGTTATATATATATATTTATATATATATATATATATATATATATATATATATATATATATATATATATATATATAATAACAGCCCATAAACATCCCACTGCTGAACTCGGGTCTCCCACTATAGCGGAACGGACTGTATACCCGCTACGCTTGTCCAAGGCGGCTTGGCAGGTTTGACACATCGGTCATCTCGTTGTGCAGGTTGCATCACGATGTTTTCCTTCACCGTTGTTAGCACGTGGTAATTGTAACAATATGCACATTAGATCAGAAAACTGCCTAAGTGGTGCACGCTTTCCGTCCAGTATACGAACCCGCGCCCTTTGCGTTTGGGACGCGTCCGCTAACCATTACGGTACCACGACTCTACATATAATTTTTATCATCTTACAAAACACAGGCGACTCCGCTAGACATTGTACGAGCGTTGCAAATTCTGACGTCATTTCTTTAACGAGTCAAATAAAAATTATTTCTATTGTGGTTTTTCAAGAGTATGATAATAACAAATTATATATATATATATATATATAAAAAAGGTCAAACTATAGCTTACTTCACAGAAATTGAACCTTACAAGCTACACTATGATTTGCTTTAATAATACTTATATTTATTATTCTTTTCAAAATCGGTCGATTCGATTCCGGACTAGGATAATAGATTTTTCAAAACCCCAATGATACCGTTTCAATTTTCGTGAAAACGGACCCAGCGACTCCTTTGAGAATTTTTCGCTAAGTATATCTTAATCTTGACTCACTTGAAAAATTCAAATGCAAGGATTTTTTAAGGGAACGTAAAAGTATCTCAGTTGATCTGGTGTCCGCTAGACTACTGCCGTTGCATTGTTGTTATAGCACAGATAATAGTACGTTCTAATAGTATTTTGATGTACACAAACGATCCGCGTGTAATGTTTAAACTCATTAGCACCTGAGATCGATTACAGAATCACCTGCGCGGGCGCACGGTTGAGTAATCCGAGTAATGAATGAAATGACTCACAGCAGTCTTCTTAGGAACTACTGGTTTCTTAATAAATTCTTTACTTACAGTATGACTGTTTGGCGTTTACTCAAGAAAATCTAATTTGAGTCAGTAGTAGCATAGCAAAATCGAAATAAAACATATAGATGCTAATCACACTTCGATTATAATGTTTTTCAACAGATTTGCTCAAAAAATGCATACAACGGAAGGTGCGGTAAAATAGATACTTAGGTGGAAAAAAATTAAACTCCTTACGCATTACATAGAACCTCCTTGGAAGCGCTTTTGATCAATACATTTGTCTCACTTTAACACTATAGAGAAAATGAAACGGAAGACGTAGTTCTAAATTTCACCACGCGCATGTGACGCCATTTTCATATTGGAAACGTCAAAGATTGTTGCGACTTTCCGACTGATGATGATACAAAGCAAGCATATAATATAGTAACAGATCATAAACATCCCACTGCTGGCCTCGGGCCGCTCACTATTGGGGAACGGGCAATATACCCCCGCCACGCTTGTCCAAGGCGACTTGTCAGGTTTGACACATCGGTTATCTGGATGCGCAAGTTGCACCACGATGTTTTCCTTCACCCTTGTTAGCACGTGGTAATTGTAACAATATGCACATTAGGTCAGAAAAGGCCTAAGCGGTGTATGCGTTCCGACCCTGGATTCCAATCCGCCCCCTTTGAGTTTGGGACGCGTGCATCAGCCATTACGCTACCACGACTGCCACGACAAGTGTATAAACAAACGATTAATTTAAATACTATTATAATTTTTGCAGTGAAGAGTTCGCAAGACTTATTTACTTAATTTTGTGGCTTTTTCGTGGGTCGCGACATAAAAACGTTGAGAAACAACGTTACAACACTCTGTTACTGATTTGTATTTATTAGTATTTAAAACTACATATTGCTGTGAGAGGACACTGACTCCCAAAACACAGGCGACATGCCTAGCTCGGGAGTTAGGGACTTCGATAAGTTTCTATATCAGATTTTTCTACAATAAAAATACATTATTAGTTTACTGTTACTTATTGATTACTCTTTAAACAGTAACGAAAATTATTTCTTTAACGAAATTTTTAAAGTAAGTTGTTTAAATGCATTTATGTATATTGTTTTGGAATTTATTGTAATATATGTAAAATACCCAATTGCATTACAAATACCCACCATAGTCAAACAATGACGGATTTTTCTAAAATATACATATTGGTCATGAACTTGTCATGTGCAGGAAATTTGCATAAAATAAAATAGCGCACTGAAAATTCCATAAATGACGAGGAAAAATATACCATTAATAAAAGAGGCTATTAATTATTTTGTTATCCAGGAAAACATATATCTATACCAAGGTAACAAACGCACTCGGTATACCTATACATAAAAGCTTAATTGGTATGGAGATAACTTTAGGGAGGGCCCACACTAGGCGGCACGGATTCAGCAAATAGAAACCGTAACCGGTCAGAAGGATGTCACTGACACCTTTATGTCCTAGGCGTAAAGCTCTTTGGCTTGTATTTGCCGAATCGGTGGCGAAGTGTGTATTCCCTTATATATGTTGGTAACTGAACGAAATTAAAAATTGATAATACCTAATAAAGAATATTACGACGTCGGTCACAAATTTTTAACGAACGTATAAATAATTTTTGATTAAATTTTATGTGCAACAAATTTCAACTGAAATCATCGTTTATATGTATTAAAGGTGTCCCTATACTAATCCGCACGGATACGGCAATTACAAGTCAAAAAGATATTTGAGCGTACACCATAAGGGCGTTAATGTTATACTTAAGTTATTTTCCTAATTTAGTAGCAATCTCTGTTACATGCCTTTATTTCAAGTCGTCATGAGAAAGTAATCAATTTTTCCTTTTCGAAATCACGGATATCGATGCACGATACGGCACGTGGTCCCCGTGAGAACCATATCACTGACGCCCTTATGTCGTTTGCGTAAAACTCTTCGGCTTGTATTTGCCGATACCAAGCCGAATAGTGTGCGACTCCCAAGTCGTAGTAGGGGTCAAACTTATAAAAAAAATTACATCGGGTTTATAGATATGCAAAGTCCCGATGAGTCATAACCCACACATAACATATTTAATAATAAATGATATACATATAATACACACACTTGATATAATTATATATCAACTATAAACAAGTAGCTTATCATCACAACCGGTCAGCGGTTGCATTGTTTATTTTATCTCGCTAGCTAGGGTTATCAAATACCCCGTTCACATACAAACTCTTTAAATAGCCCTAATCGTTTAATCGTTTATTATTATTATTAAGAAAGAAAAATATTTATTTCTAAAAATGCAACACTTAACGATAGTTAATAATAATGAAAATGTGTGCCACAATTTGCATAGTGAGGTTGGCACTCAGCATTTTGCTGTGCCGAGACATATTCCGACACAGCACTGATTTTCAGTGCCCACCTCCTTAATCACAAAAGTCACGCGAACCACGGTAAAAACAAGTAAAATTAAAATTATAGTCAAAATATAAGAGTTTGATGAGTTATTTTCGGCGACTTGAAGGGTGATATTTTTCTGTGCAATTTCATTAAACAGAAGCTACACGCGCGTGACAGTCTATGGCATGGTTGGAAATGGTTCGGACGAGGTGATAAACGTCACGGAACTATTAAAAAACAATGAGTAATACAAGTTCAATAACTCAAACCAATTATCGTTGAAAATATTTCGGAAGCTGTATCACGTCAAATTCAGAAAGTTCCACTTCACACTTCATAAGTTAGAAAGGGAGAAACACAATCGAACACTATGAAAACTAATATATCCCTACCTATTGACTTAAATAAAAGGCCACTAGAGAACATCGTTACAATATTTCAACATTGACTAAAAATACATCTCTACACCATCGTGTACACTGGAAAAATGCTCAAATTCAAAGTTTTAATTTAAAACTAGCTGTGCCCGCGACTTAGTCTGCGTGGAATTTTTTTCGCGGAACCCTAGAAAAGGGTAAAAAAAGAGTAGCCTAAGTTACTCCTTATAACATCAGCTTTCCGCTATTGAAAGTCCCGTCAAAATCGGTCCAGCCGTTTCAGATATTGGCCGGAACATCGAGACAGATACAATTTAAAAAATTGTGTATAACTTCATATGCATTTAGTAAAAAGCTGTTATTTTGATATTACAAACAAACACTTCAATTTTATTTATCTGTATAGATAAATTTATCGAAATAAAATCAAAAAATATTCTCTTTGTCATACATATTACCCTATGTACACCACTTCGCAACATGTTCAACCCTCACTTACATGTATGGCGGCTATGTCTATTTTTCTGTATTTCGCGGTTTTACTACACCAATGTAACGTCATATAGACTACATACCCTTGTAAAATTTTATTCATAAAGACCCAATAGTTTCCGAGAAAGATGACTGCCACACTAAGACAGAAAATGGTCAGTAGTTTGAGTAAATTACTTGCTGGAGAGTTTGTCGCGCCGCTTCTTCCTCTTTAACAGCGAGTCAACAGACAAAAAGCGTTTTTTGATCGATTTCTCAGCCCTTGTTACAGTAATTATACATACTTTGCTGTGGTGAAAAAAATATATGTCAATCTTGATCATATTTCTGAGGTAAACTATGTAGTCAAAATGCATTTTCGATAAATTTTCTCGATAGAAAATAATTGCAAAGTAACCTCTAAACGTGTTCTTCAATCTTGTGTCATGTTATTACTGTTAATCGTACATCGCTAAAATAAATAACAGCAACATATCATATAAGAAATATAGTTATTATAGATTGTTTATTCGGTTACTTAGAGAATTTGCAAGTAATTAATTATTTTATTATAAATGACTTCAAAAATCACGCTTGCCGGTCCCAATGTATGGAATTTATCAATACGCCGGACGGCTCGGTGCTGTGTACACGCGTCGCTCTGCTCGAGCGTGCGTGCTATTCGAAATTAAATTTTAAATAAATGAAGGAGTAATAATAACCACAATTTCGAGCCGATCGAGCTATATTTATTTGGCGTATACGGTAGAGGACTGGTCTAAATCATATACTGTGTGGGTTCGAAACCTACTAGCTTCACTTGATCTAGTAGATTTTTTTATTTTTATATCAAAGTTGACAAAATGGTCTTTTTCTCTTCTTAAATAATTTTATAAAATGCAATAAAAATACTTTTCTATTAGGTTGGGGAAAAGGTTTCTTCGCATTTTATATAAAAATTCAAGAGGTTTTTTTATAAAGTTTTATATTTGACTAAAGTATGTAGGTGCCAGTTTGTTGGATAACTTTTTGCCATCTTGTAGGCAGGGACGTGATCCCATTGCTATAAAAATTTTTGGGCTTCTGATCAAAAAACTGCGACAAGTGGTTTTGGCCGTCCTCTCGTGATGTTAACCTGATAATGCCTAAGGAATTCTGCAGAGACCGAAACAGGTGAAAATCTGAAGATTCAAGCAAGGTCAGGATTATACGGCGGATGCATTAACACCTCCCAGCCAAACTCTCGTAATTTTTGGTGAGTGGCTAAAGATGTGTGAGGTCTAGCGTTATCATGGTGAAAAACCTCGCCCCTTCTGTTGATTAATTCCGGCCGCTTTCTCTCAACTTTTTGCTGTAATCTCATCAGTTGTTCGCAGTACAGTTCAAAATCGATGGTCCTGCCTGGCGGTAACAGCTCATAGTGAATAATGCCCTTCCAATCCCACCATACACACAGCATCACCTGGTTACGAGTTAACCCGGGTTTCGCCACAGTCTGTGAAGCCTGACCGGCATTTGACCACGATCTTTTTCGCACGTTCTTGTCGTACGTGATCCACCAATCCAATGGTTCGGTTTCATTACGTCGTAATAAAGAATCACAAATGAGTACACGGTTCATTAGGTTTCTTTCAGGGAGCTCATGAGGCACCCAAATATCGAGCTTTTTTGTGTACTTATTAAATTACATATATACCGAATTTCAGCCAAATCGATGTAATAGTTTTTTCCGTAAAAGCAGAACAAACAGAAAGACAAATATATTTTTATCCCGGAAACTATCACATTTTCCGGGATAAAATAAATATATACTAAGTTTCAGCCAAATCGGTCCAGTGGTTTTTCCGTGAAAAGGGAACAGACAGACAGACAGACAGACAGTTATTTTCGCATTTATATTAATATATACCTAAATATGGATTCATTGTTGTTCCATAATACAATTACATCATTTTAATCAAGTTTACTCGTCTAAAATATTATTAAAAAATAAAAAGAAACATATAGCCTAAGGAGAATTCGAACCCTGTACCACCTAGTTACTATTACACTCGGTGAACCGTTGAGCTAAAGACGCTTAGGAAATTACGTCAAAATTTCAATACCTATTAAGCTTATAAACGATTTGTCTCACTTTAGGATATTTTGTCTCGCTCTCGTGCTCGTCAGCCTTAGAATGAAATAAAGTGAATCAAGTTGGTATGGACACGGTGCGCGTAGGTATGTTCAGTTGCAATATTTCGCCACGCTCGAACTTTTATCACGCGCTGTTTCATCAAAGTAAATATCGGCCGTGCGAGGTTGATTTTCTGAAACACCGATTTGAATCAGGTCTATATAGCCTCTTAACAGTAACTAAAATTGTTTTGGAAACGGCGGTGTGGCTGAAAATAAGTAATCTGTAATATTCAATTTTGAAATAAATAAATTCAATTGCATTTTTTATTTTTTGGACGGAGGAAAACATAAAGGTCTCGTTTCTGTCAGAATGCGGAACCCTAAAATTAGAAACAATATTATACTATATTGTTATGAGTTACGGGACTCGAATTAAAATGCCGTTTGGAATTACTATAGAATTTATTACAATTATACAAACACGTCTAACACAGGTACAAATATAACTGGACACTACCAGTACAAACTGCACGTTTCAATAACACGCGCAAAGTCCGTCACTATATAGCTTATCGAATGTACACGTCTGGCTGGTATCGTAACCGTCGCTTGACTGGCTCACTCCTCCCTTCGGGCATCCCTTTTATCTTGTACAAATACAATATGCCTCGACTCAAAATAATAACAACAAGAATAAGTTCGACACACCTACCTAATGACGGTCATATAACAAGTACAATAACAATATAATGTTTTTCTTAATTACTAATTCGAAACACAAAGTAAACAAAAGAAGTCCAAATGCAGGAAAGGTAATAAGCCGGGTTTATGGCAGGCAGATGTGCATTCACGTTTGTCGGCGTGCTTCGTGGAATTTTGGCTAAGTTGTAACAATATATAACAGTAGTATATAATTGATATTATAATATCTGAAATACTTAGAAAATATACATAAAATCGATTGCAAACAAGGTTAACTCGCCTTTGTTCACAATTGTTTCAAATGCAATTACAATGAAATAATAATAAATTTTACCACTACTTTACTTAATAAATTAGCGAAATTACTAATTTCAGGGTTGCTTGTTTATAAAATTGTTTTTATTGTACACATTTCAAGTATGTTTGTTGCTACCTTGATTGGCCGATAAATATGTAAGAAATGTGTATGGCGAAATTATAAGTGTTCTCTTATAGCGTTAAAAATAACGCCGTTAACGAATATCTACATTAGTGTATATGTACATAGTTATCTGTCAATATTTAACGTTATTATACTATATCGCATCTCAAATTACGCATTAAACCTAAACTACATTTGCGTGAATCGGTCAATAACTATTGCATTATCCCAGATGGGGCGGTAGCATTATATATTATTTTTTAAAATCGGCAGATAAACACACATATTGTATATCCCCAAATTAAGCAACTAACGCTTGTGTTATGGGTAATATACAACGGACTACTCTGGGGCCGACCCTAGAGACCCAGACCATAGGAAATAACGGAGAAAATACGTTTCCGAAATTTACCATACCAGGAATTGAACCCGGAGCCTCTGCGTTGCAGTGAGGTAGGCCGGCAAAGGCTTAGCCCGCTCAACCACAGAGGCCGTCTGTCAATACAGCGCAATTCGACGTGAAATTAAAACAAAATATGGTGACAAATAATTGCAAAAAAATATTGGAAATATTTTGCGCAAAAATATTGTTACAACTTAGGCTCCGACAAAAAACAAATTCCACGTACAGTCTGTAAAAGCACATTTTATTACCTGTCGGCATTTGAACTAATTGTAATCCTTTAATGATCGTATTCTTTTGTTGACTTATTTATTGGCATACGTTTCTAGTTATTGTGGAGAACAGCCTATTGTACTCGTTTATGGCCGCTTGCAGGCATCATTAGCCAGGTGTGCAGATTACGATTACTAGGAAATTGGGTGGACGTTGCCAGGCGAGCACATTTTGCATTTGTGCAGTATAAAACATGGCCTGATGGAGGGGGGGACAGTTGATCGAGAACCGCGATCAAGGCGTGACGTGTGTACAATCGGGAATCTAATAGTGACGGACTTTGCGCGTTTTATTGAGTTACGACCTTCTGCATTACATTTGGATTTGTTGTGTTCGGTTATATTTGAACCTGTGTTATACGTGTTTGTATAATTCTAATATACTCTATAATAATTCCAACGGCATTTTAATTCGCGTCCAGCAACTCGTAACAGTATGATTATCTTGATTATTCAAACTTTATTATAGGTTATGTGATAGGACAGTTCAATCAACTGATTAACTTAGGGTCTCGTAGCGATTTTGGATTAGGGAGTCTCCACACTAGTCGGCATAAATTCGGCAATTAAAAAACATCACGGACGACTAGTCTGTCATAATTGTAACTGATTAAATATGTCCATATCTCGGTAACCTACAAACCAATGAGTCAAATTGTGAATGATTCGAAGTTATACACATCTGCAGGATGCGTATGGGCGTTTGCAATCGGCGTCTCGCTTCAGAATTAACAGCACCTATTGTGGTTTAGATTTCTTTATGGACTGTATGTAGGTCACAAACTTAGGGCGACGACCTATCGTTGTTAAGATTACAATCGACTTTCTTACTATAAAACTCATACAAATAGTAGTCGAAGTATGTCACAGGCAATAATATGGCAGGTGTTTACTTATCTTTTGCAAATACGTATTACTACTACTTAAGTACTAATACTTACACGTGAAAGATATTTTTTTTTCAAATTTACGGTTTTGGGAATGGACTATTTAACACGAAGCATGCATTTATACAGCATGATATAAGTTAAGTGACAAAGCGTTCCAAAAATGGAGCACCTAGGGCGGGGATTCCCAAACAAATTTGGGCAAGCGACCCCTTTTTAAAAATAAACTGATACCTCTTCTCTTTTTCTTCTTAAAGTAATTTGCCGCATAGTCAATTTACTTTAAGAATCCTATCTCTAGATTTTTTCGTATTGATACAAAATACTTACAGTTTACTCGAGTTTTTTAAAAGTACAACAATGATACTTCCTACTAAAATATTAGTCATTCTTATAACAAGATGGTACACGTAACACAACTTACACAGTATCTTGAAAGTTTCAAATAATAACATGTATTAATAAATAGGGGTCGATTTTTGGACCTAGTCGACCCCCACAATCTGTTTTCGTTTATATCGACCCCTGGGAAACCAATTACGACACCGGGAGGTCGATATCGACCGCTTTGGGAATCCCTGACCTAGATCAGTCAATGTTGTCAAAATTAAGATATTAGGGCCTATAGTCTGCCCATTATCACTACCTCAATAGTTTCGTAGAACTTCTTAGAAACAGATGGAAACATCAATTTTTGTTACTTACCTGGAACAGAAAGAAAATAAATGTTAATGCGAATACAGTTGACAATGCAAACGTGACGACCATGATTACAAAATAAGCAACTAGAAGCGTACTCTGCATATGGAAGAAGAATGCAAAGGATGGTAACCGCCCAGTAGAAACGTAACTTTGAAAAGCATCTAAATGCACACATGAGTAGGTGGCGCCACAGGTTTTCATATTGTTACTTAAAATATATTTTTATTTTCATTATCTGATTGTAGTTTTAAAATATTCATTTTGCTATTTTAAAACAAGCTGTCACAGAGGCCAAAACATCGCCTACATTTAAGAACGCATTCAGAATTTTTCTTCAATAATTATGCCTAATTCTTATACTATAGACTAATTAATATTATAAATACATATATATATATATATGTGTGTGTGTATTTAATCTATAAAATATATAGTTTATGTATGTCTGTTTAAGTTCTACCTAATAATCTGCACCACCTACATCGCCAGATTAAGTTAAATTATTCCTTAAGTTAGGTTGCCTGGAAGAGCTTTAAGCGCTAAGGCCGTATTGTTTCTACCATGACAATATTGTAATTATGCATTTTTATAATTGTATATTTGGTAAGCAATAAAGTGTTATCTGTCTTTCTGTATACAAGCCATTATTTTATGTATAAAATTATTTAAATAATTGTTAATTCATATGAAAATGAAAAATACATGATTATTCTAAATATATTATAAGATGAATTTTGAGAGCGGCGTAAGTAAACACCGTGCCGCCTATATCTGTGCAGGAAGAGAGAAGCAATGCGAGCGGTCTGTCGTAAGAGGCGACAAAACAGTCTGGTGGTAAGGCATTTGCCCGTCTGGATGGCCACTACCCTTGGCATAGAGTATGTTGCCATAACAACCTTGTGTTGTCTTCCGGCATTATTGGTCAGATTCCCCTTCGGAGACCGGCAACACATTGATAGCACCTTTAGTATAGAAAATGTCCGTAGGCAACGGTAACCACTTGTCATCGAGCCGCTCACGCGGAGCCCACCGCAAACCGCAGGTCGGCCATCGAGAGTAGCTGTGTAGGCACCGGTATTGAGAAGCCTCCAGCGGTATCAGGACTACGTCACTGGATGATCGTTGCCCTCTGAGTTGAGGCCGGGGCGGAGTTGTAGCAGCGAGAGGTAGAGGTTAAGTGATACTTCAGATGTCATCCGTGCAGGAACAGAGAAATAATACAATTGCCTGCGGCCGGGCGGCCTGTCGTAAGAGGCGACCAAAACAACCTACAGCCAGGTGGTAGGGTATTTGCCCGACTGGATGGCTACCACCCCTGGTCTAAAGTATGCCGCCATAACAACCTTGAGTTGTGTTCCGGCATTAGTGACCAGGTTCCAGTCTCCCTTAAGAGAGCAGCAGCGCATTTGTAGCACCTTTAACGTTGCCAATGTCTATAGGCGATGGTAACCGCTTTCCATCAAGTGGGCCGTCTACCTGTCGGCTGAACTCTTGCAATTAAAAAAAAAAGATGTCAAAGAATAGTGTTCACTGTCGAGTGCTGATGTGAACTGAAGTAAACTAATTTGATTTGGAAACGGTAACCTTAAGTACAAATATTAACAAGTCGTACAGCTATAGTCGATGCATTTTAAACTGAGTCGTCGGGCAATAAATGTCACTGACAGTAGGAATGTGCACGCAATGCAACCCGTTATCGACGCTACCTTAGCTACCTGCGCACGCGGGGTCGATGCGTCATCGTGACCTTCATTAGCACTCTGACTCCTGATTGGTCGTTGCTAGTAAGGGTTGTTGTTTTTCTATAAATATAATATTTTTTGTTATGACACTCATTACATTACTCACGCTTCGTTACGCAATACGCACAATGGAGAATTGTTGGAGCTCCAGGATAAGGACTCAAGGAAAACTATTTTCAGAGATCAAGCAACACCTCTGATAATTAAGCTACAGGAAGATAACACAGATGGGGAAGATACGGATGAGAATTTTTGAAGAACTAAGAAATTTCCTAGAAAAGATAAAAACGGCCCTTTTCAGGACCACATTACGATCTATGCAGTTTCTCTATGATTATGTCGAAAAAAACATTTTATCTTACAAATTAAAAACTTTTATTTTCGCGACAAATTATTCCTATTAATACTTAACATAATTTAGCATATCGATCGTACCTATCCCGTTATCGATATGCACCTCTACAATTCTTACGCACATCACTACACCTCTCCATAAGACCTGTAAGTGCGAGCGAGACAGACAGATAAATATGATTTATGACCCGAAGCTTCAGTTCATAATGCGTCGACTATAGTACAATATATAGCACATGTGTGAGCGGGACGGATGATGTGCGAGCGAGATAGAGCAACTATTGATACGTGCGCTCCGGCGTTGCGTTAGCCGATAGGATGGACTAGGCATGTTGCTGGAAAGTTTCTTTCGCCATTTCTTCTCTCCCAGCCATAACATCTTGCGAAACGGCAGTAAGATAGTGTAGGCCGCATTTAACCACCGATCCTGGTCCGCCGGGATCCTTCCCCTCGGGCTTCATATTACCCGATGCCCGTTCTCAATTAGTGCCTTGTGTCGCCCAATGGTAGGCATCATTAGATTCACCCCCCTCTCATGGCAACAGTCCAGCAGAGGTGAAGCCTCCTGGGGAGCTCCCTCGAGTAAATTGCTCCCCGGGCTTGCCCCGGAAACCCCGGTGAAGTTGTAAGGTCTTCGGATCAACCACATAAAGTCAAAGTCAAGTCCAATAAAAAAAAAGCACTAGCCAATAGTTCGTTGCCCACTGTGATGACTAGACATATGTAGATCCCATAGAGTTTTAACTCGACCCCATTACCACAACTCCACCCAAAGGAGCAGAAACTCTGACGACGACCACTTACGGTGGTGCACTAGACATCCACCATTTTTATCAATTTAATCATAATCATGTCAAACCATTCACCATAGCAACAAACCGAAGACGGCCCTGCTTCGAGTGCGGTCCTGGGTGCGATGACTCAACTGTACGGGCCACCTGCGTCGTCAACAACAAGCGACGCAGTATATAAGGGCGCCCTCGGCATGCAGCAGACAGAGACTCCACCGCGATCTGGAGCTTCCCTCCATCAAAAACTACATTACGTCGCTCTCGCGTAAGTATTTCGATCTAGCGCCGCACAATCGAAATCCCCTCGTCGTGTCCGCGTCCGATTATAAGCCTCGACGAAAGGCTCTCGTGCGACGACCGCGTAACATCCTCACGGACAAGGTCGACGATATCACAAAACGGCTGGCTCGGATCAGCCCGCCCGCGGTTAGGACGGCAGGCTGGCAGGCACCGACAGACAGACAGACGGCGGCGTCGACGCCGCCAATCACAACCTCTCCACGTCCCCGCGAGGGACGCCAGGAGACACAGCCCCCCCATAGGATAGACTAGGCGTGTTGCTGGGAAGTTTCTTTCGCCGTTTCTTCTCTCCCAACCATAACACGTTGCGAAACGGCAGTAAGATAGTATAGGCCACCGCGAACCGCCGATCCCGGTCCGCCGGGATCCTTCCTCTCGGGTTTTATATTACCCGTCGCCCGCTCTCAATTAGTGCATTGTGTCGCCCTATGGTGGGCATCATTAAATTCATCCCCCTCTCATGGCAACAGTCCAGCCGAGGTGAAACTCCCTAGGGAGCCCCCTCGAGCAAGTTGCCTCCCGGGC
This sequence comes from Dendrolimus houi, assembly GCA_039645545.1. Taxonomy (NCBI): domain Eukaryota; kingdom Metazoa; phylum Arthropoda; class Insecta; order Lepidoptera; family Lasiocampidae; genus Dendrolimus; species Dendrolimus houi. Next base: position 13,085,011 of record CM077139.1, read on the forward strand.
TCGAGCGCCTTCGCTTCGCAAAGGCACTCGCCCCGAAAACCCCGGTAAAGTTGTGAGGTCTTCGGACCAACAACATAAAGTCAAGTCCAATAAAAAAAAAAAAGCAGACAGAGCAAGATCATCATCGAGACCTCACACTGCTTCGTGATCGCGCAATCCAACGGCGGCACTCTGCCCGTTGAAGTTCAGTTAATTCAAAAGCCATTCTCTAAATACCAACTTATATCCCTTGAGTAACCTAAAATCAGTGCGTATTAGCATTGTAATTATCTGTAATAAATAACATACGTGACGAACCTACGTATCTGATTAAACCCGGGACTGAGGAGTAAGAAGACGCTTTGCAACCACTATACATAAATGTGGATGTGATCAGAAACTACACTTACGTGACATTTCTGGCCGCCCCCACATATTTTCCATCACGTGGGCCATAAGCCTGTACACTGTACTCCCAACTATAAATAAAAAAAATATCATTGGTGATAGCGTTCGCATCGGCTGAATTTCAATAACAAGAAGCTAAAAGGGGAAAGTTACGCGCCGCAATAAAAAAAAGATCTGCACGCTCCATTAATTTCATTGTCGCATAAAAAAGATGGATATCCGTTAAGAGTTTAATAGTATTTTCAAAAAATCGATTCCGTACCCATTTTACATAGTGATATAATCAATATACACCTACTTTTCATTGTTAGTAGATGTAAACAGTAGGGATGGGCCGAATGTGGTTTAGACCGAATACGAACTTCAGCCGAACTTCGGTTTGATTTCGCCACGCTTTCTCAAGAACAACACGTAAATTTTAAGTATGAGTAGATGGATAAAAGATTACATTTTAAACCTTTGATTGAAAAAAAAAACACCTTTTCATAATTCTAAATTCATAATGTTAAAGTCGTAAAAAGCGATGTCAATCAAAATTAAAGTTCTAATTGCTGACGTACCTTAGACGTGTTTTTTTAAAAAATTCAAGTTAAGCATTATAATTAAGCAGTTGCACTACTTACTGATGTTTCTTAGGGAATAATAAGTTTATTTTATTTTTGTTTTAATTTGATGTCTATTTAATTAGGCAAAGACTCAATCAAGAACTACATTTATTTATTTTTTATCACATTGCACGTTAAGGTTTACATGTTCCTAACTAAAATAAATGACCATGAATATATAAATGCCAATTTTTATATTACGGTTATGATAGATATGATTTCTATCAACTTCAATCAAAATAGTGCAAGTAGGTATTTTTTTTTTCTTGCACCGAATGTTCGGCATTTAAACTGAAATTCGGCCGAATGCTTAAGTTCGGCTCAAGCTGCCGAAATTCGGTAAAACCGCACGTAAAACGAATTTCGGCCCATCCCTAGTAAACAGTAAACAAGGTATAAAAAGTTAATACTTCATAAAGGTGTTCACCGTGAGCGTTCGCCTGTAATGTTTGCTACAAGTCCATTAATTCTTCCAAAAGTAAGATATATGACGCAACTTGCTATAGTTTTACAAAATCTAGGTGGCTTCAACGTTTTATAACATGGTAAAAATGTCTCAGTTTATTCGACTGTCAACTATTGCTTACTTATTGCATGAAGAACTGTCGCCGGTCACGGTCACTGGATTCTGTCTCGCGCTCCAAATGTCCTTGATAGAATTGCATACAAAGCTGAAAGATTTTTCATGTGTCTCGGTCGCATGTGTCGTGTCTCGGTCGCGTACATTAAAGTCTAACTTAATGCGGATTTTGCAATGCCAAAAATCGTATGAAGCAATCCTAAGCAAATACTTCAGACAATTTCTTTTTTATTGCAGGAGTTCAGCAGAAAGGCAGACGGCCCACTTGATGGAAAGCGTTTACGATCGCCTATGGACATTTGCAACACCAAAGGTGCCACAAATGCGCTGCTGCACTCTTAAGGGAGACTGGAACTTGGTCACTAATGCCAGAAGACAACTCAAGGTTGTTATGGCGGCATACTCTAGACCAGGGGTAGTAGCCATCTAGTCGGGCAAATGCCTTACCACCTGGCTGTGGGTTGTTTTGTCGCATCTTATGACAGTTGTATTCTTTCTCCGTTCCTGCACGAACAATAGGGATAGCACTAGTATGATGAACAAAATTTACTAATAAATCGCCGTATTTAAACCACGGAACCCTAAATCAATCAGGATCTCAATCATACGCTAAGCACATGTAGTTGATACTAGCACATGACTGCTATAAAGAGTAACTAGGTAACTGGCACGAAATATGTGAGAGTAAAGACATTAACAAATAACGCAAGCGCGGTACAATCTCCGTGATAAGACGCAGTGAGATAGCGGATGTTGTAAAATGCATTATCACTGCCGTTTTCAAAGTTGTATTCGTTTAAATTACAATTTTATGCATACAAAAAATGTATAGTGTGTTGAGGATTCAGATTTGATGGAGGTTGGAACTGAAAACCAGAGCTGTGTCAGCGCCTGACACAGCATAATGATGAGTTACCAGCCTCATTGCCGCGAATTTTATGTACGCACCTGTTTTTACCGTGTGTGCATTTATTTGAGTAAAAAAAAATCTTTCTTTACATTTGCATCGCGACGCGCGGCTGTTACAAACGCCGTAGGCTCCATACAGCGTCACGCTGTATGCGACTGACGAATGCTTATTGTGAAAATGCATAATAGTGGTCTGTCTCAGACTTGTAAAGCGGCGCACTTAGTATGCGCGGCGTCCATATTCCGTACGCTGCATCCGCAGTCACTCATGAGCATTCCGGCGTAAAGACGTCCAGTTGTGATGCTAATTAATCTCACATAAAAATCTCTCCAATAACATACAGTGCATAGGACAATACGTTTATATATTTCCCAGAGCGACAAAGAAGAGAGAAGAAAGTGGCGTCGGTACTAGACGCCGCTTTCACAGAGTTAGGGTATGGAGATTGACAACGCCGCGGGGTAATATAATTAGTCTTTAAATTACGACGAAGAAATGCAGAACTATTAGGTATTTGATTTTATTTTATAAAAGAAAAAAGAAGAAGTATTTCATTTATTATTGGGATACGCCCGCGACTTCGTCCACGCTTGACGTCAAATTCCCACTGGATTACCGGGACACAAAGTAACGCAGCTATCGTTTTAGTGAAATCTGTGTCGGAAGCTAATTTTTATGCACCCGAACAACTACAAACCGCTCGCGTGGAAAACCCGCGGGATTCCCGAGATAGAAAGTATCACCCATTTTATTACATAAAGTTTGCTATCGATCGGTAAAAAAAACACATTGGAATTAGATTTTTTTTAATCTAGCCATTTTAAATCATTCCCAGAAAAATTCCAGCCGGGATTCCCAGGATCAAGTGTAGCGCAGATTTCAAGTCTAGGAACCGCATCGAATCGGCTCAGTAGTTTTTACGTGAATCCCAAACAAACAGACAAAAGCCAAGGAATCTAAAAAAAAACTTCCATCGTGTTCTCCATCGTTTATAGAGTCTATTCCAGTTGTTGTTTTTTAAATAACTTCATGTACAGACACGGCATTTTTAGAATTTTATAATATTATAGATTTAAGAAGTAGAAACATTTGAATTTTTTTCTTTATTAAAACGAACACGACTTGTACAAATAGAATAAGCGCACTCGCACCAATAGAAAATCTACTCGTGCATGGCATATCCAACGCATTCTATTATATTAACCATATTATATATTTGACTGCTGTAAACTCTACAAGGCATAGAAAAAACTTTAATCACGGTATTCCTTATACGTCGGACAAAAAAACCACAAACGCCTTATCGAACAATGCACTGTCTTGGCAACTATGTCGTTTAAGACAAGGTTCATACTAAACTAAGCTTCTGCCATATTTAAATATGATCGCTTTTTCCATGTATCGATGTCGTATGTCCTGAACATTCTGAACTCCATCGAAGAAAGTCGTAAGTGCACGTTTATAAAATGCACTGACGTTGTTTATTTTCTGCCCTATCTACATCATACCATAATGTTCAAATGATAAAGAACTTTATCGATATGGAGATACAATACATTTTGCAAATGTATTGCAGTACAAATTACATATGCCCTTTTAGCAAGCTGCATTTGTTTGCAAGTGAGTCACTACAGCTGAATAAGACTAGACTTGAATAGCGTCTGAATAAATCCGCACTTTCGGTTTCGACTTATATTTTTTCGCAAATAAAACGGTAAAACTACTTTCGATTGTAATGAAACTTGTTTAAGCGGCCTAGTAATATACAAAATGTATGAAATCCGACCTCCTTAAACATAGATAAAGTATAATTTGTTTTTTTTTGTATAAATTCTATATTCGAAAGAGTATACTCCTGAGGTGGTCACATTGCCACCAAGTCAGTATCTGAACGAATGAAGAAAACACTTTATTGTTCACCAAAAATTGAAACTACCTTCTTAAAAACTAGTTACAATAAATGTTGAACAAAGGGCGGCCTTATCGCTTAAAGCGATCTCTTCTCTTCCAGGCAACCCCCTAAACTAAGGAAAATATTTAAACAACTGTGGCGGTGAAGACAATAAATAAAATGAAACATTCCAAGAATAAAAAAAAAAATATATATATACACTATATAAACATAAAATATATCATACTATTTATAAAAATCAGCAGCAATTTTAGACCTGAGAGGACCAAATAATTAGTAACCACCAGTTTAAAAGACGATATGGATTTAGCTTGTCTGATGTAGAGTGGCAGTGAGTTCCATAAATAGTAGCAGTGAGATCTGGTGAGTGGATCCACGGAAATTGAGAGCAACGCTTGTTAAAGATCGCCGAGCGCCTACACTCTACAAAAGACAAAGGTATATACGCGTGCCAGTAATACAATTTCTACAAGCGCTTGAAATATTATTTCTAAAGCTATTCAAGCAACTAAAAAAGTAGAAAAGATTTTTTTTTTAATAAGAATAAAACCGACTTCAAACTAGAAAAGAAAATAATGTAAAACGTTTTCTACTTTAATGTCTAAGTTTAATATTTCTTACTTAATTAGCGGCCGGTTCTCATATCTTACTAACAATTCATTTGCCTTACTATCGGCTAAAATTAGACATAAGCTTATGTCAAAATTCAACCGATAGTAATGGCCGGTTCCTATATCTTTCTACCTTTTATTCACTTGCTTTATGGTTTGTTCCCATATTTTATCATAAGTTCATTTGTCTTACGATCAGTTGAAATTGGAGATAAGCTCCGTACAAGTAATGCACCGAAAGTTATCAAAGTAAAGTCGAACATTCGGTTCGGTTGATAGAAAAATTCTATCATGAAACGAAAAATACAATTCATCACTATCAAACATTAGACCCTATGTTCTTGAGTCGTAATTAACTATGGCTCGGTTTCGTTTACATGCAGCTGTAAAAATACGCTTAATTGTCTGAAGAATGACGCAAAATACATTCGAGTTGGCGTTTTACTTTTTCTGGTTAATTAATTTCGGTGTAAATTAGGATATCCTTTTTCTAAAATGCATTTAGTGGATATTATAATGTCACTTGTTACTCGTAAAACAGTATGAGGATTTTCGTCGTCAGCCAATCGCAGTCCACTGCTAGACTTAGGCTTCCACAAATCAGCGCCACTCATCACGGTCCTCCGCCTTCCACATCCAGCGACTACCGGCGACCTCACGCAGCTCGTCAGTCTATCGGGTTGGAGGATGTCCAACACTACGTTTAGCGAGACGCGGTCTCAACTCCAGGAATCGTCTGCGCCATACATGACCGGCCCATTGCCACTTCAAGTTACTTTGGTTCTCTTACGCGTATCCTCATATCTAATTCTATTCACAAGAGAAACACCAAACATAGCTCGCTCCATGGCCCGTTGAGTGACTTGGAATTTGTGGACCTGTCCAGCCGTCAGTGTCCACGTCTCGGCTCCGTAGGCGAGGACGCGCTGCTCGAAGACCTTCGTCTTCACGCATTTCGGGACTTTTGATGAGACGTATGAGGATTCATTAAAGACGAGTCAAATGAAATAACCATTATAAAAGTAGCTCTACAAAGCTAAGTCTGAGCCCCCGCGATTTCTTACGCTCACCTGATCAGGGTGAGGTTACGAGGTCGTGAAAACCATAAAGCCTCTGACAGGCCACCAGACGCCACAGATGGCCACCCAAAGCCCGAGACGGTCATCGAATGCTATCGAAAGGAGGGCGTCCGTAGTGCATGTTCCGCGCGCCCTCATCTCTTCTCCCGGGGGAGACATTTTGCCACTTTTTGCGATGGACGTGGACTTCGGCCCCCACCTGCCAGGCATGCGGAGTTAGTTGGTCGAACTTCCGCTTTTCCCGTATCCCTGACATAAGGCGAAGGAAGCAAGGAACACCGAGGGGTATTAATGGGTATTGCGGTATGATGGGTACTCGAGGGGAAATGCACGTCTATGTTGCACAGCGGTTTTATACAAACTACTGGATAAAATGGTTTTTTTATATTTTTTATTGCAGGAGTTCAGCAGACAGGCAGACGGCCCACTTGATGGAAAGCGGTTACCAAAGCCTATGGACACTTGCAACATCAAAGGTGCTACAAATGCGCTGTTGCTCTCTTAAAGGAGACTGGAACCTGGTCACTAATGCCGGAACACAACCCAAAGTTGTTATGGCGATATACTTTAGACCAGGATATGGTCATAATAGTGGTACATAATAATAACCAGACTAACTTATCCACCACTGTTTATTATTTAATGTAGTCGCGTCATGGTTACGCCATCTCTTGTTCAAACCTCAATACACATTCTTGATACATACATATTCCTTCTCTGTTTGTATAATAGTATGTATGTATATCTATCGCTGTGCCCCCAATTTCCTCTTACAATTTAGAAGACGTCGCCATTTTGTCGTCGGATTCGTTTGTGGTGTTAAAAAGACGGACATGTAAGAAATAATAAGATTTTTGGCAAGTGCAGCGAGTTGTTGAAACAAACTAAAAGGCGGCCGCCTTGAAAAGTGGTGGATGTTGGTGGAGGGGGTTTCAGTTTCCGTGTATGTGTGATATGCGCGTCTGAAGCCAAGGTAGACATTCTTAGTCGACGAGGGTATGGGTGAGTCTATCTTATTATTCTATTTATTTATTGTTTAAATAATATTTTCTTAAGTTTTCACGACTTGTGAAACGTCGGAATAACCAAAATCAAATAAATTACCGCGCTTAAAACCGTTAAAACCTAGTTTTATTATTTATTGTTATTCGACAAACATTTACAGAACAACTGAAGGCAACAAAATCATACTATTATCTTCAACGGCTTCGTGTGTACGGAATATCTAGGGTTCTTTTAACTGCGGATTCCGCACACACAACCACAGCATCCCTAACTCAGATGGTCGCAGTACTTTTTCGGGGCTACTAGTGGCCACCCCAACACGGCGAACCCCCCGCGTTTTCCCCGCGTCCGTAGACCTAAATTGAATTTCCCCCTCATTAAAAAATGAGCACTGTGTATACGCTACCTAAATTGTGTTCCGAGTGTGTTTCGCATCAGTTTGCACAGAGTTTAGTTGTTTACTTTAAAAAAAAAAATACTCTATAGGTGCTGTTCACATAACAGACATAAGTTATACATAATACACATTACATTATGATATATTTATAATTGTAAATAGAAACCGCTTTGAAAGTGAAACCCTTTGCATGAAGCAGACCATTTCGTGAAAGCATTATACGCCACGGTTAGTTAACATAGCACAATGATTTAATACTCTTTTTACTTTTAGTAATGAATACAAATTGTTTAGAATACAGATTACTTATATAATAAAACGAAAAGTATTCTAAATATTTTAACTCTAAATTATTGGAATGAGTTTCTTTTGCGCGGCTTACTGTAGAGTGAACTGGCAGAAATCGTCACGTATATAAGGAAAAAGCGTTATGCCCCTTCCAGGTAACCTCTAACGCAAGGAACTTTATACAATTTCGAACTTTAATACGAACAAATAAGATCTAAAATAATATCAATACCAAGTATAACATGCAACTTTTTAAATTAGAAGGCCTTGTTATCGCCCTTATTCGGGCGCTGTCGCCTCGCACGTCCACAAGCTGAAAACAGGGTATATGAGGTTCCAATCCCTTCCAGGCAACCTAACTTAAGAATATTTTAAACTAATCGGACGATATGGCTGGTACTGTGTATTAGATAGGACATAACTTAAATACACATGCTTAAACTAGTTTATAAATTATATATTTACATTTAACCATATTGTTACGAGTTGCAGGACTCGAATTAAAATGCCGTTAGAATTACTATAGAATTTATTAGATCTATACAAACACGTATAACACAGGTACAAATATAACTGAACACAATCAGTCCAAACGTAATGCACGATTCAATAACACGCGCAAAGACCGTCACTAAATAGATTACCGAATGTATATATGTAATGAATGCTATCGCTCGACTGACCATCTCTCAATTGGGGCAATGTTTTTTTTTGCTGCACAAATGCAATATGCCTACCTGATCGCACGGACCGAATTTCTTAGAATCACACCTCATGACTACCATAAAAGATTACAATACACAATGGGCTGTTTTTCTAATCACAAATTTTAATCACAAAGTAAACAAAAGAAGTCCAAATGTCGAAAAGTAATAAAATGCGCAAAACAGGTATGCTGGTGTGAATTTGTCTTTTCGGTCGTAACAATATTTATAAGATGCTAGCTAGCACGTGAGGACATTTCTACTAAATGTCTATTTCTACTAAATTTTAGTAGGATCCCTAATTTTTTTTGTAGTAATAAATATAGCCTATATTACTCAAGGATAATGTAGTATTTGAATGGTGAAAGAAGTTTTGAAATCCGTCCAGTAGTTTTAGAGTTTATTCGTTACAAACATACAAAAATACAAATCTTTCCTCTTTATAATATTAGTGTAGATATATTTTTAACAGATAATAGTGTAAAAATCATGCATTCAATTAATAATTTAAGGACAAGAAGTAGTGTTTTCTGAGTGAGTTCTCAAATGTAGGCAATGTTTTGGCCTCTCTGACAGTAAGAGACAGCGCATTCATACATACTGTAAGAATACCCGCGGAATACAGAACTGTGTTTCAAGCGGTTGAATATCGTCTAACCGTATCAAGTCAAATATTAATAAAAATAAAACAATCACGTATCAACAAACATAATATCAATAAAAGCAAATTATAGTAATAATAATTGTGTTCGCAGTCTGTGAATTAATGAAACCGGTCGCCGGCGGCGCCCGCGCATTGGCGATGACACCATTGTCATATTTGTTTTTCTACATACAATACGATTTGGAAATATTTTAGTCGTATAATATTATCGATGTTGGCAGCTATTTTAAAAGCCACTTAATTAGCGGTTGATTAATGAAAAGTCACGGCAAAGTTGTCAACCACTTTTTTTTAACGAAGGTAAATCCATTCGAGTAATGTCTACCGCGAGGGAAACGCCGCGGGAAGTGTGAGATTCGTCACGTTGGGGTGGCACTAGCATCGCAAGCAAGAAGTGATATTGTCACGCCAAGGCCGAGGACACCCACAATAACCCCTCGGGTGTTCCCACCGTGCCGCTCCACTAAGCCCTGGCAGGCGGCCCATAAGACCTCTTCCACTGCCACTTTCCACCCCGGCTACTTCATACTCTCCTTGGCGTGGGCATGGGCGTTTATAACACGGCGCAACCTCAACGGCATTAACGGCGAGTACAAACACTTCCCCAGGAAAGCTCACGGCGGCCGAAGGTCTAAAGTCGCCCTTCGACGCCGATACGTCCTCCTTTAGCGGGAGCGGAGCAAGCTGGTACGTTCACGCTCCCGCGCCGCCTATTAAGTTGTCAACCACTTCGCCAAAGAGCTAATAATTGTTGAATAAAAACCGAAAACTGAAAGTTACAGCTTATGGCCGGTTCTTATATCTTACTATTCATTTACCTGTCCTACCATCGGTTTAATTTTGACATTACTTGTATGGATCTTATGTAGATCGATCGGTAAGAACCGGAAGGATGTAGGGGCGATAGGATGAAAAGGGTGGGAGAGTACCTAAAGGCTAATTGCGAATCTGAAACAATCCGAAATTATTTCATAACCGTATTCGTAACTGAAACCAGCATAATGTTTTTTTTTATTTAATAAATAAATAAATAAAATATTTATTTAATAGCCATACATTATAATTACGTACACGTAAAGATACAAAAAAGAAAATCTAGTAAAAAAAGTACTGCTAATCTGGCAAACAGGCATACGGCCTAGCACAAAGAAAAGGGTTATCGTCACCTATAAACGTTGGCAATACCAGGGGCGAAGCCAACGCGTTGCCAGCCTTAATATTAATCAGTATAAATATTATACATATCCATATATCCATATGTCATTTCCTTAACTTGATTTCAACCGATTAGAGGTCAAAGATATGCTCAGTTTGTAGTTGTAAACACACATGAACTATCAAGAAAACGACCAGATAAGGTGAGACCGTACCTTCGAAGCCGATGGGAGTTAATTAAGACCCTTGTAGGCCGGTCAGCTGTCCTCCTTTTCGCCAACGGCTAGGGCAGAGGAAGTCTCAATTTGATACAATACGATAATAGGTGAGTTTCCTCAGTTGAACACAAATGTATGACCGTATTCTTAGTTGACGTGTGGAATAGGGCTGGCAAAAGTCATCGATATCGTTTTATGTAGCTTGGTGTTGGTCTTCCATGGTAACTTTTGCCAGGATGTTTAAGGGCAGTGTTTTGCTGGGTTTTATTTTTTATTTAATGACTTCTCTATATTAATACGTGAAGCAAAAACAGCAAAAACTTTGTACCCTTTATACGATACATGCGCGAGTGGAGGAGTATGAAATTTCGCACACTTATAGTTTAAATAGAGAAGAAGTACAGAATGCTAATATTTTTTTTAATTATGCATAAAACATACATTAAATCAATAAAAAAAACATTACACACACTACCATCTATTCGACACACACACGCATATATACTCTTTTGTTTATTGTTAAAGTGAAATTAACAGTGTAGCCTTGGCGAAATCTGTGATTATAGAAGTATAGTCTGACAACAGAACCTTAATAATGTTCAAACTTATAATTTAAATTAATTATTATGGTCGAATTTCGACTACGAGCGACCACTAGTATTTATTATCGGTCCAATATTTTGATTGTATTAGGATCGCGTGTCGAGAAATCATTTTACTACGAATTTACTAAGGGGGTCGTATCTTGAAAAAGGTAGAAAAATACTGTGTATTAAGTAATAAAAGTGCGTCTGTGGGGAAAATTAAATTATATCAAGTAAGTATATCAAGTTCAAGTGTTTAGTAAAAAGTGACATTTCGAGGTGCCACATGAGCTCCGCTGTTTGGCGTCAACCAAATACTTTTTCAACAAACAAACAAATTTCCTGCTAAATTAGTTTTATTTTTTTGAGGCGGGTGAAATGCATTTCGCTCACTACCGTGTCGATTGCTTGGGATTGGACCAAAGCGATGAGAGGTGAAGCCACTGAAGATAGCGCAGCCACCAGAGACAATCGCCGGCATGTGTGGAGACTCGGCAAGGTACCTCCCTCTATGTGGAGAGGTAACCCATAGGCATTACTCCACTAAAACCACCCTCCTCCCATGTGCCCCGCGCTTATGGCAGGAAGAGCCTGAGACTTAGAACGTAGTTACGCCCACGCTGATCCTAGCGCATTAGTGCTTCAGAGTGCCCCGTGAAGCAGGACAAACTCACTTCGTCAACAGGGAGATGACTCCTCCGCTCCCTAGATGCTGGAGGCCCCTGCAGCGGTATTACGGGAGGAGATCTTGCGCATATCTGCGTCGCCGGGACCCCGACTGACGTCGGTACCTGCTAGACGCATGCGCACCTCTCTCCCTATTGCTAAATTAGATTTTTTCCTCTTTCTTTATTTTTCTTAAATTTTCGTGAATAGTAGACATAGTTAAAACGTAGTTTTTTTTACTGTGGTGGTTCAGCAGACAGGCAGACGACCCACCTGATAGAAAGCGGTCACCATCGCCTATGGATATTTGTAACGCCAAAGTACTACCAATGTGCCGCCGCTCTCTAAAGGGAGACCGGAACCTGGCCACTAATGCCGAAACAAAACTCAAGGTCGTTATGGCAGCATACTCTAGCCTAGGGGTGGTAGACCTCCAGGTTGTGTACTGTTTTGTCGCCTGTTACGACAGTTCTTTTTTTATAAATGTAGTACTGAAAATACCAGATTAAAATTATACGTTGTGAAAGGATATAAAAGAAATGTTTTACATGACCCATCGAAGTGCTGGTCGGACTACACGTTACTTAATTCGACATATAAACAAAAACCTATAGCTACTATATGCTCAAATTAAATATTGCAATCATGCAGTGGCGTTAAATTCATTGCCGTATTATAATCTGTATTGCGATTGGGCAAGACTGTACACTCACTTGTGTAACAGTGAAGTAATCATGTATTTATTCATTATATAAAGTCACTGAACTGGTTATTTACATTATAAATTTATAATATTGTTACAGGCCGTCAAAGATAAGCGCACAGCTGCCTGTTGTAAGCGCAGTTCATTCATCATTCCCGGATTAGGAATTCTTTTGTGTTTTGAATTTGTAATTAAGAAAAACATATTGTTTTTCTACTTATTTTATAACCATCATTAGCGTCGAACTAATCCTTATTGTTATTGTTTTCGACTTTGTTAGCCGTTGGCAGGTGTGCAAATTACTATTTCTCGGAAACTCAGTGCGCGCGGTCAATTTTTTTTTGTACTGTGTAGTTAGTATAAGACGATGCCCGAATGGAGGGGCGGGCAGTCAAGCGCCGACTACAAGACGAGTAAGATGTTTGTAGTACTCTCGATTAGCGATATAGACGACGGACTTTACGCGTGTCGAATTGCATTGAATCGTGCAGTGTGAACTAGTTGCATCCAGTTTTATTTGTATTTGTTTTATACGTGTTTGTACAGTTCTAATATATTCTATAGTAGTTCCAACGGCATTTTTAATTCGAGTCCTGTAGCTCGTAACAATATTAATATTGCGCATTATATTAATTTTCCGCTTGGAAAAAATTAGCTTAGAAAGAAAGAAAATAATTTTATTTAGTACTGTTAAACTAACATAAAACTAAATGTTGACAAAAATAGACTCAAAACCAAAACTTGTCCTAAAAGAGGAATCAATCAGTCTCAGCATAATGCTAGACTGTCGACAAGCGCTGATCTTCCAGCCCATAAGGTATCGTCACGGCAGACATTACACTAATAAATAGAATATAACAACAATATAAAATAAAAAATATAACAGTCCGTAAATGTTCCCACTGCTGGGCTCGGGCCTCCCATTATAGGGAAACGGACAGTATACCCGCCACGCTTGTCCAAGGGGGCTTGGCAGGTTTGTCACGTCGGTTATCTCGATGTGGAGGTTGCATCACGATGTATTCCTTTCGCCGTTGTTAGCACGTGGTAATTGTAACAATATGCACATTAGGTCAGAAAACTGCCTAAGTGGTGCATGCGTTCCGGCCAGGATCGAACCCACGCCCTTTGAGTCAGGGACGCGTGCGCTAGCCATTACGCTACCACTACTTTAAGCTACTACGCTAACAACAATATAATCTTATACAAATAAATATGCAGTTAATACTCTAAAATATAGCCTAGTATTTACCTATTTTATGACAGCCTATACACTACATATATAATAGATATTAATGTATTAACGAATAGTAGTGTTAATAAATATACAAATAGATATAGCGGCAACTGGGCCCAGCACTTATAAACACATGATCCTTGAATGTTTGCAAAACAAGTAAACCATTATATCAAGTATTTCTGACAATTAGCATCCTCCTTGCGGCTGGTCATAGGCAATCGGTGTGATCTTGGCTCCGGCTCTGCGTACTGGTGAGGTCTCCCTTTCTTCTTCATTTCAGTTATCGTATACCAACCTTTTTGTTATTTTCTTCCTCTCTTTTTTGTTTTTACTTACGGTAGCTAGAATATTTTCAATTATTCAATATGTGGCAAATGATGTTGGTGTTGTATTAATTGAAACTACTCATGTATCAGATTTATAAATACTAAATTCTGTACAATACTGTTACGGAAACTAAGTAAACCAGAAATATTGCAGTCAAATACCACTTATGTCGTGCTTTAAGTCGCGCTGTGGGCGTTGATGCTCTTTTAAAAATTATCTTAAATTTACATCTGAATCAAGTAACACGTCTAATGATCGGTGGGATATTATCTGCTTCGCTAGCCTCGCCTATACCTAATTATAAGCAATACCTTAGAGACAAAGGCAATCATGGTTCATTGCACAAAGTAGGTTCGAATACTAAAAGAGAAAAATGTATCTCTTATTAGACAGTTGTTCTAATGTCCAGTGCTCCATCTGGGACAATATTAATGCTAGTGACCGTTTCACGCAAACGTAGCGATGGATTTAATGCGTTATTTGGGGCCATCGCCATGTTTCATCGAGCTTCAAATCACAACGATTCTAAAGAAGTTTCACTTCAAATACATAAATACTTTTTTTTACAGCTGGAGTACAGCAGACTGGTAGACGGTCCACCTGATAGCAAGCGGCTACCGTCGACTCATGGACCTTTGCAACACCAGGGATGTCACCAACGCACTGCCGGCCTCTGAGAAATTTTATGACACCCTTTTTAAAAAACCCCATATTGTAGCTTATAACTTATAACAAAACCCTTTGTTCGTCGCATGTACAGTACCCTAAAAGACTAGACTAATTACAGTGATAGTCATCTGCCTGCCTTCTGAGTAATGCATGTAATAAATTACCATCGCCAGCGTAATAAAAGGTCACGGGGTGTCGCAACTTCCAGACTTGATGCCAAAATTGTAAGTGAAAGTTGCGAAACCTACGTACGCATCGTGGTGATTGGTAATTCTAGTAGTACTTTTGAGATAATTAATTCGAACATAGTACAGTGAAACTGCAATATTTTCTACCATTCAACATGCTGTGTTATTTTATGTCCCGGGAATCCTGCGGGAACTTCAAGTCGCGGGCATATCCTAGTGTGTGTGTGTGTGTATATATATATATATATATATATATATATATTAGGCTGGCGAAAAAAACAGACTTCTTTTTGTTTTTAAGTCTCGTGTGAACAAATTTTACTTTTTGATGTTTTAAAAATCCCGTCAAAGAACAGCTCAACAGGTCGCTCCAAATATTTTAAGATTTCAAAAATCGCCAATAACCGATTTTTTTATTCATTTTTTTCTCGTTATGGTATAATTTTATAGACCAAAAAATAATAAGTTTCTCAAAGTTTCAGTTCAAAATTTGAATTTTAAAAGGTCGCTCATAATTTTTTTTAATTTACTAGTGCATTACTTTAGATTTTCTCGAGCGACCTTTTAATATTCACATTAACATTCCATGTTTTTTTTTCTTTTATTTAGTCATATAATCGATAAAAAATCACCACGAGATGAATTAAAAATCAAACACCAATACAAAAACATAATTTTTACAAATTTACTAGTGCATTACTCGCTCGAGAAAATCTATAGTATAATATTGAAGTTGCTTTCTTCCATCATGACTTATATAATTTCCTAACACACAGCTAGCGAACAGCCAACAGTCCCTCTCGCCTATATTAATCAGATTAAACTACTGGAGGTAATTGGTCAATTAGCATAAAAGGTCGAAAGAGGTCACTAACTATTTGTTTTACTAAAGGCGGAAAACTGTGGATAACTTAAACGCCTATATTATAGCCTATATTAAAACAATAAAAAATAATTTATGAAGATCTATTACAATAATATAAATTATAAACTAAGGCAAAGCAGAAAATTTTGCTATAAAATTAGTTATCTATCACGTACTTACTCTACATAGTCTCTTACAGGACAGTCTCTTTAAGGTTCCTACCTTACTACCTACAAACCAATATGAATGCGGGAGCGTGAGCGTACGTCTTTGCTTCGCTCCCGCCAAAGGAAACCGCGCCGACACCCGAGGTTGGAACTCGACCTTCGGCTGCCGCAAGCGGCTGGCGCGGGTGGGGCCCCCTTGGGGTATAGGGGTTCTCACTTACCCGCACATGCCGTCGAGATGAGAGCGCGAGTGTTCCGCGCGCGCTCAACTCTCTTCCCGTGGGGTGCATTACAGACCGCCCCACGCACGGAAAAGACCAAGAAGATGCCGGGGGCCTAGACCCCTGGCAATGAAGAGGCCTAGTGAGCGAGGCCCACGCCTGCCAGGGCATGCGGAGCCAGGAGTCCCAATTACCAGTAGCCCTAGAATAAGGCGTAGGACGGAACACCCAGGGGTTTTAGTGGGTATCCCTAACTGGGGAGCGGCAATAGCGTGGCACCAGTTCTGACCGGGCACGCTAGTGCCACCCCCGATCTGGCGAATCCCACACTCTCACATCGGGTCGCGAACATCCCCCCAGGCTTCTGTGCCTGTCGCGGATTAGTCCTCAAACGGATTTCCCCTGGCCAAAAAAAAAATGGTTACATTACCACATTAGATCGATATACTGATCCTGAATAGTAAGTTATTTATCAAAAGGATACAAACCAACTCCTAAATATTTATACAGTGTAGTGTTTACTCCTTAACACTAATATAGATGTCATTGGTTATTGACTGAGGAGAGGACTGAGCCTCCCTACTTAATTGATATCCCCTCCCACTCGATGACGTAATGCACTCAAGACAGATACTTGTATATTATTATAATATACATACACTACATACAGGAAAGGAAAAAAATAATTATAAAGCTATCCTTATTATTCTAATGAAGTTATAGACGATGACAATATCGTGTCCTGTATTGACATGATTAAAAATAAAATTTTACGACATTGTTGAAGGTATAGGTAGGTAGGTATTCATCCGTGCAGGAACGGAGAAAGAATACAATTTCTATCGTAAGAGGCGACAAAACAAACCACAGCCAAGTGGTAGGACATTTGCTCGTCTAGATGGCTACCACCCCTGGTCTAGAGTATGCCACCATAATAAACTTGAGTAGTTTTCCGGCATTAGTGACAAGGTTCTAGTCTCCCTTAAGAGAGCAGCAGCGCATTTGTAACGCCATGGGTGATGCAAATGGTGGACCGTCTGCCTGACTGCTGAACTAATGCAATAAAAAATTTAAAAGGTATTTTTTTTTCATGTAGTCCATTAAAAAATGACGTTCAAATCAGATAAATGAAATCAAATACTAGTTTGAGAATTAAGTTATTCAAATGTTAAATAAGATATGCGTGAATATATAAAATTGAATAAAGACAATATTAAGAAAATATTTCAAAGCTGCAAGCTTCATTTTAAAGATAGCTTTTGACCAAGTTACATCTTTATTAGCACTAACTGTCCAACGAACGCAAACAACCGTGATTAATTAATCAATTAACAAAGTAGGTCGGAAAGGGGAGCTACTGATTTTTCATACGCGTCACAAACGCCCTAGATTGGAGCAAAGGTCTATCTACCAATGCTGTAAAAATAGTTCATAGTATTTGGGTTAATAGAACGCAATGATATTTCCATCATTAGACCTGTCCTTTTGTATAGCAGTAAAACGTGGCACATATGTGAGCGATACGGACAGGAGCTGCGTGTTATGGAGATGAATATGTTGCGATGGATGTTGGAGTCACGCGCAAGGACAGCGGCAGTCTTCAAGTCCGTCACATAGGAGACAAACTGGAAGAGAGTCGCTTACGTTAGTGCGGCCCCGTTTACGGAAACCGGCTAATTACATAGAAGACTATTATCTAGCCATGCCGCCTTTGCGAGGTCCCGGTCGAAGGGGAAGGCACAAGAAAGAAAGAAGAAAGAAAATCATTTTATTCAGGACAAATTACATATCTATCCAAACTCCTCCGAAACGGCTGAACCGATTTGTATGAAATTTTGTGTGCATATCGGACAGGTCTGAGAATTGGCCAACATCAATTTTATTAAATACCCCTAAATGATAAGGGTGACCACTCCTAAATATATTTTTTTATTTTTTGGTCTAAAGTTTTTTATTTTTTTATGATTCGGCATTAAAAATACATATAAGCCTAAATTCTCACCCTTCTACCAGCAACCCCTATTTTTTAATAGCGATATTAGTACTTTAATAATTTTCTACTCTCGGCGGTTGATGATTGATCAGTTATTCGAGAATGATTTAAATTAAAAATTGGTCCCAGTCGATAGAGCTCCAATCGGGTTCTAGATTTTTATTTCTTAAGGGCAGAACAACGTCTGCCGGGTGGGTACGGCTAGTTTATACATATAAACTTTCACTACATAAAGATATTGCATTAATGTACTATCTATCATCAATGATAAGAGTTGTGTGACCGAAGCGAATCCTACTGTGGCCCGCCACACAGGCTCTAAGAAGACCTAGCGCGGGAAACAGAGTTTCCTTTGGGACGCCATTTGTACTGTTCTCTGTATTGTAGTCTTTTATATATGTACCCTGTACTACTTACTTACATGCTAATAAATTTCATTTTATTTCAATTTCATACCTCCTATCCCATCCTAAAAGTTGGCTTCGCTCCCATTGTGCAACGTAACCACTTTTCATTAGACGGGCCATCTACCTGATTACCAGCTTCGCAGTAAAAAAACCGGTTTTGGATATAATACCTCATAGGTATCGAGTTCAAAAAAGTATAAACTTCCCATTCTTAGCAGGAAATTAAAAGAACTAACACCCAACGTATAGTTTCCGTTACAACATCAAAAGCTGAGGTCAAGTCCAGTCACTGCTTCTCAGACAATACAGATCAATACTGTTTCCATCATCAAAAGGTGAATGTTTCAATAACTCAACGATGAATCATGCTTTACAAAACATGTTTTTGATAATTTACGATTGTTTCGTTTGATGCGATTTTGAGAAAAAACGTAGCCAAACATCTTGGCATATATACAGTCTGCGATCAATCACTAATTAAAGATTTATGTTCATTTCAGTAGATAAATTGTTAAACAAGGTCCAGAACTTTACAGAAATTTATTTTAGTGGTGTATTTGGTTTTCTCGGTTATGGTTTCGAAGCCATTTTGGAGTTACTAATTAAAAAAGAAAAAAGTAATGTGTTAGCTCCGACACACGAGTGGCTTCTACTCCTTAAGTACGATTGATTGTCTTTGAATATGGAATACTGCTGCCGAATAAGGGCTTCTAATTTCAAAACACCGTATTTTATACTGATGGTTATATATATATATATATATGTATATATGAAGAGATTAATGAGAGTTGATGAAGTGAAAAGTGTTTGTCAGGGTCGTAACAGGTGGAGGATCCATCCTCTCTGCCTACCCCTACCCCAATGGGAAATAGGCGTGACAATATGCATGTATAAAAAGTAATATATAATATTCTCACAGGAAAAATAAACCTGATAACATATCACAAACCGCAGGGTTGCAGACGGAAAACATAAATAAATAAATAGGCGGAAAATAAATCACGGATAAATAACAGGATGAGATATAACCGCAGTAATAAGCTCCTGAGAATAACACTTAGTCCTAACATGAAATCCCAGAGCGTTAAAATATGGAGCTCTAATTGCTGAAGCACAACAGACAGGCTGACGGCCCAACTGTCATGGTAAGTGGTTGCCGTCGCCTATGGACATTAGCAATACCAGAAGTGCTGCCAATGTGCTGCCGGCCTCGAAGGAGAAACTGGAACCTGGCCACTTATGCCGGAACACAGCTCAAGGTTGTTATGGAGGCATACTCTAGACCAGGGATGGTAGCCATCCAGTCGGGCAAATGCCCCACCATTCATCCTTAGTGTGGATTGTTTTGCCCCCTCTTACGACAGGCCGCCCGGCCACAGGAATTAGGATTATTGTTCCGTTCCTGCACGGAGAAAAAAACGGCTCTTCAAACAGGACGTGCAGAGATAAAGTCTCAACGAGGTAGGCAACACATCGGCTCCCTTACTATTGCAAGGTGTCCAGAGGCGACGGTAACCACCTAACAAGTGGACCGTTAACAAATTTGCCTCAAAGCAAACATAAAAAAAGAAATGCGGGTAGAATAAAACCCCTTTAACGTGCAATAGGCAGTTACGAAGCAGTGAGACATTTTTGTAGGTACATAAATAAAAAAAAGTGAAGAAGAAGTTATAAATAGATAGTAGAAATAATAGTTACTAGAAGAACGGATAGAAATCAAGTGAGATACTATTTTTGATCTTAAAAAATGTTGCATACTTATGGCGTCGTAAGTTTATACAAGTAAAATGAGTCAAATAGCGCAATCATTTTGTTCCGTGAAGGAACGGAGAAAGAATAAAATTTCCTGCGTTGGGACGGCGTGTCGTAAGAGGCGACAAAATAACCCACAGCCAGGTGGTAGGGTGGGTATCTGCCCGTCTGGATGGCTACCACCTCGGTATAGAGTATGCCGCCGTAACAACCATGAGTTGTGTTCCGTCATTAGTGGCCAGGTTCCAGACTCCTTCAAGAAAGCAGCAGCGTATTTGCAACGCCTTTGGTGTTGCAAATGTCCATAGGCGATGGTAACCGCTTACCATTAGGTGGGCCGTCTGCCTGTCTGCTGAACCCATACAATAAAAAATAAAAAATCTTAAAATTATTTCTATTATGCTATATTAATAAGATGATATTTTAACGCCTGGTCTTTTATATGTAAATAGCTTTTGCCTGCGACTTCGTCCGCGTGGAATAGTTACTTTGGACTGACGCTAACTTTAATCCGCGACTGTGTTTACGTAGAAGGTGCCCCACCGCCCTTCCCCCTCATGACTGCCCGCCGGTCTTGCATATCACAAATACTTGTGATGAATAACGTATTTATTTGGATAAGGATTAATATCATGTTTGCAAAAACATCTTCGCAAATAATGCATTATTTTAGAACAAATTTGGTTAGCATAAAAAAGGTTATAGTGAGCCAACCTTAAAAGATAGACATATGCTGTCGCGGACTGTTTTTTAGAACTTTTAAAAGGGAACAATTCTGTCACACATGATTTTTGCGAAACTTTAACCGTTTACGCAGCGTACGCAGCGGAAGCTCTCAAAAGGAAAAAAACCCTCCGATTTTGAAACTTTCTTCATTGTTGCTCCGCTCCTGTTGGTCTTAGCGTGATGACATACAGCCTATAGCTTTCCTGGATAAATGGGCTATCTAATACTGAAAGAATTTTTCAAATCAGACCCGTAGTTCCTGAGATTAACGCGTTCAAGCAAACAAACAAACCCTTCAGCTTTATATATTAGTATAAGATAATGTTAAATTTATTGCAACTTGTGTCCACATCCCTATTCTCAATAAATTACATTTTCAGTCCGAGACGGCATGCAACGAGAGTCATCAACGGTCGGCACCAAAAATGCAACGTGATACGACGCATCTGCCGTTTTTTGCGTCCGCCTAACGCATTTTGAACGGAGATTATTCCAATTTAAAATCCAAAACACGTCACGTGCTGACCCAGTTGCCCCGGTTCTGCGGTTACTCGTGTGTTTGCTCTATGGTCCCTCGTCAACCGAATTTTGACACCTTGTCGTTTTTTGCCTAACGTTAATTTAGTACCAAACGTTATCCCTTCAACGAAAACACTTGGCTTTTTTTGGATGTAAACCAGAAACGTGAAGGTTAGAAGAATGTAGACAGTTAGTATAGCGATACTCTTGCAGAACGCACAGAAAGTTCGACGACAGAAGGATCAGCGCTAATCTGTACGCGGCGGAAACTACGCTGTCTCATAGATTATTTAAAAAACATTGCGAGCGTATTAGTGGAACTTTCCGCAGGGGTGTCGTTAGGCTTAAAATTACAAGTGTCGTAAGCGCCCGCGTATACGAGCGTTTTTTGCATGTATATGGTAATTTCGCCATACGCGCGCTTCAAAGAGTGTGCACACGGGCGTATATTCCGGCGTGTGTGCTTGAACCGGTGGTACGGTCGCAAGTGTCTCGTTCTTATAGGAGCTTATAAGCGAATCAAAACTCGCACGAGTTGCGCGACGCGTCTGCACACGCCTCGAAACACGAGCTTATTTGCTCGTATAAAACGCTAGTCTGTAAAGGTTGGCAGCTGTGACACAGCGTTACGGGGGGAGGACTACATTTGCATGTATATAAAAATCAACCGGAAAAACAGCGCAGTGGCAACGTGGTAATATGGCTGTGCCATCTACACGAGCGTTAATCTTTATTAATTGTACTTGTAGATACATGTATCTATCATATTCATATAACTATTTTGTTTTTTTATTTTTATTGCACGAGTTCATCAGACAGGCAGACGGCCCACCTAATGGTAAGCGGTTACCATCGCCTATAGACATTTGCACCACCAAAGGTGTTACAAATGCGCTGCTACTCTCTTGAGGGAAACTGGAGCCTGGCCACTAATGCCGGACCACAACTCAAGGTTGTTATGGCGACATACTCTAGACCAGGGTGGTAGCCATCCAGTCGGGCAAATGCCCTACCACCTGGCTGTGGGTTGATTTGTCGCCTCTTATGACAGGCCGCCTGGCCGCAGGAAATTGTATTCTTTCTCCGTTCCTGCACGGACAGTATTACCAAATACGCGGTTACCACTCCACACTAATCAGATCTTGTCCATCCCAAAGTTGTCTGGGAGAGGTTGCTTTAAGCATTAAGACCGCCCTTACTACCTTATAGAGTTTAGAATTATAAAGTATATATTTTTATGGTAATATCTTCGTGTCCAAATAAACGAGCTATCCATGTCATGGTTCAGGCAACCAAGGAATATGTAATAATAAAATATTATTATAGAGTTTATTAGAACTATACAAACACGTATAACACAGGTACAAATATAACCCAACACAACAAATCCAAGCGTAATGCAGAAGGTCGTAATTCAATAAAACGCGCAAAGTCCGTCAATATTAGATCCCGAATGTACACACGTCACGCCTTGATCGTAGTTGTAGCTCAACTAAACTCCTCTCTCCACCAGGCCATCGTTTTATACTGCACAAATGCAGATGTGCCCGCCCGGCAACATCGACATAATTTCCTAGAATCAGCTTGTATTTATAATCCGTAACACCTGGCTAATGATACAGCCTGCAAAGCAGCCGTGAACGAGTACAATAGAACAATAGGCTGTCCTCCACAATACTAGAAACGTATGCCAATAAATAAGTAAACAAAAGAAGACGATCATAAAAGGATTACAACTAGTTCAAATGCCGACAGGTAATAAAATATGCTTTTACAGACTGTACGTGGAATTTGTCTTTGTCGAAGCCTAAGTTGTAACAATATTTAAAAAAACAATACTCTTCCGCAAAACTGTATTTAGAGCCAAATTATAATGTTTTTCAAATTAATCAGACGACTCGAGCACAGACGTCACAGAGCGACGTTTCCATTTGGCTGATTATCATATCAAATGTCGGTTCGCCTAAGGTCGTGGTCCGTCAAAGACGCTGAAATCGGCGTCTAGCATCATATAATAGTATGTATGCAGCTAGTATACATATACCGAGGGTTACTCTAAAAACATAACGGCCAGTTCCTATATCTTACCAACCGTTCATTTACCTTGCTATCGGTTAAAATTTGACATAAGCTCCATAAAAGTAGTGTCAAAATTCAACCGATGGTAGGGCAAGTGGATGAATAGTAAGATATAGGAACCAGCCAAATACACGTCAGTATATCCAGTGCACTGTGTATGATTGGACAGATTTGCATGACAGATTAATTGACGTCTTTAAGTTGGAAAGCTCAAGAATGATTGCGGACGCGGCGTATAACGCATGTCCGCCGCGTCAGGCGTCTGAGAGAGACCACTATAGTGCATTTGCATAATGAGCATTCTTGGTCGCGTACAGTGTCATGCTGTACGCAGCCTACGGCGTTTGTAACACACCGCCAAGAATTATTTCTTTTGGGCTAAACGAAACGATGCGGTGGATACGTCTTAAAAACTTGACAAAGGTTTACTAGTATGATAATATTGATAACTAACTTTTCGATGTGTGAAACACATCTTAAAGTTACTTCACAATATGGTATATTAGTTATGTATATGTGAAAGGAAAAGGCATACTACGCTGAATGCAAATTGAGAAAATGTGAACATCATACTAATTATAAAAACAAAGAAAAAACAAACAAAGCATTATTAGTTGAGATAATTAATTAGCAAATTGAAACGTTTAATTAATACATTTATCAACTTAATCAATTGAATTAATTATAATGTACATAATAATATGTAACAGCGTTCACCTGCAGCCAAAAACTAGGCAGGTGTTGCATAAATTCAAAAAATAAATTTTTAAATATACACAACACACGGCAACACTGCATTGCATGCGCAGACACACCAAGGGGTTTTAAATTTAGAAGGCGACCATCCTTACCGGCTGACATCTTGACGATTTCAAAAATAGAATCTCTTTTTGGAAGGTCCCTTTTCTGTACGACCAATGAAATGATACGATGGAAAAAATGTTCTGATTCAACGAATGCTTTGATTCATTCTTATGAACGAATACTCGTAGGTACCTACATGTAACAGATAAAGAGCAGAAGTACACACCACCAATTCTTCAAACTTGTCCGATAATTATCCTAAAACTCAGCCAGACGGACGGATAAAAACATTTATTTTGAAGAAACTCGTGTACAATTTGTAGTCTACTATTGTGATCTTCTTTTAAGCAAAATTAATATGAGAAGATTCCGCTCTTTCGTATTACATTGTATGAATGTATTTAAGAATAGTTCACAAATATTTTTTATTAAGTACAGGGACCCGATTCTGCTATTACTATCTCGTCAAAATCGCCGGACACTATTGTATGTTTCGTAGGTTTGTCTAATTTCCATATGCTGTTAATTCCAATGACGTGCGCCCATCCACTAAATATTTATAAGCGAAAACTCGCGAAACAAATGTTTGAAATTTTTTGGTAGCTTTCAAATTCAAAATGTTTTATTCAAAATAAGTTCTACTGGAGAAGACTTTTTGAAGGTCATACATATAAGATAAAATTTAGTTTTACTTCCTATTCTATGTACACCGCTTCGCAACATGTTATTGCTGTTAAGGAGAAGTAGTGGCAAGAAATTCCCCAACAACACGTCTAGCTGAAAATTGTTTTTCTTTATATTTCTTATTCAATTTATATCAAGCTCGTTTTTTTTATAAGTTTCATAAAGAAGTATGTTACAGAATTACTTTTCGAAGAATTAATGGAGTTGTAGCAAACAGTGCATGCTCAGTAAGACAAAGCCACAGTAAGACGAAAGAAGAATATAATTATTGTTATAATAATGACGAGACGTACTAAAAGTTTGTACTGCAACATATCTCCATAAATTCCTTACATGTTTGGCAAAATTAAAACGTTATACAGACGATTGTATAAGAGGCTGGAGCGAGCTGCTATGTAAATGAAGTTTTATCATTTAAATATTCTTCAATAGAAATAAGAAGAAAAGAAATTTCAATATCCATTTCGGCTAATGGTAATATAATTTTTTTTCTACTATTATTCCGCCGCGACGATATCGAGAAGATATTGTGAATTTAGTAGAATACGAATTTCCGGCACTATCGCAATGGAATCATACTTTGAATATCTATGCAACGCTAAGATATTCAAAGAGCAGAATTGTGCCCCAGACCATAATAACGATATCAAAATATTGCACATAACTTACTTATATCTCGTCAACACTTGGGATACTATATATCCCAATCACTGCCATGATTGCCGTGGGATAGACAAATACAACCGAAAATATATTACAAGAAGTTATTGTGGTGTCGCCCTTGCGATTCACAAGCAAATATTCCGTAATGGAAACGCGAACGAAGTTTCACATGCACTACTAGTTTTAAATACAAAACTATATTGATGACCAAAGAATAGCAATAATGTATATATCTACCTTATGTCGAACATTTATATAAGAGTTTCCATGAGATAAATAACACCCCCCCATGATTCATCATGTAAGCCCTCTGATAGTAGAATAATAAGCAATCAAAAACACATTGTAATATTTCCAAGTCGCGTTCGTGTTATCTATACTAGTGGTCGCCCAGCGGTCGAAATTCGACCCTAATTAATTTAAATTATAAGTTTGAACATTATGAAGGTTCTGTTGTCAAAGACTACTTCTATAATCAGATTTCGCCAAGGCTACACTGTTCATTTGACTTTAACAATAAACAAAAGAGTATATATATATTTTTATGCATAATTTAAAAACAATATTAGCATTCGTCGCTTCTTCTCTATAAAAACTATAAGTGTGCGAAATTTCATACTCCTCCGTCCGCGTAATTTTCGTAAAAAGGGGGTACAAAGTTTTTGCTTCACGTAATAATATAATGATGATACTATAATAAATCTGTAAATGGTTCGAGTTTGTACAATGCGTTTAGAAATGTGAAAAAATCAGGAGGGATAATTTGGACCAGGATTTTTTTAAATCTGGTAATTTCAGAATCGTTCCCAGAAACATTCCCGCGGGATTACCGGGATAAAAAGTAGCGCAGATTTTAGGTCTAAGAATTTGCTGTCGATTAGCGAAAACCGCATAGAAATGGGCCCAATAGTTTTTACGTGAATCCCCAACAAACAGAGAAGAAATCTAAAAAAATTGGATCTTGTTCTCCGTCATTTATATAGCCTATTCCAGTTGTTTTTACGTTAGCTGTTAATATTGTTACGAGTTGCAGGACTCGAATTAAAATGCCGTTGGAATTATTTATAGGTTTTATTAGAACTATGCAAACACGTATAACACAGGTACTACAGGTAACTGTACACAACCAGTCCAAATGCACGATTCAATCACACGCGCAAAATCCGTCACTGACGTCTTGCTTGGCTTGTGGCTATCGCTAGACTGCCGATCTCTCCATTGGGCCATTGCTTTATACTGCACCGATACAATATGGCTGCCCGACCGCGTAGACCGAATTTATTAGAATCAGTTCGACACACCTGGCTAATGACTACCATAAAATATTACAATACACAAAAGTCTGTTTTCTAATTACAATTTTTAAACACAAAGTAAACAAAAGAAGTCCAAATGCGGAAAGGTAATAAAGTGTGCTTTAATGGTATGCATATGTGAATCTACTTTTGTCGGCGTGTAGGTTGTAACAATATTATAGATGACCGATTTCAAGAATACAACTGTATAAATTGTATGGCTAGCAGACTATGTTTCAATATAGATTAAATTAAAGGAAAATGTTTTAGATATTAATAAGTGCTATTTTATTTTTTTGATAGATTTGACATAACATAACAAAAAAAAACAAAAAGAAAACTTTAAAGAATTATCTCATACAAAGAGAATAATATGACCAATGAGGTTTGGACAAAAGCATTATAAAACCCGGAAGCCGTAACAAGTTTTTTACAATACAAAAGAGTAATATGTGACAAACACATGCGAGAATATTCTCATACTGGAGACCAATTTGAACATGTGACACTTGTATTAATATGTTTTAATATAGTAACCCAGACAAAAAGTCATTGGCCAGTTAAAAAAAAAACGCACTTTCACGTTATGAAACACGCGTATTCAAGGAACTAATGTGGTAAGGTTATGCTGGGATCATTATCGTGGCTCAGGACCATTGGTGTGATACCACGCTCTCACATACTTCACAGTTTGGAGCTAATCGTGTGCTTCTTCTTCTACGTATTCCATCTCTTTATCCCACCCCATCGTGAAGGCTGGCAACGCGTTGTTTCCGCCCTTGGTTTTGCAAACTATCTATTGGCATTTGTAACCGCTTTCCATGAGAGTCCATCTGCCTGTTTGTCAGCTTTACAACAGGTGACGCACGTTTTCTTTTCTTATTGCATGAGTTCAACAGACAGGCAGACGGGTCCGCCATTATGGAAAGCGGTTACCATCGCCCATGGACATTTGTAACACCAAGGGTGCTGCTACCAATGTGCTTCCGTTCTCTAAAGGGAGACTGGGACCTGGCCACTGATTCCGGAACACAACTCAAGGCTGTTATGGTGGCATACTCTAGACCATTTTATCTGTGCAGGAACGGAGAAAGAATACAAATTCCTGCGGCCAGGCGGCCTGTCATACGAGGCGACAAAACAACCCACAGCCAGGTGGTGGGGTGTTTGCCAGTCTGGATGGCTACCATCCCTGGTCTAGAGCATGCCGCCATAACAACCTTGAGTTGTGTTCCGGCATTAGTCGCCAGGCTCCAGCCCCATCTACGAGTCCGGCAGCACATTGGTAGCACCTTTAGTGTTGCAAATGTTTATAAGCGACTGTAACCACTTTCCATCACAGTTGGCAGTCAGTCTGCCTGCTGTACTGCAGCAATACAAAAAAACCAAGGGTGTCTACCACCGCTTCCAAAGCAATTTTAGTTACTGTTAAAGGAGAAGATGCGGCGCAAGAAAATTCCGAGCCACTTCACCCGTATATTTACTTCATAATAATTATTATTGTTCGTCTTTTTTATGTAGTTAATACGAATACAAGATTTAACAAAAGTAATTTAATATATAAATGACTAGCTGTGCCCGCGACGTCGTCCACGTGGAATTTGTTTTCAAAACCTCCCGATTTAGAAACATTCTTCATTGGTGCTCCGCTCCTATTGGTCTTAGCGTGATGATATATAGCCTATAGCCTTCCTCGATAAATGGGCTATTTAACACTGAAAGATTTTTTTCAATCAGACCAGCAGTTCCTGAGATTAGCGCGTTCAAACAAACAAACAAACTCTTCAGCTTTATATATTAGTATAAAATCTTGTAAAAGCTTGATGGAGATCACATTATACACATTCAGTGCGGTCATCTAAAAAATCTTTTGTCATATAATTCCCGCACAAATGGTGCTTTACTAATTTTTTAAATTTGTTTAACGAAAGCTCTTAAACGTTTTCTGAGATTTTGTTGAAGAGCCTTATACTTTGCCCCCACGAAACTATTGTAAACTTTATGGAGCCTACATGTAGGAGTTCCTAATTTATTTTTGTTCCTAGTATTTTACAGTGTACATCACCTAATCTGAGAAAATCCGAGATATTTTTCTTAACATATGTTCTTAAGATTAATATAACGCGTGGTTTTATCGAGTCATGAGGTGCTTGTTTGGGACGTTTAGTTAAATAGCAGTAAGATAAAAGCCATTTCAACATTAGGGTTAAAAATAGGTAGGTACGCTAAGTAGAGACAATATACATACAAGGTTATATGTAAGAATATAATATTGTTTAAATAAGATAAACAAGAAACAGTATCAAATAGGATAAGCATATGATAAGTAGTAAGTAAAAGCATCTAAAAAGTTAGTATATAAGAGCTCATTTTCAACTATATACTGGGAAGCCATTGTTAAAATATTTATTTCTTTAAACTTATCTCGCAAGGAAGCCCGCGCACCCATGTTGTAAATTGAGCGAATAGCACGCTTCTGCTGGACGAAAATAGCATTTATGTTATATACATACACATAACAACCTAGGAGAGGTAGGTGACCCCTCCCCGCTTAATCCAGGCCTGTCGGTTAGTACATTATTCAAAACATTCTTATAAACAAAAAGTATTATAACACAATGTACGAACTAAATGCGCTTGTTGATTTAAATTATTCTCGTTTAACAGTTCTTTTGGTCAAGGCTATTCAGATAGTGATCGAAGGAGGCTAAAGCAGACCACCGTTCACTGATACATAACAATTAATCATAATGGCTGTATGTTCGCAACGTGGCATTGACATGAGTTTATATGATGAACCATTCGTATTTGTTTTAATTGTTTAACACTTATTGCTTGTTTCATTTCTTAATTTAAGAACTTTGTTGTTCGTCAAATGGTTCTCCATTCTTATTTATCTGAACGCGGTGGTCGTGATGAAGACTCATGGCTTACGCGCGGTAGAGGTTTTGTGTTCCAAAGTAACCTTGTCTCGGATTTTTGAAAAAATATTACGGACGGTAATTGCCATTGCTTCCCCGCGTCGGACCCAGGACCTTTCTTTCAGCTACCAACAGCTTGTTTACCTCCTTAAGTGTTAGGGTCCAAGCCTCACATCCGTACAAACTTCAAACAAATTAAAACTACGTTTTAACGGTTTTAAGCGCGGTATTTTATTTGATTTTTATTATTCCGACGTTTCGACCACTTTTCAGTAGCCGTGATCTCGGAAGACAAAGATGTCAAGTGTCGATAAGTATTGTTAAAGTTTTATTTAGCGCACCGCCAACTTGTTCATTTTAATTAATTAGTTTTAATTTTAAAGAGAAGAAGCGGCGGGCGCACGTGTCTCACACAAACATGATTTGTTATATTTTCTTAAGTTTTCGCGAATAGTATACATAATAAAACTACGTTTTAACGGTTTTAAGCGCGGTAATTTATTTATTTTTTATTATTCCGATTATTTTTCCTCCCACCCATTTTAATATTATATAAAATTATTAGAGCTAAGCATGTTTGCTGAAGAGTTTCTTGCGCCGCCTCTTCTCTTCAAGCCACAACATGTTGCGAAGCGATGGTAAATCAGATTATTATAGAGTAAATAATAACCATAAACGAAATTAAACCTAAATACTTAAAATGATCAAATTGGCAGTAGGCTAAATAAAACAATAATCATTGACATTTGACATCTTTGTCTTCCGTGATCACGGCGACTGAAAAGTGGCCGAAACGTCGGAATAATTAAAAATTAAAAATCAAATAAATTACCGCGTTTAAAACCGTTAAAACTTAGTTTTATTATGATTTGTTATCATCGAGGGCAACTCTAATACATGTACATCTAACGCTGCAGGCGTATGATTAGAATACGCAGCCGCTAGCGTTGATGTAATACAGTAATAAATAATAGTATTCATAGGATGGCCATAAGAAGTTTCGTGTATATAGGACAGATAAATAGATATAAAGCGCACACTGCACACACCTCATCTTGTTATGGTAATTATTTTACGGTGCAGGCTGTCAAACTTTGGAATATGCTGCCTCTTACTGTGAGAGAGGCCAAATCATTACCAATATTTAGAAATTTGCTCAGAAAACACTATTTGTCCACAAATAGCTATGTCTGATTAACAGAATATAATCATGCTAATACATTTATTATAATAACTTATGTATTATTGTATATATATGACTATGTATATATTTATTTCTTAAACTAGTTTGAGTATTTATGTATCTATTGCCTTTTTCCTGCACCACCTATATCGCCTGATTCAATTTTTTTGTTTCATTTATGTTGCCTGGAAGAAATCGCTTTGAGCGATAAGGCCGCTTGTTGTATTGCCTAGAAAATATTGTAAATATGGTCTGTTTTTGTAATTGTATATTTTGGTGTGCAATAAAGTGCTCTCTCTCTCTCTCTCTCTCTCTCTCTCTCTCTCTCTCTCTCTCTCTCTCTCTCTCTCTCTCGAAATGTATTAAAAAGCAATACAAATAATTAGATAGTAGCAAATGTGAACATAGATCAATAAAAACAATAGATATAAGCAAACTTTGTAATAGAAAATAAGTATTTTGAAAAAAGATGAGAAAGAGAAAAGATACCCAACCGTTTCCCGAATAGAAATAAGAAAGAAAAAGATAATACATAAAATAGGAAAAGCTCTATCTTACCCTATGATGGAGGAAACTGAATTAAAAAAATATATATTTACATCCGTCTAAAGTTAATCTAAGATAAAATGAACCTAAGTAAATAATAATTAATAAATCCGCATACAAACACAAACACACCGCCCTAATTACAAAAAAAGTCCCTAAATCAGTGTAGTATAATAACCGCATAAGACGAAGGCTGCTTTTATAGTAGTATTGGTATACATTTTGTCTTTGCAACTTCCTAGTCAAAGCTACTTCCATAGTACGTTAAACATAGTTAATTATTGCATTACTATTCATTAGCCACTGACAAAAATACGAAATTTCGCACATAACGTCATTTAGGCTAATGTATTTCACCTCTGGTGTGTATGATTATGGTAAGACTTGAGTACTTACTGGCAGCCGCCAAGTATGGAACGTAATATTTTGGAAAAACATTTGCAAAAACAACAAGAATTAATTTATAATTAAATTCGAAGCACATAATAGTTAAAGCCGACAATAGACGGTTCATTTCTGTCTTTCAATTTAAAGGAATCAACCAAAGGGATTATATAAAAACATTATATGAATCACTCGTTATCATCGAATACCGTCTTATAATTTTAGTTCCGTGCATTTCAAGCAAATTGATTCAATTTGGTTGGAAAGAGACGTTACACTGATCAACCAAATTTATAAAATTTGCTTGATTCGTCTAATATCTACATTACGGACATCTGCGACATCAATATCTAATTATTTCGGTTTGGTTAATTTTGCCTTTATATTGCGACAGTTTACCAAGAAAATTGAATTTTCACCATATGTACGGTCGGCCAAATTCTTCCTTGATCAGTTCCCTAATGTTTTGCTTTGAACGGCTCATAAAGTTTCGATATCCACGCGCACTCACAAATTTCATATACACCAATCAGGACGTTTCTGAAATGTTTAAACTACAGGAAACGATTATTCTTGTTTAATTGTAATATGCACTTTGCCGATTGACTACGTCCTTTTTCTTTTGTATTCTGCTCTCGCTTTCTTACAGACTTCGAGTTTATCGTCTCCTTGTAAAACCTAAAACAGGTAATATATCCACGCCCCTTAAAACTGATGTTTTACTTGTACGTGTGTCATTGCGCTGTTAGCAAAAGTTTTTGCCAGGAGGTTTTAGCCTTATGGGTAGTTCACCATCGCTTTGGACCATTGTACGTATATCAATTTTGATTTTAATATCGATAGCTATAAGAATTTAGAACCGGATTTGGTTATCTTAATGCATTATCAACGAGGAAGTGGGCATAATAATCGTAGACATAATGACAGGCAACATGTATTATTATTAGAGATGCCACGAATATTCGGCTGCTGTTCGGTATTCGGCGTATTCGTCCACTTTGTTAACTGTTCTGCCGAATACCGAATACCATATGGTGAAGAAAAAAACGCACATATTGCTCAAAATTGTTTATATTTCCATCAAAAATATCAATTTTTAAACTACGTTTTAAAAATATTAACCCATTTAAATATTGAACTATTTTTATTTATTTTAATATAACGTTTCGGCCAGTTTTTAAAAAGTCAGTATAAATTAGTAAAAATAATTTAAAATGTGCTTAAAACCGTTAAATGTGTGCCTATTATTAGTGAGAACGTAAGAAAATACTTCACAAATTACTGCTTCAACACGTAACCTGCTACGTGCAAAATTGCAAATCTTACGCCGAAGATTCGGGGCTTCGGCCGAGATCGTGGCCGAATACCGAATATTCGTCACATCTCTAATTATTATGTCTTATAAGTATAGGAATGTCCGGTTGATTGGTTATCATGTAAGTTCAGAATGTTTTATTGAAATATAAATTAAGTACCTTTAGCACTCAGATAGTCTTATTCAAATTGAGTTAGAGTAAGTTTCTAGGCGTCTTTAAGAACCATAAAGAAGCCTACAAATTTACACTAGCTCAATATAGGGATAGATAGATAGAAGGGATGGCTACCTACCCTGGTCTAGAGTATGCCGCCATAGCAACCCTGAGTTGTTTAGAGAGCAGCAGCGCATTTGTAGCACCTTTTATGTTACAACGATGGTTACCGCTTTCTACCAGGAGGGCCGTCTGCCTGTTTGCTGAACTCACGCAATAAAAAATTCTTACAAAAATATATGCAAGGTCAAAAGCTTGTAATTTCGCAAGCGTTTTATATACCAGCGGCAGAATAACGGTTAATTTTGCGGTGACCGCATTTGAGGTAACCACTGTAATTTGTATGAAAAAAAAGCGTTTTGCTCGCAAGAATGCTAAAACCTGATTCATTCACTTGCCTTAGATAGATACATAGAAAAGTCTTTACTGTTCACCACATACGCATATGGTAAATTATTTACAATCATTTCATATAAAGGCAGGAACAAAAGGCTGTCTTATCGCTTTAAAGCGATCTCTTCCAGACTACCCTGGCTGTGGATTGTGTGAGAGTAATCGAAATTGTATGACGGTAGTGTACAAATTAAATACATATAAATAGGATAGATAAATATTACACAATACATATAACTAGAATATATAAGGAACGTGCAGGAACGGAAAAACAATATTAATTCCTGCGGCCGGGTGGCCTGTCGTAAAACAATCGACAGACAGGTGGTAGGGTATTTGCCCGACTGGATGGCTACCACCCCTGGGCTAGAGTAAAACGTCTTAACAACTTTAGAGTTGTGTTCCGGCATCAGTGGCCATGTTCTGGTTTTTCCTTCAAGGCTGGCAGCACATCGGCAGCACCCCGGTACTGCTAATGTCCATAGGCGACGGTAACAACTTCCCATCACAGTTGGGCCGTCAGCCTGTCTGCCGTGCTTCAGGAATAAAAAAATAAAGAGAAAAATAATGTCTTACTTATAGATAGAAATCTGACATTACATGTATGGAGCTAATGTCAAATTTTAACCGATACTAAGGCATATGAATGGACAGTAAGGAACGGGTCGTTAATCGACACACTGTGCAAATGCCGTATATATATGTATATATATATATATATATATATATATATATATATATATATATATATATATATATATATATATATATATATATATATATATATATATATATATATATATATATATATATAGACGGGTAGTAAGAAAGTGTGCTGTTTACCATATAGGTACACATAAATCATTTACAGTTATTTCATATAAAGGCAGGAAAAATGAGCAGCCTTGTCGCTTTTAAGCGATCTCTTCCAGACAATCCAGGTTTTATTCGATAGGTTGTTATATATCTATGTTCATTAAAAAAAAACAGGTATAAATAAAACAAAAAACAAGTTTTTTTAGGTAGGCGTGTTACTGGGTTCTTGCTGTTTCTCCTCTTAAACAGCGATAACATGTTGTGAGGCGTTATATAGAATAGGAAGTACATTTAAATTTTTACTTATATAAGAATGACCTTCAAAAAATGTTCTTCAGTGGAACTTATCCGCGCATAACTTGATTACCGATTTTAATTAATGTTTTTATGTGTGTTTGAGTAGATCCCCGGATGGTTTAGATTGAATCGGCAGACAAGCACACACACTGTATATCCCCAAATTAAGCAAGTTACGCTTGTGTTATGGGTAATATACAACGGACCATTCTGAGGCCGATCCTAGACACCCAGACCATAGCAAATAACGGAGAAAATACGTTTCCGAAATTTACTATACCAGGAATCGAACCCGGAGCCTCTGCGTTGCAGTGAGGTAAGCCGGCCGGTAAGCCCGCTCAACCACAGAGGCCGTCAAAGATTCACAATTGGAACCGGTAGGTGGCACTGGGACCGGGTTTAGACCAGATGGATTAGATTAATATAACATAACATAATTATTTATTTCCTCTTTAAGTACACAGTGAAACTAAAAACTAGTAACAACATTTAAGAGGCTGGTGCCTGAATTAGGTTAAAAAGAAACCTGTAGTACAGGTCACAAGGATCAACCCGTTGGCCTTGATATTTGGCTAATTAACAACAACAAAAAAACTAGTATAATTATTATAAGTAATTGTGTTAGAATGAGCCCTTCAAGTGCTTAGGTGTGGTGTGTTGTTTCTGTATCTGCAAGTTCGCATAGGTGATGTAAGAATAAGTATATGTGATTGAGCGAGAGTGAAATGAGTCAGGGAATGTCAAGATGGGTCAGGGAAAGTTAAGATGTTGTTAATGATTAAGATCCACAATTGGAACCGGTAGGAGGCACTAGAATTGGGTCCTAGATTTTTATATTTTCCTCGCACGGCAACGTCTATCAGATCCGCTAATTATGAATAAAAACTTTTGAATTTGATTAGAAGAAACAAACAAGTTGCTCTAACAGCAAAATAAACTTGAAACCAACTTTTACAACAATTAGTACATTAGCCGCGAACTGTATACACCATCACTTCGATTTCAATCAGTCATCAAACCCGCCACATACCTGAACAAATTAACAGGCCATAAACAAAAGCGGCAATAAATTGAAATGCACTAGACTATCAAGAGATCGTTGAACGTAGTTTATTTCTGTAACAATGAAACGAGCGTTAAAATGAAGTTGAACTAGTATTGGCAACGTCTGGCACGTAGCCAGGGTACATCTGCATCTAAAGCTAAAGAGTTTCGCCATACAATTTGGCATACGATTTCCGGAGCGTGGCATTTTTTAAACAACACTGAAACGTTGCCCTGAAATGTTGTAAAACAGTGTGTAACAGCAGTCACGCGTGATTAGAAGTTCAAAGCGCATATATTCATATAAGTAGTGCGAGGGGGGGCATCGGCAAACCTTCTGCGCACGACTTGGCTGACGGAGCATTTTGGGCGTTGTGGGCTACTAACGGAACGCGTACATAATTAGCTTTTAAAACGCTCTAATCGATTTCAAATTAAGAATTATTAAATCAACGCGTATTATTTGATTCTTATTTACTACTAGCTGATGCCCGCCACTACGTCCGCGTGGTGCGGTTTTTTAACTATCCCACGGGAACACTTTAATTTTTCGGGATCAAAAGTATCCTGTATGTTGACCAGGGATATAAGTTACCACCATACAGAATTTCATTTAAATTGGTCATGTCGTTTCGGAGATTAGCCGGTACAAACAGACAGACAAACAGAGAAACAAAAAATTAGAAAACAAACTAAATTAGTTCCTATTCACTTCTTACAACCCCCTGACTCGGTTTTTAGCATTTTTTTTCATTGTACAGAACTTCGACCTCTACAGTTTTATTATATGTATGTATAAAAGTTAAATCTATGTTAAATTATTCTTATATATCTATATTTTACATTATGTATGTATGTATGTGTCTTAAGAGTATCTGGTATATAATTTATTTTTGTTAATCTGTTTATATTAAATATTATATCGTTAACTATCTTTAGTGTACACAACCCTGCCTTTTGTTTCTCCCCTTCTCGCTAGACTCATAGGTTTGCTGGAAGAAAACTCTTTTAGGATTAAGCCCGCCTTTGTACATCACCACTATTCTGTAATTTTGTATGTAACGTTTTGTGTACAATAAAGAATAAAGGACTAAAGTATAGATAAAGAATGTAAGCTCTGTGAAATATCCCTGATGGTATACAAGCGTACAATATATTAATTATATCCATATATACCACACTTTATTAATTCTATCTCCGAACAATTTGAGCGTTCCTACCACCTTTACACAGATGATTTCCAGGGTTAACTGGTCTTTGTTGCCACCAGTCATGTTTGCTGGGGCTGTTATCCCCTAAGCAATACAGTCAAAAATCTAAGAATTTATTTAGGCAAATCACTATCCTGGGGGCCGCGGCTATAAAAAATAAGTAACAAAATATTTGAGTCAGCTTCTTCTCTACGTCGTCTGCAATATTTTCTACCGTACAGCACTAAAGTAAAATTTGCGCAATCCCTCCTTCTTCCAATACTTGATTATGGTGACGTCAGCTATCTTTATCTTAACCAAAGCTAATTAGATAAACTTGAGCGACTCCAAAATTTCTGTATACGATTCATATTTGGGTTACGAAAATGGGATCACATATCCGAATATCGTAAAAAGCTCAAATTGCTACCAATTCGACTTCGCCGAAATGCTCATGTTCTGTCTCTTCTTTATAACGTATTGTTTGACCCTCGTACTCCGTCCTATCTTAAAGAACGCTTCCAGTTCTTCCACAGTGATGCAAGATCTCTGAGATCGTCAGAGAAGTTGCGGCTGAGGACACATATACATACCACGGAGATATACGTACGATCGTTCTCTGTTCGTGCCGTGCATCTTTGGACGCACTACCGGCAGACGTGCGCTCTACTAAATCGATTCATAGCTTCAACAGACTTGTGAGGGAGCACTATCTAACTGCATAATATGTATTGTTTATTGGGTACGTCTATGTACGTACATATATGTATATTTCTGTGTATATGTATATATTTTTTATATGGTTATATACCTATCTATTACATTATTATTATCATACTTACTAGTGTATTATTGTATATTATATTGTTACGAGCTACAGGACTCGAATTAAAATAAATGCCATTGAAATTACTATAGAGTTTCTTAGAACTGTACAAACACATATAAAACAAATACAAATAAAACTGGATGCAACCAGTTCACACTGCACGATTCAATACAATTTGACACGCGCAAAGTCCGTCGTCTATATCGCTAATCGAGAGTACTACAAACGTCTTACTCGTATCGTAGTCGTCGCTTGACTGCCCATCTCTCCTTTCGGACACCCCTTTATACTCGGCTTAGGACCGTGTAAACAATGATTACCACGAATCACACCTGCGCCACCATCGACGCTATTCCCAGAAAACATAATTCTGCACACTTGCAGGATTATGTCTGCTAACGGCCATAAACAAGTACAATAACAATAGGCTATTGTCTAAACAAAAGAACTCCGAATAGAGGAAGGGCAATAAACCAGTTTTTATGGCAGGCAAATGTGCATCCCTCGTATTTGGCCCAACTTATAACAATATTATCATTAGTATAATCATGCCAACAAATTATTGTGAATAAGATCCTTGTCCATCCAAAGGTTGCCTGGAAAAAATTGCTTTAAGCAATAAGGCCGCCCATTGTACTACTTACTACCTTCTAATTTTAAGATATGTAAATGTGTTACTGTTTTTAAGTTGGTGTACAATAAAGAGTATTGTTGTTGTCAGTATCTACAAATACTCAAAGTCACGTTTGAGTATTTGTTCGTCCCTTATTCGCCGTCTAAAGAATAACGGATTACAAAAAAATTATAAAAATCTGACCGTGTAATTCAGATTGGATTGGCTACTTTTTATGCCGAAAAATGAAACTGTTTCTGCGTAATAAGCATTGAAAGTTTACGCAAGCGATTACCGATTAATTATTACGTAATTTACTAAATATGGACACAACAACGGGGACGAATTTGGGATGGGATAACCACCTTTCATATCAAATTTCCACAAAATCTGATGCTTAAGCGATAGAAACCCCCTGAAATGCGTTATTTGGAAAGTAGGCTTCTTAGAAGTCTATGCTGATCATTCTGACAATAGGATTTTCTATAAATTTCAGCTATAATTCCTAGACCAAATAAATTACGAATAGCATAAAGCATTGCGTGCGAATTTATATTAATATTAAGAATTCTACGAGTAATGTCGTAAATTACTTGTTTCGTGGTCAGCCTTAGTTCACAGGCGTAGCGATTAGCGGATTGATTTCGAATAATATATAAGAATAATAAATAAGAAACATAGGAATATTTAAGAACGACGGTTTCTATTAGCTATAAGCTCAAAAAATCAACTGTACTTTTTTTAATAATATTATAGATAACACATACAAAGTTCATATTACATGTGATAAAACAAACTCCTTGATGAACTCAATACATAATTTGCCAATAAAAGACAGCCTTCAATGTGACACCCATATGAGTTGACAGTTTGCCCTCAAGCTAGAGCTATTAATAGTGTTATGACCTGAATCTTTTATGGTAGTCAATAGCCAGGTGTGATCTAAGAAATTCGGTCCACGCGGTCAGGCAGACATTGCATCTGTGCAGTATAAAGCAATGCCCCAATGGAGAGATCGGCAGTCGAGCGATAACCACAAGCGAAGCAAGACTTGTGTACATTCGGTAATCAATTTAGTGACGGACTTTGCGCGTGTATTTGAATTACGATCTCCTGCAATAAACGTTTGGACTTATTGCGTTCGGTTATATTTTTACCTGTGTTTTACGTGTTTGTATAGTTCTAATAAACTATAATAATTCCAAGGGCATTTTAATTCGAGTCCTGCAACTCGTAACAATAGCAATGATAGAAAGTTAAGATTGGCGATATTTTTGTAAAAAAAACTGCAACACACTTCTGCCACTATATATGACTAGTACGAATATCACTTCCTCAACGAAAGCAGGAGTCTAGATATATAAAGTAAGAAATACTTAATATTTTTTAATTGCTTAAAGCGAGCAATTAGGCAGAAGGGCCACTTGATGGAAAGTGGTTACCGTCGGTTATAGACGTCTGCATCACCAGGGGTAATGGCAATGCGATGCCGGCCTTTAGGTTGAGAAAGTGTAGTTAAAATGGGAGGGATGGATGAAAGGGATGAGATAGGAAGGAGGAGAAAGTGGATCGGATTACTCACTCACCGTATAAAACATGATTACTTATGATTAAACATTCGACACCGTTATTCCGTGAGAGCGTGGTAGCACATGGGTCGAGCAGACTCTAAGAGCTTGTAATCAAGATAATGATGATTCCAGCATAGCTCTACCACGTTTAGGTAATAAAATAATACATGCAAAGTTTTTGTACTGTTGTATATATATATATGATGTTAAGTGGAAATTCAGTTTAAAGTAGAGCACGCTTACCTAGAAGATACCTGTTCACGCGAGAGTTGAATACACCTAGATTATATTTTTCAGGATAAACAGACGACGGTAAAGAGTTCCACTCTTCAGGGGTACGTAGGATAAAAGTGGAAGCATAGCGTTTCGTCCGCTTTGTTGGTATTCCCCCATATATTGGTCGCGTGAGCTCGTACGTCTCTGTGTGTGTATAAAACGCTACCCGCTTTTCCTATGCACTATAGCGCTATCAAGCTCGGAAAAAAGACGTTTTTTATTCAAACCTATTTAGTGGCAATTACTTAATTAGATGGCAACGCCTAGTGAACGTTCTGGACTTTATAAGAAACTAATAGACGGACAGTGCGAATGTTTTATGGACTGCCTTTTAAGAACGGTGTTAATTTCAAATAAGTATTTCGTTTTATTGTTACCTATTATAGTGTTATTAACAGAATTATTCATCAAATAACAAATAAAATAGGAAAAATCTCTCACCTTCATTTGACTTACGCTGAGTCCACGTCTGTATGATTCAGTCGATTTGGTTATCGAGTGTTGCACCAAAGCCCTAGTTTTAACAAAAACACCATGTTTTTTTTATTTTAATGATGTTTTAATATTTTAGTGAAACTACGGAACATCTAAACTTAAATATTAAATAATTAAAAGTACGTTTTAACGGTTTTAAGCGCGGCATTTTATTTGATTTTTATTTCAACGTTTCGGCCAACCGTTAAATTTAGGCTGCTATAGAGTAAATAATAACCATAAACAACAATTAAAACTGATACCACCCGTGATCAGAAGGCTGGTTCGTATTTCGCGCAACGAATCAGCATTGCCATACAGCGTGGGGCAATGCAACCAGCGTTTTGGGCACGCTTCCCTCTGGCAGCGATTTGTTACACACTTGATATTAATTTATTTATAACTTAATTTATTTTTAATATTCAATTATATTTTCTAATTACGTATATCGAAAAAAAAAATGTTTGTACAATTAAAATAAACAAGTTGGGGGGTAGGCTAAGTAATACCTTTAACCTTACCTATTGACAATTGTCATCTTTGTCTTCCGTGACTACTGAAAAGTGGCCGAAACGTCTAAATGATTGTTTTTATAAAAGGTTTTTTTATGTTTAATACGGGTCGCATATCATATCTGATTGAGGAGGTGGGCACTGAAAATTAGCACTGTGTCGGACTACGGCACATTAAAATGCTGAGTGCCAGCCTCGTTTTCAAATTGCGGCATACAATTTCTGTATCTGTATAAATTTATATATACTTTGTTATCTTAGTACTATTTTGTGTTGTGTGTCGCTATTGGGAACAAATACTTTTCTTTCTTCTTTCTATCTTAAATAAAAATCAAATAAAATGCCGCGCTTAAAACCGTTAGAACGTAGTTATAATTACGTGTACTAGTCGCGGAAACTTACATATTACTTAAATTACAAAATTGATTAATTATCAAAAAACACTAACTCCGTGGGCACAGCGACCAAACATCTGCCTTGGCCTACGAAATGAGAACTAAAAACACAATATAATGTGGTGTGTTTTTAATACTATTCACCTTTATTATATACTTATCTTTAAGCTACGGATTCAATCACCTTTGCGTGACATTTATTTTAACTAACTGCTGCAGCTAAACACCCAAAATGAGTTGAATACTCCACTCCTTTCTGTTCAGCGCTCTCTCCTGCCAGTCATAGGCTTGAAGCTCGCGCAGATCGGCCTCCACTACATCACTCCAGCGATATCTGGGCCGAACCAACTGGTCACCGACCAGTTGGTCTGCCCAGATAGGCTCTTTTCACCGCGCGATCCTCACCCATTGTATGTCGTTGTCGGTGGCCAAGCCAGTGCAAGCGATGTGCCTTGCTCTCGCCTATTATATTGGACTCATTCACCAGCTCTTACACATTAATTTTAGTGCGTTGATTTCAGTATAACAATACGCAATTAAAAGTTTAGTCAAAATTTATTTTACAAGAAAAAACGAGGTATAGTAATAATCGTTCTGCCATAGTCCAATACTATGGTAAATACAATTTGATGATAAAATCTTCTTACATCTACAATCTAAAGCCAGCTGCTCCCAATAAAGGCATTGCAACAATCCGCAATGTATTGTCGCGGATTGGGTAACACCATTCGGCACTGCACGTGCAGTAAACCGCTTTTCTATAGAAAAGGTTTTGTAAGTTGCATTCCATCAGGATGACGTCATAAAACTAAGGGATTTATGGAACTTAATACGTGGTATCGTTCCTATAGTATTCAAGCCAGATTTTCCTAGAAATATTCGCACTCTGACAGCTTGGAGGAAAACAATTAAAAATTATATTATAATAACATTTTTAGAAGGTAAATTAACATTCTTATAATTGCCAATTATTTTCCTTAATACCGCTTGATAATAGTAGCATTTGTTCAAAACTATTTCAGTTAGAGCGTCCCTATGAATTCTCTCACAATGAAGGATGCTGAAGACAGCGCAAAGTGGAAAAGAAAAAGTAGGAAATCGAACCTCAGGCTCCAAAGCGGACGCTCCGAATGCAACCAGGCTTTAACGTTATGATCATGATGGATTCATAAATAGTATTTTCTTATTATAGGCATATTTTTTTTTAACAATTCTACAAACCCTTAGTAGTAGGGTAGTTCCGTACCCTTTTTTATAGCTTACTTTTGAAGAAAGTTTTAAGTATTTATACACGCTTCTTGGTAATTTTTGTTTTTGTGTGTGACATTTATTTAATCATATGTGTGTTGTGGTGTACCTTACGAATAACTTATTATATTAATTTATTCTAATTTTAATACTAAACTTATACTAATGTGCAGTGTGTGCCTTATGTCTATACCTATATATATTATCTTAACTAGTGCCATGTGTGTTGTTTTTTCCTTTATGTGTCTTGGTTATTAATTTTTAGGCTCTTTGTGTGTCTTGGTTTGTTTGTGAAGTGCGTGTAATGCAATTCGGTGGTAGTGCGCATTGGTGTATGTGTATAAGTTTTGTTGTTAGTTGTGTGTTTGTAACTGTGTGGTGTTATAATTTATTGTTTAATTGCTAGGCATATATTAGTAGTAGTAATCATTTTTGTACAATCACATTCAACGAAGCTAGAGTTACACAGAGACCGTATTATTAGTTACTTAGAACGGAAAGCGTAAACGCCGGTCGGATATTATGGTTATTTGCCTTGCATTAAAGTGTGTTATTAGTACATAATACCCTCTCACTTGACCGTCGCAAAGCAACTGAATATACTAAAGAGAGACGCCATTAGTATTATTTTATTTTCAAGGTCAAAATGTGCTTATACGCATCCCATACTCGAAATAGATCAAGCCTTAAACCTACGTAAAAGCAGCAGTGCTCGCCTACGGCCAGTCTATATCTTACTTTTCTTTCACTTGCACTTGAAAATTAATGTGAACAAGACGAAACTTATGGCGTTTGATTAGTAGAATAATTCTTAAAACTGGCATCAAACAACTCATAATTTTCAGAGGTAAGTTATGGCTCCTCCATTTCGTATTTGTTGGTTACTCTATGACAAACACTAAGCAAGTAAAATTATTTAATAACACTTACGCAAAACCACTTTACAAAACAAAAATGCAATAACTATATGGATATTTTAGGAGTAACACAAAAGAAGAACTACAAAATAGGATGAAAATGTTTATATAAAAAAAGAAAATTACCTACAAAGAACATTT
Organism: Dendrolimus houi; assembly: GCA_039645545.1. Lineage (NCBI taxonomy): Eukaryota > Metazoa > Arthropoda > Insecta > Lepidoptera > Lasiocampidae > Dendrolimus > Dendrolimus houi. Next base: position 13,129,357 of record CM077139.1, read on the forward strand.
TTGCATATAAATTCCTTCGCAGACAACTGGCTCGGGAAAGAAGTTCATAATATATACCTATCCAAGTTCTGAACTGGCACAATCGACAAGTTTCATCGAAATTTGTTTAGTAATTTCCACTTTAGCCGTGCGCAGACGGCTAAAGGAGTCCAGATTTTGTTTCTAATACACACGCAATGTTTAATAAAGTTAATAATGTTTTGAAGTATTTGTATTAGTTCAAATTCCGACGGGTAATAAATGTGCTTCTGTAAGTCTGTACGGGGAATTTGTCTTTGTCGGCGCTTAGGTTATAACAATATGTATGTATGAATTAGTACAGATAACGATGAAATAGTTTTCATTGGATACATTACTATACTCACACAGACGCAGACTTCGTGTATACTACATAATTTTACGCACACAACTTTCTGAAAAATGCTTCACTTCACTCCGTCTATAAGTTATCCGTGTTAGGTTAACAGTTAGTTTATAGAAATCTAATTTGTCTATACTAATATTATAACGAGGAAACATTTGTATTTTTGTATGTTTGTAACGAATAAACTCAAAAACTATTGGACCGACTTCAAAAAATCCTTCACCATTATAATGCTACATTATCCTAGATTAATATAGACTATATGTATTACTAGAAAAAAATAGGGATCCCTAGTAAAACTTCAATGATGTAACCCAAGGTGTAAAAATAATAGTGTTTGCTTGGAGTCCCGGGATGATTTAGATTCGCAATTAGACCCGGTAGGTGGCCCTGGATTCGGGTTCTAGATTTTTATTTTTTCAGGGCAGGACAACGGCTGTCGGAACTGCTAGTCCTAAATAAAAAGGTTGTATTTATTTCTTTGCAATATGTGATTATGAATTGAATAATCTAACCCAGAAAATGTTACATGAATGATAATATAATTACACAAAGTGCGGACGAAGATAAGTTTCTAATCTGTAATCGGCCTTATTTAAATAATTAAAAGAAAAATAAATGCCGTAACACCTCAAGGTAACTTCAACGAGCCCAGTTAAATCTGTCTTGGTCCGACCTTTATTTTTTAATCCTGTTTGCGGTTAATGTTAAAGTCGGCTAAAAAGGACTATATACATTTCACAGCACTTCACGTCTAAAATGCTTTCATTCAAAAGCGGTTTTATCAGATTTAAAGGCATGTTTATATACGTATTGTAGAGTTTAATTATATGTTTATTAGTTGCAAGCAAGAGTCGCTAAAACTTAATAGCAAGGACAAATACTAAAAGGCCTTTGAGGCGCGTTTGAAAAATTCACCTGTGCAATATAATACATGCGGTTACAAATATGGGTGGCCTGTACACATTGGACATTGTCATCCCCCGTATCACCCCCTTGAGACAAAAGTTACACTACGTCCATCCCTTAGCCATGGCAAACAATACAATCATTTCAACTGTTTATCCGTGAACAAAGTAACAAACATGCCGAGTAACTTTTGTATTTCTGCCCTCCTTACAACAAACGCAGTACATATTTGCAAATGTACGTCATGTCATTATTATAATTTTAATAATATTTTTCTTTCCTTTTATTGTGTTTTGGTCTTATTAAGTATGCACTGTTTGCTACAACTCCATTAATTCTTCAAAAGTAATTCTGTAACATACTTCTGTATAAAACTTATTAAAGAAAGAGTACTTGAGATATAAATAGAATAAGGAACATAAAAAAAAACAATATTTAGCTAGACGTGTTGTGGGGAGTTTCTTGCCCCTTCTTCTCCTTAACAGCAATAACACGTTGCGAAGCGGTGTACATAGAATAGGAAGTAAAATTAAATTTTAACTTATATATATGACCTTCAAAAAGTGTCCTCCAGTGGAACTCATTTTGAATAAAAAACTTTGAATTTAAATTTGAAAAAATGGTGGTTTCTAGATAAACGCGGAAAACATGTCTATAAACATTTTTGATATAAAAACAACACGTCTATGTTATGTAACTTTTCATTGTATCTAAAAAACAATTAAAAAAATATATGTATAAATTAGCGCCTTGGGATACCATTTATGCAAAAAAATGTCGATTGCTGCAAGTGCAATTAGTTAGTCAGATTTATATACTAACTATTATGAAGAAAGGATAATGAAAGAATGACAGAAAAGACTTGATTTGAAGAAATAGCGACGTAATTACATTCCTTATTTAATTTACATTATTATATACCTAGCCTATTTTGAGAATTTGTACGCCGCATTTTCAGCAAAAAAGGTTTGCATTCAGCATATTGTTGTGCCGGAATTATATCCGACACAAAGCTGATTTTCAATATAACCTTCCTTTCGGCGTGAGACCAAAACGACAAAATTTTGTTAAACTAATTTTACTTATGAAATATTTAATTAGTAAACCAAATAATGAATGAATGAATGAATGATAATAACTTAAATCAATTGGCACATCCCTGTGTGTGTATTCAAATTTTAATTGTGGCAATTTCTTAAATTTGCCGTCATTAAAATTTCGATAAAACAATATTGACAGGAAATGACGTCATACGAAGGAAACGTTATAAAGTGGAAGTCCTCTTTCCCATACAGAGTCTAGCGAGGATCCTTCCAGAAATAACCAAACAGCCAGGATAACAAGAGCTAAACGAGTATTTAATCTCTTTAGTGATGTTAAGGTTTATTTAGGGATCGGCGGTTCAGGATAAAATTGTCGATTCTATAAACAGCTGTTGACGAAGTGGGTACGTTGACTCCCGAATGGAGTTTACTTATTTTTATATCAACATTTTTTTTCTTTTTACTATTTACAAATGATACGCTCGCTGTGTTGTATTTTAATAAATTAAGTAGGCTTTAATTACTGTATGTATTTTTCTTTGTGTATTGCCGTTTCTTATCTCTTATAAACATGTGAGGTGCGTTGAAATACGGCGGCGGCGTGAAATTTTTAGGCTTTTTTAACTTACTGTATTTAAATCTACTCCACCTATTTCGAAAAATAGTCACAAACAAGACTCGGGCACCTGAAAGTATGAGCTAAAAACCAGGAATAAATAGGCAAAATTCAAAGATGCGAACACTAGCTCTGTTCTTTTCAGACTATCAACAATCTATCCTATATCATGATAATATCTTAACTAACGATTTTAAAGACCTCTGTCATTTACAAATACATATTGCCTATAAATGTAAAAACAGTATGGAAATGTGGCCTACCGCCCGTTCTGCTGCAGCCGAACAGGAGTTCCTCACGCGCCGCAAGTATGCCGCCATCGGAAATAGTTACACATTTGCAGCGTGTCGGATGCAAACTCTGGGTCCTAGCGCTCTAAAGCTTTATCGAGACGTCGCCGAACGTTTGGTAGACCTCTTACGCGACCAAAAGGCTCGCGTCTATTTTGCTCCAAGGTTAAGCATTGCTATTGTTACAGACATGTGGTAGCATAGTTGTTCTTGTCATATTTCCGTTTCAAGTTAATAATTAATTTTGTTGTGTACCCTCTTATTTCTAAACGATACAATCGGCCATTTCCTTAATTGAATAGTAATGTTATATTTTTATTTATTCTGTGATTAGCACCTGTTTTGTATAGTGTACTTGTCTATAATTTACCATAATTTTAGGTAACAATATTTATCCTTTATAATACTTTATATGATGTGGTAATTATGTAGATTATAATTCAAAATCTCTCAATTGTGTATATACGGTATTCATTACATTTTATTTTCATGTTGGCAGACGCGATAGATTTATATTGTGTTCGGTTTATTTTATTAATTTATATAAAATATTATCCAAAATTTCCAAACAATAATGTATTAAATTCTTTTCATTTATAACCCTTTAATTAAAATAGTTTATCAAGGACTTCAATCCGCTATCGGTTGTGCCAATTTGCTAAGCTTTTTAGATTGTAACATTGTTGGAGGGATGGCGAGGTGTTCTATAAATGCTTGTCGAGTTTGAATAGTCAGTGTATTGTGTGTTGTTAAAACCGTAAGGTTCTCTGATTATAAATATGTGACCAGTTGCTGTTCTTTTATTAGCATAAACCCTTCCAAGTTGTTGCAAGTATTACACTATACAACGTGGTAACGCTGCCAGCCTTTTGGGAACGATCCCGATAAGTGACAATGGTTTTGGGCCACTACTTTATCTATAATTGTACCCCCTTTTTATTTATACCTAATAGAATTTAATTTTAATTTTGGGCTCGGGCCTCCCATTATAGGGGAACGGACAGTATACCCGCCAGGCTTGTCCAAGGCGGTTTGGCTGGTTTGACACATCGGTTATCTCAATGTGCAGGTTGCATCACGATGTTTTCCTTCACTGTTATTACCACGTGGTAATGGTTACAATATGCACATTAGGTCAGAAACTGGATCGAACCCGCGCCCTTTGAGTTTCGGACGCGTGCGCTAGCCATTACGCTACCACGACTTCTATAATTATATATTCTTTTACTTATAGTGTAGTTTAATTTTTAAGGTAGTGTTTATAATTTAGTTTTATTTTAATGCATATATTGTAATAATTTAAACTTATTAAGTATGGAAATTGTTTACAACTCAAGTGAAAGTCAACCCTCAACCATCGACTTACTACAGTACGCGCCGCCACGGCGCACATGTCAAATTTCTTACTATTCATTCAGTTGCCATACCATGTGTTGAATTTTGACATTACTTGTATGGACATAAAGTAAAACTATAAGCGAGAATAAGGCAAAAGCAAGCTTGGTAAGATATAGGAAACATACGTTAATGGAGTGACGGGAGACATAGGACGAATGTAATTCCTAGTTCTTTCCATTGATAAAAGTACTTGCCTACCGCGTTTCAAATACTAGGCGTTTGATAATTTACGTAGACCCGGTTCTCACAGTCGAAATTCAATTCCAAATAAACCGTACAATAACACATTACACAAAAACCTGCACTGAATACAAATTGACCAAGAAAGTGGACTTTGCGGTAGTGAAACGTCAACGACGCTGCGAGTCACAAAATAAACGACTTCTCACGTACAGATGATATTGTTCTCGTATGAATCATGTTAAAATGCACATAAAACTAAGTTATTGATAGCGCAAAAAATACATCGTCAATTTTATATGCGTTTAGCTCGGAGGCAATGAAAGTATCGACGGAGCCCCCCCCCTGTGGATAAAAGGGTCAAATGAAGTAAAGCATTATTTAAATGAAATAAATGAAATATTTCTTTATTTTATCCCTTAAATACATAACATATATGGATAACTTAGATTTAAAGTTATTACAACATTATTATTTAAATATTGTCTCCGTAAACTTATATAGTACTAGCTGTTGCACGCAGCTTCGCTCGCGTAAATTAAAAATAGTCTTCAGGATTCAGAATGTCCAAAAACGACATATATATATATATATATATATATACGTGTGCATTTATTTCTACTTAAAAGCAGGTACATAAAACTTGGTGCTTCTTACGCTGTAAATGACGGATTTCATACAAACTTTCATCCCCTTTTATTAACCTTAGGGATTGAATTTAAAAAAAATATATTCTTAATGCTCACCTACCTTTGTATCCGTGCAGGAACAGAAAAAGAATACAATTTCCTGCGACCGGGCGGCCTGTCGTAAGAGGCGACCAAACAACCCACAGCCAGGTGGTAGGGCATTTGCCCGACTGGATGGCTACCACCCCTTTTTTTTTTTTAAGGCGGGGGAAATGCATTTCGCACATACCGGGTCCTTTGCTAGGGATTAGACCGTTGTTGATCATGGAGGCTTTCCACTGAGGCAATCCAAACAATAATCAACCGGCTTGTGTGGAGACTCGACTAATCAATACCCCACTAAAACCACCCTCCTCCCATGTGCCCCGCGCTTATGGTAGGAAAGGCGTGAGATACAGAACGTAGTTACGCCCACACCGATCCTAGCGCACAAGTGCTTGAGAATGCCCCGGGAGAGGCAAACTCACTTCGTCATGATCTAAAGTATGTCATCATAACAACCTTGAGTTGTGTTCCGGCATTAGTGACCAGATTCCTGTCTCCCTTAAGAGACCAGCAGCGCATTTGTAGCACCTTTGGTGTTGCAAATGTCCATAGTATAGGCAATGGTAACCGCTTTCCATCAAGTGGACCGTCTGCCTGTCTGCTAACTCGTGCAGTAAAAAAAAGGTGTCCCAAAGACACCTCATTAGTTTTGTACTTTTGGATAGTCTGACTTCCTGAACCTAAACTTGAGACTTATGACTTATCTAAAAAATATGTTACTGAACTTCCTTTAAATACAGGAACTATCAGTATAACGTACACAGTCTATAAATCTAAACAATACATCCAAAAACCGAGTGTTTGTGTATGATCTACGTTTGCTTATAGCCAGACCAGACCTAAAACCGTCGGTGTGAACGCCCTGTTGTGCTGAAAATGAATTTGTTACGATTGTTTCCATGTTCCCGTTTATGACGGGCCAATGTGCGTCACAGTATATGGCATAGTCAGTGGTATAACTCTTGTCAGTTTTTTAACTAATTCCAATATCTTACTATTACTTGCCTCACACAAACTCCACACAAGCAATGTCAATTATTTACAAACGGTAAGATAAAAAATGGATAATAATATATAAAAACATATTTATCCCGCGTACAATAAAACAGTTTGGGGGTAGTTCCCGCCGAAGTTGATTAAGAAATTTTCTATTTAAATCAAAATTTAAAATTCAAAACGATTATTTTAAGGGCAAATGATTTTAATAACAAAAATATTCTTTTACCCTCTTCTTGTCGAATAAATTGTTATGATATAATGCACGTTTGATATCAATTTTTTACATATGCTCGAAATCTATGAATGCTGTAACAGTAAATTAATAGTGCAACTTACATTATTACAAACGCTCTGTCTATAGCTTTAACGTTAAATCCAATCATCGTTACGTATAAACAATTGAAAAATGTATCTAATTATTAGCAACAACATAAAATACTGATATTAGCAAAGGAATCTAGATGTAGACGAAGCCTTGCAAATCTCGTAACAAGATTCTACGAGATGTTCTAAAGCCTTGGCGAGGCAACTACTACAGAAGTCTTTCCTCGGCGCGTAACTACATAGATTTTTTAAAGACCATGTCATCATATTACTTTGAGGCCGGCAGCACGTTGATAACATCTGTTGATGCAAATGTCCATAGGCGACGGTAACAACTATGCATCTGGTGGGTCGTTTGCACGTCTGCTGAAATCCACCAATAAAAGCAAAATAACTTATCACATTATTCTACCTGCACTGTGATATACAATTCGGGCCGAACGATGACCTAGTTAAGAGCCCAACGCATTTAATGGCAATTATTCGCTTTGCGTTGTTGTACTGCTAAGTAATTTATTTTTGTCATGAACGCACTTTCATGGTATTAAGTTAGAAACAATTCATTGATTTATCTTTGCGTTTTCGTTTAACGTTTGGAATCAAGAGCTCTCAGCACTTCGAATTTCTGTCCATTATATGTAGCAAGATTTCAAAGTTTGTTGACTCAAATTTATCCTTAACAGTGGCCTGAGCCTGTGTTACCTACACACAACTAATAAGTCCTCCCGGTGTACCTGCGCAGTAGAACAACTTTAGTAGCGCGGGAAACTTCGCTCTCTTGTTGCGAATCCTGTAAGAGGAACAGAGCTAATAATCCAAAGCGAGAGCAACACTGCAATTTTCGCTTGCGAATAAAGTTCAGTACAGACTATTTACATATCTGAGACCGGTTTGCACGTTTCTGCGCCAACGATAACTGCCTATCGGAATTATAAGTTGTATAAACTATAATATTTATTTCATATGTAGGTATACATACTTTCTTTTATAGAATACAATACTCTTTATTATACCCCAACATTACAGAGAAAAATACACAATAAGGTAAAATACTAAATGGTAGTACAATGCGCGGCCTTATTGCTTAAAGCGATCTCTTCTAGGCAACCTTTGGATGGACAAGATCTGATTGCAAAGATAGCGTACTCGTGCAGTTGGACTAGATACTAATAATAAGACAAAATAATTATTATACATATATTATAGCTTTAAAAATATATACGTACATAGACACAAAACAAACAATAAACAGGTTATATTTACGTTTATAATAATTATATTCTTATATATTGTTATTGTTGTATATGTGAATGTTAACAAGTAAATTTATTTAGATTTTTTTTTTTGTATATACGTAACTATATTAGTATTATATTGATGTATGTATTCAATTTATAAATTAGTATAAGTATGTATATTTAAATTGTACAGTCCTATCTTTTTTCTGCTCCACCTACATCGCCATATTAGTTAAGAATTTATTTTAAACTAGGTTGCCTGGAAGAGATCGCTTTTAGCGATAAGGCCGCCTGTTGTTTTGCCAAGAAGTTTTGTAATTATGCATTTTATTTCTGTATTTGTTTATTTTGGTGAGCAATACAGTGTTATCTATCTATCTATATAATATGTAAACCCTATAACTAAATGTGAAAGCTTTTAATTGGTTATAGTTTGTAATATAGTATGTATTTAGTTGTAAGTTTTACGATAAAAATAAAATATATATTTTACTTTCAGAATATTCACTTTTATTGTTGTCTTTTTCAGGTAGTTTAGTTTATAGTTCAATTTTCATTTTCAAGAACATGTGGCGCCATCTAGTCGTGAGGGTTTTAGAGCGATTTAGAGTCAATTCCCTTTTTTACTGGGCGAGTTTCATTATTAGTATTCTTATTTCACTCTTAAACTTTGGTTAGGGGAAGCGGATACGTAAGCTTTATGTATTGCAAAGCGAGAAATTTAGGACAGTGAAGTTGCAAAAACATGTTTAGTAAACTTGATATACAATATTTAACCTAAGTTTCCTAGTTGCTAATCAAATGGTATAATCAAAACTTGTTCCAGGAACGTCGGACACTAGCAACTTCTTTTTTTCCATATTATATAAGAATAATCTTTTGTGTAATTATTCTTATATATTTAACTAAAGAAACCAATATACGAGTACATCTATATATTGGTACGTTAATAGTATATTTAAGGGTATAGTTAAATGATTTCTGAAGTTGTCACTAAAACTCTGTTTTGGTGTCAGAACCAAACTTACAATTTGACAAAGCCTGCGGGAGGCTCTTTTTAAAATTATATTAATGAAAACTAAAGACGTTGAAATTTGAATATTAAGAACACTCCCAAATGCTACAAAACCATATTTAAGGAAAAAAGTTATAAGACGAAAGCAGAGGAAGCAAAAGTTGTTTGTAAGGATCGTAGGAAGTGATGATCCATCGTCTCTGCTTACTCCTGTAGGAAACAGGCGCGATAATATGCAAGTTATAAGTCTGTGCCAAACATAATAACCTTAACTGTGTTTCTTTTGTAGTAGTATAGGTTCGCGTCTGACCATGATCTCGCCTGGTGTAGAGCGGAGATATGGTCTTAGAAGTTACCTATTCACACGAGACTTGAAGTCACCCAGGTTGTAAGTTTCGGGAAAAACAGACTCCCGCAACGAGTTCTATACTTTTGCGGTGCGCACGTTGAAGTTGGGCGCAAAGTGTTTCGTTCGTTTTAGGGGAAATATCCACCACATATCGTTGCCGCATGCCGGTGGCGTATGGTTGTGCGATGATGGAAGGGAGACGGCAGGATCAGATCGAAGAGTTCAGTTGTACTCTCTCCAAAGTGTATCTGTATAAACTGTAGTTAGCAGACTATAAATACACGCAATATTTTCCTTTTAATTTAATTTATATTATTTAAACGCCAGTTTTTTATGCAACATCCCATAGAAAACCGATAAGCTGGCAACCCTGCGTCGATGTTCGAGACTTTATGGTACATGGACATGGCATGCCGTACTTAAATTAATATACAGTAAAACCTGGATAAGGGCACCCTTTATATGCGAGAAACCGCTGTTATTAATAATTACAATGAGATCTGACACTTGCATTGAAATACCTCCATTACTGGGAATTTTCAAACCTTTTTAACTCAGTAGCACGTATAAGTGAGACAATTTATCAGCTTTAGACAAGTTATGATACATTCCAGCTCTTTATATGAAAAATGGCACATTTCGACTTGTCATAGTGGGACCCTCTACAACTAAGGCCCGATTTTTCAATCAGCAGCTAAAGTTATCAATCGAATAAATTATAACCCGACTAAATCCAAAAGTGAAACAATTCACCTGTTTGATTCATGCAACTGTTATTTTTTTATTTTCCCATGTTGTGTTTTATTCTGTAGAATAACTTTGATCTGATGATTGAAAAATCAGCCTTAAAACAACTGTCATGTTAGCAGGTTAACTATTTGGGAAACTGTGTAATTGCTAAGCCTCTATAAATGATAATAAAATATAGGCCCCTTCAGATCCCAGTTATAGAAGTTTCACTGTACAACATATCTATATATTAATACGTGAAGCAAAAACTTTGTACCCCTTTTTATGAAAATTGCGCGGACGGACATGAAATTTTGCACACTTATACACACAAATAGGTTGGGGAAAAAGGCTTTTCGCATATAGTATGTATGAACTTGTAATAAGATCTGTTTGGCTATACCATTTGTATCTGGCTGGTTTTGGTATCATTAAAAAGTTTATATTTTAAAGAAGACAATTCCAAATTCAAATGAGGAAAATGTGTGATTTTCATTTGTTTTTCTTATTGTTAAAATAAGTGAATCTAATGAAGAAATTCAATACATTTTTAAATTTTACTAGAAAAAAGGTAAAATTGCAACACAAACCGCGAAAAAAATTTGTGATGTTTATGGACCTAATGCAGTATCTGTGAGAGTAACGCAAATTTGGTTTAAGCGTTTTCAATCCGGAAATTTTGATATCAAATATGCACGTCGCTCTAGTCGCACTGTTACGGACAAAATTGATGCCATTTTTGAAAATGTGCAGCAAGATCGGCATATTAGTAGTTACGATGTAGCTGGAGAACTGGGAATTGACCACAAAACGGTTTTGGCGCATTTGAAAAAAGCTGGGTACACAAAAAAGCTCGATATTTGGCTGCCTCATGAGCTCACCGAAAGAAACCTAATGAACCGTGTACTCATTTGTGATTCTTTATTACGACGTAATGAAACCGAACCATTTTTGAAGAAGCTGATAACTGGTGATGAAAAGTGGATCACGTACGACAAGAACGTGCGAAAAAGATCGTGTTCAAAGGCCGGTCAGGCTTCACAGACTGTGGCGAAGCCCGGGTTAACTCGCAACAAGGTGATGCTGTGTGTATGATGGGATTGGAAGGGCATTATTCATTATGAGCTGTTACCGCCAAACAGAACCATCGATTCTGAACTGTAGTGCGAACAACTGATCAGATTAAAGCAAAAAGTTGAGAGAAAGTGGCCGGAATTAATCGACAGAAGGGGTGTGGTTTTTCACCATGATAACGCTAGACCTCACACATCTTTAGCCACTCAGAAAAAATTACGAGAGTTTGGCTAGGAGGTGTTAATGCATCCGCCGTATAGTCCTGACCTTGTAACTTCAGATTTTCACCTGTTTCGGTCTCTGCATAATTCCTTAGGCAGTGTCAGGTTAACATCACGAGAGGACTGCCAAAACCACTTGTCGCAGTTTTTTGATCAGAAGCCCCAAAATTTTTATAGCAATGGGATTACGTCCCTACCTACAAAATGGCAAAAAGTTATCCAACAAAATGGCACCTACATACTTTAGTCAAATGTAAATAAACTTTATAAATAAACCTTTTGAATTTTTATATAAAATGCGAAGAAACTTTTTCCCCAACCTAATAGTTTATACGGAGGAGTGCAGAGTGCTAATATTAAAAAAAATATTAATACTGCAAAATAAAAAATACATTGAATCAATAAAAAAACATTACACACACACTACCATTTATTTGACACACACACGCATGTATACTCTTTTGTTTATTGTTAAAGTTAAATTAACAGTGTAGCCTTGACAAATTCTGTGATTATATAAGTTTAGTCTTTGACAACAGAACCTATATAAAGTTCAAACATATAATACGGTCGAATTTCGACCACTAGGCGACCGCTAGTTCTGTTTATTATACTGGTATATGGACCTCTATATATATGTTTCCTGTATCCGCTGATTATAAATAAAATTATGATTAAATGTACGCTCGTCCTTAGAGGTTTCTCGTTAATTGCTGTCCACCATACCAGTTCAACTACACCGTAGTACCAGTGGTCGACATGAAGATTAAACGGTTTCTCGATAAACTAAAGTCATTAATGCTGGATTTCTACATCTTGACAGTTTGTCTTACTAAGCCCATACAAATAAAGTCAGTTTCCACAGGGAACAGGATATGACTTTTCGGATCTAGATGTTAATACAGACATATGAAAACAAGTATTATACCGGTTTTAGTTACAGATATGAAATTATTAAAACTAGCGGTCTCGTCAGACCTGACCTGGAAGAATAAAAATCTAGTACCCAATTCCCGCGCCACCCGCCTGGTCTAATAGTGAATCTAAACCACCCCTTTTTTTTACAAGGGAAAATCCATTTTCAGACCCGGAAGACTTCGGCGGGGGATTGTGGGCCTCGCATTTACATTACAAATAGAGGTAAGGCACCACTTAAACCTATGAGGTTTGCGTGTGATGCAACACACCCTCGCAATTTCAGGAAAATCTTATACATCCATATACACATACACCTAATCATATCGTACTCGAATGTGCAGGTAACATATACGTAGTCACGAACACTCATACACACAGGCTGTCATAATTTTTCTAAATAATAGTTTTTTAGTTTTTGTAATTTAAAGATTTCGTTACTGTAGTGGGCAATTGATTGATTAATTTTGGTATTATGTAGGTAGTAAGTAATATACTTGCCATAGTGGTTATTGTGGGGTGGGATGGTCAATGTCTGTTTTGAGATTGATCTTGTGTATGTTGTTTTCTTATTTGCAATTTTTGGTTTTTAAAGTAAACCACCCGATACCCACTCAAACACATAAAATTTCATCAAAATCGTAAAACCCAATTCCAGCGGCCAAGTATTTTGTTTAGATTATGGGTTACATTATTTAAGTTTTAGTAGGGATTCCTCATTTTTATATAGCCTATATTAATTAGAGATAATGTAAGAATGGTGAAAACTTTTTTGAAATCGATCCAGTAGTTTTTGAGTTTATCCGTGCAGAAACGGAGAAAGAATACAATTTCCTGCGGCCGGGCGGCCTGTCAGAGGCGATAAAACAACCCACAGCCAGGTGGTAAGGTGGCTATCTGCCCGTCTGGATGGCTACCACCCCTGGTCTAGAGTACGCCGCCATAACAACCTTGAGTTGTATTCCGGCCTTAGTGGCCAGGTTCCAGTCTCCCTCAAGAGAGCAGCAGCGCATTTGTAACGCCTTTGGTGTTGGAAATGTCCACAGGTGATGGTAACCGTTTACTATTGGGTGGGCCGTCTGCCTGTCTGCTAAACTCACGCAAGATCATATTGCACCTCACAGCTAGAGCTCTGCGCTCGCGATCTGTCTGCGCATACTAAGTCCATGCTGACTTAAATATTCCCGATCGAATATTTTTAAGTCAGTCCGCTCCCCAACCCAGTAGCGGGATCAATGTAAACCAGCTTTAAAATATATAGGAACGGGTCATAAATGAATGAGTGAATATGCTTTATTGTGTGTTAAAAGATATAGTTAACAGAAATGGAAGTCTATCTATCTTATATATAAAAATCAATTGCTGTTCGTTAGTCTCTAGTCTAGTCTAGTTTTGAATTATTAGTGGAAGTCCAGGGAAGGTTTAAAACCTTAAAAGGTGAGTAAATAAGAAAAAAAATGATTCTTTTTAAAAAAAAATTTTATTGCAGGAGTTCAGCAGACAGGCAGACGGCCACTTGACGGAAAGCGGTTACCATCGCCTATGGACATTTGCAACACCAAAGGTGCTACAAATGCGCTGCTGCTCTCTTAAGGGAGACTGGGACCTGATCATTAATGCTGGAACACAACTCAAGGTAGTTATGGCGGGATACTCTATACCAGGGGTGGTAGCCATTCAGTCAGGCAAATGCCCTACCACCTGGCTGTGGGTTGTTTTGTCGCCTCTTACGACAGGCCGCCCGAACGCAGGAAATTGTATTCTTTCTCCGTTCCTGCACGGATAATTATTTTCCTCATATTCGAAATGAGAAGCCGAGCCTCGGGCGAAAGGCCTATTTAGGTACTCGAACTATTAGCGCCCTCGCTACCCTCGTGCGCCAAATCATCTCATGCCCAAATAGGTCACTTTCACCTCTCGTGTAACACAATCTACTATTCTGTTTCGTTACCAAGCCGGGCGTGAGCCGTCATTAGGCACGTCATAAACAAATCAATCGCAGCATCACTATCATAAAAACTCATCCTGCATTTCATAAACAGGCCATAAAAAGTGTAAAAAAAACAAACAAGCCAACGCATGTTACGCTTGCATACATACTACCCAATATGGCTGATATGACGCAGGGCGATGCAACTCATGCTTTAAAAATGTACTTGCTCGTTAAACCGATATTAGACGTTTCATTTCTGTCTTTCAACTTCGATGAATCAACCAAAGTGATCCGTATAAACTATATTGTCATATGTATATATACGTGTGTGTTTATGTATGTGTATATACATATGTATACATATCATAAAACTGTAGAGGTCGAATGTTTGTACAATGAAAAAAAATACTAAAAACCAAATCAGGGGGATGTAAGAAGTGAAATAGAAGTAATTTAGATTTTTTTCATTTTTTTGTTTCTCTGTTTGTGATGAAACTTTGTATGGTGGTAGCTTATATCGCTGGTCAACATATAGGATACTTTTGATCCCGAAAAATTAAAGAGTTCCCGTGGGATAGTTAAAAAACCGCACCACGCGGACGAAGTCGCGGGCGTCAGCTAGTGGTAATATATTTTTATTATTTTTGTACTTATATTGTACTATGTTTACGTTTATTTATCATCACCATCATCCGAGCATTAACTCCGACGCCCAGGGTGCGCTTTCCTACTTTTTCTACTCCACTTCGCGCGATCTTCAGCATACCCCGTTTTGAGACCATCGGTACGCATGTCATCCTTTACAACGTCAAGCCAGCATTTCTTGGGCCTTCCCCTTCGACCGGGACCTGGCGGAGGCGGCATGGCTAGACATTTGTTCCCCACATAATTAGCCGTTTATGTTTATTTATCATTCCTCATTATTTATTAACTGCACCACTGTCCGCATTAAAATTCTATCAATCCCTGCCAAGGGATGCCTGGAAGAGATCGCTTCTTAGCGATAAAGCAGCCCGTTGTACTATCTTTCTATACTTCTGTTCGTATATGCTTTGGTAAAATAAAGAAATGTCTATCTATAAACATAAACTTAAATTATTCAATGTCATTGAATGCCGTCGTGCAATTTCTATTCAGTGTTTTTAACCAGATCGACTCAATTTGATTGATTCGTCTAATTTAAGCATTACTCGTTGGGTGCCATTATTATGGATCTTAAAAGCAATGTAAATTAAATTATTTCAAAACTGAATCTTTTTTTTATTTTCTTTCTTACGGATTACTTATTGAAGTCATGAAGTCATGATGAGCCCACCGTCTCCTAAGCAATTTTTGTTACTTTCAAATGAGAAGAAGCGGCGAAAGAATCCCATACATCCCATACACTTCTTCCTTCGTAGGAAATTCTTTTGCCGTACAGGTTGTTCGACTGTGGAATTAATTAATTTCCCTCCCCTTACCAATCAGACAAGCTAAATCAATGACTACATTCAAACGTATGGTCACTGACCATTATTGGTCTATTAAATAAAAATTGTTGCATTAAATGAATGTATCTATTGTTCGAATGTATATATATTCATAATATCATCGAATATCAATTATATATATATATATATATATATATATATATATATATATATATATATATATATATATATATATATATATATATATATGTATATAGTACTTTATTTATAATACACCACCAAAAATCATTTATTGAAATTTCTCTTAAAATCTCCTTAGACACTGGGTTGCCTGGAAGAGATCGCTATAAGCGATAAGGCCACCCATTGCTCTAATGCAAATGTGACCATATCAATTGTCTAGATTTAAGTTTGTGGTGAACAATAAAGAGTTTTCATTCATTCATTCATATTTTTATTACTTTTACTATACTATACTATTATACATTCGTGAACTGAGTTTTTGGCGGGAACTGAAAGGATATATTGTGCTATGAAGTTTTATTTTCTAAAAATGTATAAAATTACTCTAAAATCGACAATAGTTGTAGGATATTGATAGTTTTTGAGTATTAATTATGTGTTTTGTGAGAAATGTGAACTGCATAGTCAAATGTGGTCTTTTGAGTTGTCACAAGAATTCCGTTGAACGGCACCAGCTGATAACCTATAGGTCAGCTGTGCTACACATAGGCTTAAAAAAATGAAGAAACTACATTAAATCTAAGATCTGGCTTAAAGGCCTAGCTGCCAAGCCGTAAACCTAAATAAATGATAATATTCGTGATCTTTTTTTTATATATTATTCCAAATTAGGCTTCGACAAAGACAAATTCTATGCACAGTCTGTAAAAGCACGTTTTATTACCTGTCGGCATTTGAATTAATTGTAATCCTTTTATGATCGTCTTCCTTTGTTTACTTATTGGCATACGTTTCTAGTATTGTGAAGAACAGCCTACTGTTCTCGTTTACGGCCGCTTGCAGACCATTAGTCAGGTGTTACGGATTATAAAGTACAAGCTGATTCTAGGAAATTCAGTCCACGTTGCCGTTGTTCGTTTTATACACGTTGTGTTGTATAAAACGATGGCCTGATGGAGAGAGGGGGCAGTCGAGGGATAACAACGATCTAAGTGACGTGTGTACATTCGGAAATCTAATAGTGACGGACTTTGCGCGTTTTATTGAATTACGACCGTCTGCATTATGTTTGGATTTGTTGTGTTCGGTTATATTTGTACCTGTGATATACATGTTTGTATAGTTGTAATAAACTCTATAATAATTGCAACGGCATTTTAATTCGAGTCCCGCACTCGTAACAATATTTTTAACTAACTCATACAAGCTTTAATACAGTAATTTGTATATATGTTATATTCAAACATCGAAGCTCTGGCTCTTCTAGGTTTGACTAGTCAAACCTCAGGTCTGACAAAGTCTTAGTCAAAGTCCCAATATATCACGTTTTTCTGCTTTTGTCTAACCTAGGAGAGACTAATTTACACAGTCATTAAACATGTAACAAGTGCAGTACGAATCGACGTTTGACCGAGTCTGCCTTAGTCGCTTCTAGGATCGACTAGGCAAAGCCCGAAACAGATTATTTTACGTTCGACGTTTGAATAAAATTAGGTACTTCTAGGTTTGACTAGAAATACTTTAGTCAAAGGCCGAAATTGGAATTTATTTCGGGTTTTGTCGAAAGGCAATCATTCCGGGAAGAGACTGCATATCGACCTTTGGCTATTACATATATAATTACTGAAAGAGCTTGATAACGATTGCATTATGCACATACAGTGCGGTCCTTTAGAAAATCTTTCGTTGTATAATAAGCCTCAATAATCTTGTGATTCATGTTAGTCGAATATAATATTTTGTCTTTTTTTCATCTATCAAAATTGTATACGATTTTGATTTCTGATGAACATTATGCTAAAGACGACTTTTAATAAGGCCATGTATACAACATCCGCGATAAAACTTAATACTATAATCCAAGTAGTTTTTCACAAGATTTATATTCTGCGCAGTATTTGTTATTTCCTTGTGAGTCACGTTTCCGATGTGTATTGATATTAGTCACCAAGCGCCGGTAGTACGTTGATTGTCTTTGCAGCTGGTTCCTAATCTTAATATTCATTCAATTACTTTCCTACTGACGTTTTTTATTGCGAAAGTACAACAGCAGGCTGAACGACCGAGCTGATGGAAACTTAGTACATTTACAGCCACATCAAAAATAACTAAAGTTTAACTAAAATTTATTTATTCTTGCATAAATGTAGTTGTATACAGGTGTTATTCCTAGAAATACATGGTTCAATACATTTTACCTGTTTCAATGGTGTGCAAGTAGGATCTTAATCGTCATTATTTAAATAGTTAGTTCCTATTTATTTTATTAAGTACCTTTTATGTAACTTGGATAATATTTATTACCTTTATTTATTAATTATATAGATGTTTTTTTTTAATTATTTCAATCTGTATATGTCAATTATTTAATATCTTTAATTGAAATATTATTATTAATTATGTATTGATATTATGTTTCAAATTTATCATTAAGGAATTCGTTTGTGGAATAATATGATTTGTCTATTAACAATTTCTTTAGTCTTGTTTTAAACATATTTAATGGTATTGTTTTTAACGGTTTTGGTAGTTTATTAAATATTGCAGGTGCCATTTCGTAAACACTCTTATCCAACAGCGCCGTATTATATCTATTAACATAGAATACATTTGATTCTCTTTTTCTCAAATTTTCATGTCGTGGCGGTTTTATTTTAAATAGATGGGGGTTTATTTGAGTCTTGCAATTGTCCTAATGATATACAAATAAAGATATTATTATATTGTTACAACCTGAACGCCGACAAAAGAAAAATTCACATACCTGTAGACATTTTATTACCTTTTCGGCATTTGGACTTCTTTTGTTTACTTTGTGTTTAAAATTTGTGATTAGAAAAACAGCCCATTGTGTATTGTAATCTTTTATGGTAGTCATTAGCCAGGTGAGATTCTAGGAAATTCAGTCCACGCGGCCGAGCAGACATGTTGTATTTGTACAGTATAAAGCAATGCCACAATTGAGAGATGAGGCAGTCGAGCGATTACCACAAGCGAAGCAAAATTTGTGTACATTCGGTAATCTATTTAGTGACCGACTTTGCGCGTGTTATTGAATCGTGCATTACGTTTGGACTGGTTGTATTCAGTTATATTTGTACCTGTGTTATACGTGTTTGTATGGTTCTAATAAATTCTATAATAATTCCAACGGCATTTTAATTCGAGCTCTGCAACTCGTAACAATATTGTATTCTGGGGAAAGACATATCGTGACCAACTGCTAACCTATACCAAAATAAAACTAATTTTTAAAGGCAGAAATGAAGTCAGGTTTTGGTTATTGTAATTTACTCATAATAGCCGAACCGGTTGCACAGCAAATCACAGCAGAACTAATTAGCACTTGAAACATTTCAAAGTCAAATGATTCATGGACTAACGTGAAAAATACTTTGCAAATAAAACATTAAATAACAAGATAATTGCCTGTGAATAACAGACGGCCTCTGTGATTGAGCGGGCTAAGCCTATGGCGGCCTACCTCACTGCAACGCAGAGCCTGTGCGCATGCGTCTCGCTGGTACCGACGTCAGTCGGGGTCCCGGAGACGCAGATATGCGCAAGAGCTCCTCCCGTAATACCGCTGCAGGGGCCCTCCAGCATCTAGGGAGCGGAGGAGTCATCCCCCTGTTGACGAAGTGAGTTTGTCCTGCTTCCCGGGGCACTCTCAAGCACTAATGCGCTAGGATCAGCGTGGGCGAAACTACGTTCTAAGTCTTACGCTCTTCCTGCCATAAGCGCGGGGCACAAGGGAGGAGGCTGGTTTTAGTGGAGTATTGCTTAGCGAGTCTCCACACATGCCGGCGATCGACTCTGGTGGCAACTAGTGGCTTCACCCCTCATCGCTTTGCTCCAATCCCTAGCAAACGACCCGGAAGTGTGCGAAATGTATTTCCCCGCTTCCAAAAAAAACGCAGAGGCTCCGGGTTCGATTCCTGGTATAGTAAATTTCGGAAACAAATTTACTATGGTCTAGGTGTGGGGATCGGTATAGTAGTAATAGTCCGTTATATATAACACAAGCATAATTTGCTTTTTTATAGATTTATAGGCTTGCGTTTGAGCACTGTCTCACCTGATGTTGAGTGATGACGCAGTCTAGGATAGAGCACGCTCACCTAGAAGATACTTTTTCACTCGTGACTTGGAGACTTCGAGATTGTATTTGTCAGGAAAAACAGACTCCGGCAAATTATTCCACTCTTCGGCTTAATTTTGGGATATACAATATGTGTTTGTCTGCCGATTATTATATTATTATTATAACAATTTTCTTGTTTAATTTAGTTTGATGGAGGCTGGTACTGAAAATCAGCGTTGTGTCAGTTTTTGACACAACATAATGCCGAGTTGCCAACACAGCATAATGCTGAGTTGCCAACCTCATTGCAGTGAATGTTGTGTACATTAAAAAAAATAGATATATATATATGTGTGCGTTTGTGTTTTCTGTATAAGAGTCCTGTTAGTGTAAAGTTTTTTATTTTAATGTACATTCATTCTCGACAATAAATATTTTCTTTCTTACTTTCTTTGTGTTAAAAATGAACATAGAAATTTCGTTAATAAAGACTCATGGCACCATACGGATAGCCGCGAGGCTGACCGCAGTATGCGGTTTAATTTACCACTTGCTAGACGTGTAGCCTTTAACGACGCTGAGAAACTGACCGCAAACTGAGGCCTTACTCACAAACGCCTCCCGTCGTTCGTTTTAGTCCGATCAGCCCGAAATAACCAATGAAATTTTAGATAGAAGACAGAAAGAGACGAACGACATTTGCGAGTAAGTCCTCCGATACGCACAGTGCGTATAGTAACCGTACGGCTGGCCGGCCGGTGCGGGCTTATTTTCCCACTTTTCAACTTCGCGCGGTTTACAGAATTCCTTATGGTGAGATGATTATTACACAAGTCACGTTTCACGAATCACGACGTCAAACCTACTGATCTTGGACCTACCCCTTCTATCGAGACCTGGCGGCGGCGGCGTGGCTAGACATCTGTAATATTATAAAATTCTAAAAAGTCCCTGTCTGTACATTGAAGCTATTTAAAAAAACAACTGTAATTGACTATATAAACGATAGAGAACAAGATGCAATTTTTTAAAGATTTTTGTCTGTTTGTTCGGGGTTCATGTAAAAACCACTGGACCGATTTCCATGCCGTTTTCACTGATCGACAGCAATTTTCCTAACTGAGTTTCCGACACGATCCTTGCGCGTAACTCTCCACCTCCACAACAGCACATTCACCTCCGTCACACACAGCTCTTATGTCGCACAGGTACAGGTCACGCCTCACTGCCGTACAATACATATTCGCTTTATATAATAATAATCACTTCCACATAGAAATTATAAGACTTTTAGTCAAATCATTAACAAGTGGAAATTACATACATCAACTATCGTTAATTGCCCGTCCTTTCCTGTTCTACGCCAAATATGGTGGAAAGTAGCATGTTAACGTCCAAAAGTGCCTCTAGATAAGATCCGGTCGGTTATGGAGGCAATGTCTGTGAACTTGATGTCAAGCTTCCTTGGAATTTAAGGCACAAAAGCATTCAAAGCAGGTAGACTACGGACAGTGCCGGCTTTGCTTATGGCGCAGGATGTATGCATCGCTCGCGGCACCGGCGCTCTCAAAGTCCCTGCACCTGTGTTGCAGTCGACGCCGGGCGCTTATCAATCTTATGGATAATATAGTATGATGATCCCATCATTGGTAATTTTCGAAATACGGCCATTGGACAGATAACCATCGTATTTTCAAAACGTCAACAGTATATTGTCTTAAGGCAGAATGAAACAACAGTATTTATGCAGTGGCTATTTTAGCACGGTTTCTATGAGAGTTCTTGTTCTGAACGTGTACCTATTGCTCCCCGACTTCATTTAAAATTGGATAGTTTGCACCCGAATCCGTTCACTGGTGA
Organism: Dendrolimus houi; assembly: GCA_039645545.1. Classification (NCBI taxonomy): domain Eukaryota; kingdom Metazoa; phylum Arthropoda; class Insecta; order Lepidoptera; family Lasiocampidae; genus Dendrolimus; species Dendrolimus houi. The sequence continues at coordinate 13,151,245 of CM077139.1, forward strand.
AAATATAACTATGTATTCCATTCTGATCGCGCGCCTATTAGAGGGCACCAGAGTATTGATAGCACAAGGGCGCTACATGGGCTAGAGCCGCCTCTGACTAAGAATCTTTTACCCCAAAGATGACCCTCATATTATTGTTATGAGTTAGCGCGACTCGAATTAAAATGCCGTTAGAATTATTATAGAGTTTATTAGAACTATACAAACACGTATAACACAGGAACATATACAACCGAACACAACAAATCCAAACGTAATGCAGAAGGTCGTAATTCAATAAAACGCGCAAAGTCCGTCACTATTAGATTCCCGAATGTACACACGTCACGCCCGTATCGTAGTTGTAGCTCAACTGACTCCTCTCTCAATCAGGCCGTCGTTTTATACTTCACAAATGCAAATGTGTCCGCCCGGCAACGTCGACACAATTCCCTAGAATCAGCTTGCTTTTACAGATTAGTCTTTGTCAGGGCCTAAGTTGTAACATTATATTAACGCAGCCACAACCAGTTAACGGATTATTAAGCTTAAATATTTTAATTTCCCGTTATACCCTATCCCATCCTAAAGGCTTGCAACAAGTTGGCAAAACCCCTGGTATTGCAAACTTGAAAACCCCATAAAATCGCAACAAGGACTTGAAAACTCCGCAAAAAAAAAAATGTTATACTTTTTAACATTCTTTATTAATTAATAATTTTATTAATCCCGAAGTCGCGGGCAGATACTAATCTGCCCGCGACTTCATCCACAACAAGTAACAAAGATCAAAATCAAAGGTTATTTTCAATACAGTAATGAATTTTTCAGTATGAAAACACATGAATCCCGGAAATCCCCGTAAAAACTCGGGATAGGTAATGTTACTAAAGGCATACACAACTACAATTGTTTTACTGTTTAACCGATCAGTGAACATTTCGCATCGGAAACATTTTTTATAGACCTGGCCACTTTAAACCTCTCCAAAGATAATTAAAAAACCTTAGGATTCTCGAGATACAAAGTACCGCAGATTTTAAGACCGGGAACTTACTATCGACCAGCGAAAACCGCATCGAAATCGGCCCAGTATTTTTTACGTGCATACCAAACAAACAAACACAAAAAATTTAAGTAACAAAAGACTACACTTACAATTTTATAATATTACTAGTTGATGCCCGCGACTTCGTCCGCGTGGTATTTATTATTCCTTCAAAGCTGTTTAAGTAATTAAAGCTTTTTTAACTATCCACGTTCCCACGGATAAAACGAAAGAGTTATTATCCCAAAATCAAAGAGTTCGTGGGAACTCTAATTTTTCGGGATCAAAAGTACCCTATATGTTGACCAGAGATATAAGTTACCACCATACAAAATTTCATTTAAATTGGTCGTCCAGTGGTTTCGGAGATTAGCTGGTACAAACAGACAGACAAACAGACGAACAGAGAAACAAAAAATTTGAAAAGTCTAAATTAGTTCTATTTCACTTCTTACAGCCCCCTGATTCGGTTTTTAGCATTTTTTTTTCATTGTACAGAAATTCAACCTCTACAATTTTATTATATGTATAGATAAGTAATATAAAATTTTGGGAGTTGGTTCCCCCTACATGTCAAGATAACATGAACATACTATAGCATTATTCTTTATCAGTACTAAATAGCTGACAGGGTCTTAGTGAAATTTAATAAAGTGGTAAATTCTTTACTAGAGAAGTATATAATAGTAATTTATTTAGTTAAAGACAACACTGTCCAATATATTAATTAGGTTGGGGAAAAAGTTTCTTCGCATTTTATATAAAAATTCAAAAGGTTTTTTATAAAGTTTATTTACATTTGACTAAAATATGTAGGTGCTATTTTGTTGGATAACTTTTTGCCATCTTGTAGGTAGGGACGTGATCTCATTGCTATAAAAATTTTGGGGCTTCTGATCAAAAAACTGCGACAAGTGGTTTTGGCAGTCCTCTCGTTATGTTAACCTGATACTGCCTAAGGAATTCTGCAGAGACCGAAACAGGTGAAAATCTGAAGGTGCAAGGTCAGGACTATACGGCGGATACATTAACACCTCCCAGCCAAACTCTCGTAATTTTTGCTGAGTGGCTAAAGATGTGTGAGGTCTAGCATTATCATGGTGAAAAACCTCACCCCTTCTGTTGATTAATTCCGACCGCTTTCTCTCAACTTTTTGCTTTAATCTGATCAGTTGTTCGCAGTACAGTTCAGAATCAATGGTCCTGCCTAGCGGTAACAGCTCATAATGAATAATGCCCTTCCAATCCCACCATACACACAGCATCATCTTGTTGCGAATTAACCCGGGTTTCACGACAGTCTGTGAAGCCTGACCGGCCTTTGAACACGATCTTTTTCGCACGTTCTTGTCGTACGTGATCCACTTTTCATCACCAGTTATCAGCTTCTTCAAAAATGGTTCGGTTTCATTATGTCGTAATAAAGAATCACAAATGAGTACACGGTTCATTAGGTTTCTTTCAGTGAGCTCATGAGGCAGCCAAATATCGAGCTTTTTTGTGTACCCAGCTTTTTTCAAATGCGCCAAAACCGTTTTGTGGTCAATTCCCAGTTCTCCAGCTAAATCGTAACTACTAATATGCCGATCTTGCTCTACTTTTTCAAAAATGGCATCAATTTTGTCCGTAACAGGGCGACCAGAGCGACGTGCATATTTGATATCAAAACTTTCTGGATTGAAAACGCTTAAACCAAATTTGCGCTACTCTCACAGATACTGCATTAGGTCCATAAACATCACAATTTTTTTTCGCGGCTTGTGTTTCATTTTTACCTTTTATGTAGTAAAATTTTAAAATGTATCAAATTTCTTCATTAGATTCACTCATTTTAACAATAAGAAAAACAAATGAAAATCACAAATTTTCCTAATTTGAATTTGGAATTGTCTTCTTTAAAATTAAAACTTTTTAATGATACCAATACCAGCCAGATACAAATGGTATAGCCAAAGAGATCTTATTACAAGTTCATACATACTTAATGCGAAAAGATTTTTTCCTAAACCTATTATAAACACATATGGGTTACTTTTTGTCTTAAAAAATCAGTCATGAAGGGTGACAAATGAAAAATTTGCATATTTCCTCAGATGATGTATGTCAGAATAGATGACTGTGGAGGAAAAAGATATATTGTGTAGACCCAAAATGATTCATCATCATCTGAGCTTTAAAAACCAGTTGCATTCAAAGTTTTCGCTCTGACATCCAGGGTTCTTCTTTCCCACTTCATGTGGTCTTTGATATCCCCAGTGTTAAGACCATTGGTACGCATGTCATCCTTTGCAGGGTAAAGCCAGCATTTCTTGGGCCTTCCCCTTCAACCAGGATCTGGTGGAAGCGGCATCTCTGGTCTCTCTAAAACATAGCCATACCAGCTTATGTGACTTTCTTGCAGTTTGTCAATTATGCCAACCCCAAAATGATTGAAATAAAACAAAATAAAAGAAAAGATAGTTAGAATTGTGTGTTTATTTCATTCAGAAAGTAAAAACATAAAAATTTATCAATTCAATGGTAAAAGCTAGTTGTATAGGAAGGATATGTTGCCAGTTTTGCAATGAGGGATGTAACATCTGATGTGAGATAATAATATGTTGTTTTACTTCAGTGTCATTACCCCATGATAGAATGTAATATAGGTTTGAAAGTACATAAATAATATTAACTAAAATTATACTATGTGAACCTGAGTTGGTCTTGATATTGTTACAATTTGGGCCACCTGCATTTTTGTAAACAAAGCGCATTTATTACCCGCTTCGAGCTAATAACATTGAAACTATTTATGACTGTCTTCTTTTGTTTACTTATTTATTGGTTATTGTGGAGAGCAGCCTATTTTACTCGTTTATGGCCGTTCGCAGGCATAATTATGCAGGTGTGCAGATTATGATTTCTGGGAAACTGGGTTCACGTGTTCAGGTAGACATATTGCACCGTGCAGTATAAAGCAATGCCCCAATGGAGAGATCTTCAGACAAGCGATGGTCACAAGAGAGACAAGACGTGTGTACATTCGATAAGCTATATAGTGACGGACTTTGCGTGTGTTATTGAATCGTGTATTACGTTTGTACTGGTTGTGTCCAGTTATATTTGTACCTGGGTTATATGGGTTTGTATAGTTCTAATAAATTCTACAGTAATTCCAAACGGCATTTTAATTCGAGTCCCACACTCATAACAATATTTTGACACCTTAACTATGCAGCAGATCATCAGAAAATTTTACATACACATACATTATCAGGGATATAGGGTAACTTTCATCCAGAAAAAAAGTAATGTTCCTGAAAGATGACAAATATAGCTGAAAAGATAGAGCACAGATCGTATTTTATGGCAATACCATTGCCATTCAAGAATATATTTCTTTTATTTCTTGACATGGATCACTTTGGATTCACCCAAATTGCCAGGCAAAAATGAAGCTTTTAATACTAGCTTAATACTATAGCAAAAGTTGGCTGTTAACAGAAATTGAGTTAATTATACAATTTAGAACTATTACCTTATTTCTCTAAACTAGAAACAGGTTACACAACACTGCAACATACAATTTTGTCTACACATTTCCCTATGTTGGATATGTTGACTCGCCTTTTCGAATAGAATCTGCATACAAATACACACATCCCAAAGCTAAATAAGTTACACTTGCGTTATGGATAACATACAATGGACCACTCTGGGGCCGATTCAAGCCATCCAAACACCCAAACCTTAATAAATAACAGAAAATTCATTTTATAAGATTTACCATGCCAGGACTCGAACCTGGAGCCCCTGCATTGCAGTGAGAGAGTGCAGAGGCTATCAAAGAATGGTGCATAACTAACTTCAATGCAGTTTAACCCAAAACATTACAAATTAACATTAGGTCAAAGAGTGCTGTCTGTTCTACTTCACTAAACAGTCAGTCTTTCAATGCTTACCAATTAGCAGTGACAGAATGCAATTTTGAGGTACACTGCGGCAGTTAGATGTACCTGATTTACTGATGGCCCATTCCTATATTGTACCGACCATTCATTAAAAATTTAAATTTGGCATAAGCTCCATACTTACAAGTGATGTCAAAATTCAACTGTTGGTATAGCAAGTGCATAATGGCCATGAGTTGATACAAAAAATTTTGCTAAGTTACTCATAAATATATAGAAGTGGGTCAAACCCTAGTTTAGTTTAAGTGCCTCTTGTTTAAAGAGCAAGCAATAATACAGGTTACATTGCATTAAATTTTATGTTAGTGCTATTTGCCCTCAGAAGATTCACTTAATTTTTTATCGCAAACTATCCCATCTTCCAGGATGAAAAGTATCCATTTTCATTATTAGAACTACATATACAAAATTACAGCAAAACCAATCCAGTACTCGGGTAGTTTTTCCATTAAAGCTGAACAGATAGACAGACAGAGTCACTATCGCATGTTTTTATAGATGATGAATTTTTATATCAATAAACTTGAGAAAGGATTGGTCTCCCTTACAAAATGTCATCGACTATTTTAACCAGTTCTAGTTTTATTTTTGCGATAAAAGTAGCAGCCTGTGTGTAAAGTCTTGCCTATCATCTGTAAACTACAAAAATGACAATAAATGATAAAAATGATGTAAATGATGAAAATGGACAAAATGACCCGAATGATCAAAACAACCAAAATGCTATCACAAAAATCAAAACCTATACTATTTTTTGGGATAGATTTTACATAAATCAACAAATTGCATTTTAAATAAATAATATATATATATATATATATATATATATATATATATATATATATATATATATATATATATATATATATATATATATATATATACTATATACTACTACTATATACTGAGTTTCAGTCAAATTGTAAAAAAGTGTAACAGGCAGACAGACGAATTACTTTCGCATTTATAATATTAATAGTGATGATGGGATGAGGAAAGTGGGAAGATCAGGATAAGCGAAAACTTGGCGAAGCCTATATCCAGCAGTGGACAACTGTGGGTTGATGTTGAGGGTGAACAGTGTACAACATAAGTTACAATAATTTAAAAATAAATTCACAGACATAAATAGTCTATGCATGGACATTAGTCATTAAAAAAAGTTTCCAATTATTTAACTTTGCCGCCCTTTTGTTCACAGAGTGTGTTTAAAATAACAATTTTAACAAGGTGTTATTTATTGATATTTTTAGAGTTATTGAGATGAATATTGATCAAAACTGAATATAAATAATAAGATTTTCAAATACACAACTCGACAGAATATTAAAAAGCAGATGTCTAGTAAACTCGCAATATGCAACCAGTTTTAAGTAAAAAAGGTAGAAAATATAAAGAACTTACTGAGTTCCTGAGCATTGATATCCTTTGTCAATATAAATAAAAGCAACACAATAAAACACCACACTTCAACACTACCACGCACCATGTTTTCACATAAAGTAATTTGTGATATTGTTAACACAAAATAACTTGCATTTAACTATAATGCATACATTTCTATAAAATATAAATTATTTATTTTCAAAGGCACTGCACATCATCCGTCCAATATTCACAGCCGTTATCTGTGAATTAAAAAAATGAGTTTAGTGTTGCTAGCACACAATAGTGCAAATGTATATCGATTAAATTAATTTCAATTTACTCAATGGTAGTATCGAATATTCAATGATAAGTTAAATTACAAGGCTTATCAACCTGGTGAAATTTTTTAAGTTAATACGTGAGATTGTTTAAATAAAAACGTGAAATAAAGTAAGTTACTTAATTTAGTAACAGTTGAACTTAGGTCTTTTGTAATTGCTATAAAATATGCCGTTGGTGTTTTAATCTACCAACTTTGTTGCTCAGATGATTTTTTACGTTTCTTAAATTATGATTTTTGGTTATTCATCCAGGAAAAAAATGCTAATTTTCAAATATTTATTTCTCAGGAACTAGGTATAATAGACACGGGGAAATTTTAATTAATTAATTTAATCAAACCAGTAAAGTCTGCAAAACAAGAAATGTCTTATCAAATACTGTGCAAGATTAATATTACATCGATAAATTAACTTTATATACAATTGACTGACAGTGACTACAGATGATATAAATATAGTTAAACGGGAAAAAAATACTTATTGTTGTTGGAGAAATATATTATCTGGTATTACTCAAATGCATAATAAAAGATTATATTATTTTAGATTAGTCACATTGTTCTTTTTACTTTTTGAAAAATGTCTGTTCTAAATATTTGTCGAAATAAACTTGATTCTAATATTAATCTTTTTCAGTTCAAAAGCTCAGAATTGTAGCAACTTATGGGCCCAAAAAAGTTATTGTGCACAACATGGCGGAAAACAAAGTTTTTTCCCATAGTTTACGTTTGTCAAAAATTAAATACAATAATTACTATGCCAATTGGAAGTTTCAAATGAAGACGTTTTTAGTTTAAGCTTCCAGAAATAATTGTTGGTAATGATAATATAAGCACACATAAAATTGTGAAAAATCATCAAAATTATAGACGCTCTAAGCATATAAATGTTCGACATCATTTTATTAAAGATCCTTTTAATGAAAAATTAATATCTCATAAATATCAACCAACAAAAGAAATTATGGCGGATATTTTCACTAAGCGTTTAGCTAGGATCAAACATGAAAAATTTGTCAAAATATTGAATATTAACTAAATTAGATTTTTTTATAACTTAAAATATTTTATTGATTTTCTATACATATCAGTAAGGGCAAATGTTGGCGCAATATATTATGTGGTAATACTCAAATATGTAAAAGCAGATTATATTATTTTAGATTTATCACACTGTTTTTTTTTACTTATTGAAAAATGACTATTTTTAACGTTTGTCGAAATAAACTTGATCATAATATTATTATTATTCAATTCAAAGGCCTACAACCTTAACAAATGTTGTATTTAGACGTGATAGCTAGACTATTCCGACGATAATCAGCCAATGCTATTTATTACTAACCAATCATTTCCCTCAGTACTGCTTAAATTTGACATAAACTCCATACAAGGAACATACATTTTTTGTCAATGGTAAGATACAAAATAGATAATAGTATCATTTAATATCCATCCATCCAAATTAAATCATGTATCGATTGATGCAAGCCCCCTCACAATTATTTATAATATTATACGATAGATCGATACAAAAAATCCATCCCTATAGCAAATAGTTGTTATTACTAAATTGGCCTCAATGACAGGAAAAAGAACTGAATCTATACAACCTTACAACAACAGCTACCTACTCAATATTTTTAAAAATCGATTTCGTTAATATTGATGTGATGTGCGATTGGTAAATATGAACGATTCAATGTTTATTTGTTATAGAAAAAACATTGTTTTAATTAATTCTTGTTTCAAAACAACAACGACAATAATTTTAAATTAATAACATGCAATAAATGGGAATGGAATAATATTTGAATATCAATGTTTTCAAAAATTAAAAGTCGATTTCAAAAATGGTGTTAGAAATTTTAAGGGTACACAATACACGGGTCCAAGTCTGTAGTAGCCGGGCTTGCAGGACTACCAAGCAAGAGGTAGTTCACATGCGGTACTGCATTGCAATTCGTCATTCTGCTCACTTGAACTTTATTCTTACAATTATTATTTTTCTCACAGTTTAATAAACCAATGCTATTTTGACGTCTCTTTTTGAAAAAAAACTGACTTCAAAAGTATTTAAACAGCAAAAAGTAAATATTTTTATATCTTTAAGTGGGTGTCAAGCAAAACATACATTTCTAAAACAACAAGATATTGAAAACTATAGTAATTTTCATTTTTATTATCAATAAATTCATTTGTGGTTTGGTTAATTTAGAAGGCTTGTACTTGTAGTAGCCCGTTAAGCGACTATTCGCCTTTCAGATTTTTATTCTGACTTTGAGTAGCGATAAATCGCCCACATTAGCCACACTGATGCAGTCCGGAATTGAAAATCACGCGCCTGTTTGCAACAAAGCAGTCCGCTGCGCGGGATGCCAAGACGCTACTATCCAGCGCGGTGGACTACAAACAGTGGGCTGAGCTTCCAAGCCTCGTGCAAGATTCGAGAGGCGTTCTGTTCGGTGTTGCGGGCCTCAATGCAGGTGCAACAACATTCATAGTCCTGCATTACGCGGTGAACCATAGATAATACACTGTATCGGCGGACCGCAATGCAGGGTCGTGCATGGGCCCCTTAACAGAAATAAACCGTTAGTTGATCAATGAATAAGTATCTAGTATTCTTTTTCAATGGTAAAATATAGGAACCCGCCATTATAATAATGAATATTTATTAGTGGGTACCACATAATAATATTCATATTCTATGAATATTATCTTTGGTAGATACCTAAACGGAACTAATATTTTTTCTACTAGCAACATTCTCAAAATGAACATTCTGTTGGAGTTTTTGGCGGGAACTGAAAGAAGATGTTGTGCTGTGGAGTTTTATTTTCTAAAAATGTGTAAAATTACTCTAAAATGAACAATAGTTGTACGATATTGATAATTTTTGAGTAGTAATTATGTGTTTTGTGAGAAATGTGAACTGCATAGTCAAATGTGGCCTTTTGAGTTGTCACAAGAACTCCGTTGAATGGCACCAGCTGATAACCTACAGTTCGGCTGTGCTACACATATCATAAGTTCATTTTAAACATGTTTCCGACTGAAAGACATAGATTCTATGGTCATGAATAAATTAAATAAAAAAATAAAATAAAAAGAACATTCTGTTCTGACATACGATGTAAACAAACGTACAGATGCTCGTAATATTTCTTTTGTTTCATATTAAAACTGATTGAAATACGTGAAACCTGTTTTAAGTATTCTTTCGAACCTCGACGATGTTTACCAAAGTACCACTGATACGACAGTTATATTTAAGTTTATGTTGTTTTTATTAGTTCAATCGTATATTACTTGATAAAGGAATCGTTATTTTTGGATCTCTCATATACGATATTTTGGAAATTTTATACAATTATCATCGACCAGATAGGTTATGTTGTTTGTTTCTCAGTAATAATCTCAAGGTATCAAAGCTCTTGCTTACAAAATTGTAGTCATTATCATTACAGTAATCATAGGTTATGTTGAAAAAATGCACGCATGTCGTAGATAAAGCAACCTGATACTTCCACGATGTTTGACATAGTACTTCTCTAAGATGACCCGTATATTGTGGAGGAGCGAGATGGAATGTTCCTTCGTCTCAAAGGAAGATCTTCCAGTGAAGCTATTGCTATGCTTGCAGGCCTAGGCCCGTCTATTATTGTTGGAAATTTGTATATATTCTTTGTACATGTCGGGAATCTTTTCTCTTTACTCTGGAATAATGTACAGGTATAGGCCGTTTCACGTAGATGTGGCGATGGGTGTAATGCTTTAATTTGTGATCTAATTGGGCCACAATCTATATCTTGGACCCTATCGCAGGTGTGGCTCCAGCATAAAAATTGGAGTTGCTAGAGATTAGACAAATTTGCGGAAGTGGCACTTCTATTATGTTCTACTTTATTTTGCCAAATTCTACGTACGTGTTAGGTAAGTACTACCTATTTACGTAAATTTATGAACGTCGACATGTTCCATTACATGCTGTTGACTTTTAGCATAACATTATTTGAATGTTTTGATTTGCTATGTCTTTTTGGAACATTAAGAGTGGCTTTATGAGAAATGTGTAAAAAATGTTAAACTATAAAAATGTGACTAGTTTGTAAAGCCGACAATATGTAGTCACGCTTGTCAGGCGGAACACACAGTTTTAAATAGATTCATTAACTATCTTGCAATGCAGTCCTTCAGAAGGCAGAGCTTGCAGGACTCAAGAGGGATTCTGCTTGGTGGTGCGGGACGCAATGCAGGCTGCATTCCCCAATGCAACATTCACAGTCCTGCATTGCACGGTGCTAGGTGGACTTCCATGCTGGATAGTGAACGGGCGGGCCCCTTAAGGATAATAAATAAAGAATGAACTGTGTAAACTACCGGACGTAACCTTCGGCCGTCCGTAAACTTTCGGACGTTTGATAAAAATCTGGATGTTTTCTGTGTCGCCAGCCATAGTTGGCGACATGGCTGACGACACAGAAATGCAGAGAAAATGCTCTGTGTCAACACCAAGAAAGCATTAGACTGAAATGTATTTAGAAGAAAGAACATAAAACGCAAGTCTAATTATTAACAATACTGGTTTTTTGACGATAATATTCCTAATACACGTAATATATACATTGTTTTTCACAGTAAAGAAAGATAGAGGCGGCTTGTGGACAAGGCCGCAAGCCGCGCACTGTAACCAACTTAGTGCTTTCGGAACTAGATCTTATGCTTTTTTTAAAATCTCTTTTAGCACTTTAAAATGTTATTTAGTAATTACAGTCTTATTTAGCACTTTTAAAATTCTGTAACTCTACAACTGAAATATCGAAGTGTATCGCAATATGATCGTCTAAAAACAAGTGTTCATAATAACGTGATTTATCTTTTATTGTTATTGTATTTTTAGCGCTTTTTTCGAAATGCATCCCAATCTAGTACTTTTTAAGAGTTGACATAACGCGGTTTCTTTACTAATAATAAATAAACAATAAATCGGCAGACAAACACACACACTGTATATCCCCAAATTAAGCAAGTTACGCTTGTGTTATGGGTAATATACAACGGACCACTCTGGGGCCGATCCCAGACACCCAGACCATAGTAAATAACGAAGAAAACACGTTTCCAAAATTTACTATACCAGGAATTGAATCCGGAGCCTCTGCATTGCAGTGAGGTAAGCCGGCAAAGGCTTAGTCCGCTCTACCACAGAGGCCGTCTTTAATCAGATTTGGCGACTTTGAAGCCGCGTCCAAAATAATAGTGCACTCTTATTAGTCACGGCCATCAGCCGCTGCTTACGAGTGCGGCTGATAATTTGTTTCGGTCTTAATTTTCGAGTCCTGTTTAGTGTTACCAATGAAATAAAAAATAATAGGTTGTTTATTCTACTTTGGAAAATAAAATATTTTACAAAATAGCTGTGAAATTTCAACAAAATAAAGATAAACAACGTTAAACTTTTATAACCAGTAGTTATTAACTAAAACTCAATAATTTTCACTATATTTATTACAACGCTTTGCTTTAACTTGTCTATTGGAAGGTGATTCCAACAAACTATAATTTTGAAATTTTGCGTATAGACAATATTCGTATCCGTTTTCTTACATCTACATCGTGGGTATATTAAAATCAAAAGCTCAGTCATCTATTATTTTACTTTTATTCTGTGTTCAACGCTTGAGGGTCAGAAGTGTAGTCAGTCGTAAAATAAAATATAATTTTGAAATCTATTTCTTTTTATAATTATTAGTGTTGAATTGGAGCGTACACGATTTTTATAAATGTAAGTATTTAATTCCATAATTATTTTACTTGTAATTTTAAAAATGTTTACATCTGGATATGAAAAACAAAATCCGGTATCTACTTGCCTAGATATTTATCTTAAATTAATTTCTATACGTGATTAAATTTTTAGAATTTTCAATTTGGTTGCCAAACTTTTTGTCTCATTGTTTTTGATCTGTACATAAGGTTCTTTTGTTTCTACTTTTATTTGAATTCTTATTTCAAACTGTTTTTTCTGGTTTGAATTTTGTCGACGCCATTTTATTGTACCTTTTCACTAGGTGCCTAATTTTTTTTATAATATAACGATTTTTTTATTTTTCGTTTTATTTCTGTTATTACTCCATTATGGTTTTTCTTTTAGCAAGTAGAGTTTAAGCTAGCTTAGTCATTTTTATGGTCTAAATTGTGTAATACTTATATATATTGTTATAATTACCTACCTACCAGACTAGTTACCACGTGCTGATGATAATGGAAAACAATGCATGGAAATATTATCTCGATTAGGTGTACCCGGTACTATTTTTGAGCGGTTACTCTGTCTTTTTCCAGTTAAGAGACAAAAATATAATTATGTCGATAAATCTCATTACATTGGCTATGATCAACGCGTAAAGCCATCCCTACTGTTCAGCCGACCGCTCAAGATTCGTGCCGGGAACTATACCGATGTGTAAATATGCACATTCTTAGACAAACTTGCCGTGTATACACCTAATCTTTACAGTCCTTTACCCTGACGCATGACGTGCCTGTATATATGTACAGGGGTACGAGTTTCTACATTAGAATAGATTTTAAAAAAAGAAGGGGGTTAATTAGAATTAGTCAGATTCCGAAAATACAGTTGTTTAGGATTTTGTTTATCTATTAGATCACATAGAAAGGACTTAAAATGAAATTTGAATAAAGCTAGTTTATATCCTGGGTAACATACTATTTATCCCGGTAAATGACGTCGCTTCCGTGGGGTAGGCAGATGAGTAGTCAAACAGATGGCGCTGCGGTCGCATTTGTTTTGGAGTCGTCGTTGCAATTCACTTAAACAACGTCACGATAACGCCAACAAAGTTTCGCTAACATACTTAGTTTTAAATAATACAACACAACTCTCTTTATTATAAATAATTTCTATCCGTGCAGGAACGGAGAAAGAACACAATTTCCTGTTGCTGGGCGGCTCGTCGTAGAGGCGACAAAACAACCCACAGCCAGGTGGTAGGTTATTTGCTCGTCTGGATAGCTACCACCCCGGGTCTAAAGTATGCCGCCATAATAACATTGAATTGTGGTCCGACATTAGCGGCAAGTTTTCGCGACTAGTATACATAATAAAACTACGTTTTAACGGTTAAAGCGCGGTAATTTATTTGATTTTCATTATTCCGACGTTTCGGCCACTGCAGTAGCCGTGATCACTGAAGACAAAAAATAAATTACCGCGCTTAAAACCGTTGAAACGTAGTTTTATTTAAAGCCCCTTTGGTGTTACAATTGTCCATAGGTGATGTTAACTGCTTTCCATCAGGTGGGCCGTCTGCTTGTCTGCTGAACAAATGCGATAACAAAACTTTTTATATAAGGTCATCACTAAGTTCTTTGAAGGTTTAAGAACCTTTAAAGAAGCGTTCAAACTGATTATAACTCAAGATGAATAAGACCGCTTATATATAAAAAGAAACTTCATTATAAAAAGAAACACGTACTTTATTAGAGCGGTTTTGGCGATTATGCACCGGCTTATTGTTATGTCTTAGCAATCTCTTCCAGGCAACATCTGAATGGAAGATATTTTTGGTTTTACTGACACAAGTGTAGCATAACCCAAATGCTTTGTTTTTTGTTTAGTAATTCAGATATAAACATATGTCATTGTACTTGTTCTACGAAATCATGGGTAAACTTCCGCGCCGTTATAGATTACAAAACATAACAATGTTGCGATGCCGTATTCGGCCACCCTAATTTTTTTTATTGACAGACAGGCAGGCCCATCTGATGGAAAGCGGTTACCATCACCTATGGACATTTGTAACACCAAAGGTGCCAACAATGTGCTGCCGCTCTCTAAAAGGAGACTGGGACCTGGCCACTAATGCCGAAACACAACGCAAGGTTGTTGTGGCAATATACACTAAAGCAGGGGTGGTAGCCGTCCAGATGGGCAAATACCTACAATACTAGCACCTGGCTGTTTGGTGTTTTTGCTCAATTTGAATCCAAGTTTGTTTGGCTCGTACAACCTCAAAATTTGGTGTAAATTGCAAAAACCGCTAAAAACAACCAGTTTTTCGGTTTTTCGCAATTTACTGAAATCAATTACGGGCCAAACAAACTTTGAATTCCGATTCAGCGTATGAATTACATGAAACACTTTATATATTAGTATAGATATTTTCACCTTCTACGTAAAAAAAGTCGCGGGTTAAAGTTAGTGTTAGCCCAAAATAACTATTCCACGCGGACGAAATCCCAGACAGAAGCTAGTACTTATAAAAATTAATGTCCGGTTAGCGGACGACTAGAGAATACAATCCCGGGATCCCGACCGTTTTCTGACCCCGAAATTCCCGGGACTGTACTTGGCTAATCTCGGGATTTGCGGGTTTGCCACAAACAGGTCTAGTTTGCACTCCGTTGTCCGTTGCCCGTTGCGAGTTGACAATGGCCTTGCCTAGATTATATTAATAGCATTTATTACATATCGACAAAAAACAAACCTTTGATACGCGTACGATGCGTACTACATAGGTACAGTTCTAATAATATGTTTGTCGTAGAACTTAGAAGGGATTTCCCCGCTCGGGATACTTCAATAAAATACTCTTAATAAAATTCCCCAACGGGCCAATAGGGGAATCACCTGGTCACCTCATATCAAAAAATTCCTCCAACCAGTGTAGAACCTGAACGAGCGTTTTCAGCTGCAGCTTATGTTGGGGCTGCGACTTAACAATCTGATACACAAATTTTAAGTAGTGGGTGAACGTAGTGGGTAGGGGGGCGGTATACTTACCCCTGCTACAACCCCTAAGGTCCGGAGGTTTTAATATTTTTATATTTTATAAACATAACCTCACTTATTTTTGTTGTAAATTGCGTCACTTTTGGTAATAACAAACCGTGAACATATAACCGCCAGAACTTTTTGTAACACTAAAATTGTTTTTAATGTAAAAATAAAGTTTTAAATTTAATTGAGGCATAAGTCATAACTACAAAATTCATGCTAGACATGTAATCGATTGATTAAAAAGTGACAGTTTTTACTGTCACTTTTGTTTTTAATGGCTTGGCTAACAAGATGTGATGATAAAAATAAATTAATCGATATGTCAATACTTATCGATTTTTAATTAAGAAATTCGAAATCTTGAGTTTTAATTGATATATTGTTTCATATAGTTTTCGGAAATCGACATATTTCTATAAAAAGAAAATATTGATAAATATTTTGCAATCCTTATTGCCGCCATTTTATTCCTTTTCAGTTAAGTGAATGTGCTTTTAAAGTTAATTAAATTATATAGGCACCATATTTTATTTAAAGTATCCCCTACCTGATAACAGAGCCGAGCGAACGAAGCGAGCGTACCGTGGCAGCGGCCGGCGAGTGCTAGGACCGACTGGTTACCATTTAATATTTATTTTATATACACAAACACTACGACGCCTTAAAAGTCTCGTATGAAACATTTGTTTTATTTATCAATTTAGTGGACGACTAGCAAGTTGGTTTTAAATATGACAATGAATCAATATATTAATGATATCAATTTTTAAATACATTGCTGAACAATTTTTAATATAGGTTAAATATAAATTAATGTGATTACGTAAAAAAAAACATCCTCTTTATTAGTCGCCATTTTGAATGGTTACTCTTGTAGTGTATATGAATGTGTTCTATTGTTTTTTCTTCATTTTTATCCAATTAAACTGGTTTTTGGTTATTTTGACTTTTTTATGTTGATTACTGGCTTTTTTTGAACTTTGAAAGGATTTTTCAACTTTGGACCTATGATAGAAGTGCAATATTAGCGAAAAAATCAGTGAAAATAAGTGAGGTTATGTTTATTAAAAAAAAAATATTTCAAGATCTCCGGACCTTAGGGGTTGTAGTAAAGGTAAGTATGCCTCCCCCCTCTTCACTTCACCACCCCACTACTTAAAATTCCTGTATTAGAATGCTATAGATTTACCTATGTTGGCAATAAACTACGAAGCAGGCTTGGAAGTCAAACCTTGGATGCATTGATATTTCTACGACTGTATTTTCGAAATTCTAAATAAGCCTTTTTGTCTCGTAATTTCTTACTTACAAAGTAGGTATAGTGTCTTTGTTTTGTCTTTTTTATTTTCTTACCATATATTGGATTTGTGTCGTGGACTCGTGGAATAAAAATATAAAACATTTTTCTAGAAATTACTCGTCTTTTTTACATTTGAGCCCAATTAGAAACCACATAGGTAGTCTAATCCCGGGTTAGCCCCGGGATCCTGGGATTACGCATCAAGAATCCCGTAATCCCGGGATCGAAAAACATGCTCGGGACAGTATTCTCTACGGACGACTAGACACTTTGAAAAAAATTTCATGTCCATTGTTCGGTTATTCGCGATTTTTCACAAGTTACTCAGTTTTGGGGGTGCACGAGCCAAACGGAGCTTAGGTAGTTGGGTCTGGTCAAATGTACAGATTACTGTTTTTTGTGTACCGGTATAATCTTTTTCCGAACACGTGTTTTGTTACCTTGACAACACCAACATGAAATTTTGGACAAAATTTTAGTTAAATTGTGTCTTTATGATTAATATTTATTTATTACTGTAATACCGATTTTAAACTAGAGTTCACGGCAGACATTGTCTTGCAAAAATAAAAATCTTGGATCCGATTTGGTGGCACTAGCCTCCTATCGGTTACAATTGTGAATCTAAGCTATCCGGGGACTCAAACACAAAAATTTCATTAAAATCGGTAGTCTTTCTCAAGTTATGCGCGTACATACGATTTCTACATTTCTACATTTCTACGATTCATTTTTATCTATATAGAAGATGTGGCTTAAATTGTCTAAAGGCGTGTGCACTGTGCTTAGACATTTAGCCATATAGTTTTAGCGATTATTTTATTTTATCCATCGATTCATTGTCTATGCACACCAGCCTTAGATATTTTAAAATAATTGAATGAGTATATAGTGTATGTAATTCATTACAAATGTCCTTTTTGTAATGTAAAAAATTATCTTCTAAGTATATAAAAAAGTTGCAGTACATCTGTTGCTAGATGCTTTTAGCTTAGCTATGATAGTAACGGTCAGTGTTTACGTTTAAAATAATTATATATTTACAAAAACCGTCTTTTTATCTTAATTACTATCCTTGTAATTTGTTATTATCAGTTTAATGAATACTAATTATTATTTTATAATTATTATATACCGTCTTATGTATAATATACAGTGGAACACTTGGACCGATCTCTGACCAGACCAGACCATAGTAGCTAACGGAAAATTCGTTTACGACTTTTAACCATACCGGGTATCGCACCCTGAACCTCTGCGTTCCAATGCGCTAGGCCGGCAAAACTTAGCCCACACAATTACAGAGGTTGATATCTAATATTATACTTGTCAGGCTTTAAATAAAAATATAATTGAAGTTATTAGTCATTTTATTTTTTAAATTCGGGGAGTTACCCGTAAACTGCTTTTTTTTAAATAATTTATATCTTGTATTGCCAGAAATGCGTCCGAGTCATCGACATTTGCTTTAATTAATAGTGTAATTTAAGTAATATTAAATTACAGTGGTGTAATCGCAAAATTTTATCTGTGCAGGAACGGAGAATTTCCTGCGGCCGGTCGGCCTGTCGTAAGAGGTGACAAAACAACCCATTACCAGGTGGTAGGGTAATTACCCGTCTAGATGGCTATGCTGGCCACCCCTGGTCTTGAGTATGAAAAAGAATGAAAGAAAAAACGTTTATTTGGTCATCACACAACGAGACGCATGGCAATGAATTGTACGGTGATACCTATATAGCAAAAAGTCTCGCGATGGTACCAAATAGGTGCAGTTCAGCATGTGCCAGGCAACAGGTACCTGACGCTGGTTTTCAACTGCACCTTAGGACGGACGGATGTTGCACTGTTTTATATATATATATATATATATATATATATATATATGGGGTTGTTTGGAAGAGATCGCTTTTTAGCGATAAGACCGCCCTTTGTACACAACTAGATATAATTTTAGTCTTTAAGTTCATTTTTGTATTGGTGTATAATAAAGTGTTATCTATCTATCTATCTATATGTGTGTGTATATATATAGTGTGAATAATAATGTGTAAATTAGATGCAGCAAAACGGAAGCTACCTCTAAAACATGTCAATTTATGTAACTGAAACGCTAGTTGACGAGAGCATCGTCTACCTTTGAGCATCGTCTACCTTTGACTAAGTTTGCGCCTTAGTTTCATTTTTATTACATGATGCTTATTTAGAAACGGTGATACCCTCTGGAAACGTGCGCCAGCTGTGCTTATATATAAACTGTAAGTAATTACTGACGGCTTCAGTTGTACACGTAAATCCAAGGACACCAAAGAGAAGGCAAGCCAAATGCAGTTTGCGCCTTAGTTTCATTTTCCATCAATGCAACATTTAAGGCTGAAGGCAATTTCTTTATATGTTTTTTTGTACCAAAGACTAAATATTTAGTTTTATTAGGATTTAATAATAAACAATTATTATTAGACCATTTAGATAACCGTTGTAAGTCCTAGTTAGATCGTTAATAGCCTGTTTACATTCACGTGGCTTAAATGAGATATAAATCTGGACATCGTCAGCACAAATATGATATTTACAATTATGTATTGAATTAATGATATCCGCACTGTAAAGGATAAATAGAATAGGCCCCAAAATAGATCCTTGTGGGACACCTCTAATTAACGCAGTGAGTGGGGATGATACACAATTCCCATTCCTTGTCTTTAATTCTACGAACTGTTGTCGATTTGTCAAATAACTATGAAACCAAAGAATTTTACTTTGGTCAAAACCATAATAAGCAAGTTTACACAACAGAAGGTTTGTGTTTATTGCATCAAAAGCACGAGAAAAATCCAACAGCACTAACAGAGTACACATGCCTTTATCTTGGGCTGAGATAATATTATCAGTAACATCTAGAAGCGTAGTTGAAGTGCTACGTTTTTGCCTGAACCCCAACTGTAATGCAGGTAATAAGCTATATTTTTCCAAATAAACAGTTAATTGGTTGCAGATTACCTTTTCCAAAATTTTAGAAAGACAGGGAAAAATACTAATATGTCGAAGATCTTTGACATCAACCGGATTGGACTTTTTAGGTATCGGCCTAACGGCAGCAATTTTCCATAACTCAGGAAATTTTGAGGATATAATTGACTTATTTACTATATCGGTGACATATTGCAATGTATAAGGTAAAGTCATAACTAGCATTTCCAAAAATATACCGTCATAACCAATAGCATTTGATTTAAGATTTAATATAATATGAGAAATAGTATCTTTATCTATAGAGACGATATTGAATCAAGTATGTCTCCATAACAACCTCGAGTTGTGTTCCGGCATTAGTAACCAGGATCCAGTCTCCATTTACAGAGCGGCAGCACATTAGTAGTACCTTTAGTGTAACAAATTGACCATAGGCAACGGTAACCGCTATCCATCAGGTGGGCCGTCTGTGTGTCTGCTGAACTCATGCAATAAAAATGATAATATGATGTGATATGGTGAATTACCCTAGTTTTTAATATTTGATATTTTTCAATAACGCCATATATGGCCAGGCAACATTATGAAATGTTTGTATTACACGTTCAAAAGGGCAAACTCTCCTATTATATTAATGTACTCTGTGCGGCAAACTGTTGTTCTTATAAAGAAATCAACATCTTTTCTATCTTTAATTATATGTAAGTGAAGTGTGTATGGAATAAACGATATTCTATTCTATAGTTTTTCGGTCAATTTTTTTTTAAATCACCATCTCCTCTATCATATGTGAAGATAGAGGGTTTTCTTTTATTTTCTCTATTTTATTACACAACTACGGGAAGGGGCTGACACTCTTTTTATCTCTTTTTAAAAAAATGCGTGTACATAATTTTTCTTATCCAAGGTTTTCTTACTGTCTCCATTTTTTAACTATTTGCTATATTTCGGACAATGCCAAATCATTGCAAAATCACCTATTATAATGTTATATACGTAATTGTATATAATTTACTTTCCATCTCCAATAGTATCGGGATCCTTGGCGTCGACGTAACGAACGATGTGCAGTTTTGGAGTCATCTGGAACACAAGGCCAAACTTGCCTCTACGCCACGAATTGCGCTGTACAAAGCGCAATTCAGGTCGCATATTGCTCACATCTATGAGGCGGAGCACCTGCTTACCCCTTGACTCCATCCAGCGTTTCGTCGTTCGTATAGTCAACGATCCCATACCAACAGATTGTTTAGAATCGCTTAGCCTACGGAGAGACTGCGGCACTCTGTGTATTCTACCGTCTATACAATGCGGAGCGTTCCAAGGAACTGTTTGCCGCCATGGGTGGGATGTTCACCCTCATTTCCTTGAGCTACCGTGCTCAACTATGCAAAGGTTCTCTAGAACGTTTATTCCGTGTACAATAACGACTTGGAGGGAACTTCCAGCCGCATCCCTCTGCGCCTACGACATTTAAGGTGTTGCAAACGTCCGTAGTTGTCGGTGACCACTTTCCATCAGATGAGCCGTTTTGCCAATTTGCCAGCCTATTTTTATAACTTAAAAAGAGATTAGTTAGCTTTATCAACTTGCTGGTTATTTACAGATGTCGTTATCCAAACTTCACAAAAGCGGCATTATAACAGGCCCTATTAACCACTTCTGCTTCGCGTGCGACGGACACTTCGAGAGCGAGGAAGATGCGCACGCGCACACCGCTGTAGCAGAACATCAGAAAAACATGGAGACCATCGCGTATTTTGGCAAATTCGCAGGAGAAAACATCAGAAAGGTGAGTTTGTTGTTTTTGCCTTAGAAGAAGAATAAAATACTACCACGATTAATCGCTTAGTGAGACTAAAGTCAATTGTAACGTTTGAAAAACCCCTAATTTTATATTTCTAGACGGTGTAACGAGTCTTACTTGATTTTTGTTATAGAAAATCACCTTTTCATTTCTCATATTGTGAAAGTACGCTCAGAGTTGCCTGATTCTGATGAAAACAGTACTTTTCGCCCCTGGATTTTCCCTGCTGCCAAAAATTTTTAAAACTATGCGAACCATAGATAATATTTGCGACTCATGTCCCAACTTTATTTACTTGTAATAAAAAATATCAAAAAAATTGTAACATCATTTTATACGTAAAAATTACTTTTCAATAAATTATTATTTAATTTATACACATTTGAGCTAAATATTTATTATCATCAGTGAGAAAAAAATATTGGCTTGTAGAATGCCACAGAAATAGTAGATTGTTACACGAGAGGTGAAAGTGACCTATTTAGACACTCGAATTATTAGCGCCCTCGCTACGCTCTTGCACCAAACCATCTCGTGCCAAAATAGGTCACTTTCACTTGAGGTTAACACTCTGCTTTTCATTTCAAGTATGAGGAAAGTAAATCAAAACTGATTAGTTAAACAAACACCCACTTCTCTAATAAAATCAGGCGTTTTGGTTTGCCGCATCTCATGCCTAAATACTACATTTTCATCCAATATATATCCATAACAATCTACTATTAGACTTTCAATTATCGATTTTAGAGTTTAAAAAATAATATAACACTTTTAAATTACTGGGCCTGAGGCGCCCAAGCTTTATCGAGACATAACCAAACGTCTGGTGGTAGTCTCAAAAGACCTAAAGTCTGGCGTATACCTCAGGCAACGCTTGTCATTCGGCGCAGCAATGTGACCAGTCTTTTGGGCACGTTTCCAGTTGACAGAGGTCTGGTATTAGATTGTATAGTTTAATTTTTTACTTTACTTTGATTGTATGTGAACCTTAATCAATATAAATAAATAAAATGAATCGTAGAAATGTATGTACGCGCATAACTTAAGAACGACTTTACTGATTTTGATGTCATTTTTTGTATGTATTTGAGTGGGTCCCCGGATGGTTTAGATTCACAATTGAAACCGGCAGGTGGCGCTGCGATCGGGTCTTAGATTTTTATTTTTTCAGGGCAGAACAACGTCTGCTGGGACTGCTAGTATATAATAATATGTCATACATTGCGCACCGCGATGGAAGTGGGTTTAATGTTAACGAACAGTTAAAAAAGTGAATACAAATCAAAACCGATTTGAAAAGTAACCAAAATGCAAAAGATATATACTTTTTCTACATCTTGAAGTAGCTTCAATATAAATCATAAAAACTACTATATTTTGCCAATTTCTTTCAAATATTTTATGTTTTATTGGGAACTGACTTCAAGATGTTGTAGATTTTTTAAATTTGGTTTCGTTTTTTGTTTTATATTTTTTCTACTTTTTATTTACGCAAATACTTGAATAGCTTTAGAAAAAATATATATGAAATGTAGTATGTAAGCATTGGTATTGTTCATTGTAAGGTGGGCCAGCGCACGTTAAGTATTTGCACGCTTAGCATAAATGTAGTATATAAGGCTTAAAGTTAAACCCAGGACAGACACAATAAAGATTTCAATCAGATTCGGACAATGTAGTTTTAATACTACAACCACCTCAAAACTACGAGCAGCACCCGTGCCATACCACAGAAACAAGTTTTACGTGCCTATAGTATTCGAACGTTGCTCTCGATTTCCCTGGGATCCACTCATCAGATCCTGAATTGGCGACAATGGAACCACCTCAGGAGTACACTCTTTCAAATAAAAAAAATTGAAAATTAGTTACAATTGACGGAGAAATCGCGTAACAAACACACGAAAAAAGATATAGTCTAATTGGAAACCTCCTACTATTTGAAGTCTGTTAAAATTAACATGAAGTAAGTTGAGTTTTTGTAGTTCTGACGGCCTCCACACTCCTTGCCAACTAAAGCAGGATCCTACCTTCTTTGGGAGCCCCAAGTAGTCAGGTACTTACTCTCGTGTCGCCTCTCACCTCACATGGCCTCCAAAAGGTTCAAATATTTTAATAGTCAATCAAAAATCTCATATGATTTTAGGTAAAATGTGGATATTTTTGCGAACACTGCAACATTTTTCTAAAAACAGCCACAAAAGTGGCTATGCATGTTAAGGAAATGGAGCATGTCAACAATAAAGGATATTCTCAAATAAAACGCCAAGATGGGTCTGTTCTGGTGAATGATCAAGTATTAGTGGAAGAAAAAGCTTGGCACAGCATGACTGATGACGTTTGCGCTCTGTGTAACACTGATTTCGAGGATGAGGGTAGCCACAAACAATTGCCATCACACATCATTAACCTCGTGGGAAGCAAACTTGAATTTGGTCCGAATGAAATCGTTTACCGTCGCGTGAGTAATGTATTCATGTTTGTTTATTTAATAGATTGGCATTATTTTATTCTATATTTAATATGAAAATGCTTATTAATTATATTAATAAGCATCTACTTATAATCCTAGGGGACTATGGGCAGAATACTACACAAATAAATTAAGTTTTCTTTTATTGTATTAGATTATTTATAAATTTCTTCCATTGTATTAGCTCATAATTAATGGATGTAATTAATTCAAATTATACTATTTAATGCTATGTAACATTAAGTAAATTTTCATGCTGGTCTTGTATTTTATGCCGTTTTTTTTTTTAAGCTAGCACACAGACAGACTGTTCACCTAAATGAAGGTGGTTACCGTCGCCTATAGATGTAACACCAGTGCGTTGCTAGCCTTTAGAATAGTTTAGAATGTGATAGGGGCAGGGGTAAGTGATCTCGCGGTCCCCCCGTTGGTGAAGAGGGATGCTTACCCCCCTCTCCCGGAGGTGCTCTAAGTGAGATAGCCTAGCGTCGGGGTGTCACAGATGGTCTAGTTCCTGTGGCACCCGGAAAAGCGCATAGGAGAGGGACGCAGGTTAGGTTTAATGGGAAATTTGACGGCCGACATGCCCCGGTCCTACGCTCAGAAGCTTCGATTAGCATACGGCCGTTCAAGAGTCCCACACATCCCTGTTTAAAGCCTTCTCCCTAGGCCCGAAGATGGTTTCCCAAGAAAAGACATTCCCTGCGTCATAAAAAAAAATGGGAAGTGAGCCATCGGAACTCTCCCACGTACGATACACTATTCGCTCAAGGCTAATCGTTTAACTTATATTCTTTGAGAACGTGGTATTACGCCGATCGTGCCGGTATTAAGACCTGGAATTGATTACATTTGGAAATGGATTGGATAATGGTTCCAACAAGGCTGTACCGCGTCATAAATCTGTAATGGTTTTAGTATTAGCGGTGCATATGGCGGGATTTCTCCGTCGCACGATTTCTTATCTTCAGTTGGCACTTGACTTTCCATTCAAATCAGATCTTGTCTCCCTATTCTTCAGTAATAAAAAAAAAATGTTAGCAGCCACAATACTTTAGGTGGCTAAAGGTGATGTAAGGTGCCTTTTGGTGATTTTTGACTGTTCCCACAGCCAAATAGAATATTGTAATATCTTACTGTTCATTCCAGGTTGATTCCGCATCCATACAATGCCTCACGTGTAACATAGTTTGCGCATCGAACCTACTCGAACAACATTCTGAGAGTGTTGCTCACAAAGAAATCATCCAAAAGTCCCTATACCAATCTCCCAAAAACGAAGAAAACATATCTGACACCTCAAATGCGTCTAATATCGTTGAAACCAAGGCTAAAGTCTTAGAATTTGTACCTCGATTTCAAAAGAATGATATAAACGTTAATTTCTTAACTGAAACAGCATTTTGTAAAAAGTGCAATGAGACCTTTCAACTGGATAGGAGTGTTATAGAGAAACACATTTCAGAACATAATGGCAAAAATAATGGTACGTCCTACCCTACAGACTTCGATAACAAATCCCATGAACTGTATTCGAAAGCTAATGTTGACAAAGATTCTGCTAATGTTGACAAAGATTCTGCTAATGTTGACGAAGATTCTGCTAATGTTAAAGCAGGTACAAGTTCTGTAACTACAGAAACTGGCACTTCTGGTAAATCAGCTGAAGCTAAAGAAGCAAATGTCGATTTGATAAACTTCTCCAAAGAAAATCATTTGACTTTTAATTCGGGCGAAAGTAACGCATATTGCAGAGTCTGTAAAGTGAAAATTCCATCAGCAATGAAGAGTTTGGGTGAACATGTAAATGGCAGAATCCATCAGAAGAATGTTGCATACATGTCTAAATCTTTGGAGGTGGTCCCAAAAGTACCGTTTGCGACTTTCGTTAAATCTGACATTGGATTCAGTGGATTACTCCACGACGATATTCTTATAAATTATAAGTATTGCCTGCCTGTAGCCAGTTTTCATGGTTTAACCAGAATTGAAGTTTTCTTAGGGTTGCGATGCAATTTATGCGATGTTAGTGTACCTTTACTAAACATTAAAGAACATACTGATGAAGAAAGCCATAGAGAAGCATTAAGGAATACAGCAGTGGTAACATGTTTGCAAGATGAATTTATAAGAGAGGTAAGTTTTGCTGACATTGTTTTCTATTTAAGTACTTCAGGGTCTGTCTCATTTCTTTCATCTTATCACAATCATTTGGGGTCGGCACAATAATTGTCTTTTCCTTCCATTCTTCTCTATTCTGAAAACATACTCTGTCACACCACAAATCATCATATCATCCTTCACACAATCCATCTATCTCTTTTTTCTTCTACCTTCTCTTGTATCCATCAAGCTTTCAGTTTAAGATTCTTTTTGTCACATAATTTTTCATCCCTCCTCATTTCATGCCCATATAAGTAACCTTAGTCTGCTTCCTCTCAATTTTTCAGTCACAGGTGCAACTTTCAAAGACTTACGTACTCATTTCTTATCTATTCTTGTAACATCACACATTTCAGGCTTATATAGATTTTAACGTAGTTCTATTATTTAACGTTTTTTTTAGATTTTGATAAGAAAAGGTTAGATAGGAACTCTATATAGAGAGCGGTAGCACATCGGTAGCACCTTTGGTGTTAAAATGTCCATAGGCGATGGTGACTGCTTTCCATCAGGTAGGCCGTCTGCCTGTCTGTTGAACTCGTGTAATAAAAAAAAAAAGGCCTTGTCGTCGTGGTCGATGTCCCCAAACGCGCTAAGTACAGACCAAAGTACTTGAAACTACCTACACTATTAACAGAGACATAGCTTGCCTTAGACGGGCCCTGTATCAAGATGTGTTGGGGGGCGCAAAGGAAGGGTAAAGTTTTTTATAAAAGAAATAGAAAATGCTCGAATTGAATTAAAATAAATATATATTGATTGTAAGTTGCTTTACTTAACGCTCCTAGGAGCTAAATTAGATAAACAATTCAAACCAACGATACACTTTTCTCGCCTTTTTTCGGCAAGCTTATTTATCAAATCATCCATAACTGAAGATGATTTCAGTTTTTTTAGATTTTCTGCCTACGTGGTGGTCATATAATTAAGAACGCTGATTTAAAGTGAAGATTTTTTCAAACTAAGACGCAAAACTAATTGTATGCAATTTTTTTATTTCTCTCGATATCGTAAAACTTTTCCATAATACCGCTGTATTCACTGATATGATTAACTAAAAATAAATAGACAAACTTTTTACACTACTTCTAAACATAGTATTCCTATTTACTGGCTGGTCACGTAATTAAGAACGCTAAATAGTTTATACCTTTATTCAAATTTAAATAGAGAACACTCAATCGATTTGTTACTGTTTGTATAATTTTGGCGCCATTTAGTGCTGTAAAAGATTAAAAGTGATTGCTTCTTATGAAAAAACAATGGGAAATAATAAAAGTTGTGATAAATCTACAAGGGAAATAATGATAAAACTTTGATGGAAGAAGAATTGGTCTTATAAAAAGATGCCGACCATCTGCAATATTCAAAAACGATGGTTTTCCACGCTGGAAAGCATTTTGCTACGTACCAAACTGCTTCGAATGTTCTACATGTACCTAAACAGAGAAAAACAACTCCTCGAGATGACCGAAACATCGTTCGTATGGCAAAACAAAATGCTTTTAAAGGGTCCAATGAGCTGAGAAAAGAATATTTTGGTCAAAACAACCCTTCAGCAATCTCAGCACTCACTATTCGAAGACGTTTGGTAGAATAAAAATTGCACGGTAGGATAACAAGAAAGGTACCCATGTTGAAACTTTGCCACAGGCAAGCCCGGCTTGCATTTGCGAGAAAGTATGAAAACTGGACTGTGTGACAGTGGAAAAATGTACTTTTTTCTGACGAGACGAAAATAAACAGAGTATGTTCTGATCGAAAACGATATGTACGACGTCCCCCGAATACAGCATTCGACCCTAAGTACACGAAAGTTACATTAAAGCACGGTGGCGGAAATGTGAAAATTTGGGGGTGCTTTTCTGGACATGGTGTTGGACCTGTAAAGTTGATAGAAGGTAACATGGATCAGTTCCAATACAAAAATATACAGGAAGAAACAATGTTACCTTATGCTGAAGACGTTCTACCGATTATTTGGACATTCCAGCATGATAATGATCCAAAGGACACTGCACGTACCGTAAAGGAATTTCTTATAGCGCAATCAGTTTCTGTCTTAAACTGGCTAGCTAACAGCCCAGATCTAATCCCAATAGAGAATCTGTGGTTCGAAGTAAAGAAAAAGGTTTCAAATACACAGTGTGGGAATTTAAGAGAGCTGTACGACGTTTTTTTAGAAGAATGGAACTCTATTTCTTTTGTGAAATGTCAAAAATTAATAGAGTCACTGCCTCGCCTGTGTAAAGCAGTAATTAAAAGCCGTGGATATGCTATTAACTATTAATTTTAGTTAAAAATGTATTAAATTGCTTTTTAAATTTCTCGCGCTACATATTATTGTGATTTTTTAAATGTGAGTGTCATACAAAACGATTCCCGAGCAGTTTAATAAATCGTTCTTAATTATTTGTCCAGCTTCAGTACTATTTGAATGTGTCACTTTGGTAAAATAAATAAAATGTGAAAAAATATAGTTAGCGATTTTATTCTTTATTCCTAAGCCACGTTGCTCTATTAATGTGGCTATTTTATAACATAACTAGTTGCTTCTCAGAAGGTACACATCTCTGTGTATGACACGATTTAAATAAAAAAACTTCTAGAACTTCAAATCGTTCTTAATTATATGACCACAACTGTATATAGACAATAATGACAAGTCTGATAGCCATTCCCGTTGGCCTAGCAGTTATTCTCAAAAATGTTATTTATCTATCTATAAGATTGTGGATAACATGTTAGGAATATTTCCTTACACACTTTCGGGGCCCCTGCAGCTTGGGGGCCTCGTATTATTGACAGGGCTGATATGGCGGTAGCTACGCCCCTGACTTCTAATAATAACATGTGTCAAAAATGTCATAGGGAAATGGGATGCGAGGAAGGGGGAAGTTGACCGAGAGATAGGCACAAACAAAACTCGCGCACCTAAAAGTGTGAACTGCAAACCGGGAATAAAAAGGCATCATTCAAAGATGCGCACACTATCTCTCTTTTCAGGCTATCATCCATCTGTTCTATGTCATGCTTACAGTTTAATTGTTTTAGAGTGTTCAGTCATGTTTAAATACTTAAATCTATAGATATAAATATAGTATGGAACTTTTTTCTTAAGTTTTCGCGATTGGTATACACAATAAAGCTACGCGGTAATTTATTTGATTTTTATTATTCCGACGTTTCGGCCACTTTTCAGTAGCCGTGATCACGGAAGACGGAGATGTCAAGTGTCAATGAGCATTGTTAAAGTTTTATTTAGCCTACCGCCAACTTGCTCATTTTAATTTCAATGTCAAATAAACTACCGCGCTTAACCGTTAAAACTTGGTTTTATTATAGTGTGGAAGTGGTTTACAGCTTAACTAAGTCTTTTATTACCTACCGCACGCACCGCGCGCAAGTGATGGCGTTCACGCCACGTCCACTGTATGGGACCTTGTTTGGCGATTATTATATCATTGCAAATCATTACAGTTTCGCGCGGGCATGTACCACTGTGGCTATTGCAATACCCTATTTCAAAATTGGGCTGATGTTAAAAATCATATCTCCACTACCGACCACGAAGAATGTAAAGCCGAAGCTAAGAAACGCGTCAGTATTCACATGAGGGACCTGGCACGGTTCAGGGAACAGAGGCGAGCTGAGATGTTTTGTTTAGCGTTATTGCATCATCATTTCGGTTAAACGTCTACTAAAGTTAACGCTATATTATATAGATGTCATTTAGTGTTTGGTTTCTGTATGTTACCATCCATTCTTCGCCTACCACTGGTAGAAACATTACTTGTATGGGGTTTGTCAAATTTTATCCAGTGGTAAGTGGATCTGGGTAGGTCCGTAGACTGACAGCCGTGTGCATGTAGTATACTGGTAATCGTCGATACGGTTGTGCGGATCTGCCACTCCACACTTGGATGCGGGTCTTGCGGTTGCTGGTACTGTTGGACCAGTATCCGGATTGGTATTGGTCCATCCATCAATAATGCGACGGATGTAGATCTGAAGCTTCGTATCAGTCCGGAACTACACACCTCTTGTAGTAAAGCAAATCAATGGATTGCAAGATATAGATAACTAAATTCTTATTATAGTCAAGGCAAGGTGGCCAAATCCGTCTATGGGAAAAGTTCATACACTGCTCGTTTTTTTTATCTTTTTTAAACAGAATTCAACACCAACTACGATTAGAAGACGAAGAAGATTTGTAGTCGTCGTAACTATTCAAACACGGAAATAATGAGAGGTGTGTGGAGTTCCCCCACTGACGGAATTTGCCACTCTGACTATATAGGTTTTACGACTGAAGTAAACCGCCTTTGTGACAATATCATTATATATTTTAACATGTTATAAATGCAATTTAAAGAATTTGACATGTATTAGTCAAACTCTGTGCTTAATTACAATATGTGATCTTTTACGTACGCACTCATATTGTAATTGAGTGCAAAATTTGACAAAAAACTTTTCAGTTCTTTAAATTTTCTTTGTGTGATAAAGTCTAGATTTAAGCACATAGTAAACTGACTAAGTTATTTTATGTCATCTATATGAAGGAGATATTAATGTGTAGCATTTGCTTGACAACAATAAATTTACTATGGTAGAAGAAAACTATAGACAACTCGATTAAGAAAGTAACACTGGTACTCCTAAAATGCTACACTAGTAAGTGTTGGCGCCACAAAATTAGTCAAAGTAAAAAAAAATATCATATATTTAATTTTTTGAATGATTTAGTCTAAACAAATATATTAGCTTTACCGGTATGTATGTAACGTAATTTTCACCCACTTCCAGACATGAGATCAAT
Source organism: Dendrolimus houi (assembly GCA_039645545.1). Lineage (NCBI taxonomy): Eukaryota > Metazoa > Arthropoda > Insecta > Lepidoptera > Lasiocampidae > Dendrolimus > Dendrolimus houi. The sequence goes on from CM077139.1 coordinate 13,182,277, forward strand.
TGAATATTTTGCACATATAATAGGACCAATGGCAGAACAATAATCTTATAACTGTCCTGATACCTTAATCAGGATCATCAGGATGATACTGCAATTCGTTACACACCTCCAATCTTCGCGGTTGGCTGGTTATTAGTTGGTATTGAGACCAAAAATAAGAAAATAAAATTTATAATTAAAAATAACCCGTACTAAAAAATAGAACATAATTTTTAAGTGTGAAAAGTTTTTTAAATAAGAATAAAACATCAAATAGCGAAAATTTAATGACATATGGCGCCATCTATTGACGGGTATTACGTTTTTACTATTGTCATACTAGTTGCTCGTAGTTGGTTTTCTTGTTCCATAGCAATATTCACACCGAGATGTGAAAAGCTATTGCATTCAAGCAACATTTAGTAACAATATGTCTATTTGAAAACAGTTAAAATTTCTACTGCAATAAGTCAGGTATTACATACAATAAATTTGAATGTAATTAATGACTAATTACATTGAAATTTATATATTTTTGAATAGCCTCTTGAATACTGTAGATATTTTTTACTGTTTCAATTATAAGAAAGTTTTAATATCAATTAATAATTATTTTAGGAAATGAGAAAATTTTAATTGCATTTTTGTAAAGTCATAAAAATGTCGCTTAAACTATATAGCTTTTTAATTCTCAATATGTGCCTTCAAAGACTAAAGCGGTTAACTCGCATTCATGACGCTTTTGTATCTGAAAAGTAGATACAGTTGAATTATATTGTTTATTTAGGTGTAAGTAAATTTTGATAAATTATTTTGATACGTTTATATTTTATTATTATATCGATAGACTAGGAAACTATTCACTTTTATTTCGTAACAGTATGTGCCAAAAAATTAATAAATTCATTATTACGGCTGTGACTATGTTAACAATTCATAAAGTTTATTAATGTTTTTAATTAAATTTTTATTACTTCCATTACCAGTCACTTTTATTACTACACTCAAAGTGTATGCTAAATTTTATAAAAGTTAATACATATAAAAATCACGACAGTAAGTCTTTAGTATACCTATTATAGTTTATCGATGTTTTTGATTGAAATTTTATTAAATAATGTTTAGTATCTGACAATTATTGATTTTGATTAAATATGCTAGATTAGATGATTATGAATCGTTATTTGAACTGAGAATTTTCAGTTGAGAATAAATGGCTTATGTGGGTTAAGTATGATTGAAATACTGATTTCAGGACCGTATGACTGATATAAGCGTAATAAACAAAGGTAATTTGACCGTTTTGTGTGCAACCGGTCACACGAAGCTATTTTTACATTCCGTTTCCGCAAATACTATGTATTGCATAGTACGAACAAAACATAAATGCGCCCTTGAAGTTCGTGCACGCCACTGCGCAAATCATGATTAGATTCATGAGCGTACAGTACTGAGAGGGAAGAGTGTTGCTCTCTCGCTCGCCCGCTAAGCGGATTTGCATGTTACCCCTTTCGCACTACGCCAGATGTGCAACGTTAACATCTGACTGCAGATGGGCGTTCACATAAGTAACTTCACCGATAAGGATATAGTACTGTATTACTGTAAAGTGTATACAGTTGCGTGACTATACCATTCAGACCAATCACAATTAACCTTCTTCAATGTAAAGACGTTCAACCATAACTTGTTTATTTTTAGTACATAATAAATTACTATATAAGGTGCGCATATATGTACAATATTTAATTTGTAGTGTGCATTTTACTACACATTTTTAATTTTTCATTTAAAGTACATATTTGGATTAAAATTACTTTCTATAGCTGAGCTATATCTTTTTCTTACAGGTGTATTCAAAATGTGATATATATTTGTTTAATTTGTATATGTACTTTAGGAAGGTAGCTTAATTTCATAAAATTATAAATTTCCTAAATGTAGGTAATAATAAAATCCACGATCCTTCTCTGCTCATGGCTCTCGTAAATTCAGAAGCCTGTACTTGTCGAAGCCATCTTATCATTAAGGCACACTGTATAATATATAATAATTCTTCTTTTTCATCTGGATTTTACCTAAAATCTAGGATAATTACAAATCTTAACATACCTAATCTATTTTGCTTTCTTTTGTCTATCATTCTATATCAATCTTCTGCTTTAAAACTTGTCAGACTATTTTCATCCTACTTGTATCTCCCATTAACACGCTATTTTTATCCTCTCAACTTGTCGGCCACCGGTGCATTTTTCTAAACCTTATAACTTATTTCTTGCTAACTTGTCCATTAATATAACACACACAAAAACCACTGACACATCAACGTAAGTTTTTTAGCAGATACTGTTTCAAGGAAACAAAGATATTTAGGGTTTTACATCAAAATTGAAAACAATATAATTAAAGTACATATATAAATATAAACTAATATTATAAATAAAGTAATATTAAACATATTGTGAAAAATTAGAATTTGTACAAGTTACATTGAGCGTGTTGCAGGACTTCTAAGGACCACGATTTACGCGATTGTTTTGTTTTGATCAGATTTTATTTTATATGTTAAAATGTCATAGTGAATACAAATTATGTTGCTCATTATCAGTTATATAACATAATTATAGCTACTAAAATATTTGCACAGTTTGTACAAGCCGTAAAGTTTCGTAGTTTCATAAAACCCTAGTATTTTAACAGTTAAACATGTCTAGTCAATACAATTTACTTTTCTTAGACATACTTAGTTACTAAAATATTTACTGCGTCTAAACTCAGCTTCAAGCTTAGTGCAGTAAACGTGAGTATTTTAGGAGTGAGCATGTGTAGCTAATACTTGTTTTCTTTGCTTAGACATATTTAGCTGTTAAAAAACTCGCCGAGTTTGAACCTTCTTTAAAGCCGAGTGCTTAAACGCGAGTATTTTAGGAGTTAACCGTGAGTAGCCAATACTTATTTCCTCTGTTTAGACATGTTTAGCTACTGAAATACTCGCTGAATCCAAAACTGACTTAAAAGCCGAGTATAGACAGAAAGAAGTGTTTTAGAAATTAAATTTAGTCAACACAAATCTTGTTTCTCAGATATGTTTAGATACTAAGATTTTCGCCACTATATATACTTGCGTATTCATAGGTAGGTTTGTTCGTTGAAAGCGAAATTGATTTTCAAAACCATTACTTTACATTAATTACATTTTAATTGCCTCAGTAGTCTTATCAGTCATTATTATTTTTACTCGATATTTTTATAGATCTCTAAGCATAAGTATATTAGTGTTTCAATTTATAGAACTATCACAAATAATTTTCATTACAAAGTACTTTCCTATATTGATTTTTTGTTTAACCTAAAACTTTTTCAAGAAGTTAGTGGTGTAAAAATATAATATTAACACTCGTGTTACACATACATTGCATCTTTTGTTATTTTGAAGTAATATTTTATTATGTGTTTTGTAATTTGTTATAAATATAATTCATATATTTTGGTTTAAAATATTTGCGTAATAAATGATTAATAATTTCATTTGTTTATTTAATATAGAGAAATATGTATATACTTTGGTTTTATTTGCTTTTCCTAATACATTTTTATGTAACATGTACTGTAGCTGAAACAATAATTCTCGTTCCTAAAGGCTTGGCCACGAACTTATCGTTTTAAACGACAGCTAAGTGAAACAGAAAGTATTAAGAGTATGAAGCACGCCGCCACTCCTGATGCAAAGTGGTTACTGCACTTTATTTGCAGACTCGTCAGTAAATATTTTTCATATCATACAACTGGCGTACTCCGATTTTAATTTTGCCGATTTTGTTAATCTGGTTGTAATAGTAAATTTGCTAAGCAATTTCTTATCTTCCTCGTCCCCTAAACTACTTTTATTTTCAATAGCGTCTATCAATGTATTAGTGGTGTCCTCGTTAGCGTCCATACATGGCAACAAAGTAGCCGCAGTTTTTATTTCACTTGTCTATGGTATTGATGTTTCTAGGTACAATTTCTGAAGAACCTGGCTTTATACAATATTTTTCATAATTTGATTCAATATTATCTATTAAAGTACCTAAGACATTATAAATTAAAATCCTCTTTATCTAACCTTAGTAAAATAGTTTTATAATAATCATATATTTTTTTGATTCTTCGATCTTTTTATTCATATTTGATACATAAATAGGTATATATATCTTTTGTGACGTTAATTTTCTTATATGTATGGATTTTTATTTTTCATATAAGTAGATCTTCCATTTAATTACACGTAAGTATATTAATAAAACAAGTTTAATTACTGAAAATATGTACTTAACTATGTTTATTCTGAAGAGAAAAGAAAGAAGAAAGATCGTAATTAATCCATGCTATGTCCTTGTGCTCGTACGTGGTCACCGTTGCGGGGTCCAAAACGGCGTCAAATGGTGGCTGGAACTGCTTCTGGGCTGGTTTGTTGTGATGATCACCTCGCCCTGACGGCCTGAGACGAATCCGACGAAAGGCTTTTTTCTTTAGTTCATTCCTCACTAAGGCACTGTGGAACTTCTTGTATTGCCGATATATTATGCAGATAACTCCATTTTCGCACAATGCTATTATTAGTGACTAGCGGCTTATCCCGGCTTCCCACAGGTGGACATTAGTAGTTTAAGTACGAATCCCTAATTTTTATAGTAATAAATATAGCATATGCTATTCAGGAATAATGTAGCATTCTAATGGTGAAAGAATATTTGAAATCGGTCCAGCAGTTTTTGAGTTTATTCGTTACAAACATACAAATCTTCCCTCTATAATATTTCTCGTATTAGTATAGAAGTATAGATAAAAGTATGTTGTTGGTGTTTGCGTGTGCTGTAATTTCTGTTCCCGAGTCATTTTTTACCATAATTTCCTTGTCACAGATACATTTAGAGCTCTGCTTGCCCATTTTTACTATTATTATTTTGTGAATAGTTTAAAAGACTACTGCACATCAAATCGCGACGATAGCGTCATTGTGTTTTAAAGTTTATACGCTGGAAACTTATACTTGGCGCCCTTTGCCCGTGCATGGCAGGATCGCCATGAGACGTGCGGGTATGGGGTATATAATAATACAACAGTTTTCGTTAACGTTCCGTTTAATCCTGTCTAAACTACCGGTCTTATTCATAAAGAGTTGGAGTAAATTTGAACGCTTCTTTAAGAACCATAAAGAAGCGTTCAAACTGACACAAACTCTCTGTGAATAAGACCATAAATATTCACATACCACAGCCTGCTGGTAGCGTAATGGTAATAAAGGTATTATTACTATTGCATTGCCAGCTTAGGCTTGGAACCTATCCACTGATGCCGCAACACAACTCAAGGTTGTTCTGATAGTCTAAGAAACGCTGAAGATCGCCCTTCACCCATCTGATAACTAGATGAGTTTTTTTTAAATCAAATTTTATCGATTTGTTAACACGCCTATAAGAGCATGCCTATCGCTATATAAAAAATAGCAATGAATACTTTTTCACTGCTATTTTTTATTAGTCTTAAAATCATGGTAATATTCTTCCATGAACGGTTTTTTGCAGGCAAGCCTATACAGTTATTTTTGTAATTTAATTATCTTTCGTAGGATACCAATTTTTAGTTGGTCAACAGAACGGTGTAGTAACCTATATTGACTTACCTGTTCAAACCTGCTTGCCAGGTAGCCATGAACAGAAATAAGTAGGCAAGCCTACCAAGGCATGTTCTCTATGTTAAAAACTATCCGTTGAAACTAAATTTGTCGTTATCAAAAGAGGTTAGAATTGTTTTTGGTAAAAATTAATTTGATTAAAAATAGACATGTGTCAACCCTAGTAAGTAATAAAACAAAACACTTGAATATAAATGTTTATTCATCACAGATCAATAACTGTAATTATTTTTTTTTACATATAAATAATATATATCAAGCGTAAAATTACAAAATTTATAGGTATGTACCTATCTGAAAAGATTTCATGCGTTATAATGTAATTATACCAATAAAGAAGAAAACTTAGTAGAGCCGTATAATATCAAAGTAATTTTACGCTTAATAGATTGTAAACTTAGTTTTTGGCCCTAATCTTTGAGCAAATCAAAGTTACATGAAGGAACCCATTTTTGATGATTTCGCCGACTATATCCATATACCTCCCCGAGCATTTTTGAGTCTTAGTTATTCTCATTTTTTGCATTTGACACTATTTACAGCTAAAATAAAACAGCTTGATAAACGTACAAACAACAAAAGTGACAAGTTTCTATTATATAGTAACTATTTTATCATGGAAAATTCCCCAAAACATTGCAAAATAATTGCTTGTAAGGGTCAAGGCACACTGACCCAGAGTCAGTGTGCATTGATCCTAAAAATAATGTATATGGAATATAACATCGAATAAATGCAAAATGTAAAAAAGATTAGGTATAATAAAAACAAAATAATTGCTTATTTTGAGATGGTTCTGACCGTACTGAGGAGAAAAAATATAAGTGATTTACACAAACTGGCAGTAGACAAATGTTTTTTATATCTAATTTATACACTTGAGAATGTCATCCACGTTTATTGCAAATTTTTATCTTCATATGGCATCATTATTGGTAATTTATAGGTGAGTATATATATATATATATATATATATATATAAACTGGACAGACTGCATTCGTTTACTTTTGCACCAATGTAATAGACGCCATTTTGGCGCTGAATGCGAGAATCCCAATGAACTAAAAATATATAAATTAAATTTAAAAAATCCCTTTAAAATATTTGTTTAGTCTGGCTGCCATTTTAGTTTCTGAAATAGACGCGCAAGTGGCGCTCTCAAATGACCCTAGTAATATGCTTTTCATTAACATGCGGTAGTCAGTCCAGTGGTAATAAGAATGCTCTTAAGTTATAAATTAGAAGTTACGTTTGGTACACACAAAAGGTACTCGACAGTATTATGATACGCCGTAAAGATAATGTGGATGGTATTTTAAACTTTCCTAGGCAATGTTTACTTAATACGATATTAGTAATTATTAAGGCGCCAGCGCCTAGTTTCAGTACGTGCAAAACTTAAATGCGTCTTTGAAGCTCGTGCGCGTCATTGCGCTCTACGGACTCGCGTACCATCTTTTTCGCACAACACACCGTAATGTGTAATAAACGTTAATTTTATTGGACCTGCGAAAACTCAACTAACTTCACTCTAAACGCATTAAAGTTTTGAGCGCACTGTGCATTAAATTAAACTTTTATTGACTTGAAATTTTTTAAGACTAAACAACTTAATTAATCGGACACATAGATTGTATATCCACAAGCTAAGCATGTTACTTTTGTATATTACCCACACCACATCCATCAATCAATCTTCCAATTTAACATTCATTTTGTTGTATGATATATGTTATTACAAGTAGGCGAACACGAAATGGATACAAGAATACATTAAAAGCAACGAAATATTTTTTGGAAGCGATGGTAGAATTTAAAATAAGGGACTTTTAAAATAAGAACCAATTCTGAAATGAACATATCGTCGGTTTACTGCAAGATCTCTTTAACTGACATACTTAGTATATATTTGGCAGTTAATGAGTTCTTGCAGTAAACAGACGATATACTTTTTTATTTTCAAGTGTTTTGACGAGCGAGTAAGTGCCTATCTCGAAAACTAGCTCGCACATACTTTGCACACGGTTTCGATGTATATAACTTTGCTGCAACGCCTCTCCTCTCTTCTCCGTTTTGGAGGACACCAGTTCAAATTACATTGAACAAATTTCACCTTATTCGCTTAATGAAAACGTAACATTTCAACGCATTCTTAATATACTTAAATAATATCACATACATTCTAGAGAGTGTTTCTTTGTCACTGGTAAACAGCCAAGCACCCGAAGAGCTATTATTTAAATGAATCAGAGAAATATCTACTTCTCTAAGTAAATGTCTTTATCAACCCGCATTTCGTCATATTTAGGATTCCGACTATGCATGGTAGGGTTAAAGACGACCATCTCACATGGACGTCAAACTGAAACTACAGCTGATCAGAAAGCGGCTAGTGGAACCCTCTAACTACAGTAGTGCTACCCCAATTTAATCCCTTCGAGGGACCAAATTTAATATTATTTATCTCCACAAGCTGCTAGCTGCCATCAAAATTGCCGCGCCAAAACCAAGAGAATTATATCGTCTCTTTTATTCTAATACAAATCCTATGTAGTTAGAGGGAGAAAGCATCAGATCAACGTTCGTTTCAATTATCTGTATTTGACCACAAATTTGTGGTGCTTCCCAATTAACCGTGTGTGACAGTTCGGCAACAAATTTGTGGTGGTTCCGTCTTAGAGGATTAACGCCCTCTGACGGACATCTTTTCATACATAAATCATCCTCTTCGTGTTGAAGGTACAGAGGGTAGAGGTAAGGTTTACCGTCTTATATGGAGTGGAAGTTGCAAGTGTCCAACGGTATGCTGAAAATAGTAGTTCGAATGCCTACCACACTAGCGCTGGCGTACGCGAAATATACGATATGAATTTAGCTGCTGTAGACGTAGTGAAGTGTGCCGAAATCAAAAATTAAACAAAAATCGAGACTGAAGTAATTAATACAATGCCAATATAGAAAACTTCAACTATTTATGTTGTCTAAAATTTAGTAAATATAACCAAAAAACTGCTCTGAGAAGACGTGTAGAACGATTTAATTAATTAATAATTAATAAAAAGTTGTTCTATAGAATAAAATGCAACATAGGAAAATTAAAAATGACAGTTACATGAATTTAGTCATGTTATAACTTATTCGATTGATAATTTATATCTGATGATTGAAAAATAGGCCCTTATTAAAAAATTTATCCTACGCTGCACTTTTTCATACACAGAGACGATTCTCCTTACCTCTGCTCATCATAGTTGAAAACCAGAGGAACCTTCCATAGTTCCGACCATAGAGGATAGAGACAACGACAATGTGGTGAGCATAAATAATATTTCACAAATAGACCAGAATGGCTCCAAGTGTACAAAATTTTAGTATACATAATAAACAAAGAAAAAATATTTTATTTGAAGAAATGAAACAAGTCTTGAGAACATATAAGCCGCATTTCCAGCAAATGAGGTTTGCACTCAGCTTATTGCTGTGCTGGAGTTTTATCCGATACAAAGCTGATTTTCAGTGGAAACCTCCCTTCTACCGCGATGACAAAAACGACCAACTAGAAAATAGTTAGGTAAAATTTTGTCACTAACACCAGCAAACATTCCAATTATATTCACTATGCATACAGCTGCTAACTTCACTCCGTCTATAACCGCTAAACGTCGAAGTGAAGTGCGCCGGGCTGTATACCCTCTAGCTAAAGTGGCGGCCTCAATTTAAAATCTTTGAACATTTTTTTTAACAGAGTTTATACTCCTTGTCTCTACCCTATGTGGTTCCGATATTTTAAGGTACAATTCATACTACACGACTTATGTCAAAGACATTTGACAGCAGTCATTCCGAGCACACAATTACTGTAGTACACGTACGAAAAACATAAAAACCAGTACTCTAATTCATTATGAAGTATTACATGGAAACTGTTTAGAAAATAAAAACACCACCATATTTTATATGTTTGTCACCAAAACCTTGCGTTACTAACAATAAGTTAAGGTATAATACCTATTATATCTATTTTAAACTAATAGCGATCGTAAATATTAAACATCAGTGCTGATTTTCATACGAAATTGTGTCAACATATGCATCAAGTATAATAAAGTCCGGAAAAAAAATTAATTGTCAAATCAACTAACGATAGGTAATGCAAATTAATTTCTTAAAATGAATATTCTTTAATGTAAGGACCGCACTAAACAGTCAAATCTTCTATTCTACTAGTGTTGCCACTGATCTTAGGAATCTCAGGAAAATTAATACAAAAAAAAAACCAACATAAAATATTTTCTTGTTAATGTTGCGTAAAATTTCCCTTTGGCGTACTTCTGTATGTATTCCTCTTTACAATGAATAGTGAGGACAGTGACTTTAATCTTAAATAATATTAAAGTTTTACGGTCTTATTCATATTCAGTTAGAGTAAGTTTGAACGCTTCTTTAAGAAACTTAAAGAAGCGTTCAAGCTCTAACTTAATATGAATTAGTAAGTCGACGCAATTTGACATGAAAGTCAGCTATCGTCTTTAAACTATATTATAGTATAAATTTATTACTATCAGTAGATACACGACGACGTCTAGACGAGTTGGGAGTTGCTAAACTAGTCTTCGGTCTTACATAAATTATCATTAGAATAAATATTAAAGTTATAGTACGATCAAAACTAAAATGCATCCTTGAAGTTCGTACACGTCATTGCGCATAACACAGTTCTCAGGTCCAGCGGGTGTGCGTGCGGGGCTGAGAGAAGTGTTGCCCTCTCGCTCTGCTCCTATCTGGACTCGCATGCCATCTCTTTCGCTCTACACGCTGTTATCGTGTGAGCTGTGCACACTCACGGAGCTAATTTTACTCGAGACGCATTCAAGTTTGGCAAGATCTGACACTTAAATTGTTGTATAGCCCGTCTCAAAGTTAATGCCTGTCCAAATTATTTTCAAATAGCTACGTAGTTTGGATGTCATTTGAAATGGATTTTCATACAAAAACGCAGTGTATTCAGTAGATCTTTGCAATATTAAAGCCATCTGGTACCATTTTAAAGCAGACACAAAGGTAACGAAGACTATACAGGATAATAGGAGATTAAAATATACATAAATTTTAAACATACCTACTTCGACTGATTTCATAAATGTTATAAATATTATAGTTATCAAAATTTTGTAATTCTCATAGAAAAGTAACGATAAGTTTTATTTTAATTCAGACTTTGTAGCATCGTCTTAAATTTACATTCAACATAATGTTTAACAAACACAATTTCTATGTTAGTAAATATAAAATACCAAAATTGTATTTATCGTCTTCAATATCTCATAAACACAAGCTTTGTCTAGACACTGTCATATTTTTCGTCAACATAAAAGGGTTCAATTAACTATACTAATTATTTACACTGTGGCTATATACACAAGAGTTCTTCTCTCACAAAAATCTAAGGGTCGCTTCACATTGTCAATAAGGGCGTGTCCACATTAAACTTATAAACGTTCGAGCAAACGTCATACAAACTTTCTTCGTTGTCGTAGGGCGAGCAGATTTTTATCTTTCTCTCTTTGCCTTCCGCGTACATGTCTATCACTCCCCATTGTCTTAATAATTTCATACAATTCCTTATTGCGTCTGTTGATACGGCCTCACCTGTAATTAAAAGGGCAATAGCAATTAATTGGCCATTTTAAATAATTCCCAGAAAAATTCCCGGGATAAAAAATAGCGCAGACTTTAAGTCTGAGAATTACCTGTCGATTAGCGAAAAGCGCATCGAAATCGTTCCAGTCGTTTTTACGTGAATCCCGAACAAACAGACAAGAAATCTAAAAAAAATCGTGTTCTCCATCGTTTATATAGTCTATTCCAGTTGTTTTTTTTTTAAATAGCTTTAATGTACAGATAGGGATATCTTTAGAATTTTATAATATTATAGGTATGTAGCATGCGGGAATTATTATCTTGACGATAGCTCAAAGACTTAGCACGCACTGCGTTTAAAAAACCGCAGAAAAATGCAACATATTGCTATATCCTGTATGCGAAATACATTTTGTTCAAAGACAACCCTTTCCCTCGGTTTGCCGATTGACATTCCTTCACAGAAATTGATCCTTACAAGCTACACTATGATATAGTATAATAATGCAGGATGTGTTTATTTTTTCAAAATCAGCCGATTCGAATCCTGCCACGGGTAAATGATTATTCAAAAATCTAATTATACCAGTTTAGTTTTGGTCAAAATCGGCCTCGAGACTACAATCGAATTATTATTGTCGACTCGAAATTACAAATATATAAGGTCGGTCAGTCGGGGACCGAGTAAGTTGGGTTTCAACTGCGATCGAGGCGTAACTCGATGCATTTTCGGAGAATATCTTATAACAACAGACTTTGCGCGATTTATGTCATTACGATTTTCTGCTTTACGGTCTGGACTTGTCAAATCAAATTATCATTTATTGCATAATACATGGTACATAAAAAAGATGGAATGATTATTCCATAAGTACACATGTTTTGCCTCTAAGACGTGCAAAATGTTATGCCTATTATTATAATTAATAATTCTTATCTATTTGGTATTAATATTACATCAATATTACAAAATTAAATCAGAATAATAACAATAATGTTAGTAATAATTAAATTAAATTATTTTATTAAATAAATGTCATAAAAATCAATTGTTGTATTCGGTTGTACTTGTAAGAAGTGCGAAGTACGTGTGTGTACTTCTAATTCACTTTGCGATAATTCCAACGGCATTTTAAATTCACATCCCACAAATTCGTAACAATATAATAAAAATACTGACCGTATGTCATTTTGTTGTGTGCATGCTGTTGCGTCAATGTGTCCAGGGTCCGCTTCACGAACTCCTTTTGGGGCCCGTCCGACAGGCAACGGCACGTCGTTGCGTACGCTTCCAGTAGGGGACGGATCGTCATTATCAATCGTCGCCTGCACAAAAGACGTAGATAGATAACACTTTATTCCACACCAAAATAAACAATTTAAAAAAAAAACTTAATTTACAATATTTTCTGGTCAACACAATAAATGGCCTTATCTCTTACAGACAACGCAAATTAAAGACACAAGTTGTTATAACTTCCTAATTAAAATTTAACAATAAAATCGGCATGCACACATTGAATATCCCCGAGCTAAGCAAGTTACGCTTGTGTTGTATGTAATATACAAGGGACCACTGTGGGGTCAATCCCAGAATCCAGACCACAGTGAGCATAGGAAAGTGTGTTTATGAAATTTACCATGCTAGGAATCGAACACGGGACTTCGCGTTTCAGCCGTAAAACGCTTAGCCCACTCAACTATAGAGGCTATCAATATTGAATTAAAAGTTTGTAGAAATATATATATGTGTCGGAGAAGCATTGTTCTCGTTGACATCGTCGTCAGTGGTTACGGGTTTAGTGCACGTCATCAGGGTAAAATACGAGCACAAAACACAATGGTCACGGTTTATACTTTGTCACAGTTAAGACGGAGCAGCGGGTTCAAGGCAAAAATCTTTTTTTTTAATTCTCAATGATCCAACTCGATCCGTTGCTTACGCTCAAATGTGTCGCAAAAACTCGTCCGCCTCCCTTAAATACAGATGGCGCCTCGACCCCGCTCGAGGCACGCGCTCTGCTCTGATTGGTCGCTTGTTCAATTACAATATTCATAACTTTTATTAGGTTAGGAAGATTTTTAAGTTGCTTATAGAAAGATTTAACAAATCAAATAAAATTGTGCGTTATACATGCAAACAACAATCAACCCGTCTCATAGCTTCCTCCGACACACACACACACACACACACACACACACACACACATATATATATATATATATAATGGCGAGCGTCCAGGTTCGTTTTCCATGTCAATAAATCAACTGTTTGTACCTCGCACACTATTAACTTTACAGATCACTTCTAGACAAAAAGTTATTTCTAATGAATTCAAATTAGAAAACGGCACTTGTTTCCCTGCCAGTCATCATGAATGCGTGCCCCTCCTCCCCCTTCAACCTTCAAAATCAACTGACATTTCGTATGTCAAGTTAATGTCAAAATCAAGTGACATTTCATATGTCAAGTGAAATGATATTCTAGGCGTGATAACTGGTTAGATAAACCCATATCAGGTATTACTTTAGGGAATTTTTACAATTATATTTTCAATATTTAATATGCGACATGTATATAATAAAAATATATAGAATAGAATAGAAAACACTTTATTGTTCACCAAATAAACAATTACAGAATGAATAATTACAATAATTTAACGGCAAAACAAAAGGCGGCCTTATCGCTTAAAGCGACCTCTTCCAGGCAACCTGACTGAGAGGATACTTTTGACAACTTATGTCTAAGTATAATTAAATTAAAAAGAAGTAAAAATAAAAAAAGGAAGAACAGCACAACGTGGACAGTAAACAGTTAAGAAGAATAGAAAAACATCTATTTTATTATAAACTAAGGTAATGGTTTCTGACAGATTTTTTAAATATGGCAAGTGATTTAGCGAAGGATTTGCACAGCGAAGGATTTGGAGTAAAATGTTAAAGAATGTGCAGGTGCCTTTAACAGGAGGTTAAACAGGTATAAACATGAATAAAAGTATAATATAAAAAAGTTTTTTTCTTCTTTTCAAATTGGACTGCATATTAGTTGATGTGGAAACGTAAATAAATTACCTCTCGGCGATTGCATGTGGTTTATTTGATATTTTATATTTGATGTGCAGCGTGGGGTCGTCCGGCGCGTCCCCATCCTCCTCCTCCAGCCGCCTCGCGAACCGGCGCGACCAGCGCTCCTCCTCGAGGCCGCCTGTTGGCTGGAGATGTCATAAAGAAACATCATTTATTTCTGGGAAATCGACAGTGCCAATGAAATACTTCAAGTAGACAGATAGATAACACTTTATTATACACCAATACAAAAATGAACTTAAAGACTAAAATTATATCTAGTTATGTACAAAGGGCGGTCTTGTCGCTAAAAAGCGATCTCTTCCAGACAACCCCAGGAATGAGTTGAGACGATAATGGCGATGCTGGTATACGTAACATATAGTACGAACTATTTACTTTTTAATAATAAATACATAAATTATATGTATATATATATATATACACATATATACGGTAAGTATTGTTATGTTTAAGAGTAGGCCGTCAGTAAAGGAGTGCACTAATGTAACGGATTCCACTAAGACAACAGATGCCATTAAGTTAACAGAATCCCCTAAGGGGCCACCCACAAATTACGTTAGATGAATTTCCTGATCTTCTCACCCATCCCCCGTCCTTGTCACAACTGGTCACATTCGCGAAAATCCTCCCACCCTGATGTGAAATCATATGTTTTGTAGTTATACATCAAGAAAAAATTAAATCAAAATAGCAGTTCCGTAATTACCCTAAATGTATTATATTTAGAAGTGGGACGTCGCGAAATTAAGGACTCCTCCTACCCCTTCTCACCCAATGGACGCGTTCCGTTAGTAGTTCACAACACCGAAAATGCTTCGATTGCCGTTCCACGTGGCGACCACGGTCGTAATATTCGTGGCGAAAACGTCACTAATGACGTCATCATTTTCGATCACACAGCGCACACAACGACCCATGTCAAGAGATGGATCGAAGTGGGCGTTTGACCACAGAGCGTTAAATCCCTGTATCTCTTGACATTGAAAATGGCGCGATTTTCAAATCAACCAATGACATTTGTGTATTTGGTCGTTTATGACATCAACGCCCCATAATCCGTTCCACTAGAGTTTATGATTGTAACGTCCGCAAGCAAGTGGGACGAGAAAAATCGCAGTCGAGAACGTGATCGTTGTGAGCCTCTCGTGGAACATAGTTCAATATCACACGTTGTCGTCGTTTATTGATGGCCCCTAAGGTAACGGAGTCCACTACAGTAACAGGTCCCACAAGTAGTCTATATTTCTATAGTTTTTGTTATTACTGCTATACCTGTACCTGACTCAACAGTGGCACCCTCAAGTGGTATCGTCTCACCTGTATATTGTTGAGCACATCGGCCGCTATGAGCTCGTCCAAAGCTTCCAGGAGTTTCTCCTCTATCCTGGTGCAGGGCGCGCATAGGATGAACTCCTGGCTCAACACCTCGCACAGCTGCAGTGAGGCTTCGACCAGCGACGAGTGACGTATTACGTCTCTGTCGGCCTCCGGTTGGCTGATAACGCTCTCAAGAGCTGTGGCTAGAAAGAAAACAAAAAAATATATAAATTGAAAATTTATTCAAATAAGTTCCAATGGAGAACATTTCTTGAAACTCATATGTAGCAGAGAGAGGTAGGGGTTAAATGATACTTCAGATGGCAGAGAATAGTATTCACTGTCGAGCGCTGATATTAACTGAAGTAAACTAATTTATTTTGTAAACGGTAACCTTAAGTACAAATATTAACAAGTCGTACAGCTAGTACAATATATAGCACAGAGTGTGAACGGGACGGATGATGTGCGAGCGAGATAGAGCAACTATTAATATGGACTCCCCGCGTTGCGCTAGCCAGTAGTTCGTTGTTCGCTGCGAAGACTAGACGTATGCAGCTCCCATACATAAAATATACATATAAGTAAAAAATTTACATCTACTTCTATGATTCTAATTCTACAACGCTTTGTAAAGTGTTATTGATGTTTATGGAGAAGAAGCGGCAACAGGTCTTAGCTAAATTGTTTTTATTTCATTTTATGTCTCACTTTTTAACTATATAACTAACTTATACAATTCTTTTTGATAGAAGGCGGTGAAAAGGATACAACAAGAATAAAAATGTCGAATTTGAAATGAAAATCATGAAAATATTTGATAACCGAGAGTCAACCCCCAAATGAAATACGGTTCATCCAAAGGGAGCATGGAGGAGATTGCTACAAGCAATAAGGCATAATTACATAGTACCTTATAGATTTTTTTTTTTTTTTTTTTAAACCGTGGAGAGTTTTTGGCGGGAACTTGACAGGTGATGTTTTACTGTGCAGTTTTATTTTCAAAAAATATTTAATACTACTCAAAGTGGGCAATAATTGTAGGATATTGATTGTTTTTAATGAGGAATTATGCATGTGTGTTAAAAATTTTAACTGTTTATTGAAATGCATCTATCCGAGCTGCCACAAGGACTCCCTCGCATAGCGTCAGTCAAAGACCTACAATTTGGCTGAGGCTTTAACTTGGAGATAATTTAAAAAATCCAATAATCATGAATACTTGACAATGGCTAGATACACAAATCGTGCAGAGCCATATTTAAAGAGAAGAATTTTAACCTGTTGAAAAGCATTATATATTTAAAATTAAAATCCATATTAATAAATACATACATCATATATTTTAGTTTGTATATTTGTTTAGTTTCTTTCTCGCGACTGAAAATGAAACGATTATTGTGGTAAAATTTTAACCCGGAAAATGGAATATTTTTTTTTAATTCTTCAATCATGGAAAAATTTAAAACGTCAGTTCCATGAATAAAATTCTTGAATAACTTCACTCGAGTCATAATTTATTCGACTGATAACTTTTATCTGATGATTGATAAACCAGCCCTTAGGAAAACGGATATAGAAAGAAAGAAAGAAAGACTTTATTTGAAGAAATAACGACTTAATTACATTCTTTATACAGAGTATATTTAGAGCCGGAATTATATCCGACACAACGCTGATTTTCAGTGCAAACCTTCCTTTTAGCGTGAGACTAAAACGACCCAATTTTGTTAAACAACAAATAATAATAATAATAAATAATAAAACTAATTCTACTTGTGTAATATTTAATTAGTAAATCATATAAATAAAACCAACAATAAAATACTATACATATATATGTAGGAATCGTATTTGTTATTATAAAGTAACCATATGCCGGAAGTAGTCATATAACCGGATGTCAACGAAGAGGCATTTATTATCGAGCGACAAATATCGGAAATGGAGTAACCGGAAGTTGGAAGTTAAAATGGATGGCGGAAGTTGGTTTTATGAAGAAAGCGAAACTGAAGTGGCGCCAAAGCATTACCGGATATTGTCACTACGGCGCCCTACGAGGACCTTAAATACGCGGTGTTCGGGCAGAGAGGGGACATTCTACAACCAAGTCGTCTTGTGGTCGATAATTACTGCTTGATAACCGCAGTATTCTTGAGGGCAAATTGCTGCTCGACGCCTGACAAGCGTGGATGCAACTCTTGGAGTTGTCCTAATATTTCTGTGTATTATTGTGTTAAACTCGGTGTCGTGTCGTTCGCACGCCGTGAACCCGAGAAATATATATCTATATTAATATTATAGCCTGCAGCAGGCAAACAGGCAGACGGCCCATTTGATGGAAAGTGGTTACCGTCGCCTATGGACGTTGCCAACGCGTTGCCGGCCTCTAAGAAATTTTATAACGCCCTTCTTAAAGAACTCCATGCGTAGTGCAAAGGGAAAACCGCGGCGGGAAGTTCCCTCCAGATCGTTGTAGTATACGTGTATAGACTTACCTAGTATGGCAGGCGCGGCGTAGTGGGCGACCACGGCGTTGGCGTAATACGACAACTCGAGCGAAGCCGGGATAGAGAGCAATGGCTTCACGATCTGCTTCTGACCACCCTCCCGCCTCACCAGCCCACGGCCCAACATATCCAACTGCAAATCAACCAATTAACACAACTCGTTAGTGATCCTAACTCACCAATTGTGTACGGTTCAACGTGCAACGTTTTGCTGACGCTGGGGCCTACTTTAGGCTACTTTAATATTATGATATATAATAAATACTGTTACGAGTTGCAGGACTCGAATTAAAATGCCGTTAGAATTATTTTAGAATTTATTAGAATTATGCAAACACGTATAACACAGGTACACATATAATTTAATACAATAAGTCCAAACGTAATGCACGATGCAATAACACGCGCAAAGTCCGTCACTAAATAAATAGATTACCAAATGTACACAAGTCTTGCTTCGCTTGTGGTTATCGCTCGACTTACCCTTCCTCAATCGGGTCATTGTTTTATATTGCACAAATGCAAATAAGTCTGCCCGGCAAGCGTCGAAGCAATTTCTTAGAAACCGTAACCCGCACACCTGGCTTAATGACTGCCATAAAAGATTACAATGCACAATGGGCTATTTTTTAATGACCAATTTTAAACACAAAGTAAACAAAAGAAGTCCAAATGTCGAAAGGTAATAAAATGTGCAAAACAGGTATGCAGGTGTGAATTTGTATTTGTCGGTCGTAACAATATTCTAAACGCGAAAGTTTGTAAAAATGTATGGATGGATGTATGTTTGTTACTCTTTCATGCAAAAAGTACTGAATGGATTTTGATGAAACTTTACAATAATATAACTTACACATCAGAATAACACATAGGCTATAATTTATAAAGATATAGTGTGAATTATCCAAAATATAACGATTTTCCATCACCACGCGGGTGAAACCGCGGGCGCAGCTAGTGTCACTATAAATACCGCTCATAAATACTTTGTGATCGAGTTGCTATTACATCGTTACGAGGTACTATCAACTAAGTTGAACCCAAGGATCCGCATCCAAGCTCAACTGGTACGTGAATAAATCCCTCTAATCAACAAGGTGTATTTCACTCCACCAACTACTGCCAGCTTCTACCGCTACAAGCAAGAGCAAGTGTACAAACTGTACAACTTGGCTTAGCGTACTTGCCGTCTCTTTTTAAATACTTGAAGTATTCACGTATATAGTTATATATATATATAGTTGTATATAGTTATATGTATATAGATTTACAACTAATGTTTATTGTTTTTAATTTGCTTTGTGGAGCAAAGCCGGTGTTGCGAAACTAGCATTATGCTGAGCAAGAGCCTTTTTAGGACACCACAATTAATTGTTAGATCTATTATCATGTATGACTTTTTGTATCTTGTCGTAAATATATATTTTTTCTTTCTTTCTTCTTTCTTCTTCTTTCACGATTGTAATCGGCAGATTAACACACATATTGTGTATCCCCAAATTAAGCAAATTAAGCTTATGTTATGGCTGATATACATCGGACTACTCTGGGGACGATCCCAGACAACCAGACCATAGTAAATTAGTTTCCAAAATTTACCTATCCCGCTCAACCACAGAGCCCGTCATTATATAACAAACGTGCAATCCATTCTGATCTATCATGAATTAGGAAAGAACTGCAAAGGTGATTGACGGTTTTCGGCCTCAACGTCTACAAAGACAAAAGTTATACTAAAAAAAAAAAAAAAAGTAGACTATTTTCTTATTTTTAAAAAATAGTACCATATTTTAGGAAACTCACAAAACTCGTTTTAAATCTACCACAACAAGGTTCTGATTTGTGTTGATAGCAAAAGTGCACTATTTCATATTGCTCGATGCGCCTCTGGTTGTAGCAGAGGTACTTCGATAGCATATGAAATTATCAACAAAATGGATAGCATAATAAAAAGTGGAAAAGAGTTGAAATTGCAATGGGTTCCTTCACACATAGGTTTAAAGGGCAACGAGAAAGCTGACTCTCTTGCCAAAGAAAGTGCTATCAGGGGCAGGGAGTTAAAATATGAACCGGATTTTTTTGAGTTAATACCTAAATGTAGGACATGATTACATCATCTTTGGAAGGAGTATTTTGATAGAAGATCTTTAGACAAAGGTATTTGGTATAGAACGATAGTGAGTGAGCCTCCTCGTATACCTTGGTTCCTTTCTATTAAGTTAAATAGACGTCTTTTGGTTATAGCACATAGATTAAGATCCGGACACATTCCGCTTAATAAGTTTAAATACCTTATGCGCAGAAGTATTACCCCAAATTGTAAAATTTGCGACCTTGTCGAGGATGTGCCGCACTTGTTAGCAGAATGTGTCAGGACTGAACAAATGAGAAGTAAGGTAATGAAGAGCGCTAATTTTTGTTGTTTTGATATAGGAATATTTAATAGTATTCTGACAGACATAAAATCGAGTGCATCCAAACAAATGTTAATAGATTTAAGTGAAATAATTTGTTTTTTTTTTTAACCATAAGGTACAATGGGACTGACATATTTTTTGTAAATAAAAGTCCCTTTAAAATATAGAGGAAAAAAAACTCGTTTTAAGAATCGATATTGGCTTACCATATAATTAAACTCAAAAGCTTTGTTATCTGTTTCTTTATACCATTATATTATATTATTAATAAGAATCTAGATATATTACGCGTCAAAATATCGCTATACCTGCGTAATATTCTGTTGCTTTACACTTTTTTCTTTTGTTACTTGGTTAATCGATTTTTTTTTTATAATGAATAGGTTCGCGTTTGACTGACATTGCGCCTGATGTCAGGTGGAAATGCAGTCTAGGGTGGAGCACCTAGATTGTATTCTTGAGAAAAAACAGACGACGGTAAAGAGTTCCACTCTTCAGCGGTGCGTATGATAAAAGTGGAAGCATAGCGTTTCGTCCGCTTTGTTGGTATTCCCCCATATAAAAAAATGTAAAAGGTAAAATGGTGAGGGAGGAACAAATTCATATAGTTCCGTGGCAAACTCCCCGAAGTGTATTCTATAGAATACCAACAAACTAGCGACTTTACGACGATGATTTACGGTCGGTCGGCAATACAAAACACCTAAGCGTCTAATATGTCAATGTCAAGTGTGATACGTCAGACAAAGCTGTATGGACTCAGTACCTTTGCCTTTGCCTCAGTACCTAACACTGTGACTAATAAAATAAATATACATAAATTATTCGTTAAAAACAATAAATGTCGTACAACTACTGATCACATTGTTCACTTATAGGTAGAATTTTTTTTTTTAAATAATATTGCACAATAAAACATTACGGTTCAAGTTTCCACCAGAAACTCTAGTATTATCGTAATGAAGGTTATGTCAATGTCAAACATTTATGGTCAAATTCTTGTAGAAAATGACAATTATATATGGGTTTATAATGGAATAAGCTACATAAACACATTGTAATTATGCGTGTAGGTGACTACGCCGACGGTTACGAGTTGTTGTATTCTTGTAATATATTAATTTCTTCATTGTCCCTAATTTAACTTAGGCTATATATACATAGACCTTATCGTTTACGTGTTGTTACACACCAGTATTCTTATCAACATTAAATATTATATCTACACGTCTATGAGATTGGACATTTTTGATGATATTGTTACGAGTTTGCGGGACTCGAATTAAAATGCCGTTAGAATTATTATAGTTTATTAGAACTATACAAACACGTATAACACAGGTACAAATATAACCGAACGCAACAAATGCAAACGTAATGCACAAGTTCGTAATTCAATAAACCTCGCAAAGTCCGTCAATATTAGATTCCTGAATGTATCACGTCACGCCTAGATCGTAGTTGTAGCTCAACTGACTCCCTCTCTCAATCAGGCCATCGTTTTATACTTCAAAAATGCAAATGTACCCGCCCGGCAACGTCGACATAATTTCCTAGAATTAGCTTGTACTTATAATCCGCAACACGTGGCTAATGATGCTCGTAAACGAGTACAATAGGACTATAGTCTGTTCTCCACAATAACTAGAAACATATGCCAATAAATGAGTGAACAAAAGAAGACGATCATAAAAGGATTACAATTAGTTCAAATGCTGACAGGAGTAATAAAATGTGCTTTTACAGATCTGTACGTGGAATTTATTTTTGTCGGAGCCTAAGTTGTAAATCTATAGACAAATGTCCAATCTTATCGGCAACTCTAACAGCGATATCATCTATCTGCATTTACAAAGCATCACGTTCATGTATTGACCATAGTTTTTAACTGTGCTAAATTATACATCAATAAATTTGCGAATGAAACGTGTGGCAACGAAGAGGTAGCAATACCAGAATTGGGCTCCTTTGATCGTCGTCAAAAAATAGTAGGTGTTTCTATTTAGTATGTGACATGAAGAGTTCTGCAGAGTTAAAATTATACATAAAAAGTTAGACTTTGTGCTATAAGCCGCGCGCAGAAGGTTTGCCGATGACTACTTACTATTGTTACATACCGTCAAAGATAAGCGCACAGCTGGTTGTCGTAAGCGCAGCTGATTCTCTTCCCGGATTTAGGAATTCTTTTGTGTTTTAAATTTGTAATTAAGAAAAACATGCTATTGTTTTTCTACTTGTTTTATAACCATCATTAGCGTCGAACTAATTCTTATTGTTATTGTTTTCGACTTCGTTAGCCGTTCGCAGGTGTGCAAGTTACTATTTCTCGGAAACTCAATGCGCGCGGCCAATTTTTTTTGTACTGTGTAGTTGATATAAGACAATGACCGAATTGAGGGGTGGGTAGTCAAGCGACGACTACGAGACTAGTAAGACGTTTGTAGTACTCTTGATTAGCGATATAGACGACGGACTTTAAGCGTGTTGAATTGTATTGAATCGTGCAGTGTGAACTGGTTGCATCCAGTTTTATTTGTATTTGTTTTATACGTGTTGGTACAGTTCTAATAAATTCTATAGTAGTTCCAACGGCTTTTTAATTCGAGTCTTGTAGCTCGTAACACTATTATTGTATTGTATTACTTACACTTTATTGATATTTGTCCATCAAATAAAATTTGTTGCACCAAATGGAATTGTATTATTGTTCGCATGTAAGTTTATGTAATTTATATTATTATAATCTATTTAATTATGTATATCTATATTAGTTTCTTGTTGTCATTATTTTGTTTTTTTGTCTTTAATTATGACAGAATTAGTTTTAATTTAGTTAAACACCAAATATTATTTAATTTTTCTTGAAATATCTCCTTGGACACCAGGTTACCTAGAAGAGATCACTACAAGCGATAAAGATATATTTATATTAAATGTCTAGGTTTAAGTTATGGTGAACAATAAAGTTTTCATTCATTCATACTTACTATTATTGTATATACTAATGTAAAGTATATACAATAATATTTTTATTGCAATTGCACCTTTTTTGTCAACCCTACTGACCATCGACGCGTGACATCATGAGGCTATCGGTAAACCTTCTGCGCACGGGTAGTACGTACCGCATGTTTTAGACAGACGGCCGTGTCGCCGGTGTATCCCAGGTCCCTGCCAGCGTTTCTCAAAGCTTCCCCCCTCCTCTCGACAGCGGCGACCAGTTGTTGCCAACCGCAGCTACCCCTCTGCTCAGTCAGCAGCACGTACGAGACCACGTTCGTACACATCAGGGCAGTCGCGTGCGCCGCGTCTACAATTAAAAAAAAAAAATTGGTTAATAATCATTAATCGGCAGACAGACGCACATATTGTATATATCCAAATTAACATTTAAGCAAGTTACGCTTGTGTTATGGGTAACATACAACGGACTACTCTGGGGCCGATCCCAGACACCCAGACTATAGTAAATAACGGAGAAAACTCGTTTCCGAAGTTTACCATGTGCAAAGTCACTTACATCTATACTAATATATAAAGCTGAAGGGTTTGTTTCTTTGTTTGAACGCGCTAATCTCAGGAACTACTGGTCTGATTTTAAAAATTCTTTCAGTGTTAAATAGCCCATTTATCGAGGAAGGCTATAGACTATATATCATCACGCTAAGACCAATAGGAGCGGAGCACCAATGAAGAATGTTTCAAAATCGGGGCGGGGGGGGGTATACTTATTTTTTTTAAACTATTCCACGCGAACGAAGTCGCGGGCAGAAGCTAGTATGTAATATATCTTGCTAGAATCTTTCATCACATTCACGAGATATTTCTTAAAGACCAGCGGAAAAGAAATCTACTGACACGATGGGATTTTGGAGCTTGATAAGAAGAAAAAAGTTGTGCACAAAAAATGTTACGTAGGAGCAAAAATTAAAAATATATATATACGTACGTGCAAGGAACTAAAAGCAGATCTAAATTCAGCACGTCGAATTCTATACAATTTATCGGATTTTTGTTTAAAGGAGGATTTGGTTGCCGACCAGTGTAATTTATGTCAAATTAAAACACCATAATTAGGCTTATTCCTTTAGAAACGCAACACATGCCAGCTTAAACATAAAGCGTAATTGTGTTATGGATATTCTCTATATTTTTCAAAGATAAAAAAGACAAAACATATTCTTTAAATAATAAATCGTTTTTTTTCCTCCTTCGACTTCCTGTATCGATTCCGAATTTTTATTCGTACTACCATCGATTGTTCACGTTACTGCTGAATTTAATTTGACAGATGTCAAATGTGGCTTCATAGAACGGCCGAACTATAGGAAATCATTTGGTAATACATGTCCCTTTGACGCTGTGGAGTAGAAACATTTATAATAATCATAGCGACGCGGGTGTAATCCCCTAGTATTTGTCTCATTACTTAATTGTTGTGCCGTGGACTAATTTGAAATTTAAAATTTGATAACCGTGAAATAATTTATAATATAAAAACTGTGCAAGATGGAAATACTCAAATTCTGAAATAAATAAATAATTATTATTATACGATGTCCAACATCTTCTGTCAACTAGGTTTGGCTCGTTCAAGAAATGACGTCATAGCTTGTGATGCTCGTACAAATTCTAGGCGGCTTTGACATTGTTGTTATATGATAAGAAGTATCCCAATTAATTCAACTGCCAATATTTTTCATTAAAAACAATACAATCAAGGTCCTGAATCTATTATTAACTTTTAACCAATAACACCTAGACTATTTTTTTTATAAATATAATTCAGAGCCTATAACATGCATAATTATTGTTATTTTTACCATATGCTCATGGTGAAGGAAAATCATCGCAATGAAACCTACACACGGAGATAACGGATGTGTCTGACTCGCCACTCCATCTCGCGCAAGGGTGGCTGGTATACAACCCGCCCAGTAGTAAAAAAGTGACTTACCATAAACCAGATGCCTTCCGATAGCTTCCACCATCATCTTATGGTCCATAGTGACGTCAGCACCGTACAAACTCGAATGACTATGGTTGTATAATATTTGTTTATCCAAATTGACAGCCAAATTATTATTCGGCGGACTTGGTGCCATGTCAATTGGAGTCTTGTAATGGTTGAACTTTTGGAAGGATGTCACTAGTTCCTAAAATGTCATAAATAATTATTTGGCAACATTAATACACACACACACACACACACACACACACACACACACACACACACATATATATATATATATATATATATATATATATAAACATTTGTGTCTGAAATATTAATACATAGTCATAATTACAATAAAAAAGATTGTAACCTACAATATACATTATTAATTTTACAAAAATATGTCAATAGGAAGGCATCTTTATATAATCATATTATTATTTAAGCACAAAAATAATCATCTACTGAGTAATATACATAAGAACGAAAGCTTTGACATTACGCTTAAAAGATTGCATTTTGTATATATTTAACTTTAGGTAAGCAGGTAGTTTGTTGTATATGTATATATATATATATATATATATATATACAACAAACTACATTTTAGCGGTTTTAAGTGCGGTAATTTATTTGATTTTTATTATTCTGACGTTTCGGCTACTTTTCAGTAGCCGTGATTACGGAAGACAAAGATGTCAAGTGTCAATGAGTATTGTTGCGAAGCGGTGATAAATTTTAGATTAGGCTCCCATAGAGTAAAATAATAACCATAAACAAAATTAAAATTAAATTATTAAAACTAACAAGTTGGCGGTTGGCTAAATAAAAACTTCAACAATACTCATAGACACTTGACATCTTTGTCTTTCGTGATCGTGGCTACTGAAAAGTGGCCGAAACGTCGGAATAATAAAATTCAAATAAACTACCGCGCTTAAAACCGTTGAAACGTAGATTTATGATGTATACTAATTACGAAACCTTGAGAAAATATTATATATATATATATATATATATATATATATATATATATATATATACCGAGATAGATAAATAAAAAACTAGAGTGTCAGTTCTGAAGCACGACTGGAGTTTACTCCATTAAAAAACATGTGCAAGTGCACGGCGAACAGAGGCCGAATAAGGGCGTTTGGTAGGAAATACACACACAAAAACACACTCACGAACATATTAATTAAGATTAAAATCATAAAGTAATAACAGAGTGTCTGACAGAAATTTAATATTAGTTTTGCTAAAACTCATCTTGGTAAGCGAAACAAGTGTAGCAGAGGCGAACATTAACATGACATACAGAGTAACAGTTGAATTACTTTAAATAACAAAAATGGCATGACCGATTTGAATAATTTTATTTTTGTTTGGTTCGTTCCAATACAGGGATGGTTTAAAAGAAACGTAACGATTTCGAATTATAAGTAGCGCGCAGAAGGTTTGCCGATGACTACATACTATTATTGTATTGTATTACTTACTATTACTGTATATACTTATGTAAAGTATATACAATGTCTCGAGTTTACTCCTTAAGTACGATTGTCTTTGAATATGCACCGATTAAAGTTCGATATTGCATAATAAAAAAAAAACGCAACACTTGTATTATTTCACTCCTCGTAAAATTTTCATACCGTGGGGCCTTATATGAAAATTGATTAAGGAGTAAACTCCAAAAAAATAAAAGCTTACCTTCAATGATATCGGTTGGTTGAAATCAACCCTAATACTGCCGTGGTTCGTGTTCAGTGTCCTCCAAATCCCCCTCAAGGCCGACCAGAATGTCTCCATCTGCTTCGGCATACCGAGTTGCTCGCGTACAAAATTACCATCGACCAATTTGTCGTAGTTCAATGTGACTGGGACGAGAAGCGCGTCGTCTATTGTGCCGTCTAAATACGCGTCCATGATCACCGAAAGGATTCCCGCTGTCAAAGTGCAAATTACATATTACTAGCTTACTTATCTCTACTGGTGAAAGAATTTTCAAAATCGGTTCAGTAATTCAAAAGATCAACTACTTTCTACAAACAAATCTGCAAACTTTACCTCTTTATATTGATAGTACAGATTTATATTTCTTTTGCCTGGGATAAAAAGCTAAAAGGGCCAAAGTATTATTACAACCTAAGCGTCGATAAAGATAAATTGCCACGTACAGATTTGTAGAAGCACATTTATTACCCGTCGGCATTTGAACTAATACCATTGAAACTATTGTAATTATTTTATGATCGTCTTCTTTTGTTTATTTATTTATTGGCATACGTTTCTAGAGAACAGCCCATTGCTTATTGTACCCGTTTATAGCCACTTGCGGCTGACTCATTAGCCAGGTGTTTTGGATTATGTCGACTACGATACGGGCACATTGCATTTGTGCATTATAAAACGATGGCCTGATTAAAGGAGGAGGCAGTCGAGCGAGAACCACGATCAAAGCGAGACCTGTGTACTACAATTGGGAATCTAATAGTGACGGCGGTTTGCGCGTTTTATTGAATTACGAGTTTCTGCATTACGTGTGGACTCGTTGTGTTCGGTTATATATGTACCTGTGTTATGTGTTTGTATAGTTCTAATAAACTCTATAATAATTCCAACGGCGTTTTAATTCGAGTCCTGCAACTCGTGACAATATGTTTTCACAAGAAATTATTTTAGATTTTTAAAGGCAGATAAATTGAAAAAAATTAAATTTCATTGTGTTAAAATCATATATCAGCAAAACATTTTGCCATACTACATAATAACAGGTAAATAACGAAATAGTCAAGTTTCGATTATGACTGTTTAAAAGTTATTAAAATCTACTAATACGAGCGGCAAGCTATTATGGCCGGTTTGATACATTAAAATATGACGTTAAATACGCCATTTTACAATCGAGAAAAATATAATAAAGTGCGAGTCGGATCTATATGTTTTTGAAATTATAAATAGTAACTAATTAAACGGAAAACGGCCTCTGTAGTTGAGCGGGCTAAGCCTTTGGGCCGACCTCACTACAAAACAGGTAAATTCACCAAAACGATAGCTTACATTCTTTTTTAAAATGCTGTGGTACTCTGTGTCTCGGGAATTTCAAGTCACGCGTGGACGAAGTCGCGGGCTTACCTAGTATTATCTATTCTGACAACTCTTTCATAATCTCCCCTTATTAATCTAACAGTCCTATTTAACCTTTACAATGTCTCCTTTAGTCAAATATTAAAATTGTAAATCCGATAAATTTTATGAATTATTGCACATCACTATTGACCATAAAGAACAAGAATTTGCTCCTTCAAACGTAGTTATTAATTTACACGAAACTTCATGAGCGGGCAACGTTAAACCGGCCTCTATAGCATGCCGTCGGTACAGCTATTGGTTAATTTATCGTATAGAGAGGTTCCCTTGATATATATAATACAGACCACTTTTACAAAATTAAAAGTACTCACATTAAATAGTTTATATATCTTTTAAATAGTCAGCTTTGTGAAGGATAACACATTGATGTTTAGTAAATATTCTGACAGCTTTAGTTTTAGAGTCAAATTTAGAGATCCTATACTAGACGCGTAATACCTAACTGCAATACAACAGTAAATCAAAGAAACTGACAAGCTTTTCAATTAAGAGAATTGCCAAGAAGAAAATTAGCATAATATACATGGCCACAGAAAAAAAATGACTTGACGTTTCATATGTGACATATTAAATGAGTTCATCAGATTTATACTATTTCCGAGCGTTTATTTTACTTTTGACGTTTGCACGTCTAACAAGTTACATATTTGTTGACAGTAAAGCTCACATGAAACCAATGACATAATTGTCGTACATTATTGTTGTGTGTGACGTAATAGTGATGTCCTGTGAGTCACGTAACGCACAGAGTTAAACCATCGACACTATACGTAAATAAATCGGATGTAATCGGTTTGAAAATAAAAAACTACTTTCTACTTTATTACAAAAATGGCTTATTTAACATATGTTCATTGAAATGTGGGTATATTTATTACACGATATAGTATTTTTAGTAAAAATATATAGATAAGTTAAATTGATTAAAACTTATTTATAAATGAAGTCGATTTTTATAACAAATCGAGTCGGTAACGCCTCAGGACATTACTAATTGATCTGTCATCGAGCTGTCAAAAGTAAAATAAATGCTTGGAAAGGGTATAGCCGTGGATTTAAAGCCTGATTTCATTGAGTTGTTGTGTGTTTAACTAATCAGTTTTTATTTACTTTCCTCAGCAGAGTGTTAACCTCTGGTGAAAGCCTATTTAGGCATTCGAACTACGCTCATACGTCAAACCATCTCGTGCCCAAATACGTCACTTTCACCTCTCGTGTAACAATCTATTATAAACATTTGCACAAAACAAATCACGAAAATATAGCGCCATCTTTACATTACATACCCATAACAAACACTGCATCCGTGTAAGCGATAACAAAACAAAAGTTACAATGCCACAAGTACACCTCTTAACATCATGACACATACACAATGTGTATAGTAGAGATGCCACGAATGGTGGTTTGGCCGAATACCGAATAATCGGCTACTGAACGTTCGGCGTAAGACATGTGCAATTCGCGCGCAACAGCTTATTATGGAAGTAATAATTTGTGAAGTATTTTCTTACGTTCTCGCGAAAGATACTTACTGTAACGACTAATCTCCTTAGTCGTTATGATATATGAAGAAACATAATTCATTTAAATAAAATCGTAAAACGCCTCCCAAAACAAGAGAAGACAGAATTATATCGGGCCGCGAGCAGGACACATCTATGTAAAAGTGTCTCTTCGTTGCTAATATAAACTAATGCACTGAACCAGTCTCTTATTCAAGATCCCGGTCAGCTCTGAAACCGCTGGGCGTTACAGTACACATAAACAAAGTTATGTTTTAAAGGTTTTAAGCGAGATTTTAAATGCTTTTTTATTCGATTCTAACATTTTAAAAACCGGTCGAAACATAATATTAAAATGAAAAAAATATTTAAAATCACTTATAACGCTGCTAAAACGTAGTTAATCTTATCAATTTTTGATGGAAATATCATTTTGAGTAAAATGTGCGTTTTTTTGTCACGGTTTGGTATTTAATAGTGCACAGTATTCGGTCGAATAGCGAATAGCAGCCGAATCTTCGTGGCATCTCTAGTGTACAGTATGTAAGTATAGGGTGAAATGTTAACTCACCTTTGGGGGGTTGTGGTTTCCCGGTCCTCGTGCGCCCCCCCTCTATGAAGAACTCGAGGTTGTTGTTTGCAGCCAAACTGTTCAGGATATAAGATCTGGAAAGGAAGAGTAAGAGGACAACTTAGTTGACGGGAGAGCAACAGTACAGTCGAGTTCATTAATATATGAGCCATTTGCAAAAAAGATGTACGTAACACAACAATAAAAACACAGTGGAAAATGCCTTTTGTTATACAAAAGAAAATTTGTTATACAAGGGAAGTTATAAAGGACAGTTCACAGTGATGATTTCCACCCCTCTTAAGTAAGAAAAAAGCATTTTAGTATCATAATATTATATTTATAAAATTTTCTAAAGGGAATCATTATAAAATTCTATAAAACTAGCAAAAAATTTCTCTTGATATTTTTAATTTCATTTGAGAAAGAATACAATTTCCTGCGGCCGGGCGGACTGTCATAAGAGGCGACTAAACAACCCACAGCCAGGTGGTAGGACATCTGCCCGACTGGATGGCTACCACCCCTGGTCTAAAGTATGTCGCCATAACAACTTTGAGTTATGTTCCGGCATTAGTGACCAGGTTCCAGTCTCCACTAAGAGAGCAGCAGCGCATTTGTAGCACCTTTGCTGTTGCAAATGTCCATAGGCGATGGTAACCGCTTTCCATCAAGTGGGTCGTCTGCCTGTCTGCTGAACTGCTGCAATTAAAAAAAAGTACAACTGTATTTACGTTGACGTTCTGCTGAAGTCATCGGAAGCATTTTTTATTCTCTATAGACAAACAAACAATTTATAACATACATTAAGCATTGCAATGGATTCAAAACACTATAAGCATTAGAATGTTACATAAAAACCTTAAAATCAAACACGTCAAGGAACGCTTCAAATTTCTGCACGTATCTAGCTCTTCTACAATTAACGCCTCTCAACTAAATACAGAATAAATACAGACAGACAGACAGACAGACAAAATTTTTAAAACCTGATTTTATGATATAAGCACTTTTATATACATTTAGTAAGAAGCTGTTATTTTGACATTACAAACAGACACTGCAATTTATTTATCTGTATATACAGGATGGCCGATACAGTGACGTTCAAAAGAAAAATATAATTAGTACACATGAAGGAGTATTCGAATTACTCTCATGTATTTTTTACCTACATTTTTAGTTTTCGAGTTATTAATGTATTAGTGATTTTTGGCAAATTTCGACCGCAAAATAAAATAAAAAATATTTAAAGCCGTTAATTTTTTTCCGATGTTTCTTTGTGAGTTTTTTTTATGGAACGAAATCTTTACGAATTGTACTTTTTCACGTAAAATAATCAGCACCCCAAAATCAACGCAAGTTACAACAATTATGCTTGAAAGTGAAAAAAAATCCTTTGAGCGAATCAGACCAAAATGTTGAATATTAATTTAAAAATTGAAAAAGGCGACTTCATAGCTCCGGAGTATCGTAAAGCGTTATAATTTATTTTATAATACCTTCAATGACGGTATTCCATCGAGAGCTAGTAAAAATATATCTATCGGTGCAAATACAACAATTAACGTATTACAAAAACAATAATAATTTATTTAATTACTATGAGTTCATCTTAATGTGAAATTAGCGTAAAACGACAAGACTTTTGTAATTTCAATACTTAACCTAAAAATTGGTTACTACGTGCACGTGCACCGACACGTGCTCCGAGCACTATAAATACGCCCGCACTGTCACCACTCATCACACTGTCACACCATCACGCTTCGCTCTCCCAAACGCGCTTGCCTTCGCTTAAAAGCCATCTCGCTCTACGAACAAGAGATCCCCTGGGCAAAGTACACCAAATACCTGGGTGTCACCCTAGATCAGAACTTGCGCTTCAACGAGCATATCACTATAGTCCGGAATAGAGCGCGATTTGTGATGGATCGTCTAGCACCCATGATAGATAAACGAAGCAAAATGTCCCTCAGACACAAGCTTACTCTATATAAAACATGCATCCGCCCGATCATGACATACGCGAGTGTGGTATTCGGCCATGCCAAGCCTTCCCTTTTAAAGAAACTGCAAATCGTTCAGAATAAATTCATGCGCAGAGCCGTCGGTGCTCCTCTGTATATGCGTAACGTCGACATCCACCGCGATCTGGAGCTTCCCTCCATCAAAAACTACATTACGTCGCTCTCGCGTAAGTATTTCGATCTAGCGCCGCACCATCGAAATCCCCTCGTCGTGTCCGCGTCCGATTATAAGCCTCGGCGAAAGGGTCTCGTGCGACGACCGCGTAACATCCTCACGGACAAGGTCGACGGTATCACAAAACGGCTGGCTCGGATCAGCCCGCCCGCGGTTAGGACGGCAGGCTGGCAGGCACCGACAGACAGACACAGACGGCGGCGTCGACGCCGCCAATCACGATCTCTCCACGTCCCCGCGAGGGACGCCAGGAGACACAGCCCCCCCATAGGATAGACTAGGCGTGTTGCTGGGAAGTTTCTTTCGCCGTTTCTTCTCTCCCAACCATAACACGTTGCGAAACGGCAGTAAGATAGTATAGGCCACCGCGAACCGCCGATCCCGGTCCGCCGGGATCCTTCCTCTCGGCTTTATATTACCCGTCGCCCGCTCTCAATTAGTGCATTGTGTCGCCCTATGGTGGACATCATTAGATTCATCCCCCTCTCATGGCAACAGTCCAGCCGAGGTGAAACTCCCTAGGGAGCCCCCTCGAGCAAGTTGCCTCCCGGGCTCGAGCGCCTTCGCTTCGCAAAGGCACTCGCCCCGAAAACCCCGGTAAAGTTGTGAGGTCTTCGGACCAACAACATAAAGTCAAGTCCAATAAAAAAAAAAAACTCAGTAATTATTGTTCAAACCGCCGAACGGGACGGACCTCTCTGGGAAGTCGTAACGCTCTTAGAATAAACGATACCGAGCACTCTTGAAATTCTATTTCGAGGACTCGGATATGGGTCGTCAGCAAGAAGCCAACACTCTTTGATAACATCACGGAGTTACCGCCTCCGTCATATCTATAATAAATATATGTGATATATGTACCTTAAAGCCACTTTATAGATTGGGTCAGAATTATATTCCGAGCCATCGACTCTTCGCCTGATATAGAAGGCACCGCAGCCACGCAAGAACCAACTGAAATTTTCATACAAAAACAATTCATTACTAACCGAATGAAAAATGGTCAATACTTGTCGCCGTTATCGAAAGTGTACACATATATTACAGATTTCGTGTATATCAGTTCATTCTTAACAACGTAAGAGGGAACAAATAAACAGACACTACCCATTTAAAAAAAAATAGTACGAGAATATTATCTCGCTCTATAAGAAATATTTATATTTAATACCTAATTGCATGTAAATTTACTTATTAGTATATATAATATTAACATAGTATATATTATTACTATTATTATATATTGTATAGCTATTGATGTTGCTATATACATATTAATAACTAGCTTCTGCCCGCGACTTCGTCCGCGTGGAATAGTTTAAAAAAAGTAAGTTAAAAAAATGCAAGTTAAAAAAAGTAAGTAAAAAAAGTAGGTTAAAAAACGGAGGTTAAAAAAGTAGGCT
Source organism: Dendrolimus houi (assembly GCA_039645545.1). NCBI lineage: Eukaryota > Metazoa > Arthropoda > Insecta > Lepidoptera > Lasiocampidae > Dendrolimus > Dendrolimus houi. The sequence continues at coordinate 13,216,708 of CM077139.1, forward strand.
AAAAAAAGTAGGTTAAAAACGTAGGTTGAAAAAAACCCTCCCGATTTTAAAACATTCTTCATTGGTGCTTCGCTCCTATTGGTCTTAGCGCGATGATATATAGCCTAATTGTTTTTTAATGTATAAATTGTTTTATTGTAAGATGATGATACCGGCAAAGTAATTAAAATTTTTTAACTATCCCACGGGAACTCTTTAATTTTTCGGGATCAAGTATCCTATATGTTGACCAGGAATATAAGCTACCATCATGCAAAATTTCATTTAAGTCGGTCCAGTCGTTTCGGAGATTAGCCGGAACAAACAGACAGACTGAACAGAGAAACAAAAAACTTGATAAAATCAAAATTAGGTTTATTTCACATCTTACATCCCCCTGACTCGGTTTTTAGCATTTTTTTTTCATTGTACAGAAATTTGACCATTACAGTTTTATTATAGTTATAGGTGTATATATTAGTATATATATAATATTAAAGTTTATTAGTGTTATTGTTTAGTTATTTTAGGTATATGTATTGTGTAATATTTATTATATACCAGTAAATAAATTGACATGCAATTTTTTTAAATAGGTTTGCCCTTGACCACTGTCTCACGTGATGGTGAGTGATGACGCAGTCTAGAATGGAGCACGCCTACCTAGAAGATACGTATTCACTCCTGACTTGAAGACTTCGAGATTATATTTGTCAGGAACAACAGACTCTATGCAAATTATTCCACTGTTCGGCAGTTCGCACCAAAAAAGGTTTAGGTATTAGGTAATTAGGTATTAAAGTTAATTATTTATTGCAGTGCGAGATAATATTCTCGTACCAGTTTCTTTTAAATGGGGAGCGGCTTTGCCTGTTTTACGTTCGGACAAAGAATTCCACAGACGGACAGCTACAATACTTTCTCGACAAATAAATCTTTTAAGGCATCCTATATTAAAGGTATGCTTCGCCATTTAGTGGCATACAAAATTTTAACTTAGGCCAATTTACTTTTATTGCACGTCATTTATAAACCAAAATCAAAAATATACAATTATCTGAATGTCCAGTTCATGTCAATGACGAAGAAAATGTATAATGTCTTCAAATATTATGGCGATATAGGTATGACAATTAAAACTGTTTTTACGAAAGAAACCTCACCCAAAAAACGGTATCCTCATATTATCACCAGCGGCGACTAAAGGCGGTCGTAATCCCGTCAGATAGAGCGTAAAAGTAACCAGGATATAGTCAAAGTGGCTGCGGTGGAGCGGCACGAAGATGAGCGGCAGGCCCGCCGCGTTCGCACGCCGCAACCGCTCGACGCAAGCCGCTCGTGTGCCGCACCCGCCGCCCGCCACCCGCACCACGGCCTTATGGCACACCCACGCCACTAGTCTAAAATTAAATAACAAATAAATAATACTTATTATAAAATATATTTTGTTGCGGTGTAGTAGTATGTAGACAAGGGATATAGATATGAGGCAGTTTTTATTTATTATTTGACATATAACGTGAATTTTGGGTGGTTATAAAAAAAATCGCCATGAAGGCTAAAGCGGGAGCTTCGCTTCTCTGCGCCTTAGCCTTCTAACCTATTGTTACAAGATGTCCACCACAGTAGTCATGAGAACCATAGTGTATATTAATATGACATAGACAATCGTCATAGATAATATTTTTACTATATTTATCAGATGATTCGATTTATAATTAAATTACCATTTTTAACCGGTTAGTTAATTTTATAAGCCCACTAAATTATCATCTAGATAATTTAGTGCATCAGTAACTAATTATTATAATTGTTTTTATGATCCTGGCAACACTATGATGTAATTTCTATTTTTAGCAATGATGCAATGTTATTGTTTTGTAGGGTAGCATTTTTCGTATAAAAGGCGTAGTGGCGTGTAGACGATGTTCATTGCTTACTGTGCTATGTGAATATTCACATCAAAGGCTGAACAATAAAGGGGAAACCCTGTCCAAATAGTTAATATTTGGTATATTTGGTACTTTCTTACCCAAATCTCTATTTGCATTTTACACTATATTAATAAAGTTCTGATCTGTTCATAATAAAATAACTGCCCTAACTATACCTCACACCAGAAAAGCGGCAGACCCGCTGCATCTGCACACCATAACCGCTCCAACAGGCTTACTTACCGAAATATTTCATAGAGATCAAAAACGTCCACTTTTCTGGTCATTTAGTTACGGAATCGTATAAATAGCATTTCATCTAAATGAATGAGGCATTAAACTTAAAATACTCCATGTCTCAAAAACTACTCAACGGATGAAGCTGATATCTCGCAAAGAGTCAGCATGGAATACTGTAACACAGTAATATACACTGAAATCAATGGTCACCCGTAATAATATTATTTTACTGTCAAACATCCATATAGACCCAGTAGTTTACGAGAAAAATGCCTGAGACAATCAAAAGGATTCCGTTTTTACTAAAATCGGTAGTGTTATGTACAATGAAGGTAGTTCGTAATTTAGTAGTCCGGATGAAGTAACCGACAAGAAACAGTAAGTGCTTTAAAATTCGTAAATATATAACAGATAGTAATCCAAAAAATAATAAACACTTCTTTGACCTAACCTCAAAACATTAGTAGACATAGCCGAGCTGATGTCCTGCAAGACCTTTTTAGCATGAGCCTCGACCTTCTGTCTGACGGTGTTATAATTGACCGCTTTAGTATCATCCCCACCGCCAACTTCTCCATTCACTTTACTGAGATCCTCTTGTGTCTTCTCTTCTATTGCACGCTGGAAGACTTCCTCTTTCTCCACCTGGAAAAGAGAAGAAAATCACAAACTACATCAATTATAGAATACACACTCCTTCTTTCGATCCGAGATGGTTCATTGGATAACAACTTTAAAAAGTTTAAAGTGCGCCATCTGTCATCATCTTTATATATTTGTACTAGCTTTTGAACGCAGGTTCGCTGGCAATAATATTATTCCCACGGGAATCGTAAATTCCGGAATACAAAGTAGCCTATGTGCTATTCCAGACTATTATCTATCTCTGTGCCATATTTCATCTGAACGCGTTTAGCCGTTCTGACCTGATTGAGCGACAAACAACCATCCAAAATTTCGCATTTATAATACTAATAGTAAAATAGTATAGATTTCATATACATAAACACATTGCCATGCCTGTTTTCCACTGGGGTAGGCAGAGACGATGGATATCCACATACTACGATCCTCGCTGTACGGGCTAGCAACAGCCGTACATTGCCAGGTCAGCCGTCTAAGCCGACACGTGCGTTTTAACGTATCGTTCGCATCAGTACTTGTTTAGCACCACACTCCGTCAGTCGGCAAAACAGTCATTGATCTTAGCACAATTATTTCATGAGCATAATTTTAGCAATAAACCATTAACATCCTATGTAGGGAAACCCCCCATACAATCTTCAACTTTCATTAATATTCACATACATACAAGTTAATTTAAAGTGCTTTTTACCTGATCTTTCTTGCATGAGTTCATCTATATACTTAGTCTTGCCATAAATATTGTAACAAAGAATATTCTTTTTCTATTGCAAATAACATTTATAAGTTTTACAGTGTGTTAGTGTAATACATGAATATAAAACAATTTAAAATATAAAACGCTTATTCCAAGTGGTCTTTATTGGCTGCAATACAGTCCTTTAAACGTTGAGGCCAGTTATAAATAGAAGCACGCACTCTTTCTATGGGAAAATTCTTCACTGCCAATCGTATGGATTGTTTTAGGGACTCCAAATTATCATGGCGTTTAGAGCAAGCCGTACTCTCTAAAACTGACCATAAATCATAATCCAGCGGATTAATATCGGGACTAGACGACGGCCAGTCTTCAGCTCTGATGAAGTCCGAAACGTTCGTTTTCAACCAAGACTGCGTGGACCGAGCTTTCTGACCCGGCGCCGAGTCTTGCTGGAAGGACCATTCTTGGTTATTGAACATGGTGTTGTTAAGAGGCTTAACTACCTTCTCAAGAATGTAAAATCTATTGTATGTCTTTTTCAACCACCAACCCCTATTTTTTAATAGCGATATAAGTAGTTTAATAATTTTCTACTTTGTTTGTTCAAGTTGATTCGAGTTTAGATTAACATTTGGTCCCGGTAGATGACGCTGTAATCGGGTTCTAGATTTTTATTTTTTAAAGGCACAGGACAACGTCTGCTGGGTACAGCTAGTTAATATTATAACTATAATCTAAGAATACTCACATTTCAATACAAAATCATCTGTAACTCCAGCAAATAAAACAAGGAGATTTTTTACAAGGAAAAGAAACGCGGACGAACGTAGGCACAAAGAACCACATACATTGCGGCGCGACGCGGACCAAAAACTATTTTAGGGTGTGCGGGCGATAATCGAGATAAGACAACCCCCGCACCCCGCCAAACCCCCTCTGTTGTCCTACGCGCGCCCTCTGCCGCCCGTCTTCGCCATTTATTTAAAATATAATTAAACATTTAATAAATATTATATTGCGTCGCTAACATCATCCTTCATTGCTGTTAATGACAAAGTTCACGCAAACTTGAAATGCATGTTTTCGTTTCGGACACACACACGTACATACGATGACTCTATGCAGACAAATGTCTAGAGGCCATTGCGAATTATTAGTTTTTTAATTTTATTTTATCAAAATATTATTTTTATAGGTTTAAATGAAACAAAAAAATATTAAAGAATTAAACTGGTGCTTTTTGACTGTTTCTTTTTTCTTGATTAAAGTCGAATGTCTGTCTTCTTCGTCCTTATAAGAAGTTACCTTTTTTTTACGAGAGGAAATCCGATTGACTACTTTTTCTTAAATAATTATGCCTAATTCTCATATCATTACTACTAGACTAATTAATATACATATATTAGGGATGGGCCGAATGTGGTTTGAACCGAATACGAACATTCGGTTAAATCAAAAGATTCGGCCGAAATTCGGCTGAATTTCGGTTTGATTTCGCCACCCTTTCTCAAGAGCAACACGTCGTTACTTGTTGACATCGTGACTTGATAATGCCAAAAATTTTAAGTATGAGTAGGTGGATAAAGGAATAGATTTTTAGACCTTTGATTGAAAAAAAATCACCATTTCATAATTTTAAATTCATAAATGTTTAATTCGTAAAAAGTGATTTTAATCAAAATTAAAGTAGTAATTGCTGATGTCCTTAGACGTGTTTTTTTTTAAATTTTATTCAAGTTACGCATTATAATTAAGCAGTTGCACTACTTACTGGTGTTTCTTAGAGAAATAATAAGTTTATTTTATTTTTGTTTTAATTTGATATCTATTTAATTAGGCAAAGACTTAATCAAGAACTATTTTTTTTATCACATTGCACTTTAAAGCTTACATGTTCTTAACTAAAATAAATGACCATGAGTATATAGATGCCATTTTTATATTACGGTTATGTTAGATACGATTTCTATTAACTTCAGACAAAATAGTGCAAGTAGATATTTTACTTTTTTCTTGCACCGAATGTTCAGCATTCAAACCAAATTTCGGCCGAATGCCGAAAATTGGCTCAAGCTACCGAAATTCGGTCAAACCGAATGTAAAACGAATTTCGGCCCATCCCTAATATATATATATTATAGTGAAAGGTTGATATGCAGTCTATTCGCGGAATGACTGGTTTATCCTAGGTTTGACCAACGCCTTTCGACAAAACCCGAAATAAATTCCAATTTCGGCCTTTGACTAAAGTATTATTATAACTTAGGCTCCGACAAAAAAAACCAATTCAACTTCTATCTGTAAAAGCACATTTTATTACCTGTCGGCATTTGAACTAATTGTAATCCTTTTATGATCGTCTTCTTTTATTTACTTATTTATTGGCATATGTTTCTAGTTATTGTGAAGAACAGCCTATTGTTCTATTGTACTCGTCTACGGCCGCTTGCAGGCTGCATCATTAGCCAGGTGTTGCAAATTATCAGTACAACCTAATTCTAGGAAATTATGTCGCCGTTGCTGGGCGGGCGCATTTGCATTTGTGCAGTATAAAACGATGGCTTGATTGAAAGAGGGGGTTAGTTGAGCGACAACTACGATCTAGGCGTGACGTATGTACATTCGGGAATCTAATATTGATGGACTTTGCGGGTTTTATTAAATTACGACCTTCTGCATTACGTTTGGATTTGTTGTGTTCGGTTATATTTGTACCTGTATTATACGTGTTTGTATAGTTCTAATAAACTCTATAATAATTCTAACGGCATTTTAATTCGAGTCCCGCACTTTCGTAACAGTATTTTTAGTCAAACGTCAAACGTCGAACGTAAAATATCTGTTTCGCGATTTGACTAGTCGATCCTAGAAGCGACTAAGGCAGACTCGGTCAAACGTCGATTCGTACTGCACTTATTACATGTTTAATGACTGTGTAAATTAGTCTCTCCTAGGTTAGTCAAAAGCAGAAAAACGTCATTTATTTGGACTTTGACTAATACTTTATGTCAGACCTGAGGTTTGACTAGTCAAACCTAGGAGCGCCAGAGCTTCGATGTTAGACTATTACATACTCGTATATATCTTACAGTAAATATGTTTGTATGTATTAAATGTATAAAGTAATTTAAGTATGTGTATTTAATTTATAAAATATATAGTTTAAGTATATCTGTTTAAGTTCTACCTAATAATCTGCACCACCTACATCGTCAGATTAAGTTCAATTATTCCTTAAGTTAGGTTGCCTGGACGAGACTGCTTTAAGCTATAAGGCCGCTTACTGTTTCTACCATGACAAGATTGTAATCGTGCATTTTGTAATTGCGTATTTGGTGAACAATAAAGTGTTATCTATTCTGCTCAAACAATTTGTAAATTTATAACATTGGAACAATATTCACAACAGGCACAACATCCTTGTAGTCGTAGTTGTGCAGATTGCAACATTGCGCCACGTCACATACAACAATTTATAAAATTAGAACATTGAAACAATACTCACAATAGGAACAACATCTTTGTAGTTGTATTTGTGCAGATTGCAACATTGCGCCACGTCGCATACAACAATTTATAAAATTATAACATTGAAACAATATTCACAATAGGCACAAGATCCTTGTAGTCATAGTTGTGCAGATTGCAACATTGCGCCACGTCGCATACAACAATTTATAAAATTAGAACATTGAAACAATACTCACAATAGGAACAACATCTTTGTAGTTGTATTTGTGCAGATTGCAACATTGCGCCACGTCGCATACAACAATTTATAAAATTATAACATTGAAACAATATTCACAATAGGCACAAGATCCTTGTTGTCATAGTTGTGGTGCAGATTGCAACATTGCGCCACGTCGCATCCAACAATTTATAAAATTAGAACATTGAAACAATACTCACAATAGGAACAACATCTTTGTAGTTGTATTTGTGCAGATTGCAACATTGCGCCACGTCGCTTACAACAATTTATAAAATTATAATATTGAAGCAATACTCACAATAGGAACAACATCCTTGTAGTCGTAGTTGTGCAGATTGCAGCATTGCGCCACGTCGCATAGGTACCTCGACACCACTCCACCATTCGCATACCTCTGTCTGCCTATGTCTAGGATATTGATCACCGATCCGGTGTCCTTCACCGACGGGTCTTGCCACGAGTCCTGGAGATGAAAGGAAGCATATTTAGCGACAGTTGTTGATTCAAACCAGTTTTTATGTAATTTGTAATATTTGTTACGTTGTCTTCTGCGAAGCTGGCAAGTGGCCATCCATAATTTACGTCAAACCTTACGGGGGGACACGAGGTCGACAAAGTGTGACAAGGGGTGGGAGAGGACGTACATTGCGTGACGTCATAAGTCATAATCTAATATATTTAAGCTAATTTTGAAACTATTGTTTTAATTGAATAATTTGTTGATATGAAATTGCAAACATATGTGATATCACACACACACACACTAAGGGAGGGAGGAGTCTAACGAATGTGACCAGTCACGACAAGGACGGGAGAGCGGTCACGTCATGAAATTCGTGTGACGTAATTCTTGGACGGCCTCTAACAGGGATGGTGGCCATATAGACAGATAATCCCTGTATAATCTGGCGTGGCTGGCTGAACGTTTTAATATATATATTCGTCCATCCGTTCGTCCGTCTGTATTTTAACGTCGATCATTTTCCTCGTAAGCCAGTGGCCTCCATCATATTGCTACGAGTTAGCGGGACTCGAATTAAAATGCCGTTGGAATTATTATAGAGTTCACTAGAACTATACAAACACGTATAACACAGGTACAAATATAACCGAATACAACAAATCCAAACATAATGCAGAAGGTCGTAATTCAATAAAACGCGCAAAGTCCATCACTATTAGATTCCCGAATGTACACACGTCACACCTTGATCGTGGTTCTCGCTCAACTGCTCCCTCTCTCCATCAGGCCATCGTTTTATACTTTACAAATGCAAAATGTGCCCACCCGACAAAATCGACACAGTAATGATGCTAATGAGCGAGTACAATAGAACAATAGACTGTTCTCCACAATAACTGAGAAACGTATGCCAATAAATAAGTAACCAAAAGTAGACGATCATAAAAGGATTATAATTAGTTCAAAAACCGACAGGTAATAAAATGTGCTTTCACAGACTGTACGTGGATTTTTTTTATCGGAGCCTAAGTTTTAACAATACCATAAAGTGTTTTAGCGAAGACGATCGACTATGCACCATCTTTATAATATACTAAACGTATTTTATAAAGTTTATAAGGATATACACCCCCTCCCCATGTGAGGGAATTTATGGATGACCCTTTATAGATTTTTCATATATTGAATAAGTTCGCGTTTAACTGACATTGCAACGTCAGGTAGAGCACGCTTATCTAGAAGATACATGTTCACGCGAGATTTGAAGACACCTTGATTGTATTTTTCAGGTAAAACAGACGACTGTAAAGAGTTCCACTCTTCAGCGGTACGTATTGTTACGAGCTACAGGACTCGAATTAAAAATGCCGTTGGAACTACTATAGAATTTATTAGAACTGTACAAACACGTATAAAACAAATACAAATAAAACTGGATGCAACCAGTTCACACTGCACGATTCAATACAATTCGACAGGCGTAAAGTCCGTCGTCTATATCGCTAATCGAGAGTACTACCAAACGTCTTACTCGTTTCGTAGTCGTCGTTTGACTGCTCACCCCTCCATTCGGGCATCGTCTTATACTAAATACACAGTACAGAAAAAAGGGCCGCGCGCACTGAGTTTCCGAGAAATAGTAATTTGCACACCTGCGAACGGCTAACAAAGTCGAAAACAATAACAATAAAGATTAGTTCGACGCTAATGATGGTTATAAAACAAGTAAAAAAACAATAGCATGTTTTTATTAATTACAAATTCAAAACACAAAAGAATTCCTTAATCTGGGAACTGCGCTTACAACAGGCAGCTGTGCGCTTATCTCTGACGGCATGTAAAACAGTATGATAAAAGTGGAAGCATAGCGTTTCGCCCGCTTTGTTGGTTTTTCCACCAGGTAGATCGTGGAGTTATAAACCCTGAGCAGTGATCCGGCATCAGTGGCCAGGTTCTATTCTCCAATTCGAGGCCGAAAGCACATTGGCAGCAAGCAACTCTCACGTTACAAATGTACCTAGGCGTCAGTAATCACTTTCTATCAGGGCTTACAACATGTTTGCTGTACTCCAGCAATATGGCTAAGGAACCCTAAATAAATAAAAACAAACCTAAAATAGACTCAAACGCAAAAGGATGTAAAAACACGATCATATAAAGTCTTGCTTTGAACTTAAATAAAATAGGGAAACAATATAATGTACGCTTTAAAAAAAATGACAATACAAATTGACCTTGTTTGGACCTGTAATGCTAATTTGAAGACGTTTACGACGACTGTATTTATAGTAGAGGTAGAACCAAATAAAGAAGCAATTTGCATATCTATATTAATATTATAAAAAGGGAAGATTTCATTTTTGTATGTTTGTAACGAATAAACTCAAAAACTACTGGACCAATTTCAATTATTCCTGATTAAAATAGGCTATATAAAAATTAGGGATCCCTACTAGAACTTCAATAAAGTAACCCGTCAATCTAAACAAAATATTTGGCAGTGGAATCGGGTTCTACGATTTTGATGAAATTTTATGTGTTTTAGTGGGTCCCGGGGTGGTTTAGATTCACAATTAGGTATTATTTACAAATAGGATTCACCCGGTAGGTGGCGCTGGAATCGGATTCTAGATTTTTATTTTTGCAGGGCAGGACAATGTCAGCCGAGACTGCTAGTACTCAATAAAGACAGAGACTACAGATCACAAAATTATACTTAATACTAACTTTATTATAGTCACACACTTTTTTTTTATTGCAGTTAAGCAGACAGGCAGACGTTCCACCTGATGGAAAGCGGTTACTATCGCCTATAGACATTTGTAACACCAAAGGTAGACTGGAACCTGGCCGCTGATGCCGGATCACAACTCAATGTTGTTATGACGGCATATCCTAGACCAGGGGTGGCAGCCAACCAGTCGGGCAAATACCCTCCTACCTGGCTGTGGGTTATTTTGCAACCTCTTACCACAGGCCGCCCGGCCGCAGGAAATTGTATTCTTTCTCCGTTCCTGAACGGATGAAACTAATGAAACACTATATTTATTACGATTTAACTCACTCTCTGTTTCATCTCCCAATCATTTGAGGTGGATACAATGTCTTTTCCTTCCATACTCCTCTATTCTGGCACAAGTCCTTTGTCACACCACACAACATCCATCTCTTTTTTGGTCTACCCTTTTACATGTGTATCCATCAATCTCTAGTTTAAAACTCTTTTTATCACGTGACTTTCATCCCTTCCCATTATATGAATATATCACCTTAGTCTTCTTCCTCTAAATCTAAATTATTCAGTTTGTACTTTAATTGATTAAAATTTTACAAAAATTACTTATATTTTAATTGCATTGAATCTTTTTAAAACAACACGTAGACATTCAGAAGAAGGTTCTTATGAAAATAAACTAATAAACAAGGCAAAAAGTTCAGTGAAGTCAAACTATTTGTCTTATTTAAAAATAAATAATAATCGGTAGACACAATATACAACAGACTACTCTGGGGCCGCTCCTAGATACCCAGACTATAGTAAATAACGGAGAAAAATCGTTTCCGAAATTTACCATTCCAGGAATCGGAACACGGAGCCTCTGCTTCGCAGTGAGGTTGGTTGGCAAAAGCTTAGCCTGCTCAACCACAGAGGCTGTTAGTATATGCCATCTCTGTATTGTACTTCTTCTACTAATACTAACCACGTTACGGTGTCATTGTCAGCAAACAGGATACACTAGTTTGTGAATAACACAAAAGTTAAAAAGTTTTCTTTACACTGAAATATGACTTTTTTGTTTATGTTTGCAGTCATTGCGTAATGTTGATTATTGAGATTGAATCAATTTGTTGGAAAGACAGATATAGATGGACACGAAAGCGAAATAAATTTAACTATATTTATATTCGAAGTCCGTTTACTTCCTTTAGAATTAATGACAAGCAACGTCAATGTTATTTAGTACTTAATTTATGTTTTTTTTTTATTCGGCAGACAACACACACACATTGTATATCCCCAAGCTAAGCAAGTTACGCTTGTATTATGGGTAATATACAACGGACCACACTGAGGCCGATTCCAGACACCCAGACGATAGCAAATAACAGAAAGTTTGTTTCCGAAATGTATCAGCCAGGAATCGAACTCGGAGCTTCTGCGTTGCAGCGAGTTCGGTTGGCTAAGACTTAGCCCGCTCAACCACAGAGGCCGTCTATCATATCGGCTTAACAGACATTATTGATTTTCAACGTCAAGTAAAATATGTACTTAACTCTGACAAGTCCTATCCGTGCAGGAACGGAGAAAGAATACAATTTCCTGCGGCCGGGCGGCCTGCCGTAAGAGGCGACAAAACCCACAGCCAGGTGGTAGGGTATTGGCTACCACGCTTGGTCTAGAGTATGCCGCCATAATAACCTTGATTTGTGTTCCGGCATTAGTGATCAGGTTCCAGTCTCCCTTAAGAGAGCAGCAGCGCGTTTGTACCGCCTTTGATGTTGCAAATGTCCATAGGTGATGGTAACCGCTTTCCATCGAGTGGTCTCTTTGCCTGTCTGCTGAACTCATCCAATAAAAAAAAGCTCCTGATTCTGACTCTGGACTCATGGGGATCAGACAGGAGGAATGGGATAGAAGAGATGGGATATGGTATTGGAATAGCGGGAGGGGCAAGCGGGACATCGGACCTCTCACTCATCGCACGAAATAAGGCTAACCGTTTCACGCCGATATTCTGTGTTTGCGTGGTATCACAACACCAATCGTGCCGGCCGTAAGAACCGTAATCAAAATAGTGATTACAGCAAGGCCTTACCTTGTTTAACATGCCGTTAATCCAAAAAATGAGACAGTTTCCACGAGATATCGATTCCAAGTTCACAGGAGCGAAATTAGGCTCGATATCTACTTAAAAAAACCATTAGCGTTGCGGTCGCCCTATATACATACATATTACATCTCGATAATTTTCGTAACCCGGTTACATCACTGTCAAGGGCAAGGTACCGCTGACATCGATATTAAAAGACATAAAACGCCAAGAGCGAGCGCAATATATATCGATAGCATGCGCGAGGAAGGGACGGACGATGTGCTAATGTTGTTTATTTGTAGTTGTTATTAATAGACAGGCAACTTTGTTAGAAATTGTGTTGCGTTTACGTATAACGTAATACGCACCACGTGGTGTTTGTTTTGATTAAACATGTCGTATTAACTTTGCTTTTACGCTTTGGAAATTTTTACTTCTTCTTTCATCACTTTTTTTTTTCAATTGTGACGGTGGCAATGAAGAAGTCGCCACAACTGCAGTGGATTTTTTAAAATTTAGGTTTAAGACTTGGCAGCTAGGCCTTTAAGCCAGATCTTAGATTACAATGTAGTTTCTTCATTTTCTTAAGCCTATGTGTAGCACAGCTGAACTGTAGGTTATCAGCTGGTACCATTCAACGGAGTTCTTGTGACAACTCAAAAGGCCGCATTTGACTATACAGTTCACATTTCTTACAAAACACATAATTACTACTCGAAAACTCAATATCCTACAACTATTGTTCATTTTAGAGTAATTTTACACATTTTTAGAAAATAAAACAGCACAGCACAACGTCTCCTTTCAATTCCCGCCAAAAACTCCCCAACTGTAGTGGAATTTAGTTATTGTCGCGTAGAGACGTTGCAACGCTAGGGGCGAAGCCAACGCGTTGCCAATCTTTAGGATAGGATAGAGAGTAGGGTTGCCAACCGTACTCAAAAATATCGAGCCTTTACCGCCATTTTAAAAATGGCGGTAAACGCTCTAAAGAACCAGCCCCCCAATCAATTATTGAGAACCCAACATGTCATATCGTTGCATTACTATTTAGAGTAATATAAAAAGACCCCGCATGCAAATTTTAACGACCCTAGCCCCAATAATTTGCCCTGTGCGTAGACATGTCAGTCAGTGAGGTCAAGTAATTATAAGATAGATAAAGGACCGACTCTGAGTGTGACAATCATTGTTTATCAGCGAGTGTTAATTGAGCACTTAACCCTTTCCCGCCTTACCACGACACAATATCCAGAAAACTAACATCGAGACGAAAAACTGAATACACAATAAGAGGGCATCGTACTGGCCGTAGGCAAACAGCTACCGGTTGGTCGGCACGTGTTACGCCACTACGTATGAATCCAATCATTGCCCTGTCAGATTGAATAGTTTGTTATGTTTGTGAATTATGTTAACAAATGGAAGACTTTTTTATATACCCGGTTTATGTGTTGACTTCTTGCAGCGCCGAACGGTGCGAATTGAGTACGAAACTTGCAGACGGTACAGAATCTTTAATGACCAGTTCCTAAATCTCACTATTCATTCGGTTGCCTTACAATTGGTAGACATTTAGCATTACTGGTACAGAGCTTATATGTTACATTGAGCACTGTACCCTATCCCCACCTCTTAAAGTTCGAAGAAATATTGCTGATATACCTTTCATTGTTGATAAGAGAAGTAAAGGAAAAGGCATATGGTACAAAACGATACAGTCTCAACCCCCCCAAATTCCATGGTATTCTGAAGGAAAATTCAACAGGCCATATATAAAGCTACGAAATAGAATTCGAACAGGTCATTTCACGACAATAAGTTTTGGCCACCTCATGGGCAAAGTTGATTCTCCCAACTGCCTACTGTGTGGAACTCGTGAGGATGTCCAACAACTGTTAATGGAATGCAGCAAAAATAAAGATGGCAGAGAACAACTGATGAGGGAGTTGGGACTGAATCGTTTTGATGTAGGTATCTTTATAGAAATCCTGGCAGAGCCAGCCTCAAAGAAGGCTAGTTTGTTAGCCAGCTCATTATTCAAAATTTAATATATAAGTTATTGTATGTTTAGGAGATGATGGGGCTGACATGCCTATGTGGCAAAAGTCCCAAATAAATAAAAAGTAAAAAAAAAGCCTTTCATTGGCAAAAATTGCTCAGTCCAAAATTGAATGTGCCAGTTTCATCGAGTAACTACATTTGTATGTTCCCCCTAGTCTTGTACGCCCTAGAAAATTACTACATTCGACCTTAACACGTACTTACAGATGCCAATAATTTTTTGTCAGAACTAGTGTTGGGTAGGATATGATTTTAGAATGAGTTTGTAAGTGTAACATGACAATTTGTACTGAACAATGTACTATTTCAAATGAGGTCAAGAGATTTGTACGCGGCAGTACATTGGAAGCGGTGAGGCCGGTGAGCGTTATACCTAATCCCTAATTTGCCCCGTTCAAAACTTCTGGTTCGGAAATGTTCGTTAAGAATCGGATGTGATCGGCCTTGGTCACCTCATTTTACTAGCAGTCGTGCTATGAAATGTCATGTTGTCCCTCTTTGTCATGTGAATATGCGTAGAGGCGTTATTGTACTGTTGTAGCATAAGCCTCGTTCCTTCCTTCCTCTTTTGAGGAAGGAAGGAACTTTTCTTTTTCCACGTTTGTGGCGTGAACTACTCACGCGGGACTAAAATTTTAAAGTCTTACATTTTCAAATTTTGAGCCGTATCAGTACAAATGTATTTTATATGGGACACAAATTTACTGGCTCTCACGTGTACTACTTACTCATTACTAATAAGAACAGTCAATGAATTTAACAAACTCAGCATCGTATTATGTGGACATTGACTTATTTGTTGATAGTCTAGCCTCTGTGAATACGAAATTAATCAAACTTATTCACGTTCGAGAATTTAACATAGTTTCTAAGGCTATTTTATATTCATTTTTTATATTTTTACTGTTATATGTGGAGGCTTATAAATAGCTCATATTATTCATTGTAACTTAGTTTGGTAAGACTACAGCTGTTAGCTCCCCCGATATAAAATTAATTAATTAATTATATCAAATTGTGACCAATTATTTTCTTTAATTAGGTACTCGAAGCTGGCAATTAGAGATACCTTATTTATGGAATAATAGGTTGGGGAAAAAGTCTTTTCGCATATAGTATATATAAACTTGTAATAAGATCTCTTTGGCTATACCATTTGCATCTGGCTGGTTTTGGTATCATTAAAAAGTTTTAATTTTAAAGAAGACAATTCCAAATTCAAATTAGGAAAATGCGTGATTTTCATTTGTTTTTCTTATTGTTAAAATGAGTGAATCTAATGAAGAAATTCGATACATTTTAAAATTTTACTACAAAAAAGGTAAAAATGCAACAAAAGCCACGAAAAAAATTGTGATGTTTATGGACTTAGTGCAGTATCTGTGAGAGTAGCGCAAATTTGGTTTAAGCGTTTTCAATCCGGAAATTTTGATATCAAAGATGCACGTCGCGCTGGTCGCCCTGTTACGGACAAAATTGATGCCATTTTTGAAAAAGTGGAGCAAATCGGCATATTAGTAGTTACGATGTAGCTGGAGAACTGGGAATTGACCACAAAACGGTTTTGGCGCATTTGAAAAAAGCTGGGGACACAAAAAAGCTCCATATTTGGGTGCCTCATGAGCTCACTGAAAGAAACCTAATGAACCGTGTACTCATTTGTGATTCTTTATTACGACGTAATGAAACCGAACCATTTTTCAAGAAGCTGATAACTGGTGATGAAAACTGGATCACGTACGACAAGAACGTGCGAAAAAGATCGTGGTCAAAGGCCGGTCAGGCTTCACAGACTGTGGAGAAACCCGGGTTAACTCGCAACAAGGTGATGCTGTGTGTATGGTGGGATTGGAAGGGCATTATTCATTATGAGCTAATACCGCCAGGCAGGACCATCGATTCTGAACTGTACTGCGAACAACTGATGAGATTAAAGCAAAAAGTTGAGAGAAAGCGGCCGGAATTAATCAACAGAAGGGGTGGGCTTTTTCACCATGATAACGCTAGCTAGCCCTCACACATCTTTAGCCACTCAGCAAAAAATTTGAGAGTTTGGCTGGGAGGTGTTAATGCATCCGCCGTATAGTCCTGACCTTGCACCTTCAGATTTTCACCTATTTCGGTCTCTGCAGAATTCCTTAGGCAGTGTCAGGTTAATATCACGAGAGGACTGTCAAAATCACTTATCGCAGTTTTTTGATCAGAAGCCCCAAAATTTTTATAGCAATGGGATCACGTCCCTACCTACAAGATGGCAAAAAGTTATCCAACAAAATGGCACCTACATACTTTAGTCAAATGTAAAGAAACTTTATAAAAAAACCGTTTGAGTTTTTATATAAAAGTTGAAGAAACTTTTCCCCCAACCTTATATATATACATATATATCTCTATTATTACGTGGTAGAGTCATGCTGGAATCTTGATTAAAGCTCTTAGGGCGGGCTCGATCGGTGCGATACCACGCGCTCACAGGATATCGGCGGGAAACGGTTAGCCTTGGATAATCGTGTTTCGTTCGCACTTCCTCTGTCTACTTACTGTTCTCTCTTCCCTTCTCTCTCTATCCTATTTCTCCTGTCTGATCTCTCTATCTCATCCGCCTATCGCATCCTTTTTATCCCATCTTAAAGGCTAGCAAAGCGTCGGCTAAGCCATTGGTTTTGCAAACGTCTAAAGGCGACGGTAACCATTTTCCATGAGCTAAGCTGTCTGCCTATTTACCAGCTTCGCAATAAAATAATATATATGAAAGTCTCTTTCATATATATTTTTTTTACGCCGGAATGGAGAAGTATGAAAGGAAAATACACTCATAATTGTGCCGAACTCAAATAATTTGGAAATACTAAAAAGAAAGTGAGGGACACACACGTACGTACGTAAAGTTACTTAGTGGTTAAAAACTCAAAACTATGAAGAAACAGAACATCTATTTACAGTTCTTAAATAATAGTGTTAATAAAAATTATAAAATACCGCGCTTAAAACCGTTAAAACGTAGTTTTGTTAATTACAAAACTGTTTACTATATTTGAATAACAAAATAAGTACTCATTTGCAAGTACTTACACACACAAACCAAATATTAAACAAATTTAATGTAACTATAATATAAAATTAAATACAATATATATATATATACATATACAACATCTTACTTACAAAATATAAAATAAAATAAACTAAATTTAAATTTACGAAACTTAAAATTAATTTTAAATAACTTAATCTTTATTGATATAAAAGTAAATGCAAATTAATATGAATCTAATATGATATAACAACATTATAATAAATATAAAACTAAACTAAAACTACTATTTCTGCTACAAATAAAGTTATTAAACTCGTAAATGTTCCTAAGTACCAAGTATGCAGTGTTTTCGTTCTATTGACAATTATAGATATGTGTAATTCTCACTCGCTGGAAAATAATTTCAATCTACCTTTTAAATTATTATCTTTGTAACTCTTTGTTTTCGAATACTTAACTTACTTACTAAAATTGTTACACACTCACGTCGTAGTTCTAAAGTCGCTGGAAGGGACTAACACCTAAGAGACAGGCATGGCCTGGTTTAGGTGTTAGCACCCAAACAGTCTTAATTTTAAGACAACATGTAAATTTAATTTTGGTGTCAATAAAAAAAAACTTATTATTATATTACATACAGCCGCCAAAGTAAGTAATTGTGGAATATTTAACATAAAAATTATTATAAAATTTTGTTTCCCAGCAGATAACGTTATGGAACAATTAATATTAAAATTTCATAACACAATTAACATCAATTAATAAGATTATACAATCATTCTAGAACAAGTGTATTGGTTTACCTTTTCCAGGACATGCGTACCTACTCAAGTGATACAGTGATATCAAAATTTTGTCGATGAACACAACAATTATAATTTAATACGATTGTTGGATAAGATTGTAAAACAACAACACGATAGTCTTATCCATTACATTTTATAATCAAATCTAAAACAATGTACATAATATTGTTCTTTTAAATTTGTAATTTATTCATATAGAATAAGTTTTAGGTTTTTAAGAATAACCTCATCAGGTTTTAGTGGTGCCTTACTACTACTATTTTGTGATGTAAAATTATTATTATAGATAAATAAATAATGAAAAAACAGACGGTGTCCACCTCGGGACGCCCGACAGAAGTGATAACTTAAACTAATCTAAGTTGAACTATTTAATATTGAAATTGTTTAACTTGAGAAAAGCTTAGGTTATTACTTAAATTTTATATATATAGCGCGTGGGTTAGAATGAGAGAGGAGGGGGAGCCTGCCTACCGCTGCCGTATGCGCTAGAGAAAGGGAAGCCAGACAGACTGGCGCCGTAACGCGTTACCTAACGAAGCGGTTTACCCTCCCATAAGAAGTTATCACTTCAAAAATGTATCTGGAAATTCGTATCAGTTCACTATAAGGGTACATTACAGAATATAACCTCCTTTAAGAGGCTATGTAGACCTGATTCAAATCGGTGTTCCAGAAAATCAACCCCGCACGGCCGATATTTACTTCGATGAAACAGCGCGTAATAAAAGTTCGAGCGTGGCGAAATATTGCAACTGAACATACCTACGCGCACCGTGTGCATACCAACTTGATACACTTTATTTCATTCTAAGGCTGACGAGCACGAGAGCGAGAAAAAATATCCTAAAGTGAGACAGATCGTTTATAAGCTTAATAGGTATTGAAATTTTGACGTTATTTCCTAAACGTTTTTAGCTCACCGGTTCACCGAGCGTAATAGTAACTAGATGGTACAGGGTTCGAATCTTCCTCAGGCTATATGTTTGTTTTTATTTTTTAATATTTTTTTAGACGAGTAAACTTTATTAAAATGATGTAATTGTATTATGGAACAACAATGAATCCATATATAGGTATATATTAATATAAATGCGAAAGTAACTGTCTGTCTGTCAGTTCCCTTTTCACGGAAACACTACTGGACCGATTTGGCTGAAACTCAGTATATATATATTTTCGATGACGAGAATAGGATGCATTTTATTTATTATATATTTATTTTATCCCGGAAAATGTGATAGTTTCCGGGATAAAAATATATTTGTCTTTCTGTTTGTTCTGCTTTTACGGAAAAAACTATTACATCGATTTGGCTGAAATTCGGTATATGTGTAATTTAATAATGACGGTGAACAAGGGGTACTTTTCATCCCGGATAATGGGATAGATGTATGTAAAGGTTATGTCAAAAAGTAGAACAGGTTTTATTTTCAGTCATTTCGGTCATTTCATTTTATCATTTAGACCCGTTCGACCACATATATTTTCATCCCGGAAACTATCTAATTTTTCGGGATGAAAAGTATCTCTTGGCCACCCTCGGTATTAAAATTACATATTAGGTTGGGGAAAAAGTTTCTTCGCATTTTTTATAAAAATTCAAAAGGTTTTTTTATAAAGTTTATTTACATTTGACTAAAGTATGTAGGTGCCATTTTGTTGGATAACTTTTTGCCATCTTGTAGGCAGGGACGTGATCCCATTGCTATAAAATTTTTGGGGCTTCTGATCAAAAAACTGCGACAAGTGGTTTTGGCAGTCCTCTCGTGATGTTAACCTGACACTGCCTAAGGAGTTCTGCAGAGACCAAAACAGGTAAAAATCTGAAGGTGCAAGGTCAGAACTATACGGCGGATGCATTAACACTTCCCAGCCAAACTGTCGTAATTTTTGGTGAGTGGCTAAAGATGTGTGAGGTCTAGCGTTATCATGGTGAAAAACCACACCCCTTCTGTTGATTAATTCCGGCCGCTTTCTCTCAACTTTTTGCTTTAATCTCATCAGTTGTTCGCAGTACAGTTCAGAATCGATGGTTCTGCCTGGCGGTATTAGCTCATAATGAATAATGCCCTTCCAATCCCACCATATACACAGCATCACCTTGTTGCGAGTTAACCCGGGTTTCGCCACAGTCTGTGAAGCCTGACCGGCCTTTGACCACGATCTTTTTCGCACGTTCTTATCGTACGTGATCCACTTTTCATCACCAGTTATCAGCTTCTTCAAAAATGGTTCGGTTTCATTACGTCGTAATAAAGAATCACAAATGAGTACACGGTTCATTAGGTTTTTTCAGTGAGCTCATGAGGCACCCAAATATCGAGCTTTTTTGTGTACCCAGCTTTTTTCAAATACGCCAAAACCGTTTAGTGGTCAATTCCCAGTTCTCCAGCTACATCGTAACTACTAATATGCCGATCTTGCTCCACTTTTTCAAAAATGGCATCATTTTTGTCCCTAACAGGGCGACCAGAGCGACGAGCATCTTTGATATCAAAATTTCCGGATTGAAAACGCTTAAACCAAATTTGCGCTACTCTCACATATACTGCATTCGGTCCATAAACATCACAATTTTATTTCGCGGCTGTGTTGCGTTTTTACCTTTTTTTGTAGTAAAATTTTAAAATGTATCGGATTTCTTCATTAGATTCACTCATTTTAACAATAAGAAAAACAAATGAATATCACACATTTTCGTAATTTGAAATTGGAATTGTCTTCTTTAAAATTAAAACTTTTTAATGATACCAAAACCAGCCAGATACAAATGGTATAGCCAAAGAGATCTTATTACAAGTTCATACATACTATATGGGAAAAGACTTTTTTCCCCAACCTATTAACATGGTAGAGCAACTACCTAGGGTTTTTTTTTAGGAAAAACGCTAGGTATGTCATAACGCTATATCATATACATGCTATCAAAAAAGACAGCACGTATGGTTAATTCGTCTATTTCTTAAGATATATTAATAAAACATTATTTTACCTATTTGCCACCATATAACTTTTGTGTAAATAGTTTCTTAGAAAAATGACTGTGACAGACAGATAGACGTAGCGATTTCATAAGGATTCCGCTTTCGCCAAAATGAACACGGTACCCTCAAAATCCTATGTTTAAAAATTTATCGTTATCAGGAAATTACTAGAGATGTGCCGATTATGACTTTGGCCGACTAGCCGATTAGTCGGTAATAAAGAAGCCGACTAGTCGGTCGACTAATCGGTCAACCCGATCACAGTTTCGGACATTTCCGTGACGCTTCGTTTATAGCTGAATCGCGCGCAATTCGCAACCACCGCATGCGAGCGTGTCGGAACCTATTTTGTTTACTTCGCATTGTTTCTTGATTTATACTTTTGGGTCTCAGGGCGGTATTTTTGTGTAAAATTGTTTTCTTTTTAAGCTAATACTGTTATTTTTCATTAAAGTGAAAGAACTCAACTAAAATTTAATCATGTTAAAAAGAAGGTCTCGTGTATGGATTACAGTGTATTAGTAAAGTATAGATTATAAACTATTAAGTAAGAAGCCGGATAGTCGGCGCTCTTTGCCCAATAGTAGCCAACTAAAGTAGTGGCCGGATAGTCGGCTTTACCGACTAGTCGGCACATCTCTAGAAATTACCATATAATAAAAATAAATCGTGGTAGCGTAATGGCTAGCGCACGCGTCTCAAACTCAAATGGCGCGTGTTCGATCCTGGCCGGAACGCATGCACCACTTAGAGAGTTTTCTGACCTAATGTGCATATTGTTACAATTACCGCGTGCTAATAACGGTGAAGGAAAACATCGTGATGCAACCTGCACATCGAGATAACCGACGTGTCAAACCTGCCAAGCCGCGTTGGACAAGCGTGGCGGGTATACTGTCCGTTCCCCTATAGTGGGAGGCCCGAGCCCAGCAGTGGGACATTTATGGACTGCTATTATATTATATTATTATTATAGGTCTCATCACGATGTTTTCCTTCACCGTTAGCAAACTGCCTGAGCGGTGCATGCTTTCCGGTCAGGATTCGAACCCGTGCCATTTGAATTTGGGACGCGTGCGCAACCATTAAGCTGATCATAGGACAAGGTTAATAAAAAGACCAGTCATTGCCCTAAAACGAAAACAGACTATTTGTAAGAAGGAAAACCGACAAATAACAATTCTACGCGTATGTTAATTCCGCTGTATCAAGGCAATCCGTCCGAGATAGAACTCGTATGGAATATTGACTAGGCTTTCGACCGTGACTCGGCCACGTTCATTAGCTTATGCATTTTATTACCTCCTTAACGCGCAATTAAGTAAAACGTAACGCTTGATTAATGCCGGGTTCCTGTATCTAACTAATCATTGTTTTGACTTACCTTTCGCTGCGGAGTAAAAGCAGTATGATAGCCAAGAAACAGAATTGTCGCAAAATATAGATAAAACAGAGTAATAAATAATATAGTTATAGTACAAATAGGTTATAAATATATAAAAACATATATTAGTATAGTCGGTGTCGGTCGACCGCGATGTACCTGCTCACCATGATTAAATTGAAAATATTTTGAAGAAAGGTCATGTGAAAAGCATGTGATAAGCGTGTATGTATGAAGAAATTAATGAAAGTTGATTAAGCGAGTGTTCGTCAGGATCGTAGCAGGTGGAAATCCATCGTCTCTGCCTACCCCTAACCCACTGGGAAAAGCGCGTGACAATATGGATGTATGTAGTAGTATAGTCCCATTAAATACAAATAGACATAAGGATTGATGTATGACAATAAAACGTAACAAAAATCCATAAGAACATAATACCTGACAAACCCCTTAGTCAAGCAGAAGATTAAATAAAAAAACCTTTTGCTACGCAGCAAGAGGAGACGGCTAGCGGTGGCCTTCTTCTGCGAAGACATTAAGTCGCGGTGAAGGCGGTCGAAAGGGGCGTGAGAAGAATGAGCTAGCGGAATCTCATCGCAGACGGCGACCAATAGGGTCCGAGGCGTCGCTACGCTCTCCTTCTTTCAATGACGTAGTGGAACCAGGCTGAGGTCGGAGGATCTCCCTGGCGAGCTACACTCACGAAGTGAGGTGTCTTGCCCGGGGACACCTCAGGTGCTAAGAGCGGTCGAAGGCGCCGCTTTACCCGTCTCCCGATAACGTAGTGAGACGGGGGGAAGGGGAGGGTAGTCAGGGGACCCTCCCGGCGTGCCACACCCAGTGCCGTGGGGTGCCCAGGTCCCAGGGACACCCCCCTCCTTGCTGGCTTGCCTCGAGGCGTCAAGGTAGTCATAACCATGATTACGGTGCCGTGGTGCCTCATTATGATACGGAAAAGTTGGAAGATTTTGTGGGTAGCCTGGCGATCGATGCTTGCAACTCCTTCTGTCATCAGAAGCTTGTGTGTAGGTAGCGGCGACCGTCGGGAGACCGGGAAGGCCCGGGGGGGCCAAGGATATGCACAAATACATTTCCCCCCAGCGTTATACCAAGGACACCTCCAGTATGTAGGATTGCATCGAAGCGCTGCGGGTCAATTGACTACGGTGTAACCCGTGACGCTTTACAAAAATGCGGAGGGCCGATGGAAGGTTTAGTGATTTAGTGGGTAGTCCAGCGACCGGCATCTTATAACATACCATTAACATTATCCGTGCAGGTACGGAAAATGTGGCCGGACGGCCTGTTTTAAGAGACGACAAAGCAACCCACAGTACCCACAGGTAGGGTATTTGAATTGGACCAACGAACGGATTGGATTAACGAACAATCATTTCGAAAATTGACTACAATTTAATTTTTTTATTAACACTGCCTTCGTACATAATCTTTATCATTTGCTAATTCTAAAACCATGCTCAAGAAGTTTAATTTAAAGTCTTATATAGTTTGTATGCACGTTACGTCTTTATTTGACGTAAGCAAAATATAAACAATGTCACACAATTCCACCATCCTCCATGCAGTGTCTTCAATTATTAATCGCAACATTGACTGAAATCACTATTTGTGCAGCCACATTAAAAACGCATAAAGCATTTTATGTATGAAAGCTATTACAAAGTCGTAATAACATAATGACGCAAGATTACGTCTCTAGAAGTGATTTTTACACCAACAAAACCATAATTCGTTAAACGCCTGAAGATTATAAGTTGCGTGATAGATTCACTTGGCCTCGTGCTATCCGGCATATGAGTACAGACATGGAATTTTATCCTTGGACCAAAAATGTACTTTAACATTGTATATGATTTCATCAAGACTGCCTCAATATGGTATCTGTTTGCGATTAATGCACCTTCTTCATTTCATAAAACCTCATTATATCATAACATTATATTATTAAAAATCACACATGGCACTCGCCTTACATACGTCTAACATAAATAACACAAAATTATCTCTATAAATCTAAAACCATACAAAAGCTGCGAAATCACAAAATATACCTACTGAAATCGAAACAAGAGTTTAAAGTAATACAATATAAAAACAGGCTCATAGTTGAAAACTGTTTCAGAATATAATAACAGCCCATAAATGTCCCACTGCTGGGCTCGGGCTTCCCTTTATAAGGAAACGGGCAGTATACCCGCCACGCTTGTCAGGTTTGACACGTTGGTTATGTTGATGTGCAAGTTTCATCACGAAGTTTTCATTCACCATTAGCACGTGGTAAGTGCGACAATACGCGCATCAGGTCAAAAAATGTCTCCCTAATTACGTATATTAGATTTAACCAAAGCAGCCATTGAGGTGTCAATGGTGTTAACGCGTCCATCGCGTGAAAGCATCATCTCTAGGGGACCCGCCATTGAGCGTGGACTACACTTGGTGAATTTTATAATTGGGATATATTAAGCAGAATAAATAACAAATCAAGGTAGCATAAATAGAAAATTCGACCAACAACATACACCGCAATTACACAACCGTTATGTATGATGAGAGTCCGCCCACCAACTTGCCAATTTCGTTCGATGACCTTTAAAGACAGTGAACGACTAATAATAGCGTAATGTAATGCGTGACGTAAGACTGTTTGTTGTGTGATAGGCCTATAATATTTTCACTACCAATAAATGTATTATCAGCATGTTTAATAAAAACACAACAACATTGAAATCGGTGGTATTGGATCATTTCTTAGCGTTAAAAACTTGTTGAATTCAGAGCTTGAAATCTGCTTTCTTGCTTGGGAATTCGATATTCCCCATTCTGAGATCAATGACATGCACAACATTCTTCACAACATCAAGGAACCGATTCTTGGGCCTACGCCTTTGAGGTGGCATAGCTGGAGGATATCTGTGAAATTGGCGGTTACTATAAAATGTAGAAAGACAGAAGGATGGACGGATATTAATGCTGCCGTGCATAAGAGAATTTCACACATTCTTTGCAAAATATTAATCTCCATGCCAGGCAACTCCTGCTTGTGTCACTCTAGCACGAACCACGCTTCACTTTACTAAAAAAATATTGGTATAAGATGTGTCATCGTATTTACTACGCTGCTTTGCAAACAAAGTTTCAACATAGTTTCTAAATGTGTATAAATAAAGATAATGTTCAATGTAAACGTGTAACACGTGCCAACAGACATTATGCAAATGAATGTTTAAATTCAAAGGCCTTACTTGAGCGAAAAACACGCAATTTTCAAGTTCTTTGTGCGCTTCAATGTCTGGTACAAAGACCTTTGTTTCATTATCTGATAAAGAAGTAACATTATGGGTCCTCGACTGAAGCCTTGTGGTAAACAGTTTTCATTAGTGAGGAATTGCTAACCAATGACTGTATAAAAAAGGGCTTATTAAAATATAATTACACTAAGAAAAAATCATTTCGAGAATCGATAACACTTGAGAAATTGCACAATTTTCTGTTGAAGAACTCAAGAAATGTGCTTACAGTTCTTTTGAAAGACTCTATATGTTATTATTCTGTGCAAACCGTGAAACTGGTTTTCTGTTGGGCAATTCTATAGATATGAATATTTTCAAAGGCTGCTATCCTACTTAATCTATCCTAAAGTGCAGTTCATTACACACATACTCCACATTGTTTTAAAACTTAACATTCTTTAAGCAACCCTTAACGAGCATCCCATTGCAGTATTAGTAATCCCACGATATTATTTATATTTCTTTTCTTTCATCTTACCTATGGTCGTATTTTTCTCATAATCAGATATATAATAGATTAATTTATCGTTAACCATACGAAGCTGTTTAGTGCTTAATCTTGGTTTTAAGAAATCGATTAGCGGCTTTGCTTTCTAGACACCGCAGCTGTATAAATAATAAATCGAATACAGTTTAATGTAAATTATTTTTCTGTTAATATTCTATACTACTTCCAAGTGTTTATTTTACTTTTCACAGCTCGATGACGGAGCAATTAGATAGGATCCTAATGCGTTACCGACTTCATTTGTAAAAGTTTTAATCGATTTAACTTGTATTTTTGCTAAAAATACTATATTGTGTAATAAATAGACCCACATTTCAATGAACATATTTTACATATATAAATAATAAAAAAATAAATGACACAATTTGTGTGGGGGTGTTCGCAGTAAGACATTTAATGCGCAAAAAAATGAAAATAATACACAAATCGAATAAAAAACACTAGATTTTAATCATACCCAATAATGTGGTCTAACAAACGCACAATGTGGTACTATAAGAACGCAATACTTATGTACACGATATTATTTTATCAATCCATTCGATTAAAGTACAAAGTGTTGTTGACATCCGCCGTTTTATTAACAAAGGGAAAGATAAACGTGACAAAAGAACTTCGCCGTTTTTATTCGTGCAGGAACGGACAAAGAATATAAGAGGCGACAAAACAACCCACAGCCAGGTGGTAGGGTACCTGCCCGTCTGGGTGGCTACCACCCCTGGTCTAGAGTATGCCGCCATAACAACCGTGAGTTGTGTTCCGGCATTAGTGGCCAGGTTCCAGACTCTCTCAAGACATGCGATGGTGACCGTTTATCATTAGGTGGACCGTCTGTCTGTTTGCTGAACTCATGCAATAAAAATAAATTTAATCTAAAATGAAAGACAGAAATGAACGGTCTGATATTGTAGATGAAATTTACACAAGAGGTAAAACGTATTTTGTAAATGTAGAAATAATCTTGTTGGGGTTCAGTTAACTTTTTTGCCATCTAAAGTCTTATATGAAACGAATTGACAGGTTTTACACATCGTTTATATCGACATGCACGATGATTTTGTTCGTTGTCGACAAACATAATGGGATGGCTAGTCGGTGCATACCACCCCGGTTACGATTAGAATCTATGTCATTTGAAACGTGCCTTTTAAACTACTAATTGGATATAATATCACAGACTTACCCTAGAATTAGGCGCGCACCTGGCGCAGGCCAGCCCTTGGGGTGCCCTAGTCTGTGGCTGCGGAGCTGGTACCACCGGACCTTCCTTTATCCTATAGAGGGATGCTGCACGTGTCTGAAAAAATCAAAGAGTAGGAAATAAGTTAATTTTTAGTTTTATTCTCTCTTTTCTTTCACCATATCCCAATTAATTGGGGTCATCACAATATGTATTTTCCTTCCACACTCCTCTATTCTGACATACATCTTCTGTCACACCACAAACCATCATATCATCCTTCACACAATCCATCCATCTTTATTTTGATCTACCTTTACACCCATCCATCTTGTAGTTTAACATTCTTTTTGTCACGTGACTTTCGTCCCTCCTCAACATATGCGCATACCACCTTAATCTTTTTCCTCTTAATTTTTCAGTCACGGGTGCAACTTTCAAAGATCGCCTTATGTACTCATTTCTCACCTTATTCATTCTTGTGACACCACACATCCATCTCAACATTCTCATCTCAGCTGAGTGGAGACGTTTGTGGTATATCACTTTAGTGGTCCAACATTCGGACCCGTATACCATGACTGGTCGTATGACAGATTTTTGAATTTGACCTTTTAGTTTCAGTGGCATTAGGTTGTCGCACGTCACACCGGTTACCTGTCTTCACTTTAGCCATGCTACATTTATTCTTCTCCTTACATCTTTTAATTTTAGTTTTATTACCTGTATCAAAACAATCCTCTCGTAAGTCTACTAGTGTAAATCAAACAATGAATCTGCCAAGAGTGTGTTGTAGCTTGCACATTAAAAGGGCCCTCTACCCACCAATTACGTAACATGAATTTCAACATTTTTTCAGCCCTCCCTCGTCCTTTCCACAGCAGTACATTCATGAGACTCCTCCCTCCCTAGTGTGACGTCACCTATTTTAAAATGTTCTATCAAGAAATTATTAAATTAAAACAGCAGTTCCGTAATTAGTTTTATTTCCATTAAAATTATTTTTTAATCATTTATAGTGTTTAAATTATCATACAGATAAAGTTGGAAGTGTTTCTTTAATAATTCAAATTTCGTGTTTTAAAGCTTAAATACCTATATAAGATTTTGAAATGTGACGTCACGAAATTTAGGACCCCTCCCATCCCTTGTCACACAATGTCACACTTCGCCGCCCCCCTCCCCACCTTAACGTGACGTAATTTATGTATGGCCCCCAAAGGGTTCATAGATGCGGCGATTGTTATTTCTTTTACTATTGGAATATAGCAGACATGCTGAAGACCTCATGTCAGTGTTACTTATGCATATTTGCAAGGCCATAGGTGTTACTATTGTGCTGCTAGCCTCGAATGGGGACTGGAAGCTGGCCACTGATGCCGGAACCCAGTAAATACTATCTCTATTGCTTTAAAAAAAGTTAATCTCTCTCTTTATTTTCTGTCACCTACTCCCAATTATTTTTCTCAGTGCAAGAACGGAAATGAATACTAACTCCTGCAGCCGGGCGGCCTCTCGTAAGAGGCGACAAAACAACCTACAGCCAGGTGGTAGGGTATTTGCCCACCTGGATGGCTACAACCCCTGGTTGTGTTTCGGCATCTGTGGTCACTTTCCAGTTTCTCCTTCAAGACCGGCAGTACATTGGCAGCACCATTTTCCATTACAGTTGGGCCGTCAGCCTGTCTGCTGTGCTTCAGCAATAAATAAATAAAAAATATTTAGGGTCGGCACAATATTTAATTTCCTTCCATACTCCTCTATTCTGGCATACATCCTCTGTCACAACACACATCATCATGTCATCCTTCACACAATCCATCCATCTCTTTTCTGGTCTGCCTTTAAAAAGTTAATACTAGAAACAATGTTACTTTTTTCAAGATGCTTAATGATACCCCCACACTACACAATCTTGTCTTACATGTATGGAGACTACACTTAATCTTTGATTTTTTCGCGACTTCCCCACAGCCTTATATTATAGCAGCGTAATTATATCGTCGGCGTCAATGCAGGACCTTGTAACTACATTTTTTGATGAAATGATTTTTTTCGTCACAATTGTGACATATTGTTTATGTAATAACATTGACGAAAAACATTATTTCACCAAAAAATGTACTTACAAGTATCCTATATTGACGCCGATGACAATACATATTAAAATTATGTAACAATTTTGAAGAAAAGAATTATATCAACAAAATTTTAGACATAATGTCCTGCCCTGACGCCGACGACATGTAGAAATACACCTTGCCAAATTTCATTGATGTAAACCTGGTATTTTCTGAAAGTAATGACTGTAACATACATAGACAAATAGACGGACGGACACAAAGATTTTACAAGGGTTCTCTTCCCTAACCTTCCGCCTACTGACCCGATAAATGCTTCTGATTATACGTAAACTTGTATGGAGCTTGTACGTTGTAATGTATTGGTAAAAACAAAGCTGTATAATCGCGTGGCGTGATTAGACTTCAAAAAACTAACAAAATAGCCCATAATTTACAGTATAACGCATTTATAATTGAAAAAAAACAACTCGAAAAATTTAATATTAAAATTGTCAATTACATTTTTTGTTTTCACTCTATTGTTTTGTCTCAGGCATGATAATTATATATAGACTTATCGTCGACGTCAGTGTAGGGTCTTATAAACACATATTTTTTATATAAATATTTTCGTCAACACTGTTACATATTAAGTAATACTTGTTAATTATTTGACAATCGCCAAAAAGTGTGGTCCTGCACTGGCGTCGACGTTATGCCGAAAATAGACTATTCATTTCTGTCTGTCATTCTGTCATTGTCAACTTCGAAAAAACATACGACCGTAATTACGTTTTTTAATCCCATTGCTCCTGTATGTTCTCGCTATCAGCGCGTTCCTTTAGCAGCTCACAACGCCCAAAATGCTCCGTCTGCCGTTCCACAAGGCGACCACGGTTGTTACGGTCGTGGCGAAAACGTCACTAATGACGTCATGATTTTCGCTCACGCACCGCTCGCAACGACCCATGTCAAGAGGTGGTTCGAATAACCGTTCCACTTGAGTTTACGATTGTGCCGCCGGCAAGCAAGTGGAACGGGAAAAATGGCAGTCGTCAGCGTGGTCGTTGTGAGTGTCTAATGGAACGTAGCCTATGTCATCCCCTTTATCACATTTCTCCTATCCCGTCCCTGCTATCCTATAAAGGCTGGCCACGTGTTGGCTTCGCCTCGGGCGTTACAATCTATACTATTGTTACAACTTAAGTACCGACAAAAACAAAATCCACCTGCATATCTATAAAAACATATTTTATTACCTGTCGGCATTTGAACTAATTGTAATTCTTTTGTTTAATTATTTATTGGTTATTGTGGAGAACAGCCTATTGTACTCGTTTATGGCCGTTTGCAGGCATAACTAGCCAGGTGTGCGGATTACGATTTCTAGGAAATTACGTCGACGCTTGCCGGGCAGACATGTTTGCATTTGTGCAGTATAAAACGATGGCTTGATGGAGAGAAGAGTCAGTCGAGCGAGAAACACGAGCGAAGCGAGACGTGTGTACTATAATCGGGAATCTAATAAGTGACGGACTTTGCGCGTTTTATTGAGTTACGACCTTCTGCATTAGGTTTGGACTTGTTGTGTTCGGTTATATTTGTACCTGTGTTATACGTATTTGTATAGTTCTAATAAACTCTATAGTAATTCTAACGGCATTTTAATTCGAGTCTCGCGACTCGTAACACTATAATAAATCTGTAAATAGTTCGAGTTTGTACAGTGCGTTTAAAAACGTGTAAAAAGGGGTATAATGGACTCGGAGATTTCCAAAATGCAATATTTAGAATTTTTGTCTGTCTGTTAGAGCATCACGTAAAAACTATTTAACGGATTTAAATGAAACTCAACACAGAGTAAGCCCATATCTCGGGGGGTTACTTAGGATACTTTTTATCCCGATAAATGATGTCGTATCCATAGAATAGACGGATTAGCACTGCAACCGCGTTTTTTCAATTTACCAACAAATACCTACGTTGTCATAAACAACATGTCATTCGTTGTATTACTTCAAATCAGGTTGGCTTGGACTCATCTCTATGTTTTGCTGGGCTCTTGTGTAGACTATATGAACTTAGTTTCTTTGTTATTATTATATGTAAAAAACCGAATTAACCGAATGTGTAAGTAAAATTAAGCTACCGCCTAGGGTTTGACACGCGGCGCAGCCGCGGGGCAAACTCTGGTTGTCTATAAAAGACGGTAACCACTTTCAATTACGTGGGCCGTCTGCCTGTTTGCGAAATTCGCTATAAAAAGACGTGTGTATCAGCTCCGATTCACGACTGGAGTTTACTCGTTAAAAATTAAAAAATCAATTTCTGTTCCATTGGTCTCGCTAAAACTCAAAAAAACAGCTTGACCGATTTGATTATTTTTTGTTCGCTCTAATACAGGGATGGTATAAAAGAAAAAAATCTTTTAAATTAGCGCTTGTATTATTTACCTCCTCATAAAATTTGGACGGTCTCTGTGGTTGAGCAGGCTCCTGGGTTCGATTCCTGGCATGGCAAATTTCGTAAACGAACTTTCTGTTGTTTACAATGGTCTAGGCGTCTGCGACGGTTGTATATTAACCCATAACACAAGCGTAACTTGCTTAACTTGGCGTTATACAATGTATGTGTGTTGTCTGCCGATTATTTATTTATTAAACTTTCCATACCGCGAGAATTATATCATGAAAATCTATTCTTAAGGAGTAAACGCCATAAATATACGTACTGTAATATCTGCGTCAAGTTTGTTATACATGTCTGTGATCTGATGAAGGCGGCGCGTACGCATCACCTGCCGCAGCGAGCCGGATTCGCGGCCGCACCACCCGCCGAGACGCTCGCCAACTAACTCCAGCATATCCGCGACACGGCTGAAACAATACTTTACACTGTACAAAACATTGAAATATGAGACTGTTGTAGGACTGGGGTATATTTGGCCTTGACACCGGGACATATACTGCTACTGTCAAGCCCAAGTTCTCCCATGGAGTACTCCTCTAATTTTTTGTTGCATCCCAGTGTCAGTTGCTTTCATTTGCTTCCACAGCACCATGCCGTTTAGAATGTTGACGATTCTATTATGATACGGGTTAGAACCTATGATTCTTAAAGAAGACGTCAGCTCGCTAACTCTATTCTACCAGCACGTCTGTCGTTGGCGACTGGGAGTTGATCTACACTTCCTCAACACTTCGTAGTTATCAAACAAGTTTTGGGCTTACGTTTGTCCCAAAAAGGTATAATATAAGGTTCTTCAAAAGACGGCGTAAATAAATTCTTTATAGTCCCGACGTAGTAGCCAAAGAATTGATGACAAACTATCCATTAAGATACTCCTGGTACCAACTTACCAAGGCATTCTCGAGTCATTCATTCACGTGACTCGCAGGGCAGGTTAACTGTGCGACATCAAACTACATTTAATTATTAAATTTATCTAAGCTAGCCTCTGCCTAGGGTTGCCTGGAAGACATTACTTTTTAGCGAAGCCCGCTCCTTATACTATCCTTATATATTTTTCTTTCTTATTCTATGCTTTGGTGCACTATAAACAGTTATCTATCTATCAGACATAAAAAGCCTCTGTGTATGAGTAAATGCTGAATGACGACAATATAGCGGAAAAATTTAAGATACAGCGCTAATTAACCAGGCTTAAAACACTGCCGGATTTACGAAATGCGTAAGTAAGTGTTTTAAGTAATAATGCTGCGAATAAAATAATAATTTTATTGGCAAATTATGTATTGATTATAATATAAAGTAACAAGATATAATATATATACATACATATAATATATATACAATATATGTATATATATTAGGGTGGGACAAAAAATCATTTTTTTTAAAAGAGACGGAAAAATGCGTAGCTAGACACCTTAAAAAAATCTCACCAAATTTAATAGGAAGATCCTCCGCATCGCCGTTTTTTATTTTTTTCTCAGTCCAATAGAAAAAAATTCATACCTCATCATTAATTGATTGTACAGAAAAATGTTCTCAAAGAATTTTGTAGGAAATTGAATGCTCTACAAAAAAAGTATCCTATATTTTTGCGTCAACCTCACCATTTGAATTATATTGAAGATTTAAGATTATTTTAAGACAAATTTCATTTTTGTGTATGAATTTTATAACTCGACAATAAATGACTATTATAAAATGCGCAACATCACGCTAACTTACTTTTTATTAACTATTCCACGCGGACGAAGTCGCTGGCAGAAGCTAGCGTATTATACAATAAGTCTATCCGAGCGGTTTCTCTGTTTTATGCAAAGAAAACTACTAACCTATCACATGATTGATGTTAACGACGAACGCATTTCGTTTATGGACCCCAATTCGAGCCTGGGGTGACAATTGATTAATAACATAATTGAATATAATGTATGTAGGGAGTATGTAAAAGTACCACATACATTGGCGTATCTCGGGTTATTTTTCAGGGGGTCGTTTGGGCTGACTCAATGACATACTAGCTCACGACTTGACCACTAGTGGTGGCACATTTCACTGATCACCAGTTAAACAAGTGATATACAATAAATCACTTTTCACTCCAGTTACAACAATAGGTAACTATAGTTACATTTAGGGTTGCCAACTGTTTCTGAGAAAAATAACGTATCATATTTTTAAGTAGGAAAAAATAAAGTATTTGGAAGAAAAAATGTCTTTTTCAACATTGTATTTATTTCTTCTCTTGGTGACACTATTTTTGTGTGCTTCTAGTACACACTAACAACTTTTCATTATCCTTAATTTTTTGAAAGCTATATTTACATTCCCAATTTAATTTTAAATAAACAAACAATTCATTTTTTATATAATTTATAGATGTCCTGTTCCTTACTTCTCGCCATTTTAGATTATTTACTAAATAAACTCTTTCAGTGACAGCTGGATCGATAATAGTTCAGTAATTATCCACATAAGCATTTTATTTTACGCATCAGAGTAAAAATTGGAAATAGAGTATTATCACATACTTTATTTTTATGCAAAAGTATAAAGTATATTTACCAAAAATAAAGTAGGATACGTTATTATAAAGTATGTTTGGCAGCCCTAGTTACATTTCACCATAGCGTCATTTCACGTGAGAAAAACCGTTAAGCACCATCTAGTACAAATACCTAAAATAGATAGTGAAAATGATAAACGAGGGTAGTTATTTCAGTAAAATTTAACCTTATTGTTTAAAGCATTAATTTCCTTGTGTTATTTATATCGCCATGAAGTGAGGTTAGGAGTGCAACGTATTATTTCATTTCACAGTGCTAGTAATCACTTGCAGTTCTAGTCGTCACCGTGACCGTCATTTCTAAAATATCGGCCTATTTTCACCGGTAAAATATCGTGTGATCGATATATTAAAGTAGTGTAATTTTCACCATTACTGACCACAGCGACCATTGAGCGCCTGAGCGACGGACAAAGTGGCGACGGTGTACTAGCCAGTAAGCACGCACTCGCAAGTCGCTTCGCGCTGAGACGAGAAATATATTAGTACTCTAGCTTAGTACGTTGTGTATTCAAAGTAACTACTCGGAATGCACTGAACAACAGTATCTAACAAAAACTAAATATGTACACAGATTTGTCGGTTGTAGATAATTATTTGATTTCAAAGATTTTTGTGTGAAGTTTCTTAGATGTCCAGTCAATTTCGAATCGGTAACGCAACTACCTGGCGTGGGCACGGTCCACCCAGCCCCCCTTCTACCTATATATTATACGCTTATGGTAACATAACTACTGTGTAAAGATTATTAACGATAATTGGCTAGTACTCTAATCAAATAAGGCTAAACAAATGGGAATGAAAGCCATCTTACTTTTACATACCTAGTATAAAACAAAGTCGCTTTCCGCGTCTGTCTGTCTGTATATGCGCTAACTCCT
Source organism: Dendrolimus houi (assembly GCA_039645545.1). NCBI lineage: Eukaryota > Metazoa > Arthropoda > Insecta > Lepidoptera > Lasiocampidae > Dendrolimus > Dendrolimus houi. The sequence goes on from CM077139.1 coordinate 13,252,457, forward strand.
CTTAAACGACGCAACGGATTTTGTTTTGTGGTTTTTTACCATCTGTTGATTTTCACCACAGGTTATTATATACTATAACTTAATTAGATTTTTCATATATATAATATGAAAAATCTAATTAAATTTTTATGGAAGTAGAGAAGAACTACTTCCCGCGGGTAAAATTCTGATAAGCTTTATAATTGTATAAACCTTTATTATGGTATTTTAAAAGTTGTCTTATAAAATCACGTCCACGTCTGAAGATGTTCAAGGTCAAAGGTCGTCGTATTATAAGAGTCGTAGAGCATAATAAAACTACGTTTAAACGGTTTTAAGCGCGGTAATTTATTTGATAGTGCCCCGGGAATGGAGCATACTCAGTTCGTCAACAGGGATGAAGACTCCTCTGCTCCCTAGATGCTAGAGGGCCCCTGCAGCGGTATTTTAGGAGGGAGATTGTGCGCATACCTGAGCCTCCGGGCCCCCGACTGACGTCGGCGCCCGCGAGACGCATGCGCACTTGTATATATCTCCCTATCTTGTTCCGCGGCCTTCTTTTGAGAGATGACAGTCTCGCAGAAATTGGCCGCACCCACCCAAAGATCATCGTTATGCAGCATGGCTTGCACCAAACTGCCCAGCGAATCGATCGGACCTACTATTGTCTTGAGTTCAAACCTCTGGGGTGCCCATGCTGCGCATTCGACTAGCGTATGAAACGCCGTGTCTTGTGCGCCACACTGGCGGCATTGGGGTTAAGGCAAGCAGCCCGCATCTCACACAGATACTTATCGAAGCAACTGTGCCCGGCAAGTATCTGCGTCATTCTGAAGGTCAGAGTCCCGCGTTTCCGCGAGAGCCATCTCAACAGCTGCGGTCGAACCGCTGCCACCGTATCAATGCCAGCGACAGGGTTTTCCAACTCTACTGACCAAGATTGGATCATGGCCGCGGTTTCCCGCGTCCTGATCGCCTGCAGCTTGGCCAGGCAGTACACCTGGCCACGTGCGAGGGCATCCTGTCGGGAGCGTTGAACTTTGGCAATTACGTCCGCCTGGAGAGGCCAGGGCGGATCGCCCGCCAAGAGTGTCGACGCCGTCCACGACACTGTACGGTATCCTCGGATGGCCCTCACCGCCAGGTCCCGTTGTGCGCGGCACAACAAGGTCCTATTGTGGCGGTGAAGTGACAGCCACTCTGGCGTATCTCAAGGTCAACCATGAATTTCAGCATATAGTGCAGTTTATAAATAAGATTGTAAGATCTTCATTATTTACGATTTATTAATTATATTTTATTTGGGGGGCTAACAGCTATAATAATATTAACTAGAAAACAAAGTAGGTCAAGAGAAGCTACTAATAAGCCTCCACAGATAACAGTGAAAATAGTCAGTCTAGAGTACGCTACCATAACAACCTTGGTTTGTGTTTCGGCATTAGTGGTCAGGTTCCAGCCGCCCCTTTGACGCCGGCAGCACATTGGTGTTACAAGTGTCTATAGGGGTCCATCCATAAATTACTTCACACGTTAAGTGGGGAGGAGAGGGTCGACAAAGTGTGACAAGGGGTGGGAGGGGTTCTAAATTTAAAAAATTCACATAAAAACAATATATTTAAGCTTTAAAACACGAAATTTGAACTATTAAAAAGAACCTTCAAATGATTTCCAACTCCATCTGTATGATGATAACGTATAAATGATTAAAAACACGTGTTCGTCTCGGGACGCCCGACAGAAGTGATTACTTAAAGTAATCAAGTTGAATTATTTAATATTGAAATTGTTTAACTTGAGAAAAGCTTAGGTTAGAGTGAGAGTGGAGGAGCTTGCCTACCGCTGTCGTATGCCTGAGAGAAAGGGAAAGCCAGACAGACCGGCGCCGTAACGCGTTACGTAACGAAGCGGTTTACCCTCCCATAAGAAGTGATCGTAAACTCGTAAATTCGTAAACAGGGGTTGGTTCCTCCGCACCCCAGATGCTGGAGGACTCCTGTAGCGGAATCACGGGAGATTTTGCGCATATCTGCGCCTCCGGGACCCCGACTGACCTCGCGAGACGCATGCGCACCTTTCTCCATCTCTCGTTCCGCGGCCTCCTTTTGAGACATTACTGCCTCGAAGAACATAGACGCTCCCTCCCAATGATCGTCGTTGTGCAGCATGACCTGGACCAGACTACCTAGAGAATCGGACATACGACGGCCTTGAGCTCAAATCTCTGCGGTGCCCATGATATGCATTTGACCAGCGTGTGGAACGCAGAGTCTTGGGCGCCACATAGGCGGCACTGAGAGGAAGGCAGACATCCCACAATCTGATGCAGATACTTATCGAAGCAACCATGCCCGGTAAGTATCTGCGTCATCCTGAAGGTCAGGGTCCCGCGTTTCCGCGCAACCTATCGCAGCAGGTGTGGGTGTACGGTCTCCACTGTGTCAATGGAGGCCGCTGCAGGAGTTTCCAACTCTCTCGACCAGATTTGGATCGTGGACGCGGTTTCACGTCCCTGATCGCCTGAAGCTCGGCATGGCAGTTTACCAGGCCGCGGGTGAGGGTATCCTGTTGGGAGCGACAAACTTTGGCAAGTACATCCACCTGGAGAGGCCAGGGTGGATCGCCTGCCAAGAGTGTCACCGCCGGCCAGGACACTGTACGGTATCCACGGATGGGCCTCACCGCCAGGACCCGTTGTGCTCGGCACAACAAAGTCCTATTGTGGAGATGGAGTGCAACGGACCTACGCGTGCAATGTACAGGGCCATACTCCTAAGGATGCCAGAGTAGAGCTTCCTAGTCACCCCACCCAGTCCCCCCAATTTGGGGAGAAGCCGGGCAAGGGCGCTTACGGACCTTACGAGTTTGGGAACTAGCTGATCGTAGTGCGCTTTGAACAGCCATTTCCCGTCGAGAATGAGCCCTAGATATTTCATCTGGTACCCGACGCAAACATCCACCTCTTGAACTATAACGGTCAAGTCCCCAGGGGGATTCCGGAAACGCCTATGGAACATGAGAGCCTCCGTTTTCGCGGTTGAGACCCTCAAGCCTAGCCTACCTATTCTCTGGACCACGATTGCCAACCCGGTGTTGGCGAGGTACACGGATTCCGCGTATGACGCAGTACGTTCCGTAAGTACGATATCATCCGTAAAGCAGACTAATCCTATCCCCGGCATGACTGGCTCCCGAAGAATCCAATCATAACCGACGTTTCAAAGAATCGGCCTGAGGATCGAACCCTGTGGAACACCGCACGCTTCGCGTCGCCGCCCTATCACGCGATCGAACTGACCACCCTCCCAAAGGATGTATCTGTCCTGGAGCGCAGGCGCTTAGGCGCGTAACAACCTAATGAGGTAGGGGGGAACTTTGTGTGCCCGGAGCCCCTCCCTGATCGTCTCGTGAGGGAGGGAGGCTGTTAAAGGCGTTCGCTATATCAAGCAAAACCGCTAGGATACTATCCTTTGCTTGGATAGCTTCGTCTGTTACGGAACGCAGAGTGTCGAAGGCGTCCAAAGTGAAGCGCCCTAGCCGAAACTCGAACTGCGTCTGAGCTATAGCCCCAGCTCCAGTGTTGAGGTGTTTAACGAGGCGTTCAGCCAAGATCGTCTCGAAGACCTTGGCGACCTCGTTAAGCAACACTATGGGCCTGTAGGCGGACGGATCGTTGGGAGGTCGACCTCTCTTGGGCATAAGGCATAGTCGGCCCTATCTCCATTGCGACGAGAACTGACCTGCGCAAATACAAGCATCGAACAGTTGCCGCTGCTGGCTGCGTAGATGTTTGGCAGCCAGGAAGAGGAGCCGACCCGGGACCCCGTTGGGACCCGGTGCCGTCTTCCTGCCCGGAGCCGCTCCAGGGCAACATCTAATTTTTCCTCGGAAATGGAATGGTGAGGCTCCACCTCCGAGGTGTCGGGATTGACTGCACGCATGACGGGGGGGACTGAAGACTCCCGGATCCAGGAACAGCCTATCGATAACCGACGAGAGGACCTCGGGTTCGAGCGTTTCCGTGACCGTGGAAGTGCAAGGTCAAAACTTGTTCCCGGGCAAGCGTCTCGAGGATTTCCTCCCGAGCCCGGGCTTTCACTCGCAGAATTGCGATTTCTGACCTCTCTGAACTCTCCCACGAGTCCATTCTCCTCAACGTAATCTGGAGGACGATGCGCCCTGCAGCGTTTGAGCTTGTGGCTGATCCTGCAGACTGCCTTCCGTAGTTCGCCAAGCTCCTCGATCCATCAAGGGCCCGACGTACGCGGCGGGGGGCGTTTAGAGCGAGGCATCGCTGCATTGCAAATCCTTGTTAGGGATTTGCGCATGTGCTCAGCCTGTGACATAGTCGACGAGTTCGCGACAAGCACGAGTTTCATGTCTGCGGTCATGTGCGCTGCATTCTTACGTGCGGCGCGCATGACGGAAGCCTTATGCACAACGGGAACCGGAGGCGGTCCCATCACGCTTTCCTCACCACGGGGCCCGGCGGCGGTGGGCATTACCGCCGTCAACGCACCGTCTAACAATGCGGGAAACCCAGCGGCCATTAGAACGGGCCCCGATGCGTGGTTCCGCGGCACTACGGCTGCGACGAACCGTCAAAGACTTCTTCTGGCGCGTCTCCCCGATCTCCCTTATGCCTTAATCATCCTGGGCGCGAAGATGTTCGCGCTTACGCGACCCGCTTCTCGCCCTGGGGGCATTGGATTTTGGGCCATCCATTGCTGGAGGCCCTTGCTAGAGGGGTGACCAGACAGGTGCACAGAAGCCCTACTTGCGCAAAAAAACCGTTACAAAAAGCCGCGCGATCGAATGGTGCACGCGACACTATCAAGCGGAAAGCTAGAGCGTAAAAACAATCTGTCACAACAAAGTCTAATCTGTATTGAAATCCGATAAAACTACACTAGTACACTATCACAGAGACACTTAAGACCGCAAATAACCACTTTTTGAGAGGAAAAACGAGGAAATTGCCCCAAAAGAGCATAAATGCGATTTTCCGTGACCGCTCTCAAAGAAAGTTGGGCACAGACTGCCTGCAGCCACTGTCCAGACTTCCAATTAACGACGGCTAAAAGATGAGCTCGCTCTGTAGAACTGGAACAGGTTTGTGTGAGACATATCCGTGTTATTTTCTTTCATATCAACTTCGTGGTTCAACGATAATTATACAGCTGTTTTGAATATTAATTACTAAGAAGGTCGTGAAATGTTCAAATTCATATCTCGCAAAAACAGTTACATTTTCAAGATAGAATATATTTACTCGATGTTTACCTCCGTTGTATCTATTTACTTTTTTATTTTGACCTTTTCCAAATAGGGTAGTTTACAGTTAAGTCCACAGACACACTTTTTATCAGCTTACAGATTTTCTACGAGACTACCAAGTTAAACACAACGTCACAACTTAAACAAACCAAATATCGTATTAATTACGGTTTAAACAGTTATTATATAGTAATGTCATATCATATGGTAGCACCTTTGGGTGCTGCAAATGTCCATAGGCGATGGTGACTACTATTTTGCATCTGGTGAGATTTATATACAATATATATATATATATATATATATATATATATATATATATATATAGAGCATTTTAAAGTATATTTTATTTTATTCTTACCTCGAAGTAAAGAACCAATAAAGAACTGCTGTGAAGATGGCCAGCTCAGCAGCCCCGCTGGCCACCCTCACCTGCTCCACCATCTTCCACACGTTAATCATCGTGTCCATTTTTGTATCACTCACATCACCACTCGAAGAAAAGTTAAACACGACACTTAGATTATTAATTTTGACGGAACACTATTGTCAACGATTCAAAACATTCAGTTCTGTACTCCGAATTTGAAAATGAGTTCGAAAATTACATATGAGCTTAATAAGTTCGATAAAAAATTAATTTAGTTAACTAAATTATTTTTTTATAATTTTTTTATACGATCACTAAACGTTTCTAAATTAACTTCAGTTTTTTCCAGAGATATTTATTATATAAAGATCCTATTAAATTATTTAAAATCAATTTTTTTTCTAAGTTTATCTTTGAAGTCAAATTAAGTATATAGATTTTTCAAATTATGGTAAAAATCACTTGAGAAATAAGAATATGCTATAAACTTGTTAACTTGTTCATCTCGTGCTTTTCAAAAAAATTAAATAAAGTTATGTATATTCGGAACTTCCAAATATTTAAAGTTACGATATATTATGAACCGATACAAAAATACGCTCGTACAGTACGAAAGTGGAGGTCACAATGACACGTATGGAATGACAACAAGCAACTGTTCATATGACTTGTCCAAGACCATCTGATGTATGGAAACATTGGCTTGATAGATAGGGTCGTCAATGACGCTTATAAATGGTGCGTTATCTTTGAAGGTCGAGTAAAAAGAATTAATATGATAGTTGAAAGGTTTGGAGAGTGATACTCAATGATTTACTAACGTAGACATAAAAGCTGTTTTACACGATGCGTTAAAAGAACTACATACTGACAGTAAACTACGAATAGACGCTGTTGCTGATAAAAAAATATAAAAAATAACTTTAGACGTATGTAATTTAAAAACAAGACCGTTATTATTTGCGCCAAAAAGTGTCCAAGCTATCTGTGAGAGATTTCTGATGCCTTGTAGAAACTAATACTGCTAAACATCTCCTGATGATATTATTGTACTTTTCCTTGGCGGAGAACAGTAAAAAGTCTAAGGAATGGAAAGTAGTTAATGTCATCTATAGATATTTGCAACTCCAGAGATGCTACCAACATGCTGCCATTTTCAAGGCAATCTTATGACATCTTTCTAAAAAAAACCTTTTATGTAATTATGTGGGAAAATCTTGGCGGGGTGCCTATTCCAAATCCCTGAAGTGAGCAAGACAAAAGAATTTCACAACCATTGCGTACATGAGCGTAGAAGTTTAAGAAAGTGGAAACGAATGCCTTAGAATTGTACTCCTCAGAGTAATCTTACTTATGTCCCAAGAATCGCAATCGTTTAATATCGTTATTCATAATAATCCCTCATCTTATGCCTTACAAGAACAACAAACATTGCAAAAAAGACAATCACAATTATGTTATGTTTCTGATATTAAATTCAAGGTTTTGCACGACGTGAGATAAATTTTGTCTTTAGGTGCTAATTATTTATGCAATTTTCAATTTAACCTTGTGAAATCTTTGACGTGAGACCCTCACATATTAGGTAAAAGCAGCATCAGAAAAACTGCACTAACTGACAAAACACTGTAGAAAGTTGAGACATTCATTAAGAGGGGAAAATATAACAATTGGGTATTGTTTTTATTTTATTGCTGGAGTACAGCAGACAGGCTGACGGCCCAACTATGATGGAAAGTGGTTACCGTCGCCTATAAACATTTGCAACACTAGAGGTGCTGCACCAATGTGCTGCCGGACTCATAGATGGAGCTGGAACATGGACACTAATGCTAGAACACAAATGAAGGTTGTCATGGCGGCATGACCAGTGGTGGTAGCCATCCAGACGGGCAAATGCCCTACCACCTGGCTGTGGGTTGTTTTGTCGCCTCTTACGACAGGCCGCCCGAACGCAGGAAATTGTATTCTTTCTCCGTTCCTTCACGGATAAATTTTGATTTAACAGTCAAATCAAGTGAGACAATGTTTATCATCGCACAAACATCACAGCCCCCTTGATATTGAATGAGGCTTCTGAGGTCGCGCCTACTCTTTTTATGAATACTTTTTTAACATTTATTGTAATATGTGTCAAATACCCAATTAGAGATAACGTAGCAATTGGAACATCTTTAGATTTAAAGACGTGCGATCAAGAGCAAAGCAATATTAGTACAAACTCGTCCCTCATTGCAAACCATCTGCAGAATGGTAGCAGAGGCGTGATAGATAACAAGAACACCAGCTGTCCACGCGATCATAATGTGGGAACAACTATTAAAAAACGACCTAATTGGTCCATGATAAACTAATAACCTGCGGACCGTACAAAGTGCGGGTCGAGATGATATTGATACAACCTACAATGAGACCATTGTAGTAGAATATTGCTAGGATAATCAATTACCACATTCGAGTCGAACCAAAGGCTAAAAGATACTAGACCCGAAACATTTATAAGAAGCAATAAGCAACTAAGAATAAAATGTGAATCCGTCGTAAATTTTTTCCACTGGTTCATTTACTCTAAATCCAGTTAGTCCTTCGCCGACTCTTAATATGTTGGTATTAGTGTTTATAAACGTCTTATCCATAAAATCTTTAGCGACACATTCTATTTTACGTCATTAATCGAATTGATCATATGTGATGCTTTTGTCGAATCACGTACAACGTAAACGTAACGTAACAGCAAACTATCACGTACTTATACGTGATAGTTTGCTGTTACAATAACCTACCCAAAGAAACATACTTATATTAAAAAAAAAACAAAAAAACGCGCCTTTAATATTTTTTCCTCACTGATAAACCAAGACGTCATAATCCTTCTTTTACAGAAGCTTCTGTTTTGCGACTTAAGTACAGATAAGATCAATATAAAGACACAGTTTATGCCCATATACATTTTTTATGATTTTATACGTTTGACCACTGTCTAACCAGATGTTAAGTGATGACATGGTTTAGGATGGAGCATGCTAACCTAAAAGATTGTATTTGTCAGGAAAAACAGGCTCCGGTAAATTGTTCCATTCGTAGGCGGAACGCAATAAAAAAATGGAAGTAAAACGCTATGTTCTAACTAGTGGTTAAATGTAGTCAAGGAAATAAAGAACGTATTGTAAAGAATTGCGTGTATTGTTGACCAGATACACAAAAGGATGTGAACAGGGCAAATGACATTACGTCTATAGCAGCAACAGATAATAATAGAAGATACACATATATTATAATACAATAATAACTAACCATGAATATGGGAAGAAATTCAATGAAGGACAAAATGACCTAAACCAATACAAAAATCAACAGAAATATAATTAAAATTAATGCAAAAATACCCTGTGTAGCAAATGACATTACGTCTATAGCAGCAACAGATAATAATAGAAGATACAGATATATTATAATACATTAATAACCTAACCATGAATGTGAGAAGAAATTCAATGAAGGACAAAATGACCCAAACCTAAAAATCAACAGAAATATAATTAAAATTAATGCAAAAATACTCTGTGTAAATAGCGATGGCGCATATTAGTAATTAATTCGAAAAACCTTTCCAAGTGTAGATATTACTATTAATATTCTAAACTACATTTAAGTAGACGTTTGTGGCAGATACATTGTGTATGTTCTAGTATAGGTCCGGTCCAAATGTTATAGCTGCGTTAACAACAGATGGCTACATAATAGGAGACTGTTCATGCAAAGTTGGCTTTGTAAGCTACAACAGAACTAAACATGAGAGTGTCGAATATAGTTCAAGTAAAAGATCAATTGCTAATGGCATAACTATTGCATAAAAGAAACCTGGGTGTGTCTCATTCACTACATAATACATGGAAATTGAATGGTCGCGGTCAAAATGTCAATAGATCAGAAGGTAAGTTATTATCAGTTAAGTAATATAAAGATAAACAAACAAAAAGTCATCTGAACACGAACCAGTTAGTAGTCGACGAGGGGCTATCTTGGAAGTGGCGTGATCGGGAGATGAATGACCTTTGGTATGAGAAGATAACATGTAATTGAGAAAGTATCATATAGAGTAAAGCATGCACCAGTATTTCTAGGGTATTTTAACAGTTACTATCTGACTAGTAGATTAACGATGATAATTACGATCTTAGAAAAAAATGTGTGTACAGTTCACACGCACTAGAAGTGAAACTTCAGAGAATATAATTTTACTCTAATTTTTATTAATATAAATACCTTATTATATACCTTTAGCTTATATCCGTCAACATATTATTATCCTTATTGCGACGTTTACAATATTTTTTGTTTGTTACAACTCCATTTATTCTTTGAAAGGTAATTAATTGTAATACAGCTTCTATATGTTTAAAAAAAAATAGCCTGAGATAATATATAATAAATAACTAGCTGATATCAGCCCGCTTGCGTGCCGTAATATCCGTTCATAGCGGACCTCTACTTGGCGAAAGGAAGGTCCATGACAAATTTCAACTGTATACAGTATAGGTATATAGTTTCTGAGATATCGTGATGAGTCACTATATACGTGGATTTCAATTATATATATATATATATATATATATATATACACACACACATATATATATATATATTACAATGAAAAAATCTTTTTAGCTAGACATGTTGCTGGGGAGTTTCTTGCCGCTTCTTCTCCTTTGAACAGCGATAACACATTGCGAAGCGGTGTACATAGAATAGGAAGTAGATTTAAATTTTGACTTACATGTATATGACCTTCAAAAAATGTTCTCCAGTGGAACTTATTTCAATAAAACTTTTGAATTAAAATTTTAGTTTCATTTCGGTCCAAACTGGACCTATATTTAATCATCGGTCTTATTGACTGTCTAATCTGCGCTGCACAATGTAAAATTCATATCTCATTCTCTCGCAGGCTTAGTCCTACAGATTTACGTGTTTATCTCTTTTTAGTGTCGCTTTTTCGTTTCATCCAGTCACAAATCACAACTTTCATAAAGAAGTTTCACTTAAAAAAAAAGGCGATTTCGGGTTGGGTTCCCGGTAGATTGTCTTAGATCTTTCCGTTTTTAACTCTGGTCTTGTTTGATTCATTCATCACTTTATTTGTTAAAACCTAGCCTCAGACAAATATACTGATTCTGATTCAATTGAGTGATGAGTAAGTAGGAGTGATCGTCAGTTTTCAATCCAGGCGAAAGAACAGATGGCTCCAGCAGTTCAGATACGTTTTATTAACCAAATAATATTTTCAGAGAGTGATTAAAAACAAAAAAATCCTACAACGACTATTTTCTCATCTTCTCAGTTTTAGTAAATAAATCTGCAAAACAGATTAGCTCAACTTTTTTGCATTACATAATTATAGGTAAGTATATTTTTAAATCGTGGGAATGTGCATTTTCAACTGTGCTAATTAGCGTAGCTTCTAGTTTTTCAAAGAAATCATATATTTTAGATGTTACTTTTTGTATACAGTTCCGGCTAAAATGTTGGGTAGTTAATAATTTTATTTTTAGTTGAATGCGATTTATAATGTAGTATTATTAGTGTTTTCTTAAGTTTTCGCGACTAGTAGATATAAATATAATAAAAAGACATTTTAACGGTTTTAAACCTGGTATTTTCTCTGATTTTAATTCCGACGTTTCGGCTACTTTTCAGAGGCCGTGATCACGGAAAATGAAGATGTTAATGTGTCAATGAGTGATGTTAAAGTTTTTATTTAGCGTACTGCCAACTTGTTCATTACAATGATTAGTTTTAATTTTTGTTTGTGGTGATTATTTAGTCTATGGACGCCTAATCTAATTTACCATCGCTTCGCAACATTTTGTAGATTGAAGAGTAGAAACGGCGCAAGAATTATTGAAATCAAAAAACACCCAAATTTCTATAGAGAAGATGCCACGTACCACCTGTTTAGAATCAGATTATCAAAACTATTAAAACCCAATCCCAAGATGCTTTCATTACCACCAAGTTAGGTTCTGATGAGTGGATCCCAGGGAAATTGAGAGCGACCCTCAGATATTATACGATTATACGCAAATATGTTTAAATTTTTTTTCTAAAGCTATTCAAGTATTTGCGTTCTTTTAAATATATAAGAAATAAATAAATATGAAAATATTTATTTTTTGCTTTTATTTACGCTTCAAGTCGGTTTTGTCTTTTTTAAATTTGATTACATTATTTTTCGTTCGCAACACTAAAAATTACAATTAAATTTTGTTCTAGATTTAAATAAATTATTCGGGCCGGTGGGTGTTGTCACAATAATACGATGAACATATTGTATGCAAATTAGTGTTCTAATTGTCAAATCGATTTGTCAACATATAATATAGAACGATGAATAATGTAAAAAAGAATTTACCACATTAAAAAAAATAGAATATTCTAGTTTAATTGTAACTGTATTTTATCATGTAAAAAGGAGTATAAGAGCTTTAACAGTGAGAAAATAGGCTGATCGATACGGCGTGGGACCAACGGCGAGTGTCTCCAAATTATTTTTCCCTATCCGCCTGCGCCGGAAGACGCATATCCTGTCTCTACTATACAATGTATTGTTTAGTCCCAAGTCTCCTCCTGATCTTAAGGAACGTTTGCAATTTTTCAATGTGAATCAGGAGAAATTCCTCCGGTCATCAGTGAACATGAGACTATAAACACCGCTCAATACAACCAAGTTTTATAATCACTCATTCAGTGTTCAAGCTGTCCAATTATGGATCATGCTTCCACTGGAAGTGAGGCAAGACCAATCAGTATCCTCCTTTAATAGACTTGTTAAGTATTACTACCTCAAAGTATAATTTATGTTTTGTTATTATTGTACGTATCTTTATGCTATTTAGTGAATTATTATATAATATGTATTGCTTTTAATAGAGGTAAGATATTTATTAAATATTAAATTAATATTATTATTAAATATTATTAATATATAATAATAATAATATTGTTACAACCTAAGCACCGACAAAGACAAATTCCACGTACAGATTTGTAGAAGCACATTTATTATCCGTCAGCGTTTGAACTAATAACATTTAAACTATTGTAATTCTTTTATGATCGTCTTCTTTTGTTTACTTATTTATTGGCATACGTTCTAGAGAACAGCCCATTGTTTATTGTACCCGTTTATGGGCACTTGCGGCCGACTCATTAGCCAGGTGTTTTGGATTATCTCGACTACTGGCACATTGCATTTGTGCAGTATAAAACTATGACCTGACGGAGGGAGTCGAGCGAGAACCACGATCAAAGCGAGACGCGTGTACTACAATCGGGAATCTAATAGTGACGGACTTGCGCGTTTTATTGAATTACGACCTTCTGCATTACGTTTGGACTTGTTGTGTTCGGTTATATTTGTACCTGTGTTTGTATAGTTCTAATAAAGTCTATAATAATTCCAACGGCATTTTAATTCGAGTCCCGTAACTTGTAACAATATATAGCATATTATGCAACAAAACCCTGCCCTATCTTTTGTGCCATATTTCTGTCTCTCCATGCCAAGGTTGTCTGGAACGGATCGCTGTCAGCGCGACCGTCATTTGTACCTAATTCTAAGCTATTTTTGTGTATTATTGCATTTATTGCACAATGAAGTATATTCTATTCTATTTTTCCCAGCGTTAAAGTGGCATATACCATGTAATACGAAAAAAAGAACTGAATGCTTTGCTAACACAAGTGCTGGCTGGACATGGGGGACTTGCGGCGTACCTGCACCGTTTTAAGCTCAAAGACAGTCCGGCATGGGTCTGCGACGAGTACGTGCCAGAAACAGTTCAACATCTGCTGCTGGACTGTGCAAAGTTTGGACGAGCCAGACACGACCGGAATTTAAAACTGCTATAATATTAACCCAGCAGACATTATCGGCAATGCTTGCAGATAAGTATTCCAGACCGTGCATGGAAGCGTTTTGTCTGAGCGTTGCAGGGGACGCCGTAGTGAAGAATAAGGCGAAGTAATGCTAAGTATTGCATCGTTATATTTAGAGAACTTTCGTGAAGCCCATCACGTTGGTCAGAAAGGCTTTATAAAATAAGCGAAACGAAAATAAATACAGAATAATAAGTGGACATATTTTTCATATTAATATTAGAATAGATAATGATGATGTAATTATATAACTTATAGAAACTTATACGACTATTTACAACTTATACAAATTTACTTTAGATTATAAAGTACTTTATAAGAATAATAATATTAAGATGATTATAAACTATGATGTACAATGTCCCCGAAGAATATTGGGGGAAAACGCAACATGTTATAATAAAAAAAAAACTATATTTTGGTATACCGAAAAATAAAAATATTCAGTTATTACAATAACAACTTATAGTTGGAACATAATATAGTATAATGAAGGAAACTTAACTTATATTGCATTCTACCTATAATCCTTTAAGACTATAAATAGAATATCGTATGCCATACTTGTAAGGAAAATACATGGAGATAGGTTGCAGCTAAAAAAAAATTGAACGTCATGTACGATTATCATCGCCTATGGACATTTGAAATACCAAAGGTGCTACCAAACTCCACCTGCTGGTCCTAGGCGGAAGAACAGGCTGGCCTTAGTGGCGAGCATTACGCTGAGTCTGGGTGCAATTTTAGGACATATATTGATTCATTTATTTTTTATTTTATTTTACTCAGTATTGTTAAAGTATTTATTTGTCCTAAATAAAATAATTCTTTCTTTCAATGTGCTACAGCTATCTAAAGGGAGACTGGAACCTGGCCGTTAATGCCGGAATACAACTCAAGGTTGTTATGGAGGCATCCTCTAGACCATGCGTCTCATAGACTAGCCAGATCGGCAAATACCTTACCACCGAGTTGTGAGTTGTTTTGTAGCCTCTTACGACAGACCGCCCGATTGCAGGAAATGATATTCTTTCTCCGTTCCTGCACGGATAAAGGCACACTGATCCATAGATATATGAATTTTAAAGATATACTAAGTAAAGTTATATCCTTAAAGTTCAAAGAAATTAAGCAATTCGGCCAAATTAAGGTCAGTTCACGGTTTAAGGTCCCGCAGACCCGACTGTTTCGTAATCTGGTTATGAAAAAAAGTTCAAAGTTAAAGACCATACACATTTCATGCAACTTTGGAACAAGATTCCCAAAGAGTGCTCGTACCGAAGGCAAGTAGACGCGTGAAGCCAGGGGACCTAAAGCGACCGCTTTTGGACAACCGCTTAGTGAAATTTGACACGTGTCTAGATACTGGTACGTGTAAGACAGCATAAAGATAGATAGATAACACTTTATTGTACACCATTACAGAAAACTTACGAACTAGTATTATTCTAATTGTGTACAAAGGGCGATCTTATCGCTAAAAAGCGATCTCTTCCAGACAACCCGTGACAAGAAAATTGCTGATTAGGAGTGGCGATGGTTGTATACATAATTATTGTACGATTACTCACATTTTAATAATAAATATATAACTATACTATATATACAAATATACACATAAGTAATATACATATACAAGATATAGTGATAAAATGCAACTATTTAAAGATAATAAATATATCGTTATATGCAATATAATACTACCTATATAAAATTACATACCTTTATATTGCAGATATAATTTCCTGACCGTGTTATTAAAGATTTTGCTTGTCTGACAGCAACAGGCAATGTATTCCAAAGTTGAAATACATCCATATTGGACAAGAATGGAAATAAAGTCCCACTTTATTTCCGTTCTTGTCATATTCGTGATAAGTCGCCAACGACATAGAGAATTTTCAAGACAAACACAGACTAATTCGCGGCTGGACGCTAGTATTTATTAACAACGATGTATTATGAAGATTATTCCTGACACCAAATCAATGTAATTCAGTGAATCAACATGCTTTGATATCGCGTTACAAAATGGTAACGATACCTACTGTATTGTAATGGCCGTTGTGCCATTCTTACTTTTGTTAGATTGTTAGTTTTGACAAAGGAGTATTTGCTTTAACCTGTTTTCTTTGTGAAGGTGCAATAGGTTAATCATAGTCGATACTTATATATTTTTTTATTTAAACACTCACTTGTTGAACAGGGTTTTTTTGATTTTATCTTTTTTCTGTTTTCTCTAATTTTAGGGTACATATTTTTCAGTCCTCACAGTCGATATTCAGAAAAGATACAAACATTTTTATTTATAGAAACATATTATATTGCTCTAGTTGAACCAGGTCAAGTCTTGCCGAAACTTGTTTTTTTTTCAAATATTTATATACCTATATATTAATACGTAAAGCAAAAACTGTACCCCTTTTTAAGAAAATTGCGTGGACGGAAATTACGCACACTTATAGTTTATATAGAGAAGAAGCGACGAATGCTAATTTTTTTAATTATTCATAAAAAATACATTAAATCTATAAAAAAAAACATTACACACACTACCGTGTATTTGACACACACACGCATATATACTCCTCTTTTGTTTATTGTTAAAGTCAAATGAACAGTGTAGCCTTGGCGAAATCTTTGATTATAGAAGTATAGTTTTTGACATTAATTATTATGGTCAATTTAGACCATGGGCGACCACTAGTATATATTAATTGTAGAAATTGATGGATGGCATGATAAGGTTGGCTCGTTGAAATGGCGCTATAATGTCGCGGTGGAGTACCGGTTAAGTAAGTCAGACCCTTCATTTGATTGACTATCTATTAATTTACTAGCATTTCCGACCAACTTGCTTCGATATGATCAAATTTTTGTTGCAAATCTAGTTCCATTGGGCGTTAAATTGTTAAGCCTGGAAGCGTTATGATTATGCAATCTCCCTATTTCAGCTGTTCAGTTATTGCTTTAAACTTAGCTAGTACTAGTCTGCTGGATATCCTGTATGCAGCATCAGACCAAGAATTTCATATTCTTGAATAGTTATATAACATACGTACTCATTATGCGTCTAAGAACCATATCCCTAGCACACCTAACAAAAAAAGTTGATGACCTTGAAACGGCTGAGGCGATTTTGATAAAACATATCTAAGAACCATCGCTAGAAAACCTAATTTCCAATTAATTTAAAAAAATGCATCCAAATTGGTTCACCCGTTTAAGAGCTACGCCGCTACGGTGCCACCCACATACAGAAAGACAGCGGTCAAACTTATAACAACTCACTTTTTTGCGTAGGGAGTTAAAAATAGACAGTAGGATATAAGAGCCGGCCATAATAAGCAATTCTAAAATAACTGCTTTTCATTCAAACATGAATGAATATTAAGCGTTTCGAAGTGTCAAGTGGGTCGGTAGCCGAGTGCCATTGGAATCCCGCGACGTGCATACCAATACATCTACTGTCTCTAAGCGACGCAATCCAATGTATAATTGAATTACAATATAATACCCTCACCATATTAAGCGTCTGAGAATATTCGGTGAGCCTAAGCCGCAGATTTTTTAATATTGTTACATGCCGACAAAAATAAGCCGCACAGCCTATTGTAAGCGCAGCTTATTATCCTCCCGGATTAGGGAATCCTTTGTGTTTTGAATTTGTAACATGCTATTGTTTTTCTACTTGTTTTATAACCAGCATTAGCGTCGAACTAATCCCTATTGTTATTGTTCTCGACTTTGTGGACGTTCGCAGGTGTGCAAATTAATATTTCTTAGAAACTCAGTGTGCGCCTCCAACTTCTTTGTACTGTGTAGTTAGTATAAGACGATGCCCGAATGGAGGGGAGGGCAGTCAAGCGACAACTACGAAGCGAGTAAGACGTTTTCTAGTACTCTCGATTAGCGATATAAACGACGGACTTTGCGCGTTCGAATTGTATTGAATAGTGCAGTGTGAACTGGTTGCATCCAGTTTTATTTGTATTTGTTTTATACGTGTTTGTACAGTTCTAATAAATTCTATAGTAGTTCCAACGGCATTTTTAATTCGAGTCCTGTAGCTCGTAACAATATTAATAAATTAAATTGGTACTTCCCGCAAATGACGAGAATTTGGCTCAAAGTTGTCATTTTTATTCGAGAATAACGATATGATGTAAACAAAAATCAACTACTGGTGCTATCAGGTTATGTTCACAAGATAGTTATGTGAGATGGCCATCAGAGGAAGTTTTAAAAAACTAAATATAATTGTTAAACTTTAATTAGATCAATTATTACAATAATAACTTATAATTAATGATCATTTGTGACCGTATGCTACCGCGATTGGAGCCAGTCTGTGTCGTCCAGCGGTCGGCAGGGTGGTTCCGAGGCTTCTCAGGAAAGTCTCCACTTAGCACTTTTTCACGCGGAAGCATGAGTCACCCCCACAGGTGGCTTGAATGAGGTGTTTTATTTAAAGTTTGTAAAGCTGTCGTGTAAAAAGTAACAGGCTTGCCTCTTATGTGTGGAAAACCGTAGGGTTACCGCACATAACAAAATACTAAAGAGTATTGTAACTCGTTTATAATGTATGTACTCGACGTCTACTTGTCGCTAACGCCATCTATAGAAAAACAGGGGGAGCAAAGTTGTATACATAATATTTCAAATATCCATGCAGATTGCAGATATTTAAGATAAAAAGACCTAAAATTTAATTTGCACTAATTGAGTAGTTAGCGCATATCACGTAATTTTTTACCGCAAGAAAATGTGTCAATTTGCGAGGAACTTAATTTAAATTAAATTTAACATGTTTCGTCATTAAAATATTGTTACAACTTAAGTTCCGACAAAAACAAAATCCACCTGCATATTTATAAAAAAATATTTTATTACCTGTCGGCATTTGAACTAATTGTAATTCTTTTATGATTGTCTTCTTTTGTTTGCATTATTTATTACTCGTTTATGGCCGTTTGCAGGCATAATTAGCCAGGTGTGCGGATTACGATTTCTAGGAAATTATGTCGACGCTTGCCGGGCAGACATATTTGCATTTGTGCAGTATAAAACGATGGCTTTATGGAGAGAGGAGTCAGTCGAGCGATAACCACGAGCGAAGCAAGACGTGTGTATACCATCGGAAATCTTTTAGTGACAGACTTTGCGCGTTTTATGGAATTACGACCTTCTGCATTACGTTTCGACTGGTTGTGTTCGGTTATATTTGTACCTGTGTTAAACGTGTTTGTATAGTTCTAATAAACTATATAGCAATTCTAACGGCATTTTAATTCAAGTCTCGCGACTCGTAACAATATGGCAAGTCTTTTATGAATATGAGTTTTTCCACTTGTCCATTGAAGTTTCGCTTCTACTATGTCTCCCAGCACACATATTGATTTTTCACAGGTTTACTGCAAAGTATGATTTAGTTAGGCTAGGTACATTTTAATGAATGCATTTTTTATTTCATCAAACAAAAAAGCTGAATTCGATCCGGAACCAAAAAAACATCCGTAGTCTACTCTAAAATTATGGCGTCTCTCCACGCGGCCGTAACGCTTTTTCGTGACAGAAAAAATCCTAATACTCCCCGTCTATATATAGAAGTTTGACTTCAAAATTTAGTATAGCAAAGTTTATGCTCGAAGGCTTATTCTGCGAATAAAAATTTTCTAGACGACCGCACCGAATGGAAACAATGCGATCGCTAACAAATTTAAGTAAATTATTCACAAAAATTATTTTGTTAAACCTAGTATTAACTCAAAATACATTAAAAAAAGACGACGAATGTATATACATAAGAATAATGAAGTAAAGATAAATTGCTGGGCAGTTTTTTGCGCCGCTTTTGTCCTTTAACAGTAACTAAAATTGCTTTGGAAGCTGTTTTAGATTCATGACTTATATATAATCTGTAAGATTCTATTTTAAAATTACATAATAAATAATACAATAAATTACATATTTAATGTATTAATCACTGTAAGTTGTGGTAGCGTAATGGTTACGTATGCGTCCAAAACTCAAAGGGCGCGGGTTCGATACTGGCCGGAACGCATGCACCACTTAGTCAGTTTTCTGATTTAATGTGCCTATTGTCATAATTGCCACGTGCTAACAATGGTGAAGGAGAACATCGTGATGCAACCGGCGCATCGAGATAACCGATGTGTCAAACTTGCCAAGCCGGGTATACTGTCCGGTTCCCCCTATAATGGGGGGCCCGAGCCCAGCAGTGGGACATTTATGATCTAAAATCTAGCATAACTTATAGATATGCTATAAAACTCTAAAATTCCTTTTGCAGGCAACAATTTCAAGAGTACACGTTGTTAACAGATTAACCGAACTTTCTATCATTTTACATAACACAATGTAATGTTGTCATGCTAAACTTGATACCTTCGTGAATTCAATGGAAATGTACACAAAATAATGTAACGTGATCAAGTTTTTTATTTTTCAACTTCAATTATTTCGCAATTCCCTTTTTATGATTGCTTAATAAAAATAATGGTCATTATACACATTCAATAAGGAAAATTTAAGACAGTCCTTTTCATATAGACCTTGGAAAAAACATCGAGCCCGAGCAACAAGATAAAAATGGCCGGTTTCTAGATCTTACTATCGATTAACTTGCCTTACCACTAGTTCAATTCTCCACTCAGCTGAGATGAGAATGTTAAGATAGAGGTGTGCTGTTACAAGAATGGATAAAGTGAGAAACGAGTACATAAGAAGAAAAAGAAAGAAAGAAAACGTTTATTTGCCAAATGCGACACAAATCATAAAATAGACGAGACAAAATAATGAATGAATGAATATGATTTATTGTACTTTAAAAGAGACAGTTAACAGAAATAAAATTGTACAATACAATAGGCGGTCTTTTCGCAATTAGCGATCTCTTCCAGACAACCTTAGGATGAACAAAGAATTTGATAAGAACAGAGGTATGTTGCATTATTTTCACTATCGAATCAGTATCTTATAAATATATACATAAATAATATAATATACATACTGTTACGAGCTACAGAACTCGAATTAAAAATGCCGTTGGAACTACTATAGAATTTATTAGAACTGTACAATCACGTATAAAACAAATACAAATAAAACTGGATGCAACCAGTTCACACTGCACGATTCAATACAATTCGACACGCGTAAAGTCCGTCGTCTACATCGCTAATCGAGACTACTCCACGTCTTACAATCGCTAATCGTCTATATCGTACTACAAAACGTCTTACTCGTTTCGTAGTCGTCGCTTAACTGCCCGCCGCTCCAGTCGGGCATTGTCTTATACTCAATACACAGTACAAAGAAATTGGCCGCGCACACTGAGTTTCTGAGAAATAGTAATTTGCACACCTGCGAACGGCCACAAAGTCGAAAACAATAACAATAAGGATTAGTTCGACGCTAATGATAGTTATAAAACAAGTAGAAAGACAATAGCATGTTTTTCTTAATTACAAATTCAAAACACAAAAGAATAACTAAATCCGGGACGAGAATAAGCTGCGCTTAATAGATAGCTGTGCGCTTATCTTTGACGGCATGTAACAATACATTAATAAAAATTATACTAATACGATATATGTAAATAAAATATTATAAAATACACTTATAACTGCTGCTGCATCCTTAAATTGAGCTATTTAAGTTATAATAATCCTTCACAAGTCTATTAAAACTAGGCAGTGACTTGACTAGTTGGATATTAACAGGCAGCGCGTTCCAAAGACGAACTGCTTGGACTGTGAACGATTTGCCATAAAAGCTAGTTGTATGCAGAGGAGTTATAAGTAACAAATTTAAGGATCTGAGAGACTTTAAGTTACCGGAATAAAGGTAATGAAATTATTCCTTGAGGTGTGCAGGGGTTTGAGGGTTAAATAATGTATTATACCGAAGAGACAGTATAATTATGAGCATTTCGACGAAGACGTATTGGAAGCTACTTGAGTTTGGCGCGGAATTCCGAAATGTGATCATATTTATGCAAACCAAATATGAATCGTATACAAAATATTATTATGTTTGTAGATACCGCTATTCGACAAACGAGGCTGGCACTCAGTATACTGCTGTGTCGGAAGATACCCCACCACAGCACTGATTTTCAGTGCCCACCTCCTAATATACACATATCAACTTGCGACCCATATTAAGAATATCATTCTTAGTCATAGCTAAATTTAAATCTAAAAATACATAAAACATTATATTCTTACAACTTAGGCTCTGACAAACATAAATTCCAAGTACAGATCTGTAAAAGCACATTTTATCACCTGTCGGCATTTGAACTAATTGTAATCCTTTTATGATCGTCTTCTTTTGTTCACTTTATTTATTGGTATAAGTTTCTAGTTATTGTGCAGAACAGCCCATTGTCCTATTGTCCTCGGTTACAGCCGCTCAAGAGCATTATTAGCCACGTGTTACGGATTATAAATACAAGCTAATTCTAGGAAATTAGGTCAACGTTGCCTGGCGAGCACATTTGCATTTGTGAAGTATAAAACGATGGCCTGATGGAGGGAGAGGATCCGTTGAGCTACAACTATGATCAAGGCGTGACGTGTGTACATTCGGGAATCTAATATTGACGGACTTTGCGCGTTTTATTGAATTACGACGTTCTGCATTACGTTTCGATTTGTTGTGTTCGGTTATATTTGTACCTGTGTTATATATACGTGTTTGTATAGTTCTAATATACTCTATAATAATTCTAACGGCATTTTAATTCGAGTCCCGCAAACTCGTAACAATATTCTAAAAATACTCGTTATACGGATCTTTGAAATGAAGAAATTGGCAATAAGAAATCTAGCAATTTTATTGATAAACTATCTCATGATGGTGTGAATGTCACTTCAGGATCCCTCCTAGCCGATCGATATTTTAAATGATTTCTTTATAAATCTAACTAATGTTTCACGAGCTAGTCCTATTTCTCATCAATCTAACAATAATCCCATATTAACTCTAATTGCCACAGTCTATATTTAGAACCAGTTACATCTGGAGAAATCTTCAAAATTATAATGTCTTTGAAGAACACTCGTTCGGCCGGTTACGACTGTCTTACAACAAACCTTATCAAGTTAACTTCTAATATTATTGCGAAACCTCTTGCTTACATAATTAACCTAACTTTCGAACAAGGTTCTTTTCCTGATCGACTGAAAATTTCAATTATCAAACCTCTTTTCAAGAAAGGATCAAAAACGGATAATTATAGACCTATAGCATTAATACCGATTTTATCTAAGATCTTCGAAAGAGCTATTTATAATCTATTATAAATAGCTCTTTCGATTTCATTTTTTACCAAATTTAATATCTAGCAAAAAAACAGTTCGGTTTTCGGAAATTCAAATCTACTTCTTTGACAACTTATCACCTTATAAATTTAATTCTAAATAATTTAAACAATAAAACTGCCTGCTGTGCTCTATTTCTTGATCTCAATAAAGCCTTCGATTTTGTTGATCATGCCATTCTGCTCCAAAAATTAGATAAATATGGTGTTAGAGGTCCAGCTCTTAATTTATTGACTAATTATATGAGTAATTGATAGCAACAAATAACTAGAGTTACTAAACTTGATAAAGATTCAGACTGTATTACAAACTACGATTCTACACAAAAAATTACGCTCTGTGGCGTACCTCAAGGAAGCATATTGGGCCCTTTATTATTTCTGTTATATGTAAACGACCTGCCTCTCGCCACAAAACATAACAGTATTCTATTTGCAGACGATACAACAATAGTTATAAAATGTTCTACTATCTATGACTACGAAAATGATGTTATGACATGTTTATCTGATATTATTAATTGGCTCAACTCTAATAAACTAATTATCAATTTATCCAAAACAAAAATTATTCAATTTAGAACAAAACGAAGTAAATCAAATCATCTAAATATTAATCATAATAATATAAACATAGAACAGGTTAATTGTACAAAATTCCTGGGAATCCAAATTGACGCTCATTTATCATGGAAACAACATATTGACATGATTTGTAGTAAAATTAACAGCTTTGTTTTCGCTATTAAAAAAATTAGAACGTGTACATCCTTACGAACGGTGTTAATGGTCTATCACGCTCATGTTTGCTCATTAATCCATTACAGAATCATAATATGGGTAAATTGCAAGAGTTTTTATAGCCCAAAAGAAATGCCTTCGTGCCATATTTGGAATGAAATGGTCAGAATCGTGCAAACCGGTTTTTAAATCTCACAATCTCCTTACTGTGGCTAGTATCTATATACTTGAAATGGCTAAGTTTATCCAATTAAATGGGTCTTTGTTTGAAGAATTTAACAATGTTAAAGCGAGACTTGTGACGCAAGTAAAACTAAAGATGCCTGTGCCTTCTCTGGATCTCTTCAGAAGGAACTGTATTTACATGGCTCCTCTTATTTATAACTCTTTGCCAACTAATATTATAAACGTACCCTCAAAAAAATTCACTGTAGTCTTAAAAAAGTGGCTGATTAAGGAGTGCTTCTATACTGTAGATGAATTTCTTAAAAAAAGTGCTTGTCGTTATTATCTATATGGAAAATCTTAGTGATCTATTTGTTATTTTTTTTTCTTGACATTAATTGCTTATATAATACCAAAAATTGACATTCTAATTAGAATAGATAGTAAGAATATTTACGTAAATTATAATTTTTATTTAATTATATCTTAATTTTTAATTCACTTTGTACACCACTATGTGGTAGAATGTACTGTTCACCTACAATTGTATAACGCCTGTATAAACTACATTCTTGCAAATAAAGATATTGATTGATTGAAAATTGCACCCGTAACTGAAAAATTGAGAGGAAGAAGACTAAGGTGGTATGGACCTGTAATGAGGAGGGATGAAAGCCACATGACAAAAAGAATGTTAAACTGCAACATAGATGGGTACAAAGGTAACGGTAGACCAAAAAAGAGATGGATGGATTGTGTGCAGAATGATAAGATGATTTGTGGTGTGACGGAGGATGTAGTCAGAATAGATGAGTGTGGGAGGAAAAGACACACTGTGCCGACCCCAATTAATTGCAAAAAGGTGAAAGAAAAGAGAGAACCTTGGTTAAATTGTAACATAAACTCAGCTGTAAAATTCAAAATACAAATTTAGCGTAGACGAAATCGCGGACATATCCTAGTAAATATATATTTATATATGGTATAATCACGCCTGTTTGCCATGGACCATGCAGAGACTATGAAACTCCAATTACGACGATCTCGACACACAACTTTCGCTTTATCTAGTTTCACTAATCTCTTCATACATACACGTTTATTTTAGATGCCTTATACCTGGACTCTCTTTAACAATTTTGACTAGACTAGACTATGGGTATAATACAATATAAATAAGTTTTCTTTTATTGTATTAATTTACAAAATTATAGTATAATTTAAAAAAGTTCCACAGGAGGACATGCTTTTGAGGTCATACAAATATTTAAAATTAAGTCTACTGCCTACTGTCCTACTATATCTACACCGCTTTGGAGGATGTTATTGCTGCTTTAACAGTGGCTGGGGAGTTCCAGAAGCGACAAGAAACTCCCCAGCCACTCAGGCTTTTTTAGTAAATATACAAAATTTGTTTTAAAGAGTTGCAAATAGTATTTTGTAAATTTTGAATTTAGTAAAGGGCAGATCTAACATTTCCTTAATCAACAGATGTTTCTGTTATAGATACAATCCGATATGAGGTTATCCGTCATATACCAAGGTAACCGACAGCTCGCAAAATCAGCAAGTTAAAGTGGCAGTAAGCCGGTCACGTTTGTCGCAGGACCGACGGACGATGGAGCAAACGTGTTCTGAAGTGTATACCACGTGGCGGTAAAGGTAGCGTAGATACCTGCGTAAGATTGCTTGTAGTATGAGGAGACCTAAGTCCAGCAGTAGACCTTGATTGGCTAAAGAAGAACAAGAAGATTTAACATTTGAATCAGAATCTCATTGAAAGAAGAAAGAAAGAAATAAGGAAAAATATTTGTCGCGAATGGATGCACATAAAACTAAAAATATACTAAATTAACAGAATAAAATACCTACTCATAAAACATAAGAGACATTGGAATTTTATAAAACATACAAACTATTTAAAAAAGGAAATGTACTTCCATAACATTCACGGCAATGAGGCTGGTAACACAGCATTATGCTGTGTCGAGAACTGACAAAATGCTGATTTTCAGTACCAGCCTGAACCAAATCACAAGTTACCCAAACATAAATTATCATTAATGTTCATAAAGCAAATTTAAAAGATTTTACTTAAATATAATACTAGTGACAAACAAAAAATTTCCATTGTCCAGATATTAAACATTTGCATAATAAATAATAAATACTCTTACAAGTTCACCTACAAGGATACACTTTAAACAGAAATATAAATTAATGTAACAAATTTTAAAATAATAGGCAATTATAATTTTGAAGCTAATCAAATATACATATAAGATATTTTCTAATAATCTCGGGATTAGGACGACACAGTCAGTCAAACACAATTGAGTTTCTCTGTAAGAAAAGAAACGACATTTAATGGTATTATTAACAATGTCTGTTCCTAATCACAATTACAACACTTTAGTAATTAAATTAATATTATAAATTATTGTTTTTTCTTAACAATCACGAGATGCTTCTTCTCTTTTTCATAGCTCGCAAACGTCATCTGTCAATTCACTGTGCGTTCAATGACGTTTGATGCGCGGGACAGTTCAAATTAAAGAAAATTATGTGTATTTTCTTTACATACATATAAATATATGTGTGAATTTCAAAAATAGAATAAATATGATAATTTAATTATATTAATGTTAAACTAAAAGAATATATCATAATCAAAGTATTAGGTTGGGGAAAAAAAGTTTCTTCTTATTTTCTATAAAAATTCAAAAGGTTTTTTTATAAAGTTTATTTACATTTGACTAAAGTATGTAGGTGCCATTTTGTTGGATAACTTTTTGCCATCTTGTAGGTAGGGACGTGATTCCATTGCTATAAAAATTTTGGGGCTTCTGATCAAAAAACTGAGACAAGTGGTTTTGGCAGTCCTCTCGTGATGTTAACCTGACACTGCCTAAGGAATTCCGCAGAGACCGAAACAGGTGAAAATCTGAAGGTGCAAGGTCAGGACTATACGGCGGATGCATTAACACCTCCCAACCAAACTCTCGTCATTTTTGCCGAGTGGCTAAAGATGTGTGAGGTCTAGCGTTATCATGGTGAAAAACCACACCCCTTCTGTTGATTAATTCCGGCCGCTTTCTCTCAACTTTTTGCTTTAATCTCATCAGTTGTTCGCAGTACAGTTCACAATCAATGGTCCTGCCTGGCGGTAACACCTCATAATGAATAATTCCTTCCAATCCCACCATACACACAGCATCACCTTGTTGCGAGTTAACCCCGGTGTCGCCAGTCTGTGAAGCCTGACCGGCCTTTGACCACGATCTTTTTCGCACGTTCTTGTCGTACGTGATCCACTTTTTATCACCAGTTATCAGCTTCTTCAAAAATGGTTCGGTTTCATTACGTCGTAATAAAGAATCACACATGAGTACACGGTTCATTAGGTTTCTTTCAGTGAGCTCATGAGGCACCCAAATATCGAGCTTTTTTGTGTACCCAGGTTTTTTCAAATGCGCCAAAAACGTTTTGTGGTCAATTCCCAGTTCTCCAGCTACATCGTAACTACTAATATGCCCATCATGCTTCACTTTTTCAAAAATGGCATCAATTTTGTCCGTAACAGGGCGACCAGAGCGACGTGGATCTTTAATATCAAAATTTCCGGATTGAAAACATTTAAACCAAATTTGCGCTACTCTCACAGATTAGGTCCATAAACATATCAATTTTTTTTCCCCGGCTTGTGTTGCATTTTTACCTTTTTTGTAGTAAAATTTTAAAATGTATCGAATTTCTTCATTAGATTCACTCATTTTAACAACAATAAAAACAAATGAAAATCACACATTTTCCTAATTTAAATTTGGAATTGTCTTCTTTAAAATTAAAACTTTTTAATGATACCAAAACCAGCCAGATACAAAATGGTATAGCCAAAGACATCTTATTACAAGTTCATACATACTATATGCGAAAAGACTTTTCCCCCACCTATTATAATTAAGCATCTATGTGAGAGTGGTGGCTGGCAAGAAAAACAGCACTTTACGAGTTTGCTATTTACAGCGATGCGCGTGCAGTGTATATGTTATTATTATAATATAAGTATATACGTTAAAATGAAGGTAATAAAAATAAGATAGATAGATAACACTTTAATGTACACCATTACAGAAAACTTAGGAACTAGTATTATTCTAATTGTGTACAAAGGGCGATCTTATTGCTAAAAAGCGATCTCTTCCAGACAACCCGTGACAAGAAAATTGCTGATTAGGAGTGGCGATGGTGGTATACATAATTACTATACGATTACTTACATTTCAATAATAAATATATAACTATACTATACATACAAATATACACATAAGTTATATACATACACAAGATACAGTGATAAAATGCAACTATTTAAACATAATACACATATAGCTATATGCAATATACATTCTACTCAATTCACGAATTTTTTTACGATAACATTTAGGATGCATATAAATTAAATGCAGTAATGTAGAATGTGTGACATATATAAAATATAAATAAATTACTGTTGTAATAATAATAAATAAATGACTATGATAATAATGATACATTTAATAATATAATTATGACGAACGCAAATAAATGTACACACTGTAATATTCTATTTAATAATTATGAAGTCAGGAAATAATGTAGTCGATGTCGATACTAATTGTATAGGGTCGTCTGGAGGAGATCGCCTTTGGCCATAAGACCGCCCATTGTACTTTACTATATGTGCAATAAAGTTATTCATTTCATTTCAATATAATACTAATTATATAAAATTACATATCTTTATATTGCAGATGGAATTCCCTGACCATGTTCTTAAATGTTATTAAAGATGTTGCTTGTCTGACAGCAACAGGCAATGTATTCCAAAGTTGGATAGCCTTGACCGTGAAAGAGTTATTGAAAAACGTTGTATTATGAATAGGAGTAATAAGTCTATGTTGACTGGAAGGCCGTATATTGTGAGAGCAAGAAATAAATTCGAAGCGTTCTTTAAGGTACTGTGGAGTAGTAGGGATGAATAAAATACTATAAAGCAATGAAAGAATGTGAGTATTGAGTTTTTTACGAAATTCAGAATTAATTAATTTGAGGAAATATAAAAAATATTAAATAAATAATAATAATGTTGCCTCTGTTCTTCACTATAGTCTAATTATTTGAGGGAACTCTGTAGACGCGGTCAGTGTTTAAAGACCAAAAAAAATGCTTAAGAACGATACATAGGGCACATTTCTTGGATTCCTTTGCCCACTATTTAAAAAATATAAATTATTGACACTGCCATGTTTCTATATAAAACAGATAGTAATTCCTGTTAAACAAAACCCAGAACTGTTTAAAAGAAATCAAGACCAACGTGAGAGGATACTGCATGATCAAACAAACAATAGTGTGGTAGTTCTCTATGCAAACTATCTCAAAAAAATACACATTAACTGGCCTCATTAATATATAATAAATAACCTTCCTGAGACATTAAAAAAAATTATCAATAAAATTATTAAATTACACAATTGGCTAATTAACCAAACATTATTATATAATGAATGATTTTTTAAATGACAATAATAAAATTAAACACAACTGACATAAAAACTATAATTTAGTAAAGAAATTATATGTAATATAATATTAATTTTGCAATTTTTGAATTTGTACGCCTAATAGGTAAATAACACGTGAAACTGCATATACCCTAGCATCTATATTGTTACAACCCAGATCCCGACAAACACAAAATCCACCTGCATATCTGAAACAAAGCACATTTATTACCCGTCGGCATTTGAACTAATAACATTGAAATTCTTTTATGGTCGTCTTCTTTTGTTTACTCATTGGCATACGGCCTATTGTTGTATTGTAATCATTAGCCAGATGTAACGGATTTAAAATACAAGCTGATTGTAGGAAATTCGGTCCACGCGGCCGGGCGGACATATTGCATCTGTGCAGTATAAAGCAATGGCCCGATAGAGGGGGAGTCAGTCGAGCGAGAACCACGAGCGAAGCGAGACGTGTGTACTACAATAGGGAATCTAATAAGTGACGGACTTTGCGCGCTTTATTGAGTTACGACCTTCTGCATTACGTTTGGACTTGTTGTGCTCGGTTATATTTGTACCTGTGCTATACGTGTTTGTATAGTTTTAATAAACTCTATAGTAATTCTAACGGCATTTTAATTTGACTCTCGCGACTTGTAATAATATGTACCATGTTGTTAAGCAAATAAATAAATTGATTGATTGAATACCTACATATTTATATGCATAACATCATAAATCTTCCTTATGGTTATCTTATCTAATGTGTTAGATTATTTGCCATACAACTACGAAAAACTTTAAAAGTATACTCCCATGCGTATTTAAATTGTCAAAAACATCTTTCCCATGTCGCAATATGAGTACAGGAAGAAGCTATTGAAGAAGCCAGATCAACCCCTACGATGGAGGACAATTATATTATCGATTTCACGGTAATCTTGTGTACTACCCGTGCCCAGAAGGTTTGCTGATAGCCTTATGATGTACCGCGTAGATGGTGAGTAGGGTTGACAAAAAAGGTTACATAAATACTTGTTGCAATAAATTTATTATTGTATATACTTAACATTAGTATATACAATAATAGTAGTCATCAGCAAATCTTCTGCGCGCGGCTTATAGTTCATGAACGATAAACCATTGGAAACCGTGATTCGATCGCTAACAAAGAAGATCGAAAAGTTCTAAAGACCGAATAGTACTATTAAAGTGAACTAGTTCAATGAACGAACTGCACTAGAAAGGAACCTTCACTTGAATGAGCGAATAAGACCATTTCACGGATTCTAGCCCGAACCGTTCTTCTTTGAGAGTATATTTTGAAATCTACCACTCTGTATTGTTTTCATCTTTGCACTTCATAGTTAAAAGTTAGATAGGACATTGAACAATTTACGGTCTCAAGCGCCGATTTGCGCTCGAGAATTAGTCTAGAACAAGAACTGTAAACTCAAAAGAACGTGCCGTGAGTAGGAGATTTCTAGTGACCTTCTGCCATGGTCATTAACTGATGATCTAACCTTTATTTGCCTTGCATTACGATCATGCCATGTCCTTACAATGCCCTAGGAATAGGTTTTCCTCGTATCATCAACGCCTCCACTGTGTCAACTTTATGAAGCGAATGATACTGTATAACTTATGATTTATTTCTTTTTAACACAACTGCTACAGTTATTTGGTAGCATAGTTGTTCTTGTCATATTTCCGTTTGAAGTTAATAATTAATTTTGTTATATACCCTCTTATTTCTAAACGATACAATCGGCCATTTCCTTAATTGAATAGTAATGTTATATTTTTATTTATTCGGTGATTAGCGCTTGTTTTTGTATAGAGTAAGTAGTTCTCTATAATTTAACATAATTTTATTTAGGAATGTTTGTTCTTATTTTTTTAATGTTTATGGCTTGGCAACTAGGCCTTTAAGCCAGGCACAGTTGTATTGTAGGATACAATCGATACCATTCAACAGAGTTCTTGTGAAAACTCGAAAGGCCACATTTGGCTATACAGTTCACATTTCTCACAAAAACACATAATTACTGCTCGAAAGCTATCAATGTCCTACAACTATTGTTCATTTTAGAGTAATTTTACACATTTTTAGAAAATAAAACTGCCCAGCACAACATCTCCTTTCAGTTCCCGCCAAAAACTCTTGTCCTTCTAATGTAGTGATTGTTTACAGATTGTAATTCAGACGGTATTCACTACATTTTGTTTTCATGTTGGCAGGCGCGATATATTTGTACTGTGTTCGGTTATTTTATTACATGTAAAACTTAAGTATAATGTTTAATATGATACTACCTTCTGCCCGCGACTTCGCCCGCGTGGATAGTTTTTTAACTATCCCACGGGAACTCTTTAATTTTTCGAGATCAAAAGTATCCTATATGTTGACCAGGGATATAAGATACAACCAAAATTTCATTTAAATCGGTCCAGTCGTTTCGGAGATTAGCCGGTACAAACAGACAGACAAACAGAGAAACAAAAAATTTGAAAAAATCTAAATTAGTTCTATTTCACTTCTTACATCCCCTGACTCGGTTTTTAGCATTTTTTTCGTTGTACAGAAATTTGACCTCTACAATTTTATTATATGTATAGATCTTGTGTAAAATATTATCTGGAATTTTCAAACAGTACAAACAATATTAAATTCTTTTCATTCATAACACTTTAATTAAAATAGTTTATCAGTGACTTCAATCCGCTTCAACATATCGGTTGTGCCAATTGCTAAGTTTCATGTACTGTAAAATTATTGGAGAGATGGCGAGGTGTTCTAAAAATGCTTGTAGAATGTGAAAAGTTAGTTTATAATATATGTTAAAACCGTAATATTCTTTGATTATAAAGTATTGTGACTAGTTGCTGTTCTTTGACTACCATAAACCTTTCTGAGTTGTTGCAAGTATTACACAACATGGATATGAGTATTTATTATATTTGACTTAGCAGAGCTATGCTGAATTTCATTTCAGCCCATTAGGATCGGATTTATCTTAAAGAACGTTTTCAGTTTTAAAAATCTTTGAGACCATCAGAGGTTGCGACTCGGTCACCATTACATACTACGGAGATTTACGCAAGATCGTTCTCTGTTCAGGCTGTGCATCTCTGGAATGCTCTGCCGGCAGTTGTTGGATCTGCTAAATCTATCCATTCTTTTAACAGAGTTGTGAAGGAGCACTATCTAACCGTATAATGAGTTTATTTATTTTGTGTGTATATGTACGTATATATTTTAATAGCTATATATGTATAATAATTATTGTGTCTTATTATTAGCATCTAGTTCAAGTGCATGCCAACGCTATGTATTCAATTAGATCTTGTCCATCCAAAGGTTGCCTGGAAGAGATTGCTTTAAGCAATAAGGCCGCCCATTGCACTACCTTGAAATATTTAAGCTTAGTATTGTATTGTTACGAGCTACAGGACTCGTATTAAAATGCCGTTGGAATTACTATAGAATTTATTAGAACTATACAAACACGTATGAAACAGGTATAAATATAACTAGACACTACTAGTACAAACTGCACAATTCAATAACACACTGAAAGTCCGTCACTATATTGCCTATCGAATGTACGTCTTGCTCGTATCGTAATCCTCGCTTGACTGCCCCACCCCTCCGTTCGGGCATTATTTTATACTGCACGGTGCAATATGTCTACCTCATCGCGTGCGTCCGATTTCCCGGAATCACACCTGGCCACTGCCTAACGGAACAGATTACAATACACAATAGGCGGCTTTCTAAATATAAAATTTTTAAATACAAACAAAACAAAAAAAGTGCAAATGCGTAATAAGACTTGGGGTTTATGGCCGCAGCTGTTCATTCGCATTTTTTGTTGTGCTTCGTGGAATTTTGGCTAAGTTGTAACAGTATTATATTGTGACACTACGCTGTCACAGAATATCGGCGTTAAATAGTGAGTGTGGGAGAGTTTCGATAGCCATCCATATCCCGTTCTTCCTGTCTGGTCCTCCCATCCCATTCCCTCTATCCCTTCCTAAAGGTTGGTAATACATTGGCTTCGCACCTAGCGTTGCAAATATCTATACGCGATTGTAACCATTATTACGTGGGCCCTTGGCCTGTTTGAAAGCTTCGCAAAAAGAAAGTATGGTTGCTCTTGGTCAGCATCACATTTGGCGCCAGAGGGCGGCCTTAGACCTCCAGCCGCCGAAAGCTTCTCTTGGGGAAAGGGTTTCCCTCCCACCCGCAGGTAATGCTGCCGAGAGGGGCGCGCGTGCGCTCACCTCTCCTCCCGTGGGGCGCGTTACAATAAGCCCCACACACAGAGAGCATGACGTCGCTATGGGCTGCCTCCCCTCGGCAGGGGAAGAGGCCGCATGGGCCGCCACCTGCCAGGGTCTGCGAAATGGCTAGGTCAAATATTTGTGGCCCTGGCATAAGGGTAAATGACGGAACAACGAGGAGTTTTAGTGGGTATCCCTAAGCTTGGTGTGGCAATAATACTTTTTGCTTGCGGTGCTAGTGCCACCTCAGCATGGCGAATCTCTTACTCCCCTCCCTACCGCGTTTCCCCCGCAGTTCATAGTCCTAAAACGGATTTCCCTTCGCTACGAAAAAATGGTCAGCAAGACATAACTACGTAAAACTCTTTTTTTACATAAAATCAATTATTGCGTATCCTTTTGCAGCAAAATAACTGATGAGGACATAAAGAGCGATAAAGATAAATTTCGAGGTCAGCGAGTTTTTTAAAGCTCTCAGAGTAAATCGGAAAAATATCTAAAGGTTGTGTGTGTTGTGTAAGGAGCAAACGTGTTTGTATCTTCTGGTATAAATGTTGAAGTCCGATGGAATAAAATAATAGATAATGCATTCAACAAAACTTACAAATATTACTAGGATATGCCCGCGACTTCGTCCACGCTTGACTTGAAATTCCCGTGCGATTCCTGGGACACAGAGTACCGCAGCTATCGTTTTAGTGAAAACAGTGTCGGAATAAGATAATTTTACACGCCCGAACAACTACAAATCGCTCCGGGATTCCCGGGATAAAAAAAATCACACAACTTGTTACATTAATTCCTATCGATCAGTGAACAAATCCCATTGGAATTCGATTATTTTTTAAATCTGGCCATTTTAAATTATTCCCAGAAAAATTCTCGGAGGTATCCCAGGATGAAAACTAGCGCAGAGTTAAGTCTAAGAATTAGTTGTCGATCAGTCAAAACCGCATCAAAATCGGCCCAGTAGTTTTTACGTGAATATACAAACACACAAACCAACAAACGGACAGAAAATCTAAAAACATACATTTGTTCTCCATCATTTATATAGTCTATTCCAATTGTTTTTTTTAATAGCTTTAATGTACAATGCTTAGGATATTGTAAGATTTACTGTTTTGAAATATTTAACATTTAATCATTTATGTTGTACGTGTTCAAATCTAAAAATATAAAACGGATTGAATATAATAATGCAAATATAATGTTATATGACGATTCTAAGATGCTTAAATAAGCAACATTTGAGATTAAATTAGGATTAAAATAAGTATTAAAACCTACCGAGGATCGTGTTATGATTTGACATCATCATATGGTAAAAATCATAAGCATTTCACATCATACAAAAAACACTATTTGTACTGTCGGTAATACAGTTAATAGTGAAACAAAGCATATTATCCAATCATAACGGAAATCACTTTTGTGTAGCACAGTGATGTATGCAAGATCAAATCAAATCAAAATATCAAATTATTATTTACAAAAATAAAAGCATAGAAAAGAATAATACAATCTCTCTTTTCTATTACGTTATAAATAATTGTAGTCGACAAAAGATATCTTTTCCTTCCATACTTCTCTATCCTGACATACGTCCTATGTCACCAGAAATCACACAATTTATCCATCTCTTTTTTGGCCTACCTTTACATTTGTATCCAAAGAATAACGATCTGTACTAACATAATTGAAGTGTTTGTCTGTGATTATACATAATTTTACAATTTATGTCTCTTTGACTGAAAGTTTATCTTGAATAGGTTAAAAAACGGCTAATCGGATTTTAGTGAAAATTTTAGGGATTATATTATATAATTAATTACGCGTATATTTCGTATCGAGACCTAGCAGGGTGCAAAAGATAAAAAGATGAAATCAAAATCATGCGTGAATGAAATGCTGGCCACAGCTAGGTAATATATGCAAAATAAGTTTGATGATATCCAAGGGATTTGGACACAAACATTGCATTAAAATCGTAACAGTTTAAGTGCTAATTGAAACTGAAAAATCAATTTTCGTTAACCTTACCGATATTACATTAACTATACACTTAATACACACAGTTAATTAATAATAGAAAATATTAAAACAATTATTACAGAGCTCATGTAACTATATAACTTTTGAGATATGCGCGTTTTTATGTAACAACGTGTATACGTACGTCTTTTGTTCTATTTTTAAGAGCGTGAAAACATGCTCTCCCGCGCGCGTTCGACGATAAACTGACTGAGACACGTATTTTTTTATTCACGTCACCCATGCGTGAATCGCGGTGGACATTGCGCCGGCGCGGCGCAGCGGGAAACCTGAGCTACTCTCTCCACCTTTCAGGGCTGCATTTCTCTGCCTTTTTTTATTGCATGAGTTCAGCAGACAGGCAAACGGCCCACTGGTGGAAAGCGGTTACCATCGCCCATGGACATTCACAACACCAAAGGTTCTTCAAATGCGCTGCTGCTCTCTAAAGGGAGACCGGAGCCTGGCCACTAATGCCGGAACACAACCCAAAGTTGTTATGGCGGCATACTCTAGACTAGGGGTGGTAGCCATCCAGACGGGCAAATGCCCTACCACCTGGCTGTGGGTTGTTTTTTCGCCTCTTACGACAGGCTGCCAGGCCGGAGGAAATTGTATTCTTTCTCCGTTTCTGCACGGAAAGAACTTTGTACCGGCCTAACTTTGTACGAGCGTTGAACTCTTTATCCATGCATAGGACGACACTAAGTTATAAAAATATACCAGATCCATCCATCCATATTTCCAAATCTTAACGACCGTTCATTGCCTTGGTATCGGTTAAAATTTGACATAAGCTCCATACAAATAATGTCAAAATTCAACCAATGGTAGGAATGTGTAAGTGAATGAATAGTAAGATATAGGAACCGGGCCTATGAGAATTACCTTTCAAGACACATTAAAGGAAAATAATTCTCATTACTGGTTGAAAAATATTTCTATTAAGTATCTGAGTTATTCAGCTAGATAAGTGATATAGTGCTGCATGTTTTAATAGTGTAGTTAGAGGGTAAACCAGTGTTTTAAGCCTAGTTCGAATTACGCTAGTAATTTAGTCGAGTACCGAGTAATTTAGTAACTAAACGTGTCTGAACAACAGGAATTTAGTCGAGTCGATCCATTTCGTTCTATCTTTTTCGACGAGTAGCCACGCGCCTTCCACCACGCGTCACTGCTTACTCGTTCATTTGTTAACATTTTATGAACAGTTAATTTACACAACTTTCAGACATTCTCAAACTATCAAAGTATTCTTTGGGATCTAGTGGTAATTCCTTCAGAAGACAGTTCGTAGCTCCTAGTTGATCTCTTCTATTAATCCATTGCCGTACCCATAGCTTTTATTCTCCTTATTTCACAAATTTCTTCATCCACCTCTTTTAAAATAGCGATTGCCAGCAGCTTTATTAGCTTATTTACTTTTTGAGTTGAACATTCATCTTGCAAAACGCCACTCACTTATGTACTATACTTGACCGTAGTGCGAACGATTTTTGGACAGTAGTGATTATTTTAGTTACTAAACTACTCGGTAATGGACTAAATTACTACCTAAGTGCGAACTAGGCTTTAGCGCTGCAGCAAATATACGAGTCAGTCCACGGCACGCTCGACCGCGCAAGCCGCCGCTTTCATAAAGTTCAAACTTTTTGTCTTGAATAGCTTCTCTAGTACGTAGTACATATAACTCAATGTCAACAAAGCGGTTGAACCGGTATCATTTTTAAAAATGTTTTATATGTTTAAAGAAAATCTGATTGCCGACGATGACGCGCGCGGTTGGACGCGAGAGAATCACCCAAGATCTAACTTCGAAAACGCTACAGTGGCAGTCCTGACACCTTTTGGCTAGATCAATTAGACTCTCTGTACGAGTGTACTTGACAAATTCCAGTTCTGTGTAATCTAGAATATTGTTACGAATTGTAGGACTCGAATTAAAATGCCGTTGGAATTATTATAGAGTTTATTAGAACTATACAAACACGTATAACACAGGTACAAATATAACTGAACACAACCAGTCCAAACGTAATGCACAATTCAATAACACGCGCCAAGTTCGTCACTAAATAGATTACCGAATGTATACACGTCTTGCTTCGCTTGTGGTTATCGCTCGACTGCACATCTCTCCATCGGGGCATTGCTTTATACGGCACAGATGCAATATGTCTGCATGATCGCGTGGACCGCATTTCTTAAAATCACGCCTGGCTAATGACTAACATAAAAGATTACAATACACAATGGGCTGTTTTTCTAATCACAAATTTTAAACACAAAGTAAACAAAAGAAGTCCAAATGCCGAAAAGGTAATAAAATGTCTACAGGTATGCAGGTGTGAATTTATCTTTTGTCGGCGTCAGGTCGTAACAATATCTCTAGTTCAATATCAATTAGGGTTAATAAATAGTTGCATACGTGTGGGTTATTCCCGATTTAACCCATGACGTCACAACCCACGAATATATTTTTCCCAACGCAACCCATTTTAAAACTAGGTTAAAAACAATAAAGGATTTGTGTACAGACTTACTAAAAGTCATAGTTGAAAAATCTTAACACAGAAATTACATACTTATGCGGCACTTTTTATCCCGAGAATCCCGTGAAAATTTTCCTGGGAATGGATTAAAGTGACCGTGTTGAAAAATTTTTAGAATCCGATGCGATTTTTTCTATCCCGGGAATCTGCAATCTACCGAGAGTAGTTTAAAGTTCTTAGGGAGCATAAAAATTTGCTTATTCCGACACAATTTCAATTCACTACATCGATAGCTTACTTCTTTTTACAATATTGCGATACTTCGTGTCTTGGGAATCCCGCCGGAATTTTCCCGGAATTAGTTCAAGTGGTAAGTAAGCATAAAACTTAGCTGAATCGGTTACAACTTATTCTAAAACTAAAATTTACGTTTTTTTTTAAATGCTTCTGTAGTTTCTGCCCGGGAATCTGGTAAGAGTCATTCCGGAGTTGTTTAAAGTGGTTAGGGTGCATAAAAATTGGCTAATTCCGATACGATTTTTACGAATGACAGTTAGTTTCTTTTTTAAATGCAATAAATACTGGGTAACTTAGATATTTTTCTGAAAATCGTCTAAAAATAGCATGAAAATTGGCCGTGATACTCTTATTACGGAATAGATTGGTATTGCATAACATTTTGCATATCTGACTAATACCAAATCCTATTTTTATATTTTCCAGGATTTCCTAACTTCGAAACCATGTTATTTCAGGATATGCTTGTTACGACAGTTTCTACATACAATTTTTAGTAGAGCATTTGTAGTTGTCAATAACTTTAGTAACATTACTTATCTCGGGTTTTTAGAGGAATTTCCGGGATTCATGTATTTTCGCACTAAAAAATAGTCAATATCAATAGACAAAGTCGCGGGCAAATGCTAATTAAATTTAAATACAGAGTTCCATTGTCATGCTATTCATACTTGATTGCCGTTGTTTGCTTTGGGTTGAATTGGGATTAACATTTAGGTTGGGATAGGAAAATTTATTAAAATTTCCTAAAAGACTTTGTTTCATGACAAAAAAACAAAATCAGTAAAATCGCTCGAGGTGATTTGGGTTTTTTTTTTATATAGTTTGAGTTTGCGTGGGTTGAATCGGGAACAACCCAAATTTGTATAGTTCTATCCTACTTAATATTATTAAGTTTGTAAGAATGTATGTTTGTTACTCTTTCACGCAAAAACTACTGAATGTATTTTGATGTAGTGTGAATTATCCAAAATATAACAATTTTCCATCACCTCGCAGGTGAGACCGCGGGGCGCAGCTAGTTATCTTAATATATATTGCCCAACTATAGTGAGGGATCGAAATTTTTATATGACTTTTTTACAAGCTTTTATTTAACTTACAATGGATGTACCTATCTATGTATGTATGTAAGTTCAAGTTCAGTTAAGTTAAATTTGACCAACTTCCCGGTTCCCGACTGAGCTGAAATTTTGCACACATATGTATATCGCGTGACAATGCAATAATATGGTACCATGGAGTTGATCTAATGATGGAGTCGGAAGGTGGCCATAGGAACTCCTGTACTAAACAAGATAGACTCGTCGTGTTTGGGCTCGTTTTACTTGTCTTCTCGCTCTTCTCACTCTGCTCGCACTCTTCTCATTCTGTCTACGCACTCTGCTGCTACACGATATCCAGGATCTCAGAAGCTTGTATTTAAAAACCTTTTTATTTCTATTGATCGTTAGATTTATTGACAATAAAATCGATTACGTAATATAATAAATACATTTTATAGAGAAAACTTGCGATTTGCGTCTCACTTTTTATGTCGCTTACGTTGAAAAACATTTAAGGCCAAGTGCAGATAAAAAATTAATAATTCCTGCTAAAACGTTATAAATTCATTTTTAACTAACAGTGCCAGGGGTACTTTTGCGTTTCGAAGTAGACCACGTATTTATCAGTGAACTGCAATGGCGGCACCAAAGAATACCATGACTGCTTGACTATAATCGTTTATCTCCCGGGAAACGACAATATCACCACCACCACGTCATTTATCTGGACAAAAACTATCTTAAGCGTTGACCTGGGATTTACGCTGGCTCTGCATGTTTCATTTAAATCCGTTCAGTAATTATCACATGATGCTCTAAGAGACAGACTGGCAAACAAAAATTCTAAAAGCCACATTTTAGAAATCTGCTCGTCCAAATTAGAACCCGGTTTTTTTAACTTCAATACACAAACTCGAATCCTCTACAGATATTTATTGTATGTCGCTAGTACTACTTTAATTCAGAAATATATTATGAAATAAAGGCAAAAAATCCAATTCTCATTTAAAATCTTATTACTGAATCCTAAACATATTTCTAGAAGAGCTATTTTATGGGTTTTAGACAATGTTTATTGAAAAATAACACTACCGTGCTATTAATCATAAATTATTCATTGCTTTGCTAATCATTGTCTATACTTATTTATATTTGTATTGTTGTCTTTAAAATATACTTAAAAGTTGGAAGTATGTTTCGCCTACAAAAAGAATTTGAAAGATATTATATTCATGTAGTAATAGCAACTACCTGCGATATTGTTACCATTTTTTTAGCATTCTGAACGAAGTAAAAACATAACTGTACAGTAGAAATACGTAATCAAATCAAAAACTTAGTATAAAATGTTCATATCCACTAATATAGAAAACTATTTGCTTCCCATAAAAACTTTCATTCCCTACTTCACTATCTTCAATATGATTACAATCAACAAGAGTCTAAAAAAGAAAGAAAAGATACAAAAAACTCTGTCCCAAGAGAGGAAGTGTTAGCTAGAAAGAAAAATAATATTGTTACTGATTCAACTCATGAACACTAACAAATAGATCCTTTAGGTCTGGAAATTTATCAGTATAAATCACCCCTGGAGCGAAGTCTTAGAGGGTCTCATGCTTAAGGCCTTCACAGATGAACACCAACGAATTGATTCTTTGGCACATACAAATCATAAAAATAAATGAATTAATATAAATTTCCTGATATACCAAGATAAATTTCAAAAAGGTCTGGTGCCTAAGGCCCAAATAGAAAACATTCGTATGAAAGGACTGAAAGTTGAAACACAAAAGGAACAAGTCACTAACAACGCAATTGTCCATCATGCAAGTGTTCAATTGCACAACACTGGAAGCAATTGACGGCTCTTGAACATTCAGGGCTTAGCCGGATGCCAGCATCGATTTACTGTATTGTGTTGATTTTGTCCTTGTTATAGGAGGTCAAGGACATTTATCTTATTATCGTAAGTAGATAAATGTAGCCAGTAACTGATCCATAAAGCAAAACTAATCTGGATATAAGAAAGTTTAAGAGAGGAAGAAGATTAGGGTGGCATGTGCATTGTGCATGTAATGAGGAGCGATGAAAGTCGTGTGAAAAAAGGGATGTTACACTGGAAGATCGATGAATACAAGTGTATATACCTATACACTTGTATTCGAGGAATGCATTGTATTTATTGATCTTCCATCAATCTTTTTCTTCTTTCTTAATCAAATAAGAGATCTATGGATTGTGTAGGACGATGATGATTTACGATGTGACAGTGGAGGTATGCCAGAAGAGAAATATCGAAGGAAAAGACATTGTGCCGACTCCAAATGATGGGAAAAGTGAAATAAAAAGAAAGGAGAAAGTTTAATCTGTGCTGGTATTGGAATCATAAATAGATAGAAAGAAGTAGATCTTTAGCGTGGTGGAAATGTTTTTTGCTCATTCTACTGCTCGTGGACCGACAATGAGGAAGTCTGGGATTCGCCGAATCTATCTGTTGGTTATTTATTAAATCACCCCAATGTTTCTTACAGTTTTAGCAACACCAAATTCCTTCTTGGCGGGTGCAGGCCAACCAAACATGTCCCTTCCATATGTCAGTGGGGAGTATAACGATCCTATGTTAAGCAAATAAAAGAAATATTACCCAAATAGGTTACGACCTTTAGTGATAGTAAAACTTTTTAATACTAATTGAGCAATGAGAAACGAGGTAAACAGATAAACCATATAATAAATAAACGTAAGTTCATGTTTACAATGCAACGCCAGTAAAATATGAGGTCATAATTAATGTCTTCTTCCCTCTTTACATGTATTTACATTCACAATATTATCTTTCGTGTCAGTAAAAGGATATAACTTTCTAAATGAAAACTGTATTTCTTAATTACTTATTCAAAGCCTAAATATGAAATTTCCAAATCCCAAACTTGAGGAATTATACTGTTACGAGCTACAGGACTCGAATTGAAAATGGCGTTGGAACTACTATAGAATTTATTAGAACTGTACAAACACGTATAAAACAAATACAAATAAAACTGGATGCAACCAGTTCACACTGCACGATTCAATAGAATTCGAACGCGCAAAGTCCGTCATCTATATCGCTAATCGAGAGTACTAGAGAACGTCTTACTCGTTTCGTAGTCGTCGCTTCACTGCCCGCCCCTCCATTCGGGTATCGTCTTATACTAACTACACAGTACAAAGAAATTGGAGGCGCACACTGAGTTTCTAAGAAATATTAATTTGCACACCTGCGAACGTCCACAAAGTCGAAAACAATAACAATAGGGATTAGTTCGACGCTAATGATGGTTATAAAACAAGTAGAAAAACAATAGCATGTTACAAATTCAAAACACAAAGGATTTCCTAATCCGGGACGACAATAAGCTGCGCTTACAATAGGCTGTGCGGCTTATCTTTGACGGCATGTAGCAATACTTTGAATTTACAAATGTTCACCCTCTATTTCGATTCCTTCGAGAATACTTTCATAATATAAGGTAGTCCATGGGACATGGGAGTTCTCATACCAGTCGGCACTGATTCGACAAGTACGAGACAAAAAAGATTTACGCCCACGAAACAAGGGCGTCGGTGATATCGTTCGCGCCAGTTCGACGCGTCGTATCTATTGCCTTATTTTTGCCGAAATAGTGTGTGGACTACCCTATGGCCTTCCTCAGCTATTCTAGCTATATTATTAATTAAATTTGAGATACTTTCATTGTTCGCCATATTTGACCTTTCAGCATGCTTTACGTCTTAAAAAGTCCCCTTGAATTTCGTCGTCTCAACACTAGCGAGGTCGACATCCAGTCCTCTTAAATTGTCAAGAATCAACTATTGAGCCCTGGTACAAACAATTCTACAATTTACCATCAGTTATTTTTTCAACTTATTTTGTTTAAATATTTT
This sequence comes from Dendrolimus houi, assembly GCA_039645545.1. Taxonomy (NCBI): domain Eukaryota; kingdom Metazoa; phylum Arthropoda; class Insecta; order Lepidoptera; family Lasiocampidae; genus Dendrolimus; species Dendrolimus houi. The sequence continues at coordinate 13,295,908 of CM077139.1, forward strand.
TTATGACGTACATATTTTTCTAAAAAAAGCCAACACAGCCGAAGAATATTAAGTTCCGTTCAACCGTTTAGTCGTGAAAAGTTGAAAAGGCATCGACTCCCTTAGTGTTGCAGATGTCCATGGGCGACGGTAGCCATTTGCCATCAAGTGGACCCGTTTGTCAGTTAACCTACAAGAGAACATACAAACAAGGTACGCGTTACTTTCACATTTACATTAGCATAGATATGAATATTATAATCTTTAACAAAACAATTACCTGAACCCCACGTAAATTATCGCAAATATGATAATCAACAACAAAAGGCATTAAGTACGTGATTAAAATGATTTGTATGAACGATGACAATTAGCAATTTACAAGTTTTATCTTGGGGATTAGGACGACAGCAATGACCGACATGACCGCTGTTCATGTTGCTGTGGATTAGAGAAGTACCAAAATCTACTGCAGAATTAAAGGTCTTGGTACACTGCAGTATATTGTAATTAGTTGTAGTTGTATTTGTATTTAATAACATCACAAACCTTACAAATAGAAGACAGCTCCTTGACATGTATTTCCTTTACGATATCGTAAAATCTCGCCTAGATTGTCCTATTCTCACCTCATCTGTATCCCTGGCAGTGCAAAATCTCAAAACACGCCCTAGCCATCATAACAAATTGTTTTACATGCCATGTAGCAGAACTAATTATGGCTTAAATGAAGTACTTGCTCGTTTTACTGCGACTTATAACAAAAAATTTAATGACGTAGATATTTTTTATCACTCAAAACTAATTTTTAAATCAAAGATATTAGAGAAATTAGGATGACATTTTAACTATTTATTAGGCACCATTAATATCAAACAACACGCCTTTTAAACACTTCTATAGTTTTTATGTATGTATAATATGAATATCTGTATATTATATTTTTTTAGTTATTAATAATTAATATATAGTATATATCATATATAATTAATAATAATTATATATACTATATAGGGTCACTTCAGCAGGCATTATGTTAGTAAATAAATTACATTTATATCAGAGCTTATCGTAAACTCTTTATAGCAGTTTTACTTTTGTACAAAACCATTGTAAAGCGTAAAGTATCCTGTAATTGGCGAAAACCATATTACACAGAGTTTATTGTCTATGTTATAAGTATTGTAAGAAGAAGAAGAAATAAATAGAATCATATTTAATACGGGAATAAAAATGCGGATATCCGTAGTAGAATGAAAGTAACCGAAGTAGAAGTTGTACGCAGAAGGTTTGCCGATGATAACCTCTCCCGCTTCCTACAATGGCGAGTCGCGGTCGTCTAGTTCTTATTACCACTTAGACGACCGCGGGTCGCAGTTGTAGGAAGCGGGAGGGGTTATCATCGGCAAACCTTCTGAGCACAACTTCTAAGCTCCCAGAATTAGTAAGCTGAAGTGGCAAAGGGTCGGTCACGTCTGTCGCAGGACCAAAGGTCGATGAAGCCGCCACCGAGACCAAGGGCCGCGTAACATATAAACAAAAAACATCGAACAACAGTCGAATTGAGCACCTGCTCGTTTTGAAAGTCGGTTAAAAATCTGTACAAAAAGTAAGAATCAATTTAGCAATTAGATGAATCAAATCTTCTTATAAATAAAAATCAATGTTTGTATGTTTGTCCTCGATGCGCTTCTAAACCATTGATCAGATTGTGATGGAACTTTGGTAGGGTGTTATGAGGACACTCACAAGGGTTTCTGGCCCAAAACATCTATATAAATAAAAATCAATGTTTGTATGTTTGTCCTCGATGCGTTCCTAAACCATTGCTCAGTTTCTGATGAAATTTTGGTAGGGTGTTATGAGGACGCTTACAAGGGTTTCTGGCCCATAACATCTATATAAATAAAAATCAATGTTTGTATGCTTGTCCTTGATGCGTTCCTAAACCATTGCTCAGTTTCTGATGAAATTTTGGTCGAGTGTTATGAGGACGCTCACAAGGGTTTCTGGCCCAAAATATAGATAAAATTCTTCTGTTCGTGTCACTGAACTCTTCCCAAAGGATTAGACCGATTGTGATGAAATTTTCTGTGTGTTCAAGTGGGTCCCGGGATGGTTTCGATTCACAAATGGTCCCACTAGGTGGCGCCGCTGAACTCCTCTTAAACGGTGGGCCGAATCATCGAAATCGGCCTCGATTTCGAAGATTTTTTGTGTGTTTTCAAGTGAATTCGAGAATGGTTTAAATTAACAATTGGTCCCGGAAGGTGGCACTGCAATTGGGTTCCAGGATTTTGACGATATTTTAATGTGTTTAAGTGGGTCTCGAGATGGTTTAGATTCACAATTGAATCAGGTAAGTGGCGCTGTAATCGGGTTCCAGGATTTAGGAGAAATTATTTTTGTGTGTTTGAGTGGTTCTCGGGATGGTTTAGATTCACAATAATTGGTATATAGCGCTGCAATCGAGTTCTAGATTTTTAGTTCTTAAGGGCAGAACGTCTGCCGGGTACAGCTATAAATAAATAAAAATAGTCGAAACAAAGTAATCCCATTCCGTTCACACGTGTATTGAGATTTAAGGCCGATTTTTCAATCGTCAGATAAAAGTTATTCGTCAAATAAAACACAACATAAATACATTAAAAATTACATTTGCGTGAATAAAACAGTTGAAGTGTTTCTGTGTAACTTATATATTCCATCAGGTTATAATTTGTTGGTGATTGAAAAATCGGTTCTTAGTTATAAAAATGGATAAAGAAACATACAAGCTTTGCCCGACTACAGACAGAGAGAAAAAAGTATCTTCCATGTTTGCAACTACAATAATAAACGTGGTTTGAATATAAATGCGCACAATTAAAATGAGGTCGAGATACGAGTTTATCTCAGTTTTTTTTTATCAAAGAAACAGTGTAAGGCCATATCAATAACTGAGATTCCGAAGAAAACACTTTCGGCACTATAAATATTGATACGAGTCGCGAGACTCGAATTAAAATGCCGTTAGAATTACTATAGAGTTTATTAGAACTATACAAAAACGTATAACACAGGAACAAATATAACCGAACACAACAAGTCCACAAAAAGTACCATAAAACGCGCAAAGTCCGTCACTTATTAGATTCCCGATTATAGTACACACGTCTCGCTTCGCTCGTGGTTCTCGCTCGACTAACTCTTCCTTTTATTTTTTTATATTTTATTGGACTTGACTTTATGTTGTTGGTCCGAAGACCTCACAACTTTACCGGGGTTTTCGGGGCGAGTGCCTTTGCGAAGCGAAGGCGCTCGAGCCCGGGAGGCAACTTGCTCGAGGGGGCTCCCTAGGGAGTTTCACCTCGGCTGGACTGTTGCCATGAGAGGGGGATGAATCTAATGATGCCCACCATAAGGCGACACAATGCACTAATTGAGAGCGGGCGACGGGTAATATAAAGCCCGAGAGGAAGGATCCCGGCGGACCGGGATCGGCGGTTCGCGGTGGCCTATACTATCTTACTGCCGTTTCGCAACGTGTTATGGCTGGGAGTGAAGAAACGGCGAAAGAAACTTCCCAGCAACACGCCTAGTCTATCCTATGGGGGGCTGTGTCTCCTGGCGTCCCTCGCGGGGACGTGGAGAGATCTTGATTGGCGGCGTCGACGCCGCCGTCTGTGTCTGTCTGTCTGTCGGTGCCTGCCAGCCTGCCGTCCTAACCGCGGGCGGGCTGATCCGAGCCAGCCGTTTTGTGATATCGTCGACCTTGTCCATGAGGATGTTACGCGGTCGTCGCACGAGAGCCTTTCGTCGAGGCTTATAATCGGACGCGGACACGACGAGGGGATTTCGATGGTGCGGCGCTAGATCGAAATACTTACGCGAGAGCGACGTAATGTAGTTTTTGATGGAGGAAGCTCCAGATCGCGGTGGATGTCGATGTTACGCATATAGAGGGGAGCACCGACGGCTCTGCGCATGAATTTATTCTGAACGATTTGCAGTTTCTTTAAAAGGGCAGGCTTGGCATGGCCGAATACCACACTCGCGTATGTCATGATCGGGCGGATGCATGTTTTATATAGAGTAAGCTTGTGTCTGAGGACATTTTGCTTCGTTTATCTATCATGGGTGCTAGACGACCCATCACAAATCGCGCTCTATTCCGGACTATAGTGATATGCTCGTTGAAGCGCAAGTTCTGATCTAGGTGACACCCAGGTATTTGGTGTACTTTGCCCAGGGGATCTCTTGTTCGTAGAGCGAGATGGCTTTTAAGCGAAGGCAAGCGCGTTTGGGAGAGCGAAGCGTGCCCGGGAAAAGAACATTGCTGCGCTTTTCTCCGGGTTTACCTCTATCCTCCATTTGCGAAACCATTCGCCTAGCTCTGTTACAGCTACCTGTAGCCGGACGCAAGCCATTTGTCGGTTGTGATCTGATGTATAGAGTGCGGTGTCATCCGCGAAGAGGGCCAACTCTACATCTGGAGTTTTTGGGATGTCGCTGGTGTACAGCGTGAAGAGTAGTGGAGATAGTGCCGAGCCCTGTGGTACACCGGCTGTGAGTGGGTGAGGGGACGAGCGTGTTCCCTCCACTCGAAAACGGAAGCTACGGCCTAGGAGGAAGTCTCGCAAGATGAGCACGAGTCTGTCTGGTACACCGAACTGGTACAGCTTGTAAATCAAACCGTTATGCCAGACCTTGTCGAAGGCCTTAGCTACGTCAAGGAACAGTGCGGCTGTTCCTATAGGGCGAGGGCGATGGGCAAAGTGGGATAGTATGTGCTCCGTGATGCGGTGCACCTGTTGGACGCATGAGTGTCTGGCACGGAATCCAAACTGCTCATCGGGTAGTAGATGTTTGCTGATGGCAAAATCTCTTAGTCTAGAGAGGATGACCCTCTCGTAAAGCTTGCTGAGTGTGCTCAGTAGGCTGATTGGGCGGTAGCTGGACGGTTTATTAGCCGGTTTTCCAGGCTTGTGAATACCGATGACGTCTGCTTCCTTCCAGATCGCGGGGAAAGAGCAGTTTGTTATGGCGGCATTGAAGATGCTCACTAAGATTATAATCAAGTGGCCGGGGAGGAGTTTTAACACGCGATTGTTAATGCCATCGATCCCTGGGGCCTTTCGTGGTTTGAGGACTTGATCAGATCTTGCACTTCTTCCACCGTGACTGGGTCGAGTGTGGTTTCCGCTGGTAAGGAGGATCTACGTTCAACCTCGGAGTCCACCTCCGTCAGGTGTGACTGGTCGACGTTTTGTGTAGTGGGGAGCATTGAAGCTCTAGACTCTGAGCAAGGCATTCGGCTTTCTCCTCATCATCGAACGCCTCGGTGTTGTCGGCTCTTTCTAGCGCGGGTATGACAGTGAGGGTATCTGATTTGAGAGCTCTAGCCAGCTTCCAGTACGCCTGGTGAGTTGGTTCGATATCTCTCAACGTTCTGTCCCAACGTTGTTCCCTGACTTCCCGGATACGTAGTTTGACCTCGCGCTCTAGTTGGCGGAGTCGGACTCTGTTGTCTTCGGTGGGATATCTGTCGTGAGCTCTGGAGGCGGCTCTCTTTTCCCTCAGCAGTACCCTCACTTCGTCCGGCAGGCATAAGTGGCGGTCATTCTCCACTGGCACCTGTCTGGACGAGTTCCGCACTGCGGATTGAAGGTGGCTGGTGAGGGCCTCGATCGCCGTCTCCGTGTCTTGGTGGGATTCGATGTGGTCCGGGATGCGGTCCAGGTCTTGTGATTCGGTTGCTTTGAGGAGGTCCCCAAGTCTCAACCAGTCCACAGAGGTCCTAGTTTCAGATGTCTGGTCCGTCTGTTGTCCTAATTTGAGGATAACCGGGCGATGGTCCGAGTCTATATCGTCCATCGTTTCGATCGAATGGAACTGAAGAGTTACGCCCCTCAGTAATGCTAGGTCGAGAGTGTTTGGGGTCCCCAGTCGCGGTTGGGGGTATCGTGTGGGGTCATGGGAGTTATTATATCAAACAAAAGATTGTCTGATATATTTATTAGGGCTCTGCCATTGGGGTTAGTGGTATTGCAATTCCACTGTTCGTGTTTACAATTCAGATCTCCGGCTATTATAACAGCTGGGCCTAAGTTGAATAGGGCTTCTAGGTCTTTCTTAATAAGGGTTTTCTGGCACGCGAGGTATGCCGAGACTATGACTAGAGGTTGGTGGCCAGTCATTGCTAGTCTGCAGGCGGATACCTCCATACCTACTAGTGGTGGGGTGACTAGAGGCATACAGTGTAGAGATCTTCTGAAATAGATCAGGGTGCCGCCACCACGGCCTATCCTGTCATGTCTAGTGACCCGATAGTTAGAGATCTTTGGATCTCTTTCACTCGGTTTCAGGAAGGTCTCCTGCACTAGTAGTATATCTACTTGAATGGTAACCAGGAAGTCATGGACCAAGTCGCGCTGGTTTCGAAGGCCGTGGGCGTTATAAGTCGCCAGAGTCAATGAGCGTGGTTTATTTCTACCTACATGCGCCATTTGTTACCGGTAACAATAATTTAACTAGGTTGTTTAGTTATAACGACCTAAGTACCTGGAGGAGGTACGCGTGATCCATTTCGATCACGAGTTGATCCCGGAGGGAGGGTTGATCAGACTCTGCAACTTGTCTTAGTTTTCGAGCCAAGAGTTGGACCTCTGCTAGGTCGAAAGGCAAGTTCTTGGCGAATTTAGTCGCCAAGGCTAAGTCCTCCGCTAAAGAGTGGTGGGGTGACGGCCCAGAAGGTGCTTTTAAAATGGGGGCGGGGCAGGGGTTGCTTGGGGTAGGCCGGCCAAAATTGGGGCGCGCGTCCTTAGTGGAGGGAACGCTTCCGTCGTGGGAAGACCCGTCCAGTGATTTACCACTGGAGGGGGGGCCGCCACGAATGCGGGTTTGTTCGGCACTTTTCTAGTGCCTTTTTGGGCGTTGCCCTTTCCGAACTTACGTTTGGGTCGGGGGGCGGCAGGACAGCCTCTGTAGTTAGCGGGGTGACCCGCTTGGCCGCAGAGAATGCAGCTCGGTGGCTCCAGGGAGTCCCGGGTGCGTGTGCACTCCGAGGTCCCGTGGTCGCCCAGGCACTTGACGCACCTGGGACGGGATTGACAATGTAGGGCAGAGTGCCCATAAAGTTGGCAACGATGACACTGCCGCAGTGTATGTTTTTCGTGTGGGCGTTCCACACGAAGGCCAGAGAGGCCACAGACCTTCTCAAGTTCGAAGATCTTTTTCCCCTCTGGGGAGAGGTCGAGGACAACCAATACTAGGTTTAGAGGAGACTTTGTTGCGTCGCCTCTGTGCATACGGTGCACTTCGTGCACCGGTACAGCTTGGGACTTAAGGTCCTCGAGAATGTAGGAACACTCGATTTCCTGTGGGAGTCCGCGGATTACAGCCCGAAGGCGTTTTTCTTCCGGCAGGGCATAAGTATAGTAACCGATTTTACGGTCACATAACAAGGATGTTAGGGAGCGGTGGTCACTTGAAGACGTGACCATAACTTTGATGCCGTGTTGGGTATCACGGGCTTTTTTTATAGAGATTGCCTTACCTGGCAGCTCCTTAGCGAGTTGAAGCCAATGGGCTTTCTCGCGGATGATCAGGGGTGGCGGCGGGCGCTGTGAAGGTGGCCCAGGGCGGCTGGAAGGTGCCGCTGTTGGTTTTGTGCCCGCAGTGGGAGCGGGGTTGGGGAGACCTCCTCTGGGTCTTCCGTTTTTGGTACGATTGACGGTTATGAAACCGTCATCGTCCTCGTGGTTTAAGGGGATGTTCGCGGGAGGCGCGACATCCATGGGGTGATTTCATCGGCCGGTGGAAGAGGGGCATCCCTGAGGTATTGCGGACCGTCAGGAGATAATTCGATTTCTCGACGAGAATCGATTACGCGGTGTATGGGCGATCGCGAACGCGATGTCGTCGAACTCGCGGAGCTCGATCGCGGTTGTCCCGACGCGGAACCGCGAGAAAACGAGGCGCGTGATTTTGGTGCCACACGGTGGGCATCGTTGAGCGGGGGTGCGGGCGGCGGGCGCACCGGTAACACGGCGGGTACAGATGCGGGGGGCGCGGGCGCTAAGGCAGAGCGCAGGTGGTCAGCGATAAGCGCGGTGGCGGGGGTCGCGGGGGTGCGGTGGTCGCGGCAGATGCGGGTGCGGGGCCCCTTGCACGTGTAAGGGTTTCTCGGAATTAAGTTCCGAGATAACGGACGCCATTGATTGGGACTCCGGAGTCCTCAAAAATTGGTCGAGCGCTTGAGGGAATTGCTGTCGTAAAAACGACAGCAAACCCTCCAACAGCAGTGGAGAGAGCTCCACGCCGTCCATTGTCCCTGAGGGGGACGAACGATTTGGTGGAAAAACCACCTGATGACGCACTTTTCACTGCACTGTCACAGAAAAAACACAGATCGACCGGGTGAACGAACGAACACAACGAACACGAATAACGGACAGCCGAGGCGGAGCGGGAGACGTGCGCGGGCGACGAACGACAACGGGCGAATACTAACTCTTCCTCAATCGGGCCATTGCTTTATATAGCACAAACGCAACATGTCCGCCCCGCAGCGTGGGCCGAATTTCCTAGAATCGTAATCCGCACACCTGGCTAATTATGCCTGCAAATGCCCATAAACGAGTACAATAGGCTGTTCTCCACAATAACCAATAAATAAGAGAACAACAGAAGACAATCATAAAAGAATTACAATTAGTTAAATTCCCGACAGGTAATAAAATGTTTTTATAGATATGCAGGTGAGTTTTGTTTTTGTCGGAACTTAAGTTGTAACAATATAATACAATACTACAAAAATACCCAGTGTACAATACCCTTTGCAAGATTTCAAATATATGATTAATTTATAAGTAATTATCATAACACAGGTTTAAAGTGCGAATAATACATTTAGCTATCAACTAATGAATATTGATTACTTTCCCCCCCTTTAGCAACGTTAATCCTTAATATTATAAAATCGTAAAAGTTTCAGTCTTTTGTTTCTTATATTTTTGTGTTTGTCTGTTTGTTCGGGATTCATGCAAAAACTATTGGGCTGATTTCGATGCGGTTTTCGCCGATCTGTAGTAAATTCCCGGATTTAAAATCTGCCGTACTTAATATCCCGAGGATCGTATGGGAATTTTCTTGGGAGAGCTTTGAAATGGCCAGGTCGAAAAAAAAATGAATCCGATACGAAATTATCACTGATCAATAAAATCTTTAGTAAAACAATTGTATTTGTGTATGCCTTTAGTGACATTACTTTTTCCGAGTTTTACGGGAATTACAAAGATTTGTGTATTTTCTTATAAAAAAAATCCATTATCCTGCTGAAAATAACCTTCGATTTTATATTTATCCAAATAACTGTAATTTTTGTTACCTGACCAAAGTAGACAAAGTCGCAGGTAAATGCTACTTTCATATTATTACGAGTTGCAGGACTCGAATTAAAATGTCGTTGGAATTATAGAGTTTATTAGAACTATACAAACACGTATAACACAGGTACAAATATAAGCGAACGTAATAAGTCCAAACGTAATGCAGAAAGATCGTAATGCAAATACACGCGCAAAGTCCGTCACTAAATAGATTACCGAATGTACGTCAGTCTTGCTTCGCTCGTGGTTATCGCTCGACTGCCCTTTCCTAAATCGGGCTATTGCTTTATATTGCACAAATACAAATATGTCTGCCCGGCAAGCGTCGACGCAATTTCTTAGAAATCGTAACTGGCACACCTAGCTAATAACTGCCATAAAAGATTACAATACACAATGGGCTATTTTCTAACTAATATATACTGAGCCTAGGTCATCGATGCTTCGGTCTTGCATTAAACACCTAAATACTAAAATCAAATTATTCAATTAAAAATATATATATTCTCATTCTATTTAATGCATCAGTTGATTTCAAATCGGATAACTATTATCACGCATGTATGATAATAGAAATTAAGAGATTACTACGTAATTGTGGAAGTTGATAAGTAAAAATTTTAACTTTTGAAATTTTAAAACTCTAAACAGGTATAAAAGATCACCTTGGCAGATTTAAAAGCTAATTGTTCATGTAGGAGTGGAGTTGGATCTTTTCAATGAAACTTTTTTTTAGACAGCGATGACCCATGACGTAATTTTTAGTGGCCAGCCAGAACGATTTTCGGGGAGGCAGAACTCTGGCATCCCTACTAATAATGTGCTGTCGATATCGAAGGGGGATCTGGAAACTGGTCAGAACACAACTTAAGGTTGTTATGGCGACATACTCCAAGCGAGGGGTGGTGGCTATCGAGACAATTGTTCTACTACCTACCAAATACCTCCATTGTCTCCCCGTAAGTTGACATCAATTTTATTTTTTTAATCTAATTTATTTATTGGCTTTTAGTGATGATGCCATCTTGCCCATCTTACCCTAATCATACAATTTCACAAAATTTAGATCAACATTTTCACCATCTTATATTTTAACAGAGCCGCAGCAGAAAAGGGCCGCGACAAAACGCTCTGCAAAAAACACCCACGTCTATCAAATTAATGACCAGAGCATCCCCACCAGCTTCTCTCTGCCGGCAATGATTATTTTTCATTTGCTTAAAAACATGGTATTTTGCTATTAGGCGGTACAAATTCAAAAACATGTCTTTTAGGGTGACCGGTATCGGGTAGAGGAGCGAAATTAAATGCTCCTCCGTCTCGGTGTAAGATCTTCCAGCGAAGCCATTGCTATGCCTCGCAGGCCTAGGCCCATCTATTATTGTTGGAAATTTGTATATATTCTATGTACGTTTTGGGGAATCGTTTGCGACCTCAAATATTGTACAGCGCCATCTGAAGTTCTTCACTACAATCTATACAATTACTACGGTTCTAATGATTTAATATTACTAGTGGTCGCCCGTGATCGAAATTCAACCATAATAATTAATGTTAAAGACTATACTTCTATAATCACAGATTTCGCCCAGGCTACACTGTTCATTTGACTTTAACAATAAACAAAAGAGTATCAATGCGTGTGTGTGTCAAATACATGGTAGTGTGTGTAATGTTTTTTTAATTGTTTTAATGTATTTTTTACGCATAATTTAAAAAATATTCGCATTCTGCGCTCTTTCTCTATATAAACTATAAGTGTGCGAAATTTCATACTCCTCTGTTCGCGCAATTTTCGTAAAAAGGGGTACAAAGTTTTTGCGTCACGTATTATTACATAGATTATCTATTTATTTATTTTTTATTATAATGTAATACCATCATTTTATTATATCACACAGGAAGGGTTTGTTGTTATGACTTGTTTTATTCCCACAAAATAATATTATCGTGACGAACTTTGACATCGAACTTTATCTATCTGGGTTGTTTATCAGTTCAACTACTTTGATTAAATTATTATTTCTATTGACCCGTAATAATAAATAAATTGACGATAATATTGTATTAATCTCGTTTTGCAAACGTGACTTTAAGTCCTTCGTTTTTGGTGTAGAGGAGAATACGAACATGAAAGTTATGATAGGTCATTTTATCTTTCGATTTAAATATGGTTCCATATTGTTTGTTTATTTAGCGGGTTGAATATTCATGAATATTCAACTTTTATGATAAATATCAAGTATATAGGTACTAGGCAAGTGCCAGACATTTTTAAACCCCCACAAGCAGTAGTTGAATCCTGATTAATGTTATAAATGTGAGAGTAACGCTGTCTGCTGTCTATCTGTTACGCTTTCACGGGAAAACAACTGGAATTCAGTATATACACTAGTCATAAAAATTAAAGTATATAAAAAAAAACTAAATTTTTAGGGGTTTTTCGACAGGCCGTAAATCATAGGAATTTTTTTGTACAGTAAGAAAAGTCAAATTTTAGCTCTAAATGTCTAGTTTTCGGATCCGACCATGAATTATTTTTTAAAATATATGGTACCAGAGTAATCCGAAGAAAACTGTAGAAACTTTCTTTTCCGAATTTTTTCTCGTCCTAAAGACTTATTTATCGTGTTAATTTATTTATGTAATAATACGTAAAGCAAAAACCTTGTACCCCTTTTTACGAAAATTGCACGGACGGAGGAGCATGAAATTTCGCACACTTATAGTATATATAGAGAAGGAGTGCAGAATGCTAATATTTTTTTAAATTACGCCTATAAAATACACTAAATCAATAAAAAAAACTTTAAACACACTACCATGTATTTGACACACACACACGCATATATACTCTTTTGTTTATTGTTAAAGTCAAATTAACAGTGTAGCCTTGGCGAAATCTGTGGTTACAGAAGTATAGTCTTTGACAACAGAAACTTATGGTTGAATTTCGACCACTGGGCGACCACTAGTTTATCTAATTTAACCGAAAGGCTGTTTTAGAAAATTTATGCCCTTTAATTTGACTTGTTTAACAAGTCTGGACAATGACCTGGTGCAGAGTTATCGCCGTTCATAGCAGTCTTTTTTGACTATGACAGTCAACGACGCAGGAATTAATAGTCCTACAGAGAATCGAATTAGGTTTACAAAACATTCCACATAGACACTTTCAGTAAATTTTGAATAAAATATTTTTTTAAAGTTCTGACTGAAAAAAATCATATATTTAAGGACATTTGGATAACACATATTTTAAATACAAAAAATCATGAAGAAACCATGAATATTTTTTTTCTAAGTGAAACTTCTTTAGGATCGTAGTATAGCATTAGCATTAGCAAAAAGAGATAAACGCATAAAATTCAACCTTATTTAATTCTCGAAATAATACACCTTTCACTTTATCAATTAGTATTAATTGTCACTTTAAATAAAATTTAAAAGATTTCAAATGAATTTTAGCTCTATCCGCATATACTTAAGGCAGATATTCTTTTATACGGAGATCAAAGGAAACAACAGTGCGTAACAGTGCATTGAAATTTGTGCTAGTGATTTAAAGTGTATAGATTGAATCTTATATCGTAAATATGTAATAAATGAAATTTAATATTTTGCATTAAAATATAAAATAATCGCTGAGCTTGGTAAAAATAATAAAACCTAATACTCCTGATACTCTATATCTCTCATTCTGTCGTAGGCTACTTTTCTGAAGTTTCACTTCTACTGCGTGTAAACTGCACACACAAATTGTTTTTTTTTGTGCAGGATCCAGCTGAATAGTCGCAGATGGCTGTTTCAGCGATACTAGGCCTTGTGGGCTTCCCGACTCCATGGGAGCGGAGGCGTTCAGCCCGGAGCAACGCGCTCGAGGACGCACCGCCTCTGAGGTTCGACCTCGGCTAGGGACTGCGGGGAAATGACTCTATCGGACTAAACGCTCCGAAGCTTCAAATGTATCGTTTTGCTAAAATTTCTCAATTCCAAAATAAAATCGAAGAGACGACTGGAACCTGGCCACAAACGGCCTAATACAATTCGAGATTGTTATGGCTGCATACTCTAGGTCAGGGTGAGAACCATCCAAATGCGCAAATATCCTACCACCTTCTAAGTGTTTTCTAAGTCTAACTAAACACATTCATTCAACGATGGACACCGTACATGTACATGCGCTCGAGTGTTCTTATAAGAATAATAATAATCAACATAACATCGATAACATTGTTATTTAAGCAAAAGAGCGCAATCTTACGCAACAATGCACATGCGACACGCGAATGTGCGCAATACAATAACTTTGCGGAAGAGTACATACAGGTCCTGAGCGGCTTGCCATTGCAAAACAATGCTTGAGTAATCACATATATGCAATGAACACTTGAGTTATTTCATGAAAACAGATTCATAGTAAAGATAGTTTAAACCTCATGAGTTTTAATAAACATTCGCCACACATTTTTTTTTATTGCTGTAGTTCAGCAGACAGGCAGACGGCCCACTTGATGTTTAACGGTTACCATCACCTATGGATATTAGCAACACCAAAGGTGCTACAAATGCGCTGCTGCTCTCTTAAGGGAGACTGGAACCTGGTCACTAATGCCGGAACACAACTAAAGGTTGTTATGGCGGCATAATCTAGACGAGGGGTGGTAGCCATCCAGTCGGTCTATTACCATGTGGCTGTGGGTCGTTTTGTCGCCTCTTACGACAGGCCGCCCGGCCGTAGGGAATTCTATTCTTTCTCCGTTCCTGCAAAGATAAAATAATCTCCTCAAACCTCACTGCATATTGTGAATTTTTATGTATATGAGAGCAAAAGCGTGACGGCGTCACAGTTGCTGTTCGCTCTCACCTAGTCTACACAGTTTGGAGGCACAGCGTCGGCGTGGTGGTAGTATCGTGTACACACGTACTTAGGGCCTCTGCAAATCAGCAGACAACATGGCAGAAGGTTTTGAATTTTAAAATAGGACGAAAAACTCTAAAACAAAGACATTAAAATTTTATACAAAAATTAAACAGTTTAGTACCTAAATTTTGAGATATTAATGACTATATTTTGATTATGCAGACAAATGGTGGAATGGTAGACAAGGGTCATGAAGAGTCTCTATGAACACCCATAACCAGGGCTTGAAAACGTTATTAATTATCTTTAAAAATATAGATATTTACCGGTATTTTCGAAAAAGATACTGCTATACCAGTATATTTTTTACCGTTACTTGGTAACTTTTATGATTTTAACGTTATAATATAACGTTAAAATTGTATGTATAACGTTATACGTATCGGTATTTTTACGTTATTTTAAGCGACATTGCCATTTTTAAGAATAGGCTTCATTACGACTGCATGTTACCGAAGCAATCGACAAAAACTACTTTAAATATTACGCGCGCTCTTAGCACAGTGCTATTTGACAATCTTTGCGAGTGAAAGAGAGCGAAGATGGTAGCAAAACATCGTTATAACGGTAATATTACCGATATAAATAGTATTAACGAATTTTTTTTCTGGTAAATGGCTATAAATAACGATACCATATTTTTACAGGTATTTCAACCAAGCCCTGCCCTTAACGGTTTAGGATCAGAACCTTTTTGCTACATAACATACTTTTACGAGTTGCAAGACTCGAATTAAAATGCCGTTAGAATTATTATAGAGTTTATTAGAACTATACAAACACGTATAACACAGGTACAAATATAACCGAACACAAAAAATCCAAACGTAATGCAGAAGGTCGTAATTCAATAAGACGCGCAAAGTACGTCACTATTAGATTCCCGATTGTACACACGTCACGCCTTGATCGTAGTAGTCGCTCAACTGACCCCCTCTCTCAATCAGACCATCGTTTTATACTGCACAAATGCAAATGTGCCCGTATCGTATCGTCGACATAATTTCCTAGAACCAGCTTGTACTTAATCCGAAGCATCTAGCTAATGATGTCTACAAGCGGCCGTAAACGAGTACAATAGAACAATAGGCTATTCTCCACAATACTAGAAACGTATGCCAATAAATAAGTAAACAAAAAGAAGACGGTCATAAAAGGATTACAATTAGTTCAAATGCCTACAGGTAATAAAATGTGCTTTTACTAACTGTACGTGGAATTTGTGTTTGTCGAAGCCTAAGTTGTAACAATACAAAAATAATAGTTTCTATCCTATGTTTTTGAATTTTTGATATTTTATCAACAAATGACAGATAATTTTCAAGTTCAGTGCAATCATGTTCACAACTATCAACAATCAATACACAAAATCAATCGCAGCCATATCATAACTTCAAATCTTAAGGTGCTATCAGACAGTTCGTGTTCTGCGTTCGAGCGGGCAAATATTCACGAATCCCGCTGTTGGACGGTCTACGCGGGCACACTACTTTTGGATAGATAGATAGCTCTTTAATGTACACCATTACAGAAAACTTATAAACTAGTATTATTCAAATTGTGTACAAAGGACGGTGTTATCGCTAAAAAGCGATGTTTTCCAGACAACCCGTGGCAAGAATATTGCTGATTAGGAGTGGCGATGGTGGTATACATAATTATTGTACGATTACTTACATTTTAATAGTAAATATATAACTATATTATATATATAAATATACACATAAGTTACATACATATATACTTTATCATGTTTTTTGATGATAGTTCTTTATAGGAACACGAAGTTTTGATTCTGTGGTCATTAGCAGTAACAAAACGGAAATAGAAAAAAGAAATACAGGTTGCGCTCAGTAAATAAGCCTAGAGAAAAAGATGGAGAATTTCATAGACTAGCATTTCTTTGACAATTTATATTCAAGATGCTGCTACTTTTCTTAGATTTTCATAATTGTTATACGAAACATCACGTAAAAAACGATGTTCAAGTACTAACATTATCAATTTTTTGTTTCCATCTTCCTTCCAATCAATTTGGACATCCAAGCAGTAGCGAACGTGCGAACACGCGCGTTTTGGTTAACCCACGCGCTCAGAATGCCTGCTGTGTGCATGTCTATGTAACGAAATACAATAATATAATACAACGAATGCAGAACGCAAATGCAGTATGCTTACGTGAGAGACCACTTTCTGTGCGACAGCACCCTTAGCAGAAGGATTCTTGACTTATTTAAGATAGATGTTCTATTAATCTATACATTTTTATTATCTAATATCTATACTATAATAAATCTGTAAATGGTTCGAGTTCACAGGAAAACTTTTGAACGGATTTAAATGAAACTCGAAATGGAGCTAGCTCATATCCCGGAGCGTAACTTAGGATACATTTTATCCTGTTAAATAACATCGTTTCCAAGGGATAGACGAAAATAGCGAAAAAGGTGGTGCTGAGATCACATATTTTTTAATTTTTATTTCTCTTTAATTGCGGGAGTCCTGCAGGCAGGCAGACGGCCCACTTATTGGAAAGCGGTTACCATCGCCTATGGACATTTGCAACACCAAAGGTGCTACAAATGCGCCACTGCTCTCTTAAGGGAGACTGGAACCTGGTCATTAATGCCGAAACATAACTCAGTGTTGTTATGGCGGCATACTCTGGATCAGGGGTGGTAGCCATCCAGTCGGGCAAATGCCCTATCACCTGGCTGTGGGTTATTTTGTCGCCTCTTACAACAGGCCGCCCAGCCGCAGGAAATTGTATTCTTTCTCCATTCCTGCATGGATAAAATATTATATTTCTTGGAAACTATTGAATGTAAATGAATGAAACTCAACATAGTGCTGGCTTATAACCCTAGTGTTCTATATTTAGTTTCATGAGCCTATTTGGATCACTATAATAGTACTGAAAGTATTTAAAGGTTTTTCATTTCTGATATTCTGAAAGTATGGTTGGAGTTTCCTAATCACAGGGATGAAAACAGCACTTTTAGTCCCTGGGAAACAATTCTCCCGGCTGTCAAAAAATTTAGAAAACTATGCAAACTATACCTATTACATGCGACTCATGTCCCAACTTTCTTACAGCCACTGTTAAATCGTGGCATAAATTGTAATAAAAAATATCAACAAAACAAAACTCACACATACTCACACCAACGCGCACTACCACCGCATTGCATTACACGCACACTTTACAAACAAACCAAGACATACACAAATGGCACTAGTTAAGATATATATAGGTCTATACCTATATATATCTTAACTAGTGCCATTTGTGTTGCTTTACCTTTCTGTGCCTAGATTATTAATTTTTAGGCTCTGTGTATGTCTTGGTTTGTTTGTAAATTGTGCGTGCCTTATGTCTATACATAAGGCACACACTGCACGTGCACTTCCTCACAACATCAGTATGTAACAGATACACTCTACATTAGTATAAGTTCAGTATTAAAAATAAAAAATAATAATATTATACGTTATTCTTAAAGTACACTACAACATAAAAATCACAAAATTAATGTCACACACAATAAAAAAATAAACAATACGCGTGTATAAACCTAAAAACTTTAATAGAAATTAAGTTGTAAAAAAGGGTATGAACTCGAGTCCGTAGAGCAGGTAATAAAAAAAAAAAAAAATATCATCAATTTTGTAACATCATTTTATACTTATTAATTTTCACTAAATTATTACTTAATATATAAAAATTTGAGTTAAATATTTACTATCATCAGTGACAAAAAAATAGTGGCTGGCAGAATGCACAGAAAAAATAAAATATTTCATGTTTCATATGTGACATACATGATGTTGTTAAATCAGATTTAGATATGGATTTAACACCTGATTTTATTAGAGAAATAGTTGTTTGTTTAACTAATCAGTTTTTATTTACTTTCCTCATATTCAAAATGAAAAGCAGAGTGTTAACCTCGGGTGAAAGGCCTATTTAGGTATTCAAATTATTAGCGCCCTCGCTACACTCGTGCCAAACCATCTCGTGCCTGAATAGGTCACCTTTACCTCTCATGTAACAATCTACTATTTTTTTGTTTTCATCAAAATTGTTACATATTACATGGATATATCACAATATTTACAAAAATAAATATTAAAAAAATGCAGTTACAAGGTTCTGCACTGACACCAACACTATGTATATACACTGTGGGTGTGTGTACATGTGTATACACTGTATGTGTACATATGTATAGCTGTGTATGTGTGTGCATGTGGAAAACATTTGCTTATGCATATGTGTATGTGTACTAATATTGTTCAACAGTTAAAGATATGTGCACCCATTACAGTTACATTCAATTGAAATGAGTGAAATTCCTGTCTGGAAATATCCACTGCCAGCCATAAAGCAGTCATTTGTATATAACACTAAGTATATACTTATTATAATTAATAATATTTTTTTTCTTGTTGTGTGCAATAAAGTATTTTTTATTACACTATATCAGCCAACTGTAATCCAGTAATGTATGTGAGCCTCCCTGAATTTATACCTCATTTTCTGGTCCTCCATTTTTTTCATTCCAGCTACTTTTGCAGAACTCTGTTCTACCAGGCTAAACAATCTACACATGCTCCTCAAACATATTGTATAATAAATATAAATAAATAAATTGGTAGATATACACATTATATGTTCCCAAGCTAAGCAAATTATGCTTTTGATATGGTTAATATACAACAGACAATGTTGAGACTGATCTCAGATCAGAGTAAATAGAAAGTTCATTTACAAAATTTACTCTACCAGAACTCCATCTTAAAATCTTGAAAACACTGTATAATAAAATCAGGTGAAAAAATAACGAGAATACAATACAAACATAACATAATATGTCTAGGAGTCGTGTTTGTTATTATAGAGTAATATAAAGTAACCATGTGATGGAAGTAATCAATAACCACATATAGAGTAATCTTTTATGAAATAAAAGATATAATAGAGTGAAATAAATATAGACACATTTATCAAGCGAATGAATGTCAGAAATGGAGTAACCGGAAGTTGGAAGTTAATATGGATGGCGGAAGTTGGTTTTATGAAGGAAGTGAAACTGAAGCAGTGCCAAAGCATTACCAGATGGTGTCACTGTGATGGACCTTTTAAATATATGGTGTACGGGCAGAGGTGGGACAGTCTACAACCAGTAGTGTACGATGCGCAATCTAGATGGGCAATCTGAAGCAAGGTGGACATCTTGTGGGCAATTACTGCTTAATCATCAGAGCAGTATTATTAGAGGGCAATTACTGCTCGACACCTGACAGGCGTCGATGGAACTCTTGGAGTCATCTTGATATTTCTGTGTATTAGTGCACTGTATTTAATATTATAATTGTAATAAGTCTAGAGTAATATACTTTAATTAGTATTTCAGGTTATTATTGTGTTATTCTTGGTCAATTGCTATACATGAAATAAGAAAGAAAACATCTGTTAAGTTTTCACTACTAATAATTCTTACATAAGCAAGTCCATATTTTGCTATCCAAAAAGCACCATAGGTATGCTCTGAATAAAAACTAAGATTATTGTCTGTGAAAAAAACTATAAGCAAAAAATCAATTTGTGTGGAAATATGTGCTATATTGTTTACATTGCAAAAGGAGTAAATACAATCTAACCTTAAAATATAAAATTTGTACAGAACTATTTACAAACACTGGATGGAAAAAATTAAAAATCTTATACAAATTTAGCCTCTATCTAAAAGTTCAGTAAAATTCGTAATTTTCTTATTCCCAGTTGAGAAATGTAAAGTTTTACTAATTTTATAACATACTTACATTGATTCTCGAGATTCTCGCATTGTAACACAAACTGATACACCACCGCTGAATATGAAACAATGTAAAACACTGGAATTGACTGGATGAAACGCAAATTTAGATAATTTTTCACAAGTAAGCACAATTAAGTTAAATATTGGAATTATTTTTAAACATCAGCTACAACAAAAAAAAAGCCGGTGATTACAGGGCAATACAGGGTCTCCAGCTTGAATTTATGAAATCCCCACTTGTGTCCAAAAATTCACCAACGTAATATTACTACTATTTCAGAAACTTATCCCCAAACATATAATTGAATGAAAGAATGCACAGGTGCGTGTCGGACCACGCAAATTGAATAATTTCAATAAAAGGAGGTTCCCATTTCGTAGTGTAAATATTTTTTTATAATCTGATTACATGATTTCATATTAAATTGTGTTTAAGTTACGGCAAACAATAATAAGTTTTCATTCATTAATTCATGAAGACTAAACATACCCTTTCCTTTTACGTTTAACCATGGAAGAATATAGTATTGCTTTTCCATAGTTTAATAACAAAAAAAAAAATGCAATAATATTTTATTATAAATATTTTATATTACATAGTACAATTAATTAGTTGTGTGATAATATATACTTATACATTATTATGTCACTAAAGCTAATCCTGGTTATTATCATCTAATATAGTGAAATAAATAAACCAAGTATGACTATATTTATTACACCAAAGGTGACATGTAATACCTTTTCAGTTATTACTTATTGTATACAGATATGTTTGGATTTAATTTTTATTAGAAATTTGATTCTATGTCGAATATTTTATGGCATTTTTAGTAAGGCTACTAAAATTTTTTCAAACAAACTCTCCATAATCATAACTGAGACCCTGTACCCATATTTTTAATTATTTTTACATAATAATTTTTTTTACGACCGCGATTTTTCCCGTTCCACTTGCTTGCCGGCGTTACAATCGTAAACTCAAGTGGAACGGCTATTCGACCCACCTCTTCACATCGGTCGTTGTGAGCATTGTGTGATCGAAAATGATGACGTCATTAGTGACGTTTTTGCCACGACCACAACGACCGCGGTCGCCTTGTGGTACGGCTAACGGAGCATTTTGGGCGTTGTGAGTTACTGAAGGAAAGCCCTGAAGCAAGTGGAACGGGAAAAATCGCAGTCGTGAACGTGGTCGTTGTGAGTCTCTAATGGAACGTAGCCGTGGTATAATACATAATTTATTTTTTAACTTAGTTCAATTTAAGATTTCAATAATAACAATTTACTGTAAAAATTTTTTTCACAGACAAATTATATTTATTTAGAGACACCATTTTCTTATACAATATTTAGTTATAGCAACATGGACTCTAGTTTCTTTACATACAAGATTCTATAATGAAGTTCTTCATTACTTTATTTTAAATTTTTATAATGATTATATAATAATGGTATAGTTACTTATTACTCTAAACCATGAAAAGCAAAACATTTTTAAAATTAAAATACAAATTTTTGACTGCTTCTAATTAACTTTTAAAATATAAATATCACGTTTCGTTATGCATTGGGCCTTTGGAGGGTGATCCATTGATGAGGTCATCGCCTGTCGAAATTATAGGTAAATTAATTTGTCAAATTGTGTCAAAACAAATAGCGAAAATTTCTATAATTTGCAAAAAAATATATTTCTATCTATTAAAAAATGGGTCTATTTGGTAAATCGCCTGAGCAAAATCCGAAAGAAATGGTAAAGATAGATCGTAATTAATTAATTAACAACTAAAACGCAATGTGCTTACGCTTTTCGTGTTTTAGGTAAATGAATGGACACACAAATTGAGGAAGGAAGGATATAATTTGGACAGGCAAATAAGAAGTACAGTATACCTTTTATTTTTATTCAACACAATATGACTCGATCTTTTAATCCATCACTCTAAAATAACTTTTTACGTGAAGCTGATACCAGGTCTCTACTATGAGACGATGGCTACAGAGTTAATAATGCTCTTACAAAACCTGTTGTTTTTGCGCTCAGTTCTAAATAATATAGTTTAATTTTACTTTATAACACTGCATAAGCATGTCTAAAGAAAAAGGCATAGCAAGCGCTGGGAAGATGAGGTCAAGTCGGGTCTCATCTTAGATTTAAGGTGATATTATTTATTAATAATTTAATTATCATGACCTTCATTTCAGGCATACAAAGAGAGGAGGAAAAGATAAAGCGTTCATTAAAAGAAGCTGCAACAAAAAATGACAAGCAAGTGTGTACAATTTTGGCAAAGGAGATCATTCGATCTCGAAAAGCTATAAGTAAAATTTATACAAGCAAAGCACATCTGAACTCTGTCCAGTTGCAAATGAAGAATCAGCTAGGTTTGTGTGTTTTATTTTATTTTTAGTCAAAATCTATTCTTTAGGTAAGTTACACTTTAAGTTTGACGGCCTCTGTGGTTGAGCGGGCTAAGCATTATTGACTATGGTATTAACTTGGATGTATCATGCTCAAAGCAAGAGGGATGAGATGAATCTAAAGTACAAGACTATGTTGTGGTTACTTGGACATAATAGTAAATTTTCTATAGACAACAAGTTGATTATATATAATATAGTACTAAAGCCAGTATGGACATATGGAATCCAAATCTGGGGTAGTGCTAGCAACTCAAACATTTCTATCAACCAAAGACTCCATAATGTCATACTTCATACTATCTCAGGAATACCCTGGTATGTAAGAAACAGTGAGATTCACGAACATCTCGAAATGAAAACAGCAAAGGAAGAAATTCGTGAACTCTCAAAAAGCTACCAATGTCAATTGGCTCTGCACGTAAATACATTGGCAGCCAAGTTGATGCAGCGTACATATCCATCTCTGCTGAAGAGGCATGATGTTCAGAAGCTACAAGAGAGGACTTAGTTCTCAATAAAACAAAGAGTAGTGTTCTCAGTGGAGAACACACCCATTAATAAAATAAAATAAGCACAAGCCATTCATTTAAAGTCAGGTTGTGACTGATTGTGGATAAAAGTTAAAAAAAAAATACTATGGTCTGGGTGTCTGGCATTGGCCCCAGAGTGGTACGTTGTATATTACCCATAACACAAGCGTAACTTACTTAATTTGGGGATATACAATATGTGTGTTTGTCTGCCGATTATTCAGTTATTGGTGTCGGCAGTCTTCCTGTCTGCTGAACTCGTGCAATAAAAAAAGTACAAAAAAGACAAAGTTTGCTTAAACTATGAACATTTTAAATCTAAGTGGGCAAAGCCGTGAGCAACAGCTATTATAATAAGTTTCATAAATTTTTGAAAATCAATGTGTATTTATGTATATAGTGGCCAAATGGCAACCTGACTGCTGTCAATGATATAATGTTTTTTTATTAAATAGCTAAAGTGCGTAACTTCCTCATTTCATTTACATAAGTCAGGTGAAAAAGGTGTTACTAAACAAAAATGAATAATAATCATTTGTTTCTTTTTATAAGAAAAATAAAAAACACTGTATGAATTGACATAAAGGACACAAAAAGATTACTTTGTCTTTCTAGTATGAAAGGATGAGAAAAAAACAAACTTACATAATTTAACTTTTGGTGTTGAAAGTCATTTTTGTAGTCACCTTGAATATACATGATGTAAAACAATCAGCCAGGTATATGTGATTCACAGTGACAGTTTTCATACTGATAACAAACATTTCGCTGTGTAGTCAGGTCCAGGCTATGCTGCACAGCAACGATTCGGAGGGAGCATCCAATTTCTAAAACATTGAACTTTTCACTAAATCCATTCAATTTAACTTATAAGATATACACAGCACTAATGTTGCACAATACGTCAGCTGTATAGCTACAGATATACTGGCTATAAGCATGTCAGTGACCCGAACGCACGAGATTTCACCCATCCAAAAAGTGTCTAACGTGCACAGTACACAGTCTCTGCGCATGCACCAATCATGAGCATGTCGGTGACGCGAACCCATAAAGGCACCAAAAAGTGCCCAATGCAGCTAAAGAAGGTTCCACTTCAAAAAATAAAACAAAAGAGGCTGGCGACCCACCTATATGGAAACTGGTTACCATCATCTATGGGACTTTTGCAATACCAGAGGTGTTACTAATGTAATTGTACAACTGTTAGTAAGTCAGATGGACCACTTACAAAAGCTCGGCAGGCTGCTGGTTGAGTATAGCTGAACCAGAATATTTCTTGAATTTTTTTAACCCATAGTTCAAAAACACAGGGACACACCTTTAATTTTTTTAGCAGTAGATAGATAGATACCACTTTATTGCTCAACAAAATAAACAAATACAAAAACAAAAATCATAATTACAATACTTCTTGGCAAAACAACAGCCGGCCTTATAGCTAAAAGCGATCTCTTCCAGGCAACCTAGCTTCGAGGTGGAGCCCGCAGCGGTCATTACTACCGCTGCGGACAAGCCGGGCAACTGGTGACCGGCCCCTGCCCAGCGAAGCCGCACTGTCCTGCCGCGGGCAGGCCAGCAGGTCACCAGTTGGGCCCCAGGCCCTGTGGGGCCAAGCCCACTAGGAGAAAAGGTCAGGCCAGCCGGATGGCGCCGGATAGGGCCGCGCCCGCGGCATGGAGTAACGCCCATGGCAAGAAGCCATGGGCGGGCGGTAGCGGACGTCGAGACCTCGGGGACTCGACAGGCCTCCGCCTGCACCAATGCCGCAAGAGGGTGCGAGAGGCAGCTGCGGTGACCCTCTCAGAGCCGGCGAAGCCTCACCTCCTCGGCCCACCGCTCTCTGGGTCGCGGGTAATGCTCGCGCGAATACCGCGACCCGGCACCCAGGCGAAAGAAGGCTCCCATATATCCCCGGGTATACCCACTAAAACCCCATGGTTTTAGTGGGTATACCCGTCGCCGGTCGTATTGATTAATCGGCGTCGGGCGAACCCCACACACCGGCCGCAACATTCCCCGTCCGGCTGACGGTGCAGCAACGCATTTTCCCATATAAAAAAAAAATACAACCTAGCTTAAAAGAAATTCTTAACTAATCTGGCGATGTAGGTGGAACAGAAAAAAGATAGGACTGTAAAATTTAAATATACATACTTAAATTAATTTATAAATTTAATACATACATAAATCCAGACTCATTTATAGAATATTGTTACAATTTCGGCCACCTGCATATCTGTAAACAAAGCACATTAATTACCCGTCGGTGTTTGAGCTAATAACATTGAAACGCTTTTATGACCGTCTTCTTTTGTTTACTTTGTGTTTAAAATTTTTGATTGGTAAAACAGCCCATTGTGTGTTGTAATCTTTGTGGTTGTCATTAGCCAGGTGTGATTCTTGGAAAATTCAGCCCACGCGATCGAGCAGACATATTGTATTTGTACAGTATAAAGGAATGCCCCAAAGGAGGGGCGAGGCAGTCAAGCGATAACCATAAGCGGCTAGACGTGTGTACATTCGGTAATCTATATGGTGACGGACTTTGCGCGTGTTACTGAATCGTGCATTACGTTTGGACTGGTTGTGTTGTTATATTTGTACCTGTGTTATACCTGTTTGTATGGTTCTAATAAATTCTATAGTCATTCTAACGGCATTTTAATTCGAGTCCTGCAACTCGTAATAATACCAATATATACGTATATACAAAATAATCTAAATAAATATATTTATTAAAATTATATATGACAAGCATTTTATATTAACATATATTAATAGACAAATAAGTAAATGTTTAATGTATTAGACATGTATATAGACGTATATATCTTCTATATTATTTATGTAAATAAAAAAGTTGTTAAAAGTTCGGTTGGCACAATATGTCTTTTCCTTCCGCACTCCTCTACTCTGACATATGTCTTCTGTCACA
The DNA here is from genome assembly GCA_039645545.1 of Dendrolimus houi. Classification (NCBI taxonomy): domain Eukaryota; kingdom Metazoa; phylum Arthropoda; class Insecta; order Lepidoptera; family Lasiocampidae; genus Dendrolimus; species Dendrolimus houi. Next base: position 13,321,896 of record CM077139.1, read on the forward strand.
CCACATATCATCATATCATCCTTCACACAATCCATCAATCTTTTTTTTGGTCTACCTTTACATTTGTAACCATCTATCTTGAAGCTTAACATTCTTTTTGTCATATGACTTTCATCCCTCCTCATTATATTATCCCTTTGTTTGTTTAATAACTCTCTAATAATGTCGCAATGCCTGCTATGTATTATTTATCACTTTCTAGATCTTTACATTTTGCTAAGGTCGGAAGTGGAAAGGGGTACTTTTGCTTAAAGATTATTCTATCAGTATCTATGAAAATTCGTTGATATCTGATACCGGCTAAATTCACAAGTTGAAGTTTTAAAGAAAAAGAAGTTATTTATGTAGGTTTATGGCTTGGCAGCTAGGCCTTCAAGCCAGATCTTAGATTACAATGTAGTTTCTTCATTTTCTTAAGCCTATGTGTAGCACAGCTGAACTGTAGGTTATCAACTGGTGCCATTCAACGGAGTTCTTGTGACAACTCAAAAGGCCACATTCGACTATACAGTTCACATTTCTCACAAAACACATAATTACTACTAAAAAACTATCAATATCCTACAACTATTGTTCATTTTAGAGTAATTTTACTAATTTTTAGAAAATGAAACAGCACAGCACAGCATCTCCTTTCAGTTCCCGCCAGAAACTCAGAAAAGTAGTATATATTTATTATATGTGTTGTTTTGTCTATTTCAGCAACGTTAAGGGTCGCTGGATCTCTGCAGAAGTCAACGGAGGTAAATATGATGTGCGTTTTTTGAACGAATAGGTCTTCTTCTATTTACTATCTCCAACTATTGATATTCTGCACGAAATCTAATAACGAGGGAAGCATAGCTGTTATGATAGGAATCAATATTATTTCTTACAGGTGATGCAAGCGATGCAGGCGTTGGTACGCTTGCCAGAGGTGGCTGCGACCATGCAAGCGCTGAGCAAGGAGATGATGAAGGCCGGAATCATCGAGGAGATGATGGACGAGACCATGTCAGGGATGGAGGATGAGGAGGAAATGGAAGAGGCGGCGCAGAGCGAGGTCGATAAGGTATGGAATAAATAAATACTATGAAATAATCTTATACTAATATATATATATATATAAAGCTGAAGGGTTTATATATATATATATATATATATATGATTTAAAAAGTTAGATAGGGTTTGTTTGAACTATATATACTTTTTAGCGGAACAATGAAGAATGTTTATTCCACTTTTAAACGGACGAAGTCGCGGGCAGAAGCTAGTATAGAATATTTGTGTACTGCTAGCTTAAATTTTTGTAAGATAATATAATCCTACTAATATTATAAACGCTAAAGTTTGTAAGAATGTATGGATCTATGGATGTATGTTTGTTACTCTTTCACGCAAAAACTACTGAATGGATTTTTATGAAACTTTACAATAATATAGCTTACACATAAGCTATAATTTATAAAGATGTATTGTGAATTATCCAAAATATAACGCTCTCCCATCACCACGCGAGTGAGACCGCGGGGCGCAGCTAGTAATCTAAATAGTTGTTACCCGTGATTTCATAGGCATTTATTTCTTAGGATTCTGCAACTATTTTGGCAAAAACTGACACCTTATGAAATCATTGTCTATTTGTCTGTTCAATTGTCATTGTATGTTACAGTCATTTTTCTCAGAACATCTGTATATGTTATAACTTTTTTTTATAGCATGCAGGTGAATATTTCAAGTGGGCCTTCAGGGCCATATCCTAAACTATGCTAAATAGCGAAAAATACTCTCAAGGCTGATTAGGACGAATTAAAGTGGTATCATTGGGTTTTTTGAAAATACATTTACCCTAATCAGGAATCAAATCGGCTCGTTTTGAAAAAATTAATACCTTCTGTATTATTATCCCAAATCATAGTGTAACTTTTTAGGATCAATTTATGTGAAGGAATGGCAAACGGTAAACGGGTGGGGTATAGTTATAGGGCACATTTATTTATTATGAACAGATCCGAACTTGTTTAATATAGGTTGGTTATTTTTTTTTATAACCACTCATAGTTAATTTTATATCTCAAATAATAAATAAATGTGCCGTATAACTATACCGCACCCCGGTAAACAAATGGAAAGGCTTGTTTTAGAACAAAATGTTCTATTTTCCAGATTCCAAAATGTTACATTTTCATTTTTATTGATTTATCCTTACAAGCTACACTATGATTTGGTATAATAATACAGAATGTGTTTATTTTTTTAAATCAGCCGACTCGATTCCTGACGAGGGCAATTGAGTTTTCAAAAATCTAGTGATGTCACTTTAGATCTCGTCAAAATCGACCTTGAGACTGCTTTGAATGTTTTTCGCTATTTAGCATAGTTTATATTTGGCCCTGAAGGCCCACTTGGAAAATTTACCTTGTATATAAATATCAACAAGTGGTGTATCTAGTGCGATACATAGCACAATGCGTGAGCGAGGCAGATATGCGAGAGCGAGACGGAGTTGTTGCGCGTTGCAATAGCCAGTTGTTTGTTGTCCGCTGACTTGACTTTATATATGCAGCTCCCATTTACTTATTCCTTCGTTTTTAATATATTTTATGAATACTTTGCAGGTGTTATGGGAGCTGACCCAGGGTAAGCTGGGCGAGGCACCGGCGCCGCCGACGGCCGTCGGTGCACCTTCCACCAGCAAAGAGGAGGCAGAGGTGGCCGAACCCGACGAGAACGAATTGGACGAGATGCAGACGCGCCTCGAAGCGCTCAGGTCTTAATTACAAAACCGCTCTTTGTATTGGGTGAGTAGTGAATACATTGTTTGTTATTCTTCTGGCACTTCCAAGAAGTTCTAACAAAAAATCCAACCTTCCCCAATAATACAATCTTACCCAAAAATACAATAAGAAATAAAAAAATAAAAAAAATATCCGTGCAGCAATGGAGAAAGAATACAATTTCCTGCGTTGGGGCGGCCTGTCATAAGAGGCAACAGAACAACCCACAGCCAGGTGGGAGGGTATTTACCCGACTGGATGACTACCATCACTGGTCTAAAGTATGCCGCCATAACAACCTTTTGTTGTGTTCCGGCATCAGTGACCAGGTTCCAGTCTCCCTTAAGAGAGCTGCAGCGCATTTGTAGCACCTTTGGTGTTGCAAATGACCATAGGCGATGGTAACCGCTTTACATCAAGCGGGCCGTCTGCCAGTCTGCTGAACTCCTGCAATAAAAAAATATATAATTAACACAAAAATACAACACCACCCATAAATATAACCTTGTCCAAAAATACAATCTCACTCAACGTGAACATGTAACATGAAATCATATTTTCTAAACTTTTGCATTACTGAGTTTTTGTTACGGTACCCAAAAGTGGTCTTGTGGAAGTCGACATGATTGGTTCTTTTATAAGATACGAACATTAAAAATCTTACTTGGTCAAAATAAGATGAATAGTCTGATTAAACAGGGTTTGATAAACGCATTTTATTTTGTCATATTTAAAAACTCCTACATTAAAAACCACGTGCACGTGTGCAGCGACAGCGGCCGAATGCGGCCAAATAAGGACTGTTACAAGAAAAGAAAAAACATACAGACAGTAGTAAATAAAGATATAAACTAAAAACACACTCACAAACATATTAATTAAAGATTAAAATCTATATGTAAGTAATATCAGAGCGTCTGACAGAAATATAATAGTAGTTTTGCTAAAACTTATCTTGGAAAGCAAGCTTATGTAGCAGAGGTAAACATTAACATGACATATAGATTGGATTAACACTTAAATTGCTTTAATTAACGAAAACGACTTGACCAATTTGAAGTTTGTTTATTGTTTTGTTCTCTCTAATACAGGGGAGGTTTAAAAAAAGAAATAAAAAAGTTTTGAGTTACAATTGTATTAACATTCTCTCCTCCTAAAATTTCCATACCGAGGGCCTTATATGAGAATCGATTCATAAGAAGTAAACTTAAACAGATATTTAAAGTTTCATGGGGTAGATTTCAAAAAAAAATACATTATATAAATAAATAAATAAAATCTAACAAGTTACACAATGACACTCACGAAATCTTAGATCCTTGTTTCTTTTGATTCGAACTTGTAACTTGCATGTACAAAAAATAAATCAAAACTACCTGCAATTTTAGTATTTGTGCTTTCTGTCTCGTTACAAATTACAACTTGTTTTTCAATAACTTATATGTGCTCATAGTTGAAGTGAATTGTAAAAATTATTTTATGAGAAATAAAGTTCTTAAATAAAAAGTATAGATAAACCCCATGCGCGAGACCCGCACAAGGCCACTTTTAATATATTTCTGATTTCTTTTTCAGATAAGCAAAGCTCAAAGGCCTAGTCTTTGATGGTATGTTACGGAGATGGCACGAGAAACAAAACCAACATGATGCCTTAAATTAATTATACTTTGTAAATATATTGCTGTATTTAATGTATATTAAGTTTGCTTTTAAAATATGTAAATATTTTTATTTCTTTATATCTGTATACTAACATTTGTACGCGGCTCTGTTTGACATTTTTTCTAGCTTTATGGCAGAGCAAACAAACCTAGTTTGCTGGAAATGCGGCGTAAATTAAAACTTGCGCTTTTGATGTAAGCCATTGCATTGATATTATTTATCAAAATAACGAAAAAAGTATAAATGATACATTTATATATAGTACTGTACTAGCTGATGCCCGCGACTTCGTCCGCATGATGCGGTTTTTTTAACTATCCCACGGGAACTTTTTAATTTTGCTGGATCAAAAGTATCCTATATGTTGACCAGGGACATAAGCTACCACCATACAAAATTTCATTTAAATCGGTCCAGTCGTTTCGGAGATTAGCCGGTACAAACAGACAGACAACTAAATTAGTTCTATTTCACTTCTTACATCCCTCTGTCTCGGTTTTTGGTATTTTTTTTAATTGTACAGAAATTCAACCTCCACAGTTTTATTATATGTATAGATTGGAATCCAAGTCAAATACGGCAGTATTTCTTCGAATAAAGTCTTTTTCTTTATAAAGTTGACTTCAAGTCCAACGATTAGCGGAAAATATAAAAGTGTGGGCTTTAAATATGTTTCAAATACTTGCGTTGCCTATTGGCATTTGCAACACCAGCGGTGTTCGCAACTTGTCGCTAGTCTACTACTATATAATGTGTATGAATGTTAATTTTGTCTTGTTTCGTACTTAAATAACGAAAATAGGGGAAGTTTGTGACCTCTTCGGAACCATTATGTTGTACGAAAACTCCCAAGCACTTCACCAATTTATTTTATTTATCTTGATGGGCGATGTTTGAATATTACAAATGTTTAATAAAACAAGTTTAACAAAATAATAAAGTTTAATGATATTAAATTGTTTGAATTACTAATCACCAATACCTATTATACAGTCTACTCTCGATAATTTGACACTCGTTAATTTGTTGTAGTTGTCTCTCGATAATTTGATATTTTTTAACGGTCCCTTGAAAAATACTCGATAAATTGAGTAAAATCAATGTTAATTGGTCCCTTCGGTGATTTGAAGTTGAAGGAATATTAACTTGCTCGCAAACATGCGATAATTTGAAGTCCGAGCTTTCCTACTCTCTATAATTTGAAGCGTTTATCATGCACACACCTGTCGTTTGTTTACATACAGGTACAGACCTGTCAATTGTTTACATAAATGAGATATGAGTAAGTTGGTATTCCAGTCTTCTTTCAAACGTTAATGAGTCATGTTAATGTTTGATTTGTGCTATCAAAATGAATCCAAGAAAGAACAAATGTCTTTCCATAAGTTCCATAAGTAAACGCTTGTTATTTTGAAATTTATCTCTGGTCCCTTGAGTTTCAAATTATCGAGATCGACTGTATATTAATAACTTACCAAAGAAAAATTTATAGAAACGACATGTCCCGTAAAAATACAGATCAGAAACGTTTCTAAATTCTACGATGAGATGGCGGTATCGTTCTCGCTCAACTTTTTCGTATTCAAAACTAGTTTTTAGATAATATAGTCAATTTTTAACTAATAAAAGGCTGACATGGCTAAGAAGCCAGTAAACATTCAATTAATCGACAACTTGTTACTTAGCTGAAAAATTACTGTTCAATACACGATAAGGGCTTAAATCTACAGTTTTGGAAGTTAACTCGATTCTTAAGTAGTGCAAATCAAGCATTAGTCCATGATTTCAATACTAAAATGTCAAAACGTGAGACATGAATGTGGGGCCATCTAATTGTGAAAGATTTAGGACCTCTAAGTGCTATTCCTAGTACTTAAGAACATGCATACAAATATACATTGTATATCCCCAAGCTAAATAAGTTATGCTCGTGTTTGGGTAATATAATAAGTAATTGTAATACAACCGGGATCGATTCCTGGTATAGTAAATTTCGGAAACATATTTTCTCCGTTATTTACTATGGTCTGGGACGGCCCCACAATGGTCCGTTGTAAATTACCCATAACACAAGCGTAACTTAGTTAATTTGGGGATATACAGTGTGTGTGTGTTTGTCTGCCGATTTATTATTATTATTAACTTCTAGAATTAAAAAAGCCTGAGATGATATACTTGTCTGGCCATAAATACAGTTACAATTAAAAAGAAAATAAATATTACATTTGAATTTGGAATCTGTCATTTTTATATGATTATTCGTTGTATTTTCTCATTTTGGCGCCAATTCAGTGTACAACATTTTGCGATATTAAAATGGAGTGGGGCGATAGAGAATCGAATCGCTGTGATTGCATTACACAAAGTAGGTATGGAGCCAAATCCAATTTTTAAAACTCTCCATACGCTTGGTATTAGTCAAATGTTTGTGTACCGGGCTATTAATAGGAACAATGAGACCTTCTGTTTGTGACAGAAAAAGATCTGACCGTCCACGTAGTGTTCGTACGAAAAAGGTGGTCAAAGCAGCAAGGGAATGAATTCGAAGAAATCCTGTCCGAAAGCAAAAGATTTTATCTCGGGAGATGAAGATATCATCACCTAGAACCATGTCGCGTATTTTAAAAGATGACTTAGAACTTGCAGCCTATAAGAGACGCGCTGGTCATTTCTTAACTCATAATTTAAAAAAGAATAGGGTGGTAAAATCGAAACAACTACTGAAGCGGTACGCAAAGGGAAGTCACAGAAAAATTTTGTTTACGGATGAGAAGAACATTTTTACAATTGAACAACATTTTAATAAACAAAATGACCATATTTATGCTCAAAGCTCTCAGGAACCTTCTCAATTAGTCGTCAGAGTGCAACGTGGGCATTATCCGTCTTCAGTGATGGTTTGGTGGGGTGTTACTGTTAGCTATGAAGCAGTGACTGAGCCATGTTTATGTGAAAAAGGTATCAAAACATCGGCACGGGTGTATCAAGATACCATTCTTGAGAAGGTAGTTAAGCCCCTTAACAACACCATGTTCAATAACCAAGAATGGTCCTTCCAGCAAGACTCGGCGCCGGGTCAGAAAGCTCGGTCGACGCAGTCTTGGTTGAAAACGAACGTTTCGGACTTCATCAGAGCTGAAGACTGTGAAGACTGGCCATCGTCTAGTCCCGATATTAATCCGCTGGATTATGATTTATGGTCAGTTTTAGAGAGTACGGCTTGCTCTAAACGCCATGATAATTTGGAGTCCTTAAAACAATCCATACGATTGGCAGTGAAGAATTTTCCCATGGAAAGAGTGCGTGCTTCTATTGATAACTGGTCTCAACGTTTAAAGGACTGTATTGCAGCCAATGGAGACCACTTCAAATAAGCTTTTTATATTTTAAATTGTTTTATATTTATGTATTAAACTAACTGTAAAACTTATAAATGTTATTTGCAATAGAAAACATAATTCTTTGTTACAATATTTATGGCAAGACTAGGTATAAATAATAATGATGATGGAAAAATGTTTTTTAGATAGACATGTTGCTGGGGAGTTTCTTTCCGCTTCTTCTCTTTTGAACAGCGATAACACATTGCGAAGCGGTGTACATAGAATATGAAGTAATATTAAATTTTAACTTATATATATGACTTTCAAAGTGTCCAGTGGAACTTATTTTGAATAAAAAAAATTGAATTTGAATATATGATGAACAACTTTAAGGCCGATGCCAGAAATCCAGACGATCGTAATAGTAAGGGAGGTCAAGCGGGGATTTTGGGATTTACTCGAGCGTGGCAGAATAACATAAGGGGAGAAACCTTGCACCCTATTATGTACCCCCACCATATATTAACAACCAACCACCTACCAGACAGTCAACGTAAATAAAACCAATATTGATTTGATAATCTCTTATAATATGCAATGTATATAAATATAATACTATATGTGAAATTTCCTAATGGCTAGATTTATCACAGTGTGTCACAGCATCTTCGAGGACAAGTCCACCTCAAGCTGCAGGTCCTGGATGGACTCCTTCTTCAGAAGCGGCCGGCGGTCTACCTCCTTCAACTTCTTGGGGTTCTTCTTCTTAGTCATTCTGAAAAAGAATAGCAGTGTTATTTGTAATTAAGGTAATAACAGTATTTCACACTTTGGCATAACAATACGTGAAGTAAGGAAATAGGACAAAGCCCATAATGGGTCCGGCCTGAAATCAGATGAGCCCTAACCAAATATCTTTCTAAAAACTTATGTTATTTTTTGTCATTGTAAAATTTTAGAACTTTTGGTAATCCAGCACAAAAATAACAATTACATAGACATATTTTTGTTTTTCTTTTAGGTTTTTCTAACTAATTTTCCACTGTTTTTCTTTATTTTTTTTTTATAATTGGGTCTGCTTTCGACCCAGACGCATCCCATTGTCAGGAACCTTGTTGTCAATTCATCTTTATTTCTTCTCATTAATGGGAAATTTATATAATTTAAAATATTTTTGTCCTATCTCTATGTAGTACATGTATGTATCTATTTATTTGTTATTAGTAGGTATATTAATTAATATTGTGTACAAATAAAGTCTGTCGTGTATTATGCATTAGGTATATATATCCATGATCCATCCATCCATCATCGTTTTTTACTCTAGGGCATTGAGTTTATAGTATGAGTTCGTCACTATTTATAAATGTCGACTGTTGAACTCACTTAAGTTTTTTATTTATAGCATAAGTTCAGCAGACAGGCAGACGGCCCACTTGATGGAAAGCGGTTGCCATCGCCTATGGACATTTGCAACACCAAAGGTGCTACAAATGCGCTGCTGCTCTCTAAAGGGAGACTGGCACCTGGCCACTAATGCCGGAACACAATATCAAAATTGTTATGGCGGCATACTCTAGATCAGGGGTGGGAGCTATCCAGACGGGCAAAGATCCTACCACCTGGCTGTGGGTTGTTTTGTCGCCTCTTACGACAGGCCAACCCAATATTGGGAATTGTATTCTTTCTCCGTTCCCGCACGGATAAATCACTTATGTACCTCCACAAACAAAACACACGATTAATAGATACACTGATAGTCTGACACCTGTAATATCGCCACCGTGTCCACAAAAAGCAGATATTTTATAAGCAAAATAGATCAAATCTATGCAAGTTGGAGACAGCAACCCATAGTGAGAGTTAATAACGAACAGCACCATCTACTTTTGAATATTGTAACTATGAATTTATGTTTTCTACGGCTATGTTCCACAAGAGACAACGACCAACTTGCGGGCGTTACAATCATAAACTCTAGTGGAACGAATTATAGTGTTGATGTCAATAACGACGAAATACACAAATGTCATTGGTTGATTTGAAAATCGCGCCTCTTTCAATGTCAATCGATAGAGAGACTTAATGTTTTGTGGTCAACGAACACTTCGACCCAGCTCTTGACATGGGTCGTTGTGGGCGTTATTCATTTCATTTATTCATTTTTTCTTATAATATATGTAAGTATATTTTATTTAAATTAGTTTTAATCACTGTAAGGTGGTCTGGAAGATATCGCCAGCGGCGATAAGACGTCCTAATTATGTATGTGTAACTTATATATGCAATAAGGAACATTCATTCATCCATTCATACCTGTTGATGACTCCATCGGGGTGGTCCATCATCCTGATTATGTCGGCCTGGTCGGACGAGTCCAGGGGCGCAACGGATATGTCTCGTACGGCTCTGAATTTGCCGCAATTGTTCAAATGCTCGTTCTCCAAACGAAAAAAGTTCCAAATAAAACGTCTGCAAAAAAAGTTAACACTTTCATTCGATTGGGAAAAATCTATCTATAATAATATAATAAAATTATAAAAATGCCGTGTCTGTACTATTGAATTTAAAAAAATCTGGAATAGACTATATAAACGATGAAGAACACGATACAATTTCTGCTAGAAACCTGAGATCATCAGATTATGGAGGATTTGAATGAATGAATGAATGAATGAAAACTCTTTATTGTTCACCATAAATTTAAATTTACGCAAACCAAATATGAACATGATACAAACATTTTGAAGGCGTTCTAGCTGTTCCTGGGTTAGCAGGGATCTGCATAATCAAGTAGGGGAGAAGCAAGGATTGTGTAACCTTAGTAGTAGTAGGTAGGAAATTCTTCAACCTCCTGAACAAAGCGGATGACGCGAAAAGTTTCCTACTGATTTCAGTCAAATGAGGCCGCCAAGACAGTTCTCTGTCAATGACGACTCCTAGATTCTTAGCAGTTTCACTGATTTCTATATCTACATTGTCAAATACGACACGCGGAAGTGATAATCAATCAATTCTGGAAACAAGTCTACAACTACCGATTATAACAACCTTCGTTTTATTTGGGTTCAGGATAAGACTATAGACTTTGCTCCAGTCGAGAATTTTAGTGAAATCCTTATTATTTGTATGGATAGCTTCACATCTATACACAATGCAATTCTAGAGACCTTTGTCTCTAGAATTGCATTGTGTATAGATCTGCAAATCATCTGTATAGAGGTGGTATGACGAAGAAAGGTTATTGGAAATTGACTTTATGAAGATAGCAAATAATAGAGGTGATAAAACGCCGCCCTGAGGAACACCAGCAGACAAATCACACCATGATGAATAAACATCATCAATGCGAATGCGTCGCCGGCGTCCAAACAGGTAACTACGAAACCAGTCAATAGCTGTTGGAGATATGTTAAGAGAACTCAAGATTCCAAGAAGGACATCAATATCAAGATTATTGAAAGCACTACTGAAGTCAAGCAGCGACAATATAGTCAATATATCATTTCCCATACCATGACGGATATCTTCAGTGATCTTAACCAGTGCAGTAGTGGTACTATGTCCTGGACGGAAACCAGATTGTAAAGGTTTGATAAGTGAATTGGTGTTAAGGAAAACGCTGAGTTGTTTGTGTACAAGCCGCTCCAGTACTTTAGAGAGGAAAGGTAGGATGGAAATGGGACGATATTCGGAAAAAGAAGAAGGTTTGGGTTTTTTAGGTAATGGAATTACTTGAGCTTCCTTTCAGGAGTCAGGAAATGTACCAGAAGATACACAAGCATTGAGAATGTGGGTGATCACATGAATGATATCGTCTAATATAGGAATGATCATATTGAGGCTAATACTGTCGCTGCCGACTGCATTAGAGCTGAGAGACATTAAGCTCTTCTTAACATCACAATCATAAAATTGACAGAAGTTAAAAGAAGGATACGCAGGAGTTGGCACATTAAAAAGGTAATTTAAAGTTACTGCTTTAGATTGCCTATCAAGTCGAGGATTTCGACTTAAGCGAATTTTGTAAGAAAACATCGACACGTAGAGGTTAAGATTTATGTTCTATTTATATTTGTAGAGTTTGTAAAATCAAATATTTCTATGTTCGAGATACAGAGGTCCAATTTATTTTTAGAGTTTTAGAGGAAAATAAGTACTGAATTTGCTTATTCTCTCTCACTAATTATTTCAACTTAAAGGTGGTTCAGATTTCGAGCAACTCAAGTTTTGAGGGTTAAAAGAAAGGGAACACAAAAATTTTTGGAGTTTGGGAGGTTTTCGACTTAAAGAGATTCTACTGGATATAAAAATAATAATGATTGCGTCCGTCCGTCCATCTACTAGTACGACGAGTCCATCTATGATACTACGAATCCATCTCGTATATGTATGTCACAGACATTAAAATTACTGGGCTTCCATAAACAACATTTATCAAAAAAATTAAAGAAGGTAAACTTCACGAGAACCGAAGACAAATCTTTTATAGTTCATAAAAATTATAAAAACACCAAATTCACCTAAAGACTTCCATCGGAGCTAGTATGGACACCATCGTTTCTGAGGACAGTATGTTGTTCTCTGTGACCACGAAAGAGACGGTCCATATGAAGCGTAGGATGAAATCTTCGACTATGGCAAAGTAGTAAAACTGAAATAAATAAATAAACTAAACAGTCGGCAGACTCGATACAATGTGTATGTGTTTCAACACACATTGTATCGAGCGTTTATCGTTATTTTATCGTAAGCGACATTTGGACCTAAATTTTAAAATATTTGTTGCAAAAGGTATTTTAAACTATTATTTTGTTTTAAAAATTTCAATTTTTGATTCATACATACATACATAATATCACGCCTGTTCCCATGGGGGTAGGCAGAGACTATGGATCTCCTCTTGTGACGATCCTGGCAAACAACTGTCGCTTCATCTACTTTCATTAACCTCTTCATATATGCAAGTTTATTTAAGAAGCTTTATACACTCTTTAACACTTCTTATATTTGATCATGGTGTGTGCATCTCGGTCTACCGGCAACAACTCTACCATTTACAATACTGTCATACACCTGTTTTGTGATTCTACTTTTATCCATTCTCTCTACTCTACATATCCAAACCACCCTAACATTCCTTTTACATCTCTTATTATTATGTACATCTTCTTTCAATCCACAACATTCCCTTATCACACTGTTTCTTATCATATCACTTACATTAACCTAACATATACTTTTCAAAGCTCTCATTTCAACTGCGTTTATCCTACTTTCATACTTCTGCTATACATCAGGGTTGGCACCAGCACCCCTTGTTGATTCAGTTGGGTCTAATCTAAGTAAAACTAAGATAGATAAGTAGCAAGGTCCTCACCCCGGGGCTGTATACGATCTCCTCCCTTAGGAACTTGTTCTCATGGTTGGGGCCGCAGCTGAAGAGGCCCCAGTCCATCTTCACGTCCCACGTGTAGGTGTAGATGGACGAGACCACTTGGCACGCGAACCACGCGTACAGGAACGGATTGTCATACGAGTCCAAATAGCGGTCTGGAAATGCATATTAGAGAAATAAATAAGGCGAACATTCTAAGGATCCAGACACCCTTAGCAAGCGGTGCGCGTCCTTGGTGCGCCGGCTGCGGGCCAGCACACCCGCCGTCTTGAACGATGATTGCTGATAGGCTAGAGTCAGGGGTCACCAAATGGCGGACCGCCGAACCATTTTGTGCGAACCACGAGAACACACCAACTTGCGCTACAAAGTACGTAATTTAATAAAAATGTGATGAAGATGAACTTCATTAAGAATAAATTTCGATCTCGACTTACTGATGAACATCTCCAGGATTTAATAATAGCTTGCACCAAGTTTTCTCCAAACTTCAGACAGATAGTTCGCAACAAAAATTTTTATTTTTTTCATTATGTTAAAAAATACCTTTGTAATTTCCATAATTACATTTGTTAAATAAAAAAGAAACTATAAAATAAGCGAACCGCGATGGTCATATCATTCTTTAAAACGGACCCCGAGTGAAACTAATTGGTGACCCCTGGGCTAGACTGTACCTACATTAGCAGCGCGTGCCATTAGTAGCTCACAACGCGCCTAAAATGCTCCGTTAACCGTTCCACAAGGCGACCGCGGTCGTGGTCGTGGCGAAAACGTCACTGATGACGTCATCCGATCCCTTTGAGTTTGGGTCGCGTGCGCTAGCCATACGCTACCACGACTTGAATATCATTATAGAAAAGCAAATAAATAAAATCAATAATAAACATTATTTTTTAGTTCATACCTTTATATAAAGTCCTCATGGTGGCAAAGATTACCACGAAGAACGTGGTGGAATATTTCCCAGCGTTGACGAGATGCGGGAACGCCTCCCTGGAATCCCGATATCGCCGCAGGCATTGCCAGAAACGCGTCCACGCGGGAACAATGTTGACCACACCGCGGCTTATAATGTACCAACGAGCTGACTCGAAGCTCGCTGAAAAATTACATTCTACACTAAGAAAAATTGTCTGTATGAGATTTAAAAATCAATCCGTGCAAGAAATGGAGACGCGGGCGGTCTGTCATAAGAGGATAAAACAACCCACAGCCAGGTAGTAGGGCATTCCCGAAATAGCCGGAGAGGCGCAGCTCTTCAGCTTATAAATGGAGGGACGATGACTAGCCCCTTCCCCTGAAGGGGCTAGTCATCGTCCGTCCGGGCCGGAGGAGAATGCGCGAGTCAGCCCACAGCCCGAACGTGGGGCGTATAGGGAGCGTTCCTTTTGTAGCTCATAACGATCAAAATGCTCCTTCAGCCGTTCCACATAGCGTCACTAATGACGTCAATTTTCGATCACGCAGTGCTCACAACGACCCATATCAGGAGGTGGCTCGAAGTGAGCGTTGACCACAGAGCATTAATTGTATCGATGTGTCGACAAAGGCTCGATTTTCAAATCAACCATACTCCATTCCATCCAATCAATCCATTCCACTTGAGTTTATAGTGACACCCGCAAACAAGGGGAACGGGAAAAATCGCGATCGTGAGCGTGGTCGTTATGAGCTCCAAGAGGAACGTAGCCATAGAGGGGCAGGGGTTCTAGTGAGTATCTCCGACCCAAGTGGTAATAGTATTTCTTGCTTGCGGTGCTAGTGCCGCCCCGACGTGGCGAATCAACACTCTCCAGCTCGCTTCCTCTACGGTGGTTACTGCTCAAGGGGATTTCCCCTGGATAACAAAATGGTGGTAGGGCATTCGCCTGTCAGAATGATCACACCCAAGGACTCCAGATTAAGTTTAGAACCCCAATTGCATGCAAAGTTTTTTTATGCTAGAAGTAACATAACATCCAAACTATCGTCATCTTCCGGATAGAATTTAGGACTGATGTTTTCCATAAAATATAATGGTCTTTTTAAGCCATATCTCAACTCATTCATTACATTTCTTTGACCCCAAAGTCTCCACCCATCTGCTTTGGTGCAAAAAAATATTTGGCGAATAATTCCCCAATCTAGAAATCATGCAGCACCTCTCGTCTAAACCGCCATAACAAGCATGAGTGTGAACTGATATTAGTTCAAGGTGACATAGGTTCATGTCTAGCTTTCAAGGTTGGCAGCATATTAGTGACATCTATGGTGTTGCAAATGTCCATAGGCGACGGTAAGCACTTTCTATCAGTCGGCCCGTCAGCCTAACTACTAGACCAGTTGGAGTATCAGCTATAAAAAATCTTTACTCACAGTTAGCCTCGAACCAGTCTCCACCAGCGATATAGAAGGCAATGAGGTAGTAGAAGTCCAAGAACGCAGCGGCAAAGGAGTTCCACTGGTCCGCAAGCCAGAAATCAGCGAACAGCACCGGCATGAACGGTGCGGCTAGGATGCGACCCTACAATTTCATTGCATTAATTTTATAAATGCGAAAGTAACTCTGTCTGTCTGTCACTCCTCTCAGACTGCTTTCAGGGAAAAGCCTCCTCTAGATCGTGCCAGTACTGGCCTGCCTATCGAGGGCAGCTCGTCGCCAGTAGGATCCAGCAGTTAGCCTGAGCTTGTTCTCCAAACGCTTGCTCTGCCTTCCCCTACTCCTTTTGCCAACCCTTGGATACGATTAATTATTATCTATTATTAACAATATTGGTATTTTTAATGACTTTTTTATTGTCTTAAGTGATATTGCTGTTTAAGGAGATGAAGCAACAAGAAACTCCCCAGCAACACCACGTTTGGTTAAAAATTCATTTACTTCATATTTATCTATCTCAGGCTCTTATTTTATAGAAGTAGAAGACACTGCGCCACACTGGCGCGGCGCCGCCACCACAGCCGCTTGCGCGCGGCGCGTACAATAAATTGTAAGACGTTGGTGGAACTGTAAACAATTTCCATACTATTTTTAAATTTATTTATAGAGGTCTCTAAAACCGTTCGTTAAATTTTTAGCATGACATAGAACAGATGAGAGAGAAAGAGTCTGAAAAGAACAGAAGCGGTGTTCGCATCTTTGAATTCTGCCTATTTATTCACGGTTTGCAGCTCACATTTTTAAGTGTTCCGAGTTTTTGTGACTATTTATCGAAGTAAAAATAGATGGAGTAACTTAAACTAGCCCTAAATTGCCACGCCGTCGGCGCTGCGCCGCCGCCGCTGCGCCGCCGCCGCCAATTTTCAACGTGTCGCACATATCAATAAGTACAGAAGTACGTTATACCATTAATATTCGAAGAATTAATGGAGTTATTGTAGCAAACGATGCACAATAAGATAATAAATTGAGTTGCAATAAAGATAATACTTATTAAAAATTCACAGTGCAACAAATACTACCATAAATCCCAACTATTTGTTGTTGTTGAGTGGCAAATGCAGTTTTCTCATTGAAATATATTTTTCTATTGAATGAGTTCAGCAGATAAGCAGACGGCCGACCTGATGGAAAACGGTTACCATCGCCTATGGACATTTGTAACACCAATGTGCTGCGGCTCTCTAAAGACAGACTAGAACCTGGCCACTGATGCCGGAACACAAGATTGTTATGTCTGCATACTCTAGACCAGAGATGGTAGCCATCCAGACGGGCTAATCCTCTACCACCTGGCTATGGGTATATTCTTCAATAGTGTAGTAAAACACGGTTTAGTATATAAAAACCTTCACCTACACTTTGTACTACCAAAATTGGACACACAAAAAGACACGCAATCGTAATAACACGGTAAAGTCACGACATAACATACTTTACATTATGATAATCCTTACATAATAGCACTCAAGTAGTTCAGAGATTTGTTAAACTGTTCGACAAACAGTGAGCGGTTAACTGTTTGCCTCTACAATTTTTAAATGCGAGTGTCCATACAGCGCGTAATGTACACAGTTTGCGGCGTTTCGCTTGCCGACTCATTCAGTGAGCGGCCGATTAGCAGCGAACGATGCGCGCGATCGGCGGCGCAGTTCGCTCGCTACGCCGGAGCGCTGCGCGGCATTATATGCTAACCTTTACCTACTATCAGCGCGTTCCATTAGTAGCTCACAACGACCACGTTCACGACCGCGATTTTTCTCGTTCCACTTGTTTGCGGGCGTTACAGTAATAAACTTTAGTGGAACGGTTATTCGGCCCACCTCTTGACATGGATCGTTGTGAGCGTTGCGTGATCAAAAATTATGACGTCATTAGTGACGTTTTCGCCACGACCATAACGACCGCGGTCGCCAGGTGGAACGGCTGGCGGAGTATTTTGGGCGTTGTGAGCTACTAAAGGAACGCGCTGCAAGAGTTCGCAAGCGCTTTGCAGCTAATACGCTACAGTTCGCTGCTGACTCGACATTGAGTTAGCGACTGATACGCCGCTCAGAGTCAGCCGCTCTATTCGTCTAATGGGGACACGCCCTTACAATTCATCTTAGCATCTAGTTAAACGTATTTATATATCAAATATATTTTCCTTTACATCCATATATGATTGAAATATGCTTAGTCATGGTGAAATCACAGAATATCTCCAGCCGTTATGCTGGGGCTTTATCTGCGTTGTGTTAAAGATTTACGATCTTATTAATATTGAATTAAAGTAAGTTTGATCGCTTTTTTAAGGTTCTTAAAGAAGCCGACAAACTTACTCTAACTCAATATGAATGAAACCGTTAGATTAGACCAACCGTCGCGGAATGAGTCTTATTTAAAGCGTTAAAAAATAACGCCGTTAAAGCATTGCCGCATTAGTGTATATACTTAAGTACGTTATCTTTCAATATTTAATGTTATTAACAATGTCGCATCTCAAATGACGCCTTAAGCCCATCGTCATATCTGCATAAAACGGCCTAAATCTTTAACATTACCCCAGATGAAGCCCTACCTTTAAAGACATAATAGAAGACGATTGGTGGAAATGTAAATGCCATACTTTAAAATTTAATTAGTTCCATTGTACTGCCTAGATGTCGCTAGTATCGATTTTATGTACATCTGGGAATACTTTGTAAAGATATTTTTTAAGAATTTTGAAAATATAAAATTTAATTCTAATACAATCTATCTTATCTATACAGATAAATAAAATTGAAATGTCTATTTGTAATGTAAAAATAACAACTTTTTACTAAATGCAAATGAAAGTGTTATACGGTACATTATAAAAAAAAAAATGTCTGTCTAGTTGTTCCTGCTAATCTCTGAAACGGTTGTACTGATTTTGACGCGACTTTCACTGACAGATAGCTGATGTTATAAGGAGTAACTTAGGTTATGTTTTAATTTTAGGAGTCCGCGAAAAAAACATCACGCGGTCGAAGTGGCGGGTACAGCTAGTCTATAATATAATAAACCCGTAGAGGAGTCGAATTTGTAAAATGAATTTAAAAAGGAGAGAAAAAATCAGGATCTATTCGGGCCAACAAATTCCAAAATTACAATTATTAAAATGTTTGTCTATCTGTTAGGGTATCACGTCAAAACTACTGGACGAAATTAAACGAACCTCGAGACAATGCTAGTTTATATCTCGGATCAGCACTTAAGAGTTTTTAACCGATTCTAAAAAAGGAGGAGGTTCTCAATTCGTCGCGAAAATATATTTTTTTCATCTAAAGAAAGAAAAACAATTTATTTGAAGAAATAGCTACGTAATAACATTCTTTATACATTATTATATATATAGCGTAGGTATTTTGAGAATTTGTGCTCCGCATTTTAAGCAAACAAGGTTTGCACTCGGCATATTGTTGCGCCGGAATTATATCCGACACAACGATGATTTTCAGTGCAAACCTTCCTTTTGGCGTAATACTAAAACGACTCAATAAATTATTCATTCAAGTCATTTCCGTGGGATAGAGCAATATAGCCAAAAAAGTGGAGCTGCGGTCGCATTTGTTTTTGGTATCGCCATTGTAATTCACTATAATTCGCCAGTTTATAACGAACATTTATTTATCTAAATATTTTGCTTTAACTATTTTCTATATACTTAGTCTGGCCATAAATACTGTTACAATTAAAAAGAAACAAAATATTACATTTGAATTTGGAATCTGTCATTTTTTATGACTGTTCATTGTGTTTTATCATTTTGGCGCCAATACATTGTACAACATTTGCGATATTAAAATGGAGTAGCGCGATAAAGAGAACCGAAACGCTGTGATTGCATTACACAAAGTAGGTATGGAGCCAAATCCAATTTTTAAAACTCTCCGTACGCTTGGTATTAGTCAAATGTTTGTGTACCGGGCTATTAATAGGTACAATGAGACCTTCTGTTTGTGACAGAAAAAGATCTGACCGTCCACGTAGTGTTCGTACGAAAAAGGTGGTCAAAGCAGCAAGGGAATGAATTCGAAGAAATCCTGTCCGAAAGCAAAAGATTTTATCTCAGGAGATGAAGATATCACCTAGAACCATGTCGCGTATTTTAAAAGATGACTTAGGACTTGCAGCCTATATATAAGAGACGAACTGGTAATTTTTTAACTCATAATTAAAAAAAGAATAGGGTGGAAAAATCGAAACAACTACTGAAGCGGTACGCAAAGGGAGCTCACAGAAATTTTTTGTTTACGGATGAGATTTTTTTTACAATTGAGCAACATTTTAACAAACAAAATGACCGTATTTATGCTCAAAGCTCTAAGGAAGCTTCTCAATTAGTCGACAGAGTGCAACGTGGGCATTATCCGTCTTCAGTGATGGTTTGGTGGGGTGTTAGCTATGAAGGAGTGACTGAGCCATATTTTTGTGAAAAAGGTATCAAAACATCGGCACAAGTGTATCAAGATACCATTCTTGAGAAGGTAGTTAAGCCCCTTAACAACAGCATGTTCAATAACCAAGAATGGTCCTTCCAGCAAGACTCGGCGCCGGGTTATAAAGCTCGGTCCACGCAGTCTTGGTTGGAAACGAACGTTTCGGACTTCATCAGAGCTGAAAACTGTGAAGACTGGCCATCGTCTAGTCCCGATCTTAATCCGCTGGATTATGATTTATGGTCAGTTTTAGAGAGTCCGGCTTGCTCTAAACGCCATGATAATTTGGAGTCCCTAAAACAATCCATACGATTGGCAGTGAAGAATTTTCCCATGGAAAGAGTGCGTGCTTCTATTGATAACTGGCCTAAATGTTTAAAGGACTGTATTGCAGCCAATGGAGACCACTTCGAATAAGCTTCTTATATTTTAAATTGTTTTATATTTATGTATTAAACTAACACACTGTAAAACTTATAAATGTTAAATGCAATAGAAAAAAAATATTTGTTACAATATTTATGGCAAGACTAGGTAGGTATATTTGGGGACGTCTTTAGTTACGCGAGGCGAGTTTGGCGAATTTCCGACACTCCCCTCTCCCCTGGTGAGATGTCGCAAGATTTGTCTCAACCTCCCCCGTCCCTCAATCACACGTGAGGTTTTTGTAAAATGTTTCCATTATAAATGCAATTTCTAGTAGAAATGCATTAGATTTATAAAAAAAACAAATTGCTTAATATTTTTATTAAAGACAAAATTAGTATTTAAGATTGTGTAGAATGTAGGCTAAAATCACGAAGATTGATTGAATTGAATCACACGATTGAATAATAAAATACTTAATGCACTTAGCAATATTTTAGTGACGAAACATGTTTTATTTAACACGATTTCCTCGCAATTTGACATATTTTCTTGTGGAAAACATTACGTGATATTCGCTGAAACCTAAAGTAAGATTAGATAATATATAATAATGATGATGAAAATATCTTCTGTAGCTAGGCGTGTTGCTGAGGAGTTTTTTGGCGCTTCTTAAACAGCGATAACACGTTGCGAAGCGGTGTACATAGAAAAGGAAGTAGATTTAAATTTTGTCTTACATGTGTGACCTTCAAAGTGTGGTGTAATGGAACTTATTTTTAATAAACCCCCCCCCCGCTCTTAAACGCATCATGAAATAATGGTTGCTCCCTTAAGTAGCATACATACTATATACAACCCGCAAGAGTTAACTTGAGACTTCGCTCGGATGATGTAAGCGCGAGGTACTGACGCGTCGATGGCGAGAGCGGTAAGAAGGTGGGAGTCGGGAGGGGAGCGCGATGGCGAGAGCGGTAAGAAGGTGGGAGTCAGGGGGAGCGCGATGGCGAGAGCGGTAAGAAGGTGGGAGTCGGGAGGGCGCGCATTCCGCTCAGGTCTCAAGTTACCTCTTGCGGATTATAGATACTTACACATATCCTAAGGAACCAGAACCTCGCTTCGTGTCGGAACACCTTCAACGGATTGAAGAGGAACGCCAGCATTATGATGACCAGCACCAACGGGTTCACAAACGGCGGTATACTCAAACTGGCACTGTATATAAAACTCAACAGGCTCAGCGCCCACACGACGCCGAAGATGGCCGCCAACTCCATCAAGTGCTGCTCGGACAGATGGTTTCTTGGGTCCAGTTCGAATATAAGGACGTGGTTCACGCCTGATGACCTCCAACCGTACACATTTATCCCGATTAAAAATATAAATTCAACCAATAGGAACGGCCCACGATATAATCTGAATGCTGATTTGAAACGTTCCGTGTCGCTTTCGTGGAAGAGCGCTGAAACAAAAAAATATATACTTTGTTTAAAATCATCCCTTTGCCCTGATTTAAGTTTGATATTTCTTCACAGAAATCGATCCTTACAAGCTACACTATGATTTGGTATAATAATATAGGTTATATTCTTCAAAATCAGCCGATTCGATTCCTGACAAGGGGGGAATAGAATAGAATCTATATATTTATACGTGAAGCAAAAACACAGTAGTTGCGCCGAGGAACACCTTATAAATTCTTCCTCCCCATCGTCGCCATCAAGAAAAGAATAAACTTTTAAACGAAGAATGCGCAATACAAAACACATTGAAGCTCTGTGTCAGTGCTGTCACCGCAATATAGAAAATATAGTGAGATTGTTGGAACACAAATAGAAAATAAACCATTATAATTTAATTTAATGGTCATAAGCAAATCTTAGTGAGTGTGTGAACCCCCGGGGGACGAGTGCAGTGTGGCGGTGGACTGGTGGCGGGCTAAGTTACTCTTCTCTTGCTTCTTCTCCCGGACATCGCAACGCGCCCATACACAGCAAAAACTTTGTACCCCTTTTTACGAAAATCGCGCGGACGGAGGAATATGAAATTTCGCACAGTTGTAGTTTATATAGAGGAGTGCAGAATGCTAACTTTTTTTTTAATTATGCATAAAAATACATTAAATCAATAAAAAAAACATTACACCATGTATTTGATACACACGCATATATACTCTTTTGTTTATTGTTAAAGTCAAATTAACAGTGTAGCCTTGGCGAAATCTGTGATTATAGAAGTATACTCTTTGACATTAATTATTATGGTCGAATCTTGACCATGGGCAACCACTAGTACACTGTATGTAGTATGTATGTACTGTATCTATGTATATTTATATATATATATATATATATATATATAATATTGAAATGGCAAGTATAATAGACATAGAAATAAGACAATAATATACATATATTAATATATATAAATAGGGGGGAATTGCCTTTCCAAAAATGTAATGATACCACTTTAGTAGTATTTTCTTAAGTTTTCGTGACTAGTATACATAATAAAACTACGTTTTAGCGGGTTTTAAGCGCGAAAATTATTTGATTTTTATTATTCCGACGTTACGGCTGCTTTTCAGCAGCTACTTACTAGCCTATGTAATTGTTTGTATCCTGTAACGTTTTGTTTAAAATAAATTTAAAAATAAAGCCCCAGTACCACAATAGTTTTCGTTCAAATAATGTCTGGTTCCTATAATCAAGGCTAAAGTGTAATAATACCACTTTGATTTTCGTCGAAATCGACCTCGATACTGGTTTGAGCGTTGAAGACCCACTTGAAAAATTAACCCTGCATCTAATAACATCGTTAAAAAGGGTATTTGATTGTAAAGTCACGCGCGTGATGTATAAAAATCATCTAACGAAAAACAATGTATAAAAATTCCGATTATATTTTTTTATTACAACACCCCGATTTATGGCCGATTCCTATATCTTTATTCACTTAACTTATCATCGGTTACATTTTGACATTATTTACTTGTATGGATCTTACGTCAAATTTTATCCGATAGTAGTGCAAAAATGAACGGTCGGCAAGATATAAGAACCGGCCGTTAAAGAAAGGATTCCTATATACGACATGATGCATTAACACGTTCACTGCGAAACGGGGTCTAAGTCGCCCCGAAAGTGTCTCGCTTGCGGTGCGGCTAAGAAAAACATCATTTTGGTTTTCAAACAACTTCAATTGGTGGAATACTAATGCTATCTAACATGTGCTATTAATATTAAACCAAAGGCCCGTGGTGTACGTACGTACTTACCTTAATACGGGGTTACTTTGGCCTAATACCGCACAACACAAAACAAAAATCCGTTAACTATTTTATATATAAGCCTAAAAAACGATCTCTTCCAAACAACCCCAAGAATGAATTGAGATCATAATGGCAATGGTAATATATGCAATATGTACTTAAATTTTAATAATAAATAAATATATATATACATAGTGTCAAGGTGTCGTAGTCCTTTAATGAGGTAAGATCGTATACCGCTCGTTTTTTGAGTTTCTTAAACGGAATTTAACGCCAACTATAATTCTAAGACAGGATTCAATAGTGTCTTAGCTTCAAATCAAATACAATCAAATTTGTTTGTTCAAAACATGATTAAACAGTTGACATGTGTTATAGTGTACACGTGTTTTGCTCACTGTTCATTGAATGATTTGTGGTTGTCGTAACTATTCAAAACCGGAAATAATGAGAGGTGTATGGAGTTCCCCACTGACGGACTTCGCCACCTTGACTATACAGGTTTTAAAAAGTTACGGGGCTCTATAGACCTCGTACAGCTGTGAACGTGTTACCGCTTTAGTTGACGGATATTAAATTACTAAACAAACAATTACGTTAACAGCTAAGCTACTGTCAACGTTTCACGGAAAATGTAACACCCCCATAAAACAATTTCCACACCATAAAACAAGCCAAGATTAAAACCATAAAGAACTCTAAGCCTCAGCTAACAACGGATATAAATATACACTATCTCACTCGGCTTACTGACCACAGGTAATTCTTATCTTTGTATAAATATTATTTCGTTGCTGCTTATTGCATGTTATGTTTTCGCAAGGCTTTGAAGTGTTATTTATTTAAAGGCTGCATCTGTGGCTGTGTGTCCGAAGCCTTTACCGGCCTACCTCAATGCAACGCAGTGGCTCCGGGTTCGATTCCTGGCGAGGCAAATTTCGGAAACGAACTTTTCGTTATCAAATTCAAACTCAAAAGCTTATTTAAAGTGAAACTTCTATATAGACGGGGAGACTTAGGATTTTTCTATCACGAAAAAGTGTTACGACCGCGTGTAGGAGCGGCATAAATTTATGCGTTTTTTGGTTCCGGATCCTATTCAGTTTTTTTGTTTGATAAAATAAAATATGTTGAAATAAAAAATGTACCTAACCTAACCAAATCATAATTTGCAGTAAACCTGCGAAAAATCGAAATATGTACTGGGACAGATAGTAGAAGTGAAACTTCAACGGACAAGTGGCTAAACGGATCGCAACAAAATTTTAACTTGAAGTTTTAGGGGAGGTTTTCAAATTGGACAAGTACATTAACAATCTGCCCGTAATACTTCAAGTTAAAATTGGGTTGCGATTCGTTTTCCACTTGTCCGATGATGTTTTTCAAAATAAGTTCCACTGGAGAACACTTTTACTTCCTATTCTATGTATACCGCTTCGCACGTGTTATTGCTGTTAAGGAAAAGAAACTCCCCAGCATATCTACTATGGTACTGGGTGTCTGGGATCAGGCTTCAGAGTGGTCCATTGTACATTATTCATAAGACAAGCGTAACTTGCTTGCCTTGGGGATACACAATGTGTGTGTTTGTCTGCTCTGATTATTATTATATTACTAACTAGCGGTCTTGGCAGACGATGTACTGCCCTGAGAAAATAAAAATCTAAAACCCGATTCCAGCACCACCTTCCGGGTCTAATTATTAATCTGAACCACCCACCCACTCGAACACACATAAAATTTTACCAAAATCGTAGAACCCGATTCTAGCGCCAAGTATTTTGTTTAGATTGATGGGTTACATTATTGAAGTTTTAGTAGGGATCTCTAATTTTTATATAGCTTATATTAATCAGGGATGACGTACATTCGAATGGTGAAAGAATGTTTGAAATTGGTCCAGTAGTTTTTGAGTTTATTCGTTACAAAAATACAAGTCTTTCCTCTTTATAATATTGGTATAGTAAAAGGCCTATTTACATTGGAATAGAAAGAAAGAAAGAAAAATATTTCCTGCCGCAAATAAATACGCACACACACACAAAATACAAGGATTTTTACATACAAATAGATGCAGTTTAAGAAATATGTTTGTACTTAAACTATTTTTTAACATTTTTCTGATCAATAAAACTGATACAATAAGAACCTAATTGTTTTTGTACTTATATGTACTATGTATACTTACCATTTATCATTATTTATAGACTGCACCATAGTCAGTACTGAAAATCTATAAATCCCTGCCAAGAGTTGTTTGGAAGAGATCGCTTTTTAGCTATAAGACCTCGTCCGTTATACTATCTATTATATTTTTCTACTTCTGTTTAGATATCCTTCGGTGTACAATAAAGAGTTCCAATCCGACGAAGACCCAAGCTATTGTCATTGGGAGTTCACGGATGATTACTAAGATTGACCTATCTCGGTTACCAAAAATTATGTTTGATGGTGTTATTATAAATCTTAGTGAGAAGATCAAGAATCTAGGTATATATTTTAACCAATCTTTATCTCGGGGCCCCCAAATACAAGAAGTAAGTCGCAAAATGTTTGCAAGTGCAGCGTCTCTTTGAAGGTTGAGAAACTTCCTTCCACTTCATACTAAAATTGCGCTTACCTAATACCTTCTCCTCCATATCCTTGACTATGGCGACATCAGCTACTTAGATATCACCGAAAGCCAATTAGATAAAGTAGAACGACTCCAAAACTTCTGCATTCGTTTCATATTTGGTTTGCGCAAATATGATCACATTTCTGAATTTCTTAGTAAGCTCGAATGGCTTCCTATCCGCCTTCGCCGGAATGCTCATGTCTTATCCCTTTTGTATAAGGTACTCTTTAGCCCAAAAACGCCCTCCTATTTGAAGGAACACTGAGTTCTTTCAAGAAATAGTACAAGGCTCTTGAGATCATCAGCAAATCTGCGACTAATGACGCCAATACATTCTACGCAATTATATCAGAATTCTTTTACTGTGCAGGCTGTAAGGTTGTGGAATGCATCACCAATTAGCATCAGAAGTGCAAAGTCACTTACGTCTTTTAATGAACTCCTCAAAGATCACTATCTAAATTTGTAAACAGTAATTTATGTATGTGTATGTAACTCTATGTACATACATATATTTGTATATAAATGTATTTTTGTTTACTATTAATATATGTATATATGATTGTAGATATTTTAAACTATGTGTACTGAATACCGACCCATTATTAAAAATGTGAAATTATCTCCAGAAGGTCGTCTGGAAGAAATCGCTGTTAGCGATAAGACCGCCGATTGTACTAGTTGAATGATCGTTAACTCATGTGTACTATTTTCTTGTGTGCAATAAAGAATATTCTATTCTATTCTAAAGAGTTATTATCTATCTATCTTTACCATAACAAAACCTAAATAATTAATGTTAGTTATATTACACGTATAATAACAGCTCATAAACGTCCCACTGCTAGGCTCGGGCCCCCCACTATAAGAGAACGAACAATATACCCCCGTGCTTGTCCAAGGCGCCTTGACAGGTTTGACACATCGGTTGTCTCGATGTGCAGGTTTCATCACGATGTTTTCCTTCGCCGTTGTTAGCATGTGGTAATTGTAACAATATGTACATTAGGTCATAAAACTGCCTAAATGGTGCATGCGTTTCGGATAGGATTCGAACCCGCGCTCTTTGCGTTTGGGACGCGTGCGCTAGGCATTAGCTATATTATATACATTAGCTTCTGCCCGCGACTTCGTCCGCGTGGAATAGTTAAAAAAACCCCCGATTTTGAAACATTCTTCATTGGTGCTCCGCTCCTATTGGTCTTAGCGTGACGATATATAGCCTTATAGCCTTCCTCGATAAATGGGCTATCAAACACTGAAAGAATTTTTCAAATCAGACCAGTAGTTCCTGAGATTAGCGCGTTCAAGCAAACAAACAAACTCATCAGCTTTATATATTAGTATAAGATAACGAGTTTTTTTGTGTAGAATACATCTGAATATCCGCAGAAGGCTGTTTTAGTGATACCGGGCTTAGTGGGCTTCCCGACTCCGTGGGAGCGGAGACGTTCAGCCCGGAAGCAGCGCGCTGGAGGAGGCACCTCCTGTAAGGTTCGACCTCGGCTCGACCGCTGCTGGGGGAATGACACTGTCGGATTAAACCGTGAGAGGCTGAATGAGCTAAGCCAACAGGCTGAACTGTTATAATGGGGACTCGTTACCGACTCCGCCGGCGGAGCCGATCCTAGTCTATCTTTCCTACCCCTTCGCAACGTGTCATAGCTGGAAGAGAAGAAGCGGCGGAAGAAACTCTCCAGCAACACGCCTAAGCTAAATCATGTATGGCTACTTGTGTCTGTAATGAGTGGTGCGATTGGTGGGTCTTAACGTTGAGTAAGAGGGCCAGGGCCGGGGGCTCTCCGGCGTCTGTTATGCTATAACGACTTTAATAGTATGCATTAAATTTAAACGTTTTGCAAAATATTATCAAAAGCCGGACAAATAGAAACGAGCTTGGTAATTAATAAACCATTGTGTTTGTTGCCTGTATTATCTTGTGCAAATTATTTAAAGGTTATCTGATGTACACATTCCTAAAAGCGGTAATCCTGGTTATGTTTTCTAGGAGATCTTTGGTAGAGCCATGCTGGAATTATGACTTCAGGGGCCCAATTCTGCTATTATTATTTCGTCGTTTTGCTTGATTTCGGTATTCTGTCAACTCCAATGGCGTGGCGTGGCATCTTTATAAATACTAGTGGTCGCCTAGTGGTCGAAATTCGGCCATAATTAATTTAAATTATAAGTTTGAACATTATTAAGGTTCTGTTGTCAAAGACTACTTCTATAATCAGATTTCGCCAAGGCTACGCTGTGAATTTGACTTTAACAATAAACCAAAGAGTATATATATGTGTGTGTCAAATACATGGTAGTGTGTGTAATGTTTTTTTTTATTGATTTAATGAATTTAGTATGCATAGTTAAAAAATATATTAGTATTCTGCACTCCTTCTTTATATAAACTATAAATGTGCTAAATTTCATACTCGTCCGTCCGCGCAATTTTCGTAAAAAGGGGTACAAAGATTTTGCTTCATTTTTGCTCCACGTATTAATATAATGATTTATAAGCGTAATCTCGCGATATTCATTTCTGCTGATGGTAATACTTACAAATTTACTATTCCTAATAGTTTCTACTATTATTCTGACACGACGATATCGAGAAGATATTGCAGATTTATTATAATACGAAATTTGGACACTATCGCAATGGAATTGTACTTTGAATATCTTCGCAACGCCAACACATAGAAACAGCAGAATTGAGCTCCAGCTGTCAAGGCCGGCTCGATCAGTGTGATACTAAGCTCTCACAGAATATGCGCGCGAAAAGATTAGGCCTGACTTAATCGTGTTTCGTGCGACGAGTGGGAGTACCAATGGCATATTCCCCCTTCCCGAGATCCCATCCCTATCGATTCCATATCCCATTCTATATGTCTGATCCTCCTATCCCTGCCATGTGGAAGGGTATTTGCCCGTCTGGATGGCTACCACTCCTGGTCTAGAATACGCCGCCATAACAACCTTGAGTTGTGTTCCGGCATTAGTGGCCAGGTTACCAGTATCCCTTAAGAGAGCAGCAGCGCATTTGTAGCACCTTTGGTGTTGCAAATGTCCATAGGCGATAGTAACCGCATTCTATCGGGTGGGCCGTCTGCCTATTTGTTGATCGAATAGTAATATTCGATTCGAACGATATTCGCACACCCCTAATGTTGATATGTCAGTAAGTCAGTCAAGTCAGTGAGGTTAAGTAATATATGTACGAATAGAAGATAACTCACCTGATAGTACAACAGTGATAAATAAAACTATAAAGGACCCCGAAAATAGTCCTACTTTGAAGGTGGTCCATGGACTCTGCTGTTCTCCTAAGGGCGGTACTCTCAGCTTCTTCATGGCTTTTTGCCTGTCTCCACCTTCTAGCTCATTGGTCACAGTCGCCTCTGTGTCACTGATCAGTCTGTCAATATCCTTATTTGTGTAAAAGTGGGATGTTTCCACATGTACCGCCCTCCATTGTGCGCCGTTGCTTACGTTTAATAACTAAAAGAGAGTAAAGGCATGAAATTTATGAAACTGAAAAGAAACTTCTTAGGACCTTTAATTATTTATGGATTTCACTTATAACGACTTCGGTTGTAACGACTTTTTGGCTATAGCGACTTCGGATGTGACGGCTATAGCGACTATTTTGAAGCGTAATTTCTTTAGAATCGTGATTTGAGTCGATAAAACGAAAAAGTCAAAAGAGAAAAAGCGACATTAAAAGAGATAAACAAATATCATTCAACCTTATTTAGTTCGAAATAAAAGACATTTCTCTTCACCAGTTAGTATTAATTTTCACTTCAAATAAAACATAAAAGATTTCAAATGAATTTTAGCTCTATCTGTATTAAGGCGGATATTTTTTATACGTAGATCAACAGATACGATACACATACGTGCGTAACAGTGCATTGAATTTTGAACTGTATGCTAGTGATTTAAAGTTAATAACTTAATTTAGATTGAATTATTACGAGTAAGGGTTAAAATAGCTAAGAATAAATACGTCTATAATAGAATGGAAATGCGAAAATGTGTGTGTGCAGTTCACACTCGTCTACTAAGCGTTCTAGATTTAACTATGTTTGCCTGTATATTCTCTGAAGTTTCACTTCTACTGCGTGTGAACTGCGCGCACACACACACACACACACACACACAGAAACACACACACACTCACACACAAATAACCAGTTGCCACAAGTTCCTAGAAAACCCTTGCAGATATTGTGATCGAGTCTGTACACAAAAACCGAGCCAACAAACATATACGCAAAGGCTTATTCATGCAACTACGGGAGCTGCATACATTCAGTCATCGCAGACTGAGTAGGTCATCGGGTCTGCCTTTTTTTGGTGGCAGAGCCGGTATGGGGCCTCGAGCTGACGCTCTTTGCCCCGGTCTATTCGCGGGGGGCAACTACCCCCCGGTAACGAGGTATGGTAGCCGCCGGACACATAGGGGGTATGTCGGCGGCTCGCTTAGGCCAATCAGCGGCGTACGGTGGCCATCACGGGCTTCGCGTTGGCTCCGTCTGCGGCATGGTTGGCCAGTCTGCGGCTTTCGATGGCCATCTCGGGCTTTAGGTGGCCATCTGCGGCGTCTGGTGGCCTTTCTGCGGCATGGAGGAGATTTTCGCGACCTCTCAAACATCGCCCTGATCCGGGCGGATGAGGTCACGGGGGGTCGGTAGCCATCTTGTGGTCTCGTGATCTGGTGGTCGCGCGTGCAGGGGAGCAATCCCGTGGAGGTGAGTGTGGCGGCCGTTGTCGGCGCGGTTGAATATTCGACGCGCCGACATCGCCACGAATTCCTCAACACTGGGAATGCTCAAATCGCGGGCGATCACGTCGTTAGTCATCGCAGATAATAAGGAACTACTGGCTCTCTCAATAGTTGTTCTATCTCGCTCGTACAGGACGTTCATACACAGGAGCTGTATGCCTTGTATATATATTAATGAGTTTGTCCATCTACTATCTCTCGCTCTCAGCGTACATTACCATCCCGTCTCATTTTTCGCCTTAACGTTCCCCGGTCGAGGACTTGTTGCGTTGAGACTCCCGGGGACCTCTTTTGTACTGCCGCTTGACCGAGCGGACCGCCGCCGACAGTGTGTGTTGCCCACCACCCCTTCATGGAGAAGGGTCCCGGTGGGCAATAGTTCTATTAGAGATAGTGACTCGGTTTTCGTGTTCTGTTTAGTTTAGTGCCTAGTTATAGTTAGACTTAAGCTACTATGTGCTAGTGATTAATGGCGGAACCACCCAAGAAGCCCGCGGCGAGCCGCGACCCTAGGCTGGTTTACCGGCCCATAATCACCACCGCAACCGCTTCGACTTCAACACCCACTCCCCCCACCACAAGCGGGGCGCCGCTCGCATCCCCCGGATATTATTATCCGACTGGGGGCGAAAGGGGCCCGCTATGTACCGGTTACAGTTTACAAATGAGTTCATTTCAGTTCACATCACCACTCGACAGTGAATACTACTCTATGCCATCTGAAGTATTATTTAACTTACCTTTCACTCCTACAGAATCATAAACTTTTATTATTCTTTGTTTACATCTATAATTGGTCAGCAGTTGTAATATTTTTTTTTATAAATGTTTAGGTAGATAAAGTTAAATCTAACAATTAGTTAGTATTATTAAGTAGATATTAGGCAGTTGTAATATTTTTTTTTATAAATGTTTAGGTAGGTAAAGTTAATCTAACAATTAGTTAGTATTATTAAGTAGATATTAGGCGATATATATGCACATTTCGCGGCTGTAGGTATTGTCTAGCAATAGTAAGATTATTTTCTTTCTATCATTGTATATAGGGACGGAATTATAGTGGTTCATTCATCGTCGTAATAACCGAAATCCACTGTATTTTAAACACTAGGACGATGGTTCATAGTTTTAGTTGAATCTTTTTATTGCTGTAGTCTGCTGCAAGTCCATTTGATAGCTTTTTTAGTCTACTTTCATTATAGTACTGACACATGTGGTCGGCCAGGGTCTCCTAATTAGGGAATTTATACACGTAAACTTTTGTTTGGAGTAAAAAAAAAATAGGGTATGTACGGTTTGCAACCGCTCATTTCCCTATTATGAGCACATTATTTTATTTACTGTATCAACTCAGTTCACAAACCCACTCCGACGTGCGCTAACATCTCAGTCAGAATCAGAACTCAATAAACTACATATTGAACAGACTTGCGTGTTTATCTTGAAAACAGCCAAACTACAACAGCAGAGCGGGACCCATACAGGGTAGGTTATGTTATGTGTAATGAGTAAGAGTGTGAGTACTATTAGACAGTTTGTAGTAGATACTTTGGAGTACAAAGTTAAACATAAAACTTGTATTCAGAAAATTGAAAGGATTCGTGCTTAGAAAGACATATGGTAGCAATATAAAAGCACGTGTTACTTTCTAAACATAGAAAGGAGATAAATACGGTTGATTTCTTTTCTCCCGTGTAATAAATCATAATTATCATTACTATCTATAAATATAATAAGACAAAAGAAGCACAAACACCAAACAATATCATCTTTATCGCCACAATATGTTTTGATAAAACGTTATCAAAATCAGTGCGGAAGGCTTCCTTGCATATGTTCGTCCTAAGAAACAATACATAAGTACAGTTTACGCAGTAGAACAACTTTAGTAGCGCACGACAGTGTACGAATCGTGTAAGCGGAACAGAGCTAAGAATCCATACGAGCAACACTGCCATTTTCGCTTGCGAATAAAGTTCAATATAGTTACACTCGAATCTCGATAATTTGACACTCAACGGACCAGAGAAAATTTTCAAATTACCAAGAGTTTATAACCAAGAGAGGAAGCGAGAGAGGAAATCAATCAAATAAACAATAGTTTGATCAAAATTTGCGATTTATCATTATATTAATACGTGAAGCAAAAACTTTACACCCCTTTATACGAAAATTGCGCGGACGGAGGAGTATGAAATTTCGCACACTTATAGTTTATATAGAGAAGGAGTGCAGAATGCTAATATTTTTGAAAAATTATGCATAAAAATACATTAAATCAATAAAAAAAACATTACACACACTACCATGTATTTGACACACACACGCATATATACTCTTTTGTTTAATTGTATATTGTTAATATATAATGTTCAAACTTATAATTTAAATTGATTATGGTCGAATTTCGACCAATAGGCGAACTCTAGTTATTTTAAACATTTGTACAATTATTGAATATATGATTTTGAAAAGAAGTCTGTAATTTTGTGTTGAGTGAGCGACTTCAGTCTATTGTTGTCCAATGAATATTCTATAGTGGTGACAGCCGAGAAGTAATCGTCACTTGTGTGGATTCTAAGTTCGTAGACGCGCTCAAATTATGGGGAGTTAGAGAAACCGGACTTCAAATTATTGCATGTTGGCGGGCAATTTACTATTCCTTCTCAACTTCAAACTACCGAGGGGACCAATTAATACTGTACTGGAATGTTAGTGTTCTTGATTTAATGTAGCATTTTTGTACACTAACGTGTTATATTCTATTATATTCTAAATTAGTATCAGCATAGTCTTTAAGATCATCTATCGTTTCAGTGAAAACTGTGTCGGAATAAGCTTATTTTTATGCACTCAAACAACTACAAACAGCTCCCGGGTAAATTCCCGCGATGAAAAAAACCACACATTACATATTTGCTATCGAACAATCAAAAATATCACGTTAGAATCCGATTTTTTTTCTGGCCATTTAAAATAATTGCCAGAAAATTTCCCACGGGATTCCCAGGATAAAAAGTAGCGCAGATTTTAATTCTAAGAATTTGCTGTCGATCAGCGAAAACCGCATCGAAATAGGTCCAGTGGTTTTTACGTTAACCCCAAACAAATACACAAGAAATTAAAAAATAATGTACTGTGTTCTTCATAGTTTATATTATATTCCAGTTGTTTTTTTTAATATATTCAATGTACAGACACGGCGTGTTTAGAATTTTATAATATTATAGATTATCACTATATTAGAGTTACTTTGCAATGTTTTTGAGGCCGTCATGGGGCTTACCTTATCATGCTTCTTCAAAATTTTCCTAAAGCCAGTATAATTTAAATTCTGATAATTCTGTAACAGTATTAAACTTAGGTAGAATTCGCTAAATGCCAACTTCAACTCTTGGACTTTCCGTCGTGGTATCGCCTTTTTGCTGTCACCCCCACTTTTCGGCTTCATCGTATCAAAGTTGGACTTCATTTCGCTTTGGAGTGTTGCGAATTTACGGGTGGCTTCAGCCAGCTTCTCTAGAAGAAAACAAAAAGTATGAATATATAAAGAATCTTTATTGTTTAGAATAAACATAACAACTAATTGTTTATTACAATGAAAGAATTACTAATTGTTTATTACAATTAAACAATTAATTGATGTTAACAATTAACTTTTCAATCATCAGGTAAAAGTTATTCTATAGAATAAAAAACAACATGGGAAAATTAAAAATATCAGTTACATCAATAAAACAATTGAATGTTTCACTTTTGAATTTAGTCAGGTTATAATTTATTCACCTGATAACTTTTATCTGATGATTGAAAAATCGGACCTTAACCAATTAATTGTAATAAACAATTAATTCATTTATTCGGGGTTACTCATATATGGGGGTGCGGATGTGTAACTACGCACGCACTAGGACGTGTTTGGATGCGGGTCTTGTGATCCCGTGCAAGGTCAAATGTACTATTGGACCAGTATCCGAATTGGTGTTGGTTGTACAACTGCTGCTATCAAAACACTGCTTATTCAGTGCATACCCCTTAGCCAGCATTCGAATTCTAAGCCACGGCTCCCATGACAACTTGAACAATACCTTAAACTACTCCAATGTGGACTTATCTTAAAATATATATAAAATCCCTCATTCACATTATGCCTACATACTAGAAAGTGAGCAGGATGAGAATATTGATATTGTCGTGTGGTGTTTGTTACAAGAATGGATAAGGTGAGAATAGAGTACCAGGGCTTGAAATACCGGTAAAAAATAAATATCCTTATAAAACTTACCATTATTTCTAGTCATTTTACCAGTAAAAATCTCTATCTTTTCTTTCACAATATCCCAATTATTTGGGGTCGGCACAATATGTCTTTTCCTTCCACACTCCTCAACTCTGACATACATCTTCTGTCACACCACATATCATCATCCACACAATCCATCCATCTTTTTTTTTGTTTACCTTTACATTTGCACCCATCTATCTTGAAGTTTAACATTCTTTTTGTCACGTGACTTTCATCCCTCCTCATTATATGCCCATACCAACTTAATCTTATTCCTCTCAATTTTTCAGTAACGGGTGCAACTTTCAAACATCCCCTTATGTACTCATTTCTCACCTTATCCATTCTTGTGACACCACACATCCATCTCAACATTCTCATCTCAGCTGAGTGGGGACGTTTGTGGTTTATCAATTTAGTGGCCCAACATTCCGATCCATATAGCATGACTGGTTGTATGACATATTTATATATTTGACATAAAAATGGGAATGTCACTTGAAATAATGTAAAAATTACCGAAATGTATAACATTATACATACAATTTTCAATGTTATATTATAACGTTAAAAGCATAAAAGTTACCAAGTAATGATAAAAAATATACAGTATAGCAGTATCCTTTTTCGAAAATACTGGTAATTTTTTAGTTTAGTTTTTAAGAAATTTTTTGGATAATATTGAATATTTTACTTTGTATGCTATATAACACGTATAAGTTGAAAAACAATGCAGTTCAGATAAAAAAAAATTTGTCCTTGTCTCTGTGCTTCTGAAAATTTGACACTAATAGACAGAAAATCTACTCAAGTTAGATGTTTAGATAGTTAGATGATTTCCAGCCATGTTTCATGCCCACATCATGAGAAGCGAGAAGAGAAACACAAGCAACTGTATTAAGGGGCCCATTCACTATCCTGTAGTGTAGCCCTGCAGCGGACGGAGCTTGCAGGACTCAAGAGGCATTCTGCTTGGTGTTGCAGGACACAATGCAGGCACAACAACATTCACAGTCCAGCATTACATAACAGACTTCTAGATGAACTGCCATGCAGGATAGTGAATTTTAGCCACTAAGTTTTCACATCTTCATGTTACACCATGAATGTTTTGACATTACCTGAGTAAAATGTGTTGATTTTCTTAAGTTCCTGATCACAATAATGAAAGAAAGTCTCATCAAAATTGGCAAAATGCCTGGAGAGCACTTCTGGCTCTACATTTTCTGCAGACGGAGCTTCTTCAACTGCTGTGTACAACATTGCTTTCATTTCCTAAGCAAAATTAACCACATTATAAACTGTGTGTAGTTTCTAATCTTCAAAATTAGATTTCAGAGCTGCTAATTATTTAAGTTTTCTAAAATGTGAACAAATTTATAACTGGAAGGAACCTGAAATCTTATAACTCATTTCTTTACTTTAGAAAAATATATTATTGTATAAAAGCAGAATTATATTATTAGAATTCTGAAAAACATTTCTTGAATACTGATTTCTAACTAATTTACAACAATATTTTCTTTATTAACAATTAAGGTTTTTTAATTATTAAGCTATTAATGTTTGATACAAATATTAAGCTCAAACTAAAAAAAGACTATTTAAAAATATATAGTACAATCAAATGTACCTGTTTAATAAACTAAAACTATTTATTATAATTATGCTAAAATATATGTATCTGTTATTATGTATGTATGTGAATGTGTATGTATGTATATGTGTAAGTATATATTACTTTCACTTATTAACTTATGTAGGTATATATTTATTGTATTTTTACACAAATGTAGTTCACATATTTGTTCATAATTTAACTTTATAGAAAAACCTGTTATTAATCCTACATTTTAAGTACTTTTTTGTTTGTTTGCATTATTGCAATATGCGCTGTTGGTTTTATTTTTTAATAAATAATTAATTAAAAAATAAAATAAATATTACATCTTACTTCTAAACTATAGAAATGTTATATACTTTAAAAAATGTATTTATTTTTATGAAATGTTACGAGAATGTAAATATTGAGGACAAAATTATCTGAATGCATTATAAAAGTAGTATACTATATTCATGATAAATCATGCATGACATTAACTTATAAAAATCATTGATACTTATATCATGATCTATACAAATTCTACTGAACTGGATTAGTCATAAATATTATTTTCAAAGTGGCACTGATTCATAAATTCGTGTTGTCACGCGACTATAGTTTAGAAAACAAAGACTAAATAATTGAACTAAAGATGAAAACTTACTTCATAATGTATATATTGTTTACGCCATTCTGGAGTTATATGAGCACTTAGGTGCTCCGCAAACTTCATTGTTAGGGCTTATCGATACGTCCGTTCCACAAAAGCTGTAGTTGCACTATAGAAACTGATTATAAGAAGTCCAAGCTAGTTTATTTGCTTGTTTGTCTAATGATAACACTGTGTGCGACCTGCATGCACTTAAAACACGACTGAATAAATAATGGAATGGTCAAGGAGATTACTATATATGTAAACATTCATATTTTCACTGGTTTTGCATATATTTCTGTTATTAATTAATTTTTATCACAAAAATAGTTCTATTCGTAATAAAATCCCTTATCAGGTGTTTTATGTCAATGTCAACTTATTTTTATTTTCCTAGTAGTAGGTAGTAGTAGTAGAATTCGCCACAAGGGCAGGCAAAGGAATCTTAGTCCATACAGCCAATTCTGATGTATAGGTCTTCGTATAGTAGCGCAATTGTATTGCAGGCTACAACCGATGCCATTCAATGGAGTTCTTGTGAAAACTCGAAAGACCACATCTGAATATACAGTTCACATTTCTCACAAAAATACATAATTACTACTCAAAAACTATCAATATCCTACAACTATTGTTCATTTTAGAGTACTTTTACACGTTTTAGAAAATAAAACTGCACAGCACAACGTCCCCTTTCAGTTCCCGCCAAAAACTCTTATTCTCCTGTTTTGACAACTATGACTTCATTATCATATTCTCTATTTCTCTATAAATATGGCATATGGCTAAGCATGCTTAGTATATTTAGCCATGTCCATGTATAAAATAACGTGTGACACTCTCAGAGTAATAATATAATTAATATTCATCTGATATAGATCTGGGGTGACCCTGCTTTTAGTATCAAGTTTTAGAATACTCTTCAAGCAAGCTTCAACCAATATTAAACATTTTAGGGTTCCGCAGCTATTTTGGCAAAATAATTGCGGAAAATATTTTGCGTAAAATTAAATTTTATGCATCGTACATATTATTAAAATTATAATAGGGAATAACTAGTATTGTTTGAAAAGTTCTGAAGGATAATAAAAAAAAACTTTCTAAGATACAAACTCATTTTCAAGTCTTTAAATGAACTATAAATCACAATTTTAGTGTCCAAAAAAAATTAAGGACAAGTATCTTTTTACCTAGGAAAGAAAATTAAGTATCTACAATAAGTGTTTACATAGATTTCCCTGCTACTCGCCCTACGCATGTAAATAGACTACGCATAAAGTCTTATTATATTTTTAGAGCTAGAATAAATCGAAAAATACTTTTTTAGCTGTACCTGAAATAAAAAATAAGTAATAAACCTTCTTCTGACACAAACGTTTATTATTTCACCAATTTATTTACCAATATATTCACGACGCCAAACTTTTATTTGAGACATAAAATAGCCCATTGGTGTAAGCCAAAACGTAATCATAAATGCAGCATGAAGAATTTTCTCCTGTAAAATAGAATCGTAGATATAACTGAAGGTAATAAACACCGGTTTTTTATATAGCCAGCTTCGCGATGACAGTTCGTGATTCCGTGTCTTTATTGATGGTCTAGGATAATAGGTTTTTTAATGCTTGAAAGCGGTTACCACCGCCTATGTATATTTGTAACACCAAAAGTGCTACTAATGTGCTGTCGCTCTATAGTGGAGTGAGGCTGGAACCTGGCCTCTAATGTCGTAACACAACTCAAGGTTGTTATGGTGCCATAATCTAGACCAGACGGGCAATTCCCTACCACCTGGCTGTGGGTTGTTTTGTCGCCTATTATGACAGGCCGCCTGGTTGCGGGAAATTGTATTCTTTCTCCGTTTCTGCATTGATAATAATTATAGTTATATATGGGTAATAAAAATATTAATTACCCCCCATGAACATTTCACCCTTGGTGGCGTGCAGATAATCATACCACACTGCGCCCAATTTCTTTTCTGGATACAGTATTTCGGCATCACAACCCTTTTTAACAATCCAGCGCAATTTTTAATTTGCATATTTGTTGACTATAAGAAAATAATCTTCGAAGTAGCCGCCACAGAGTACATTGATGGTAGCAGCAAGAAAATCACTTTTGACTGAAAACATTATTTTTTTAAATTATGAAAGTTCCTCAAATTTGACATTTATTTTACAAGAGATCTATATATATTTTATTATAGCCTTCTTGGAAACCGCATGGACCCGATACGATCCAAATACCATCCCAACATGGTGAATCCTACACTCCCCACCACATTTCCCCTGCGATGAACTCAATCGGATTTCCACCGTTAAAAAAAAGCGCATTTGGACCATGTTAAGTTGGCTTAATCAAAGTTTCAGAAGCAGAAAACCCAAGAATCATTAAAGATGGTTAAACAATCTTTTAGAGTTTTCACAAAAGCTTCCTCCTTAAAATCCACAATTTAGATAAAATTTACTTGGTGATTATAGTAAAACTTGAATATTGATATCTACTTGACACAGGTTGATTAAAATTACGCAGGATCATCTTTAAAAATAAGAATTAGACTTAAATATAGCAATTTTATTGTGCTAAAAACTTGATTTGACAACACAATGTATTATTGCAAAGAACTATTAAAGTTCTTTGCAATAATACATAAATAATTTAAATACTTATTCTATACAGTCAGCTCTTTAAACCATACTTGGACATGATAGATATTTCTAAATATTGCATACATTTGTACACATGAAATGGCGAACAGTTAATAATACTTGCGCATTCATTTAAAATAAACCTAAAGTTATTAGGCAAACTTTTCTTTGCTTCATTGTCAAATATAAGTTGAGCATCTCTCATTCTAGACAAATCTTTATAATGTCTTAACCAGTAATTGTATTTGGGTATGTTTTCATTGGTTATTAATCTGTAGGAAAATTCTTTCCTTCTTTCTTTAAATTCTTGTTGAAATAATATATCTTCTTTAAACATTGTCAATGGTAAATCATCTTCGGAATCAAAAACATCTAAGTTTTCCATCCCATCACTGTCAGGTGTGCCCTCTACTTTCTGTTTTAACATTTCTTTGATTTCAGGTTCGTTTGCTATAGCATGAATATTGTCTTCATCATTTTCAACAGTTTCTTCTTGGAGTTGAATATATAATTGTTTAACATCGAATCTCTTTTCATCAAATTTCGGATCGTTTTTCGTAATTATTTCATCTAAATTGACCTCACCATTACTGTCTTCGTCAAATAATGTATTTTCGACATTTTCTATAATTTCTATACCAGTTTCATCTGCTTCATTAGTTTGTTCATCGTTTATTACACTTTCATCCAAAGTAATCTCGTGTTCATTAATTTGTGTTTCATTTAATTGATGGCCAGTATCATTAAAAACATTATCAGGCATCTGATCAACATGAGATTCATTAATATCATCACCAATAACATTTGCATTACGAATAGCTTCTTCCACTTGTTCTGTAATATTATTAATAATATCTTTTCGAGTACAGTTGTAATATTCCTCTAAAAGGTTTCCAATTTCTTGTTTTGCTTCGCCAGGTTTACATGTCTTTTGTTTTTTAGGTTTAGATTCATTACTAACTCCTGCTTCATCTTGCACTAATTTTCTTTTTGGAACTTTTTCAGACCTGTATTCTTGAGGTATTGGTATTTTATATTTTTTACAAGCAGCTAAAATCAATTCTTTGATAGCTCCTTCCCGGTTAAAAGTTTTCGGGTTAAATTCTATTGTATCGTAAAAATTATAATCTTCATCATCGCTGAAAATCGGATCGCCATTTTTATTCTCAGAATGGGGTTCTTCAGCATTTTCGTCTAAATCTTCATTTGCAGCAGCTTCAACCTCCTCTTTATAGTAAATGTCTATAAAATCATCGTCATATATATTTATATTATCATCTTCTTCTGTTATAGTTTCAAGTTTTACATCATCCTTATAACTATTTGTTGTATTGATGGTGTTATCACAGACAGTGGACATATCTTTATCATTAGTATTCTCTGCATGAGAAGCGTAACCTGGGTCACTGTCACTATCTTTACTTTCCTCGTGGGAAACTGTTACATGATCTATTGATGGAGGTTTTGTTTTCATCCAATTTTTATTTTCACAGTTCTTAATAAATACCATTTCTAAATTAGATGCTTCAGAAAAATGCAGGTTTATATGTCCCTCACTTTGAGGTTTATTTGATTTGTTAATACCTAACATTATATTAATACCCTGGTCTGTCAAGTTTAAGTCTTCACATGCATATTTCAAAGAGTATTTAGTAAAATCCTCACATATGAGCAATCTCACATCACTTTCTTTGTGATATTCTCCTATTACTTTAGAGTATGATGACATCGGTGTTAAACTAGGTTCAAATAGATTTTTAGGAATTACATCTAATTCATCAAGGGGTATTTTATTTAAAATATTCAACGTAATTTCATCTTCTAAAAACATTTTCGATCCCGATGTTTCTTTCCCTACATATTCCATGTACATATAGTCTTCTATATCATTAAAATGTTCAGTTTCTGTGAGCAAACAATTCTGTAATAGGATTGTCTTCCTAAATTGTAAATAGGTCAACCATTCTCTAAATGAAAATAATCTATCAGTTTCCATGAAGCCAGATTTGTAGCACTTTAAATGGTTTTCTTGGTCATTTATTCTTTCTACTACTTCAGATAATTTTAATTCATATTCATCATCTAATCCAAAGCACATTTTTAAAGCAACTAATATATAAGCCATCGTAACCCCTTCATAATCTGGAACTTTAGTCATTTTAGGTTTTTGATCTACATTTAGAAATTCACAAGGATATTTATAAATCAGTGAAAACACTAACTGTTTAAAATCTTGTGGTAAACATAATTCTGTAGTATAATTGTCAATAAGTTTTCGTATATCTGGAATAACAGGATAGCCTAAGTCCAAGTCTTTAAACAAGGTAACAGCTAAAATTCTGATACGGTAAGCGGAAAAGATAACATGGCCAGCTTGACAATTTATGTATATTTTCCAATGGGGTATATCTCGGAAATTAATTTCTTTTGGAATATATTTTAATGCATCATAAATACATAAACGTTTTTCTTTCAAAAACATCAATAGGTGGGATAGTTGGATCTCACTCTTGTCTAGATTTAAAGCTATGTAAATCAATGTAAAGACTATAATTGGTGTAATATAATTAATTCTCCTATAAAGACATTCCTTGATCTTGAAGTATTTGCTTGTTTGTATTGGTTCTTCTGTGTGGTTTTCATTGTCTTCATTGTCTGAATTGCTTTCCTCCCTCGCGTCTTTTGATAATCTGTAATTGAAAAGAATTTCATTTTTATTTTCTTAAGTTTTTGGAACTTTGTACAAAATCTTTTACATTAATGATTGGTTGACTTAAGCCAGAAAAATAATAAGGAATGTAATGTCAATAGCAAGAAAATATATTAATTTAATTTGAGAGTTTTTCTTGATAATTGTATTGATCATTTGAGGTATATCCATTGGTCCTAGTCTACAGTTTTATTCTATATCCTGTTGCACTACCATAGCTCTCCATCTGGGAAACTTCTTTCACGAGATAGAGTCTACTGTAACATTTAAGACTGAGGAAGACACAAGAGATGCACAATGAGTATCTGAAACAGCCGAAGCTGCTCACTCAATCAGTACAGCCCCAATGAGACCGAGATCTTTAAAGAGAAATTCTATAAGCACACTTCTACATCAAATCCTCCTCACGACATTTTTGTTTAATGTGCTCCTTGTTAAATTAATTTACCAATTAAAACATTTCAATATAATAATTATGGCCATAGTCAAGATTTTCCTTATTACTGCTATCCTAAGTATTATATAGTAAGTAACAGAAACTCATTAACAATGACCAGAAATTATTCCATATTATTGAGTCGACTGAGTGTGTTTGTGTGGAGTGTTAGCCCCCTGTTGCAGATGGCAAGAAAAAATATCAAAAATAAAATATTAGGGATAACAAATATTACCCAAGCTCCTCTTTATTCTGATATTTCTTGATGTATCGTGTCCATACCCATAACAACTTTATCTTGAAACTAGGTTTTGCTCCCAATTTGATTAAATCATCAGCCAGACCAGCAAGAACAAAGTTAAATGCATGCCACTTGTACCATTCGCCAGTCACTGAAATTTACAGAAAAATTTACACCAGAAAAAATACACATTACTATAGATGTTGTCTTACAATATATAGCTTTCTCGTGGGTGTATAAGCAGGCAAACAAGCCCACTTGATAGGAGGTGATTATGGTAAATCTATAGATGTTTGATAAACGAATTTTAAGAGGGGGAGGTATACTTACCTCTAGAACAACTCCTATGGTCTGGAGATCATGATATATGAATTTTTAATAAACATAACTTTATTTATTTTTTCAATAATGTTGCACTTATCATAGGCCAAAGTTGAACAATCCTTTCAAAGTTCAAAAGAAAGCCAGTAAATAATAGAAAAGAACCAAAAAGTCATCAAGAAATGAAGACCGGAACACAACAGCACATTCACATACACTGCAAGAGTAACCATGAAAATATTCAAAATGGCGGCCAATAATGACGAAATTATAAATCGTGTATATAAAATAAATAGTAAATGGTTAACAGTCAGTTCTGGCCCTGCCCGGCTGCTATTGCAGCATGTTCACTTGGCTCGTACACTTTTGGTCTGAAGCTAACCTAACCTAAATCCCTCTTCTACTCACTGGTCGCGACCTTTCACCACCCATCACAATAATATTAGTGAAAAAATAGGTGAGGTTATGTTTACCAAAAATTATAATTTTATATATCTTCCTCCCTACACGCTCTGCCCACCCACTACCTCAAAATCGTGTAACAGATATCTGAGTTGCAGCCAGGTTAAAGTTGCCTATGGATGTTTATTATAACACAAAGGGCATTATTGCCAGTGCATTACCAGTATGGTTGTGCACCAGGCACCACGATTTAATCATGATCATATTAATTCAAATTCAAAAGTTTTTATTCAAAATAAGTTCCACTGGAGAACACTTTTTGAAGGTCATATATATAAGTTAAAATCTTCCTATTCTATGTACACCACTTCGCAACGTGTTGTAGCTGTGTTATTGCTGTTAAGGAAAAGAAGCGGTATGAAACTCCCCAGCAACATGTCTAGCTAAATATTGTTTTTCTTTAAATTTCTTATTCTATTTATATCTCAAGTTCTCTTTTTTTAATAAGTTTTATACAGAAGTATGTTACAGAATTACTTTTTGAAGA
Source organism: Dendrolimus houi (assembly GCA_039645545.1). Taxonomy (NCBI): domain Eukaryota; kingdom Metazoa; phylum Arthropoda; class Insecta; order Lepidoptera; family Lasiocampidae; genus Dendrolimus; species Dendrolimus houi. The sequence continues at coordinate 13,366,793 of CM077139.1, forward strand.
ATTAATGGAGTTGTAGCAAACAGTGCATACTCCATAAGACCAAGACACAATAAAAGGAAAGAAAAATATTATTATAGTTATAATAATGACATGACATACTAAAATGTTATGCTGCAATATATCTCCATCCCTTACAAGCTTGGCAAGATAAAAATGTTATACAAAATATAGTATAAGAGGTTGGAGCAAGCTGCTCTGTAAATGAATCATATTGTTACAAGTGTGGGAACTCGAATTAAAATGCCGTTGGAATTACAATAGAATTTATTAGCACTATACAAACACATATAAAACAGGTATAAATATAACTGGATACAACTAGTACAAACTGCATGATTTAATAACACACACAAATTCCATCACTATATAACTCCTCAAATGTACACACGTCTTGCTCGTATCGTAGTCGTCGCTTGACTGCCCCACCCCTTCATTCGGGGATTGTTTTATACTGCACGGTGCAATATGTCTACCTCATCGCGTGCACCCGATTTCCCAGAATCACACCTGGCCAATGCCTACCGGAACAGATTATGATACACAATAGGCGGCTTTTCTAATTACAAATATTAAATACAAAGAAAACAAAAGATATGCATATGCGGACGTTAATAAAACTTGGGGTTTATGACCGCAGGTGTTCATTTGCATTTGTTCTTGTGCTTCGTGGAATTTTGGCTAAGTTGTAACAATATCAATCATATCATTCTCCATAGCAACAAACCGAAGGCAGTCCTGAGGCAAGTACAATCTTGTGGATGACGACGCACCTGCATGGGCCACCTGTGTCATCAATAACAGGCTAAGCTACATATAAGGGCACCTGCGGCATGCAGGAAGGGTCGCAGCAAGATTACCATCGAGACCACATGCTGCTTAGTATTTGCAAAATCCAAGAGCCACATCTGCCTGTTGAGGTTGTTAAAGTGAAAGCCATTCTCTATTTTAAACTGTATCTGGGTAACGTTAGAATCAGTGAATATCAAAATATTGTAAATATCAGTAATAAATACTGTATTCAATTAATCCACGTATATGATTGAATCTGGTACTGTTGAATAAGAAGACGCTTATTATAACTTTTACAGCTAAGTATATCATCACATGCAAGCGGAACAAATCAGTCAGAGGTGCAGTTGTAAAAATGAGGAGTTGGCACCAGACCAAACAATTCCTCAGAACACTCCCTGTTGTACAGGTAGTAAATAAAATATGCATAGATGGAAAGTCTCTCTGAAGACCAAGCAATTCTGAACAGGTTTACATACTCGATTCTGAACAGGTTTACATACTCGCGCTGCACATTACCTTCACCATTTTCCTGTTTGCTGTCTTGGATATGAGAATACAAACAAGGGGTAAAAAGAAATGACATGAGGGGCAATTAAGACATTTAAATGGTTGTAATAAAATTACTGATGACTTTCTTAGCGCTTATAGACTTAGCTTTGAGACCTGAGATCTAATAACTAGTGCAACTGTATGTGTAAGTAGTAAAACTTACTATCATTGTGGATTTGTAACTTGATGTGTTTTAAGAAAATGTATGGCTGCGCTTTGACACAGAGTGGCATGAGATTCAAGGGTAATTTGAGTTTAGGGGTAACATATGCCTTATATATAGCCACTAGACCTGTCATTTAGATTAGGAAAAGTTTTTAGGGTCCACAAACAAGTTTTGAATGAATAATGGGCTAAACAAAAATATGTTCGATAAACAAGGTTATGCCACTTTTATAGATAGCAAAATGCGATTTGTATTTAGGAATACACTTATGCTTAATATATAAACTCTAAAACTGTTTTTGAGTTTAGTAAACAAGTTTTTTGTTTGCTTATATATTGCAACAGTGGTCAGAAATTGTTATGACATTCGCTGATCTCTGCCATGGCATGCTCGCTTGGCTTTTGGGCTTTACTCGAAAGTTGCGAGCAGTGACTAGAATGGTGACTTAGGTTAAGTTATGTTACACTTGAAACTAAAATGCCAGGACAGACTGGTCACCATCATCGCAAAATAATGAAACGACCGAATGAAAATAATCAATATCTCAAGAACTACAAGCCTCCTAGACATGGGGGTTGCAGATGGGAGAAGTACTCCTCCCCCTCCCTCTCCACCCCCACTGCTTAAAATTCAGTGACCACTAATCTAAAGTTTAACCAAACGTACTTTCAACCTTATCATCCTGGACTTGACGAATCTTCTTTTTAAACGTTTGAGCGAAGGTTCCGTCTCCTAAAGATTTGTATTCCACAATAGTTTCCCTGGCAGTTGCATCTTGAGTGCCACATTCAATACAGTAATAGAACCCATCGATTAGATTCAAGTCTGTATTTCCACATATACTACAAGGATTTCCTGATTTCATTTTGTCTAAACTAATTAAATATCACGCAAGAACAAAACATAAATAGTAAAACAGGCAAAACAATCACCCACGTTTCGGTTACGGTTGATTACGGTTCGCGCTATAAGTGTTACAAGTAACAACTACACAGAATAATATCTTTGGGATGACATTCTAATTCTTTTATTATATTTTGAAAAATAAATATACTCGAATGTTTTTATGACTAGCAATAATCCTTGATTGACAGCTATGAATTACCACGTGGTCCTATAAGCTACTAAATAAGTAATTATTTGTTTCCATATTGTACAATATTTTTTAAGTTAATTTCACAAAAAAATATTAAATTTGATTGTATAATAATAATACAATCACAAGTTACATATATCCTATAAATAAACCTAACTTAAAAATATATATACAATAGTAAAAAAACTAAAATTAAAATAAAAACCTAAGTTAAAACTCGTCCAGCCCCACCAGACCACTATCGCTGGGCATTGTACCTAGAAGGCTGGCAGCATTACCTCGCTGGATACAGAGGCTAATCCTTTGAGCGAGGTAAGCTCCAACCTTCCGGTCTCCTGTTGTATCGACCAGACGTTTTTTAATTTTTTGAAATAATTTGTGGGCACTTGGCCCCCATCGGCCCAAAGCCTCCACCCCAAACGGCTCAAATATGTAACCTGTTCCAACGGTTGCATATTTGAGCCGTTTGAGGTTTTCGGCAGAAGTAGCGGTGCGACCGGCCCCAACTTTGGACTCCTGGACATGAGAAGGCGCCAGTGTATCGACGCAGGTAACGTCCCACACGAGCGGCCTTCCCAAGCTCCAGGGAATTAAAGTCATATCGTCGGGCCTCTTGCCATCGTCGCGGACCAGGCCGTTCGGTTCGAGAACGGCTGACACGCCGGCGCTGACAAGAGCTCGACGTATTATATCGTTGAGACCGGCATGTCGCGGAATTCTGCCTACGCTTCTGCTACACGACAGGCCATGGTGGCCAAGCCGCTCGACGGCCCGGCCGTAGCAACAGTTGTGTGGTGCGCACAAACACAAGGGTTTCATAATATTGAAAATAAATTAGTTTTCAACCTTATATGTGTAATTCGAGATTAGTAATTTATTCAAATTAAATGGTTTTTGTCAAATCCAAAATTTATTTATTTGTTACTTATGCAACAGTTCAACCTAAACAATAAACTCTGTTTAATATGATTTTCGCCAAATACTGGATACTTTACACTTTACAATGTTTTTATACAAAAGCAAGACCCCTGTAAAGAGTTCATGATAAGCTCTGATATAAATGTAATTTATTTATTAACATAATGCTTGCCAAAGTGTCTCCTATATAGTATATATAATATATTAGTAACTGAAAATATAATATAGAGATATTCATATTATATATATATGTATAACGTTCTTATATATTATGCACAAATATATATTATACTCATATAAAAACTATAAAGACGTTTCAAAGTCATGGATATTTATGGATAAACAGTTAAAGTGGCACCCTAATTTCTCTATCTTTGATTTAAAAATTAGTTTTAAGTGATAGAAAATATCTACTTCATTAAATTTTTTGTTATAAGTTGCAGAAAGTCAAGCAAGTACTTCATTTAAGCCATAACTAGTTCTGCTACATGGCACGTGAAACAATTTGTTATGGCTAGGGCGTGTTTTGAGATTTGGCACTGCCAGGGATATAGATGAGGTGAGAATAGGACAGAGGCGAGAATATACGATATCGTAAAGGAAATACATATCAAGGAGCTGTCTTCTATTTGTAAGGCTTGTGATGTTATAAAATTGGCAGGCTTCTTCGTACGCAGCAGAAATGTTCTTGTTTTTGTAATTGAGATATTTTATAAACAGTTGGTGGATTCTTTCGATCTGATTTATATATATATATATATAGCGTACTGTGGTGACCAGATGTTACAACTGAAATTAAGCAAACTTTCGATATATGCAAAAAATACTGATTTTAAGCATGTGACATTGTAAAACAAAGAACACGTTCGTTTTAAATGAAATGAAGTATTGTTTTCTCTTATTATGTTAAATGATAGCAGTTTTTTGTTTATAAATTAGTTTTCACATTTGCAATTTTTATGAACATCGAATTGTTTTGTAATCTTCGTATTACTCTTTATAAAAATGGAATTTGAGTTTTAAACAAAAAAAAAAGAAATAATGGTTAATTTTAAAATTACAGTAAAAACACTTCTTAAGTTATTTGAAAGTGCCACTTTGAAAGTATTATTTTAAATTTTGTGACATTATATTTTCAAAAAATTATTCTTTTTTTAGAAATTTACTATGTATAAATTAATAACCATACTATGTATAATAATACCAAGAGTGTCAGACTAAATTAATATTGTCGACAAGCTTCATTCCAGATATTATGAATTCATATTTTCTAAATTTAACTTTTTAGATAGATAACACTTTGACGCTCACCAAAATAAACAATTACAAAAAATCCATGTTTACAATTAGCTATAGGGCTTCATTTTAACAGTCGTAAGCATAAGTTGATGGAGCTTCTAGGACTATCTAAAGTGTTAAAAGTTCTTGTTTTATACTGTTGCATCTAAATCCCTGTAAGGGCTTCAGCTCTGTAAATAATCCCTAAAAATTCACATTTCGTCTAAAGTAATTAGTATTAGAATTTGGAGATACAAGGAGAATACGGCGTCTAAAAGTCGTCAGTGTTCAAGAAAAAGTCATCTTATAGATCCGTTTGTTTACCAAAATGATAACAATAACTATAGGATTCATGTAAAATTAAATAAAGTGAATAATATTAATGTTGTACGGTTCCCTGCTTAGAATGTAATTTTTATTGTGCTTTTGTTTTTTATCGTTTTAGTAAAATTTAGTCTCTTTGTGCTGGAAACATTATTCAAAAATACTAAAAAAGTGGTAGTTTTTTTTTCTTTACGAATCCTACTGTCGTCGCGTATCGTATCGCTGGCTGTCATCAATAACCCAGAGAAATTCGGGCGTGTTCTCATTCTGCTCATATATTGAGAGAAACCAACGATTTGCTACCGATATTTGCGTTCAAGATCGCGTGTTATCCCATTTCCCGCGTATAATTTCACCCGATACCACCACACCCTTGATAGGTGCGATTCGTGTTTATCAGATCACTCAGGTCCTGTGGCTTTCTGTGTTATGTGTGTTGTGATTGAATAGACTAATATTGTGATACGTGCGTACATTGATGGGCAGTGCTGCGTGCTGTACGGCGGCAGAGAGGCCGCATAGGCGGGTATTTGCTTCGCGGAGAGTCTTCTATAAAATCAGTCACACTGGAACTGATGGAATTGGAGAATATTGTAGCGAACACTGTCTACTTAAAAGCCAGAGAGGGTACGTTTCTCCTTTTGTTGCCAAAACACCCATAACGTTGAGTTGTTTTGCCGAAAAGCAAATTTTACTAAAATCGCAATTTGCTGATATCAGCTTATGTCAGCAATTAATAAGCATTCACAACCATTGCTATAACGAGCTTAGTAAACAGGTCTGCTTGGTGAACTAAAGTCAACTTATATTGTTTGTAAGATAGTATATTATTGCAATTTTCATTAATAACATTTTGCTAGTATTAATTTTGTGCTAGTATTCTTTTTAGATCTAACTGTCCATGTTATGTGAAATCTATAAGGTATTTTTCAGGTTTATAAATTATAGCTGTCCTTATAGTCATAAAACAGTGATTATTATATATAATTTAGTTAGCTGAAGTAATGTTAAAATATTTATCAAAATCTTTATATACAAATAAGTGAGTTGACTTAAGAATAAACAATTTATTTTAATTTGTTTGAGACAGCTTGAAGCTATGTTAATAACTCATCACATGCTAATCACAACCTACTGTGCTATAGTACTGACCTATGGCTCCTTAAGTTTGTGCTACAAGTAAACTTGTTCATCCTTAGTTATATTTATTTTTAGAAAATTTAATTTTGCACATCTCTGTTCACCTTTTTAAAATAATAATGCAGACATTTTATCCGTGCAGGAATGGAGAAAGAATGTATTTTCTTGCAGCCTGTAGTAGGGCATTTGGTCGTCTGTATGGCTATTACTCCTGATCTAGGATATGCCGCCATTGCCACCTTGAGTTTGTTCCAGCATTAATGGCCAGATTCCAGTCCCCGTTTAGAGAGTGACAGCACAATGGTAGCACCTTTGCTGTTGCAAATATCCATAGCCATGGTAGCCACTTTCCATCAGTTGGCCACCTGCCTGTCTTCTGAACTCATGCAATAGAATCCAATTTTGACCAGAAGATTCTGAAAATGCGATTTTTAGAATTTTTGTCTGTCAGAGTAATCATGTGAAAACTACTGAACAGATATAAATAAAACTCGACATAGAGCTAGCTTAGCATATATTATTATTATATATATTAGCATAGCTTTTATCCCGGGGCATAACTTAGATACTTTTTATCCTGACAGTTGATGTTGTGACAAAAACAGAAAAGATGGCATTGCAATTGCATCCATTTTGAAAACTACTGAATGTTTATATCCCAAATTAACACTTAGGATACTTTTTATCCCAATAAATGATGTCATTTCCATAGAATAGATGGACTATCTAAATCCTATGTTGCATCAACAACATCTCATCCCTTGTATTACTTCAAATCAGGTTGGCTTCGACTCACCTCTATATTTTGCTGGGCAATTGTCTAGACTATAGGACTTAGTTTCTTTGTTATTATTATATGTAAGAAACTGAATAAGTTTTTGTGTAAGTAAAATAGTCACTACCTAGAGTTTGACTGCGGCGTAGCTGTGGTGCCATCTCTATTAACATATAAATTAAAAAATAATTACTAGGGTGTTTTACCTCTGACATTATTTAATGAGTGTACATGACATTTATACCACAAATCATGTTGAAGATTGACCCTGCTACAGAGCCGCGATGCAGGTACAAAACAAACAAACTCACTTATTACTTACAATGAAGTGGCGGCTAGTAAATAAAATAAATTGACAGACAAACAAATTTTATGTTCCCAAGCTAAGGGAATTACCCATATTACTTATGTGAACCATTTTGTAACACTCTCCTCCCCTCGCTGACCACACATAGTACATGTCAAGACCCCCCCCCCCCCCTTTCCTTGTGGTTTTCACGTAGTAATTCATACATTTGGTTTTAGATCATTTTTTGCAATCAGAAAGTTAAAAATATTTTGACTCATTAGCCTTTTAAAAAGTGCTAAACTCTGTGCACCTATTTGAGTATAGCTGGAAAAAGCGTGAGATTTCCCTACAAGATGGCCTTCCTCGCCTCTATGACCAAACGTGGTATTATGCAAGACCACGCCAACCCCTCCCCCTCCAACCCCCTAAACGGCACACGTTGTATGGGTACGTTCACTAAGCAAATAATAGTGATCTAGACGTATAATCAAGATTTAACCAATGCTGTTTCTATCAAAATAGCTATAAAATCCTAAGGATTAATTAGTTTTCATTTTAATGGACCATTATCAGACTCTGAACGCAGCAGTTAGTTTGATAATAATAATCACTGTAATGGCCCTTTTACACCTTTTCTTTAATGAGGGGAAATCCGATCGAAGATTAGCTGCCGCGGGGGAAACTCAGGGGGGTATGTGAGATTAGCCATGTTGGGTGGCATTAGGGCTATTGCCACCTGAGTTAGGGATACCCATTAAAACCCCTCCGTGTTCCTTCCTTCGGTTTACGCTGGAGCTATGGTAAAATCGGGGCTCTACCAACTATGCATTGCCGGGTGGAAGCGTAGCCCCAGGCCTTTTCAAATCCAGCGTGAGGCGGTTTGTTACTCGCCCCACGGGAGGGGTGAGCGTGTGAGGAATACGACGCACTCTACTCGCAACGGCATATTGCTGGGTGGAAAACCCCCGCTCAGGGCCCACCCGCGCCGCTCGGTTTTGTCGGCTCCAGACTGAAAGCAGCCCCTGTTACATCTAGGTTAATGTTAGTGGAGAGACTTATAGCATTAAAAATCAAAACCAACTACAAAATTAAAAAGTAAATAATAAAAATATTTACTGCAACATCTACAACAACATTGCAAAATGCACCGATTTCAAGATGTTGTAGAAAATATTTATTTGTTGCTTTTCATTTTGAAGTTGGTTTTGTTATATTTAAATATAAATATGCCTTTCGAAGAGTGTAGACTCTGCGCTCTTCAACAAAGATTGCTCTCGATTTCCCTGGGATCCACTCATTAGATTCTGACTTGACGACAATGGGACCACCTCAGGAGTTCTTTCGAACAAAGAATAGTTTTAAAACTTGGCCCAAAACTGTCGGAGAAATCGCATAACAAACATAAAAAAAATGTGTGTGTGCAGTTCACACGCAGTAGATGTGAAACTACAGAGAAGATATTATTATATAATAATATAATAACATAATTATATCTACAACGCTTAGGCGTTGTAGATATAATTATGTTCGTCTGTAGTAGACGAGTGTGAACTGAACACAAACATTTTTACATTTCTATTCCATTAAAGACTTCTTTATTCTTAGGTATTTTGACCCTTATCCGTAATAATTCAATCAAAAAAACACTTTAAATCACTAGCATAAAGTTCAAAATTCAATGCACTGTTTCGCACAATTCACACACACACACACAGAAAGTTTCGCGAAAATAAAAAAAATGTTCTATAGGTAAATATTTTTTTATTAAATCTTTTCAAAGTACTCTCCACCAACCTCTATACCAAGTTTCATGCGTCTGAACCAGTTTCCGAAACACTTTTTCCAGTCCGCCGCAGACACCTCGTTTACAGCTTGCTCGAATGCTGAAAGCGCATCTTCCGGCGACGAAAATTGTATCCCTTTGAGCTGATTTTTTATTTTCGGGAATAAAAAGAAGTCACACGGTGCTAGGTCATTGCTGTAAGGAGGGTGACCCAAGAGTTTGACCGGCGTGCTGTCCAGGAAGTCCCTCGTTTTGAGCGCGGTATGGGCGGGCGCGTTGTCGTGGTGTTGCAGTAGCTCGCGGTGCCCTGTGTTTGGTCGCTTGTTTCTCACAACAGAAATAACTTCTGCCAAGCATTTGGTAGTATACCATTCGGCATTGGTGCTTCTTTGGTTCCGTAAAAGAATGGACATCAAGTAGCCAGTCAAATTGAAAAAACTCGCGATCAAAATTTTCGCCCCGCTTCTAGATCGCTTCACTTTGTTCAGCGTTGCTTCGTTTTGAAACACCCAAACCGTCGACTGGCGTTTCGTTTCTGGATCGTATTGATAAATCCAAGACTCATCACCTGTAAAGATGTTGTTGTTGTAAACACGCCGAGACGAACCTGATTCAAATTTGTTTATCATATCACGTCAACATTCCACCCGGGCCTGTTGCTGAAGCATCGGTGAGGTTGTGCGGCACCCAGCGTGACACTATCCTCCTCACGCTAAGATGCACGTGTAGAATCTCGTGAAGGCTTCCCGATCCAATCCGCAGTACGTGCTGAAGCTCTTGATACGTATGTCGCATATTGTCTTGGATTAAATTTTTACTGCTAGCACGTTTTCTTCCGTGACAGCAGTCAAAGGGCGACCACTTCTTTATTCATCCCCCAAAGTTAGTCGACCGTGCTTGAATTCGTTATACCAACGATACACGGTTGCCTTAGAAGGGCCTTCATCCATGAATGCCATTTGAAGTCGATTCGTCCGGCTTCAGGCGACAATTGAAATCGTATAGAATCATAACGCGAAAATGTCCCCAGCGCAAATCCATTTTTCAATGAGACACGATAATTTAAATTAACTCGCAAACATTGTGCAAAATTGAAATTGAAACTTACCTATTTTTGGTTATAAATAATCATATTTTTAAAATAGATTATAACTGGCCAGTCTCTCATACATAAAAACTTTTTTCGCAATACTTTCTGAGTAGCCTGGTACGGATAGAGTTAAAATTAATTTGAAATCTTTTAGTTTAATTTAAAGTGCAGGAAATGCGTTTTATTTCGAATTAAATAAGCTTGAATTTTATGTATTTGTCTCTTTTTAGTGTCGCTTTTTGTTGTTTCAGCAAGTTTCAAATAACAACAATTCTAAAGAAGTTTCAGTTCAAAAATATACAATCTAATTGAGGACCTCCTCCTTTTGAAGTCGGTTAAAAATAATGTGTTACCTATTAGCTACATTAGTATATATAACACATGAGTTATCTGAAAATGTTTAATGTCTTTGATAAAGTCTAATCTCAAATAATGTATTGAACTCTTGGATCTGCGTGACACAGTTACTAACATTATCCCAGGTGTAGCAGGGGCATTGTTCAGTCCAAAGATATGTTTCGAATGTATTCAGAACAATAATACGCAGATTTTACTGTATATTAAACTCTTATAGCAATATTTTCCTTGTTTTAAGCGTGACCATTTCATATTTTACGAGGTAATAACATCCACAAGTACTACTACGCAAGCATTGATTGATAAAATATTTGCTTAGTTGGTTCTCCCGTTTTATCAAATTCCTTTGATGTAAACCACTTGAAAAAGTAAGATGTAATGCATTATCTTAATGTGATAATGGCAATGTAATTGATAAAGCACAATTTGGTTATTACGATGCTCGCTTCACTTGCGACAATGTTATTTTTATTGACTGTGGCCAAATGCATCTTACTTATAGCGTTAAAAATAGGTCGTTAATTAATAGCTATGAAGGGGGACTCGTACAGGATGGAGGAGCGAGATGGAATGCTCCTCCGTCTTAAAAGAAGATCTTCCCGCGAGGCTGGTGTTGTACCTCGCAGGCCTAGGCCCATATGTTATAGTTGAAATTTTTTATATATTCTTTGTGTTACGGGAAACGTTTGTGACATCTATTTTTGTACAGCGCCATCTATTGGCTTGTAAGTGTTCCACTCAGCTACATTAGTGCATATAAATTCGTTATCTGTTAATATTTAACAACATTAACAAGTAATAATAATATTACATCACAAATAACGCCTTAAACTCATAGCTATATCTCTGTGAAACGGTATATATATCATATAATGTTACCCCAGATGAGTAATATTACAGCAACGCTATGCATTGTGAGCATTCCTCAGTAATTTGTTTAGGTATGAATTACACAGGCTGGTTACCTTAAGGGTCCTTGTTCACCATTATTCATCGCCTAGCACCTGATAAACATCATCTTCTGAGCGTGGACGTTGCGTGGTCAACGATTGAACGACGCGTGATCCACAATTAGCAGTGTTGCGAACCCCATTGTAATTTTTATAAAGGCAACACTTTTATAATCTTCTTGTTCAACTTGCAAAGGTGTACGAATATGTCTCTTATAATAAACCTTGATTTAAATGGCATTTTTAAAGTATATATATATTTTTTCGATATATCCACAATGAGTCGCAACCCGATTTTAAATGGATGGCTAGTGCTTATTTTTTTTTTGAAGTGAAACTTCTATGAAGACGGGGTCTTAGGATTTTTCTGTCACGAAAAAGCGTTACGGCTGTGTGGAGGAGCGGCATAAATTTAGACTAGACATGGTGAGAGGCGGCATAATTTTAGAGTAGACTTTGGATGCGTTTTTTGTTTGATAAAATAAAATATGTTTAAATAAAAACTGCATTCATTAAAATGTACCTAACCCAACCAAATCGTAATTTGCAGTAAACCTGCGAAATATCGAAATGTGTGCTGGGACACAGTAGAAGTGAAACTTCAACGGACAAGTGGAAAAACGGATGGCAACGGATAAGTGGCAAAACGAATCACAATAACATTTAACTCGAAGTTTTACGGGCAGATTGTTAATGTACTTGTCCAATTTGAAAACCTTGTCTGTTGAAGTTTCACTTCTACTATGTGTCCCAGCACACATTTCGATTTTTTTTAATAGTGCGTGTGTTCTCCATTGAGAACACTACTCTTTGTTTTATGGAGAACTAAGTCGTCTCTTGTAGCTTTTGAATATCATGCCTCTTCAGCCGAGATGGCTATGTACGCTGCATTAACTTGACTGCCAGTTGATTTACGTGCAGAGCGAATCGACATTGGTAGCTTTTTGAGATTTTACGAATTTCTTCTTTTCCTGTTTTCACTTCGAGATATTCATGAATCTAGCTGTTTGTTACATACCAGGGTACTCCTGAGATAGTACGAAGTATGACATTTTGAAGTTTTTAAAGATATTATTTTATTTAATTCAGTGATTGTTTCAATTATTACTACTCGTACCACATAATTGAAATTAACAATGTTCCATACATTTTGGTCCTGCAAGCCGGATCTATCAGTGATTATATGTCATACCATCGTAATGGGTCTACCTACACGTGAATAACTCCGAGCAGCGGGTTGTCACCGAATGGTTCGCTAATCATCCACGCATGAGGATCATTCACAAATTACCGTCACACGAATTTCATAATTTTTTTAAACCCTCTTCCCTCCCTAGTGTGACATCAAATTTTGCAATTTAACATCAAGAAATTATTAAATTAAAAGAACAGATCTGTAATTAGTTTTATTCCGTAATTAGTCGATTCGTGCAGGAACGGGGAAAGAATACAATTTCCAGCGGCCGGGCGATCTGTCGTTAGAGGAGACAAAACAACCAACACCCAGGTGGTACGGCATTTGCCTGTCTGGATGTCTACCACCCCTGGTCTAGAGCAAGCCGCCATAACAACCTTGGGTTGTGTTTTGTCATTAGTGGCCAGGTTCCAGTCTCCCTTTAGAGAGCAGCAGCGAATTTATAGAACCTTTGGTGTTGCGAATGTCAATAGGCGATGGTAACCGATTTCCACCAGTGGGCCGTCTACATGTCTGCTGAACTCAAGCAATAAAAAAAATCCATTGAAATATTTTTTAAAATAATTTAGACACTGCTCATGCAGATAAGAGTTGGAAATATTTTGCAGTTTTTCGTTAATAGTTCAAATTGCCTATTTTAAAGCCTAAATATTGTTACGAGTTGCAGGACTCGAATTAAAATGCCGTTGGGATTATTTATAGAATTTATTTGAACTATATAAACACGTATAACACAGGTACAAATATAACTGTACACAACCAGTCCAAACGTAATGCACGATTCAGTCACATGCGCGAAGTCCGTCACTAACGTCTTGCTTCGCTTGTGGCTATCGCTAGACTGACGGTCTCTCCATTAGGGCATTGATTTTTTGCTGCACAAATTCAATATGTTTACCTGACCGCACGGACCGAATTTCTTAGAATCACACCTGGCTAATGACTACCATCAAAGATTACAATACACAATGGGCTGTTTTTCTAATCACAAATTTTAAACACAAAGTAAACAAAAGAAGTCCAAATGCGGATAAGTAATAAAATGCGCAAAACAGGTATGCAGGTGTGAATTTGTCTTTGTCGGTCGTAACAATATATTAGATTTTGAAATTGACGTCACGAAATTTAGGACTCCCACAAAGTTACACTTCCTCCCTCCCTTAAATGGTGACGTAACTTATAGATGGCCCGTGCGTCTAACTTACGAGCGAGGTGATACGGTGCTGGTTGGGTGCCGGCTGGCTCTAATATGCTGTGACCATAGATTCCGAGCCCGAGTAACTAATATTTAAACAAATTACTAAGGAAAAAGTGTTAAGACTAGCTGTCTATATCCTTAAAATGCATTGACGTCAATCTTGTTTTAAAAAATATCTATGTTGTATTTGTGTTATTAATATAGTTTTAATTAATATGTAAGGACGTTGGTTTATATCTGCAACATCCTGTTTGTACATATGCTACCTACACGTTTTATATGAGTATAGGTAGGATGTCGACTAATCAGCAATGGTTGTCATGTGAACTAATTCGAAAACGACGTTGAAATGTTCACAAAGTTTATTAGAAGTACACACACGCAATTCACAGTTCTTACAAGTATAGCCCAATAAAACAAAACCAAACCGTAGGGCAGAAAATCATTATCACATAAATCGCGAAAAGTTCGTCGTTATAAGATACTCGCTCCGAAAGTGCACTAGGTAACGCCTCGTTCGCAGCCAGAATACGACTGGCGCATTTCCGGACTGACCGACCCTCATCCATTCGTAAATTAGACATGGCCTCTTAGCAACATGCCGCCCACTAGTTCTTGAAATCGTTAAATGGTCAGCTTAATAGCTTCCAAGAATTCGCATGAAATACTAACAAAGGAAAAAAGGTTTTATGACGTCTTACGGCGGCGTGAATAAAGAGATTAGCGCGAACAATAAATCACTCAAATTCGAAGGTGTAATAAAACACCTGCAATGGCCGGTTTGCATCAATATTTTTATCCTGTCGCATATGGTTGTTATATTGTTAATCCTTAATATTAATATGTATTTATAGTAAGCACTTAAAAAGAATATTGCGCACTATCGCCGGATGGTTTCTGGAGGCCGTGTGGAACTCCCAATGGCAGTTCCTCCATGCTGTCTTCTACAGAGAAGAAGTCGCAAGAATCCGATCGCCGAATTACCACCACAGCGCCACGGGAACTAGAGCCATAGGAACTCGGCGTGATGCCCACATAAAAAAAAAACCTCTAAAGTACCTGTTGCGGACAGAGAGCACCCCCCTCCGCCCGCCGGAGCACACCTACTCTCCGCGCCCCGTATACCGCCGACGCCCATAGCTCGCAAAATTAGCAGCTAGGCTAGCTAGCTGGGATTGGAATTGGAGCTGGAATAGGGAAAATTGGATAAGGGGAGATGGAACTGGGCTATCGGAACTCTCACTCAATACACGAAACAGGATTAGCCTTGGGCTAATCGTTTCACGCCGATATTCTGTGAGAGCGTGATGTTACACCGACCGTGCCCTAAGAATTGTTATCAAGGTAACGATTCCAGCAAGGCTCTACCGCGTACATCTGTGTAGAGTTTCTTAACAGTTTAGCCTTTAAGACGGAACCACCACAAATTTGTGGTCAAATACAGATAATTGAAACGAACGTTGAAACTGATGCTTTTTACCTCTAACTACATAGAATTTGTATTAGAATAAAAGAGACGATATAATTTTCTTGATTTTGATATATAATAAACATTACGCTTGACAACCGAACCACCCCGATTTTGACATGGAAAATTTCGTCTCCCTGCGGTGGTTTGAAATAAACCCATTTTTAATGTAAATAAATTAAATTACAGTAATAAAACTACTTATTTAGTATTGGTAATTACTTTTTTATAACTATAAAGGGTATAACATATTATTTCAAACTTGTTTGTACATTTTTTTTTGTTGCTGATGATAATGAACATGTGTGAGGTTTTTCCTTGTTTGTTTTTCTTATAAGAATTTGAAACACATATACATTATAGTCTAATTGGATTTATATCCAATATAAGCATAGATTAGCACAGAATCGATTAGTTTTTAATTGAAGTACTAGTATTCGTTGGATAGTTTTTGAATTATCTATATTTTTGTTGAATTAGACAAAAAAAATTGACAAACAAGCTTGGACAAATTCGCGGACATAGTATGAATATAATGTAGTAAGTTTAGAGGTGAACGAACTGGCAGGTACAGATTATGTAAGATATATACAAACCTACATCTATACATATAATAAAACTGTAGAGGTCGAATTTCTGTACAATGAAAAAAAAATGCTAAAAACCGAGTCAGGGGGATGTAAGAAGTGAAATATAACTAATTTAGATTTTTTTCAAATGTTTTGTTTCTCTGTTTGTCTGTCTGTTTGTACCGGCTAATACTTTTGATCCCGAAAAATTATAGTTCCCGTGGGATAGTTAAAAAACTTTCCACACGAACGAAGTCGCGGGCAGAAGCTAGTATGTAATAAGGGTTAGGTTAAAACTAAAAGGTTCTACCGATAATGTGGCGGCAAACACACTGGGACGTTAATGACACTGTGCTATTGTTATTATTACGCTCGGTCATTCCCGGGGATAAAGTAACGCGTTCCGCCCGTACTGGGAAATGGTCGACGCGTAACATAGTGTAGTTGGCCTCTATTAACAAATACTTTTGTAAACACGATAACGACGGATATATAGGCTATTTGTTTCAAACGAAAACGACATTAAAGAAATAAAGAAAGCATAATGTATGCCGATATCGTAGTCTAAGTTGGGTAGTGCTTTTAAGTAGATTCTTAAACGTCAGTAATGTTCTGGTCTCTCTGACTTTAAGAGGCAGCGAATTCCAAAGTTCTACAGCCTGCATTGTAAAGGAATTAATTACCTTAGAAGGATGACTGTGTGTAGGTGTCACAAATAAATGAAATATGTACGTGTACAAAATTAATCTGTAGTAGAAGTAAATTGTCCAATGTGCTATTTCTAAAAGACGATATCCCTGACCGACTAATAGTTTCTTAACACACATTAATGTTATTTTCAAAATAAAAATACTCAATTATCAACTACAAGTTTAATGGCCGTATCGTGCAGTTTATTTATAGGAGGTGGTTTGTTTACAATTAAACAACTAATTAAACCGAAATCATTCGCGCCTAGCGATGTTCAGAGATATAGCGTCATATTGTTAAGTTATAATTACTGGCACTGAATGTGGCGTGGTTTTAGAAAACATTTTTAATATAGATAAGGTCTCTAGTAATGTGTAGTTAACACCAACAGGGATGCGGACACAATAATTATTACATTAAATGTTATATTTCTACATACATAAAAGAACAGGCGTTAAAATAACATCTTATCACACATAATAGAAATAGTTCTCCATTTCTCATACTCGGAAAGTGCGCTTGAAGTTACCTGATCAGAGGGATCAAAACAGAGCTTTTCGTCCCTGGGAAACGATTTTCCCTGCTGTCAAAAAATCTAAAAATTAAGCGAGCTGTGTCCCAACTTTTACACAACCTCTGTTAATTCGCGGCATAAAATTGTAATTATAAAATGTCAACAATTTTATAACGTGACTTCGTACGTGTAATTTACTTTTCAATAAATAATTATTTAATTTACACAGATTTGAACTAAACATTTACTATCATCAGTGATAAAAAAAATTGTGGCAGGTAGAATGCTACAGAAAAAGAAATATGAAAGAGACGGGAAGCGGCAATTGGATCTTCATTAGTTTGGTCGAGTGCTAATTATTTACTTAGTTATTTACTTAATTATTTATTTACCGATATTTGTATAAAACAAGTTCATCATAATCGATATGCATTTAACGCCTAATTTTATTAGAGAAGTGGTTGCTTCTTTATCTAATCGGGTTTTAATTTACTTTCTTCATATTCGAAATGAAAAACAGAATGTTTACTCGGGTGGAAGACCTATTTACGCATTCGAATTATTGGCGCCTTCGCTTTGCTCGTGCGCCAAACCCTCTCGTACCTAAATGGGTAACTTTCGTCCCTTGTGTAACAATCTACTGTAATTACTTGTCAAACAATAATTAAAGCGCTGTTATACTCCTTTTACTTATACCTACTTATGACGTCATAATTAGATACGCTCGTACGACATTTATGAGGCCGCTTCGTTTTGTAAGTTTATAAAAAGTCTATATCTCAATTGATTTGACTGTCCGCTCCTCTATTACAACATTTTGGCGAGTTTGCGTTGTTTTAAAGTTCCGAAAGAGCGAAAGTTCCGCTCAGCTGAAATGAGAATATTGAAATGGATATGTGGTATTAGATATCCGTGCATGAACGGAGAAAGAATACAATTTCCTGCGGCCGGGCGGCCTGTCGTAAGAGGCGACAAAACAACCCACAGATAGGTGGTAGGGTATTTGCTCGCCTAGGTGGCGGCCACCCCTGGTCTAGAGTAAGCGGCCATAACAACCTTGTGTTGTGTTCCGGCATTAGTGACCAGGTTCCAGTCTCCCTTAAGAGAGCAGCAGCGCATTTGTAGACCTACCTACCTTTGGTGTTGCACATGTTCATAGGCGATGGTAACCGCTTTCCATCAAGTGGGCCGTCTGCCGGTCTGCTGAACTCCTGCGCAATAAAAAAAATTACAAGAATGGTGGTCATTACGGAATCATTTGTCGTCGCTACGAACTAAATTGTCATATCTAGGAAACTAGATAATTGGACTATCACGCACTTGCCATATTCATTCGGTATTTGTAGTCTATTCGCGACAAAGTTGTTGAATGATATCGTAATTGTGGAAAACAAAAAGTGAAGTGAAATCGTAATGGCATGTTAATTAAAAACGCCTTTTAAAATTATAATGCTATTAAAAAACAAATCTGTTGTGGTTTGTTCAAAGGTGGACGTGCAGTTTTTAACCGCAGTTATTTGCGGCTATTTTATTTTTGTATTTATCCTGATCCTTATACGGCATAAAAGTTCTCCGAGGGTGACATCATTTTATTACGGGAGCGATTCAAATTTACGTCATTCCAGAAACAAATGTGTAGACTAAGAAATTTACTTCAACCTATCTTTTGAAATACATTTTATGTACACCATACAACTGAAGTTTCACTTCAAAAATATGTTACAACTTCTGAATGAGATTTTTTTTTATAAAAATAAGAACATATTGGCGTCAACTGTGATTCGAGCATGTGTCTTTTACTGGGCGATTATCATTTTTGAACATTTTTCGTCCATATTATTACGGCGTGTTTATAAACGTACCGATCAGCTTTTCACACGCACATCTGCGTGACCCGGCCGTACACTTGTTTGGTAGTCCGACCCGTCAGATTTCAGTCGTGTACGATTTAAATTATTGCCTATCCTTTTACAAACGGTGTAATGAGATTATATATTTGGTTAATATGCTTTGCTAATCGATTTCTGTTTGCCGTATATGATCGTGTTGGAATTGAGACCGGTGTCCACTTGTGAGGTCGACGTGTCGATATCAACGCGGTATATTAATTATTTTGGTTATTGAGGTAGATTACAAGGCGGGGCGAGGCCAGTTTAGATGATTGGGAAAATTGGATTGGAGAGTCGGCCAAGTGCGTGTCGCTACACGTTTATATATAATAGGTACCCTAGTGGCGATGATCATCAACTTTCTTTTTTATTGCGAAGGTGACAAATAGCCAGAGGGCGCACCTAAAGTAAATATTAAGTGGTTACCGTCCGGTATAAACGTTTGCAACACCAGGGGCGAAGTAAACGCATTGCCAGAGTTGAGGATGGGTTAGGAGGGGTGTAGTAGGGGGAAGGGTAAGTGGATCTCATAGATTTCGTTAATTACGAAATTCTACTATACGAAATAATAATGACTCAATTTACAAAAAGTACTCAACGCATTTATTGAGTATTTAATATTCTGAAGTTTCCACTGTATATTTTTTCAAAAAGGTAGCTGGGATGTATACAACTTTTACACATTGAAAGCCGATATCTTGGCACCTAAGTTTATCCCTATTAATATAATAAATGCGAAACTAACTCTGTCTGTCTGTCGTTCCGTTTTCACGGAAAACTACGGGACCGATTTATATATAGTTGTGGTCATATAATTAAGAACGATTTGAAGTTCTAGAAGTTTTTTTATTTAAATTGTGTCATACACAGATATGTGCACCTTCTGTGAAGCAACTAGTTATGTTATAAAATAGCCACATTAATAGAGCAACGTGGCTTGGGAATAAAGAATAAAATCGCTAACTATTTTTTTTCACATTTTATTTATTTTACCAAAGTAACACATTCAAATAGTACTGAAGCTGGACAAATAATTAAGAATGATTTATTAAACTGCTCGGGAATAGTTTTGTATGACACTCACATTTAAAAATCACAATAATATGTAGCGCGAGAAATTTAAAAAGCAATTTAATACATTTTTAACTAAAATTAATAGTTAATAGCATATCCACGGCTTTTAATTATTGCTTTACACCGGCGTGGCATTGACTATAAACTTTTTGACATTTCGCAAGAGAAATAGAATTCCATTTTTCTAAAAAAAAACCTCGTACAGCTCTCTTAAATTCCCACACTGTGTATTTGAAACCTTTTTCTTTACTTCGAACCACAGATTCTCTATTGGGTTTAGATCTGGGCTGTTAGCTAGCCAGTTTAAGACAAACTGATTGCGCTGTAAGAAATTCCTTTACGGTGCGTGCAGTGTCCTTTGGATCATTATCATGCTGGAATGTCCAAATAATCGGTAGAACGTCTTCAGCATAAGGTAACATTGTTTCTTCCAGTATATTTTTATATTGGAACTGATCCATGTTACCTTCTATCAACTTTACAGGTCCAACACCATGTCCAGAAAAGCACCCCCAAATTTTCACATTTCCACCACCGTGCCTTAATGTAACTTTCGTGTACTTAGGGTCGAATGCTGTATTCGGGGGACGTCGTACATATCGTTTTCCATCAGAACATACTCTGTTTATTTTCGTCTCGTCAGAAAAAAGTACATTTTTCCACTGTCACACAGTCCAGTTTTCATACTTTCTCGCAAATGCAAGCCGGGCTTGCCTGTAGCAAAGTTTCAATATGGGTACCTTTCTTGCTATCTTACCGTGCAATTTTTCTTCTACTAAACGTCTTCGAATAGGGCGTGCTGAGATTGCTGAAGGGTTGTTTTGACCAAAATATTCTTTTCTCAGCTCATTGGACCCTTTAAAAGGATTTTGTTTTGTCATACGAACGATGTTTCGGTCATCTCGAGGAGTTGTTTTTCGCTGTTTAGGTACTACGTATCAAACTACTTCGAATGTTCCACACATTCGAAGTAGTTTGATACGTAGCAAAATGCTTTACTGCGTGGAAAACCATCGTTTTTGAACATTGCAGATGGTCGGCTATCTTTTTATAAGACCAATTCTTCCGGCGAAATTTTATTATTACTTCTCTTGTAGATTTATCACAACTTTTATTTTTTCCCATTGTTTTTTCATAAGAAGCAATCACTTTTAATCTTTTACAGCACTAAATGGCGCCAAAATTATACAAACATTAACAAATCGATTGAGTGTTCTCTATTTAAATTTGAATAAAGGTATAAACTATTTAGCGTTCTTAATTACGTGACCAGCCAGTAAATAGGAATACTATGTTTAGAAGTAGTGTAAAAAGTTTGTCTATTTATTTTTAGTTAATCATATCAATGAATACAGCGGTATTATGGAAAAGTTTTACGATATCGAGAGAAATAAAAAAATTGCATACAATTAGTTTTGCGTCTTAGTTTGAAAAAATCTTCACTTTAAATCAGCGTTCTTAATTATATGACCACCACTTTATATGTATATATTTTCGATGTCGAGGATTAACATAGGATACTTTTTATCCTGAAAAATGAGATAGTTTCCGCGATAAAAATATATTTGTCTCTCTGTTTGTTATGCTTTGACGGAAAAAGTACTGGACCGATTTGGCTGAAAGTCGGTAAATATGTAATTTTAATACCGAGGGTGGACAAGAGAATTTTTATCCCGGACAATGGGATAGATCTATGTAAAGGTTGTTCCAGAAAGTAGGATAGGTTTTTTTTTGTGAATTGCCATTTTGGTCAATTTGGTCATTTTGGACATTGTGGTAATTTTGACCATTTTGAAAATTTTTGTCATATTGGTTATTTTGACCATTTTGATCATTTTGGCAATTTTAGTAACTTGATCTGTCAGTCTGTTAAGCTTTCACGAAAAAAAAACTACTAGGAGTACTGGATCGGTTTTGCTGTAATTTTGTTTAAATGTATGTTTAATACCGAAAATGGACATAAATACTTTTCATCTCGGGAGATGGGATAGTTGACGATATAAAATGAAACGAATATTGCGGGGGCAAATAGCACTAACATGAAAATTTAATACAATGTGACCTGTTTTAACGCCTGCTGTTTAAAGAAGAGACACGCACTGTAGTTATTTATAACTGTAATCTATAATTAATGAAACGTGTGCTTCTAAATTTGTTGAAGTATATTATCATGTTTGCTTGTGCATGCTAGAGGGTGTGTATGTGTGTACGTGCGTGCGTGCGTGCGCGCGCGCGTGTGTATGTGTATGAGCGTGCGTGTTTGTGTTCCGTTACATATGAGGTATGGCGTGAATAATTTTGAAATGTTCCTGGTGACAGAACGAAAACAAGATACGTTTGATCAGTTTTTGAGATTAGTATATTTTTTATTACACGATATATTTGGATTCTGCAGACAAATAACAAAAAGTAGTATACCTTTGTCCAGCGACAATGGACGTACGGAACAGTGTTCAGTGCCTGTGGCACTCTCGGTCGACATTTTAGCATTTTCTTTTACAAATGTCACAATAAAATAGTCTGAAAAGACTTGAATGATTATATTAAAAATAAGAACTCTTAGTATACACGCATGATTTTACTACAACAACACACTCACGATACCCGAATTATTTACGTCTCACAAAGATTTGTTTACATAATAAAATAAATATGTTCCAAGCATAAATGTCGTTATTACTCACGCATCGTAACACTT
The DNA here is from genome assembly GCA_039645545.1 of Dendrolimus houi. Lineage (NCBI taxonomy): Eukaryota > Metazoa > Arthropoda > Insecta > Lepidoptera > Lasiocampidae > Dendrolimus > Dendrolimus houi. The sequence continues at coordinate 13,389,595 of CM077139.1, forward strand.
TTAATGATTTATTATGAAATATTGATAACCGGCTCGTTATTGAGGCATTCAATATGGATCGTAACTTGCATGCTCGTTTTGAAATAAACATAAACTAAAATAACATGTTTGTATTCTCAGTTTTTGTTACTTTGCTAATCGATAGTAATAGGGGTGCGGACACGTGTTGCAATAAATTCTAAAATTTTTACATGTAAAAGAACAGGGGCTCTATTCTCTCAAATCTCGTCAACATCGCCGGACACTATCGTCTCAATCGTAGGTTTTGCCTGATTTCGGTATACTGCTAACTCCAACGGTGTGCCCGTGGCACGCCAATTTTTTTTTAAACAATAGAACTTCTGAAGTTGAACTTGAACGGGGAGTGTTGTCTGTGTGTGACGAGTTTGGATTTCGACTTAGCGAATTTTGTAAGGAAACATTCGACATGTAGAGTTTAAGATTTATATTATATTTATATTTATAGAGGTTGTAAAATCAAAAAAATTGGCAGTTTTAGAGACTGCTGATAGAAGTGAAAACTTAGAACTTTTAGTATTAAAATTTGAAGCTATTAATTATTAGAATTAAAACACATTTCAACAATGCACTGTATATACACATTGAACTTTCACTAAATCCATTCAATTTCACTTATAAGATATACACAGCACTAATGTTGCACAATACGTCAACTGTATAGCTACAGATATACTGCTTTAAGCATGTCGGTGAGGTGAACCCATAACATTTTCTCTTACTAAAAAGTGCCCAACGCGGCTAAAGAAGTTTTCACATCAATATTGCTATGTTCGAGATACTGAGATGCAATTTATTTTTTCGAGTTATAGAGGGCAAATAAGTACTGAATTTACTTATAGGGACTCACTAATTATATCGACTTATAGAGGATTCAGATTTCGAGCTACGGAAGTTTTGGGGGTTAAAGGGAAGGGAACACAATTTTTTTTCGAGTTTGGGAGGTTTTCGACTTATTGAGGTTAGACTTAAAAATATATATATATGACGCGTGAGGGACCTCCGTGGTGTTATTAAAGAGTGCGACGTCACGATTGTTGGTTTCTTGGTGACGACACATATTTGAGTCCTCGAAATACAATTTCAAGAGTACTCGGTGTCGTATATTTCAAGAGCGTTACGACGTCCCAGAGAGGCCCGTTCCGTTCAGCGGCTTGAGCAATAATGCTCGATTTTTTTTATTTTATTGGACTTTATGTTGTTGGTCCGAAGACCTCACAACTTTACCGGGGTTTTCGGGGCGAGTGCCTTTGCGAAGCGAAGGCGCTCGAGCCCGGGGGGCAACTTGCTCGAGGGGGCTCCCTAGGGAGTTTCATCTCGGCTGGACTGTTGCCATGAGAGGGGGATGAATCTAATGATGCCCACCATAGGGCGACACAATGCACTAATTGAGAGCGGGCGACGGGTAATATAAAGCCCGAGAGGAAGGATCCCGGCGGACCGGGATCGGCGGTTCGCGGTAGCCTATACTATCTTACTGCCGTTTCGCAACGTGTTATGGTTGGGAGAGAAGAAACGGCGAAAGAAACTTCCCAGCAACACGCCTAGTCTATCCTATGGGGGGGCTGTGTCTCCTGGCGTCCCTCGCGGGGACGTGGAGAGATCGTGATTGGCGGCGTCGACGCCGCCGTCTGTGTCTGTCTGTCGGTGCCTGCCAGCCTGCCGTCCTAACCGCGGGCGGGCTGATCCGAGCCAGCCGTTTTGTGATAACGTCGACCTTGTCCGTGAGGATGTTACGCGGTCGTCGCACGAGACCCTTTCGTCGAGGCTTATAATCGGACGCGGACACGACGAGGGGATTTCGATGGTGCGGCGCTAGATCGAAATACTTACGCGAGAGCGACGTAATGTAGTTTTTGATGGAGGGAAGCTCCAGATCGCGGTGGATGTCGACGTTACGCATATACAGTGGAGCACCGACGGCTCTGCGCATGAATTTATTCTGAACGTTTTGCAGTTTCTTTAAAAGGGAAGGCTTGGCATGGCCGAATACCACACTCGCGTATGTCATGATCGGGCGGATGCATGTTTTATATAGAGTAAGCTTGTGTCTGAGGGACATTTTGCTTCGTTTATCTATCATGGGTGCTAGACGATCCATCACAAATCGCGCTCTATTCCGGACTATAGTGATATGCTCGTTGAAGCGCAAGTTCTGTTCTAGGGTGACACCCAGGTATTTGGTGTACTTTGCCCAGGGGATCTCTTGTTCGTAAAGCGAGATGGCTTTTAAGCGAAGGCAAGCGCGTTTGGGTGAGCGAAGCGTGCCCGGGGAAAAGAACATTGCTGCGCTTTTCTCCGGGTTTACCTCTATCCTCCATTTGCGAAACCATTCGCCTAGCTCTGTTACAGCTGCCTGTAGCCGGACGCAAGCCATTTGTCAGTTGTGATGAACACAGTCTAAACGCCACTACGCCTTTTATACGAAAAATGCTACCCTACAAAACAATAACATTGCATCATTGCTAAAAATAGCAATTACATCAGTGTTGCCAGGATCATAAAAACAATTATAATAATTAGTTACTGATGCACTAAATTATCTAGATGATAATTTAGTGGGCTTATAAAATTAACTAACCGGTAGAAAATGGTAATTTAGTTATAAATCGAATCATCTGATAAATCGACTAAAAGTATTATCTATGACGATTGTCTAGGTCATATTTAATATACACTATGGTTCTCATGACTACTGTGATGGACATCTTGTAACACTAGACTTGTTGCTGGGGAGTTCCTTGCCGCTTCTTCTCCTTAACAGCAATAACACTTTGCGAAGCGGTGTACATAGAATAGGAAGTAAAATTAAATTTTAACTTATATATATGACCTTCAAAAAGTGTTCTCCAGTGGAACTTATTTTGAATAAAAACTTGAATTTGAATTATTTAATTATTTATATTAGCGATAAACTCGAAAACTCGAAAAGAATGTGTAATATATTTGGTAGAGTTTCTATAGGTGCGAACGCAGTGCCACGGACAAATAATGTAACATGTTTTCTTTTTTATATTAAAACAGGCTAGGGTGTGAAATTCATAATACCAACAACTTCTTTCATCCAGTGTCTACCGGTGATCTTAAGCTGATATCAGACGATTCATTTCTGTCTTTCAATTTAGACGAAGCAACCAAAATTATCCACGTAAACACAAACTTCAATCATTCAATGCCATTGAATAACGACGTGTCCTTTCAGTTCTGTGCTTTTGCAACCAAATTTGTTCAATTTGATTGACCTGTCTAATATCAGCACTACACAGGTCATCGGTATACCACGTCGTCAGCCATTCGCAGTCCACTGCTGGACGTAGGCCTCCCCAAGACGGCGGCACTCATCCCTGTCTGATTTCATCATCCAATGCCTACCGGCGACCTTGCGGTAGTCGTCAGTCCATCGGGCTGGAGGGCGTCCGACACTACTCCACTCCAGGACTCGTTTGCTCCATCGGCCGTCGGTCATTTTGCGAGCTATGTCGGTTACCTTGGTTCTTTTACGGATGTCCTGTATCGGTGTACCACACTGGGGCCCAATTCTGCTTTGTTAATTTTAACACTGGCAATTGGCGTGAGGTACCTCTGATTGATTTATATTACAGGTAAATCATACCCAGTTTAAGAGTCAGAGACAACTTAACAACTTTTGTATAGTGTTTTTAGCTTCTAAAATGTTTGTTGTACATTCTTGTTTTTTTTACCTTGTTTTTCTTAATAGGGTTAATAGAGATATTTTGTATTTATTGAACATACTTCTTTTGTTCCAGGTGGTTCCGATAGCAATAAAGGCAAGAGTAAAAAGTGGCGCAAGATTCTCCAGTTTCCTCACATATCACAATGTTTAGATATAAAAACAAAAATAGGTAAGTACGACTGTACGTTGCTGTTATTATACAATAATATTGATACAAGATATATTAGAGCTGTTCCAAGAATTTTTCCCATGTAACAAATGTAGATACCTACGTTAGCTATGTTGCTAGGCGAAGACGGAATAAGGAAATTCTGGAATCGCTCTGCTAATTTATTGATTTATGCGTATGTATCCCGGGGACCGGGGATCTTCGGCGAGAATAATGAATTTGGAAACGAGTGGGCGTTCTTTCTAAATACGCATAGTTTATTTGACTTTACATGGGTGAATTTTTAAGGGGTCTGGGCTTCATACAGTCCTTGTCTTCCTATGCCGAACTACATAATTTTTATTTTACAATATTTGGATGACTATCAGCTATTCACATTTAACACATCAGTTGATAGTGAGCTATTAACAAGTCACCACAGATAGACTAAAAACAAAGAGAAAAAAAAATAGTAATTTAAACATGAAAAAAAATCTAACATTCTAAAAAAACCTGCATCATTACACACTAAAATTCAAAATATAGATTTTTGAGTTTATCCTAAAACCAGACACTGAGGTACCCGCTATATCCCAATCATAGCTGCACGATGCTGCGATCATAAGAGTTCGCTTACCGTGCTCAACTTCATAATGGTTCGCTTAAAACGTTTATTCTACGTACTACAATGGTCTCGCCCTGTAAACAAGTGGTATTAAGGGTCATGCAAAAATTACGTCACACGTTATTGTCCTAAATTTCATGACGTCACATTTCAAAATTTAATAATTAAGCTTCAAAACACGAAGGAACTATTAGCGAAAACTTTCAAAATATTTTTATACCTGTATGATCATATGTGCTAAATATGTGATTACACCCTAGGGAAGGAGGTGTGACGTAATCTGTGGATGGATCCTTTAAAGCTAAACGAATAGAATAGAAAATGTATGGGAATGAAATATCGTTACGCTAAGTATTATTCCATTCCCATACACTTTCATTTTATTCGTTTAGCGCTAATGCCATTACGGGGGCTGGAAAGAACCGTCCGAGGTTTATGACGCTACGATATATTTTTTTGTTGATAATAATACCCCTGAGCCAATTCTCGAAAATGGTCATAGCACGCTCAACTGGGACCGATCTATTATCATAGACAGGACTGTTGTTGCCAATAAGCTTGACATTGTGATAATAGATCGATCTGCGAGATGTACGAGGCTCGTTGATATAAGTATTCCACATGACTGTAATCTCGTCAAAGCTGAAACCGATAAATTAACGAAATATCTAGATCTCGCGCACGGGATTACTGACATGGGGCATATGGAGTCAGCGCACGTCGCACGGCGCACCCATAGTGGTATCTGTTAACGGTCTAGTAGCCAAGAGCCTCGACCGACACCTAGACTCACTCGCTCGGTAAATGGGAGAAGGGCCAAATACAGAAGGCGTTTCTCCTGAGCACGGCACGCATGGTGAGGTGGTTCCTGTCTCTGGAGCCCTAACCACCGGTAGCCTAGAATCATATATTTTATATGATATATTTTATATATATATCAGGGATGGGCCGAAATTCGTTTTACATTCGGTTTGGCCGAATTTCGGCAGCTTGAACCGGACTTCGGAATTTGGCCGAAGATCGTTTTAATTGCGGAACATTCGGTGCAAGATAAAAGTAAAATACCTACTTGCACTATTTTGACTGAAATTAATAGAAATTATATCTATCATAAACGTAAAATAAATAGGCCATTATATTCATGGTCATTTATTTGTAAAACATTAACTTGCAATATGATAAAAATTAAATTAGTTCTTTTTAATGTAAGGGCCTTATAAATCTTTGCCTAATTAAATATACATCAAATTAAAACAAAAATGAAATAAACATAGTATTCTTCTAATTCTTTTGAAATCTCATCAGTAACTAGTAAAACTTAATTATAATGTTTAACTTGAATTTTAAAAAACATTTCTAACAGACATCAGCAATTACAACTTTATTTTGATTGAAATCACTTTTTTAAAAACACTGGTACTGATGATACTGAAATGATATTTTTAAGAAGATCTTTGTTATATTTCAAAAAGACCGGCAATTATTTCAAATCTATTTATTTCCTTTTTCAATTTCGTTTCCATGAGTTTTCAGCTTATGACTTTGATTTAAGTTTGAAAATGTTTTAAATAATACGGCCTCTGTGGTTGAGCGGGCTAAGGCTTTGCCGGCCGACCTCACTACAACGCAGAGCCTCCGGGTTCGATTCCTGGCATGGTAAATTTCGTAAACAATCTGATCTGGGCGTCTAGGATACGGCCCCCGAGTGGTTCGTTGTATAACACCCCTAACACAAGCATAACTTGATTATATACAATGTGTGTTTGTTTGTCGATTATAAAAAAAGTACAGCATTGATTGAACGTTTTAATTGAGATTTTCTATAACTGGACTGGTGGCGCCAACTGTGATTGATGCGCGTGTTATAGTTCAAGGCACATATCTTGAGCGGTCGCCGTGATAGTAGAAATCGCTTTACGTATTGCCCGTAATCAATGTGATGCTATTTATCGACAAATCGAAAATATTATATTTTATTGTCCCATTACTCGAAATGTACATCATACTGCAAAAAAGAACCCCAACATCATTATACGTAGGCCAAGATGACCGCTCAAGATTCGTGCCGGGAACTATACGATTTACATTTTTTTACACGGCGATTGTTATGTCTCAGTGATCCATGAATGAATGAATCATGAATCCATGATTCTAAGTATAAGATTGAAAATATTTTAAATATCCATCTCCTCCACCTATAAGAAACACCTCATCGGTCTCACTCTTTAGGGTCACACTAAAGAAATTCCTTTGTGAACACCAAAACGCACAATGTAACTTAAGACATGGTGATGGGAAGTTGTTATATTTTGGATAATTCACACTATATCGTTATAAATTATAGCCTATGTGTTATTTTGATGTGTAAGCTATATTATTGTAAAGTTTGATCAAAATCCATTCAGTAGTTTTTGCGTGAAAGAGTAACAAACGTACATCCATACATTCTTACAAATTTCGCGTTTATCGCGTTTATAATATTAGTAGAAGTAGGATAGGATTAATTAACAATTGTTTATTTAATTCGCTTGTTTTTGTTGTTCACGTATCTTATCTATGTACCTGTTATTTAGTCTTGCCATAAATATTGTAACAAAGATTTTTTTTTTCTTTTGCAAATAACATTTACAAGTTTTACAGTGTTAGTTTAATACATAAAAAACAATTTAAAATATAAAAATCTTATTTGAAGTGGTCTCCATTGGCTGCAATACAGTCCTTTAAACGTTGAGACCAGTTATCAATAGAAGCACGCACTCTTTCCTTAGGAAAATTCTTCACTGCCAATCGTATGGATTGTTTTAGGGACTCCAAATTATCATGGCGTTTAGAGCAAGCCGGACTCTCTAAAACTGACCATAAATCATAATCCAGCGGATTAATATCGGGACTAGACGACGGCCAGTCTTCAGCTCTGATGAAGTCCGAAACGTTCGTTTCCAACCAAGAATGCGTGGACCGAGCTTTATGACCCGGCGTTGAGTCTTGCTGGAAAGACCATTCTTGGTTATTGAACATGGTGTTGTTAATGGGCTTATCTACCTTCTCAAGAATGGTATCTTGATACACTTGTGCCGATGTTTTGATACCTTTTTCACAAAAATATGGCTCAGTCACCCCTTTATAGCTAACATCCCACCAAACCATCACTGAAGACGGATAATGCCCACGTGGCACTCTGACGACTAATTGAGAAGCTTCCTTAGAGCTTTGAGCATAAATACGGTCATTTTGTTTGTTAAAATGTTGCTCAATTTAAAAAAAAATCTCATCCGTAAACAAAAAAATTCTGTGAGCTCCCTTTGCGTACCGCTTCAGTAGTTGTTTCTTTTCTTTTAAAATACGCGACATGGTTCTAGGTGATATCTTCATCTCTCGAGACAAAATCTTTTGCTTTCCGACAGGGTTTCTTCGAATTCTTTCCCTTGCTGCTTTGAACACCTTTTTCGTACGAACACTACGTGGACGGCCAGATCTTTTTCTGTCACAAACAGAGGAGGTCTCATTGTACCTATTAATAGCCCGGTACACAAACATTTGACTAATACCAAGCGTATGGAGAGTTTTCAAAATTGCCTTTGGCTCCATACCTACTTTGTGTAATGCAATCACAGCGCTTCGGTTCTCTTTCTCGCCCCACTCCGTTTCAATATCGCAAAATGTTGTACAATGTATTGGCGCCAAAATGAGAAAACACAATGAACAATCATATAAAAATGACAGATTCCAAATTCAAATGTAATATTTTATTTCTTTTTAATTGTAACAGTATTTATGGCCAGACTAAGTATATATGTTTATTATTATTATTATTTTGATGTAATTTTGTCTAATAATCCGTTTTATTTTTATATTTATTTTATTTCTATTGTATTATTCACCGTGAATCCACCTGCTGGTCCCAGGCGAAAAAACAGCGCGCTGGTCTTAGCGGCTAAACATTACGCCGAGTGTGGGTTCAACTTTAGGACTTATATATTGGATTCTAATTTTATTTTTTTCAGTATGGTTAAAATTTTATATGTCGTAAATAAAACTATTCTTTCTTTCTTTCAAGTAACTAACGCTAATGATGCGATAAGGAAACCGCACCCTTCGGCTAATAGGCCAATTAGTAAAATGACTCTGACCTGGGGCGCAACGTGACCGCCCCCGGAGCTTTCTTTTACGACCCCGACCGCGATAGATAAATGTAATTTGCATCAAATGTTGCAATTTGCAAGCGAAGGGTTTTGCTCCGTTGCGAGTAATTTTAAAGCTAAACAACACGTATTTGTTTTATGTATATAATATCGTGAAAATAATGCCACCGCTTGTTTGTTTCTTAATGCTGAGACGTGTATAAAAAAGGAATTAATTCTGGTGTGTAGAAATTTTGCGTTGAGATACAATTGAGAGGAAGAAGACTGAGGCGGTATGGGCATGCGATGAGGAGGGATGACAGTCGCGTGACGAAAGAAATTTTAAACTGGAAGATTGTCGGGTACAAATGTAAAGGTAGACCGAAAAAGAGGTGGATGGGTTGTGTGAAGGGTGACATCATGATCTGTGATGTGACAGAGGCCAAAATAGAGGAGTTTGGAAGGCAAAGACACATTGTGCCGACCACAAATGATTGGGAGAAGGTGAAAGAAATGAGAGAAAAATTTTGTGTTTTACTAAAAAACTAGACGGTGATTTTCAGTTCCTTCGCACGGTCTTTGACTTTATATCCATACGTTTTAAACTTTGCAAGATATCTAAATTAAATATGCAAGCAAATGTAAGTTAAAATCGCTGTTTGAACTTTTTTTATTGCTTGAAGCGGGCAAACATACACGACGACTCGCTTGTGGCCGGTTCCCATATCTTGCTATTCATTCACACGCCTTGCCATCGGTTGAGTTTTGATATTATGGGCCATCCATAAATTATGTCACACGTTAAGTGGGGAGGGGGGCGCTGGTCGACGAAGTGTGGCATTGTGTGACAAGGGACGGAGGGAGACATTCCTAATTTTTGTGCCGTCACATTTCAAAATTTAATATATTTAAGCTTTAAAACACGAAATTTGAACTATTAACGAAAATGTTCAAAATATTTCCAACAACCTTTATGCGTAGGGTTATTAATTATTAAAAAACAATTTAAATGGAATTAATACTAATTATGGAACCGTTGTTTTAATTTAATAATTCCTTGTTTAAAAACTGCAATATGTGATGACACACTAGGGAGGGACGAGTCTCACGAAGGTGACAAGGACGGGGGACGGGTCAAAAAATCATAAAATATGTGTGACGTAATTTGTGGATGCCCCTTACTTGTAAGGAGCTTATATCACATTTTAACCGATAGTAAGGCAAATAAGTGGTCAGTAAGATGTAGGAGCGGACCATTGACGGAATTCAAAATCAAAAGTTTTTATTCGAAGTAAGTTCCACTGGAGAACATTTTTTGAAGGTCATACATATAAGTTAAAATTTAATTTTACTTCCTAGTCTATGTACACCGCTTCGCGTGTTATTGCTGTTAAAGAGGAGGAGCGGCAAGAAACTTCCCAGCAACACGTCTAGCTAAAAATTGAATAACTCAAACTTTTTTTCTAAAATTTATACAGAAATATGTTACACAATTATTTTTCGAAGAATTATGGAGCAAACAGTGCATACTCAGTAAGAAAAAGACATAATAAAAGGAAAGAAAAATATTATTATAGTTATAATAATGACATAACGTACTAAAATTTTATACAGCAACATATCTCCATAAATTTCTTACTTGCTGGGCAAGATTAAAATGTTTTACAAAAGATAGTATAAGAGGCTGGAGCGAGCTGCTATGTAAATTAAGTCTTGTCATTTAAATATTTTTCAATAGTGTAGTGTCACTTTTTAAGCAGGATACTTTTTAATTTGGTTTTAAATTTAGTGAAAGGCAGATCTAACATTTCATTCGGAATCTTATTGAAGAAGCGTATACCAACCCCCAAGAAAGAGGACAATACTTTCTGCAATCTTAAAGATGGCAATGTCAGTCAGTCTATTACTGTGCCTAGTGTTGAAATGGTGATCATCCTTATATTGTTTATAGGCACTCAAATTATTACGAATATAAATTATATTATTAAAAGCATTCTCTAAGGGACTCCGGAGGGTAGGTTGTAAATTGACTGAAATGTGGTTACCATCGTCTATGAAGGTTTGCAAAACCAGGGACGAAGCCAACGCGTTGCTATCGTGTAGGATGTAATGGAAGGGATGGGATAGTGGGGATGAGGTTTTAGGGATGCCCCGACTAGCTGGAGTAGCGAAATGGAATGCCCCTCCTCCTCAAAGGAAGATCTTCCAGCGAGGCTATTGTTGTTCCTCGCAGACCTAGGCCTATCTATTATTGTTGGAAATTTGTATATATTCTTTGTACGTGTCGGGAATCGTTTGCGACTACTACGCTACAAGGTAACAGGGTAGGGAAAGTAGACAGGCGTTAGGAACTCTCAATCAATCAATAACTCTTTATTGTACACCAATACAAAAAAAGAACTTACAGACTAAAACTATGTCTCATTATGCACAAAGGGCGGTCTTATCGCTAAAAAGCGATCTCTTCCAGACAACCCCAGGAATGAATTTGAGATTATAATGACGATGTTGGTATACATAGTACAATTTTTCTAGTAATAAATATATAAATGCAGTATATACAGATGTTCTTTATACATTAAATAGATATATATATATATATATGTACATACATTTAAATATCATCATATTCCAAGGACAGGAAATATTTTCCGATCATCGTTTTAAATATTGGAATTTTGCTTGTCTGATAGCAATTGGCAGCGTGTTCCAAAGGTTTATAGCCTTGACGGTAAAAGAATTGTTGTAGAAAGTTAAACTACGCGCAGGGGTATTTATATTCAGTTTAGTGGAAGGTTATAAGCTATGGGAGCACGAAATAAAGTCAAAGCGTTCTTTAAGATAATGATGAGTATTTGGGACAAATAAGATACTGTACAGAAGACGAAGAATATGAGTATTCCGGCGAACACGAATTGGGAACTACTTGAGTTTTCTACGGAATTCATAGACGTGGTCATATTTCCGTAGGCCAAATACGAACCTTATACAGAAGTTTTGGAGGCGCTCAAGTTTATTAAGTCGTTCTTGGGTTAATAAATCTCACTCCTTTCAAGCCGATATTCTGTGTTTGCGTGGTTTCACGCCGATAGAGTCGGCCCCAAGGCCCTAATAGAGATAATGAATGCAGCATGGCTTTATCGCGTCTTAGAATTTTATTAGAAATCCGTTGAACCATTCAGGAAGCCTGAAAATAAATGTGCGGTAAAAATATTATATGCTTACACGTTTTAAGTTGTGCCAAAAACTATATATAGCCGTGTCTAACCAGGAAACAAGGGGAAAGGTTAAGTGACAGCGCAAATGGAGGACGGGAAGGTCGTAATGGGCCGTCAAGGACGGACCCCAAAACGGGGGCTGTTTACACGGTAACTTGCTTCCTGGTGAGATCGGAATATTTGGGACGTGTGAAATTAAAATTGTTTTAGGTAAAAATTTTACATCTTTAAATCATACATTTATATAGCTATATTTTATTTTTTATGCTTTTTATTATTTCATTGTTTTGTTAGGGTATATTCTTGTATAATTCTTATACATTTTCTTTTTATTCATATAATAGTTTAAGGTTACTCACATACTTGGGGTCTTAGGACATATGAGGTCATGGAGGTGGGCACTGAAAACCAGTGCTGTGTCGGAACATGTTTCGGTACAGCAAGAGACAGAGTCCCGACCTCATTTTTTAAATTGCGACTTTCATTTTTTGTATATATATTTTCTTGTCAGTTTGTATAGTGTGAGTCGCGATTGGAAATAAATATTTTCATTCTTTCTTTCTATTTGTTATTCGGCCCAATACCGAATACCAGCCGAATATTTGTGGCATCTCTAGTTATACGTCTTAGTGCACTGAAATGCTGGGGTCTCGGGTTCGATTTTTGTTATGGTAATTTGAATATCGAACTGAAATGTAAACTGCTATTTACAAGATGGCTCATCATATTGAGATAGGGATAACCATGGCGGGTATAATGTCCGTTCTCCCCATCGCCATAAGCAGGCTCGAGCCCAGCAATGGGTGGAACGATGTGGCCTGTCACTATTAATATAATGGATATTCTAAGAAGTTTTATCTGTCTGCCTGTGTATCAAAATTACCCTGAAATATATTTTCATATCTTGCTGGGTTTAGAGGATAAAAATAAATATTATTACACCCTTACTAACCAAATCGCGGCCACAACATTTTTTATTGCACGAGTTCAGCAGACAGGCAGACGGCCCACCTGATGGAAAGCAGTTACCATCAACTATGAAAATTAGTAACGCTAGAGATGCTACCAGTGTACTGCCGGTTTCTAAAAGGAGAGGCGTCTGGCCACTAATGCCGGAAGAGAATTCCAGGTTGTTACCTTGTTAAAATCGCCGGTCACTATCGTCTCAATCGTTGGTTTGCCTGATCTCGGTATTCTATTTATTCCAATGGTGTGCCCGTGGCACGCCACTCTATCTTTATAAATATTTATAAGCGGAAACTTGCGAAATATTTGTTTAAAATTTTCGGTCGGTTTTGAATATTTATTTCGGTTAACGCCATTGTTAATACCAATTTTTTCTACTATTATTCCGCAGCGACGAAATCGAGAAGATATTGTGGATTTAGTAGTATCGGTGACAGTTGCTTCTTCCAAATAAAACTCAATATGGACTGTATGACTATATAGGCGTTATTTACAATTAAATTAACACTATACATAGACTAAATACAAAGAGAATGATGAACGGCAAAGAGTAAAGTAGTGAGTATTGGTGCCATATTTATGTGAGCAATGTGAACGATTTTCGGCCTCCAAGGCCGCTTCTTTTATCCCCCGTTCCGTCCGACGCCTAGCTGCTAATTGTGCGAGCTATGGGCGTCGGCGGTATGCGACGGCGTCGGCGGTATGCGGAGAGAAGCTGTGCTACGGTTGTTCTCTGTCCGCAACAAGTAGAATACGAACTCTTGACACTATCGCAATGGAATCGTACTTTGAATATCTTCGCAATGCCATAATATTGGAATAGCAGAATTAGGCCCCAGGAGTGGTAGCCATTCAGTCGGACAAATACCCAACCACCTGGCCCGTGGGTTATTTTGTCGCCTCTTAGGACAAGCCGCTGGCGATAGTATTGATTCTCCTTTCCTGTACAGATAAATAGTGCAACTAAGCACAAATACAATACAACTTTTGCTTTGGGCCGTGTACTGATCCCTTTGGGTAAACGACCTTCGAAAGATCGATGGGTTATTAATACTTAAGTTCCGAACGTTTGTTTCCAAAGTATCGATTGGAACTCGGAGATGAGGTTTTCTATTTAACCTCCGGCACTTAGCTTACTTACCACTTACAAGACTTGCAATACTTTCATGGCAGAAACAATAGGGAGCGTTATAAAAGCTATCTTTTCCAGGCAACCTAACTTAAAGGAAATTCTTAACTATATAATATATGTACTTACAATTTATAAATTCATTTCATATCTTAATCTGTATTATAAATTGCCTATATAGGTATATGTTTATAAATCTATCCAAATAAATAAATAATAATATATGTGTAGGTATATGTACGCTCACCGCCCACAATAACACAATGATAATCCGAAAAATTATAATCAAAGTGTATTACACTAGAATTATTACAATTACAATATTAAATACAGCAAAATAGTACACAGAAATATTAGGACAACTCAAAGAGTTGCATCCACGCTTGTCAGGTGTCGAGCAACAATTTGCCCTCAAAGAATACTGCAATTATTAGACAGTAATTATCGACCACAACATATTATGCACCCCTTGTCCAACAGAGTTTTCGCTCTGTCCAATCGACGAACGTAGAATGTCCCATGAATAGGTGATTTCACCTCCTTTTATATTGTTGAACCAGCAACACAGTGTTCACCCTTTAGCAATCTTGTAAACTGAAACTGAACTGAAGGTTATTAAAAATCCTAAAAACATTTATAGAGTGCTCAACAATATAAACCTCACCATATAAATACAACCTAGATTTTATTAAACTAAAACACTACTTAATAAAATCAAGTGCAGGTATTTTAAGAAAAACATGAGTACCCTCAATTTAAAGTCACAGTATGTTCTTAGCACGGCAAACACTAGTTTCAATTTATTAAATACCTTCATATTACCTACCTATCACGGCGATACCGACCTCCCATATCAGATATTACGTTACGAAATTTTTACAATTATATCGCATTCTGTAACATATATAATGTTACGAGTGCGGGACTCGAATTAAAATGCCGTTTGATTTACTATAGAATTTATTAGAACTATACAAACACGTATAACAAAGGTACAAATATAACTGGACGCAACCAGTACAAACTGAACGATTCAATAACACGCGCTAAGTCCGTTACTATATAGCTCGTCGAATGTACACGTCTTGCTCGTATCGTAATCGTCGCTTGACTGCCTCACCCCTCCCTTTTGGGCATCCCTTTTATTATGTACAAATACAATATGCCTCGACGTAGAACAATAACAACAAGAGTTAGTTCGACACACCTGCCTAATGACGGCCATAAAACAAGTACAATAACAATAGAATGTTTTTCTTAATTACTAATTCTAAACACAAAGTAAACAAAAGAAGTGCAAATGCGAGCAAGTAATAAACCGGGTTTATGGCAGGCAGATGTGCATTTACTTTTTGTCGGCATGTAACAATAATATAATCCTGTATTTACTCTCACACTAACAATAATTAAATTAGTATTTTTTTTCCTTATAAACTGAAATGGTAAGAGCCTGATGTCAGTAAAGGGGATAATCCTGTATGACTAATCACCAGCCTCTTTCTCTCCGGAAAAACCAGCTAAACAATTTGTGATAAATATTGTGTATTGAGTGTAATTCTGTGTAACTGTGTGACTATGTTAGCGTGTATAATAGATGTAGAATAGTAATAGGTGTTTATAAAATAAGAGATACATATAAGTTACACTAGACTACAATAATGAAATACGACTAAATCTTATATATAAAAATCAATTGCTGTTCGTTATTCTCGCTAAAACTCGAGAACGGCTGGACTGATTTGGCCAATTTTGGTTTTGAATTATTTGTGGAAGTCCAGGGAAGATTTAAAAGGTGAGTAAATATGAAAAAACAAAATATTCTGAGGCGGTACGAAGTTTACCGGGTCAGCTAGTTTTAAATATAATTAAGTATAAATACTCAAGGTGGCAAAGTCCGTCAGTGGGGGAACTCCATACACCTCTTCTTGTTTCCTTGTTTGAATAGTTGCGAGGACAACAAATTAGTCAGTGAAGCTAAGACATCGAATTCCGTCTTCGAATTGTAGTTGGCGTTAAATTCCGTTTAAAAAAGGTATAAAACGAGCGATGTATGAACTTACCCCCTTGACGGACTTCGCCACCTTGACTATAATATAATATAATTATTGCAGATTTTAATGTAATAAAGTAGCAAACATTTATTGCAATAGTTGACTAATAAATTGCATATCAGGCATATTTATTTAAGGAGAAATAAATAGTATTTGTATGGTATCATAAGAATGGATAAGGTGATAAAGAGTGTACAAATAAAGGGATCTGTGAAAGTTGCACCCGTGACTGATAAATTTACCGGATGAACACTGAGGTGGTATTGGCATGTTAAACTGGAAGAAAAACAGATGGATGGATTGTGTGAAGGATGACACAGAAGTGTGACAGAGAGATGTATGCCAGAATAGAGGAGTATGGAAGGAAATGACCATATTGTGTCGACCTCGCATAATTAGAAGACGAAAGAAAAGAGAGCGTATTCTATAATAAATCCTTAGAGGGTTCGAGCTTATTCGTTGTTAGCCAATCACAGTCTACTGCTGGACATAGGCCCCAGATCGGCGCCACTCTTCACGGTCCTCTGCGTTCCCCATCCAGCGCCTTCCGGCGACCTTGCGCAGGTCGTCAGTCCATCGGGCTGGAGGGCGTCCGACACTACGTTTACCGAGACGCAGTCTCCACTCCAGGACTCGTCTGCTAATCCTTTGCAGGTGTCTTATTACCCCTTTGAATTTGATTGTTCTGTTGTTCGCGCTAATCTCTTTGTTCACGCCGCCGTAAGACGTCATAAAACTTTCATTCCTCTGGTGGTATTTTATGCGAACTCTTGTAAGCCTTTAAGCTGACCATTTAACGATTTTATGAACCAGTGGGCGGCATGTTGTTAGGATGCGATGTCTAATTTAAAAATGAGGGTCGGTCGGTCGGGAAATGTGCCGGTCGTGTTCTGACTGCGAACGAGGTGTTACCTAGTGCAATTTCGGAGCGAGTATCTTATAATGACGGGCTTTGCGCGATTTGTGCGATAACGATTTTCTGCCCTACGGTTTCGTTTTGTCGCATTCGGCTATATATGTAAGAACTGTGAATTACGTGTGTGTACCACCGTACACGGCGGGATCGGTGACCCGGCGGCACAAATCCACAAGGTAATTTTTAGTATTTAAGTACTAGGTACTTACTTGGTACTCCAGCCGACGGTGGTGGGAATAGGAACAAGGGGGGACACTATCGTCAGGGAGGGGCGCACCTTGAGAGGAAATATATAAAATATCCTACTTATCTACTGCTACAAGGGAAACACAACGAGGGATGGATAAAATGTCAGTCCAAATACGCGCCTCGTCCTTTTCCGACAAAACTCTCTGAGTTTATTAAGTTATCGTCACTTGTAACTTATAATATTCCACTCACTGGCAAATATACAAAATTCTTAATAAATAATTAAATATGAATATATTACGCGAGAGGATTAGATGGATTAGAGTTTTTCCATCTAATATGCATTAGATGGAAAAACTGCCTAAGAGGTGCATGCATTCCGGCTAGGATTCGAACTCGCGCCCTTTGAGTTTGGGACGCGTGCGCTAGCACGACTCTTCTAAGTTCCTAAACGTAGGTAATGATGTTGAAGTAAATGTGAATAAGGCTTAAACGAAATTTGAACAATATATTAGTTAGCTTATGTAAATACCAACATATACCTACACGTATAAACCTTAAAGGTAATAATATGTAAAGCCAATTTCGCCCCTGGGAAAAACATGTTTGTGCTTATACGTAAATCTATTCGCATAGAAGTAAGTTTTCCATTGGACTTGGGAATATGGGTCTTTGAAATGTCCCAATAGTTTCTCGGAAATTCGTTTGGTTTCTCATATAATATATTCTTTTATTCCCTGTTTAGGAATTCTCATAAAGGCGCTTGCTTTCATCTGTAGCTTTTCAATTTTCTATACATCCATAGAGAGAAATAAAATTGATGTAATATTTTCTTAAGTTTTCGCGACTTGTATACATAATAAAACTACGTCAATTAGATTAGGCTCCCATAGAGTAAATAATAACCATAAACAAAATTAAAACTAAATAATTAAAGTCAACAAGTTGGCGGTAGGCTCAATAAAACTTGACAATACTCATTGACACTTAACATCTTTGTCTGCCGTGATCACGGCTACTGAAAAGTAGCCGAAACGTCGGAATAATAAAAATCAAATAAATTACCGCGCCTAAAACCTTTATAACGTAGGTTTATTATAAAATTGAAGTGTCTGTTTCTAATGTGAAAAAAATCAGGGAGGATAATTCAGACCAGGAGATTTCGAAAATCCGATTTTTAGAATTTTCGTCTGTCGGGATATTCAGGCTAATCTCTGAAACGGCTGGACCGATTTTGACGGGACTTTCACTGGCAGATGGCTGATGTTGTAAGGAGTAACTTAGGCTACTTTTAAAATTAGGGCTCCAAAAAGCAGGATTGTGTGACGTAGTAGAGCCACGCTTAAATAATTATCTTGATTACAGCACTTGGGCCGGCTCGGTGTGATACCACGCTCTCACAGAATATCGGCGAGAAACGGTTAGCCTTGAGCCAATGGCCCTCTTGCCTCTCCCCTTATCCCATCCCCTCTATTTTATCCTAAAGGCCGGCTAACGCCTTGGCTTCGCCATTGGTGTTGCAAGCGTCTGTAGACTACGGTAACCACTTTCAAATCAGTTGGGCTGTCTGTCTGTTTGCTAACTTCGCAATAAAAAAAAAGTGTACGTCTCGGGACGCCCGAAAGAAGAAGATAACTTAAACTAATCTAAGGTTCAACTTAGATTAGTTTAAGTTATCACTTCTTTATATTTAATATTGAAATTGTTTAACTTGAGAAAAGCTTAGGTTATTACTTAAATTTTATGTATATAGCGCGTGGGTTAGAGTGAGAGAGGAGGAGCCTGCCTGCCGCTACCGTATGCGTGAGAGAAAGAGAAGCCAGACAGACTGGCGCCGTAAAGCGTTACGTAACGAAGCGGTTTACCCTCCCATAAGAAGGTATCACTTCAAAAACTATTTATGTCGGCGGCTTTGTTCATATGGGATTACAATTGACTATATGACACATAATTGACGGCCTCGGTGGCTGAGCGAGCTAAGCCTTTGACGCCTTAGCTTAAGCTTAATCCTCACTGCAGCGCAGAGGCTCCGGGTTCGATTCCTGGTATAGTAAATTTCGGAAACGTATTTTCTCCGTTATTTACTATGGTCTAGGTGTTAGGATCGGCCCCAGAGTAGTCCGTTGTATATTACCCATAACACAAGCGTAACTTGCTTAATTTGGGAATATACAATATGTGTGTTTGTCTGCATTTTCATTTTTCAATTAAAACTGTGTAAGTCTTAACTGTTTTAAGCGCGGTATTTTGTTTGATGTTTATGGCGACGTTTCGGGCACTTGTTATTTTTTTATTGCACGAGTTCAGAAGAGTGACAGACGGCCCACCCGATGGAAAGCGATTACCATCGCCTGTGGACATTTGTAACACCAAAGGTGCTACCGATGTACTGCCGCTCTTTAAAGGTAGACTGAAACCTGGCCACTAATGCCGGCCGGAACACAAGTCAAGGTAGTTATGGCGGCATACTCTATCTAGACCATGGGTGATAGCCATCCAGTCGGGCGAATACTGTGGGTTGTTTTATCCCCTCTTACGACAGGCCACCCAGCCGCAGGAAATTGTATTTTTTGCTCCGTCCCTGCACGAATATTATCTAGCCTACCCTCAATTTGCTCATTTTCATTATTTGTTGACGGTTATTGTTTACTTTATGGGAGTCTGATCTAATTAACCACCGCTTCGTAACATGTTGTAGCTTGCTGGTAGATTGTTTTAAGCTTAAGACATGCCACAGAGATTAGTATTCTTTTTCCATTCCTGCACGGCTAATTGTAAAATTCGTCAAATACCCTAATCTGTGTATTTCTGTGCTAAAAATTTAATCCAGCACAGCATTGCCTCTGACGATTGACTTGACGGCCTCTGTGGTTGAGCGGGCTAAGCCTTTGCCGGCTTACCCCACTGCAACGCAGAGGCTCCGGGTTCGATTCCTGGTATAGTAAATTTCGAAACGTATTTTCTCCGTTATTTACTATGGTCTGGGTGTCTGGGATCGGCCCCAGAATGGTCCGTTGTATATTACCCATACAACAATACAAACATAACTTGCTTAATTTGGGGATATACAGTGTGTGTTTGTCTATCGATTTTTTTTTTTTTTCGGCCAACTCCGTGATGATCTTTTAAATACACACTGATGCGAATCTCTTTGTACCAGTACGAATGGCTCAACTTATAGCAACTTATAGCTCGGTATTCCTCTTGGGTTTAGTAAGTTTTATCTTCAACGGTGTTATTAGATTCGTACTAAATTATTCGTTGGAAAGAACTAGTTTTCGAATATATATGTAAATTGTGCCCCTAGGCAACCTGGGGACAGGTTTATTTGATACGGTTTTGGCGTTATTTTTTTTTGTTACATTTAGATACTAATGTCGTGACGATTTTGAGTATGAACTTGAACTGGAAGATTGATGGACTTAAAACTAAAGAGATAGGTCAATAAAGAGATGGAACGAATGTCTGAAGGATGACATGATCATTTGTGGTGTGACTGATGTCACAAATATAGAAGTATGGAAGAGACAGATATAGAATAGAATAGAATACACTTTATTGTTCACCATATACACATAAAATAAACAATCTACAGTAGTCACATTAAACAATAAAAGTAGAAGCAATTGGCGGGCTTATCGCTTTATAGCGATCTCTTCCAGACAACCCGGGCTGTGGATTTTATGAACGGGAGATTCGCAAGTGTATGACGGTGGTGTGCAAATTAAATACATATATAAATAGGATATATAAATATCATACAATACATATACCTAAAATAAATAAAAATAGAGAATAAACAATAAAACTTATTATATAATAACATGGCCATAAATATCCCACTGCTGGGATCGGGGCCTCCCATTATAGGGGAACGGACAGTATACTCGTCGCACTTGTCCAAGGCGGCTTGGCAGGTTTGACACATCGGTTATCTCGATGTGCAGGTTGCATCACGATGTTTTCCTTCACCGTTGTTAACACATGGTAATTGTAACAAAATGCACATTAGGTTAGAAAATTGCCTAAGTGGTGCATGCGTTCCGGCCAGGATCGAACCCGCGCCCTTTGAGTTTGGGACGCGTGCGCTAGCTATTACGCCACCACGACTATTATAAAAAAAACTTATTAATATTATGTATGTCGGCGCAAATACAACAATTAACATATTACAAAAACAATAATAATTTATTTAATTACTATGAGTTTATTGTAATGTGAAATTAACGTAAAACGACATGCTTTAGTTGTAATTTCAATACTTACCCTAAAAATTGGTGATCACGTGCACGTGCCACGTGCGCCGAGCCCTATAAATACGGCCGCACTGTCGGCAATCGAGCATTATCCGCCCGATCATGACATACGCGAGTGTGGTATAGATCGAAGCAAAATGTCCATGCTATATAAAACAAGCCTTCCCATGCCAAGCCTTCCCCTTAAAGAAACTGCAAATCGTTCAGAATAAATTCATGCGCAGAGCCGTCGGTGCTCCCCTCTATATGCGTAACGTCGACATCCACCGCGATCTGGAGCTTCCCTCCATCAAAAACTACATTACGTCGCTCTCGCGTAAGTATTTCGATCTAGCGCCGCACCATCGAAATCCCCTCGTCGTGTCCGCGTCCGATTATAAGCCTCGACGAAAGGCTCTCGTGCGACGACCGCGTAACATTCTCACGGACAAGGTCGACGATATCACAAAACGGCTGGCTCGGACCAGCCCGCCCGCGGTTAGGACGGCAGGCTGGCAGGCACCGACAGACAGACACAGACGGCGGCGTCGACGCCGCCAATCACGATCTCTCCACGTCCCCGCGAGGGACGCCAGGAGACACAGCCCCCCCATAGGATAGACTAGGCGTGTTGCTGGGAAGTTTCTTTCGCCGTTTCTTCTCTCCCAACCATAACACGTTGCGAAACGGCAGTAAGATAGTATAGGCCACCACGAACCGCCGATCCCGGTCCGCCGGGATCCTTCCTCTCGGGCTTTATATTACCCGTCGCCCGCTCTCAATTAGTGCATTGTGTTGCCCTATGGTGGGCATTAGATTCATCCCCCTCTCATGGCAACAGTCCAGCCGAGGTGAAACTCCCTAGGGAGCCCCCTCGAGCAAGTTGCCCCCCGGGCTCGAGCGCCTTCGCTTCGCAAAGGCACTCGCCCCGAAAACCCCGGTAAAGTTGTGAGGTCTTCGGACCAACAACATAAAGTCAAGTCCAATAAAAAAAAAAAAAATCGAGCATTATTGCTCGAGCCGCCGAACGGGACGGATCTCCCTGGGACGTCGTAACGCTCTTGAAATATACGACACCGATTACTCTTGAAATTCTATTTCGAGGACTCAAATATGGGTCGTCACCAAGAAATCAAGAATCGTGACGTCGGCATTGCTGACGTCGCAATTACAATAACCCCATGGATGTCCCTCCCGCGTCATGTAATAGGTTGGGGAAAAAGTCTTTTCGCATATAGTATGTATGAACTTGTAATAAGATTTCTTTGGCCATACCATTTGTATCTGGCTGGTTTTGGTATCATTAAAAAGTTTTAATTTTAAAGAAGACAATTCCAAATTCAAATTAAGAAAATGTGTGTTTTTCATTTGTTTTTCTTATTGTTAAAATGAGTGAATCTAATAAAGATTTCGATATATTTTAAAATTTTACTACAAAAAAGGTAAAAATGCAACACAAGCCCCGAAAAAAATTTGTGATGTTTATGGACCTAATGCTGTATCTGTGAGAGTAACGCAAATTTGGTTTAAGCGTTTTCAATCCGGAAATTTTGATATCAAAGATGCACGTCGCTCTGGTCGCCCTGTTACGGACAAAATTGATGCCATTTTTGAAAAAGTGGAACAAGATCGGCATTTTAGTAGTTACGATGTAGCTGGAGAACTGAGAATTGACCACAAAACGGTTTTGGCGCATTTGAAAAAAGCTGGGTACACAAAAAAGCTCGATATTTGGGTGCCTCATGAGCTCACTGAAAGAAACCTAATGAACCGCGTACTCATTTGTGATTCTTTATTATGACGTAATGAAACCGAACCATTTTTGAAGAAGCTGATAACTGGTGATGAAAAGTGGATCACGTACGACAAGAACGTGTGAAAAAGATCGTGGTCAAAGGCCGTGGCCGTGGGATTGGAAGGGCATTATTCATTATGAGCTGTTACCGCTACGCAGGACCATCGATTCTGAACTGTACTGCGAACAACTGATGAGATTAAAGCAAAAAGTTGAAAGAAAGCGACCGGAATTAATCAACAGAAGGGGTGTGGTTTTTCACCATTATAACGCTAGACCTCGCACATCTTTAACCACTCAGCAAAAATTACGAGAGCTTGGCTGGGAGGTGTTAATGCATCCGCCGTATAGTCCTGACCTTGCACCTTCAGATTCTCACCTGTTTCGGTCTCTGCAGAATTCCTTAGACAGTGTCAGGTTAACATCACGAGAGGACTGCCAAAACCACTTGTCGCAGTTTTTTGATCAGAAGCCCCAAAATTTTTATAGCAATGGGATCACGTCCCAACCTACAAGATGGCAAAAAGTTATCCAACAAAAGGGCACCTACATACTTTAGTCAAATGTAAATAAACTTTATAAAAAAACCTTTTGAATTTTTATATAAAATGCGAAGAAACTTTTTCCCCAACCTAAATATACTCTCATATGTGTATAGCAACAGCAATAGCATAATAGAGATATACTGCTGTACCGGCCGTAAATGTTTGGGAAGAGATAAGTGCAGATTAAAAATGTCCAATGTTAATATTTGAAGTCTTCAGTGTAGTCTTTAGTCGTCTTTGAAATGTAAATGAACAGGACATACAAGAAGGCAAGACGACAATAGATAGACAAAGGAAATCTGCAATTGGATACCCAGGGATGGGAAGGGAGAAAGAGGAAGGCCTAGAAAGAAATGGGAAGACATTTTCTCAAATAGATGTGGAAAAACGGGAGAAGAACAGCTGGTGACAAGAAAATTTGGAAAATATTGGGGGAGGTCTACGTGGCAGAAGCCACTTCCATGAGACATTATTTGATATGTAAATTGTGTATTTTTAACAACTATAATGGTAGAAATAAAGGCTTTCATATTGTTATTATTAAGTAGGATATGCCCGCGACTTCGCCGACGCTTGACTTGAAATTCGCGCGGCATTCCCGACACACAAAGTACAGCAGCATTTAAAAAATAACGTAAGCTATCGTTTTAGTGAAACTATGTCGGAATCCCGCGGGAATTTCAAGACAAGCGTGGACGAAGTCGCGGGAATATTCTAGTATTTACTTATAAATATGGTAACCACTTTATATCAAGTGGACCGTCCGCTTCAGCAATAAAAATAAGAAATTGAAAAGAAGTCGAGGGTGTACCTAATAATATTTTGTATTATTCTTAAACATTTCAGCAGTTAATTACAACACTAGTAATTTGCTAGCAGACATTTTTTTTGAATGATGCTCGTTGACTAGATGTCGATTGTTAAACGAAAGAAAGAGAGAGAAATATTGTTTACTGTTTCCTGTTGAAACGCGAAGCAAGAAGATGTTATAAAATACATTTTGATGGTGAGCTTAAATTCAGACAATAGGTCCCGAAGGTCGCGTTCCACGAGATATTGTGTCAAATAAAACGTCGCCACGAAAAACAGCCCAACTTATTATGAAACATGAAAACACATCATTGTATTTCATCCTTTATGATTCTAGGGTGTGTGCCGCGGTCCGTATTAAATCCGGGTCTCTGTGTTGTTTCATTTGTGATTTATTTAGGGGAAAAATAAATAAAATAACAGTTATTTACGAATTTTGGGTGCAGGCGGCATAGGAACGCTTTTACGTTTTTAGTAATGTACAGTACTTATAATAAGTAGACTTAAGTAGCTCACGAATGAGTGATTAAAATGAACTAATTCTTATTATATAACTTTGTCTCATTCGCTCAGTTAGTAACTAAATACCTCAACGACTCATGGCCGATTTTTATACCTTACTAACTGTACATTTACCTTACATATTGGTTAGCAAGGATCTTATATCAAATTTTAACCGATTTTAAAGCAAACAAACAGTTCGTAAGATATAGGAACAGAGCACAATGACATCAATAATAATATGTACATAAATAGATCTTTATTCGAATTAAAATAAAGTTATAAAGTTCATGTAGAAAAAACCAGTAGCGGGACTAAATATATTGTATAGTAATCTTTATTTCTTTTCAAATAAAGTGAAAAAGAAATTGTTACATGTAAATATGGAGTAAAATTTCGCTGTTCGTGTGTTACATGGCTTGCTCTAGCTCTTTCGGCTATAGAAGGAGTTAGAGCGAAAGATATCGTTTCGAATTCTATTCTGTGTGCTAAGTGAGCTAAATAGCTAACGGAGTGATACAGTTCCAAGTGAAAGAGCTATATCTCTCTTTTTTTTCAGTGAGCTTCTTTGCACAGATCTACTTATAAGCGACTGACGCGAGAGTGTGAGGCACGCGGTGGATAGCACAAATTTGTAAATTACGATTTCACTCCCTATATGTGTTAACAATATATAACACCCACACACATATATATACAAATGCAAAAACGTTTCCAAGCTTGTTTATTTATAGTGAATAATATACAGATGATGAAACTATTATATTTGTTATCGTACTGCAAAAACTCTTAACTTTGAATTTTACCCTGTCAACTTGATGGCGGTGTACCAAAATCGGTTTCGCATATAAAATCGAGGGATACGCATTGTCCCTCCCTCCCTTCGGTGATGTCGGTTACACCGTACACGTCCACATTGTACATGGAAATTCGATAAACATTGCGCCTTACGATTTTCCCCCTTTCATCCCCTTAAGTATATGTGCGACAATCATAGCTTGATCCTTTCGTAGGGTTGTCGAGCAAGTTGCGTTGCTGTACTTGAGGATTCAAAGGAAACGAGTATACGACCTAATTTTAAGCGCTCTTGTACTTATATCGCTGTATTGTGTAGAGTAGAGGCTACCGCGCCGTCGAATGACACCGCTGCGTTTTCGTAATCAAGTGATGATCAGTGACGGGGCGGCAGTATTGGAGGGCAGAAAGCGTATGCATATATACAGAAATTCACAGAATAGCAGCGCGGCAGTGGCGTGTCGGCGACGACGGCCACACGAGCTCCAATTATATTTATAAGTAAAGTAAAAACTGTTATTTTTTCAACGCCTAATATAGGTCTCCAGATTGTGGAATTGTTTGGAGTAATGTTTCGTGTCGGCATAAAATCTTGTTGTCTCTGGGTTGTAAAACTTCGGGCCAAACACTGAAATGTAATTATCATTACTTCTATAATAATAAATTCATCAAATTGGAGAAATTACTAAAACTCAATTTGGATGCCTTACGCCTAATCACAAATAACCGTTACTAGTATTTATTTCTGTCCATCTCTTTCAAAGTATGTCTCGAATATCCTCCGAAAAAGCTTAACAGATTTTGATGTAAATACTATATTTGTTTTTTAGTGCTTATGTCCGAGTTTCACGCTGTGATTAATCAGGCATCCCTGTCTTTAGTTCAATTCCGTCCTCAGACTTTAGGTATTCGTTTTTATATAACAAGAAACCGGGCTGAAAATAAATTTTAATAACAATTCGTAGGCATGTGGCCCTTGTATTATTGCTTATTTGAAGTCAAATTTCAGTAACGACAGACGATTCAATTTTATTTATTGTCATAGGTTTTAGGCTTCACCATATTATTTATTAGCTTTTGCCCGCGGCTTCGCTTGCGTTAATGGAAATTTTGTAGACAGAGTGGAAGACCGGCCGTTGGGAATCCGGAATCCCACAAGATCTCCTTAGTTATGTCAATCTCGGTTCCTAATTCAAAATACCCGTAACGCCACCTATCGAGGTGGAACTGACCAGCACTTTTCAGCTATCAGCTGATATCAGCATTTTTATTTCACTTTCAACCTCTAAAAACAATTTCATTCATCGACTGTACACTTCACTTCAACTTTTATAGGTACATAAACCGCGGTCGAATAATCGTTTCCAACAAACACTGGCCGTTTTTATATTTTTGCGTCAAAACCAACCGATTTCCGTAAACGGTCGGTATCTCCAGTGGCGACATCTTTAATAATAATACAATTACTTATTTTCAAAACCGTCAAAGTCATACATCGTATACAATTTCTTAGTTTCATATAATCTACTAGCTGACCCGGCGAACTTCGTACCGCCATATTTTCTGAATTCTTAAACGACTTTGTTTCATGGCACAAAAACAAAATCGCTCCAGGTGATCAGGAGGATTCTAGAACCCGATCTCAGCGCCACCTACCGGTTCTAATTGTGAATCTAAACCATCCGGGAACCCACTCAAACACATAATCACCAAACTAGCTCCAGGTGATTTGGAGGATTCTAGAACCCGATCTCAGCGCCACCTGCCGGTTCCAATTGTGAATCTAAATCATCCGGGGACCCATTCAAACACACAAAACAAATAGGTTTCATCAAAATCGGTAAAGTCGTTCTCAAGTTGTGCGCGTACATACATTTCTACGATTCATCTTCTTCTAATATATAAAATTCTCGTGTTAGTTACCATACTCCTCCGAAACGGCTTGACCGATTTTTATGAATTTTTTTTGCATATTCAGTAGGTCTGAGAATCGGCTACTATCTATTTTTCATACCCCTAAGTGATAAGGGTGTCCAGCCCTAACATTTTTTTTAAATTTTTTGGACAATTTTTTTATAATGTTGCATTAAAATACACATACAACCCTAAATTTTCACCTTTCTATCACCAACCCCTATTTTTTAATAGCGATATAAGTACTTTAATAATTTTCTATTCTGTTTGTTCAAGTTGATTCGAGTTTAGATTAACATTTGGTCCCGGTAGATGACGCTGTAATCGGGTTCTAGATTTTTATTTTTTAAAGGCAGGACAACGTCTGCTGGGTACAGCTAGTTTTTATATATAAGATTAAATTATGATATTACTATATAAGTAATAATTACTACAAGTATAGTTTCATGACATCTATAAATACATATTAGCTGCCATAGATGCCAGCACATGATAGAGATAGATATAACACTTTATTGCTAATAACAGACACAATATACATTAATTACAGTATTTTTAGGCACAAAAATAGACGACCTTAACGCTTAGAGCGATCTCTTCTAGGCAACCTAACTTATATGCGATGCGGGTGGTGCACAGGTTCAGATGTTTATAGATTTTTAAAATATGTATTACATTTTTAATACAAATATACACATACATACTTATGACATATATTTTACTGATAAATAGTAATTATATAATATAACAGTTAAGGAAAGGTAGTGCTTCCCGAGTCGATTATTAAATGTCAGTAATGTTCTGGCCTTTCTCACTTTAAGAGGCAGCGCATTCCTAAGTGCGACAGCCTGCACTGTAAAGGAATAACCATAGAAGGAAGACATAGGATACAGAGAACAACATATTAAAATTGCATTGTCACTGTCGTTGCCATATCGATGTATTTGTTAGTGTACTGCAAGGGTGGTGCCAATAAAACGTCATCTCTGCGCCATCTTTTCCGATATACTCGTCTATTCCTCAGAAACAATATTTTTTTCTAGATCAAAGGTACCCTATGTCCTATTCTATACCCCCGACAACGCGTATGCAACATTTTGTGAAGATCTGTTGCGTAGTTAAGCCGTGAAGGCGTCACAAACAAATTCACATTCGTATTGTTACATGCCGTCAAAGATAGGCCGCACAGCCTATTGTAAGCGCAGCTTATTATCCTCTTCCCGGATTAGGGAATCCTTTGCGTTTTGAATTTGTAACATGCTATTGTTTTTCTACTTGTTTTATAACCATCATTAGCGTCGAAGTAATCCCTATTGTTATTGTTTTCGACTTTGTGAACGTTCGCAGGTGTGCAAATTAATATTTCTTAGAAACTCAGTGTGCGCCTCCAACTTCTTTGTACTGTGTAGTTAGTATAAGACGATGCCCGAATGTAGGGGCGGGCAGTCAAGCGACGACTACGAGACGAGTAAGACGTTTTCGAGTACTCTCGATTAGCGATATAAACGACGGACTTTGCGCGTTCGAATAGTATTGAATCGTGCAGTGTGAACTGGTTGCATCCAGTTTTATTTATATTCGTTTTATAGGTGTTTGTACAGTTCTAATAAATTCTATAGTAGTTCCAACGGCATTTTTAATTCGAGTCCTGTAGCTCGTAACAGTATTTATAATATTCGTTAGGATTGTCTTTTTGACATTTTTGTCATTTAAAGGCAAATTTTTATTCATTCAGTAATAGAAATCATTATACATATACCATAATACCGTTTGATAAAAATAATAGTGGGCGTATTGATAATAATATGTTGCATTGAGTTAATCATCTACTTTGATACTGCTTTAGTCATAATATAATAACTAGTCGTAATCCATACTAATGTGTAAATATCGGTGGCGTGGCGTACACTACATACAACACGATTCCCCATAGCTCACCTTTAAGAAACTAGCGACGAAAAGGTCGAAAGTGCCATGCATTCATTGGCGTTTACGCGTTTTATTCAAATATATCATTACTAGAGTCTATATAAATTAACTTTTATAGAGACTCTTAGTCTCTCTGCGTAGTTTCCGAAGTCTTTTCTCCGTGCAGGAACGGAAATAAAATACTAATTCCTGCGGCCGGGCAGCCTGTCGTAAGAGGCGACAAAACAACCCAACCCACAGCCAGGTGATAGGGCATTTTCCCGACTGGATGGCTACCACCCCTGGTCCAGAGTATGCCGCTATAACAACTTTGAGTTGCGTCCGGCATCAGTGGTCAGGTACCCGTTTCTCCTTCAAGGCCGGCAGCACATTGGCGGCACTTCTGGTATTGCTAATCTCCATAGGCGATGGTAACCTCTTTCCATTAAGTGGGCCGTTTGCCTGTCTGTTGAAATCCTGCAATAAAAATTGAAAAAAATATTGTAAATTCCATAAATGTTGCCATTTATGGAATTTAAATGACAATTTAATTAAAAATGTTTCGTTGAGCCCTTCGTCGGGGTACAATATCAGCGTGGCGTGGACATTCCAAGATAACAAGCAATAAGTTGTAATTTTAAAATTTATACAAAAAAACTCATTTCGTTTTCAAAGCCGGGTCGAATAGCTGGATCAGCGTATTTGCATTGATTTTCATCAAATTCCAATTCAAAAGTTTTTATTCAGAATAAGTTCCACTGCAGAACACTTTGGAGGTCATACATATATTCAAATACAAATTCAAACAGTTTTTATTCAAAATAAGTTCCACTGGAGAACACTATTTGGTCATACATGTAAGTCAAAATTTAAATCTACTTCCTATTCTATGCACTACACTGCTTCGCGTGTTATCGCTGTTCAAAGGAGAAGAAGCGGCAAGAAACTCCCCAGCAACATGTCTAGCAAAAAAATATTTTTTCATCATAATTGATTATATGTTATCTCAGGCTCTTTTTTTAAAATACATATTCTATTCTATTCTATTTTGGCGTTTTGGCTTCCAACGCTACTGACGCTGATTCGGCCAATGTCACAGTAAAAGAGAATGTCAGGTGGGGTTATTGGCAATAGCAGCTCAAAAAAAAAAAATTTGGTCGGTTTTCTTTCCAATTGTGACTTCTGTGAACCTAAGGACAACACAACATAAACAGAGTTAATCTAACTACCTTATAAATAAATGTTATTTATAATTATAAATTTATATAATATATAAACAGATTTTTTATTGGCCAGTGCTAAAAGGAAATTTATGTTGACAGGGCGAGGGAAATCTCCTGGTAAAATATCGTAGAGTGGAGTAATAACTTTTGGGCAGTAGAAAAAGATGTGTTCCAAAGTGCCCTCGTCTAAGCCGCACTCACAAAGGGAATGGTCACGGACTCTAATTTTCGCCAAGAAAACCGGTGTGCAGATATGGCCGAGTCTGAGACGAATTATGGCAGTAACCACTTTTTTAGGAAGCTTGCGGTATAGATAAAACCATGGTTTGGAAGGGAGAATAGGTTGAAGGTTTCCAAAGTGTCTTCCTACGTTTTGTCGAGAAGCTTGCCACTGTAGATTCCAAGAGCTTAACATTCGGGGTTTAGCGAGGGCTCTCAGATCCCGAGGAAATACTTTATCATATTTGTTTACACCAGAGGAGACAGCTTCCTTAGCACAGTGATCAGCCATTTCATTACCGCTAATTCCGCTATGGCTGGGAATCCAGGCGAGGATAATGTCAAGGCCGGCAATATCACACCTCAAAAGGACTTCTTTGGTTTTTAACGTTACGGGAAAATTATCTTTAGAATGAAAAGGAAGTTTAATTAAGTCTTGGAGACTGCTTAATGAGTCAGAAAAAATAATCGATTTTTTTATGTTATGCGACTCAATATAAAGAGCAGCTTCCAGGAGGGCTAAGGCTTCCCCTGTAAAAACAGAGGAATGAGGGGGAATTTTATAGTTTAAAATAATTTTAAATTTAGGTATCCACACTGCAGCACCAACATGATCGGTCTGTGGTAGCTTAGAGGCGTCAGTGTAGCATTGCAGATGATCTGGCCACTGTTCTTCAATTTTTTGAAGTAATAATTGGTCTGCGCCTGGAGAACCCTTATATATGCCAAGATCCAAAATAACGTTAGGTTGAAAAAGGAGACTATTAAAGTTAAATTCAAACAGTGGGTTTTTAGAGTTTTTATAGATGCCTGAAGAAATTTCTAATGAATTTTGGAAAGACCGAAAAAGAGGTGGTAAAGTTTTGTGTTGCCAGTACCTAGAAGTTTGAGTAAGTTGATTAAGTCGGTTAAGTATGTCTGTTAAAGGATGGGAGGAAATAGCAACTACTTTGTAAAAGAATCTATCTGCCAGAAACTGTCTTCGCAAGGTTAGTGGAGGTTCTAAACATTCTACTTGAAGGGCATTGATAGGGGATGACTTCATGGCACCTGAAATAATTCTAAGGCATTTGGATTGGATCCGGTCTAGTTTAGAAAGTGAGGTTTTATTACATGGTTCTAAAAGGAAGGATCCATAATCAAAATGACTTCTTACAATAGCATTGTAGAGAAGCTTCTGACAATATGGATGTGAACCCCATTTAACTCCAGATAACGAATTAAAATACATATATATATAGAAGTTGTATTACAATTACTTTTCAAAGAATGAATGGAGTTGTAACAAACAAAAAAAATATTGTCACCGTCGCAATAATGACATACTAAGAATTCGTACTGCGACAAATCTCCATAGATTCCTTACATCCTATGCAAAATATAAACATTGTACAGAAGATAATATAAATGGCTGGAGCGAGCAGCTATGTAAATGCAGTTTTGTCATTTAAATATTCTTCAATACTATAGTATCTCTTTCTAAGCAAGATGCTTTTCAATTTAGCTTTAAATTTACTGAAGGGCAGATCTAACACTTCATTCGAGATTTTATTGAAGAAGTGTATACCAACTAGCCCCCAAGAAAGAAGACAGTACTTTTTGTAATCTGAACGATAATAGTACCAGTCCATTATTATGCCTGATGTTGAAAATGTGAACATCCCTCTATAATTATATTGTTTGTAGGCACTCGTATTATTAGAAATCTAAATTATATTATTAAAAATATATTGGCAGGCGACCGTCATAATTCCGATTTCCTTAAAGCGTTATCTGAGAGACTCGAGGGCCGAGGTTGTAAATGGACCTTATGGCTCTTTTTTGTAAAACAAATATAGTCTCTAAGTCAACAGCATTGCCTCATAAGCTAAAATTTCATTTTAGCGCAATATTTCAAAGGCGTCAATTGTGTGTCTGTCTACTGACTTTACAGCCAAGGGGCCCAATTCTGCTATTACTATCTCGTCAAAATCGCCGGACACTATCGTCTCACAGTCGCAATTTTGCCTGATTTCGGTAATCTGTTCCATTGGCTAATCATCTTAATAAATATTTATAAGCGAAAAATCGAAAAATAAATGTGTTGTTCAACTTCTGTATGTGTTAAAAAAAGAGCCTGAGATAATGTATAAATAATTATGATGAAAAATATTTTTTAGCTAAACATGTTGCTGAGAAGTTTCTTGCCGCTTCTTCTCCTTTGAACAGCGATAACACGTTGCGAAGCGGTGTACATAGAAAAGGAAGTAGATTTAAATCTTGACTTACATGTATGACCAAATAGTGTTCTCCAGTGGAACTTAATTTGAATAAAAACTTGAATTTGAAATTTTTGGTAGCTTTTCTTTATTTATTAGGCTAACGCCATTTTTTCTGTTGGTAATACTATTTCTTTCGTACTACTTTTCTGCGTGCAGCAACGGAAAAAGAATACTAATTCCTGCGGCCGGGCGGCCTGTGGTAAGAGACCACAAAACAACCCACAGCCAGGTGGTAGGGTATTTGTCCATCTAGATGGCTACCACCCCGGGTCTAGGGTATGCCGTCATAACAACTTTTTTTTGAGTTGCGTTCCGGCATCAGTGGCCAGGTTCCAGTATCTCCTTCGAAGCCGGCAGCACATTAGGAATACCGCTGGTATTGCTAATGTCCATAGGAAACGGCAACCACTTTCCACCACAGTTGGGCCGTCAGCTTCTCAGCTGTGCTTAAGTAGTAAAAAAAAGACGGCATCGAGAAGATATTGTGGATTTAGTAGAATACGAATTTTTGCCACTATTTGTACGGTGCAGGTGATGTACTCAATAAAACAACCCTTAAATATAGACTGTATTTATTACAGGCGCTTGCAACAGTAATAGGTTTGAACAGCGCTACCGTACTAAACGGCACGTTCAAGTCAATCAACACAAGTTAGCACTAGAACCCGGATGTTCCTCTGAACACTGATAGCACTAATTGTATCAAGTTGCACTAATCAAACATGCTGGTATTCACAAGATCCACGAAAGTTATACTAAGAGTCCAAATGGCTGTAGAGTTTTCCGAATGCTTCCTGGTATTCCTGGTCTCCCTTTTCTTCACTTGTTTGTATAACTTGATTCGGAAACTGTTTGTATACTTGACTAAATGACATGCCGTAGCTCGCACCGCACTCACTAAGGTACTACTTTTGATCAGACGCTTAGCTGCTAATCAAGCGACCTACATATTAGCGGTAAGCCGAGCGTGATCTTTGTAACGCCAAGATATTGTAATAGCATAATTGGACCTCAGGCTTAGGAACCGTATAAAAATATAGTGAAAAAACAAGCGTCCCCGCACGCGTTTTTTTGTCCGCTTATTTTCTTTAGACAGGTAACGACAATTATCCAATAATGGTATAAGTTACCTAATATTCGATCTCGATGCACTAAGCCCTGTGCGTGTGGGCTTTATATCGCTAAGTAACAATGGATGGTGCAAAAGAGCGAAGGGGGTTAGTAGAAGGGTTCTCACACTTCAAGAACTCTGTTTTCACTACCATAGACACGGGTTACTTTGAAGTGATTACCCAACTAACACGAGCGCTCGTATTCACTGATGCGTTTCCAAATACAGAGCAGATTAAATGAGTAGAAATAGTATAGTTTAATTCTTTCTATTTAATTTTAAAACCGCTTTTCATGGTAGGTATTTATATATCAGTGGCGTAGACTTCATACAACTCGATTTCTCATCTTTACCTTTAAGAAACTAGTGACCGAAAGGTCGAAAGCGCCATGTATTCATTGGCGCTTACGTTACTTATTCATGCATATATTATTACTGTATTATTATCTCTTACGCTTGGTAGCTTTCCACACGTATTGAATGAAAGAGCAACTCATAACCCGATCGGGCATCGGCTTTTGTTTCAACATATGCGATAAGATTGCAAAATTAAAACTACGAAATGTAATAAGAGAATAAATATATCGGAAGTTAGACGTTTCTTCAACCGGCTTACCCTAGCTGAATTTTACCGCCGAATTCCACCCCGCGCCACTGATGTGTATTTAATCACTGCCATGCTGGGATAAATGTTTTAATTACAACAGCCCTTAGGGCCGACTTGGTTGGTGTGATACTACTCTCACACAGAATATCGGCGTGCAACGGTTGACCTTGGGCTAACCGTGTTTCGAACAATGAGTTAGAATTTCCTTGACCCACTTCTTCACCCCTTCCCCCTTTTTTTTGATGTCGCAGGGGGAATGTCTTCTTGAGACACCATCCTCGGGCCTGGGGGAAGGGTTTACACCGAGGGATGTGTAGATCAAGGGACTCTTAATCGGCCATATACCCACCGTGGCCTCCGAGCGGAGGAAAGGGGGATGGTCGGCCGTCAAACTACTTAATAAACCTTACCTGCGCCCCTCTCCTATGCACTTTTATGGGGTGCCACAGGAACTAGACCATGGGTACTACATCTGTGGCAACCCGACGCCTGGCTATCTCACTTAAGAGTACTCCCGGGGAGGTTACCCTCTTCACCAACGGGGGGGAAGCCCGCGGGATCCCCCACTGGTGCACGCGGGCCTCTGTGATGGATTACGGGAGGGGTTGTGCGTAGCGGCGCCTACATCCCCGACGCCGCTTTCTGCGGATGCTTCACTCCTTTCCTCTATCTCATCCCCCTATAACGTCCCCTCTTTAGGCTGACAACGCGTTCGTTTCGCTCCTGATGCTGCAAATGTCTACAGTTTTCATTACATGGATCGTCTATCTGTTTGCCAGTTTGGCAATAAAAAAATCATATATAGCGCAAGTTGCCTGTCTACCGAACCAGAGGGCGTTCTACACTACGCTTAGTTATCTTTACTTATAATCGGACTAGATGTTTAATGAACTATTTATTTTATCTTACGAAATTCCACTATACTTTGAAACGGAAATTTTATGTTTTATTTCAATTTTTATTGCACGAGTTCAGCAGACAGGCAGACGGCCCATCTGATGGAAAGCGGTTACCATCGCCTATGAACATTCGTAACGCCAAAGGGAGACTGGAACCTGACCACTAATACCGGAACACAATTCAAGGTTGTTATGGCGGCATGCTCTTCTAGACCAGGGGTGGTGGCCATCCAGACGGACAAATGCCCTACCACCTGGCCGTGGGTTATTTTGTCGCCTCTTACGACAGGTCACGCGGCCGTAGGCAATTGTATTCTTTCTCCGTTCCTGCACGGATGGTTTCTTAATTTTGTACCAAAAGTTTGAACGTTAGTGTTAACATAAGTCCAAAGGTCCAAGTCTGTTCAAGCGATCGTGCCGGTTACACTTTTGTACACAAAAGCGACCATTGTGGTGCCATTATAACGCCAGTCACTGACCATTCCGACAAAATTATAGCACATTTGAGGCTCGATTAATTTACGATGAAAATTTCGATAGTGGGTGGACTTTTTGAAATTCGTAATGCGAATATTTGCTATCAAAGGGTTAAGAGATGTTTGTCGGTTCTATTTGCGTAATATTCCTGTGTCTCCAGACTTCAGGTCCCCGATAATCCGGTGTTAAGTGTTCCTAAAACAATTTTAAACGGGCATTACGAATGTTACGACCGCAATAAGTCGGGCGAGAGGATGTCCCTACTTATTAGGGCGGTGCGGGCGCACACTCGAGAGCGTGTGAAGTGTTACACAGTGTATGCAGTCTAGTGGAGCAACGGAAAATAAACCCCTTCAAACAGAAAGCAAGAAGTAAGCGAAAAACGTAGTGATCTGTTTAAGGGGGCGTCCATTAATTACATGAGGTGTTCGGGGGGGAGTCAAGCTAAATCTTTCCACATCTCACTTAGGGGGGAGGAGGGTCTTAGCAAATATCACGTAGTTTTTTCTAGCAGAAAACGCTGTAGAATTGCGTGAAAAATTATTTCTAGAATAAAATATGGCTAAATCTGACACAATAGTTTTTGTCGTATTCGTCCGAACCCCGTAATAATCACAAATACTAGTCTTTGCTTTTTCAATAAAAATAATAAAACAAGTTGTGTTTTTGTTTTTCTCAATAATCTAACACGTTTACAACCAAAACATACATTTTGAAGAATCTCGCGTGAGATTAGGGGAGGGGTGGAGAGAGTTGAGGAAAATCTTACGAAATCTCACCAAGGTGGGAGGGGGTGACGAAAAGTTCTCAAAAGTGCCTCACGTAATTAATGGACGCCGCCTAGTGTTCAGAACCTCATAAAACTATATGAATTCGCAGTACAATGTGCTTTTATAGCTGGTTGACACCTATTAAGTACCTACGATACACACACAGACAATATTTTTGTTCTTTATTTTATACAACTCCATTCATTATTTGAAAAGCAATTGTAATACAACTTCTATATGTATTTTAAAAAGAAGTGCCTGAGATAATATATAAATAATTATGATGATAAAAACTTTTTTAGCTAGCCGTGTTTTTTGCGGGTGAGTTTCTTGCCGCTTCTTCTCATTTGAACAGCGATAATACATTGCGAAGCGGTGTACAAACAATAGAAAGTAGATTTAAATTTTGACTAAGCTTCGCCTGGCTGCAGCGCATTTGCTGGATGGCTACCACCTCTGGTCTAGAATGTGTTACTACAACAACCTTGAGTTGTGTTCCGATATCAGTCGCCTGGTTCTAGCCCTCTTTCGAGGCCGACAGCACATTGGTATAACACCTTTAGTGTTGCAAATGTTCATAGGCGACGGTTCCCACTTTTCATCAAGTAGATCGTCAGGGCCCCAAGTCTTAACTATTTGTAACTAACACAAAAAAACCATGTCAGTACAAGTCAAGATCCATTCGCCTTATGATGGTCAAATATTCGTAGTCTCCAATATTCTTATTGAATCACTCTCGGTCAAATCAAAATTGATTCAATATTGAGCCGAGATGGTAGACTAACAACACTTACAATTCCAATTCGACTCGATTGCCTGTCTGCTGTCAGCAGTATAAAAATCCCGGCAATTACCGGTATTAATAATCACCGGGCAGAAAAGTAACGTGAATATCTTTCCCCACTTGTTTATCTTAACTCTGTGCGCCATGTACCCGGAGCGGCGCAAGGCTGCTTCCGCGGAATTTAATTTACTTTTATTACGAATTATCGCGAAAGGAAATTAGTATTTTATTACGCTGTCCGTGGAGGGCTCAGAGGGTTTGGTAATGTGGGCGCTTTCGGGCGGATTGGATGTCGGATTCAGACGTGCGTGGGCCGCAAGAAAAAGTAATTTATGTTTGTTCAGATACCTTCTCTTTATTGTAACTATTTCTTTATAATCGCAGAAATAAAATATTATAAGTTTGAAGATAATTATACTAACTAGTGGTCGCCCAGTGGTCGAAAATCGACTGTAATTAATTAAAATTATAAGTTTGAACATTATTAAGGTTTTGTTGTCAAAGACTTATACTTCTATAATCACACATTTCGTTAGGCTACACGGTTAATTTGACTTTAACAATAAACAAATGAGTATGCGTGAGTGTGTGTCAAATACATGGCAGTGTGTGTAGTGTTTTTTTTATTGATTTAATGTATTTTTTATGCATAAACTTTAGGGATGGGCCGAAATTCGTTTTACATTCGGTTTGACCGAATTTCGGTAGCTTGAGCCGAACTTCGGCATTCGGCCGAAATTTGCTTTAAATGCCGAACATTCGATGCAAGAAAAAAGTAAAATACCTACTTGCAATATTATTTTTGTTAATAGAAATCGTATCTAACATAACCGTAATATAAAAATTGGCATCTATATACTCATGGTCACTTATTTTAGTTACGAACATATAAACTTTAACGAGCAATGTGATAAAAAAAATTAGTCCTTGATAAGTCTTTGCCTAATTAAATAGACATCAAATTGAAATAAAAATAAAATAAAACTTATTATTCCTCTAAGAAACATCAGTAAGTAGTGCAGCTGCTTAATTATAATGCGTAACTTGAATAAAATTAAAAAAAAGCACGTCTAAGGGACGTCAGCAATTACAAGTTTCATTTTGATTGAAATCACTTTTCACGAATTAAAGATTATGAATTTAGAATTATGAAATGGCAATTTTTTTTTAATTAAAGGTCTAAAAATCTATTCTTTTATCCGCCTACTCATACTTAAAATTTGCGGCGTTATCAAGTTACGACGTGTTGCTCTTGAGAAAGCGTGGCGAAATCAAACCGAAGTTCGGCCGAATCTTTTGTTTTAACCGAATGTTCGGCCGAAGTTCGTATTCGGTTCAAACAACTTTCGGCCCATCCCTAAAAATTAAAAAAGAAAATAGCATTCTGCACTCCTCTATCTAAGTATAAGTGTGCTAAATTTCATACTCCTCCGTCCGCGCAATTTTCTTACAAAGGATTGATATTATCCACGTAATTGTACGTATCTTTACATGGTATAAAGACCAGCTAGATCAGACCACAGCAGACCAGCGTAGATTCCGATAATACAATTTTTACAATTTTTGTCTATCTGTTAGAGAATCACATGACAATCCATCCACTTGGATACTTTTTATCCCTGATACGCGACCTCGTTTCCGTGGTATAGACGAATAAAGCCAAAAAGGTGACGCTGCAGTTGATTGCAACTCCCTATGGCTTCGGTCTCACCGCAAGTGGCACCCTTAGCGGCAAGAGTTTAGTTGAGCGCTTAGATGACTCATCCTAGTGAACGCTTGGCGTCTCGTAGCCTAGCAGTTAGCTACGCGAACGGACGCGTCGGTTATTTGCTTGGATTACTTGGATACAAATCAAATTCTCCCTGAGTAAACCTCAACATATTAATATTGTTACGAGCTACAGGACTCGAATTAAAGATGCCGTTGGAACTACTATAGAATTTATTAGAACTGTACAAACACGTATAAAACAAATACAAATAAAACTGGATGCAACCAGTTCACACTGCACGATTCAATACAATTCGAACGCGCAAAGTCCGTCGTTTATATCGCTAATCGAGAGTACTAGAAAACGTCTTACTCGCTTCGTAGTCGTCGCTTGACTGACTCGCCCCTCCATTCGGGCATCGTCTTATACTAACTACACAATACAAAGGAATTGGAGGCGCACACTGAGTTTCTAAGAAATGTTAATTTGCACACCTGCGAACGTCCACAAAGTCGAAAACAATAGCATGTTTTTCTTAACTACAAATTGAAAAGACAAAAGAGTTCCTTAATCCGGGAAGACAATAAGCTGCGCTTATAATAGGCTGTGGGGCTTATCTTTGACGGCATGTAACAA
Organism: Dendrolimus houi; assembly: GCA_039645545.1. Classification (NCBI taxonomy): domain Eukaryota; kingdom Metazoa; phylum Arthropoda; class Insecta; order Lepidoptera; family Lasiocampidae; genus Dendrolimus; species Dendrolimus houi. The sequence goes on from CM077139.1 coordinate 13,429,871, forward strand.
TATCATTCACCTAACATATTCTATAATTTTGGTTAAGTGAAGAAAATTTGACGATAGTGCTTTCTGTAAGAAGCAATTTTCTGAGAAACATTTTACCAAAACAAAATACCCGTCAACAAACAACACACTTTAGATCACCAGGTACGATAGCTTGGAAGCTATCAGTGAGGTCATTATGTATCGATGCATTTCGACCATTCCACTTGCCTCCTAGCTAACCTTCAAGCGTGCCACTTGCAGTGAGGCCGAAGCCTTACAAATACGTCGTCGCCATAGCAACGCCAATGAAGTTACGCTGGCACATGGTATACAGGCTGAATCTTTCACGCGAATGGTCGGTGGTTTATCCGCGGATTAAAAATATTGCCGTAAGTTAATTTTGAGCGGCATGACCTAAAAATTGCGGCGAGACATTTATTTTCAGGGGGGGTGTCGTCGAAATGTGGAAAGGGGTGGGAGGGGCATTCCTAAAATTCGTGACGTCACATTTCACAGTGTAATAACAATTTCTTAATGTAAAATTGCAAAATATGTCATCTCACACTAAGAAGGGAGGAGTATTACGAATGTTACCAGCTGTGACAAGAACGGGGGAGGGGTCAAAAATCATGAAAAAATCGTGTGACGTAATTTGTATATGGCCCCTTTCGAAGCACTTTTAGGTTTTGATTTCTTACAGCAGATATGTACGTGATGAAGTTGGTAAGTAACATAAATACTTACTTACCATTTTATATCTGTATAGTTCGTTAGCCAACAGAACAAAGGTTAAGTGTGGTTAAGGTTCCTACGTCTTCGAGCGTTGAAGTTATATTTAGTTAAGTTGGAATGAGGTTATGGACACCCGGTTTGACGCCTAAAACTATTACTCGAATTGTAGTTATGATAACATTGTTGCAAATAATAGTCTAAGATCCGGCTGCAAGATCGCCAATTTTTTTTTATTGCACGAGTTCAGTAGACAGACAGGCGACCACCTGTCGCACCTGATGGAAAGCGGTTACCATCTTTACCATTGCCTAACAGCAAAAGCGTTACAAATGCGTTGCTGCTCTCTTAAGGGAGACTGGAACCTGGCCACTAATGCCAGAACACAACTCTAGGCTGCTATCATATGGCGGCATATTCTAAACCAGAGGTGTTAGCCATCCAGACGGACAAATACTCTACCATCTGGCTGTGGATTCTTTAGTCGCCTCTTACGACAGGCCGCCCGCCCGCAGGAAATTGTATTCTTTCTTCGTTCCCGCAAGGATAAAATAAAACAAGTGTCTATAAACAATCTTGATGATGACTGATGATGACTCAGATATTTGTGACGAACAAAGGGACAGCAGTAATGAGAGTGAGAGCAGTTAGGAATCTGATTTTAAATAGATGGTATAAAATCGTAATTTAAGCTTTAACAATTATTTAATCATTTTTTAATGTTGATCTTTAATATCTAGTAACATCTATTTGCGGCCAATTTTACATAGGTAGAAAGAAGTAGGTTACTATCTACAAGAAAAAAATGGCTTTAATTTGATATATAATTGATAAATATACGTAAATGAAAGTATAAAACAAAATGCCATACCTGGCTGCGAAGAGGTTATGGCCTATTGAGCAACGGCAATTATAACTTTTTAAGTTCTCTACAGATAAGTCTATGAAGTAGAGTGCAGTTCATCTTAATAACTGGTACAGCAAACTCTTATCAAAAAGTCATTTAATATTAATTTAATTTAAAATCCTAGTGGCCACATTTGGATAGGCAACCTAGCAAAAATGTATTCTGCATATATAATTATATGTAAAATTCAATTTTAATTAAATAACACACGAACGTAGTAATCTTGCAGCCGGATCTTAGACTATAAAGCAGTTTGGTGTCACACGTAACGAAGCAGTCCCGCCCAGCATATGACCTATACAGGTTTTTTTTATTGCGAATTTGGCAAACGGGCAAAAACTCGGGATAAGTAATGGTACTAAAGCCATACACAACTACAATTGTTTTAATAAAGATTTTAGCGACCAGTGAAAATTTCGCTTCAGAATCCATTTTTTTCGACCTGACCACTCTTCCAAGAAAATTCCCGTAGGACTCTCGGGATATAAAATACCGCAGATTTTAACTGTCGACCAGCGAAAACCGCATCGAAATCGGCTCAGTAGTTTTTACGTGAATCCCGAACGAACAGGCGTACACAAAAAATGTAAGAAACAAAAGACTAGATTTTTACAATTTTATAATATTATAGATTTAATTAAGAATACTTGACACTGGTTAGATACACAAATCGGGCAGAGCCATATACAAAGAGAAGACAAAGATGAGGCTGTTACGTAATTTATGTGATGTTACGTAAAATTTTCGCAAAATCCTCTGAAGCAAATTCGTTCTCAAAATAAGTTGCGTCATTATAAATCACCCGAAGCAAGAGGAAAAGTCTTAATAACGTCATATTTCAAAGAAACTGCCATGAATTAATTAACATCGCTTAGGATTGTCTCTTTCTTTTAAAATAAAGTCCTTTGAGTCAGCGGTCAAGTGTTCAAGCGGTTTTATTTATTGTCTTAATAAGATTAATGACTTTCTTGACAGAAAGTTATTTTGACTGAATTATTTCCTTTCTTTTAAATCCTGGGACTTCATCTGCGTCATTGTTACAGGCTTACGGTCTTATTCACATTGAGTAGAATAAGGCCGTTAGGCCGTGGCCGACGTCGTTAAAGCATACGTTACGTTATCTGTTAATATTTAACGCCATTTACAATGTCGCGTCTCAAATAACGCATTAAAGCCATCGCCATATTCGTGCGAAAACGGCCTAAATCTTTAACATTAACGAAGAAGTCCTACCTTAAAAAAGAGCTTTTATAACAAGGAAGCTGCCAGTCAAATAAATTGATATACTTTTTATCATCTTGCAAAAAGACGCAGCCTTACTGATTGTGTATGAGCGTAGAATCTGTCTCATGTAAGAAGTCTTGCAGATGAGGGGCTGCGGTTGTGCGATGGAATGTTGCTACACTGTAGTGTTTAAAGTCGCGTAGCAGTTACTGTAACCAAAAATCATAGTGTGGACATGGCTCCGAGCGCATCGCGAGTGGCACGCAGCGCGCTCGCAAAGAGCCGACAATAACCACGTACTCGCTTCTGTAACCGTAATCGTTACACGTTATTTAACCGAGAATCATAGCGTGAACGTGGCTCGCAGCGAGCCGACGATTGTCGGTTTATGCCGCGAATCTAAGATCGCGATAGTCACCGATACAATTCTGCGAAAAAGGGCGCTAAAAGAGCCACTTCCGCACTAGAACCTTGTTACTGTATCCGTTCGGCTCAATGACGGATTTACGAGTCGGAACGAAGTTTTTTTAATTGCTGCTTCCTATATCTTGCTATTCATTCACTTGCCCCATCATCAGTTGAATTTTGACCGTAAACGTATAGAGATTATGTCAAATTTTAATCGATAGTAACCGGTCATAAGTCGCGTACTCATCTGTGAGCCGTAACTGTAACCGAGCGGATATAGTAACTTGCTCTTATGTGTATGCTGATGAAGATCTTTGCTTGCACGTCCTGACGGCTCGCAGGTGAGTACGCGGCTTACTATAGAGTGATCTGGCAGAAATCGTCACGTAAAGTAAAAAAGCGTTATGCCCTCTCCAGGCGAGCTTTAACGTAAGGAACTTTTTTTTCAACAACAATTCCCAGTCAACACATTGTCACAACAATTACACAATAAATTATAACACCACACGAAGTCACAAACACACAACTAACAACAAAACTTACACACATACTCACACCAACGCGCACTACCACCACATTGCATTACACGCACACTTCACAAACAAACCAAGACACACAAAGAGCCCAAAAATAACCCAAACACAGAAAGGAAAAAACAACACATATGGCACTAGTTAGGATAATATATATAGGTATAGACATAAGGCACACTGCACATGCACTTCCTCACAACAGCCAGCATTTAACAGATACACTCTACATTAATATAAGTTTAGTATTAAAATTAATATAATAAGTTATTATATTAATTTTAACCCCTCTCCAGGAGACCTTAAACGTAAAGAACTTGGTTCTGACGGGGGACCCCGACCGCACAATTTTTCGATTGCGGAACGCTCAAACAGATTGAAGAGATTAATGAAATTAATTGAAGCACACCGTTCCAATCTTCAGTGTGACCCCTGAATTGTTTTATTATCATTGACAGTACGGTGCGACACAAAAATCCGAGCGTGGGCGCGGGAACCCATTTATCTCGGACGAGAGGATGCCAGGCGAAAAATTGGAAATACCGTACACGTATTTTTTTTGTTATTATTGTTACATGCCGTCAAAGATAAACCGCACAGCTGCCTATTGTAAACACAGCTTATTGTCCTCCCGGATTAGGGAATTCTTTGTGTTTTGAATTTGCAATTAAGAAAAACATGCTATTGTTTTTCTATTTGTTTTATTACCATCATTAGCGTCGAACTAATCCCTATTGTTATTGTCCCTATATGCTAACTTTGTTAGCCGTTCGCAGGTGTGCAAATTAGTATTTCTTAGAAACTCGGTGTGCGTGGCCAATTTATTTGTACTGTGTAGTTAGTAAGACGATGCCCGAATGGAGGGGCGGGCAGTCTAGCGACAACTACGAAACGAGTAAGACATTTTCGAGTACTCTCGATTAGCGATATAGACGACGGACTTTACGCGTGTCGAATTGTATCGAATCGTGCAGTGTGAACTGGTTGCATCCAGTTTTATTTGTATTTGTTTTATACGTGTTTGTACAGTTCTAATAAATTCTATAGTAGTTCCAACGGCATTTTTAATTCGAGTCCTGTAGCTCGTAACAATATATTGTTACAACTTAGGCTTCGACAAAGACAAAGTCCACGTACAGTCTGTAAAAGCACATTTTATTACCTGTCGGCATTTGAACTAATTGTAATCCTTTTATGATCGTCTTCTTTTTGTTTACTTATTTATTGGCATACGTTTCTAGTATTGTGGAGCACAGTCTGTTGTTCTATTGTACTCGTTTACGGTCGCTGCAGGCTGCATCATTAGCCGGGTGTTACGGATTAAATAAAAGCTGATTCTAGGAAATTATGTCGACGATACGGGCGGGAACTTTGCATTTATGCAATATAAAACGATGGCCTAATTGAGAGAGGGGCAGTTGAGTTACAACTACGATACGGGCGTGATGTGTGTACATTCGGGAATCTATTAGTGACGGACTTTGCGCGTTTTCTTGAATTACGACCTTCTGCATTACATTTGGGTTTGTTGTGTTTGGTTATATTTGTACTTGTGTTATACGTATTTGTATAGTTCTAATAAACTCTATAATAATTCTAACGGCATTTTAATTCGAGTCCCGCTAACTCGTCACAATGTAAAAAATAATTTTAATCATTGTTTAAACGATAATCCGTCATTTTTCATTTGCCCAATTAGTCTTATTTCTGTCTAGGAATGTCCTTTTCTCCTCGCGGTATTAGCTTAGCAAGTCATGCTTGTCTCATGAAATACGCTCTGCCAAATGAAAGTAGTAGGTTGAAAAAGCGCGGCAAATTCAAAAATAACAGTATGCCAACTCCAAATTATCATAGAATATTTATACAACACACAATCCTTTTTTCTTTAAATTCAGCGTCTTGTGTTGCTTTTTGTCCAATTTGGAATTCATGCAAAACCATAACTGCCGCGTTTCACTTATGAAGGTATCTTTTTTATTGCGAAGATGGCAAACAGGCAGACGGGCTAGTTAGTTAAAAAACGATTACCGTCGTCTATATACGTTTGCAACACCAGGAGATATGGGATTGGAACGGGAGATTGAGACATGGAAGACGGGATAAGAGGAGGAAGAAGTGGGCCCTCGGAACGCACTTATCTCACGAAAGACAATTAGCTCTGGGCTAATTAGGTCATATCACACCGATCGAGCCGGTCCTAAGAGCTGAAATTTTACCTCTACCTTTTTAATCCCACCACGTACAAAAATCATGTTTTATCTAATATATTAAAAGGTGAAGCAAAAACTTTGTACCCCTTTTTACGAAAATTGCGCGGATGGAGGAGTATAAAATTTCACACACTTATAGTTTATATAGAGAAGAAGTGATGAATGCGTGGATTAGTTCGACGCTAATGATGGTTATAAAACAAGTAGAAAAACAATAGCATGTTTTTCTTAATAGCAAATTCAAAACACAAAGAATTCCCTAATCTGGGAGGACAATAAGCTGCGCTTACATTAGGCAGCTGTGTGGCTTATCTTTGACGGCATGTAACAATATTAACAAAAAAATACGTGTACGGTATTTCCAATTTTTCGCTTAGCATCCTATTATTTTTTTAATTATGCATAAAAACACATTAAATCAATAAAAAAAACATTACACACACTACCATGTATTTGACACACACACGCATATATACTTTTTTGTTTATTGTTCAAGTCGAATTAACAGTGTAGACTTGGCGAAATCTGTGATTATAGTAGTATAGTCTTTGATAGCAAATTATTATGGTCGAATTTCGACCACAGGCGACCACTAGTTCATATTATTATCTCTATTCATATTTTGAGCTCGTCGATGTTAAAACACAATGACACTAAAATGAGTATCAAATTTTTTTTCTTGGTAACCCTGCAATGTACCCATAATTCACACTCGGCGTTACGTGATTACCGCAATTGAACCCGCTGACCTCCCGTTTGCCGGTTGAAGGTTTTTTATGAGCTGCTTCACCTATTAACCTATGGATTTGTTTACAATGGAAGAAGTGTCACGTTATATGATATACTCACCTGTTTAACCGGTATTTGCAATAACAGGAAAAAATGTTTAAAAAAAATTATCTCGTTAAAAGGGTAACCAATACCATTGTTGGCACCGCCTCCGTAACTGACACCCTTAATGTTTTAAATAAATTGATAGGATGCGAATCATCGATGAGGGGTGCCAACAATGGTATAGTTTACCCTGATTTCGCAATACACTTGCGATTCCGTCCATAAAATCCATAGCCGGTGTAGTCTGGAAGAAATCGCTCTAAAGCAATAAGGTCGCCCATTGTTCCTGTCATTATTGTTTAATTTGACTACTATACATTTTTATTTTATGTATACGTGGTGCACAAAAAGAGTTTTCTCTTTCTATCTAATTCCGGCACAGCAGTAAGCTGAGTGCAATTCTTCCGCGCTGAAAATGCGGCGTGCGAATTCTCAAAAATTACTTAGTTTCTAAACGAAAATTATCTGCGCAATTTAATTCGTCGTCCTCGTCAGCCACTTGCAGTCCACTGCTGGACCTGGGCCACTCCAAGTTGGCGCCACTCAACCCTGTCCTCTGACTTCTTCATCCAGCGCCTACCGGCGACCTTGCACAGCTCGTCGGTCCATCGGGCTGGAGGGCGTCCGACACTACGTTTACCGAGATGCGGTCTCCACTCTAGGACTAGTCTGCTCCATCGGCTATCGTTCCTGCGGCAGACGTGACTGGCCCACTGCCACTTCAACTTGCTAATTTTGCGAGCTATGTCGGTTACCTTGGTTCTCTTAGGGATATCCTCATTTCTAATTTTATCCATAAGAGAAACACCCAACATAGCTCGCTCCATAGCCCGTGGAGCGACTTGAAACTTGTGGACCAATCCTGCCATTGGCAGGCAATTTAATTACGTTGCTGAATTGTATTGTATATAATATAATAATTATATTGTTTTTTCACTAAAAGCATTTTTATTTCCTTCTTTTTTTTCCGCGGAAGGACTGTACAGTCTTAAGAGATGTTATCTTATATCTTTTACTTTAATGAAAATTGGGAAGCGAACCGACAACGGTTATTGCCGATAGGGGAAATGCGTCGAGGTTACGAATGGCCCATAAATTGGGGTCCCGTTCATTGGGGTGGGGGGCAAGGGGGTTGGCGAGATCCGGCGGCCAAGGTCGCGTACGCTGCGGATTGTAAGCATAGATTGTATTGCATCTGTGTAGTTATGGCTTTGGATTTCTTAAAATTTTTTGGTGTGCTGGCAATTTTGGAAAAACCGGTATCTTACAAATATTCATGTGCGTCCGTTTGTCTTTTATGTTCCAGTAATTATTTTTCGGATACTACTAAGTTTAATACTTTCGGATACTACTAACGTCGTCGACAGCTACCCCCGTTCTCTCCTGTTGTCATTCAGCCCTCGCCGGCGACCTTGCGCAGATCGTCGGTCCATCTGGAGGGCGTCCTACATTACGTTTGCTAAGGCGCGGTCTCCACTCCAGGACTCGCCTGCAGTTGCCAGCACGGCAGTAACCTACGTCGATTAGAGCCTAGAGGAGGTTGAATGCTTCGCCGCCGTGGCTTTCTGACGGGAAGAGAGCGAGCTTGTCTGCTCCTTCTCTTACTCCACTATGCACTTCGCGGCCCTGATCTTCCCGTAGAAAGAGGCAGTTGCGTTCCGCACGTTGGCGCTCCCGACCATGACAATACCCACGGTCAAGTGACGACGAGCGTACGGCTACTCGTCCCACATGGAGAGTGTGCAGCACTCTATCTTTGTCACAGCCGACGCAAAGAAAAGGCACAAATGATTGGATCTTGGTGAAAAGATCTCTTTCTTTTCACGAGAAAAATGCAACGAACGAAAGTGAACGTTGCTAAGCTGTCAAACGGCCAGACTGCCCATGAAATGGAAAATGGTTACCGTCGCCTATGGACGTTCGCAACACCAGTGGCGAAGTCAAAACTATGCGAGCCTTGGAATAGACGGGATTCGATAGGGGAATGGGTTAGGGAGAGGGGGAAGTGGCCCAAACTCTCACTCGGTCATTGTACGAAATACGAATAGCTCAAGGTTAACCGTTTGACGCCGATATTCTGTGAGAGCGTGTTATCACACCGACGGAGCCGACCCTCAAAGCTGTAATCAACGTAATGATTCCAGGAGGGCTCTACCACGTTCTTTTTCTGCAAGCGGGCGGTTTCCGCAACTCGACGTCATAGCGCCTGTTTTGCGTGCGAGGATTGATGAGGAGTTACTCCATCCAGCCCAGCTCCTCCAGGAAGTCCACCAGCTCCTTGACGTCGCTGAAGATTTCACGAATGCTACGTGGGGCATCTAGGTACTTTGAGCCACCTCTCGCATTCAAGCAGGACATGGGCGGCTGCTTCTTCTACCTCCAGGCAGGCTCTGCACAGAGAGCTGTCGGCGATATCTATATTAAAAAGATGTCTGTTAAAATTAAGCCACTCTACCACGTTAATACTGTGTTTAAAAAAAAACTATGGTCAATTACTTCGCCAGTAATTAGCGAGCATAAAAGTTTCTTTGAATGTTACTCATTGACTAAGAAAATAAAGCTCGTACCAAAACGTAAATTAACTACGTTTTCTGTTTATTAAATTTCATGTCGTCTAGAATATTGCGGTTAGTCTGCGTTTATAAAGTATACCAAGTAAATGTTATTGCCATTAAAAAGATCATTAATTGCGGCCATGAGTAAAAGCGCAGCGGAAAATACAGCGTCGAGTTATGTAAGATCTGTTAGAGTTAGCTTTTAATAGTCGAGTATGTGTATACAAGAATCAAGCTTATATGGTTCTGTATATTTTTCTCCTTCTGTATTATAAATGGAAATAGTGGTGGTTAGTATTATTATAGGAGGATAGATAATGTCTAAAACAACAGCTTTTGCAAAATGATGTTGTAAGTTTGACGCGTGTCTAGATATGCTGTTAAATATAACTTGTTTTTTTCTTAATAGATCATTTTGGATACTTCAGACACCATAATGTTTTACTCATTTACAATATTTAATGATGTTTAAATGTTAATTTAAGAAACATCTAAAGTTACATATTAAAGTAAAAAATGCTTGAAATTAAACAATCTAACCACACAATTTAAGAAAAAAATGATTTACCGAAGTTTCAAAGAAAAACTACTTATAAGTTTTATTTTATAACCTATTTTACTGTTAAAACTGGCAGCTTCGTTAAAAGGTTCTGTAAATGTGGTCATTTCAATCCCTCACAAATGTACTAAATGAAGCTCGTATTTTTCCCACTTTTAATTAAATTCTATTGTTTTTCTTTGAAATATATTTTTTTGAAAAATGATATATTTAAATTTATCTATTTACTATGATGTCTCCATGAGGTATACGGCATGATTTATATTCGAATTTCCTTATAATAAAATTAAAGTTTTCAGTGAAATCAATGAATCTACTCTAGACAAACTCTGAGAAAAAGTTTTATACAGATTTATATGAAAATCAGCTTATTGGCAGGGTCTAAAAGAAATAAACAGATATAGACATCATTCGAGATTAATATGAAAAGCCTCACACGGCTAAAAAAGATACAGCTAGCAACAGCTGTTTTATCTAGATATTACCAAATGCAGAACCCCAAGAATTGGTTCTTTTTAATCTATTTTGGCGTTGAAAGCTATTGAAAAAAGTTCTGTAATCGTATTCACCCCTCTTGCAGTAACAGTACTATTTATAGTCGCTTACACGTTGGCTTAGGGGATCCATACATTAGAGTATAATCAATTTGCTGATGGAAATGGTTTGGAGTACATAAATGCATACATAATAGCCGGGTTTATATATTTTACTATTCTATGTTAAATCTCTCTGGAAATCCAGATTGCCAGGGGTAAATTTTTATCATTTTAATATTTCGCAACCATTCAGTCTGCCTGTGTCAGTTACCAATCATTTTTATCAAAAACTATTTAGTCCATATGGGTGAAATTTTACAGGAAGGTGTAGTCTATTTAGCATTACAAAGTTGGGTATTGTAATCATAAAAAAGAATCCTCTAGTGTTTGAGTAGTTTCCCGCCACGATCTAGCTAGCATAAATCATTCATAATATTGATATAATTATTACGAATATGGAAACCCCTAGCAATTGAGTTTAACTACCTGGTACGAATTACGCTTCTAATCTTAACATCATTTTGGTTTAAAATCGCTTGTCTGCTCGGATTTTTATATACACGCTGTTTTAGATGGATGTCTAGTATGACGTTTATGTAGTCATAATTCTATTTGTTTTTATCAACTTTAAATAATATTAGTAATGTGCATAGTAGACGATATTATGTTAGGTATATATATGGTTCATAAAATATGTCAAATTATCATGTATATTAAAAATTAGGAAGGACTTAGAATGAAACCTTGTGGCACACCGATACAGACATACCAGTTTCACGAGATTTTACACTTGATTTCCGCACTTTGAGATCTGTCGGTTAAGTAGGACGTTTAAGAGAATCGCTTTAATACGTTACAAATATGGAAGCCCCTTTAGTGATTGGGTTTAACGGCCTGGTGTGTTTTAAGAATTTCGCCTCTGATCAATGTAAGATAGTTGATAGACATCGATGTTAACAACATCGAATGTTTGATTTTGAAATTGCCAATCTGTCTGCTCAGATTTTATATACATTAGTGTTTTAGGCGAATGCGTAATATGACGTAAACTGATGGACATACAGACGAACTGTTTGAAGATGGTTTGTGTATATTTTTGTTTTGATATGATGTCTCTTACTATTTTGTTAGGATTTCGTGGCTGCTTAGATGTTTTTAGAAGCAAGTTTTAATGGTTTTTAAGAGCGATTTCAATTTGATTTGCTGTTTTCATCTCACGTTTTGTCCTTTACAGTACACGTGATCTTAGGCGCGGGACATACATAAGCGTGACACAGATGTGTCAAACGTCATGAATAGTTTGTTTTCCTTATTTTGCTTTACAATTATTGGAACATAACAATAAAATGAAAACTTCGGCCAAATGCGTGTCCGATTATCAACATTGAAAGGTCCCGTAGAGATGATGAACGTCAATTGTTTGTTGATATTACTTAGCCAAGGAATTTTAAAAATAGTAATTAGTCAGAAATACCCGACATCCCAATAAGTACATTGAATGAGTCTTGTTCATAATCTTTTTCGTCGAAAGCGTTCTTTAAGCTCTGTCACCTTGAATTCTTTCAGAATTTACCACACCACATTTCAGAAATTAAAGTTGGACGACCAGTAGGGTATTTGGGGGGTTATGTGAAAGAAATATCCCACCAGATATTGACTTAAATATAAAAGTCACAAGCAAATATTGTTATGATATTTAAACGCCTGTACAATGTATAAGACATTGCTTATTTCTAACACCCCAAAGGGGACAGGAAAACAAAGTAACTCTAAGAAATCGCGCCACGTAGTTTCATTATAGTCCCAAAGAGAACGGTAAAAATAAAATTGTTTGGCACACATATTCGTTTAAGAAAAAGTTATGATGGCATATTGGGGAAGCCGAAGAACATTCTCTGTTCTCTATTACGTATAAATTCAGTCTATTACAAGGTTGGTTATACGGCGTGCTTTTGGTTCGGGTTAGTTTCAATTGGCCCAATGTACTTGGTACGAAATTCCTCTTTTTATCAATTTCAACAATGTTCTTAGAATTGCGATGCTAAACATAAAGATTAGGGCAAGTGTGTGAAATCCACGCGCTATGGAAGTTAGCATAGAGGTGACAAGTCACGTAATTTGCCTAGGAAATTGTAAAAAGAAACATTTAATCCAAATTATTCTATATCCCAAAAAGTACCCTATGTATTGTTACAACTTAACCAAAATTTCACAAAGCACGCCGACAAATGTGAATGCACACCTGCCTGCCATAAAGCACAGTTTATTACCTGCCCGCATTTGGACTTCTTTTGATTACTTTGTGTTTAACAATTTGTAATTATAAAAGCAGTCTATTGTGTATTGTAATCCTTTATGATGGTCGTTAGCCAGGTGTGGTTCTTGGAAAATTCAGTCCACGCAGTCGATTGTTGTATCGTATAGTTTAGCATAAAAGAATGCCCAAACGGAGGGGTGAGGCAGTCAAGTGACGATTACGATACGAACAAAACGTGTACATTCGATAAGCTATCTAGTGACGGACTTTGCGCGTGTTATAGAATTGTGCAGTTTGTACTGGTTGTGTCCAGTTATATTTATACCTGTGTTATACGTGTTTGTATAGTTCTAAAAAATTCTATAGTAATTACAACGGCATCTTAATTAGAGTCCAGTAACTCGTAACAGTATTATTCGATTTCATTTTCTTTGAAAGTATTTTTGAAGGGTTACAATCTCAATTTTCTTGAAATTTTGCACTCTATACATTGAATTGGACTAATTGGTCGTGGTTGAGTAGGTTAAGCCTTTGGCGGTTTAGTTACGTGGAACGCAGAAGCTTCGTATTCGAATCCTCGTATGGTAAATGTTGTAAACGATTTTTTTGTGATAAATATGTTCGCGATTGACCATGATCACGCCTGATGTTAGACTATGATGCGGTCGAAGTTGGAGCACGCTTACCTGGATAATACCTATTTACACGAAACTTGAAGACACCCGTATTGTACTTTTCGGGAGACACGAGACTCTGGTAGTGCATTCCACAGCTCCACCGTACGCAGAAGAAACGTTTAGGCAAAAAATTTCTTTCTCAATGGTGATTCATTCCCAGAGTGGGCCGTTATATATTTATTACCCATAACACAAGTGTAACTTGGCTTAGCTTAGAGATCACAATGTGTGTGTGTTTGTCTGACGATTTATTATCAATATATTAATACGCGAAGCAAAAACTTCGTACCCCTTTTTACGAAAGTTGCGCTGGCGGAGGGGTATGAAATTTCCGCACACTTATAGTTCATACAAGGTGGAATTTTTTAATGCCACCTGGAGGGAAAGTACCCTAAATAAGAGAGGTATCAAATTTTACTCCAAAGAAACATTTCTTTATTTTCGAAAGAAATAAAACTGCATTCAAAGATTTTCGAAAATTCTCTTGCTTCACCCGGGAATCGAACCGACTAAAATCTGTAAAAATTACACCCTGTAATTTTATTGCATCGATCGTTAGGGTCAATCACAAGGATGATGATGATGATGATGATGACCTATAAATACTCTTTTGTTTATTGTTGCCTTGGCCAAATCTGTGATTATAAAAGTATAGTCTTTGACAACAAATTATTATGGTCGAATTTCGACCACGGGCGACCACTACGTACTATAATAGTTCCATCTCTGCCAAAACGCCTTCGAAACCCTAAAAAACATGACATAAGTTTGAATCATTCCATGTCATTAAATACAGTCAGGCCTTTCAACCAAATTGATCCAATTTGAGTGAACCGTCTAATAACAGCATTGAAGAAGTTCGTCGCATGAGATACCTCTTAACGATGTAAAGACACGGCACAAGCTCTGGCTAGTAAAACTTTAGATATACGTGCCAACGCAAAATTTTGTATAGCCCGATTCAAAGGAATTTGCGGTTAAACATTTGAGAGCCTTTAAAATATGGATTTTATCTGATGTGGTTTTCACTTTGTGTAGTTTAATGAGGTTTGTTGTTTTTAATTAGAAAACTAGATTTATGGAATGTTGAATAATAATTTCCTTCATTAATACTGTGAACCGATTACGTTAGTCAATTGGAATTTCATTCTTGTGCAGTTTTCCTTTTAGGTTTGAAACAATTTAATTGGCTTTTTTCCTTTGTGGTATATTTGCTACAATTACCACGTGCTAATAACATCAGTTATCTGCCAGTGATAGTCCCGTCAAATCGGTCCAGCCGTTTCAGACATTAGCCAGAACTTCCAGATAGTCAGTCATTGATTTTTTGATATAAGTACTTCTGTAGGACAACCTTTTTATATGTTTATTTTTTTTATACATTTTTACATTCTATTAACATTGTCATTCTTATGTTAGCCATCGAAATTATTTTCTGTATTACATTGAAAAACCAGAAATTAAATAATTTAACTTAATACAAAGCCTATCTTCTTCATTGCACCAATCCGCCACACTTCCATACGCATTAGTAAAAAGCTGTTATTTTGACATTACAAACAGACACTTAAATTTTATTTATTTGTATGTATAGATTGGTATTGTAATCTATGCCGTTTACTTAAAGGTGTTGGATTGTTTAGAGGTGGTATTGCTGGTTTATTTGCTTCGATTGTCTAAACATAGCCCGATAACCATAAGAGGGAACGGATGTAGCCATAAAGCATCGTATTTTCATAACTTCTGTAGCCAAGTGCTTCTACATAAGCTTGAAGATTTTTGATATTATTTAGGTCTTGTTTTAATCCGCTGCCCTTTGCGGTATTGGACCACCCACCATCGTGCAAGTTCCGTGCCTTGAATTACTATGCGATGTAGATAAATCGATTCGCGACGTCTGGCTGTGTGTTTGTATATCACCGATATATTGCTGTTGATAGGCTCCGTGGAAAGCTGCTGGTAGTGATTATCAAATCAAATCAAAAATCATTTATTGAGTAAGACATAATTCACAATTTTTGAAACTCTTTAGTCCCCAAACTAGGTGGACCTGTATCTTGGGGACCTCCTTCCCAATTGGTACAATTCTGAAATCGTTGATTATTGAATTGATTTATTTTTAAAAATTATGTATGCACGCGCTTGTATGTATGTGGATGAGTGTGTGCGCGCGTGCATTTGCGTGTTAATGAGTGATTAGGTTAAAATTTGCTCAATGTTATTGAATTGCACTTGTAAACGTAATAAATGTGCCAAGTGCGTGTCGGACCACGCAAATTTAAGGATTCCGTAGAAGCGACGAACATTCTTTATTTCTGTCATTTGTCTACGAAAATCTAAAAAAGTAGTTAGTCTAAAATATTTGTTTTAATTTATTTTCTCGTAACTTGTTAGTGGAAACTTAACTGATATAATATATAAAATTTGTACTTGATATGCTAAGAATATTCATTATTGTATGTTTCTCAAATAAATTAAATAAAAAACAATACCCATATCTCAGAAACTGCTCAACGAATCTTGATTAAATTTATTAAAATTAATTATTAGAAATTTCTAGAGTTTTCCGCTCCAACTAATGCCAAACAACAGAATTTTATGGCAATTCGATAGGTCACAATTCACTAAATAGTTGAGAGAGTCTACACAGATGCACTAATTACTGATAATTTACAAACCAGATTGTAACAATCTTTTAATATAAGACACGACAGCAATACGCATTCCATGAAAAGAAGGTTGGCAATACGTACGAAATTTTCTGAAGATGTCCGGTAATATAAATCTTTTACGGCATGAAGCAAATACAATTTAGTTAAAAAAAAGAAATAAAAACAGAAAACAAATTTAATTTTTATATTCACCAAAAATCCGCATAACAATTGAAAAAAGCCCATAATTATTATGCATTTCGATATCTCCAATAACACAAGTCGTAGGACAAATGAAAATTGTTCAGAGAATATTTTCTTAAGTTTTCGCGACTTGTATACTACTATAATAAAACTACGTTTTAACAGTTTTAAGCGGCCGAAACTTCGGAATAATAAAAATAAAATAAATTACCGCGCTTAGAACCCGTTAAAACGTAGTTTTGTTTTGTTCAGAGAAGTTTTTTTTATTGTCATTGTTATTTTATTCGTTTGTAACCTAATTTTAAAGGTGTTATTCTGCTTATAATAGGGATGCGGACACGTGGTACAATAAATTCTAGGATTAATTACATATAAAACTAACTGTGCCCGCGACCTGTCGGCGTGAATTTTTTCGCGATACCCTAAAAAAATTAACCCAAGTTACTCCTTATATCATCAACTATCTGCAATTGAAAGTCCCGTCAAAATCGGTCCAGCCGTTTCAGAGATTAGCCGGAACATCCAGACAGACAAACATTCTAAAAAGTTAGTGTACATTAATTATTCTGTCGACATGAAACACAAAGCTACTAATTATTATTCAAATATGTTCCCGGGATTATTTTTCTTATCAGGTAACCCTGCGTACAACAGAAACGAAATGTGCCCATTTCCCTTCTATTATTGTGTTAATTGTTTAAACGTTTAGTAGTTTTGCGTCATCGCATATGGTTTATCATTAAAATATGGATTATTTGGCGTACTTCGGGTACGGAGTTTAATGTTCAGACACTTTACGATGTGTTTAAGACAGGCTATAAAGCCAAACCGGTCCGTTAAAGTGTGTGTATTTCTGATTAATTTGATGAGAAAATTTCGACAACTCTGTGCCCTGTGTTACTTACATATGTTTTTGCAACTTGTCTTATTTCATATAACTTTGACCTTTCTATGCCTGCGACTTCAATGACTTCATCCACGCTTGACTTGAAATTCCCGCGGATTCCCATGACATAAAGTACCGCAGCTATCATTTTAGCGAATAAGCTAATTTTTATGCACCCGAACAACTTCAAACCGCTCCCGGGAAAATTCCCGCGGGATTGTATATAGTATAATCGCGGAAATAAAAAGTGTCACACATTTTATTACATAATTTTTTTTATCGATCGGTGAAAAAATCACATTGGAATTCTATTTTTTTTTAATCTAGTAATTGCTGCCAGCTGCAGGTGGCCAGTCTGCCAGGTGGTAGGGCATTTTCCCGCCTGGATGGCTACCACCGTTGGTGTAAAGTATGCCGCCATAACAACTTTGAGTTGTGTTCCGGCACCAGTGGCCAGGTTCCAGTTTGTCCTTCAAGGCCGGCAGCACATTGGCAGCACCTCTGGTACTGCTAATATCCATAGGCGACGTTAACCACTTTCCATCACAATTGGGCCGTCAGCCTATCTGCTGTGCTTCAGCAATAAAATAATAATAAATTTAAATCATTCCCAGAAAAATTCTCGCGGGGTTCCCAGAATAAAAAGTAGCGCAGAGTTTAAGTCTAAGAATTAGCTGTCGATCAGTGAAAACCGCATCGAAACCGGCCTAGTAGTTTTTACGTGAATCCCCAACAAACAGACAAGAAATATAAAAAAAATACATTGTACAGACACGGCATGTTTAAAATTTTATAATATTATAGATATTAGATGCTAACCTAATAATATAAATAATGTAAATTTATGCGAATGTGAGTTTGTTTGTCACACCTTCACGCCTTAAGTTTTTTTTTATTGCATGAGTTTAGCAGACAGGTAGACGGCCCACCTAATGGCAAGCGGTTACCATTGCCTATGGACATTTGCAACACCAAAGGTGCTACAAATACGCCGCTGCTCTCTAAAGGGAGGCTGGAACCTGGCCACTGTTGCTGGAACACAAGGTTGTTATGGCGGCATACTCTAGACCAGCGGTGGTAGCCATCCGGGCAAATACCTAGCTGTGGGTTGTTTTGTTGTCTCTTAAGACTGGACGCCCGACCGCGGGAATTAGTATTCTTTTTCCATTCCTGCATGGATGAAGTAAAATATAGATCGAGAGATAACATACTTTATTTCTCATCAAATAAACAATTACAAATATACACGATTGCAATATTGTCATAGTACCAGTTGAGGGACAGAGCGGTGACTGACCTATGTGAGCTTCAAACCCCTATCTGGCATGAAATCGCACAGGATAGACAGTGGCGTGGTCTCGTTTCGGAGGCCAAGACACATTTTGGGTCACTGAGCCAACGGACTTAGTTTTTTTTACATAGTAAAAACAATATGTGGCCAATACAGTCTGCTCTCGATAATTTGACACTCGTTAATTTGAATCTCTCGATAATTTGATTTTTTTTCCGGTCCCTTGAAAAGTACTCGATAAATTGAATAAAATCAATGTTAATTGGTCCCTTCGGTAATTTGAAGTTGAAGGAATATTATCTTGCTCGCAAACATGCGATAATTTGAATTCCGGGCTTTCCTACTCTCTATAATTTGAAGCGTTTATCATGCACACACCTGTCGTTTGTTTACATACATGTACAGACCTGTCAATTGTTTACATAAATGAGATATGAGTAAGTTCGCATTCCAGTCTTCTTTCAAACTTTAATGAGTCATGTTAATGTTTGATTTGTGCTATTAAAATGAATCCAAGAAAGAACAAATGTCTTTCCATAAGTTCCATAAGTAAACGCTTGTTATTTTGAACTCTTGACAATTTGAAATTTATCTCTGGTCCCTTGAGTTTCATATTATCGAGAGTCGACTGTATAACAAAAAATGTTGATACAAAGTTTTATTACGAACTATGGATCGCAAAAACGTCTCAATAAAATAACAAGTGCACAAGAATAGGCATTCTTCATACAGCCCGTACCCGATCGCGGCTCGTCATTTATCAATTGGCTAGATTTTATCGAATTGAGACTGCAGCTGAGTACAGTTGAATGTCCATCCATCCTGCTGAGACAATTGATCGTTTGGATCTCAGATCTAATCAATTTATCAGCGAAACGATTTTCCCACTTTGATGTAATTTCAATAAATGATCGTTTAATGCGGTACTAATCAGGATATACGGTCGGTCAGACGGTTAGTTATAGTGCTACTTGCACGTGAAATCTATATAATCAGCCTTGGAGAAGTGCGATGTAACCCACTAGTGGGATATCCTTGTAAGACCCAAGATTTATTTAGTATTATGAAGTATAGATCCAATTGCCTTTTTTGAAGAATAACTTTTCATAGTCATTCAGACCCAAACTTTAGTTGCGTAATTTTCATATCTTATACTGTAATATATAAAGCTGAAGAGTTTGTTTGATTGAACGCGCTAATCTCAGGAACTACGGGTCCGATTTAAAAAAATTCTTTCAGTGTTAGATAGCCCATTTATCGAGGAAGGCTATAGGCTATATATCATCACGCTAAGACCAATAGGAGCGGAGCACCAATGAATAATATTTCGTGGGTTTTTTTATTACTTACTTTTTTTTAACTATTCCACGCGAAGTCGCGGGCAGTACGGGGTCAACAGATATATAACACTTTATTGCTCACCAAAATAACAGACAATAAATTAGTTGCAATATTTTTAGATAAGACAATAGATGGCCTTATCGCTTAGAGCCATATCTTCTAGGCAACTTGTAGGAGATTCTTAGCTAAAACCTGGCGCTGCAGGTGGTACATAAATGTAGATGTACCAATTTTTTTAAAATTTGATTACTAAGTGTATATGAAGCTTAAGACTAGGAATATTTTTATATCACATAATATTTTAGAAAATCCAAAAATGATATAAATGGGGGCTTTACGGCATATTTAAAATTGCTAGTAGGTCAAATCGAATTATTCT
This sequence comes from Dendrolimus houi, assembly GCA_039645545.1. Classification (NCBI taxonomy): domain Eukaryota; kingdom Metazoa; phylum Arthropoda; class Insecta; order Lepidoptera; family Lasiocampidae; genus Dendrolimus; species Dendrolimus houi. The sequence continues at coordinate 13,450,028 of CM077139.1, forward strand.
CAAAAATGGATATTGCATGTATGCATTGTAATCAATTTAAAACTTGGGTCTGAATGCCATGTTAAATTAAAACTAAATAAAGGATGGTGCTCTTTACGAGGGTGTTATAATATAATGTAGTAGCTGTGCCCGCGACGTCGTCCGCGTGGAATTCGTTTTCAAAACCCTCCGATTTTGAAACATTCTTTATTGGTGCTCCGCTCCTATTGGTCTTTGCGTGATGATATATAGCCTTCCTCGATAAATGGGCTATCTAACACTGAAAGAATTTTTCAAATCAGACCAGAGATTAGCGTGTTCAATCAAACAAACAAACTCTTCAGCTTTATATATTAGTATAAGATTATAAAGGATGATGGTCTTTACGAGGATGTAGAGTTTGGCTAACAAAAATAGACCCTCTATTCTATTCTATTCTTGTTGGTATTGGCTCCAACGCCTTTGGCATTGATTTTGCCAATGTCAATGTAAAAGCGATAGGTGATAAAATAAGCTAAATTATATAGTTTGTTCCGAAAGCATGAGGACTAGACAACACAAACGATCATATTAGACTAAAATTATTTACAAAGTTTTCACTGGCAATGCTAATACAAATTTCAATGTCATTTTATAAGCACGTGTTCGTTGTTATTGATATCTTTATTATTTTAACTTAATTTCCAAAGTCAAAGAAAAGCAACAGAAGTGTAGTGGAACAATTAAAAGCCAATAGATGGCGCTGTGTAATAATTGAGGTCGCAAACGTTTCCCGAAACCTACAAAGAATATATACAAATTTTCAACAATAACAGAAGGGCCTGGGCTTGCGAGGAACAACACTAGCTTCGCTGGAAGATCTTTCTTTGAGACGGAGGAGCATTCCATCTCGCTCCTCCACCATATACGGGGCACCCTCTTCAGAAGAAACACGCTGAATTCAAAGTAAATCAACATTGTTTATGTATTCTATAGTACTTTTTTCCTGTCATAGTTTTATTAATAAAATGCACGTTAAATTAACCGTGGAATGTATCTAGGATAATCTTGATATTAGGGTTTATCTTTCGCCGTCTAAATTGTGGCATTTCGGCCAAGCGCGTGACGTCACACAGCAGGAGTGTTAAGGTTTCTTTATCGACTTGCAACCACGTCTAGCGTCTGTGATAATCTAGAGTTGCCATACTGATATTTTTGAAATTTCCGGTGCATTTTCAGTCTCTACTTTCATTAGCCAAACTCTCGTGCGAGTTTATATTGTATGTTAAATATTCTCGTTGCTATTATGATTGTTAATATCTGGCAACATTCCGTAAGGACGAAGTTATACTACAATCGGAAAGTTTTGATGAGGGAGTTCGACGAAGCATATACTCCTCCACTATCAAGTTCCTTCACTAATTATTACGTTAGTAACTTTTGCTCGTATGTTGAGATTGTTGTATACGGTAGCAACGTAGAATCAATGTAACGTTCTTCAAAAAAGGTGTCGTAAAATTTGGATGAAGCAACTAAAGTGATCCGTGCAAACATAAACATGAATCGTTCAAAGTCAACGAATACCGTCGCGTCCTTTCAGTTTGTGGCTTCTGACCGCATGGGAGCTACATACATCCTGTGATCGCAGCGGGCAACTGACATCAGCTAGAGCATATTATTTGTTACAGTTATTGAGTAACATAATTATTACAATAATTGTTCTTGTCGTGTTTCTTTTTAAAGTTAATAATTGATTTTGTTATGTACCCTCTTATGTCTAAACGATACGATCGGCCATTTCCTTAATTGAATAATAATGTTATATTTTTATTTATTCTGTGATTAGCACTCTGTTTTGTATAGAGTACTTGTCTATAATTTACCATAATTTTATATAACAATATTTATCTTTTATATGACGTCGTAACTGTGTAGATTATAATTCAAAATCTCCCAATTGTGTATAGACGGTATTCATTACATTTTATTTTCATGTTGGCAGACGCGATAGATTTATACTGTGTTCAGTGTATTTTGTTACATGTAAAACTTTAAGTATAATATTTTATATAATATCTTATATAAAATATTATCTAACATTTCCAAACAATAATGTATTAAATTCTTGTCATACATAATAACCCTTTAATTAAAACAGTTTATCAATGACTTCAATACGCTATCGGTTGTGCCAATTTGCTAAGATTAATATACTGTAAAATTGTTGGAGGGATGTCGTGTTATAAGAATGCTTGTCGAAGTCTAGTTTGATAATAGTCACTGTATGAAATATCACAAACTACTATGGATACTACGTATTGAAATAATAATATGTTAAAACCGTAAGGTTCTGTGAATATAAAGTATTGTGACCAGTTGTTCATCTTTTACTACCATAAACCCTTCTCAGTTGTTGCAAGTATTACATATTACTTATTGGACTTGACTTTATGTTGTTGGTCCGAAGACCTCATAACTTTACCGGGGCGAAGGCGCTTGAGCCCGGGGTGCAACTTCCCCGAGGGAGCTCTCTAGGGGGCTTTACCTCAGCTGGGCTGTTGCCCTGAGAGGGGGATGGGTCTAACGATGCCGAATAGAGGGCGAAACAATTTACTAATTGAGAAGGGGCGATGGGTAATATAAGCCTGAGGGGAAGGATCCCGGCGGACTGGGATTGGCGGTTCGAGGCGGCTTATGGCTGGGAGAAAAGAAACGGCGAAAGAAAATTTCCCGCAGTCTATCCGATGGGGTGGAGGGGGGCCATGTCTCCTGGCGTCCCTCGCGAGGACGTGGAGAGATCGTGATTGGCTGAGACGCCGCCATCTGTTTCTGTCTGTCGGTGTGTGCCAGCCTGCCGTCCTAACCGCGACGAGCAGGCTGATCCGGGCCAGCCGTTTCGTAATAACGTCGACCCTGTCCGTGAGCACGTTACGCGGTCGTCGCACGAGAGCCTTTCGATGAGGCTTATACTCGGACGCGGAAACGACGAGCGGAATTCGATGATGCGGCGCGAGATCGAAATACTTAGAGCGACGTAATGTAGTTTTTGATGGAGTGAAGCTCCAGATCGCGGTGGAGGTCGACGTTACGCATTAATAGGGGAGCACCGACGGCTCTGCGCAAGATTTATTCTGCACGATCTGCAGTTTATTTTAAAGGGCAAGCTTAGGATGGCCGAATACCACACTCGCGTACGTGATGTTCGGGCGGATACATGTTTTATATAGGGTAAGCTTGTGTCTGAGGGACATTTTACTTCGTTTATCTATCATGGGTGCTAGACGACCCAACACAAATCGCGCTCTATTTCAGATTATAGTAATATGCTTGACGAAGCGCAAGCTCTAATTTAGGGTGACACCCAGGTATTTGATGTACTTTGCCCAGGGGATTTGTTGGTTGTAGAGCGAGATGGCTTTTCGGCGAAGGCAAGCGCGTTTGGAGGAGCGAAGCGTGCCCGGGGAAAAGAAAATTGCTGCGCTTTTCTTCAGGTTCACCTCTATCCCCCATCTGCGAAACCCTTTGCCTAGCTCTGTGACAGCTGCGTGCAGCCGGACGCAAGCCATTTGTCGGTTCTGAAAGAAAGTAAGAAAGAATAACTTTCTGATCTGCTGTATAGAGTGCGGTGTCATCCGCGAAGAGGGCCTGCACCACATCTGGAGTTTTTGGGATGTCGCTGATGTACAGCGTGGAGAGTAGTAGTAGTAGGAAAACAGAAGCTGCGGCCTAGGAGGAAGTCTCGCAAGATGAGCACGAGTCTGTCTGGTACACCGAACTGGTACAGCTTGTAAATCAAGCCGTTGCGCCAGACCTTGTGGAAGGCTTTAGCTACGTCTAGGTACATTGCGGCTATACCTATAGGGCGGGGTCGGCTAGGGCAGCGCGAGGGGAGCGCCCCAATTAATAGTTGCTCTATCTCTGTCGCACATCATCCGTCCCTCTCACACATTTTGTTATGTATCGCATTCGCTATATTATTTGTTTATTTGTACATAAGGTTACAGTGTCCAAAATATTTAAGTTCACTTGATGTCTCTACAGCACTCGACAGTGAATATTACTCTCTGCCATCTGTAGTATCATTTAACCAAACCACCTACCTCTCGCTGTTACAACCGAATTGATTCAGTTTGATTGAACCGTGTAGTATTCCCCTTAAATTTGGGCTTCTCAACAATTAAGATGTTAACTTTTTGTCAGCGAAATGTCAGGGCTGGACTAACGATGCCATGGTAATATAATATATATAATTTTGCCATTCATTGTGAAATATAATGAACAGTTCTACTGAAAAGATATTTTTTTTTTTGCTAAAAATGTCTGATACATCAGGGATATCAGCATTAATAATCTCCACTGAAAACACTGTAGGACAGTCTAGGTTCATTTCCAAGTCCTTATATAATTTGAATTCGAACAATATCCAAAAGTCCAAATCGATAAGCAGTTATCCCGCTCAGTGGGACCAGACACGCTCGTCCTTGGAGCGCCCTTCGTACCTAAACTCTTTAACTATTGTAAGAGCAATTTCCAACTTTTGTTATGAGGAAGGGTTGCTTCCATAACATTATATGTTAATGTCGTTTCTCATAACGACATGATCTATAATGTTTTATATTATGGAAGGGAATGGCCTAAGTTTGAAGGTTTTTGAGCACATTTAAAGACTCTATTCACACTACGATGCCATTCACGGTTCAATCTCTCTCCGGTTTTGGTTCGGTCAAGTCTGGCTGTGTGTATATATATAAGTCGTGCGCAGAAGGTTTGCCGATGACAAACCCTCCCACCTTCCACAACCGTGACCCGCGGTCGTCTAGTTCTTAGTACTACGAAGACAAGGCCGGTTCCCAGTAGTAGGAAGCGGGAGGAGCGACCATTGGCAAACCTGTGCACGACTTATACACTTATATTAGTCTCACAACACGGTTTAATTTCGCTCCGGGTTCAGTCCAATCAAATATCGCTGTGTCTACACTACAAGTCTGGATGAAGCAAAAGCGTATTCACACCGTCGGTACAAGTCATGACAGGTTCAATCTCGCTTCAGTCAAATATTATTTTCGACGTACCGGTACCGGCGCGTTATCCGATTGCAAATAGTGCGATACGCTAGTGAGAATACTTTGATTATTTCTTGTTTTTGAAGATTTGACCGGACCGGGAGCGGACCGAGACCGGAGCGTGTGTGAACCGTGAACGACATCATAGTGTGAATCGCGCCTAATGCTCCGTAGTTAAATAATAAAAATAATTATGCCACAATCGACGAGTGTGGAAGAAAAAGACGCATTATGCCGAACCCAAATGACTGGGAGAAGGTGAAAACAAAAGAGATGTACTGTTTTTCCAAATTGTGCGAAACCTCTAGAACTGTTGTTCCGCACATTTTGCACAAAGACCTCTTAAACTACAATCAGCCACAGTACCGTGTAACCGTGATTTCAGATGCCCTGGTTCACTGCAGAGATGGTGATATAGACAAGTATATAAGGAGAAGTATAATTACTGTAGCATGGCTAAATTGAGGGCAGGTAACTGATGTGACATGTAACCAACGAATGCCACTCAGACTAAAAAGGTACATGTATAAATCTGAAATACGACCAGTCATGTTATACGGTTCACAACTTTGAGCCACTAAAAGACTAGACCACAAACTTTTCCAATCAATAGAGTAGAGAATGTTGTATGGTGTTATAAGAATGGATAAGGCGAGAAATTAATACATAAGGATCTTTGTAGGTTGCTCGCGTGCCTGAAAAATTGAGAGAAAGAAGACCTAAGGTGGTATGGGAATATAATAAGAAGAGATGTATGTTACGTGACAAAAAGAAAGTTAATCTGAAAGATTGATGGATGCAAATGTAAAAATAGACCAAACAAGAAAAGGATTGATTGTGTGAAGGATGGCATGATGATTTGAGGTATGACAGAGGATGTATGCTTTTTGGCATATATGCTCCTCATATGGGGGGGAGAAGACACATTGTGCCGACCCCAAATAATTGGGACATGCTGAAAGAAAAGAGATATATACATAAAGACAAATTGACGTACACAATCTGTCTATATAAATAAAAATTAATCGTAGAAATGTATGTACGCGCATAACTTGAGAACGATTTTACTGATTTGATGAATTTTTTGTGTGTGTTTGAGTGGGTCCCCGGATTATTTAGATTCACAATTGGAACCGGTAGTTGGCGCTGGGATCGCGTTCTAGGATCCTCCCTAATCTGAACCGATTTTAATGTTTTGTTTTGTGTGCTTGAATGAATCCCCGGATGGTTTAGATTCATAATTGGAACCGGTGGTGGCTTTGGGATCAGGTCCTAGATTTTTATTTTTTCAGGGCAGGACAACGTCTGCCGGGACCTCTAGTACTTTATAAAACAGACGGATATGTCTATTTTAAAGGGGTATGTACCATAATAGCCATAGTTACGGAATCCTAAACACACTTTGCATTGCAAATGAAACACCATTGTTACTAATTGACGGCTTGATTGCAGTCCAGACCTAGGTTCAATTGATATTAATTGATGTTTAATTAAATGATACTGTGTAACATATACAAGCCCTGTATACGTAGGAGAACGAGCAGTATATCCTTAACGCTTAACCAGGACTAATTGGCTGGTTTTACACATCGGTTATCTCGATGTGGCATTGTCAGCAAGTGGTTATAATAAAAAAATTACATGGTAGAGTCATGCTGAAATCATTATCTTGATTGCACTGTTAGTTAAAATAAACTCCCATCTATTTAAAATAAAAATGCGACGACATGAATATTTGTAGAAAAAGAGAATTAAACGTATTCTGTGTTAATAGATATAATTTGGCACTGTTGGATAAGAGTGTTTATGAAATGGCACAAAACCATTAAATATATTTAAAACAAGGCTAAAGAAATTAATAATAGATAAATCATATTATTCCACAAACGAATTCCTTAACAGCGTTACAACAGACAAAAAGCGTTTTTTGATCGATTTCTGAGCCCTTGTTACAGTAATTATACATACTTTGCTGTGGTGAAAAAAATATATGTCAATCTTGATCATATTTCTGAGGTAAACTATGTACTCAAAACGCATTCTCGATAAATTTTCTCGATAGAAAATAATTGCAAAGTAACCTCTAAACGTGTTCTTCAATCTTGTGTCAGGTTATTACTGTTAATCGAACATCGCTAAAATAAATAACAGTAACATATCATATCAGAAATATACTTATTATAGTTTGTTTATTCGGTTACTTAGAGAATTAGCAAGTAATTAATTATTTTATTATAAATGACTTCAAAAATCACCCTTGCCGGAGCAATAATAACCACAATTTCGAGCCGATCGAGCTATACTTATTTGGCGTATACGCTAGAGGAGTGGTCCAAATCATAGACTGTGTGGGTTCAAATCCTACTAGCTTCACTTGATGTAGTAGAATTTTTTATTTTTATATCAAAATTGATAAAATGGTCTTTTTCTCTTCTTAAATAATTTTATAAAATGCAATAAAAATACTTTTCTATTAGATTGAGGAAAAAGTTTCTTCGCATTTTATATAAAAATTCAAAAGATTTTTTTTATAAAGTTTATATTTGACTAAAGTATGTAGGTGCTTTTGTTGGATAACTTTTTGCCATCTTATAGGTAGGGACGTGATCTCATTGCAATAAAAAATTTTGGGCTTCTGATCAAAAAACTGCGACAAGTGGTTTTGGCAGACCTCTCGTGATGTTAAAGTGACACTGCCTGAGGAATTCTGCAGAGACCGAAACAGGTGAAAATCTGAAGGTGCAAGTTCAGGGCTATACGGCGAATGCATTAACACCTCCCAGCCAAACTCTCGTAATTTTTGCTGAGTGGCTAAAGATGTGTGAGGTCTAGCGTTATTATGGTGAAAAACCACACCCCTTCTGTTGATTAATTCCGGCCACTTTCTCTAAACTTTTTGCTTTAATCTCATCAGTTGTTCGCAGTACAGTTCAGAATCGATGGTTCTGCCTGGCGGTAACAGGTCATAATGAATAATGTCCTTCCAATCCCACCATACACAGAGCATCATCTTGTCGCGAGTTAACCCGGGTTTCGCCACATTCTGTGAAGCCTCACCGGCCATTGAGTATGATCTTTTTCGCACGTTCTTGTCGTACGTGATCCACTTTTCATCACCAGTTATCAGCTTCTTCAAAAATAGTTCGTTTTCATTACGTCGTAATAAAGAATCACAAATGAGTACACGGTTCATTAGGTTTCTTTCAGTGAGCTCATAAGGCACCCAAATATCGGGCTTTTTTTGTGTACCCATCTTTTTTCAAATGCGCCAAAACCGTTTTGTGGTCAATTCCCAGTTCTCCAGCTACATCGTAACTGCTAATATGCCGATCATGGTCCACTTTTTTTTTACTTTTATGGAAAGACTATTGAACCGATTTGGATGAAACTGGGTACATATGTAATTTTAATACCGAGGGTGGCCAAGAGATATTTTTCATCCCGAAAAATGAGATAGTTTCCGGGATGAAAATATATGTGGCCGAACGGGCCTAAATGATAAAATGAAATGACCGAAATGACTGAAAAAAAACCTGTTCTACTTTCTGAGATAACCTTTACATACATCTATCCCATTACCCGGGATGAAAAGTATCCCTTGTTCACCGTCATTATTAAATTACATATATACCGAATTTCAGCCAAATCGTAATAGTTTTTTCCGTAAAAGCAGAAAAAACAGAAAGACAAATATATTTTTATCCCGGAAACTATCACATTTTCCGGGATAAAATGCATACTATGTTCATTCTCGGCATCGAATATATATATATATATATATATATATATATATATATATATGTATATATATATATATGTATATATATATATGTGTATATATATATATATATATATATATATGTGTATATATATATGTCCAGTTGTTTTTCCGTGAAAAGGGAACAGACAGACAGACAGACAGTTACTTTCGCATTTATATTAATATATATATATATATATATATATATATATACCTATATATGGATTCATTGTTGTTCGATAATACAATTACATCATTTTAATAAAGTTTGCTCGTCTAAAAAATATTAAAAAAGAAAAAGAAGCACATAGCCCGAGGATTCGAACCCTGTACCTCTTATTTACTATTGCGCTCGGTAAACAGTTGAGCTAAAAACGCTTAGGAAGTTATGTTAAAATTTCAATACCTATTAAGCTTATAAACGCTCTGTCTCACTTTAGGATATTTTGTCTTGCTCTCGTGCTCGTCACCCTTAGAATGAAATAAATTGAATCAAGTTGGTATGGACACGGTGCGCGTAGGTATGTTCAGTTGCAATATTTCGCCACGCTCGAACTTTTATTACGCGCTGTTTCAACGAAGTAAATATCGTCCGTGCGGCGTTGATTTTCTGAAACACCGATTTGAATCAGGTCTACAAAGCCTCTTAATGACAAATTTGAAACGTAATATCAATTGTACGGGTGGTACATATAAACACAGCGTTAAATGTGTATAATATTTAATTATACTTAATTTATATAATTACAATTAGTTTTTGATATAAGAATATAAAATAGCGCGTTTTGGCTTGTGGCGTGTGTAGACGTTGATTGTTCAAAGAAGAAACAAGGAATGATGAATAAGGTGGCGTGCCCACGCCGTCTTGGGATGGCGGCCGAGCCATGTCTATTTCTAGGAATAACACCTGTATACAACTACATTTATGCAAGAATAAATATTTCAATTTGAGCTGGATTAGGGAAGACTCGATTGGTGTGATACCACATACTCACAGAATATCGACGTGAAACGGTTAGCCTTGAGCTAAGGTTGGCTTGGCAACACGTTGGCTTCGCCCCTTGGTGTTATAAACGTCTATAGGCGACGGTGACCACCTTTCATCAACCGTGCTATCTGCTAGTTTCCCATAGTTCGTAATTAAAAAAAAATATAGTGCTCACATAGGAAAAACTGCTCAAGTAGCGCATGCTTCCCGGCAAGATTCGAAGCCGGTTTATATGGTGGAGACGCGTACGTGAACTACCAAGCTGTCATGATTTATGGCTATATAATAAATTTTATAAGCCAAGGTGGGGAAGTCCGGTATACCTCTCGTTATTTACCTGTTTTAAAACGGAATTTAACGCCTACTACAATTCGAAGACAGAATTCAACGGTGTCTTAGCTTCACCGACTGATTTGTTGTCGTCGAAACTATTCAAACACGAAAATAATAAGAGGTGTGTGGAGTTTCCCTACTGACGGACTTCGCCACCTTGACTGTATATAAAAATCATCTTCCATCCGTGTCCGAAAATTTATATAATTTTGACTTTTTATTTTATTTAATTTTTATTGTATGAGTTCAGCAGACAGGCAGACAGCCCACTTGATGGAAAGCGGTTACCATCGCCTGTAGACATTTGCAACAGCAAAGGTGCTACAAATGCGCTGCTGCTCTCTTAAGAGAGACTGGAACCTGGCCACTAATGCCGGAACACAACTCAAGGTTGTTATGGCGGCATACTCTAGACCAGGGGTGGTAGCCATCCAGACGGGCAAATGCCCTACCACCTGGCTGTGGGTTGTTTTGTCGCCTCTTACCACATGCTGCCCGAACGCAGGAAATTGTATTCTTTCTACGTTCCTGCACGGATAAATTACATAGTAAAGTCGCCCTGGAATCATTATTTTGATTATAAATCTCTGGTCTGGCTCGATCGGTGTGAACATGCTCTCACAGAGTATTGGCGTGAAATGGTTAGCAAGCCTTGAGCTAATCGTGTTTCGTACGATGAGTGATAGTACTAATGGCCCACCTCCCTCTCCCCGCATCAGGGGTTGTCAAATATGTTCCAAAAAAAACGAGACAAGTTTTTAATCTTTTTTTTATTAACATATAAATTTACTGAAAACTAACTTTTAGTTACTAAATTTGCGTCGAATGCTAAATTAAGAGCCAATCTGCTTTTTCATATATTTAGTACATCGAGTACTAAATATATGCCATTGCTTTTAATGAAGTTTTATTGCCTGAGATGGCATCGCTGAATCCAGTGCAACTAGCAGTTATATTAAATAAAACGCACAATTCACTTTTTAGAGTATTTACGGCGAGACACAATAGTTCGCCAGATAATTAACGAATTAAACATTTCTTTAAACAAATATAAAAATAATAAATTAAAAGTAAACAAATATCACCGTCTGACAACTTACCTGTAACGCGAGTCAGTCTTGTGCACGGCCTATATAGTATATAGAGAGGAAAAAAATAAATATATATATATATATATATATATATATATATATATATATATATATATATATATATATATATATATATATATATATAATATTTTATTAGGGCTTATAAAATTAACTAACCGGTAGAAAATGGTAATTTAGTTATAAATCGAATCATCTGATAAATCGACTAAAAGTATTATCTATGACGATTGTCTATGTCATATTAATATACACTATGGTTCTCATGACTACTATGGTTCTCATCTTGTAACACTTGTTTCAAACCAAATTCTCAAAATATCTCTGTATATAATAATGTATAAAGAATGTAATTACGTCGCTATTTCTTCAAATAAAGTTTTTCTTTCTTTCTAAACTTTAAAACCGGGCAATCTCTTGTCCGGTTTCCCAATACTTTGACCGGGCAAACATAAAGAAACCGGACATCTGGCAAGCCTACCCGTATCCCATCTTCCCCATTTCATCCACCTATTCCATTCCTCCTATCTCATCTTCCTTCTCGTCATTTATTTCTTTTGCTTCCATAATAATTAATATCAGACTAATAATTAATAACTACAGCGAAGCGCGGCCGAGTTTAGCCAGTTATATTATAATGTCACACGTCAAAATTGTTCGTAGATGAGGTCCCTAAATGGATTCTATTAATTACTTTGATGTTGTTTGCTTAGGCCGACCGCGCACTGCGGGGCCTCACCTCAAGCACGCAACATTTACGTTAATTACATATTAATCATAAAATCAATTAACACAGAAGAGCTGCTCGTTTACAGCTGACATAACTACTAAGGTTATGATCTCGATTTTGGTATACATATGGATGACAAGACTTCTATAAAAAATAAATAAACAATCTTTTTTTTTAAACTATTATTTTGAAATATACTTTTATGCTATACTATCTATGTATGTAGTGAAGTTTTTATTATATCTGTGTAATGCGTATTTATAGAGGAACTCACACTCGTGACACGCCCATTGTTTCTAATCTTACGAGATCTTAGGGTTATAAAGTAATTTTTCGGTCGCGTTACATATATAGAGCCACGACTGTCGTACGGACAAACGTATATCCAGTGTACACCGTCCCTTACAGTTTTATAGGTCAGCCTGTTAGAGTAAGTAAATATCAGGTCATATGTATCCACGCCCTTAATTTTATAAGGGACTGGCAATAGATGATTACTAACATTAACAGCTGACAATGACGACGGGATTGGTCTACAAATTCCAACTGATCTATGTTCAGTGATAAATAATATGCTGATATTAGACGGATCAACCAAAGCGAATCCCCTTTTGTTGAAAGGTGCAGCACTGAAAGACACGACGATATTCAGTTACATTGAATGACTCAATTTTATGTTTACATGAATCACTTTGGTTGATTTATCTAAATATAAAGATAGAAATGTGCTGTCTATTATCGGCTTTAGACGGGTTTTATTTTTTTTCGAAGGAGGGGGGGTATTGGAACTAGTCACTGATGTCGTAACACAACTCAGTATTAGTTATTCTAGACCAGAGGTGGTAGCAATCCAGACGAGGAAATGCTCTACCACTTGGCTGCGGGTTGTTTTGTTGCCTCTTACGACAGTCCCGCCGCCGCAAGAATTAGTACCTATTCTTTCTCCGTTCCTGCACGGATACATTTATTTGGAGTGTAAGATTAAATGAAACTACGCAGTGGATAGATACACTTACATTGTCTTTATTAAGAAATGGTCACGGTAATATACAATATACTACCAGAGTAAAGTTTCCAATCACACAGGAACAGTAAAAAGTGCAGAAATGTACGAACTCCAAACAAAGGTTACCAAAGTTACCAATACAATAAAACAATACACTCTGTACAAATGTACTCTGCGCCGGGTGTTTGGTTCTTTTTAATATTTACAATTTCATCCTAAATAATGTGTTGAGTAATATTCTCATCGTCGCCGCCATCAGCCTATCGTCGTCCATATCGACGGCCTTTCCTAGGCTCGTGACGAAATAGAAAAAAATGTGTGTGCAGTTCACACGCAGCAGAAGAGAAACTTCAAAGAATATACTCACAGATAATTCTTCTCTAACTTTTACTAATATTGTTACGAGCTACAGGACTCGAATTAAAAAAAATGCCGTTGGAACTACTATAGAATTTATTAGAACTGTACAAACACGTATAAAACAAATACAAATAAAACTGGATGCAACCAGTTCACACTGCACGATTCAATGCAATTCGACATGCGCAAAGTCCGTCGTCTATATCGCTAATCGAGAGTACTAGAGAACGTCTTACTCGTCTCGTAGTCGTCACTTGACTGCCCGCCCCTCCATTCGGGCATCGTATTATACTAACTACACAGTACAAAGAAATTGACCGCGCACACTGAGTTTCTAAGAAATATTAATTTGCACACCTGCGAACGGCCACAAAGTCGAAAACAATAACAATAAGGATTAGTTCGACGTTAATGATGATTATAAAACAAGTAAAAAGACAATAGAATGTTTTTCTTAATTACAAATTCAAAAGACTAAAGAATTCCTAATCCGGGAAGACAATGGACTGCGCTTACAACATGCAGTTGTGCGCTTATCTTTGACGGCATGTAACAATATAAATATAATTCTTTTAGCCTACATCCGTCTGTTGGCAACACCAACATAGAATAATTTTTATTTTTAAACTTGCAACATTGTAGTTGCATTTTTGTTCTTCTTCCGATTGGGCTGTAGCCGAGGGCAGACGCCTTCGTATAAAAAGTGATTTTATTACAAGTTTTCACCGACTAACAGTGTTTTAACTTCCACCACTACATCGACCTGGGTATCCTAGGCCCATCACCATCAGCGTGCAAACAAATATTAATTATATGTGCGACGAGCTGCGCACACCGTCAACATATTATAGTTCAAAATAAGTTCTCTTACCGATGTCCTCATTTCCGATATTTTCCCTCAGAGAGACACCTAACAATAGGCTCTTTCTATAGCCCGCTGAGCGACTTGCAAATTTGTGAACCACTCGCACCGTGTCTGTGTCATTGAAAATGAAAATGCATGTATTTATTTCAAAATGAAATATTACAGATTTGCTTTGAACGTTTACTGGGATTTCATTCTCATCCCTAACATGGAGCTCTTAATATATTGCGTTTGTAAACAAGTAAAAACATTTTGTAGTGTGACAATCCGATGTGATGGAAATTGCTGATAAAAAGCTGTGTTGCAAGAAATTGTATAGATTTCTTTTAGGGTAAAACAATTGGGCGGCGATAAACGGGAAACACATAAAACAGCATGACGGCTCTGAGAAACTATCACTGCGATATAGAACCATATAAGATGTATACACGTTTATCCGAACATGATAAATTATATCGCAGCTCTGTGAAATTGTTTTAAAACGCTTTATCAATTGAAAGCTATCTTAAAATTGGGTAGTTGACAGTTAAATTAACAAAGATATTTATAATTATTAAGATGCGCATCTTTGTAAGAGCTCGCATTTTTTTTTACCACTCTTTCACCGCTCTCACAAGTATCGGCTTGGACGGTTAGCCTTAAGCTAGTCGTGTTTCGTACGACATGTGAGTTCCGATGGCACACTTTCACCTTCCTCTATTCCATCCCCCTGTATTGGGATACATATAAATCCTCCTCTAGCAATAACAGACATAGTAAAGGAGGGACCCCATCCCTCTTTTACTATCTCTGTAATTCCTAGAGGCTGGCAACGTGTTGGCATCGCGCCTAGTGTTGCCAATGTCCGTGTAATCACTTTCCGTCCGTAAATATGTAAAAAATGTAGTTGTATAAGAAAAGTGTAATAATGATTAGATTTTTTTAATACTGTGTAAAGTCAGTGAGTGACAAAGTGTAGTGCCTGTACAAGTGACTCTGACTATAATTTCGTTAGAGACAACAGTGCTCACAAACAAACTAAACACTTTCCGTCAAGTGAACCGTATGTGTTTACATATCTTAGGTAATAAAAAAATGTTTTGCTTGTTTATTTTTGTTTATTGCATGAGTTCAGCAGACAGGCAGACGGCCCACCAGATGGAACGCGGCTACCATCGCATATGGACATTTGTAAAACGAGACGTACTACCAATGTGCTGCCGCTCTCTAAAGGCAGACTTGCCCTGGCCACTAATCGGCCTTGAACACAACTCAAGGTTGTTATGGCGGCATACTTTAGACCAGGGGTTGTAGCCATCCAGATGGGCCTCTTACGACAGGCCGCCTGGCCGCAGGAAATTGTATTCTTTCTCCGTTCCTGCACGGGTCTATGTAATTCGCTATTTGTTTCCGGACAGTGTGTACATATCACTTTGACCTCGAACAAAAATGAAATGAAGCGAAAAGATGTGTAGCTTCCCTAATAAATAGGAATGGCACTGCGGCGTTTGATCGATGTCTCGTAGTTTTGGCAAGGGATCCGGTTGATTATGCATGGAGCCCCGGATTACAGATCGACCGATAGTACGCTTTTATTATGGGGTGGGGATGGAATGGCGGATGGGGATTGGCCTTGTTGAGACTGGAATGGCCACTTTTACGGAATTGATTCTTTATTGAGCTTTATCAAAATATATACATACATACATATTGTTACGAGTGCGGGACTAGGATTGAAATGCCGTTGAAATTATTATAGAGTTTATTAGAACTATACAAACACGTATAACACAGGTATAAATATAACCGAAGACAATAAGTGCAAACATAATGCAGAAGGTCGTAATTCAATAAAACGCGCAAAGTCCGTCACTATTAGATCCCCGATTGTACACACGTCACGCCTTGATCGTGGTTCTCGCTCGACTGCCTCCTCTCTCCATCAGGCCGTCGTTTTATACTTCACCAATGCAAATGTGCCCGTATCGTATCGTCGACATATAATAGTTTCCTAGAATCAGCTTGTACTTGATCCGTAACACCTGGCTAATGATACCTGCATGCGGCCATAAACGAGTACAATAGGCTGTTCTCCACATTAACTAGAAACGTATGCCAATAAATAAGTGAACAAAAGAAAACAATCATAAAAGGATTACAATTAGTTCAAATGCCGACATGTAATAAATTGTGCTTTTATAGACTGTACGTGGAATTTGCGTTTGTCGAAGCCTAAGTTGTAAAAATATTATACGCACGACCTCTGACGGCTTACCTCACTGCAACGCAGTAGCTAGGAAAGGAATTTTCTCCGTTATTTACTATGGTTTGGGTGTCTTGGATCGGCCCCAGAGTAATCTTTTGTATATCACCACTAACACAAGCGAAACTTGCTTAATTTAAGGTTACTTGCTTAATTTGAGGATATACAATATGTGTTTTTGTCTGTCGATTATTTATTTATTTATTATCACGCCTGTCTCCGACAGGGGTAGGCAGGGACGATGTATCTCGACTTGCTACGATCATGACATACACCGTACACGGTTATTATAGGTACTTTTTGCGTGATCATTCTCCAAAACATCTGTGGTCTAATCGTGGTAAGTAGGTCGAGGTCTACCGGCAATAACTCTTCTATCCACACTGTTGCCATTTATACACCTGTTTTGTCAGTCTCCTTTCATTAATTAAAATATTTTGACAAAATCCATACTACCTATCATACTTAATATTATAAATGCGAAAGTAACTCGTGTCTATCTGTTACGTTTTCACGAAAAAACTGCGCTATAATTTTGGCTGTAATTTGATATATATGTAGTCTCAACACCAAGAATGGACATAGGATACTTATATCCCGGAAAATGGGATAATTTATTTATTGGGATAAGCGGAATTTTCCGGTGGCGAATAGCGACTAGATAAAAAATTATTCACATAGCGTAGGAAGTATACTTACAGTAAGCTTTCGATAGTACGCTCCACGTAAGAAACTGTTAGCTCGCAGTTCTGTGTTATGATTCCAATTCTGGCTGACTTCCAAATCCATCATTATGAACGATATTCGGAAAGGAAATCTTCTAAAGCAAAATAAACAAGAGCAATTTGGTTTGATTTATTTTTAATTATGAATGATCTTGAATAATTAGTGTTTGTTGAATGATAAATCACAGTGCCGGATTTATATAAATGCTGTATAATGCGACGAATATTGGAGGTTTTATTATAGGTCCTTGTATTTGCTATCGGAAACGATTCCATAAGATGATTTGATTGATTGACGATCGATGATTGATTGACGGATAACGCCCCCAGGACAACTCAACCGAAGTATAATTACCCCACGCCCCGCATGCCGCCGATGCCCGTAGCTAGCACAGTTAGCAGCTAGGCGTTGGACGAATAATGCCACTTAAGAAGCGGCCCTGGTGGTTCAATTAATTATACCTTCTCTCTGAAGATTAATCGATTCTACTTTGACGGCCTCTGTAGTTGAGCGGGCTGAGCCTTTGCCGGCTTACCTCACTGCAACGCAGAGGGCTCCGGGTTCGATTCCTGGTATAGTAAATTTCGGAAACGTATTTTCTCCGTTATTTACTATGGTCTGGGTGTCTGGGACCGGCCCCAGAGTGGTCCGTTGTATATTACCCATAACACAAGCGTAACTTGCTTAATTTGGGGATATACAGTGTGTGTGTTTGTCTGCCGATTTATTATTATTATTATAATCTCACCATTCTTACGTTATGGTGTCTCTGTCTGTATATTTTTACTCGTTGTTTTACATTAATAATCTTTGTAAATAATTCTAAGTTAATTTAAAATATAGTCCATAATGAATGTCGAGAGTTTTTATTCCAAGAAGATAACTACCACCACTAATTAGTTAAGTATTGGAGTTAAGTATAGTAGTTATTTTTTAATTGCCTGAAGCTGGCATACTGACAGTCGGCTTACCTTGCCTTGGAACATGGGTACTGTCTGTCAGGGGCCCTTTAGCATCTAGGGAGCAGAGGAGTGTTCACCCCTGTTGACGAAGTGAGTTTGCCTGTCCCGGGGCATTCTCAAGCACTGATGCGCTAGGATCAGCGTGGGTGTAACTACGTTCCAAGTCTCACGCTCTTCCTACCGCAGCGCGGGGCACATGGGAGGAAGGTGGTTTTAGTGGAGTATTGAGTTTTTCGAGTCTCCACACAAGCCGGCGATTTGACTCTGGTGCGCCATTCGTGGTGACACATCTCGTCGCTTTGGTCTAATGCCTAGTAAAGGACCAGGTAGTGTGCGAAAAGCATTTCCCCCGCCTCAAATAAAACAAAAAAGTGGGTACTGTCTGTGCACGTTTGCAATACCAGAGGCGATGTTAACGCGTTGCCAGGCTCTAGGATGGGATAGTATGGATTGAATAGAGATTAGATCAGCCATTAACATCCCACTGCTGGGCTTTTGGGCCTACCTTGTCTAATTTTTCTCAACTGGTTGCGCAAATCTGTAACCTGTTGTATATTAAAAACTTTTGATGTTAACTACCAAGGCAATAATGATCCGATTGTCCTCGGTTTATCATGCATGTTTAATTAATTATTATTCTTTCTTTCTAATAATATCTCTATTGCTCTCCATTCTTGATTATGATATGTGGACATAACCCAGAACTACTAAGTAAATTTCAAAATTTCTGTATAAGGTTCATATTTGGGTTACGTAAATATGACCACATCTCTTAATTCTGTAAAAAATTGTAGTGGTTACCCATCAATTTTCGCCGTAATACTCATATTCTCACTCTACCATATTGTTTCTACTCACTACTCCGCGTTACCTCAAGGAACGCTTCGATTTCTGTACGTATCTCGCTGCCATAATTTGTGGCCTTCAATTAAATACAGGAGAAACACACCTGTACATACGTCTTGTTTTTACAATAACTCTTTTACCGTCCAGGTTGTGCGTCTTTGGAATGAGCTACCTATTGCTATAAGACAAGACGAATTCCTTAGTGCTTTAAAAATTAGGTTAGAAAACACAAATAAAGAAAGTATTTGCGACACAATATAAACAGATTAGAAAACATATTATTACGAGCTACAGGACTCGAATTAAAATATATGCCGCTGGAATTACTATAGAGTTTATTAGAACTGTAAAAACACGTATAAGATAAATACAAATAAAACTGGAGGCAACCAGTTCACACTGCACGATTCAATACAATTTGACACGCGCAAAGTCCGTCGTCTATATCGCTAATCGAGAGTACTACAAACGTCTTCATTCAACGGGCATTGTCTTATACTAACTATACAGTACAAAAAAAAATCGGCCGGGTGCACTGAGTTTCCGAGAAATAGTAATTTGCACACCTGGTTATCTATTCCTGCGAACGGCCAACAAAATCGAAAACAATAACAATAGGCTATTGTCTAATTGCAAATTTTGTAATTCGATTTATTACGAAGTAATAAAAAGAACTCTGAATGCGGGAGGGGCAATAAATGAGATGCGCAGCATTTCTTTGTCGGTATGTGATAATAGGTATGCAGGTGGCCCAACTTGCAACAATATATTTAAGAAATGAGGTTGGCACTCAGTGCAGTGTTTTGCTGTGCCGAAACATAGTCCAAGACACCATTGGTTTTTAGCGTCCACCTCCAAATGTGCCACAAGACCCCAAGTATGTAGGTAACCTGAAACTATTACAGGAAATAAAAATGAAACACAAGAATTATACAATAATATACCCGAGGTCTAACAAAACAATGAAATTGTAGTGGATGCACTTACCAACTCAATTATTCGCTTATAAACTTATTAGAAACTTTCGTAATAAATAAAACTTGTATTTAAATATAATTCTCATGAACAAAAGTAGGTCAAGTTCAAGGTCATTCTTTTGGCATTTGGCTTTTGACGTTTGACAAGTGCTACTTTATGAAAAACATAGCGATTATTATTCACGTATAATCATAATTTCTAATCATAATAATTTCTTATTTATTTAATTAAATTAAATTTATCGATTACTTAATGATCTACTTTTGTTATTTTTAACTAATGCCTATATGCCTGTGTTAGCCAGGACGTAAGGATACAACTAACCAGTGAGAGATGTGTATAAAACTCGCTCTTATTGGTGGGAATTCAAAACTGTGAAAAGACACGGGTTTTGAATTCAGTTAAAAAAGGAGACACCATTTTTGTACGACTAAAAGATATTTAAAAAAGTGAAAATAAAAGCCAGTTTTAAGATCGAAGTTATATTTATTCAAGAGCCTTACAATCTAATATCTAATATTATTGCACACCCTTCAAAATAATAAGAAAAAAATAAAAAATACCTCTCCTAGGTTCAGAAGAAGCATTACTTCTCTATTGTGTGTAATAATTTTTAATACTATTATGCTTGTGTATATATATATAATATGCATATGTATATATATTTATATTGTTTTTGTACTTATATTGTGTGTGTATTGTGTATACTTATAATTTATTATTATTTATAAACTGCTCCCCCGTCAGTATTAAAAATTTATCAATCCCAAGGACAAGGGTTGCCTGAAAGAGCCGCCCGTTATACTATCTCGTGTCTTTTTCTATTCCTGTTTATCTATGCTTCGGTGTACAATAAAGAGTTATTGGAGTTTGTGGCGGGTACTTGAAGGAAATGTTCTGCTGTGCAGTTTTATTTTCCAAAAATGTGTAAAATTACTCTAAAATGAACAAAAGCTTTAGGATACGGATAATTTTTTAGTAGTAATTATGTGTTTTGTGAGAAATGTGAACTGTATAGTCAAATGTGGCCTTTTGAGTTGTCACAAGAACTCCGTTGAATGGCACCAGCTGATAACCTACAGTTCAGCTGTGCTACACATAGGCTTAAGAAAATGAATAAACTACATTGTAATCTAAGATCGGGCTCAAAGGCCTAGCTGCCAAGCCATAAACCTAAATAAAATAAATAAACGAGTTATTTATCTATGTGTCTAATATCAAATCGAAAACGTCCCACTGTTGTACTGTGGCCTCCTTTCTCCAAGGTGCCAAGCTTGTCTAAAGGTGAATTGGCATGTTCCAATAATAACGTTATTATTTGTTTGTTTGTTGCAGATGTAGGTTACGACTACGTAGTCGATCAGCAGCCGATCGGCAAGCTGCTGTTCAGACAGTTCTGCGAACGGAACCGGCCAGAGTACCACAAGTACATTAACTTTTTAGACGCGGTCAGTATGTACTCTATATACCGGGTGTATACCAAAGCTATGCCACATATAGCAGAAGTACATACTTTAAATATTGTGAAAGGATATTTTGCTCAGTGGGAATATTCTTTTATTTATAAAAGTAACTAAAACTGCACTCAAAGGTTTTTTTTAAAGTCGCTTACCTCCTCTGGGAATCAAACCGACCAAATGTGAAAAAAAATCCGAGTCATTGTTATGATGCTAGACATTCTACAATATTTAAAGTACTTCTCCCCATGTGATAATAGCTTTGGGACACTCGATATATTTTTTTCTAAAAATCAATAAATTCAAAAATAACTATTTGTCTCAAAAAACCACCTTGAAATTTGGTATGCAAATTAATATGGGCAACCCAAAATTTTTCTAGCTCGAGATATAAAAAAATGCAATATATGTATTTCATTTCTTTCTTTATTTAGGAATTTAAAAATAAATATCGACGAAGTCGCGAGTAGTAGCGTAAAATAGCAAAAAATATATAAGTGACACCATAACACTTCCACTTAATCTCCGTCTTTGTTTCTTTTCGTTGCAACCACACATTACGATTGGAATGGACTTCTTAGTTGTATCATGTATAGTTATGACTAGCTGTGCCCGCGACGTCGTTCGCGTGGATTTTCTTTCGCGAGACCCAAAAAATGTAGCCCAAGTTACTCCTTATAACATCAGCTATCTGCCAGTGAAAGTCCCGGCAAAATCGGTCCAGCCGTTTCAGAGATTGGCCGGAACATCCAGACAGACAGACAAACAAAAAATTAAAAAAATGATTTTTGATTATAGTACCGTATATATTTTCATATGCATTTAGTAAAAATCTGTCATTTTGACAATACGGATACCTCATTTTTATTTTTCTGTATAGATTTATATTTTGTACACATACATGTACAAAAAATAAATCATAGTTGTATCATGTTTTTGCTGTGATTTATTTTTTGTACATATGCTTATGTACAAAAAATAAATCATAACCATCTGCATTTTTAGTACTTGTGCCTTCTATTTAATTATAATGTTTACTTTACTAACTTATCAATGTTCTCACATAATAAGTGAATTATAAGAATAATTTTACCTATTTATCCAATCCGTACAGGAATGGAGACAGAATACAATATCCTGCGCCCAGGTGGCCTATCGTAAGAGGCAACAAAACAACCCACAGCCAGTTGGTATGGTATTTGCCCGTCTGGATGGCTACCACCGTGATCTAGAGTATGCCACCATAACAACCTTGAGATGTGTTCCGGCATTAGTGGCCCGGTTCCAGTCTCCCCTTAGAGAGCAGCAGCGCATTTGTAGTGTACCTTTGGTGTTACAAATGTCTATAGGCGACGGTAACCGCTTTCCATCAAGTGGGCCGTCTGCCTGTCTGCTGAACTCAAGCAATATAATAAAAAAACCCTAACGAATGTTATAAATACGAATGTGAGTCTTTTTGTGACGCTTTCACGGGTTAACTACGCAACAGATCTTTATGAAATTTTGCATACACATTGTCAGGGGTACAGAATAGGACATAGGGGTACCTCTCATCCGGAAAAAAGTATTGTTCCCGAGGGATATCCTAGTATAGCCAAAAGATGGCGCTGCGATCGCGTTTTACAGATAACTGCCCATAAACGTCCCACTGCTAGGCACAGACCTCCCACTATAGGGAGAATTAACAGTATACCCGCCACGCTTGTCCCAGGCGGCTTGGCAGGTTTGAATCGGGTATCTCGATGTGCAGGTTTCATCGTGATGTATTTCCTTCACCGCTGTTAGCACGTGGTCATTGTAACAATATGCACATTAGGTCAGAAAACAGCCTAAGTGGTGCATGCGTTCCGGGCAGGATTCGATGCGCTAGCCATTACGATACCACAACTTGCGTCGTCGTCGTTGCATTTCACTTAACAAATACATCTTCATGGCGACGACAGTGACGATGTAATTTTAAAGGGGAAAACCCTCGTGGTTAGTTCCACCTTCGCTAGATGGCGTTATAGGTATTTTAAATTAAAAATTAAGTTCAATATTTCTGGAGTGTGGGACTCCCAGCGGCCGATCCTCCACGACGACTATAAAATTAGCATTAACGCGACCGAAGACGTAGGCAAAAGCTAGTAAGAATTAAAGGTCTTTAACCCGAAGGGATTTACTTCAATTCCAGGTGGAACGATACGAGGTGGAAGTGGACGAGACGAGAACTTCTCTCGCAATCGACGTGTTCGGCAAATACTTGAAGGCTGACGACTGCGTTTCTGTTACCGACGTTGTCAGTCGGCGGGTTATTGACGACGCCAGCGCTTTGCTAGAAGGTATTACATACATATTGTCATGTTTGTTGAGTTTAATTATATAGGTCCAACACAAAAACGGACGATAAAGTGTTCAAATTACATAAATTCCATATGTACATTATTTGTTCATCTATTATTATTTTTTTGTATAAGACTAGCTGATGCCCGCGACTTCGTATGCGTGGTGCGGTTTTTTTAACTATCCCACGGGAACTCTTTAATTTTTCGGGATCAAAGTATCCTATATGTTGACCAGGGATATAAGCTACCAAAATTTCATTTAAATCGGTCCAGTCGTGAGATTTGGAGAGATTTGGAACCTTTGTTTTGTATCATGTTAAAGTTGGTTGACTTGGTGCAGCATCTTAGTTGTATACTCTATGTATACTGGCATGAGTATCTGTTTAGACTTAATACAACATACTATTTAACTCTAATGAACATTGGTTTTAACGAGTAATTGGTAATTGGTTTATTAAGCGAGTTTTCACTTAGAAATATTTATAGAGATAGAGGGCGATTCCGAAATCAAGCACACCCACGATTGTGACGAGATAGTAACTGATGTTGCCTATAGACGTAGGCAAAGGTAACCGCTTTCTTGCACGTGGGCAGTCTGCCTGTTTGCCAACTTCGCAATAGAAACAAGTGGATGATACTGTTACATGCCGTCAAAGATAAGTGCACAGCTGCCTATTGTAAGCGCAGCTTATTGTATTCCCGGATTTAGTTATTCTTTTGTGTTTTGAATTTGTAATTAAGAAAAACATGCTATTGTCTTTCTACTTGTTTTATAACCATCATTAGCGTCGAACTAATCCCTATTGTTATTGTTTTCGACTTTGTAGCCGTTCGCAGGTGTGCAAATTACTATTTCTCGGAAGCTCAGTGCGCGGTCAATCTTTTTTGTACTGTGTAGTTAGTATAAGACGATGCTCGAATAGAGGGGTGGGCAGTCTACCGACAACTACGAAGAGGGTAAGACGTTTTCGAGTACTATCGATTAGCGATATAGACGACGGCCTTTACGCGTGTCGAATTGTATTGAATCGTGCAGTGTGAACTGGTTGCATCCAGTTTTATTTGTATTTGTTTTATACGTGTTTGTACAGTTCTAATAAATTCTATAGTAGTTCCAACGGCATTTTTAATTCGAGTCCTGTAGCTCGTAACAATACGAAGACGATCCATTTTCGAATTTATTTAATTAATAAACAGAAACTTTTTCACATTGCAGGCGGATCCCTAGACATATTTATAGAATGCGTGAGGTGTGTGAAGGATTTCCTGGCCGGCACTCCGTTCGGGGAGTTCGAGAGGTCCATGTACTTCCACCGGTACCTTCAGTGGAAGTGGCTGGAGGCGCAGCCGGTGACGCAGCACACGTTCAGGATGTACCGGGTGCTGGGCAAAGGCGGTTTCGGGGAGGTCTGTGCGTGTCAGGTGAGGGGGGTATCATTTTAATTTGCTACAAGGAGGAGGATCTCAATTCTTCGTGTCATATTTTTTTGTGTATGTTCCCGCCATAACTTTTGTTTCTGAACCGATTGTGATTATTCTTTTTGCGTTGGACTCAGGATAGTTTTATATAAATGTAGAAATTCATTGCTCTTTGTTAACATGCACGTAACTTAAAAGTGAAAAAAAAAAAAATAGAAAAAAGAAACCGTGTTCAAGAGTAAATAAAAAACCAATAATAAATATATTTTCTACATATTGACGTCGGTGCAAAGTAATACATGAAAAAAAAACAAGTTTGCAAAGTATAGTAATTTTTATGTTTTACGTTGCACCTGTTTCAAGATCTTTTTTTATTGCTGGAGCAGAGCAGACTGGCTGACGGCCCAACTGTGATGGAAAGTGGTTACCGTCGCCTATGGACATTAGCAATATCTGATGTCCTGCCAATGTGCTGCCGGCCTTGATGGAGAGACTGGAACCTGGCCTCTGATGTCAGAACACAACTCAAGGTTGTTATGGCGGCACACTCTAAGACTAGGGGTGGTTAGCCATCCAGTCGGATAAATGCCCTATATACTACCTAGCTGCGGGTTGTTTTATCGCCTCTATTCTTTTTCCGCTCCTGCACGGAGATGTAGAAATTATTATAAAGAGTAAGTAAAAACCAAAAATAAAGATGTAGAAAATATTTATTTTTTGGGTTTTACTTACTCTTGACGTCGGTTTCTTTTTTGCTAGATTTTTTTACGAAGCTGGCAAGCAGATATGGCCAAGTGGTGAGTGTTGCCTATAGACGCTTACAACACCAGAACTGAAGCCACTTTGCCAACCCTTGTGGTGCGATGATTACAATACTTAAATGACAAAAATTAATTTACATAACAGCTCGCTCCAACCTCTTATACTATATTTTGTAAACGTTTTTATCTTGCCAAGCTTGTAAGGAATTTATGGAGATATATTGCAGCTTAATATTTTAGTACGTCATGTCATTATTATAACTTTAATAATATTTTTCTTTCCTTTTATTGTCTTGGTCTTATTGAGTATGCACTGTTTGCTACAACTCCATTAATTCTTCAAAAAGTAATTCTGTAACATACTTCTGTATAAAACTTATAAAAAAAGAACTTCAGATATAAATAGAATAAGAAATATAAAGATAAAACAATATTTAGCTAGACTTGTTGCTGGGGAGTTCCTTGCCGTGTCTTCTCCTTAACAGCAATAACACGTTACGAAGCGGTGTACATAGAATAGGAAGTAAAATTAAATTTTAACTTATACATATGATCTTGAAAAAGTGTTCTCCAGTGGAGCTTATTTTGAATAAAAACATTTGAATTTAATGGGTTAGGAGAGATAGGATAGGAAGATGGGATAGGGGGAGGAGGAATTGGGCCTTCTGATCTCTCACTACGCAACAACATTGGCTTAAAGCTGGTTAGTTTTACGCCGATACTCTATGAGAGCATTGTATCGCACTCCCTTTAAGATGTAGATAGCCCTGTGCAACTGTTGTTAAAACTTAAAATAAACACAGCACAATCTGTTCCGTGCAGGAACGGAGAAAGAATACAATTTACTGCGGCCGGGCGGCCTGTCATAAGAGGCGACAAAACACCGCAGCCAGGTAGGGTGGATATCTGCCCGTCTGGATGGCTACCACCCCTGGTATAGAGTGTGCCGTCATAACAACCTCGAGTTATGTTCCGGCATTAGTGACCAGGTTCCAGACTTCTTCAAGAGAGCAGCAGCGCATTTGTAACGCCTTTGGTGTTGCAAACCTCCATAGGCGATGGTGAGCGCTTACCATTAGGCCGTCTGCCTGTCTGCTGTACTCATGCAATAAAATAAAAAACATAATATGTATGAATGGCTAGGTAAAAAGCACCTAGAGTAAACCTGTATGTATGAAGACATTAATGCAAGTAGATGAAGCAAGAGGTGTATATCAAGATTGGAGCAAGTGCAGATCCATCGTCTGTGCATACACCCCTATGGGAAACAGGTGTGATATGTATGTGTGCATGTGGGATTTAAGGTGTCTTATAATTTTCAGGTTCGGGCGACGGGTAAAATGTACGCTTGCAAAAAGTTGGAGAAGAAAAGAATAAAAAAGCGGAAGGGTGAGGCGATGGTGTTGATAGAGAAGCAAATATTGCAGCGGATTAACTCAAGATTCGTGGTCAATTTGGCGTATGCCTACGAAACTAAGGACGCACTGTGCCTCGTGCTGACAATTATGAACGGTGAGTCCGCTGTGTAATTTCAAAACCTAGTAACTGACATATTTTACAGTTTGATAGCCAACGCGGAACTATTACGTTTTTATAGAATTTTCTTAAGTTTTCGCAACTAGAACATTGTTACTTCACAATGACAGACTGAGGAACAAAATCCATACAGCTTAACCACATGTAACATGTATTGACGGCCTCTGTGGTTGAGAGGGGTAAGCCTTTGACGGCTTACCTCAATGCAAGGTAGAGATTCAGGCTTCGATTCCTGGTATGGTAAATGTTAGAAACGAATTTAATTGTCTCATCTTAGCGCAAAAGGAAAGCCGCGGCAGGGAATTCCGTCCAGATCATTGTTGTACGCGGAATAAATGTTTTGCGTAGATGAGGGGGGAGCTCAAGGAAATGGGGGTGAATGTCCCGTCGCTGGCGAGCGGTGCGGTTGTAAAAGTGAGGTGTTGGCGCCAGATCAAACAGTTCCTCGGAACACTCCCCGTTGTACAGGTCGCAACATATTGTTAAAACTTTGTTTTAGGTTCCGACAAAAACAAATTCCACCTGCGAATCTGTAAAAACACGTTTTATTACCTGTCGGCGTTTGAACTAATTGTAATTCTTGTATGATAGTCTTGTTTTGGTTACTTATTTATTGGCATACGTTTCTAGTATTGTGAAGAACAGCCTATTGTTCTCGTTTACGGCCGCTTGCAGGCCATTAGCCAGGTGTCACGGATTATAAAGTACAAGCTGATTCTACAAAATTCGGTCCATACATCAATACAATTAATAATAAAAATGTCATTTGCTAATCATTTAATACTTAATAACAGCCTATAACTGTCCCACTGCTGGGCTCGGACCTCCTATTATAGGGGGAACGGACAGTATACCCGCCACGTTTGGCCAAGGTGGCTTGGCAGGTTTGACACATCGGTTATCTCGATGTGCAGGTTATCTGATAGAATGTTTTAACAATATACACATTATGTCAGAAAACTGTCTAAGTGGTGCATGCGTTCCCGCCAGGATCGAACCCACGCCCTTTGAGTTTAAAACGCGTGCGCTAGCAATTACACTACCACGACTTTTTAAATCTTTGTTAATCATTAAAATAATAAATAACAATAATCTATAAGTAATTTTGTTCTCATTTTCCACAATAGTCCTACACTAGCCGGGGCTTGTCCTTGGGTGCATTATTATATGGTGTAGACAGGGATAATTGCCGGTCAGTGTCACGCCATATTTACATTAAATTTGTCAAGAAGCCTCTATGTGCTGGCCTTCCCATGGCCCCACGCAAGCCCTCCACAAGTCCGGGCCATAAAAATGGCCCGTGGCCTTCAAAGACATACAATATCTAAAACTAATACATCTAAATAATAAAATGTCTACCATTACAGCATGTCAAATGTATCAATGTCTATGACCTTACATGCCTGTACTGATAATAATAATGCAGGGACTCGAATTAAAATGCCCGTACTATAGGATTTATTAGAACTATACAAAAACGTATAACACAGGTACAAATATAACCGAACACCACCAGTCCAAACGTAATGCACGATTCAATAACACGCGCAAAGTCCGTCACCATATAGATTACCGAATGTACACACACCTTGCCTAGCTTGTGGTTATCGCTTGACTGCCTCACCCCTCCTTTAGGGCATTCCTTTATACTGTACAAATACAATATGTCTGCTCGGCCGCGTGGACTGAATTTCTAAGAAGCACACCTGGGTAATGACTATCATAAAGATTACAATACACAATGGGCTGTTTTTCCAATCACAAATTTTAAACACAAAGTATACAAAAGAAGACGGTCATAAAACAGTTTCAATGTTATTAGCTCAAACACCGACGGGTAATAAATGTGCTTTGTTTACAGATATGCAGTTGGCCCAAATTGTAACAATAATTTTAGTGTGCATCGACTGATACCTGGAAATTTATTTAGGTGGCGACTTGAAGTTTCACATATACAACATGTGTGGTGCGGAGACCGGCTTGGGCTTGGAGAGGGCGAGGTTCTACGCGGCGCAGGTGGCCTGCGGCTTAGAACATTTGCACAAAATGGGAATAGTATACAGGTAAAGTTTTAACATCTATATATATGTGAAGAAAATTTTTATTACTCCTATTGGTCTTCCAAATAAAATTCAATGTGGACTGTACGACTTATTATTGGCGTTATTTACAATTAAATTAAAACTATACATAGACGAATTGCAGAGAAAATGATGATCGACAGAGAGTAAAGTAGTGCGTATTGGTGTCATATGTATGCGAGCAATGTGAATTATTTTCGGCCTCCAAGGCCGAATATTGTAGGAAATACTTTTAAAAATATATAAATAAATAATATAATTAAATTAAATATATAATTTTATGCACGGGAGGGACCTCCGTGGTGTTACTAAATAGTGTGACGTCAGCAATGCCGACGTCACGATTGGCTTTGGCTTGGTGTCCCATATTTGAGTCCTCGAATTAGAATTTCAGGAGTACTCGGTCTCTTATATTTCAAGAGCGTTACCGATGTCCCAGAGAGGTCCGTCCCGTTCGGCAGCTCGAGCAATAATGCTCGAATGCCGACAGTGCGGCCGTATTTATAGGGCTCGGCGCACGTGGCACGTGAACGTGATCACCAATTTTTAGGTTAAGTATTGAAATTACAATAAAATCTTGTTGTTTTACGTTAATTTCACATTACAATAAACTCATAGTAATTAAATAAATTATTATTGTTTTTGTACGTTAATTGTTGTATTTGCACCGACATATATGTAAATACTCTTGATAAAAAAAAAACTATAAATTTGATCTTAAAAAACAATAAATTAGTCTAACTTTGACTACTGTTCTAATAGTTCTGTTATTATAGTTAATTAATTTTGACTTTCAGAGATTGTAAGCCTGAGAACATACTGTTGGACGATGCGGGACATGTGAGAATATCGGATTTGGGTTTGGCGGTCGACGTGCCTGAAGGGGGGAGTGTGAGGGGCAGGGTTGGCACCGTGGGGTATATGGCACCGGAGGTAATAACAATTTTAGCATATCACTTGAAAAAGACAAGGACTTTTGGGCCAAACAAAAAATGCTCGAATTGAATTGAAATAGTTATATATTGATTATAAGTTATACTTAATGCTCCTAGAGGCTAAGTTAGACAAACAATTCAAATCAAAGATACACATTTCTCGTCTTTTATTCGGCAAGCTATCAAATCATCCATAGTTGAAAACGAATTCAGTTTTTCTAGATTTTCTGTACCTATAGACAATAATGACAAGTCTGATAGCCGTTCCTGTTGGCCCAGCAGTTATTCCCAAAAATGTTAATCTATAGAACATTTTAGGAATTTTTGCTTACACACTTTCGGGGCCCCTGTAGGCTGGGGGCCCCGTAGGAAAAAAAAGGACAAAAATTGGGTACTTTTTGGTAGACCTTTGGGTCAAAAGCACTAAACTTACAACAACAAACATTTACAACAGCAATTTTTTCCAACTACCTTCAAAAAATAAAAAAATAAATTAAACTTAAAAACTAATTTAATAACCTCAATAAACAAAAATCCTTTGAAATTACTAGAAACAAATATTTTATTATTATTTATTTAAAACAATCGAAACAATCATGATAGTCTTTATTAACCCAAAGGTCTTAAATTTAGAATTAAGATAATTTTCAGTATATCTCAGATCAATGTAAAGTTTTGATGTTATCAGTAAATATAGTATATAAGCACCTATTTTTGATAAGCATATCAACACAAATCGTAAAGATTTCATGAATAAATTAAGATTTATTTTCACACTCGACGATCTTGTGCGATGTTAAGTCAAGAAAGACAAATTTCTTTTGTTTTCGTTGGCACTGCTGCGTGGTCGTAGACAAATAAAAACCTCAAACATAAGTTCGGAGACATCGCTTTTTAAAAAGGTGGTAAATTGGAATTAGTAGCAATGGTTAAAGTTGGGAAATTGGATTTGGTGCTGGGCTTTATTCACTATTTCATTGAAGTACTTTTTTAAGGACCGTGGGCGCTAGGAGGCTAGAACATGTATTCCGCGTACAACAATGATCTCGAGGGAACTTCCTGCCGCGGTTTTCCCTTTGCGTTAAGACGAGAAAATTAAATTAGTTTCTAAAATTTACCATACCAGTAATGTAATGTGTAGCATTCGATTGCCCAGTAAAAGCGATCGAATACCACTCTGGGTGAAGTTTTGATCTTTTTCGATGCTCGAGGTTGTATATTTAGCAGTAACGATATAAGCACTGTACGTACCTGAGTCTGCAGCTATCACCTTTTGAGAATATTGATATTTTGGTGATATTTTGGTGATAATCAAAGTGTGTTGCCACTCTCCGCTTTGATCAAAAAATTGATGTCTCGACATTTCTAGAGAGCGACAACACTTGAGCATCAATCAAATCAAAATTAATACATTATGCTTACTATACATAATGAGTTGAGATATGGCTTTAAAAAAGCGTTATATTTTTTACTAGCTGTTCTGCCCGCGACTTCGTCCGCGTGGAAAGTTTTTTTTAATTATCCCACGGGAACTCTTTAATTTTTTGGGTAAGAAAAGTATCCTATATGTTGACCGGGGACATAAGCTTCCACCATACAAAATTTCATTTAAATCGGTCCACTTGTTTCGGAGATTAGCCGGTACAAACAGACAGATAAACAGACATACAGAGAAACAAAAAATTTGAAAAAAATCTAAATTAGTTCTATTTCACTTCTTACATCCCCCTGACTCGGTTTTTAGCATTTATTTTCATCGTACAGAAATTCGACCTCTACAGTTTTATTATATGACACAAAATGAAAAACATCAATCCTAAATACGAGGCGACTAAACAACCCACAGCCAGGTGGTAGGGTATTTGCTCGACTGGATGGCGACCACCCATGGTCTAGAGTATACCGCCATAACAACCTTGTGTTGTGTTTCGGCATTAGTGACCAGGTTCCAGTCTCCTTTAAGAGAGCAGCAGTGCATTTGAAGCACCTTTGGTGTTGCAAATGTCCATAGGCGACCGTCACCACTTTCCATCACGTGAGCCGTCTGCCTGTCAGCTGAACTCCAGCAATTAAAAAAAAACGAACTGAAAAACGAGAAATCTTAAAAATAAAGGCACATTTGAAGCAAGTTATCGATTACCTCATACAATTAATTCATTAAAAATAATTAAACCCACTACAAATATAAAAAAATATCAACGTGTTTAATAGAAGATTTACGTTTATAATCTGGGCCCAAAAAATGTATGAAAGTCTATCCGTCTCCTTTGGCTAACCATTCTGGAAGAACACCATGGATGAAAGTCGACTGTTAATCTTTCAGGTGATAGACAACGAGCGGTATACGTTCAGCCCGGACTGGTTTTCGTTCGGGTGCTTGGTGTACGAGATGATCGAGGGCAGAGCTCCCTTCAGGGCTAGGAAGGAGAAGGTCAAAAGGGAGGAGGTGGATCGGAGGGTCAAGGTATGTATAGTTTATCTTGTACCAGCTGTGCGTAGAAGGTTTGCCTGATGGCAGGGTGATCAAGCAAACACACATTGTATATCCCTAAGTTAAGCGATTTACGCTTGTGTTATAGGTAATATGGAACGGACCACTCTGGGACCGATTCAAGACAACCAGAACATAGTAAATAACGGAAAGGTTGCTTATGAAATTGACCTTGCCAAGAATCGAACCCGGAGCTTCTGTGTTGTAATGAAAGGCTTAGCCCTCTAAACCGAACTGGCCGGCCACGCGCCGGTGATCAGTAGAGTCGACAAAAAATATAACTAAAAAAATACGTAAATAAATCAATTAGAACATGAGGACACTCAGATATTTAAGCAAAGGTTGTGGTACGATTTATGTTGAAGTGAATTTTCCAAGTGGCCCAATCGGAACCTATAAGATATAGCGAAAAATTCTCAAAGGAGTGTCGGGGCCGATTTTGGTAAAAACTATACAGTATTATAAGATATTTTTTTTAAATCGATTACCTTGGTCAGTTATCGAATCGACTGATTTTGAAAAAATAAACACGTACTGTACGTACGTACTGTGCTTACGATTACGCGAAATCACAGTGTAATTTATGTCGATAAATTTTTGTAAGAATATTCAACGTCAAACTAACGGAAAGGATTGATTTTTAACAAAATGTCGGCTTAAGATCGATTTCCGTAAAGGAATGTCAAACGTCAGACTAAAGGGAAGGGTTGGTTTTAACAAAATATTCTATTACTTTTCTTTCATTTACATTATTGTAGATTTTAAAATACTTTCACAGAAAATGTCCATTCTGTATTTTTGAGCTATGAAGTATTTTCAATTGAAAGGTTTTTTAGACTATAGCCAAATAAAGAAAATAGGGGATGTTTATCACCGCCACGAACCCCTTTGTCGTGAGCGGACTGCCAAGCACCTATCTAATTTATTGATAGATAATCTTATTCACATAAATCACTCAATACAATATTTTTATCCACAATTTTTAATAGGTACTGTTTTATCGACACGATTTTTGGATAAATGCGTACTGTTTTATCGATACGTGAGAATTCAGTAGAAAGAAATTATTTGATTTCTGTACTTATAATATATAGAGTACTATTATAGTTGAGTCATGCTGGAATCACTATCTTGATTACAGCTCTTGGCCGGCTCGATCGGTGTGATAACACGCAAACAAAGAATATCGATGGGAAACAATTGAGATTGTGATGAGTATGAGTTCTGATAAGGATGACCCACTTCTCCCTCCTATCCCAGCCCCCTATTCTATTACATCCTAAAGACTGGCAACGCGTTGACTTCGCACCTAGTGTTGTAAAAGTTTATAAGCAATGGTACCCGTTTTCCATTTGGTGTCTGTCTGAGGTACAGAGCGAAGCTTTGCTAAGGCAGTAATTGCTGTGACATGACGACGGTCTCTGTGGTTTTGAGCGGGCTAAGCTTTTTCCGGCCTACTTCACTGCAGCGCCAAAGTTTCGGGCTCTATTCTTGGCCTGGTAAATCTCTGAAACGAATTTTCTCCGTTATTTACTATGGTCTGGGTGTTTGGGATCGGCCCCAGAGTAGTTTGTTATGGGTGTTATATTACCCATAACACCCATAATACAAGTGTAACTTGCTCAATTTGGGGATATGCAATTTAAGTTTATGAATAAATGCAAAAAACTTCTCTCATACAATCGCTATTAATATTGTTACGAGCGCGGGACTCGAATTAAAATGACGTTGGAATTACTATAGAATTTATTAGAACTATACAAACACGTATAACACAGGTACAAATATAACCGGATACAACCAATACAAACTTAATACACGATTCAATAACACGCGCAAAGTCCGTCACTATATAGCTTAGCGAATGTACACACGACTTGTCTCGCTGGTGACCATCGCTAGACTGCCAAGTGCCGATATCCCCATTGGGCTACTGCACCGATACAATATGGCTGCCCGCCCGCGTAGATCGAATTTCTTAGAATTCGTAATCTGCACGCCTGCCTCATTATACCTGCAAACGGCCATAAACGAGTGCAATACACAATATGCTGTTTTCTAATTACAAATTTTAATCATACGGTAAATAAAAGAAGTCCAAATGCCGAAAAGGTAATAAACTGCAGGTGTGCATTGGTCTTTGTCGGTCGTAACAATATCTATTGTCGATTTTTCACTCATTTTTGTTGTATTATTTGTAAAATGAACTATGAACAACTTTCTTTATAATATCCATTTTCTCATTCGTCTAATTAGCACATAGTTTGGATCATAATCTGGCCCTGTATATTACATTGATATTGTTAAGTTTTTAATGATTGTAATCTGTTTTGTGCTTAAATAAATAAATGATTAAAGCGCTTTGCCTAATCTGAAATGTAAGACGTGCGACGTGTACGCAGCACGAGCAGGAGAAGTACACGAGCAAGTTCAGCGAGTGCGGGCGCTCGCTGTGCGCGGCGCTGCTCGCGAAGAGCCCGGCGTCGCGGCTGGGCTGCGGCTGCGGCGCGCGGGGCGCGGGCGCCGTCAAGGCGCACCGCTTCTTCGCGCAGCTCAACTGGGCCAGGCTCGAGGCCGGCATGGTCAAGGCGCCCTTCGTGCCCGACGTCAGTATCACACTACACCGCATTCATCTTGAGCATGACACTAAGTGTAAACAAAGAAAACACTGTTTCTCAAACTTTTTTTTTTACTTGAATCGACAGGCAGACGGCTCACCTGATGGAAAGCGGTTACCGTCGCCTATGGACGTTTACAACACCAGAGTTGTCACTGTAACACACACAAGTTATCTCGTAAACGGAGTATATCAGATGCACTCCAGCCCGATGACCTGTGACCTGGACGAGAAAAACAGAGGACCGGTATGTGTGGCGCCAGCTTAGGAAGGCCTATATCCAGCAGTGGACGGCGATTGGCTGACGACGGTTGACGATTATATATCAGTTTCATTTCAAAATGTCTATACAGCAGGGATGGGCCGAAATTCGTTTTACATTCGGTTTGACCGAATTTTGGCAGCTTGAGCCGAGCTTCGGAGTTCGGCCGAAAATAGGTTTAAATGACGAACATTCGGTGCAAGAAACATACCTATGTGCACTACTTTGACTGAAATTAATAGAAATCATATCTATCATAAACGTAAAATAAAATTAGGCCATTCATGGTCATTTATATCAGTTACAAACATGTAAATGGAAGTATCTTATAAATCTTTGCTTAATTAAATATAAATCAAATTAATAAATATAGTAATCTTCTAATTCTTTTGAAATCTCATCAGTAACTAGTATAACTGCTTAATTATAATGCGTAACTTGAATTTTTTTTTAAACGTTTCTAACGGACGTCAGCAATTACAACTTTATTTTGATTGATATCACTTTTTACAAACTAAATAATAACGGTCTTATTAATAGAGACTTCGAAAAACGCCAAAGTTCGGCATTATCAAGTCACGACGTGTTGCTTTCAAGAAGGCGCGGCGAAATTAAACCGAAGTTCGGTCGAATTTTTTATTTTAACCGAATGTTCGGCCGAAGTTCGTATTCGGTTCAAACCGCATTCGGCCCATCCCTACTATACAGATAAAAATTTAAATAGTATCAAAATAAAAACGTGGAATAAATAATTTGGACCAGGAGATTCCGAAAATGCAATTTTTTGGTATTTTTGTCCGTCTGTCTGGATGTTCCGGTTAATCTCCGAAACGGTTGGACCGATTTTGACGGAACTTTCACTGGCAGATAACTGATGTTGTAAGGAGTAATTTTAGGCTACTTTTAAAATTAGGGTTCACACATCTAATTGTTTAAACAAGTGTAGTTGCATTAAAATTATTCCTTTTAACCTTTAAGACGGAACCCCCACAAATTTGTTGCCGAAATCCCACGAAGTGGTCAAATACAGAATTGAAATGAACGTTGAAACTGATGCTTTTTCCCTCTAACTACATAGAATTTGTATTAGAATAAAAGAGACGATATAATTCTCTTGGTTTTGATATATAATAAATGTTACATTTGATGGCAGCTTGTGGAAAAAATTAATATTAAATTTGGCCCTTGAAGGAGGTTAAAGTAGTCACCGTTAAACATGACCCTGGCAATCGGGTTCGCAAAGCACTCCAGTGATTTAAAAAAAAGTGTAAAATACAAGTCGATTTATACAATGTTCCATGTCCACTCTCCAGCCTCACGCAGTGTACGCGAAAGACGTGTTAGACATAGAGCAATTCAGCACTGTGAAGGGTGTGAATCTGGACGCCGGAGACGACACCTTCTATGGGAAGTTCAACACGGGCAGCGTTTCCATACCGTGGCAGACCGAGATGATCGAGACGGGCTGTTACAACGAGCTCAACGTATTCATTAGGGGTGAGTTGGATGTTGAAATAATACTATTATTACGATTTGCAGGACTCGAATTAAAATGCTGTTGGAATTATTGTAGAATTTATTAGAACTATACAAATACGTATAACACAGGTACAAATATAACCGAACACAAGTCCAAATGTAATGCAGAAGGTCGTAATTCAATAAAACGCGCAAAGTCTGTCACTTATTAGATTCCCGATTGTAGTACACACGTCTTGCTTCGCTCGTGGTTCTCACTCGACTGTCTCCCCCTCCATCCGGTCATCGCTTTATACTGCACAAATGTAATGCTTTCGTATCTAAGTCGGGTTAATCCGCCACACCTGGCTAATGACTTGGACGCAAACTTCCATAAAAGAGTACAATAACAATGGGCTGTTTTCTAATCACAAAGTAAACAAAAGAGGACGGTCATAAAAGAGTTATAATTAGTTTAAATACTGTTGTTTTTATTCGTGCAGGAACGGAGAAAGAATACAATTTCCTGCGTTGGGGCGGCCTGTCGTAAGAGGCGACAAAACAACCCACAGCCAGGTGGTAGGGTATTTGCCCGTCTGGATGGCTACCACCCCTGGTGTAGAGTATGCCGCCATAACAACCTTGAGTTGTGTTCCGGCATTAGTGGCCAGATTCCAGTATCCCTTAAGAGAGCAGCAGCGCATTTGTAGCACCTTTGGTGTTGCAAATGTCCATAGGCGATGGTAACCGCTAAACATCAAGTGGGCGTCTGCCTGTCTGCTTAACTCATGCAAAAAAAATGTTATGATAATACTTTTTCATTTCTCATATTCTCAAAGTGCGCTTGGAGTTGCTTGATCACAGGGATGGAAACACTACTTTTAGTCCCTGGGTAACGATTTTCTCTGCTGTCAAAAATTTGAGAAAACTTTGCAAACCGTAAATGTTACATGCGACTCATGTCCCAACTTTTTTACTGGCTGTTAAATCGTGCCATAAATTGTAATTTATTTATTTATTTAGTTTGTTTGGGAAACATACAATAATTAATATTCTTAAATATAAAACACAAATATCATATAACATATCAATCAAGTTTCTACTAAAAAATAATTTATGTAAAAAATTGGCTCAAATGGTTAATTACAAAAAAAATACGAAAATTACATAAAATGTCTATTTAATTTACATTAGGTTAGGTTAGGTCAATATTGAACAAAATCGAAATAAAAAGTCACAATAATTACTAATAAAATAGAGATATAAAAAAGGAAAGAATGAAAAAAAAAAATTATCATTATTCAAAAAA
This sequence comes from Dendrolimus houi, assembly GCA_039645545.1. Classification (NCBI taxonomy): domain Eukaryota; kingdom Metazoa; phylum Arthropoda; class Insecta; order Lepidoptera; family Lasiocampidae; genus Dendrolimus; species Dendrolimus houi. The sequence continues at coordinate 13,488,604 of CM077139.1, forward strand.
TTTTAAGTAATTGGATCATTCTAAATTACAACATTATCTAATTTATGTAATAAAAATATATGAGCAATTTTGTGACAAGATTTTATAGGTACTTACTTTTCTCTAAATTATTATTTAATTTACATAAATTTGAGCTAAATATTTACTATCAACAATGACAAAAAAATACTGGCTAGTAGGCAAAATGCCACAGAAAAAGAAATTTACTTGACGTTTCATATGTGACATATTAAATGAGTTCATCAGATTTAACGCCAGATTTTAGATATGGATTTAACGCCTGATTTCATTAGAAAAGTAGTTGTTTGTTTAACTTATTTATTTTTATTTACTGTCCTCATATTCGAAATGAAAAGCAGAGTGAAACGTCGGGTTAAAGGCCTATTTAGGCACTCGAACTATTAGCGCTCTCGCTACGCTCGTGCCCAAACTATCTCATGCGTAAATAGGTCGCTTTCACTTCTCGTGTAACAATCTACTTTTGTATATTTAGTCGTGGGAAGATGTTACTATGACTGATAAGGTTAGATAATTTATGTTAATTAAATATAATTAATGCTGAGCATTTCGACCAAATTCATCCAATCTGGTCGACATTCAATGACATTGAAGGACTCGGTTTTAAGTTTACATGGATCACTTTGGTTGATTCATTCAAATTGAAACAGAGTATTAATCTGTCTAATATCGGCTTAATACTCGACTGAATGACACGACTTATTACTTTAAGAAACCAAGACAGAAATAGATGAAAATAATCAGCTTATGAATTAGTGTTGTAATATACTACAAATAGTAGGAATGGCAATAGCCAATAGAATTGTTAAATAAAAAAAGACCTAAGTTCATACGTTCGTATTTTGCGCTACTAATAATAGTTGATTATATAAACAGAGCGCTACTTGCCATGAATGTGTCGAGATAAAATAGTTTTAAATAAAATGCTCTCTTCTAGATGTCGGTAAAACAGTATCCAGTTGATTACACAAAGAGAGTAGTACCCTGTACGATTTTGTCTATAAAACAGGTCTGAATAAGATGACGCTGCACTCTTATAGGCGTCGGTAAAACAGTATCCAATTGATTACACAAAGAGGGCGGAATCCAGTACGATTTTGTCGATAAAAAAGATCTGAATGTATATAAATAAAAGTGAAATGGCATACGTAAGGTAAGCGTAACACGTGAAGAAGGCTGGACCGAGGTGGCTATTTGTTCTATTCCATCCTATCCAATCTGTCGGAATCTCCAGCAAAAAGTTCTTAATGTGATTAATAAGGCTTAGGCTTATTACAATCCATTCGAAACATAATAATTATATAGAAATGTTTTACAACATCTATCCCATCCTAAACGCGTTGCCAGTGTTAGCTTCAGCATGTTACAAATGCCCATAGGTGATAGTAATTACTTTCCATAAGGTATGTCTGCTTGTTTTGCTATCTTCGCAATAAGAAAATACTATGTTTGTAAATAGACGAAGAAGGCAGAGAGGCGCCGACGCTGGATCTGCAGCTTCTGCCCGCAACGACGACGCAGGAAGAGGAGAAGGGCTGCTTCTTGTTCGCGAGACGAGTGAGTATATTCTTATTATGTTGAAGATATAATGGTGGGAGAAGGAGAACAACGACTGTTTCTGTGGTTAAGTGGGCTAAGCCTTGGCCGGCGTAGCTCACTGGAATGCAAGAGACCCTGGGATCAATTCCTGACATGGTAAATTTCGTAAACGAAGTAGAAGGCTACAAAAACCTTTTTTCCTTGCGTTTTGATAAAGAAAAACGTCACAAATCAATATTTTATTAGTTGATTTAAAATTAAAATTTATGTTTCCATTTTTTTATTAATTATTGTTCTCCCGCTAATTTAACACCACACTAACCTAGTAATGGGACTTTATTTAAAGTATTCAAACGTTACACTCTTATATATATATTTTTTAATATTTTGTAAAATCTGTCAAGTACCCAATTTTCTAGGTGCTTTGCCCTCAAAAGAAAGTTCCGCCAAGACTCCGGCCCGTGCCAATACCAGAGCATCTCCTGCAGCCGACATCGATTGGGGCCTGCAGCTGACCGAACAACCACAACTGAGACCTATGCCTACCCCCCGACGTGGACCTGCGAAGGGCGAGTCTCTAGTTTAGACGGCCCATCCACATTCACGCGAGAACTCTGTTCCACATTCTCGATTCGCGCGCTCTTCTCGCGAGAGTGTGGAGCGCCTATAACGATGTACGCTGATATGAATTATGTGCCATTTGTTGTTCGTCGGAGCCACAAGGTGTTACTTATCTTTGACTGCGTAACGTCGGTGAATTTATGAAAGTTACGCTAATACGCCAGCAAAATCAGAACTTTTGTGGCGCAACACCGCTAAAGTTATAATTACGATGTAAGTATGCCGGGAAAAACCAGAACTGTTGTGGCGTAACGCCGGTTAATTGTGATGCCAGTACGCCGGCAAAGAGATTTGCAGCGGATTAACATCGCTAAAGTTATAATAGCGATGTAAGTACGCCGGGAAAAAACAGAACTGTTGTGGCGTAACACCGGTGAATAGTAATGCCAATACGCCGGCAAAGTTAGAGCTGCAGCGACGTAATGCCGGTAAACTTATAGTAGCGACGCAAGCACGCCAACGAAGCTAGAACTGCGGCGGTATATTGCTGAACCAGTGCCCAGAGCAATGAAGTACGGCAATTATGGTCTCACATGGAGACATATAATCATTGAACCTAATAGGCATGTTAAAGTCAAATTTTATGTTTACTACTGCCGTACGTACGTATTTAATGACGGAGATATTTCTGAATAAGATTTATGTTAATTTCATAAAGGAATAAGATCGTGATATAATTTAAAAATGCTCATAAATAGTTGTTTCGTGCTGTTTATAATCTGGTTTGTTTTGATAATTTTTGCTACTCTTATCTTCTCAGCAGCCATTAGGTGTCGGTAAAACAGCTCTCGAGACTAAAACGTACATTAGGATTACAGATTATATTGGTTTCCCGTATTGTTATTCGTAAGGTGCAATATGCAATAAGTTTTATCGATTGCTGCTGCGAAGCTGAATTGTATTCAGCTATGCAAAGTATTTAAAAAATTATCGAGATCTTTAATAGACGTCCTTTTTTGTATATTATTTGCGGTTTCAAAATTTTGACACAATATTTATTGTCAGAGAAAACGCTACGGTCTCCTTGATTTTATACGTCAGAATTCTAATTGGTTAAATGGTTATAGATTACTGTTTAAGCGGTAATTAAAATTATTTCTGTCATATAATTTCGAAAGTAAAGTGACAGAGAGTTATTTTAATGCATGTTCATTTTTATATACATAGTGTGTGCCATATATCCTATTTGTGGCTGCTTTCTCAATTCAATATCATTATTTACGGTAAATACGACTTTATTTATTTTTTAAATGATTATCGCAATTTTGTGGAGGTGAGATGTTGAATATTTTGATTTGTCGGGTCAGGGGAAAAGCGTCATTCGAACATTCGGCATTTGTTTTCGTTTCGAAAATATACGGTATATTTTCGTACCGAATATATGTTCTGCCTATATGTCGGTAAAGTAGCACAAAGCTCGGTGAACTTACTAATTTTACTACACGGGTATATTTAAAAATGTTTGGTAAAGTAGAATAAATACGGTTGAAAAGGGACACCGATTTCTTAAATACCTAAAACAAATTATACACAAAAACGACGTCTTATTAATATATTATTGAATGTACGTAATATGATAAAGAAGTTAGTGAAAATCACACTAATAGTTAGGTATTAACATGAACAAATTATGTCTAAAGCAATTTTTGACTTTGACAATTTTAACATCGCCGTTTCTTCCCCTTTAACATTAAGAAAAGGTGTAAGATTCCATTTTGAGATAAATACATTCATTTATATTGGTATAATATATAATTATATATACCGATGAGCCCGTGCATTAATCCGGTATTGGTAAAACTCAAATTTTGACAGGAAAAAATAGAATTTTTGTTCAAAAACAACCCTTTTCTTTGGTTTTTCGTTTGCCATTCCTTCACAGAAATTGATCTATACAAGCTACACTATGATTTGGTATAATTGTTATAGACGTGTTTATTTTTTCAAAATCAGCCGGTTCGATTCCTGACAAGGGTAATTGATTTTTCAAAAATCTAATGATACTAATTTATTTCTGGTGAAAATCGGCCTCGGGACTCCTTTGAGCATTTTTCGGTATTTGGCATAATTTAGGATTTAGCCCTGAAGCCCCCTCTTGAAAAATTTACCTGTATAATATACATGACATTATCCGCCCCCTACCTTGGCTCGTTATCCACTTTCAGATAAATACTGTAGGTATAGTCCTCTCCAAACCTTACAATATATTAGTTATAATATGTCATAACGTTTAGCGCGAATTATACATACTGTATATTTTATCTTAGTTCTGTAACCAGAACTCTCGCTTTACATGAATAAGTATTGCGCAATCGACGCTTTTTATGAGCTGTTTTTAGCAATATAACGATCAGCTGCCATAAAGTATAGCGCGGGCTATGTACTGAATGTATAGGACTCTCCATGTAAAGAATGCTTTTTTCTATATTTTTATATAGTCAAGGTGGGGAAGTCCGGCAGTGGAGGAAGTTCGTACACCTCTTGTTTTTTACCTTTTTTAAAGGGAATTTAACGCCAACTCCATTCGTACATAGAGTTAAATGGTGTCTTAGTTTTACCAACCGATTGGTTGTTTTCGTAGCTATTAAAACACGGAAATAGCGAGAGATGTATGGAGTTCCCCCACTGACGGACTTCCCTCCACCTTGACCTGACTATAGTATATTATTATATATTTATACATAAAATCAAGCAATAATTTTCCTAACAACAGCATTGAAAACGTATAAACGTAGGTATTATATTTTGTAACATTTTATTTTAATTATTTCAAAATCGCGCAAGTAATATTTAATTGTACGATTATACCATATAGGTTTTAAGGCAATTTTCAGATTACTCGAACAAAAGAACCAAGCTACGACTTAAAACGTCTGCTAAAAGTCTTGTGTGTAATGAACCTTATTTTACGTGTTATATGTCTACTCAAGTTTGTTTAAAATATGTCTGGACGGGGTCTTTTGTGGTTGTTACACCATGCTGTATATAAAGGGTGGTGTAATAACAAGACCAGGAATCTATAGCTAAGCCACGCTCACCCTATATGTCGGTTCTACATACACTGTACAGTTTGCACAGGTCGACTTGGCAATTTTCTAGTGATGTTACGTTACATACCAGATAGTCGATGTCGATATTTTTTAAATACTCAACAATAAATTATTATTGTTGAGTATTTAAAAAATATCGACATTTCTATTAATATTTTTTAGTAGTAGTAGTAGTATTTTAATAGTAATATTTTTATATTATTATTTATTAAAATAATAATATAAAAATATTACTGAAGAATATGAAAGTATTGAGGGATGATGGTTGGTTAACCGTTGTATCCGTTGAGTGGTGTACGGGGAATAAAAGATATCTTCGTGTATCGTACACTTTTAATACACACACTATGTTATTAACAAATCAGAAGAATTTTGAATTAGGCGAGGGCAAGCAGCAAGCGCGAGAACTGAATTTTGTACACGACCACGAATGTCGTGTGCCCGCGTTGAAGGCGTGTGTCGAACTATCCCGATTCGCCGCGAACTGTCGTTCGGTTTTTGATGTATGGTGTTTTCGCGCCAAGAGAATCGGCGGGAACGTTGAAAGCCCGCGCTGTCATATAACGGCGCTCTGTTTTGCATGCTACATTGACTAATATTAGTTTCGCATGCGCTTGTTCATAATGTTGGCATTAATGTCGCCACAGTATTAATATTACAACCTTTTTGTCTCAAGTAATATTTTCAAATATCTCAATGCAGTGTCTGATAGGATGTTTTATAACAATTCTTTTTCCGTTCAATGTCACAATCTACTCATTCTTGTCTGGCTAGTTCTAGTGCTTGAGAATGGGATATTAGGATATTTTATATTTTAAAATATATACGCGGTCCGTGCGGACTCTTGCAGCACTAAAACCAAGATGGAGCGGGCGCTGTGCCTGCCCTGCCCCACCCCCCCTGCTTACCACCCCGATTGCCATGTCGACCTTTCGCGAACTGTAATGTAATACGGGTTTTATATATATATATACGTAATTCATCGCACAAATCAGTACTATATAATATGTAAATAGACAGTGTTACATTTTTGCGCCGCTAACGGATTGATGTCCACTGTGTTCTATTTTTAAATAATTAAGAATAATAAGATAGATGACAGCTAAGTGAATCAAGACAATTTTTAGCCACCTAGATTTTGTACAAGTGTACAAAGTTATGACTTTATAACTAATATAATAACCAGTCAAATAGCGTTTGGGTGCGTTCCACCAAGCAATCTGAACAACCACACTCACGGCCGCGGTTTTTCCCGTACCACTTGCTTGCGAGCGTTACAAACATAAAGTCAAGTGGAATGGATTATGAAGCGTTGTTGATGTTAATAATTAAATACACAAATGTGATTGGTTGATGTATGGTTGACATGAAAAATCGCGCCTCTACCAGCGCCTCGATAGAAAGATTTAATATTCTGTGGTCAACTTTCACTTCGCCGCACTCTCTCATATGGGCCGTAGTGCGCGTTGCGAGAGCGAAATTGATCATGTCATAAGTGACGTTTTCACCGCGACCATAACTGTGGTCGTTATGTGGAAAGGCTGAAGGAGCATTTTGATTGTTGTGAGAGACTAGTGGAACACACTAATTAATTATTGTTTAAACAATTTTTTTTATCACGATATAATAAAAGCAAAAGTAAGAAATGCCCGTTCTTTTATATGTAAATAATATTAGAATTTATTGTAGCCTGTGTCATCTACCCAATGGCGTTTTCGATGTGTTGTATCTTTGTATATAATATCTATAATATTTTAAATATATGTTTCGATAAAAGGCGTTAAAAGTTTAATATTGTACATATTATAAAATATGACAATGTTGTATTGTAATTCGTACTATTCATTCTTAAATATTTAAGACATGTAATTTTTTACTTGAATTTTAGACCTGTCTTACAATTGTCAAGTGTTACAGATAAACTATATAGTATGTATCCACGGAGCAAACAGCTCGTATGTTTTTTTACAATATATATTTCATTCCTGTAAATCCTACATATATTACTGAGTTTATTTATGGGATACTTTTAACTATTATTCAGAACGTGTATTTTGTGAGCAGGTCTTTATACTTAAAACACTTTGATGATATTAACATAAATCTACTGCAGCATAAAATACAAGGCCAGCCGTACTCCCGTGAGTTTTGCTTGCGTTAGCCTCTACGATGAGTCTGGAATTGACAATTGTAGTGTTTGTAGTGTGCGCTTACCCTTACAAGCGTAAGGCCGAGGTAATATCAAAAGTCTTGTAAGTCAAGTTTTACTAAAATACAGTAATGTATATTTAGGATAATTTTAATGTAACTATCAAGAACTGAAACTTGTTAAATTCTCGTCACGGATGAGAAAGAATTTTATCAGAAGAACTATCTTGATCTCTTTTGTTCACATAAAAAATATATATTGCCGTCTCCCTCGTATAAGAGCAATGAGTAAGTGCGACGGCATTAGCGACGATGCGTGAGTGAAAGAGACAAGTGGCGTTGGAGATTTTCATGAAGTTTTTACTATAAACGACAACAAGAGAATTAAGTGCTTTTTATTCGAATAGTGAGGCCTCATACATCGAGATGATTCGTTTTCATCGCTGAATATCGTCACGATGTAATGCGGTCGTATCATAGATATGAAACGTGGCGCCGCCTCTACTTGGCTGTAAACATTAGCTTTGCTGGTAAATTAAAAATAATATGTAAAACTAATTTGCTTATTAAGGCAGATGTTGAGGTATGCGACTGAGACACGAGACAGTGGACCGTGACACGTGACATATCTGCTTGGTATGCAATCGTATGAAGAACATTTGAAGTGCGAGACAGAGGGCTTACTCTCTAACGCCTTTCGCCATTGGTTTTCGAACGATCCGCCCGGAAAATTCAATGAAATTGTAGAAAGAACAAAGATGTATGTAGAACGACGACAACAAAGTCTTTACAATACGAAAATAAATGGATCTAAAATGTAAATTTCACTATAAAATTTAAAAAAAAAGCACATGAAGCTATAACATGAACGACGAAAGACGTGAATTCTGACCTCATTGTCGTGATAGTGATTTACATTTTTTGTGTCTTTATAATTATGTATTGATGCTTTACATGTAAAATGTATTATTATTTAATTGTATTTTCTTTTCTGTGTGTATATACATTTACGACAGTATTTGTTTTTTCTTATTTTAGTAAGGCCTCAGATACGGTCTCTAGTCACGTGTCGCGGTCACCTGTCTCGGTCGCTTGTCTCAAGTCGTACCGTCAGACAAAAATATAGGGTGTTCAGGAATTTCTGGAGTAAGTTTTAGAAATAATAACTATCCAGATTTTTAAAAATATACATGACAATTTCTAACATTTTTAATCTACCTCGTATATACTAAAAAGTTTTTTGTCAATGTTTATTCCATAATGTATACAGTAATTGTGGCATTAGTCCAAACTTATACGATGAACATTTTGTCCGTAGATTGTCGGATAGAAATTTCATAGTCGCATCTGACATTAATTTCTTTGTTATTATGTTTAGTATATTTACATCTCAGAGTAACATCTGAGTTATTCTTCTATGGTATAAATTAATAAGCTGGAAAGTATATGACACTCCCGTGTGTGTGTGTGTGTGTGTGGGGATAATTCAGCAAAATTAAAAATACGTGCTTTCCGTGATCTTTGTTTGTAAAATAAGACCAACCTAATGTGGTTGTTATATGTGCTAGTAATTATAAGCAAAGACACTGTTACTTTTTAGTTAAAAACAACCATGTAAATAACGAAAGTACGACAGAAACGGCGTCCCTTTACAACGTGTCTGCGACGCCATAAGTGAGAACAGTTTGGAAGTGTATCATCATCATTCAAAATTATACTAAATTTAATAACGGAAAATATTCATCATTTATGCCAGATTTCTATATCTTACCATACATTCGTTTACCTAATTATTATTGGTAGAAAATTCACATTATTTGTATGGAGATTGATTAAGTATCCAATTTTTCGTTTTAAAAAACGTTTTTAGTAGGTACATATATTAAAAAAAAAATCAAGTGTACGATAATCGTGCCACCTTTTTAGGAGTAGTAGTAACGCTCTTATTATTACACGGTTTATGTCTGTCTTTCAATAAGAATGAAGCGATGAAGTAAATTGATTAAATTTGCTTAAACCGTGTAATAAGGTAAATTGTACCATTGACGCTCTGTTCATTGATTCAAGATATTAAGAAGCTTTAGTATTTTTGAAGTGAAACTCGATGAAACGAAAAAGCGACACTAAAAAGAGATAAACACATAAATCTATAGGACTAAGCCTGCAAGAGAACGAGATACGAGTTTTACATTGTGCAGCATAGATTAGAGAGTCAATAAGACCGATGATTAAACATATAAATAAAACTGATAATAATATATTTAGAATAAAATAGTAAAAAATTGAAAGTGATACTTAAGTTAATTTTGATTTATAATATGTTGAAGGATGTAGGCTAAAGGAATTATATGTATATTAATAAAAGTTAGAGAAGAATTATCAGTGAACATATTCCCAGAAGTTTCACTTCTATTGCATGTGTACTGCACAAACATATATATATTTTTTTTTAAATTTTAATCTTAGTTTACCCTACATTGGCTTAAGGCGAATGAATGTATAGTGAGATACAGGAACCGGGCATTCAATCATTGATTGTTGTTATTGTCTAAGATGTAAGCAACGCTACGTATAGGAGCTCAATTGTACAGTCGTGTTAATTATTAAATAAATTAAAATGTTAGTTTGTTTAGCGTGTATTGTGAGTATTGTTTGTAAACGCTTTTTTTTTGTTTTTTGTGGAATTGGGAAATGTTTTCCAACAATATTAAGTTGACTCAAGACAATGTAAAAAGAATATTAGGAATGATAATCGCCTTATAATATATTTAACTCTTTAAAGCTCCTAAAAGTACATGCCTAGATGTCGCCACAGGTTAATCTCCAATCGCTTTTTGAAGTTTTATTATATAAAACATATTTATTTTTAAATTAAAATTCTATATAATTTAGTATAGTAGTTATAGTTCATGGTAGGTCAACATGGCAATCTTCTAGTGATGTAACGTCACATACCGGGTAGACGATATCGGTATTTTTTTAGGTGTGCAACAAAACGAGAGTAAAATTATTATCATTTTTTTATTTGAATTAATATTTTCAAAAACAGCCCTATCCAGTGCATGATTGACAGCATATTTATAACAAGAATTTATTAGTTTATGTCACAATTTTCTAATACGTTTATAAGTAACTAGCTTCTGCCCGCGACTTCGTCCACGTGGAATAGTTAAAAAAAACCCCTTAAAAAACTCTTCATTGGTGCTCCGCTCCTATTGGTCTTAGCGTGGTAGTATATAACCTATAGCCTTCCTCGATAAGTGGGCTATCTAACACTGAAAGATTTTTTCAAGTCAGACCAGTAGTTCCTGAGATTAGCGCGTTCAACCAAACAAACAAAGAATCTCTTCAGCTTTATATATTAGTATAAGATTCTCTTGCTTGAGGGTGGATTTATTTTTTATTTTTACACTTGACGAATAAGCCATCGGAATAATTTTCAATATAAAATTATTATACAAGTAAATGTGATGCGTACTCGGGTAGCACTAAAATTAAAACGGCGCGGGCGTTGGGCGCCCAAGCCCTCTCCCTCCCTCCACCACTTGCCTCATACGCCTATTGCCATGTCGACTTGTCGCAAACTATACCTAATTTTCTTTTTCTTTTTAAATCATAGCAATGTATGTCATTATTTCTTCAAATAAACTTTCTCTTTTAATGTTTAAATAATGACACGTCATAAACAACAGAAGATTAGCCTGTAGCGCCATCTAGGTATGTATGATTTAGGAGCTTTTCTGTGTACTTTTTTAGCTGGGCCATAGCCCAGGTAAAAGCAGGAGGATTGTTAATAAACATTCCTCCTATGCTTTGAAGTTTCTATCTTTCATCTGGTGTCTATATGCTTGAAGATTGTTCTAAAACTTAAATATTCATGAATGCTTGACACTGGTTAGATCCACAAATCGTGCAAAGCCATATTTAAAAGAAAATATTTATAAACTCTTTTATAAGTCGCCGTGTATCTGAATTTAACTCGTAAATATGTAGATAAAATCGCGTTTACAACTATGAATTTTATTTAATTTATAAGCATTTAAGTGTATGTATGCAAGTGTCACGGAATTTTTGTATGAATTTATATTATTATTGAATTGTACGGATCATACCTGTATCATACTCATTAATGCATTTTTTAGCTAAGGGATCTAAGCACATTTATTCGAGTGCAGTCGCGTGAAATCGTATCGAAGATACAATAAAATTATTCATGATATCTTTCGTTTGTCATGATAGTATTGGCTAGGATTCATATATGGACAATCTTTGCACTTAACTGTAGTAATTTTTTTATATTAAATATGTGATATCTAAAATCAGTGAGCTGGTGGCAAAATGGTAGTGCAGCCAAACTTCTGGGCATGCTTTCCTCTGGCAGTGATCACGTGTATACGACTGTATAGTCGTAGTAGTAATACTGTTATTATTTATTGTAGGTATATTGTTTTTTGGTATACTTTTGATTTAGTAAAAATAATGATTTTAAACCTTAACGGATGAAATCGCAATCATCATATTATTAGAAGACTCATCCATCAACTAAATTGTAACTCGCTCGGATACAAAATTGAAATAATGGAATTATTTCAATTATACAACTCAGCTGTACAATTTAGAAACCTAGCAACTGATATTGATCTTTAAACTAATGTTTGTGCATTCATTTTCTTGTTTATTTGCCGCTGTATGCGAAAATATGTAAAACTGTATTCAAATATAATATCGTTTCTAATAGGCGTTATAGTATTGAAATAGCATGTCGTTGAAATTTATGACATATTTTTGTGCCATGTTGCAAAATTTGTTAGAAACCACTTACTAGGTTTTAAAATAACACTGCTGAATTGTATTGTTTATATTTTTAATATTTTACGAATAACTTTTATGCGATAATTGTATAATCAGTTTTTAATTTTAATAAGATCAAGAACTTATAGCGCTATAATATATTTAAAAGGATTATAGTGCGATATTATGCTGCTACATGCGAGTATCTGCGAATCCACGCGTATAAATGTGCATAGTCCTTTTAGTTTTGGATATTATCGTTATTGGTGATGTCACGGTGGCGTAAGTCGTGGTTACGCGCTGTAACTAGCTTATAGTTCTATAGTTAATATAAATTAGCTTTCTCAATACTGTTAGTTGTTATTTACAGTATTTTGATGCAAATATTATTAATTTAATAAGCGTATTCGTAAATAAATTGACTCCGATATAGAATCCAGTGTTTTATTTTCTGCAAAAGTCTGTTAGTATGTAATTATTGGCTTGGGATTCCTCTTATGTTACTGCTTCATCTGGGATAATGTTTGTGTTAGTAACCGTTTCACGCAGTTTTGGCGATGGGTTTAATGGGTTATTTGTGATGCGACATTGTTATTAATTCTTAATGACGTGAAATGAAATTTTTTACTTGTATGAAAGATGGATACAAGGTCTTATGTTATGGTGAGAACACGTTTCGCCATTTTCTGGCATACAAAATTTACTTAAAAACTAACATGAAACTATAACATTAACGACGTTATTTTCAACGCTATAAACAAGACTCATTTGGCCATAGTCACTAATAAGAACATTATCCCAGATGGAGTAGGGACATTCTGAAAACTTAAAGGTTGGTTGTGAAGCTGGCAAAAAATAGGCTAACGGCCAACCTAGGGCGCGTTCCTCCTGTAGCTCACAACGTCCAAAATTGTCTTTCAGCCGTTCCACATAGCGATCACGGTCGTTATGGTCGCCGCGAAAACGTCACTAATGACTTGACATCATGATTTTCGCTCACGCAGGGTTCACAACGACCCATGTCAAGAGGTGGGTCGAATAATCCGTTCCACTGAGTTTACGATTGTAACGCCCGCGAGCAAGTGGAACGGGAAAAATCGCGGTCGTGAGCGATGTGAGCCTCATGTGGAACGTAGCCCTAATAGAAAGTGCCGTCGCCTATAGACGTTATAAATTCAAATTTCTTGATGTAAAATATGTGATGTCACGCTAGGGAGGGACGAGTCATCAGACCAGCTGTGGGGCGTTTGAACTGTGTCCCAGGATTTCGGAACCAGCGTAGACGAGGTCGCGGTTATATCTAAGTATCTTATATATATAATAACAGTCCATAAACGTCCCACTACTGGGCTTGGGCCTCCCATTATAGGAGAGCGGACTCACCGCCACGCTTCTCCAAGGCGGCTTGACACATCGGTTATCTCGATGTACAAGTTTCATCACGATGTTTTCTTTCACAGTGGTTAGCACGTGATAATTATAACAGAAAACTGCCTAAACGGTGCACGCGTCCCGGCCAGGATTCGAAACCCGCGCTCTTTGAGTACGGGACGTGTGCGCTAGCCATTACGCTACCACGACTTATATTTATCTATATCGAATTTGGGCAATGAAGGATAAATCGTAAGGAGTCACTACGACTGGTGTTGCAGGCGCTCTTCCCAAAACAACGGCTTAGGACGCGGAGCTGCAACCGGCACGCCTTGGTTTCCCAATGGGCCGGTCTCGTACTACATGCCAGGGCCTCTTTGCGCCACTGAAAAAGCAAAACGAGAACCATGGCCTCGAGGTTCCATGGTGAGACTTATTTTAATTTCAACTTAACGTTTTCTATATACCACGACAGTAAAAATAAAACCATCAAACAACCAACAAAACTTTTATTAATTAAAAATTATTTCATTTTCAATTACAAATCAGTCAAACTAGGGATCTGTATATAAGTTCTTACATTTCACGAAGGCTAGTGAGCTTTACTCGTTAAACGTGTACATGCATATTGCGATAGTATGCGTGTTTGCCGGAACGATCAGCTGCGAACGTGCCGACCAATTATACCCTCTTTTGGTCTCACGTACACTTTGAAACGTGTTTACCACAAGCAAAATCTTCGCTCTACCTTTTGAACTAGAGGTGGGTTGTTATTCTAGCCAGCTACTTAGCGATTGTTCAAAAAATAGCCACGGCTAAGTGGTCAACTTCGCCAACAGATTAATGGTTGTCGAAAAAAACCGATAATTGACAAGCTGACGGCTTTAACTGTCAGCCATTGGCTGTCGGTTGTCAAGTCATTCACCTAAAATTAGATAAAAAGGCATGAAATGGTTTTTTAGCCGGCTAATGAACTACCATAAGGAATTTGGGTTGGTAGCCCACCACTAATTTGTACTATATTTCTCTCTCCATCTTAAGGTTGTCTGGATGAGATCGCTGTCAGCGATAAGACCGCCATTTGTATTTTAAGCTTTTTTTGTATATCGTTTCATTATTTTTGCTGTACAATAGAGTATATTATATTCTAAAGTCGGCTCGCTGTTGTGTATTGCAAGAACTTATATATAATTTAAAATATATATACAAACATTAACGGTCGTATTCATAAGAGTTGTACGAGGTTTATAGGCTTGTTATATATTTTGAAGTGATAATTTCTTATGGGAGGGTAAACCGCTTCGTTATGTAACGCGTTACGGCGCCAGTCTGTCTGGCTTTCCCTTTCTCTCACGCATACGTCAGCGGTAGGCAGGCTCCTCTGTCACTCTAACCCACGCGCTATTACATAAAATTTAAATAATAACCTAAGCTATTCTCAAGTTAAACAATTTAAATATTAAATAGTTCAACTTAGATTAGTTTAAGTTATCACTTCTGTCGGGCGTCCCGAGACGTACACTTTTTTTTTTATAACGAGCCTATTCAACAACATAAAAATATTATGAATTAGGTCGTGAGTCATGCTTTCAAATATGGTTTCACAACATTTACAGATCTATTCAATGTTAAATAATTTATGAAAATACAAATCACAATACTTTTTAAATTGCACTCATTTAGAAATCGTATTGTAAAGTAATTTATGGATTAATTGTGTTGTTATAATAGCGGCCCATAAATATCCCACTGTTTGCTTCGGATCTGCCTATTTTTCTAAACAAACGATGTAACATTTACGATTATCAAGTACGGATTATCGGGTTTCACACATCGGTTATTTCAATATGCAGGTTTCCTCATAATGATTTTCTTCAGCTGATGGTGCTGATGCGAGTGGTAATAGACTGCCTCTGTGGTTGAACGGGCCAAGCCTTTGCCGGCCTACCTCACTGCAATGCAGAGGCTCCGAGTTCGATTCTTGGCATGGTAAATTTCGGAAACGAATTTTATCCGTTATTTACTACGGTCTGGGTGTCTGTGATGGGCCCCAAAGTAGTCTGTTGTATATTACCCATAACACAAGCGCAAATTGCTTAATTTGGGGATATACAATACGTATGTTTGTCTACAGATTATAAAAAAAATAATATACATAATTTTTTTAAACTATAATTATTACAACATGCGCATAAGTTTGCAAAAAATGCTTTAACTTCATTTGATGCTTTTATTTGAAGATATAAGTATAAAATAAAAGCGCTGCGCGAACTAAAAAGCGGATAGAAGAAGAGTTATAAGTAAAATGCACTTTAATATAATAGGTCTGGGATAGTCTGCCATTAAAAAATAAGTTTTAAATATTTAATAACTTCACAAAGTATCGATATATTCAAACACTAGCTTTTTTCTGGTGTACATTTTTCTTATCCGTATATATCCTTTGAAATAAAACAAATTTTCCACTTTGTATATTTTTCGTTTCGTAAATAGCGCCCTGTATCCTCCACGAAGGTACTTCACAGTGTTGCCAGAGTCTACTATCTTGCGAAATTTGTAATTTTTCCAATAATTTCGCACATAAATCTGGTATTATCGGTTGTAAGATAATTCCGCAGATCCTCAAAGTTTCCATAGTGATGTGGAGGATCACGTCGAGTTGTTTTTGGTTTTCCGGTTGCTTCCTCAATTCCCAGGGTTTGCTTGTCTCGAAGAATAAGTTGGCCAGATGCAGAGTTTGTACGACAGAGTCTACTGCTTTGTAGAATTGGTAGTTTGTGTAGTGTTTGTGGCATATGTCTGGGAAGAAATTAATATAGGTTAAATTATATACCATTGTTGGCACCCCAGTACAACAATTGGCACCTTATTATTTTATTCGAGATATTAAGAAATCTTAATATTTTTATGTTGTGCCCATATAATATTATTATCTTTTCATTTTATTGCTGGAATACAGCAGACAGGCAGACGGCCCACCTGATAGAAAGTAGTCATCGTTGCCTATGGACATCATCACAAACTTTCTCGTTTATAATGTAAATAGGATTACCTGGCAACCTCTCGACTCTGTCCAACAGATTGGCAGCGACCTCTTCGTGTTGGATTGCGGTCAACTCTTGCGCATGTAATGGCGGGAACTCGCCCCTGGGGTTGAGCGCGTCGCCGCAACAGCGACTGGCTAAATTCCCCAAAGTATCAGCCAATTCTGCGTTCACTGTATTTACAAGTTTCGTTTCACTGAAATCTGCAAAAAAATATAACAGTAAAATTGCCAATTTTTTTAATTTCTTGGCTAAACAGCTCTGAATATCCTTTTTACACTTATAAACTCCATTTAGCTATTAAATAAAGGGCTTTTGGTGTGAGCATGATGGTGATACTTTGGCTACGTTCCTCTTGGCCCTCACAATGACCATGTTCACGACCGCAATTTTTCCCGTTCCACTTGTTTTCGGGCGTCAATTATAATATCAAGTGGAACGGATTATGGAGCGTCGATGTCATTAACAACGAAATATACAAACATAATTAGTTGCTGTTTGGTTTATTTGAAAATCGCGCCTTGGTGAACGTATCGATAGAGAGAATTGATGCTCTATGGTAAACGCCCACTTCGACCCACCTCTTGACATGGGTCGTTGTGAGCGTTGCCTGATCGAAAATTATGGCGTCATTAGTGAGTAACGACTGTGGTCATTCTGTAGAACGGCTGAAGGATCATTTTGATCGTTGTGGGCTAGTAGAGGAACGCGCCCATTGTTGTTCAGTTTCATTTTAAAAAAAAAATGGGTAAGTGAACAACCAGCTGTAAGGTATTGATTATTATTTAACGAAAAATTGTGTATTTGTGTTGAAAATATCAACTGTTTAGTGAAATGAGTTTATTCGATCTGCCACAAGAATTCCTCGCTTACGTTGAAGCGACCATGGTTTACGGAAACTGGCTAGTTATGTGGGGTACAAATGTCTAGCAATGCCGCCTCGTTAGACCCAGTAGAAGGGGGTAGGCCCAAGTACCAATGACCTCACATTTGGGGATGCCAAAGAACGCGCGAAATGGAGAAGAAGACCGCGCGAAATGGATAGAAGACGACCGCGCTATGTGGAAAGTAGACCTTGGGCTTCAAGGCAGATGTTTCGAATGCAACCGGGATTTAACGCTAGGGCTATGATAACGAAAAGAAATTCCTCATTTCCAGTCACACAAAATCTACAAAATTTAGCTGAGCTTTATGCTTAAATTGTAAAACCTGAATATTTGACACTGGCTAGATACATAACTCGTGCAAAACCATAATTAAAACACATAGACAAACAAATACAGATGATTCGAAATTCGAACTCTAGAATAAAAGGAGTTTTTGACGGGAACTGAAAGGGCAGGTTATACAATAGTTTTATTTAAAAAAATCTAATATTACTGCAAAATGAACAATTGTTGTAGAATATTCATAGTCTTTGAGCAGTAATGAAAATGTGTTAATGTGAGAAATGTGAACTTCGAGTTGTGCCGAGAACTCCACTGGTAGAAGACTTAGAATTGGGCTAAACTACACTAAAACAATACATCAGACAAGGCTATACGCACCAAGTTCCTTTGCCTGATACTTCGGTTGTATACTAAAACTTAATACATCAGAAAAGGCAATTTGGTTGAGCTATACTGACGACTAAATACATCAGACGCGGCTACATGGACCTAGTATTTTTGCCTGCCATTGGGATGAAAAAAACAACAATGATTACAGAGTTCTCCTTATAGAGTCCGCGCCACCAAACAAGTCCCACAGACGCAGCGCTGCAATCGCCGTACTTAATCCTGCCAGAGTAATTATTTGTTAATCCGTAAATCGATGGAGGTAATTACTGATTAATAAATACAAAGTATTCCATAATTAAAGTTGTAAATTTATTTTCATTTCTTATATATTGAAAGTATACTTGGAGTTGCCTGATTACAGGAATGAAAACAGTCGTCGCTGAGAAACGATTTTCCTAGTTGTCAATTTTTTTTTTAAGACTGCGAACCAAACATGCGACTCATGTCCCAACTTTTTTACAGCCACTTTTTAATCGCGGCATAAATTGTAATAAATAAAATATCAACAATTCTGTAACATCATTTTATACTTATAAATTACTTTTCACTAAATTATTATTTAATTTATGTAAAATTGAGCTAAATATTTAAAATATTCAGTGACAAAAAATACTGGTTGGTAGAATGCCACGGAAAAGGAAATTAACTTGATGTTTCATATGTGACGTATTAAACGAGTTCCCCAAATTCAGATATGGATTTAGTGCCTGATTTCTTTGGAGAAGTAAGTAGTTGTTGGTTCAACTAATCAGTTTTTATTTACTTTCCTCATATTTGATACGACAAGCAGAATGTTAAACTTCAGGCGAAAGACCTATTTAGGCACTCGAACTCGATTATCTCATGCCTAAATAGGTCACTTTCACTTCTCGTATAACAATCTACTATTTCTGGCTACTTTACGAACAAAATTCTATCAAATAGCGGAGCTGCCACTTTTAGTTCTCTTATTTTCCGTGGGATTTCTTTAGTGGCGCGGACTCTAAATTAAATGTTTCGTCAGTTTTTGGCGGGAACTGAAAGGAGATGAGGTGTTGTGTAGTTTCAATGTATAAAATTACTCTAAAATTAACAGTAGTTGTAGGATATTGATAGTTTTTGAGTAGTAATTATGCGTTTTTGTGAGAAGTTTCGAGTTGTCACAAGAATTCCGTTGAATGTCGTCAGTTAATAACCTACAGTTCAGCTGAGTTATACATAGGCTTAAGAAAATGGAGAAACTTTATTGTAATCTGGCTAAAAGGCCTACCTAGCTACCAAGCCATAAACCTAAATTAAAAAAATTAAAATGTTTCGTCATCTTCATTTATTTAAACTAACGAAAATTTAAAAATGGAACTCACTCGCGTCATACGCCATAGTGGCTTCCCGTAGTAACAGGTACCTCAGAGCCTGCGGGCCCACGCCAGTCTTGTTCGGCGTCACAACGTTGCCAAGCGACTTGGACATCTTGGCACCGTCCACAGTCCAGTGCGAGTGGCAGACCAGGCGCCTTGGCGGGTGCCATTTTATTGCCATCAAAAACGCCGGCCAGTACAAGCCGTGGAACCTTCAAGGTAACCCCATATAGATGTATAACTCTTTATTATACACTGTTACGTCACGTATGTGGAATAATTTATTGCTACATAATTAGGAAGGTTATGACTGAGTAGACCATGTACGAAGTCAGAAATCTGTCAATACAGAAAACAAGAAAAACCTTCGGAAATGCATCTACGAACATGTTTAGAAACATACATAGGTTACAAATATTATCCACGTAGCACTCAAGATTTCTGTATATATAGTCTAAGTTTAATTTTCAATTAAACAATTTTTTCTTTCAATTCAATTCAGAGGGCGGTAAATTCAATCTTCGCAGACAAATCACACCTCATCATTAACGCAACTTTGACCACTGAGATGTCTATCTAGTACTTTAAGCGCATAAATTACTTTTCGCGGGGCGCGTAGGTTAAAAACCAGAGACGCACGCGTGTGATTAAGGTTTTTTATTTTTATTTTATTTGGGGGGGGGGGGGTGTTTTAACAGCTATCATTAATAATAAATAGAAATAAGATAGATTTAGAGAAGCTATTAAAAAGCCTCCACCGATAACAGTAAAAATAAAAATAAAAAAGGAAATTAAACGAAGAAACAGTAAAAAAATGTGTATAGGTATAAGAAAGAAAAGAAAGAAAAACTTTATTCGAAGAAATAGCGACATAATTACATTCCATATACATTAGCATACACAGAGCATATTCTGAGAATTTGTACGCCGAATTTTCAGCAAACAAGGTTTGCACTTAGCATATTCCTGTGC
Organism: Dendrolimus houi; assembly: GCA_039645545.1. Lineage (NCBI taxonomy): Eukaryota > Metazoa > Arthropoda > Insecta > Lepidoptera > Lasiocampidae > Dendrolimus > Dendrolimus houi. The sequence goes on from CM077139.1 coordinate 13,509,054, forward strand.
CGGAAATATATCCGGCACAACGCTGATTTACAGTGCATACCTTTCTTTTAGCGTAAGACCATAACGACCCACTTTTGTTAATTAAATAATAAATAATAATACTAATTATTAATAAAACTAATACTATAAGGTAGTTAAAACTGATAAATCCGAGTTTGAATAGAAATTGACCAACTTTGCGCTAAACAATGCTACACTATTAATTATGTACTTATATTAAATTGTTCAAAAGAAAAGATACATAATCTATTTTTTGTTTGTTGATAAACAATTTTCAATTTCTAAATAAATAATAACTTTCACGGTTAAGGTTGTCCAATTTTGGAATACATTACTGTTGCTGTCAGACAAGCAAATTATCTAATAACTTTTAAGAACACGGTCAGGAAATACTATCTGCAATATATATATGGTCATTTTTTATAATTAGTATTATATTGCATATAGGTATATGTTTATTATGTTTAAATAGTTGCATTTTATCACTATATCTTGTATATGTATATAACTTGTGTATATTTGTATATATAGTATAGTTATATATTTATTATTAAAATGTAAGTAATCTATACTAATATTATAAAGAGGTAAAGTTTGTGAGTTTGTGATGTTGTAGGGGGTAATCTAACCGATTTAAAAAAAAAATTTCACTATTGGCAAGCTACACTATCCCCGGTAGACATAGGCTATATTATATTTTCAAAAAAAAATAGGGGTCCTTACTATAACTGCAATAGTGTAACCCAAGGTGTAAAAACTTACCTAATATCACGTGCGCTGCGAAAACTATTGATGGTAGAATAAAATAATGTACTACGACTTTGCAGAACACATCACTATTTACAAAAAGTATTCCAATAGGATATGTCTAACTATTATAGTTATGCCACAATAAATATTCTTTTATTTTAAAAAATTAATTAAAATGGTGCCGCTAGAAAAGGCTCTTTATTTGTATCTTGGTATTCATCCTAACAAAATAAATTACTTCATATTCAAGACTGCTTCAATAGCTTTATATAACTTTTTGAACTATTCAATTCGGACATTCCATTCGAAAGATATCACGAGTTTAAAAATGTAAGTATTAGAAAAAAGTTGCGTGGTCGCCGCGCACCCTAATCGGCTAGATACCCTAATAGGCAGTACGGGAGGGGAAATATTTTGAATTCGCTTAGTAGGTAATTAAAATCAACAAAAAATAAAGAGGTAAAGTTTGTGAGTTTGTGACATTGTAGGGGGTAATCTCTGGATCTACTAAGCCGATTTTGAAAAATCTTTCACGAGTGGAAAGCTACATTATTCCTGAGTGACATAGGGTATATTTGATTGTGATCAATAATAACTATTTTTTAATTTTTTTCTGATGCCCAGCGAAGTGGGCACGGGTCAGCTAGTCGTACAATTATGTATACCACCATCGCCACTCCTTATCAGCAATATTCCTGCCACAGGTTGTCTGGAAAAGATCGCTTTTTAGCGATAAGGTCGCCCTTTGTACACAATTAGAATAATACTAGTTCGTAAGTTTTCTTTAAGTACATTAAAGTGTTATCATCTATCAATATTTTTAGTCTCTAGAATTTTCTTAGGCATAAATATTTAAATGTTCATTAGTTATTTTTTCTTCAGTGAAGGTGACGTTACTGCTTGGCACTAAGGGAAGACCAGCTTTGCTTGTTATCAACCAGCATTTGCTGAGTTAGTATGTATAATTTCAATTTTATTTAACTCTAACTAAACATTATTTTCTTTCTTTCAAGTTAAAAGTATAGGGGCGGCCATTTTCAGTTTTTGCCCCCCCTTCCCTCGAAGAAATCAAAATCCGGGACTACATCTACAGTATAACACTCGTCGTCTTGTTTTGTACGCCCCTTACGGCGATTGAGCCATGGGCTCTCGCCATTGGTGCATCACACCCTCTCCAACGGGGTAACCAAAATCATAAATCAACCCCCACAAGACTACTCAGTAATGCTAATTATGAAGCAATAAATTATGCCATGTACGTGACTAGTGCTAGATGCAATTCTTATGGTTAGTGATGCCTAAAACAAAATGTATAAATTATCCTGTAAATATTATAAACGTGAAAGTTACTCTTTCACGCAAAAACTACTGTATGGATTTTGATGAAACTTTAAAATAATATAGCTTACACATTAGAATAACACATAGGCTATTATAATTTATACAGATATAGTGTGAATTATCCAAAATATAACGACTTTCCATCACCACGCGGGTGAAACCGCGGGGCGCAGCTAGTATAATAATAAATAATAAACAAATTAAGTATGTCTATGCTTTGCGCTTTGTATGACGTTCGCTTAGTATGACGTGTTTGTCATTTCCCTTCGATGTCATTATAAACAGATTCTACTGCATATTGAACTTTATTCACAAGCGGAAATGGCAGTGTTGCTTGCTATGCATTCATAGGTCTGTCCCGCTTACACGATTCGTACTGTTATACCGGATAAAAAGATACTCTTTTAAAAAAAGAATTATCTATTATATATGAAGGAATACAACTTATTAATTAAAATGTAAGATATTAAATATATGTCTATCTCTAGAAGTGGTGCGATCGTGCGCGGATGAGAAGCACGGGATGTTACAATTACCATGTGCTATCGGTGAAGGAAAACATCGCGATGAAACCGATAGCTGAAAACGAGATAACCGATGTGTCCAATCCGCCTTAGATAAACGTGGCGGATATACTGTCTGGTTAGCTATAAATAAAGTGCAGCTCCCACTTTCCATCAGTGGGACGTTTATGGGCTGTTATTGTTTAGAACTGCAGTGTGAGATTAACAGACGCCAAGTCGCACCCTTAGAATTATACAGACATAATTAAAAATATCACACCACCATCATAAATTATAACACCACACAAAGTCACAAACACACAACTAACAACAAAACTTATACACATACTCACACCAACGCGCACTACAACCGCATTGCATTACACGCACACATTACAAACAAACCAAGACACACAAAGGGCCTCAAAATTAATAACCCAGACACAGAAAGGCAAAAAACCACATACATGGCATTAGTTAAGGTAATATATATAGGTATAGACATAAGGCACACACTGCACATGCACTTCTTCACAACACCAGCATGTAACAGATACACTCTACATTAGTATAAGTTTAGTATTAAAATTAGAATAAATTGATATAATAAGTTATTCGTAAGGTACACTACAACACACATATGATTAAATAAATGTCACACACAAAAACAAAAATTACCAAGAAGCGTGTATAAATAAATAAATACTTAAAACTTTCTTCAAAAGTAAGTTATAAAAAAGGGCACAGAACTCGAGTCCGTAGAATTGTTAAAAAAAATATATCAAGTTCTTCAATTTTATGCCTTATTTTTATGTATTAAATATCAAAATCCAATTATACAAAATTTTGATTTAAGTCTATATAATTTTAAGGGTGCGAAGTGTAGATTTCTTGACTTAATAATAATTAACAGGATAAGTTATCAAGTGTTTGTAGGAATACGTCGCCTTACACAAATAATGTAGGTAAAGCTGACCTTACTTGAGTATGTCTTTGCCAAGCACCTGTACATCAGCAGGCCAAGGGCGACCACCAGCCTTCATCATGTCGTCATCAGGGTATCCAATTACTGATAAATAATTTATCAATGCATCCAACCACACATATATACTTTGATCTGGATCGTTTGGCACCTAAATGAAGTACAGCGTATTTAAAATGGGACTTGGCACTATATTGTTACGAGTTGCAGGACTCGAATTAAAATGCCGTTAGAATTACTATAGAATTTATTAGAACCATACAAACACGTATAACACAGGTACAAATATAACTGAATACCACCAGTCCAAACATAATGCACGATTCAATAACACGCGCAAAGTCCGTCACCATATAGATTACCGAATTGTACACACGTCTAGCCTCACTTGTGGTTATCGCTTGACTGCCTCACCCCTCCGTTGGGGCATTGCTTTATCCTGTACAAACACAATATGTCTGCTCGACCGCGTGGACTGGATTTTCCAAGAATCACACCTGGCTAGTGACAACCATAAAGATTACAATATACAATCGGCTGTTTTTCCAATCACAAATTTTAAACACAAAGTAAACAAAAGGAGGCAGTCATAAAAGAGCTTCAATGTTATTAGCTCAAACACCGGCCGGTAATAAACGTGCTTTGTTTACAAACATGCAGGTGGCCAAACTGTAACAATATTTTTTCTCACTGATAAATATCCTAACCAAAGAATAAATTAATTTTCATTTTTCAACTCTTGTCACTACATCTTTTTTCAATCCACAAAGTTTCTTATCATATCACTTACAATTAACCTTACATAGTCTGAATTTGACTTGTGTCTAAGAATACTGAGAACTTGACACTTGACAGACTCGTAATACAATTATGCACATAGAGCGATTGTAACCCTATTAGAATTAAGTAATCTGTAATATTCTAAAATTCTAAACATGCCGTGTCTGTACATTGCAAGCTATTTAAAAACAACAATTGGAATAGACTATATAAACGACGGAAAACATGATGCAATTTATAATAATAATTGTACATTAATAATTATTCAATTATTAAGGTAGGCTAAATAAAACTTTAACAATTCTCATTGACACCTGACATCTTTGTCTTCCGTGATCACGGCTACTGAAAAGTGGCCGAAATGTCAGAATAATAAAAATCAAATAAATTACCGCGCTTAAAACCGTTAATACGTAGTTTTATTATAGACACTTCAATTTTATTTATCTGTATAGATATGTCAAAATGTGTTTTCTTACATAGAGATACAAATATTGAATATACTCACTCTAATAGCCCAATGGACCCTTGAAGATGGTCTGCTAACCGATATATCCGGGAAATACACTTCATTGTCCAACTGTTCCTGTAGTTGCTTTTGAAATTTACTTGGGGATATTACACCTTCTGAAAAGGATTTCAGTGCTAGACTGAAACTTTCACATGCAAACCATATATCCATATTTAATAAACATTTAAATCTTGCAAATGAATGATGCCATGAAGGTGTCATTTGTCACCTTTATGGAATCATTAATTTGCCTGCAAAATAAAACTGTCAATATTAATTATAGAATCAATACACTTATTTATAGCCACTTTCTGTATCTTATTAATCGTTCATTTGCCTTACTATTGGTTAATATTTGACATAAGTTCCATATAAGTAATGTCAAAATTCAACCTATGCTAAGGCAAGTGAATGAATACAAGAAAAATGTATATAGAAACCAGCCATTAATCGAAAATACTTCACATATCAAATACTGCTAAATATAAAAGTCTTCTTGAAAATTTTCATTGAAAGATTTTTGAGCTCTACCACCACCTTGAATTTTTCCAGAATTTTCCATGGCATAGTACAAAAGTTACACATTTTTCGTGACTTCGGAAGCAAATTTAGTCACTTATTAAGTTAGATAAAAAAGTCACAGAATGAATAAATGATGCAAATAAGCACATTTCTTCAATGACAACACTAAAGGATTCTTCTAATATCATAAGGTAAGAACCGACACACTTACCGTTTTGAAGCCACTCTCTTAAATGCGTTTTGAATGCACTCAATCTGAACATATAATTCGTTTCTTCAGTCCATTCCACACGATGACCAGATTCTATTGATATTTTAACCTAACAAAAAAATTAAATACTAAAGATACATATGCATTTGTTACGTTGTGTAATTTACTGAAAATTATTAATAACTAGCTGATGCCCGCGACTTCATCCGCGTGGTGCGGTTTTTTAACTATCCCACGGGAACTCTTCAATTTTTCGGGATCAAAAGTATCCTATATGTTGACCAGGGATATAAGCTACCACCATACAAAATTTCATTTAAATCCGTCCAGTCGTTTCGGAGATTACCCGGTACAAACAGACAAACAGAGAAACATAAAATTTAAAAAAAAAATCTAAATTAGCTCTATTTCACTTCTTACATCCCCTGACTCGGTTTTTAACATTTTTTTATTGTACAGAAATTCGACCTCTACAGTTTTATTATATGTATAGGTTATCCATCATTATTAATAACACCGGCCCACTGTTACTCAGTGGGCCGGGTCTATACTTTTGACCACACCCATCCATTCTTACCAGTGGTCGAAATTCGATCATAATTTATTTAAATTATAAGTTTGAACATTATTAAGGCTCTGTTGTCAAAGACTATACTTCTACTAGCTGTGCCCGCGACGTCGTCCGCGTGGAATTTGTTTTAAAAACCCCCCAATTTTGAAACACTCTTCATTGGTGCTCCGCTCCTTTTGGTCTTAGCGTGATGATATCGAGGAAGGCTCCTATAAATTGGCTATCTAACACTGAATTTTTTTTCAAATCAGACCAGTTCCTGAGATTAGTGCGTTCAATCAAACAAACAAACTCTTCAGCTTTATATATTAGTATAAGATAATCACAGATTTCGCCAAGGCTACACTGTTAATTTGACTTAAACAATAAACAAAAGAGTATATATATATATGTATGCGTGTGTATGTCAAATACATGGTAGTTTGTGTAATGTTTTTTTTTTATTGTTTTAATGTATTAATTATGCATATTTAAAAAAAATATTAGCATTCTGCACTCCTTCTCTATATAAACTATAAGTGTGCGAAATTTCACACTCTTCCGTACGCGCAATTTTCGTAAAAACGGGTAGAAAGTTTTTGATTTCCGTATTAATATAATGTTATATTTCGATGCGCTGAATCCGAATCTGGAGTTAGTTTGGTCCATGCACCTTCAAAATGTTGAAAATTTAAATATTTCTTCCATTTCTTTGTTCAATAGGCACTTATTGATAATACTTACCACAATAACTTATTGTGGTAAGTATTATAGGTATATGTACTTAGCGTAAGTTATTTTTAAAAATTTATTACATTTATAAGTAGGTACTAAAGTTAAATGATTAATAATCACCGATGACAGGTTTACCTTTTCGCCATCTTTGATTTCATCTTTGAGATGCGATTCGGGTACGAAAGATTCATCATTTACACTATACCATCCAGAATAATTTGCTTTGTATATGTAGTCCTTTTTCACTAGTTTATTCTGAAAGTAGATAAAGCAAGGAATAATAATAATAATTTGCTTAGGGCCGATTTTTCAATCACCAGACAGAAGTTATCAGTCGAATAAATTGTAACCTTGCTAAATTTGAAAGTGAATCAATTGAGCTATTTTGTTTATGCAATTTTAATTTCGCCGTGTTGTATTTTATCCTATGAATAACTTTTAACTGGTGATTGAAAAATCGGCTCTTAGTAAAGAAATCTTGTTACAGTGTTCATTTGTGTCAACATTTAGGAATAGGGATGCTGACACATGTAACAATAATTTTTAATACTTCTACTTATAAAAGATCAGACGTTAAATAACCTTATCATCTAACTTTTAAAATTGTAATATATAATAACAGCCCATAAATGTCCCACTGCTGGGCTCGGGCCTCCCATTATAGGGGAACGGACAGTATACTCGCTACGCTTGTCCAAAGCGGCTTGGCAGGTTTGACACATCGGTTATTTCCAAGTGCAGGTTGCATCACGATGTTTTTCTTCACTCTTGTTAGCACGTGGTAATTGTAACATGTTGCACATTAGGTCAGAAAACTGCCTAAGTGATGCATGCGTTCCGGCCAGGATCGAACCCGCGCCCTTTGACTTTGAGACGCATGAGCTTATTTAATTTAATTAATTCTTTTTAAAATAATCGATTAGAAAATTTAATCGAATTAGCGGTTGTTTTTGTTTACTTTAGGTACATCTCTAGCTCAGACGATTTGGTTCGTAAAGTATGTTATGCGCAACCACTTGGCGCTAACTTCAGACGGGCCACGACTCATCGGCCGTATTATACATAGAGTAAGAAATAGACTTAAATTTTAAATTCATATCAATGGCCTTCAAAAATGGTCTCAAGAGGAACTTAGTTTAAATAAAATACTTTGAATTTGACCTACAAAAAATATTCTGCAGCAGACTTAGTTTCAATAAACACTTGAATTTGTCTGGATGTACTGATAGGCGTAAAATATAGTAGTGTTTTTTTTACGAAACAGTTACCATTCCTACAATAGTTCTTCTAGGTTAATATTTATATTATAACTTACCCAAAAATGTCTAACAGCTCTCTTATGCCTGTCCTCTGTTGTACGAATGAAATCTGTATAATCTACGCCATATTCTTTGAATAATTGACTATATTCATTTGATATATTTGTGCAGTATTCTGGTAAAGAGAGATTGGCTTTTGATGCGGCTTGTTGTATTTTTGTGCCATGTTCATCAGTGCCTTGAATGAAAAATATAATCGCCGATTTAAATAAGTGTCACTTCTCGTACAATAATTAGCCACCCCAGAATGCTACTACGAAATGTGCATTGAACCAAAGCCATAGTGGGACTCTGCACTTGACCAATGTCGGAGTGGAAATGTTGTCTCGTCATACCGTTCCTGACACTTTTATATTAAAGCGATGACAGGAGGAACTGAGTAGTGGTGTAATGGATACAAAAATACCCTCTATTATTAATCTGTCAGTAAGTAAACTAGTTAAAATAGTACAATCTCTCTTTTCTTTCACCCTATCCCAATTATTTGGGGTCGACACAATGTCTTTTCCTTCCACACTCCTCTACTCTGACATACATCTTCTGTCACACCGCATATCATCATATCATCCTTCACACAATCCATCCATCTTTTTTTTTGGTCTACCTTTACATTTGTATCCACCTATCTTGAAGTAGTTAAAATAGTACAATAATATAACAAAATTAAATATATTTTTTTAAGGGAAAGGAAAACTGTTGAAAAATATTATCAATATTTTATGTACATATGTGTGAATTTTTAAAAATTGTAATCTATTTATTTGGAATTGGATAAACATGTACTCATTGTACTCATAATATTCATTAATCAAATCTATAATACTATAAAACTCTAAAAATGCCATGTCTGTACATAGAAGCTGTTTAAAAAACAACTTGAATACACTATATAAACGATGGAGAACACAATGTAATTTTTTTAGACTTCCTTTCTGTTTGTTCGGTATCCACGTAAAAACTACTGGGCAGATTTCGACGTGGTTTACATTGATCGACTGCAAATTCTTAAGACTTAAAATCTGCACTACTTTTATCTTGGTTATTCCGTGGGAATTTTTCTGTGAATTCTTTACAATGGCCTGATTAAAAAAAATCGAATTCCAATGTGATTTTTTCACTGATCCATAACAAATGTTATGTAATATAATTTGTAAGTTTTTTATTTCGGGAATTCCTGTGGGAATTTCAAGTCAAGTGTGGATAAAGTTGCAGGCATATCCTAGTATTTAATATAATTATATAGTAACAGGCCATAAATGTCCCACTGCTGGGCTCGGGCCTCCCATTATAGGGGAACAGACAGTATACAGACAGTTTGACACATTGGTTATCTCGATGTGCAGGTTGCATCATAATGTTTTTCTTCACCATTATTAGCACATGGTAATTGTAACAATATGCACATTAGATCTCAAAACTGTTTAAGTGGTGCATGTGTTCCAGTCAGGATTGATCCCGTGTCCTTTGAGTTTGGGACACATGTGCTAGCCATTATGCTACCATGACTTAGTATTAGTATTTTATATAAATAAAATTTAAAGACTTACTGTAGGAGGATGGTTTCTTGCTACATCATAGCATCAATTTTTTAATATTACAGATACAAGTAATAAGTTAAATATAATAAAAAATATGTTACCTGTACTAAAAATAACTTGGCAGTCTGGATTTGTGAGCTTTTCAAATCTTTGGATAGCATCAGCCACCACAGCTGTGTACAGGTGGCCTAGATGTGGAGCTAAAAATTATGGTGATTGAGGCATTATTTCATATATCCATTGATTTTAATAATTCATAAATAAACCAGTAGACAAACACAGATTATATATTCCTAAGCATGATCAATTCTGGGGTCAATCCCAAACATCCATACCAGAGTAAATAATGGAAAGTTTACAAATTAACCCTGATGGGAATCCAACCTAGGACCTGTACATTCTAATGAAATAGGATGGCCAACATTTAGCCCAATAAACTAAAGAGGCAGTAGTATTATATAACTGGGAACAACTTTAGTTTAACGGCTATTGAATTGAGATTTGAAAGTTTCACCAGACTTCAGCAAGTCGAGAAACATATTTCCCGAAAATACAACCAAAACAACACGATTTATTGACATTTCGAGTTTTGTTTCTCGTTAACACTTAGTCATTTTATTGCCTATGGAAAAATTAATGCAGAATAGATAATAATTTTTATTATGTTCTTTTAATATTTATCTGAGATGGGGCATAGTTATAGGGCACATTTATTTATTATGAACAGATCCGAACTTTTTTAAGTGGTAAGGGGGATGTACGGGTGTCTTCCCCCATCATTTCTGGCTGCCGAAGGTATATAGATTTTTTATTTAAAGAAATAGAAATGTATTGGCTATTTATGGGGTAGACTTAGGTGAGAGCTCCGCTTTTAAGGCAGATCCAAATTGTGCCCTTACAGGTCTAAGCCTTGTAGTTATTTTTTTAAATCTCCCAGAAATCACTGCTCTTACCTTCCTTAATTCTGCCCTATTTCATTTTATTTAGTTAAATTAATTTAGTCGAAAAATACATTTTCAATATTCCCCGAAATTATAAGTTTTTGAGCATTTTCCTTTCAGTACGACCTTCCTACCCTCCTACTCACCCCCCTACCAATAAAACACAGAGGCCGTTAAACTAAAGTTACCCCTACAACTTTGCTCCCACAGTAACTTCTCTGTGTCTTGGATATTTTTAATCTTGGAAAATACAAGACCCTTTACTAAGACATGGACCGAACCAAAATTTGATAATCTTACCAAATTAGGTACAGAACAGGAAGGGGGATGACTGTTAACAGATTTTTATTGAAACCTTTATTGCGTAGCTAATAGTGCAAAGCTTTAAGTTTACGCGGTTGAAACTGGAAAGTTTAATCTGCAATATAAATTGCATAAATTTTCTCTTTCAACTTGGACATGCTAATGAAAAAATTACCTTCTACGAAACGAAAACCAGTACAATCCGATGTAATAATGTATTTTCCTTATACTTACCCGCATTGACGTAAAATATCGGTGTAGTGATATAAAAAGGCCTTTTATGTACAGTAGACGATAAAAGACGAAAATTTAATCTCATTTTTGGGGTAATATTCCACTTGAAAGTTGCTACAGCTGTTTGTTGTGAAGGTTATGGAGGTATGATTTTTCACCGCAGTGCAGATCAGTCTTATCTCAATTTAAACACGGAGATAATGCGGAAGAACTTACACCCGCATTCACTATATTTGTAAAATCACAATGCAAACAAAAAATGAACTCCACAATTTTCAAATAGAAAATAAAATCGAGCAGTCGAATTGACCGTCAACTTGACAAGATCAAGAACGCAAGTGTCATGAAGAATGATAAAATGACAAATAGAGAAAGCAGACGGATTTTATTGTTTTATATGAATTAGCGGGTATTTAGAAACCGGGCTGGTTATAAGCGTTTCGTTATACCCATAAGTTATTACTTATATTTTTATCAGTAATCTTAAACTAAAGAACAAGGATGGACGTCACGCGTCATTTGGTTACCACTGCACAGACTTTTCTGAACGTGAACGAGACATACTGGGCCTTTTTTCTTTAACAAAATTCCTAAAATGAGTAATAGAAAAGTTTTGTTAAAATAATCACAAATTACCAGATTTGTTGTATTCTAATTAGATAATTCAAAAAGAAGATGTGTAAAACGGAATGTAAATAAGAAAGCCAAAATATAAGTAAAAAAGCTGTTAAGTTAAATCTATGAAATTTAGATGTCTTTTATACTTACACGTATTATAGTCACTGAAGTAAGAAATAGTGTTGCCAAATTATGTGTTGGGAACTAGTTAACGACATTTCTAGTGACATTCCGCTAACATTAACATAACAATCAATCAAAGAAACTGTAGTCATTCATTTATTACTTATGTAACATGTTTAGGACTAAAAATTTAGATTTTTGGGTATTCTTTTGGTTCTATGTTTTACGGACTAGCAAAATTCGAAATACTTTAAAGATTTGCGAGTATATTATAAGGAAGTTACCCCAGGAAGCATAAAAGAAAACTAAATCATATTTTACTAATTTGGCAGTAGAGATTTTTGGTTATTTGAGAATATATCGTTGTGGTCCAAAGTCTTACAATAAAAAGTAAATAAGTTATGTTTCTACCCAAAAGATTATTTACCAGGTCAGCGTACCTTTATCACAGCTGTGACTAACTGCCTTTACAGTGTTCCCGCTCTTTCTGATATAACGTTAGTGTTAGTGACTTTAGTCAAATGCGTCATGTTTATAGTGTTAAAAATAACACCGATAATGATTAGGTACATTGGGCATATACATAAGTTAGCTGACAACGTCGCACAACGCATTAAACCCTTAGCTACAACTGCATGACACAATTGTAGAATAAAACCTAAGTTTGTTGGCGATGTAACACATTTTTGGGTTGTATACCTACTTTATGGTTTTGGTTATCATTAGTTTTCGTCAAATTTAAATTCAGAAAGACAATGTCTTTTCGATACAAAATTGAAAAATCTGTTAATATGTCTATTTAAAATATATTCCTGTGAATCCATAAAAACTATTTTGTTTCCACAATATACACTTAGGAGGATATTTAAGAACAGTCACTAACATTAACATTATCCCAGATGTAGCAGAGCGGCATAACAAAACTGACTATTAAGGGGCCTACACTTACGGGACTCGACTGAACAATGTGCACACAAGAACCGTAACACACTCCAGATTGCTTTAAAACGTCCGAACGCTTAAGGTCATATCTGCGACTTAAAACTTATGATGTGCACACTTTAATGGACTTTCCTTATCCAAATACGTTGTAAGCCACAACCGTCAGCTGTGTCCGTCAGCCGTGACTTGTAATATGCACATAACTTTAGTATTAGTTAATTTTGCTGAATTGTGGTCCCGGAGTGCTTAAAATTCGATTTTCGAATATGCGTGCTGGCAACATTGATTCACGGGTGAGTGGGTGCAATAATTTAATCGATGAAAACTTCAAAAGTGGTTTTGTTGTGTTGTGATAACAGTTATAACAAAAGTATTAATTACAGTGATAGTGATAATTAGGATAAAATGTCTCAAGGAAAGATTGTATTGATGGCATGCGGCAGTTTTAGTCCGCCAACTTATATGCATTTGCGTATGTTTGGTAAGTTCCAACTAATTCCCGATAAGACGTAATTTTATGTGATATTTTAAGTAATAACTTATTTATCACTAAGTATTCACTTACATCCTGTCATTAATGTTCAGTTTCTTAATAAACTACTTAATAAAATTCTTTGCAGTAAAAACCAATAAATATAATGTAATTGTTGTCAATCTGCTTATGTGAATTTATGTTCTTCTAGAAATTGCAAAGGACTACATTCACGCATTGGGTTTGGGGACAGTTGTAGGTGGCATAGTGTCTCCTGTTCACGATGCTTATGGCAAAAAAGACCTTGTTGCTGCACATCATAGGTAAAAATAGTTATAAATAATAATATACACAACTCATAATTTTAAAATATTCTTTCAAATCAAAGATGTTATTGACAGCATAATTATGTCTCAGTTTTTGTATACTTTCTATAGTTTCCTTAAATGCAGGGGGGGGTATGTGGCAACTGCACGCAGGGGCCTAGGATGTGCAAACTGATTGACTTAAATAAATTAAAAAAGCTCATAAAGAACATTGTGATATGTAGCTCCATATATATAGACTACATCTTTCTCTCAAACATCCATATAAATCCAGTAATTCGAAAATAATGACTTGACATATAAAAACCAGATGGACGGATATGATGACTTCTGTCAAGATTCCGATTTTGCCAAATTGCTGGCGAGCTTTAAAAATGAATTATAAAAATTAAATGCAATTTTTGATTGTTGATCGGGCCTAAACCAGTTTTTGCATCATGGCACCCAATATGCTTAAGATAACCCTGTTTATATGGCCTAAAAGTTATATATAGGTAAAATGACTAAGATGTTCACATATTTTTTTAAACTCTTCTGTATAATAAGAATAACCTTTTTTAAAAAGGTTTTAAGTACAAGCTTTTGAGATCCTGGATATCATGTAGTAGCAGAGTGCTAGCCAAGACAAGTAAAACAAGCCCAAACACGACGGGTCTATCTTCTTTAGTACAGGAGTTCCTATGGCCACCTTCCGACTCCATCATCAGATCAGCTCCATGGTACCATATTATTGCATTGTCACGCAATACACATATGCATGCAAAATTTCAGCTCAATCGGAAACCGGGAATTTGGTCTAATGTAACTTGCAAGATTCCACCTGAACTTACATACATCTATTGCAAGTTAAATAAAAGCTTGTAAAATTGACAAATTGTCTATAGAATTGTATATAATTTGTGTCTTCTGCTTTCACTCCTTATCACATTAATTGGGGTCACTTTCCTACATCAAGTCCTAAGATTTTGAAATATTATATTTTATCAGTTTTTTATTTTAATACATAGACTTTAGGGCGACCCGCATGCCCCGGCAGATGTCTTCAATTCTAATGTTTCAAATTTATTTTTGTTTTCATTACATCAAAAAAGTCCAACCTGTGGTTGGTCGTCATCATTGTCTTCAACCACTCACAGTCTACTGCTGGACGTATGCCTCCCCAAGTTGGCACCAATCATCCCTGTCTTCTGATTTCACTGCCACTTCAACTTGCTCATTTTGAGAGCTATGTCAATTACCTTGGTTCTCTTATGGATAACCTCATTTCTAATGCTATCCATAAGAGAAACACCCAACATAGCTTGCTCCATAGCCCATTGAGTGACTTGGAACTTGTGGACCACTGCCATCAGTGTCCACATCTCGGCCCTGTAGGTCAGGGGTGGACGCACTGCTCGAAGACTTTCATCTTCAAACATTGGGGGATGGTCGATGAGAAGACTTGATGAAGCTTACCAAATGCTTCCCAGCCCAACTGAATCCTCCTATTGGCTTCCCCCTCGAAGTTGTGCTTGCCTACCTGTGGTTGGTCATTACTCTACAATATCCCTGATGCCGAGAAATCTGATCCCAGCACAGATAAGATACTATAATTATGGAAGAATAGTATTCTTATTGTGTCATAATGTATTGTTGCTTATTATGTAATATATATGTTAAATCATAGATAATAGATAAAATAACATGTACCTTTGTGTAATTATGTTTTAATATATTATACAAGATCATTATGTTTATCATAAGACAAACAAAAATGGTTGACATTGAAAATAGGATAAGATTGATAACTTATGTTAATTACTAGAATATAATGTTTAATACTGCATTGCTTATATACATTTTTAATCTCTGTCAGTAAAATGGTAAGAAAATTTTAATATTTTAGTATAAATTTTTTTCAATGGTTGTTTGATCACTCTTTGTTATATGAAGTTTGTTGAATAATTATTTGGATACCATATATGAGTATAGGATGCTTTCTGTCAGTGTCAGATAGAGATTTTTATGGGATGACGAAGTTAATATTAAGTGAACAAAGCCAAGAGGTCTCAAAAAAATCCAGTCTTTAATAGACTTATATAATTTTCAGAATATCAATGCTGAGATTGGCATTGCGATCATCATCATGGATTAAAATCTCTGAATGGGAGACACAGCAAGCTGGGTGGACCAGGACTAGAGTCTCATTGCAGTACCATCAGGTTTGTTTGAAAATCTTATTTTATTATTAGAGATGTGCCGATTAGTCGGCGACTAGTCGGTAAAGCCGACTATCCGGCCACTATCGTAGTGGGCGACTAGTCGGCACTATTCGGCAAAGAGCGCCGACTATCCGGCTTCTCACTTTGTAGTTTGTAATCTATAGTTTACTTCGTAATCCTGTTATCATGGCAAAAAGAAAATCTCGTGTATAGATTCAATCCATACTTTCTTTTTGACATGATTAAATTTTAATTGAGCTCTTTCACTTTAATGAACAATAACAGTATTATAATCAAACTAAAATATTTTTTATTTTTACACAAAAACACCGCCCTGACCCGTACAAAAGCAAAAATCAAAAATAATGCGAAATAAAAAAACAGCTCCGACACGCTCTCATGCGGCGGTTGTGACTTGTGCGCGAATCAACTACAAACGAAGCGTCACGAAAATCCCCGAAACCGTGATCGGCTTGGCCGACTAGTCGGCCGATTAGTCGGCCTCTTTACAACCGACTAATCGGCTAGTCGGCCAAAGTCATAATCGGCACATCTCTAATTATTATATAACGTACCAGTAGGCCCGGCAGACAATGTCCTGCCCTAAAAGAATAAAAAGCTAGAATCCGATTGCAGCGACAACTTCCGGATCCAATTGGGAATATAAGCTATCCAGGGATCCACTCAAACATGAAGTATTTTAATGAAGTCCAGTCCTGCAGGGTAGGTTAGATATAAACTTTAACATGACCTACTCACTGACACTTGACATCTTTCGTCTTCTGTGATCACGGCTACTGAAAAGTGGCTGAAATGTCGGAATAAAAATAAAACTCTAATCTAGTTTTCAGAAAAGTTTGCTTACAAAATAAAACCTACCAGTTATTAAAATTGGAGCCTTTGCGTTTTAATGAACTAAACAAGATGACTTGCATGTGGCAAGCTTTGGCCACTAATCCATATAGGTGAAAGATTTTAAGGAAGTAATATTTATAAACTAGGATATGCCCGCGACTTCGTCTACGCTCAACTTGAAATTCACGCGGGATTCCCGAGACACAAAGTATCACAGCATTTAAAAATGAATGGGCATTTTACTTATAAAATTATGTTATTTTGTAAGTATAGTTTTATTTAGTTTATTTTTAGTATTTCATTATATTAAGTTAGTTTTAGTTTAGTATTAAGTACAATATGTTATTACTGGTCTAATAAATTTTAAGTATTATTCAAAAAGAATGTAAGTTATTGTTTTATTTTATTTTATTTGGGGGCTAACAGTTATCATTAATATTAACTAAAAATAAGCTAGATTAAGAGAAGCTATTAATAATACTCCACAGATAACAGTAAAAAAAACGTAAATTACACAAAGAAACAAAAACATGTGAATAGGTATAAGGTACTTAAACTGATAAATCCGAGTTTGAGTATAACTTGTTTTAGTGGAAACTGTATCGGAATAAGCTAATTTTTATGCACCGGAACGACTTCAAACTGCTCCCGGGAAATTTCCCATGGGGTTTCCGGGATAAGAAGTAATTTGATCATATAAAATTTGCTATCGATCAGTGAAAAAACCACATTGGAATTCGATTTTTTTTCAATTTGGCAATTTCAAATCGTTCCCAGAAAAATTCCCGCAGGATTCTCGAGATAACAAGTAGCGGAGATTATAAGTCTAACTAGCTATAGATCAGCGAAAACCGCATCGAAATCGGCCGAGTAGTTTTTACAAGAATCCCGAACAAACGGACAAAGTAAAAAAATATGCATTGTGTTCTCCGTCGTTTATATAGTCTATTCTAGTTTTTTTTTATAGCGCCAATGTACAGACACCGCATGTTTAGAATTTTATAATGTAGATTAAAATGGTGCGTTGAGTTATTGTATTCAGGTTCATGCCACCCCTTTTATTGACGTGGCAATACAATTTGCTAGATTGATATCAGTACAGGTACTAGTGGAACCTAGAATGTCAGGGACGTTAAACTTCATTACCTCATTTGTATACAAATCGATCGGAACTTGCAGTTATTACCTACAAGTTTTTATGACACTGTATGGAATTGCATCTAAGATTCCAGTTATGTTTTACAACGTGTTTTGAGCAGACTTCACTAAAGAAGGAGGTTCTCGATTCGTCTGTATGTTGTTTTTTTCGTATATCAAATCAAGACACATATTGACAACCTAGTAACCAGACTTCGTAAACTTATATATATATATCTTTAGAATGCTCAGACAAATAATTAAGATGGTTTATTTTGCCTTGTGCCGTTATCTTGTCAGCTACTGCATTACAACGTGGGGAGGATGTGCTAAGAGTTACCTTCTTGAAGTAGAAAGAGTTAACGCGCCATTCTTAAGGTCTTCCTTTCCGCTATCCTACCGTTCAACTGTATAACTACTATAGAATTTATTAGAACTGTACAAACACGTATAAAACAAATACAAATAAAACTGGATGCAACCAGTTCACACTGCACGATTTAATGCAATTCGACACGCGCAAAGTTCCGTCGTCTATATCGCTAATCGAGAGTACTACAAACGTCTTATTCGTCTCGTAGTCGTCGCGACTGCCCCACCCCTCCATTCGGGCATTGTCTTATACTAACTATACAGTACAAAAAAAAACGGCCGTGCGCACTCAGTTTCCGAGAAATAGTAATTTGCACACCTGGATATCTATTCCTGCGAACGGCCAACAAAGTCGAAAATAATAACAATAGGCTATTGTCTAATTGCAAATTTAAATACGAAGTAATAAAAGAACTCCAAATGGGGGAGAGGCAATAAACGAGATGCGCACCATTTCTTTGTCTGTATGTGACAATAGGTATGCAGGTGGCCCAACTTATAACAATATATTAAACATATACACCCTCAATAAATGCACTTGCAAAGCAAAAATTACTAACTTCTTAAAAATTCTCGACTATCAGTCCACTGAAGACTGTTTTCCACTACCAATGTTATTTCGTAATCCCCTCCATGATTCCCTGATACTTCTTATACAACATATGGATCTTAACGTTCTCTGACTCATTCACTCTCTCACAATTACACATACTTATTATTACATCACCTATGCGATACTTACAGATACACAGACAATACATCATACCTATGCACTTGAAGGGCTCACTCTAACACGATTACTTCTAATAATTATACTAATATTTTCTTTTTCTTCTCTTAATTAGCCAACGGGTTGATCCTGGATCCTGTGGTACAGACCAGAGGTTTATTTTTAACCCAATTCAGGCACCAGCCTCTTATTTAATGTTGTTACTAGTTTTAAGTTTTACTGTGTACTTAAAGAGGAAATAAAGAATTATGTTATGTTATGTTTTTTTGTTAGTATGTTTCTTGTGGTCGTTGAACGCTAGATTAATTATTTTTAATAAGAAATATCCTGCTTTTTGTGTTATTTCAATAGTTTAATCGTAATAAACTCAACAATATATATTTAACGTGTATTCCTCTCAATAATTTATACTCTACAAAAAACAGAAAAAATAAAAATCACATTCAAAATTCTATTCTATAATAACAATAGGTTTTACACCAAGGAGACTGCAACAATTACTGGATTCCTCCGTCAATTGTGAACCGATTTTCAAAATTTTTCTTTTAATAGGAAGGATATATTCCCGAATCCCGTTTTAACAGTTTTAAGCGCGATAATTTATTTGATCTTTATTATTCCGACGTTTCGACGAAGCCAAAGATGTCAAGTGTCAATGAGTACTGTTAAAGTTTTATTTAGCCTACCGATTTTGTTTATGGTTATTATTTACTCTATGGGAGCCTAATCTAATATACTACCGCTTCGCAACATGTTGTGTCTTGAAGAGAAGAAGCGGCGCAAGAAATTTTTCAGCAAACATGCCTAGCTCTAATAATTTTATATAATATAAAAATATTAGAGGGTAGGAGATAAAATAAAAAGAAATTGTCAATTAAGTTGGTTTGTGTTCCGGTGCACGCAGAAAGAGCTCACAGTGTGTTGAGGTCTGGCAGTTGGTTTTTGCTGGGTTTGGGTCTTAATAGTTTTGATGATCTGATCCTAAACAGGTGGTAGTTGCCAACCATCTTCTCTATTGAAATTTGGGTGTTTATTGATTTCAATAGCCTCACACATTCATTGCATGCATTGTACTTATGAAAGGATTCTCTTTTGCGAGGATTTGTGGTTTATCAAATCTGATGTAGTGGTGGTGTTATAATATACAATTCTTTCTCAAATTTATGATAATATATATAATATATGGATCTGTGATCCACCATTGCACAATTGATTTCTGGAATAATTTAATTAGTATAACAGGGGTTCCCAAAGCGGGTGCCGTAAAGAGTAGAGGGGCGTCGTGAGGTGCTGTTTACCATTCTCCGGAAACTAAACTTAGGCATATGCGGTTACAGAATGTGTGGAGACCACCAAGCTCACACGTCACATTAACTAACTTGCATTATATTTTATTTTCTATTTTTATTAAATAATAAATGTTTTCTTGTATATGAATATTGTTACGAGTTGCAGGACTCGAATTAAAATGCCGTTGGAATTATTATAGAGTTTATTAGAACTATACAAACACGTATAACACAGGTAAAAATATAAAAGTCCAAATGTAATGCAGTAGATCGTAATTCAATAACACGCGCAAAGTCCGTCACTAAATAGATTACCGGATGTACACAAGTCTTGCTTCGCTCGTGGTTATCGCTCGACTGCCTCTTCCTCAATCGGGCCATTGCTTTATACTGCACAAATGCAAATATGTCTGCCCGGCAAGCGTCGATGCAATTTCCTAGAAATCGTAATCCGCACACCTGGCTAATGACAGCCATAAAAGATTACACTACACAATGAGCTGTTTTCTAATCACAAATTTTAAACACAAAGTAAACAAAAGAAGTTCAAATGCCGAAAGGTAATAAAATGCGTTTCTACAGGTATGTAGATGTGAATTTGTCTTTGTCGGCGACTAGGTCGTAACAATGTAAAAACTCAGCTTCACATTCTGGGTGTTTCAATTTTTGTGCCTATCCACTTACTATCATTGTACCCTATTTCAACTAGCTAGGGCGCCGAGACAAAGTACTTGTGAGTGCGCCGCGAACTTTAAAAAGTTTGGGCACCCCTGTAGTCAAATAATCAAAGCAAAGCATGATCCCGCTTACCTAATATACAGGGTTATGAGCTTCTTCTGTATTAAGCCGAAAATATGTATTAGTAGATATAATTCTGAACAACTTCTGGTCTTTCAGTTTTCTAAAAAATCCACTAGTTTTTGCGATATATAGTTGGTAGCTACTACTAATCTAAATTTCCAAAGGTCATATTAGGGCAGAACTAGTAAGTGTACTGCCCTAGCTGATTATGCACTAGGAGTGTACAGTCCAAAAATGGATAATCAATTTTTAGTTTTGGTATGAACAGCAAAATATATATTTTTTAAATGAAACTTTCAGTTTAGAAGGGTCCTTACTCATGCTATATGGTAGTTTCGGCTTAACATAGGGCAAGCTTGTAACTTTGTATAAACAAAAAAATGCCCAATGTATTTCAGGATAAAATAAACCAGCACATAGCCCTATCAGGTATTAACGATATGGACGCCCCCTCGTGGCTGCCGGACGACGTGCTTAACGTGAACAGTATAGACGAGCCCGACAACCTGATGGAAAGGTTAAACGGGAACACAGAGGGGATTACTATCAAACTCTTGTGCGGAGCTGATCTACTGGAGTCATTTGCTACACCCGGACTGTGGTCTGACGACGATGTGAGTGATCTATTAATATAATAAATGAGGAAGTTTGTGATAATGGATGTTGTTACTCTTTCATGCAAGAACTACTGAATGGATTTTGATGAATTTTTCAGTAATATAACTTATACATGTTCTGGACGTGATAGTATCGTGCTGGAGTTAGTCATTTTGGTGTTTCATATAGTGATTAAGAGTTCCATTGGCTTAGTTTCTCCTCCACTCTATCTCATTCTCCTAACCCATCCCTTCCTAGGACTGGCAACATGTTGGCGTTGCTCCTGGAAATGCAAAATGTAATTTCTCAATACTGATAATGTTCATATGCGATGGTAACAACTTTCTGCCAGGAGAGCCATTTGCTTACTTCAGAAAAAAAAAAGAATAACACTTAGGCTGTATACCTATCTGCTATGTTGTGAAAATAGTGGTAAACAAAAATACTTCTAATGTATTATATATTTAAGTATGTAAGTACATATGTGTTTTCAGATGGAGGCAATTGTAGGAAGACATGGGCTTGTTGTGGTAACAAGGGCTGGCAGCGACCCTGGGAAGTTTATATATGAGTCCGATATGCTCACCAAACATAGGGTAAGTTATAAATAACCCACTGATGGGCACAGACCACTCCTTTTTGGGAAACAAAATATACACCTGCCATACTTGTCCAAGGTGGTTTAGCGGATCTCGCATTTTGGTAATCTAAATATGCAGTTATAGGGGGATGCTCCTCCATCTCAAAGGAAGATCTTCCAGCGAGGCTATTGTTGTTCCTCGCAGGCCTAGGCCTATCTGTTATGGTTGAAAATTTGTATATATTCTTTGTATGTTTCGGGAAACGTTTGTGACATCAATTATTACACAGCGCCATCTATTGGCTTGTATGTGTTCCACTACCAGGTTTCACTATGATATTTTTCCTTCACCACAGGCACTTGGTAATAGTAACATGTCAATTAGGTTAAAAATCTTCTTAAGATATGAATGATCCCCAACTAGGATTCAAATTATTGGAACATATGTTGTTGGAATAGATAGGGTGCTGGTATTTTAACCACTATGCTATCACATCATAATATTGGATGATAAAATAGTAAAGTATTTTTATCAGAAATTTTAAATCAACTTACTAAGTATATATAATTAAATAGATTATAATAATATAAATTACATATACCTACATGCGAACAATAATGTAATTCTATTCACTGCGACAAATTTTATTTAATTGACAAATAATGGTCAGTGATCAAGTGTTTGAATGTACAAATGGGTGTAGCTTGTCTGATTTTCAAGGGGAGGGAGCTCCACAGGCGAACAGCCTGTACGGCAAAAGCCTGTACGGCAAGTGCCTCACGGCAAAAGCTTCTACGGTAAGAGCCTCTACGGCAAAAGAATATTTGGAGCCTCATAAGACGTCGATACGGCGTTATAGTTGCCGAGGGCTCCTTTACTTGTTATATGACAAGGTGATATAGGAAATCATTAAACACAGGATTTATCACTGATTATAATGTATTCATTATAACTTTTTATATTACGAATTCCACAATAACATTGTTTTATCGAGACCCTTGTGTGCAGCTGTCAAATTAAGGTATTGACCTCTGGTGTTGCCTAAAATGGCCGTCCTAGTGTAGTCAGTACCAAAAATTAATAGTTGCGTTCTTCGAACGCCACAAATTGAACGATGTTGATAAATATATGGCAATTACTGCATACACATATGGTAAGAAATGCGGATATATAGGACAAGAGTTGTTACTTCGCGAATAGCCTACAATTTCATAATTTAAAAAATTTCTTGATTGATTGATTTCATTTCTGATTTTATCCGTAAGAGAAACACCTAACATAGCTCGCTCCATAGCCCGTTGAGCGACTTTGAATTTGTGGACCAGTCCTTATATAGGCCCTATCCTTATTAGGCATATCCTAGTAATAAATTAAATATTTATTCTATTTCAGAAAAACATAATGCTAGCAACGAACTATATATCGAACGAGGTGAGCTCAACCGTGATCAGGCGGTTGGTACGGCGGGGGAGAGCGCTAAATATTTAACGGAGGACACAGTTTTGGCATATATAGTTCAAAATAAACTCTATGGTGCAACCAGTAGTATTACGTGAGTATATTTATGACTAAGTGTTGTCACTTTCCTGTTGGAGTATAGAAACTTTTTGATAACCACCATAATTTTCATTCTTTAATTGTTGAAACTGATATTTGTCATTATTCTTTTATGTCTTTGTTTAATTTTCTTGTATCAATATGACATTTTTAGTTAATTTTATTCATTATTTTTCATATTTTTGTTTACTTTGAATTTGGCTGGGTTAAAATGGCTCTGTTTGCAAGATTGTATCATGAATCTGTCAAGTGTCAAAGTGACAGACGTATGTGTACTACACCATATTTTTTATTTACTAGTATTTATTAAACACACGTCAGATTGACAATATGGTCATGAAAAATCTTAATATCTGTATTAATGCTTATCATCTGTGCAACTAAAAACATTTTAGATAATGTTCATAACTCATGTTATTGCCAAAACGGATGATTATTAAAATCTTTACATATTAATGCCTTTTTAATTTGTCAAATTGAACATTTGATAATAAAAATTGTTACTAAACTAATCTTTGGTTGTGTAATATGTAATCTGTATTTATTTTTATTGTACTACTTACTTACTAATGTATCTTTCTATCGCACGCTTACTTTGGATGAATAGTGAGTACAATTACCTCAAGGAAATAATTTCATTCGGTAAAAGATCACCACAGGACGTTATTATGGCATCTCCGGAAGAAACCAGCTTCAAAAACATACTCATATCGATTCGGGACAAACCGTCTATAGTCGATGAAACTGTCACTGTCAAACGTCAACGAAAGTCTAACTTCCTTATGCCGAACTCCCATACTGACACTGTCAGTCCGATAGACACTATCAAACCGAAAGTTGCATATGTCGACAGAGCAACTGCAAACTACGTCCCTGGGAAGGCAGTCAAAATCATCAGCGGAACTACTCAGCATGCCGTTAAAGACGAAATGGTAAGTCTGACAGAAACCTCATACTGCTCACTTGACAGCTACCTGTCAAAGGATGACGTTGACTTTGACGTATATAGACGACGCGTCAGTGAGGGCAACGTTGAGAAAAGTCCGCAGACTGATATGAAAAAGCGTTGTTCCTCTACGATTAGGAAATTGAGACCTGAAGAGATTAAAAAGTCAAAGTCAGAAGTGTCAAAGTTGTGTGACAAAGTCAAAAGTATCAAGTTGAAAGATAATAAGAAATATAAGACGAGGAGCTGTAATGATATTGTCAGGTTGATATTGACTAAGCACGGTATACATGTCATAAGCGATACTGAGGCTATTGTTTAATTATTGTTAATTAAAAAAAGTGCCAATTTTTTTGGTGCAATATTATTCACTGCCTGACACGAATTATATTCAATTTATTTCAATTCAAGTAGTCTGGATAATGAAAGTAGAGATTGATAAAAGCGCGGTAAAAAAAATATCAGTATGGCAACTCCAAATTACAATAGAGTATACATATATATAATACCTAAACAATCTTGTTTTTTTTTAATGTTGCTTTATCTCGAATTTGGAAAGCGTAAATAAAAGCGATAACTTTTGCACTTAACTTTAAATGGATTTATTTTTGTTTCAAGCTCGTAATGGCTAAAACACAATTACGTCAAAATTAAAATTATAACGACAATGTCTTGTCAAATTGACATTGACGTTTGTATTAGTATTGCCATGTAAAAAAAAGTTTTTAGGCAAATAATTCGAGTATCTACTTTTGTTAGTCATACTCTAGTTGTCTATAGTTAGTGGTTTGATCAAAACTGAACTACTGTGTGATTGTTAAGTGAAGGTATTATTGATAATTTTGAATCAAAATTACGACTCAAAGAATGTTTTTTTGAAAATGTAGAAAATACTCTCATGTTATGGGTATTATACAATAGACAACTCTGGGATCGATCTCAGACACTAAGACGCAAATAACGGAAATTTCGTTAACGAATACCTTGCCAGAAATCGAACCTGATGCCTCTGTGTTCTATTTCTTAAGAAATATTTAGTTTATTACCCAATGATTTATTTTGCATGTAAAGTTCAAGTCAAGTGAGGTCTGTTCAAAGAGAAGAAAGTATGGAATAATGGTTTAGCTATAACCGAATCACATAAATTATATAAATTTTTGTAATTTGGTTGTATTAGTAGGAATATAATAGAAATTAAACCTTAAAATGCTATTGGGACTAATATGCTTACTAACGTTTACCTTATAGTAGAATAAAAATAACTGTATTACTTATACTTGTGACTTTAAATACAGATTATATTAGAAGTAATAGGTTGTTTTGTCGGATAACTTTTTGATAGACATCCACTTTGCACCATTAAAAATAAACCGTTTTTAAACAAGACCATTAAATTTTACCAGAGAACAAATCGCAAATATTTTTTTTTTGATTCTTATTCCTTTAAACTGTCATCGTGATTCTTGCAGCGCGTTCCATTAGTAGCTCACAACGCTCCAAAATGCTCCGTTAGTCGTTCCACAAGGCGACCGCGGTCGTTGTGGTCGTGGCGAAAACGACACTAATGACGTCATCATTTTCGATCACACAACGACCCATGTCAAGGGGTGAGTCCAATAACTGTTCCACTTGGGCTTGCGGTTGTGACGCCGGCAAGCAAGTGGAACGTGATCGTTGAGTCTCTAATGGAACGTAGCCTTGAATGAACACATTCAAACCGCTATAGACATAATATTGTCTTTAATGTTTTGATAACAGACAATTTTAACTACATCTAGCCTTTTGTACGAAATTTAAAAAAGTGTATTAATCCATCTGTAATGTAGTTTACGCAGTTTTAAGATAGATGGCGCTAATAACACAATTATTTAAAAAATGGCGTTCAGTAACGGTTTGTTTTTAACGTGCGATGCGTGCCAAGGTTAAAATTAGTCTGATTTTTTATGAAGAAAAATATTTCGTGTATTTTATACAAAAATTTCTGTCAATTGTGGAATTTCCGAACGAATGATAGATTATACTCTTCGTAATTTACTGCGATATTGTAGCTAGTATATATGTAAGATATATTTTGAATAAAAAAATGACGAATGTGTGAAGATTGTAAGCAAAATATTCTTTTGCATTCCTTGACTGTGATAGACATTGAAGAAAGGTTATTATAAGAATAATATATTATTTATTAGGCTGGTTTTCTTCTTATGCCAACCCTCGGTGCTGACCGGTCACCCAACCAATTTCGCGCGTGAAATTTATATATATCTAGGGATGTCTCGACTAGTTGAGGAGCGAGATGGAATGCTCCTCCATCTCAAAGGAAGATCTTCCAGTGAGTCTATTGTTTCCTCGCAGGCCTAGGCCCATCTATTATTGTTGGAAATTTGTATATATTCTTTGTACGGGAATCATTTCCGACCTCAATAATTGTACAGCGTCTTCTACTGGCTTGTAAGTGTTCCACTATATAGATATGTTTTCTGAATCGAAATGAAACAAAACAGGATTTAAGAAAAAAAAGATAATGATCGGTATTTGCTTTAAAACTCACTATATAAGTAGAAAAAAACACAAAAAACAGACTATAATAAGTGTAAATTAATTAATTATTTAACAGAGCTCATAGAGCTATTAACAATACATTAAAGAGTCGATATGTTTTACATCAGTACATAAGCCAATAATGGATCTTACTATACATGCCAAATTATAATCAAAGAGAATAATTTAAGTTACATTGAAATTGGAAATTAATTAATTATGTCATTATAATAATAGTCAAATTAATCAAACAAAATGGTCAATAAAAAAAGATATATAATCAAATAAATTATAAAACTTAAAATTTGTAGAATAATATTTTGCTTATGGCGTCTGTTTGTTTATATACTTTATAATAATTAACTTCCATTTTACTAAATTATTAAAATTCACACCCAATACAATATAACATTCTAAATATTATTGTAGTTGATTCGAACATAAAATAATTATATAATCTTTGTAAATATACCTATATACAGATGTTATTTTCACTAGTTATAATTATATACCTATTTTAGTGTCGATTTTTCAGATCACTAAATAATATATGTTTATTAAAGTAAACATAAATTAACTAACAATACACTATATAACTATAATACAATATTATAAATACACAATAATATTACAATCTCAAATCACTGTCTATGGGGATTACTATATTTATATTAATAGTTAAATTAACCACTAGATAAATACTTGCTATGATCAAATCGCTTGTTTTGAAGAGAGTTCAATTAAAAAAGCACCTCCGATAAACGTGTATGTATGAATAGATTAATGAAACTAGAGGTCTCTGCCTATGAGAAATCGTGATAATATGTATGTAAAATTAAAAATGACAGTTATGTGAATAATGATAGCTGAATTGTTTTACTTTTGTATTCAGATGCTATATAATTCATATGACAGGTTATCTGGTGGATGAAAAATCGCACTTGGGCCAATTTTTCAATCAGCAGATAAAAGTTATCTGTCGAATAAGTTTCATATTTCTTATTTATGAGAGGTTTGGTTCATATGCTGGCAGTAACGTCTTAAGATTGCATGAGTTTGATATGGAGATTATATTGTGAAAATGAACCTAGTAGAAAGTAATAATAATAATCGGCACACAAACACATATTGTATATTCCCAAATTAAGCAAGTTACGCTTGTGTTATGAGTAATAATACAACGTACAACTCTGGGGCCGATCCCAGACACCCAGACCATAGTAAATAGCGGAGAAAATACGTTTCCGAAATTTACTATACCAGGAATCGAACCCGGAGCCCCTGCGTTGCAGTGAGGTAGGCCGGCAAAGGCTTAGCCCGCTCAACCACAGAGGCAGTCTGTGGTTATATCCTGAGTGAATTCAAAAGTTAAACCATTCAACTTTGTATGTTTGAAAAACTTTATTCTATGAATAGCTTTTATTTGGTGATTGAACCATTGGCCCTTATATAAATAACCATATCAACGTATATTTCGTCTATTTATTAATTGTCTCAAAGTTCTTTATGACATGTATTATTTATTCTATAAGTAATGAAATTTAAAAAAAATGTACATTTTTACTGCTAACAGCAGATAGACAAACAGCCCACTTGATGAAAACTTTCCATCAAGGGAATAATTAGCCTTAGGCCATGTCCACATTAGACGAATAGTGAGCGGCTGACTCTGAGCGGCGTATCGGCCGCTAACTCAATGTCGAGTTATTTTTTTATTCATGAGATCAGCAGACAGGCAAATGGCCGACCTGATGGAAAGCGGTTACCGTCGCCTATGACCATTTGTAACACGAAAGGTGCTACCAACGTGCTGCTGCTCTCTAGAAGGGGACTGGAATCTGGCAACTAATGCCAGAACACAACTCAAGGTTATAAAGAAAGAAAGAAAAATATTTATTCTCGGAAAATAATGCACAAAAAACAATAAATACACTTGTTATTACATATAAACAATATGACAATAATTAATAAACGTACGCACACACACATACACGCACACTACAAGATTTGTTGTAAAAAAATCATTTTTAAGAAAAACAAATACAAATGAATGTAACAAATTTGAAACTATAATATGTAATAAATATTATGGAAATTATTCAATGGCGGCATACTCTAAACCAGGGGTGGTAGCTATCCAGACGGGCAAATACACTACCACTTGGCTGTGGGTTGTTTTATCGCCTCTTATGACAGGCTGCCCGGCCGCAGGAAATTCTGTTCTTTCCTTGTTCCTGCACGGATAAATTTAGCAGCGTATTAGCCGCAAAGCGTTTTCGAACTCTTGGGAGGAAAGGTGAACGGTTAGTATATAATGCCGCGCAGCGCTTCGGCGTACTGAGCGAACTGCGCCGCCGACCGCGCGCATCGTTCGCCTCTAATCGGCCGCTCACTGAATGAGTCGATAAACGAAACGCCCCAAACCGCGTACATTACGCGTTGTGTGCACACTCCATTTAAAAATTATAGTGAGGCAAACTGGAAGCAAACAGCCGTTCACTGTTCATCTAATGAGGACACTGCTTTAATGCAATATAAATATGAAACATGGTTAAAGTTCCGAAGAAATATTTGTTGCTTTTTTGTATTTTAGAAATTATTTACAATTCCCTGTGATACTTGTAGTAAACTTTTTTCTATAATATGTTATAAAAAAATTATAATACTTAATATTACATTTAAAATATATACTTGTTTAGCAGTTGTTTGAAATTAGCAAAATATTATTTAGATATAAATATGATGATGTACATAGTATGTTAGAATTAATTTAATCATTTTAAATATTTATGTATTATACAGGGGTGAATTTTTCAACTGGATCTTCAGGGCCAAATGCTAAAGTATGCTAAATAGCGAAAAACACCCAAAGAAGTTTTGAGGCCGATTTTAAAACTAGTGATATTATTAATTTTTTTGAAAAATCAATTACCCTTGTCAGGAATCGAACTGGCTGATTAAAAAAAAAAGTGTCCCGACAGAAGTGATAACTTAAACTAATCTAAGTTGAACTATTTAATATTGAAATTGTTTAGCTTGAGAAAAGCGTAGGTTATTACTTAAATTTTATGTATATAGCGCGTGGGTTAGAGTGAGAGAGGAGGAGCCTGCCTACCGCTGCCATATGAGAGAGAAAGGGAAGCCAGACAGACTGGCGCCGTAACGCGTTACGTAACGAAGCGGTTTACCCTCCCATAAGAAGATAACACTTCAATAATAAACACACCTGTAAATCATAGTACATGTAGCTTGTAAGGGTCAATTTCTGTGAAGGTATGTCAAACGGCAAAACAAGGGAAGGGTTGTTTTTAAACAAAATATTCTATTTTCCATACACTAATTAATTAATAATACTGTGTTATTTTTCCGAAATCAGCGGGTTTGATTCCTGACAAGCGTAATTGATTTTTCAAAAATCTAATTATTACACTTTGTTTTCGTCGAGACTCCTTTGAGTGAGTGTATTTCGCTATTTAGCATAGTTTAGGATTTGACTCTGAAGGCCCGCTTGGAAAATTCATTATATATTCCTGTATATCGTATTTCGAGATTATGTTTTCCTGTGTCGATTTTAAATATCACTGTCGCGGAAATATTTTTAATTTATTTTTTATGTGAATTAATATAATATTTATGTGCCAATAATATTTTATTACGCTTAGCTATGTTTAGATTCGCTTTTCATGCGACTCGGCTTGTGTCAGCTTTGGTCCCGTAATTCACGGGAATAGTTGAATTTTCAGGCTTAAGAGTATAACGAAGTTTCTGCCATAAGAGTATTAGTGAAATGATCTCTAACCAGGGTTTACTCCGCGGCTGCGCCGCGTGTCAACCTCTAGTGCATGCTTCTTGTTTAAAGAGGTTACATCACAGGTTGCATTGTATTAAATTTTTATGTTAGTGCTATTTGCCCAGAAAGATTCACTTCATTTTATATCGCAAACTATCCCATCTCCCGGATGAAGAGTATCTATTATTCCCATTTTCTATGTATTAAAACTCGTAACATATGTACACCAAAAAGATCAATTCGACGAAATCGACAAGTTCGACCAAATCGATCAGTTTGACCAAATCGACCAGTTTGGCCAAATCGACCAGTTCGACCAATTCGACCAAATCCACCAGTTCGACCAAATCGACCAGTTTGGCCAAATCGACCAGTTCGACCAATTCGAAGAAATCGACCTATTAGACCAAATCGACCAGTTCGACCAAATCAACCTGTTCGACCAATTCGACGAAATCGACCAGTTCGACCAATTCGACGAAATCGACCAAAAAACCTATCCTACTTTTTGAGATAACGTTTACATAAATCTCTCCCAAAACTTATCCCATTATCCGGGATAAAAGACTTGGCTGAGACCTGGTTCCCTTTTTAGGGTGCCAGGTTTCTCATGCCTCCGGGATGACGTCTAATATATTAAACATTTACTTACCTATTGTTAATATATGTTAATATAAAATGCTTGTCATATGTAATGTTAATAAATATATTTATTTAGATTATTTCGTATATACGTATATATTGGTATTCTATAAATGTGTCTGGATTTATGTATATATTAAATTTATAAATTAGTGTAAGTATGTATATTTAAATTGTACAGTCGAGCGATAAGGCCGCCTGTTGTTTTGCCAAAAAGTATTGTAATTATGCATTTTGTTTATTTTGGAGAGCAATAAAGTCTTATCTAATCTAATCTATGTTACTCAGGCATAATGTAGCATTCTGATGCTGAAAAAAAAATTCAAATTGGTCCAGTAGTTTTAGAGTTTATTCGTTACAAACCTACAAAAATACAAATCTATCCTCTTTATAATATTAGTATAGATAATAAGGCTTTAATTAAGAATTTTGATCTTCAGGGAAGAATGAACAGAGGAATTGTTGAGATGAACAAGAGATTAACTCAGTGTGTTAGTTTATTTTTAATGCTCTATGGAAATTGTTGTCTAACTTTTTTAGATGTTGTACTGTAGTTAACTTGTATTTAGTATATTTTTTTGGAATGTATGTTCAAGCAATTATGTTCGAAAATACTGAAGTACCTAATTTTCGTTTAGAACCTTACTTACATAAAAAAATCGATTTGATCTTTTTTAAGTTTGGTATTTCGTTGACCAGACATAGTACATTATTATTTATTTAGGTTTATGGCTGGGCAGCTATGCCTTTAAGCCAGATCTTAGATTATAATGTAGTTTCTTCATTTTCTTAAGCCTATGTGTAGCACAGCTGAACTGTAGGTTATCAACTGGTGCCATTCAACGCAGTTCTTGTGAAATTAAATATTGTCTTTTACAAGTTTTCATTAAATGACTGTATTCTGTATTTTAATCCGCATGATCGTAGTATTTCTAAAATTGAATTACAAGTTGTATCTGAGATTCAAACTTCGGCAGATATCTGCTTATTTTATTTGTGTGTAGATTATTTCAACTTGAATTTTAATATTACAGTCTGTATGCATTTGGATTACATGGTTATGACCAATGATAGTAGACTGAAAAAGCATAGCTTTAAAATACCATATAGTATTTAAACATACGATATGTCTACAATCTTGTTTTTTTTTTTAAATTCAGTGTCATTTTTCCTGTTGCTTTTCTCGAATTTGGAAATCATGCAATATTATAACTTCCCCACTGTTAAGATTTTTTGGTAAGCCAGTAAATGCTGATAAAATGACAGTAACAATGACAATGTTTTGGTGAAATGACATTGACATTTGTTAGCATTGCCATGTAAAATGTTTGTGAATATTTCGAGTGTCTACTTTCGTTGGCCAAACTCTCTTTTAAATGTATTTATTGAAGTAGATAGATTGCATACTAATACTGAAATGCAATTCGTCCAGGTAACATTGTGCTCTCATGTTTGGATAATTGAATACTGGATTTATTTAAAACAACTTGAATTGTTTGTAAAACAATTTATTTGTAAATAACCTTAATTACACACATTTTTGTATATAATGTAGAGTTTCAACTAGTAATTACTATTCATTATGATATAATTATTGATGCGGAACGACGTAAATAATCGTATAATAAATACTGGTTATTGTGTTTGTGTTGAAAATTTCATATGTTTAGTGGAATGTGCGTTTTCAAGCTACCACATAAACTCTCTTGTTTGATTTCACTTAAACACCTACAATTTGGCTGTGATTTTGGATTTCGCCGGGTAGAAAAACTTGAATATTGATGAACTCTGACATTGTCTGGATACAGAAATCGCGTAAAGCCATATTTAAAAACGAAGAAGTAATTGCGTTTCAGTATAAGTGCATGTTTTTATTTGTTTCCCCCCTTTCTGTTTGCTAACCTGAACGTTGTGTGCGTAGGGAAGCGGTTGCGCGTTGTAGCTGACGTGCTGCGCGCCCCCCGAAGATGTCTAAGCGGGGATGGCGCGGTAACCGCACGGTTACATTGCGGGACAGTTGCGGTAGCATTGCGGAACGGTTGCGGTAACCTTGCGGGACGGTTGCGGTAACATTGCGGGATTTACTGAAGAAAATTGCGGGATAGACGCGCGGCACGTGCATGATACCTTGCCTACCCTGTTAAGTTATATTTTTGATGTTTTTTATGTTACTTAATTTTATGTTCACTAGTAAATTTATAAGAAATATAGGATAATGTTTATATACCTGTCAAAATTAATATATACTTTGAGATTGAGATTAAAAAGAATCGCTATCTCGCTCGCGCATTACCACGTTTCTGAAGATATATATTGACAGAATTGACTTACGATAAATATGTATTAAAAATAAAATAACAATTGTTTCACACATATTTGTCTGGAAGAGATCGCTCTAAAGCGATAAGGCCGCCCATTGCTCCTACTTTTACTGTTTAATGTGACTACTGTAAGTTGTTTATGTAATGTGTATGTGGTGAACAATAAAGTGTTTTCTATTCTATTCTATTCCATTCTAAATTTGATTTTATATAGACATTTCTATATATCCAAATTAATTCTTGATTTTTTTACGTATGGAATCTTGTCCGAATCAAAATGATATTTTGGTGAAACGTCTGTATAATTTTACACAACTAATCATTGCTCCCGATGTACCTGCGCAGTCGACCAATTTTAGTAGCGCGTGACAGTGTACGAATTGTGTAAGCGGGACAGAGCTAAGAATACATAGTGAACTCTATTTAGGTATACTAACAAAATTTTGTCACAAAGAGGGAAAAACGTAAATATCATATTTTTACTAGTGAACATTGTGTTATGTGTGCAATAATTTAAATAGAAAGCTGCAAAATGCTTTTAGTGAATTTAGTATTTAAAAATAAACCGCTCTAGCATTTAGTGTTCTTTTTTACTTATCACACTAAATTTGCTAAGCTTGTTTGAATAAAAAGTTACAAGCTTATTTGCAAAGTTGAAAGTGTAAAACTTGTCTAATACAGTACGTGCAAAACCTTTATGCGTCTTTGAAGTTTGTACAAGAAATTGCATAGGACTCAATTAGATGCTAGAGGCAGAGTGTTGCGCTCTCGCTCTTCAGCTATCCGGCCTCGCATGCCGTCTCTTTCGCGCTTCTCGGTGAGAAGTTGTTATTGCCATTTGTAATGAACGTTAATAATTGACAGGACCTGCTAGTTCCGGAGTTAACTTCTGTCGAGGCGCATTTTAGCTTTGCGCGTACTCTAAGTATCGACGTCTTACATTCTTAATTCTTGTATCTTGATAATTTAATTTGCAACCTTGTTATACAGAGTTTATATAGGGTAAACAATACCATTATTGGCACCCTATTATTTAATTTAAAACACTAAGAAATCTTGTATTTTTTTATATGGTAGCATTACCATTACAAAAATAATGTTATTGTATTAGTACAAAATTAAACATATCTGGATTTCTTAATATCTTGAATAAATTGATATGTTGCCAATCATTAGGCAGGTGCTAATAATGTAATTGTTTCCCCTACTAATTATAGGTTTATTTTAGGATCTATCTTTCCTATGACTACAACTTAATCCCATATTTAAAGTATCGATTTAATACTCATTTTTACATAGCCATTAAATAAAATTAGTAATTTTGTTGTTCGCGTGAAATAATCACCTTACTTACACCTGTACGTTTTGTTCGCGTCAGCGTGTAAAGCTTAGCGAGTGGTGCAATTTGTCAATACCTAACTCAGCTGTGAAAGCGTGAGCCCGGTATTGACAACCGTAGTACGCGCTTAGCCTTAGAGGTCTACGCTAGGGAAATCTACAAGTAGGGGAACCTTAAGCATTGTTTGCAACCAAGTGATTTGCACACTGACAATTTATTCTAGATGTTAAGAATCTATCTAAAGTAGATTATGGGGATTAAGGGGATGAGGGAGGCGATGTACAAGAGGTGCCTGCCGTCCGCGCTTCCCTCATCCCCTTTGTCGTCATACCTCCGGGCTCCCATACCGCGCAGGCGAGGACACATTTAAACGGTACGTCTATAGGCTCCCATAGAGTAAATAATAAAAATTAAAATAAACAAGTTGGGGGTAGGCTAGATAATAACTTTGAAATTAGTCATTGACACTTGACATCTTTGTCTTCCGCGATCACAGCTACTAAAAAAGTAGTCGAAACGTCGGAACGAAAAATCAAATAAAATGTCGCGCTTATGGTAGTTTTAATTAATATATTACTATCATTGTATGGTTAGTAAATTTTTTTACGTTTTAAGTAAATTAATAGGATGCCAACAATGGCATAGTTCTTTTATTGCCTGAAACAAGCAAACAGGCAGATGGCCCACCTGATGGAAAGCGGTCACTGTCGCCTATGGACGTTTGCAACACCAGGGGCATCGCTAACGTGTTGCCGACCTCTAAGTAAGAAAACCCTTGCGTAGATGAGCGTGGGAACTTAGAAAATGGGGGTGAACATTTCGTCGCTGGCGAGTATGTAACAAATGAGCACCAGATCTAACGATTCTTCGGAACAGTCCCCTTTAAGGCCGGGCTTATATAAGACAGGCAGTAGCTTTATTTTACTTACACAAAACTTTATTCGGCTTTTTACATATAATAATAACAAAGAAACTAAGTTCATATAGTCTAAATAACTGCCCAGCAAAACATAGAGATGAGTCGAAGCCAACCTAATTTGAGAAGTAATACAATGAATGACATATTGTTTATAACAACGAACAGCGCCATTCTATTTTGCTAATCCGTTTATTTCACGGAAACAACGTTATTTATCGGGATAAAAATATCCTAAGTGTTGACTCGGGATATAAGCCAGCTGTGTTGAGTTTCATTCATAAACGTTCAGTAGTTTTCAAAAAGGATGCGATCGCAGCGCCATCTTTTTCGATATTGTTATCTATCCCGCGGAAACGACGCCATTTATCGGGATAAAAAGTATCAAATTTTTTCAAATTCAAATTCAAATCCAAATTAAAAGTTTTTTATTCAAAATAAGTTCCACTGGAGAACACTTTTTGAAGGTCATATAAATATATAAGTTAAAATTTAATTTTTCTTCCTATTCTATGTATACCGCTTCACAACGTGTTATTGCTGTTAAGGAGAAGAAGCGGCAAGAAACTCCCCAGCAACACGTCTAGCCAAATAATGTTTTTCTTTAAGTTTCTTATTCTATTTATATCTCAAGTTGTTTTTTTTTTTTAATAAGTTTTATACAGAAGTATGTTACAGAATTACCTTTTGAAGAATTAATGGAGTTGTAGCAAACAGTGCATACTCAATAAGACCAAAACACAATAAGAGGAAAGAAAAATATTATGAAAGTTATAATAATGATATGACGTACTAAAATGTTATGCTGCAATATATCTCCATAAATCCCTTACAAGCTTGGCAAGATAACATTAAACAAAATATAGTATAAGATGTTAGAGTGAGCTGCTATGTAAATGAATTTTTGTCATTTAAGTATTCTTCAATAGTGTAGTATCCTTTTTTTAGCAAGATACTTTTTAATTTGGTTTTGAATTTAGTGAAAGGCAGATCTAACATTTCACTCGGAATCTTATTGAAGAAGCGCATACCAACCCCCAAGAAAGAGGACAGTACTTTTTGTAATCTAAAAGATGGCAATATCAGTCTATTACAATGCCTGGTGTTGAAATTGTGAATATCCTTATACTGCTTGTAGGCACTCAAATTATTACGAATATAAATTATATTATTAAAGATATATTGGCAGGCGACCGTCATAATATTGATTTCCTTGAAGCATTCTCTAAGAGACTCCCGAGGGCCGAGGTTGTAAATTGATCTTACGGCTTTTTTTGGAAAACAAATATGGTCTCTAAGTCAATAGCGTTGCCCCAAAGTAAAATACCATAGGACATGACACTATGAAAATAACTAAAATAAACTAGTTTAGCAGTCTCTTCGTCAGTGAACTGCCTAACTCTTCTGACCGCATATGCAGCAGAACTAAGTTTTCCTGAGAGACTAGATACATGAGCGCCCCAGTGGAGCTTCTGATCAAGGTTAATGCCTAAGAATACAGTTGAATCTACTAGATTAAGTCTAGTGTCGTTAAGAGAGATATTAATATCGTATTCTTTTACATTGGGCATAACAAACTTAACACATTTAGTTTTGCTCGGATTGAGTAATAAGTTATTTATTTACAGTAAACCACTTAGATATTTGGAATAAGGCGTTGTTTACGTCGTCAAAGTTCAGTTTATTTCTATCAACTTTAAATATAAGTGATGTGTCATCAGCAAACAACACTACCTCACACATATCATTAATAAAATATGGCAAATCATTAATATATATCAAAAATAAGAAGGGACCTAGAATAGAGCCCTGGGGCACACCCATAGATATGCCAGTCTCACAAGATTTGACATTGTTAATTTCAACGCTTTGGGATCTGTTATTTAAGTAAGACGATAATAGGTTGAGAGAATCGCCATGAATACCGTAATAATTGAGCTTTTTTAGGAGGGTCACGTGTTCAACGCAATCGAATGCCTTGGACAGGTCACAGAATACACCAATGGCATTCTGTGATCCTTCCCAAGCATCATAAATGTGTTTTAGGAGCTTAACACCTGCATCGGTAGTGGATCGACCTTTGGTGAACCCGAACTGTTTAGTATGAAATAATTTATTAATATTAAAATGTGAGAGCAGTTGATTTAAAATTATTTTTTCAAAGATCTTGCTTAAGGTTTGTAAAATAGAAATTAGCCTAAAGTTGGAGGGGTCATTATTGTTTCCACTTTTAAATATAGGGATAACTTTGCTAACTTTCATTAAGTCGGGAAATACCCCTTTATCTACACATCGATTAAATATTTCTACTAGTGATAGTGCAATAGTGTCTATTATGTCATTTAATACTTTTAAAGATATACCCCAAAAATCAGCTGTGTTTTTAATGTTTAATGATTTAAACGTTTTCACAATATCACTTGTATCTATATGATTAATTTTGAATGAAATATTACATTCATCAACACACTGTGTCATTAGCAGCTCAGCTTCCAGTGGTGATGATGACAAAGAGCTAGTTGTTAAGATTGGTATATCCCTAAAGTATTCATTAAATGTTTGTGCAATTTCAAAGTTATTACTAATGGTGTTATTGTTAATTACAAGCTCAATTCCATCATCTCGACGTGAAGTTTTGCCAGAAGCGTCATTTATGACACTCCAAGTTGTCTTAATGATATTTGATGATTTTTTAATTCTGTTACTATAATATAAAGATTTGGCAGCGATGCACACTCTTTTAAAGGTCTTAGAGTACTTTTTAATATAGTCAAGAAAGTCTGGATTTTGATAAAATTGTTTTTCACTGTATAATTCATACAGTTTTATTCGACTTTTATATATACCTTTTGTAGCCCAATCACTAAACTTAAGTTTATTACTTTTGTTAATTGTTTTAGTTTTAAATGTGTTTTCAAATTCAGCTTGTATAACGTCGAAGAAACTACTATACAAGTTGTTTGGATCTTCGCTGTTGAGATCCAAGGTAGGAATTTTTTTGGCTAGATTATCTTTAAAGGTTCTTAAGCGATGATAATTCACCGGTCTACAGGTTATTTTAGAAGTGATTTTAATACTGTCAAAAGGTATTGATGTAAACTGGCCACAATGATCCGACCGTAGTACATCTATGAGTGATTTATCGATTATTTTGCAACTACAAAATATATTGTCTAAACAGGTAGCTGTAGTAGCAGTTATACGCGTAGGTTCATTAAAGAAATGTATAAGATTAAAGGATTTGAAAAGATTAATGATTTTAGTACGAGTTGATGACATTTCCAACAAATTAACATTAAAATCCCCACAAACTATAGGCAATTTATCAGTTTTATTTAATTTTATTAATAATTCCTCCATTGTGCTTTCAAATACACTATAATCCCCTGTGGGGGGTCGGTAGACGCAGACAATTACATAGCGCTCAAGCTCAATACAGGAAACCTCCACAGTACGTTCAACAGAAAGGGACATAATGTCTTTACGCTCTTTACATTTTACATCATTTGCTACAAGGATAAGTGATCCGCCATGTATAGCGGACTTCCTTACAAATGCACTTATCACTGTATAATGCTCTATGAAGTTTATGACTTCAAAAGTTTTAAGCCAATGTTCTGTAATACATAGGACATGAACCTTACATTCTTTTAAAAAAAGTTCAATTTGTAAGTCTTTACCTGCTAAACCCTGTATATTTTGGTGAACTATATTTAAATTAGAAGTAGGTTTAGCTTTGGTCATTTCTAGCAGTTTAAAGGTCTAGGACTCATAGAGTTCATTTTAAAAAAAATATTGTTTTTATTTAAATTGATGTCAGGTTTTTCAGTTATATCATACATAACTTTGTCATGATTTTGTATATTAAATGCTAATAAAGTAGCTATACGTCTTCGTAACTTAAAAGGCAGATACATAGTATCTTTGTTTAGCCTAAATTTACCATTAGTAAATTTATTCAGGTCAAAATAAAAAATGTCACTATGACGATGGGTCAAGTTATAAATTAATAAATTTAAGTCATATATGTGCCTGTTTTGTTTATTTGTTAGATTAGATGCATAAAATAAATATCCTAAGTTAAGCCCCGGGATATGATCTAGCTCTGTGTCGAGTTGCATTTAAATCCGTTCAGTAATTTTCACGTGATGCTCCTCTAACAGGCAGACAAAAATTCTAAAAATTATATTTTTGGAATCTGCTGGTCCGAATTAGCTAGCTCTCTTGGTTTTTTTTTGCATTTTTAAACGCATTGTGCAAACTCGAACCAATCGATTCAAAAAGTGTAAACGTTTATATTTCTTGTAATCTCAAAGAACGGCATTTCATAACACGGTCACGTTTTGCAACGCTTTAAAGTCTATTTCAAATATGGCTGACTATAAATATATATAACGTAACTTGTAGCTTTATCGCAATCTTTCCTACGCAATATCAACTTTAATTGTGTAAAGATATATTTAATCTTGTTACTATTTAATAATAATAATATACTTTGAATCACGATGTTTATTTAATTTCCTCTATTTACGTAATTTCTGCCATACCGTCCTATTTGAAATAGACGGTAAGAGTTTCGGAATAAAAACAATCATTATGTCACTATACTACTTACTATACGTTAGATTTTTCGCATTTATTTCTACTAATGAAATATGTACTTAATTTTAAGTTTTTTTTAGGTTATTTACAAATGTCTCAATTGAAAAATAAATGTTCCTTTATATTTTTATTGCATATAATGTAAAATAAAATGCCAATTTCCGTATTTTTTAATGAAACTAATGTTTGTTTATTAAAAAAAGTTTATTTATAACAATTGTGTTATACGAGATTTTATTTATTAAAAAAGATGCATTTATCTTTAGGTAGTAGAACAATGGTGGTTATATGTATATTTTGCCTAATACCTTTGCAATCCTACTTATTTAGTTTTTTTACAGGGCCATTGGCACACCTTGTATTCGTTTTTCATGGTTCAACCTATTCTATAATATTTTGTAAAGAATAGTCAATTAGGTTCTAAGTGTTCTGATTATTTATTTACAAATAAAAAATGTCGATGCTTTTTGGAATATAACTTATTATTTATTTACATATATTGTGTTTTATTCACGTTACTAAAAAAACATGCATTTAGCGTTTTTATATATAGCAGCTTTAAACATAAAAAAACCGTTGAGATTTTTCTCAGATGACAATTGCTTTATTAAATAAACGCATTCGACCATAGTCAAGATCTTTGACATTATCGTAGGTGTGGCCACAGAATAAGAAACATTTTCTTGAAGAAATGGCACGTAAGTAGGTATGTAACGTTAGCATCTCTGCTCCAGGTTAAATAACGTATCAAAATGATTGGCTTTATTGAAGTGAAACTTCCTTAGAATCGTTGTGAATTGAAACTCGAAGAAACGAAAAAGCGACTCTAAAAAGAGATAAACACAAATCTACAGGACTAAGCCTGCGAGAGAATGAGATAAAATACATTATATTTAATTTGAACACTGCTCATACATGTAGAGTTGGATATGTTTTGAAGTTTTTCGTTAACACTTCAAATTTCGTGTTTTTATATGAAATGTGATGTCACGAAATTTAGAATCCCCCACCCCTTGTCACACTTTGTTTCACTTCTACTGCGTGTGAACTGCACACACACACAATTTTTTTTTTTATTAATATCATTGAAATAAATTACACGTGATTGAGATTATTTTGGAAGTCTGCATGTTCCTTTATTATAATAGCGCAGGGAATTATTAACAGGCTATGAATTTTTCTAATGTAATTAGTTCATTCCAGAAGCTGTCAAGGAGAAACAAATTAACATTATAAGATTTGTAATAAAATCGTTAAAACGTAATTTTATTATGTGTATTAGTTGCCAAATCTTACGAAAATACTATACTATTATCTTACGAAAATATTATTTGTATGAACACGGTATTAAATGCAATTTTTAACCTAAAAATACAGTTCTACCAAAAATTTGCAATTTCTGTAATTAAAATGGTTGTTATAATTTTATATGACAACTTTTGTAAGTTTACATAATATATACTATGATGTTAACCAGCTGATATAGGCTACGTTCCATTAACCACTCACAACGACCACGTTCACGAACGCGATTTTTCCCGTTTCACTTGCTTGCCGGCGTCACAATCGTAAACCCAAGTGGAACGGCTATTCGACCCACCTTTTGACATGGCTCGTAGTGGGCGTCGTGTGATCGAAAATTGACGTCATTAGTGACGTTTTCGCAATGACCACAACGACCGCGGTCGCGGGCGTTGGGCGTTGTGAGCTACTAATGGAACGCCCTGATAGAAACAAAAAAATATTGATTTATAAACTTGAAAATTTTACTTTTTTGAGTTTATACCATGTTCATCGAGATTTTCTAGATTCTCGATCAGCTATACTCAACCTTTTCTTACATGGGCCATATAGACATAAGATGAAGTACCACGGGCTGCAAAACTTATTTAGTTGTCAATAAAAACCGTAATATAAAATAAAAAAAAGCAAGTGCTTGGCTTGGGTAGTGCACAACGAAGGATTCCATCGAGCTGGCAAACATCTGTTATCGTTATTTGGTTACGAAACCATAAAAAAGCATCCATTTGAAAATACTCAGTACTTCAAAAAGTTTACTTGATGAATTATGGAGAGAAATATATCATTAAAACTGTTTAACGGTTTTAAGCATGGCATT
The DNA here is from genome assembly GCA_039645545.1 of Dendrolimus houi. Taxonomy (NCBI): domain Eukaryota; kingdom Metazoa; phylum Arthropoda; class Insecta; order Lepidoptera; family Lasiocampidae; genus Dendrolimus; species Dendrolimus houi. The sequence continues at coordinate 13,552,088 of CM077139.1, forward strand.
ATATTTAATATTTACTTCAAAGTTACAGCCACTTTTTAGTAGCCGTGATCACGGAAGACAAAGATGTCAAAATGTGCTTAAAACTGTTAAAACATAATTTTAATAGAAGAAGAGATTTATAGTCTTAATAAATAAATGTGTCTTAGTCGCAAAAACTCAAGACTATACTATAATAATAATAATCGGCAGACAAATACACATTGTATATCCCCAAGCTAAGCAACTAACACTTGTGTTATGGATAATATACAACGGACCACTCTGGGGCCGACCATAGTAAATAACAAAGTTTGTTTCCGAAATTTACCATGCCAGGAATCAAACCCAGAGCCTGTGTTCCAGCAAGTTCGGCGGCTAAGACTTCGCCCGCTCAACCAGAGGCTCAATGAGAGATCTATGAGAGAAATATAGTTGAATTGTTTTAACCACTAAGATACAACTATTTATTGTGCCAAATGGACCACTCACAGAGGCTCGGTGGGTTATGTGTGGACTACAGGTTGAGTATGGCAGACCTAGATGATATAGATATTATACCCTTTCCAAGCTTTTATTTTACTTTTGACACCTAATGACAGAACAATTAGTAAAGTCCTAATGTGTTACCGATTCAATTTGTTTTAAAAATTAACTTCGGTTATAAATAAGTTTTAAGCAATTTAACTTTATTTATTTATGCTAAACATACTCTATAATGTAATAAATATACCCACATTTCAATGAACATATTTTACATATATTAAACTAGCTGATGCCCGCGACAGCGTCTGCGTGGTGCGGTTTTTTAACTATCCCACGGGAACTCTTTAATTTTTCAGGATCAAAGGTATCCTATATGTTGAACAGGGAATCCAGGGATATAAGCTACCACCATACCAAATTTCATTTAAATCGGTCCAGTCGTTTCGGAGATTAGCTGGTACAAACAGACGTACAGAGAAACAAAAAATTTGAAAAAAATCTAAATTGATTCTATTTCACTTCTTACATCCCCCTGACTCGGTTTTTAGCATTTTTTTTCATTGTACAGAAATTAGACCTCTACGGTTTTATTATATGTATAGATAAGCCATTTTATTAACACATAATAATTGCGGTATTATTATTTTTCTTTAAAGTACAATATTTTTTATTTGCATAGTGTCGATAGTTTAATAGTCTGTGCGTTACATGAATCACAGAACATGACTATTAAATCACCCACAACAATAAAGTGGGACAATTACCTATGTAATTTGTTTGATGTGGGCTTTACTGTCAAGAAATATGTAACTTGATAGAATCGCAAACATCAAAAGTTAAATAAATGCTTGGAAACAGTATAATTGGAATTCAGTAGGTGTTTTTATCATCAACTTAGCAGTATCAAGGTGAGCTAGTGGTCAAATATGAACCGCAATATTAGAAAAATTAACTTAAGTATAAACCAGTAATTTTAAAGAGTATCATCGAGTCTTCTTCACAGCACTGGGTTCAGGGCACTGACACCATGGAGTAGTACTTTTATCACATAAGAGTTCCACATTTAACACTGTTATTGGTAAATCGTCTATCTTAACTTGGTGTATACTTTTCATATTATATGCTACATTGTGGAGACCTGTCCGTCTGTCACGTCTGCGGGTAACTTCACGCTGATTGTAACATTTCCGCATGTCTCGTTTACGATAAGTCTTATCATGAATGTGTCTGGAAGTAATAAAGTTATTAGAAATATATTTTTTTTCTTTTTTTAGTTTGGTTCGCAAACTGGCCAACTCAGCTTACATACTTTTAAACAAGTCTAGAAGACAGAGAATATGGTTGCTGAAAGGCCTTCTTGATGCGATAACAGCATGCATTATAAATAGACAGCATGTATATAATAAGTTAAGAAGAAAAAGAAAATATGTATCAAACTATTGAGTAATACATCTCTAGTTAACATTTCGTTCCTATATCTTACCTAACATTCATTTGCCTCACTGTCTGTTAAAAGTTGATATAAGCTCTATACAAGTAACATCCAAATTCCACCAATGGTAAGTCAAGTGAATAAACTGGCAATGAGTGCAATCAATTTATGTTTCAAGAGGCGTGTATAATTAATTGCATATACAGTGGATTTCGGTTATAGCAAAGATGAAGGGACCACCACTATAATTACATTGCTATAGGTTTAAGAGATAGATAGAAAATAATAACAATAATCGGCAGACAAACACACATATTGTATATGCCCAAATTAAGCAAGTTACGCTTGTGTTATGGGTAATATACAACATACCACTCTGAGGCCGATGCCAGACAACCAGGCCATAGTAAATAACGGAGAAAATATGTTTCCCAAATTTACTATACCAGGAATCGAACCCGGAGCCCCTGCATTGCAGTGAGGTAGGCCGGTAATGGCTTAGCCCGCTCAACCACAGAGGCCGTCAAATATAAAAATAAGGAAACAAAATTTATTGCCGGACAGATATCAGTATTGTCTATAATATGTCTTCCTTTCCAAATAATCAATATTTCTTTAGTATTTTTACAGCACGCAATGCAGTACGAACAATTAGAAACTTTTATGATTTTATGACTGAACTTTTGTATGTTTATTGCCTTGTTTTTGCATGTAGATTCGGTCACAATATCAGCAAGAAATTTCTAAGAACTTGTTGTTGATATCACTGGTATCAGTTTTATATCTTAAATTGCTATAGCCACATAATTTTCCTTTAAAAGTATTCTTTAAATGCAAGGTACTTAAGTATAACATCGTTATAATCAAGGTCACTATATCCAGTGTATTTAGTACCTTTTCTAAATAGTTTTACTATATATTATACTCACCTAAAAGTATTTTCAATGCCAGTACTGATGTTTTCTGGTCTTTTTACTGTTAGTCCTGCATCTTTTAACCTTACATGAAATTCATCGTCTTCCAAGCCCCATCCCCAATAATTATTTGACATACCATCCACTAACTCAAAATGCTCTCTTTTTATCAGCAAAATACCCCCAATAAATGTCTCATAGTGATATTTTGGATGAGTTTTTGGTGAGGATATATGTAATGGATTTGTATATGGATATTCATACTTTAGATTGTCATTCATTGGTAATAAGTCTACATCATGCATCACTATATAGTCGTATTCGTCTTTCGTATATAGAAATCCTACATTGATCAAGGAAGCTCTGTTAAATCGATTGCTATCACTCTGTTGTATAATGAATATATGAAATGGTATGTTCTGCTTTCCCAAGAAGTGGTACATGTGTGGCACGAACTCCAGAAGCTCTTCGAAGCGATCTCTAAATGGTACGAGTACTGCTAAACTCATTTTCTTCACATTCGCTACCGACAAGCGATTTCTAGTTGGGCTAGGTAACGCTTGTTTTTCTGTGAAAAGAACAGGAAATCAACGATTAGAGGATGTTAATACTTCAAGTAAGTGTGATTAATGGCTTTTAATACTAAAACTTACCTTCTTGTATAGGCAAGGAGGCTAAATAGCACCCCATTATAAAAGTTAAAACCAAACACATTGCAAGGCATTTTGAGCTTGAAATTCTATAACCCATTACATTTATACTGACGTACATTAATGTTCGTGTTTGATATTATATTAATAATAAGTTTTAGTCATGATTTTAACTAATAAAATACTGTTTTCTAAGCAACATCGTATTTTGATTCATAAAGATTACCTGAGACTGAAATTTTGAATGTGAAGTATTTGACTTTGACACTTCTCAAAAATAGACAGACACTATTCATGTTTTTGACAAATATGAAAACATTTCAATTTTGTTCTAAAATAAAAAATAAATAAAAGTATTTAAAATAAAATTTCAGTTGTCTAGCAAAATTTAAATCCTTAATATAGATTTCCATTTATTGCTACGCCCGGTAAAATATTTAGCAATGTAGTATATAGAAATTAGAAATAGTATTTTTTCCCTGATAATACTACCCTACTTTGATGTAAGTTGCTAATAGAAAACAATAGAGGGCAGTATACGTTTCTTAGAATCTAAACAATTTCGTTTAGTTTTTACGAGTAGTTTTTAAAGACATAAATAAAACTTTAAAAACTATCAACGAAACAAGTCAAAACTCAAATTATGTATAGATTTTTAGAGACATGAATATTTTAGGCAAGGTAACAAACATTAATGTGGAAAAACAGCGCTATCTTTAAATTACCCCCTTTCTTAGAATTATTTTCTACACCACTGTTAAATATACGGTTAGGAAGGTATTAATTAGAGGTTAAATGCGATCGGTGCCCGCTTTAGTCGTTGTTATTAAGCTAAATTTGTTTGAATTGCTAATTAATCGTCAAGTAATGGCTTAAACGCATGCTATTTTTGTTGACCCGATAGTTTTCTTATTAGGGCAGTATCAAACTATTTCAGTGACATTGTCTAAGAAAAATGTTTTAGGTTTTAAGTCACGTGGGTTATTATTACTTCAAACAGACTAAAAGGCAAATGGTCCACATTATGGAAAGCGGTTATCATCGCCTATGGACGTTTGTAACACCAAAGGCGTCGCTAAGGCATTGTTGACCTCTAAAAATTGTGTCATAGCGCAAAGGAAATACCGGATTGGGAAGTTCCCTCCAGATTATTGTTGTATGCGGAATAAATATTCAATACTTTGATTTTTAATTAATTGGACTAAAATGACAGCTGCAATCGACCTTTTTTATATTGCAAGCTTCGAGCAACGTACCACTGAGTTACTATAGAAATTCTGTAGGATTCAACTCACAGTGATGAGTGTTGATTTAACTCATAGATAAAACTTATAATTTAATTCCATATCTTTCATACACATATAATTGAATTAGAAATTGTACCTAAAAACTTATACTAGGTACATTGAGTTATAATTTAACTCAAACAAGTCACTTATGTATCAAAATAAAAAAAAGTTCGACCACAGCTGTCATTTTAGTCCAGGTAATTAAAAACTTTACTCTGGTAAAGAGAACCGTTGCGTAGTTGACCGTGGGAGCTCAGGGAAATGGGCGTTAAAATCCATACATAATAAGAAATATTTTTTAAACGTATAAATATAATAAATTATTTGTGGAAGTTTTATGTTGCGTTAAAACAACTTGGACTGTATTTATTTTTAAAGGCGACTATATTTGTTTACACAACTGTGGAAAACTGTATGGCTATTACTTTTCTGGAGGGGAATGGACTGTGTGCGGCTATCATATTGATTTTTAGGTTTTAATAAATTAAATACTGTGAAAAAGTAAAGGTGACCATTTATTGCGCAAACTAGTCAAACTACGAATTATACATTATATATATCACAAGCAGAACAAACAAAAGATAACACAAAAATATTCAGAAATTAAATGTTCGTGTTGCCACCAACAATTTATGCTTGTAGTGTGATTGTTGTATGATGGATCAAATTTTACCAATATCGCTATAACTATTTCAGATAAAACATGTAAGAAAGAAGAAAATATTTTGGTTACCGCCCCTAAAATCTGTCTCCCTAGACTTCTTCAGCCTGCTAGTAAATTCACCACTACATACAGACAGTATAATTGTGTAGTTTATTAGAGTAGGTACTAAATTCAAATTGCAATTAAATATGAAGCAACCCTAACAGTTCTGAGTAATATGGACACATTAGCTATTGTTCCTATATTAATATAGTTTGTTAACTAAGACTCGCCATTTTTGTATCAGTTAATGTTTGAGTAAATGTAATTACAAATGGATTAAGCGAGTCGTAAAATCAAATTGATCATACATTAATTTTTATGTTGCCTATTCTGTACTTGATAGGCTTCAATTCGTTGTGGGAGGTCTTGGTCCGTCTATTTTACATACAAGATGGCAGCCATGATTTTATAAGGACTCAGAAATCCCGTGTTAGATTTTTGGTAATGTTCAGATTTTTTCCGTTATTTGCTCTGGTCTGGGTGTTAGTGCGGTTAGTTCCAAAGTTATTACCTACTTAAGGGGCCCATACACGATCCTGCATTGCAAGCCTGCAGTAGGTGGAGTTTGCAGGACTCAAGAGATATTTTGTTTGATGTTGCTGACGCAATGCAGGCTGTAACTACGTTCACGGTCCAGCTTTGCGCGGGGGACTACTAGGCGGACTACAATGCAGGACCATGCATGGGCCCCATTATAAGCTTAACCCGATTGTCTTAAGAATATAGCTAAATACCTAGTAAGCTTTAAAAGGCGAGAGCAGGGGAAGCAAGTATATAGTTCATCAGTCACTTAGGGAGATAAGGTAATAAATAGTGAGTTTTTAAAATGGTGCGAGAAGAACGATGCTTTTGAGGCAAGGATAGATTTCAAGATAGTAAGCACGAGGATAGAAACAAGTGGGCGCCAGATCTTTTCAGATACAAAACGAATTCCCACATCGTCTAAATCGAATTTACATTAAAAATGTAATAAATATTAATTTAAACCATCAACAATCCATTGCACAGCAGAAAAGAAACACAATTAATTACTTAAAACTTTTTTACAACCACCTAATTACATGGTTTGGCTGAACGGTCGAGTTCGCGGCCGAAGGCAGTCATTATGAAAAAGAAACAAATAAGCTAGTGCTTGGACGTATGTTCGAATATGTTCGGCTATACCCAAAATAGAATTAGTAGGTACATTTATTCGATTATATTTAATGTGGAATAATACTGAAGCCAGGTAATTTGTAATATTCACAAATGACAGCGTAAATGCTTGGCAAAATAATATTAAACATCAAATAAATTTCTATTTAATAACAAACTCCTTGAATATGATTTTTTTAAATGTTATGGTGTGGCTTTTCACAAAGTTTTACAACTTGAATAATTTACAATATTTGCCAAAATAGTGTTCGATACGTTGATATACAACCCATAACACAGGCGTAACTTGCTTAATTTAGGGATATACCTACAATGTATGTCTGCCGATTATAATCAAAAAGGTAAAATAACCTCTATATTGTCTACCATATTCAAAAAAAGTCATTCATGACAATAATAATAATCTGCAGACAAACATTGTATATTCCCAAATCAAGCAGGTTACGCTTGTGTTATGGGTAATACACAATGGACTACTTTGGGGCCAATTCCAGACACCCAGACCGTAGTAAATAACGGAAACAGTTCATTTCCAAAATTTACAATGCCAGAAATTGAACCCGGAGCCACTGCGTTGCCGTGAAGTAGGCCAGCAAAGGATTAGGTCGCTCAACCACAGAAGTTTATATTGATACTAGCTGACCCGTGCCCACTTCACTGGGCACCAGAAAAAAAAGAAAAATAAATAAATATCGGTTTAGTAGATCCAGAGATTACCCCATTATTAGTATAGTTTTGTTGAATTTAATTATCTACTAAGCGAATTCAAAATATATCTCCTCCCGTACTGCCCGTACCCCAGTGACGCCTATATCGCATAAGCCTATCTAGCCGATTAGGGTGGGCGGCGACTACGCAACTTTTTTCTAACACTTATATTTTTAAACTCGTCATATCTTTCGAATGGTATGTCCGAATTGAATAATTCAAAAAGTTGTATAAAGGTATTGAAGCAGTCTTGAATACGAAGTAATTTATTTTGTTAAGGATGAATACCAAGATACAAATAAACAGTCTTTTCTAGCGGCGGCATTTTTATTAAAATTTTAAAATAAAAGAACACTTATTGTGGAAAACTATAATAGTTAGACATATGCTGTCGGAACACTTTTGGTAAATAATGATGTGTTCTGCAAAATCGTAGTACATTATTTTATTCTATCATCAATAGTTTTCGCAGCGCACGCTATTTTAGGTTATTTTTTTCCCATCTTGGGTAACATTACTTTATTTACATTACATTATTGGAGTTTTGGTAAGGATCCCTAATTTTTTTGAAGATATAATATAAACTATGTCACCCGAGGATAGTGTAGCTTGCCAACAGTGAAATAATTTTTTTAATCGATTCAGTAGTTTCGGAGATTACCCCTTACAACGTCACAAACTCACAAACTTTACCTCTTTATGATATTAGTATAGATCACAGAACCAGGATTTGTCCTTTGCAGTAGTGTGCAGTATCCCCAATAAGCTTGTTTAAAGCGCACTTTCGAGTTTCGCACAACAATTATCTCGACGTGCAGGTTTTATCCCGATGTTTCTCTTCTCCGTTGGCACGTGGTAATTGTAAACAATGTGTACATTAGGTCAGAACTCTCTAAGTAGTAGAAAAATTGGCAGTACTGCTTCCCGGCCTGAATTCGAAAGCAGACCATTTGAAATGAGACTGTGTGAGCCACTAAGCTACAATGGCTTAAACATAATAGGACTAATAAATACGTAAAAGCAATCAACCAGTAATTTATTACTCTTCATTCGATTATGTCTTTACATTTTAACTTAACTAATATAATCATTCATACTTGAAATATAATTACAAAAATGATAAAATTATAATGATTAAATAAAAGTAGGTTTTAACGGTTTTAAGCGCGACATATTGTTTTATTTGAAAAGTGGCTAAAACGTCGAAATAAAAATCAATGCCGCGATTAAAACCTTTAAAATATAATATTAATTATGTGTATTAGTCGCAAAATTTAAGAAAATACTATATACATAACATAACGCTCATCATTTTAACCTCTATAACACCATCACTTAAATTTGAACATCCAGAATTGTAATTTATATAGAAATCGAATTTGGTATCAATTTAGATTCTCCTTTTCGGTATAATTTTTCGGCTAATTCTAATATTGAATCGAATCCTCACCAACTGACCTTCACGCAGACACTAATAACGTTCCGTTTCACGGACTAATACATCAACGTCCAAAGTCGAAGATAAGTCCACTAAATACCTACTTTCAGCATGTAAGTTATGTCTTAGTTATAAGTAATTGGGAATAAGTAGTTCGTGTAGGAGAATGGAGTCTTTGTTTATTTTTAACTTATAATTGACGGTTTGAACCTGTACGAGAGCAATTAAAGGAATTAACAAACAGTGCTGGATGGAGGGTTATTTATGTTGGCCCTCAGGACTTCTGTGTTAAACGAATCGTATAATATTTAAAAAAAAATAAAGTTATTAACGAATTCTGAGCTTATGATTTCTTATTTCAGGAGAAAGGATGACATACTCGGCTGACGGATTGGCGTTTTTCAACAGCAGCAATCTTGATGTTCAGGTCCTTATATAATATTTTCCTTTAATGTTAGGAGCATTGATTTTTATAATGTTAGTAGGTAGGTATAATCCCCGGCACGATTCGTGAGCAGTCACCTTGGCCTACGCATTTTAAGTTAAATTCAATAAGTTGAATATTTTCGTATAAGTCATTTTGAATACGGACTTTCTTCAAACTAGCAGCAATTCTTAAATAATTATTATCATAATTAATCAAGCCATTGTTTATACCAAGTTTACAGCTACAGAAATTAAAAGCCCATTAAAAATCTGAGGAGAAATCCGAAACGTTTTCTCATTAAAGTGTGGACGGAAGTAAAATGGGCAATTACAAAATATTAAATTAATCTCTGCAGGCGTATTAATGCTTGCGCGAGTCAGTCGATCGTAAATGCCTTGTTTAACAAAATGGCCGGTATTCAGTGCTTTGCCATTTATCGATAACGATTACAAGTGATGTGATTGGATATATAACAGATCAATCGTATAGTGTAATTTTTTGGAGTTTACCGCTTAAGAATCGATTTTCATATCATGTCTCCGGTATGGAAATTTTATGAGAAGTGACAGCGTTAAATAAGTTCAAAAATAATATCCTTCAGTGCATATTCAAAGACAATCGCATTTAGGGACTAAACTAAACTCAAGTCGTGTGTTGAGTAAACTCAAGTCGTGTGTTGGAGTTGACTCATACATTTTTCTTTATAATTTCTATGTAGGCATTTTGTAGGTTTGAAACGTGTGATCTTATAACCTATGACATGATAAGTCTGATCTCCAATTTGTTTCATGAGTACAGTAGGTACAAAGTCAGAGTCAACAGAGAAGAAAGAATCAACAGTTGCATAAAACTAAAAGATGACTGACTATGTTTGAAATTTTCGACCTTTACAATGTTCTTTTCCAGCAGGTAAATAATCTATTCTTGGTATATAATATCGACGTCTCTATAGAAACATTACATTCAAATAAACCTGTAATGCCTTTAAACCAATAAATGTTATACTTATTTGGAAAGAGACCCTGTATATACATAATAATCTATATTATTACAGTAAGGGACCACCAGGTGATGATGAAGGAAAGCATCTCGAGAAACATGCTCATTATAGTTACTAGTGTGTGAAACCTGGTAACTTGCGTGGGACAACTGCAGTAGGTATGTAAGAGATGGAGGAAAATAAAGCGTTTAAGGACTGTTGGTTATTTTTATTCATCTAAAATTATTATTATTTTAAACAATCGCAGATGTTATTCACCCACTTCACTATCGACAAAAGTATAAAATTGTCATTTTTACACCCTCACTAAACTTTATCTATGCTAATGTTTTTTTCTAATCGCGTCATGACACGAGGCAAAGGCAAATAAAACGTAAATCCTTTATCACTATGGCGTGAGATATATTTTTAAAAACGTAATTAGTAAATCGGAGTGTTAAAGAGGTTAACGCTGTCTGCGCCCTTTCGTAATACAGTTAAGATAAAATAATCATTTAACTTTCCCTTTTTGGGGCGAATTTTATTTGCTTTTTATTACTTTTTTATCTTTCATGTTAAGTTCTTGTGATAATGGGATGTGATTTGACGGAATCTTAACACGAAATGTGGCACGTTTTGTAAATTCATGAATAAACAGTTATTTTTGTCTATATTTACAGTCAGGTTTTTCCCCAATTTTGTTCTTGTGGCCTTGTTTTTTATTCTATAGGAAGCTTTATATAAATCTCTGCTTAGAGTTTTTGGCGGGAACTGATCATTGATAGTTTTTGAGTAGTAATTATGTGTTTTGTGAGAAATGTGAACTGTATAGTCAACTGTGGCCTTTTGAGTTGTCACAAGAACTCCGTTGAATGGCACCAGCTGGTAACGTACAGTTCAGCTGTGCTACACACAGGCTTAAGGAAATGAAGTAACTACATTGTAATCTAAGATCTGGTTAAGGGCCTAGCTGCCAAGGCATATACCTAAATAAATAAAATCTCTGCTTATGAATCTATGGCGGGGACGGAAGGGGAACGTTGTACTGTCCATTTTTTTTCTAAAAATCTGTAAAACTACTCTAAAATGAACAATAGTCGTAGGATATTGATAATTTTTGAGTAGTAATTATGACTTTGTGTGAGAAATGTGAACTGTATAGTCAATGTGGCCTTTCGAGTTTCACAAGTACTCTATTGTATGGCACATGTTGAAGACCTACAAAGACAAACAATCAGAATTGGCCGTATGGACTTGTAGCAGCGAGAGGTAGAAGTTAAATGATACTTCAGATGGCAGAGAGTAGTATTCATTGTCGAGTGCTGATGTGAACTAATTTATTTTGGAAGCCGTAACCTTAAGTACAAGTCGTACAGCTAGTACAATATATATAGTACAGTGTATGAGCAAGACGGATGATATGCGAGCGAGATAGAGCAACTATTAATATGTGCGCTCCCGCATTGCGGTAGTCATGCGTTGTCCGCTTCGATGACAACACGTATGCAGCTTCCATAGACTAATATTCCCTTGCCTGCAACTGTTTGTGGCGTATACTACTACTAATGTTACTCACTTTGCTTGTTTTTTCAGGCTTATAAAATTGTTCAATCTCTCTGCTTTAGGTAATTTTATCAATCGTTTTAGATCCATACAGTAATGTTTTTCTTTCATACTCCTATGTTCTGGCATAGTTATGTCTTCTGTTTCATTAGATTTTTTTTTACAATCGATACTTACCTATATTTCTTTTTTGGCTTAAAGTTGCTTTTTCATATATCGGGATAAAAAGTATCCTGTCCTCATTAGGACCGGGATATGTGGTACTAACACAGTGAGGGCTTTTTAGGTCCAAGTACCCATAGGGATAGGTATTAGGTGCACTAGCATAAATAACTTTTAATTTCCTGAACTGTTTAAATTTTTCGTAAACAATAGGTAGGTAGTTATATTATCAACCAGTGAGGGGCTAAAGAGAAATAAGATTTATCGACAACTAATCGATGTTTTAAGACAAGTCTGCGCTCCCTCGTAGTTTCGCGGACCGCCCGCGTCGCCTGCAACGCTATTGTTTCATAAACTACACTTTTATGATTGATTCCGGTAGTTATGTGTATCGGTCGACATGGATTTATCGATAGATGTTTCTAAAGTAATATGTTTATGACTGGGAGGGTTTAGGTATCTACTATTTATCAAATTGTTTAGATTACGTTATTAATTACATTACTTTTGTGTCTGAAAAATGAATCATTAATCTATAAACGCTTGAAATCTTATAATCCCTAATTTTAATATCCATATTAATACTAGTATGTAAATGTGACAATATTTAACTATATCTATTTGTTTGTTGACTTTTCATAATTAAATCTCACGATCTTCATGAAGTTTGGCAAGAAGATAGTTTGTATCTCTGGGTAGGACATAGGCCGCTTTTTGTGAAAAAAAAACAGTCATAAGGGAATGAATGAAATGAATGAATGAATGAATGAATGAAAACTCTTTATTGTTCACCATAAACTTAATTCTAGACTATTTATATAGATACATTTGCATTAGAACAATGGGCGGTCTTATCGCTTATAGCGATCTCTTCCAGGCAACCCGGTGTATAAGGAGATTTTAAACGAAATTTCAAAACAAATTTTGGTGGTGTACTAAACTAAAATAAAAGTAATAAAATCACAATTAAATATTATTAAAAATAAAATACAATATAAATATATTACTATATATACATATATAATTAGATAAAGATGATATTATAAATTAGATATACATACATTCGAACAATAGATACATTCATGTAATGCAACAATTTTATTTCATAGACCAATAATGGTCAGTGATCATACGTTTAAATGTAGTCATTGGTAAGGGGAGGGAATTACAGTCGAACAGCCTGTACGGCAAAAGAATTTCCTACGTAGGAAGAAGTGTGTGCAAGTATTGTTAACAAAAGATACAGGAATGAGATTGATAGAGAAAACTAAAAAGTTCTTTTAAATATGGGGGAGTACAGGGATTGTAAAGGATATTGTGCAAAAGTGAGAGTAAGTGAACATTCCGGCGAAAGGGAATATTATGATAATTTGTATGGGCAACCCAGTCTTCAAGTTAGGGATATGAAAATTTGACATTTAAAGTTTTGGTAAGAATTAGATACGTGATTCAGCGATACAGTCGCGTTTCTACTTAATTTAGGGTCGATTTTTCAATCACCAGATAAAAGTTATTTATAGAATAAAGTATAACGCGGAAAAAATAAAAATATCAGTTGCATGAATATAACATCTGAATGATGATAACACTTTTAAATTCACTTAGGTTATAATTTGTTCGACTAATAATTCTTATATGATGATTGAACAATCAGCTCTCAGAAAGTACAAAAACCCTAGACGAAGCTTATACCAAACTTTATATATAACTATACTTATTTATGTAATTTAAAGCTTACAACTAGTGTTAATAAATTAAGATTAGTTAAACTTAAGTTTTCTTAAATTGGTAAATTAGATAAGGCTCCCATAGAGTAAATAATAACCGTAATCAAAAATTTTAACTAAATAATTAAAAGAAACAAGTTCGCGGTAGCCTAAATAAACACTTAAACAATACTTATAGACACTTGACATCTCTGTCTTCTGTGAGCACGCTACTGAAAAGTGGTCTAAACGTCAGAATAAAATAAATTAAAATACCGCGCTTAAAACCTTTAAAACGTAGTTTTATTCAGTTTTCTTCTTTGTATTGCAATAAAAGAATTTTAAAAAATCTCTATGATAAAATATCCCATCCCTATGTCCATCGACAATCAGCGAGAATCGAACCGCGACCCCTCACGTCCCCTTTATACCGTGCTACACTTTTAACTCGATTTAATGTATGTTTTTGTGCCCCATTACAATGCGGTAGGTGAGTTGCACTCATAATTAATTATATTCGCATACAGGGGCGGACTTAGACATTTGCCGCCTGTAGGCTATTCAAATTTTGTTGCCCCTACCGACCTCTATGCGCTTGAAATCGATACCCTAATTCACAGTCCTATTAATTGCATTGTCAATGCAATTGTAACTTTATGATTTGTGCAACTATAGTCTTAATTACACAACCTTTTTTCCCGAAATAGGTAGATTTTGAATTAATTGATTTTCCCGAAATAGGGTTTGTTTCTGCCGTAGCCAAAAGCCACTAATACTCATATTGTTGTTATTTTTATTTATTTTATGATTTATCTATATTACATAGTTAAAGTTAAATCATAAAATATTTTAGTGTACACAACCCTGCCTTTTGTTTCTCCCCTTCTCGCTATACTCATAGGTTTGCTGGAAAAAAACTCTTTTAAGATTAATTTCGTATTTGTACATCATTATTCTGTAATTTTGTATATAACTTTTTGTGTACAATAAAGAATTGTAGAAAAATTTATATAATTGGTAAAACATGTTGAATATTTTGTGTGGACTTAATAAGAATTATCTTACTAAGTAAAATTTTTAATTTGAAAAATTCATAAAACTGCAATAAATATAAACTTAAAAAAAACTACAAACTATATATACTATATTAAAAACTAAAACTAAATAAAAAAGGGAAAATACCTAATATTGGTCCCAAACCACTGTCACTTACCGGGGACGTTCCCAAAAGGCTGGTGGCGTTGCCACGTTGTATAGCTTATTCTTTGAGAAAAATACACGCCAGCCTTCTAGTCGCGTGTGACGTCTACTAAACGTTTGGCGACGTCACGGAGACCTTTAGAGCGTTAGGACCCTACGGACCCAGAGTTTCCACTCCAAATGCCGCAAATGTGTAACCATTTCCAATAGCAGCATATTCACGGCGCTTGAGGGTCTCATGTTCGATATTAAGTCTTAGAATTTAATTAAGACATAGTAAAATATTGGCCTCAAATTTGCGCCGCTCCTAAATCTGCCGTCCTAGAATCCAGCCTACTCAGCCTATTGCCCAATCCGCCACTGTTCGCATAACCACATGACCAACATCATATGAAACGGAGACCTATTTTCAGATGATATTTTTATTAGTTGTTATTAGAAGTCGAATGATGTTAATCAACCACTATTAGTTTATTTATTTTTATATGTCTTGTTCGTCACTTCTGTTTGTTTGTTTTTATCTTTTTGTTTTATTTGTAATGATAAGTTTGATTATATAAACTAATTGCAGTTTTACGTCATTTCAACATTAGTTTGCTATGTAGAGCTAAGCCGTGGCAGTACTTACCTACAGGTCCTTGCGGAAGATCAGCGCTGGTTGTGAAACCAGCATTATGCTGAGCATGGACCTTTTAGGACATCATAATTGATGTTATGTTACTATTTTGTCGTTTTGTATCTTGTACTAAATAAATATTTTCTTTCTTTCTATATAATAACATTTGTTTAAACTGATTCTGCGGTTTTATTTTTTTAATCTACTTCAAAATGAAGGTTCTTAATTCGGCTGTATGTTTTTTTGCATATTTGTTACGTCATTTCGTTACCATCACCTATAGACATTTCTAACACCAATAGTGTTACCAGTGTGTGGCCGCTCTCTAAAGAGAGACTGGAACCCGGTCACTAAATCTGGAACACAACTCAAGGTTGTTATGTCGGCATACTCTAAGCTACGGATGGTAGTTATCCAGACGGGTAAATACTCTACCATCTGGCTGTGGGGTGTATTGTCGCTTCTTACGACAGGCCGCCCGGTCGCAGGTAATTGTATTCTTTCTCCTTTCCTGCACAGATAAAGATAAAATTTCTCCGTCAATTCCGGACCGATTTTCAATTTATTTTTAATTCTAAAGAATATACTCGTGACGTGATCTAATAAGTGGATCCCAGGGAAATCGTAAGCATCTCTCGAATATTATAGGCACGTACAATCTGTCTCATATTTTTTTTCTAAAGCTTTTCAACTATTTGCGCAATTAAAAAGTAGTAAAAAAACAAATCGACTTCAAAAGTAACTATACCCATTCCAAGCATTTATTTTATTTTTGACAGCTCGATAATGGATCAATTAGTAATGGCTTAATGTGTTACCGAGTCGATTTGTTATAAAAATCGACTTCATTTATAAATTAAAAAGTCCAAAACTACTGTCACTTACCGGGAACGTTCCCAAAAATTAAATTGAAAATAATATGCCGTCTTCTGAAAGGTCGTTTAATCCAGTAATTTAAAAATGCGGGTAATACTATTTAGAATGATTAAAATTAGACTAAGACTAACTTATAAATAAATTCAAATAATGAAAATTACAAACAAGATATGAGTCCCAAATGGCCGTCAGCTGAGAACGTCCCCAAAACGCTGGCCGCATTTCCGTGCTGTAAGGCAACGCTAATGCTAATTTATAATTAAGTTGTAATTAATTTAACTTACCAATATATTTTTGCTAAAAATACTATATCGTGTAATAAATGTACCCACATTTCAATGAACATATTTTACGTATATTAAATAAACCATTTTTCTAATAAAGTAAAAAAAATGTAATAAAGTAGAAAAAAATATTTTCAAATTTATTACTTTCGATTTATAGATAGATAGATAGATAACACTTTATTGTACACCATTACAGAAAACCTTATAGCCTAAAAATATTCTAAATGTGCACAATGGGCGGTCTTATCGCTATTAAGCGATCTCTTCCAGACAACCCGTGGCAGGAATAAAACAGATTATATTGGTCAAAGGTGGTATACATAAATATTAGAAAATAAGCAGTTACTTACATATATTTTGTTCATTTATAAACATATAAGTATGTAAAATATTATATGAGTAAAATTATACTTAATATAATAATATAATTATATACATATAATAACATATATAATTATACCTATTGATATCACATGCATAAATATATATATATATATATATATATATATACAGAAATATACGTAAAAATATCAAACATCACTATGTTGCAGGTAATGCTTTTTTGTCATGTTCTTAAATATTGTTAGTGATTTAGCTTGTCTAACAGTAACAGGTAGCTCATTCCAGAGTCGAATAGCCTGTACTGTAAAAGGATTATTGTAAAAAGATGAATAATGTTTGGGAGTATTAAGTCTAAGATTCGTAGAAGGTCGTAAATTGTGAGATGAAGAGATGAATTCAAAGCGTTCTTTGAGATGATACGGGGTTGTGGGGATAAACAACACACTGTAAAGGAGTGAAAGAATATGAGTATTCCGGCGAAAACGAATTGGCAACCACTTGAGTTTTTTACGAAACTCAGAGACGTGGTCATATTTGCGTAACCCAAATATGAACCTTATACAAAAATATTGGAGGCGCTCAAGTTTATTAAGTTGCTCTTGAGTCAAATCAATATAGCTGGCGTCAGCATAATCAAGAATGGGGAGTAGTAAGGACTCTGCAAGCTTAACTTTGGTGGCTATGGACAGGAAGTTTTTCAACCTCCGAGGGATTTCGAAGAGAGGAAGAGACGTCGACTCAATTCGGTTATGTGAGGTCGCCAAGATAGCTCCTTATCAAATATGACTCCTAGATTTTTATTTTCTCACTAACCAGGATATGTGTACCATTAAATATGAAATTTGGTAAGGAGGTCCAGTCAATTCTACACAGCATCCGCGAACTACCTATGATAATTAGCTGAGTTTTCTCGGGATTTACTTGTAGTCCATATGATTTACTCCATTGCGTTATGTGATCGAAGTCGGAGTTTATTGTCAAGACTGCATCTTGTAACGTCGCAACAGGTGATTGTGTATAGATTTGTAAATCGTCTGCATAGAGATGGTAGGAAGAAGTAAGTTGATTAGAGATTGAATTTATAAAAATCGTGAATAGTAAAGGAGATAAAACGCCGCCCTGAGGAACGCCAGCAGAGAGATCAAGCCATGACGAATAGTCGTCATCGACTCGAATCCGCTGCCGGCGACCGTACAGGTAACTATGAAACCAGTCGATTACTGTAGGAGATATGTTAATAGAGCTAAGAACCTTAAGCAACAATTCAAAATTTACATTGTTGAAGGCACTGCTGAAATCAAGCAGCGATAAAACAATCAGCAGACCGTTATCCATGCCATGCCGGATGTCATCAGTGATTTGGACGAGGGCTGTGGTTGTACTATGGCCAGGACGGAATCCGGATTGATAAGGATTTAAGAGGGAATTGCGGTTCAGGAAGAAACTTAACTGTTGATGAACTAGACGTTCAAGGACTTTAGAAAGGAAGGGGAGTATAGAAATAGGACGGAAATGAGAAATTAAGGTAGGATTTGGTTTTTTTGGAAGAGGAATGACCTGGGCTTCCTTCCAGGCAGTAGGAAAAACACCAGAGGTAATAGAAGCATTAAGGATATGAGTAAGGATAGGATTAATGACATCCAGTATGGGTAAGACCATATTGCGACTGATGCCATCGCTGCCGAGAGCATTAGATGTAATGGATTTTGCTGCTTTTTCAACATCACTATCAGTGAATCGACTAAGAAGAAAAGGAGAATGTTTGGGTGTTGGCATAGAAGTGATTTTGTTTAAAGTGTGAGACTTAGTTACTATGTCAAAGTCAGAAGTGGTAGTGAAATGTCGATTTAAATCATCGAGGTTGAATATTTTAGAAATTAGACAGTCTGCTTGTTTGCCAACTCCCAAAGTACGAAGAAATTTCCAAACTTTGGCTGGATTATCGTTTTCAACTGATTCATGGATGTAACGGCGTTGAGCGTCCCTACACATCCTATTGCAGCGATTACGAATCATGACAAAGGCCGTTTTGTTTTCCTCTGTTGGTTTCATTTTATACCTAGTTTTAGCCTTAGACTTCTTATACATTAGTAATCTAATATCGGCTGTGAGCCACGGTGCTGGCAGATGCTTGACCTTGATACGGTGTAGAGGCGCATGAGTATCGTACAGCTTTATCAGAGCTGCTTGAAACGCATGCACCTTCTCATCAATGGCTGATACATTGAGGACCCCTGACCAGTCGACTTCCTGGGCATCCTTAAGAAGAGCGTCCAGGTCCATACCACCAAAGTTGCGCTGAAGTATGACTTTGGGCTTGGCTTTCGGCGGATGCAGATTATAAGAGAGGAAAATCAAATCGTGATATGAAAATGCATCCGCCGGGCACTGACCATGATTAGAAACATGAGAAAGAAACACGATTTATTTACGTATAGTTTCGATGGTTTAGTAGTCTGTGCGTTACATGACTCACAGAACATCACTATCACGTCACCCACAACAATAAACTACGACAATTATATCAGTTGTTTCATGTAGCCTGTTACTGTCAAGAAATATGTAACTCGATAGACGTACAAACGTCAAAAGTTAAATGAACGATTTTTTTTTATTGCATGAGTTCAGCAAACAGGTAGACGGACCACTAGAAAGAAAGCGGTCACCATCGCCTATGGACATTTGCAACACCAGAGGTGCTACAAATGCGCTGCTGCTCACGTAAAGGAAACTGGAACCTGATCACTAATGCCGGAACACAAATCAAGGTTGTTATGGCGGCATACTCTAGACCAGGGGTGGTAGCCGTCCAGTCGGGCAAATACCCTACCATCTGGATGTGGGTTGTTTTGTCGCCTCTTACGACAGGCCGCCCCAACGCAGGAAATTGTATTCTTTCTCCGTTCCTGCACAGATAATGTGCTATATTGACGAAATAGTAATAGCAGAATTGGATTTCTGGTTGTAGGTTGTTTTGTCACCTTTTAAAATACAATTGTAGGATTTTGATAGTTTTTGAGTAATAATTATGTAGACATTTATGTATAAAAATATGTAGGTACCTATTGAGTAGTGAAGTGAAGCTTTTCAAGATTCCTCAGGAATACATTTGTTAGCTATATGGAGGTATTTAAAACTTAAAAAGTAGGATAAACGCAGTTAAAACGAGAGCTTTCAGAAGTAGAATAGAATAGAAACTTTATTTATTTTGTCACACAATATACAAATAACACAATACCTGTTGTATGAGACTGGTGCTGATTGTAGGTCTATGCAGATCTGTATTACAGGCCACCAGTGATCCATTCCATGGCTAAAAACGAACTATATACTAATTATAAGGTACTAATGTTTGTGTGTGGGCGCGCGTCCGTGCGTGCGTACGTGCGTGCGTGTGTATGTGTATGTAATAATTCCGATAAACATAAGACATATGTCAATAGACTTATTATATTATTAAGCGCAGCAAATTTCCCGTTTTATCATAGTTGAAGTGATTTTAACCGTTTAACCACTATTATTGTCAAGAAGTATAT
Source organism: Dendrolimus houi (assembly GCA_039645545.1). NCBI lineage: Eukaryota > Metazoa > Arthropoda > Insecta > Lepidoptera > Lasiocampidae > Dendrolimus > Dendrolimus houi. Next base: position 13,572,536 of record CM077139.1, read on the forward strand.
CCGTTAATAACTTGAATGATATGATAAGGAACAGTATGATAAGGGAATGTTGTGGATTGAAAGAAGATGTAAATAAGAGCAAGAGTTGAAAAAGGAAGGACATCTAGAGAGAATATAATAAATAATAAAAGTAGAGTCGCAAAACAAGTGTGTGACATTATCGGGAATGGTAGAGTTGGTGCCGGTAGACCGAGACGTGTACACCATGATCAAATAGCAGAAGTGTTAAAGAGAAGTGGGGTAAAGAGCATCTCAAATAAACGTGTAAGTATGAAGAGGTTAATGAAAATGGATGAAGCGAAAGTTGTTTGGTGACAATGGTCGGAAGTGGAGATCCATAGTCTCTGCCAACCACCACGGGAAACAGGCGTGATAATATGTATTAAAAACTTAATATTAGTCTTGTTTCGTTTCTTGACATTAAAACACCTATTACAATCTTCTTATACTTTATTTTTATGTATTTTATATGAACTCTTATTATTATTAAAAACAAATATATTTTTGGATAAATGCTTATGCCGTGTTGAGTTCAACCATTAGAAGGAGGCAAGGATCTCGATGATCTGTCTGTTGTCATGATTGATTGACATTAATGACAACGACGTTTGTATTTTACAGATTAAATGGAATACCACTGTTAGTTTAATACTTACCCCAGACAAGGCTGCATGGACTAAGTTCCTTTGCCCGTTATTGTAGCGAATACTACAACTCACTAGTAAAGAAGAAAAATATAGTGAAACAAGTTGATTATGCACAGACAAAATTACGGAGCCATGTTTGCTGTATTATCGCGCTTTAGGCCACGGGGTGCGGCCAGAAACGTGACTACATTTGAATAGCTGAATATTGGTTAGACACAACCGATTATGTGTTGGGTTACCAGTTCAAAAAATACATTTTAATAGCATTTGCTTTCTATCTAGTATAGTAAAAAATGCCGGCAATTTTAGGCCAAAAAATGTGCCTAATAACAACTTATTAGGCACATTGTCGAGATATGGCTTAATAAAGCCTTTTACAGTCCTACATTTTACCTGGAAGACGAGAAATCTTAAAAATAAGGTCACAAATGTCGCCCTTTAGTATGGGACGCGTCTTGCGTCGATACTCTGGCGGCGTTCTATGTTTCAGCCACTAGCATGTCTGCCGGTACAGCTGCTGCACAACAGGAGGCCCTAAAATACCGCAAATATTCCGCCATCGGAATTGGTTACATATTTGCGGCTTTTGGGCTTGAGACCCTGGGACCATGGTGGTCTGAGGCGCACAAACTTTATCGAGACATAGCGAAACGCCTATACTCGGACAACGTATCGGCGTTCCCATTCAGCGAAGTAATGCAGCCAGTCTTTTGGGCACGTTTCCAACTGACAGCGGTCTGGCACTAGATTTTATAGTTTGATTTTAATTTGTATATATAATTTTATTTAGTTTAATTGTATAGCTAATTATGTCCAAAATATTTTAAATTCAACTTCAAGTTTTATTCAAAATAAGTTCCACTGAAGAACACTGTTGAAGGTCACAAATAAAATTAGTTATACATTACTACAATCGATTTATGTGAACGAATTTCATGAAATACATCACACGATTAATTAATTCAAAATAACTAAGCCCTCTACAATTATAAAAAAATATCAACATAATAAAAAGTAATCTTAAATTTGTATTTTTACAATCTGGGACCGACAATATATTACATGCCGTCAAAGATAAGCACAGCTGCCTTGTAAGCGCAGTTTATTGTCTTCCGGGATTTAGTTATTCTTTTGTGTTTTGAATTTGTAATTAAGAAAAACATGCTATTGTCTTTCTACTTGTTTTATAACCACCATTAGCGTCGAACTAATATCCTTATTGTTATGGTTTTACTTTACTTGTACTGTGTAGTGAGTATAAGACAATGCCCGAATGGAGGGGTCAAGCTACGACTACGAGACGAGTAAGACGTTTTTAGTACTCTCGATTAGCGATATAGACGACGGACTTTACGCGTGTCGCATTGCATTGAATCGTGCAGTGAGAACTGGTTGCATCCAGTTTTATTTGTATTTGTTTTATACGTGTTTGTACAGTTCTAATAAATTCTATAGTAGTTCCAACGGCATTTTTAATTCGAGTCCTGTAGCTCGTAACAATATGAAAGCGTGTCAGTCTCCTTTTAATAACACTAGCTTACTTACCAAAGATGGATTTTGATACCTGCCAGCAAGCTGGAGTCTAGGCCGGCAAATTCACACCTGCCGAAGGTACGGTGCCGACATTTCGGTGACTGAAAGAATCGGTCTTAATATTCGGTTAGCATGACACACCAAACGCATCAAACGTGGCATGTATTTCAGCACGTGACGCGATGTAAAATAGTATACGGTACGAAACTTTTACCCGAACATCTTATTGTATTGTATAAACCTAACCTTTAAAGATAAATGGTGGCGTCCCATCTTTCAAGTACGTGCACTACCGCCGATTTAGTTGCAGCCGAACAGGAGGCCCTCAAGCGCCGCAAATATGCCACCATTGCAAATGGTTACACATTTGCGGCATTTGGGGTGGAAACTCTGGGTCCGTGGGGTCCTAATACCCTAAAGGTCTACCGTGGCGTCGCCAAACGTCTAGTAGACGTCACACGCGACCAGAAGGCTGGCGTCTATTTTGATTAAAGATTAAGCATCGCTATACAACGTGGCAACGCCACCAGCCTTCTGGGAACGTTCCCGGTAAGTGACAGTGGTTTGGGACCAATAACTTATCTCTAGATATTTTTTTAAGTTTAATTTTAGATCTTTGATAATTATATTAAAATGTTGAGAAGTTCTTTAAAAAAAATTAAACCTATTATGGAAGAGTCTTTAAAGTATTAATTTAATCAGTGTTGGCAATATAAACAGATATGAATTTAGGTACTTTTAGATCCGTAAAAGTATCGGAGCATGTAGACACCTACTTATATAAAATGGTCCACCTACGTTCGCCGAAATTTCAGTCGCGTAACCCGCCACATGATGTGTTGATTGCTATTCAAAATAAATTGAATACGTAAAGAGTCGCCAGACGAAAGATTCGGCATTACGCAGAACGCTACGTAATTTCGGCTCATGTGCGAGCGTATTTAGCTGAACTTTCAGCGGCGTACTCTCGGCAGGTGTTTCGCAAGCCTTACAGAAGTTAAAGAATTCATATTTATGTATTTACTGACTTAGTGAAATTGCAAAATACAGAAAATTAGGGTTTGCCGTCACAAATGAAAGTATGCCCCTCTACGATACAAACAAACTCATTTGATATTTATGTATTATTAGAGATAACGAATAGTTCGAATTTCATGCAAATTTAACGTCTATTATAAACTAAAGTATGTTTAGTAAATAATTTGATTTTTTAATTAAAGCATGTCACGGTGTTTAATATGTTATGATTGATTCTTGTTTTATAAATGGTAAAAAGCAAATATTATGAAGGAAATAACCATTTTATTGCATTCACTTACTTTGAAAGCGATGTAAATTTGATTAATTTAAAACTATACCGTACTCAGAAAGATAAAACGTAGATTAACTTTAAAGGCTGATTAATTTATTTTTATATTATTTTTAATCAATTTTAAGTAAAAGTTAAATAAATTATTTATAATAAAATATGCTTACACACCTATATATCTACATGTACTATCGACGGCCTCTGTCGCCAGCCGCACTACAACTCAGAGGCTTCGGGTTCCATTCCTGGCATGGTAAATTTCGTAAACTAACTTTCCGTTATTTACTATCGTCTGGGTGTCTGGGATCGGCCCCAGAGTGCTCCGTTGTAACCCACAACACAAGCGTAACTTGCTTAACTTGGGGGTATACAATGTGTGGGCTTGTCTGCCGATTAATATAATAAGTAATAATAGAGATTGAATCAATATAATATTTCATCATATTATTATTATAATAATATTTTATCAATAGAATATTTTAGACGTAATAGGTGCCTTAGCTTTAGTCTGAGTGTTAGTGGTATTGATTGTAGTTTTTAAATTTTAAATATTATATATAGGTACATGAGAACCACAGCAAATGTTCGCATTGCATGTTTTAAACTTATTATAATATGGACTCCTAAGTTAAGAATCAATTAAAATTATTCAGTTTAAGGTTACTTTTTCATACCGATGAAACAACATAAAATAAAATACTGCCCATTGGAGTTGATACTTTAGGTCCAGACCCCACGGACCTAAAGTTTCAACTCTACCTATGGCTTTTTTCAAAGAAATTTTCTAAACACTTTTTTCAAAATTCAAAAGTTTTAATTCAAAATAAGTTTCACTGGAGAAAAGTTTTGGAAGGTTTTACATATAAGTAAAAAATTAAATCTACTTTCTATTCTATATACACCGCTTCACAACGTGTTATCGCTGTTTAAGCATTTTTTAAATCATAATTATTTATCTACCCCAGGCTCTTTTTTAAAGTACATATAGAATTTGTATTACAATTACTTTTCAAAGAAATAATGGAGTTGTAACAAACAAATAATATTGTCACCGTCGCTTAATGACCTACTAAGAGTTCATCATTCCCTCTGATGTCACCCTATGGGCAGAAGGTTGGTTCGTATTTCTATATATGCTTCCCTCTGGCAGCGATTTGTTTCACAGTCTACTATCACCTATTTATAATTCAGACTACATTTTGACGGTTTTAAGCGCGGTATTTTATTTGGTTTTTATTCCGACGTTTCGGCCACTTTTCAGTAGCTGTGATCACGGAAGAACGATGTCAAATGTAAAGGAGTAATGTTAAAGTTATTATATAGCCAACCCCCAAATTGTTTATTTTAATTGTTTAATTTTAGTTTCTGGTAAAAATGTAACGTTACCAGCCTTTTGGACATCTTTCATATAGAAACAATGACTTAGGCTCAGTATTCATGTTCAAAAGTTGTTATTCAATCTAAGTTCTACTGGAGGAAATAAAATAAATTAAAAAAATTAATACAAAACAAAACTGATCAGAAATAATAAAAAAATAACACGAAACAAAAGTAACTAAAAAATAAATATAATACAATACTCTTTATTGTATACCAATATTACAGAGAAAAAATACACAATAAACTTACATACTGAAAGGTAGTACAATGGGAGGACTTATTGCTAAAAGCAATCTCTTCCAGACAACCTTTGGATGGACAAGATCTAATTGCAAATATAGCGTTGGCATGCAGTTGAAATATATACAAATATAATAATAAAATAATTATTATACATATATTGGCACGTGGCAATATGGCAACCAGCCACACGAGGTGTGGGCCGACCGTCCAACCCCAGGAACAGCTCCAACGACGACTTGAAACCTGAGCTCCCAATAGCTCAAGGACACTCCGATGCTTTTTAATGTGGACTGTAGTTGATATTTGTATACTGCTTAGCAATTTTTTACGACGCTTATAGAGGTCGTAATATGTCGGCGGCACTTCGTTCTCTTATTTTTCAATAGCACCATTGCGCACTAAGAATTTAAAGAAAACTGTCCTCAAAGGACCACAATTGCCTGTTAATAAAAGGCAAATATTTATTTAGATATTTAATTCCCAATCACACGGCTTTTAAACTTTTTACATAGCAATTATTATGTAACATAGCAATTTTAGTATTGTCTGTAGGTACAATTACTTCGCCGGAAGAGGATATTCTAAGTTTTTTAACAAAAATACTTGGTGTTGCCACTATGATGTTTGAAATAACAAAAAATATCATGTTTAATTATTAAACAATAGTTATAAAAATATACTTATTCCATAACATCTTGAAGTCGGTGCGAAGTAAAACATAAAATTACTATTATTTTGCAAAGTTGTTATTTTTTATTATGTTTTACTTAACACTGACTTCAAGATGTTGTAGAAAATATCAATTTTTTTGCTATTTAGATACTTTTGAAGTCTGTTTTTTATGATTTTCTACTTTTTAGTTAAGTAAATACTTGAATTTAGTTAAGCAAATACTTGAATAGCTTTAGTAAAAACATATGAAACCTGCTGTATGTGCCTATAATATTTGAAAGTTGCTCTCGATTTCCCCGGGATTCACTCATCAGATCATTGACGAAGAAATGGCGTAACAAACATACATTCGAATTGAAAACCTCTTTTTTTTTGAAGTTGGTTAAAAATCAGGTCTACTTCGTATTCTGTTTACACTCTGCTTACATGTAGTCTTAAGGGATTGTAAATTAATAAATACCTAGTAGTACCTACCTACTAAGAAGAATTTAATACATACTGTAGGTAGGTTCTACCTAATAGGCTTTAATGATAATGTTAGGTAGGTAAATTTGATAAAACAACGTTTTAACGGTTTTAAGCGCGGTAATTTATTTGATTTCCCGAAACGTTGGAATAATAAAAATCAAACAAATTACTGCGCTGAAAGCCGTTAAAACGTAGTTTTATTATGTATACAATTCGCGAAAACTTAAGAAAATATTACGTAAATTTGAGTTGTTTTCTTTATTGCATTCATTTTATGTAAAATAATAAATAAATAATTATTATATTTATATTTATATTTATGTGCATATAATAGATAGGCCCGGGACTTCGTCCACGCTTGAATTGAAATCCCCGCGGGATTCCCGGGAGACAATGTAGGTACAACAGTATTTAAAAAAGAATGTAAGCTATGGTTTTAGTGAAAACTATGTCGGAATAAATTAATTTTATGCACCCGATAAACTACAAACCGCTCCCGGAAAAAATCCCGGGATAAAAAATATCACATATTTTGTTACATACAAGCTTAGCATTAGTGAAAAAAGGACATTGTAATTTGAAATTTATTTTTAATCTGGCCATTTTAAATAATTCCCAGAAAATTTTCCGCAGGGTTCCGGAAATAAAAAGTAGCACAAATTTTAATTCTCATAGAATTTACTGTACAAACAACAACAAATCTAAAAAAGTTTGCATCGTGTTTCCCAGTCTTCATATAGTGCATTCCATTGTTTTTTTTAAATAAGTTTAAACTACAGATACGGCACTTTTAGAATGTAATATATTATATATGAATAGTAGATAATAATAATAATAATAGTAATCAGCAGCAAAAACACACACATTGTAGATATATGTGTGTTATAAGAGTTAAGCAAGCTATGCTTGTGTTATGGGTAATATACAACGGAACACTCTGGGGCTCATTCTTGACACCCAGATGTTCGATAACGAAATTTAACACACAAAGAATTGAACTTGGAGCCCCCGTGTTCCATTAAGCTCAACCGGCAAAGGCTTTGCTCGTTCAAAGGTTTAAGAAAGAGTGTTTGATATTGTCAAATGTTAGTGAGGTTAGCGTCGGTCGTCCCATCTTCCAGCCACTAGTATGTCTGCCGGTACCGCTGCGGCACAATAGGAGGTCCTAAAACTAAATGGCTACATATTTGGGACTTTTGGGGTTGAGACCCTGGGACCATGGAGGCCTGAGGCGCACAAGCTTTATCGAGACATAGGCAAACGTCCGGTGGATGTCTCCGTGACCAAAAGACTGGTTTACACCTCGGGCAACGCATTAGTGTTGCCATTCAGTGACGCAATGTGGCCAGACTTTTTTATAGTTTAATTTTCTTCTTCTTAATATTTTCTTAAGTTTTCGCGACTTGTATACATAATAAAACTACGTTTTAACGGTTTTCAGCGCGGTGATTTATTTGATTTTTGTTATTCCGACGTTTGATCACGGAAGACAAAGATGTCAAGTGTCAACGAGTATTGTTAAAGTTTTATTTAGCCTACCTCCAACTTGTTCATTTTAATTATTTAGTTTTAATTCTGTTTATGGTTATTATTTACTCTATGTGAGCCTAATCTAATTTACCACCGCTTCGCAACATGTTATGGCTCGAAGAGAAGAAGCGGCGCAAGAAACTCTTCAGCAAACATGTCTAGCTCTAATAATTTTATATAATATTAAAATAATATTATAATATTTCTTCTTTAGCCAATCTCAGTCCGCTGCTGGACGTAGTTCTTCCCAAGTACCCGCCACATATCCCGGTATCCCGTCTTCCATATCCAGCGCCTGCCGGCGATCTTGCGCAGGTTGTCAGTCCACCGGGCTGGCGGGCGTCCTACGCTACGAAGTGACCGGCCCACTGCCACTTCAACTTGCTAATTTTGCGAGTTATGTCGGTTACCTTCGTTTTCTTACGGATGTCCTCATTTCTGATTTTATCCATAAGAGAAACACCTAACATCGCTCGCTCCATAGCCCGTTGAGCGATTTTGAATTTGTGGACCAGTGCCACTGTGAGTGTCCACGTCTCGGCACCGTATGTCATGGATGGGAAGGACACATTGCTCGAAGACTTTTTCTTCTTCAAACATTGCGGAATGGTCGACGAGAAGACCCGTCGGAGCGTACCGGATGCTGCCCAGCCTAACTGGATCCTCCTATTGGCTTCCCTCTCGAAGCCGTGTCTGCCTACCTGGATCTTTTGTCCAAGGTAGACATATTCCTGCACAACCCCAAGAGGGGAACCATCGACGTTTACCGGTCTCAGCAAGACATGTTCGTTGAACATGACTTTCACCTTCAGTTTAATTTTAGTTTGTATATACAGTTTATTTTTAACTATTTATAAAATAAAGTAAGATAAATACCCCAAAGAATATTAAATGCAGGCTAATTAATTTTTTAGATATAGCTATTGTCAAAAAACTATATATACTACCTAATTTAAAATATAAACTAAATAATATTTAAATTCAAAAATGGCGGGCATTAAACTATAAATCTAAAGACCGATGCGCAAATCGTTGAAAGCACCTTTATCTCGCAACATTAAGCTAATAAAGCATTCGTGTTAATTAAAAAGTATTACTTCAACACGGTCGTCCTCAGACGCACTGATCCAACATCCCCCTGTATAATTGAATCGTAACCGACAAAATTCGATATACCCAACAAACTAAAAGACCGTGGTGGTTCCACTGTAACACGGCATATGGCCGGTTAAAATTCAAGCTTTCCACGACATCCGCCCATCGATAAACCGTTCAAATTTGTTCCAACACCTCCGATCGGAACGACCAATGGCGATTCAGGATTTTGAATAAAGAATGCAGTTCGGGGATCACTCGCCTCCTATCTGGCTAAAGCAGCCAATCAGCGCCAAGGCGTCCATATTAGTTTCGCGGCCTGCCTCGCAAACGGTTGTTATGAGCTCATTCGGCCGCGCGCCGTCTTGGCGTACGTTTCTCGTCATAATGGATTGTGTTATGTGACATGTGATTTGGTGTTTGTTGTGACGGTCAAGTGTAAAAGCATGATGCCTCTCGCACCGACCCCTGTGGTGGCGGTGCCATCGAAGCCGAAAATCGGATTCAGTATAGACAGTATTGTTGGTGGTTCGGAGCGGCCGAAGCAGGCGTCGCCGCCGCTCGCCAGTCCGGGGTCTCCGTCGCCGGTCGCGTCACCTCGCAGCCCTTCGCCTCGGCCGTTGCTGCGACCAAGTGCTTTACCAGCAGTGTTTCCAACCCCTGAGTTGAAGAGGCTATCGTATTTGGACGCTCAGAGTCACCATCACCAGTTTTTGGCGCATTTTCAAGGAGCTGCGTTGGCTGCGGCTTTAGCGCATCAGCAGCAGAGTTTTGGAGCGCCCTTGCCTCCACATCCGCCGCCGCATCCTGCAGCGCCGGTGCCTAGGGAATCCTACCAACTCTATCCGTGGTTAATAAACAGACATGGAAGGATATTCCCACATAGGTTTCCTGGAGGTGAGTACCCATTTCATTATATTTCATTTCATATACATTCCTCTTAAAACATACAGGTTTTAAGCTGTGGTAATTATTAGAGCGTAGGAAGTAGATTTAATTTTTAACATAACATGATCTTTAAAAAATTTTTTTGAACTTTGAACAAAATTGAATTTTAATTAATGGAACTTATAAGTGAAACGGTCGTAATAATCTTATTTAAGTACTTCCTAATTGTTCATGTAAAAGAAACAATAACAAAACCGTAGTATATACAACCCGAGCAGTGTGTAAAATACTAGTAGGTATTTTATAGTTGTCTTAATAAAATTACAAATATTTATTATTTTTATTGCGCATTGAAATGAGGAGAATTTTTTCTGTATAACCATTGAAATTAAGTAACTAGATTTATTGAAAACTTTTGCGCTAAGTTACGCCTAAATAAACTAGGTATAAAGGTTTTTTACCATTTTGTTAAACACGTCTTTAAATATTAGATAATATTTAAGTAGGCTATGAATATTTCATTAGTTAATATTGTACGTGCTCATAAGTAAAATAGTTAATCTATAATATAGATTCTATATAAAAAGAGAAAAAATGACATAAAGAGCAAAACAGTAGTAGTAGTAGAATTCGCCACAAACGCAGGCAAAGGAATCTTAGTCCATACAGCCAATTCTGATGTATAGGTCTTCGTATAATAGCGCAGTTGTATTGCAGGCTACAGCCAACGCCATTTAATGGAGTTCTTGAGAAAACTCGAAAGACCACATCTAACTATACAGTTCACATTTCTCACAATAATACATAATTAGAACTCAAAAACTATCAATATCCTACAACTATTGTTCATTTTAGAGTACTTTTACACATTTTTAGAAAATAAAACTGCACAGCACAACGTCCCCTTTCAGTTCCCGCCAAAAACTCCAAGAGTAAAACATAATTGACATTCCATATTTAAAATAATATTATTTGTGGCCAGCACGCAACCATGTCAGATATTACAAACTGTGTTGGATATTCCAACACCTACATTTTTAAATATGTCTTTGCACGATTTGTGTATCTAGCTAGTATCGAGTGTCATAATATTCAAATTTTCGAATAATCGTCAAGCAAAATATAAAAAACCACGAAACCTTGTGATAACTTAATCCTATTGGATAATTAATTATATAAGATCAATGACCATCTCTTTAGTACCTTAGTACTTCTAGTTCATTGAAAGATTGCTCCCAGATTCGATTCCCGTTATTACTCTGGTCTGTATCTCCGAGATCAGTTCCAGGGATTTTTGTATATTGCCCAAATCAAGCATAATTTACTTAACTTGGGACTATGTAATATATGTATTTTTTCCGATTTATTAAAACAAACCCGGAGGTACCAAAAATAAACATATGGTCAGCTGTTATTTGAATATAAAGCGATTAATTTACATTTTATAAGAATTAGCATAGTGTCGATATTATATCAATAAAATATAACCAACTGTAGCTACTAAATCCCCTTATTCATAATAGTTAGGTATATGAGGTTTATAGGCTCGTAAAAAAGAGTTATTTTACCTAGTTGAATGGCGCGATAACTCTAGTATTGTAACTATCGAATATCAATTAATTTTCTTGTATGAGCACAGTGTCTAATATGACTTGCCTATTTTTTGATGGAGATGACTTAGATGTGTATCATTAATGTATTTTTATATTGTAAGAAGGATAATTATTATAGTTTTTATTTTATTTATCTACTTCCCAAAAAAAGAAGTAGAATACAAAATTAGAAAAAAATAAAGTGGGAAAGATAGGTGCCCAGACTATTATGTCTTTAGTATAACTAAGCCAAATTGTAGATTCTTTGACCGACGCCGATCAACGGTGTTCTTGTAACAACTCGAAACGCCACAGTGGAAAACACATAATTGTTACTCAAAAACATTAATATTCTACAAGTGTTGCTAATTTTAATGTCATATTATACATAATTTTAGATAATAAAACTGCACACCACATCACATTGCAATTGCCGCCAAAACTTATTTTTTCTACCATAGATGAGAACTCTTCTTTGTCTGTTTTAAATATAGTTTTGCATGATTTGTGGATTTAGTCAGTGTCGAATATTCTCAAATATTTAAGTTTTAAAATATTCATCAAGTAATTTTTTATTTTTTATTGCATGAGTTCAGCAGACAGACAAATGGCCCACATGATGGAAAGCGGTTACCATTGCCTATAGACATTTGCAACACCAAAGGTGCTACAAAGGCGCTGCTGCTCTCTTAAGGAAGACTGGAACCTGGCCACTAATGTCGGAACACAACTTAAGGTTGTTATGGCAGCATACTCTAAACCAGGGGTGGTAGCCATCTAGACGGGCAAATACCACCTGGCACCAATAAGCATCAGACGAAAACTGGTCCCCTGTACCAGAAGCCTTAGCTCAATTAAAATTCTTTGACTGACGCCAACTGAGGATATTCTTGTGGCTAGCTAGGGGACAGCTGACTTGGGGCCCAGTTGAAATTTATAACACAAACCAGCAATTCTTGCTCAAAAACAATCAATATCCTAAAACTACTTTTTAAATTATTTTTAACAATATTGTATTCTTTGAGAAATAAATAAAAAAATATATCTTTGTAATTTCATATGTAAACGACACTTCATATCATGGTAATATTTCCTTAGTTTTTCTATTTGAATTGGATTAAATTGCACAACAAAACGTCATTCTTCAAGTTTCTGTCAGATGATGTAAAATGTGTCACCACTGTTGCTACTAACTTAGCGATTTCTGTGCTAGATCTAGCGCTTTTTGATATCTGTTAGCGCCCAGAAAATTATTTAGCGCTTGGCGCCATAATTCTTCATTGAAATATCGAGCTTTATCCGAATGTAATCGTCAACAGACAAGTATTTATAATAATGCAATTGTATAGTTTGTATACTTGCACTTGCTTGTAGTGGCGGATGCCGGCAGTAATTTGTTGTTGGAGTACTGGTGCTTGGTGAAGAAATACACCTTGTTGCTTTCAAGGATTTATTCTTGAAGTTGAAGAACTTAGATGCTTATCCTTTGGGTCAATCTAGTGGTAGTTAATGTCGCATGTTATGACTAATAGCAACTCGTTCACAAAATATTTGTAGATAAGCGTTATTTATAGTAACTAAAGTAGACCACAGCTTCACTAAAACGCTGTACGTTATACCGTATAATAATATATATTTTATTTCTTAGCTGGGGTTTAATCTGCGTTAGTGTTAAAGATTTAGGCTTTGCTGAATGCGTCTTATTAAAAAATAACGCCGTAGTTACATTAGTGTACATACATACGTTATCTATTAATATTGTTACAACTTAAGTTCCGACGAAAACAAAATCCACCTGCATATCTGTAAAATCATATTTTATTACCTGTCGGCATTTGAACTAATTGTAATTCTTTTATGATCGTCTTCTTTTGTTTATTTATTTATTGGCATACGTTTCTAGAGAACTGCCCATTGTTTATTGTACCCGTTTATGGCCACTTGTGGCCGACTCATTAGCCAGGTGTTTTGGATTATGTCGACTGCGATACGGGCACATTAAATTTGTGCAGTATAAAACGATGGCTTGTTTGAGGGAGGAGGCAGTCGAGCGAAAACCGCGATACAAGCGAGATGTGTGTACTGTAATCGGAAATCTAATAGTGATGGACTTTGCGCGTTTTATTGAATTACGACTTTCTGCACTACGTTTGGACTTGTTGTGTTGGGTTATATTTGTACCTGTGTTATACGTGTTTGTATAGTTCTAATAAACTCTATAATAATTATTACGCTACGCAACGCTATTTTAATTCGAGTCCTGCAACTCGTAACAATATGTAACGTCATTAACAATGTTATATCTTAAATAACGCATTAAACCCATCGTCATATCTACGTGAAACGGCCTAAAACTTTAACATGAATGCAGATAAAACCCCACCTTTGCTGTATTCTTCATCGCATTGTTTCGAAATACATACATTCGAATCTAAACCTTTTTTGGAGTTGACACAATACGTTTTCTCTAAAGCAGGGGCTCCATGTGGGATAATTTTATAGTTAGTAACTGTGGCCAAATGTGTCTTGTTTATAGCATTAAGTACAATGCCGTTAATGATTAACTACTTTAGTGTAATACATACGTTGTCTGTCAATATTTAACGTTATTTAAAAAATTATTGAACACAATATCGCATTCCAAATAACGAATTACACCCATCGCCACATCTGCGTGAAACGGTCACTAATACTGTAATTAAATAAATCTGCAGACAAACACATATATTATATATCCCCAAGCTAAGCCAGTTAACGCTCGTATTATGGGTATAATATACAACGGACCATACTATAGGGCCGATTCTAGACACCCAGACATAGTAAATAACGGAAAATTCGTATACGAAATTTACCATACCAGGAACCGAACCCGGAACTTCGTTGCATTGAGGTTTGCCGGCAAAGGCCAGGTGTAACGCGACATAATTGACAATACCGTGTGCCACAATAACAGCTAAAGAATCTATATATTAATATGTGAAGCAAAAACACAGCAAAATCTTTCACACACTTATAGTATATATAGAGAAGGAGTGCAGAATACTATTTTTTTTTAAATTATGCGTAAAAAATACATTAAATAAAAAAAAACAATACACACACACTACCATGTATTTGATACACACACGCATATATACTCTTTTGTTTATTGTTAAAGTCAAATTAACAGCGTAGCCTTGGCGAAATCTGTGATTAGAGAAGTATATATAGTCTTTGACAACAGAATCTTAATAATGTTCAAACGTATAATTTAAATTAATTATGGTCGAATTTCGACCACTGGGCGTCCACTAATCTATAGAAATTTACACCAGTAAAACCAAGTGAAAACACTATTATAAGTACAATAAAATGATTTAATACTTATTATTCAAGTCTGATTAAAACCAGCTGTTTCATAAATATGACAGTTTTACAAGATTAATTTGCGCATAAGGAAGTGACATTCAATCATTTGACGAATCGATATTAAAAAACGATTGTTATCGAATAATGTGTTATTAATTTGACCTAGTTCTATTATTGATTGCATGTAGGATAGTAATAATTTTTATTGTCAATAAACATTTTGTTATATAATTTATTGACAATAATATGTTTTTTTTTTGTTATAATTTTCAGTTTACTATGTCATAACTGTCATTAGATGGTTACAGCTTTAACTTTCACACTCAGAAACTTAAAGAAGGTATTAGTGTAAAGGTGAATTAAGTTATAACGTACTAATAAGTACCTATACTACAAGTGGAAGTTACTGTGTTTGGAAGTTTGTTTGGTCCTTTTTTGGTTAAAATGATTGCAAATAATGTGTACAATTGATTATTTACTGTACTAAACTTCACGCTTTTTAGTGTTGTTAAAGAAGTTTGGATAGATATTGCTTTTGTGTGAAAAACCGTTCATGGAATAGCTATAGACTACTAATTAAGTACTGATAGTAAGAGAAAGGGGGTTAATCTGGTTAAATTAATATTATTTTGGTAAATAAATGAATTTGCAATAACAGGGATGTATATACCTCTACATACCTCTTAATTTTAAAAGATTAGAAAGACGAAGGCTCGTATTCTCAAAGTGAAGCCGTCTGAAGAAAGCCCGTCGACCCGCAGTACGTTACGAGACAAAGTATTAAAAAAATTGTGTGTGTGCAATTCACACACGGCAGAGTGAAACTTCCGAAAAGTAGCCTACGAGAGAATGAGATAAATATAGACTATCAGGAGTATTAGGATAATTATAAGGTTTATTATTTTTATAATATTTTTACCAAGCTCAAAAATTATTTTGTATTTTAATGCAAAATATTACATTTCATATTTAAGATATATTATAACACATATTATTCAGATTCCATGTTTTCACTTTGAACAAAATACACGAGAGGCTTATGATAACTAAAATAGGAAACAAATGCACTAGTTTCAATTTAATTTATGATCTTCAAAACTTCAAAATATTTCCAACTCTATCGTTATAAGCATAGTGTTTAAATGATTAAATATCTCTTTTTAGTGTCACTTTATTTTTGTTTCATCGAGTTTCAAATCACAACGAGTCTAAAGAAGTTTCACTTCAATAATCGAAATTACGAATAAAATTAGAATGGTTTCCAATGGATACATTGCTATGAACAAAGGAATGAATTAATCTTTTTTAAAATTTTATTAAGGTTGGCAGCTAGGCCTTTAAGCCAGATCTTAGATTACAATATCGTTTCTTCATTTTCTTAAGGCTATGTATAGCTCAACTGAACTGTATTTTATTAACTGAAGCCATTCAATGGAGTTCTTTTGACAACTCGAAAGGTCACATTTAACTATACAGTTCACATTTCTCACAGAAACACATAATTACTACTTAAAAACTATCAATATACTACAACTATTGTTCATTTTAGAGTAATTTTACGCATTTTTAGAAAATAATATTGCACAGCACTACACCTCCTTTCCGTTCCCGCCAAAAACTAATGAATGAACCTTTATTTGTAGAAATACAGATAATAAGTTAAAAAAAATGCTCCCACAAGGGTCGCGACCCCAGGTTGACAAACGATGATCTATAGGATACAAATTATCCCAGCAAAGTAAAATAGCTTGAGCATTATACGCAATATGCAGCCAAAGCCACGGGTAAACCCTGTTGTGAATAAACTTAATATACCATAGATTATGATATGTTATAACAAATGTGTTTTTACACGCGATTTGAACTTAACTCAAGAAAAATTATGGAGTTAAATAGTTTCAATGTTTAGTTTTATTACCTTCATGGTATTCCTACATTTGGGGAATTCTGTTTTTAATATTGTTGTTGTGTAGAAGTAATTAAAAACTCACACCTTTTAGAGTACAAGCAAGATAATTTAGTTTTGTGGTAGTGCTATGCTGGAACTATTACCTTGATTATAGCTTAAGAGCTATCACACAGATCGGTCTGATATGCTTCAATCATCATCATCATTCGAGCTTTAAATCCCGGTTCCCGGCTCCGACGCCCAGGGTCCACTTTGCTACTTTTTCTACTCCACTTCTTCAGCAGATGGTCTTCAGCATCCCCCCATTTTGAGACGATTGGTACGCATGTCATCCTTCACAACGTCAAGACAGCATTTCTTGGGCCTTCCCCTTCGATCGGGACTTGGAGGAGGCGGCATGGCTAGACTAGACGTGTGATATGCTCGAATATTCTGGAATAATTATGTTGTGACATTGAATAATGAGTTTCCGACGTACTAAATAATTTCATAACATAAGGATATCTTAATTAGGTATATATTACATAGTCTTTAATAATATTATAAAATTATAAACATGCCGTGTCTGTATATTAAATTACCATTTAAAAAAAATACAACTGGAATAGACTATATAAACGACGGAGAACACAACGCAATTTTTTTTAGATTTCTTATCTGTTTGTTCGGGACTAACGTAAAAATTACTGGGCCGATTTCGATGCGGTTTTCGCTGATCGACAGCTAATTATTAGACTTATTCTCATCGCTACTTTTTATCCTGGGAATTCCGCGAGAATTTTCCCGGGAGCGGTTTGAAGTTGTTCAGGTGCCTAAAAATTAGCTTATTCCGACACAGTTTCTACTAAAACGATTACTTATATTCTTTTTTTAAATGCTTCGATACTTTGTGTCCCGGGAAATTTCAAGTCAAGCGTGGACGAAGTCGCAGGCATATCCTAGTTATTTATAAGTATATTTTGTTTTGTATGTAGTTCTAAATAAACATTTTTTCTTTCATTCTTTTCTTTATTAGTTCTTCAAGGAGATGTTTTGGGGCAGTTCGGTCTTCAATTTTTTTTAAAATACAAAGCTATGTATATTTTTTATTGGAGATACATTCATACAATGGTTCTTGGTTCCTTTTTCAAATACTGCTAAAGAACGGTTTTGTTAAATATAATCGGTTTGCGGTTTTTACTTACTTAAAAATTAAGTTTGTTTACCCGTGGTTAAGAAGCTTAAAGTTCTTACAAATTAGTGTAAGTCGATTAGAATACTGAACATTTATTGAAAGTTACTTAAAGGATAATTTTTGTAACAAATATTTTTAATCTCTTGAACAAATCGTTTTTTATTTGTTAAGTTGATATTGGGCGATTCATTTCTTTCTGTCTTTTATTTCGGTTGAATCAATTAAAGTGATCTATTTAAATATAAACTTGCGCATTCAACGGCTGATTTCTACACGGTTCAACCAAATTGAATCAATTCGGTTGAAAAGAGCAGAACTGAAATTCCTTTCAGTTCTCGACGGTCTTCAATGACATTGATTCATCGAAATTGAAAGAAAGAAATGTTCAATCTAATATCGACTTAAGTTTTTATTATACCTATATAACAAATCGTTTTAAAAATAGATCTTTTCATAATTTCATAATTTTCATACGATTCTACTACTAATGGATTTTAAAAAATGGCATTATAAAACTCCTATATATATATATATATATATATATATATACATATACACAAGTAACAGTGCAACATCCGCCCGTCCTAGGGTGCAGTTGAAAACCAGCGTCAGGTAGCTTATTACCTGGCATATGCTGAACTGCACCTATTTGGTACCATCGCGAGACTTTTTTTTTTGGTACATACCATGTAGGTATGTATATTTTGAACTATGCGCACTGATGAACTATGAGCACCGACCCATTATTAGAAATGTAAAATTATCTCCAGAAGGTTGTCTGGAAGAAATAGCTGTTAGCGATAACCGATAACAGATACCGATTGTACTAGTTATATGATTGTTAACTCATGTGTATTATTTTCTTGTGTACAATTAAGAATATTCTATTCTATTCTATTCTACATCGTTTAATTCATCGTCATGTATATGAATAACAAATAAAGTTTCTTCTTTCTTTCTTTCCTGTTCCATCTGGATAGTGACCAAACACGACTTAATTTCTACTAACAATATATAATGAGAAAAATAAAATAAAGGAAATAATATTAGTCCTGAAATTGGACCCAGACTCAGTATAATGCTGGCCACTAAGACCAGCGCTGTTCTTTCGTCTGGGAACACCAGGTGGAGTCACAGAGGACAATACGACACAGATAATATAAAATAGATTAAAGGCCGATTATTCAATCGTCAGATAAAAGTTATCAGTCGAATAAATTATAACCTGATTGAATTCAACTGCTTTTTTATTTTTTTTATTGCACGAGTTCACCTGATAGGCAGACGGCCCACATGATGGATAGCGGTTACCACCGCCAATGGTCTTGCTTGCTTGAGAGTTGCTGCTCTCTTAGGGAGACTGTTGTTATGGCGCCATACTCTAGACCAGGGCTAGTAACCACCCAGATGGGCAAATACTATATCGCCTGGCTGTGGATTGTTTTGCCGCCTCTTACGACAGGCCGTACCAACACAGGAAATTGTATTCTTTCTCCATTCCTACACGGATATAATTTATTCATGCAACTGTCATTTCCCTTTTTATTTCTTGTTGTATTTTATCATACGAATATAATTTATGTGTTTATTGAAAATTAATTAATTAATGAAAAGAATAAAACAAATATATTAATGATATCGCATCTCAAATAGTGTAGTAAATACGACCAGAAGACCAGAGCGCCTTGTCGTCCGAAGATGGAATGGCGTAGTCCCCATACACCATTCCATCTTCGGAGCCTTCGGATCAAGTCGAACAGTTCAACCAAACACTCTGAAAGGAATCCTATAAAACTAATAAGACTGGCAACCCGGATTCGATGTTTTGAAACCTTATTACTCTTGGCTCTTCTCTCAATTTACTTCAACGCTTTACACTGCTGTATCGTCCCAAAAGTGAGAACAGTACTGCATGCAAGTTCTTACTTGAGCACATTAAAGATTAAACAGCTGTTTTCCAGTAAATTGCATAAGGTATAGTTGAGCCGTTTTATAAAGCCACATTTGGCATCTCTCAAACTGATTTTAGTAGTTACGTGAAAATCGATTAATACAATTAAAGATTGGAATCGATATATGAAGTTTAAAAAAATATACTTGACATTTCGTTGTCTTATTTTATCTTTAAATGTAGAAATTAGTAATAACTTAATTACGATTTATATTTAAACTTTTGCATTATATGTACACCAATCTCCAGGTCACGTCACTAGAATTTAAAAAAAAATGTTGACATACATAACGTTGTAACGTGTTACGGTTTTAAAAAAATAAGCTAGTTATGGTGTTTATAATTTGCTATAAATTATTACGACACTGTTAGAAAGTTAGTTTGTCAGCAATAATATGAAATTTCATATTATGCTTTTTAGAACGGTTCAACTGTAGTAGGTATAACCCGTTATTAAGATAACATATGAAAAAATAACTTTTAATCAATGAATTTCGTATCACATAAGTTTGTATACCGATTTCTTAATAAGCGTTAATTAAACTCAATAATGTAAACACATTTATGCTTTAATGAACACAATAAAATTATTTTTGTAGACAATCGCCGCGACCTTACGCCCCGGCAACATTGTCAGTATCGCTCCATTAGTCGTCATTAAACTAATTTGATAAGTTAATTATGACTCTACAACACTAGTGAATGCAAACGGGTCTATTTCCTAGAGGACTTTTATTGTTTGCGACAATGGTAGGCCAAGGAACTTAGTCCATACAGCCTTATCAGATGTATTAAATTTTTAATATAACTCAGTCAAATTAAGTTCTCATCAATCAACGGAGTTTTTGTGACAGATCAAAAGACCACATTTAATTACACAGTTCACACTTCTCACAAAAACACATATTTATTACTAAATACTATTAATATTCTATAACTATTGTTCAGTTTGAAGAAGATAAATCTATCTTCTTTCTGTCTAAACTATAATGAATCTGTAAATGATTCGAGTTTGTACAAAATGTATAAAAATGTGAAAAAAATCAGGGGGGATTATTCGGACCAGCAGATTCCGAAAACATAAATTTTGTCTGTCTGTTTGTGAAAACTACTGAACGGATTTAACTAAAACTCGACACAGAGCTGGCTTATATCGCAAATCAGCACTTGGGATATTTTTTATCCCGATAAATGATGTCATTATCATAGAATAGACGGATTAGCTAAATAGATGGCGCTGCAATCGCATTTTTCAATTCACTAACAAATACCTACGTTGTCATAAACAATATGTCATTCGTTGTATAACTTCAAATCAGGTTGGCTTCGACTCATCTGTATGTTTTGCTGGGCAGACTAGATTATAGGGGCGTTCCAATAGTAGCTCATAATGCCCAAAATGCTCCGTTAGCCGTTCCACAAGGCAACCGCAGTTGTTGTGGTCGTGGCGAAAACGTCACTAATGACGTCATCATTTTTGATCACACGACGCTCACAACGACCCATGTCAAGAGGTGGGTCGAATAGCCACTCGGGTTTATGCTTGTAACGCCAGCAAGTAACTGGAACGGGAAAAATCGCGGTCGTGAACATGGTCGTTGTGAGTCCCTAATGGAACGTAGCCTATATGGACTTCGTTTCTTAGTTATTATTATATGTAAAAAACCAAATAAGTGCTTGTGTAAGTAAAATAAAGCTACTGTCTAAGGTTGACATGGGGCGTAGCTGCGGGGCAAACAAACTCTACCTAGTATTTATATATTATTAGAAAATAATACTACACAACACAATATCACCTTTCAGTTCCCGCTAAAAACTACTACTAGAAGAGGAAGTAGACTTACGGTCGTATTTGCCAGATGGTAGGGCATTTGCCCGACTGGATGGCTACCACCCCTGGTCTAAAGTATGTCGCCATAACAACCTTGAGTTGCGTTCCGGCATTAGTGACCAGGTTCCAGTCTTCCTTAAGAGAGGAGCAGCGCATTTGTAGCACCTTTTGATGTTGTAAATGTCCATAGGCGATGGTAACCGGTATCCATCAATTGGGCCGTCTGCCTGTCTGCTGAACTCATGCAATAAAAAAAAAAAAAAAAACATATTGAGTGAGAGTAAGTTTGTAGGCTTATTTAAGAACCTTAAAGAAGCTTACAAGCTTACCCTAACTCAATGCGAATTATAAGAGTGATTTTAAAATTTCTTTTTTATGTTGATATTTTTTACATATCAACATTAAAGGTTTTTTTTTGGTTTTAGGTGCTTGAACGAATTAACCGTATGGTGAAAATTTCATATTGTTAATTGTTGAGAATCATTCACATAAATCGATTATGGTATTTAATGCCTTATTTTATATGTGACCTTGACTATTTCATAGATTTATTTATGTTCAAATTTTTTATATAAAAAAAAATCAGTATAAAACATTATTTAAAAAAAAATACACGTTAACAGTATTCTTTTATAAAAAACATCTTAAATACAATATTTGGTACAAAAAAGTATAAAATCTTGTAGTCCGTCGGCAGCGGGGCCTGGGGTCCAAATTACCGGTGGGTAAGGCTCCAGAGACGGACAGAACCTCCTTACAATTCGTGCCGTGTCCAAGATTGCTGCCTTCTGTATTTGGCCCTTCACTCAGCTTCCTAACGAGAGCCCCTCTAGGTGACGGTCGAGGCTCTCCGCTATAAGACCGTTGACGGTGACAACTATCGGTAAGAATGCTCATTGACTCCAGACATCACATAGCGGTAATCTCGTGAGCATGACTTAACTCTTTACCTAATTTCTCTTTTTCTTTCTTCGCGAGGTTATCGTCATGCGGAATACTGATATCAGCAAGCATTTTTCGTCTTACAGATAGAATTTGGGCTTATGCATTCTATTTTGTAATTCAAACATATAATGCTTTTTTTAAGCAATTTCTCACTTCCTTCGCCCTAAAGTCCCCGTCCTTCTTTATAAGTGACGTGTGAAGTTGTACGCCATACTGCAGTGGTCACAACATTCTTGCAAACTTATCTGCTATTTATAGGTCGATATATTTAAATAATTAATTAGTATTTATTAAGCGTAATAAGAACTAAAGAAGCTTAATTATGGCTAATGGACGCGATAGTGACAATGTTGCGTCGAAACTTATCAGTACGCAATTACGGAAAGGTCAGGTCGGGTCGGGTGACAATGATTGTGTAGTATATAGACAAACATTTACACGCGGTGTGGTATTCTGAAAGTACGCTTGGAGTTGCCTGGCTACAGGAATGAAAACGGTACTTTTCGTCTTTGGGAAACGATTTTCCCTGCTGTCAATTTATTTTTATGTTTATGGCTTAGCAACTAGGCCTTTAAGCCAAGCAAAAAAATTAGAAAGTATGCGAACCATAGAAAATATTTGCGACTCATGTCCCCACTTTTTTACAGGCACTGTTAAATCGTGTCATAAAGTGTAATAAAAAAATATCATCAATTTTGTAACATCATTTTATACTTATAAATTACTTTTCACTAAATCAGAAAAAGAAATTTATTTGACGTTTCATATGTGACGTATTAAATGAGTTCATCAGATTTAGATACGGATTTAACGCCTGATTTCTTTAGAGAAGTGGTTATTTGTTTAATGGTTTTATTTACTTTCTTCATATTTGAAATGAAAAGCAGAGTGTTAACCTGGGGTAAAAGGCCTATTTGGGCACCCGAACTATTAGCGCCCTCACTACGTTTGTGCGCCAAATCATCTCATGCCTAAATAAGTCACTTTCGCCTCTCGTGTAACAATCTACTAGTGTAGAGTGACGATATCTAAAATTATAAAGGAGTCCTTAACCCGATACTAGACGAACTATTTCTGCCTTTCAATTTGGAGGAACCAACCATAGTAATCCACATAAATATTAATTATGGTGTGACTATCTACCCTATTCTACACGGTTGATAGAAGTTCACGCGACCAAACCGTTGGCCTGTATTTTGGGCAACCCATAAGCGTTGCCATCCAACGTGGTAACGCGGCCATCGTTTTGGGAACGTTCCCGACTGACGTTGATTTGGGGCCTATTTATTATTTGTAATTTTTTTAAAGTGTAGGATATATTAATTGTATATATTTTTTTTAATGTGAATATATAATTAACATAAATTTGAATCATTCAATAACATTGGATGTCGTCGTGTACTTTCAGTTCTCTGTCCTGAAAGACCAATCGTGTTTGTTTAGAGTCAAAGTCAAAGTTTTTTAGAAGTTTCAAAGAACGAACTTTTTATTAATGGGTCGAGTTTTATTAATAAAACTACAAAGACTATAAACTTAAAAATAAACTACAAACTATACTATATAAAAAGAAAAACTAAATAAAAAGGGGAAAAATATCTAAAGATAAGTTATTGGTCCCAAACCACTGTCACTTACCGGGAACGTCCCCAAAAGACTGGCGGCGTTGCCACGTTGTTGTACGTTGTTCCTTATCCCAATTATAGCACAACACTTTTGTCTTTTCCTTAGATACTTCTTTACCATACCAAAGTATACGTCTTCGGTCACACCAGAAATCATCATGTCTTCCTTTACACAATCCATCAATCCCACTTTGGTGTACCTTTACACTTGTATGCGTCGATTTTTCAGTTTAAAATTCTTTTTGTCACGTAACTTTCATCCCTCCTCCATTACAGACCGATATCATCTTAGTGTTCTTATTCTCAGTTTTTCAGTTAGTGCAACTATTAAAGGATCTTCCTTACCCATGTCTCACTTTATTCGTCAATGTTCCCATATTTGGACATTCTTTATTAAAATCATAAATACAATTACATTTAAGAATTCCTAAAAAAATGCAAATAGTATACCTATCTATAGGTCCAAAATTGCTGTCGGTTGAAAACGTGTCCATAACGCTGGCCGTATTCCCCCCGCGTTGAATGGCACGTACGGACCAGCCTTCCTGGACCGAATTCTGCTACTTCAATACCTTGCGTTGCGAAGATATTCAAAGTACGATTTCATTGCGATAGTGTCAAAATATCGTATTCTGCTAAATGTACAAAAAAATTCGATATCGTCGCGGCAGAAGAATGCTAGAAAAATTTGGTTAGCAAAAATGGCATTAGCCGAAATGTTTATTCGTTTTGTTGCAGTACAAACTTTTAGTACGTCTCGTTATTATTATAACAATAATAATATTCTTTCCTCTTACTGTGCCTTAGTCTTAGTGCCTTACTTCTGTACATAGACTTATAAAAAAAAACTTGAGATATAAATAGGATAACACATACGTGTTAACAACATAGACGTGTTGCTGGGGAGTTTGTTGCCGCTTCTTCTCCTCAACAGCAATAACACGTTGCGAAACGGTATACATAGAATAGGAAGAAAAATTAAATTTTAACTTATATGTATGACCTTCAAAAGTGTTCTCCAATGAAACCTTTTTGAATAAAAACTTTTGAATTTGAATGAATATTGAAAAGCTACCAAAATTTTAAATATATATTTCGCGAATATATATTTTTTTACAAGGATACACGCCATTGGAATTAACAGAATACCGAAATCAGGCAAACGTCGGATTAAGACGACAGTGTCCGGCGATTTTGACGAGATAGTTTATTTATTTATTTAAGCACAAAACAGATTACAATAATTAAAAATTAAACAATAACAATGTAGTATACAGGGCCAGATTATAATCCAAACTATGTGGTAATTAGACAAACGACAACATGGATATTATATATAGATAATCAATTATATTACGCATGCCGTGTTTGCATAAACAGAATATAGTGTTAAGCTATGAAACGGTTTAGTCAATATATAAAAAAGTGTTTATAACCTTTCAATTTTGCAGACCAGTAAAAAGAAAGAGTTTTTGGCGGGCACTGAAAGGAGATGTAGTACTGTGCATTTTTATTTTATAAAAATGTGTAAAATTATTCTAAAATTAACAATAGTTGTAGGATATTGATAGTTTTTGAGTAGTAATTATGTGTTTCTGTGAGAAATGTGAACTGTATAGTCAAATGTAACCTTTCGAGTTTTCACAAGAACTCCGTTGAATGGCACCAGCTGATAACCTACAGTTCAGCTGTGCTACACATAGGCTTAAGAAAATCAACAAACTTCATTATAATATAAGATATGGCTTAAAAGCCTAGCTGCCAAGCCATAAACCTAAATAAATAATAAAAAACTCGTAAAAAAAATACAACTGACAAGGCTGTATGGACTACGTCCTTTGCCTGCCTTTGTGGCAAATTTGAAAACAACAACAACAACAGTAAAAAAAAATATAAAGAAAGATGTTCATAGTTCATTTTACAAATAATATAACAGAAGTGAGTGACAAATCGACAATAGATATTAATACCGATTGTGTGAGAGAATTGCATTTATTTATTCATAAACTTAAATATCAATGTTCTTTAATTGTCGTTTAATTTGGTGAGTTCATTATAAAGGCGACACATGCGAACCAATGGATTGAAATAAGTGTTATTACGATACACTTGAAGGGAAAAAACTGCTGGTTTTTCACGTCGATAATTCGTATTGATGTTAAGTGAAGTTATAACAGAATTCGGCCCCTGGTCACGTGAGACTTCTATTAAGTAAAATGATAGGTCTTGATAAAACGGATAGGCTTCAAGACCTCATGGCCCTCGAGTTTTGATACTGAACGCCACAAAAATGTATCTATCTATTGTTGCCATATTAAATAATTTTCTTATGACTGTAAAAATAATTTTTAATGTGATAAACGCACACTAATGTAGATATTTTAATTTATTATTGTGCTTACAATGCTATAGTACAAAGTATGCCGTAATTGAGTTCTGATAAGATAGATTCATTACGAATTTTTTTTATAGATATAATTATTTCGTACTGTTATATAAATAATCAGTGTTTTGTATAATTAAATATTATTTTTATTAACGAGTATTGGCATGCTCCTATATTTTACTATTAATTCAATTGCTTTACCATTTGATATTTACTTGTATGGAGCTTATGTCAAATGAAAGAATAGCAAGGTATAGATGTCGGCTATAAAATTGTAAAATTTTGAATCAGCCAACTTTTTAGTCAATTTTCATGCAGTGAAAGCATTTTTAGGATTTAGGGATTGTTAAATATAATCTTCATCAAATTTTGATTTCCTTTTCATATTACCTCTTGTCAGTGACGTGGCAATAGTAGACAATCGCTGTATACATCATATTCATACAGGCATGTTACAATATAGACAAGCATGAGTAATATTTTTTATTTAAATCGTAAAGTTAACATTATATTTATACTGTTTATTCTACGTAGGTATATATTATTACTTACAAATTAAATAGTTTTAAAATTAAATTTATAAAATATTCGGATCGTTTTAGTATGCCAAAAGGAAGGGTTGCACTGAAAATCAGCGTTGTGTCGGATATTATGCCGGCACAACAATATGGTGAGTGCAAACCTTACTTGCTGAAAATGCGGTGTACAAATGCTCAAAATATGTTTTTATTTTTAAGATACATGTCAACAATGTAAGTACGTCGCTATTTCTTCAAATAATTTTTTCTTATGTTTCACTGTGAAGATGGCAAACAGGCTGATGGACCAGCTGGTGATATATGTACACCAACAACACCAGGCGCGAAGCCTACGCATTGCCTTTGGGATGGGATGGAGGCATATGAGATAGGAGAATGGGGTAGGTTAGTGGGGGACGAGGTAAAAAGCTTGCGCACGTCCCGGGGCTTAGACATATGGCTACAGAAGGACACCAAGGGGTTCCATCTACCATCTAGCTGACAAGTCCCACACTGCCCACGGTAGTCTCCGTGCGGCAGGGTGTCCGCTAACGGATTTCCTCTGTGGCTCTGTGGTTTAGCGAAGCCTATGCCGGCTTACCTCATCGCAACGCAGAGGCTCCGGGTTCGATTTCTGGTATGGTAAATTTCAGAAAGGAATTTTCTCCGTTATTCACTATAGTCTGGGTGTCTGGGATCGGCTCCAGAGTAGTTCGTTGTACATTACCCATAACACAAGTGTAACTTGCTTAATTTGGGGATATGCAATATGTGTGTTTGTCTGCCGATTATTAGATATTAGAATAGAATAGAATAAAAAACACTTTATTGTTCACTAAAATGAATAATTACAATAATTTAACGACAAAACAAAAGGCGGCCTTATCGCTTAAAGCGATCTCTTCCAGGCAACCTGACTGAGAGGATACTTTTAGCAACTTATGTCTATAACTGACTGACTATATATATATATATATATATATATATATATATATATATATATATATATATATATATATATATATATACATATTCAGTTGTCATAACATATAATATAATACGCAGTTCTTGTGAATTCAGTCACAGTGCAGATAAAAATGTCGATTTGTTGACATATCTTGTTCAATCTTCGCAAGGCCTGTGTCATCAGCGCCTTATTAAGTATTAGATTATTAGATATTATTATTCTCCTTGAAAAAAAGGGGGGAGGGAAAATGGGCCCTCTGACTCTCATTTATCGTACGAAACATGGTTAGCTGAAGATTAGCCGTTTCACGCCGATATTCTGTGAAAGTGTGCACTGATCATGCCGGCGAGATCACAGCAAGCTTTAATCAAGATAACGATTCCAATATGGCTGTACCACAATATTGTTTTGATTAGTTTTTTAAGGTTTACACGGTCTTGGAGCAAGGACAAAGCTGTACTTTAATTTATGCATCACTTCTCTTAAAAACAAAAGAGTACTTATATCGAAAACACTCCATGTTTTTAAACAGAAATTAATGCCTTAAAATATATAGATTCGAATGATTATTAAAACCTTATAACTAATTATAACAATACCCATATCTGCTACTAGTGACCCCTCCCATCTCGCAATATCGCGACATTATAAATGTCAACAGAGAAAAAAAAATACAATTTGTCTCTGCCCCCGATCTGTCATAAAGCAAATATTATTCGGGGTATAACCGTTGATGCGTTACGCCACCCCAATTTATTAACTGGCACCCCTATGCGCGAACAATGTTATTTTTATAAACTGCCTATCGTCGAGTTTATTTTTAATTAAAATGGCTTAAAGGACTCGATTCCAAGCGTTAGAATTAACGCTATTGAAAAAATGATATTATAAATTAATGGGGTTTTGAAATATTGTCGTCGCTCACACTTTATTTCTACTTAATGTATTTTGTATGTTACATTATAAAGTAATAAAATATTTCAGGAAATAGTGACGTACATACATTATTTACATGTCTCAATGGCCGGTTCTTGTATTTTACTTTTTATTCTATTTTCCTACCATCGGTTGAATTTTAACATTAGATGAAAGGCAAATGAACGATTGGGAGATATAGGTACCTACCGGGCTTTAAAGTAAAAAGCATATTTTGAGAATTTGTACGCCGCATTTGCATTAAACAAGGTTTGCACTCAGCATATTGTTGTGCCGGAAATATATCCGACACAAAGATGATTTTCAGAGCAAATCTTTCTTTTGGCTTGAGCCGAAACGACCTGAATATTATTTTAGAGTCTTATTTTAAAACTATTTAATTAGTAATTGATAAAATATCCTTAACATCTTATACTAATATATAAAGTTGAAGAGTTTGTTTGTATGTTTGATTGAACGCGCTAATCTCTGGAATTACTGGTCCGATTTGAAAAATTATTTCAGTGTTAGATAGCCCATTTATCGAGGAAGGCTATATATCATCACGCAAAGACCAATAGTAGTGGAGCACCAATGAAAAATGTTTCAAAATCGGGGGGTTTTGAAAACAAATTCCACGCGGACGACGTCGCGGGCACAGCTAGTAAACAATATAAATATTATTGTTAGCTTCATGATAATTTATTAAACTAAGACATAATAAACTAATACAATTAAAGGAAACTTAATTTTGTGAATATCTTTATTTTTGAATAACAGACAGAAAACTTGTCTGCTTAAAACGCTATAAACATTAAACACTTTGATAAATTACCTAAATACAAACCAAATAATTAAGTCTAAAGTGGATTATGTAGCAGATCACTGCCAGCGGGGAGCGTGCCCAGAAGGCTGGCTGCATTGCCACGCTGTATGGAAATGCTCATTTGTTAGGTGAATTATGAGCTAGCCTTCGGATCATGGCTAGTAAAAAAACTCTTTGGCGATGGACTCGACGGGACCAAAATTTCAACCTCAAACGGCACAAATATGTAGCCTATTCCTTAGGTTCCATAAATTCAAAATTCAGAAGTTTTTACTCAAAACAATTTCCATTGGAGAACACTTTTTGAAGGTCATACATGTAAGTCAAAATTTAAATCTACTTCCTATTCTATGTACACCGCCTCACAAAATGTGTTATCGCTGTTCAATGGAGAAGAAGCGGCAAGAAACCCCCCAGCATCACGTCTATCTAAAATTATTAGCATTATTAGCTATTTGCATTGCATTAAAATTATTAGCTACTAGCTGTGCCCGCGACTTCGTTCACGTAGAATTTGTTTTCAAAACCCCCCTATTTTGAAACACTCCTCATTGATGCTCCGCTCCTATTGGTCTTAGCGTGATGATATATAGCCTATAGCCTTCCTCGATAAATGGGCTATTTAACACTGATTTTTTTTTAAATCAGACCAGTAGTTCGTGAGTTTAGCGCGTTCAATCAAACAAACAAACTCTTCAGCTTTATATATTAGTATAAGATATATGCAGCATATTCGTGCTGTTTGACGTCTTCGACTGAAGAGGCGGCGTTGCCAGCCCCTAACTCGGTCGCTGGAAGATGTGACGCGGCCAACGTGTCAACTTGTATTGTATTCTACTTATAATCTCTCAAGACTATAAGTAGAATACTGAGCCTAGGTCACCGTCTTCTTATAGGTAAGGTGCCCAGAAAGTTGGCTACGTTATCTAGCTGGATTGCCATACTGATCCGTTGTCTGCGGTAGGCACCAGTCCTCTAATCACCTAAAGATTTGATGAATCATTTTGTTAGCTCTTTCTTAAATATACCTACAATATGTGTATTTATCAAATAGTAAACAAGGTAAGGTCAGCTAATTTGGCGGCGGACACAATCGAATTATTCAAGCGGCACAAATCTATGTGTAATATTATAAAATTCTAAACACGTCGTGTCTGTACATTGAAGCCATTTAAAAAATTTACTGGAATAGACTATACAAACGATGGAGAACACGATGCATTTTTTAAGATTTCTTGTCGGTTTGTCTGTTTGATCGGGATTCACATAAAAACTATTTTTTCTAGGAATGATTTAAAGTGGCCAGATTGGAAAAAAATCGATTTAAAATGCTATTTTTTCACTGATTGATAGTAAATTTCATGTAATAAAATGTGTGATACTTTATATCCCTGGAATCCCGCGGAAATTTTCCCGGCAGTAGTTTGAAGTTATTCGGGTGCATAAAAATTAGCTTATTTCGACAGTTTTCACTAAAACGATAGCCTACATTCTTTTTAAATTCTGCGGTACTTTGTGTCTCGGGTATCCCGCGGGAATTTAAAGTCAAGCGTGGGTGAAGTGGCGGGCATATCCTAGTATTTAATAATAATCTATTTAGAATCACGATGTTTATTTCTCTATTTAAGTAATTTCTCCCATACCTTCCTATTTGAAACAGACTAACTATTCTTTTTTACGAGTATAATCTGTTGAATTATAAAGTGTATAATCCACTGACTAATGAGAAAAAAATGTAGTTCATAAACAACATAAACTTTAATATTTAGACGTGCCACAAAAAATTGTAACCTACGTCTTTTAGTTCGAAATTATAATTGTCAAGTAGTGATGTCATATCGTTGCAACGTTACTTACTGAGTATAATTTCGAGTCCGTGGATTCTTACAATAGTAAAAGATAAGTACTTTTGTAATCGAATATACTTAATCGATAACAAATAAACTTGTTTAAACTGACACTGGCTGTACTTATATAAAAATTGTACAAAGCGAGCCACCATAATGTTGGATAATGAATGAAATTATATGCTTTAGTTTTTGAAGTTGATTAGACATAAAGCAAGACGTAAGTCTTTTTTATACATACACGTTCTTCTATAATTATCGAAATTCATTTTTGTTTTATATTTATGTTTGATGCAACCGTTATTTATTTAAAAATAGAACATGAAAGTCTTTCATTTCTCATACTCTGAAAGTATGCTTGGAGTTGTCTAATCACAGATATGAAAACGGCACTTTTCGTCCATGGGAAACGGTTCTCCCTGCTGTAAAAAATTTAGAAAACTACGCGAACCATAGACAGTACATGCAACTTATGTCCCAACTTTTTTACAGCCACTGTTAAATCGTGGCATAAATTGTAACAAAAAAATGTCAACAATTTTCTAACATCATTTTATATTTATAAATAACTTTTCAGTAAATTATTATTTAATTTACATAAATTTGAGGTAAATATTTACTATCATCAGTGAAAAAAAAATACTGGCTGATAGAATGGCACAGAAAAAAAATTACTTGACGTTTCACATGTGACGTTACGTGATGATGTTTCATTAGATTTAGACATGGATTTCATGCTTGATTTCAATAGAGAAGTAGTTGTTTGTTTAACATCTCGGGCCTAAATAGGTCACTTTCACCTCTAGTGTAACAATCTACTATTAAGACATGGTATAGTACCTAATTATTAATAGCCCTGGCCCACAAAAAAGTAGTGTGTAATTTTGACCAGACGCATCTTTTCTTGTGTATTTCGATGTATTAAATTCGAATTTGACGTCAGTTTGGTCCAAATATCCTCAAAATTTGAGGGTGTATGCACCAACCTACCAAACACTGGTGTAGTTTAATATATTAACCAAAAATGCTGGAGACATACATATATACTTAATATATTATAATCTTTTGAACGAATATATTTCATTCACCATTCATCTATGAATGAAAGATACGCAATTTTACCTCTATTGTTAGAGTTTTGTAAAATTATCATTACTTCTTTACAATTCAACATATAAAAGTATTAGCAAATGTGTTAAGAAATATTATTAATCCGATATAATAACGTTGGTTAAAATTAAAATTAATAAATCATTGTATTTAACTAATCGATAATATATGATCGATATTGCCACATCACTAACAAGCCAACAAGTAGCCATATTGGATGTTTTTTTTAATCAACAACCGATTGTTGTGTCGCTTTTTTACGCCATATTCCAACTAAAAGGAGTCAATGGATTATAATTGGATGTAATTTGAGTGCGGGCATAAACTGTGACAGATTTTTTAACGTTCGCTTCGTGAATAAGTCATATAATAGAATTTTGTTTGAACGAGCGATGTGTTGTTTTTTTTCTTTGCTGGTTCCTTAGACCGTTAATGTATAGACGGAGCCCACGTGAAAAAAGTATCAAATGAAGTGAAGCACTTTTTTTAGAAACTTGTGTGCATAAATTTATGCATGTGGTTTGCTTCTGTGTTTCAATAGAACAATTCCACTGGACCTATATCTGTGTGCTTAGTGCGAGTTTTTTTACTACTCGATCATGTTCTAATCATCGCAATTTTCTATGGGAACGCTTCACGCCATCTCGTGTCGCGTGAAGGGCAACCTATATCGTGCCATACAAAATTTCCTTAACTTAATCGTGATCTAGTATTAGTAAAAAACTCACACTGTTCTAATTCGATTATTTAATACCGAGTTCTCGTAACGAATTGCGGCGCGATCGGCACCCTTTTTCAAAATCGGCATCCTTTAGCCGGCTTCATCTTCAGAATCCGAGACTCAATCTATCTATTAATTGTCTAAGGTTGGTCCGTTTTGAACGCAGGCTTTCGAGTCATTTTGTCAAAGACCGGTCTCAAATTTAAATTATGTACAGTATAGATTATTTTCTTTGTAATTATATAATTTATCTATAGCATCTATAGATACTAAAATATTTAAAAACATATATTTTTTTATAAAGAGGGCTCTTTGTGGTCTTTGAAAATTATAAACATTGGTTCGAGTTGTTTATTGGAATTCGGTTCGATTCCTCTCAAGGTAAATTTTAGCACATTGACTTAAAATGAAATTAAATATTTATTCTTGCATAAATGTTCAGTACATTTTACCAGTTTCAATGGTGTGCAAGTAGGATCTTAATCGTCATTATTTAAATAGTTAGTTCCTATTTATTTCATTAACTACCTTTTATGTAACTTGGATAATATTTATTACCTTGATTTATTAATTATATAGATATCTGGTTTTTTAATGACTTTCTGTTGTTTAGTTTGGGTATTTGGGCATCGTATAAAACCCATAACTAATAAATATAAAATGTGTTCGTATACCCAACATCCCACAGAAACTCGTTTCACGTAAAAATTTGAGCATATCCCGAATGACTAAAGGCAGTCGAACGAAGTCGATCAGTGAAAATTTTGCATGGATTTTTTTTCTTGGCCATTTTTAACATCTCCCAAGAAAATTCTCGTAAGATTCTCGGGATATAAAGTACCGCAGATTTTATGTCCAGGAATTTACTATCAATCAGTGGATACCGCATCGAAATCGGCCCAGTAGTTTCTACGTGCATCGCGAACAAACGGACAAACAAAAAATCTAAGAAACAAAAGACTACAACCATTACAATTTTATATTTTTTTTTATTACAGATGAAAAATCGTTATTAGCATTTATTAAGATAGTCCATACTATAAATACTGGTGCGCCAAGTAAAAAACTTACGATAATCTTCAAGCAAAACTAATTAATGTAATTAATAATTCTGCTACTTTTGATGAATAATTAAGGTGAATTAATTCTTCGACGACTCATATTATTCATATTAATTAAAAATCTCTAAGAGAATTTCGGTACAAAAACAAAAGTTTTAATTCACAGTTTCATGGTCATTTCTACTAAATAAAACATGTAATTACTACAGATAACATATAAAATTAAATATGATAATATTATCTCAGATTAGCATTGTAAATTGATAATATGAAGCTTAATTCTGTTGAAGTAATTGAATAATTTATTTTGATTAAAATATTTAATTATTAAATGGCTAGAGATTTGGGTTTGATATCGCCGCGATCGTAGAGTAATAATACTTAGAGAGATAGTTTCCTACAAAGTTACACTCAGAATTGAAGCACAAAACCAATCGACGTCTGTGTGAGCGCCATGTAATCATTTTCGCTGACACACAAACACAGACACAAATAATACATACATATTGTTACGCCTGTCTCCCATTGGGGTAGGGGTAGGCAGAGACGATGGATTTCCACCTGCTACGATCCTGACAAACACTTTTCGCTTCATCAACTTTCATTAATCTCTTTATACATATACGCTTATTTAAAGTGCTTTTCACATGACCTTTTTTTGAAATATCTGCAATTTGATCATGGTGAGTACGTCGCGGTCGACCGGCACCGACTCTACCACTTGCATTACTGTCATATACTTGTTTTGTGATTCTGCTTTCATATATATTCTCTAAATGCCCAAACCACCTTTTTATTCCTTTTTCAACTCATGTCACTACATCCTCTTTCAATCCACAACGTTCCCATATCACACTGTTTCTTATCATATCACTTACATTCACCTGACATATACTTTTGAAAGCTCTCATTTCAACTAATATTGCAAGTAAATAGAGTTTTTCAAAAAAGTAGGGAATTGGAACTATTGGAGCTCGTCACATATAGACTTTATCTTACGGACTGACAGGACCAACGCGTCGACAAGCGAACTTAGTCTTTTAGGTCCTACTTAAAAGTGCTCCACTTCACTCCTCTGCATACAACTAGCTTTTATGGCAAATCCTTCACAGTCCAAGCAGCTCGTCTTTAATATCAAACTAGCCAAGGCGCTGCTTATCTATACATATACATATAATAAAATTGTAGAGGTCGAATTTCTGTACAATGAAAAAAACATGCTAAAAACCGAGTCAGGGGGATGTAAGAAGTGAAATAGAACTAATTTAGATTTTTTTCAAATTTTTTGTTTCTCTGTTTGTTTTTGTTTGTACCGGCTAGTCTCCGAAACGACTGGACCGATTTAAATGAAATTTTGTATGGTGGTAGCTTATATCCCTGGTCAACATATAGGATACTTTTAATCCCGAAAAATTAAAGAGTTCCCGTGGGATAGTTAAAAACACTTTAATTACTTAAACAGCTTATTATACAATTTATGCACCTAATTAAGAATTGATATTGCCGGTATTATTATCATACAATAAAACAATTTATACATTAAAAAACAATTAGGCTATATATCATCACGCTAAGCCCAATAAGAGTGGAGCACGAATGAAGAATGTTTTAAAATCGGGAGGTTTTTTTTTTAATTATTCCACGCGGACGAAGTAGCGGGGAGAAGCTAGTTTTTAATAAAGTTGTGAAGGATTATTATTATCATCAAATAGCTCAATTTAAAAATGCAGCAGCAGTTATTGTCAGCTTTTTTCTCGTTTTATATTTATTTATGTAAGTGTGTTGTTTAATATTCATAAGATACTGATTCGGTAGTGAGAATAATGCAACATACCTCTGTTCCTATCAAACTTCTTCCATCCAAAGGTTGTCTGGAAGAAATTGCTAACAGCGATAAGAACGCCTATTGTATTGTACAATTTTATTTTTGTTAACTGTATGTTTTAAAACATAATAAATCATATTAATTCACTTTACTAGCACCTTCTCGGTTTCTAAGCGTATTAATTCTATGGCCTCAATGTGATCTTTCGCATTTTTACTTCTTTTGTTGTCTTCATGGACTCTGGCCAGTTTATCTGTGTATTTTATCTTTACTATTACTAGACGGTGCTTATATGTTTCAAACTTTATTATGTCTTGTCATTATTAACGAAGATAAAATTTAATATTTGCTGTGTAGTGTTTGCTACAATTAATTTTATTTAATTCTTTGATAAGTAATTATACCTATAACATATTCGTATATTTTAAAAATTCAGAGAAAGAAGCCTAAGGCGGTATGGACATGTATTCAGGAGGGATGAAGATCACCACTTTCCATAAAGTGGTGACTCTCATAGACGTTTGCAAGACCAGGAGGTAAAAAATCTTAAAGTCACATCTGTGCTAGCATTCGCCTAGGGGCAACCTGTGTGATCTTATACCTGTGTCAATGCAGGGATATGGTGGTTCGCTTGGGACGCCACGGGTTAACCTGCAGCAGAAGCGCCGGTAGATTTTCACGGCACGCGGCAGTCATCATCCGCCGGGCTCTTGTCACCACCGGAGTACCTCCGTTTTGGGTAGACTGGTTCCCTGGAAGATGGGCCGCTACTTAGTGAGGGGTGCTACTTGCGTTGATACTCTGGCGGCGTCTCACCTTTCAAATACGTGCGCTACCGCCGGTACTGCTGCAGCCAAACGGAAACTGGGTCCGTTAGCTCTAAAGCTCTACCGTAACGCAGCCAAACGTTTAGTAGACGTCTTATGAGACCGAAAGGCTGGCGTCTATTTTGCTCAAAGATTATACGTTGCCTATAGAACGTGGCAACGCCGCGAGGCTTTTGAGGACGTTCGCGATAAGTGACAGTGGTTTGGGACTTGGGATTATTTCCTTTTTCATGATTTTTTAAAAGTTTAGTTCTAGTTTTTAATATAGTATAGTTTGTAATTTATTTTTAAGCCTGTGTGTATTTTTAAATAGATAAATGAAAATTAGTTTATTGGTTAAAAAAATCTGACCAATTATTATAGGAATTTATTGGAAAGTAGCACTTAAAGATCAAGCAGATGAATTAAAAGAATAAATGCTTGTCTTATAATATTATTTGCGATGATATTTTTCATATGGTCACGCGATCCTCACATTTGTGTTGTCATAAAATACAAGTTATAATTAAATAATCATTATTTACCCATTATGTACGTTTTATGGTATTTTAGTATCCTTAATGTCATGCGAAATACTTTACGGTATTACTTGTATGGAGCTTATGTTAAATTTTAAGCGATAGCATGGAAAATGAACGATCCGTAAGATATAGGAACCGGCCACTGATAACACCTCGATCGCAGTTGTAACTTAACTAACTCGGTCTCAACGGGCCGACCTTATATATTCGAAAAATTGATATGGCCCTTTCAATAAACATGAATGGATTATCTTTATATTGGAATTTTGACATTTGTAAAGCTTTAATGCAAAACAAGATGATTTGGTTTATAATGTCTTGCTTGAAGGTCGGCCACAAACACAAAGGGATTAGTGATTAACACTAGTTGATTACATGGCATTATTGAAAAAAATGCGCAAATAAATGACAACGAGTAATTAAGATAACCATTAAAAGAATCTATATAATTATATGAAATAAAGTCGGGTTAGTTACACTATTTGTAACTCAAGAACGTCTGGACCGATTTTTATAATCTTCGATTTGTTGGATTCGGATTTATAGTCTGCTATATGGGTAGAGCTCTACATAGCAGAATGACTATGTATCGAAAACTTCGCAGATTAAAAAAAAAATAGGCTAGAAACTCCGCCTTCTTCCACAATTGACAGTTCACGTCACGCACGCTTATAGCTTATTTGTAATAATT
Organism: Dendrolimus houi; assembly: GCA_039645545.1. Taxonomy (NCBI): domain Eukaryota; kingdom Metazoa; phylum Arthropoda; class Insecta; order Lepidoptera; family Lasiocampidae; genus Dendrolimus; species Dendrolimus houi. The sequence continues at coordinate 13,610,891 of CM077139.1, forward strand.
AATGTCCACTGCAAATCAGTGACATACTACAATGGTTTATCGGGCTCCAGGATTTCGGTGAAATTTTTATGTGAGTTTGAGTGGGTCCCGGGATAGTTTAGATTCACAATTAGACCCGGTAGGTGGCGCTGGAATCGGATTCTAGATTCTTTTTTCAGGTCAGGACAACGTCTGCCGAGACCGCTAGTTACAGATAATGTAAACAGCAATAGTAATAAAACACGTGGTCGGCTTCGAATTATATCTTCTCAAATACACCAATCTTAACAATACATATCTAGTACCAATTTGGACGTTTAATGGCGTTGATTCACTTGCTTTTCTATTGATTAAAATTTGATATAAACTCCACAGAAGTGTGGGACGCCGAATTTGAGAATAATACAATGCACGATATCAATATTTTTATTTCAATTTCAACCTCTAAAACAATTTCAATCATCAACTTCACATTTTACTTTAATTTTTACAGGTACATGAACAGCGTCGAATAATCGTTTCCAACAAACACTGGCCGTTTTTATATTTTTGTGCTGAACAATGTTTTCATAAAAATACAACAACTTATTTTCACAACTATCATAGTTATACATCGTATACAATTACTAACATAGTTTCATGTAATATAATCTATTAAATTATGTCATTATTATAATATGACTACTACAACTATAATTTCATGACTTATCCTATAGTAGGGGAGCCCAAGATGCTAAATGTGGAGTTACTCGAGCGTCACGGGGACCTTTTGGATTATGAAGATTAGATGCTAAAAAGTAAAAAGGTAATGTGATGTACAGGTTTAAAAAAAAGAGTCGCACAGAAATACTCAAGCGCGTCAGATATTCAAAAGGGCTGTTAAGTAAACCCTAAAAGAACTCCTATTCAAAAGACTGACGATTTGGAAGCGACCAAAAGTCATGGCCGTTTTTTGAAAATGCAAAAACAAATATAACATTGAAATACTCGAGCGCGTCAGATTGATATACAGACGGTTCAGCTTGATGTTGTTGTTGTGCTGACCCATAATCTGACTATTATGTGGAGGAATTTCCTTAATCTGACGGTTTGAACAAATTTGAAGAATAAAAAATACCTTACCCTATATAAAGGGTTAATATATCTCGGGGTACATAATAGGCTGCAGGGTTTCTCCGCTTATGTTATACTGCCATGCTCGAGTAATACATATCAGCTGGCCATAATGTTAGGATGCCAACAGAGTAATGTCAATTTCCTGTCAATATTAAGGGAATGGATAGTAACTATGACTTGAGTCGGGAATACCCACGAAAACCCTTCGGTGTACGCAGGACCATGGGTATACGGCCTGGCCACTCCACGGGCCCTAGTAGGACGCTCGTATAACCGTTTTTACTCGTACAATATAATTTCATTATTATTGTAATAAAAAAAACAAGTGGCGTTGTTGAATTATATATTTCACGTGAAATTAATACCCTCATTAATTTTTGTAAAAGACGTACAATAATTTAAAGAGATAACATCTTAATTGCAGTGTCCTTGTGAGAATTGTGACATAATTGATATTATTTGTATGCGACTGTCAAAAAAGGAGTTTTAATGTGTTTCACGTTATTGCAGGGCTATGACTCCTAGGCACTTGTACACCGTCTAACCGTTCTTTTATTTTAGATAAGTCGATTATTGATCAATTAGTAATTTCCTAGGCCTTAGAGTGTTACCGATTTGATTTTATATAAAAGTCGAGAATAAATTAATTATCTATATATTAACATGTGAAGCAAAATCTTTGTACCCCTTTTTACGAAAATTGCGCGGACAATGCAGTATGCAATTTCGTACACTTATAGTTTATATAGAGAAGAAGCGACGAATGATTTTTTTTTAAATTATGCATAAAAGTTACATTAAATCAATAAATAAAACATTACATACACTGCCATGTATTTGACACACACACGCATATGTACTCTTTTGCTTACTGTTAAAGTCAAATTAACAGTGTAGCCTTGACGAAATCTGTGATTATAGAAGTATAGTCTTTGACATTAATGATTATGGTCGAATTTCGACCACGAGCGACCACTAGTTAATTTAATTAGTTAATTTATTGTTTGGTTAATTAATGTCATAATGGCTAGGCACCATTACAATTGCCTGTATTGTACGTCCGAAAGGACAAACTGACGTTCCAACAAACAACTCAACACCTTTGTAATTTTATGTTTGTGACAGTTTATACAATAAATGTTATTCTGTTCTAAAATTTTAAACAATTTAGAGAATATAGCATATTATAGCATTTGCTAAAAATACGTGATAAAAAAGCCACATAATCTACATGTTTATACTTAAACTTTTAAATATTAGTAAACACCATTTTATTTTCATTTAATTAGACCTTTTTTATAATCAAAACGATTAATTATGATTACATCTAGGTATGATGACGATAGTCTAGTTTGTGTATAACGTGACTCGTGGAACGTCACTTTTACGTCCTTTGGAACCATGAAGTATGTATAACAATGGTAGTATGTGAAATTTACTGTCAAAAATTCGCAACTTGATTGGCGTTCAAATATTAAACGTAAAATACATTAACTATATACCTAAGTTAAATATAGTATTTTTGGGAAAAGTTTTTGTTCATTTAAACGAGCGATATGGTTATAAAATAGATACGGCTAGCGACACACTTGCCGAAAGTATGGCACTAAAAGTTCGGTTAAATATGCTCGCAGTTTTTTTTAAATAACCAATGACACAGCCGAAATTATGTGGCGTACGGCGTAATGCCGAAATTTTCGTCTAGCGACTGTTTCTGTGAGAACTCATTCAATCCATTTTGAAGATCAGACAAAACATCATGCGAGGTGTTCCACGATCTAAATATCGGCGAACTAATAATAAAATTATTATGCACAGATAAAAAAATATATTAATGATTTTCGAATCACCTGGACATGTAAACCTGGAGATCTTTAAAACCTATTTTCTTTGACATTTCTAAATGTTAAGCGAAAGTGAGGGGCCTAATAAATATACCTATTAAAATATCATAAGTAAAATGTCATGACGACGATACAAAGTTACCGCGTGCAAGATTATCGTTTGCCTGCGGCTGTTCACTGATTAATAGCGTAATCGAATTTCGAATGTCATAAAATAATAGTCGTTTTATGTCTTTAAATATTAAATTTTATGTGAATTATTGAACTTTGTAATGTGGTGGCTATATATTTTTATATATTATTTGTTAATTGATTGAAAGAATGTAATAACAAGAGTTGAGAAAGGAATGTTAAGGTGGTTTGGACATATAGAGAGAATGGATGAAAGGAGACTGACAAAATTAAGTGTATGACTATGGGTGACAAAGTTAGTGCTGGTAGATCATGACGTACTTACCACGATCGATTCCCAGATGTTATGAAGCATCTGGGAGAAGAAGGTCTTCTAAAAAGCATCTATAGTAATCGTGTATGTATGAAGAGATTAATAAGTAAATGAAGCATAACATGCGTGTCAAGATCATAGCAAGTGGAAATCCATCGCCTCTACCTCCCCCTATATGAAACAGGGGTGACCATATATGTATGTATGTTGTTTTTTAAATTAATATGAGTGCTGATACGTTTCTCACTTTATCCTACTCGATAGGTTTTATATGCTTCTGCATAATAACTATCAAGATATTCAGTCTTGACGTATATTTTTAGTTTATTTCATGAAAATTCTTTCATCTTATCAGTTTTTCCAAAATTCATGAAGAAACAATAATTTTTCTATATTATAAATACATCCTAGTACAAACAGTGCGAAAAAAAGAACATCCTTGTTCATGTTAATTTATATTTATACCCTGATTTTTAATTATCTGGACTAAAATGATAGCTGCGATCGACTTTTTTGTTTCATAAGTGAGTTGTGTGAGTTGAATCAGCAACTCACCACTGTGAGATGAATCCTACAGAAATTATATAATAATTCTATAGGATTCAACTGACAGTGACGAGTTGCTCCAAACTTGCAACATATAAAAAGATCTATTGCAGCTGTCATTTTAGTCCAAGTAATTAAAAATCAGAGTATAAACATATCGGCTTTAAATTACTAGTTTTCTTACTACTACTTGACTCAAAAGACTTATATGTAATTTAAAAATACAGGCCGTCCGTCGTAATTTTGCCTCATAGTAGAAAAATAGTGGCGATGATCGTACAGAGATTTTTGTCCCATAAAAACTATTTAAAATAAAATACCCCTAAGTGGTAATAGTAGTAGTAGTATCTAAAAAACTCCTCAACAGATCTTGTTTGAACAAATTTTTCTTGAAAATATTTTTTAATCTATATAATCTTATACTTATTTTTCCAAAATTTTGAAGCCTACTTCACTTGTCTAATGCTTGCTGCTCCACGTGTCTATGTATACCTACGAGTTTTTTCATTTGTGGTCACTATACCAATGCTATATAGTAAGTAACAACAGCCCATAAATGTCCCACTGCTGGGCTCAGGCCTCCCACTGTAGGGGAACGGACAGTATACCCGCCACGCTTGTTCAAGGCGGTCTGGCAGGTTTGAAACATCAGTTATCTCGATGTGCAGGTTGCATCACGATGTTTTCCTTCACCGTTATTAGCACATGGTAATCGTAACAATATGCACATTAGGTCAGAAAACTGCCTAAGTGGTGCTTGCGTTCCGGCCAGGATCGAACCCTCGCCCTTTGGGTTTGGGATGCGTGCGCTAGCCATTACGCTACCACGACTTATGCCAATGCTATGTGGTACATAAATTATTAGTTGTGGCAACGAAGTTTGGTTTTAAAAAAGTTTCATTTTTACCACGTGACTACGAAACTTTACGAACTAAACACCAGGGCTTGTGTTACACACTGTATTTGCATTTACGGTAAGTTATTACGAGAACTCGTCTTTTCACCTTGATATCAGGCAGTTAGTCAGTCAGAAATCGTCTGTGTGTTTTCCCAATTAAGTACTTAGGATTCTAAAGCACAATTATATAAAACACTGTCGCCTTATAATGTCGTTAGATCCTTGAGAATATAACATTCTTGGTCAATTGCCAAAGTATTACAAGTATTTAGCACTTGCAGTTAGTAAGGAATCGTGTTTAGTACGTGTTTAACCGACTTGCAAAAATACATATTAATTCATTTATTGATAACTAGTGGTCGCCCGTGCTCGAAATGCGACCATAATAATTAATGCCAAAGACTATACTTCTATAATAACAGATTTCGCCAAGGCTACACCTGTTAATTTGACTTGAACTAAAAACAAAAGAGTATATATGCGTGTCTGTGTCAAATACAAGGTAGTGTGTGTAATGTTTTTTTAATTGATTTAATGTATTTTTTATGGATAATTTTAAAAAGATATTATCATTCGTCGCTTCTTCTCCATATAAACTATTAGCTAACCCGTGCCCACTTCGCTGGGCATTAGATCGGTTTAGTAGATGCAGATCACCCCATTATTAGTATAGTTCTGTTGAGTTTAATTACCTACTAAGCGAATTCAAAATATTTCCCCTCCCGTACTGCCCGTACCCCAGTGACGCCTACATCGCACGAGCCTATCTAGCCGATTAGGGTGCGCGGCGACCACGCAACTTTTTTCTAATACTTACATTTTTAAACACGTGATATCTTTCGAATGGAATGTCCGAATTGAATAATTCAAAAAGTTATATAAAGGTATTGAAGCAGTCTTGAATATGAAGTAATTTATTTTGTTAAGGATGAGTACCAAGATACAAATAAAGAGTCTTTTCTAGCGGCGGCTTTTTAATAAAAATTTTAAAATAAAAGAACACTTATTGTGGCAAACTATAATAGTTAGACATATACTGTCGGAATACTTTTTGTAAATAATGACGTGTTCTGCAAAGTCGTAGTACATTATTTTATTCTATCATCAATAGTTACCACCTGGCTGTGGGTTGTTTTGTCGCCTCTTACGACAGGCCGCCCGGCCGCAGGAAATTGTATTCTTTCTCCGTTACTGCACGGATAATACCCTCAATTTAAAGTCACAGTGTAACTTATTATGGCAAATATATAACTTCATTTATTAAATACCTCCATATTACCTATTACACGCGTCCCAAACTCAAAGGGTGCGGGTTCGAATCCTGGCCGCAACGCATGCATCACTTGGGCAGTTTTCTGTCCTAATGTGCATATTGTTATAATTACCACGTGCTAACAACGGTGAAGGAAAACATCGTGATGAAACCTGCACATCGAGATAACCGATGTGTCAAACCTGCCAAGCCGCCTTAGACAAGCGTGGCGGGTTTACTGTCCGTTCCCCTATAGTGTAAGGCCCAAGCCCAGCAGTGGGATGTTTATGGGCTGTTATTATTATATAGTTTATTCTATAAATAACTTTTATCTGGTGGTTGAAAAATCGACCCCTAGTTAATTTGATTGTTTGCTTTAGATCAATTAAAATTAAAAGTTTTCATAATTAGTTATTTCAGTAACTTTTGTCCTAGGTCCAGATATTCCTGGTTTCCTTCTCCAGCCCTTCAGGAAACCGAAGAGGATCAGGACAGCGTTCAGTCCCTCCCAGCTCCTGAAGTTGGAGCATGCCTTCGAGAAGAACCACTATGTGGTGGGAGCTGAGAGGAAGCAGCTGGCGCAGGCTTTAAGTCTTACTGAAACACAGGTCGGTTCTGGATATTTCAATAATTATTAGGCAAATAATATATCACCTGAGGGCCTAAAGAAGTCGCTTTCGTATATTCATATGACCAACGTGACAAGTATCAACATAAATTGGAAACTCATGCTATGTCTTACGACTACCAGTATATCTAGACACGCGTCAATTGTCAATTTCACTAAGCGATTCTCCAAAGGCGACCGCTTTAGGCCCTCAGTCCTACCTACCTAATTATAAACAATTGTTTACCTAAGCAGTTAAACATCTCAATATTATATTTTTACGCATTTAAAAATGTTACTCTCGAAAAAAGTTGTACTGATTTAGTATTTTTTTATTTTACAATTTTTCCAATTCTTTCCAAATTGAAAGACAGAAATGAACCATTTAATTTTGGCTTCAGCTCCTTTTCAATTTTATGCAATTTACGAAATCCAAAAGCCTCTAATTGGGATTTCCAATTTATGATTTTCAAGCAAAACAAAAAGGGGAAACTTGGTGTGGTGAGCGTTAACTAATTGTGTTAAATGACGTAGCCCCTAAACAGCAGCATAGGTACATACTCGTATACCTATGTACGTAATAAAATAGATATAATTTTTTTTTAAACTGACTTCAATTAAAAAGCAATAAATAAATATTTTCTACAACATCTTTAAGTCATCATCACCATCATCATCCTAGCGTTAAATCCCGGTTGGGTTCGGGGCGTTTGCCTCGAAGCCCGGTGTCCGCTTTCTTACTTTTTCTTCTCCACTTCGCGCGGTCTTCGGCATTCCAATTTTTGTGAGACCATTGGTACGCATATCATACTTTACGACGTCAAGATAGCCTTTTTTGGGCCTACCCCTTCGACCGGGATCTGGCGGAGGCGCCATGGCTAGACATTTGTTCCTTATGTAAGTAGCCGGTTTCCGTAAAACATGGCCGTCCCAACGTAAGCGACAATCTTGCAGTTTATGCGCTATGAATATGGAGGCCGCTGCGGACGCGAGAGTTTCTAACGCGGCCCTTCCGCATAATTCCACACATCCACCGCAGCATATTCATCTCTGTGACACGCAGCTCCTGCTTGTGTCGCTCAAGTAAATTCCACGCCTCACTGTCATACAAAAGGACTAGTCTACACAAGTTTCATATTAATTCGAATAAAAAATAAATATGAAAATCGGTCCACAATTGACGGAGAAATAGCATAACAAATATACAACAACAAAAATAAAACATATAGACCAATTAGGAACCCCTTTTTGGAAGTCGATTAAAAAACTAAAGAACATAACACATGGCACGAGATAGACTTTCATCCGACAGTGGACAGATCCTTTAAATTAATAAAAAAATATAATAATTCACTCTATAGATGCATAATAATAACATCCTGTAAACTCCCCACTGATGGGCTCGAGCCTCACGGATAATATACCCGCCACGCTAGTCCAAAGCGGCTTGACAGGTTTGGCGCATCGGTTACCTCGATGTGCAGGTTTCATTGCGAAGTTTTACTTCACCGTTAGCACGTGGTAATTGTAACAATATGCACATTAAGTCAGAAAATTGTCTAAGTGGTGCATGCTTTCTGGCTGGATTCGAAACCGCGCCCTTTGAGCTTGGGACGCGTGCGCTAACCACTAAGCAACCACGGATGATGTATTTGTGGGAAATAAAGGCTTATTTATTTATACATTAACGGATAACCATTGAATATCTTTATTTGAACGTTGAAATTAACTGCTGTAGTACAATAGCGGTTATAAAACAATACAACCGACTTTATCGTAACAATGAAATCGCGTTAAGTATCAGTAGTTGTGTCTAATTACTTGAAACTCAACAAAAAAACCTGCTTAATTACTGGATCATTAGGCGCGTGGCGTGCGTCCGCGCCGCGCCGTGCTTGTACTACCGTTAGCAAAACAATCGGCTTATTCTAGTCAGAGCTCAATTAAAACAAACTATATAAAATGATGCCATAATGATTTTGACATGATGGTCTTTGCCAGCGTGCTAAAAGTGCCCAAGGGTTTTTTGTCCAAATAATACTTAACTTATAACATTAGGTCTGAAATCTTCCATTGATTGGTTCTAGATGAGACGATCCCAAACACCCAGACCATAGTAAATAACGCAGAAAATTTGATTGCGAAATTTCTTTACCATACCAGGAATTGAAACCGAAGCCTTTGCGTGGCAGTGAGGTAAGCCGTTAAAGGCTTAGCCCGCTCAACCACAGAGGCCGTCAGACCTCATTTAATAAACCAGATTGATTCAACATATATAAACACAACATTTATTATTTTTTGCATTTCCTTATAATTGTCGGCAGACGAACATGCTTGTCAAAGCTGTTAATATATATCAAATAAATTTAAGGCTTATCCGAGTCATCCAGATAATGGTAAAGAATATAAAGTTAGTTTACGAATTTTATAACGCCTGGAGCCCAAGGCTTTATCGTTACAGTGAACTAAGCGAGGCAACGTTTAAACCACAAAGTCACAGAGGCCGTTAAATTTAATTTAATAAAATCCTGCACCTTTTCACTTTTATACTATACTTAGTAATGGTAAGTGCGGTACTTTAGTATATTGAGGATTGTTGTTTCACAGTACATTGGCACTGTGTTTACGGAAAATCGCTACATACATATCTAGATATATTGGGTGTTATAAGACATAGCATGAAAATCCACTTTAGTTTGATACTTGTCATGTATCACTAGTCAGTTGTTTTGTCAGTATCTATTCTTATATAATATAATTATACATCTCTATTAATATTATAAATGCGAAAGTAACTCTGTCAGTCTGTTTGTTCTGTTTTCACGGAAAAACTACTGGACCAATTTGGCTGAAACTCAGTATATATATATATATTTTCGATGCCGAGGATGAACATAGGATACTTTTTATTTCTAAAAATGGGATAGTTTCCGGTATAAAAACATATTTGTCTCTCTGTTTGTTATCCTTTTATGGAAAGACTATTGGACCGATTTGGATGAAACTCGGTACATATGTAATTTTAATACCGAGGGTGGCCATAGCATAATTTTCATCCCGGATAATGGGATAGATTTATGTAAAGATTATCCCGGAAAGTAGGATAGGTTTTGTGATTTTGTCCATTTCGTCCACTTGGTCCACTTGATCCATTTCGTCCATGTTGTCCGCGTGTCTATTTTAATATACTTTTGTCAAGTTTTATCAAGTTTTGTCATTTATGTACTTTACAGCTAGACGAAGGATGGTATAGTTTGCGAAATAAAATGAAGTGAATCTTCCGGGGGCAAATACATAAAAATTTAATAAATGTAACCTGTACCGCCTGCTCTTTAAACAAGAGATACGCGCTAGAGGTTGACCCGCGGCGCGGCCGCGGGGTAAACTCTAGTGTTATATAAGACATAGCATAAAAAACCACTTTAGTTTGATACTTGTCATATTCGTAATACGAACCTGCGAAGAGACTCAAACTGGAAAAATGGATATACAATTAATTATTATTAGTTTTTTGCGGACGGTATCTTAAAACAGTTACCAATACCCCGCCCGGGTGTGGCTGCTAATATCGTGGCCTCATTTCTAAAATGCTTGTTATTATTTTTTTTCAACGATTAATTCGAACAAAGGTTTGTTGTGACTTAATATCCTACGATTAACCATTGCGATTCATAATCGATTATTGTTAATATCGAATCACGAAATTGCGTATTCGTGACAGCCTCATTTTCGTGACATATGTACAAATTGCAAAGATAGACATCGTTGCGATTTTTTATGTTCTGAACTTCTGACTTATGATAGATAATTATTATACATCTCTATTGGCTGATTTCTATGGCTACCCGCACATACACAATATTATTGCTAATGTTGGGTTGTAATAATATTAAACAACTAGGATATGTCCGCGACTTCCTCCACGCTGAACTTGAAATTCCCGCGGGATTCCCGGGTCACAAAGTACACCAGCATTGCTCCGTCATGTACATAGTCCATCCCAGTAGTTTTCTTTTAATAGCTTCAATGTATAGACCTGGCCTGTTTAGAATTTTATAAAATTAGAGAAGACAATATTCTATATTTTATTTTTATTCATTTTAGGTATATGTATTGTGTGATATTTATATATGTATTTAATTTGCATACCACCGTCATACACTTGCGAATCTCCAGTTCATAAAATCCATAGCCCGGGTTGTCTGGAAGAGATCGCTCTAAAGCGATAAGGCCGCCCATTGCTCCTACTCTTACTGTTTAATGTGACTACTGTAAATTGTTTATTTTATGTGTATATGGTGAACAATAAAGTGTTTTTTCTATTCTATTCTATTCTACGATTGTCAATATGTCTCCCCCCTTTATTGTCGGAACAAAATCAAAATTTTCAGAAATCTACAATAATTTTGACAATATCTACAATAGTGCCCGCGAACGAACAATATTATCATCAATAAGTATATTATTGCCAATATATCCAATAATCGCATAGACGCATGGAAATAATAAGTTGGAAAGAAAAGAAGACCCATGAAGAAGTACTGGATATGATAAAGAAGAAACGCAAAATTTTAAAAACTCTGGAGGAAAGAAGGGAGAGATGTTTGGCCATTTGCTACGACACGACACGTTCTTATGCACGTTAATCGAAGGCAAAGTAGAAGCAAGGAAAGGGAAGGGAAGACCGAGGCGAGCATTCATGGATCAAATAAAAGAAAAAGCGGGTGTTGTGTCTTACATAGAAGTAAAACAACTGGTCCATAATAGAGAAGATTAGAGGAGGCTCCACCGACAAGAGCATAGCTTTTAAATGATAAATAGATCCAATAATACTGTGTATGTGCGGGCAGCCTGTCTTAATATATTTTCACTAGCCTTATAGCAGGGGAGGCCAAGCGGGGATTTTGGGATTTATTCGAGCGTGGCAGAATAACATAAGGGGAGAAACCTTGCAGCCTATTATGTACCCCCACCATATATTAACCCTTCGTATAGGGTGGGGGTATTTAGTATTCTTCAATATTTTTTCAAACCGTCAGATTAAGGAAATTCCTCCAAATAATTGTCAGATTATGGGTCAGCACAACAAGTGCATCAAGCCGAACCGTCTGTATATTAATCTGACGCGCTCAAGTATTTCAATATTACGTTTTTTTTTAATTTTCAAAAATAGGCTATGACTTTTGGTCGCGTCCAAATCGTCAGTCTTTTGAATAGGAGTTCCTTTAGGGCTTACTTAACATCCTTTTTGAATATCTGACGCGCTTGAGTATTTCTGTGCGACTCTTTTTTTTTTGAAAACCTGTATACGCTCACCCCACCAGTGAAATGGCATACATACATTATATAACCTTTTTTCTTTTTAGCATCTAATCTTCACAATCCAAAAGGTCCCCGTGACGCTCGAATAACTCCACATTTAGTATCTTGGGCTCCCCTACTATTACTTTCTTTTCTTTCACATTCTCCAAATTTTTTGGGGTCAGCACAATACGTATTTTCCTTCCACACTCCTCTACTCTGACATACGTTCTCTCTCACACCACAAAACATCATATCATTGTTTACACAATCCATCCTTCGTTTTTTTGGTCTACCTACCTATTTTTACCTACATATTCATGAATGTACAAGTATATGAAATAGTTATAAATAATAAAACAATTTATTCATTTTAATTATAATATAAATATTTTCTTTTATCTTTTTTTATTTCTGACTAGTTGTGCCCGCGACTTCGTCTGCGTGGATTTTTTTTTCGCGGAACCCTAAAAAATGTAGCCTTTTTTTATTTTGATAACGCAGGGGGAATGTTTTGGACACCATCCTCGGATCCTTCGGGGGAAGGGTCTGATTGCAGGCATAAAGCCCGCATCGAGGGTGTGTGGGACTCTCAGCGACCGGTTCTCCACGCTTGCTTCTAAAGCGAAGCTATCGCGAGAATCGGCTGCCAAACTACCCACTAAACCTAAACCTGCGCCCCATTTATAGCGCTTTTACGTGGCGTCACGGGATCTCGTACAGAGTACCTGCACCGTGACGCCCCTACGCTCTGTAACTAGGCCACTCCGGGGAGCAGAGTGACCCACTTCGTACAGCAGGGGGAGAAGTCCGCTGTCACCCCCGTGACAGCGGCCCCCTGTGGCGGTAACTAAGGGGGAAGAAGATGCGCGTAGCGGCGCCTACGACTTCTGGCCCGTCTCCTGCGGACGGGGTCCGCATACGCGTCCTCCTCCCTCGCTCTTTCAGCGGCCTCCTTCTGCGACATAACGGATTCACAGAAGGAGGATACCGCAAGCCAAGAATGTTGACCCTGGAGCATCGCTTCGACCATGCTACGAAGCGAGTCCACAGGGCCAACAACGTTCTCTAGGAAGGGCCCTCTGGGGCCCCCAGGCTGCGCACTCCACAAGCGTATGAAACGCCGTGTCTTGGAGTGCGCCGCACTCGTGGCAAGACGGGGAAGGTTCCCACCCAAAGATTTGATGCAGATACTTACCAAAGAAACCATGCCCGGTATCTGCACCATCCTGAACGTCAGGGTCCCTCGTTTCCGCGAGACCCAACGAGCCAGGTGGGGGCGGACCGCCTACACCGTCTCGATTCCGGCTTCCTAAAGGCTACCTTTACCTTTACCGTTACCTACCTTTAGGCTACCTTTTTCCTAAAAAAGGTAGCCTAAGTTACTCCTTATAACATCAGCTATCTGCCAGTAAAAGTCCTGACAAAATTGGTCCAGAGATTAGCTGGTACACCCAGACAGACAGAGAATAATTCTAATAATTGCATTTTCGGAATCTCGTGATCCGAATTATCCCTTCTGATGTTTTGTAAATTTTTATTTTGACATTATAAATAGACACTTCAAATAAAACTAGAAGGAAATGTTTATTTCAAAACTAGGACTGTACACATGGTTTCGCTCGTGTACATTTTGAATCCGTTTTCCGTCGCAATTAATCTCGTTTATCTTAGTAAAAAGTATCCTATATTCTGATTCCCGCTGTAAACAAACTTGCCAATCAACCTTGTTAGAAACTGTACGTTTTCTACAAAAAATATAATAACATTGCTTAAAAAGAGTCGACATATACCTACTATAATATGTATTTAATTGACGGCGGTAATTAGCGCCGCGGCTAATTATATCACGTTGCGTTATAAACTAACAGCCGTTGTCTACTACGTTATCCATACGGGTTTACTTGGCTTGGTATTGTTTGTATGATGACAACTTCATTAAGGCTTGTAGCAACGCCAACGTCTTTGAGGATTTTTCGGGCGATAGCGGAGATCTCATAGACGCGGTCGTTTTTCAGATGCATTATTATTTTATTGTGACTAAAATAAAAGTTGTATTTAAAAAATTTATAAAACCAAATTATTTATTCATAAAGATGTAGATATCTCTTTATTCTGTTTTGATAAAAATTGAAAGAGCGAAATGAGCTAATTTTCTTCTTCTTAATATAACAATAGGAAAATTATGAGAAAACCACGTTACGTCTCATATCGTGAAGATTTATGATATTTTTTTTGGTAAATGTCTGATCAGTAAATACCGACGAAAAGTTGTTTCGTTTGCACCCCACTTTCAATCTCTTGCGGCAACAGGAGCCTTAAGCCGCGTACTCACCCGCGAGTCTTGAAGGTTCCTAAACAAGAAACTTAGTCTAACTCAATATGAATGTGACCATATGATTTTCGGTTACAGTAACAGGCCTTACTCGTCTTCATCCGATCAGCCCGAAAAAGTCAATGAAATTTTAGATAAAAGAAAGAAAGAACAAATATTCATTTAAAACTTCAATAATATAGTCTATATAAAGCGAACGACACACGGCAAGCTTGCGACGAGCCGACAATGCGAAGTGAAACAGAGTTTACAAACAGTATGTTACTATTATTTTTTATATCGAATAATGGTCTAGGAGCATTATACCGTGGTTGCACACACGATTACTGCGTATTAACACACAGAATGACCAAATAATGAGCCATGAATAAATGGGCTAATTGAAAGCAAAACACTGATGAACGTTTCATACAAACGGGTTTGTCAATTTTTTGGTACTTTATAAATATTTAGTGTTATTTAGAAGTTTCAATTTATTAATGTTTAGTTTTCATTGGATAAGTGTTACTTTTTTGCTGTACACATAAAAATGTTTTTTATTTCTTTTTGGGTGTTAAGATCCACCTCTGTCAACCCCTATGGGATACAGTCGTGTCAATATAGCTATCTATGTGTGTACGCAAAACTACACAGCATATTATCCTTCAGTTCCCATTAAAAATTCTTTTTACAAACAGTATAATGTCAATATTATTATTTTTATTATCGAATAATAGTCTAGGAACATTATACCGAGGTTGCACACACGATTACCGCGTATTAACATACAGAATTGCCAAGTAATGAGCCATGAACAAACGGGCTAATTAAAAGCAAAACACTGATGAATGTTTCATACAAGCGGCGGTGTCAACTTTTTTGCTACTATATACATTTTTACTGTTATTTAGAAGTAGTTTAATTTGAGTTACAATGTATTGGAAACGACTTGTTTAAATTTGAAAGCATTTTATGTCTTTATTGCTTTAATTCTTGTTAATTAGACACTAGTTTTTATCCTTAGTTATGACCGCCCTAATGTAGATTTGGTCAATCGTTTTTTTTCGGATAAAAGACATCCTATGTCACCTTGAACAAATAGGTCGTCATGGCAACATGCTTTTTATTGCTCAAGCACACCTGACAGGCAGACGGCCCAACTGTGATGACAAGTGCTTACTGTTGCCTATGGACATTAGCAATACCAGAGGTGCAGTTGGTCTCGAAAGGGAATATGGAACCTGGCCACTGATGTCGGGAACACAATTCAAGGTTGTTACAGCGCCATACTATAGACCAGGGATGGTAGCCATCCAGACGGGCACCCTACCACCTCGCTATGAGTTGTTTTTTCGCCTCTTACGACAGGCCGCTCGGCCGCAGGAATTAGTATACTTTTTCTGTAAGGACAAAACATAACAAATACGTCGTGTTGGAAACATGACGTTGCTATGACAACTCTTTACAAGTGAATTGTAACGGCTGCCTCAAAAATGGCAACTGAAGCGCCATCTATCGGCTTTATGTTTATAAACATATTACATGTCCGTTTTCTGTACCTACCCCTGTGTGCAAAGAGTGTACGTGTGTGCAAAATTAAATTAAATTACAAACACCACAAATCCATCTCAACATTCTTACCTTGACAGAGTTAAAACGCTTTTGGTCTATCATTTTAGTGGCCCGTATAACATAACCAATGACTTGTTAACTACAAGAATGTCAAAGAAAAGGTGTGCAGTAACTTGTTGACTTTGCATTAACATTTATTCTTGTCTTTGGTGTGTAATTATTCGAATTACAGAACATTATTTAAATAGCAACATATTAATTTAAATAACGCATTTTAAAAGTCCAATTTAAGTCAAACATGTCAATATTTTTTATATAATCACAAAATGAAAAATAGAAGTAAACTTCTTTAAAGTGACACGAAAACTATTAAAATAAAATAAATATTTATTTTCATATAAAAGACAAGGTGTTAAATTAAATATAAACAACACTTTTACCTAATTAGCCTCAAAAGCGAACGTGTAGTCTGGCTAGTGATGTGGAACGCGTAATTTATACTCGAACTACTCGAGTCTCGTTAGAGTTTTACTAATTAAAGGTGTCCGTACTTTTTCAATGCCATTGTAGTTTAGATTTACATTTATTCATTTTGGTAGATTTACTTAATGAGTGTTTGATATCAATTTACGTTTTGGATTGGGGTCAGAATTAAATGAAAAAGTCGTGGTAAGTCAGTGGCTAAGGCATTTGGAGCTTATTTTAATTATATGAGATCAATCGTTGCCTGTTAGTATACACTGCTTAGGCAGTTTATCTGGTTTAATTTGAATATTGTTTCTATTACCATGTGCTAAATGTGAAAAAAAAACACCATGAGGAAATGTACATAGAGAATACCAATGTATAAAAGTTGCCTGCCCTAGATAAACATGGCGGATATACTGTCCATTGGAAACAATGGGGATGTACTAGCTCAGTTGTTACATTTACCTATAAATATATAGGTTGATATATGTACATATATTATTAAAAACATATTTTAAAATGACCATGTCTCTGTCAAACTTAGTACATTCCAATATGTAATCTTATTTCGAGCGTTCACGTCATTACCCTCTACAGTATCAAGGTAACATAATACCATAATTATAATTTAAATTACATAATTATATTCTGGAAAATATTCACGTGCAACCCGATGCTTGAGACATTCTTCGAAATTATAAATTGTTTTAGAATTTACTAGGGGTTATACGGATCTTGCAACATTTAAATTATTGAATACAAATGACTTTGATTCGTAAGTATTTATTTATTTATGAATTTATTTCGTTAATAATTAATCAACATATTGTTACATACTTATTATTTTAAAACAAGAAACTTTACGAGTAGTACGAGTAGCTCAAGTGACTCGTTTACTTAGGCACATCCCTAAAATACAATATTATAAACCGAGTTCCAATAATCGAATTATGTACTGTAAACATTTTATCTTAATAGTAATTTATGTAGCAACGAACGGACTGCACCTGCCTGTAATTTACTTAATAATATAAAATTACACGTATCAAGCATAACTTGTCCGGTTGTAAGTCATTTCGTTCGAGTTTTGAAGGGAAAAGCATCAAAATTGTTTTGTCGAGTTTGCGGGTTTAATGCTGGCAATAATCATTAGTTCAAATTGTATGGGATAAAATGTTCTATTTTTAATTCCTTCGCCTTTTAGTTTTAAGAAGTAAAATGAAATTTTTGGTGAGCATTTGATGGGTGATATTTTGCTGTTCAGTTTCATTTTCAATATTTTGAAGTAAACACTTTAGGCACGTTAGACACTTTTGAAAATGGGGAAGAAGCACTTGAACTCGCGTGACCGTCGCGCTCAAATACAAAGTTTTTACTTCTGACGTGCAGTCCCATGACTGACATTGAAAAAAAAAAATGCACAATAGTTATGGGATATTGTTTGTTTTAACGAACAGTTGTGATTTGTGTTAAAAATGAAATAATTAAGCCTGTATTAGACCAAATTATTCAAATATTGTGTCTTATAAAGTTTATTTTCAATTATTTTCATTCTATTTACCCTAGAATGGTAAGTAAAAAAATAATACTAGAGATGAAATAAGACGTATGTAGGTATATACAAGTATCAAGGTTGCTCCTCCCGTATGTAATTTGGCAAAAAACTTAGGGCGGTGCCTAAGGGCGCTTTGTGAACACGCCCTTAGAGAATCAATGTCGCGACTGTAAGTAACCACTCTTATATTAAGCTTGTGGGTAAAATATGTAGGTATTACGTTACTGTCTAACCAATAATACTAGCTTAGTATTTTTTAAAAATTCACGATTAGAGTTCGGCTGTTCTATTAAGCCACATTTGGCATCTATCAAACTAATTTTTATAGTTACGTATACTATCGTTGATGATACAATTCCAAATTGAAATCGATATAGGAAATCACACATTACCAACTCGATTTAAATAACAGTATATTATTTAAAAAAAATATGTTTTGCTTTTCTTTGCCTTTTTTGTCTTTGAAATATGTAGAAATTATGCATGCAACTTAATTACGATTTATGTCTAACCTTTTCGATTATACATCAGTCTCCTGGTCACATCACTAATATTAATAAATATAGTGAGTTTTTGGCGGGAACTGAAAGGAGATGTTGTGCTGTGCAGTTTTATTTTCTAAAAATGTGTAAAATTACTCTAAAATGAACAATAGTTGTAGGATATTGATAGTTTTTGAGTAGTAATTATGTGTTTTGTGAGAAATGTGAACTGTATAGTCAAATGTGGCCTTTTGAGTTGTCACAAGAACGCCGTTGAATGGCACTAGTTGATAACCTACAGTTCAGCTGTGCTACACATAGCATAAGTTCATTTTAAACATGTTTCCGACTGAAAGACATAGATTCTATGGTCATGAATAAATTAAATTAAAAAAATATATAGTGACTATTAAAAAAATAAACATAACCTTGTCAAATGTTACGTTTCTAAAGGGTTTTTGGCGGGAATTGAAAGGGGACATTGTGCTGTGCAGTTTTATTTTCTAGATAAAATTACTCAAAAATAAACAATAGGATATTGATAGTTTTTGAGTAGTAATTGTGTTTTTGTGAGAAATGTAGACTGTATAGTCAAATGTGGCCTTTCGAGTTGTCACAAGATTCCGTTGAATGGCGTTAGTTGTAGTCTTACAATACAACTGCGCTACTAAACGAAGACATACGCCAGAATTGGCTGTATGGACTAAAGATTCCTTTGCCTGCCTTTGTGGCGAATTCAACTACTACTACTTGCGTTTCTAAAGAAATTATAAGCTAATTATGATGTTTTAATTTGGTATAAATTATTTCGATACTGCTACAAAGTTAATTCCTCACTGTTTATATGAAACTTCAATTGGGGCTTCTTAGAACGGCTCAACTATAGTACACATAATTAAAACTACGTTTTAACGGTTTTAAGCGCAGCATTTGATTTGATTTTTATTACCTTTTTTTACGTTTCGGCCACTTTTCAGTAGCTGTGATCACAGACGACAAAGATGACAAGTGCCAATGCGTAATGTTAAAGTTATTACTTAGCCTACCCCCGACTTGTTAATTTTAATTTTTATCCATGGTTATTATTTACTCTACGGGAGCCTAATCTAATTTACTAAATAAAAGTTAAATAAAATGCCGCGGTTAAAATCGTTAAAAGATAGCTTTAATATTAGCATATAAACTGCATTACCCGTGCAGGAACGGAGAAAGAATACAATTTCCTGCGTTGGGGCGGCCTGTCCTAAGAGGCGACAAAACAACCCACAGCCAGGTGGTAGGCCATTTGCCCGACTGGATGGCTATCACCCCTAGTCTAGAGTATGCCGCCATAACAACCTTGAGTTGTGTTCCGGCATTAGTGACCAGGTTCCAGTCTCCCTTAAGAGAGCAGCAGCGCATTTGGTGTTGCAAATGTCCATAGGCGATGGTAACCGTTTTCCATTAAGTGGGCCGTCTGCCTGTCTGCTGAACTCCTGTAATTAAAAAAAAGGTTAGCAACGCGTTGGTTTCACCCTTGATGTTGCAAACGTTTTTAGGCGACGCTAACTACTTTCTATGAGCTGGACCGTCTGCCTGTTAAAAAAACCTTCACTGTACGTAGACTCGCGCACTTGTCCGAATTATTTTAATCTAATTTTATTTATTTATTATATTTATTTGACCGTTAAGTGAAAAGATACCCTGCTGGTTGGATGGTCCTGGCGTGACATGGCACCCTGGGGTCCTAACAACAGCCCAAATGCAGGGTGTTACAATGATGATTTAGTTTTTCTATTATAATTGGTACAGGTTCTTGGGGTTCCGTAACCAGTTTAGAAAAATGGAATTCTTATGAAATCGTCACGCTCGTCTGTTCCTGTGTGTCACAGGATTTATGTTTCACATCACATCATATCATCATAGGAGGGATGGGATAAAACAGATGGGAGGAGAACTCGCTCATCGCACGAAACACGATTAGCTGAAGGCTCATCGTTTCACGCTAATGTTCTGTGAGAGCGTAGTATCACATCGTCATGATCGAGTCGGCCCAAAGAGCTGAGATCATGATAACGATTCTAGCATATCTCTACGTCAGTCAAAAATTAAAACTCCCATTTATCTCCTTTTCAGTTTCATAAACAAGACGAGGTTATGAGGGCCTTTAATTTGGTTCTATTTGGTGTTTAAGTTTAAATAATATTGTTGCAGACTAATTAGTTTCAAACCTATTTTCGTATACTGTTTTTTAAATTTGATTTTTATTATTTTATGTCAATCTGTATTTTTGTCGAGTGAAATTTAATTGAGAGAAATACACGTATTAACTATCCATTGTTGTGTTTATTACGTTTGTATAATTGAAATAACACAAAAAGCAATATATTTTTTATAATAAATAATTATATTTCTCGATACCGACCACAACAACTATGACGTTGATTGAAAGTTTTAATTGCGATTTTCTGCAATAATAAGAACGGACTGTTGGCGCAAACTTTGCTTAGAGCGTGTGTAACTAGGCAATTGTTATTCCTTACTATTCTTCTATAAGTATAAATACGTCACAGGGCATTCGGGTAGAGTGCGCAATCGCGGAACATCCCTTTCTGGATTATGAGGGAATGGGGTAGGGCGGTGCCCTGTGGTGCACTCTACAGGGGGCTGCGATGGTGTGAATAGGCTATATGATCTGTGATATTTGATTGATCGGTTTATCTCACGCTTGATTGCCTCATTTTATGGTTCCGTAGCAACTTTTACAGAAACGGAACTGTTATGAAATTATTACGTTGAATTTTACATCTGACTTTGTTGTTTCGTAACCAATAAGGATGCGGACACATGTTACAATGAATTATAATATTATTTATATTTAATAGAACAAGTGTTAAAATAATATCTTGTGATCTCACATTTAAAATACATATTATGATAAAAATAATTTTGATTACTGTTTATATATGTATATATTATGTTCATACAAAAATAAGGCAGCGTTGTTTTGTATAGCCGTTGGTAATAATCCAAAATTCCAAAAACGTTGCCATCCGGCTAATGGTTGATCATTAGCCGGCTAAAAAACTCGCTGAAGGCTTTTTAGTCAATGGGTGAATGACTCGTTAACCGGCAGCCAACGCAACGGCTGACGGCTAATTCGTCAACTGATTGGTTTTCGGTTTTATTAGAAAACCATAACCCGGTTAGCAAAGTGATTGACAACATAGCCGTGGCTATTTTGTGAACGACCGCTAATTAGATGGCTTTTAAAATAGCTACCCACGTCTAGTTTTGTAAAATAATAAAAAGTATCTCATTAATAAGCGTCAATTCTACGGAACCCTTAATTGTGCGCGGACTGTCAAGCACTTACCCCATTTATTAATGTATATTTCTTAGATAAAAACCACTTTTGTGCTGTAGTGGTCTAAATATTGTCTTGCCTAGTTTACTGGAATGCAAAGGTCCAAGGGTTGATTCCCGGAAAGATATATCTCGGAAACGAACTTTACCATTCACAGTTACACTATTCTAAAATCAATGTCTTTCATTAGATTTGTTATTAATGTCCCTTAAAGAAGATGTTAAAATCTTAAACATTGAGACTGTTTTGATTTAAAATAATGCGTTCAAGTGATAAAACGTCCAAAATAGATATTAAAATTACTCATGACTTTAATTAGTCGTGTAGGATAAAGTTGCGTATTCTTCTTCCATGTTAATGCTCATCATGATCTACGGACGCTCCTCATTATGCTTATATATTTATAATGGCAAGACTAAATTATACATACAAAACTAATAACTACCCTTATAGGAAATGGAACATAAACGCAATGAATGCCCGGAAACGGGCCGCACATGAATATCCGCTTTTCCATCGGCTTTACAATCCGGATATTCGAGATCTTTTTGGTAATGTTTTATCGTCCGGTCGTAAAATTATTAATATCATAATTGTAGCGGTTTTTTTAAACTATTAAAGCATTATGTTAGGGTTCATTAGCCTTTTTGTTCTTTTTTAAATTATGTACTTTTTTAAGGTTCCGTAACAATTTTCACGCAATCGGAACACTTATGAAATAATTATATGTCTGACTGTTGGAGAAGGAATAAAATATTAAATTAATGTAAGAAATAAACATTTCTGTATTAGTATATAATTTTTGAATGATTTTTTATCTGAAATCTCTATATAAAACAATTGAATTTAAAAAAAAAACATTTTTGTTGTGAACAATAAGCAACTATCTTTGTATACCAGTTTTTTTTTTGCAGTTTAATGGGTTAATATGGATGAGACATGAAGATGTAGTCTACATGGCCCTCAATAGAGTAGTAACACTAATTTCTAACAGTAATTTCGTAAAAAACTCAAGTGGTTGCCAATTCGTTTTCGCCGGGATACTCACATTCTTTCATTGCTTTATAGTATTTTATTCATCCCTACTACTCCACAGTACCTTAAAGAACGCTTCGAATGTATTTCTTGCTCTCACAATTTACGCCCTTTCAGTCAACATAGACTTATTACTCCTATTCATAATACAACGTTTTTCAATAACTCTTTCACGGTTAAGACTGTACAACTTTGAAATACATTGCCTGTTGCTGTCAGACAAACAAAATCTCTAACAACATTTAACAACATGGTCAGGAAATACTATCTGCAATATAATGATATGTAATTTTATTTAATTAGTATTATATTGCATATAACTATATATTTATTATGTTTAAATAGTTGCATTTTATCACTATATCTTGAATATGTATATAACTTATGTGTATATTTGTATATATAGTGTAGTTATATATATTTATTATTAAAATGTAAGTAATCGTACAATAATTATGTATACCACCATCGCCATTCCTAATCAGCAATATTCCTGCCGCTGGTTGTCTGGAAGAGATCGTTTTTTAGCGATAAGACCGCCCTTTGTACATAATTAGAATAAAACTAGTTCGTAAGTTTTCTGTAATGGTGTACAATAAAGTGTTATCTATCTATCTAACACCGTGAAACAACTAAAAATTAGGGATCGCAAAAAGTAATATAGAAGAAATTTAAAAAAGTTAAGTCTAAATACGACCATTTTTTCGAATTTCGTAAAAACTTAAGTGGCTTCCTATTCATTTTCGTCGGAATACTCACAGTCTTACTCTCCTTTATAACATATTATTTACTCCTAATAGTCCCCAGTACCTTAAGGGACGTTTTAAATTCCTTCGCCTATCCACTGCCCATAATTTGCGCCATGATACGCACCGAAAACTTATGACGCCTGCACAAACTTCGTCCTGCTATGATAATTCTTTTACGGTGCAGGCTGTCAAACTTTGGAATATGCTGCCTCTTACTGACAGAGAGGTCAAATCAATACCAATATTTAGAAATTTGCTCAGAAAGCACTATTTGTCCACAAATAGCTATGTCTGATTAACAGAATATAATCATGCTAATACATTTATTATAATAACTTATGTATTATTGTATATATATGACTATGTATATATATGACTATGTATATATGTATGTATTCGTATATTCATTTCTTAAACTAGTTTGAGTATTTATCTATCTATTGCCTTTTTCCTGTACCACCTATATCGCTTGATTCAATTATTTTTTTCATTTCGTTTGCCTGGAAGAGATCGCTTTGAGCGATAAGGCCACCTGTTCTATTGCCTAGAAAATATTGTAAATATGGTCTGTTTTTGTAATTGTATATTTTGGTGTGCAATAAAGTGTTATCTCTCTCTCTCTCTAAATACGTGACTTTCATAGATTAATTTATAGTAATGTAGAGATATTTTGTTATCATCGTATATATAAAATTCCGAAGCCAATAAATATAATAGAATACAATAAAAGAAATAATAATAAATATAATATATATATATATATAATAAAATACATTTTATAAAATCTATCTTTATCCGTGCAGGCACGGAGAAAGAATACAATTTCCTGCGGCCGAGTGGCCTGTCGCAAGAGGCGACAAAACAACCCACAGCCAGGTGGTAAGGTATTTGCCCGACTGTATGGCTACCACCCATGGTCTAGAGTCTAGAGTATGCCGCCATAATAACCTTGAGTTGTGTTCCAGCCAGTTCCAACATTAGCGACAACACATTGGTAGCACCTTTGGTGTTACGAATGTCCATAGGTGATGCGTCAGGTGGGCCGTCTGCATGTCTGCTGAACTCGTGCAATAAAAAATATAAAAATATCTAGACAGTTTTGGCGTTTCCTATTTCCTAAGATGATAGTTTCTCAACTGACTCAAATGATTTGACTATGAACTTAGGGAAGGTTTTTCGGCACGTGTTTTTCTTTGATTTATATAAATACAAACCTCCAATGGCGCGGCTCCATCTGGGATAAAGTTAAAGGTATAGGCTGTTTCACGCAGATGTGGCGAGGTTTGTAATGCGCAATTTGATATGCGACATTAAATATTGTCAGAAAACGTATGCATATACACTAAGGCGGTTATGCGTTAGCGGAGTTATTTTTTAACGTTTTAAATAAGACCAATTCGGCCACAGTTTAAATCCTTAATACTAACGCAACTGAAGCCGCAGCATTGCAATAAATTCTGAAACAATTTTTTAATAAAAGAGCGAGCATTAACATACCTTGTTATCATCATATCTTCAAGATATAATGATATCATTTTGTTTTTATTTAACCCATAATAAATACGCCATACACATACACACACTAACGTGCACTACCACCGCATTGCATTACACGCACACTTCACAAACAAACCAAGACACAAAAGAGCCTAAAAATTAATAACTTAGGCACAGAAAGGAAAAACAACACACATGGCACTAGTTAAGATATATAATAGGTATAGACATAAGGCACATGCACTTCCTCACAACACCATGAAACAGATACACTCAACATTAGTATAAGTTTAGTATTAAAATTAGAAAAAAATAATATTATAAGTTATTCTTAAGGTACACTACAACATAAAAATCACTAAATTAATGTCATACATAGTAACAAAAATAAACAATAAGCGTGTATGAACCTAAAAACTTTCATAGAAATTAAGTTGTAAAAAAGGGTACGGAACTCGAGTCTGTAGAGTAGTTAAAAAAAAAAAATACGCCATTTGCCTCGTTAAAAATATGTAGGCACAACTTGCTACGACCTTACAAAAACTAGGCGTTTTCTAAGAGGATAAAAAGTGTCTCAAATGTTTTAATTGATTTGATTGTGAATTGAGGGTACTTTTTTCTTTAATTTATATAAATACAGTCCACTCGTAGATTTCAAAAAAAAGTATTTTTCCAAATTCAATAGTATATTATGAAACACTTGTAATTCAGCAATACACTTGCGCCAAGTAAGATGCGATCGCAATACGATAAGGCGGCGATGCCGGAAGTGGGAAACGCTTGATTACCAAGTTTCCGGCCGCCATTACTCCAAGCCTACGCGATTTAATCGTTATTACTATACCTATCTATTTGTATGACATGTGTATTGATGATATCTCAGTGATTTTTTTTCTCAGATATACTTTCCTTTAGTTAGGTATCAAATGAAAAACTATGACGTCATAACTTGCTACGTTCATGCAAAATCTAGGCTTTGGTGTTTTATAAATTGATAACTGAGAGTAAATCAGTTGATTTGTTTTTCTACTACCCTATTCTGAAGTTCTTCCTTTTTTGAAGTCGGTTAACAAACTGTAGCTTTCTGTGATGATTTTGGCATTTAAAACTCCTAGTTATGAAATATTAATTGAAACTCGCTAATGATCGAATTTGTCTTAAACAAAGGTTGCCAAAGTTAAAGTACGCGTGGGGTCACTGTTGTTTCTTTTTAATGACTTGCTCATGAAGCCTGATTAAATTTGCATTAGTTAAGTAGTTGATGAACTTGCAAAACTGGCGAATTAAGTCCTTATCGTTGTTTGGGCAGAAATGTACTAGTTAAGTAATAACTTCATGTTGGATCGCTCAAGATATTTTCTTTTAGTGATGGTACGTATAAAATTATCTTTGGCTAGAAAATTCACAGAACATCCTCTGCGTGGTTTAGAATCCTCAATAATAGGAAAAGTAACGGCCAGATGCTAGACGGTCCACCTGATGGTAAGTGGTTACCGTCGCTCGTGGAATTCTACAACACCAAGAGAGCCGATGTGCTCGTGCTCGGCTCGAAGTGCCTACTTCCTTCTCTTTTTTGTTTACGCTATTTGGAATAGCCCCATATTGTAGCGCTCAGGGAAAACCCCGGAAGAGTATTTATTCCACAGTTAATAGATTTACAGTAGAACGACGAATGCTGTAGAACTCTAGTCTTCTAAAATTTCACAGATTATTTTTTTGCTAAGCCGGAAAACAGGCAGGTGGCCCACATAATGGAAAGTGGTTACAGTCGCCTATAGACGTTTCCAACACCAGGAGAGAAGCCAACGCGTTGTCAACTTTTGGAATAGGATAGGAAGGATGGGGTCAAGATTGGATAGAGGGATCAGACAGGAGGAATGAGATAGAGGGGATGGGATAGGGGCGGAGGAAGTGGGCCACCGGTGCTCTCATTCATCGTACGAAACACGATTATCCGCATTTCCTTGAGTCACGTCGCTTATCGCGCTGTACGTAACGTTTCTTAAGAACGTTTGTATTGCATACTGTGGGGATTAGGATTGAGCCCGGCTGAGATTTTCCCACACCGCTGTGATATGGAGTTTTTTAAAAACGTTGGCATAAAATTTCGCCGAGCCTGGCAGTGCGTTCATTACATCTCTGGTGTTGCAAAGTGTCCATAGGCGACGGTAACCGCTTTCCATCAAGTGGAACGTCAGCTTGTCTGCTGTGCTCTAGCTATTATATAAATAGTTCAAGGCTAACTGTTTCAGGCCTATATTCTGTGAGAGTGCGGTATAATACCGATCGAGCTGACCCAGCGAGCTGAAATCTAGACAATGATGCCAACATTGCTCTACCGTGTCAAGATGCAGTAAAAATATCGCTGAAAGTATAGGGGGTCAATGTACAATGTTGAGAACAACTTGATGAATGTAATTAGTGTGCAATTCACGATCCGGTTTCACATTTTGATTAATGTCCTTTCAAAACACAAGAGGGCCACAATTTTGTTTGTTGTAACAAGTAATGATAGCTCCAACTTAATGTCAATGGTTTTTAAAGTTTATTGAATTAATTATTGTGTAAAGAGCACCATGTATGCCGTTATTAAGTGACTTTTAATTGGGAAATTTTATTAGTAATTGTATGTCGGTATTTTTAGGCGAAGGCTCGATATTTAGGGTTCAGTAGTAGTATAAAGTATGTGACGTGCGACAAACTAATGCCACTGAAACTAAAAGGTCAGATATATAAATTTATCATACGACCGTACTTGTTATACGGGTCCGAAGGTTGGGCCACTAAAATGATAGACCACAAACGGCTCCACTCAGCTGAGACGAGAATGTTGCGATGGATTTGTGGTGTTACTAGAATGGATAAGGTGAGAAATGAGTAGATAAGGGGATCGTTGAAAGTTGCACCCGTGACTTAAAAATTGAGAGGAGGAAGACTAAGGTGGTATGGGCATGGTAATGAGGAGGGATGAAAGTCGCGTGACAAAAAGTATGTTAAACTGCAAGATTGATGGATATAAATGTAAAGGTAGACCAAAAAAGAGATGGATAGATTGTGTGAAGGATCATATGATGATTTGTGGTGTGATAGAGGACATATGTCAGAATAGAGGAGTATGGAAGAAACAGATATATTGTTCCAAAGTTGGGAAAACCTTGACCCCTCGTGTAACTTTTGAATTATGAATTGGATCATTTTGAACAAAATCAAAGTGGGTGGATTAAAAAATAATACTTGCAATAAAAATAGTTTAAATAATACTTGCAATAAAGATATAGATATGTTCTACTAAATGCTTTATTACGATTTCAAAACCAAATTACAACACACTGAACGTTTGTTGCCTTCACGGAACTCTTCATTGTGCGTTATTCCATAAGCACTTGGCCAATATTGTAATAATCTCAATTTCACTTTCATCGCTTCATTTTCATCCCAGCATACCGTTGTCTCTTTCTAATCTAACCATCTCACTCCCGCATTAATGGATCAACAATAAAGTAATACAGGGATAAATAGCTTTTCGCTTAAAATTGTGCTCCAATTTACTCAGCACCCCTTAATTGGCTGTCTCTCTTTATGCGATATCTCTTTCACGCTAATAGAAGTCGTATATTGCCAACTCTCTCGCACGTACAATCGGGTATATAAGTGCTTAATCGCATTTAGGGGCTTGTTAAAACACCCCACTTTCTGAATAGGGGCATCGTTTACAACCCCCTTTTTCGCATCCGAAACGATTGTTTGCGGAGACTTATGACTTTTATTATACGACCAATTTAAATAGACACCCCATTGTTAAGGTTTGAATTGTAACAGCGGTCGTTCTGATTACGGTTACGCATTATAAATCAGCAGATGCGCCATTGTTGTATAATATAGCAATTACAGTTTATTGTTGTGTCATGAGCATGGAGTTTTTACATTAAATTTGCATGAAAACGTGATAATTGTTTGATCACACGTATGTGGGAGTGTAATTTGAATTTTATTGTAGTTCGCAAATGACTTATATTTACAACTGTACATAGGAAAAAAGTATATTTTTTTGTTAATTAATTATAAGTTAGGCGTTCCGCTACGCTTCACCTGTCTTAATTTATTATACTCGCTAAGAAGTATTCAAATGAATATATTTAGTACGAAATGCAATCTTACAGATTACCTATTGAAAGTCATAAGTCTACTGCCACTTCGAAATCAATGTTTGCTATTGTTAAAGGAGAAGTGGCGCAATAAATTCCCCAGAAACATTTTTTTACTTTGTATTTTATGTACATACTGTTTATAACGTTTGTTTAGAGTAGTGCCACCTATTATTGTACTATTGTAATATTTGCAGGTAGTTGTGTTTACTAATCGGATATAAAAGCAAGGGAGCGTAGGGACAAACCATCATTCTCAGTTTGACTTCGGTCCGATGCATATGTGATATTATTGTGCTGGAATCATAACTTCAAATTACGTGTCTTTTAGATCGGCATTCTTCGTTCTAAATTCAAATAAAACGGGAAAGTTCTACGTGTTTCGTTATATAAATCCTAACAATACCTACATTCTTGGTTTTTATGTATTTTGATCTAATACAAGGTTTCTTAAAGTCATTTGTATGTATAAAGATTAATAGAGCTTGGTAGCGATCGCATTATTTTCACCCCTTTATATCTAGAACATGCCTTGCTAGCTGCATGAAGCTGTTCTCGTTTTACGTGCTTACATGCATAGATTAGCTGATAGGTACTGTTTTTTTTGAGGCGGGGGAAATGCATTTCGCATGCTACCGGGTCCTTTACTAGGGATTAGACCAAAGCGATGGGAGGTGTCACCATGAATGGCGCACCAGAGTCAAATCGCCGGCTTGTGTGGAGACTCGAAGAACTCGATACTCCACTAAAACCACCCTCTTCCCATGTGCCCCGCGCTGTGGTAGGAAGAGCGTGAGACTTGGAACGTAGATACGCCCACGCTGATTCTAGTGCATCAGTGCTTGAGAATGCCCCGGGACAGGCAAACTCACTTCGTCAACAGGGGTGAAGAATCCTCTGCTCCCTAAATGCTAGAGGGCCCCTGCAGCGGTATTTACGGGAGTAGATTTTGCGCATATCTGCGCCTCCGGGACCCCGACTGACGTCGGTACCCGCGAGACGCATGCGCACCTCTCTCCCGTTCTCGTTCCGCGGCCTCCTTTTGAGACATGACAGCCTCGCAAAAATTGGCCGAACCCACCCAATGATCGTCGCTATGCAGCATGGCTTGCACCCATGCCCGGTAAGTATCTGCGTCATCCTGAAGGTCAGAGTCCCGCTTTTCCGCGAGAGCCATCGCGTCAGGTGCGGGTGCACCGTCTCAATGCTTGCCACAGGAGTTTCCTACTCTCTCGACCAAGTTTCGAACATGGTCGCGGTTTCCCGCGGCCTGATCGTCTGAACCTCGGCCTGGCAATAAACTAGGCCACGGGCGAGGGCATCCAGTCGGGAGCTGATAGGTACTACTCCAACCCTTTAGGTGTCTGAGTCTTTCCTAAAGTCTGCTTTCTACTCTACGTACTTACTGTATGTCTTTCTTAGATTTCATAAAAAAGTTACAACAAAGGTGTCTTTATAAGTCTTCGCACGCTATTATAGCGGACCTAAAGTATTAAAATCGTAATAAATACGTCAAAGTAAAGAAACGCGTTAACAGTAACCCATCATTAAGATTTGTTGTTGGCTCGTTTTAAAACATAAAATTGTGCATAATGTACCCACTGTGACATCACTTCGTAAAATACAATGGCGTTTTAGGGTTGCCCGATTTAAAAAATGTTTAGACTCTGTCTTACGAAAGAAGTCTCACAGACTGGGCGCTACGGTCGTCCAACAGAATGTTAGAAAGATAAAATAATTTTCGAAATTTTAGCAGTAATCTAAAAGAATAATAATATAATGTAATATTTACATTAAAACAGTCGCCAGCACCCGAGCAGGAACGAAGAAAGAAAGAGAAAGGACAATTTCCTGCGGTTGGGCGACCTGTCGTAAGAGGCGATAAAACAACCCTCAACCATGTGGTAGGGTTTTGCCAGTCTGGATGGCTACCACCCCTGGTCTAGAGTATGTCGCCATAATAACCTTGAGTTGTGTTCCGGCATTAGTGGCCAGGTTCCAGTCTCCCTTTAGAGGGGCACCTCTGGTACTGCTAATGTCCATAGTCGACGGTAACCACTTTCCATCACAGTTGGGCCGTCAGCCTGTCTGCTGTGCTTCAGCATTAAAAAATAAATAAAAATTAAGATATATTACGTAGAAATTTTGGAATAGAATTAACAACCCTTGTTTTGCGTCAATTTTCGGTCGATTTGTCGTTGTGTATACTAACTTCGGGATGTAGATTCTAGGTTATAGTGTTTTCCATTTGAGGTTAGTTACATGATGAAATCTTATATGCAGATATTTTGCTGTAAATATTTTATCATAATTTAATAAAAAACTAATTTATTAAACCGGCCACTTTTCAGGAGCCGTGATCACGGAAGACAAAGAAGTCAAGTGTCAATGAGTAGTGTTAAAGTTTGAACACTTTGATAATACTCATTGACACTTGACATCTTTGTCTTCTGTGATTACGGCTACTGAAAAGTGGCCTAAACGTCGGAATAATAATCAAATCAATTAGCGCGCTTAACACCGTTAAAAGGTAGTCGTATACATACATCTATAATTTATAATCTATACTAATATTATAAAGAGGAAAGATTTGTATTTTTGTAATGAATAAACTTAAAAACTGCTGGACGGATTTCAAAAATTCTTTCACCAGTGGAATATTACGTTATCCCAGATTAATATAGGCTATATTTATTACTAGGAAAAAAAAATAGGATCCGTACTAAAACTTCAATAATGTAACGCAAGGTGTAAACAATTAAGTGATTAAGTAGGTCCTGGGATGGTTTAGATTCACAATTAGACCCGGTAGATGGCGCTGGAATCGGGTTCTAGATTTTTATTTTTCAGGATAGGACAACATCTGCCGGAACCGCTAGTATTAAATAACGTAAGCGTTTATTTTAAAAAAAACTTCTGACAACCCTGAAACACAAATTTTTCAACACATTACAGAGCATATTTAACATTGTTCCTTTGCAAATAGACTTTGTTGTTATTTGCATAATTCTCCGCAAATAACACCATTTATTATTGCCATATAATTACGTTGTTTTTAGTTAAAATATGTGAATCGTAAACGCTTTTGTGTAAACGGTGTGATTTTGCAAATAAAATGACAATGTTATTTTAAACAAATGCCTTTTGCACTTTACTATTTATGTAAAGTATGTATGTATTTGCGTTGCAAGAACCTCGCCGATTCCGGGTTAATATCTTACCATTCAAATTTTTATTGCGAAATCCGCAGACGGCCCCACTTATGTACAGTCGCAGTATGAAATGGCTCGTCACCTTAAACTCTACTTTTGCTTGAACAAGTACAAGAAACGGTACTGTCAACATTTTACGTTTATAAAATATAGAAACTTCAGGCTCTTGTCACCACCGGGGTACCTGCCGTTCTAGAACCGAACGGCTTGTGCCGCGACGATGGCAAGAGACCCGATGGAATGTCTATGGTGCCCTGGAGGCTCGCCCTTTAGTATGGGACGCGTCTTTCGTCGATACTCTGGTGGCGTCCCATCTTTCAGCCACTAGCATGTCTGCCAGTACAGCTGCTGCACAACAGGAGGCCCTAAAATGCCGCAAATATTCCGCTATCGGAAATGGTTACATATTTACGGCTTTTGGGGTTGAGACCCTGGAACCATGGGGCCTGAGGCGCACAAACTTTATCGATACGTAGCGAAACGCCTGGTAGACGTCTCTCGTGACCAAAAGGCTGGTCTATACCTCGTTGCGATACAGCGAGGTAATTTAGCCAGTCTTTTGGGCACGTTTCCAATTGACAGCGGTCTGGCACTAGATTTTATAGTTTGATTTTTATTTGTATATATAGTTTTAAGTTTTATTAGGAAATTATAAAAATGTATATGTCATTAAATTAGTTAAATTTTTTAAACTTTAAAACACGAAATTTGAAACTTGAAAAAAGAAAAATGCAATGTTGATAATGACAGACGCTGAGATTAACAATAAGAAACAATGAGAATAAGTATAATCACTACGCTTATTATAAATATTAAAACCAATAAAAAGTCTTACATCTCTATACAATCTTCTTAGACAAGATAGAAATAAAACAATTAGATCTTAGTAATTTTCAACTTTATTGTCAAATAGTTAAACATAATTTTCTGTGGAACAGTTTGAAAAGGTAACATGTGCTCGCGGAACG
Organism: Dendrolimus houi; assembly: GCA_039645545.1. Lineage (NCBI taxonomy): Eukaryota > Metazoa > Arthropoda > Insecta > Lepidoptera > Lasiocampidae > Dendrolimus > Dendrolimus houi. The sequence goes on from CM077139.1 coordinate 13,644,222, forward strand.
TTAAATGAATCAATTTGAAAACTGGCGAACCTTTTCATACCACGATTGTACCTAATGTTGATATTAGATGGACGAGCGCCAATGAATGCATGGCGCTTTCGACCTTTTGGTCGCTGGTCTCTAGTTTCTTAAAGGTAAGCTATGGAGAATCGAGTTGTATGAAGTCAACGCCACTAATGGCTACTTTCTCCCGTCAATAATCTTCTCCGAAATGGAGTTTCACGGATGAAGAAGAGAAATCGGATCGTATTTTGACGGATTCGGACCGATCACAGTTCGTAACCACTCGTCTCTGTTGAAAATAAGCGAGTCTTGCCATTTTATTTTTCTAAATTTTACCCCTCTTGTACGCACCATTAACTCGGCAAGGGGTCCAGGGTATCTGATGGATATTTGATGTCGATACACGCGCCTAATGTACCATGACACAAGTACATCGTTATCTAATTTTGATGTTTATCCTATATGTATTTACCGCTGCGAAACTTGTAGGTCAAAGAGAAAATAGGAAGCGGGTAATTTATTTGTTTAAAAGAGTTTATGGCCTGGTAGCAAATCCTTTTAAACATAAACATTATTGTCGAACCACGTGGAAACAGAGCAGAATTTCGAGAAATAAGTTGAAATGAGTAAGATGAGCTGAAGATCTCAAAAACATTAGATCCGTGGGGTCCATCGGCAAAGGGTTTCTTCAAAGAAATTTGTAAGAAACCTTTGATACCCGTGATCAGAAGGCTGGTTCGTATTTCGCGCAACGAATCAGCGTTGCCAGCCATTAAGCGTGGCAATGCAGTCAGCCTTCTGAGCACGTTTCCCTCTGGCAGCGATTTGTTACATAGTCTATTAATATAAACTATGTAACAAATCGCTGTCTAATTATTAAAAATAACCTGAATTGTAAATAAATTAACATTTATCTATATATTAATACGTGAAGCAAAAACTTTGTACGCCTTTTTACGAAAATTGCGCGTACGGAGGAGTATGAAATTTCGCACAGTTATAGTTTATATAGAGAAGTAGCGACGATAGCTAATTTAAAAAAAATATATGCATAAATAATACATTAAATCAATAAAAAAACATTACACACACTACTATGTATTTGATAGACACACGCATATATACTCTTCTATTTACATATTTATAGTTCAAGTCATATTAACAGGTGTAGCCTTGGCGAAATCTGTGATTATAGAAGTATAGTTTTTGACATTAATTATTATGGTCGAATTTCGACCACGGGCGTCCTGTAGCTTTTATAATTTAGTTTATTTTTAATAATAAATTGTATTTTTTTAAAGTTAGTTCAGTCAATATTGTTCTTTTGTCATTATTTTATAAATTACTAGCTAACCCGTGCCCAGTTCGCTGGGCGTCATTAAAAATACACATGCACCCACTCACACACGCAAATCAAGGTTTGATTAAGCTTTGTAACCTTTAATTAATTCATAAACGCAGAAAACACTCGCAGTGCCTCGTACGAGAATGTGCGCAATTCTTGCGTGGAACGTTATTGCTGTAACTTTTTTGACAGGCGTTCCTGTGCCCAATTTGTTGGGCGTAAAACATGTTTAATTTTTTTATTTATTAATTACAATTAACTATCAAATATGGCCTATGTCACTCGGGAATAATGTAACTTTCTACTGATGAAAGAATTTTCAAAATTTTATCATTAGTACCGGAGATTACCCCGAATATCCAAACTCACAAACTTTACCTCTTTATTATATTAGTATAAATATGGAAGAAGCATGCTTTTCCATGGCATATATAGACTAAGATTAAAATAATATTGTTACGAGCTACAGGACTCGAATTAAATATGCCGTTGGAACTACTATAGAATTTATTAGAACGGTACAAACACGTATAAAACAAATACAAATAAAACTGGATGCAACCAGTTCACACTGAACGATTCAATGCAATTCGACACGCGCAAAGTCCGTCGTCTATATCGCTAATCGAGAGTACCACAAACGCCTTACTCGTCTCGTAGTCGTCGCTTGACTGCCCACCCCTCCATTCGGGCATTGTCTTATACTAACTACACAGTACAAAAAAAATTGGCCGCGCGCACTGAGTTTCCGAGAAATATTAATTTGTACAACTGCGAATCGGCCAACAAAGTCGAAAACAATAAAAATAAGGATTAGTTCCACGCTAATGATAGTCATAAAACAAATAGAAAAACAATAGCATGTTTTTCTTAATTACAATTCAAAACACAAAAGAATTCCTAAATCCGAGAAGACAATAAACTGCGCTTACGCCATGCAGCTGTGCGTTTATATTTGACGGCATGTAGCAATATAAATAATATTATGAGTAATTACTACATATAATTGTTACTAAGAATGTGTACAAAACACTTTTCTTATTGTCTCTATTAAGGGGAAGACACTTTATTCATGTGTTCTTTAATAATGTTAAGCACGTTGCACTTCACTTTGTCGTCATAATTTTACAACACTAACCCAAAAGGTTTGGCCTTTTTGAGTCTTCTTACTAGATCTGTGTTATCGAGGATATCGTATATTAACATTTCCTATATTTAGTTAACAATGTTTTTTCAACTTTTGTGTAATCACTTAAGATATACAAACATAGATATATAAAGCTGATATTGGATGGATCAACCAAATTTAATACATTTGGTTGAAAGACTCAAAACTGACGGTGTTCAATGACATTGAATGATTCAAGTTTACGTTTATATGAATCAATTTGGTTGATTCATCTAAGTTAATAAAGATATTCCTTTTTTACATGCGAAAACATGCATTTGATAATTTTTAAATCAATGCATATACAGCGCGTTCCACTAGTAGCTGACAACTCCCAAAATGCTCCGTTAGCCCGTTCCACAAGGCGATCGCGGTCGTAGTGGTCGTGGCGAAAACGTCACTAATGACGTCATCATTTTCAATCACACAACGCTCACAACGACCCATGTCAAGAGGTAGGTCGAATAACCGTTCCACTTGGGTTTACGATTCTAACGCCGGAAAGCAGGTGGAACGAGAAAAATCGCGGTCATGAACGTGGACGTTGTGAGTCTCTGATGGGATGTAGACATAGTCTTTATACATTTCATTTGGTTGTTTAAAACACCATATTGGCTTTCTAATGGAATTTCAAAAAGTTATTACTTTTTAATCATAATACATATAATATTGCATAAAAATTTTATGTTGCAAAGTTATTTTTGCTTAATCTTTGATTTATCGGTTTTAAATTCGATTGATTTTTCGATTTAAATTAAGTGTTCCTATGTTTGTGTGCGATTGCATTGAGCTATGTTGAAAATGTCAACTTTTTAATGAAATGTGTTTTATCGCTACCGCTACCTCGTTTGGAGTCCTAAGAATAGTCTCACTTACAGAGTATTCTAAGCCCTAAATATACATGAATATTTGACACTGGCTAGTTACACAAATCGTGCTTAGTCATTAAAAAAATGAAAAAATAACGAAAGAATTGTTTTATTAAGGGCAAATATACTCTTTAACAAAGTCCTAAAATTGGACCCAAACTCGGTCTGGGGCCAGCGGGTGGAGTCACGGATGACAATACAACACAATTAATATAAAGTCCATTAAAATAATAATAAAAATAAAATAAACAGAAATAATTATACCTATGTATGTACTTGTTAGCTAGACGTAGTCCTGCCCTTAAAAAATAAAATCTAGAATCCGATAACAGCGGCACCTATCGGATACAATTGGGAATCTAAACCATCCCACTGAGACGACAAAGGCTTAGCCCGCTCAACCACAGAAGCCCTGTGGATGAGCAGGCTAAGCCTTTGCCGGCCTACTTCACTACAACGCAGAGGTTCCGGTTTCGATTCCTGGCATGCTAAATTTCGGAAACAAATCTTCTCCGTTATTTACTTTGTTCTGGGTATCTGGCCAGAGTGGTCCGTTTGTGTATCACCCATAACACAAGCGTAACTTGCGTAATTTGCGGATATATAATATGTGTGTTTGTTTGCCGATTATTATTATTATATCCCGGGATCCACTTGAACACATATAAAAATTTTCGTCAAAATCGGTCCAACCGTTTAGGAGGTGTTTAGTGACAACACATTACCATTACAATTTTATGTATAAACATGTGGATATAGATAACCATAGTGGCTATGTGTGTAACAAATCCAAGTAAATAAAAGAAATGAATATCATATTAACATAATGGTTTTTGTTATACAACCCATGAACTACATAATACAGTCAATAAACCCCAAACTAGCAATCCACCCTGCCAAATAGTAACGCGTCTCCATTACAGCCATTACTCTATATCAAAAGAAATGCGCTGAATACATTTCCCAAGCCATTAAACCCGTGACAAATCGCTTCGCAAAATGGCCGCCACGCTATTGGCGGGAAACTTATGTATTGTCACATTTCCACCCTCGAATTTTGAATCGAAATTTTTCGTGATATATGATACTGGGGGTTACGTGACGTTATTTGCTAGTTTATTTTCAACCCTTCGTTATTTTTAGACGTAGAATACATTGCGAATGAGTTCTTGCTGGATTACAGGAATCTTTTATTCATAATGTTTGATAAGTTATGCTTATACGTATGGAAACTTTCTATCAATTTATTATGTAAGGCTTGTAGTAACGCCAACGTCCTTGAGATTTTTCGGTAATGATTTTTCATGCGACAGCGGGGATTCTATAGACGCGGTCGTTGTTCAGATGCATTATTAGTTCATTGTGATTAAAATAAAGGAGTTTAAAAAAAAATAATAAATACAAATTATTTATCTCTCCTTTATAAAGAAGCAGGTATTTTTTTATCCTGTTTTGATAAAAAACGAAGGAGTAAAATGTTTTCACATCAACAATTTGGAGGTGATTTGGTGAAATTTTTCTTAACTTAAAATTACTACAGAAAAAATAACGCTACGTCTCATATCATGAAGATTTATGATAATTTTTTTGGTAAATCATTTATCAATGAATACCAACGAAAAGTTGTTTCCTTTGCGCCCCACTTTCCACCTTTTGCGGCAACAGGAGCGTTAAGGTAGTAAAGAGTTTATGGAAAGGTATCCCGGGTAATTAAGTAAGTCTTTAAATTATATTTTTGTTGAGCGTGTTGGATATTTGTTTAGAATAGGGCAGATGACACATATCACAATAAATTCTGACACGATATTCATGTAAAAGAGCGGTCGCGCAAATCTCTAACTCTAGTCTAAAATAATTGTCGTAATTTATTTAATACTAGCTGTGTCTTCGAACCCTAAAAAAAAGTAGCTTAATTCACTCCTTATAACAACGTTTATCTGCCAGTGAAAGTCCCGTCAAAATCGGCCCAGCCATTTCAGAAATTAGCCGGAACATCCAGACACACAAAAAAAATTAAAAATTGATATATACATACGGTATATAATTTCATATGCATTTAGTAAAAAGTTGTTATTTTGATATTAGAGAAACTTCAAATTTTATTTATCTCTATAGATCTGTGGCCGAATGCGTCTTATTTAAAGCTTTAAAAATAACGCCATTATCGAATAGCCACATTAGTGTATAATCGTATGTACATACGTCATCTGTCAATATTTAACGTCATTAGCAATATCGCGTCACGAATAACAGATTACACCCATCGCCACATCTGCGTGAAACGGTCTATAACATTTTATTTATTATTTTGTATTATTATTCCTTCATGATAACCAACATTTAGGCAAAAGAGGCACAATAAAAAGCATTAGAAATGATCTCATCAAAACATAATATTATCAATAGATTATAATAAAATGCCACAATATTCAAATTTGATGCAAATTCAAATACGAAATTGCTGATAACATCATTATAAATAGAATTATTATTTTAATTGGCCAATCAATCAACAAAATGGTTGTACATTAAAATATTATTTCTTTGTTCGCAGGTGAAAGTTTGGTTCCAAAATAGAAGAACGAAACACAAAAGAATGCAGCAAGAAGAAGAAGCTAAAACCGGTAACAAATCCTCGTCTTCCAATAAACCGGAAGATGGAAGTCAATTCAACAACTCATACGAGGAGGAGGATGAAGAACTTATTGATATGGACATGGATGAACTAAGTGAAAGTGAAAATGAAACGTAAAGTTTGAACAGTGATAAGTTAGTTTTAAGTGTAAATAGTTAGTTTTAAGTGATGGATAGTGTTAGGTCGGAAATGATTGGTGTAAAAATTAGTCAAATTATACCATAACATAGATGCCGTGAAGTTTTATGGTTTATACTCTGTTTAACCATTTGTTTAACTTTTGACGTTTGCACGCCTATCATGGCTACGTTCCACAAGAGACTCACAACGACCACGTGCACGACCGCCATTGTTCCCGTTCCACTTGCTTGCCGGCGTCACAACCGTAAACTCAAGTGGAACGATTATTCGACCCACCTCTTGACATGGATCGTTGTGAGCGCTGCGTGCGCGAAAATCATGACGTCACTAGTGACGTTTTTGTCGCGACCATAGTTGTGCATTTTTGACAGAAAATTGCATATGCTATAAACGTCATAATTTTCAAAGTTCATTGTTCCAGGTGAAGTAATAGTCATTTAATGCACAGACTATAAACCGTCATCATTATACCTATAAAAACGTAATCAATTGTTTTGAAATGAAAATGTTCTAACTAAAAGAAAACGACACGGCATTTATTTAGATTTAAAAAGTTGTAATTTTGCTTTTAAACATTTATTTATTACGCAATAATGTATTTTTAGTAAATGATATGTGCACTAAATTAATTGAAATTTATTCACAAATGAACTCGATTATTATATAATACGAATCGGTAACGCTTTAGGACCTGTCAAAAGGAAATATGGTTGGACGGGATATAGTATGTGTTACTAGTAACACATACTATATCCCGTCTCTAGAGGCATTTCATTCTTGGCCGGTTCTTATGTCTTACTATTAATTCTCTTGCCTTAGCATCAGTTGAATTTTGACATTACCTACTTGTTACAGCTAATGTCAAAGTTTAAGTGATAGTAATGCAAATGAGCGGTTTGTAGGATATAGGAACCGATCAGTACAAAATACCGGTTCATACAGACAAAAGTCAGGTCCATGTGTTGATAGTAAACCCAACGGTGTGCGCAATCTTGCAATATGTAATAATAATCAGTCCAACTTATACAAGGGCTGTGGATCAACTGTCAATTCCCCTCACAGAAAGGAGAAGAAGAGCAGAGACACGTTTACGAGCTGATATTATTTTTTATTAGAGCGTAGAAATATCTGCATTCGACCATGAGCTGTACATTTAAGATTTACTCTAATTTCTATAAGACCACCAACATAACAAATATCGATATTTCTTGTGGCCCAACACTATCCATATAAGATAATATTTTATTTATTTCATTCGGATTTTTAGTGATGTACATTTAAAAACTCAAGACTTTTTAGTCATAATACGGACTGTGTCGGTGAAATTTTTTCAAAGTTGAAGATCGCTCGAGATCTTAATATTGTGAATTGAAATCTTTATGATTTCCTATTAATATGTCTATGATGATTGAAATGCCAATTATCTACTAATGTTAACATGATTCTGTCTTCTTTTCTGTCAACATATTACAAAAGAATATGTAGATATTCTCCACTGTAGAGTGGAGGTTTAATAAAATCTGTTCTTAGCAGACAATGTGCTCGTTTGACTTTTACGTTATAAATGACAATTTACTAGATAAAGCCTGTTCTTACATGAACCATAAACAATTAATATCGTTTATATAAATTAGTTGGTTCGGTTGGCAGAATAATTTTAAATTTCGAATACGCATTGGTTTCTACATTTATATAGATATTTTTCGAAGTTAACGTACTTTAATGCCACTTCGATGTTCGGACACAGTAGTGGTATGGGACCCATTAATGTGTTATGGGAATCTATACCTATTTAAAAATATCACGGCGTTGCGGTTTAGCTTTTTCACGCCAGCAGGCTCAATGATACTCAAATATTACTCAATCCTTATAACGCCTCTGCTTCAATGTGTTATCTTGAAAATTGATACTTTAGAAGTCTGTTTAACCTTCAAAAAATAGTTGTTTCGAAACGAATAACTTACTATCTTATCGAAAAAGTTATTCGTTTCGATACAATTATTCTTTGAAGGTCAAAAAAGTATTTTCTAAGATTTCAATTTTAAAGATAACACTCTATTGAAGCAAACAGACGATATTGTTTCTTATAATCAGGTTTAGGTAAGCCTTTTCATATTCTTCTAACACAAATATTCTCAGTTATAAGGACTCCATAACCACACTGAAAGACCGGTAAACATACATACCTACATCATCATTATAAAGCCCTCTACTGTTCGTAGTGTGAAACTACTAATTATAGTTTTGATTTCACCGTCTACAAAAATCAAAAAAGAAAAGTAGGTGATTAAGCCTCTCGATTGGTAGTGCAGCTTTACATGGTCTTCAAATGAGGCTACTGTCAAAATGGCTCCCATGTTTACAACAATCCAAATCACCAGCATATTTATCAGTGTTAACTCATTAAACAACATTCAAATCCGACAATTAGCATTCATTTATCTCAATCCGAACGCTATACAAAAAAACGGAATTATAATTAACGGAACGCATTCAAAATGGCGCCCTGTTAACGCGGTGTATTAGATAGCTAAATTGGTCGTATTAAAATAGTTTTGAGGGGACTAAATTAATTAGAAATGGGCTGTTTTTGATGGAATCCACTCTGATGTGGGTATAATTAGGCGTTTTAGATTTGAAACGCTGATAAACGCTTGTGGTTTCTAAACGAGCCCTGTCAAAACGAGGCAGGGACGGCTACATCCAAAATTGGTATGTTAAAACGAGACAGCTATATTTAGAGATGGAGGCGATTGTAAGCGGGTCTATTATTAAGAGATGCGTTCAGAAACGTATCTCGGGGCCGAATCGCGTTCAGTAATTGCTCGCGACGTAACCAAATTGTTTTTAAACAGCCTGACGATTGTTCTCAACAGCTATTTGTCTACGTGCGTTCGGTTCGATGATAAAAATCTCATAGCGTCGTGTGTTGATGCTTTTCACGCGTTCGTATCTATGTATACCCTGTTGTCTATGATACTCGAATATTTTAACAATCGATTTGATAAGACAGCTATTTATTTCATTTCAAAATTGTTGTAGCAGTTCATTTTTTATTTGTCTGTTTAATTTATTGACGTGCATAACAAACCTATGGCGGTGTGGCAAGCGTTCTTGTTTTTAAGGAAGTTCATTGTCTTTAGTTGCTCTTAAACAATGCAAATTACTATGGGCTAAGAAAGTTTAGAATGTACTAGAACTTTTCATGTAGTTTCGTTCGCGGTATTGAATCTTTATTCGACGTTTAAAGTATTTTAAGTTTTAAATGAAATCAAAAATTCATAAATATGGATTGTATAAAGATAATACTTTCTTGAGTTTTCGCGACTTGTATACATAATAAAACTACGTTTTAACGGCCGCTTCTTCTCTTCAAGCCATAACATGTTGCGCAGCGGTGGTAAATTAGAATAGGCTCCCATACAGCAAATAATAACCATAAACAAAATTAAAACTAAATAATTAAAATGAACAAGTTGGCGGTAGGCTAAATAAAACTTTAACAATACTCGTTGACACTGGACATCTTTGTCTACCGTGATCACGGCAACTGAAAGGTGGCCGAAATGTCGGAATAACAAAAATCAAATAAATTACCGCGCTTAAAACCGTTAAAACGTAGTTTTATTTTGTATAAAGATGTTACATTTCAGTCTAAAATTTTACATATGGTTTGACTAATTGGCGTGCATAAGTATCTATTATACAAATCAGAGAAAACGTTTACAATAATATTTACGAATTTCTGATATTAATAAATTAATTTAAATATATATAAAGAAATGTCATTATTTTTCACCGCTGTTATTTGAAATTAACATATTTTCCAGAAACTGTCCGCGTTTCCACTAAGACATCGTTTTAGTGAATTGTAACGGTAGCACCAAAAAATGCAACTACAGACGGCGTTACCTTTTTCGCTCTATATGTCTATTCCACGGAAACGACGTCATATATGGGGATAAAAAGTATTCTAAGTGTTGACCAGGGATATAAGCCAGCTCTGTGTCGAGTTTCATTTAAATCCGTTTAGTAGTTTTAGTTTTCATGTAATACTTTTGACAAATACAAAAAAATTAAAATATTGTGTTCTCGAATTTTGCTACTTCGAATTAACTGATTTTTGCTAAAAATTGAAAAAAAAACTGAGCAAGCAACAATGTGATTGAATTGAAAAATTGAATTTAATCACCGTCCGTGTGAAAAAAAAGAATGTTTTTTTAATCGTTAGACAAGCACACATTGTACATTCAAATACTGAGCAAGTTAACACTTGTGTATTCGGAACTCCTTGTATCGGAATGAGTTTTAAAACGCGATTTTAAGTCTAATTTGTATAATGTTTCCCGCCTTTTGTTCGCCATTGATTTACGATCGCGCGTTCGGTTACTTTAAAATCGATTTGAAGTGCAGTATCGATTTATTGAATCGTATTTTGTTATTGCAATTTTGATTTGTAACAACATGGTTTTATTGGTTTACTTTATGCCACGTTTCAGCTTATAGCTCGCCCTACTTATCTGTACATGGCAAAAAATGGAACTATAGCCGCCATGTTGAAATTTCATAAGAATTAGGGCTGTCAGTTCTAAAAAGTTGTTTAATCGTTAGCGGCGTTGTTTTTAGAGCTTTAATAAGACGTATTAGGCCACGGTCAATAACTGTAACATTATCTCTGATGGAGCCTGAGTATTACATTGTATGATTATCTTAGATTAAGGTGATATAATTAAACGTGATGATTATATTCATAGATTGGCAACACCGGAGCGAACACAGAGACGCTCTTCATTTAACAGATAAGTTGGGAGAGCGCTGTATGTTGAATTTTTATGTAAGCTCAGATCTTGTAGTTATCAAATCGTTGTAACTGTCATAAGAAGAATAAATTCGGGATATCAAACCATATATTGCATCGAAAATATGCTATATTACAAAAACTCGTCCTTGAATCAATTTTTTTTAAAATATAATATTTTTGACAGTAGCCTCAATTCCTTCACAGTAATTTTACTAGTTTTAAAAAAGTTGTACATGCGTAGACAGAAGGACAGACTGACATACCGACAAAACAACCTTATAATGCCTTCCTTCTTCCATTTGGCTATGTAACCCTAAAAAATATAACTAAGCCATAAACCCCAGTCTAGCGCATTTAGTCTAGATTCCATTTTCAGCTCAATTAATTCCACGGCATTTAATTATCGTCTTAAATTCATTAAGTGTTTGCGATTAGCAGCCATGTTGTTATTTTTACGATGTATTCTTTAAATTTATGGACGGTTTTTAATTACGCGCCGTGATTGATTTCAATACATGGTGCATGTGTTATGGAGACCATGGCTCCATTCTAAAATTTAATGTTATGGACTTGACTTGGTTTTTTGATCCGTACAAAAAAACATCATTCAGCAGTCTGCTCCATCAATAGTAGAAGTCCAGATGGATGCGAATCCTTGGACCTGCGCCCGTCGTATTATTGATGGATGCACAAAACAATACCAATTCGTATCCCGATGACCTTACACGAGACTTATGCTGTTGACTGTTCGACCTGATTCTATCTCCGGCCTTTAAGGCGCTCTGATCTACGCCATCGTTTCACAGTGGAAACACCACCAGTACGAACGAAAAGTTTAGCTTCTACGTTCTTGCGTGTTGCATGTCTAATGCGTTAATAGAGTCCGTGTTTTCCGAAAAGTACAATCCCGGTGTCTTCAAATCTCGTGTGAATAGGTTTTATCTAGGTCAGCGTGTTCCATCTTCGACTGCATCATCGTCTAATATTAGGCGTAATCGTGGACAAACGCGAACCTATCGATTTAGAACCGCTTAGCCTTCGGAGAGACTTCGCGCCTTTCTTTGCGTACTCTACCGCCTGTATAACGGGGAGTGTTCCGATGAATTGTTTGATCTAGTGCCAACGACTCACTTCTACAACTGCACAGCTCGCCAACGACGGGATGTTCATCCACATTTATTTGAGCTCCCACGCTCAACTACGCAACGGTTCTCTAGACGGCCTCTGTGGTTGAGCGGGCTAAGCCTTCGCTGGCCTACCTCACTGTTACGTAGAGGCTCCGGGTTCGATTCCTGGTATAGCAAATTTCGGAAACGTATTTTCTCCGTTATTTACTATGGTCTGGATGTCTGGACTCGGCCCCAGAGTGGTACGTTGTGTTGTATATTACCCATAACACAAGCGTAACTTGCTTAATTTGGGGATATACAATATGTGTGTTTGTCTGCCGATTATCATTATTAGAACATTTATTATACATATATATAGAACATATATTATTATAAGGGCGTTATAAAATTTCCTAGAGGTCGGCAAGCGTTGGCGACACCCCTGGTGTTGCAAACGTCTATGGGCGACAGTAACCATTTTCCATCAGGTGGACAGTCTGCCTGTTTGCCTACTTCAGGCAACAAAAAAATCTTTGCATAGACCTTCGAGGTGTTTGCCGTCATATTGGGTAGTTTAAATGAATCTTCCCCAAGGAACCCTATTTAGTCCGATGCTTACTTAACAGATTTATTTCTTAAATTTCTTCGGTTTTAGGTTTTGAATTTGAAACTAAAATATGTTTGTTACACAGATATGAAATATCGTTTTATATAATGAAAAGTTTTTGAAATTAATAAATAAATAGGATAATTGTAAATGTAAATATACACATACATGCATAAAAATTAGGCTTCCATATGATTGTTGCCATAAAACTGTATAAGTAAATTAGACTAGTCGATGGATTTGGAATGATTACAAAATGTTGCGTTTTAATAGAAATGTTTCTTTTGTGCTGCATGCTTTCCGGCTAGGATTCGAACCCGCGCCCTAATATTTAACTATAATTGTATTATAATATTTAACTGTATTAATTTCACTGTAATTCTGTGATTATTCTGCCAAACCATAAAAGATTGATTAACAATTGCATTGCTTGTACAAAGAATTGCAATTTTCTTTGTAATTGCATTAGTAATTTTACGTAATTGAAAATTCAATTAAAACTGTGAAATCTCATTATAGTGAGTCAAATGATGTATGACTTTATACATATATGACTCCAGACATGACAAAAAATTAAACTCTTTGTTTGACAGCGTCTGTGGTTAAGTGGCCTAAGCCTTTGCCGACCTACCTCACTGGAACGCAGAGGCTCTGGGTTCGATTTCTGACATAGTAAATTTTGTAATGGAACTTTCCGTTATTTACTATTGTCTGGGTGTCTGAAATCGGCTCCAGAGTAATCTGTTGTATATTAGGTATCATTGTATATAACACAAGCATAACTTGCTTAGTTGAGAATGTATAATATGTGTGTTTATCTGCCTGAATGTCTGGTTCTGGAATTTCTGACACAAATTTTGAAAAACTACTTCAGGTGATATGACTAGCCACGACGCTATTGCAAATGACTTGTTACCCAAACAACTATGATCTACGAACATGGGCAATATGTTTTAAGTTTTTCTGTTGTTCAACAGATTTGAAGGCTGGTGCGAATACTGGAATTTCTGACACAAATTTTGACAAAGTATCTCAGCTGATTTCACTGTACACTACCCTATTGCAAATGAGTTGTTAACCGAAACAACTACGATCAGCCAACATAGGATTTAAATTTACCTGTTGTACAACAGATATGGAGGCTGACGCGGATACTGGAATTTCTGACACAAATGTTGAATTTTCTTTGTATATAACTCTATAGAATCCTTTAACAATTTTATTATAAAAAAGATACGCTCAAATATTAATAGTTAAGTCAGTTCCTTTAGTATAAAAACATATATGTGGAAAAATAACTATTTCTCACATGCACGAGATATAATTGTAAGTCTTAGTTTACATTATTCCCTCTGTCACGGCAGCAAGCAGGGAAATAGGCAAAACTATGAACACACACTACCCATTTCCCTCGTCAATTTCCTGCTACCTGTTTTGAAAATGGGTATATCGTAAACAAGAGGATAATCGTAATATAGATTCGTTTAAAGCTATGCAAAACTAAGCAGCCATAAAAAACTATACATATTCTTTCAATAGGTTGGCTAAACTAAACCATTGTTAGCACCGACCTCAAATGATTGCTACCCTTTGTATTTATTCAAGACATAAAGAAATCTTACATAATAACGGCCTATAAACGCCTCACACTCCTGGGGTCGGACTTCCCACTTTTAGGGGGAAAGGACGACATACCCGCTAAGCATATCTAAATATAAGTCTTAATATCTTTTTATATTGTATCCGTACAATAATGGATATGACTACAAAATATAAAAATTTTCTTAATATATTGAATAAATCATTGGAGTCCGGGGAGGGCGGGGTAGATGTGTCCAAATGCGACTTCCTTATAGTGTTAAAAATAACGTCGTTAATTATTAGTTACATTAGTGTATACATGGTTACAGAGTGGAAAATAGAACATTTTGTTCAAAGACAACCGTTACCCTTGGTTTTCCGTTTAACATTCCTTCACAGTAATCGATCTTGACAAGCTACACTGTGATTTGGTATATATAATACATGCTTTTAAATCAGCCGATTCGATTCCTGGCAAGAGTAATTGATTTTCAAAATCTAACGATACCACGTTAATGTAATGTATGTCAATTGTGGGTAGTTTTGTATTATACAAAGAAGTCGAATAAACAGTCTGATTACCGCTGCCACATCGTTTCCTTATAACTATTCCACATGGCATATACAATTAGGTTCATCTACTTTCATTAAACTGTTAAATCATTTATTTATTTTTTATAATCTATGTATGTACATATAGAAATAAAGAACACATACGGCTACCTAGGCTTTTAGTTAAAATATAATATAAATAATATGAATTAATTAGGTTTACTTAAGATTAAGTAAACCTATTGACGAGGGGGCTGAGTGGTTAAGGCATTGGATTGCCAATCCAATGTGCTTTGCACGCGTGGGTTCGTATCCCATACTCGTCGCCAGTTGGAATAACTATAAAGAAACGATATGGCAGCGGTAACAAGACTGTTTATTCGACTTCTTTGTATAATAGAAAACTACCCACAATTTACATACATTGTAGTTAGTTTTCTGGCAAAATTGGCTTGAGACTCCTTCGAGTTGTTTGCTATTTCATATAGTTTTGGATTTGGCCATGAAGGCCCACTTGAAAAAATTCGCCTGTATACATGAGTTATCCGTCAATGTTTAATGCCATTAACAATGTCGTGACACAGTTGCTAACACTCTCCCAGGTGCAGTAGGCATAACGCAGGTGAAAGTTAAGTGACACAGTTTTTAGTCAAAAATATTTTGTTTACGTTTTATGACAATTCAATTGTAACGTGACATAATTGATTTTCTCCTATAAAACGCCATTTTTGATTGCATGATTGCACTTAATTTTTTTTATCATGAACACGATATTTTTGTATTGTAAACAAAAATGTTTTTTTCTTTTTAAATTTCTATATAATAATATAATAATGGAGTACAGAGTTGTAAATATATTATTTATTTTGGACCACGGTTTGGCAGACACGTTATATCCCGCGGCGTTGTGTGCGTAATTTTGAAATCATTTATTTACCAAAAAAAAACACAAATCTTGAAGAAATGAGACTTAACATGGTTTTTTCGTTAACTATTATTTCAAAGTAAGAAAAAAATTTACCAAATTATTGACATGAAACCATTTTACTTCTTTAAATGTTATCAAAACAGGATTAGAAAATATATAAATCTTCATAAACGAGAGATATATAATTTGGTTTTATATATTACATTCATAATAAAATAATAATGTATAATATAAGCTGCCGGATCTATAGAATCTTGCTACCGTCCGAAAAATTCTCAAGAACGTTGGCGTTGCTACAAGCCTTATATAATAAGACACCGATAGCACAGGCCTTGGGTACACTGAACGATATGTGTCAACGCACTGACATTTTTAATTGCTCCATGAAGTTTGTATATATAGGGAAAGGGAAGGATAGGGAAGTTCATCAGTGGGGGAATTCCTTACATCTCTCGTTATTTCCGTGTTCGAATAGGTACGAAGATAACAAATCGCTCATTAAAGCTAAGACACCATTTAACTATATGTTCGAATTGTAATTGGCGTTAAATTCCGTTTAAAAAAGAAAAAAAACACGAGAGATGTGCGAACTTACCCCACTGCCGGACTTCCCCACTTTGATTATACATATATTTTGTATATTTTATCGGGGTGCGGTATACTTATAGGTTACATTTATGTATTATTTGAGATATAAAATTAACTTTGGGTGGTTATAAAAAAACATTACCACGAAGGCCAAGGTGGGAGCCCCGCTTCGCTGCGCACCCGCCTTAGCCTTCTAACCTATATTAAAAAAGTTCGGATAATAAATAAATGCGCTCTAACTATACCTCACTGTTTTATTGTGTTATAAATACTATTTATTATTATACGCAAGAAAGAAAGAAAAGAAAGAAAATATTTATTTCCAATTGCGACTCACACAATACAAACTGACAAGAAAATATATATACAAAAAATGAAAGACGCAATTTAAAAAATGAGGTCGGGTCTCAGTCTCTTGCTGTACCGAAACATGTTCCGACACAGCACTGGTTTTCAGTGCCCACCTCCATGACCTCATATGTCCTAAGACCCCAAGTATGTGGGTAACTTTGAAGTATTATATTAATAAGGAAAATATATATAAGAATCATACAATGATATACCCTAACAAAACAACGAAATAATAAAACAATACATATACCTAGAAATATATACGTATATATTTCTCAATGTTTGCAGATCACATGTGTAAAATACTGGTCAAATTTTTGAAGTTTATATTTTTTTTTCCTTTCCTCCTACCTTTTCGTTGCACAAACTTTGAAATTAGCAAAATGAATGCCGTGTGCGTTGAAGCCATTAAAAAATTACAAGAATCACATAATATGTTATCGCCATTGTGCACCCTATTGTTTTGGTGTAAACTGCAAGTACCTATAGCGATGTTTGTAGAAATAAATAAATAAAAAATGTAAACACAAAGAAGCAAGAGCCGTGGGGAATTTTTAAAAAATAACGTGCCAACCAAATTGTATTTAGGTTAACTATAGTACTTCTGCCAGGGTACTTGTGTATTACTATTCATTCAATTGCCTTACTGCTGTTTAAGGGGTCATCCACTAATTATATCATACGAATTTCATGATTTTTTGACCCCTCCCCGTCCTTGTCACAGCTGGTCACATTCGTGAGACTGCTCCCTCCCTAGTGTGACATTATATATTTTGCAATTATACGTCAAGAAATTATGAAATTAATACAGCAGCTCCGTAATTAGTTTTATTTCCATTTAAATTATTTTTTAATAATTTCAACACAGAGTTGGAAATATTTTGAAGCTTTTTCGTTAAAACAATTGTTTTTAGTAATAATCTAATACAATAAAAGAGAATTTAACTTAATTGTATTGTTTTCTACCCATAGTCCCTCAAGACTATAAGTAGAATACTAAGCCTACATCACCGTCTTCTATGGGTAAGGTGCCCAGAAGGCTGGCTACGTTTTCTCGCTGGATCGCCATACTGATCCGTTGCCCGAGGTCATCACCAGCCTTCTGATGATCTGAAGAGTCAATGAGTCATTTTGATAAATTTTGGTAGAGGCTCATGGCCTCCGGACCCCACGGTCCAAGCGTCTCAACAGAAAATGGCACAAACATATAACTCTCACTGGGGTTTGCTTATTTGCGCCATTTGAGTGATTCAGCTGTTTCCGCCGCCGAACCGGCTGATCTAGACGTGTTTGGTAAATGGGATGCGGCCAACGTGTCTACACACGTCGCAATGGCTCCAATAAAGCCGGCACGTTAGCGGTGGCAAGCGCCCTCTGTGAGACATATTTTTTGTTAGTAGTTCAAATTTCGTGTTTTAAAGCTTCAATATATTCGATTTTGAAATGTGACGTCACGAAATTTAGGACCCCTCCCACCCCTTGTCACACAATGTCACACTTCGTCGCCCCCCTCCCCACCTTAACATGTGACCGAATTTATGGGTTTGCCCTAACATTTTACAAACTCCATATAAGTAGGAATTTTCTACCAATGGTAGGTGAGGTCAAAGAATGGATAAAATACAGAAGGCCGGCTTTAGTTTAAAAAAATCTTGCATAGTATTGTAAATTCCATTAAAATACATTCATGTTCCTTCTTGCGTGGGTTTAGTATATGCCATAGGTCTGTGTAAATATTTACTATATTATAATGAAATTTAAAATTAATATAATTTAAAGTCTTGAATAAACAATGTACCTAATACCTGTGTTTGCTTGCGATTATAAATTTTGAATGATATTGATTAAAAATCTGTTTAAAGGAGACGGGGACTTCTGGGCCAAAGAAATGTAATGAGTTGAAAAACATCAGCCCGAAATTCTGTCTCTATCTACGAGTAGAGTAGTAGAGAGTAGTACGAGTAATCTTAAAAATAAAGTCACAAATATAATAAATTATAAATTATCATAATCGATTTATGTGAATGTATGACAACAATTAATAATATGAAAACACTTGCACCAGACGGTTAATTCGTTCCAAATAATTAAACCCACTAAAATTATAAAAAATATCAACATAATAAGAATAAGTCTTAAAATCACTTTCATCTTTTTACAATCCGGGCCCAAAAATATATGAAATCGTATCCGTCTCCTTTGATTTAGGTATGCTTTATATGGATTAGATCTTTTATTTCGTTTTGCTGTTTTAGTTTTTAACATGTTACTTTATGTGTAGGGACTGTCAAATAATCTTGGCTTGACCTTGCACCTGTAAGTTTTACACGTGTAAGCTTGTAAGGAAAAGCGTGCACTAAGATTGTCAATAGTGGACTCATCCTTCCACATCTGTGTTAGGTATTAATAAACCGTAGTGCGCGCTTAGGAACTTCAAGTTACTAATGTAAGGCAAGGTTTACGTACATAATTTATGACAGAGAAATATAGGTAGTGTGTATGTTGTTTCTTAAAGATAATCGAAATAAGCGATTTAAACAAACAACTGTTTTAGATTATTATTATTTATTTATTATCATTATTTAGTCTCGGTATCTGAGTTAGGCCCCAGAGTTGGTCCGTCGTATATTGGCCATAACCAGGGCTTGGAAACCGGTAAAAGAAGTCGAATTGGTTACAGCCTAATTACAATCATACCTAATAACTAAAATCTGAATCAAACGGTTTTTGGTAATAAGAGTTCGATAAATAGGTTTTGTTGATTAAACCGGTTTCGAAAGTATTCGACCGGTTTTTGCCGTACACTTTCAAAGCGCAGGCATGTGTTGTGGCATAGCAAGTTTTTAGTCATACACAAACACACGTTGAAAGAGATAGAATAAGAAAGTAGTAGCGGAATAAACCGCTTAATTCAGATGTATATACCACACTTTTTAAGGTTTACACTTCGAACGAAACAGTTGACTAAAACCGGTTATAACCGGTTAATTTTAAACCGGTTTAGTAGGCTTGCCTATAACGCAAGCGTAACCTGCTTTAATCTTGGGAATATATTTTGTGTGTGTGTGTATCTACCGGTTATTGTTATTTATTATTATTATATATAGAAACTTAACAATTAAGTAGGTATATATTGAATAAAGAAAGGAAATTGTAAAACAGTTGTTTGTACCTTGTAAATTATTATATATTAGAGATCATGTAAATATGTGTGTTAGTATATAATTTAATAATAGTGAAATATAAAATGCAATCTTTAAGTGTATCGTGTGTATATCCGGTTGACTCCAATGACTGTATCCCAGATGTTTAGTTTGTCTTTAACTTTGAAATGTAGAGACTCGAGTGATATGAAATATATGTTTTTACTCATTTAATATTTTGTTTTAATCATTTATTTATGTAACCAAACTTTTCATTACAACTACTACCTACTTTTTTGAAGTCGGTTAAAAATACCTATTCACACGCGAAGACACTTTTCGGGAAAAATGGACTGTGTTAGTGTATTCCACTGCTCTGATTGCCATACGTAGAAGGAACGCGGAGCCGAAACGCTTCGTTCGCACTGGTGATGGTTCCACTGTGAAACAATGCCGCAGACCAGGGGTCCAATTCTGTTATTACTACCTCGTCACAATCGTAGGTTTGCCTGATTTCAGTATTCTGTTAATTTCAATAGTATGCCCGTGGTAAGCCATTATATCTTTATAAATATTTATTAATGAAAACTCGTGAAATAAATGATTAACATGTTGGTAGCTTTTCAATATTCATTTCGGTTTTTTTTTACTATTATTCCGCCGTGACGACATCGAGAAGATATTATGGATTTAGTAGAATACGACTTTTTGACACTGACAATGACATCGTACTTTGAATATGTTCGCATCGTCAAGATATTGAAATTGCAGAATTAGGCTCCAGAGCGCCTTGTCGTCTGAAGATGGAATGATATAGGGGGAATTAGGTCGAACAGTTCAACCGCACACTCTCCGAAATTTAGTTAAAATAACGATTACTGCAATCCTATGGAATACCGATAGATTGACAGCCCGGCGACGATGCTCTAGGCTTTGATGTCTTATATTGACAAGCTGGTCAAGCATATGATATTTAAATCCCTATTAATATTATAAATGCGAAAGTGTCTCTGTCTGTTTGTGTCTGTTCCGCTTTCAAAGAAAAGAAAGAAAAAACTACTGGACCGATTTGGCTGAAACTCAGTTTATATATTTTTTCGATACCGAGGATGAACATAGCATACTTTTATCCAAAAAAATGCAATAGTTTTCGGGATAAAAATATATTTGTTTCTTATGCTTTTACGAAAAAACTACTAGACCGATTTCGCTGAACTTTGGTATACATATATAATTTTAATATCGAGAGTGGACAAGGGCTACTTTTTATCCCGGATAACGGAATAGATTTTGAGATAGATTTATGTGAAGGTTATCCCAGAAAGTAGGATATGCTTTTTTGTGATTTGGCATTTTGGTCTTTTTGGTCATTTTGATCATAATGGACAATATTGGCACTTTTGGCATTTTACCATTTTTGGCACTTGTGGCATTTAACTAGAACGAAATTGAAATAGATTGATTGAAAGGATTGAAAGTTGGTATGGGAGATCAATCATAACTCAAGTTTTTTTTTGTAGAGCCATGTTAACCCTGCTATTTCCCTTGATTTAGTCAAGGACTATATGAACAGTTATTTATTTTATATAACTTTATATTATATATTTATTATATGTATGAATGAACTTCCTTAAGACTACTTGTAAATATAGTATATCTAGTATAGTCATGTTTATACAGTTGTTTCATCCACTATATATAATGTTGTTGTGTCAGCCTGAATTTATCTAGTTTTATTCCTCTTAATAGCATTTCTCAAGCTTAGAAGATATAATAATTCATCATCTATAAAAAATGCGATAGTAACTCGATATGTCTGTCTGTTAAGCTTTCACGTAAAAACTACTGGAGTACTGGATCGGTTTTGGTGTAATTTTGTACATATGTAGTTTTAATACCGAAAATGGACGTAGATTTTTTAATCCCGGGAGATGGATAGTATGCGATATAAAATTAGGTGAATCTTCAGGGGGCAAATAGTACCGACATAAAAATTTAACATAATGTAGTAACTTGTAGGCATTAACGCCTGCTGTTTAAAAAAGAGGTACGCAATAGAGTTACTAGTAATATTATAAAAGTGTAGTCTTTTGCTTTTAGATCTTTTGTGTTTGTCTGTTTGTCCAGGATTCACGTAAAAACTATTGTGCCCCTTTCGATGCGGCTGTCGCTGATTGATAGCAAATTCCCGGACTTAAAATCTGCTGCACTTATATCCCGGGAATCGCATGGAAATTTTCTTGCGAGCGGTTTAAAGTGGCCCGATTGAAAGAAATCGGATTCCGATGTAATATTTTCACAGTGTCACAAATGCGTGACACTTTATATCGACGCCTCTGTGGTTGAGCGGGTTAAGCCTTTGCCGGCTTACCTCACTGCAACCTCTGCGTTGCAGTGAGGTAAGCCGGCAAAGGCTCCGGGCTCGATTCCTGGTATAGTAAATTTCGGAAACGTATTTTCTCCATTATTTACTATGGCCTGGGTGTCTGGGATCGGCCCCAGAATGATCCGTTGTATATTACCCATAACACAACCGTAACTTGCTTAATTTGGGGATATACAGTGTGTGTTTGTCTGCCGATTTATTTTTATTATTATATATCTCACTGGATTTTTCCCGGGAGTTGTTTCAAGTTGTTAGGACACGTATAAATCAGCTTATTTGGTCATACGGGGACGACGTCGCGGGCGAATCCTATTATGACATATTATCATGGATTCGATATTGGTTCTGCGAAATTTAATAGACCACACAAACTGTCATATTATGCCGTCATACGTGCATCGATTGGGCAGCACTACGCATGCAGAGTAGGGACGTGACCCGACTACCAAGATCTATATCGAAGCAAAAATCGATAATCAAATCGATAACCTACCCATTTTATTACTTTGTTATTTTCCTTTAATGTACTTTGTTTTTATTTCTGATTTGATTAAATTCATGTATCATGTTTTTAAAAAATGCATGAATTCAGCAGACAGGTAGACGGCCCACCTGATGAGAAGCGGTTACCGTCGCTTATGGACATTTGTAACACCAAAGGCGCTACCAATGAGCTGCCGCTCTCTAAAGGGAGACTGGAACCTGGTCACTAACGCCGGAACACAACTCAAGGTTGTCATGACTGACAATTACCTACCCTAACACCTGGCTGTGGGTTGTTTTGTTGCCCTACAAGCAGGAAATTGTATTCTTTCTCCATTACTACAGAAATTTTATTTTATTAAGGATCACCAACAGTTTTGTATATTTGATAATTATAGGTGAACACAACTTGCAGTTTAATTTCTTCACTGTTATTTAATTACACTCTCTAATAACAAAAATAACTTTAACAAAAATGTGTAAGGTAATGAAATTAGTTTGTCCGTCAGTCTATGTCTAAGTAGTGTCTTTTTGGACTAAACGAATCTTTTTATAAAATGAATTTTTGGAGTCAAAGTAAATGTCAGCAACATCACTGATAAATTATTATTATGATATTATTTTTATTTTTAGTACATTAATAGAAGGTTATATAATTCAGGTTTACAGCCCTGGGCATAATGTAAATTACGTATTGTATTTCTGTGGGCTAGGGGGCGTAAAAAAAGTGTCAGAAATCTCTATACACCTCTTTTTCAGAACAAAAAGTAATATACAAAAAAGTTTTTAATCAGCTATACTTATAATCCATCAAAACCAATTATCTATATCAAAAACTTGAAGCACCGCTCACGTGATGCGTAAAGAGTCAAACAGTTAACAGGATCAGTTTAACGCAGGTAGGTTCGGATTCCGGATCGGGTAATTTTCTCAGAAATTTGCGGGTGGCATTTATAACTCGGTAGATTTAACTAACAATGTTTATGAGATAACGCTGTGAGAAGTCGCTGTTTTGGAAGTCCGTTGGGAAATTTAGGATTGTAAAACGTTGGTTATAAAAAGGTAGTCAGCTTTTGTTTAATAATATTTTGACGGTAAAGTAAAAAAGCTACCTATAAAATAGCAACTTTTCTTAGTGTAGCACACAGTACATGGCCATAACGTCTAAAACACGAACAATTTTTTTGGCTCCTGGCAATATTCTATTTTATCTGTAGCAAAAGAGTTTTTGGCGGGAACTGAAAGGAGATGTTGTGCTGTGCAGTTTTATTTTCTAAAAATGTGTAAAATTACTTTAAAATGAACAATAGTTGTAAGATATTGATAGTTTTTGAGTAGTAATTATGTGTTTTGTGAGAAATGTGAACTCTATAGTCAAATGTGGCCTTTTGAGTTGTCACAAGAACTCCGTTGAATGAAGTCGGTTTAGCACAATACAACTGCGCTACTACACGAAGACTTGTACAACAGAATTGGTTGTATGAACTAACATTTTTTGACTGCCTTTGTGGCGAATTCTACTACTATTACTTAACTTTAACGTTGATACAAGTTCAAAATCCACCAAAATAATTTCACACGAACAGTGATTTTTAAAGTTTAACAAGGATGTCTTGCTTAATTTAAAGCAAACATCTTTTCGACATAACTCATCAATATTAACAAACTACTACCGACATGACAGGTATAAAATGGTTCGTTTAGCTTCTTTTAATCAAATAATTATTTTCTTAATTATCACAGGTGTTAAAGCTCTTGCTTACAAAATTATAGTCATCATTATTAAAGTAAACATCATAGGTTATGTTAAGAAAATGAGTACGTTGTAAAGGAATGAATGAATGGGTAAATATGCTTTAGTGTGTATTATTTTATTGTGTTTTAAACGATATATTTAACAGAAATAAACTTTTACAATACAATAGGCGGTCTTATCGCTATTTGCGATTTCTTCTAGACAACCCTTGGATGGCCAAGAAATTTGATAAGAACAGAGACATACCTCTGTTCTTATCAAATTTGAATTATTCTTACTACCGAATCAGAATCTTATAAATATATACATACGTGATATAATTTACATACATTAATAAAATATAAAAATTAACTTGTGCTTGATACTTGTGCGATGTTTTATGCGATACTAAATAATAGGAGTAAGTATTACTCATGACATAATACTGGAGTTGCTAGAGTTTAGAACAATTTGCGAAAGAGGCGCTCTTATTATATTCTACTTATTTGGCCATAATTTACGTAAAAATTCAAAGGTGCTACCGAAATGATGTTATTCTATGACTCAGTTTATTTATTGTATATAATTGTAAATTATTTTTTTTAATTAATATCTTAATATAAATTAAGTTTTAATTCTCTGGCGACATGACGAGTTTTTGGTATGGGATACAATCTTCGTTCAGCCGGTTCGACGGCGGAAACAGCTGAATCACTCAAGCGGCGCAAATATGCGACCCTCGGGGAGAGTTTTATATTGAACGTTGAAACGTTTGGACAGTGGTGTCCTGATGTAATCAGCCTCTACAAAGATTTTTCGAAACGACTCATTGACTCTGCGGGTGATCAGAGGGTTAGTTGGGCTGGTTCTCACCTTGGTCAACGGAGCGGTATGGCGATCCAGCATGGTAATGTAACCAGCCTTCTAGGAACGTTACCCATTGACTTCGATAACCCAGGCTGAGTATTCTACTTCTAAGGGATTATAGGTAGAATACAATATAAGATAAGTTTCCTTCATTGTTAATTTAAGGTGTACTGTATTCTAATGAATTCATGTAGGATTTTTTAAAGGTTTTAATTTATTGCTACAATTATTTATTTCTATGCTAAAACATTGTACATGCGTATTAAAATCGAT
Organism: Dendrolimus houi; assembly: GCA_039645545.1. Classification (NCBI taxonomy): domain Eukaryota; kingdom Metazoa; phylum Arthropoda; class Insecta; order Lepidoptera; family Lasiocampidae; genus Dendrolimus; species Dendrolimus houi. The sequence goes on from CM077139.1 coordinate 13,669,787, forward strand.
TCAAAACTTTGTAATCTATTCACAATATATACGGAACCATTTCCATTTAAGAAACGTAAGTATTTTTTATTTAATGTAACAAGGTTTCATTTTTTCACACAATCACCTCTAGTGAGAAATAAATGGGGATTAACTACAAACTGAATGGATTAGTCAGGCGGTAGTTTTTGAACCAAGTTTCTTTTTAATCTTGTTCATTTTTCGTGGTTTTACTCAGAAGAAATAAACAAAAAGGTATTAGCAATTTAATCTATTCATTTGAGACTGGCTCCTTTATCAACATTTTTAAACAATTGTCTTTAAGAAAAACGTTTTTTTATTTAAATTAATCCTTTATGAATATCTAGTACGGTTTATTTTTAAATCCGTTTTGGGCATTACCGTTAATTACCGATTTAGTTAAAATACAAAATCTTACAAAAAAACTAATTTTATTTGTTTTTTCGTCTTGTCGTTGGTTGAAAATTGACATTATATCGATGTAAGACAGTTCATTTCTGTCTTTTAATTTGAATGAATCAACCATGGAGAAACATAAACACTTTGAATCATTCACTTTCATTGAATGCCGCCGTGTTCTTGCAGATCTGTGTCTTTCAACCAAACAAATTCAACTCGGTTGATCAGTCTAACATCAGCATTACTTGTATGCAGTTTCTGCAAATTTTTTACCAGTAATAAATACGGCAAATGAATGGTCAGTATCTAAAATATATTTATGGCCCTGTGGTTAATTGGATTATGCCTTTGCCACTTTAGAACACCCTGGAACGTAGAAGTGAATTTTGCAAAAACAAGTTTGCCGTTATTTACTATGGCTTGGATGTGCATTTGCCCCAGAGTTCCCCGTTATATACATACTAGCTGCGCCTCGCGGTCTCACCCGTGTGGTGATGGAAAATCGTTATATTTTGGATAATTCACACTATATCTTTATAAATTATAGCCTATGTGTTATTCTGATGTGTAAGCTATATTATTGTAAAGTTTCATCAAAATCCATTCATGAGTATAATCTAAGTATTTATTTAGTTTCTCTTTTTCTTTCTTTACGAGGTTATCGTCATGAGGGATACTGGTGTCAATGAGAATCGCTCGTCACGCAGATCGATCTACTATCACGATATCAGGCTTATTGGCTACAATAGTCCTGTCTGTGATAATTGGTCGATCCCAGTAGAGCGTGGCACGACTGTTTTCGAAAACTGGCCCCGGCGAGTACTGGTAATAAGGCACCTCCATTTCCCTAAGACCGTATCGAACGGCAAGTTGCTGGTGGATAATCCTGCATACGAGGTTATGTCTGTGCAACTATTCGCCTTTAGAAAGATGTGAACTACCTGAGCGATGATATGCCCGATAGATATGTAAGGTGCCATCATGTTACGTGTTACTCGTCTTAATAACTTCGTCTATAATTACAAAGACAAAACTCTCGGTCTTCCCAAAGAGGTTACCGAATCGTAGCTAGATTATCTGACAGGTCTACATCAGGTCCAGGCCTGGTAAAACCTGCCATGTAGCCAGATTATCATTGTTATTGTATGTCTTTGAAGATCACGGGCCATAAAAATGACTCGGACTTTTGAAGGGCTTGCGTGGGGCCACGGGAAGGCCAACACCTAGCCCCTTAACAAATTTAATCTAAATGTGGCGTGACACTGACCGGCGATTATCCCTGTCTACACCATATAATAATGCACCCAAGGACAAGCCCCTGCCAGTGTAGGACTATTGTGATGAACTGCTGGGGGTCTGGGAATATGGAGACTATGGCGTCTGCCCGACGCAATGCTCGGGGAACATGGAAAATGTGCAGACGGTGACTCGCCAATCCTGCATGGCAACATGGGTGTGAGTGGCTGAGGGGGGTAGAGAGGTGGGCTGCAAGTTCACCGAAGCTACTTCCGACGTCATGTCAATTATTACTTCCACCTCTGGAGCTTGCGTCTTAGTTTTAGCGATCTCCTCTCCGTGCCGGCTGGCTAAGGCAAGCACGTAGGCGGGGTTCTTGCCTTGGCCCCCGGAGTCAGGTTCGAGGTTTCGCTACTCCCCTAAGGTTTCGCCACCAAGGCGGGTTATTATTACTATTAAGCTATCAACATTATTCTATTTTTCTTGTATTTTATATTTATTCTATAGTCATACATTTCGTAATTAATGATTCTTATTCTACTTTTAAGCACTAACAATCAGTGCTGTGTCGTCTTACTTTTTGGCACAGCAAAATACTGAATGCCAGCCTCATTTCTGAAACTGTGGCATACAGTTTCTCTACATGATTTCTTTCTAAATATTGTTTTCTTGAGTGTGTAGCATTTGAAAATAAACATATTTCTAATATTTCTTTATTTATTGGCTGAAGAAGATATGGGATTTGATTTCACTTTCATTAAAGAACCTGTTGTATACATGGCTGTGGTTAGCTAGGTCATCAGTTCGTTCAGTAATAAAATATGAAACGTATTAGAGTGCTTTAACTGTTACATGTTGTTTAAAACAGTTCAAAATATCAGTGGCGGGTCATATCTCACGATCACTGTTAAACCGTTATATTGCGTTACAAGTTAGAACAGGTTAGCGGGTTTTTATTTCTGGATAATACCAGACAGCAAAACGAAGTTTGGGCATGAAAATATTTAGCTCTAATGTAATCCCACCAAAAATTTCTTAACAAAGTTAAAAAGTATGAAAATGTCTGAGGTACATACCTATTTACATTTAAATGAAATCCTAAATAAACAAATGCATAAATAATAAAAATATAAACACAAGCAATTATAACCTAAACTATCCTATTAACAAAACTATACCTACTACAAAATAACATAAATCTATAATTAAAAACAATATTTCAAATCGCTGTCGGCGGGGAGCGTCTCCAAAATGCTGGCCGCATTGCCACGTTGGATGACAACGCTTATTTGCTGTAGGAAGTGTCTTGTTGCGGTCATGGATGACATTAAAGAGTTTCCTGCAAATTTATTTGTGGAGATTCTCTGCGGATGGAAATTAAGTTTGTTTATAGTAGCAATATCGATCCGAAATTCATATCTGCAAAAAGTTAGGATAAAATTTCGATTTAAATTTCTAAAATTTTTATCAATATCTTTAAGTTGTTTCGGAGTCTATTCAACAGAAAGTTTCAAACAGATTGACAGAAATAATTCTAAAAAAGTAATTCCTGACTATGTTTTGACATTTAGTTGGTAATTACACAGGGATTTTACGATTTTATTGGAATAGGTGATTATACCCCATAATAAGGGACACGGTCTCAAAACAAAGGATGCTGAAGATCACCCCAAATGGAGAAGAAAAAGTAGGTAAGTGGTCCTTAGGCTTCGAAGCGAACGCTTCGAATGCAACTGGGATTTAACATTCGGATGATGATGATGACATGATAAACACGTTTTATTCTATCAAAAAAGTATTTAACAGTAAATATCATCTGAGAATAGGGCGTTTACGCTTGCCACTCATGATTTGCACCACACATCAATATGTTAAGAGAGATATTACAATGCCCATCTTTAGACAGCGTTAAAAAACTGACAAATCAGTAACGAACAGAAAGATAAACTGTCCAACATAGTATCTATATAGATATTTTATTTTATCATACCTCAAGCGAGGTACAATAATTAGTAAATTATAACTTCTCGTTGCTTTCGTTGCCTTAGTACTTTTTAGGGTTGCATAGTCAAATAACAAATAGATTATCCAATAGTAGTAATTATATTGTCTGCTTATACGACCATAATGTATGATGTCATAGCAATTTTATCAAAAAATACTATCTCTCTCTTTTCTTTTATCTTCTCCCAATTATTTGGTGCCGGCACAAATTGTCTTGTTCTTGCATATTTCTTTATTTTGGCATACGTCCTCTGTCACACCGTCAATCATCATGTTATCCTTAACTCTATCCATTTATCTCTTTTCTGGTCTACCTTTACATTTGAACTCATTAATTTTGCAGCTTAACATTCTTTTTGCTACGTGACTTTCATCCCTCTTCGACCTGCCACCTTAATCTTCTTCCTCTTACATTATCAGTCACGGGTACAAAATTCAAAAATCCTCTATGTATTCATACACGCAGTAACAAACATACCCCCTCACAAATACACACACATACAGACTCTTTTAGAAATTTCGTCATAATAATTATATATATTATATGTTTATATAATATTTATTTTATATTACAGTCTAATGTTAAATGTATTTGATGTTATTGTGCTTACAGTAAGGGAGAGGACACTAGTCCCTACAATACAAAGGGGCTAGTATAATAAAAAAAAAACTGTCTGATCAATGTATAAGTTTGAAATAAATAAATTCATCTCTCACTTTATCCATTCTTGTAACACCACACATCCATCTCAACATTCTTATCTCTGCTGAATGGAGACGTTTCTGGTCTATCTCTTTAGAGGCCCAACATTCGAAGCCATATAACATGACCTGCCGACAGATTTATATATCTACAAAAATATAGGCAAAATTAAGATAAAAAGTAAACTTAATAATTTTATTTAGATAACAAAAATTAAATTAACCACAACGCGCCTTAACAGTCTTAAATTCGAACAAAATACTGTTGACGACTACAGATCATATGATAAATTCAGAGACATACAAACATAACCTATACATCCACACCTTTGTAAGAATAATGCAAAATGACTCTTACAGTTCTTAAAATATGGTTTAATGTGTTATTTGGGACGGTGCAAATAGATTTGTATTTCTACACCATCTATTTACTCATTTATAATTTGATTATAGTTATCTAGATGGGCTTGTCGATTGTGATTAGAAACGTCAATATGACAGCCGCTCAACCAATTGCCGCGGAGGCTTTTTGAAGTTCGAAAAATGCTAAAGCCGTTGGAGCTAGTAACAACAAGAATAGAATAGAAGTTCGAAAATTATTTTCTTAAAAATTCTAAGTTCTACTTGCTGGTGTTGAAACATTAACGGCCAGTATTTAGGAAGTGACGTACCAAAGACAATTTATTTTTTTAAAATCGGTCAAGGGTGTCTTGTTTTATGCACGTTAAAGAATTCTGTAGAGATGACGAAGACGACCAGTTACTGTTTATGTCATTTTAAAACTGTTTATAACCTTATTTTTCTACATATATGTATTATTAATCTATGCTTGTTACATTTGTTACCATTACAGGATGTACGTGTCCAGAATACATTTTAATTATTTATAATTACAAGATTTAATTTCATTATATTATTTGTGTGTAACAACTACGAAACAATAAAATAGCATTTAATCTAAAATACCTAAAATTCATAAGCTACCAAACAGATTTTATTCAAACAAATTTTTTAAGCCTTGCCATCTTCATCTATTCAGAATTTTCCGATTCAAAGCTAAAAAAATACACAGGGACACCATTTATATAAGTAAGAGAACAAATACAACTTATGTATTTTGTATGGTATAAGTTAACCTTGTTCATTAAAAGCAGTTTAACTATATATATGGTACAAACACTATAAATAATTTAACTTAACAAAGCTACATTTTTTCTAAACCGCTAAACTTCAAACCTTACAGTTAACTACCATAATTAATATTAATACTCGTCCCCACTAGACACATGTCAAACATGTCACTTTAACGCTGACATACGTCAATGTGCGCCGTACGTAGATTAAATTAACTTTTAAGGCAAAGGCTCTACGGTTTAGTACCATGTTTTTAAATAACACATTTAAACAGGTTATTTTTTGTTATGAAGTATACCGACATATGTAGTTTTGGTTTGTTAATTGGGTCTAATTTGTGGTCTTGATTAGGAAAGACATCTACATACTAATATACAGAAATTTCAAATGTCGTTAGAGACCTGTTTTTCATGTGAAACATTTTTTAAAACTGTTATTTATATAAATGGACTGTAAATATTTTAACAATTAAAATAACACATGCCCAATAGTATATTGTATAAAACGAAACAACATCTAAGTTCTAAAAACTGCATTTTGTAGCCAGTACCAAGTCATACCAGATATATTAACGCAATGTCGTCAGCAAATAGAATACACGAACGAGATGTGATATCGTATGTAGATACAATAAAAATAATAATGGACTCAATATGCTACCTTGTGGAATTCCAAAACGGTTTGTTTTGTAAATTTGAATATCGTCACTAGAGACTTTATAGCATTTAATTAAGCATTTAATGTTCTCCGATCTGTATTTTTTTAATTTTGATGGCTCTTAAATGAAGGACGGCCTATCATTGGAGATACAGGTGCTTTGACCACTGAGCCAACGGATTATTATAGCAATTCCCAGTTTATATTTGTTTCTTAGAATTAAAAAAATGTGGGTGAAACAAAACTTTTTTGCATTGAACATCTTTGCTTTTGAATTAAGAAAAAAAGTAACCGCACGAAAACATCTGTCAAATTATTAAAACAAAAGGCAATATCAGGCGGAAATGTTACGTTATACAATAAATTAGAGTTTAATGGAGGCGTTATTTGAGCGGAATCATCTTTTGTGAAATGAGTAGGAACCTTAATTATATATTTATATTAAATAGGGTACGCCTAAACTATGGCTGAGTGTGTGTTTCCACTGTACGAACGGTTACAAGATAATTTGTAATGGAATTTTTGATATGTATTTTACCAAATGAAAGATGTTTGTTTATTTCGGTATTCCATGAGAAATCGCTCTTGTAAATTTTGAATTTCTTCTAAACAAATTATCCCACTTTTTGGGTTAAAAAGAACTTACTCTACTGATAACGTAGAGTAAGTTCTAATTATATATAAATACATTTTCGTCGAATCCGCCCGAGAAACTGTACAAAATTGCTTTACTATCGGTTAAATTTTAACATTACTTGTATGGAGCTTATGTCAAATTTTAACCGATGGTAAGGCAAATAAACAATCGGTGATATATAGGAACTAGCTATAAAACAAACAAAAATAAGCATTTGAAAGTAAGCTCACTAGATTGGTGGATAAGGGATACAAAATATTTTATTGGATATCCAGCAAAGTTGCAACTTTCACTCTACTTCACTGTAGTCCCCGAACAGTGAGATACAGTAAGTATATTAATAATTTTCTGTTGGAAAAAAATCTAAAGAAGAGAGGTTTGTGTCTGAGAGAGAGAGACAGAGGTAAGAAAATACCATGGGCGATAAGACCGCTGAGTGTACTTGTATATTAATGTTGATTTTATGTAGCATTTTTGTACAATATAGTATATTCTATTCTTTTCCAGCGGTAAACAGGGTTAACAATTGTCAATTCGTAACATGAAAGACAGTGTTGAAAACTTATTCTTTTTTTACAGTTAAGTGACATGAAATTCACGGTTATAATCTTCATTGTAGAGACTAGTCAATTGTGACTATTTTAAAACATCCATAACTTGACTCCGAGTTTGACGCGTAATGTTAATTAATATTATAATAGACTTTCACGTCCGAACCGCACGTCAAATCGTGTTACAATGTAACCGCGCCGGCCATTTTATTCCATTTAGCGGGCACCACTCGTTGATGGGTTAAGTGGGTGTTTAAATCCCCATTTTCGGGGGTAATTTCATCGGACACGCCCCCCTTTCGTGTTAGTCAAGCGGTCATTACTCATAACTGCCTACTTTTCGAAATTGGTTAAACATTCCCCAAGTTATTTGTGGTAATTAAAGAACGAATACGGTTTTGTATTTTACATTTTTCAGATGATGTTACTGCGTACTATTATTAAGTTAAGAACTGTTTGATTTATCTTTTAATTACTTCTTAAATAGAGTTAAATGTATGTTTAATAACAATGAAATATTTATAAAAATTTTTTACAAAAGGTGTGTTACATCTATAATGTACAGTGGCGCTATGAAAAGGTTCGTCACCTTATAGTACTTTTTGCACGAGTACGAGAAACAGTACCGCCATCATTTTAATAAATGTCACGTTTTGTTAGATTTGTAAAACATTTAAACGTGAAAAAAAAAATGTAATGTTGACAATAACAGACGCTGAGATTATCAGTAGTTTTAATCATCAGAAACTAAGAGGATATAATCACCAGGCTTATTATAAATATTAAAAGTGTAGTGGAACACTTACACGCCAATAGATGGCGCTGTACAATAATTGAGGTCGCAAACGATTCCCGGAACGTACAAAGAATATATACAAATTTCTAACAGCCATAGGTGGGCTCTCGCAAGCGGGGGAACGACAACAACCCCGCTGGAAGATCGTCCTTTAAGACGGAGGAGCATTCAATCTCGCTTCTCCACCTATACGGGGCACACACTTCAAAAGCAATAAAATACTTTTACATCTTTAAACAATCTTTTTTAGACAAGATAGAAAATAAAAATAACTTTGATCTAAGTCCTTTTAAACTTTACTGTTAAACAGTTAAACATATTTTTTTATGGAATGGTCTGTTCTGTGACATAGTTTGTAAAGGTAACATGTGCTTTTGCGGAGCGTTAAAAGAATCAATTTGGAAACTGGTGAACCTTTTCATATCGCGACTGTACATGCATGTTTAATGTTCAAAAAATGTTCTCCACTAGATCTTAGTTTGAATAAAACCTCTGTCCAGGGTCTTCTTCCTCTGTATCCAACCAATTGAGGAGTGTGGGGTTTCGAGGTTTAAGCTCTTTCCCTGGCTGCAATTGGTTGAATAACTACTATGGAGCGAGCTATGTTGGATGTTTCTCTTATGAGAAATGAGGATATCCGTAAGAGAACCAAGGTAATCGAGATGTCTCGCAAAATTAACAAGTTGACAAATGTGAGCGGCCCACTGCCACGGTCACATTTGTCGCAGGACCGATGGCCGATGGAGCACACGAGTTCTGGAGTGGAGACCACGTCTTGGTGAACGTAGTGTTGGACCCCCTCCAGCCCGATGGACTGACGACCTGCGCAAGGTCGCTGGTAGGCGCTGGATGAGGAAGGCGGAGGACCGTGATGAGTGGTGCCGACTTGAGGTGGCCTACGTCCAGCAGTGGACGGAACAAACAAATAAAACAATTACGTCGTCCTAAATAGGCCTGTCTTTACAACTCAGGTATAAGAAGTAAATTAATCCGTGTATACTATAATTAAAATGGTTTGGAGCCGCTGGAGCCTTTAGGCCAATCTGCGGTGTCTGATGGCCTTCGCGGGCTTTGCATTACTTCTGCGGCTTAGTTGGTCATTAGGTGGCCATCTGTGGTTTCTGGTGGCCTGTCAGCGGCTTTGTGAGATTCGCGAACTTACGGTATCGCCCTAAGGTCCAATTCTGCTATTAGTATATCCTCAAAATCGCCTGACACTATCGTCTCAATCTCTTAATTCTAATAGCGTACCCGTAGCACGCCACTCTATATTTATAAGCGAAAACTCGCGAAATAGCTGGTTCAAATTTTGGTAGCTTTTTAATATTCATTTTGGCTAACGTCATTTCTGCTAATGATAGTAATCCGCGCAGGAACGGAGAAAGAATACAATTTCCTGCGGCTGGGCGGCTTGTCTTAAGAGGCCACAAAACAAGCCACAGGCACACCACCAGGATGGTTACCACCCCTGGTCTAGAGTATGTCGCAATAACAACCTTGAGTTGTGTTCCGGCATTAGTGGCCAGGTTCCAGTCTCCCCTGAGAGAGCAGCAGCGCATTTGTAGCTCCTTTGGTGTTGCAAATGTCCATAGGCGATGGTAAACGCTTTCCATCAAGTGGGTCGTCTGCCTGTCTGCTGAAATCATGTAATAAACAAAATAAAAAAAAACTACTATTAGGTTGGGGAAAAGTTTCTTCGCATTTTATATAAAAATTCAAAAGGTTTTTTATAAAGTTTATTTACATTTGACTAAAGTATGTACGTGCCATTTTGCTGGATAACTTTTTGCCATCTTGTAGGTAGGGACGTGATCCCATTGCTATAAAAATTTTGGGGCTTCTGATCAAAACACTGCGACAAGTGGTTTTGGCAGTCCCCTCGTGATGTTAACCTGACACTGTCTAAGGAATTCTGCAGAAACCGAAACAGGTGAAAATCTGAAGATGCAAGGTAAGGACTATACGGCGGATGTATTAACACCTCCCAGCCAAACTCTCGTAATTTTTGCTGAGTGGCTAAATATGTGCGAGGTCTAGCGTTATCATGGTGAAAAACCACACCCCTTCTGTTGATTAATTCCGGCCGCTTTCTCTCAACTTTTTACTTTAATCTCATCAGTAGTTCGCAGTACAGTTCAGAATCTATGGTCCTGCCTGGCGGTAACAGCTCATAATGAATAATGCCCTTCCAATCCCACCATAAACACAGCATCACTTTGTTGCGAGTTAACCCGGTTTCGCCACAGTCTGTGAAGCCTGACCGGCCTTTGACCACGATCTTTTTCACACGTTCTTATCGTACATGATCCACTTTTCATCACCAGTTATCAGCTTCTTGAAAAATGGTTCGGTTTTATTACGTCGTAATAAAGAATCACAAATGAGTACACGGTTCATTAGGTTTCTTTCAGTGAGCTCATGAGGCACCCAAATATCGAGCTTTTTTCTGTACCCAGCTTTTTTCAAATCCACCTGAACCGTTTTGTGGCCAATTTCTAGTTCTCCAGCTACATCGTAACTACTAATATGCCGATCTTGCTCCACTTTTTCAAAAATGGCATCAATTTTGTCCGTAACAGGGCGACCAAAGCGACGTGCATCTTTGATAACAAAATTTCCGGATTGAAAACGCTTAAACCAAATTTGCACTACTCTCACAGATACTCCATTAGGTCCATAAACATATTTTTTTTTTCGCGGCTTGTGTTGCATTTTTACTTTTTGTGTAGTAAAATTTTAGAATGTATCGAATTTCTTCATTAGATTCACTCATTTTAACAATAAGAAAAACAAATGAAAATCACACATTTTCCTAATTTGAATTTGGAATTGTCTTCTTTAAAATTAAAACTTTTTAATGATACCAAAACCAGCCAGATACAAATGTTATAGCCAAAGAGATCTTATTACAAATTCATACATACTATATGCGAAAAGACTTTTTCCCCAACCTATTACTATTCCGCCGCGACGATATCGAGAAAATATTCTGGATTTAGTAGAACACGAATTTTTGTCACTATCGCAATGGAATCGTACTTTGAATATCTTTGCAAAGCCAAAATATTAAATAGCAGAATTGAACCCCTGGTTAGGTAGGTGAGCGTTTATATATAGGATCCCGAGAAGTCTAGCTTTTAAATTTGAATGAAGGGCTCTGTAAAGGTGACGAATGTACACGCATTCTTTTTGTAATTTGACAACGAAATCGTAATAAAAGCATCTCATCGAAAATACCCCGTATCTCAAAATGAACTCAATCGACGTTGTTTAAACCGATTCGCTTTAAAAGTATTTTAAAACTGAGATTTTGGGAGTGAATGAATGAATCTTCATTTAGGTAATATGTTGACAATAGTTGGTACACAAGCAGCGCGTTCTTTTAGTGGCTCACAACGCCCAAAATGCTCCGTCAGCCGTTCCACCTGGCGACCGTGGTCGTTATGTTTCTGGCGAAAACGTCACTAATGACTTCAAAATTTTTGATCACGCAATGCTCACAAAGACCCATGTCAAGAGGTGGGTCGAATAACCGTTCCATTAGAGTTCATGATTGTAACGCCCGCAAGCAAGTGGAACGCAAAAAATTGCGGTCGTGAACGTGGTCGTTATAAGCCACTAGTGGAACTTAACCAAGGTCCACGAGTATCTTCTTAAATTTTATATTATACAATATGTACTAAAAACATTAAAATTTTATGTTACGAAACAATATGCATAATTAAAGTCGATTAAATTAAAGAACAATTGCATCTATACATTTTAAAACATTTTTCATAAGTCCAATTTTAAAGTAAAAGATTAATACAGTTTGAGTCCATTTTAAATTTAAAATAGTTGTTAGGAGGATTTTATGTTGTTACTTAAATAAGTACGGAACTCTCAAAACCAAAAAATCCCCAAAACATGTTTAAATACTTATTCAGAAATTAATATCACGTCCATGAAACAAGTTTATTATTAGTAAAATAAAGGACTGTTAAACGGTTCAAAAGTCTTAAGACGAAATCACCTAATTTACTTAAAAACAGTTGAATCGTTTTTATGAATGAAATAAAGGATATCAAATATGGATATTATGCATGCATTTAGATATCTTTATAAAAAGCGTCATAACGTTTCAGGTTTTTCTTTTTCGATTATGGCTTTGCACGATATTTGTATTTAGCCAGTGTCGAGTATTTATAAACGTTCAAGCGTTTTCTGTTTTATAATATTGAATACGTTGAATAAGATATTCAAAATCACCAAGACTTACTCTTCAATTTTTTACTTAAAATATTATTCGAAAAAAAATATTCTAGTTTGCAATTAATGGGTAAATATAGAACAGGTGAAAATTGGACCCATATACATGATAATAACTTCACATATTAATGATAATAACCATTCTTTGCTTTTGTTTCTAGTTTTGATATAACAATAATATTGGGTAAATTCATTTTCAAGGTGTAGGTATGTATAACTTTTATATAGGTATTTAACAGGACTGCGGCACGAATAAATCCATAAGGTTTCTGTGCCACAGTCGAATACGTTTTTATGTGTATTATGAATATAAAAAACATATATTAAAAAGTAAATAAAAGTGCACTGTAAAACTCTTCACTAAAACAGTAAACTGGCTTAATACAGAAACTATCGAAGCCGCATTTAAAATAAAAACACATATTGGTGCGTAATATTGACACTCGTGAAATGATCTTGAAATAACAATTATATTAAAGTGTCCCAATACAATAAATATATGTTTTACAACTTTTTTATCTTACAAATATTGCAATAAGCTGTGAAAATAATCGTTGAAAGTGCTCAATGAAAACTTGTTATTTATCATAAAAAATTACTTAAACTGTATTGGGACTTCATTAATGTTTTTATGCTAAAAAGGCTGGCCGTTATAAAACGTCCATTTTGGGATGTTATTGATAACAATTCCAAAAGGTATCGTATTGTTTTGTTGTTTAATCTGGTTGGGCTGAAACGATTATCACGGATGGTTGTTTATAGTGTTTTCTTTTTTGTGTATGTATATATTTGTTAGGTGTTTTTTATTTGTATGTGTTTTAGAATACATTTCATTAAAAGACTACTATTTTAATTACGTTCGTATATTTGTGATTGTTTTAATTCAATAAATAAATATGTAATTTTATTCAGGACCGATAAAGAAGTTAAATGTAAGTTTATAAAAAAAAATAGTTCATATCTGTGGTTCGTATCATATTGACCTTATTTTATGGCTTAAAGGCCTAGTTGCCAAGCTAATAAATAAACATAAAAAAGACTTTATTTTGACATCAAGATCCGCCAGGATCATCAGGATAACATTGAAATATGGTATATTCGTCCGATTTTCGGAAACTGTACCTCGATTTTTAAGTTTTTCGATCACCTGTATCCATTTACACCTATCCTGTGATGTTTTCCCCATAATTTTAGTTGTTTCTCCAAATGTTGGAATGGAAAGTGGTTACCGTCGCCAATGAACATTTGCAACTTAAAAAGGCAACTGGAACCTGACCTTTGATGCTCGAACGCAGCTCAAGGTTCTTATGGCGACATAGGTACTCTAGACCAGGTTGGTAGCTATCCAGGCGAGTAAATGCTCTACCACCTGGCTGTAAGTTGTTTTGTGGCCTCTTTATAAGGCCGCCCGATCGTAGAAATTAGCATCCTCTCTCCGTTCCTGCACAGAGAGATTGATCCATTTGTCGTTTATGTTGAAATTTGGATGGAGGCTGTTAGAAGTTGGTTATTAGGGAAGATGCTGGGTGTTTCGTTTCAACGCCCCTGCAACGAGTACGAAAGTATTTTTTTTTTAAATAATGTACCTAACATGAGTCTATGGTAGACTCAATATAGGGACTTTGACAGTGTCTCAGAACAATGATAGCTTCAAGAATTAAAGAATAGAAGTATGAACCTACTGAAGTAGTAGCTGATACAGATGGCCTTTGACCACATAGCCTACAAGAACCTGGACAACACGGAGAGACTTATGGTCACGGGGAATGCTGAAGGCAACAGTCTCCGTGGTAGATCTCCAAATACGTGGGTTGACCAAGTTGCTCAACAGCTGGACATCTCAATAAATTCGTCTCTCCAACATGCTCAAAACCGAGCTCGGTGGAAGCCGCCATCAAAGTCATGATCCCCAACAGTGAGGGAATGACTTAGAAGAAGCTATGAGCCTGCGAAAAGTCCACAGGTGAGGTTTTCTTGGGAAAAGTACGAGCTACATAGAATGGGTAATCTGAGTTGCGCTGGTTACTTCGACATATCCCTTCTCAGTCTACACATGGTAATCTTATACTAATATAAAGCTGAAGAGTTTGTTTGTTTGTTTGATTGAACGCGCTAATCTCAGGAACTACTTCCTGGTCCGGTTTGAAAAATTCTTTCAGTGTTAGATAGCCTATTTATCGAGGAAGACTATAGGCTATATATCATCACGATAAGACCAATAGGAGCAGAGCACCAATGAAGAAAGTTTCAAAATCTGGGGGTTTTGAAAAAAAAATTTCACGCGGACGACGTCGCGGGCAGAGCTAGTAATAAAATATATATGAATAGTTTAGTAAAGCTGTCTAAGCGTTGTTTTCCCGACAAGATTCTGTTGGAATCAACCTTTTTAGATACTACCCGTGCTCACAAGGGTTTACCGATAGCCTCATGATGTCACGCTTCGATGGTCAGTAGGGTTGACAAAAAAGTTACGTAAATAGTTGTTGCAATAAATTTATTATTGTATATACTGTACATAAAACTAATAAAAGATAGTCTCAGTCGAATTTGTCCACCAGTTTCTTTCCATGGGTATCAAAAAGGCGACTAAGATAAAAAATACTTAATAAAAACACTGTAGATTATATATTATTATGTATTAATATTTAATGAATAAATGAAACTAAGCCGTAAAATAATAGTTTAATCATTAAAGTCCATTGAATCAGACATTACCGAATCACTTTTAGTGTCTGTTTCTAGTTCAGTGGAGTCGCTATCACTGTTTTGACCTACAGAAATAATAAGCTCTCTTTCGTATATTTCTTCCAACGTTATAGTTTACTTTTTATCATTTGACATTGTCGTACTTCCTTTGTTTTTTCTTCATTCAACATTGTTCTTGCATTGTATCGTATTGTTACAAGTTGCAGGACTCATATTAAAATGCCGTTGGAATTATTATAGAGTTTATTTTATTAGAACTATACAAACACGTATAACACAGGTACAAATATAACTGAACACAACCAGACCGAACGTAATGCGCGAGATCGTAATTCCATAAAACGCGCAAAGTCCGTCACTAAATAGATTTCCGCATGGGGTACACACGTCTTGCTTCACTTGTGGCTATCGCTACACTGACGATCTCTCTATTGGGGCATTCCTTTATGCTGCACAAATGCTATGTCTACCTGGCGGCGCGAACTGAATTTCTTAAAATCACACCTGGCTAATGACTACCATAAAAGATTACAATAAACAATGGGCTTTTTATAATCACAAATTTTAAACACAAAATAAACAAAAGAAGTCCAAATGCCGAAAAGTATAAAACTGTGCAAAGCAGGTATGCAGGTGTGAATTTGTGTATCCTTGTAAAAATAAATATTAATATTATAACAAAAGTCGCGTATTACTTCATGTCCAAGTTTTAATATATTCAATTTGCGTGCCCTTCTTAGATTGGTCCTTCGAGCCGAATTTGAACCAGCGACCTATAGATACATTGATCCATGGGTCGGTGGTTCTTATAACAGCATGTAAACTGAATATATTATAACTTGGAAATGAAGTAACACTCGAGTTTTCTTATAATATTTATATTTAATTTATAGAGTCTAACCAACATAATTTGAGCCTGCTGCCTTAGCTGCATAAGCCGAGTTCTCTAGACAATAAGAACATTATCTATCTCTAAACTACTTTTGTCCTTAATTATCCATAATTTGATCCCAATAGAGACTGCAATATCGCGAATCGTGATCGACATCAAGCCTTCTTCGTTTTCACAGGCACATTAAGCCCAACCATCGTTTGTATGGCGCCTTTATACTTGTATGTGTGTCTTAAGGCGAATATTGATACTTTAAATTACATAGCTTTGACGACATCTGTGGTTGAGCGGACTTTTTTTTCTAGGCAGCGGGAAATACATTTCGTACACTACCGGGTCCTTTACTGAGATTAGACCAAAGCAATGAGAGTTATCCATTAAAGATGGCACAGATAACAGAGTCAATTGCCGGCTTGTGTGGAGACACAGCAAGGTACCCCTATTAAAGAGGTAACCCATGGGCTAATACTTCACTAAAACCCCCTTCCTCCCATGTGCCCCGCGCTCATGTTAGGAAAAACGTGAGACTTAGAACGTAGTTACGCCCAAGCTGATCCAGCGCATCAGTGCTTGGGAATGCCCCGGGAGAGGTAAACTCCACTTCGTCAACAAGGGTTTGATCTTCCGCTCCCCAGATGCTGGAGGACCCCTGTAGCGGAATTACGGGAGGAGATGTTGCATATATCTGCGTCTCCGGGGCCCCGATTGTCGTCGGTACCCGCGGGACGCAAGCGCACCTCTCCCTCTCGAGCGGGCAAGTCATGGCTGAACTCGCTTAAACGTAGAGGCTCCGAGTTCGATTCCTGGCATGGTAAATTTCGGAAACGAATTTTCTGTTATTTACTATGGTTTGGGTGTCTGGGATCAGCCCCAGAGTGGTCCGTTGTGTATCAACCATAACACAAGCGTAACTTGCTTAGCTTGGGGATATACAATGTGGATGTTTGTCTACCATTATTAAAAGAATACTTCTTTTCTTTATAGCTTTTTTATACTTTACTGGCTGTGCCCGCGACGTCGTCCGCGTGGATTTTGTTTTCAAAACCCTCCGATTTTGAAACATTCTTCATTGGTGCTCCGCTCCTATTGGTTTTGGCGTAATGATATATAGCCTCTAGCCTTCCTCGATAAATGGGCTATCTAACACTGAAAGAATTTTTCAAATCAGACTAGTAGTTCCTGAGATTAGCGCGTTCAATCAAACAAACAAATTTTCATTTTATATATTAGTACAAGACGAGTTTATCAATCAGGCTCAACTGGTAGAAAACGGTTACTATCACCCATTGACATTGTATTACCAATGTGCTACCACTCTCAAAAGGGAGGCTATCCGTGCAAAAACTGAGAAAAAATACAAAATCCTGCGGCCGGGCGATTTGTCGTATGAGGCGACAAAACAACCCACAGCCAGATTGTAGGGTATTTGCCCGTCTGGATGGCTACCACTCCTGGTATAGAGTATACCGCCATAACAGACTTGAGTTGTGTTCTGACATTAGTGGCCATAAGTTTTCTATACTAGTGTACAATAAAGAAAGAACTATGAGAGTGTTTCTTAGAATTTTTGACCATAGTAATTTAGCCGATATCCAACACTTTTGCAAAAGAATAAATAATAGATCATTAATCATGCAGGTCGATATTTGATTCGGTGACGTCACAACTTATCGAATTATCGATAAAGACATATAAAAACTAAGGACTAATTTTTCAATCACCAGGTAAAAGTTATTTTATAGAATAAACACAATATGAAAAAATTAAAAATGACATTTGCATGAATACAATATTTGAATTGTTTCACTTTTTATTCGTCAGCTTATCATTTGTTCGATTGATAAATTTTAACTCAAGTGGCTCCCAATTTCCCTTCGCCGGAATGCTCATCTTCTTTTATTATGGCTGCGTTCCATTAGAGACTCACAACGACCACGTTTACGATCGCGATTTTCCCGTTCCGCTTGCTTGCCGGCGTTACAATCGTAAACCCAAGTGGAACGGTTATTCGACCCACCTCTTGACATGGGTCGTTGTGAGCGTTGTGTGATCGAAAATGTTGACGTTTTTAGAGACGTTTTCGTCACGACCACAACGACCGTGGTCGCCTTGTCGAACGGCTAACGGAGCATTTTGGGCGTTGTGAGCTACTAATGGTACGCGCTGTAAATCTTACACTATTTATATCCTATACTCCTCCTTAACTTAATAAATGTTTGAACTTCCTTCATAGATCTCACACCTTTGATTTGCGATTCTTGAATAACCCGCTGTCAAAGACACCTGCATATTTTTCAACATTTTACTCCAAATAATTCGCTATGTAGACTGTTTGCTTTTGGAACTCTACCTGTAGAAGTCAGAAAAGCTAAATCACTAGCCATATTTTAAAAAAATCTGTCAAAAACCATTACCTTAGTTTAAAATAAAATATATATTTTTCTATTCTTCTTAACTTTGCTGTTTACTGTTCACATTGTACTGTTCTTACTTTTTTATTTTACTTCTTTTTAACTTAATTATACCTAGACATAAGTTGTTAAAAGTATCCTCTCAGTCAGGTTGCCTGTAAGAGATCGCTTTAAGCGATAAGGCTGCCTTTTGTTTTGCCGTTAAATTATTTGTAATTCTTCTTTCTGTAATTGTTTATTCTGGTCAACAATAAAGTGTTCTATTCTATTCTTCTAACTTTTATTTGTCGATTGAAAAATGGGCATTTGGTCTATTTTATTAAGTAACGATAAAAACAAATACACTGGAAATTGAAGCGCGTGGAAAATTGCTTGTCTTAATGATATCACAGTAATTTTAACTGAATTGTTGTCATTATTTTCATAGAAGTTATCACGTTAAGAGTTTAAATCAAAATCAAATCATTTTTATTTTAAACTAAGTGTTACATTGGTCTTATACAATATAACTGAGAACTTATTACTTAGTAGCCCTTTAATAGCATCGCAATATTGATGTTACTTAACCTATCTCTGTCAAATATGTAATATTTAATTTAGTGCCTTATACATATTTTATTTTATTTAAAACAACACAATGTCTTCTTAATTTTTACCTTTCACTTAAATATTCTTGGACACTATAATAAGATTTTTTGACCAGCCACTCGAATAATTTTTGTTTAAACATAATAAAATTATTTTCTTGCATTATATTACACGGTCACTTATTATATATTCTTGGTGCCATTCCAAACACTCTTTTGTCATATAATGCAGTGGTATGTGGAGGCATACAAATTTTATTCTTATTAATATGTCGGGCACTTCTATAATTCTCAAATAATTTTGGGTTATTTTTAATTAACATGATAAGTTCAAAAATATACAATTAAAGGCATCGTTTTACAATAGAATATATTTTTGAAAGTTTTACACAATGAGTTCGTTACTTCTGTTTTTCCTATTATGGCGTGGTATCGTATAATCGAAAAGGCAAGTAACAGAGAAAGATTATTTATTTATTTAGTATGGACCATCAACAGGATCCATCCGTTTTAAATCTAAACAATGCTCATGCTAAATATACTCCCTATAGGTGGTCACATCATACATTATGTAATATATTATAAAATGTCTATTGAAAAGTTAAATTTGGATGATTTACATATTATAAAATATTAATTAAACAATAAAATTAAAAAAATATAAGGAAAAGATAGCAATAATTAAACATACTTAATATATTTGGGATATTATTTTGAAGAATGTATGAGGACTGTCATTTAAGTTATGGTGAAGAAATTTGAAATCGCACATGCAGGTATCTACGTAATAAACTTTTCCTTTGTAAGCTTGCCCTTAACATATTCCAGTGTGAGTGTATGGATATTCCTGTACGTGTGTGATTGATTTCCCATGTGTGTGTGTAAGCGTGAACAACTTGTTTGTTCAGAGATTTAATACTCGGTAAATTTCTACACGTTACCTGGAACATGTTCTACAAGTATAACGACTGAATTGAAAATTGGTTAATTATCCTTTTTTCAGAAAACTAAAAGTATATTTTTGTACACACGAGAGATTTTTTTATATAATTATGTGCCTCTATGATGAATTGAATTGTTATGCTTATTTTTCTGTATTTTAATATATTTCATTTTATTATAGCTTTTGAGGGTATCATAAGAACTCTGTTATTTCGCGTTAGTCAAAGACCTATATTTTAGTTAGAGCCTAGGTGAGGAGTTGTAAGATTTTCCTATTTTTATGTCTTACCATACCTATTTGCTTGAAGATTATTCTGAAACTTAAATATTCATGATAGCACTGGTTAGATCCGTAAACTGTACGAAGCTATAATCTATATATCAAAGTTGTGTTAGTTACACCATTTATAAGTCAAGAACGGCTGAAAGAATTTTTTGATTTTTGTGTTTTTGGAATTGTCTTCGTCCAGAATAGGATAATAAGTATTAAAATATGATATTCATCAATAAAAAAATCATCAGTCTAGCCGTTCATTTGTTTATGATCTTTTCCGGCCGATTTCGGTAATGGTGACTGCATTTAAACTCATTTTCATTTGTCTGATTTAGGTGAATTATTTTTGTGTGTGTTCAAGTGGGTTTCGGGATGGTTTAGATGCACGATTGCACGCAGTAGGTGGCGCCGCTGAAGACCTTTTTAACGGTGGGACCAATTATGATGTTTTTTTAAATAGATTCGAGAATGGTTTAGATTAAAAATTGCTCCCGATTGATGGCGCTGCAATCGGTTTCTACATTTTTATTTTTTAAGGGCAAGACTACATCTGCCGGGTACAGCTAGCAGCAATATAAAAAGCGTGTTAAAAAATCAAAGAATGCCTACTTTAGTATTCGATGCTAGCCCTAATTTCCAACGAAACCACATTTAAAATACATATCACTGGAACATTCTTCCCATACAAAGGAGTTAATAGCAACAATTTCCAATAAAACGGCTGCCAAAAACAGTAAATATCAATAAATTAAAAAAAAACGATTTAAAACTATAAAAATTCCACATACAACTTTACAAACATGACCGACTTAATTGGATATATCATAGGACTGTTTGCGCATGCCAATTGATTGCAACTTAACGTGCCAGCAAATTGCCAAGCTGCTAAACAGAGATGGCAATACCAGCTGAATCCTGACATAATAGTAAATTAAAAAGAGATAGATATATTTTGTTGTTTCGTTTAGAATAAGACAGCGAGCATAATGGCGATGTTACAACGAAGTGACGTATTTAAAAAAAGATGTTTTTTTTTAAAGCAATTATTTTTCACTATTGTCATTATTTTTTTTGGACGAAGCGTTTAAACTGAAATGGTGGTACAGGGTTTGTGCTCCTGTAGTATAAGACTGGGTTCATTTTAATTTTCAAATTTATGCTTTGTCCAGCTATTTATTTTACTTTTGAAAGTCGATCATTGATCGTGCAAGCGGGCGGTTTCCGCAACTCCACGAAATAGCGCCTATTCTGCATGCGAGGGTGGATGAGGGATTACCCCAACCAATCCTGCTCCTTCAGAAAGTCTACCAGCTTCTTAACGTCGCTGAAGACTTCACTGACTCTATCTGGGGCGTCCAGATACTTCGTCATGTATTGGGCCACCTCTCTGCATTCAAGCAGGACACGAGCGGCCATTCTTTCTGCCTCCAGGCAACCCTTAATTGAGGATGGCAAAGACACGCACTTGGCCGATTTTATCGTAGATCTATGATCTCATACTCTTTTATAACATCAATAAGAGGTCATTGGCCGTATACAAGCTATAAATCCATCACACTTGATAATTACAAAGAATAATTATGTTACCACCGTATGTAAGTACATTTAAAATGCTATTAGGCAATTAAAATTAGCATTTCGTTAGGAAACACTATAAATTAATTTAAACCAGTGATGTTAAGCGTAACCGAAACTATCGGATATCCGAAATAAAATTTTATCTGAAAATATCTATACCGGAGCGAATCTTATATAAAAGTTTCGGATAATTTCAAATAGAGGTGGAATATAAAACTAGGCATCGCCCAGTGGTCCAAATTCGACCATAATTAATTTAAATTATACGTTTGAACATTATTAAGATTCTGTTGTCAAAGACTATACTTCTATAATCACAGATTTCGCCAAGGCTACGCTGTTAATTTGAATTTAACAATAAACAAAAGAGTATATATGCGTGTGTGTCAAATACATGGTAGTGTGTGTAATATTTTTTTTATTGATTTAATGTATTTTTATGTATAATTAAAAAAATATATTGGCATTCTGCACTCCTTCTCTATATAAACTATAAGTGTGCGAAATTTCATACTCCTCCGTCCGCGCAATTTTCGTAAAAAGGGGTACAAAGTGTTTGCTTCACGTATAATATATATATAATATATAATATATAATATATAATATAATGATTTAATTTAATTATTTATTTGTTATTATCCACTTATAAATTTTTCATTTTGTCTTATATATACTATATATCAGTTTAAAAATATATTGTAGTTTCTTTTTAAATAAAAAACATACACATATTTTAAAATAATATAAAAGATTGATCTCTGTCGGGAGTAGGATCTAGGGTCCAGGCTACCGCTGGTTAAGGTGATATAATAAAACTTTATTATAAAGGCCAGATACAATGACACAAAACAGTTTTAAATTAATTTGCATACATATATATAAATTGAGAATCAATATTAATGTCTCTAACTTCAAACTAAGTTTGCATCTGTCTCTTTGGAGGTAGTTGTAAGTTCTCATGGGTATTTATTACAAAATGTTACAAGTTTAAGGCTTGTAGCAACGCTTTGAGGATTCTTCGGTACTGATTTTTCGGGCGATAGCGGACTCCATAGACGCAGTCGCTTTTCAGATGCATTATAATTTTATTGTGAACTAGCGGCCCGCCCCGTCTTCGCACGAGTATTTAATAAAAAAATTCAAAATTAAAAATATAATAAAAATAATATAGCCTTAATCACCTGGGAATAATGTAGCTTGCCAACAATGAAAGAATTTTTCAAATCGGTTCAGTAGTTTCGGAGCCTATTCAATGCAAACAAACAAATCTTTCCTATTTATAATATTAGTATAGATAAAATAAAGTAATATTAAAAAAATAACCCTAAATTATTAATTTCTGTTTTATAAAGAAGTAGAAATGTTTCTTTATCTCGTTTTGATAAAAATTGAAGAAGTAAAATGGCTTCATGTTAATTTTGAGGTGATTTGGTTGGATTTTTTACTTAACTTAAAATTACTACGGAAAAATTACGAAAAAACCACGTTACGTCTCATATCGTGAAGATTTATGATATTTTTTTTGTAAATTATTCATCAATAAATACCAACAAAAAGTTGTTTCTTTTTTACCCCACTGTCGACCTTTTGCGGCAACCGAGGCCTTAAACTGATGAGCAGATAAATATTCAATCAAGATCCAATTATAAAATTAGATAATAATATGATTAGATTCTTTTTAATTTCGAATGAAGCGAGTATTTTATATAATAAAATAGATAAAATATTGTATAAACAATTTTATGTATATTATTATATAAAAGCCAAGTTAAGGAGACATAATGTTCGCTGGCTAAGGTTGTCTAACAGGTACATCAGATACTGGGTGAATTTAGCGCTTAAGAAAAACATTTAACTTTAGGCGTAGGTCTGAGTGTCGTCGCAAAACTATACGGAGTATGTACAATTGCCTTACTGTTATCAGATAATTATATAACTTTATTATACAGTCACAGGAAGGATTATTAAAAAAAATGTGTATGTGTGTAGTTAACACGCAGTAGAAGTGAAACAAAGTGTGACAAGGGGTGGGAGGGATTCTAAATTTCGTGACGTAACTTTTCATATATTATATTGTTACAATTTGGGCCACCTGCATATTTGTAAACAAAGCATATTTATTATTACCTGCCGTCGTTTGAGCTAATAACATTGTAGTTCTTTTATGATTGTCTTCTTTTGTTTACTAATTTATTGGTTATTGTGGAGAGCAGCCTATTGTACTCGTTTATGGCCGTTTGCGGCATAATTAGGCAGGTGTGCAGATTACGATTTCTAAGAAAGTCGATCTACGCGGGAGGGCAGCCATATTGTATCGGTGCAGTATATAGCAATGGCACAATGGAGAGATCAGCAGTCAAGCGATAACCACAAGCGTGGCAAGACGTGTGTACATTCGATAATCTATATAGTGACGGAATTTGCGCGTGTATTGAATCGTGCATTACGTTCGTACTGGTTGTGTTCAGTTATATTTGTATCTGTGTTATACGTGTTTGTATAATTCTAAATAAACTCTATAGTAATTCTAACGGCATTTTAATTCGAGTCTCGCACTCCTAACAATATATTTAAGCTTTAATACTTTAAAAGTATTAACGAAAAACTTCAAAACATTTCCAACTCTATCTGTATGAGCATATTGTTTAAATTATTAAATATAATGTATTCTATCACATTCTCTCGCAAACTTAGTCCTACAGATGTATGTATTTATCTCTTTTTAGTGTCGGTTTTTCGTTTCATTGAATTTCAAATCAGAACGATTCTAAACAAGTTTCACTTCAATAAAAAACATTTTATTATTATTAAAGAAATTTAGACTCTAAACGCTACACGTTATGACAGGTTTTCGCAATCCGAACTAACCAACTAACTGTCAAATCCGTTATCTTGTAATTATTTGTATCTTTGTTTTACGATTCCTAGTAAATCTAATACTGGTAATTAGTTTCTATCCAAAACCATCGGGTAAAGTGAAATAATTTGATATTGAAACCATCGGATAAACTGAAATAATTTGATATTGTAACTATCGGATAAACTGAAAACTGAAATAATTTGATATTGCAACCATCGGATAAACTGAAATAATTTGATATTGCAACCATCGGTTAAACTGAAATAATTTGATATTGCAACCATCGGATCATTTGAAATAATTTGATATTGCAACCATCGGATAATCTAAAATAATTTGATTTTGCAACCATCGGATAAACTGAAATAATTTGATATTGCAACCATCGGATAAACTGAAATAATTTGATATTGTAACAATCGGATAAACTGAAAACTGAAATAATTTGATATTGCAACCATCGGATAAACTGAAATAATTTGATATTGTAACAATCGGATAAACTGAAAACTGAAATAATTTGATATTGCAACCATTGGATCATCTGAAATAATTTGATATTGTATCAATCGGATAAACTGAAAACTGAAATAATTTGATATTGCAACCATCGGATAAACTGAAATAATTTGATATTGCAACCATCCATTGGATCATCTGAAATAATTTGATATTGATTTACAACCGTAATTGAAACCGATATAATATCATTCATATATCCGTACCCATATCAAGATCCGAAATTCCAAATCCGTAACATCCCTAATTCAAAACTTGTGAGTTCACTTTGCCAAAAGCTATTATTATAAATGATAATCAATTAAATAATCTGAGATAATGTGTGTTTTAGAGACTTTAGAGTTCTGCAGGCATTTGGCAAAGGTTTAATAGATCAGTAATCTCGATTTTCTAACGACGTTTTCCTTAATAAAATTACCTTAATTTATATGACGTTTCGGTCACTTTTCAGTAGCCGTGATCACGGAAGACAAAGATTTTATTGCAGGAGTTCAGCAGACAGGTAGACGGCCCACTTGATGGAAAGCGGTTACCATCGCCTATGGACATTTGCAATAGCAAAGGTGCTACAAATGGGCTGCTGCTCTCTTAAGGGAGACCTGGTCACTAATGCTGGAACACTGCTCAAGGTTGTTATGGTGACATACTTTAGACCAGGGGTGGTAGCCATCCAGTCGGGCAAATGCCCTACCACCAGGTTGTGGGTTGTTTTGTAGCCTCTTACGACAGGCCGCCCGGTCGCAGGAAATTAATTGTATTCTTTCTCCGTTCCTGCACGGATAAAAAAAGATGTCAAGTGTCAATGAGTATTGTTATTTAGCCTACCGCCAACTTGTTCATTTAAACTGTTTAGTTTAAATTTTGTTTATGGTTACTATTTACTCTATGGGAGCCTAATCTAATTTAGCACCGCTTCGCAACATGTTGTGGCTTGAAGAGAAGAAGCGTTGCAAGAAACTTTTCAGCAAACATGCCTACCTCTAATGATGTTTTCCTTAATTGGCAGCAGATGGGTAATTTATTTGTTTACTGCTGGACTACAGCAGACAGACTGATGGCCCACGTCATGAAAAGTGGTCACCTATCGATATTTGCAAGATGAAAGGTGCTACCAATGTGCTGCGGGCTTCGAAGGGGGGACTGGAACCTGGGGCCTAATTCTGCTATTACTGTCGCGTAAAAATCGCCAGACACTATCGTCTCAATTTTAGGTTTGCCCGATTTCGGTATTCTGTTAATACCTATGATGTGCCCGTGGCACGCCACTCTATCTATACGTGAAGCAAAAATACAGCAAAAACTTTGCACCCCTTTATACGAAACTTGCGCGGACGGGGGAGTATGAAAGGCACACTTATAGTTTAAATAGAGAAGGAGTACAGAATGCTAATATTTAAAAAAAAATGCATAAAAAATACATTAAATCAATAAAAAAAAAACATTACACTCACTACCATGTATTTGACACACACGCATATATACTCTTTTGTTTATTGTTAAAATCAAACTAACAGTGCAGCCTTGGGGAAATCTGTGATTATAGAAGTTATAATCTTTGACAACAGAACCTTAATAATGTTCAAACTTATAATTTAAATTAATTATGGTCGAATTTCGACCACGGGCGACCTTTTATTATAAATATCTAATATATTGTCTTTATAAATATTTATAGCGAAAACTCGCGAAAAATATTTAAAATGGTTGGATAGTATTTAAACATTTATTTCGGTTAACGCAATTTCCGCTAATGCTGATTCCAATTTTTACTACTGTGGATTTAGTGGAATACGAATTTTTGAGACTATCGCAATTTGAATGGCTTCGCAACGCCAAGATATTGAAATAACAGATTTTGTTCTCTGGCCGCTAATGCCGGAAAACCACTCGAGGTTGTTATGAGGTTTAACAAATATATATATATATATATATATATATATATATATATATATATATATATATATAATGTAATAATGAAATGTAGCGCAGAGTTAAAAACCGTATCGAAATCGGCCCGGTAGTTTTAGTTACGTGAATCCCTAACAAACAGACGAAACGACAAACAGACAGAAAATCTAAAAAACATTGCATCGTGTTCTCCATCGTTTGTTTATATAGTCTATTCCAGTTGCTTTTTTTTAATTTTGATTGATTTGATTTGACATAAATTAAGTTCGAAGAGTGCTTTCTCAGCCCACGATTTGAACCTATTTCATTTCGATTATGTAAATAAGGGGGCTTTAGTCACTAAACTGTAACGAGTCCTATTAATATTGAGTAGTATTAGTATACGCCACAAACAATGGCAGGCAAGGGAGTCTTAGTCCATACGGCCAATTCTGATGTATATATGTCTTCGTACAGGTAGCACAGTTGAATTGTAGTTCTTAAACGGACGTCATTCGACGGAGTTCTTGTGGGATATGAAAAGCTATATTTGACTATACAGTTCACATTTCTCACAAAAACACATAATTACTACTCAAAAACTATCAATATCCTACAACTATTGTTCATTTTAGAGTAATTTTACACGTTTTTAGGAAATAAAAATGCACAGCACAACATCTCCTTTCAGTTCCCGCCAAAAACTCCTGATTCACATTGAGTTAGAGTAAATTTAAACGTTTCTTTAAGAACCTTAAAGAAGCGATCAAGTTTACTGTAACTCAATATGAATAACAGTTAGTTATTTATGATGGTCTTATTTTAGATATTATTATTATTTATTATAACCTGTTAGTGTGACTGACCGTCAGGTAGGTATAACCAAGGGTTTAATGCATTCATTTAGATGCAACATTGTTAATGACGTCAAACATTGACAGATAACTCAAATGTATACACTAACGTTATTAACAATTAATGTTTAAGTTAATTTATGTTTAACGAAATTAACAATTAACAAAAATGTCGCATCACAAATAACGCATTAAACCCATAGCTATGTCTGCGTGAAACGGTCACTAGCACTAACGTTATTCCAGATAGAGCAGGGACATAGCAAATAATTTCTTATAAATTATAATAATAATCGGCAGTTAAACTCACGCATTGTATATCCCCAAGTTAAGTAAGTTACGCTTGTATTATGGGTAACATAGAACGAACCAATCTTGGGCCGATCCCAGACACCCAGACCATAGTAAATAAAGGAAAGTTCGTTTCCGATATTTATCATACCGGGAATCGAACCTGGAGCCTCTAAGTTCCAGCAACCACATAGGCCATCACATAGCATTAAGTGTATAGTTTACTTCTAATAATATATTTTATCTTAATAGTTCTCGATTGTTCTTAGTTTCACATACGGAATAAAATCATGCACGAAATGCAAACATGGTCGTTTGCATGTTTTGTATGCATTCAAATTTATTAAATATATTGCTTCGACACTCATAAAATACGTTTGATACTCTTTTTTACAGTATTTAGGGTTCCGTATCAGCCCCGTATGAATATCATAGGCTTTAAATCTATATATTAATACGTGAAGCAAAAACACAGCAAAAACTTTGTACCCCTTTTTACGAAAATTGCGCGGATGGAGGAGTATGAGATTTGGCACACTTATTGTTTACATAGAGAAAGAGTGCAGAATGCTAATATATTTTTTTTAAATTATGCATAAAAAATACATTAAATCAATAAAAAAAAACATTACACACACTACCATGTATTTGAAACACACACGCATATATACTCTTTTGTTTATTGTTAAAGTCAAATTAACAGTGTAGCCTTGGTGAAATCTGTCATTATAGAAGTATATATAGTCTTTGACAACAGAACCTTAATAATTCAATTTCAAATTTCGTTCAAACTTATAATCTAAATTAAGTTAAATTATAAGTATAAACAGCCAAGCCGTTTTTGAAATATGATAGAGGTAAGTTTGAAAAACATGGTTTTGAGAAAACGCGTTTAAAGTTTCAAGTACAGTTATCACTATAAAAATTCTAACTTATCACTAATCTGCGATGCCTGGTCAGTAAAGTACACCTTCCTACTGCTCTGGGAAGTCTTTCAAAGCAGATATTTCAGCTTTTGCCTCAATTCTGGCTTTTTAGTGGCATCACTAATGCGTCGCTCGGAGCGTGAGATCCGCTTTTCGTCACGTTTCTCAACGTAAGCATGCGCTTCGCGTCCTGTGGGGCATCCCATGATTGTACCTAATTATGGAACCCTTCGTTTTGAATATTATCACTGCCATTTCGGCGCCAGAGTGAAGGTGTTTCGGTGCGAAGGTCCAAATTAAGAGGGATTCGTTGTTGTTCTGCGTCTCGGATCCTAAACAACGGGTCAGCAGGTCATCGTTAATAAATCTTCATACACAGGTTCAATTACTTTCAAGACTTCGGGTAATAACGGTGGCTGTCGTGATGGAATTTGTCGAGTTCACCCAAAGCTTTTGCCTTGCGCCACTTGCACCAGCTGTCTACATCTTCCTTCTAACTGCGGTATCTTTATAATGGCTTTGAATATCGAAAAGTCAGTTTACCTTCACATTCTAGACATATTAAGGTAACAATATATAAAAAAACACTTTTATTTAACCCATTAAACCAGAGGACCCCCCCATAAGTCATCTCCATTTCGAGTTTAGTTTAAATCCATTCAGTAGTTTTTACGTGGTGCTCCACCATCTATAATTCTATACTTAATCTATCTTCTATACCATAATAAATCTATAAAGGGTTCGAGTTTGTACAATGCGTTTAAAAATGTGACAAGAATCAGGGGCTATTCGGCCCAGCAGATTCCGAAAATGCAATTATTAGATTTTTTATGTCTGTCAGTCTTTCTTTTTTATGTGTTTTTGTCTGTTAGGGCATCAGTATTTAAATGAAACTATCTTATATCCCGGGGCGTAACTTAGGATACTTTTTATCTCGATAAATGACGTCGTTTCCACGGGATAGACGAAAATAGCGAGAAAGATGACGCTCTTGTCGCATCTCTTTTGGAAATTACTGAACATATACATATACTATAAACATACGATTATGGCTGGAATTTTGACATTACTTATATGGAGGTTATGTCAAATTTGAATTGATATTAAGGCAAATGAATAGTCGATAAGATATAACAACCGGCTATTAATTGTACAGTATTAAACACCTTATAATTCCTATCGGCAGTTGCCGTTTGTGCCGAGAAGTGCAGACCGGTTTCCGACATGTAAATATTCTATATTGAACTTTATTCGCAAGACTTTAGGCGCTAATATAATTGGTCTACTGCGCAGGTACATCGGGAGCAATTATTATTAGTTGTGTAAGACTGTATATTAATATTTAGTTATTAGAAGATAAAAAAGAGTAAGCATTTGATGTCATGCACTAATTAAAAGTACAAGAGCAAACGCATCGAAAAATCGATTTCTGGTCTTCATTAAGGCGCTGGAGGCATTCAAATAATTATAAGAAATCATCGCATATTGCAACACCATTTTGATTCATTGGAAAAATCGAGAGAGAGTGTTGCTAGGCGTTTTAATAGAGTTCCGTACATCTCGTAAATATCTATTATATATATTAGTGTGCAATTATGTCTAAAAATATTGGTACCGGTTTGCGAAGATGTGCTTACTTCCCCCTTATATAATACAAATAGAGTTTGATATTTAACCGACTTGAAAAAGGAGGAGTATTTCAATTCATCGTGTAATTGTTTATGTATGTTCAGCTATAACTCTTTTTGTTTTTGAAATGAATTTGATTTTTTGCGATGGATTCAATACAGTGTTAGTGTAGCTTTGAATGAATTTCATTGTTATTGGATACCATATATGTAACTTATTAGTGAGAATTAAAAAAAAATTACAATATCTTTTATGTTTACTTGTAGGCAAACTGGCAAATGGACCACCTGGTAATAGGTGGCTACCAGCACCCATGGATATCTGCAATAGTAAGGGAGCCGATGCGTTGCCTACCTCGTTGAAACTTTAGATCAGATACCTTCACGCCGTTTTTCAAAAGCCCCATATTGTAGCGCTCTGGGAAAACCGCGGAATAACTTTGAGACATATGCAGGACTTCTAAGTATCTAGGAAGTATGAATGAACTCCCAATCGCCGGCGAGGGGTGCGATGATAGAATGGCGACGTAGGCACCAAATCAAATAGCTCATCAGACCACTCCCATATCTTGAGATCGCTGCAAAATAAAACATAGAAATTACTTGCCAACGACTTTAAGATGTTTTAGTTTTTTTTTTTTTTGCTTTTTAGTTACCCTTGAAGTCAGTTTGTTTTTAACCGACATGAGAAAGGAGGAGGTTCCCAATTCGATTGGACGTCAGTGTTTAACGTCATTAACAATATCGATCTCAACGCATGAAACCTTCAGCTACATACCCACTTCGTTTCCTATTCCATTTCCTTCCATTCACTCCCTTTTCCCAATCATCCATCCACTCTCGTATTCAATCCAGTCACTCATCCAACCGCAATTTAACCATTTTTCCATTGATCCATTTACCCAACCTATATGCGCAAAAATTTATTTACCTTTAGTAACACACATACACACACACACACACACACACACACACACACACATATATATATATATATATATAGGCAATACAACAAACAGGTGGCCTTATCGCTCAAAGCGATCTCTTCCAGGCAACCTAAATGAAAAAGAAAAACTGAATGAGGCGATATAGGTGGTGCAGGAAAAAGGCAATAGATACATAAATACTCAAACTAGTTTAAGAAACGAATATACAAATACATACATATTTACATAGTCACATATATACAATAATACATAAGTTACTACAATAAATGTATTAGCATGATTATATTCTGTTAATCAGACAGCTATTTGTGGACAAATAGTGATTTCTGAGCAAATTTCTAAATATTGGTAATGATTTTGGCCTCTCTGATAGTAAGAACCAGCATATTCCAAAGTTTGACAGCCTGCACCGTAAAAGAATTATCAAAACAGGATGAAGTGTGTGCAGGCGTCATAAGTTTTCGGTACGTATCATGGCGCCAATTATGGGCAGTGGATAGGCGAAGGAATTTAAAACGTCCCTTAAGGTACTGGGGACTATTAGGAGTAAATAATCTAATATATAAAATTCTCGTGTCACAGTTTTCGTTGCCATACTCCTCCGAAACGGCTTGACCGATTTTGATGAAATTTTTTGTGCTTATCCGGTATCTATGAGAATCGGCCAACATCTATTTTTTATGCCCCTAAATGATAAGAGTAACCCACCCCTAATTTTTTTTTTTTTGACCACATTTCTTATTTATATTTTATTATGATTTAGCATTGAAAAATACAGACAACCCTAAATTTTCATTCTTCTACCAGCAACACCTATTTTTTAATAGCGATATAAGTACTTTAATAATTTTCTACTCTGTTTGTTCAAGTTGATTCGAGTTTAGATTAACATTTGGTCCCGAAAGATGACGCTGTAATCGGGTTCTAGATTTTTATTTTTTAAAGGCAAGACAACGTCTGCCGGGTACAGCTAGTATGTTATAAAGGAGAGTGAGAATGTGAGCATTCCGGCGAAAATGAATATATATATAAGTAGTATTAAAATGTAATTTTTTTGAGAAAGTATAAATAAAAATAGATGAAAATAAAAGAAATGAGAGCTCTGCCCTGACCAATGGTGGAGAAGCCTGCAAAAAAAATCTTTAGTCACATCTGCGTAATACTGTTACTTAATTCTAGCACTCTCCCAGATGTAGCAGGGGCATAATATTTTAATAATAATGACTCATAGCGCATTTTCACATTTAGCAACGATACCCTAAAATCGATTAAAGCCCCGAATCTCAGTTGATTGTGGCTTTCGAAGTGCTCCGTCTCGCTCTCACGCGCCACTCCCACATCTCCCGTCTCGCACGCACCAGCAGCCGATGTTCATTCACACCTGCGCATTACTCGGTTTGTTTATTTGTTTGAGAAACCAAAATGGTTTTATTTTAGTGTCTTGTTAACCGATTTGTATCTGCATAATGGAGAAGCTGAAATTTTTTGAATTTCTTCGTTATTTTTGAAGTGAAACTTCTTTAGAATCGTTGTGATTTAAAACTCGATGATACGAAAAGCGACACTAAAATAGATAAACACATAAATCTATAGGACTAAGCCTGCGAGAGAATGAGATAGAATATGTTATATTTAATAATTTAAACACTATGCACATACAGACAGAATTGGACGTGTTTGAAGTTTTTCGTATTTTAAAGCTTAAATGTATTATAACGATATAATATATGAAATGCGACGTCACAAAATTTAGAATCCCTTCCACCCCTTGTCACACTTTGTTTCACTTCTACTGCGTGTGGACTTGATTCTTCTTACTTCTATACACGACATATCAATAATCTGGTGGTAACTTTTCTGTGTTGAAATCTTAAATAAGCCCGTGTCTACATTAGACGAACAGGGAGTGGCTGTTTGCTTCTAGTTTGCCTTCCTATATTTTTAAATGGAGTATCCAAACAGCGAGTAATGTTACGTACATTACTCGCTGCTGACAATGATCTGGTGGAAACTTCCCGTCGGGGATTTTCTCTCTGCGTTATAACGTGGCATTGTTTAATTAGGACATTATGAAAATTCTTAGAGGCTGGCAATGCGTTGCCAACGCTCTGGTGTTGCAAACGTTTATAAGCGACGGTAACTACCTACCTTAAATCAAGTGGTCGACAATCAGGCCGTCTGCTTGTTTAGGGGGCATCCATAAATTATGTCACATTAAAGGAGGGGGGATCGACGAAGTGTGGGAGGGACCAAAATGTCGTGACGGAATTGCTGTTTTAATATAATAATTTCTTGATGTAAAATTGCAAAATATGTGATGTGACACTCTAGGGAGGGACGAATCTCATGAATGTGACCAGCTGTGACAAGAACGGGGGACGGGTCAAAAATCATGAAATTCGTGTCACGTAATTTATGGTTGGCCCCTTGATCGCCACAGGCAATACTGTCAAGAAAAGGTTAGTTACGCCAATATCCTTGTAGGGCGTAAGGCAATACATCTCGTTAGCGCCCGCTTATAAATTCGTCTGTCAAACCGTCCGAGTTGGACCCCGGGCCCCTCTCGGCACTGCTAAACATATCTCACGACTAATATATCGTCTGAATAATTGTTACATACCCTCATTTATTTCATTTTGTTGTATAAAGAGGACGTTGACATAGAAAGGAATTCAATTAAATTGTGTTACCCAAGTCTTTATTAAATTATTCCCTTTACATTTTTGCATACTCACATCTCTTTATAAAATTAAAATGATTGAAATTTTCAAAATCACGACTTTTCCAGCGCTGAGAAAGCAATATACAAGTGGGCTTTCACGGCCAAATACTAAAGTATACGAAAAAGCGATATCTTAAAAGTAAGACGCTAAGATGTTATTGGAACGTAGATCCATGTCGCATGTTACTCGGCGGATGGGGGCTAGACGATGAAAAGTGTTAAGCGAAAGACAAAAATGCTGACCACTGTATATTATTGTTACGAGTTGCAGGACTCGAATTAAAATGCTGTTAGAATTACTATAGAATTTATTAGAACCATACAAACACGTATAACACAGGTACAAATATATAACTGAACACCACCAGTCCAAACTTAATGTACGATTCAATAACACGCGCAAAGTTCGTCACCATATAGATTACCGAATGTACACAAGTCTTGCGTCGCTTGTGGTTATCGCTTGACTGCCTCACCCCACCCTTGGGGCATTGCTTTATACTGTACAAATACAATATAGCAGCTCGACCGCGTGGACTACATTTCTAAGAATCACACCTGCCTGATGACTACCATAAAGATTACAATACACAATGGACTGTTATTCCAAACACAAAGTAAACAAAAGAAGACGGTCATAAAAGCGTTTCAATGTTATTAGCTCAAACACCGACGGGTAATAAATGCGCTTTGCTTACAGATATGCACGTGGCCCAAATTATAACATACAATTTCAATAAGATCTTAAATAATATCTATTATAATATACGGTGTTTTGAAAATATACATGCAATATCTTCGATGGTCGCCGATGGCCTTCGAAGGCCTTTGATGGCCTTCGATGGTCTTCGATGGCCTTCGATGGTCTTCGATGGCCTTCGATGGTCTTCCATGGTCTTCGATGGTCTTCGATTATCTTCGATACTTCGTTCCAACCAGGTGTCTTATAGACACCTCATTGGTTATTTGAACCTCTGTTCTTTTATCTTGTTTGTAGTAGTAGTATAGATAATGTAATAAAGTAAGAGTAATAATAGACAATATAATTAATCTATAAATTGTTCAAATCTTATTGTCAAATAAGTAAAGGGAATTTAAACAAATCAGACGGGATAAATCGGATCAGCAGAGTCCGAAAATGCAACTCTTAGAATCTTTGTCTCTCTGTTGTATGTGCATCACGTGAAAACTACAGAACGGATTTAAATGAAACTTGGCACAGATCTAACTGTATTTATGGGATACTATTATCCCGATAAATACAGAAACCTATACCGATAAAGAACTTGAGATATAAATAGAATAAGAAATATAAAGAAAATCAATTTTTAGCTAGACGTGTTGCTGGGGAGGTTCTTGCCGCTTCTTCTCCTTAACAGCAATAACACGTTGCGAAGCGGTGTACATAGAATAGGAAGTAAAATTAAATTTTAACTTATATGTTGACCTTCAAAAAGTGTTCTCCAATGTAACTTATTTTGTATAAAAACTTTTGAATTTGAATTTGAATGACGTAGTTTCCGTGGGATGGACCAATATAGCGAAAAAGATGCCTATTTGGACTTGTTTTTGCTGCGCGGCTACACCTGCGGAACGTTCCTCGCGGAAAGTTCGTCGATGGGAGGATCGGCGCTAATCTGTACGCGGCGTAAATTCCGCTGATGTGTCATAGTCATAGATCGTATTTAGCTGAACTTTCCGCCGCCGAACGTTCCGCAGGTGTATCGCTATACTAACTGTTAATGATCAACGGTCTTATTCATATCGAGTTGGAGTAAGTTTGTAGGCTTTTTTAAGGTTCTTAAAGAAGCCTACAAACTTACTCTAACTTCGTATGAATTAGATCGATGGACTATGGCTGAATGCGTCTTATTTAAAGCGTTATAAAACAGCACCGTTAACGCATAGCCACATTAGTATATATATACATACGTTATCTGTCATTATTTAACGTCGTTAACGATGTCGCCTCTCAAATAACGCATTAAACCCATCGCCATATCTGCGTGAAATGGCCTATATCTGTAACACTATCGGAGATGAAGCCGGACCATGTATACTAGTAAGTAAATAATGTTAAAATTCTAATATTAGATAATTCGAGTAACGCTAGAATGATAGCGAGTTTTTTTTTAATAACCCTACGGACTCGAGTTCCGTACCCTTATACAACTCAATTTTTAAGAAAGTTTTTAAAATTTATACACGCTTATTGGTTATTTTTGTTATTGTGTGTGACATTTTTATTTATATTGTGGTGTACCTGTAGTGAGAGATTAAAACTAACGAAATAAACAAACAACAAAACGTTAATGGATGCTTATATCATTAAGATACACTAATAAAAAGTAGTGACATGTCTATCTGTGAGCCTAAAACAACTTATTTCGACATTAATTTTCATCAAGTCAGATTTAGTAATTGTCGTCTATACAAGTGTCCGGTTACCCCTCCATGTTTGTTACGATGGATGCGGCGTTGTCTATGATCACTCACGATATTTTATTTTATTTTTTTAGTCAAGTTTTTTTTAAACTGGCAATATTTTATTGATAGTTTGTTTAAGTCAAATCTTGCAAGCTGACTAGAACCAGTTCCTTCAGATTTACGACGAAATTTTGCATTCTCTACCAGTCCAACAATACACGAAATTGATTAAAAACGTAACACATGTGAAGCGTAAACAAAAAAAATATTTATTTATTTATTCAAATAAATCTCAGCCAAATTTTTGACATTTGACTCTTACGAACTACGGGAGTTTTTGCTTGAAAAGGCACATTTCAATAGACAGTTACGATTTTCAAGACAAACATAATTCTATGTTAAACACAATTAACATCTTAGAAGTGTAGTTCAACTCATCCATATTCATATTACAATATTATAAATACGAAAGAAACTCTTGGCTGTTACGCTTTGATGGAAAAACTACTTAACCGTTTTTGTTGAAATTTAGTATGTAATCTCAATACCGAAAATTGAAATGGGATAATTTTGATCTTCGAAAATAGGATAGTTTATGTATAAGGAT
This sequence comes from Dendrolimus houi, assembly GCA_039645545.1. Taxonomy (NCBI): domain Eukaryota; kingdom Metazoa; phylum Arthropoda; class Insecta; order Lepidoptera; family Lasiocampidae; genus Dendrolimus; species Dendrolimus houi. The sequence continues at coordinate 13,707,209 of CM077139.1, forward strand.
AGTTGCAATTTTCAAGGGGCGAAAAGTGTCTAGAATTTTTTTTTAGTGTAATCTGTATGAATGCTTATTTTCTATAAGATTGTAATACATTAACTAAAGTTATTTAGTAAAAAAACCTAGGATTAAATATTTATATTGAAATCAAATTTTATATCAAAAGATCAGTCTTCAAGTTCCCACCAAAAACTTATCTTCTAAGATACTCAAATTTGGATACTTTCATATCAAATTAATTGTTATTGTTGAAACACAGCAGAGAGGCAAATGGTCCACCTGATGGAAAGTGGTTAACTTCGCAACTATGGGCATTCGCAACACCAGAGGTCACCAACGCGTTGTTGCCTCATTGTCACTTTAATCGTGCTCTCTCTGACGAATAAAAATATAGATGGGGTCTACGTGAACAAAAGCGTCAAATTAAGTGAAGCAGTTTTTTAAAACTCGTGTGCGTAAACTTATTTACCATGCACATGGTTGGCGTATGTGTGGTTAGTAGTTTTGCACTTCACCGCCATAATAGGATTGTGTTGTACCACGCTCAACGGGTCCTGGCGTTGAGGACCATCCGAGGATACCGTACAGTGTCCTGGACGGCGTCGACACTCTTGGCAGGCGATCCGCCCTGGCCTCTCCAGGGGGACGTACTTGCCAAGTTTGGCGCTCCTAACAGGATGCCCTCGCCCGTGGCCTGACTTATTGTCAGGCTGAACTTTAGGCGATTCAAACTTGGCCGAGAGAGTTGGAAACTCCTGTGGCAGGAATTGAGACGGTGGAGTCGGTGCGCTAGAACCTGTTGCGATGGCTCTCGCGGAAACACGGGACCCTGACCTTCAGGACGACGCAGATACTTACCGGGCATGGGTGCTTCGATAAGTATCTGAATCATATCGCGCGCTGCCTGCCTTCCCCTCAATGTCGCCAGTGTGGCCCATTAGACACTGAGTTTCATATGCTGGTCGAGTGCGTAGCTTGGGCACCGCAGAGATTTGAACTCGAGACCCTCGTAGGTTCGATCGATTTGCTGGTCAGTTTGGTGTAAGCCATGCTGCATAGCTACGATTATTGGGTGGGTGCGGCCAATTTCTGCGAGACTGTCATGTCTCAAAAGGAGGTCGCGGAACGAGAAAGGGAGAGAGGTGCGCATGCATCTCGCGGGTACCGACGTCAGTCCGGGTCCCGGAGGCGCAGATATGCGTAAGATCTCCTCCCGTAATATCGCTGCAGGGGCCCTCCAGCATCTAGGGAGCGGAGGATTCATCCCCCTGTTGACGAAGTGAATTTGCCTTTCCCGGGGCATTCTCAAGCACTGATGCGCTAGGATCAGCGTGGGCGTAACTACGTGGTTTTAGTGGAGTATTGAGTAGTCGAGTCTCCACACAACCCGGCGATTGACTCTGGTGCCCATTCGTTGTGTCACCTCTCGTCGCTTTGATCTAATCCCTAGTAAAGGACCCGGTAGTGTGCGAAATGCATTCCTACCCGCCTCAAAAAAAAATAAAAGTTTGGTTAGTAGTTCCCACTGGAGACTATGCCACCCTTGTGCGTACTAATTCAATTATTTAATAGTATGTTTTCGGTAATGTAATGTGGCACGATCGGCTTCTTATTCCAAAATCGACTTCCTTCAGTTAACTTCACTCTGAGAGCTCGAGGCTCTGCCTATCTATTTTGTTAGTCTGAGTGAGCTGTTTATACCTCATTCTATTTTTTTATGATGCATGTAAAATAATTTTCGGATAACGTTACATACAGAAAGAGGTTCTGATCGATTTTTTATTCAAAACAAATATCAATAAGACTTGTTTTATTACATTTTAAAAATTGTTTTAAATAAATCGCTTAAAGCTGTTTCACTAAGAGCCGATGTTTCAATCGCGAGATAAAAGTTATTCATAGAATAAAGTGTTCACACACACACATATATGTATATATATATATACTAGCTAATGCCCTCGACTTCGTCCGCGTGGTTAAAGTTTTTTAACTATCCCACGGGAACTTTTTAATTTTTCGGGATCAAAGTATCCTATATGTTGACCAGGGATATAAGCTACCACCATACAAAATTTCATTTAAATCGGTTAAGTCGTTTCGGAGATTAAGCCGTATAAAGAGACAAACAAAATTTTGAAAAAAAATCTAAATTAGTTCTATTTCACTTCTTACATCCCCCTGACCCGGTTTTTAGCATTTTTTTTCATTGTACAGAAATTCGACCTCCACAGTTTTATTATATGTATAGATATGTGTGTGTGTGTGTGTGTGTGTGTGTGTATTTTTATTGCACAATAAAGTATATTCTATTCTATTCTATAGCCTGGAAGAATTAAAAATATCAGTTGCATGAATAAAACAGTTGAGTGGTTCCAATTTTGAATTCACACAGGTTATAATTTATTAAACTGATAACTGTTATGTGATATTTGAAAAATCAGCCCTGGAAGAAACGTTAATACCTACATTTTTATACGGACGAAGAAATTCAATCAATCATTCAGTACAGTTTCTAACGAAAACTTGGCCAATAGAGTAGAAACTTATTGGTTAGTTAAGCCATGAAGGTTTTGAGATATGTTGTCCCTTTCATCCCTACTTTCAAGTAATATAGGTTCGAATTATATGCTGATGGTAAAGGAAAATAACCTGAGGAAACTTGTATACAGAAATAACTGTTTTGTGAAACCGGTTAATACATCTTAGTCAAGCTTGGCCGTTATACTGATAATACTAAAAAAATAGACGCACAAACCGACAATATTCAAATTCAAAAGTTTTTTATTTCTTATTCTATTTATATCTCAAGTTCTTTTTTTTATAAGTTTTATACAGAAGTAAGTTATAAAGTTACTTTTCGAAGAATTAATTGTGTTGTAGCAAACAGTGCATGCTCAGTAAGACAAAGACACAATAAGAGGAAAGAAGAATATTATTATTGTTATAATAATGACGAGACGTACTAAAAGTTTGTGCTGCAACATATCTCTATAAATTTCCTACATGTTTGGCAAAATTAAAACGTTATACAGACGATTGTATAAGAGGCTGGAGTGAGCTGCTATGTAAATGAAGTTTTGTCATTTAAGTATTCTTCAATAGTGTAGTATCACTTTTTAATCAGGATACCTTTTAATTGGTTTTAAATTTAGTAAAAGGCAGATCTAACATTTCATACGGAATATTATTGAAGAAGCGTGTATCAACCCCCAAGAAAGAGGACAATACTTTTTGTAATCTAAATGATGGCAATATCATTGCAATATCAACTATTAAAATGCCTGGTGTTGAAATTGTGAACATCCTTATACTGCTTGTAGGCACGCAAATGATTACGAATATAAATTATATTATTAAAAATATATTGGCAGGCGACCGTCATAATACCGATCTAGTTAAAGCGTTTCCTAAGAGACTCCCGAGGGCCGAGATTGTAAATTGACCTTATGGCTCTTTTTTGTAAAACGAATATCGTGTCTAAGTCAATAGCGTTGCCACAAAGTAAAGTATCATAGGACATGATACTATGAAAATAACTAAAATAAACTAGTCTCTTCGTCAGTGAACAGCTTAAATCTTCAGGCCGCATATGCAACAGAACCAAGTTTTCCTAGGAGACTAGATATATCAGCGCCCCACTGGAGCTTCTGATCTAGGTTAATGTCTAAGAATACAGTTGAATTTACTAGGTATATGGCAAATTATTAATATATATAAAAACAAGAAGGGATCTAGAATACAGCCCTGGGGCATACCCATAGATATGCCAGTTTCAAGAGATTTGACATTGTCAATTTCAACGCTTTGCGATCCGTTATTTATGAAAGACGATAATAGGTTGAGGGGATCGCTATGAATACCGTAAAAATTGTGTTTTTTTAGGAGGGTCATGTGTTCAACGCAATCAAATGCCTTGGATAGGTCACAGAATACACCAATGGTCTTCTGTGACCCTTTGTGATCATAAATGTGTTTTAGGAATAAGTAATAGTAAGTTTGTATTATAAGCTAATGAATGCTATGAATTTTGACATTTTCCAATGTTTTAAATTGGATGAAAGTGTAGAATTTGGGTTTTTTCAAAGTCATTCTTTTTTATGGGTCAAACCTATTCTAGTCTGCTAACACTAATTAGTTTTGATGCTACCGTTAACATGTTATAGGATACAATGCAAGTGTTATTGTACGTCTTAAAATATTTTCACACTACACATCAAAATATGTACGCGAGTTATAATAAATTGTATCGGACGGACAGACCACAATTTTCTGTGTAAGGACTCTCGTACACCTAAAGCTATAAATATAGGGCATATTACTATCGTTTATCTGGAACATTTGCTGCTGCAGAGAGACACGTTGAGAACAGTCAGTATAGATGCGACCTAGGTAGATACGTTGGCCACATCCCGTTTACCAAATACGGCGAAATCAGCCAGTTCGGAGGCGAAAATAGCCAAATCACTTAAGCGGCGCAAACATACACACACACACATATATATATGTATATGTATTTGAGAGAGAGAGAGAGAGAGAGAGTTATTTATTTGATGGGTATGACCTAGGCTTAGTATTCTACTTGTAGTCTTGAGAGATTTTAGGAAGAGTACAATATGATTAAGTTAACTTTTCTTGATTGTATTGGTATGAATAAATTTTCACGTTTCAAGACCATGACAAATTAAATAGAAGACATAAAACATGAATACTGTCTGAACCAATTTCTAAATCACTTATTTCAATATACTGATATAGAGGTGTGCGTGCTCTACCTAATTATGAATCTTTTTGTATTATTAAACGCAAAGACATTTTGTTAATTACACCATACGGATTTACAGAAAGGTTCCTTAAATTTGTCTAATGTTGCATAATATTTAATCATATACGTTCCACAGGTTTGCTCGGGTTTTTATTATTAGACTGATACTCATAGTCTAGCTGCCAAGTTTGTCAAAGCGAATTAGCGGTTTATCTTGACGTGGAAATTTTATTACGATTACTGAAAGGTGATTAACTAAGCTACCGCGTGTATGGTATAGCGTAGTATATTAATCGCATTACTTGCAGTGGTCTCTCGGTCTAAGCCTCAACAATTCACAACAATATACACACACTGATCAACTTCCGCGGCCATAAGGTCCATTGTTGCCCACAAAATACCTCCTGGGGCCTAATACAAGACAAAATTAATCTAACGAGACACCTTTCGATTCACGCTTGCTACTCACGTGATCGACGAACTATTAATATTAAGACAATGGTGGGGGGTGTCTTCAATTTAACAAACATACTTGTGTGTGAATGTAAAACTAAATTTGTTTATTTTCGTTTATTTAATTATTTTATTTTATTTAATAATTCATCGGCGTGTTATAGCGGTTCGTTTTCTGTTCATGCAGTCAACTATGGAACGGCCTCCCTCATTTGATTCGAGACAGTCCGTCCGAAACCATCTTTAAAAGATTTAAAGAGCACTATCTGTCCTAATTAACTGTTATATATGTATAATGTATATATATTTTATATATGTATATACAAGGTATGTACAGTTTATACACTTGCTCTTGCTTGTAGTGGTGAATGCTGGAAGTAGTTAGTGGAGTGCTGGTGCTTTCTTGTAGTAGGGAGAAGAAAATACACCTTGTTGCTTACAGGGATTTATTCTCGTACTATTAGATCTTGGATGCTGATCTCTGGGTTCAACTTAGTGGTAGTTGAAGTCGATGTTACGACTAATAGCAACTCAATCACAAAGTATTTGTGAGCATTATTTATACTAATATTAAAGTAGCCTAAAAGTAGGCCGCAGTGTCAGCAAAACGCTGTGCGTTGAACCGTACAAGGTATGTATAGATATATGTGTATGTAAGTTTATGTATGTATATTTGTATGTAGTTTATAATATAAAAATTATTTTCAGTAATAATAGAATAGAAATACCTTTAGTGCAGCATGGCGTGGTATTTCTGATATTTCGGCGGATAATGTCATTTATGACATTATCCGCCGGGCTCTTGTCACCACCGGGACCCCAGCCATTTTAGAGTCAAATGGACTGTGTTGCGACGATGGCAAGAGACCGAACGGGATGTCTTTGGTGCCATAAAAGATGGGACGACCATTAGTTTGGCACGCAACGTGCGTTGACACTTTGGCAGCGTCCCATCTTCCCGATACGGCTGTGGTAGCTGGTGCAGCTGTCGCCTGACAAGAGGACCTAAAACGCCGCAAATATGCATCCGTTGCTAGTGGATACATATTTGTGGCTTTTGTTGTCGAAACTCTGGGCCATGGGGTCCAGAAGCCCATCGCCTTTATCGAGACCTATCAAAACAGTTGATAGATGTCTCACGAAACCAAAACACTAGCCTGTATTTTGGGCAACGCATAAGCGTTGCCATACAACTCGGTAATGTAGCCAGCGTTTTGGGAACGTTCCCAACTGACGGTGATTTGGGACCTATTTAGTATTTGTAGAGTTTATCTTTTGTAAATTAAGCTGTATATATATAGATATTATTAGTATAGGTAAATTTTATCATATTAAATGTTGTAAATAATAAAATAATTAGGAAAAAAAAGAATACATTGATCGTTTTCCAATAAGTAAAATTAATGTACATTCATATAATATATATGTAAGAACCTATTTACTTATCCATATAAACTTTAATGTACACAGCCCTGCCTCTTGGTTTCCCACTTTCGCTAGACCCATAGGTTTGCTGGAAGAAAACTCATTTTAGGGTTAAACTCGCCTTTGGAAATCACTACTATATTGTGTACAATCTATATACATATAATAAAATTGTAAAGGTCAAATTTCTCTACAATAAAAAAAAAAGCTAAAATCCGAGTCAGGGGGGGTGTAAGAAGTGATGTAGAACTAATTTCAATTTTTTCAAATTTTTTGGTTCTCTGTTTGTCTGTATCTCCGAAACGACTGGGCCGATTTAAATGAAATTTTTTATGGTGGTAGCTTATATTCCTGGTCAACATATAGGATTCATTTGATCCCGAAAAATTAAAGAGTTACCGTGGGATAGTTAAAAAAACCGCACCACGCGGGCCGTAGTTGCGGGTATCAGCTAGTAAAGAATAAATAAATAAAATAAATACTAAAAAGGAAATTGTATATTACATTAGGATATGCCCGCGACTTCGTCCACGCTTGATTTGATCCCCGGGACACAAAGTACTGCAGCATTTAAACAAGAATGTAAGTAATCGTTCTAGTGAAAACTGAGTCGGAATAAGGTTGTTGGAACTTTTTAGACTGTGTTTTTTCAAAATTTAAATTTGATGTAATGTTATATCATTTCTTTGTTTCATTATGTCACTTGAGAAAAATTTCTGTAAGAGCAAGTCTAATATAATGTTTTTTTAGAAGCGAATTTTATTTATTATGTTTTCGGTATCAAATATCTATAATATAAAATAATCCACAACAAAGGTAATTTTTATGCACCCGAACAAATACAAACCACTCCCGGGAAAATTCCCGCGGGATTCCCGGGATAAAAAGTACTACATTGTATTACATAAAATTTGCTATCGGTCAGTGAACAGTTGACATTAGAAATCAATTTTTTTTAATCTGGCCATTTTTAATAATTCCTAGAAAAATCTCGCGCGGGGTTCTCGGAGTACAAAGTAACACAGATTTTAAGTTTAAGAATTTGCTGTCGATCAGCGAAAACCGCGTCGCAATCGGCCCAGTAGTTTTTACGTGAATCCCAAACAAACAAACAATCCAACAATCAGACAAGAAGTCTAAAAAAATGCATCGTGTTCTCTATCTTATACTAATATGTAAAGATGAATTTGTACGTTTGTTTGATTGAACGCGCTAATCTCGGGGACTACTGGTCCGGTTTGATAAATTCTTTCAGTGTTAGATAGCCCATTTATCGAGGATGGCGCGGAGGAGCGGAGCACCAATGAAGAATGTTTTAAAATTGGGGGGGTTTTGAAAACAAATTCCACACGGACGACGTCGCGGGCAGAGCTAGTCCTTTATATACTATAAGCCGCGCGCAGAGGTTTGCCGATGACTACTTACTATTATTGTATTACTTACTATTATTGTATATACTTATGTGAAGTACATACAATAATAAATTAAAATAATAAATTTATTGCAAGACCTGTTTATGTAACCTTTTTTGTCAACACTAACACTGATCATCGACGCGTGATATGATGAGGCTATCGGCAAACCTTCTGTGCACATGTAGTATTTTCCAATTGTTTTCTTTTAAGTAATTTCAATGTACATACACGGCATTTTTAGAGTTTTATAGTATTATAGATAGATAATTTACATGTCATTTTAATCCTATAGACGATCCGTCAGAACTGTTGTACTGTTTCAGTTTCATGTACTACCATACCAGTTGTCATCGATTGGGTATTCATACACATTAACCATAAGCAAGTAGCGTGGTAGCGTAGTGGCTGCCGCACGCGTCCCAAGCTCAAAGGGTGCGGGTTCGATCCTGGCCCGAACGCATGCACCATTCTGATCTAATGTGCATATTGTTACAATCACCACGTACTAAAAACGGTGAAGGAAAACATCGTGATGCAACCTGCACACCGAGATAACACATGTGTCAAACCTGCCAAACCGCCTTCGACAAGCGTGGTGGGTATACTGTCCGTTCCCCTATAATGGGAGGCCCGAGTCCAGCAGTGGGACATTTGTGGGTAACCATAAGCAAGTAAAAATGTTTTTAAGAAAATTTCTGTTGAAAATCTTAGCGATTTGAAATGAGCCGTTTTCCCGCCACGTTAAAATATACGATTTTTCCAAAAATGGTGTCCCAAAATCCTTACAAAACCAGAGTACGTTGGTAACGCCTCTGGTGTTGCAAATGTTCATAAGCGACAGTAAGCACTTTCCATCAGGTGGGTTGTTACCCTCTCTGTTGTACTTTAGGTATAAATAAATACATTTAAATACACACTCCTTAAAATCCTCACACAATTTCTCCATTAAACTTAAAAACCATCAATAATACTTAATAAAGTCCAAGTAACTTAATACATTTAATAAAAATAAAATAAATAACTTACGAGTTATTAACAATAAATAACTTTAATCGGAATCTTTAAATATGCCGATATATTTGAATAATACTCGTAATATATTGTGTTATAACCCAAAACATGGCATGGGAAAATGACAGCCAAGTTCTCGTATCGTCGAGTTTATTTATTATTAGCTGATGCTCGCGACTTCGTCCCCGTGGTGCGGTTTTTTAACTATCCCACGGGAATGTTTGATTTTTCGGGATCAAAGTATCCTATATGTTGACCAGGGGTATTAGCTACCACCATAAAAAACTTAATTTAAATCGATCCAGTCGTTTCGGAGATTAGCCGGTACAAACAGAGAAACAAAAAATTCGAAAATCTAAATTAGTTCTATTTCACTTCTTACATCCCCTGACTCAGTTTTTAGCATTTTGTTTCATTGTACAGAAATTCGAACTCTACAGTTTTATTATATGTAGTAGTACATATGTATATGTATAGATTATTATGTATTTACCTAGCGATCTCGGCAGACTTTGTCCTGCCCTAAAAAATAAAAATCTAAAATGCAATTCTAGCGACACCTACCGGGTCTAATTTTGAATCTAAACCACCCCGAAACCCACTCAAACAGACTTAAAATTTCATAAAATCTTAGAACCCGATTCCAGCGCCAAGTATTTTGTTTAGATTGATGGATTATATTATTGAAGTTTTAGTACGGATTCCAAATTTTTATAAAGCCTATATTAATTAGGGATAATATATATAGCATTCGAATGGTGAAAGAATTTTTGAAATCCGTTCAGTAGTTTTTGAATTTATTCCTTGCAAACGTACAAAAATACTATCCTAGGTAGTTAAACTGTCCAGCCTATCCTCTAAAAATCGAGAATTGCTAGCCGTACAGTATTTCGCCAAGACGGGATGTTCCCATCTTTAAAGCCCTAACCACAGATACCTGTGCTTCTATGGCCTTCTGTCAGTGTATAGCAATGTTTTACCTTAGTATTCGGTAGACGTTCTGCCTGTTTACTTGCAAGAAAAGTTTTAATGTTATAATAAATCATTTATAGTCATTATTTCGAGTTTGTTTAGTAGATTATGATATGACATTTGACTGTGCAAAACTTTTCTTACGGCTAAGTTTTTTTTTATATCATTTGTTACTATTTTAAATATAAAAGCATGTTATACAATTCTTTTAAATACAAACTATCTATATATGCAAATAATACTAATATGAACTTAAAAAATGAATTGTACCAACAATACAATTTTAGTCCCAAGCTCTCCTATTCTGACGTTTGTTGGAAACGTGCCTAAAAGGCTGACAACTTTGTCGCATTGAATGGTTTTTATTTCTACTCATGTTAAAGAATAATGTGCAGTTTGGCTCACAGCACCGTCCGTTGGCCTATTATCGTACTGTACACAAATGGATAACTCAATCTAACACGCATGGGACAGGCAGGTGTAATAAAACATTCATGTAATGCCCACGACCGATACAAGTAATGCAGTCATTTGTTCACCAAAAATGAAAGTTGGTTCTGTACGTTGGCTTTTGTTTGAATTATAAATTATTTATTAGAAATGGACTAATTAATTCAGTGCTGGCCATTACTTACCCATGATCGATCGACTACAATAGTTCAGTTTGAAAGTCGTGTCTGATTGATGTATATGTATTATAATTTTTCATTAAACCTCTTATTTATTTTAAAACGCTTATTATGTATATATATCTATACTAATATTGTAAACAGGAGGGATTTGTTTTTTTTCATTGAATAGGCTCTGAAATTACTGAACCGATTTGAAAAATTCTTTCACTGTTAGGATGCTGCTAGGGATAGGACCAAAATGAGAGGTGAAGCCACGAATAGCCACTAGAGTTAATCGGCGGCATGTGTGGAGACTCGTTAAGTAATACTCCACTAAAACCACCCTCCTCCCATGTGCCCCGCGCTTATGGCAGGAAGAGCGTGAGACTTAGAACGCAGTTACGCCCATGCTGACCACTGTTGGGATGCTTTTTTTTGTTTTTTTCAGGCGGGGTAAATGCATTTTGCACATACCGGGTCCTTTGCTAGGGATTAGACCATAGTCAATTATGGAGGCAATCCCCTAGGGGCTGCCAAACAGTAATCGACCGGCTTGTGTGGAGACTCGAACAAACCTATCTACCAACTCAATACTCCACTAAAACCACCCTCCTCCCATGTGCCCCGCGCTTCTGGCAGGTAGACGTTTGGCTGTCTCGATAAAGCTTCTGCGCCTCTGTATGTAAACTTAATATACCTATACTTAGATATTTATTTTATTTCAGATTCTGAAAGTGCGCTTGGATTTTTATCTGTGAAGGAACGGAGAAAGAATACAATTTCCTGCGACCGGGCGGCCTGTCGTAAGAGGCGACAAAACAACCCACAGCCAGGTGGTAGAGCATTTGCCCGACTGGATGGCGACAACCCCTGGTCTAAAGTATGTCGCCATAACAACCTTGAGGTGTGTTCCGGCATTAGTGACCAGGTTCCAGTCTCCCCTAAGAGAGCAGCAGCGTATTTGTAGCACCTTTAGTGTTGCAAATGTTCATGGGCGATGGTAATCGCTTTCCATCAAGTGGGCCGTCTGCCTGACTGCTGAACTCCGGCAATAAAAAAAATGGAGTTGCATTCCTGGGAAGCGATTTTCCCTGCTGTCAAAAAATTTTGAAAACTGTGCGAACCATAGATAACACATGTGATTCATGTCCCAACTCTTTTTACAGCCACTGTTAAATCGCGGCATAAATTGTAGTAAAAAAATATTAACTATTTTGTAACATTATTTTTATACTTATAAATTACTTTTCAGTACATTAACACTATCCCAGGTGTAGGCAGGGCATAAGGAAGAGGCAATGTAGGTATAGATGCTATTATCTAATCCCAAAAGAACCCAAAAACAATGAAAAATCACGTGGAACGTTTCAATTCCCGACTAAAAGGTCCTTACCACATATAAGAGTGTTCGTTTTTATATGTTTTGCCGTTAAACGTATCGTGTTACTGATATATTGTGCCCTGAGCGCGTAAACTGCGCGGGCGCATCATAAAACAGCGCTCGATTAAGATCGGCTGCGTTCGGGAGATCGGGATTTAAAATATCTTATTAATTTGTTTCCCTTTCAACGTTTTTTTTATTACCACTTTATTTTAAATTTAATACTATAGTTGGGCCGTTCTATAAAGCCACATTTGGCATCTATCAAACTGATTTTAGTTGTTACGTGAATTATCGATGATTGTTAACGCCGACCTATTTGGTCACCGCCTCTTTGCTTTTTTTTTCTTTTGCCGCATCTGTCACTATGTAATGTGACATAGTTTACGTCCGACCGCTGTTCACACCACTGCTTCCGCGCAAACCTCGCCGCGTTTTGTGTGTTGTGCCGCATTTTACACCCGCTTATATCAACCCGCGTACTGGAAGGTACCCCCTGTGTGCCGTACCCAGCTGGTCTACTCGTCGAAGGAACCGCAAAACGTGAAGAAAGGATCACGAGGAACACGTGCCTGCCGCTGCGAAACCCGCTTCGTTCGTAGCGTGTCTGGTGCGGTGACCTATCCTGTAAGTCCTTTCCTTCTCTTTTATCCCTGCTCCCGCTCGCACCAACAGGATATAGGATGTCACACATAACCGAATCGATTAAAAACAATTTATTATTTAAAAAAATTGCAGATCACATGCAGTAGAAGTGAAACTTCAGAGAATATACTCACAGATAATTCTTCTCTAACTTTTATTAATATAAATATAATTCCTTTTATTATAATTCAAAATAAACTATAATTAATTATTATATATTAGGTACTAATATTACAAAATGGTTCGCAATTAAAAATAATAGTAATATTATTAATAATGGTTATAATAAGTCATTCTTTAAGATATGTGTCATAAAAATCAAAACTATTAATCCATAAGTCAGTAATAAATAGTACATTATATACTACCTAAGTAATTTAAAATCTGTCATTAAAATAATCATTACCACTGAATTTTTCAATCAAAAACGTCCTTAACCTATATTTAAAATTATTAGGGTTATGAATGTTCATAATGTTGTTACGAGTCGCGAGACTTGAATTAAAATGCCGTTAGAATTACTATAGAGTTTATAGAACTATACAAACACGTATAACACAGGTACAAATATAACCGAACATAACAAGTCCAAAAGTAATACAGAAGGTCGTAATTTAATAAAACGCGCAAAATCCGTCACTTATTAGATTCCCGATTGTAGCACACACGTCTCGCTTCGCTGGTAGTTCTCGTTCGACTGACTTCCTCCCTCCTTCAGGCCATCGTTTTATCTTGCACCCACCCGTCCATGTGGACCGAATTTCCTAGAATCAGCTTCTACTTTTAAAATCCGTAACACCTGGCTAATGATTACAACACAACAATAGGCTCTAGAACGAATGCCAATAAATAAGTGAACAAACGAAGACGATCATAAAAGGATTACAATTATTTCAAATTCCCACGGGTAATAAATGTGCTTCTACAAATCTGTACGTGGAATTTGTCTTTGTCAGCGCTTAGGTTGTAACAATACCTTTTGCTAGATGACTATAGAGCCTAGGAGCCATACACAACACGTTACTATTTAATAGAGTTGTTCAACTCCTAAGACAAATTGTTCTATGTGCTTGGCGTTCGCTTTTGAAGGTATTAAATGCATATTGTATCGAATGAAAATTATAATTTCATATATATATTAGGTTGGGGAAAAAGTTTCTTCGCATTTTATATAAAAATTCAAAAGGTTTTTTTATAAAGTTTATTTACATTTGACTAAAGTATGTAGGTGCCATTTTGTTGGATAACTTTTTGCCATCTTGTAGGTAGGGACGTGATCCCATTGCTATAAAAATTTTGGGGCTTCTGATCAAAAACTGCGACAAGTGGTTTTCGCAGTCCTCTCGTGATGTTAACCTGACACTGCCTAAGGAATTCTGCAGAGACCGAAAAAGGTGAAAATCTGAAGGTACAAGGTCAGGACTATACGGCGGATGCATTAACACCTCCCAGCCAAACTCTCGTAATTTTTGCTGAGTGGCTAAAGATGTATGAGGTCTAGCGTTATCATGGTGAAAAACCACACCCCTTCTGTTGATTAATTCCGGCCGCTTTCTCTCAACTTTTTGCTTTAGTCTCATCAGTTGTTTGCAGTACAGTTCAGAATCGATGGTCTTGCCTGGCGGTAACAGCTCATAATGAATAATGCCTTTCCAATCCCACCATACACACAGCATCACTTTGTTGCGAGTTAACCCGGGTTTCGCCACAGTCTGTGAAGCCTGACCGGCCTTTGACCACGATTTTTTTCGCACGTTCTTGTCGTACGAGATCCACTTTTCATCACCAGTTATCAGCTTCTTCAAAAATGGTTGGGTTTCGTTATGTCGTAATAAAGAATCACAAATGAGTACACGATTCATTAGGTTTCTTTCAGTGAGCTCATGAGGCACCCAAATATCGAGCTTTTTTGTGTACCCAGCTTTTTTCAAATGCGCCAAAACCGTTTTGTGGTCAATTCCTAGTTCTCCAGCTACATCGTAACTACTAATATGCCGATCTTGCTCCACTTTTTCAAAAATGGCATCAATTTTGTCCGTAACAGGGCGATCAGAGCGACGTGCATCTTTGATATCAAAATTTCTGGATTGAAAACGCTTAAATTAAATTTGCGCTACTCTCACAGATACTGCATTAGGTCCATAAACATCACAATTTTTCTCGCGGCTTGTGTTGCATTTTTACCTTTTTTGTAGTAAAATTTTTAAATGTATCAAATTTTTCATTAGATTCACTCATTTTAACAATAAGAAAAACAATTGAAAATCACACATTTTTCTAATTTGAATTTGGAATTGTCTTCTTTAAAATTAAAACTTTTTAATGATACCAAAACCAGCCAGGAACAAATGGTATAGCCAAAGAGATCTTATTACAAGTTCATACATACTATATGCGAAAAGACTTTTTCCCCAACCTATTATATTAAGTGAAGTAACCATTAAAATTGTAAGATTTTTAAAGTATGGTTTGCAGCTGTCCCTATCGCTCTAATGCATCGTTTTTGTGCCTTATCTACAGTTATTATCAGTTACCCTTCAAATAGGGATTTTCAGAATGACTCAACTATAGCTGTGTCCTGTATATCCTAAGGCCTCAAACTCCTCAATGTCCCAATTGGATACACAGGAAGAAGACCCGGGATCGAATTCCTTCGAATAAAGCTTTGGGATTTGTTAATTTAAATTAGCAGTGAAAAGGTTGGCACTGCTATGTTGGAATACGTTTCAAAACTGCTGAGTGGCAACCTCATTTCACAATCTGCGACATACAATCTTTATTAATATCGTTTTTATTGTTATATGTATTCTGTTGTTTTGCATGTGTCGCATTGTGAAATAAACTTTTCTTTCTTTCGAAATAAACCCACTTTATCATGGCGGAGGTCCAGTTTATTCGATAAGATCAAAACCAAATTTAGAATAATGCCAATGTAACAGCAGTTATATATTTGACACATTTGACGTTTACATGACATATGAAATCTTATTAATCTATTCTATTAAACACTGTATAAGTCAGCGCCACAAAAGAAGCCCCACGACGCGGCGCTGCAATCGCTGCGTGTATCCGTGCAGGAACGGAGAAAGAATACAATTTCCTGCAGCCGGGTGGCCTGTCGTAAGAGGCGAGGTAAATTTAGTTCCCTTATTTTCCGCGGGATTTCTTTTACTCGCATTTTGTGTGTTTTTTCTTTTATACGCTTTTTTTAATAGAAAAAATAATCTACCTAAGTCTTTCTTTGTATCTTCACTAGCGGTCCAGGTAGACGTTGTCCTGCCTTGAAAAAAGAAAAATCTAAGTCCAGATTCCAGTGCCTCCTACCGGTTCCAATTGTGAATTTAAACCATCCGGGGACACCCACACAAACAAACACAAAAAATGTATCAAAATCGATCCAGGAGATTAGGAGGATCCTAGAACCCGATCCCAGCGCCACCTACCGGTGCCAATTGTGAATTCAAACCATCCGGGGGGGGGTTTACTCAAGCACACACAATTATTTTAATCAAAATCAGTGAAATCTTTCTTAAGTTATGTACGTACATACAATAGGTGGATATATGGTATCGCGAAGTTTTTTGTAGATGTGATATATGTTCTTTAATATTGTAGAACATTCTTTTGTTCTATCATCAACGATGAAAGACAATCATGAAAGACATTTTATTGCTAATTTTTTTACACCATGGGTTAGGTACAATTATTGACGGTTTAGTAAGGATTACTATTTTTTTCTAGTAATGAATACTAGTGGTCACCTGTGCTCGAAATTCGACCATAATAATTAATGCCAAAGACTATACTTCTATAATCACAGATTTCGACAAGGCTACACTGTTAATTTGACTTGAACAATAAACAAAAGAGTATACATGCGTGTGTGTGTCAAATACATGGTACTGTGTATAATGTTTTTTTTTTATTGATTTAATGTATTTTTGTGCATAATTTAAAATAAAATAGCATTCGTAGCTTTTTTTCTATATAAACTATAAGTGTGCGGAATTTCATACTTCTCCGTCCACGCAATTTTCGTAAAAAGGGGTACAAAGTTTTTGCTTCACGTATATATAGATAAACTATGTTACTCGGGGATAATGGAGCATTCTAATTGTGAAAGAATTTTTGAAATCGGTCCAGTAGTTTTTGAGTTTATTTGTTACAAACATACAAAAATACAAATCTTTCATCTTTATAATATTAGTATGGACTAAATGTTGGAACAAATACACTTAAATACCTACCATTTTTTTTCTTTTTAACTTTCTTTTAACGATTTCATTTTTTTAACATAACTTAGTAGCAATTAAAATACTTTCCAAATTCCAGAGTAACAAATGACTTGGTAATTTGTTTCCTTTTAACGTTTTTTTAATTGTTAGGTAACATTTTTTTAATGCTGGCAGGTGGGCGTAATGCTTAGTAAAGAAATTAAAGACAGCTGGTACTTCGAGCACCTATAAGTATGATATAACCCTATTTATATAAATACTAGGATATGCCCGCGACTTCATCCACGCTTCACTTTAAATTACCGCGAGATCACTAGGACACAAAGTACCGCAGCATTTAAAAAATAATGTAAGCTATCGTTTTATTGAAAACTGTAAGAATAAGCTAATTTTTATCCACGCCAACAACCAAAAACCTCTTCCAGAAAGATTTTTGCGGGATCCCGGGATAAAAAAAATATCACACATTTTATTACATAAAGTTTACTATCGATCTATTTTAAATCATTCCCAGAAATATTCCCGCGGGATTTCCGCGATAAAAAATTAGTATATACATAGTAATATTATAAAATTGTAAAAGTTTAGTCTTTTGTTTAGATTTTTGTGTTTGTCTGTTTTTTCGGGATTCACGTAAAAACTACTGAGCCGATTTCGACGCCGTTTTCGCTGATCGATAGCAAATTCCCGGAGTTGAAATCTGCGGTACTTTACATCCCGAGAATCCTACGGGACTTTTCTTGCGAGCGGTTTAAAGTGACCCGGTTGAAGGAAAAAACAGATTTCGAGGTAATATTTTTACTGATCAATAACAAATTCTCTGTCAAAAAATCTGTGATATTGGTGTGATTTCAAATTGTTAGGACACGTATAGATTAGCTTATTCCGTCCAACGTGGACGAAGCCGCGGGTGAATTCTAGTCTATAAATATACATAAATGAAATAGTGTTAAGTGTAAACGATTTAATACTTGTTCATATTAAAAAATATCCTAGGAATCCTTGGTACATACTCGGACATGGTCTCGTGGCCCATAAGTCCGTGGCAATTATCATGTAAAACAAACTGAGAGGGACGCTGGGACATGCGTATGCGCACACCTGTTGCTTTTGTTCTTTTTTGGTTAGATGGTATGGAGACGGCTTTTATTTTTGTGCACGTTAAAAATGAACATAGAAGTAATTGTGACACCTTTTTAATTCTTACCAGTTGTTCCCGCGAATTCGTGCGCGTGGATTTTTTTCGCGGAACTCTTAAAAAACAAAAGAAAACAAGTAGCCTAAGTTACTCCTTGTAATATTTAGCCAGAACATCTAAACAGACAGATAGACAAAAATTCAAAAAATTGCATTTTCTTAATCTCGTGGTCCGAATTACGCCCCCTGACTTTTTTCGCATTTTTATTTTGACATTATAAACAGACACTTCAATTTTATTTATCTGTATAGATATTATTTTGTACATTGGTAGATATAGTGAAATGAATATTATGGTACTGTTAAAGGTCAAACAAATAAGGGCTAGTTTCAACGCACATCGTTGTAAGATGTATGTAAAATATAGTTCGTAAAAAAAAAACACTAGTATTTGCCAGCAAAGCTTGCTATTGTCATGACGACGTTATTGTTAGTGAATTACAACGTCGGCGCCAAAAACACGTGACTGCAGCGTCGTCTTTACGCAATAGTTATCTATACCACCGAAACGACCTGATTTACCGGAATAAAATTTAGTCTAGTTGTTGACCCGAGTTATAAGCTAGTTTTGTGTCTATTTTAAACAACTTAGAAATTTCCAGAGGAAAATTATATACATAGATAAGACAAAAATCACGTTTATAACTTTATTTTAAACATTTTATTTATTTATGAGTCTGTAATATCATATTGGTATGAATATAATACAATATACTTTATTACAGAAGATTAAGATACAGTTCAAGAAAAGTTTGTGAATTAAGTATGTGGGTTTTGCAATATAACTAAGATATAGTAGTAATACAGAATATATTGTATGTCCTTGAAGAATACGGGTCACAAAAATGACCCGGACCTTTAGAGGGCTTGCGTGGGGCCATGGGAAGGCCAACACGTAGAGGCCCCTTGACAAATTTAATGTAAATGTGACGTGACACTGACCAGCGATTATCCTTGTCTACACAATATAATAATGCACTCAAGGACCAGTCCCGGTCAGTGTAGGATTATTCTAGGAAATGAGAACAAAAGGTACCGGGCTATTGGGATGACCTGCTATTGGGGTTACAGATCGGGGAATATGGCGTCTGCCCATCGCAATGTTCAAGGAACATGGAAAAAATGGGCAGACGGTGACTCGCCAATCCCTGCATGGGCCCCAAAATATGCCATAGTAGACGGGGACAACATGAGTGTGAGTAGCTAAGAGGTGTTGAGAGGTGGGCTGCAGGCTTACCGTACTTACTTCCGTTATTATACCATTTATCATTTCCATCCCTGGAGTTCGAGTGTTAGCGCCAGCGGACTCCACTCCGTGCCGGCTGGCAAAAACAAGCACGGAAGTGGGGGCCTTTTCTCGACCCCCGGAGTCAGGTCCGAGGTGTCACTACTCACCTAAGGCTTCGCTATATTATGTTGTTTTATTCAATTGTTTATATGTGTACATAAAAGATGTACATTATTTTAAATTTTATACTTATTTTTTATTTAAATGAAAATATGAAACACTAAAATATGCTTTTAGAAACATTTCACGTGTTGGTTACCTTTTTACCTTTTGAAAATCGCTTCAATATAAGAATTAAAATTGATTTTAAACAGCTTCCTCCAAACTTTGCAATCAATGGCAGCGTCTTGGACTGTCAGCCGTTTGTATTAACTTGGAATAAGTTATCTCGGTTATCATAATCTAACAAAAGATCACAATAGAGTGTTACACCATCATCAATATATTACTAAGTGTACAACGGAATAGTGGTCTTGATACTTTAAATTCTATTTCTAGTCTTGAGGGACTTTGGGTAGAATACAATATAAATAACGTAAGTTTAATGAATAATAAAACTACGTGTTAACGGTTTTAAGCGCGGTAATTTATTTGATTTTTATCATTTCGACGTTTCGGACATTATTCAGTAGCCGTGATCACGGAAGACAAAGATGTCAAGTGTCAATGAGTATTTATTGTTAAGTTTTATTTAACCAACCGCCAACTTTGCCGAAACGTCGGAAAAACCGTTACAACGTGGTTTTATTGTGTATACTAGTCGCGAAAACTAAAGGTAATAACTTAAGTTTTCTTTAATTGTATTACTTTATAAAGTCATTATAATAAAATAAACCATCGGTTACATTATTGAAGTTTTAGTAGGGATCCCTAATTTTTTCTAGTAATAAATGTAGCCTATATTACTCAGGGATAATGTAACGTTCTAATGGTCTACTTTACTTACTTACGACTTAAGTCGACTTTAAGGTGACGAACATTTTAATTCCGCGACTGTACATGAAGGCCTCTGTGGTTGAGCGGGCTAAGCCTTTGCCGGCTACCTCA
This sequence comes from Dendrolimus houi, assembly GCA_039645545.1. NCBI lineage: Eukaryota > Metazoa > Arthropoda > Insecta > Lepidoptera > Lasiocampidae > Dendrolimus > Dendrolimus houi. Next base: position 13,727,645 of record CM077139.1, read on the forward strand.
CTGCATCGTAGAGGCTCCGAGTTCGATTCCGGGTATAGTAAATTTCGGAAAAGTATTTTCTCCGTTATTTACTATGGTCTGGGTGTCTGGAATCGGCCCCAGAGTAGTTTATTGTATATTACCCATAACACAAGTGTAACTTGCTTATTTGGCGATATACAATATGTGCGTTTGTCTGCCGATTAAAAAACAACATTGTGACTTTTCGTTTCTAAAACGTATGGGATTTCGTGGAGTAAACATTCCAAGCTATCTCGTCCTTGATATGTTACAAATAGTTTATATGTTTTTAAAGTAAATATATTTCTTTCTGACCAAGTATCAAGACCTCTCCGTTTATTACACTGTGGCAATCCAGATGATCTGAGGTGTGATGCGGGGTGAATTACCGCCGCAGCGGGGTGCTGCGCGCCCCACCAACACAACGTTCTTAGAACTGATCAAAGTGATATCTCACTTTGCTTGGCTGGCTCATCGTTTGTCTGCTCTAATAGACAAACAGATGATAACTTTATATTATATAGGTATACTTGCTTTCGCCCGCGGATTCACTCGCATTAATGCTATCCCACGGGAACCGTACACTATTCCGGGATAAAAAGTAGCCTATGAGCTATTCCTGACTGTAATCTATCTCTTTGGCAAATTTCATGCAAATCCGTTAAGCCGTTCTGGCGTGATTGAGCCACAAACATCCATCCGAACTTTCGCATTATAATATTGTTACAACTCGGGCCCCGACAAAAACGAAATCCACCTGCATATTTGAAACAAAGAACATTTATTACCCGTCGGCATTTGAACTAATAACATTTAAATTCTTTTATGGTCATCTTCTTTTGTTTACTTATTGGCATACGGCCTATTGTTGTATTGTGATCATTAGCCAGGTGTTACGGATTTTAAATACAAGCTGATTCTACGAAATTCGGTCCACGCTGCCGGGCGGACATATTGCATTTGTGCAGTATAAACCAATGGCCCGATTGAGGATGAGTTAGTTGAGCGAGAACCACGAGCGAAGCGAGACGTGTGTACTACAATCGGGAATCTAATAAGTTACGGAATTTGCGCGTTTTATGGAATTACGACTTTCTGCATTAAGTTTGGACTTGTTGTGTTCGGTTATATTTGTACCTGTGTTATACGTGTAGTTGTATAGTTCTAATAAACTCTATAGTAGTTCTAACGGCATTTTAATTCGAGTGTCATGACTCGTAACAATATTGATATAAGTAAATTTATACAATAACTAGGATATGCCCACGACTTCGTCCACTCCACACGACTTGAAATTCTCGAGACACAAAGTATAGCAGCATTTAAAAAGGAATGTAAGTTGTCGTTTTAGTGGAAGCTGTGTCGGAATATGTTAATTTTTATACATCCCAACAACTTCTAACCACTTCCAGGAAAATTCCCGTGGGATTCCTGGGATAAAAAATCACAAATTTTATTAAATTTAATTTGCTATCGATCAGTAAAGAAATAACATTGGAATTGGTTTTTTTTTAATAATGGCCATTTTTCATTATTCCCAGAAAAATTCCCCCGAGTTCCAGGATAGAAAGTAGCGCAGAGTTTAAGTCTAATAATTAGCTGTCGATCAGCGAAAACCGCATCAAAATCGGCTTAGTAACTTTTACGCGAATCCCGAACAGACAAGACATCTAAAAAAAATTTGCATCGTGTTCTCCATCGTTTATGTAGTCTATTTCAGTTGTTTTTTTTTAATAGCTTCAATGTACAGACACGGCATGTTTAGAATTTTATAATATTATAGATAGACAATCCATACATTCATAATACTTAATATTATAAATGAGAAAGCACCTGTGTCTGTGACGCTTTTACGAATAAACAACACTAACCGTTTTGCTGAAAATTGTTGTGTATAGTGTTAATACCGAGAATGGACATAGGATACTTTTTATAGCGGCAAATAGCGTGGTTTCAGTTTAAAAATGTAATGCAATATAACCTATGTTGCTATGCTTGTTCCCAAATAAACATGGGTTAAGACTGAGGTTAAACTGTGGGTTAAAATTAGGGTTAAATCTAAGGAGGTTAAAACTAGGGTTAAATCTAAAGTAACTAACTAACTGACCATAGAAAGCCATATACTAATAATCTTATTGTTTGCCTTCCAATATTAAACTGATAACATTCCAAAAATTTTGGACAGTTATTTCTTGGCAGGTTACATTGTAAAACTTGAAAAATAACACGAATTTATACATTAATGGTCATAATATTAAAATGGAACATTTATCACTTTAAATGATGATTTTATCGATCTATAAAAATATTTTATATTGCACATTACTTTCTCCTAATCCGCATGAAATAAAGTACAAATTCGCCTGACTTATAAGAAAGTTAATTTAGTTTTTTGGTTGTGTGGGTTAGAGCTACATTGTAGGTATTGTTGACTTTTGAAATGAAGTTACGAAGAATGGATATGGGTTGAAGAAAGAAAGAAATAATATTTATTTACGAAATGCATATTTTAAAAAGACTGTAATGTATAACGTAATAATTATAAAGAAAAGATCATGTTGCTGGGAGTATTTTGCGCTCGTTCTTCAGCAGTAACTAAAATCTCTTTGGAAGCTGTGGTAGAATCATGACTTTCAATAAGTAATCTGTAAAATTCAATTTTGAAGTAAAAACCAATTTTCGCAACGAATTTCAACTCGTTGATTTAATACTTCAGGTATAGTCGTCTCTTTAAAATGAGATAGGTTCAAATAATGACAAGGTAGATAAAAAATAAACTACACTGGTTTGTCCCGCGATTTTAACGCGATATAATCTCTGGGAGAGCCTAGTTTATTTTAAGTGCCAGCATTCAGACAGGTTACATGATATGAATTGTTTTATCTACTCGCCATGCGAAGCCGAATTATTCTTTAATTTTACCCCGGAACCTATCCCATTTTTTTGAGTTAAAACCTATTCTATTTCCATCCTCAGTATTGATACAACATACATTTCAGGAAAATCGGTACGGTGTGTTTTCTATGAAAGATTGACAGGCAGTGTTACATTCAGAGTTATAGTATGAAATATTAGTAGGAAATTTGGTGCAAATTCAAGGAAATAATTTTAATAATTTGTCTACAGAACCATGAAAAGCATTTAATCACAAATTAGAGGGGGGCATAATTTTTACGACTTTGGAAGCAAGCCAAGTTTTTCTTGTACATTGCGTACCAGTAATTCAACTTTGGAAACACAACAAGTTTTTCTTGTACACTGCGTGCCAGTAATTCAACTTTGGCAGCAAGACAAGTTTTTCTTGTACACTGCATGCCAGTAATTCAACTTTGACAGCAAGACAAGTTTTTCTTGTACACTGCATGCTAGTAATTCAACTTTGGAAGCAAGACAAGTTTTCTTGTAGGTACACTGCGTACCAGTAATTCAACTTTGGAAGCAAGACACGTTTTTCTGGTACACTGCGTGCCAGTAATACCTTCTACATTTAATGTTCATAAGTTTTATACATCCCGGTATTTAATATTCGGACATTCGACACCGCGATGTCAATATTTACGTTCGTTTAGTCCATTTAGTTGCAATATAATAAATAAAGCCACATCGCGGCATATATTACCCACATTATTGCCTTTTATTGCTTAACTAAGCTAATCATTCGGTTTTTATATTGTATTATATTGTAAAACGTGTTTTTTTAAAGTGATTTAAATATATATAAATAAAAAACTTTATTGGCATAAGGTTTGGGATGCACCAGAGCGGATATGCTTCAAAAGTTCACCCTACGGACAGTTTTTGAAAAATAAATCTAATTAGGAATCGAATGGGCTGATTTTGAAAAAATCAGCACTAATTGTATTATATACAGGCTGTTTGTGGCTGCACGCACGGATGGCTTTGACGCCATCTGGCGAAATAAAACAGTCTCTGCTTAGTAGAGTGCGCGGCAGCAGCAACAGCATCCTGAACATAATCTATAATATTATAAAATTCTAAACATGCCGTGTCTGTACATTAAAGCTATAAAAAACAACTGGAAAAGAATATATTAACAATGGAGAACAAGATGCATTTTTTTTAGATTTCTTGTTTGTTAGTCTGTTTGTTCGGGATTCACGTAAAAACTACTGGGCCGATTTTGGTGCGTTTTTCGCTAATCGACAGCTAATTCTTAGACTTAAATTCTACGTTATTTTTTATCCTGGATAAAATCCTACGGATTTTTTCTGGGAATGACTTAAAACGGCCACATTTTTTTTGATAACAATGATATTTAATAAAACTACGTTTTAACGGTTTTAAGCGCGGTATTTTATTTGATTTCCGACGTTTCGGCCACTTTTCAGTGGCCGTGATCGCGGAAGACAAAGATGTCAAGTGTCAACGAGTATTGTTAAAGTTTTATTTAGCCTACCGTCAACTTGTTCATTTTAATTATTTAATTTTAATTTTGTTTATGGTTATTATTTACTCTATGAGAGCCTAGTCTAATTTACCTTTAATTTATTAAGTAGTTTTATTATGTATACAAGTCGCGAAAACTTAAGAAAATATTAAACAATGATATTTTTATTGATCCATAGCAGAATTTATATAATAAAAAATGTGATTTTTTATCCCGGGAATCCCCCGGGAATTTTACCGGGAGCGGTTTATAGGTATTCGGGTGCATAAAAATTAACTTATTCCGACACAGTTTTCACTAAAACGATAGCTTTAATTATTATTCAAATGCTGCGGTATTTTGTGTCCAGAGAATTCCGCGGGAATTTCAAGTCAAGCGTAGAAGAAGTTGCGGGGATACCCTAGCAGCCAATAAACACGATAGTCCTTCTAAAGTTGGCACTCATGCAGAGCACCAAACCCTTATTTTCTGTAAATTACTAACACATGCTTAAGCTCTATTAATTATAAGTATAATATTTGGATCTAGTTACGTATTACGTAGGTACGTGGACTACTCAACGTTTTATCCTTGCTAATTATGTACCAATAAATTAATCCATGTAAGGTACGTGACGTGGCACTAATTTCGTTTAAAGTGTTTTTTAAACTTGACCATATTTGTGTTTTACGAATATTCCATTTTATACACCAAGATATAGAGGAGGTGGGGCATTTTACGACTGTTCATAAAAATTATAAGTATTTATAGATTTTATATAATTAAAGATCTAGAATATAGACGCGCTCTTCAATAAGGGCTGCTGTTGTTTTCCATCACCTGGGGAGTATACACTTGCGCGAATAAAAAATCGGTCCACAATTGATGTAGAAATGGAGTAACAAACATACAAAAAATCAATGTACAGACGAATTGAGACCCTCCTTTTGAAAATCGGTTAAAAATAAAAAATATATTTTTTTTAACAAAAAACACAATTGACTTCAAAATTTCCTAAAAGGCATACAATATTTTTTTCTTAAATAAATGTATGAAACCTTCCGCAAGCGGCCCTTAATGAGGGCGTATGACGTGTCTTTGAATTAATGACAGCAAGAACCAGAGTCTGTATAAAACCTCATGTAAATATTAGTATTCATCATATTCTAACCAAACTAATTAAATTATACATTCAAATGACATTATGAGAAAAGTAAGTCGTTTTGGAGACATAAAATATTATAATGAGTATTTTTTTATGGCTTCTTAATACTATATTACGAACATTTATGGCTTTCCTTGAGACTAAACATTGATATTATGGTAGCTGAATAAAAATTATTTAAAACCATTTATGTTAATATGTGTAATTATTAAATTATCGTTAAATAGCTATTTCCACTATTACTCACTCCAAGTAGAGCCCTTTAAAACTTTAAAGTCCCTCTGATGCTACTGCTCCGTACGGTATAATGTAATAGTTATTGGGCAGTCTCACGCAGATGTAGCGGTAGGTTTAATGCGTAATTTCAGATGCGATATTATTATTAATTGTAAATGACGTTATATATTGACAGATAACGTATGTATGTATACAAGGTCAATTTTTTTTAAACTAAAGTAGTATCATTATATTTTTGAAAAATCAATTACACTCGTCAGGAATCGAGTCGGTTGATTTTTGTACAAATAAACACATTCTGTGTTGTGGACAGAATCACCCTCTCCCCCGGAAATCACGTACCTCTACGCCCCGCCTACCGCGAATATGTAGCTCGCTCGATTAGCTGCTAAACGTCTGCTTTTAAGTGGTACGTTAATAAGCACGATGTGAGATCGTAGTCGGTCAAGTAAAAACAGTTTCCGAACAAGTAATACACACAAGAAAGATCAGGAACACCAGGAAGTATTCGGAAGAGTCTACAGCCATTTGGACTCTCAACGTGACTTTCGTGAATCTTGTGGATACCAGTGTATTATGATTAGTGCCACTCGTATTCATCGGCGAAATCGATTACAATTAGTGCTATCTGTGTTCAGTGGAACATCCGGGTTCTAGTGCTAAGATGTGTTGATTGACCTTGAACGTACAATAGTGCTGATCATACCTGTTGATGTTGTAGCACCTATAAATAAATACAGTCCACTGCTAAGGGGTGTTTCATTGTGTACATCACCTGCACGTACAATATCGTGTATTGTTATTATGTTAAATGATAGTGCAGCTTGTAAGGATAAATTTCTGTGAAGGAATGTCAAATTTCAAACCAAAGGAAAGGGTTGTTTTTTATCATAATGTTCCATTTTCCCTCCCAGATGGAACTCGAGCATGAGGGATAATTACAGAAATAACGATATCTGTAAAAGAACCAGAATAACCGACATAGCTTATAATATTACCATCTGTCGCAAGACCGACGGCCGATGGAGCAGACGTGTCTTGGATTGGAGACCACAACTCGGCAAACGTTAGGACGCCTGCCTGGTTGATTGACGCCTTGCGTAAGGAGTTACCGGTTGGGGCTGGACAAGGAAGGCGGAGGACTTAAATAAATGGCGCAAACTTGAGGAGGCCTACGTGACGACGACAGGCTAACTACGGTTAAAATACCCCAGTTGATTTAACTATCAAGTACCCTAATCCCATAACTGTATGGATTATGGAGTGAAGTGGGAGTATCTGATACTATAATTAAGTATACGCCGGTTAGTAGTTAATACTAGTGAAATTCATTGTATTCAGAAAAAGTTATTTTGTAGTTCGATAGATGGCGCTAGTCAAATAATAGATCGCGGCATGGTTTGCATTTTACTAGTTTCACTATGTAAGCAATTATTTACATTTTTGTATAGATCCAGCATCGCTTTTTGTTTCACTGGAGTGACCCGCCTACATTACATTTTGTACTGAACCAGTGCAATGTACCACTTCAAATGAGGCGAGAAGATTTGTATGGTTTGTTCTGCGGCAGTACATTTGAAGTGATAAGGCCGGTGAGGTGGTGAGCGTCATTCCCTCATTTGTCCCGTACAAAACTTCTAGTTCGAAAATGTTCGTTAAGAATCGGATGTGATCAGCCTCGGTCACCTCATTTTACTAACAGTCGTACATGTCATGTGAATATCCGCAGAGGCGTTATTGTACTGTTGCCCTCGTTTCGTCCTTCCTTTCGCGTTTGACCATTATCTCGCTTGATTCCGAGCGGAGATATGGTCTAAGATCGAACACGCTTACCTAGAAGGTTCACACGGGACTTGAAGCCATGCAATCAATGTTTTCTACCATTTGAGAAGACTCAAAAGAAAATCAATCGAAAGTATAAAAAATAAATGATTTTTGGTTACAGCCTATCATTATAAGGCCTCTTAAAAAAAAAACATATTCACCATAAAGAACCATAAACAACACCAATAAAATCCACTAAGAAGTCCTAACGTTAATTCTCAATATAAGTAAATTAATTCAATTGCTACCGAGAAATGAGTTGTATAATAAAATATACACCTTTACTTGTTTTACGAGCTATATAAACACATTACCCCTAGCAACGGTAGTTGGTTAAATGAGGACCGCATACTGTGTTCCCTTCGTTTAGAAATTCCAATGGAGTTGACTTTTTTGATTGTTAAAACTAGTTTATGTCTGTGAGTTCGCGTGTGATGGTTTTATTAGGACAGGAAGAGGGAGAAAAGGTTTTAATTTCTGTATCACTCGTTAGGATAGTGAATAAAGGCTTTATATAAAAAGTTAAGGAATATGTAGCTTTATGGTTTCAACACAATGTCAGCTATACACGTGTATAATGTGCGTTGTCATGCGTTCACTCTTCTTAAAAGTAGCTCCTATATAAATAATTATAATTATTGGAAAGTATAATGTATTAACTGCTTTTATTTGGACAAAACAGTGTCCAAATAAAAGCAGTTAATTTATGAAAGTAAAAATCTTTATTAATTATACCTCAACACATATAATATAACCCAAACACACTATGTCGGTCTCCTGGAACGTCGGGATTTTTTTCATAAAATGAGGTAAAAAAAGTATTATTTATAAAAAAATCACAGGAAACAAAGAGTAAAATTCGGAATTTTATCATTGCCCAATAGTAGGCACGCAACACGAGGCTACCTAAAAAAATCACGTCAAGAGCGGTCCAGTTTACAATTAGGTTGCACTAGCATGAACAATTCGCGAGTGCGGCGCACTAGACACTGCCTTCCATACGCTGTTCGAATGCGCCCCGTGCACTGCTTTCGCCCACCTCAGAGATTCCAGTTCGAGGCCTTAGTCGGGGCGATCGGTTCACTGGATAGTCTGGTCGAGGCCATGCTACACAGCGAAGATCACTAGGGGTCGGCATCAGCCTTCTGCGAGGCAGTAATGTCTTGCAAGGAGGCCGCCGAACGATTAAGGGAGAGAAGTGCGCATGCGACTCACGGGTCTCGTCCCGTGAGTCTGCATGTGGGGATGCAGTGGAACTAAACCTCTGTTAGTGAAGCGAGTCACTAGTCTAAACCCCAGAAAGGGCCCGGTATTGTACGAAATATATTCCCCCTGCTCCAAAAGAAAAAGCATGAACAACTTTTTTGTTACGACTCTCTCTCTTTTCTTTCACCATATCCCAATTATTTGGGGTCGGCACAATATGTCTTTTCCTTCCACACTCCTCTACTCTGACATACGTCTTCTGTCACACCACATATCATCATATCATCCTTTACACAATCCATCCAATTGTTACGACATGTACATGGAATAATTGATTGCTACATAATTAGCAAGGTTATAACTGAGTACTCCATGCACGAATCAAAATCTGTCAATACAGAAAACAGAAACCTTCAGAGATGCATCTACGAACATGTTTAGGTTTTACATATTAACACATAGCAGCTAAGATTTCTGTATATATAGTTTTAAAATATTTAATCAATAATTACATCTAGAGTACAACACTTACTTACTTAGTCTTATTTTGTACTCCCCTCACGGCGATTGAGCCATGGGCTCTTGCCTATTCGTGCTTCACCAACATACAACACATCAACCACCGAGTCACCACGCAACATAAATCTACCTTCACAATTTTCAAACCAAAATGTGAAGAGTTTTTGGTAGCAAACCTTTAATAGCAAGATGGAGTCTCGGACTTTTAAAGTGAAGCCGGCTTTTCGTTAACTTAGGCACTAATTGTTTTATTATTATTTTCTACTTCATACATCAAAAGTTAGAGAGGCGTCGAAACACTTTTAACCAATGTAAATGACTTCATTTCCATCTATTTATTTAATTAAAAATTATAACCAAAAGCATCTTTATATCGCTTTTCAAGACAGTTTTTGTTAAGAAGAAAAATAGTTTTATTATTTAAAAATGGAATATTGTCACAGTAACTACAGTGGCGCCACCAACTTGTTTCATCAAAGGACTGACATAATCAAATAGGCATTCTGTCACTGACGTCACAACAAGCGGACGCAGCCTAGACTTAGCGACGCCCGAAAATTCCCAATAAAAACTCTTAACTACCGATTGTTTGCAAAATATATTCGAGATTAACATAAATATATAACTTAAACATGCATTTAAATTCCTAGAAAAGCTAATGTTATATACTCAAATTAACCAATTTGAAAGCGCTTAAAGTTTTTGACAGGATGTGGAATCGTAGTGGATTGGTTGGTACATATTTCCGTTCAACAATAGGTGCTAAATTGATTTCCGTGAAGTCAGTTGACGAATTAGTATACATAGGTCGATAAAGTTTAATGGTAACTAATAAATTCGATTACGTTCACTGGGCCCCTGTATATGGAAATAGGGTTGAAATTTTTACCTAGAAGATAGGGCTGGTAGTAAATATGTTGCACTAGTAATTTATATACATACATGCGTAATACTGTTACATGCGAGCAGGGGTACGCCTTTGGGATTGGAAGGAAACACCAGTTTTTTGCACTAAATGCTTTTATTAACTTATACAGCCGTACGTGATTCTTCTCCGCAAGGTTGCCCCTACACGCACAACTTAAGACGCACTGTCTCGACGATAAGATGTCTCTCTCACAATACCGTCGCCGATATTGCGTAGACCACCTCCTGCTGCTGCGTTGCTCGCCTCCGATTTCTCAAATCACTTTTTAAACTATGCTAAACTCCTCCTTTCCTCAACTGCTCACTAAACTTTTCACTAAACTCGTCACTCTCTTCTACTAAACTCTTCTTCCAACTCTCTCGTATCGCACTTGATTCTTCGCTGTCTTCAACTGAACTACACCGTAAGCGCGTCTTATGCTGCTTATATAACCGGAAGAATCTTCTGGAACCCAAAAATTCGATCTTATTTTCGTTATTCTTTTATTTACTGTCTGTCCCTTTCTAAACATCTATCTATCCCTGTCCTTTCCTTCCAGAATCTTCTACCTTATTCTAAAAGCTTTGAGGCCGGCTTGCGCTGCCAGAAAGTTCTACCCTCAGTCGTCACAATACAAAATTAAACTGAACACCCTTGCGCATAATTGAAAATTTTTACAATTCTTTTACTGTCGAGGCTATACAGCTTTGGAATGCACTGCCTGTTGCCATCAAACAAGCAAAATCCCTGCCGATATTTAAAACCATGATAAAAAAATACTATTTGTCGTTAGAGTATGATATTTAAACGTACCTATGATTATATGTTGGGGGCTAAGAAAACGAGATTAATAAATACGAGAGGTTTTCGTTGCTACAAGATATATTTCCAAGCGTAACGTCATTGTTGGCATAGACAACTTACAAAGACAGCAACACATTCTAAAATATTAAATTTAAATTTAATACATTAAAAAGTATTTCCATCATTATATTCTATAAACCTTTGTATTTTTGTAGATATTGTTACAACTCAGCCAAAATTCCACTAAGCACGCCGACAAATGTAAATTCCCACCTGCCGGCCATAAAGCACGGTTTATTACCTGCCCGCATTTGGACTTCTTTTGTTTACTTTGTGTTTAATATTTTTAATTATCTAATTTATAAAAATATATAAAACTCGCCTATTGTGTATTGTAATCTTTATGGTAGGTAGGCAGTGGCCAGTTATGATTCTTGGAAACCATTGTTTACCCGGTCGTGACATATTGTAAGCTGAGTATAAAGGAATGCCCGAACGGAGAAACTGGCAGTCAAGCGACGATTACGATACGAGCAAGACGTGTACATTCGATAAGTTATATAGTGACGGACTTTGCGCGTGTTATTTAATCGTGCAGTTTGTACTGGTTGTGTCCAGTTATATTTGTACCTGTTTTATACGTGTTTGTATAGTTCTAATAAACTCTATAGTAATTCCAACGGCATTTTAATTCGAGTCCCGCACTCGTAACAATACGTATTTGTATAATAATAATAATAATAAGTATGGTATGTATATGAAGTGTAAATATATCTTTATAATATATATTAGGTTGGGGAGAAGTTTCTTCGCATTTTATATAAAAATTCAAAAGGTTTTTTTATAAAGTTTATTTACATTTGACTAAAGTATGCAGGTGCTATTTTGTTGGATAACTTTTTGCCATCTTGTAGGTTGGGACGTGATCCCATTGCTATAAAAATTTTGGGGCTTCTGATCAAAAAACTGCGACAAGTGGTTTTGGCAGTCCTCTCGTGATGTTAACCTGACACTGCCTAAGGGATTCTGCAGAGACCGAAAAAGGTGAAAATCTGAAGGTGCAAGGTCAGGACTATATGGCGGATGCATTAACACCTCCCAGCCAAACTCTCGTAATTTTTGCTGAGTGGCTAAAGATGTGGGAGGTCTAGCGTTATCATGGTGAAAAACCACACCCCTTCTGTTGATTAATTCCGGCCGCTTTCTCTCAACTTTTTGCTTTAATCTCTTCAGTTGTTCGCAGTACAGTTCAGAATCGATGGTCCTGCCTGGCGGAAACAGCTCATAATGAATAATGCCCTTCCAATGCCACCATACACACAGCATCACCTTGTTGCGAGTTAACCCGGATTACACCACAGTCTGTCAAGCCTGACCGGCTTTTGACCACGATCTTTTTCGCACGTTCTTGTCGTACGTGATCCAAATTTCATCACCAGTTATAAGCTTCTTCAAAAATGGTTCGGTTTCATTATGTCGTAATATAGAATCACAAATGAGTACACGGTTCATTAGGTTTCTTTCAGTGAGCTCATGAGGCACCCAAGTATTGAGCTTTTTTGTGTACCCAGCTTTTTTCAAATGAGGCAAAACCATTTTGTGGTCAATTCACAGTTCTCCAGCGACATCGTAGCTACTAATTGCCGATCTTGCTCCACTTTTTCAAAAATGGCATCAATTTTGTCCATAACAGGGCGACCAGAGCGACGTGCATCTTTGATATCAAAATTTCTGGATTGAAAAAGCTTAAACCAAATTTGCACTACTCTCACAGATACTGCATTAGGTCCATAAATATCACAACTTTTTTTCGTGGCTTGTGTTGCATTTTTACCTTTTTTGTAGTAAAATTTTAAAATGTATCGAATTTCTTCATTAGATTCACTCATTTTAACAATAATAAAAACAAATGAAAATCACACATTTTCCGAATTTGAATTTGGAATTGTCTTCTTTAAAATTGAAACTTTTTAATGATACCAAAACCAGCCAGATAAAATGGTATAGCCAAAGAGATCTTATTACAAGTTCATACATACTATATGCGAAAAGACTTTTTCCCCAACCTATTAATTCTTCTGTACGTGTGTTGACAGTGAACTCCTCCTAAACGGCTGGACCGATATGAATGAATTTTTTTATGTGTGTTCAGGTAGATTCGAGGATGGTTTAGATTCACAATTGAATCCGATAGGTGGCGCTGCAATCGGGTTCTAAATTTTATTTCTTCAGGGCAGGACAACGTCTGCCAGGACAGCTAGTATATATATATAATCGCCGTCATTGATGAATTTTCCCAAAACGCTGCCTTCATTTTATCGTTGAATGGCAACACTAATACGCTAATTATGTTACTTTTTAAAATATGTTTTCAATAAGGGGCCATCTACAAATTACTTCACACGAATTTCATGATTTTTTGACCCTTCCCCGTCCTTGTCACAGCTGGTCGAACTCGGGAGACTCCTCCCTCCCTACTGTGACATCACATATTTTGCAATTTTACATCAAGAAATTATTAAATTAAAACCGCAGTTCCGTAATTAGTTTTATTTCGATTTTTTTTTAAATAATTTAAAAAAGACAGTGTTGGAAATATATTGAAGTTTTTTTTGTATAGGGTTCAAGTTTTTTGTTTTAAAGCTTAAATATATTAGATTTGATATTATTGATTGATATATTAGATAAATATTTAGGGCTGGAGCACCTGCCTACCAACTTAATCCCCTGGACTGTATTCAACGTCGAGCCGTTCCCGTTGTTGATGATCCCATACTCACAGACGGTTTAGATACGCTTAGCCTTAGGACGGACTTCGCTTCTCTCTGCGTATTCTATCGACTGTATAACGTGGAGTGTTTCGAAGAACTGTTTAGAACGGTGCCTTTGTCCTCTTTCTACCATCGCACCGCTCGCCATCCGTTGGGAGTTCATCCCCACTTCCTTGAGCCGATTTGGAATGAGCTCCCAGCCGAGATTTTCCCACAGCGTTACGATATGGAGTTTTTCGAAAAAGATGTCATAAAATTTCTTCGAGGCCGGCAGCGCGTTGGTGCCATCTCTGGTGTTGCAAACGTCCATACCGTAACCGCTTTCCATCGGGTGGGCCGTTTGCCTGTCTGCTGTACTCCAGCTATAAAAAAAAGATTTTGAAATGTGACGTCATCAAATTTTGGACCCCTCACACAATGTCACACTTCGTCGATCCTCTCCCCCCTTAACGTGGACGTAGTTTATGGATGGCCCCTAATAACAAGTTTATTTAAAGTTTTGATTAAGATTTTATATAAAAGCAAGAACGGAGTGCTGGTGCCAACTGTGATTGTAGAGTGTATTACGAGCAATACAAATTGTGTTTTACTAGACGATTATCATTCCTTAGTATTCTTCATCTATGCTAATGTTTAGGCAACACCACATGTCCTAAAAATGTCATTTTTGGCAGGTTTGTAGTGGAACTTACAGGCCAATAAATAGATGGCGCTGTGCAATAATTGAGGTCGCAAACGTTTCCCGAAACGTACAAAGAATATATACAAATTTTCAACAATAACAGATGGATCTGGAAAGTTTCTTTCGCCGTTCTTCTCTTCCAGCGATAACACGTTGTGAAACGGCAGTAAGATAGCGTAGGCCTCCGCGAACCATCGATCCCGGTCCGCCAGGATCCTTCCCTTCGGGCTTATATTACCCGTCGCCTTCCAATTAGTACATTGTTTCGTCCTCTATTCGGCATCGTTAGATTCATCCCCCTCTCAGGGCAACAGTCCAGCTGAGGTAAAGCCCCCTAGAGAGCTCCCTCGAGCAAGTTGCACCCCGGGCTCGAGCGCCTTCGCCAATCGAAGGCGCTCACTCCGAAAACCCCGGTAAAGTTGTGAGGTCTTCGGACCAACAACATAAAGTCAAGTCCAATAAAAAAAAAAACAGATAGGGCCTAGGCCTGCGAGAGTATAACAATACCCTCGCTGGAAGATCTTCCTTTGAGACGGAGAAGCATTCCATGGGGTTCCTTTACCCTTTAGAGTCATCCCTTCAGAATCGTATGATGAACATGACAAGTATCAAAATAAAGTGGAAATTATACTATGTCTTAGAACTACCAGTATATCTAGACACGTGTCAATTTCACTATGCTCTCCAATGATGACTGCTTTAGTCCCTCAGAAATCTCTTTAAGTGACATTAAAGATGTTCCATTAAACAGCTGAACAACATCCTATATCTTCTCAGTAAAGACCACCATTAATTGTTTAATCAGAATAATCATATTATCATATCCTATCATACATTATCATACACACCGCACACGTATGCAACAGTTAAATCATGTGATGACATTCATGGCACGCGCTACAATTTAGTAGCTGGCAATAATGTCAGTGCGACTGGCATAGTAATTTATAGGCATGTTGTATACTCAAAGAGTTGATATGATATCTCCTTCAACTTCTCCTGGAATCGGAAGTCTCATGTGATCAAAGTAGTGGTCTATATTTGTAATCTAACGTATAACACATTGAAACGCGTGGTATTGAACACCGCTTTTGGACTAAATTACGTTAGAAAACATTATGTGGTACAGATCACATCGTGAGATGAAACATGTTTTCTAAGTACGCGATACGGCCATTATTTTGGGACCCATATTATTTTTAATTTTTTTTATAACAATTTGTATATTATGTATGTATATAAAATATTCTAATAATTTTCATTTTGGATCGACAACGCTGTTTGATAAATCTTTCAAATTCAAATTCAATAGTTTTTACTTAAAATAAGTTCCACAGGAGAACACTTTTTGAAGGTCATACATATAACTTAAAATTTAAATTTACTTCCTATTCTATGTATACCGCTTCGCAACGTGTTATTGCTGTTAAAAAGAAGAAGCGGCAAGAAACTCCCCAGCAACACGTGTACCTAAAAATTGTTTTTCTTTATATTTCTTATTCAATTTATATCTTTTTTTAATAAGTTTTATACAGAAGTATGTTACAGTTTTTACACTTTTTATAGCATGTCTTTATATGAGATATAGGCTTTATTAGATCTGTCCTAGAGATAGCTGTTGTCTATACTCAATAAAATTTTAACCTTCCATTCGTAGAACAGAAACGAAAACAATTCGAGAGCATTTAGTTAATTTAAATAACTAACTGCTATGTGTTCTTAAAAGTTAAAACTTGACCAGGAAAACTAAGGACTTGGGTAACTTAAATTTAAAAAAAATTGGGTTTCTTGTATTTTCTGATGTAAATAGTATCCTGTATTAATACACTATATACTCGGGTTTTTTACATTACTCATGCACTGGAGTTGTATGAAGATCGAGCCCGTCTCACAGAGTATCGTTGTAAAACTATTAGTCTTCAGCTAATCGTATTTCGTATGATGAGTGAGAGGTACGATGGCCCTGTAACCTCTCCTTCTATCCCATTTATCTATCCCTCTCTATCCCTCCTCGTATTCCCTTTATCCCATGCTAAATGCTGGCAACGTGTTGGCTGCGCCCCTAGTATTTTTAAAATTAATTCTCACTCATCTGTCTCTTCAGGGCAGAGATCTTATTTTCATTTTCTTTTTATCTTATTATTTCCTAGCTGCGTCCGCGACTTCGTCCGGGTGGAGTTTTTTTCGCGGAACCCAAAAAAGAAGTAGTCTAAGTTACTCCTTATAACATCAGCTATCTGCCAGTGAAAGCCCCGTTAAAATCGGTCTAGCCGTTTCAGAGATTAGCTGAAACATCCAGACAGACAGACAGAAATTTTAAAAATTGCGTTTTTGAATCTCCTTGATCTAGAGTATGCCGCTATAACAACCTTGAGTTGTGTTCCGGGATTAGTGGCCAGGTTCCAGTCCCGTTTGAGGCCGGCAGTACATTAGTAGCACCTTTGGTGTTACAACTGTCTATAGGCGATGGTGATCACTTCCCATCTCAGTTCGGCTGTCAGCCTGTCTGCTGTACTCCAACAATAAAAAGAAACTTATCTTATATATTTATTTTAATAGTGCTGCTTATTCTGTATGTATGTACTGTGTTTATATAGTATTGTTACAACTTAGCCAAAATTCCACGAAACACGCCGATAAAAGTGAATGCACACCTGCCGGCCATAAAGCACGGTTTATGACCTGCCCGCAGATGTACTTCTTTTGTTTACTTTGTGTTTAATATTTGTAATTAGAAAAGCGGCCTATTGCGTATTGTACTAGTTTATGGCAGTTCGCAGAAATAATTAAGCAGGTGTGCAGATTATATTTTCTGGGAATTGCGCCAATGCTTGTCAGGTAGACATATGGCATCGGTGCGTTATAAAACAATGTCCGAACGGAGTGGTGAGGCAGTCTAGCGAGAACCACGGTCAAAGCAAGACGTGTACATTCGATAAGCGATATAGTGACGAACTTTGTGACTTATTGCGTCCGGTTATATTTGTACCTATGTTATACGTGTTTGTATAGTTCTAATAAATTCTATAGTAATTCCAAACGGCATTTTAATTCGAGTCTCATAACTCGTAACAGTATATAATAAAGATTTTATTTTATTTATTTACTTATTTCATATATTTTTTGTATTATTTATTGTCTTCACCGCCACTGTCATGTTTTAATTTTTTCCTTAGTTGAACGGGTCGCCTGGGAGAGATCGCTTTAAGCGATAAGTCTGCCCTTTGTTCAACATTTTTTGCATCTAGTTTTTAAGAAGGTAGTTTTAATTTTGTTGAACAATAAAGAGTTTTCATTCATTCATTCATATTTTCTAAGTCGCCCCTGGTGTTGCAAATGTCTATAGGAGAACCATCTCCTAGTTCTTATATCTCCTAGTCATCTCCTAACGGTTACCAAACCGCTTTTCATTGCCTGTTTACTAGCTTCGCAATAAAAAAAACTAGCCATGCAGAATAAAAGCCCTAGCTTTTATTCTGGTGAAGTATTATTTGGTGGAGACCTATCTCCACCAAAGAAAAATTGCAAACTTTTGTATTTTCAACACGTGTTGGTGGAAAGAAAGAAAGAAAAAATGGATTTGAAGAAATAGCGACGTACTTACATCGCTGACATGTATCTCAAAAATAAAAACATTTTTTGAGACTTTGTACACCGCATTTTCAGCAAACAGAGCCAAATGTTTATAGGCGCTGGTGAACACTTCCCATCTCAGGCTGTCAGCCTGTCTGCTGAACTCTGCAATAAAAACTTAAAAAACACATAACTTGCCAACAATTTTGGTGGAGACGCGCCTTTAGATCTATGCAGTTACATATTTTACTAGGCTCCCATAAATTACTTATCTTCAAACTTTTTGTAGTAATTTCCATTGAAATGCTTTCCAACCTAAAGTCCCTAATGTTCCTACAAAAATGTGCACTTCTTTGAATACCAACTAAATTATGTGTATAATGTTTGTTTCATTCATTTCTGTTTTAAGCTCTGTAGAAGCCCGTCACGTTGTTTCTTAACAACTAATTGTCTTGTTGCCAGTAACGCTTATTGTTTTATTAAGTTTTGAATTATTTATGTTAAAAAGCACATTAAGTTAAATGTTAGTTATAGTCAAGGTGGCGAGGTTCGTCAGTGGGGGAACTCTATACATCTCTCATTATTTCCGTGTTTGAATAGTTACGACGACAACAAATCAGTCAATGAACCCAAGACACCATTGAATTCTATCTTTTTATTGTAGATGGTGTTAAATTGCATTTAAAAAAGTTAAAAAGCGAGTGGTGTATGAACTTACCCCACTGACGGACTTCGCCACCTTGACTATATGTGTTTTTGAGTTGAATATTTTGGTAATTTTGTTTTTCAAATATGCTATCTACATTTTATTATCTATTTTATTAGAATAATTTTATGTTTGTAATTAAGAGACAGTATTAGGTATACGATTTTAATAATAATTTACAGGAGGAACATTCATGATGTTATATTTTCTTAAGTTTTCGCGGGTATTATACATAATAAAACTACGTTTTAACGGTTTAAAGCGCGGTAATTTGTTTGATTTTTATTATTGTTTGACAATTTATTTTTATTTTACCTCCCACCCATTTTAATATTATATAAAATTATTACAGCTAGGAATGTTTGTTGAAGAGTTTCTTGCACTGCTTCTTCTCTTCAAGTCACAACATGTTGCCGAAACGTCGGAATAATAAAAATCAAATAAATTACCGCGCTTAAAAACGTTAAAAAGTAGTTTTATTATTCATTATGTTTGTTGTTTCATTCGCTACAATAGCTGGCAAAAGAAACATAGTCCATACAGCCGTGTCTGATGTATTAAGATTTTATTATAGCTCAGCTAAATTGTAAATATTCGTTAACTCAAAAGGCCACACTTTCTTATTCTTTTTAATTGATGGAGTTTAGCAGACAAACCGACGACCGTTCTGATGGAAAGTGGTTACCGTCGCCTATGGACATATACAACTCAGATACTGCCGGCTTCGGGGTGATTTAAACCCGGCCAGTAACACCCGAACACAATTCAAGGTTGTTATGGCGTTCGTGAAGGAACGGAAATAGAATATTCATTCCTGCGGCCGGACGGCCTGTCGTAGGAGGCGACAAAACAGCCTACAGCTAGGTGGTAGGATATTTGCCCGACTGGTTGGTTATGGTTTAGAGTATCCCGCCATAATAACTTTGAGTTGTGTTCCGGCATCAGGGGCCAGGTTCCAGTTTCTTCTTTGAGGCCGGCAGCACATTAGCAACACCTCTGGTATTGTTAATGTCCATGGGCGACGGTAACCACTTTCCATCATAGTTGGGCCGTCAGCCTGTATGCTGTGCTTCAGCTATAAAAAAAAAATTCACACTCTAAAGTCAAAACCAAGGGCCCATTTCCGCTATTAGGTACTAATCTTGTCAAAATTGCCGGACACTATCGTCTCAATCGTAGACTTGCCTGTTTTCGTTAGTCTGTTAATGGGTACGCCACTTTATCTTTATAAAAATATTTACAAGAAAAACTCGCGAGTTTTTTTTAAATTCTGCTAATGGTAATACCAATTTTTTCTACTATTAATCCGCCGCGACGATATCGAGACTATATTGCGGATTTAGTAGAATACGAATGAATATGTTGACACTGTCTGTCGTGTCCGAACGTAGAATTTACTATCAATGTATCCAAACGTTTAATTCGCTCTCTACCGAAGACAATGGTAACTAATCTATGCTCTCTCTTCTCTCTGCCAGAACTTGTAAAACGGGTGTGCTGACTAAAGATTAAATTAAACATAAAATCAATTAATTATCTTTTTATTTAATACACATCACTGTCGCAATGGAGTCATAATTTTAATATCTTCACAAAGCCAAGATATCAAAACAGCAGGATTGAGCCCTAGGGGTGGTAGCCACACAGACGGGCAGATGCCCGCCCTATCACCTGGCTGTGGGTCGTTTCGCCGCTTCTTACTTTCTTCGTTCTTGCACAGATTTTATTCTCCACTAACTACTGAAATTGTGCATTTCTAATTTCCAACAATTTAAGAAAAAGTTTATCCTAAACACATGCACATTTGCAACCGTTCCCATGACCCCAACTCGCTTTAATGCTGACAATAAGTCGGTAATAGGAAAGTCCAATGACTCATTCCGTTATCTTGAAACAAAAAAGTCCTCGTAAACACAGAAAATTACGTTGAAACAAACCCAATTGTCTCAAAGAACGGGTTTTGAGATGACAATAAAGTCAAAAATTTTGTCATAAAGCGCTATAAGTTCTCTACGTGAACACTTGTTTTGGGGGTCTTTGGGAGTTTCATTGAAACGCTGCTCTATTCTTATTTTCACGTCTTTATTCATTTACATTAATTTACATTTTTCTTATAAATATTTACAATGTATTATATAATTTATTTATTATTTTATTATTGTTTTTATACGTACGCGCAGGAACGGAGAAAGAATACAATTTCCTGCGTTGGGGCGGCCTGTCCTAAGAGGCGACAAAACAACCCACAGCCAGGTGGTAGGGCATTTGCTCGACTGGATGGTTACCACCCCTAGTCTAGAGTATGCCGCCATAACAACCTTGAGTTGTGTTCCAGCATTAGTCGCAAGAACCAGTCTCCCTTTAGAGAGCGGCAGCACATTGGTAGCATCTTTAGTGTCACAGATGTCCATAGGCGATGGTGACCGCTTTCCATCAGGTGGGCCGTTTGCCTGTCTGCTGAAATCATGTAATAGAAACATACTGTTATGAGCTATAGGACTCGAATTAAAAATGCCGTTGGAACTACTATAGAATATATTAGAACTGTACAAACATGTATAAAATAAATACAAATAAAACTGGATGCAACCAGTTCACACTGCACGATTCAGTGCAATTCGACACGCGCAAAGTCCGTCGTTTATATCGCTAATCGAGAGTACTACAAACGTCTTACTCGTCTCGTAGTCATCGCTTAACTGCCTACCCCTCCATTAGGGCATTGTCTTATACTAACTACACAATACAAAAAAATTGACCGCGCGCACTGAGTTTCCGAGAAATAGTAATTTGCACACCTGCGAACGGAAGACAATAACAATAAGAATTAGTTTGACGCTAATGATGGTCATAAAACAAGTAGAAAAACAATAGCATGTTTTCTTAATTACAATTCAAAACAATAAAAGAATTCCTAAATCCGGGAAGACAATAAACTGCGCTTGCGACAGGCAGCTGTGCGTTTATCTTTGACGGCATGTAACAATACTAATACATTTATTAATTTTATATTATAGTCATAATATAATATATTATGAAAAATACAATATATACTTAAAAGTAAACTATAAACTATACTGTATGCATAGGAAGTATTCAATGAAGCACCCTTTGCTTGAATTATGCGTATAATATGATTACTTTACAATAATTTAATAAAAAGTTGTTGCGCGTACATATTTCGTTTCGCGTTCCGTAATGAATTTCAAAAGTTTGCGGTTGGCTGTAGACAAAGGAGCGATTGTCATAGGCAATTTTTGATATTGCGTGTACACACTGGCGCGAGCGTACTGATTTCACATGCCCGACTGGACCGGTGTGTACCTTCCTTTGTTAAATCGTGCGGCGACATACACTATATTAAAAACGAAAGCTAAATAAACCAGGGAAAAATAGCTAAAGATAAAATATTGGTCCCAAACCACTGTCACTTACCGGGAACGTTCCCAAGAGGCGTGCGGCGTTGCCACCTTGTATAGCAACGCTTAATCTTTGAGCAAATAGACGCCAGCAAACAGATCGCGTGTGACGTCTACTAAACGTTTGGCGACGTCACGATAGAGCTTTAGAGCGTTAGCAAATGTGAACCATTTCCAATGGCGGCATATTTGCGGCCCTCGAGGGCCTCCTTTTAGCCTGCAGCAGAACCGGCGGTAGAGCATTTATTCATGTAACTCACTAATAGTTAAAATTTCACATAAATTCCATACAAGTAATAGCACACTCATTTAGTTCGACAAAAAAGGCTATGTGGGGCTTTTCCAAATTGATAATTTTATGGATTTCGATGTGCTCGTTCCGTATTTCAATTTTGTCTTGTATCTTTTCCGCTCGCGACGCCATATTGGAAAATTAGTATAAGTCGCGCGCAGAAGGTTTTCCGATGACTACTTACTATTATTGTATTGTATTACTTACTATTATTGTATATACTTATTTATGTAAAGTATGTACAATAATAAATTTATTGCAACAACAATTTATTTATCTAACCTTTTTTGTCAACCCTACTGACCATCGACGTGTGACATCATGAGGCTATCGGCAAATCTGCGCACGGGTTATATTCAAAAAAGTTAAACGACAGCCCCTTTTTCACCTTAAGGGTTGAATTGCCAAAAACTCTTAGTACGCACCTACGGTATAGAAAGAAGCCGCGTGTGTATTTTCACGGTCCTAGCCTCAGTAGTTTGGGCTGTACCTTGATATGTCAGTCAGTCAGTCAGTAATCTATAATATTATAAAATTATAAACATGCTACGTCTGTACATTGAAGCTATTACAAAAATACAACTGGCTTAGACTATATAAACGATGGAGAACACGATGCATTTTTTAAGATTTCTTATCTGTTTGTTCGGGATTTACTTAAAAACTACTGGGCCGAATTCGATGTGGTTTTCGCCGACCGACAACAAATTCTTAGACTTAAAATCTGCGCTACTTTTTATCCCGTGAATCCCACGGAAATTTTCCCGGGAGCGGTTTTTAGTTGTTCGGATGCATAAAAAATTGCTTATTCTGACATAGTTTTCACTAAAACGAGGGCTTACATTTTTTTTTAATGCTGCGATACTTTGTGTCCCGGGAATCCCACGGTAAATTCAAGTCAAGCGTGGACGAAGTCGCAGGCATATCCTAGTCTTTTATATAAATATCTCGTGTCACGGTGTTTGTGGTCGCACTCCTCCGAAACGGCTTAACCGATTTTAATGATTTTTTTTTGTATATTTGGTAGGTATGAGAATAAGTTGTTAAGTATTTTTCAGCCTCCTATGGTTTTTTTTTATTTTTATGGCCGAATAACGTTTGCCGGGTTAGCTAGTTATATATGTACCTATAGACGAATGTGCAGAACCCTTATATGTCGTTACGGACTGCGTCTTACTCGCTTTCCTACATTACACCGTAGTGGCTTTGAGATACGCGTTTCTGACTCTAATGGCGTTTAAAGGAACATATCACTCCACAGATAAACCACCGTGTGTTGCGTTCCGTTCCACTCTCTGATGCAAATGGGTATGATCTTTGACCTTACATGATGCTGGGATTACATAGAACTGCTTCGACATGAGTCATTTTGGTCTGGTGGTCTAAATGTTTATTCTTTTGGTTCAGTAATTTTGATGCAAGTTTTTATTTTAACTTTTAATATACTTCCTATTTGTTTAATTAAATTGGCGGTTTCTACTCTTGGTACCATACACTCTGTAATTATCATAACATACTCACACCCATGTATACACATGCACACACACAAATATATATATATACATACATACAGGTACACATACCCCATACGTATACACACACTCTATACCAGTGGTTCTTAACCGGTGGTCCGCGGACCACTGGTGGTCTCTGGGGGCATTTCAAGTGGTCCGCGAAGCCATTGTAATAAACAAGTGACGTGACGTGTTGTGTCGAGTTATCACAACGCAAACCGCGCAAAGAGAATGCAATCACAAAATCTCATTAAATTTTAAATCCATAAGTTATAGTTTTAGATTTTTAAAATAATAAATAAATGCATGCTAGTTCTAAAATTATACGTGTTTTATTAGATAGAGACAAATACATAGAATCTATACATATACAAACCGACTGGGTGGTCCCTGGGAAGACAGAAATTTGGTAAAATGGTCCCTCATGACTTAAAGGTTAAGAATCACTGCTCTATACTATGCAGACACTTAAATAAAAATATAAATATCACATTATCTGAATCCTAATATTTTACAGTTTAACTAGTTTAGGATTCAGAATTTTCTCTGTATGTAACAAATTAGGCTTTAACTACAAGAAATTTCTTGCAGTCGGATGGCTGCCAATGCTAACTGTAACACAGGTTTGTTCCTAGTGCTGGGTCTTGGCAACCACGTGACTTTACAGCCTACGTTTCTTAGAAAATTCTGTCCTTTTTTTGTATCCTTGCTTGTAACACAATAATATTGTAATGGCTATGTAATATATGTTGTATTGACAGCCTCTGTGGTTGAGCGGTCTAAGCCTTTGCCGGATTACCTCACTGCAACGCAGAGGCTCCGGGTTCGATTCCTGGTATAGTAAATTTCGGAAACGTATTTTCTCCGTTATTTACTATGGTCTGTTTGTGATCGGACCCAAAGTGGTCCGTTGTATATTACCCATAACACAAGCGTAAATTGCTTAATTTGGGGATATACAGTGTGTGTGTTTGTCTGCCGATTTATTATTATTTATTATTATTATAATAAAGATTAATTAATTTATTTATTAGTAGAACAGCTCTGGTTTTAAATCGCTGTGTCGCCGCACGATTAATCCAAGGAAGGTACACACCGGTCCAGCCGGGCATGAAACAGTGCGCCCGCGCCGGTGTACGCGCATTAGCAATAAGTTGCCTATGGCAATCGCTCGTCGTCTACGGCCACCCGCCAAGATTCGAATCAGAGTGAACAAAAACGAACCAAAAATCATTGTAAAATATTTAAAAATTGAAATACACGCATTATTCGAGCGAAAGGTGCTTCATTGAAGACTTCCTTCGCTACACTCTGGTTTTAAGCAACATTATGATTTTTTAAGATTTCGCTATTTATACCACCCCGGACGCGTAAATAATATAAACTTTATCTAAAATGATTTATTTCATTTTAGATCACTTATCTCTTGCGTTGCGACCTTGTTTATCTCAACATTTTAATTAATATTTAAATAAAAATATTTATTTATTTCTAATGTTTAACTATCTGTTTATAAAAGAATTAAAAATACAATATAAACTTAAGAATAAACTACAAACTATGCTATATTAAATACTAAAACTAAATAAAAAGGGGGAAAATAGCTAAAGATAAAATATTGGTCCCAACGCACTATTACTTACTGGGAACGTTCCCAAAAGGCCGGCGACGTTGCCAAGTTGTATAGACGACGCTTAGTCTTTAAGCATTTAATATATTTATTAAAGTTATTCACAAGTATAAAACCACAAAATAACTACTCATCGCCATGTAAACCCTTCTTCTAAGTCTCGTCTCGGAACTGAAAGAATTCCACCAGGAGTTGTCACATGACACGCCAACCGGTCAGTGCGTATTCCACTTGTGTCGACATGTTACTATGAAATAACATACGACACAATAGTCTAAGAGACGCTGAAGATCTACCTTCGCCCATTTGATTCCATGAATAGTTTTTTTGCAGGCAAACCTATACGGTTGTTTTTGTAATTAAATTATCTCTCTTGTGGTGCCAATTTTTATTGGTTAACAAAACGGTTTAGTAATCTATATTGACTTACCTGTTCATACCTGTTTGTCAAGTAGCTATGAACAGAAATAAGTAGGCAAGCTTATCGAGGTATATTCTCCTTGTTAAAAACTATCAGTTGAAACTAAATTTGTTCAGTTATAAAAAGAATTGAAGCCTATGAAAAAAAATAACTTAATTAATAATAGCCATGAACACTTCAATTGGCAAGCATTCATAGGCGTGTTTATAAATCAGTATAATTTGATAAAACATATGTCTTATTTGGTTATCACGTCGCCGTCTCCTCTACTAAATAACAACAATACTCTTTGTTGTACATCAACATAATCAAAGTAACACATTTTATTGTCTTAACTATAATAAGGTTAGTACAATGGGCGTCCTTATTGCTAAAAGCAATCTCTTCCAGGCACCTTTTTGGATGGACCAGATCTCACTAAAAATAATTTGCTGATGCAGCTTAATAATATATTTACTAATGATAATAATAAAACACATTATTCAAATGGCAGTAAATTAACAATTATTATAGATAGAATAGAATTTATTGCACAGAAGAAAGTAGTATTCATCATAAATAACAATCTTTAAAAGTAGTACAATGAGCGGTCTTATCGCTAGTATGCGAGTATACTCTTCTGATGAGTTTTACGTATATATAATAACGTAACGTTTGCATATATAATAGTGGGTCGGTATCGAGTGCACATAGTTCAAAATATATGACATAATTATGTGTCTCAATAGCACATACAAATACAGATACACAGATACACATACATACATTATTGTTTATAAATATAGAGTGTGTATAAAAGTGACTGCACTTCTAAAGCCCATTGGCATTGCATTCCACAACCTCAAAGCTAATATAAATAAATTAGATGGCATAAAATAAATTAAATCCTAAAAATAAACGATAAATGTTTTATATAGTAAGCAATAATTATACAAATAAAAAATACTTAATACTGGCTGTACTTCAGTTACGATTTTATATTTAATTCTTTTTGTTACCTTTACTGATTGAAGTTTTTATTTTTATTTTTTTTATTGCATGAGTTCAGCAGACAGGCAGAAGGCCCACTTGATGGAAAGCGGTTACCATCGCCTATGGACATTTGCAACACCAAAGGTGCTACAAATGCGCTGCTGCTCTCTTAAGGGAGACTGAAACCTGGCCACTAATGCCGGAACACAACTCAAGGTTGTTATGGCGGCATACTCTAGACAGGGGGTGGTAACCATCCAGTCGGGCAAATGTCCTACCACCTGGCTGTGGGTTGTTTAGTCGCCTCTTACGACATGACGCCCGGCCTCAGGAAATTGTATTCTTTCTCCGTTCCTGCACGGATAAGAAGTTAGCATTTAATTTTTATATTATATATAATTGTATCACACATAAAATTGTGACATTCAATTGTATAGATGTTTGTTACTTCATCATAGCATCTGGACCCTGCCAAAATCAATGTCGACAAAAGGTTTGAGTTGTAAATTAGGTACTTAGCTTGTATAAAAGCAAGTAAAAAGCTGAAATAAAATATTGCAACTGCCAGTTTGTGCTTGTTACTTCAGAGGTTTGATACGCACACAACAATACAGGAACAGCTTAACCAGTTTAGGATCTTTAAATAAATACAAATTCATCATCTTTTCGTGAAAATAAATTCACCAAGAATTGGACTATGGGTCGATTTTTCAATCACTAGATAAAAGTCATTTATAAAAATAAAGTATAATAATGAAAAAATAAAAATGTCAGTTGCATGAATAAAACAGTTGAATGGTTTCACTTTTGAATTCACTCGGCTTATAATTTATTCGACTAGTAACTTTAATCTGATGATTGAAAAATCAGAAAATTAAATATGCTGTGTGTCGGTTGGTCTATACATATTTAATGTCAGATGTGAATAGTCCTTGTGTTGTTTTTGTCTATGTATTTTATCAGTTTTTTGTCAAAAAATCATTTTTTTATTGTGATCAACAGGTAATATCTTTAATCAGTTCGCCTACAAGCAAAAATGATAAATATTTAGTATTTTGGGTCATTGTGAAGCGGTTCTATCGACTTTTGTGAAATGTCGTCACCAGTGTGTAAGCACATGTTAGTTGTCTATCTAAATAGTTACCAGGTAACAAGTACGTGATAAACTAACAAAGATCGTAAGCAAATGAGGCTTCATGAGACTGTTATTACTTCATTGTACGCCGATGAACTCACTACGAAAGACAGGAAGATTAAACTGTAGTTAGACATTATATATTACTAGCTTATGCGCGTGACTTCTCTCGCATGAATGGAGGACCGGCCGTTGGGAGTCCACGCCCTTTTTATTGGACGAGGGGAAATCTGCTTACGGACATCTCACCGGGCGTGTGAGACTCGCCGGCTTATTGCCGGAATACCCACTGAAACTCCCCATGTTCCTTGCACTTTTAGTAAGTCTAGTCAATATTATAACAATAATAATATTCTTCTTTCCTCTTATTGTGGCTTTGTCTTACTGAGCATGCACTGTTTGCTACAACTCCATTAATTCTTTGAAAAGTAATTCTGTGACATACTTCTGATATAGAATGAGAAATATACGAAAAAACAATTTTTAGCTAGACATGTTGCTGGGGAGTTTCTTGCCGCTTCTTCTCTTTAATAACAATAACTTTAATTTGTTTAAAGTGAGGTAAATGATTGTTATAAATACACAAAGCTCTACCCCACTTTCCCTTCAAAAACAATTAAGTCACATTAGTCACGGATTAGCGACAAAAAGTCATCCGAAAAGGTATCAGCTTTGACAAGACCGAGTTCTTAAAAGCCGTTAAATGACTAAGCCGATATTCGTGAAATTGGCCAGGGTACGGCCCCCTGTCACACAGTGATTAAATGCAAACATTCGTTCACTAATGTAATAAACGAGGACGCATTTACACAGACACGTAACGAGGTTATTAATAAATTATTACGTCTAAAGACACATATATTTTTGGGAAATAACACATTACAAAACAAATAATATTTACATTTAAATAGTATAACAAACAGAATATAATCTTGTACTAATTTATAAAGTTGACGAGTTTGTTTGTTTGATTGAATACGCTAATCTCAAGAACTACTGGTCTTATTTGAAAATTTTTTTCAGTGTTAGATAGTCCATTTATCGAGGAAGGCTATAGGCTATTATATATTATCACGCTAAAACCAATAGGAGCGGAACACCAATGAAGAATGTTTCAAAATCGGGGGGTTATGAAAACAAAGTTCACTCGGACGACGTCGCGGGCACAGCTAGTTATATATAAAGTAATTCTCTATTTCTATTTTGCAAGGTAATTAAGGCTCTAACGCGTTTAGCATTTATTTTGCTAATTGCTTGGGACAACGCTATTTTCTTACCTGAACCTAGACTAAATTTATTAACAATAATATATGTATATTGATTTTTTTCTTGTGTTTACTGTTATGTGGATCTACAATCATAGTACTAATAGTGGTCTTTGTGGTCAAATAGAATAGACCATGATAGGTCATACATAGAAATGCAAATTAATGTTTGAAAGTTAAATTTCAACTAAAATAATAAGTTAGAAATATTTTTAACTTTATGACAGAAAATTAACTGTATACACCTTACATAGAGATTGGAGCAAGTTAATTAAAGTACTTAATCTCCTTTTAAAAAGAAATAAAGTAGCTTTTAGCTAAAGCATGCCCATAGTAATGTAATTACAATTTGGTCAAAGCACTTTTAAAATATTAATACTTATCACTCCAAAAGAAAAAAATCTGAATAGATTGTGGAGTCAATAAAAACACCTATTGTGTTCTCAACGGTGTGAATGGATGACTGGTGTTGTTCAAAATAGGGCAAGATTTCAGGGGTTGTTTATGCCCAATTGCTTGCAAATTATTGCTTGATCGTGTTATTCGTACGCGAAATGAGGTTGCATCTTTAAGATTCTATTACTGTTTGAGCACATATTAAAAATATATTTATATCTTCTTTTTAGTTATACACTTTGCTAACATTATAATATTTTCATTTAGCTTGGATTTAAAATTTATTTAATATCTATTATCTTCTGGGATTTTTCTGGGAATGATTTAAAATGTCCCGAATGAAAAAAAATCGAATTCCAATGCAATCTTTTCATTGATCGATAGCAAATGTGTGACACTTTATATCCCGAAAATCCCGCGGGAGTTATCCCCGGTGCGGTTTGAAGTTGTTCGGCTGCATAAAAATTAGCTTATTCCTACACAGTTTTCACTAAAACGATACTTAAATTATTTTTTAAATGCTGCGATACTTTGTGTCCCGAGAATCGCGCGGAAATTTCCCACGTCAAATGTTGATGAAGTCGCGGGCATATCCTACATTATATAATTATCATATATCACATTAAGTAACTTATACATAGCTCAATTTATCACTTTAATTAGATTGTATTTGGCGGAACTCTATAATTATGAAGCGATTTTTCCGGTCACTAATTTAGATAGCAAAAAGTAAACGAATCAAGCAGACGTATAGCCAGTTCCTATATCTTACTATTATTTAATTTACTGTTTTAAATTTGACGTCGACTCCATACAAGTGTCAATTTTATCTACCATTGGCAGGTGGTTGTTCATACACCTTAACATTGGTAATTTAGCAATGGTAAAGTGAAAGGTTGCATAGTAACCCCTTTATTATACCAAATTCTATGGCAGCAAGCCAATGTTCAAATAGGTAGTGTTTACAGTGTCAACTTCCCTCGTCAATTATTTTTTATTAAGCTGGTAAATAGCCAAACAGTCCACCTAATGTAAAGCGGTTACCGTCGTCTACAGACAGTTGCAGCACCAGGGGCGAAGACAACGCGTTGCTAGCCTTTAGTATACGATATGAGGGATAGAATAGACGGATCAGACAGGAAATATGAGATAGAGGAGATAGGTTAGGGGAATGTCTCCGTGCAGGAACAGAATAAGTATACTAACGTACTAAGCTGCGGCCGGGTGGCCTGTCAAAGGAGGCGACTAAACAACCCACAACCAGGTGGTAGGGCATTTTCCCGACTGTATGGCTACCACCCCTGGTCTAGGGTATGTCGCCAGAACAACCTTGAGTTGTGTTCCGGCCGGCATTAGTGACCAGGTTCCAGTCTCCCTTAAGAGAGCAGCAGCGCATTTGTAGCACCCTTGGTATGCAAATGTCCATAAGCGATCGATAACCGCTTTTTATAAAGTGGCCCGTCTGCCTGTCTGCTGAACTCTTGCAATAAAAATAAAAGTTATTCATGCAACATTTTTAATTTTCCGAAGTCGTATTTTATTCTTATGAATAACTTTTATCTAGTGGTTGAAAAATCGGCCCTTAGTCTAAACTAACTTTTAATGAAAAAACTCGAAATTCGTATAGCAAGAAGCGCTTTATTTTTCAGATATCATATTTAGTGAGTTGAAAATTGAAGAATTTTAACATTAATAAACCTCACTTAACTGTAAATGAATGAAATTTTAATATTTCACGTTTCGTCCCCGTGTTGTAACTACAGCCTCCATCCATTTGAACATGCTGCGGATGATGGGAACGAAAAAAATTTCAATCAATGAAAAAAATTGTGTGGGTGTGCAGTTCACACGCAGTAGAAATGAAACTTCAGAGATAATTCTTCCCTAACTTTTATTTATATAAATATAATTTCTTTAGCCTACATCAGTCAACATATTATAATTCAAAATAAACTTCTTAAGTATCACTTTCAATTTTGTCACTGTTTTAGTCTAAACAATATTATTATCAGTTCTATTTCGGTCAAAATTGGACCTATGTTTAATCATCGGTCTTATTGGCTCTAATCTGTGCTGTACAATGTAAAACTCGAATCTAATTTTCTCGCAGGCTTAGTCCTATAGATTTATGTGTTTATTTATCTCTTTTTAGTGTCGCTTTTTAGTTTCATCGAGTTTCAAATCACATCGATTCTAAAGAAGTTTCACTTCAAAAACGCCTGTAATTTTGATTTTTAATCAGCCAGTTGTTTGAATTTTTTTTTTTAATATTTTGATTTTTTTCGGTTTTTACTAGCGCTTCGCGAATTTTGCCGGTATGTGTAGTTGCCCATCAATCGTGCGTATATACAATATGATTCCCGCAGATGTCCTTTTTGTTCGGCACACCCTCTACATATATTTTTTTTGTCTGTCCGTCTGCATTGTTAGCTTATTGACTTCGAGTGTCGATTTCAATTATAACAATATAGAAACCATTTCATTGTATTGTTGTGTTGAGAATTTGTTACGGTCACTTTGTTGTTTTTTTGTTTCGGTTACAAAATGAAATTGAATTATGTACAAGTACACTTTGTACAATTTTTTATTTTTTTATTTGTATTAGGTTGTTAGCATAGAAGAAAACTACTAATAATACACTTATTACTACTTATTAAGAACATAAAGGTAGGAGAGTAGGCTCCGTTAGATTGCGACACACTCGCCATGATCGAATGCCAAACTTGTTAAAGAATGTTCAGATACAAAGCAGCTTTAAATAAGGGTGCCTGTACTCGTATTAATAGATTAATGAAGTTAAATAAAACGATAAGTGTAAGTGAGGATTGTAGCAAGTAAAGATCCATAATCTCTCCATAGAGTATATTTTTTTAAGTGAAATTTCTTTGGAATCCTTGTGACTTGAAACTCGATGAAACGAAAAAGCGACATTAAAAAGAGATAAACACAAAAATCTATAAGACTATGCCTGCGAGAGAATGAGATAGAATACACTATATGTAATCATTTAAACACTATGCTCATACAGATTTCGATTTGTTCGGTCGTTTGATTATATGATCGGAATGAAATCCATCACACCGACATCTTCCGAACTGTGTTTTCCTAAGGAGGCTCATTGGCAAAGACGTTGTTGTCACGCGATGACACTGGAGGGACACCGCCACGCTACCGCCCCACCACGGACATGTTAAGTCGAATATCGCCTACCCGACGCGCGCGCACAACCCGACCCGCTCCGCAGCCAGTTGTGCTAGTTTTCAAACATTTAAGCGCGATATTTGTGTGTGATAAAAAAGACTCATTAATGCCGATGTGTGCAATCATCTGATCCTTGACGACCTCTGCTACATCTTTCCAGGCTTGCCGCAATGGAAGAGGTGCAGTTTGTGACGCTGGAAAAACAGAGTGGAGACTGACCGGTCGGAGCTATGAGCCGATAATTGTCAAGAAACTGCACAGGACAGGGAAGAATGGCATGGTCTCGTCTCGGAGGCCAAGACCCACTTTGGGTCGCTGAGCCAACGAAGTATACTGTGAAAATCAAGTTAATAATATCAGCCTGGTAGAGCCACGCCATTGTATGTCTATATGAATAGAACGTATGTGTAAGATTTTTGTAATGAAATTTGATTCACTCATAGCTTATGAAGAATAAGTAAAGGAATACAACATAAATAACGAAACATTCTTATCTGTGTATATTTATCTGTATACATCATTACCTATTCAAATGTATTTTGGGACTATTTTTATATAACCATCGATGTGACATCTCAATAGAAAATTAGAATAAATTATATTATTTGGTTTGTTGTGTTTAGTGATGGGCTAGTTCTCTTATCGATATAATTTATGTTTCGAACATTGAAGCAAAATTAAGGAATGACAATCCTTCAATAAGACGTCATTATATATATGTGTGTTAAAGAAAGAACAGTGCGACATCCGTCCGTCCCAGGGTGCAGTTGAAAACCAACGTCAAACATTCTGCTCTATTTGCACTTGCAGTGCAAGCAACAAAAGCTTAATTTTTTCTTGTTTTTGAGATGCATAAAAATTTATACACCATGGATATGTTGATAAGGTATCTAAAAATATTCTTTAAAGCGATTTTCTCATAATCACCATTTTATAAATACTGCGTTTGCTATCAGGAGGGCAGCACTTGTGTCTGGTATTTGTTCAACTGCACCAATTTGTTGCCATCGCGAGACTTATTCTTTGTTACGTATTTAATGTGTAAAATGTTTTATTCTCTAATGTGTAATGTCTCGCAACGTATCCAAACAAATGTGTTTTTCTTTTCTTTCTTTTTTCTGTTAAAGGTGGTCTTACACGAGCAACTAAAATTGCTCAATCCCGTTCAATTCTTGTTAACTATGACCTCACGACTATTTCAAACAATTTAGGACGTTGGCAATATGCAGCAAGCTGTTGCTGAGATACGGCCACACAATTTCATACAATACGGAGCAACTTAAAAAATTAGGTCGCCTCCCGGCAACTCCCGGGTTCAGCATTCAAGTGCTAGTGCTGAAAGAATAAATCCCTGAAAGCAACAACGTTATATTTCGTCGTCCTACTACAAGAAAGCACCAGCACTCAAACAACTACTACCAGCCTCCACCGCTAACACCAACTACTGAGCAAGTGTACAAACTGTACAAAAATAATATTTAGTACACATTTTTTAATTATTAATTAAAATCTAAAAATAGTTAAATAGTAGTATATTATAATTATTAAAATTTACATTGTTAACACTTCTGGGGTCGCAAACATTCCATAAGATGGGCTGTAGACTATATGCTGTATGTGTATTCTAGCATTAAAGAAACAGCTAAATAAATTGATGTTGCGGCCCGCGGCACCTTAGCCCCGAGTCTGTAACCCAAATTGACAATCGAATCGAATTGGAATTGTAACTTTTGACGGTTTTGGTAGTCTGTAAACTATCTCGGTTCAATATTGAATCAATCTTG
Organism: Dendrolimus houi; assembly: GCA_039645545.1. NCBI lineage: Eukaryota > Metazoa > Arthropoda > Insecta > Lepidoptera > Lasiocampidae > Dendrolimus > Dendrolimus houi. Next base: position 13,762,455 of record CM077139.1, read on the forward strand.
GTATGAACGTGACTGATTTAATATTAATTTTAAAGACTGCGGATATTTGACCATAGTCAGTCGAATGGATCTTGACGAGCACTAGCATGGTATTTTGTGTGAAAGTTACAGACTTCAGACTAATACGTTTATGTGGACTTTGAGTTTGGCTGCTCTAAGTATTTAATTTTGATTCGAGCGGATTCCACGTTATAAATAATTTATAAACTGAAACAACTGGCATTGATATTGAATTCTTATTTATAAATATTCATGTTTTCTAAGATTTAATAGACTATTAACGTTCGAGTTAATTGTCCGTTCACAGTAAGCCACAGCAATTAAAATTTCAATTTAAAAATATTACCATTTTTGCAATTTCATTTATTATTTTAATACATATAAGTCATTACTTATCAGTTGAATTTACTTATGTAAATTTCATTTTTTATTTTAATAAAACAATTTCATTTTATTACAATCAAGGTTTTTAGTAATTTAAATTAATGTGCAGAAAATAAAATTAAACTACTAAATAAAATTTAATCTAAATATTTAAAAGTAAATTTTAAAAAAATATCCACAGTTTCATTATAGACTATAATTATAACAGGACAGCTAGGGCGAAGTGTGTTTTAAGAAAATGTATAAAAATTAAATATCTATTACTTCGTTCGCTCAGCGACCCAAGGTGGGAGGGGTCTTGGCCCCCGAAACGAGAGCACGCCACTTTCCTCTATTCTGCACTATGTCTTACAAGTTATCTTGCCAGAATATATATTATGCTGATATAAAACTTAGAACGTAAACGTAGATAGGCGGCTGTGTCTACTTTCCATTAGATGGGCCGTCTGCCGGTTTCTTTCAGAAATAAACCATCTAATTTGCCTTCCCTGAAAAAAGATAAATCAAGAACCTGATTCCACCGCCAAGTATTTTGTTTAGATTGATGGGTTACATTATTGAAGTTTTAGCAGGGATCCCTAATTTTTATATAGCCTATATTAAATAGGGATAATGTAGCATTCGAATGGCGAAAGAATTTTGGAAATCGGTCCCGTAGTTTTTGAGTTTATTAGTCATAAATACACATAAATACAAAAATATAAATCATTCCTTTTTATAGTATTAGTATAGATTTCAATAGGAACAGATGAAAAATGCACTTTTTAATTTTTTACATATGAAATTAAAACACTGTTATTAACAGTTAATACGCAGGTGGTCGCTTAGCAGTAATTTGAAATTAATATTTTTACTATTTTCAGTATTCTTAAATATATTCTAGAAGAATACTCACCCGCGAAAGAAGACGAGAAGATTGGAAATAATTTTAAACTATGACGTAAACTTGTGACACCTTTTAAAGATGCGTAATTAAAACGGACTAAACTAATACAAGTCTTGGTAGCGTAATGGCTAGCGCACGCGTCCCAAACTCAAAGGGCGCGGGTTCGATCCTGGCCGGGACGCATACACCACTTAGGCAGTTTTCTGACTTAATGTGCATATTGGTACAATTACCACGTACTAACAACCGTGAATAAAAACATCGCGATGTAAACTGCACATGGAGATAGCCGATGTGTCAAACCTGCCAAGCTGACTTGGACAAGCGTGGCGGATATACTGTCCGTTCCTCTATAATGGGAGGCCCGAGCCCAACAGTAGGACATTTATGACCTGTTATTATTTATAAACTAATAAAAAAATACATTTAAATATTAAATATAAAGTAAGTTATAAATAATTTTAAAATTGTAACGTCTTATCGATATTTTACAAAATCAGTAGTCCATCCCTACAAGTTGACATCCCGCAGCTTAATACCGGCACATGTATCGGTGGTAGCACAGAGCTACTACATTTGAAAAAAACCTTTATTAAGTTATCTACATAAAACGATAAAAAATCTGTTTGTCCATTGAAGAACATTTTAAAATGTCCATTTTATTATATTTAAGTGTGTAACCTTTTCCGGTATTTTGGGAGATTTTTTTATTCATATTGAAATAAAGTTATTTTGATCAAATTTATTAGATCATTTTCTATTATAGGATTTGTAAGAGAAGAGTATAGTCGAACTGATATTTGTATGGTATTCAAAGATTAAAGTTATGAACTTACATGGTTTCTTATTTTTATTGCCAGAGATCACTAGATAAGCCAATCGGTTTTTCTCATAGAAATCGTTTACTGTCACCTATGGACATTTGCAAAATCAGAGGTAATAGGGATGTGTACATAATATGATACAATAAATCTAATATTTTACATAAGAACAAGCGTAAAACTTTATCAATTGTAATTCTAGTCTACGTTCTACGTCATCTCCTACTAGTCTTATATAAAAATATTAACTAAATTATGTTTTTTTTAGACTAAATCCAATGCATTTACACTACAAACACACATATTTTTAGATTCGGGGAAATCCAATGCCCTTTACGTTTTAGAATAAATCCAATGCATTTACACTAGCACCACAAAAATCTCACGTGAGATTTGGGGTCTGGGGAAGGATAAGCCAAATCTCATGTTTTAGAATAAATCCAATGCATTTACACTAGAAACACTCATCTTGAAAAACTCACGTGAGATTCAGAGACGGGGGAGTGGGTTAAGACAAATCTTATATTATCTCACCGGGGATCTGAAAATCACCAAAAACACCTCACGTAATTAACGGACGCCCCAAAAGAGCTTTCCAGAGTTACAAACACACAAAATCCCCTTTTGTATTTGTATATTACATGTCAAGACAAATTATATTAATGATTTTCTGAATTTAGTAAGTTCAGTTACAATAAATTTTACAAACCATTAAAATTACACGCCAAATTTAATACTCATACAAAAGTGATAAATTCGAATTGTAAAATTGTGTGTATGAAGAAACTAATGGTCCGTCAACATACAAAGGAAACAGATTGGTGACACTTGAGACTAAAAAAATTCTAAGCAATGCATAAAATACAACCGTTTTTAGTAGAGATGCCACGAATAGTGTTCAAATTCAAAAGTTTTTATTCAAAATAAGTTCCACTGGAGAACACTTTTTGATGGTCATACATGTAAGTCTAAAGGTCATTGGGCATTTTGTTCGGACATATGACCCACGGCGTACACAAACGAAATAGGGCTAGGTATGTAGATAAATGTACCTGCTACTTAGTGGTATGGGTCGCATTCGTGCAGGCCCTGGGAAAATTAAGATTTTTTTAAAATTTGTTATCGTTATAGTATTTTTAAAGCATTTTTGTAATTAATTATGTAAAAACTATTAGATCGACTTCGAAAATATTTTGAAACGCAATTGTTTTAGACAATTTCTGTTCAAAGCACAAAAATAAAATACTGTTCTACATAAATAATATTTTTAATCTGCTTGATCAAAATCAATGGTTAATTCATCTAAAAAGGCGAGCGAGAGAGAATGACGGCTTCCCTTAAAGTCAGAAGGGCTAACCCTTATGACGTTTAGGGAACACTTCCAACCAAGGGAACAATCTTTAAGTATTTGAACACTAAAAACTAGAGACGCCACGAACATTCGACTGCTATTCGGTATTCGGCACTATTCGGTCACTTTTTTAATTATTCGGTACCCTGATATTAGAACACAACTCAACGGTATTATTGCTCCAAACGAAAGAACTAACCCTTGTGACTTTTAGGGAACCCGTCCAACCTTTTATCTTGAAGTATTTCAACACTAAAAACTAGAGATGTCACGAATATTTGACTGCTATTCGGTATTCGGCCAATTCGGCCACTTTTTCAATTATTCGGTAGCCTGATATTAAAACACAACTCAATGATATTATTACTCCAAACGAAAGAACTAATTCTTTGGTCTGGAGTATACAGCCATAAGATAATACCATTGAAGTGTGTTCTGGTATCTGGTAGTCTCGAAGAGTCTGAAACCTGTTCCAGATTCTTTGCGGCTTGTAGCACAATGGGAGCACCTAGCTTGGTGTCGTCAGATAGATAGAAAAATACTTTATTGTTCACCACATACACGTAAACTAAATCATTTACAGTCATTTCGTGTCAAGGCAGGAACAAAGGGCGGCCTTATCGCTTTAGAGCGATCTCTTCTAGACAACCCGAGCTGTGAATTGTGTGAAAAGAATCGAAAGTGTACGATGGTGTGTGCAAATCAAATACATGTAATTAATAGGATACATAGATATTACACACTAAATAAAAAGACAATAGACAATAACACATATTAATATTATATAATATTTGTGTTCTTATCTATTTTCGTTGCGTCGTCAGGTCTTTAGCATCTTTCGATGGACTACTCCATCGAAAGATGCTAAAGACGCTAAGATGCTAAGTTGGGGTGTATGTGCCTCGACTCGGACGGCAATGTCCCTTCGGTGTTTTGTTCTTGGAGCAGCTAGAAGCTTCCCAACTGGTGTCTATACAGCTACTCTTGACGGTAGATCTGTGGATTCCGGTTGTCTTCGTGGGCTGCACGAACGGATTTTTTCGGCCAGTCGTCGGCGTCCGATGGCCATGCTACACCTAGCTATAGATTTGCAAATATTCATAGGCCATTTTAACCACTTTTCATGAGGTAGGCTGTACATATTCACGCGAGCACTTGAAAATAACTACCGAGAACGCAGCAACAACGATGCGTTGCCCCAAGTACAGTAGAATCCGTTTATTATCAATTTATAACAATGTCGGATATAAGGACCTCGCTTATAGTGACAATGATAAGCAATTTTGGAAAGAATCTAGTGCTTATAATTATCAACTTTTTTATATTAATGTATATTTATTGACAATAAAATTGCATATAAAACTCATTTACACATACAAAATATAGATTTATAGTTCACGGACGAAGTTGTATGGTTAACTAACACCGAAATTAGGCCGAGACAGTTTCTTAGATGTCAGTCCCTTTCAGTGTCTTAAAAAAATGTTTAAAGGCAATTAATTAAAATTGTAAAAATTAAATGTTAGATTTTGCAAAAATAAGAATACTTGCTTTCTTAACTAGCAGATTAATTAGTATTCATTTGTTACTAAATTATTTAAATTACAAACAAATTCTCAATATCATCATAACTACGTTCTTTAAGCCAATGTAATTGTCTTGATTCTAATCAAAACAACTCTTCTAGAAAGATAACAGTGCTAGATGCAATTGTTGTGGTTAATGATACCTGGAACAAAATGTATTAATTATATATTTTTTTAGCAAATTTACAACTGTACTATGTAGTGGAACACTTACAAGCCAATAGATGGCGCTGCACAATAATAGATGTTACAAACGTTTCCCGAAACATACAAAGAATATATACAAATTTTCAACTATAACAGATGGGCCTAGGCCTGCGAGGGACAACACTAGCCTCGCTGGGAGATTCCTTCTCCCAAGACGGAGGAGCATTCCACCTCGCTCCTCCACCCTAAATCGCTGTCGGCGAGGAGCGTGTCCAAATTGTTGGCCGCATTTCCGCGTTGGGTGGCAATGCTGATTCGTTGCCCTAGGTGCAAGCCAGCCTTTTGGTCACGCGAGACCTCAATTAGACGCGTTGAGAGGTCTCAATAGAGGTGATGAGCTCCAGGCCCCCACGGCCCTTGGGTCTCGACCCCGAATACGCATTATATGAACGCATATTTGCGACATTTCAGGGCCTCCTGGTGAGTGGCAGCAGCTCCGGCTGTCACAACACATGTTTCCATTCCGTCTGGTCTCTTAGCATCGTCGCGGCACAACGGCACACATTATATAATTATAATTTTCTAACTATGTCTATGCTTTGTATGACGTGATTGTCGCTTCCCTTCGATGTTATTATAAACGGATTTTAATATACAGGCCAGCCCTTGGGTCACGTGAGACTTCTATCAAGCGAGATATTAGGTCTCGTTAAAACCGATATAATTCGGGACCCCATGGTTCTAGAGTTTCAACCATCCATCCAAGTGCTTCCTTATTTCGGAATTTAAAAAAAAGAATTCTATTATATAGTTTAATTTTATCATGACAGGAAAATTAAATATAAAAGAAGGTAAAAACACCGTACCGCTGAGATTCCGCTTTCAATGAAATCAAGAAGTGGAAAGATTTATTAAACATCTAAACAACATAATTCTTTAGCTATTCAAAAAACAACCTAACACGTCCACGTTAAAATGCAATAAACTTAAAATTTAAAAGAAAAACCTCTAAAACAAATAAATCAGAGATGCTAAGCGCCTTGGAAATAAAAAAAGAAAAGTGAATATCAAGATCATAAAATCACGTACGTACCACCACGTATCGTGTTACGGTTCATTTGAATAAGTTATTGCTCTTGTGTTACTTGTGATGTCTATATTATTTTGGGAAGCGACTAGTTTATGTTGAGATTGCAGGGGTTCTCAAACCTCTGTAAGGTCAGAGACCTCCTTCGAAGAAATCACGAAAGCTTTCGAATTTCAAATATAAAAGTGCGCATGTAGTATGAACACCTATGTGTTTCGGTTCACTTGAATAAGTTATTGCTCTTGTGTTACTTGTGATGTCTATATTATTTTGGGGAGCGACTAGTTCATGTTGAGATTGCAGAGGTTCTCAAACCTCTGGAAGGACAGAGTCCTCCTTCGAAAGAAATCACGAAAGCTTTCGAATTTCGAATATAAAAGTGCGCATGTAGTATGAACATCTATTGTGTTCCGGTTCATTTGAATAAGTTATTACTCTTGTGTTACTTGTGATGTCTATATTATTTTGGGAAGTGACTAGTTTATGTTGAGAATACAGGGGTTCTCAAACCTCTTTAGGGTCAGATACCCTCCACAAAAGAAGTCTAGAATACCTATGAATCTCTAATATAAAAGCACGTACGTATTGTGTTACGGTTTATATGAATAAGTTATTGCTGTTGAGGTACTTATGGTGTTTACATTATTTTGAAAAGCGACTAATTTATATTAAGATTACAAAGGTTCTCAAACCTCTGTGGATCAGATAGTCTCTTACGAGAAATGTCGAATACTTTTGATTGTTCAACCTCGAGCGGTCGTAATAAATCTCTATTAATCTGATTAGCTTGTTTAACTTTGATCGCACCTGTAGAGTCTGTCATATGTCCAATTTCAAAACCTTCAATTAGATATATGCTATACTCTATAATTATAAAACAATGAACATAAATACATGCCTCTGGTAAATATCTATTATAGCTATTGCCTATATCGTGTTACTTTCAAATTTAAGTAATATAAATAATTTTAATTACTATTTAAATAATTAAAATTTACTTGAGTCCTTAGAATTGAAATGCCACGGTACAGCCCTACAAAATCAAGGAGACTATGATATTTCGCGTGACATTAAAAAGTGTCTCTCTTAATTGTCAACTGTCAATTATATTATCACTATTGTATCTGAGTATGTGCTACAACGTGCCGTTTGAGAAACAATGACCTTGAAAATAAAGAATTTAAAGAAACATTTTTCTTGAACGAGTCTGTCTTTTTAAGAGATATTGTTTTTCTCTTTATTCCTGTATCAAAATTGCGGAAAAAGAACCCTTATCAATTCATTGTCCGTTGGTCTATCTCCTCCGTTTAGACAAGTCCCTATCACAGTGGTTGCTTTGTGACAGAATCAATTATGTATGTTTCTTTTATATTTATTGTCCTGCAAATAAATAAAAAGAAAAATCTAGAATCCGATTCCAGCGTTAAGTATTTTGTTTAGATTGGGTCACATTATTGAAGTTTTAGTAAGGATCCCTAATTTTTATATAGTGAAAGAATTTTTGAAATCGGTCCAGTAGTTTACGAGTTTATTTGTTACAAAAATACAAATCTTTCCTCTGTATAATATTAATAAAGATTTGCTGGCATATATATAAAAACATATATACATATCGACTGTGGTTCAGAAACCTTAATTCGTGCTGCAGAGAGTCAAGTACATACAATCTGTCAATTAGGAGTCAAATACAGGATATCATAGTGTTGTTTTTATAATGAATTTGCCTAATATAATTTATATATCATTTTAAAACTAGGAATAAAAGTAAGAAATTGTTATCATCATCCAAGTGTTTACTTGCTGTGAACCTTTAATAGTAATTTAATAGTAAAATTTACTCTACATAAACTATAGCATTGATTATCTACTAAAAAATATGAGTGTAATATGTACATAAACATACATTTTATATATCCTAATATAGGTACGTATACGTATAGTGTAATGACATGAAATTGGTTTGCATTTAACCCTTTAAGTTTTGAATATGAACAAAGAGGTATTTAGGGGTATGCGTCGAGCCTTATAACGGATGCGTGGGCGCACCTCACGTAGGTCCCATGGTTTTTCTGAAGACTTTATTAAGACGTGTGGCTTATAAATTTAATTCTAACTTGATGTTAGACAAACAAGGCTTGGGAATTTTACTACTTTAATGATACAGATTCATGTACACTGACGGACAAGGACTGCATCAGAGTACAAAATGACATACCAGGCCACTCAGAGTATATATAATATATATAAGAATTGAGAAAAGTTTTTGTGTATGAGAGGCTAGCCAGTTCAATCCATTTTGAAAATATGATTATTTATAACTAAAAATTTCGCCAGGGCATTTGCCCGACTGGATGGCTACCACCCCCGGTCTAAAGTATGTTGCCATAACAACCTTGAGGTGTGTTCCGGCATTAGTGACCAGGTCCCAGTCTCCCTAAGAGAGCAGCAGCGCATTTGTAGCACCTTTGGTGTTGCAAATGTCCATAGGCGATGGTAACCGCTTTCCATCAAGTGGGCCGTCTGCCTGTCTGCTGAAGTCATGCAATAAAAAACAAAAAAAAAAAATTGGTACGTTCCAATTTCAAAACTTCTCTCCAGATTGTTTGCGAGCTAATTTAAATTTGAAAAATGAATCCGCGCCGGGAATATTTTCGCGCTATGATTTTTACGATTTCAAGTGTCGCCTGAAACCGGACGAATCGTACGACAGACTTCAAATGGCATTCATGGATGAAGGCCCTTCTAAGGCAACCGCGCATCGTTGGAACAACGAACAACGCTGGCTGAAAAGTTTCTTGCGGCGCTTCTTCTCTTCAAGCCACAACATGTTGTGAAGCGGTGCTAAATTAGATTAGGCTCCCGTAGAGTAAATAATAACCATAAACAAAATTAAAACTAAATAATTAAAATGAATAAGTTGGCGGTAGGCTAAATAAAACTTTAAGAATACTTATTGACACTTGACGTCTTTGTGTTCTGTGATCATAGCTGAAAAGTGGTCAAAATGTTGGAATAATAAAAATCAAATAAATTATCGCGCTTAACACCGTTAAAACGTAGTTTTATTAGCTTCTGAAAAACATGTTTAAATTTAATTTAATTTAAAATAACTATGAACACTTTTCGTTTGGCAAGCTATCATAGGCGTGTTTATAAATCAATATAATATGATTTAAAAAAAACATGCCTCATCTGGTTATCACATGGGTGAAGATCGAGCTTCAACGTCTCCTCTACTATAAGTAATCTATAAGATTCCATTTTGAAATAAATACACTCATTTTGATTCATTACACTGCTTGGCTTCGCCTCTAGTGTTACGGACGCCTATAGGCGACGACAACCGCTATCCAAATTCAAATTCAAATTAAAAGTTTTTTATTCAAAATAAGTTCCACTAGAGAACGCTTTTTGAAGGTCATATAAATATATAAGTTAAAATTTAATTTTTCTTCATATTCTGTGTATACCGCTTCACAACGTGTTATTGCTGTTAAGGAGAAGAAGCGGCAAGAAACTCCCCAGCAACACGTCTAGCTATATATTGTTTTTCTTTAAGTTTCTTATTCTATTTATATCTCAAGTTGTCTTTTTTTAAATAAGTTTTATACAGAAGTATGTTACAGAATTACTTTTTGAAGAATTAATGGAGTTGTAGCAAACAGTGCATACTCAATAAGACCAAGACACAATAAGAGGAAAGAAAAATATTATGAAAGTTATAATAATGATATGACGTACTAAAATGTTATGCTGCAATATATCTCCATAAATCCATTATACAAAAATAGTATAAGATGTTAGAGCGAGCTGCTATGTAAATGGCTTTTTAATTTGGTTTTGAATTTAAGATAACATTATACAAAATATAGTATAAGATGTTACGTTTTATTGCACACCAAAATTTGCAATATTTTCTAGGCAATGAAATAGGCGACCTTATCGCTCAAAGCGATCTCTTCCAGGCAAGAGAATACCCTACCACCTTCTAAACAAAATACATTAAAACAAAATTCCTCATATGTTCTTTTCAATTTTTTCCCATCATCTCCTAAGCCCTACCAGAACAACCGTCAAATTTAAAACGGTATATACCTGATTAGTTGAATTTGAAAATCAAATTCAAATATTATAACATGCTCAGTAGAAGCGAATGGTCAATAATTTAGTCAATTAATTTAAAGTGTGTATTATCTGTTTGTATGATCACGTGGGAGTGTGGGTCCGAAATGTGGAGTGGAATTGGTTTGACGGTAGGTGCAAGGGACGACGGGCGGACCCCCGCGGCGAGGATAGTGTAGATACACACAGGGATGGATTTAGAAAACATTATAAATAAACATTCGTGAACTTCCGTTAATTTCTATAAAAGTCAGATATTTAATAGTGGCCTCTGTACATTGACCTATTGGCGTTGGTTCGCCGTTGTGTCACAATCTTCCAAGGCATTTTTTTTTTAATTTATTCATGCACAAAACAAATTACAATAATTATTATATTTGACGGCCTCTGTGGTTGAGCGGGCTAAGCCTTTGCCGGCCTACCTCAGTGCAAAGCAGAAGCTCCGGGTTCGATTCCTGGTATAGTAAATTTCGGAAACGTATTTTCTCCGTTATTTACTATGGTCTGGATTTCTGGGATCGGCCCCAGAGTAATACGTTGTATATTACCTACATCTACTACTACTCTACATAACACAAGCGTAACTTACTTAATTTGGGGATATATAATATGTGTGTTTTTCTGTCGATTATTATTATTATTATTATAAATCCATACAACTAAAATAAAAACAATAATCTGGATTGCAATGTACAAATAAGTGTATATATAAAAGTAGTACAAGGAGACTGAAAGTGACGTACCTATTAAAATACTTCTAAGTAAATAGTATCATTATTATTGTTTTGGTCTAATTTATCTTTAAATATATCTGTGTATCTTTAATTGAATATAACTACTACCTATTTTTAAAATTTTACAACATTTATTGAAATTTGGTTCAAATATGTGGGTTTTATAATAAATAATTTGGCTAAACGATTGTAAAATATAGATATAAATAAATACAAATATAGATATAGGTATATTAAAGAAGACGGAATTTTCAAATAATGTACATGATAAATATCAAATTAATTTACAATTATTATTATTTTTTACACACCATAAAAATGGTAAAATGTATAGAACATCAACTTATCATTGTAACAACTTTTGTACTACATGCTGACAAATACAGATTTTGAAAAAGATAATATGTGGCCTAGCTACCGTGACGGAATGCGTCTTTGAATTCCACACATATATATACATATATATATCTAGATAGATAGATAACACTTTATTGTACACCATTACAGAAAAACTTATAGCCTAAGAATATTCTAAATGTGCACAATGGGCGGTCTTATCGCTAAGAAGCGATCTCTTCCAGACAACCCGTGACAGGAATAAAACAGATTATATTGGTCAAAGGTGGTATACATAAATATTAGAGGATAAGCAGTTACTTACATATATTTTATTCATTTATAAACATATAAGTATGTAAAATATTATATAAGTAAAATTATACTTAATAGACATATATAAATACACCTACTGATATTACATGCATAAATATATACGCACACACATATATATATATATATATATATATATATATATATATATATATATATATATATATATATATATATATATAACTTGAAACTGTAGCCAAGTCTGTGCACGCTACGAACATTTTAGAACTTAATCAAATTAATCCCAACTCCGTCCCTGGAAAAGGCCCATAACCCAATTCAAAAATCCCAAATAACACACGATCACACTAATTATTTTGGAAAATAATGGCCGAGGTTAATTTATGACCACTGGTCACATATAAATGACCGTTTAATGGCCTGTAGGACGCCGCAAATGCCCGCCTTTGTCATGTAAGCACACCAACTGGACAATATGGGCATTCTGAGCTATTATGGCCTTCCTTTGTTTGTGTGGGCACTAATTATTTCTGATTTGGATTGACTCAAATCGATATTGGTCACATTTATGTATTTCTTATGTTTTTCGAAGGTATTCCAGGAATAAATGAGTTAGTAATCATGCTCCGTTGAGAAAGAGAACTTAAAATTTTGATAAATTCTTACGGTCTTATTCATATTGACTTAGAGTAAGTTTTTAGGCTTTTTAAAAACTTTAAAGATGCCTACAAACTTACTCTAACTCCATATGAATAAGAACGTTAATGGCTTCAATATAGTTATTATCTATCTGTTTATAATATAGTAAATCCCTTGGGTATGTCGCGTTTGTATATTGAGTTTAAAAATGGTAAATCAGGGCCTCAGTTTTGCTATTGCAATATCATATATAATAATATATAGTTACTTTTGTATGAAAAAACAACCATTAAGACGACAGTGGTCGACAATTCTGACGATGTTGTAATAGCAGAATCGGGGCCCCAGGGGAGCTAATTAGAACCAGCAGATTTCGGAAATGCTACTTTTAGAAATTTATGCCTGTCTCTTTGTAGAGCATGATGTGAAAACTATTGAACGGATTTACATGAAACTTGCCACATTCCTTATATCTCGGGTCAGCATTTAGGAAAGTTTTAATCCCGATAAATGACTCGTTTCCGTGGAATAGATGAATATTACCAAATACTTAGGGATACTTCGGTAGCGTTTTTGTCATGACAACGCGAACAAAGTTTCCTTTGCACTCCTAGTCTCTAAATAAAGTTCTTAAATATGTGTAGTCCTAACAGTAAGATTCAATAGTGACCCATTCCTGAATGTCTTTGACGATAACAATGACATCCATTCTTCAAATAAGTAACGCCGTCTTGTCTGCCGTGCGAACATCCGAAAATCACAGCCGCAATACATCTGTACATCGTTGAGAACATCACAAATTTATTGACCCACCCTTATAACCATTGTCAAAATAACTGCGAAAAGATAAAATTCTATTCTCAACAAATCGTTCAATGAAGTTTCTAAGAAGGCGCCAAATTATTTCTACATCTAAAACCTATATGTCAATCTCATCAATAAAATGGTTAGATAACATACACTCAAAGTAAAATCAACTTTGAGTACTATCACTTTGAGTACTTTAACATTTGAGAATGTTAACATTTAATTTGTAGGTGACAATAATAGGGATTGACTCGTCAAAAGTCAACTAGCGGGCGACAACAATAGCTCTTGATTGCCAGCTCCCCATTCTGTGATTATTCACGGCCATTATATTCTATTTAGTTCCAAATAACCATTTAATAATAGTTTACAGACCGGCAACGGTCCCCTTAGCATGCTTATTAACAATACAATAAAATAAATAACAAAATAAAGCCACTTTACACCTTCTTGGAAGCTCGCAGTTGCGCCCAGCGTGACGTAAAAAATATCAGAAAAACTTTTGATCTCCTCACACGTATAATTACATCTCTTTCTAAGCTTTTGTGCGATGTGTTTGTTCTATATTTAAAATGGCAAGCGAATTCGGATTTCGAACGATTTTAAACTCAATTGCAAATGGCGAAGGTGTGAAACAAGCTTTTTGAATGTAATTTTTAAATTTGTCAAATTTTAACAATATGTTATAACATAATGGCGCTTAGATGAAGTGGAAAACGATACAGTGGAGTGTCAATCCCATTTTACGGCTGTGCTAATATAAAATTAATTTATATTTCAATAACACCGTGACCGTAAGAAATTGTTAACAATCGGTATGTTTGACAAATAATTTTCACGCGATACAGATTTTATCGATGTGCCACTTTGACAGGCGTTAAATAAGATAGTTTCCATTTAAAACGCGTTCGTGGAATCTGTGATATATTTGATATGAAATGGTATATTTATCAGTATGAAGTACCCCATTAATTTTATTGATTGACCGTTAACTTGCGCCTAATGGCCACGTCGTCGGAACCAACTGCAGTCCACTGATGGAGGTATATAGGCCTTCACAAGTTAGCGTCACATGTGCTGGTCCTCCACTTTCGTGTCAGTAATCTTGCATTGTCTTCGGGCCGGATGGTATCGTACATTCTGTGTACAAGTCGCGATCTCCACTGATCAAGATATGATGTTCTATCGATCATCGGTCCAGGAAATGGTGTCACCAATCCACTACCGCTTTAGATTACTAGTTTCAAATACTTTTTTATTGCTGAAGCATAGCAGACAGGCTCAACTGTGATGGAAAATACATTGGACATTAGCAATACCAGAGGTGCTGCCAATGTGCTGCTGGCCTCGAAGAAGAAACTGGAACCTGGTCACTGATGCCGGAACACAACTTAAAGTTGTTATGGCGGCATACTCTAAGTCAGGGGTGGTACCCATCCAGTCGGGAAAATGCCCTACCACATGGCTGTGGGTTGTTTTGTGGCTTCTTGCGATAGGCCGCCCGGCTGCAGGAATTAATATCCTTTTTCCGTTCCTGCACGGAGAAAAAGGAGATAAAGGTCTTTTTATTTCTCATATTCTGAAAGTACGCTTGGAGTTGCCTAATTACAAGGACGAAAACAGCACTTTTCGTCCCTAGGAAACTGTTCTTCCTGTCTTTAAAAAATTTAGAAAAGTATGCGAACCATAGATAATAGGTACATGCGACTCATGTCCCAACTTTTTTTAGAGCTACTGTTAAATCACGGCATAAATTGTAATAAAAATATATTAATAATTTTGTAACATCATCATCATTTATACTTATAAATTACTTTTCCCATTTTTTTTCTCTATATTATATTATTTAATTTATATAAATTTGAGCTAAATATATACAATCATCAGTGACAAAAAAAATACTGTCTGGTAGAAAACCACAGAAATAAAATTACTTCACGTTTCATATGTGACGTACGTCATGACATTTCATCCAATTTAGATATGTAATTAACGTCTGATTTTATTAGAGAAGTACTCGTTTGTTTAACTAATCAGTTTTTATTTACTTTCCTCATATTCGAAATGAAAAGCAGAGTGTTAACCTCGGGCGAAAGGCCTATTTAGGCACTCGAGTTATTAGCACCCCCGCTATGCTCGTGCACCAAACCATCTCGAGCCTAAATAGGTCACTTTCACCTCTCGTGTAACAATCTACCACTAAGGAACATGACTCGCTCTATTACACGCTGAGCTGCTTTAAATTTGTAAACTCGTTCGTTATTATCCACGTCTCGGCATTGTACGTCATAATGGTTAAAACATACTGATTGAAGTTTTCCATCTTCAAGTAATGCAGAATAGTCAATGTCGATGAATTATCTGTATATAATGTATTATATCTATGTTTCAAGCTTTGGAAAATAGTTTTACAAGTTGTATAGATGTATATACTCAGCCTAAAATCTATAATATTATAAAATTCTAAATATGCCGTGTCTGTAGATTAAAGCTATTAAAAAAAAACAATTGGGATAGACTATATAAATGATGGCGAACACGATGCATTATTTTTAGATTTCTTGTCTGCTTGTTCGAGATTTACGTAAAACCTTCAGTCGATTTTGATGCAGTTGTCACTGCTCGACAGCTATTCTTAGACTTAAAATCTGCGCTACTTTTAATCCTGGGAATCCCGCGGGAATTTTTCTGGGAATGATTTAATAGGGCCAGAATTAAAAAAAACGAATTCCAATGTGATGTTTCTACTGATCGATAGCATTTTATTACATTAAATATGTAAAAAATATGTGATATC
This sequence comes from Dendrolimus houi, assembly GCA_039645545.1. Taxonomy (NCBI): domain Eukaryota; kingdom Metazoa; phylum Arthropoda; class Insecta; order Lepidoptera; family Lasiocampidae; genus Dendrolimus; species Dendrolimus houi. The sequence continues at coordinate 13,778,446 of CM077139.1, forward strand.
TGTTATCCTAAGAATCCCGCGGAAGTTTTCCCGGGATCGATTTGTAATTGTTCGGGTGCATAAAGATTAGCTTATACCGGCTCAGTTTTCACTATAACGATTTACGAAATTAAAACGAAGCTTACATTCTTTTTTTGACTTTTACTTCGTGTTCCGGGAATCCCGGGGCAATTTCAAATCAAGCGTGGACAAAGTCACGGGCATATCTTAGTACCATATATAAATACGTTCACTAAAAGACTAACAACTTTATATCTTCGGGACACAAATTGCCCGCTAATAATAGTAGGTATACCTTTAATGACAGGAAGGTTTTATCGATACAAAACGTCCCAATGACTATCTGAATGAGATTTTATAGCTAATAAAATGGCAATCTTTCAACGAATTAAGCCATCAAAACACTGTCGACCTCCATTGAGGTCTTTCCAGGCACATTATTGACCACACAAGGTCCTATACTATTTAATATGTATCACATTATACATCTCATCAAAATCGTAACTGGAGACAGTTAAAGAAATTTGAGTCTTATTTTAAAAGATTTACATGTCATTTTCTGTTGACTTTATTTGGCAACTGTCAAATTAGAATTCGAACGCTACAATCGAATAAAGATGACCTGATAAAAGACCTATTGTTCGGAATATTTTTTATGGGATTCTGTAGCCATTTTGGCAAAAACAGATCCCTTGTGAAATCACCCTGTCCGTCCGTACATCTGTCTGTCTGTTCGTCTATTTTTGTATATCACACTCATTTTTAACAGAAAGTACTGAATCTCTATGGATGAAATTTAGTAGGAATGTATAATTTATAACTACGCAATTCTGTAGTGAAATTGAAATTAAGGTTAGTACGTTGTATCATTAGTTAGTTACATTTAAAAATTATGACAATGTTCTTTAAATAAAATTTTAATTTAAATTAAAAGAAATGAAGATAAGGACATCCAAAGTTGTGATATTATTTCACTCTAATGATTCTTCATGACTAACGATTGAACTATAACGTGTAAAGTTGTGAATTGAGAGAAGAGAATGTATTCTAAAATACTTTTAGAGAAAATAGGCTTGAATTAATAATATCCGTTGAGTAATTTTTGAGATATGGCGTATTTTCTATTGCTTACTTTTTTTGTGAATGCACTGCAATGCGATGCACTTGCACTGTTATAAAAAAATATATAAATAGTCGTAGAAGTAGTAGTAGAATTCGCCACAAAGGCAGGCAAAGGAATCTTAGTCCATACAGCCAATTCTGATGTATAGGTCTTCGTATAGTAGCGCAGTTGTATTGCAGGCTACAGCCAACGCCATTTAATGGAGTTCTTGAGAAAACTCGAAAGACCACATCTGACTATACAGTTCACATTTCTCACAAAAATACATAATTACTACTCAAAACTATCAATATCCTACAACTATTGTTCATTTTAGAGTACTTTTACACATTTTTAGAAAATAAACTGCACAGCACAACGTCCCTATAAGTTCCCGCCAAAAACTTCCTATATAAATAGCCAATGACACTACTAATGTCTGTCAAAGTATGTCACTGTCAAGAGTTAAAAAAAAGTTGGGACGGCGGTGAATTTTCGTCTCGCACAAAATTCAAATATCTGAAATAGTTCAGTTTTTAATTTGATGATAGCAGCTGAACATAATTTAATAGATCAACATTATTTTCTATATTTCAAATCTTCCTTTAAGTTTATTAAATGACTACGCGTTCCCGCTGGGGTGAGTTCTTATCTATAAATATAATAATATTGTTACGAGCTACAGGACTCGAAGTAAAAATGCCGTTGAAACTACTATAGAATTTATTAGAACTGTACAAACACGTATAAAAAAATACAAATAAGACTGGATGCAACCAGTTTACACTGCACGATTCAATGCAATTCGGACACCCGTAAAGTCCGTCGTCTATATCGCTAATCGAGAGTACTACAAACGTCTTACTAGTCTCGTAGTCGTCGCTTGACTGCCCGCCCGCCCCTCCATTCGGGCATCGTCTTATACTAACTACACAGTACAAAGAAATTGGCCGCACACACTGAGGTTCTAAGAAATAGTAATTTGCACACCTGCGAACGGCTACAAAGTCGAAAACAATAACAATAAGGATTAGTTCGATGCTAATGATGGTTATAAAACAAGTAAAAAAGACAATAGCATGTTTTTCTTAATTACAAATTCAAAAGACAAAAGAATTCCTAATCCGGGAAGACAATGAACTGCGCTTACAACAGACAGCTGTGCGCTTATCTTTGACGGCATGTAACAATATTTATAGTTACGTATCTACTATTTAAAAATAAATATAAACATTTGAGCTGAATTAGATTTCGAGCGGAGGACACTGTTTCGAAACTAATATCTATTCTTCGCCATCTATCATTCGAGGACCAAGGCTACCCTTACATTGCTTTAAGAAAACCTGCCAACATATTCCAGGCGGGGACAACTACCGGTCTAGCTAATACTATATCTATTGAATTACTCGACTTGAAGAACTTCCAAGGGTTCGATAGGCCAGTGTCCCTTTTTTTAGTGCTTAAAAGTCTACCAGCTGTCACGAAACAGATTGAATACATTACACTTATATACTACGTTTTAAAGTCCTTCGCCTCTCCACTTCTCACAATTTGCGCTCAGAACATATCGTAGACTCCTGACACCTGCACACACTTCATCATTTTATAATAACTCTTTTTTTTATTTCTTTTATTGAAGTTGTTCAGCAGACAGGCAAACGGCCCACTTGATAGAAAGCGGTTACCATCGCCTATGGACATTTGCAACATCAAAGGTACTACAAATGCGCTGCTGCTCTCTTAAGGGAGACTGGAACCTGGCCACTAATGCCGGAACACAACTCAAGGTTGTAATGGTGACATACTTTAGACCAGGGGTGGTAGCCATCCAGTCGGGCAAATGCCCTACCACCTGGCTGTGGGTTATTTTGTCGCCTCTTACGACAGACCGCCTAGCCGCAGGAGATTGTATTCTTTCTCCGTTCCTGCACGGATAAAACTTTTCTACAGTGCAGGCTGTCAAACTCTGGAATGCGTTGCCTCTTACTGTTAGAGAGGTCAAAACATTACCCACTTTTCGGAACTCACTTAGAAAATACCCTGTCTTTAAATAATGATGTCTAATATATTAAACATTTACTTATTTATCTATTGTAATACTTATATAGGTATATGTTAATATAAAATGTTTGTCATATATAATGTTAATAAATATATTTATTTAGATTATTTCGTATATACGTATATATTGGCATTCTATAAATGTATCTGGATTTATGTATGTGTTAAATTTATAAAATAGTATAAGTATGTATATTTAAATTGTACAGTCCTATCTTTTTTCTACTCCACCTACATCGCCAGATTAATTTAGAATTTCTTTTAAGCTAGGTTGCCTGGAAGCGATCAATCTTTTAGCGATAAGGCCGCCTGTTGTTTTGCCAAGAAGTATTGTAATTAAGCATTTTGTGTTTGTATTAGTTTATTTTGGTGAGCAATAAAGTTTTATCCATCTATCTATCTTCATATTCTGTATATATCCTTCTGTGGCCAAGGAGGAAGAGGAAGAGTTGACTCTCCTCCTGCTGCCGCAGTTTCTGTAGGCAAATGACAAAAAGAGTAAACGTTCCTCGCTTCTACGAAAACTATCATAGCGTGCGGACCGCCACACACTAGTTAGAATGATTTAAATTTGGTTTTAATTAAAGCAGTTCTGTATAATTGCAGGAAAACATTATCCTTTCCCGCTAAAAACTGTTGTAGTTCGGTATCAAATTACTAAATTTGTACATAGAGAAATTGTCCTATCTAAACTTCCACTGAACGCAATGTTTTTATTTCCATATATCAACTTCAAAAACTTTTGGAAACAAACAGATTAGCAAAACATCAGTCATTAAGATCCCGTCAAACCGTCCAATCTTCTAAACGTAGCCATCATTAAAAAGAAATAAATTTCATGAAATTAATACAAATTAGAAGAATTCATAAAAACTATAACCCAACTTTTTTGTCAGGCAACTTTTTTTCTTCAGAGATTAATGACACCGGGCGTTTTGGATATTTCGCCAAAAATTATGACAGGCGTCAATGCGAACCCCAAAAACTTTTTGTCTGTTTTTTTTTAATTTTTGCTTTTCGAAAATGGAATCCAAATACGTTTAAACGCCTAATTAAAATGCCAATACGGTTTATATGGATCGTTTCAACGAGACGAAATGTCAGAACGCCCCTTAAGTTGTTGGTTGAAATAACAGTTTTTGTTAAACTTTACCTTAAATTACATGATTGATGTTTTTCTTTAATAACGTAGCATTAGAGAGGTAACTTTATTTGACCAACTGTAAACGATTTTTTAGATTTGTTACCTGTTGATTTAAAGTCGTGGTAGCTTAGTGGTTAATGCAACCGTATCTTATTCAGACGGGAAGAATACACTGCTTAAACACATATGGCACTAGGCTGATTTAGGGACCTGGTACAAAGGGTGAGCGTCGTCTAGCTATACATTCTAGCTCTCTTTAGGTTACTATACCATCCTGACTAATATTTTTTTTAACCAAATGTGCACTTTTTAAAAATTACCACGTGCTGACAGTGAAGAAAAACATCACGATGAAACCTTCACATCGAGATTAACCGATGTGTGAAAATCTACATTTCGCCTTGAACAAGTATAGCGGCTTACTTCCCACCACCCTAAAAAGTGGGGAGGTTCGAGCCCAGTAGTGGGACATTTATGGGCCGTTTTTGTAGGATCATAATCGTCGTATTGTAAATGCAGGACACAGGCCCCCCCTGGTGGCGGTGGCAGGAAGGCCCTCGCGCCGTGCCCATTAAATTATATTACACGCGCATGCGCATTGAATTGTGACGACTATGACGCGTGTTGATGCACTACGTGCGACCTGTCACACGTCGCATATTACGAATGTCAAATTCAATCCCATCTCAGTTCTCTATCCATAAACAATGATTGTTTTTTTTAATAAAATCTTTTTTAGGGGCGCTGAACACTTTTTTGTGGATATTGAATGAGACTGAGCCGTCACGCTGATATGTAACGCTCAATCGGCTACGTTCGGTTAAAGTCGGCTTGAGTCGACTAAGGTAGCGAGAGAGATATAGTGAACGTGTCACTGCTATACTCGCTCGGCGAGCGTTACTCGCCTTGATGACGTTTTCACTTCTATCGTGTGGTCTTAAGGCGCCTATTAACGTAAAAGATCGAAAGTTGGGTCCAAATGAAACAATTTTTCGTTGGTAATTACTGATCAATAATTTACTCAAAAAAATATTATATATCTTCACGATATGAGACATAACGTGGTTTTTTCTTTATTTTCTTATAGTTATTTAAAGGTAAGAAAAAAATTCACCGAGTCACCTCCAAATTATTCACGTGAAACCATTTTAATCTTTCAATTTTTATCAAAACAGGATAACAAACTATCTTCATCTTTATAAAAAGAGATAAATTGGTTTTATTTTATTTTTAATACTACTTTATTTTAATCACAATAAAATAATAATGCGTCTTACAAACGACCGCTCCAATAGAATTTCCGTTATCGCCCGAAAAATCCTCAAGGACGTCGGCATGGCTACAAGCCTTAAGCACATATTGAGTTGCTTTAAATTTGGATTTGCACGATTTGTTAAATAACTAAAATTGTTTTGGACGCGGTAGTAGACTTATGACTGTCAGTAAGTAATATCAAAGATTAAATTTTCAATAAACATTTTTATTTTAAATATTTAGATTTTATGTAAATAATCAACATATAATAAGCCTCTGTGGAATTATAAGTCTTTGACTGACATCCAACGAGGGTGTTTGTGTGGCAGCTCAAAAAGACATGTTTCATTTCATACGTAGATAGATTATACTTTCTACATAGGCACATTAAACCGAAAGTGGTATGATGATACCAAAAAAACGAAATTACCCTCATCGAAAACAAAAACCTGTTAACCCACCTTGGACCTACGACCTTAAAGATTTTACTAATTTGGCACCAAAAATCTGTTTTCAATAAATATTATGATGTCAAAGAGCGAAAGAAGAATAACATATAATGCCATCTAGTTATACTTTTCAGAGTTACATTTTATAGTCGTCAACGACGCGAACGTTTTAAACGATAGGACTTTCATGTAAGTAATAAACGCCTAAATTTCCATAGAACATGCCATTAAAAAAACCCAAATATTTTTCTCGAGAATTTCAAAAAGTGAACTACTCTATGGTTTCATGTAAACAATAGCATATTCTGGACGCATTACGACAATAAACAACTATGCATTCAATTCAAAACGTTACAGGAACACGCGGTGTGGTCAAGTAGGGTGTAGCTATGCACAAACGGACGCATCACGCATTTAAACATAACTAATTCGATTTGTGTGCCCAGAATTCGATAAAATGCATATACATTGTTCGGAACGCACCTTTACGCGGGAATTTTTTGACAGCTATTAACTTATTATCCTATTTTTTAATCTGTGAACGTCGTATATTTGTCCACAAAGTTTTTTGAAATTAGAATTTTATGTGACTTCGTGTTGTTCACACCTCAATAAGTATTTGTTATTTTTCGATATTAAATTCATATTGACTGGCAGTATAATAATTTTAAATAATTTTGTTATAATTAAAACTATTTTTAACAGTGTAAGGCGTTTAACGCGGCTGTATATTGAATTTTTATTTCCTTGGTTTTTTTTGGGGTCGAGACCTTCGGGCCAAGGGTTTATGAATCTTACAAGCTTTGTGCGTTCTTAGCCAAAGGTCTTGCAGATGTCTCACATGAGCCAAAGGCTAATATATATTTTTTATTCATTTTGTACTATCTCTGACGATCCAGGTTGCTAGAAGTTTACTGTTTTTTTTCTTTTGTGTACTATCAGTCCCTATCTACCTATTATGCTTTTTTTTTTAAAATTGAATAAGTCATGTCATATATTTTAATACATATACAACTGGTACAGGTGATCTATATTTTTTTCCAGCCTTTTGGGAACATTCTAACATAGGTCGGATATTCATTCTATTCTTAATATTTATATGTGTTTTATTTTTAATATTCCATTATAATATTATTTTTTTAGGTGTCTGTTTAATTACACAAAAAATGTTCATTACAGAATATTTCAGCTTACTAAGAGCGTCCATAAAATCTACCGCGGTATACATATACCTATAATAATGACAAAATAAAAAGCCCGATTTGACACTTAAGAATGTCTATAGAACGTAACTTTGAATGAAATCAACAAAACTAAAAGCGAATAACAATTAATTTATTTACTTGATAACATCATAATTTTTTTACTGGTGCATTGTATAATGTTATAAAACATATTTAAATTATTAATTTCGACCAAATAACGATATATGATTTTTTTACTAATTCTGTTACTTCGTATTAATCTATAATGAAGTCCCAAAAACAGGTAGTGTTGTTACCAAAGGGTTGTTGCAATTCATTAACTCGATTCGATTCAGGAAAAAACTATATACATATTTATTCCAAGACCTTATATTATTTATATATTTATAATACATAATTATACATACATGCAATGAAAACAAAAACGATTGAATAAATATATACCTATATTATACGGGTGAAATCATGAAAATTTCAATAGATTAATTAAGTATGGTGCGTGATAAATGCATGCGGTACGCGAAAGGTTGAGACAAAACTTTCGCGCTCCAAATCTATTTTTTGAAGAATTTGTGTGACACAAAAAGGAATTATCTTAAAATAATCAAACTATCACAAAATCGTATATTTTTGAATCGATCTCTCCTGTTAAGCGGTTAACTTATCCGTTAACGGTTTATCCGTGCACGAACGGAGAAAGAATACAATTTCCTACCGCCGGGCGGCCTGTCGTAAGAGGCAACAAAACAACCCACAGCTAGATGGTAGGGCAAATGCCCGACTGGATGGCTACCACCCCTGGTCTAGAGTATGCCGCCATAACAACCTTGAGTTGTGTTCCGGCATTAGTGACCAGGTTCCAGTCACCCTTAAGAGAGCAGCAGCGCATTTGTAGCACCTTTGATGTTGCAAATGTCCATAGGCGATGGTAACCGCTTTCCATTAAGTGGGCTGTCTGCCTGTCTGCTGAACTCATGCAATAAAAATAAAACTTGTTTACGATTTGGATGTTTCAATTCCTAAATATGTTGTAATGAGACCTGTCAAGTCGGGCTTTTTATATTGTGATTATTATACGTAATATCTATTTCTAGAAACTTTTTTAAATACTTTTTTATTAGTATTATCACTTGAACCCTTATAGAATATTAAACATCCATGATGCAATAGAATCATTATGGCAATAAAATTGCGAATGGGTTTTACAAACACGATATTTGATTTAAAATCTAATTGTATGGAAATAAAGTTTGTTTTAGCAAAGTTCTTTTTGAGAGCATATTGACAAAAAATATGCTTAGGCGCCTATTTTAGTTTATTACATCACTGATGTGTACATGAAAGGAGACTGGGGGAGTTGATACAAAGTCATCATATTACCATTTTCCTCAAAATCTATGTATCCTATAATAAATCTGTAAATGGTTCGAGTTTGTATAATGAATTTAAAAATGCGAAAAATCAGGGGGCCTCCGGAAATACAATTTTTAGAATTTTTGTTTGTCTGCCTGTCTATCTGTTAGAGCATCACGTGAAAACTATTGGACGGATTTAAATAAAACTCGACATAGAGCTAGCTTATACCCCGAAGCGTAACTTAGTATACATATGTCGATAAATGATGAATGAATGGTCCTTAAAATAGACGGATTAGCAAAATAGATGGCGCTGCAATTGCGTTTTTCAATTAACTGACTAATACCTACGTTGTCATAAATAACATTCATTGTTATGCCTTAAATCAGTTTGGCTTCGACTCACCTCTATGTTTTGCTGGGCAGTTGTCTAGACTATATGGACTTGGTTTCTTTGTTTCTATTATATGTAAGTAATTTTACTACTGACTAGTATTTTATAATAAAAACCAAAAAGAAATCATTCGGTCTTTGTTAATTTTTCTATCTCACTCTAATCAATTTTGGCGCTCTCTTTAAAATTTATACTATGCTACCGCAGCGCCACCCATATTGTCCGCGTTTGTACGTACACTTTTTCAACATAGAAATGGTACTTCTAGTCGTGTCTCCCTAATTTTCATAACAAGCATTTGTCGGTCGCATACAGCGTTACACTGTACGCAGTCTACGGCGTCTGTAGCGGCCCACAGCCTTATGGTTATTAGCCTATATTGAGGCGTCTACGTCACCCGTATTAGGCATTCAAAGTGGCGCCTCCTTCTAATGCTGCCTCGGTGACTCCGGCGTACGTGAACCGCTTGTTTATGAGTCCAACACGTATGGGAATTATGTGTCATTGAGAGAAATATAGCTGAGAGTGCTTCTGGACAATGACGTGGAATCGATACGATATTCTAACTACTAAAAACATTACTCGTAAAGCTACGTTTTAACGGTTTTAAGCGCGGTATTTTATTTGATATTTACTTTCATTCCGAAGTTTCGGCCACCATTTGATCACTTGGATATCTTTATCTTCCGTGATCACGGCTACAGAAAAGTGGCTGAAACGTCGAGATAAAAGTAAAAATTAAATAAATGCCGCGCTTAAAACCGCGAAAAGTTAATGTAAGAAAATACTACTAAAACATTACAATAAGCACTTACAATTTATTAAAATATTGTAAGATATTACAAACTAATACAAGAAATAAAACTTATCTTAATTATATTGCATTATACCTATAAACCCTCAAGACTAAGTAGAATAATGTGCCTTTGTCACAGTCTATTCGTGCAGGAAAGGAGAAAGAATACAATTTCCGGCGTTGGGGCGTCCTGTCGTAAGAGGCGACAAAATAACCCACAGCCAGGTAGGGTACTTGCCCATCTGGGTGGCTACCACCCATGGTCTAGAGTATGCCGCCATAACAACCTTGAGTTGTGTTCCGGCATTAGTGGCCAGGTCCCAGTCGCCCTATAGAGAGCGGCAGCATATTGGTAGCACCTTTGTTGTTACAAATGTCCATAGGCGTAACTGCATTCCATCAGATGAGCCGTCTGCCTGTCTGCTGAACTCATGTAATAAAAAAACAGTCTTCTACGAATAAGGTGCCCAGAAGGTCCGTTGTCCGAGGTAGGTACCAGCCCTGTGGCACCTGAAGAGTCCATGAATCGTTATGATAGCTAGATGTTCATGGCCTCAAGACCCAAGCGTCTCAACAGCAAACGGCACAAATATTTCAGCTGTTTCCGCCGCCGAACTTGCTAATCTGGCCGTAATACTTTATACTTACAGTACTTACAGTTTTAATTATTTTATTGGTGAAGTAATAGAAAAGCTATTATGACATCTTCATTAGTACCGTCCTAGCGTTTAATCAGTTTTTCCACTTCTTTTCCACTTCACACGTTCCATGGCATCCTTGCCATCGCCATCACTCTTCCACTGTGGGACAACCCGACGCACTTGCATACGGCAGCGGTATGTGGTAGATATACCTACACGAACAAAGCGTTTGCGTCCACCGCAAACAGTAGAACTCTTTGGCGGAGTCTGTCTTTCCCGATATCTACAACCTGGGTGTCTTGGAGTTCTGTGTGAATAGGTAGCTTCTAGATAAGCATGTTCTATTCTAGACTGTAACCCTTTTTTTAACGAGAGCAAATCCAATTGGGGACTTTGAGCGGGGGAAGGGCGTCAGGGGAGTTTGGGATTCACCGTGTTGAGGAGGCACTAGTACTAACCTCTCGGCTAATTCCTTCGCCTTTATGCCAGGGCCATAGGTAGGTTTACGGCCTAGCTATTTTGCGGGCATTGCCAGGCGGAGGCCCATCAGCTTCTTCTACTACCGGGGGGGAACCAAGTGCCCGGAATCTTCGTTTTCTCTTTGGGTAAGGCGGTTTGTAACGCGCTCCACGGGAAGAGAGATGAGCGCGTGCTGAACACCGACGCGCTCCTATCTCACCCGTGCTGTCCACTGACCACTTTTTATCACGAGGGGAAATTCGTTGGCGGTCTGTCTATTCACCGCGGGGGAAACGCTGTGGGAAGTGTGAGATTCGCCACGTTGGGGTGGCACCAGCCCCGCAAGCAACAAATACTATTGCCACACCACGTTCGGGGATACTTATTAAAACCGCTCGGTGTTCTTTCCTTTGCCTTCTGCCAGGGGTACGGGAAAGCGGAAAATCTACCAACTTGGCGTGTCCTGAGAAGCGGGGACCCCTAGAGCTACACCCACTGCCGTGGGGAAGTGTAATACTCGACATCGTCTCTCTTTGTCCAACGTGGGGCGCCTAAATGTATCACCCCACAGGAGGAGCGACGAGCGCGCGCGGAACACGAGGCGTCCTGCTCACAACTGCCTTGTTGGCGGGTGGGAACCCTTCCTTAGGAGCCTACCCGCGGCGCTCGTTCACAGTGACTGAAAGTCAGCGCGTCCTCCTTTAACAGGAGCGGAGTAAGCTAGTGCGCTCACGCTCCCACTCCGCGTCCTTAGCAATCATTACGCGCTCGCAAGCTATCCACTCACCCCGACTGAAGGTCTAATGACGCCCTCTAGTGCCGACGCGTCCTCCTTTGGCCGAGACCATAACCCCACTCAACATCAGGCAAGATTATGGTCAAACGTGAAGCTATACTATAAGAAAAAAAAAACTATTTTTGATACACAACTACGGTCTCAATTTAAATACCTATCAACCATCATTCGTTATGTTATACAGAATATAATAAAATATTAATGGCTAGAAGCTAACAAGGCTCAAGAATGCGTAAAGCAATAAAACGCAATAAGCAGCCTAAAAACTACTAATGAGACCTTCCTGTTGCCATAACTAGTGTTGTGATATCTCTATTAAATGTATCAAAATGATCTGATATTGGTACAAATTGGTATAAAGGTGGATGTTAACAACCAGTTTGGGCCCAAATTGGGCTCATCTGCTCCCATTCACGATGGAATTAAAACAAATATTCAAATATCGATGGCAGCAAGGTGTAATTTGGGTGGACTTTCTCTTGAATTTGCGCTGATGCTCATTTAAAGGCGAACACAGATTAACTTCATGGAAGACAATTTAGAAGAAATGTTTTCCTGTAGGTACATATTTAAAAGTAATTTCTTCTGCAAAGGGTTTTCTTGGGGCTTTTTACAGGTAAGCTTTGGTTGTGTATCCCATTTTTGATTTTCACAATAAGTGCGTGTCAATTTATGGAAAGTCAAAGCCTACCAAAGTCTACCGGGTGCAAATTAGACTTATCTGCCCCCATTCACGATGGAATAAAAATAAATATTAAGAAAAGAAAGACTTAATATGTATTTTGATACTTTATGGTTGTTTTCTCTTTTTTTATTGTGCTTTATTTATTACTTTAAATGTGTTTGTTTCAATTGTATATGTCCTAAAAATAAACCTGTTTTCTTCTTCTTCTGATCTAAGACTTGTCAAATGATAACCTACACGTCAAAGTACGCGTATTATACTGATTTTTTATTGAAGCCACCCCTATTTTTATTGAAATATTTCATGACTATTGTGTAGCGGTATACTATAAAACTATCCCGTTACATGTCTTCCGTATATTATGTCAAGTAGATTTTTATGAAAAATGACTGTGATATGCATAGAAGACAAAGAAAGAGAAACAGACCATGGTACCTACATATTTTGCCAATATTTAATTTTTAATTTTTTACGGAACCCCAAAATGCGTTATTTTTTCTTTCAATATTTCGTCTCTTCTTGCATTCTGGCTGTCATACAATGAGCATTCACCTTTACCGTTTACATCGGTCAGTACAGACATACATCTATCTCGTTCCCTCGCAAACATCTATCCCTCTCCCACGTCATTATGTTATTAACCATGGTGGTACATCAAGAGCCGTGATTAGCAAGTGATTAAAGTTCATTCAACATAATCATGTAATTATTTATTTATGTTTTTGAGTCGAGTGTATTTTATATACAGTATATGGTGAAATAACAGACAGATCTACTTGCATTTAATTGTAATTTTTATTTTATTGTATTTAGGGGGGTAACAGCTAATATAATAGTAACTGAATTACTAACTAGATAATGAGTAGCTATTGATAAACTTTCATAGATGGCAGGAAAATATAAAAAAAGCAACAGATAAACAAGAGAACAGTAACAAAAAGAAAATAGTACAGAGATCTAGGATTCTTAAACAGATAATTCAATAATAATCAGTAATAATAATAATTTTATTAAAAAGAGGTAGAAGAGAGAAGGAAAGATCTAAGAGGCCGTTTGTTGAGCAAATAAAGGAAAAGAAAGAATCGTGTCGTACAAAGAAGAGAAACATCTGACCGAGAAGAGAGGATTAGAGGAGACTCCATCGACAAGAGCGCTTAAATATAATAATGATGATGATAACTCATTGTATATTTTGAGCAGTGCTCGGCATCCCTATTTGTAAGACCATTCATGCATGTCATCCCTTACATCAAAGTAGCATTTTTTAAACCTACCGACCTCTTCCTTCACCCGAGATCTGGCGGAGGCGATATAAATATATATTTGTTCCCTACCTAAATTTTATTACAAAATTTTTCTCGTAAGTAAAAGTTGAATTACACTGAATTTCTTTTACATCTACCATTACAACTGAATTTCTTCGAGGCCGGCAGCGCGTTAGTGACACCTCTGGAGTTGCAAACGTCCATAGGCGACGGTAACTACTTTCCATCAAGTGAGCCGTATGCCTGTCAGCTGTACTCCAGCTATAAAAAAACTTTAAAAAAGTGCGATTTCACTAAGCCGTTATCCAATACATCCAGTAGTTTATGGAATACCTACATGTCTATGATATACATAGACAAACCGATAGACAGGTAGGACAGGACGGATGTAGCAATTTTATGTATAATTCTTTGTTTTGTCTGATGTTTATAGATGTACTACAAATCGGGGCACGCAATGACGATATCTGCTCACGATCGCTAATGAAATGAGTAGGAACGTTCCCCAGGTATTTACGGGACACACAGACACGCATGCTACACTCCTTCACTCTAATTGATCTTTAATTTTTAGATATTTCTTAGCTGACCCAGAAGTGATATTAAATCCTCTATTTTATAAATCTTTTATTTACAATATTCAAATTTAAATGCAAATTCAAAAGTTTTTATTCAAAATAAGTTACATTGGAGAACACTTTATGAAGGTCATACATATAAGTTAAAATTTAGTTTTACTTCCTAGTCTATGTACACCGCTTCGCAACGTGTTATTGCTGTTTAGGAGAAGAAGTAGCAAGAAACTCCCAAGCAATACGTCTAGCTAAAAATTTATACCTTTATTTAAATTAATTTTATACAGACATATGTTACACAACTACTTTTCTAAGAATTAATGGAGTTGTAGCAAACAGTGCATACTCAGTAAGACAAAGACACAATAAAAGGAAAGAAAAATATTATTATGGTTACAATAATGACATGACGTACTAAAATTTTATACTCCAACATAACTCCATAAATATTGTAAATTAGTACAACAGAGAAAATTTTACTTATTTTATTATACTAGAATTCAAACCCTAGTAAGTAGATCTATTTTACTCACATAAACATTAATTCGATTTTATATTAATTGAACGAAGCCGGGGGCAGATACTAGGATATATATAAACCTTTCTTGAAAAATTATCTAAGTGATGGTGAAAACCGGTTCAAAATCTGAGTGGTTTAGAAGAAGTTAGTGGATATAGTTCAAATTCAAATTCAAAAGTCTTTATTCAAAACAAGAGGTCCCGGCAGATGTTGTCTTGCCTTGAAAAAATAAAAATCTAGGACAACACCACTTCTCAGTTCGAATTGTGAATCTAAACCATCCGGGGCGGGTACGCATTCAAACACGCACAAAAATCATCCAAATCGGCAAAGTCGTTGTCAAGTTATGCGCGTACATACATATCTACGATTCATTTTTATCATTGAAAACATCGTGATGAAACCTGCACATCCGGGATAACCGATGTGTCAAACCTGCCAAGTCGTCACGCTTGTCTGTGGCGGCGTGGCGTTTATGGCCTTTTAGTAATAAATATCTAGTTTGAGAGTCCGAGACAACACGGCGTTTTGTATAGTGTTTTTAGTCTCTAGAATGTGTTTTGATGTTTTTTGCTTGAAAGGCTTAATAAAAATATTTTATACTAGAGGTCCCGGCAGACCTTGTCCTGTCCTGAAAAAATAAAAATCTAGGACCCGATCGCAGCGCCACCTATCGGTTCTAATTGTGAATCTAAATAATCCCGGAACCCAAACAAATACACAAAAAATTTCATCCAAATCGGTAAAGTCGTTCTCAAGATGATTCATTTTTATACATTTTAAACCTTCCTTGGACTTCTACAAATATTTCAAAACCAAGACTAGACAAATCGGTTTGGCCGTTCTTGAGTTTTTGTGAGACTAACAAACGTCAATTCATTTATATATATATACATTTGTATTTGATAGAAATGAAACTGTTACTTAAATCTATTCTAATATGTAAATATCTCGTGTTATGTTGTTTGTGGTCGCACTCTTCCGAAACGGCTTAACCGATTTTAATGTTTATTTGTATATTTGGGAGGTATGAGAATAGGTTGCAAAGTATTTTTCTCCCTCCTATGGTGTTTTATATCAGAACAACTTCAGCCGGGTCGGCTAGTTAAAGTAAAAATAAACGAAATATTGTTTAAAAAGATTCATACATGACTAACTGTTTGTCTGATGTTTCGTAGATCTTGGAGTAGTTTCAAGTACAAAGTGTTTGAAGTATAAAATATTGTTGTGTATAAATAACTAATAGAAATACAAATAACAACAACAACAATGCTTTTAGCGATATATAAACTAATGCAATATAATCGAATACGAATAAATAACTAATTAAACACAAAATATTAACTCCACTTAAGATTTCGATCCAGTGAACTAAGTTTAACAAATATTTTATAATTTATAAGGATTCTTTTGTTACCTATGTTAGGTGTTTCTCTCATGGATAAAATGAGGACATCCGTAAGAGAACAAAGGTAACCGACATAGCTCGCAAAATTAGCAAGTTGAAGTGGCAGTGAGCCGGTCACGTCTGTCGCAGGACCAATGGCCGATGGAGCAGACGAGTCCTGGAGTGGAGACCACGTCTCGGCAAACGTAGCGTAGGATGCCCGCCAGCGCGATGGACTGGACAAGGAAGACGGGAAACCGGGAAATGTGGCACGTACTTGGGGAGGCCTACGTCGAGCAGTGGACAGAGATTCGCTGAAGAAGAAGATGAAGAGTATACTTTTGTGGCTATCCTGTTTTTATTATAAAGCGATTCTGATTTAGGGCATTGTCCTTTGGAACATTTTACAATAAAAAAAACCAGCTAAAAGACACTTTGAAATCATTGAAACAATTAAGATAATTTCAAATATTTTTGTATTTTTTTTATATCTCATTTGTATACAAATTGAAAAACACGTCTAATTTCGGCTTTAAACTTGGCGCTTCAGTTTCTAAATTTTAATCTTTCTTTAATTTAATCGGCCTTAAAGCTCTCTGAGTGTGAAAACAAACCTCCGTTTAACTAAAAGATTAATTAAATCCCCACATTCGCTGAAAGCGATCCCTAACTGCAAACCACTAACACAAATAAAACTCGTTATAAACTTGTATGTCTATAATTAAATCATTTGTACGGACCCCTTCATAAAATAGCGTTTAGGAGCCAACTAAAAAGCTCTGAGACCATTCAATGTTTATGATCCGAGTTTTAATTACAAGCAGTGCTGTAAAAATTTTTGAAAATACATTTCAGGGTTACTTTGGGATTGGTTTAAATCCCTTGTACGGTGCAGGTGGTGTACTCAATGAAACACCCCTTAAATATGGACGGTATTTATTACAGCGCTTACAATAGCAATAGGTATGATCAGCACTACAGTACTAAACACACTCGTATTAACAATTCACAAGATACACGAAAGTCACACCGAGAGTCCAAATGGGTGTAGTCTTCTGAATGCTTCCTGGTCTTTCTTTCCTTCTATTGTTTTTTTTAAATTATGTTTTTTATTTATCTGTTATAAAATTTACATTACAAATAGAGATAAGGCACCACTTAAACTTTTGAGGTTTGCGTGTGATGCAACACACCCTCGCAATTTCAGGAAAATCTTATACATCCATATGCACATACACCTAATCATATCGTACTCGTATGTGCAGGTAACATATACGTAGTCACGAACTCTCATACACACAGGCTGTCATAATTTTTCTAAATAATAGATTTTTAGTTTTTGTAATTTAAAGATTTATATAACTTGATTCGGAAACTGGTTGTATACTTGACCAACTAACTATACCGGTGGCTAACTATCTAGGGTCATCGTCTCTGCCCAGTGGTGCCAGAGCCGGTATGGGGCCTCGAGCTTACGCTCTTTGGCCCGGATTGAAATTCGTGGAGGGCAACTACCCCCCGGTGACAGGGGACGGGAGCCGGTTGACACATAGGGGTATGTCGGCGGCTCGCGTCAGCCAGTCAGCGGCATTCGGTGGCCATCACGGGCTTCGCGTTGGCTCCGTCTGCGGCATGGTTGGCCAGTCAATTCAGAAAAATTCCCGCGGAATTACCAGGATAAAAAGCGCATATTTTAAGCCTAGAAATTTGCTCAGCAAAAACCGCATCGAAATCGGCCCAGTGGTTTTTACGTAAATCCCGAACAAACAAACAAACCCACAAGCAGACAAACAGACAAGAAATCTAACAAAAATTATATGCATCGAGCTATCGTTTATATAGTATATACTAGTTGTTTTTTTAAATAGCTTCAATGTACAGACACGGCATGATTAGAATTTTATAATATTATGGACTAGCTGATGCCCGCGACTTCGTTCGCGTGGTGCGGTTTTTTAACTATCCCACGGGAACTCTTTAATTTTTCGGGATCAAAAATATCCTATGTGTTGGCCAGGGATATAAGCTACAACCATACAAAATTTCATTTAAATCGGCCCAGTCGTTTCGGAAATTAGAAAAAATCTAAATTAGTTCTATTTCACTTCTTACATCCCCATGACTCTGTTTTTAGCATTTTTTTTCATTGTACAGAAATTCGAACTCTGCAGTTTTATTATATGTATAGATATGTATAAATATATTATACACTGGTTATTATTTAAATCAGTCCCCACTTGGCCGAATTTAGATCGATTTACGACTGCAAACGATGTGTTTTTTCTCCGAATACGGTTCGGTTATTATTGCGTGGCATTTACAGCCCTTAATAATTGGTTTACTAGCACCTTGTTAGCCTGTCTGCAGACGGGAGCCTTGTTAGAGCGGGCTTAATATACACCGTAGAGTAATTAAGACGAACAAACTGCTTCACATAAATTAAAATTTTTGAATCTGTAACAGCATGTTCTACAAGCAATTGGCAAATGAATACGTCTAAAAGGTCTAAATGAAGCAACTGTGTGCGATGTGTTAAGAGAACATGAGCTAGTGCGAGAGTTCAATCTAGCAAATACTCGCATGGGACACGTACCATAGGTACATATACCAATTAATCTTGATATTGGTGGCAGTTGCTTCTTTCAAATAAAACTCGATGTGGACTGTATGACTTATTATTGGAGTTATTTACGATTAAATTAAAACTATACATAGACGAAATCCTGAGAGAATGATGAATGGCAGAGAGTAAAGTAGTGCGTATTGGTGCCATATGTATGTGAGCAATGTGAACAATTTTCGGCCTCCAAGGCCGCTTGTTTTATCTCCCGTTCCGTCCGACGCCTAGCTGCTAACTGTGCGAGCTGTGCTCCGGCTGGCGGGTCAGCAGGGATGCTCTCTGTTCACAACACTTGACAAGATAATTTGGACGACACATTATATTTTTCGATCTATAGAATATTTCTTGATGGTGTCTTGTTTTACTATCAGCACACAGTAATTAGGATTATATATGTATATAGGCGAATCCAGTACATGGGCCGTTTGTCTATTCCCCAGTTTCGCGTTTCGCAAATAAACAAATAAAATCTAAATTTGTTAGTACTAAAAGAAAATGTGTACAAATTTTTCCAAAATGAATTTGCATGGCAGAGATTAACGAATACATATTGAACCGATATCTATAGACCGTGGCAAACTTTATCATTACTAGATAGATTTTATATTAAAGCCGTCTCTACTGCAGCTATCTATTGCTAACTAAAAGCAGCAAAAAAGCTTTACGCAGACTATATAAAAAGTGATCTATCACTTAAACGTCTATGTTTGAAATAAACTAACGAACACTGCCGAATGCTCACGTCGTTATTCATTCGGTACATTGCAAATGCGTCCAATCAGAATAGGTAGTCCATATTAATATATTGGTAACTATTACAGTTTGATGTCGTTATTATGCCATAATAAATGGGATTGAACTACTTATTCACATCATTGAGCCTATTATGCATCCCGCGGCCTATTAGCAGAGGCGGTTTATATAGGCCTATGATTGACATAATAAAGTCAGTATACTATACATAGGTGTTTTTTGATAATTTCATTATTTAGTTTATCCGTGCAGGAACGGAGAAAGAATACAATTTCCTGCGGCCGGGCAGCCTGTCGCAAGAGGCGATAAAACAATCACAGCCACGTGGTAGGGTATTTACCAGTCTGAATGCCTACCACCGGTCCACAGTATGCCGCCATAACAGCCTTGAGTTGTGTTCTGGCATTGCTGGCCAGGTTCCAGTCTCTATTTAGAGAGCGGCAGTACATTGTTAGCACTTTTGGTGTTACAAATGTTCATAGGTGATGATAAACGCTTTCCATCAGGTGGGCCCTCTGCCTGTCTGCCAAACTCAAGCAATAAGAAAAAAAATTGAAAACCTTCTTTTAATTGCATTTGAAAACTTGCGTTTGAGTAGCAAGTTGTGTCCTGACGTGTGCTATATGTAAGTTAAGCTTCAGGTAAAAAAAAAATAATTTCAAGTGTCGACGAACAGTTGTCAAGTTTCACGAAAAATACAGATCTTTCTGCGTAGGCTACCAACTTTCAAACTTGCCTCTAAAAAGCTTGGTGTGCTAAACCGGTCCAAGCAGTACTTCACCTCATGGCAATGACTTGATTAAATCAGATCGCATATGGAGCACTGTTGACATCTATGGGCCGGTGTACCCGCTTACCAGACGGAGCCCCTCGACTCCATCTAGCGTCGCTTCGTTCTTATAGTCGATGATCCCACACTAGCAGGTGGTTTAGAACCACTTAGTCTTCGGAGAAACTTTGCGTTCTGTAGTGAAATAAAAAGCCAGGCTTCGCTTCCAATATTTATTTGGATGTTTTGTTACTACAATAATGTTAGATAAACCTATCACAACCCTAGCAATCACTCTTATCTTAAAAGTCCTGAGTCCTTTGAGAGTAGATTGGAGCACCTGCCAGTGACGGCACCGAGTCGCGGCTGCAGTCGTATCGGCAGCAGCAGGGCAGCGGCTAGGGTGCCAACCGACGAAGAGGTGGAGCAGGGCGATACTCGCAGGATCTGCAACAACCGTTGCAGCTCGTGGCACTGTTCAAAGCGCCGGCAGGGCGCTCAAGGCGCTAGTGACGCCGTTCAGTGCGATGACAGGACCCTCAGGCCGTCGGCATAGGTCTTGCTCAGGCTAATAAATATGCCTGCCTGCCAGACAGCGTCGAAGACTCAGAGCTGCACAGCTCTCTGGTTAAGAAGACTTTAAGTCCCTGCTTCAGATGGCAGGGTTATATAACAAAAAAGCTGCATAGATACATATTATATTAGTTTACTAAGATGATTACTCCAGCCGAGTGCTAGTATCCAAATGCATGCTAAATAGGGGATTGTTCCTTCTTATATACGATTACCAAGGAACATGCGGATTCCATTTTCAAAAAATTTCAAATATGTGATCACAACCTGAGAATATTTATGAAAATGTTATGCGACCTATGAGAAATTCACATTTAAAAAGAATAAATTAGACATATTGAGCGCGTTCCTTTAGTATCTTATAACGCCCAAAATGCGTCGTCTGTCGTTCCACATGAAGACCACGGTCATTATGGTCGTGGCAAAAACGTCACTAATGACGTCATTTTGTCACCTTTGCGCTATGACATAAGGTTCTTAAAAGGGCGATATAAAATTTCTTAGAGGTCGGCAACGCGTTAGCGGCATCCCTGGTGTTGAAAACTTCCAAAGGCGACATTAATCGCTTTCCACCAGGTGGGCCGTCTGCCTGTTTGCCTCCTTCAGGCAATAAAAAGAAAGATGAATGATAATATGCGTTATTGAATACGCGAAATACTTCAAGAAATAGTATATATTAAGTTCTGCAAAAGAAATTGAGGATGAGATCGAATTTTTCAGACTTTTCTAATGTGTGGTGAAACTGTAAAGATTGTAATTTTTAAAAAACTACAGATTTTTTTTAACTCCAACTGTAAATTTTTAATTTCTCTGATTATGTTTTTTATTTGTTTTCTTTTTAGGGTTTATTTATTGTTTGTTTTTTTCAGACATGTCCGTTACATTTTTTTCTTATATCATTATGGTATTGTTCTTCCAACTTACAATCAGTCGCTTGAAATAAAGATACTAAAGCAGACACAAACAATTCAACAAAGAATATACAAAAACCAAGAACACCGTTTTAATGAAATAGCTAACTGAACGCTGTGAGAGCAAACTAACTTTTTTCCATGTCCCGTCGCTGTTGTAAATCTACGGTGATTTAAAAGTGTAACAACGGACGGACAGACTGACGGACGCCGATGTGACACTGACGTACGGGACGCAATGGTCGAAAATAGGGATGTGATAGATATTGTATCGATAAATAATTTAGTAAAACCACGTTTTAGCGGTTTTGAATGCGGTATTTGATTTGATTTTTTATTATGACGTTTCCGCCACGTTTCAGTAGCCGTGATTTAAGAAAACACTAGAAAACTTACGAAAATACTACATAAATAATTTCGTAAAAATCTCTCCTTTCTTTCACCGTCTCTTAATTATTTGGGGTCAACACAATATGTCTTTCCTTCCATACTCTTCTATTCTAATATAAGTCCTCTGTCGCACCACAAATTATCATCTTATTCTTCACACAATTCATCCATCTCTTTTTTGGTCTACCTTTACATTTGTATTCATCAATCTTCTGGTTTAACATTATTTTTGTCGCGTGACTTTTTACCTCCGCATTAAACGCCTATATCGCCTTAGATAGATAGATAACACTTTATTGTACACCAAATGCATAGACAAACAGAAATAGAAAAATACAAGAGATAGTACAACTGGCGGCCTTGTCGCTAAAAAGCGATCTCTTCCAGGCAACCCTTGGCAGGGATTAATAAGTTTTTAATACTGACGGTCGTGCAGTTTATAAATAATAATAAATGATAAGACAATACATATGAAGAATACAATTTCCTGCGGCCGGGCGGCCTGTCGTAAGAGGCAACAAAACAACCCACAGCTAGATGGTAGGGCAAATGCCGGACTGGATGGCTACCACCCCTGGTCTAGAGTATGCCGCCATAACAACCTTGTGTTGTGTTCCGGCATCAGTGACTAGGTTCCAGTCTCCTTTAAGAGAGCAGCGGCGCATTTGTAGCACCTTTGGTGTTGCAAATGTCTAACTCCTGAAATAATAAAAAAAAAAAAGAAAAGTGTAAAAAATATATACACATACGTATATACACACGTATATATACATATGGCAATACAAACCTACATACATACATATATACAATAGTATTAGAAATTATTATACACAATAGAGAAGTAATGCTTCTGAACCTGATTTTTAAAACACTGTAAGGATTTGGCTTGTCTTATAGCAATAGGTAGCTCATTCCAAAGGCGCACAGCCTGGACGGTAAAAGAGTTATTGTAAAAACAAAACGTATGTACAGGTGTATTTATTCTGTAATTATTTGAGGCGCGTAAATTGTGGGCGCTAGATACGTACAGAAATTCGAAGCGTTCCGTGAGGTAAGGAGGACTAATGAGTAGAAACAATATGCTGTAGCGTAGTTTTTTTTCATAAATGTTGTATTGAAAAATACCACATTAATATTAAAATCTAATCTAAAAAGACTAATAAGTAATTTAAATATAACCTAAATTAACTAAAAGTATAGTACTGCTACGAGCTACAGGACTCGAAGTAAAAATGCCGTTGAAACTACTATAGAATTTATTAGAACTGTACAAACACGTATAAAACAAATACAAATAAATCTGGATGCAACCAGTTCACACTGCACGATTCAGTGCAACTCGACATGCGCAAAGTCCGTCGTCTATATCGCTAATCGAGAGTACTACAAACGTCTTACTCATCTCGTAGTCGTCGCTTGACTGCCCCACCCCTCCCTTCGGGCATTGTCTTATACTAACTATACAGTACAAAAAATATCGGCCGTGCGCACTGAGTTTCCGAGAAATAGTAATTTGCACACCTGGTTATCTATTCCTGCAAACGGCCAACAAAGCCGAAAACAGTAACAATAGGCTATTGTCTAATTGCAAATTTAAATACGAAGCAATAAAAGAACATGCTCAGCATTTCTTTGTCGGTATGTGACAATAGGTATGCAGGTGGCTCAACTTGTAACAGTACTAAGAAAGTGTCCATTAGCACTTTTCATATTGTCTCTATTAAGGGGAGGGAGAACACTTGTTCATGTGTTTTTTAATAAGTTAGCACAGTACACTACACTTTAGTTTTGTTTATAGTACTAGTTCAAACGGTTGTGTCCTTTTGAGCCTTCTCGTTATGTCAGTGTTTTTGAGGAGCTGGATCCCCTCGACATTCACACGATGGTGAAGCCGATGCTCGTGAGCTTCCGCGTACTTTCTGATAATGCTAGTCACAAACTCCACTTTCAGGTCCTGATGGAGGTCGCTCGATCTTTTTTTTTTTAAATTTATTTTCTTTAAAAGTTACAAGATCATACAAACAATTCCATTCCCAAACTGCAGCGCAGTTTGTCGGCAGCGTTCTCGTGGATCGTTGAAGTACACATTTTTTAAATGTAAATTATAATATAAATTAAATGAAGTGATTGGATTAACCAATTTTTGTATTAAGTCTTGCTTTAATTACCACCGTTATCTAAAGTACCTACATATACACCAAATTTCTTGTGAATTCGTTTAAAACGTGACCATTGATTCCTTGATGATAATACCATATCTCACCGCGTACATGCACCATCACTTATCATACATATATATACATACATACAAAACAATTAATAGTGCATATACGCAACGAGACATGGCACCATCATCAAGGACAGAATGCTAAATAATGCTTAGTTAATATACATTTTAAACTCTGTTTGGACATATTTTCCGTTAGCATATCTTTGGGTATCTCATTATATATCTTAGGACATACCCATCTCCTGGTCCGTAGCCTTTTGTTGTTCTAAAATGATATTTAGTTTAAACTTATACTATGTAGGCAGTATTTCTAATCAGTAAATCTAATGTATCATGGCGCGTTTACAATGCCTTTCAATACTTTGTTTTGGAATCGTTGTATTATTTCTATGTTGCTTGGTTTGGTACAGCCCCACAACTGTACCCCATAGGTCCATACCGGCATCAGGACTTGTTTATAGAGGAGCAGTTTGTTAGGTACTGACAACTTGGAATATTTTCCAAGTAGCCAGTACATATTTCTGTAACGCGCTTCCAGTTCATCGCGTTTCTTCTTAACGTGAGCCTTCCAATGTGGTTTAGCGTCTAGTGTCATACCTAGGTACTTTGCAGTATTTTCATACGGTACTATTTGTTTATGTATACTGGATGATAATTAGACATTTTGTTAGTGAAGTCAATGTGGATCGACTTGGCTTCATAGAGCTTACTTAATAAGCCATTTTTTTTGTCCAGTTATGAATGAATGCTATTAACTGCTTTTTGAACTTTTTCCACGGCTTCTTCGTGAGTAACTCCTGTAGCCATGATGGCTGTGTCATCCGCAAAAGTAGCTATGGTGTTATTTTCTAGTTCTGGAATATCACTCGTGTATATTAGGTACAGGACCGGTCCTAATACATGTAGTAGTGTAGAGTGAAGAATATGTCTTAGTCTTCTTCCTCTCAATTTTGCAGTCACTGGTACAATTTTCAAAGATTTATGTACTCATTTCTATCTTATCCATTCTTGTAACACCATACATCCATCTCAACAACATTATCTCAGCTGAGTGGAGACGTTATTAAAATTGTATAAAGATTTATATCTTTACCCTTATTGCTTATTTAGGGATGTGGTACAGAGAGTGCGGGTGGCTGAGTTAAAGATTCAGACTCTTTTCTTCTTACTACACCATTCTATTTAGAGAAAGGGTCCGAAAATTAGCGTACTTTAATAACCGCTTTAAGCTACAATTCAACTAGGTAATTTTAAAACCTAAGTGCATTTCAAGTAATTTTATACCACACTAAATTGCTCTTAAAGTAAATCGTTCTTTAAACTCTCTAAGTGCGCATAAAATTTTCTTAACTCAGTCATTTTTTTATATACTTAGTATTTTAATATTACCAATAAAAAGATCGATTATTAAATTAAAAACAATAATACAGCTCGTCACTATCCAAACAAAACAATCGTGCTCAAAAAAGCACATTAAATGTTCTTAATAGAGTCATTTTTGTTATTAATTTATTATTTTAAAAGTTGCTAATAAAAAGATCGATTATTAAACTAAAAACAATTATGCAGCTCATCACTATCCAAACAAAACAATCGTGCGCAAAGAACAAAACAATGGGGCGTTGTTTGAACAAATAAAAGTGTAGTGGTGGGACACAGGCGGGATTCCGCGCATTCCGCGCGGCCCCAATTAAGATCCCGTAAGATTGTCCACGGGTTTTTTGTCCCGATGGGTAGGGTGACAATATTTCAGGTTAAAACTTCTAGAAAGTGTGAGATAACTTTTTCTAACAAAAACATTACCGACTTCGAGTTAAAAAGCAAAAAAATAATTATTTTCTATAATATCTTGAAGTCGGTGCATTTTGCAACTTTGTTGTTTTTTATATTTTACTTGTCACCGACTTGAAGATGTTGTAGAAAATATCATTTTATTTGCTTTTTAGTTTAGTCCGTTTTGTTTTTGTTAAATAAAAATATTTTCTACTTTTTTACTTGAACAGCTTTAGAAATACTTAATATTGTAAACAACTGTAGAAATTGTACTACTAGCACGCGTTAGAAGTTTTGTCTTTCAAAGAATGTAGGCGCTCGGTACTCTTCAACAAGGGTTGCTCTCGATTTCCCTGTGATCCACTCATCAGATTCTGACTTGATGACTATGGGACCACCTCAGAATACTTATTCGAATAAAAGAAAAACGAAAATCTGTCCACAATTGACGGAGAAATCGCGTAACTCAACATAAAAAAACATAGAGTTGAATTGTGAACCTCCTTCTTTTGGAAATCGGTATTAAAAGAATGCACCTTGCAAAATTTGCCGCTTTTCTTCGACAGCTTGACATGAAGAATTAAAACATAAAAAACAACAACAAACAGCAAAGTGCATATACTTCAAGAAGTTGTAGAAAATATTGAATTTTTGCTTTTTAGTTTAAGGTCGATTTTGTTATTGAGTAAAAAAGATGTTAACGAAAATATCCTGAAGAGATCAAACTCATACATAGCCTACACAATTTTCAATCTGTCGTTTTATTACTCCCAATATGTTTTGTAACACCTCTTCGTCCGTTCAAGATGATCCCGTGATAATTGTCCATGGTTCGGGTCCCGGCCGAGCATTAGATAAGAGCAGGCCCATACCAGATTAAAATGATTAATTCGTTGGCGGTTTTTGTTTCAACCAAATTAAGCGGTTTGGTTTTACATTTTCGGATTTCAGCTTTGTAAAAAGAAAAAATTATATACCTTTTTGAAGAGAGACAGGTATGGATTCTTTTTTTAGAGTTCTGTACTCAAATGACTAAAATGAAACGTTTTAAATTAGGCTTGTCCACTCGTCTAAACGTCTGTAAAGCGCAATACACATCAAAGCCGCCGACCTGTCGATGCAGCCCGCCGACACAACCCGGCGTCCTATATAAGAGAAGCGTGGGGGCAAAGCATTCGTTTGCACGTGCTGCCCGCAGACATGTTGGCTGCATGTCGGCGCCTTGCGTACTACTATGAGAGTCCACGAAGAAGTCTTTTAAAAAAAGACACTTTTGTCAAGCTAAAATTAATTTATTACATTTAGAAATAGGAATAAATGTCTGTACCCGGAGACTGTTTAGATAGAACTGAACCTTGCAGTGCGAGTCTGTTGGCGAGTGCTGCTGGCCGTAAACAGCAAGAGAAGATGGATAGTATCTCGTTTCCATTTTATTTATTTGGTTACTTGCAGGGGACGGGTATAACAGTACGCTAGCGCCCAGTCCTGGCTACACTCGAGCTGTAATGACGTGCTGTATTTTTTGTTCCTCATCTCGAGCTGCCGACAAAGTTTTCCGATTTGCAATGAGTGCAGCCGCCAACTAGCTCGCCGACATAGGTCGGCGAGTTCGCGACTTTGGTGTGTATTGCGCTTTAAAGTTACATACATGTTATCACGACTGTTTCCTCGTGAGGATAGGCAGAGACTATGGATCTTCATTTGCAACGATCCTGAGAAACGACCTGCACGTCATCGACTTTCATCAACCATATTGAATCAATTTGGTTGAAAAACACAGAACTAAAAGGACACGACGGTAATCAGTGACATTAAATGATACATGATAGATGGATAAATAGATAAAACTCTTTATTGTAACCAATACAGAAATTAAATTATAGACTAAAATTATATCTAAATTCTAAAAACTCAAGCGGGTCGGTATTCAGTGCACATACTTTAAAATATATGTAATATTCATAGCTTATAAAAAAATACACGTATAAAAATACGGAAAAGTAAATAGAAGTCGTTGTAGCGTAATGGCTAGCGCACGCGTCCCAAATTCTCAAAGGCCACGGGTTCGATCCTGGCCGGAACGCATGCATCCCTCAGGCAGTTTTCTGACCTAATGTGCGTATTGTTACAATTACTACGTGCTAACAACGGTGAAGAAAAAATCATGATGCAACTTGCAAATCGAGATAACCGATGTGTCAAACCTGCCAAGCCGTCATACTGTCCGTTACCCATATAGTAGGAGGCCCGAGCCCAGCAGTGGGATGTTTATGGGCTGACATTATATTATATATATTATAAGTTCTTACATTTTCTAATGTAATTTCCAAACTCATGATTTTGGAATAATTTCTTTTTTTATTAAGCGTGCGATATGTATTTTAGCTGAAGTAAATTGTATATTATGGTCACAATTAATTAGTTAATATAATTAAAAGGAATTAATTAAACCATTAACTATTCTATTCTTTATCATATAATTACATACATAATGAAATAGCTTTTTAAATGTTTTTAGTTCCCAACAAATAGACGTTTACTTGCTGTTAATTAAAAATTATAAGCTATAAAATAAATCAATAGTAGAGGGCGTTAGTGTTGAGAACAGATACGGAACGTGTAGTGAAGCTAATTAATTGCAATAAATAATGACTACACGCCCCTTTGTAGTCGTTGCTTGGAGATATTGGTAACTTTATGAAGCGAATTGTTGCTTTTATACTTACATAAAGGTTCTCATAGCTAAAGGTAAACAATAGGATAGATGACAGTGAAGTCAACTCAGGTACTTATATAGAGTTTACCCCTTTTTTGCGGCCCTGGGCAAACTCGAATAATGCCTAAGAAAACTAATTTTAAGACCTCTATCTAGCTTTCTTCTCCCAGAATTCTGTCTATTCGTGTTATACAGTTTTATTTATGTGTACCTATCATTCGTAAGAAAATACTTCATTAATTATTGCTTCAATACTATTGCTACGCGCGAATTGCACATGTCTTACACCGAACGTTCATTGGCCGAATATTCGGCGCTTCGTCGGTATTCTGCCAAACCACTATTCTTGGTATCTCTAATTTATATCTATTATGGGGGTTTAAGTATGTGGTGCGTCTATGATGGTTACCCTTTGGATAGTGACGCACCCACGGCTCAATCACCCGAGAGGGGAGTACAAAATAAGACGGGTTGTTGTACTCTTGCAGTATGTTAATTTCTTCATTGTTCCTAATTTAACTTATTCTATACAAGGTGGAATTTTTTAATGCCACCTGGAGGGAAAGTACTCTAAATAATAGAGATAGAAAATTTTACTCCAACGAAACGTTTCTTTATTTTTGATAAGAAATAAAACTGCATTCAAAGATTTTCGAAAATTCTCTTGCTTCACCCGGGAATCGAACCGACTGAAATCTGTAAAAATTACACCCTGTAATTTTATTGCATCGATCGTTAGGTTCAATCACGAGGATGAAATCTCTCTAACATACTTGGTAAATTTAATGAAAGGAAAACCATGAAATCTTCAATTATTTTAATTATTCACAAAAAAATGGTAAACTAACTACTTAGTTGCTCGAAATAGGCTGCATTTTCTTGGATACACAAATTTATTCTTTTAACAAATTCATTTCTAGTTACCTTTAATAATGTGTAACGTGTAACGTTTGCATTACAAACACGTGCTATTTCAATCGTCTTATCTAAATAGTACTTAATTTGTCATTTTAATTGATAAATAACGTCCATGATAAATGATTAATTACTAACATAAGTAAATAGAAACAGATGGATCTTTGAGTAAGAGTGCTTTAGCTTGAAGCATTGAATTTATAAGTACAGATTTCATGGTTTTCCTTTCATTAAATTTACCAAGTATGTTAGAGAGATTTCATCCTTGTGATTGACCCTAACGATCGATGCAATAAAATTATAGGGTGTAATTTTTACAAATTTTAGTCGATTCGATTCCCGGGTGAAGCAAGAGAATTTTCGAAATCTTTAAATGTAGTTTTATTTCTTTTCAAAAATAAATAAATGTTTCTTTGGAGTAAAATTTTCTATCTCTATTATTTAGAGTACTTTCCCTCCAGGTGGCATTAAAAGATTCCACTCTGTATATGCAGAAATCTTATCGTTTACGTGATGTGCACACCAGTATTCTAATCAATATTAAATATTATAACACGCTCGTGAGATTGGAAATTTTTGATGATATAGAAAAACCAATCTTATCGATAGCTCTAACACCAATATCTGTTATTTGTATTTACTTCAGCATCACGTTCATGCAATGACCATAGTCTTTAAGTGTGCTAAGTTATGTATCAATAAATTGGTGTATGAAACGTGACGCAACATTTATCAATTAAGGTGATATGTTAACAAAATTTCACATCATACATCGAAGGTGACGAGTTCACTGGCCAATGGGTACAGGACAATTAATTTTCCAAGCCGTCAGATCGTATGAACAAGACTTAGACACGTCTGATATGGGTGTTCAAGTAAAATACAAAAAAAAATTTAACATATTTATTATTAAATCAGCAAATTAGTTTTTAAATCCAATTATGGACAAAACGTAATATTTAAATTCGCATTTAAGTTGTTATTGCTTATTAAGGCTTTTTATCCGTGCAGGAACGGAGAAAGAATACAATTTCCTGCGGCCGGGCGGCCTGTCGTAAGATGCGACAAAACAAGCCACAGTCAGGTGGTAGAGTATTTGCTCGACTGGATGGCGACCACCCCTGGTCAAGAGTATGCCGCCATAACAACCCTGTGTTGTGTTTCGTCATCAGTGACCAGGTTCCAGTCTCCTTTAAGAGAGATTTTAAACACAAAGTAAAGAAAAGAAGTCCAAATGCCAAAAAATAATAAAATGTGTTTTTACAGGTATGCAGGTGTGAATTTGTTTTTGTCGGCGTCTAGGTTGTGACAATACTAAGTAGATAGGAGCAAAAATTTAAACATCCACAATATGAAGTTGAGTTTTATATTAGGTCGGGGAGAAAGTTTCTTCGCATTTTATATAAAAATTCAAAAGGTTTTTACACAGTTTATTTACATTTGACTAAAGTATGTAGGTGCCATTTTATTGGATAACTTTTTGCCATCTTGTAGGTAGGGACGTGATCCCATTGCTATAAAAATTTTGGGTTTTCTGATCAAAAAACTGCGACAAGTGGTTTTGGCAGTCCTCTCGTGATGTTAAGCTGACACTGCCTAAGGAATTTTGCAGAGACCGAAACAGGTGAAAATCTGAAGGTGCAAGGTCAGGACTATACGCCGGATGCATTAACACCTCCCAGCCAAACTCTCGTAATTTTTGCTGAGTGGCTAAATATGTGTGAGGTCTAACGTTATCATGGTGAAAAACCACATCCCTTCTGTTGATCAATTCCGGCCGCTTTCTCTCAATTTTTTTTTTAATCTCATCAGTTGTTCGCAGTACAGTTCAGAATCGATGTTCCTGCCTGGCGGTAACAGCTCATAACGAATAATGCCCTTTCAATGCCACCATACACACAGCATCACCTTGTTGCGAGTTAACCCGGGTTTCGCTACACTCTGTGAAGCTTGACCGGCCTTTGACCACGATCTTTTTCGCACGTTCTTGTCGTACGTGATCCACTTTTCGTCACCAGTTATCAGCTTCTTCAAATATGGTTCGGTTTCATTACGTCGTAATAAAGAATCACAAATGGGTACACGGTTCATTAGGTTTCTTTCAGTGAACTCATGAGGCACCCAAATATCAAGCTTTTTTGTGTACCCAGCTTTTTTCAAATGCGCCAAAACCGTTTTGTGGTCAATTCCCAGTTCTCCAGCTACATCGTAACTACTAATGCCGATCTTGCTCCACTTTTTCAAAAATGGCATCAATTTTGTCCGTAACAGGGCGACCAGAGCGACGTGCATCTTTGATATCGCTTAAAACGCTTAAACCAAATTTGCGCTACTCTCACAGATACTGCATTAGGTCCATAAACATCACAATTTTTTTCGCGGCTTGTGTTGCATTTTTACCTTTTTGTAGTAAAATTTTAAAATGTATCGAATTTCTTCATTAGATTCACTCATTTTAACAATAAGAAAAACAAATGAAAATCACACATTTGCCTAATTTGAATTTGGAATTGTCTTCTTTAAAATTAAATCTTTTTAATGATACCAAAACCAGCCAGATACAAATGGTATACCCAAAGAGATCTTATTACGAGTTCATACATACTATATGCGAAAAGACTTTTTCCCCAACCTATTATTTATATACAAGAAAACATTTATTATTTAAGAAAAATATTGTTACGAGTTACAGGACTCGAATTAAAAATGCCATTGGAATTACTATAGAATTTATTAGAACTATACAAACACATATAACACAGGTACAAATATAACTGGACGCAACCAGTACAAACTGCACGATTCAATAACACGCTCTAAGTCCGTCACTATATAGCTCATCGAATGTACACACGTCTTGCTTATATCGTAATCGTCGCTTGACTGCCGGCCTCTCCGTTCGGGCATTCCTTTATATTCAGCTTAAAATATGTCACGACCGGGTAAACAATGGTTTCCAAGAATCACACCTGGCCACTGCCTACCATACCTGATTACAATACACAATAGGCGGCTTTTCTAATTACAAATATTAAACACAAAGTATACAAAAGAAGTCCAAATGCGGGCAGGTAATAAACCGTGCTTTATGGCCAAAAGGTGTGCATTCACATTTTTCGGCATGCATCGTGGAATTTTTGCTAAGTTGTAACAATATGAATAAAATATAATGCAACTTAGTCAATGTGACGTATGAGTTTGGTATTCTCTACACATTTTGTAACCGCGAATGCCTAAGTTTAGTTTCCGGAGAATGATAATCAGCAGCTCCTCGATGCGCCCCTCTTTACTCTCTACGGAGCACCAGGGCGCCGCGGCGCACACCTTGGGAACCCCTGAACTACTATAAACTATATAAAAACTAAAAGTAAATAAAAAGGGAAAAATAGCTAAAGATAAAATAGTGGCCCCAAGCCACTGTCATTTACCGGGAGCGTTCCCAAAAGGCTGGCGGCGTTACCACGTTGTATAGCAACGCTTTGATCTTTGAGAAAAATAGACGCCAACCTTTTGGTCGCTTGTGAAGTCTACTAAATGTTTGGCGACGACACGGTAGAGCTTTAGAGCGTTAGGACCCCACGCATCCAGAGTTTGTACCCCATATGCCGCAAATGTGTAACCACTTCCAATGGCGGCATATTTGCAGCGCTTAAGGGCCTCCTGTTCGGCTGCACGTACGTAGTGCACGTACTTGAAAGATGGGACGCCAGAGTATCAACGTTATATCCGTCCAGGAACGGAGAAAGAATACAATTTCCTGCGGCCAGGCGGCCTGTTGTAAGAGGCAACTAAACAATCCACAGCCAGGTGGTAGGGTATTTGCTCGACTGGATGGCGACCACCCCTGGTCTAGTGTATGCCGCCATAACAACCTTGTGTTGTGTTCCGGCATCAGTGACCAGGTTCCAGTCTCCTTTAAGAGAGCAGCAGCGCATTTGTAGCACCTTCGGTGTTGCAAATGTCCATAGGCGACGGTAACCACTTTCCATCAAGTGGGCCTTTTGCCTGTCTGCTGAACTCCTGCAATAAAAAAAAAATTAAAAAAAAAGTCAACGCAAGTAGCATCCCACACTAACGGGCGGCCCATCTTAAATACCAATTAAATTTATACAAAACTATATGGAAGCTGTACTGAATCCAATGCACAAATAAAAATCAAAATCAATTCAGAGTCAAAGAAGTTATGGCTGAAAAACCGCAAAAATTTCACATTTTCCGTCCGATTAAAATTAATTTTCTACTAATCTTCGAAACCCGACAAATTTATATAAGACCATTTTGAAGCTTTACTGGATCCAACGCAAAAAGAATCAACAAAATTAGTTCAGAAAGAAAACAGTTATGACTACAAATAAAAAATATTTAACATCCTTTTTTTTAGGTTGGTTACGCTACATACGCTACTTTTAAAACGTTACTAAAATAAAATGCGAGTGCTTCATTTCAGTCAAAATAGGTCATAAAATCGAAGAATGTACAGAAAGCGAAATATTTTCACACAAGCCCATTGTTTGCGTTAACCACCACTTGCCGCTTCCTGTACGCGTTTTTCTGTCCGTTTATTTGTGCTTTTGTCTGTTTTAATGTGTTCACGTTAAATATTTAAGTTATACGGTTGTACAAATTTTAAAGTACGTTAAGTGGAAAAGCTGATTAGTTTTGCGATGACTTTTTGACAATATATATTATAGGTGACAGTTGCTTCTTTAAATAAAAATTCTTGTTGGGGTTCAAATATGTGTGTGTGGGTTTACCCTGTTGGATAAGGTAACGCACCACTGGCGAGAGCCCACGACTAAATCACCGTCAGGGGAGTACAAAATAAGACGACGAGTTCTTGTACTCTTGCAGTACAGTGTAAACTCCATGTAACGTCACTCGATTTAACGACAAACTCCCTTAAGCGTCGTAATCACTTGGTTTTAGTTGGTTTAGCTTGTCTTCCATACAATGATACACTCTATATTACACCCACTCTCAATAACGAC
This sequence comes from Dendrolimus houi, assembly GCA_039645545.1. NCBI lineage: Eukaryota > Metazoa > Arthropoda > Insecta > Lepidoptera > Lasiocampidae > Dendrolimus > Dendrolimus houi. Next base: position 13,813,172 of record CM077139.1, read on the forward strand.
AAACAATTAAATAACAAAAAGTACCTTTTAAGTTGCCAAAATTAGTAAAAGCTGCGCAGCTTTTACTCTTTTCTATTCTTTTATCGCTTTATTGTCCTAGCCAGTAATAAACTCGACTGTCGGCATCATGCATACAGAAATTTCTAAGTACTTCCTTTATCACCAAGATGCCTCATTATCGCAAGATTGAATAAAATATGTAAAAAATTACAAAAACATTACTGGTTCAGCAAAAGACGTCAGACAAAAATAACAGACTTCTCTCCATTTAACGACAACTCTCTATAACGCCATAAATGCACTGTCCCTTCAGTGTCGTTATATAGAGTTTACACTGTATGTTAATTTATTCACTGTTCTTAATTTAACTTAGACTATATATACAGAAACCTTATCGTTTACGTGATGTGCACACCAGTGTTCTAATCAATATTAAACATTATATTTACACGTTTATGAGATTGGACATTTTTGATGATTTAGACAAATGCCCAATCTTATCGGCAGCTCTAATAGGGATATCATCATCTGTATTTACATAGCATCACATTCATGTATTAACGATAGTCTTTAACTGTGCTAAATTATACATCAATAAATCGGTGCTATGTCCCCCCCAGTCTTCCCCTTCAACTGGGACCTGGCGGAGGTGGCATGGCCATCAATCATTTCTCATCTAGCATATTATCTTATCGCGAAATAAATACGTAGCCAAAAATAATCGTGTATTTATATTGCCATGTGAATTTAATGATTTTTAACTAAACGTCTATTAATCTTTCTGAGTACAATCGTGAATTTTAAGTGTAAACTCTGTAAACATGGATTGGTAGATTAAAAAACCAACCAATAACATCCATTTCCTGCTCAAGCTGTTTATTCTGCCGACCAATTTGTGTCCTACCTGTTTGGTATACCGAAAGTGGGATAAATATTTTGATAACAAACTCACAGGTTCTAAGCTCGATGTAAAAATATTTGAGCGTGGTCAGTTGATATAGAATTAGGTGCATTCTAGGGTTGCGTAGCAATTTTGGCTGAAATATAATTATAAAAACGCATATTGATTGCAACGAGGAACACGTCCTTGTAAATTCTCCTTCCCTAACCTCGTCATCATTTTTATAATGTTAAGTTTTTGATATTAGTATTTAGAATACCTGAAGAGTGTGCTATGATATTTGACGTGATGTAAGGCTCTTGAATAAATATGACTTCGATCTTAAAACTGGCTTTTATTTTTACACTATTAAGTATCTTTTAGTAGTACAAAGGTTCTCTCCTAACTGAATTCAAAAACCGTGTCCTCTTTTCGTTTTTTGAATTCCCACCAATGAGAGCGAGTTTTATACACAACTCTCATTGATTAGTCGTATTCTTACGTCCTGGCTAACACAGCTATATAGGCATAGATTAACAATAACAAAAGTAGATCATTAAGTATTTGACAAATTAAATTTAAATAAATAAATAAAGAATTTGAAGTGGATAGTTTTATATATAATTTATTTTATGATTAGATTCGAATAATAAACATAGCATACATCAAAAGATGTTGTTGATATGTTTTTCTTAAGGTAGCACTTGTCAAACGTCAAAAGCCTAATGCCAAAATTAAATGCCAAAAGATTGACCTCGAATTTGATCTACTTTTGTTTATGAAGGAATTACATTTTACCAATTTGATTGCGAAAGTTTCTAATAGACATGTGTAAGCGAATAATTGAGTTGGAAACCCGAAGGTGTGGTAGCCAGAATTATTGTATATTAAGCAAAGTAAATAATACAAAAATATTTGCAACAATGAACGCGGCAAGTGTAGCCACTACATACCATTGATTTAAATTGACGAATGTCAATGAGAAGTTACATGTTTGTGTCATTTATAATTTGGTGGAGACTGCAACTAAAATCAGCGCTTTGTCAGCTCTTCTTGACAGAGCATAATGCTGAGTTGGCCTCATTGCCGTGAATATTATATACATTCTTTTTCAAAATATTTTGTGTTTTATATAATACTTATGTCTTTATGTTTTACGTGTGAATCCTGTTAGTTTTACATTTTTTTTAGTTTTATGTACATTCATCTTCGCGAATAAATATTACTTTCTTTCTTCTTTTTTCCATCAAACTATAAATGAATAATGCGTAAACAAGAGACACACGCACATCGTGTCAATGTTGTCAACGCAATATATATAGTTGGAACACGATATGAAGAATACCACTTTAATTGAATTAAATAACTTTAATTCGCCTTAGCCAAGTCCTAATGAAGTCGTGGTAGCATAATGGCTAGCGCACGCGTCACAAACTCAAAGGGCGCGGGTTCGATCCTGGCCGGAACGCATGCACTACTTAGGCAGTTTTCTGTCCTAATGTGCATATTGTTGCAATTACCGCGTTCTAACAACGGTGAAAGAAAATGCAACCCATACATCGAGATAACCGATGTGTCAAACCTGCCAAGCCGCCTTGGACAGCGTGGCGAGTATACTGTCCGTTCCCCTATAATGGGAGTATTGTCTGTTTGTTCGGGATTCACGTAAAAACTACTGAGCCGATTTCGACGCAGTTTTCGCTGATCGATAATAAAGTCCCGGACTTAAAATCTGCTTTAATTTTGTTTTCAGGAATCTCACGGGAACGGTTGAAAGTTGAATAAAAATCGGGTTCCGATATAATATAACATCTTCACTGATCGACAGCAAATACTTTGTCATAATCTGTGATACATTATATCCCGGGAATCGCGCGGGATTTTTCCTGGGAGTGATTTCAAGTTGTTAGGATACGTAAAAATTAGCTTATTCCGTCCTACTTGGACAGAGTCGCAGGCGAATCCTAGTAGGCTATATTTTTAATTCACAACCGTAAATCCAAAAAAAGGTTTGTGTTTTGCTGTTTTTAATGTAATAAGATTATTTATTAAGAATGCGAAAGATGGGAAGAGCCGAGACGAACAGCCCAGACAAATTTAGGTGCCAACATAACAGCAACTACAATGTTGGATATAATGCTAAAAAATCAATAAAAATTGGGACAATATCAACAACATGATAACCGAAATTATGTCCAAAAAGGCTCGTGGTGAAATTGAAAGGAAAATCTCTCTCTTCCCCGCTGCAGTGAAGTAATACCTAACGATACACCACTGCAGTGCGAGGTTAATAAAAGGTTAACAAGGTTATTTATTAAATGATCTAGTTAATTAACAAACACATAATTACGTTTTACCGTAGTCGGGTTACAATTGTTACTTAACTCTATATCTTATTTGAGATAATACCCCGTTCATACAAGGGATACGTGTGTGCCTGTTTGGTGTTGAGATCAAATTGGCTCCCACTTCGCCGCCGAGCATGAGCTGCGAGCTAATAGGCGGGAGCATTGCGCAGGGCTGGCAGTGACCGGAAAAATGGGACACTTAAAAAAATGTATTCTGTGTTAATAGATATAATACGGCACTGTTGGATAAGAGTGTTTACGAAATGGCACCTGCAATATTTAATAAACTACCAAAACCGTTAAAAACAATACAATTAAATATATTTACAACAAGACAAATTATATTATTCCACAATCGAATTCCTTAATGACAAATTTGAAACATAATATCAATACATAATTAATAATAATATTTTAATTGAAGACATTAGATAATTGACATACACAGATTGAAATAATAATTTAAAAAAAAGCAGACATCTATATAATTAATAAATAAAGGTAATAAATATTATCCAAGTTACATAAAAGGTACTTAATAAAATAAATAGGAACTAACTATTTAAATAATGACGATTAAGATCCTCCTTACTTGCGCACCATTGAAACTGGTAAAATGTACTGAACCATGTATTTCTAGGAATAACACCCGTATAAACAACATTTACTACATCTATGCAAGAATAAATATTTTATTTTATTTCATAAAATGCCTCTGCGTATTCTACCGACTACAATGGCAAGTGTTCTTTCTACCACCACACTACCTGGTGGGGGTTTAGTTTCACTTCTTTGTACCGCTTCTTTATGCAACGGTTCTCTAGAACATGTACATCGTGAAGATTTGGAATGAGCTCCCAGCTGTGGTTCCCCCGCAGCGCCAGCGCTACGATATGAGATTTTTTAATTATTCATTTTAATTTTAATTTATTTGCTAAATATGCAAAATCAGTATTCAAAAGCCATTAATCCCTGCCAAGAGTTGCCTGGAAGAGATCGCTTTTTAGCGATAAGGCCGACCGTTGTACTATCTCTTGTATTTTTCTATTTCTGTTTATCTATGTTTTGGTGTACAATATAGTGTTGTCTATATATCTATCTTTAGTGGTAGTGCATTCCAGAGTTGAATGGCTTTGCCTGAATACTTTAGTGTTGTTGTAACAGTTAGTTTCGTCACGTTTGTCAAATTTAGCTACTCGCTAGCATCGATTCTTCGTAATTTTATATATATACAAATATGCCATGTTTCTCGAAATCCCGTGTCAACAAAATCGCGGTCACAGTTTTAGTTTTAGTGTAAGGTCTTGTTCTGAGCGAGTACCAGCCCTACGGATATCCCGGCCGTGAGCCCATCAATACAGCAATTTAACAGGAACGTTTCAACAGTAATAAATTAAATGAGTTAACAGTCTAACAAATAACCAAACCCGCGTACAGACACTCGATGCACGCCTTTCAACCACACAACATGCGTAGCATCAATTATTACATTTTTATATTAATTTTTCATTTCTGTAGATATTGTAATATTTTATTAAAGTGAAACGTCTTTAGAATCGTTATGACTTGAAACTCGATGAAACGAAAAAGCGAGACTAAAAAGAGATAAACACATAAATCTATAGGACAAAGCCTGCAAGAGAATGAGATAGAATACATTATATTTAATCATTTAAACCTTATGTTCATATAGAGTTGGAAATGTTTTGAAGTTTTTCGTTAGTACTTCAAATTTCGATTTTTAAAGCTTAAATACATTATAACCATATAATATATGGAATGTGATGTCACGAAATTTAGAATCCCTCCTCCTCCTCCCTAGAGGTGTCTACACCCTCTCAAGTCTACATGCTGCTGATTTTATATACAGTTGATATATTGTATTTTTGTATAGTATATAAAGTATATTATTATTTAATTTCACTTCTTCTTGGAATGTTTCATATTTATTGTCTTCACCGCCACTGTTGTCCTAATATTTTCTTAGGTTAGAGGGTTGCCTGGAAGAGATCGCTTTAAGCGATAAGGCCGCCCTTTGTTCAACATTTACTGTACCTAGTTTTAAGAACGTAGTTTTAATTTTTAGTGAACAATAAAGTGTTTTCATTCATTCATTCATTCATTCACTTCTTGTCACACTTTGTTTCACTTGTACTGCGTGTGAACTACACACACACATTTTTTTTTAATTACCTATTTGTTTGTAAGTTACGTATTTATTAAACTAAGACATTATAAAAAAAACTTAATGTAGTTAGAAGAAAAAAGAAAGCAAAAGACTTTGTTTCAAGAAATAGCGACGTGATTATTATATACATAGCGATTTTGAGAGTTTCTACGCCGCATTTTCAGCAAACATGGTTTGCACTCAGCATAGGGTTGTGCCAAATTCATATTGTATTATAATAGAATACTGAGATTAGCTCACCGTTTTGTATGGGTAAGGTGTCCAGAAGGTTGGCTACATGTCCTCGCTGGATAGCAATATTTTTGAATTTTACTTTGCGAATGACTATAAGTTGATATATGTATGCATCTAAACTCGTAAAAATAGTGCTGTAATTAAGTATTATCATCTTCTTTTTTTTCTCTTCTGCAAGCGTGCATTTCACGCAACTCAACAATTTGAGTGTGCGAGGGTGGATAAGAGGTTACTCCATCCAGCCTAGCTCCTCCAGGAAGTCCACCAGCTTCTTGACGTCGCTGAAGAAGGAAGGCTACCTGGGGTGTCCAAATACTTTGTCCTGTATTGGGCCACCTCTCCACATTCAAGCAGGACACGGGCGGCTGTTTCTTCTTCTTCCAGGTAAGCTCTGCACAGGAGGCAGTATTATGATACGTGTTAAATTAATTTAAGCGGTGAAACATTTAACAAGAATTGTTTATTTAATGCTGAACAATGGTTTTGAGTCATGGTAACCTTATCTTATGTTCATACATCAGTACATATTCTTGATGCATGCATATTTCCGTGTCTTTTATATACTGGTATGTATGTATATCTATCTCTGTCCCGCCAATTATGGCTTACTTTACGAAGATGTCGCCATTGTTGTCGGATTTCGATTGCGGTGTTAAATAAACAGACGTATAAGAAATAATAAGATTTTCGGCAAGTGTAGTGAGTTGATGAAACAAACCAAATGGCGGCCGCCCTGGAAAGTGATTGTTATTGTTTAAATGATTGATTGAGCTTTTTTGAAGATATGTGCAAGATATATATTTCTGAAACCAAAAGCGGATATAGTGTTTGGGCATAAGTTTGGGTAAGTTTATGTATAATAAAACTACGTTTTAACGGTTTTAAGCGCGGTAATTTATTTGATTTTTATTATTCCGACGTTTCGGCCACTTTTCAGTGGCCGTGATCACGGAAGACAAAGATGTCAAGTGACAATGAGTGTTGTTAAAGTTTTATTTAACCTACCGCCATCTTGTTCATTTTAATTATTTAGTTTTAATTTTGTTTATGGTTATTATTTACTCTATAGGAGCCTAATCTAGATTAGGCTTAGTCGCGAATACTTGAGAAAATATTAAGTTTATGTAATTTGTACTTATTTATTGTTATGCAACAAACATTTACACAACAACTGAAGGCAACAAAATTATACTATTATTTTTAGCGGTTTTGTGTGCACGGAATATCCGGGGTTTTTTTAACTTCGAATCCGCGCATACAATAATTGTCAGATTACATACGTGGAGAGAGTAACTAACATCTTCGGACTTAAACTAAATATAATTAAAATGTAACATACTCAGAAATTAATAGTTATTTATCATACTAGTGCAGTAAGTTGCTTTTTACAAACGAGTAGACGAATGTAAGCCCGAGAAGAAGTCGAGGACTTACCGTAGTCACGAGTTTGTAAGAACCAACAACCATACAACCATACTCCTCCTCCCCGGCCACTTGATTATAATCTTAGTGAGCATCTTCAATGCCGCCATAACAAACTGCTCTTTCCCCGCGATCTGGAAGGAAGCAGACGTCATCGGTATTCACAAGCCTGGAAAACCGTCCAGCTACCGCCCAATCAGCCTACTGAGCACACTCAGCAAGCTTTACGAGAGGGTCATCCTCTCTAGACTAAGAGATTTTGCCATCAGCAAACATCTGCTACCCGATGAGCAGTTTGGATTCCGTGCCAGACACTCATGCGTCCAACAGGTGCACCGCATCACGGAGCACATACTATCCCACTTTGCCCATCGCCCTCGTCGCCCTATAGGAACAGCCGCACTGTTCCTTGACGTAGCTAAGGCCTTCGACAAGGTCAGGCATAACGGTTTGATTTACAAGCTGTACCAGTTCGGTGTACCAGACAGACTCGTGCTCATCTTGCGAGACTTCCTCCTAGGCCGTAGCTTCCGTTTTCGAGTGGAGGGAACACGCTCGTCCCTCACCCACTCACAGCCGGTGTACCACAGGGCTCGGCACTATCTCCACTACTCTTCACGCTGTACACCAGCGACATCCCAAAAACTCCAGATGTAGAGTTGGCCCTCTTCGCGGATGACACCGCACTCTATACATCTGATCACAACCGACAAATGGCTTGCGTCCGGCTACAGGTAGCTGTAACAGAGCTAGGCGAATGGTTTCGCAAATGGAGGATAGAGGTAAACCCGGAGAAAAGCGCAGCAATGTTCTTTTCCCCGGGCACGCTTCGCTCTCCCAAACGCGCTTGCCTTCGCTTAAAAGCCATCTCGCTCTACGAACAAGAGATCCCTGGGCAAAGTACACCAAATACCTGGGTGTCACCTAGATCAGAACTTGCGCTTCAACGAGCATATCACTATAGTCCGGAATAGAGCGCGATTTGTGATGGGTCGTCTAGCACCCATGATAGATAAACGAAGCAAAATGTCCCTCAGACACAAGCTTACTCTATATAAAACATGCATCCGCCCGATCATGACATACGCGAGTGTGGTATTCGGCCATGCCAAGCCTTCCTTTTAAAGAAATTGCAAATCGTTCAGAATAAATTCATGCGCAGAGCCGTCGGTGCTCCCCTCTATATGCGTAACGTCGACATCCACCGCGATCTGGAGCTTCCCTCCATCAAAAACTACATTACGTCGCTCTCGCGTAAGTATTTCGATCTAGCGCCGCACCATCGAAATCCCCTCGTTGTGTCCGCGTCCGATTATAAGCCTCGACGAAAGGCTCTCGTGCGACGACCGCGTAACATCCTCATGGACAAGGTCGACGATATCACAAAACGGCTGGCTCGGATCAGCCCGCCCGCGGTCAGGACGGCAGGCTGGCAGGCACCGACAGACAGACACAGACGGCGGCGTCGACGCCGCCAATCACGATCTCTCCACGTCCCCGCGAGGGACGCCAGGAGACACAGCCCCCCCCATAGGATAGACTAGGCGTGTTGCTGGGAAGTTTCTTTCGCCGTTTCTTCTCTCCCAGCCATAACACGTTGCGAAACGGCAGTAAGATAGTATAGGCCACCGCGAACCGCCGATCCCGGTCCGCCGGGATCCTTCCTCTCGGGCTTTATATTACCCGTCGCCCGCTCTCAATTAGTGCATTGTGTCGCCTTATGGTGGGCATCATTAGATTCATCCCCCTCTCATGGCAACAGTCCAGCCGAGGTGAAACTCCCTAGGAGCCCCTCGAGCAAGTTGCCTCCCTGGCTCGAGCGCCTTCGCTTCGCAAAGGCACTCGCCCCGAAAACCCCGGTAAAGTTGTAAGGTCTTCGGACCAACAACATAAAGTCAAGTCCAATAAAAAAAAAAACATACAACCAACAGTACAACAGGTAATGAAACAAACATTGATATCAGTCGGAAAGTCGCGACAATCTTTGAACTTGCAAATGGAATCGCGTATGCTTGGTGAAAATTAGAACTTCATCATTCGTCTCATTTTTTCTATAATATTAAAGTGAGACAAATGTATTGATCAAAAGCGCCTCTGATGAGGTTCGGTTATTCAGCTTGTTCATTCTCGCAATGTGAAACTCCTAAGTGCCTATTTTACCGCACGTTCCGCTGTGCGGTGCTAATGGTGGTGGTAATTTTTAACTTTCAAATAATGTGTATAAAGGCTTCGTAAATGTATTTTTTTAGATAGATAGATAACACTTTATTATACACCGATACAAAAATGAACTTAAAGACTAAAATTATATCTAGTAATGTACAAAAGGCGGTCTTATCGCCAAAAAGCGATCTCTTCCAGACAACCTCAGGAATAAATTTAGATGATAATGGCGATGGTGGTATACGTAACATATAGTACGAACTACTTACATTTTAATAATAAATACATATATATATATATATATATATATATATATACACACACATATATTTATATACATATTATTTTTAGTTACAATTGATTTTTAATTATAAATACGTATATATAAAACCAATTTACATATATCCTATAAATAAATCTAACTTAAAACTATACATACAATAGTAAAAAACTAAAATTAAAATAAAAACCTATGTTAACACTCGTCCAGCCCCACCAGACCACTGTCGCTGGGCAGTGTAGCTAGAAGGCTGGCAGCATTACCTCGCTGGATACAGAGGCTAATCCTTTGAGCGAGGTAAGCTCCAGCCTTCCGGTCTCCTGTTGTATTGACCAGATGTTTTTTAATTTTTTGAAATAATTTGTGGGTACTTGGCCCCCATGGGCCCAAAGTCTGCACCTCAAATTCTATATATGTAGAATTTTGTATATTACATAGTTATGTACTTAATATACTTACCATACAAATATATATCTCCAAAATATATAAATGTTTATAAATTAATTTAAATATCAATAATTTTTAGCAAATATGTTGAATGAAATTCCTTTTATTTAATTATGGTATGGAGCTAATCCATACTTTATAAAAATATGCGTAGACTGACACGCACTTGGCTAATATTTTATTTGAATATACAATGCAAGGGTTATAATATTTTACGTTCCCGTCGTCAATGATTAAGGCTATTAATGTGCATGTATACCAACAAATCATTTCAGTTTCCAAGAAGGCCCATAATTGGCCAGATATTGGGCCAAATAATGGCCTTTAACGGGCCATATTTGGGGCCCATAAAATAATGATCTAATGAAGTCTGCTCCGGGGCGAAAATTTGAAATTATCGTCGATTAGTTACCTACTAATATTTTTATACGGATATCATTTTGAATTGTTTTCAAAATGATTTTTAATAATTCTAAATATTGTAAGTGTAAAGCCATAATACAAGTGGCCGTGTGCGAGTCGGTTTCACGTGTACAAATTTCCTCTACAATTTTTTTTTTAAACTTCAATATAAAAACAATTATCCCACATATCAGCTGTGCAGTTTCAATACCTAGCAACTGACATTGTTTTTTTTAATGAATCTTTGTGCTTTTATTCTGTTGCTAGGTATTTGGTGGTGCTTACCACAACACGTAACGTTTTAACGGGTTTAAACGCGGAATTTAATTTTTATTCCGACTTTTCGGCCACTTTTCAGTAGCCGTGATCACAGAACACAAAGATGTCAAGTGTTGATGAGTAATGTTAAAGTTGTTTTTGGCTTTTTTTTATTGCAGGAGTTCAGCAGACAGGCAGACGGCCCACTTGATGGAAAGTGGTTACCGTCACCTATAGACAATTGCAACACCAAAGGTGCTACAAATGCGCTGCTGCTCTCTTAAAGGAGACTGGAACCTGGTCACTGATGCCGGAACACAACACAAGGTTGTTATGGCGGCATACTCTAGACCAGGGGTGGTCGCCATCCAGTCGAGCAAATACCCTACCACCTGGCTGTGGGTTGTTTAGTCGCCTCTTACGACAGGCCGCCCCAACGCAGGAAATTGTATTCTTTCTCCGTGCCTGCACGGATACAAACTTCCGATCCTACACTCAACTTGTTTAATTAAATTATTTAACCTTAATTTTTGTTTATGGTTATTATTTACTCTATTGGAGCCTATAATTTTCAACCGCTTAGCAACAAGTTGTGGCTTGAAGAGAAGAGGCGGCGCAAGAAACTCTTCAGCAACATTCAATTTCCATTTTTCACTCTTGGACATGCAAATAAAAGTCTTATTATTACCCATAATACCTCCCATACATACGCATACATGCGAGCGTAACTTACCCGTTAATTTGGGAGGCGTGGTCCCCCATAACTTTGAACGATAACCAGCTCAACAAAGATTATTAACAAATATTTAAACTCATCCGACACGAACTAAGTCCGTGAATGACACGCCCCGTGTATAAGCCACTTTAGTTTTAATTATTGTACTAGTCGTTTAAACCGGTTTAGTTTGAGATGATAGGGTTTCATTTTGGTAAAGCTTAATGGTTTAGTAGCTAGAGAACCAGCGCCTGGTTTAAAGTTTTTAAAACTTAATTCATATTCAAAATAAGTTCCACTGGAGAACACTTTCTGAAGGTTATACATGTATGTTGTAATGGAAAACAAGCCAATAGATGGTGCTGTCCAATAAGTGAGATCGCAAACGATTCCCGACAGGTACAAAGAATATATACAAATTTCCAACAATAACAGATAGGGCTACGCCTGTGGGGCATAACAATAGCTTCGCTGGAAGATCTACCTTTGAGACAGAGGAGCATTCCATGTCCATCTCGCTCCTCCACCTAGTCGGGACATCCTTCCTAAAATATCCACTTTTAAATCTACTTCCTATTCTAAATACACCGCTTCGCAACGTGTTTTCGCTGTTTAAAGAAAGAGAAGCGGGAACAAACTCCCCCAGCAATACGTCTTGCTAAAAAAAACATATATGTAGGATGGTGGTTGCGTAGCAACTAGTTGTTGATAGATGGATTGTCAGACGAGCATTGTAATATTTCTTTACTTTATTGGGTTTAATTGATATACGAGTTTGAAGATTTATAAATCATTTATTTAGTATCCTACATATATAATAATCAATTGCTGTTCGTTAGGCTCGCTAAAACTCAACAACGGCTGGACTGATTTGACTAATTTTGGTTTTCAATTATTTGTGGAAGTCCAGGGAAGGTTTAAAAGGTGAGTAAATGTGAAAAAAATGATTCTGAAAAAAATGATTTTTTAAATACATATAGAAGTTGTATTATGTTTACTTTCAAAGAATTAACGGAGTTGTAAAGAGACAAAAAATATTGTTACCGTCGCAATAATGATATACTATGAAAAAGATAAAAAGCGGTGTAGACTTGCAACACCAGCAGCTAAGCCAACGTGTCGTCAGCCTTTACGATGGCATAAAAAGGAGGGATAGGATAGGAGAGATGGCATAAAGAGTTCGGAGAGGAACGGCAGAATTCTTTCTAATTAAATTTCGCCTTCTCCTCTGTCCTTGTTCATGAAAATAGGTTTTTTTATTGCTGAAGCACAGGAGACAGGCTGACGGCCCAACTTTGATGGAAAGTGGTTACCGTCGCCTATGAACATTAGCAATATTAGAGGTGCTACCAATGTGCTGCCGGCCTTGAAGGAGAAACTGGAACCTGGCCACTGATGCCGGAACGCAACTCAAAGTTGTTATGGCGACATACGCTAGACCAGGAGTGGTAGCCTTCCTAATAAATACCCTATCACCTGGCTGTGGGTCGTTTTGTCACCTCTTACGACAGGTCGCCCGGCCGCAGGATTTAGTGTTCTTTTCCGTCCCTGCACGAAGGTTTTGTTTTCTTTTGTTATACTTTTTGCATTTTTACTTACTTTTTTATTTTACTTATTTATGAATTATATTTACTACTAATATTATTATATTATTATTTTCTATAAGATTGGGGACAAAGTTTCTTCGCATTTTATATAAAAATTCAAAAGGTTTTTTTATAAAGTTTATTTACATTTGACTAAAGTATGTAGGTGCCATTTTGTTGGATAACTTTTTGCCATCTTGTAGGTAGGGACGTGATCCCATTGCTATAAAAATTTTGGGGCTTCTGATCAAAAAACTGCGACAAGTGGTTTTGGCAGTCCTCTCGTGATGTTAACCTGACACTGCCTAAGGAATTCTGCAGAGACCGAAATAGGTGAAAATCTGAAGGTGCAAGGGCAGGACTATACGGCGGATGCATTAACACCTCCCAGCCAAACTCTCGTAATTTTTGTTGAGTGGCTAAAGATGTGTGAGGTCTAGCGTTATTATGGTGAAAAACCACACCCCTTCTGTTGATTAATTCCGGCCGCTTTCTCTCAACTTTTTGCTTTAATCTCATCAGTTGTTCGCAGTACAGTTCAGAATCGATGGTCCTGCCTGGCGGTAACAGCTCATAATGAATAATGCCCTTCCAAGCCCACCATATACACAGCAACACCTTGTTGCGAGTTAACCCGGGTTTCGCCACAGTCTGTGAAGCCTGACTGACCTTTGACCACGATCTTATTCGCACGTTCTTGTCGTACGTGATCCACCTTTCATCGCCAGTTATCAGCTTCTTCAAAAATGGTTCGGTTTCATTACGTCGTAATAAAGAATCATAAATGAGTACACGGTTCATTAGGTTTCTTTCAGTGAGCTCATGAGATACCCAAATATCTAGCTTTTTTGTGTACCCAGCTTTTTTCAAATGCGCCGAAACCGTTTTGTAGTCAATTCCCAGTTCTCCAGCTACATCGTAACTAATAATATGCCGATCTTGCTCCACTTTTTCAAAAATGTCATCAATTTTGTCCGTAACAGGGCTACTGGAGCGACGAGCATCTTTGATATCAAAATTTCCGGATTGAAAACGCTTAAACAAAATTTGCGCTACTCTCTCAGATACGGCATTAGGTCCATAAACATCACAATTTTTTTCGCGGCTTGTGTTGCATTTTGCCTTTTTTGTAGTAAAATTTTAAAATGTATCGAATTTCTTCATTAGATTCACTCATTTTAACAATAAGAAAAAAAAATGAAAATCACACATTTTCCTAATTTGAATTTGGAATTGTCTTCTTTAAAATTAAAACTTTTTAATGATACCAAAACCAGCCAGATACAAATGGTATAGCCAAATAGATCTTATTACAAGTTCATACATACTATATGCGAAAAGACTTTTTCCCCAACCTATTATTTATTTATGATTCCTTATTTCCTAACATGGTTGTTATTTACAGCTGTTTTTAAGGTCTAGGTCTCCTTACTGTCTAAGGCATAAAGAGTTCAGACAAGAGAAATGGGCATAGGAAGAATGAAATTGTAGGGTAGTATTAGAAAGATCAAGTCGTGGTAGCGTAATGGCTAGCACACGCGTCGCAAACTCAAATGGCGCTGGTTCGATCCTGGCCGGAACGCATCACCGCTTAGGCAGTTTTTCAACCTGATGTGCGTATTGTTATAATTACCACGTGCTAACAAACGGTGAAGGAAAACATCGTGATGAAACCTGCACATCATGATAACTGATGTGTCAAACCTGCCATGCCGCCTTGGACAAGCGTGGACAGTGTACCCAATATTGTCCCCCCCTCCCCCCTCTTATGAAAGACAGGATAGGGAGAGGGGGAAATGGGTCATCAGAAATATCACTCATCGTACGAATCAGGTTTGGTGTGTTCCACGAAACGATATTCTTGATGTGAATTTTATTAATTTATTAAATGCATTCGGAATAATTATAAAAATATATAACGAATAATTATAATAATAAATATACAATGCAAAATGACCGAAAAATTGCCTAAAATGTGTAAGTTTCCTACCAGGATTCGAACTCACGTTATTGGAATGATCACATGTATTTTAACCAATGAACTGTTATGACCTATCTATATATGATATGCTTAAATATCCAAGCAAATAACGCTGCTAGTTTTGGTTAAGCAAAGTAACGTCGCAAAAATATAACAAGCCATCTTAATGGCTGTAAAATATAAAACCAGTCATATTAATAAAAGTTAAAAATCATTAAGCAATCTCATTGTATGTCCAATACAAATTTTAGGCATTCAAATAAAATTGGTCAGGCTCTAAAACGTTAGCTTACACTCCAAGGAGCCCCTTTTAGGACTATTTCATTCTCATATGTCCAGTCTATGAACAGGTTTAAAAATTAATAGGCAAAGATGTATGTTAGATATTGAATTGCTAAAGATCTTCTGAAATTAAAATGTTGAGATGGAATAAAGATTTATTTATTTATTTATTAACTTACAAACATCCCCATCATTACAGTTGTCACCAATACGATAGCGTGGTACACATAATAGATTATATATATATATATATATACATATTCAGTCGTCATAACATATAATATAATACGCAGTTCTTGAGAATTTAATGACAGTGCAGATAAAAATGTCAATTTGTTGACATATCTTGGTCAATGTTCGTAAGGCCTGCGTCATCGGCGCCTTATTAAGTAAGTTGGTCCTGCCGTATGGTACTACGAACATTGGTGGCTGCCTACGTCTCATCACAAAATTCGCTGTAACGTTCAGTTTGATTTCAGCTAATACTCCTAGGTTAAATAATTTACCTCTTAACAATTTAAATAGGTAGTATACCAATGCAAACTTTCTCTGGATGCCAAATTATTATACCCAACCAAGCCTAAGACAAATAAGGTGGGGTACATCAAAGGATGTATTGAAAGGATGAAAGGATGTAAAGAATGTAATTATTTGCACATACACTATGACTGTCTTCTAGAACAGTGTTCCGCAAAGTATGTACCGCGGCACACTGATGTACCGTGGTCATTAATTGGTGTGCCTCGGAAAAATAAGGTTATGTTTAAAATTATTTTTAGTTAATAAAGTAAGGCTAAGAAAAATACTTAGTCAAACATAAAATATGTAGGTAAATCACACGAGCGCACGAACGAGCGAGGCGTTTTGTTTCGTTTGGCTTACTTAAAAAATGATTTTTATTTGTGGTGTACAAACAAAAGTTTTCGTTTTCCTAGATGTACCTTGGACAGAAAAAGTTTGCGGAACATTGTTCTAGAAGAGAAAATAGTTAATTAATAAAACTCATGAAAAAAGACCGTATAATGCAGGGTATGACGTTCAGATCTTATGCTTAATATTTGGTATTCAAAACATATTTAAAGTAAAAGTATAATTAAGAAAAATTATTACAGGCAAAAGGATATATAACTATAGATAATAAGCGCAATTATAGTTGCTATATACGCGGATCCGAAGTTTAAAAAAATCTGAATATTCCGTACACACGAAACCGCTGAAGATAATAGTATAATTTTGGTTCCTTGAGTTGTTGTTATTGTTTGTTGAATAATTACAGAAATTACATGGGCTCATCCAAACTCATGTCCAAACGCTACATCCGCTTTTGGCTTCAGAAGTATATATTTTGCACATATCTTGAAACCAGCTCAGCTCAGCGCTTGGCAAAATTTCATTATTTCTTACATGTCTGTCGTCTTAACACCGGAAACTAATCCGACTAAATGGCAACATCTTCCATGAACCATAGAGAATTTGGGGGGACAGAGATAAATATACATACATACCATTATACAAAAAGAGAAGGAAATATGTTTCTATCAAGAATGTGTGTGTGAAGTTATAAAGTTTGTACAAGAGATTGCGTTACTATATTTTAAAAATCATTCATTGTTCAACATTAAATAATATACAGCTGCAAATTTTATTCTCACAATTAATTGTGGGAAGACTTATTACTTATATGCCCAAATAGTGGATTAAAATAAAATATTGTATTAAAGAATATATATAAAGCATAATATTCCTTATGCTACAGATTGTCATACCATTTATCAGTGGTTCACATTGCACCGTCAGTGAGTACAGGCTGTGTCGTGCTCGCTTAGAGGCCAATGTCTGGTGAATGGTTTCATGGAAAATATAAGTGATATTAGTTGACCAATTTATGGACGTGCTTCGTGTAGCTTTCAGTCCGATTGCCCTTTTACCATTAGGGTAACAAATAACAATATCGAATCTATTCCGTGTTAGTCAATGTGGGTGAGACTCAAAACATTCCCATTGATATCTTGTGATGGGAAAAAAGTTTAAAAAGGCATGTCGATGATGTGTACCGAGTCGATATTCGTTTACACTGCAACTCTGCCAATTTATCGACACTTTACATCTGCTTAATTTCTTCGTCAATACAGTCGATTTTACTTAGTTTAGATAGTAAAACTAACTTTGCAGAATTATAATAGCCCACTTACGGGCCTCGCAAATTGTGTTGAATTGCATCGGCTTTAAACAAGGTGTCAATTTGCCAGAGTTATGAAAGTACGGTTTCTTGGAACTATTTGTTTTTAAGTTTTGTAGTGGCTTCGGGCTCGGGTTCAGTGCGTCTGTAGGCGTTGGCGTTTGGTTTATGTTATATATTATTGAAACAGTGCCTGATAAGTTTTTGTTTGAGGTTAATTGAATTGAATTTGTTATGGAGGGCGTTTTGTTTTGTTTGAGGTGTGAAATTAATCGATTATATTTAATACTTTTTTTTACAAGTCAAGTATTTTATACAGTTTCGCAGATGTACCTATACTATATATCATCATCCATCCACGAAAACTTAAAGTATCCCACATTTATTACCGCTCTTGAAAGTATTAGGTATATAATATATTAGTATTATTATGTATCACCCATTTTATTCAAATTCGTCTATAGCCAAAGCTGTAAAAGGGAAACAAGTAAGCACATATACAAACAAAAAACATGTTACACGTTGAAGCAATTTTCATCTCAAGATTTATAATAATAATCAACTCGTTAAGCAAAAGCATCGACAAATAAAAAATAATAATAGTCGACATCACCCCAACACTATCTGTCGGAACGAGATTTATATCATATCATTATGTATAAAATATTTCTTTTAAACGTATAATTAGCTGTTATTAATATTATAAATAATAGGACCCGCTCTCAGGAGATTTACACAGATATCGTTATAACCAATGTTTAAATTATATGTACTTTTGCACCACATTAGTAATTGAGGAAAGGTTTAATGTGTAATATAGTTAATCATCATAGCGTTAATATTATACTAGGGCATACCGGCGGCTATTTTTGCATGGTTATTGCTTGACAGTCCCTGTGATTGGTTGGTACGGCCACGTTTTACTGAAACCGGCTAGTTACGTGGGGAACAAATGTCTAGCCATTCCGCCTCCACTAGGTCCCGGTCGAAGGGGTAGGCCCAAGAAATGCTGGCTTCACATTGTAAAGGATGACATCTGTACCAATGGTCTCAGTTCAAGGGATGCCGAAGATCACGGGAAGAAGAAAAAGTAGGAAAGTAGACCCTAGGCGTCGAAGCGATCGCTCCACTCGGATGATGGTGATGACGAGTCTCTGTGGTTGAGTGACCTAAGCCTTTACTGGCCTATCTCAGTACAGTGCAGAGGCTCCGGGTTCGATTCTTGGCATGCAACATCACGAGAAATATTGTGTTACTATTTCAACTATACGTACGTATTTATGAATTTACATGGCATTTGATATATCATCTGATTTTGTTCGTCTCACACATAACACAACCGTAACTTATTTTACTTGAGAATATTCATTATTTGTGTTTGTCTGCTGATAAAAAAAACTTAAATAAAATTATTTTATTTTTACGAAAAAAATACATGGACAGAATTATGAATTTCTTGTTGTATTGTATATGTATACAAAATAGTTATTTTACGTTCCATAATTTTCCTCATACAAGACATATAAAATGAATTACATGCAAATTTAAGTAACTTAGATTAAATCGATAAATTTCCGTCGAGGAACAGCCAACTAAAAATCTCCAAATCGATACTTACTTATCGGCAATAACAAACTCACTTATTCCACTCATTATACTGTACACTGAACACATTAAAAAACGCACACTAAAATTATCCAAAATTACCTCTCATATCGATAATTTGCGATACCGACAACACTGGTCGATAATGATTGCAAACTTATGTTTGCTGTCCATAAACTGAAATCTTGTTCTGTTCTTCTACTGTAATACAGTTATTCAACCGCATTACAAATTATGTGCTGTTTTAAATTTTCGGTCATCAATTAACAAGCAATTTTAATCCTTATTCCATACACAATTAAGTTGCTTTTATTTGCTTATATTGTACATCAGTAAACATGAAGTTGGCGCGGGCTATTATTGAATTTACTTTATATAATAATGGTTAATCACATGAGGCATCGCCCGATGCTGCCTTGTTACCGAGATGAACAATGTTGGGTGTTTTAATTTAATTATCGACAAATTATATTAATATAATAATAAAGTTAATATTTAATTAATTATACACATAAGAAAATAAGGACATCAATTAGATAAATTATAAAGTAATACTTGCATTAAAAGAAAACCTAACTTATTTGTATTGTATTAGTTTATAAAGTCATTGTACTGTTAAAAAAAGTGCCAAATAAGGGGCGAATCGTCAAATAATCTTTAGGACGTTAATACAGATGAAAAAGCGTTAGATCTAGCGCAAAATGTACTAAAATTGCGTCAGCATATATGGTATAGTCAAAGGTCGATATGCACTCTCTTCCCGGGATGACCTAGACGTAGAAGTACCTAAGTTTTTAGTTAAACGTCGAACGTAAAATAATCTCTTTCTGGCCTTGCCTAGTCGATGCTAGCATCGACTAAGGCAGACTCGGTCAACCATCGATTTGTACTGCACTTGTTACATGTTTAATGACTGTGTAAATTAGTCCCTCCTAGGTTAGACAAAAATTTGTTAGTCAAAGGCAGAAAAACGACATTTATTTGGACTTTGACTAAGACTTTATCAGACCTGAGGTTTGACTAGTCAAACCTAGGAGCGCCAGAGCTTCGATGTTTGACTATAACATATATAAACCCGCACCTAAAAATATTTGTTACCTTTTAAATTTAAATTTTAAAGTTTTTATTTAAACTAAGTTCCACTGGAGAACATTTTTGAAGGTCATACATATTAGTTAAAAATAACGATCTTATTCATATTGAGTTAGACTCAAGTTTGTAGGCTTCTTTAAGAACCGTAAAGAAGCGCTTACAAACTTACTCCAAATGAAATAATGAATGAATATGTGAACCAATGAAATGAATAAGTCCGGATGTCTACTTCCTGTTTAATGTATGCACTGCGCCACTTTACAGCTAAAAATTCTTTTACTTCGTATTTGTCTACCTTAGGCTCTTTTTTTGAAGTACAACAGTGTGTTTAGTTCGGTTTGCTCTCTCTCTTCTCTTTACTTTCACCTTCTCCCAATTATTTAGGGTCAGCATAATATGTCTCTTTCTTGCATACTCCTCTATTCTGATATAGGTCGTCTGTCATACGACCAATCATCATATATCATCCTTCACACCATAACCCATCCATCTCTTTTTTGGTCTACCTTTACATTTATATCCATTAATCTTGTAGTTTATTCATTATATTCCTATTAGACACATCGGAACGGGATGGTTTGTTTAGTTCGGTTTGCAATCAACACGTCTTTACTGTAGATTTTTAAAAGTATAATTTTTATCGTAGAGAACTGTGTCCCATCACTAAGTGCCCTGCGGCCGGGCAGCGGGCGCGCCTCTCATTTCCCCACTAATAATTTATAGTGCGCACTTAAATAATCACCACACACCCCACCATCACTTTTGTATATTATAAAAGGATTAATTGGTAGACAATTATTTTTAACTAAAATGAAATAAAATAAAAAGGGAGAGTCATGATAGCTTAGCTTAGTACACGCGTGCTAAACTCAAGGGGCGCGGTTTCGAATCCTGGCCGAAAAGCATGCACCACTTAGGCAGTTTTGTGATGTAATGTGCACATTGTTACCACCATGTCCTAACGGTCAACGAAAACTTTTCACTGAAATCTGCACTTCGAGATTCCAATGTGTCAAAATATATGAACGACTAAGGCTGGTGTGCATAGAAATTTTACCGACAGTAAAAGTAAAACAATCACTGTGTTACGTCACATACATGGAATAATTTATTGCTACATAATAAGCAAGATTATAACTGAGTAGTCCATGTACGTACCAAAATCTGTCGATACAGAAAACAGATAACACATCGAGGACAAACATACAAACATTGATTTTTATTTATAAGATTAAAATGAAACTCTCGTCGGACCTGTTGCTGGGGCTGAACAAGAGAACCACGAGAAGCAGCATACGGTGAATTCCTTCCGGTCCCAAAATTGAACCAAACCTATTACACAGCCCATAACCACCCCTAATTAAATGGTGAATTTATTTTCCCACCAACTGCTTTTAAGTTAGTTATATTTGTAACTTTCAATCTCTTTTTTAATACTAATACTTAAATTATTACATACCTCTTAAGTGACGGAAGGAATTCCTATTCTCAATTTTGATACTTTAACCGTTTAACATTAAAGGATCAAAACGTTTACATTTCGTTTAAATTCTAATTTAGTAAATTACAGATTATGATGCGTAGTCATTATAAGTCCATTATAAAGACATCAACGCGCAACGGAGACGACTGACGACCTATTTGTACATAATGTATTTGTTTTATTATACCAGCCCATACACGTCCCATTACTGGGATTAGGCCTACCGTCTTAGTTTTCGAAAATAGGCATGTAATGAGGGATGTCACGTGACAAAAAAAATGTTACTGGATATATTGTGTCATGTCATCATAGTGTCATGTCATTTGGTATTTTACTTTGGGGCAACGCTGTTGACTTAGAGACCATATTTGTTTTACAAAAAAGAGCCATGAGGTCAATTTACAACCTCGGCCCTCGGGAGTCTCTTAGAGAATGCTTTAAGGAAATCGATATTATGACGGTTGCCTGCCAATATATCTTTAATAATATAATTTATATTCGTAATAATTTGAGTGCCTACAAGCAGTATAAGGATGTTCACAATTTCAACACCAGGCATTGTAATAGACTGATATTGCCATCTTTTAGATTACAAAAAGTGCTGTCCTCTTTCTTGGGGGTTGGTATACGCTTCTTCAATAAGATTCCGAGTGAAATGTTAGATCTGCCTTTCACTAAATTCAAAACCAAATTAAAAAGTATCTTGCTCAAAAAGGGATACTACACTATTGAAGAATACTTAAATGACAAAAATTCATTTACATAGCAGCTCGCTCTAACATCTTATACTTACTATATTTTGTATATCGTTATCTTGCCAAGCTTGTAAGGGATTTATGGAGATATATTGCAGCATAACATTTTAGTACGTCATGTCATTATTATAACTTTAATAATATTTTTCTTTCCTTTTATTGTGTCTTGGTCTTATTGAGTATGCACTGTTTGCTACAACTCCATTAATTCTTCAAAAAGTAATTCTGTAACATACTTCTGTATAAAACTTATTAAAAAAAGACAACTTGAGATATAAATAGAATAAGAAACTTAAAGAAAAACAATATTTAGCTAGACGTGTTGCTGGGGAGGTTCTTGCCGCTTCTTCTCCTTAACAGCAATAACACGTTGCGAAGCGGTGTACATAGAATAGGAAAAAAATGACTTATATATATGACCTTCAAAAAGTGTTCTCCAGTGGAACTTATTTTGAATAAAAAACTTTGAATTTGAATTTGAATTGATGGATACAAATGTAAAGTTAGACCAAAAAAGAACTGGATGTATTTTGTGAAAAGATTTTTATTTTTGTATGTTTGTAACGAATAAACTCAAAAACTACTAGACCGATTTCAAAGATTCTTTCACCATTAGGATGCTACATTATATTTCAGTAACATAAGTTATATATAATTTAAACTAGCTGTGCACGCGAAGTCGTCCGCGTGGAATTTGTTTTCAAAACCCCCCGATTTTGAAACATTCTTTATTGGTGCTTCGCTCCTCTTGGCATTAGCGTAATGGTATATAGCCTATAGCCTTCCTCGATAAATGGGCTATCTAACACTGAAAGAATTTTTCAAATCAAACCAGTAGTTTCTGAGATTAGCGCGTTCAAGCAAACAAACAAACAAACTCTTCAGCTTAATATAATAGTATAAGATATACAGGCTCTAAATTTTTTTCAAAGTAGGACAACGTCTGCCGGGATCGCTAGTAATAATTATGAAATAAAAATATGTCATATTTTAGTCGAAACTCTGGGGCCATGGGGTCCAGAAGCCCATCGCCTTTATCGAGACCTATCAAAACGGTTGATAGATGTCTCATGCAACCAAAACGCTGGTCTGTATTTTGGGCAACATATAAGCGTTGCCATACAACGTGGTAACGCGGCAAGCGTTTTAGGAACGTCCCCAACTGATGGTGATTTGGGACCCCTTTACTACTTATATTTGTAATTTTTATCATTTGTAAATCAAGCTGTATATAGATACTATTAGTATAGGTATATATTTGTTTTAACTTTTTTAATCTAATGTTTGTAAATAAATAAAAAAGAGAAAACAAAGATAAAAGAGAAATAAAAAAATATATTGTTGCATGTCTTCTTATATATAAAAATGAATCGTAGAAATGTATGTATGAGCATAATTTGAGAATGACTTTACCGATTTTAATGATATTTGTTTTGTGTTTGAATGTGCCCCCGGATGGTTTAGATTCACAATTGGAACAGGTAGGTGGCGCTGAGATCGGGTTCTAGAATCCTCCTAATCACCTGGAGCGATTTTAGTGAATTTGTTTTTGTGTCATGAAACAGTCTTTTAGAAATTCAGAAAATATGGCGGTACGAAGTTTGCCAGGTTAGTTAATTGATATAAATGTATTTTCTTTTTTAAAAAATCTTAAAAAAAAATTACACACCTCAGAAGCAAAACTCAAACTTAATTTAATTGTAAGCAAAACTAAAATTTATGTACCGTGTTTTAAGCAAACAAATGAATTTGAATTTGGTGGGGAGTTTGTTGCGCTGCTTCTTCTTCTTTAGCTGTAACTAAAATTGCTTTGGAAGCAGTGGTAGACTCATGACTTCCAATAAGTAATCTGTAAGATTCCATTTTGATATAAATACTGTTACGAGTCGCGAGACTCGAATTAAAATGCCGTTAGACTTACTATAGACTTTATTAGAAATAAACAAACACGTATAACACAGGTACGAATATAACCGAACACAACAAGTCCAAAAATGCAGAAGGTCGTAAGTCAATAAAACGCGCAAAGTCCGTCACTTATTACATTCCCGATTGTAGTACACACGTCTCGCTTCGGTCGTGGTTCTCGCTCGACTGTCTCCCTTTCCATCAGGTCATCGTTTTATACTGCACAAATGCAATGTCCCCTTATCTAAGTTGGCTTAATCCGCCACACCTGGCTAATGACTCGGCCGCAAACAGCCATAAAAATGTACAATAAAACAGTGGGCTATTTTCCAACCACAAATTTTAAACACAAAGTAAACAAAAGAAGACGATCGTAATAAAACGTATTTTGTTGCAGATATGCAGGTGGGTTTTGTTTTTGTCGGGACCTGAGTTGTAACAATATATTCATTTTCATTTTATGCAATTCAAACCACAATACCATCTTGACAAGTTTCTAAACCCTAGTGACCATGTATTTGCCTTACCATTGATTGATAGAAAATGGACACTAATTTTATGGAGTTTATGACAATTTTTTAACAATGAATGAATGAAAACACTTTATTGTTCACCAAAAATTAAAATTTTTAAACAAAGAGGGGCCTTATCGCTTAAAGCGATCTCTTCCAGGCAACCCCTAAACTAAGGAAAATATTAAGACAACAGTGGCGGTGAAGACAATAAATAATAAGAAACATTCCAAGAATAAGTAAAAAATAAAATAATAATATACTTTTATATACTATACAAAAATAAGATATAATAACATGCTGCTGATTCTATATACTATATATAGAATCAGCAGCATGTTTTAGACTTGCGAGGACGAAAGATAATTTAGTAACCATCAGCTTGTCTGATGTTGAGTGGCAGTGAGTTCCATAAACGGACAGCCTGTATCGTGAAAGAGTTATCAACGAAGGAAGACGTGTGTACAGGTGTCAATAAGGACAGATTATTAGTAGAGCGCAAATAATATGCATATTAATACCAAAAACTACTAAATGTTGTGTACATTTGCTTCTCCGACTTGATTCGATCTCGTGTCATAGTAATATGATGCGAGTGTTTTAGTGACTAAGCTATCACGACTATGCCTCATTATAATCACGATCCGAGCGTTAAATCCCGGTTGAGTTCAGTACCTTCGTTCCGACGCCCAGGGTCCGGTTTCCTACTTTCTCTTCTCCTCTTCGCGGAGTCTTGAGTCGTGCGAATGTCATCTTTCACAACACGCCAAGCCAGCCTTTCTTGGGTCTACCCCTTAGATCGGGATCTGGCGGAGGCATGGCTAGACATTTGTTTCCCATATAATTAGGCGGTCTCCGCCAAACGTGGCCAGCGTAGGCGACTCTCTTGCAGTACGTTACGCTATCACGAATACGCCTATACTATTACAAATATAACCACCATAGACAGCTAAACTTCACTCAAAGCCATCCAAATAAACAGTAGCTGCCATTAAAAAGGGAAAGAAACAATTTTCCAATTTCCTAGACGAGAGCGAGACAAATACCTAACAACCTATACCTAACATTACAACAAGAGTGAAAGAGATAGAAATACCTCTATTAACACCATCGGAAAGCCCCGCTCCTATTGGTCGGTTTTAAATGTATCAATTATTTGTAAATGCTCACGAGTACTCTTTCTCGGTACTAAGTACAATTTTGATTATAGAATATATTTAATTAAAAATGAACTTTAAAATAATCATAATAAGGGTGTTATGAGTTGAATTTATAAATTTGTGGTATTTTAATAGTATCACAATAATATAATTAAAAGTAATATACGTGAATAAATTGTTTAATTAGTTTAAGTAGATTTAATATGTTTTGAATTGAATTAAATAATAATGTGTTAAGTTGTCGAAATATTATTTAAGAAAACATACTTGTTTATTTTTTTAAATACAAATACACTAGTTTTACATTTTCTGGGATAAAAAGTAGCCTATGTGCTATTCCAGACTATAATCTATTTCTATGCAAAATTTCATCCAAATCTGTTTAGCCGTTCTGGCGTGATTGAGCAACAAACTTTCGCATTAACAATATTAGTACAGAAACTTTCATAATCGAGAGATTATGAAGATGTATTTACTTATTTTATAAAATACATACTTTTATACTTAGATTTACTTATAATAAAATTACTTTTTAACGGTTTTAAGTTCAGTATTTTGATTTTTATTATTATGCCGCCGTTTCAGCCACTTTTCAGTATTCATGATCGTGGAAGAGAGACATGTCAAGTGCCAATGAGTATTGTTAAAGTTTTATTTAGCCTATCGCCAACTTGTTCATTTTAATTATTTAGTTTTAATCTTGTTTATGGTTTTTATTTACTCTATGGGAGCCTAATTTACTATGTGTAGTCGTCGCGAAAACTTAATATAATGCTAGATTTACTTATGCCAAAATCAAGCTACATAATTATCATAATCTTGTTTATCTACACAAATAAATTTCGCGACAAGCTAGCGAAAGTTGTTTGTCAGAATGGTCACAAGTGGATATCCATAGTCTCTGCCTACCCCCATGGGAAACAGGCGTGATATTATGTATGTATGTATTATTAATAAAAATAATTTAATTTAAAACCTCGACGCGGTCCATTTACGGCCGCTTCCTATCACTATTCATTCACTTGCCTCACCATTATTATAAAGGTTTTTTTTTTATATAGTCAGTAGTAGGGAAACAGGAAGACGGCCCAACTGATGGAAAGTGGTTACCGTCGCCTACGAACGTTTGCAACACCAGGGGTGTCACCAACGCGTTGCCGACCTCTAAGAAATTTTATAACGCCGTTCTTAAAGAACCCCATGTCATAGAGCAAAGGGAAAACTGCGGCGGGAAGGTCCCTCCAGATCATTGTTATGGTCCAGGTATTAGTAGTATGGATCTTATGTTGTACAGTTTGTACACTTGCATCAGTGGCTGGTAGTATAGTTGTTGGAGAACTGGTGCTTTCATGTAGTAAGGCGAAGAAATACATTTTGTTGTTTCAGGGATTTATTCTACCAGTAATTGTGTTTGTATGCTGATTTCTGGAGTTGCCTTTTTAACTTACTTAGGTAGTTGAAATAGTACGTTACGACTTAGCAACTCACCTACAGAATACTTGTGATCGTTATTTACATTAAAATAACCTAAGTAGGCCGCAACCTTTGTGTGTGTGTACAGTTTTGTACACTTACTTACTTATTGTTGGTAATAGTCGATGGATGCCGGCAGTAGTTTGTTTTTGGAGTGCTGGTGCATGGTAAACAAATACACCTTGTCGCTTTCAGGGATTTATTCCTTCTTGCAGCAGTAGTACTATGATGCTGACCCCAGGAGTTGCCGGTTCAAATTGGTAGTGGTTGAAATCGTATTTTACGACTATTAGCAACTCTTCGTCAGCCATTGGAGTCCATGCTGAACGTAGGCCTCCCCAAGTCGGCGCCACTCATCCCTGTCCTCTGACTTTCTCATCCAAGCGCCTACGGGCGACCTTACAGAGGTTGTCGATCCATCGGGCTGGAGGGCGTCCGACACTACGTTTACCGAGACGCGGTCTCCACTCCGGGACTCGTCTGCTCCATCGGCCATCGTGCCTGCGGCAGACGTGACGGGCCCACTATCACTTCAACTTACTAATTTTGCGAGCTATCTCGGTTACCTTGGTTCTCTTACGGATATCCTCATATCTAATTTTATCCATAAGAGAAACACCCAACATAGCTCGCTCCTTAGCCCATATGCCATAGCATTAGCAAGTCGTTACAACTTTATAGCGACTTGATAGCAACTCAATAACAACGTATATGTGAGCGTTGTTTATAGTCATCTCAGCTAGAGGGTCTGAACCAACTCCGAAATAGAAGACCTCATGGCCGAGCCCAACATAATTGAGGAGATAAAATCTCACCGTCTCCGCTGGCTCGGTCATGTGGAGCGGATGTAGGAGAATCGGGTAGTGAAGAAAGCATACTTGTGGCGACCGGTCGGACGTCCCAAGTATCGCTGGAAGGATAGACTGAAAGCTGACCTGACCGCACTACAAGCCGACAATTGGCAAAACACTGCGCAGGACAGAGAAAAATGGCGTGCTCTCGTTTCGGAGGCCAAGACTCACTTTGGGTCACTGAGTCAACGGAATTAGCTAATTAGTTAGTTGTTTATAGTAATATTAAAGTAGCCTAAAGCAGGCTGCAGCTTCAGCGAAACGCTTTATATTGAACCGTACATATGTTAAATTTTAACCGAAAGTAAGGCAAATGAACGGATGTTAAGATATAAGAACCATGCAGGAACGGAGAAAGAATACTATTTCCTGCGGCCGGGTGACGATAAAACAACCCACTGCCAGGTGGCAGGGCATTTGCCCGACTGGATGTCTACCACCCCAGGTCTAGAGTATGCCGCCATAACAACCTTGAGTTGTGGTCCGGCATTAGTGGTCAGGTTCCAGTCTCCCTTAAGAGAGCAGCAGCGCATTTGTAGCAGCTATGGTGTTGCAAATGTCCATAGGCGATTGTAACCGCTTTCCACCAACTGGGTTTTCTGCCTGTCTGCTGAACTCATGCAATAAAAAAACCGTCTGTGAAAAGATTATCCTATCGAATAATAAGGCATCGATACAAAAACCTAATTATGTATTCATAAACAAATTATACAAGTCAACACGTTCATTCAACCGTTTCGTTTCGTGTTAATTGCTGAGGCTTAACTAACCGCTTATTATACAATCACAAATGAGATCTGTTAATGTATTGTATTCATTAGAATCTCAGAATGGACTTAGAATATTTGATATGTAACTAATTTGTTTTCGGATTATATGTGTAGTTTTTTACTCCACAGACTTTAATATATGATTTAATTATATATTTAAATACTTTTAATTTAGTTTAGCACATTTAAACGCCGTTCTTTAAGCTATCAACATTTTGGCTAAAGAGGTTTGTAAGATGTTCAAATTCAAAAGTTTTCAAGTTACAACAAATATTAATTCAATCATTCTTATGTTATTATATATATTCACTCATTTTTTGTTAGAACAGTGAATGAATTTAACCAAATCAGCAAGTCAGATTATGTTGACATTGACGTGTTTGTTGATAGTATAGCATCTGTAAATGCGTATTAATCAAAGCCTATTTTAATAATAATTAGTTTCCCGGTCACAACATTTTCATAATATTTTACTTTTTTTTTCTAAAATTATTGTATTTTATACTTTATTTTTATTTCCCTGTCATGTATGGACGGTTATGAATAGCCGTTCTTTAGCTATCTCTGTAACGTTAGTTTGTAAGACTACAGCTGTTAACCCCCCAAATAAAATAAAATAAAATAAAAATATTAAGTATATATCTATTTAATATATAGAAAATTAATAAATTATATATATACATAATTACTGATGTAGTGATGACATGAAATTGCTACTGTTCAAAACATACTGCACCACTATTTATGCATGTGAACTTTGGTGTAAATATACAAAAGCTGAATATAGTGCATTAAGAGTACAATATAACAATGCCTTACGTTTAATGAATGATACGGTTACCTAAATTCTGTGGCGCTTCAGAGATGTTCACAGAAACAAGACTCCCCGATTTTGCAGCACTAATACGCCAAAGAGTAGCGAACACAAGACAAAGTAAGCCGCAGACTGGCCAGCGAGAGCCGTTGAGAGACCACCGTTAGGAAGGCTCTAATAGCTCCAAACCCCGCCACCGACCGGTAGTTGTCCGTCGATTAGAAGCCAGGGCAAAGAGGTTCTACTCGAGGCCCGAACCTCCTCGCCGCCTCAAATGGCCAAGAGGAAGAAGACCACCACACACAAGACAAAGATTTTATAACCCCCAAAACAAAATAGTCGCTGCTCTGCTTCAATTTAATGGGCCTTGGATACAACATTGAATGAAACTACATCGTGATATAATCATATTTTAATATTATAATATCAATAATGTAATTTGTAATTTATTATGGACCTAGTCTGAATTAAATAAATATTAT
This sequence comes from Dendrolimus houi, assembly GCA_039645545.1. NCBI lineage: Eukaryota > Metazoa > Arthropoda > Insecta > Lepidoptera > Lasiocampidae > Dendrolimus > Dendrolimus houi. Next base: position 13,843,442 of record CM077139.1, read on the forward strand.
TATTTTTAAACTAACTTCACGTATCTCATCTCAACTATTCATTAGTCTATGATGATCGCAGTCGAATATGAAGTGTGACAGGATAAAAATGCTACCGCACCTCTGTGCCGATACAACAACGTCATTAGGCCCAAGCCAAGCACTATGCACTCAATGGCCACTGAACTTATGGCTTATTACATTTAGGGTGGCCATAGTTTTGTCTTAAAATGGAATAGAATTGTAAAAGAAGAATACATATAAAATGTAAGTAACAATAATTATGTATACCACCATCGCCATTCCTAATCAGCAATATTCCTGCCACGGGTTGTCTGGAAGAGATCGCTTTTTAGCGATAAGACCGCCCTTTGTAGACATAATTAGAATAAAACTAGTTCGTAAGTTTTCTATAATGGTGTACAATAAAGTGTTATCTATCTATCTATCTATCTATACATACTGCTAAAAGTTTTAAATTTTAAACGACTTGATGAAGACAGAGGTCACTCCACACGTCTTTCACATTTTAATATTAAAAAAAGAAGAAGTAGAATGGCTGACACGCATGGCGTTTTATATAATTGAAATAACTAAAGCCGTTGACCCAGGGACCCAAATTGAGTCCTGACCTCTAGAGTTGAAGTTGAGATGATTCTCATTACTTCTACCCCCCATACTAGTAATACATAAATTTATGTTCATATATATATCTACCCTCATAAAAGCATCTGGCAAGGCGGTTATCTCGCCCACTGCTTCTTTGGACATCTGTCTTCTAAGATGCTTAACGACTGAGGGCTGATTTTTTTTTTTCATTTCTCATATTCTGAAAGTACGCTTGGAGTTGCCTAATCACAGGGATGTAAACCCCACTTTTCGTCCCTGGTAAGCGATACTCCTTCTGTCAAAAAATTTAGAAAGTATGCGAACCATAGATAATACATGCGACTTATGTTCCCAACTTTTTTTACAGTCATTGTTAAATCGCGGCATAAATTGTAATAAAAAAATATCAACAAATTTGTAACATCATTTTATATTTATAAATTACTTTTCACTAATTAATTTACATAAATTTGAGCTAAATATTTACTATCATCAGTGACAAAAAAATATTGGCTGGTAGACTGTTACCGAAAAAATAAAATTACTTGACTAGAGAAGTAACTTTGTTTAACTAATCAGTTTTTATTTACGTTCCTCATATTTGAAATGAAAAGCAGAGTGTTAACTTTGTGTGAAAGGCCTATTTAGGCACTCGAATTATTAGCACCCTCACTACGCTCGTGCACCAAACCATCTCGTGCCTAAATATGTCACTTTCATTTCTCGTGCAACAATCTACTATAAAGGTATATGTGTTGGCAGGACCAACATAAAATAATTTTATTTTTAATCTTGCAACACTGTCTTTGTTTTCTCTGTCTTCTTCCATTTGGGTTGCAGCCGAGTGCAGACGCATTCGTTATGTAAAAGTGATTTAGAATAGAAAACACTTTATTGTTCACCACATACACATAAAATAAACAATTTACAGTAGTCACATTAAACAGTAAAAGTAGGAGCAATGGGCTGCCTTATCGCTTTAGTGCGAGCTCTTCCAGACAACCCGGGCTATAGATTTTATGAACGAGAGATTCGCAAGTGTATGACGGTGGTGTGCAAATTAAATACATATATAATATATAAATAGGATATATAAATATCACAGAATACATATTATACCTAAAATGAATAAAAATAAAATATAGAATAAACAATAAAACATATTAATATTATATATATACTAATATATACATCATTAATTAATATGTTGATTGTGATTTGATTAAGATGTGATTGATGTGATTAAGATTCATTACAAGTTTTCACCACAAACAGTCTTTAACTTCGATACCTACATGGACCTGGTTATACTTGGCCCACCACCATCAGCGTAGAACGGAATTCTATATTATATGTGCGACGAGCTGCGCACATACGAATAACGAAATACTCCTGTTGATATAAATTAGTAAAAATCCTTTTAAATTGTAATACATGGCCACATTACAGGGTCCGCTTGAATAAACATCGTTAACAGTGATAGATGTGAGTAGTTATGAAAATAAACCAAAAGATGGCGGGCTTAACGAGTTGGCCTGCCAACTTTACGGTACTCCGTCCTTTTGGTCTTGTTCAACATACATTGCCTGTTCTGCAAAAATTAGATTATGAAGGAACAGAAAATTTACTTAAAATTATCAAATAAGAATTTGTATATATGCTGTTACGAGTTGCAGGAATCGAATTAAAATGCCGTTGGAATTATTATAGAGCTTATTAGAACTATACAAACACGTATAGCACAGGTACAAATATAACTGAACACAACCAGTCTAAACGTAAAGCATGATTCAATAACACACGCAAAGTCACAAGTCTTGCTCCGCTTGTGGTTATCGCTTGACTGCCGATCTCTCCATTGGGCCATTGTTTTATACTGCACCGATACAATATGGCTGCCCGACCGCGTAGACCGAATTTCTTAGAATCAGTTGACACACCTGGCTAATGACTGCCATAAAGGATTACAATACACAATGGGCTGTTTTCTAAATACAAATTTTAAGCACAAAGTAAACAAAAGAAGTTCAAATGCCGAAAAGGTAATAAAATGTCTACAGGTATGCAGGTGTGAATTTGTCTTTTGTCGGCGTTCAGGTTGTAACAATACAATAAACATATAATATAAAAAAGTTAAACCGTTTGCCTGGCCCCCAAGTCTGCTATTACTATCTTGTCAAAGTCTCCTGGCACTATCGTCTCAATCGTAGGTTTGACCGATTTCGGTATTCTGTCAATTCCAATGATATGACCGTGCTATGCCACTCTATCTTTATAAGCGAAAACTCGCTAAATAAATATTTAAAATTATTGTATCTTTTCAATTTCAATATTCATATCGGTTAATGCCATTCCCGTTAATTGTAATATCAATTTTATTCTACTGTTATTCTGCCGCGACGATATCAAGAAGTTATTATAGGCCAGGTGGTAGGGTATTTGCCCGTCTGGATGGCTAACACCCTGGTCTAGAGTATGCCGCCATAACAACCTTGAGTTGTGTTTCGGGATTAGTGATCAGGTTCCAGTCTCCCTTTAGAGAGCAGCAGCGCATATGTAGCACTTTTTGTGTTACCAATGTCCATAGGCGATGGCAAACGCTTTCCGTCTGTCTGTCTGCTGAACTCTTACATTAAAAAAAAATAGATTTAGTAGAATACAAATTTTTCACATTAACATACGGAATCATACTTTAAATATTTTCGCATAGTGTAGATATTGAAATAACAGAATTGGGCTACGCTACAGCCATGTTTCATACGCATTAAAAAAAATGGCAAAATTAAAAATAAATATTTATTAATTCGTTTCTTATATTATCCGTTCTGTAAACACCATAAATCCTTTTTAACAGGCTCCTATACAAAGCGAGCAATGTATAACTAAATAAGAAATATTAGGGAACCTAAAATCATTGGTACATGCTTATGAAGATGTCCCGCTGTGACGTAATAATTCGTAAGTTTATCCTTCTCATATCAATTGAAAATATATTGTACGTTGTCTCTTTTACACATTGATAAACAGTTTAGTGCGTGATTGCTTAGTGGTTTAAAAATGGTCTAGAAGCGTCCCAGGAATTTGATTTAATTTTCTTTACAATATACATCTCCTTTTTATCTAAAAAAGTAAACCAAGGCTCCTTCTACGTTCTCTGTCTGTATATCCACTAACTCCTCTTAAGCCACCCAACGGATTTTTAAGTAGTTTTCTCAACATAAGTTTGATAATTATTCAGTGAAGGTGGTATGTATAATTCGTGCGCAGAAGGTTTGCCGATGATCACCCCTCCCACTTCCTACGACTAGGACCGGGGCTTGTCTAAGTACTAAGAACTAGACGACGCGGGTCGCGGTTGTAGGAAGCGGGAGAGATTATCATCGGCAAACCTGCGCACGCGCATAAACAAAATAGAGCTACTTTCTAATGGTTTCAAAACTCTAGTATCCTTAAACTAAGATATTGTAAACTATTACAAGAAAGAAAACTTTAGTTATATTGTATTTAACATATAATCCCTTAAGACTATAAGTAGAGCACTGAGTCTTCAATGGGTGAGGTGTTCAGAAGACTGGTTACGTTACCTCGCTGGATCGCCACACTGATCGTTAATCCGAGGTAGGATTCAGCCCTCTGATCACCTGAAGAGTTGTTGAGCTGATTTCATAGGTCTTTGTGAGAGGTTTTTATTTCTGGAAGTATAGTAATATCCATCAGGGCTGGATGAAAATCGCTGTTACTGAATGACGATAAATCGACGCAATGACGTTATTTTGTATCATAAAATACTTAAGTCAGATGATTCATTCAGTAGTGATGAACATAATCCAAGTGGCCTAAATGGCCTAAATAAATGGCCAATTAAGCCGTAGACGAAGCCGACTTTCTTGTATAAGTCTCGTGGCCTCAGGGCCCCGCGGTTCAAGCGTTTAACATTTAATTAATATGGTACGAATTAGTTTGATTATTTATGTATCTATTGCCTTTTGCCTGCACCACCTACATCGTCTGATTCAAATGTCTTTGATTTAGGTTGCCTGGAAGAGATGGCTTTGAGCGATAAAGCCGCCTATCGTATTGCCTAGAAAATATTGTAAATATGGTCTGTTTTTGTAATTGTATATTTTGGTGTGCAATAAAGTATTATTTCTCTTTATCTCTCTAGGAAAATGAAGAACAAAAATCAATTGTTATAAATAATTTGAATTAATGTATTATTATAAATATACTATTTATTTTTTCAATATTGACTTCATTTAAATTAAATAGACATTTTATGTAATTTTCGTACAACTGTAACACGTGTATATATTTTTTTGTATATAAATGTTTCAGTCAATTTTTTATGTTTATTATAGAAATTATTTTTTAGTATTTGTGGCTTTCGGGGTCGAGACCTGGGGCCGTGAGGGCCTGGTGCTCATCAACTCTGTCGAGACCTCTCAACGCGTCTAATTGAGGTCTCGTGTGACCAAAAAGCTGGCTTGCACCTAGGGCAACGAATTAGCGTTGCCATCCAACGCGAAAATGCGGCCAGCATTTTGGGCACGCTCCCCGCCGACAGTGATTTGGAGTCAATTTTTTATTTATAGATTTATGTTATTTTGTAAGTATAGCTTTATTTATAGTAAAGTTTAATTTAATAATTTGTTGTGTATATATCGTTAATTTTTTTATGGAAACTTGATTGATATATGTTTTAATTTTGTGTTTTACATTTAAGAATATTAATTATTGTATCTTTCCAAAACAAATTAAATAATAAATAAAAAAAATATTTTCAAATAATATGCTATTTGATTCCTTTTACCTATACTTATGACAACATAAGTAGGCACGCTCGTACAAAATCTATGAGGAAATCTCAGTTGATTTCACTGTCCGCTCCCCTATTAAAGAAAGTCACTCCTGTATTATTTTCCCATAGTTGACCTGTCTAGAATCTTCGTAAGCGTCATATTGTGATCACGATTCTCGCGTGTGAATTACGTTGCACCATGAATTAATTACACTTATCGCGTCACATCGTTTAATAAGGCCGGGATTAATCACTATAACATATTTAACTATTAATAATAAATTGTATAGTTAGTACGCTGCATTAATTTCACTTCCAACCTCTTTAAAGACCGTATCATGTAAGACAAATAATAAGCAAGGATAATTGCCCAATTAAATATTATATGTACCTGTGAAAAGCTGATAAATCCCGTCCCTATTAATTAATTCATTAATATTATAAATACGAAAGTAACTCTGTCTGTCTGTCTGTTGCTCTTTCACGGAAAAACTATAAATTCAAGAGCATTATTGTCTAATTTTTTAAACCATTACATTAATAAGAATCTAGACATATTACGCGTCAAAATATCGATGTACCTGCATAATATTCAGTTGCTTAACACGTTTTTTTTCTGTTGGTTGGTTAATCGATAATTTTTTAGTTATCGATATCTGTTATTTCATATTTTTTTAAATGGCAATACAAAATAATCAAGCGTCTACTATGTCACTGTCAAGTGACATACGTCAGACAAAGCTATATGGACTCAGTTCCTTTGCCTAACATTGTGACGAATAAAACACAAACGTATTAATTATTAGTTAAAACCAAGCAAGAAATATCGTACAACTACTGTTCACATTATTCACTTATAGGCAGAATTTATCATTTTTTGAAAATTAAACTGCATAATAAAACATCACTTTTCAAATTGCCTCCAAAAACTATAGTATTATCGTAATGGAGGCAATGTTAACGTCAAACTATGGCCAAATTTTATCTTCAGCTAAGTTCTTGTACCTTTGTGAGTGCGGCTGAGACGAGGGCACTTTGAAACACATCTTTTTTACTGCCCAAAAGTTATTACTCCACTCTATGATATTTTACCAGGAGATTTCCCTCGCCCTGTCAACATAAATTTCCTTTTAGCACTGCACAATAAAAAAATCTGTTAATATACTACATAAATTAATTATAAATAACATTTATTTATAAGGTAGTTATATTAACTCTGTTTATGTTGTGTTGTCCTTAAGTTCACAGAAGTCACAATTGGAAAGAAAACCGACCAAATTGTTTTTTTGAGCTGCTATTGCCAATAACCCACACCTGACATTCTTTGTTACTGTGACATTGGCCGAACCAGCGTCAGTATCGTTGAAGCCAAATCGCCAAAAATAGATTAGAATAGAATTTTTGTAGAAAATGACAATCACACATGGGCTTCTTATGAAATAAGTTTCTTTTTTCAGGCGGGGGAAATGCATTTCGCACATACCGGGTCCTTTGCTAGGGATTGGACCGTTGTCGATCATGGAGGCATTCCACTAAGGGCAATCCAAACAGTAACCAACCGGCTTGTGTGGAGAGTCGAACCGATGGACAAATGCCCAAGGGTTAATACCCCACTAAAACCACCCTCCTCCCATGTGCCCCGCGCTTATAGTAGAAAAGTATGAGATTTAGAACGTAGTTGCGCCCACGCCGATCCTAGCGCAAAAGTGCCTGAGAGTGCCCCGGCAATCAGAGCAAACTCACTTCGACGACAGGGGTGAAGACTCCTCTGCTCCCTAGATGCTAGAGGGCCCCTGCAGAGGTATTTTACGGAGGGAGATTTTGCGCATACCTGAGCCTCCGGGCCCCCGACTGACGTCGCGCGAGACGCATGCGCACTTGTACCTCTCTCCCTATCTCGCTCCGCGGCCTCCTTTTGAGACATAACACTCATGAAATAAGTTACCTAAACACATTGTAACTATACGTGTTGGTTACCATACCAGGAATTGAACCCTCTATGCTCTTAGCTTGAAGTAATTGCCTCTGCGCTTTAGTGAGGTAGGCCGGCAAAAGGCTTAGCTTACTCGTCTACAGATATAATACACAATAACAATGATAAACGTCAAGTTTTATAGATAGCTTACGTAGGCCTATAAAACAAGAGCTACTAAAAACTAAATAAACACTAAGTTAAGCAATAATGATCTTTATAATGCGAGGAAATAAAGTCTCATGAAACCGCAAACTAAATTATGCAAAAGGACCAAACATTAATATTATTTGCAATCGCGATAATGCGGAGAATGTCTTAATTTATTTAAATTAATATCGTATGTTAAAGAGGAGTTACATTACAGTGACATCGGATGCATTCTTTACAGTAGGAAAGCTATATTAAACTCATATTAAAGTGTCTGTCTGTCTTTTAAGCCTCGACCCAAAGAATATTCATTGTACACTTATTAATCAGTCTGTCTAGTCTCAGGGTAATGATATTCTAGGAACTACTGATGTATTTATTATATGTACAGTTTAATTTAGAAACCAAAAGAATCCCAATTTACCGTCAATTGGTTACCACGTTGTATGGCAACGCTTGTGCGTTGCCCAAAATACAGGCCAAGCCTATTGGTCACGTGAGACGTCTATCAACTGTTTAGATAGGTCTTGATAAAGGTGGTGGGCTTCTGGACCCCATAGCCCCAGAGTTGCAATACCAAAAGCCACAAATATGTATATAAATACTTAAATTACAACTATTTTTTATACATAAATACACCACAAACTGGGGTCCGTCCAAACGACTTTCCCTTTATTTGACGTGGTAGGCATTTTGTTTTTTGTTTCCATGTGTGCGCAAAAAACATGTACCGCAACGTTTAAGTCTTACTAAATTCAAAATAGGCTTATTAGGAGGACAATAATTAAATATTGTCTACCGTTTAATATTATTAAGCAATGGTTGATATTATCGTAACCAGAAAAAAATGTGTTAATCCAAAAATGATAAAAAACCATCTAATTCGATAAATTACTGGAAAAACTTATCAGTAGTTGTACTCTCAAAGTTTTGATTGTTCAATTCATTTACCATTAAACTTAAGACTATAGTTTATAAAATTTCCGAGTAATTATTGTACTGTCGCGAGCCGATACTAATCCGTTGCATGTGTCCTATTACCCGTTTGAATTTGAGTTATCTATTGTTCACGCTAATCTCTTTATTCAGGCCGTAAGACGTCATAAAACCTTCTTCCCTCTGTTGGTATTTCATGCGAATTCTTAGAGGCCATTAAGCCGACAACTTAAGGATTTCAAGAACCAGTGGGTGTCATGTTGGTAGGAGGCCATGTCTAATTTACAAATGAATGAAGGACGGCCAGTCACGAAATGCGCTAGTCGTGTTCTGACTGCGAACAAAGCGTTACCTAGTATACTTTCAGAGCGATTATCTTATAACAACGGACTTTGCGCGATTTATGTGATTACGATTTTCTGCCTTAAGGTTTGGTTTTGTTGTATTCGATTATACTTGTGAATTACGTGTGTGTACTTCTAATAAACTTTATGATAATTCCAACGGCATTTTCGAATTTACATCCCATATACTCGTAACAGTACTATTATAATATTTGCGGGTAGTTGGGTTTACTAAACGGAAATAAAAAGGAGTGGGCGTAGTGACGATAGATTATTCTTATTTCGACTTTGGTCAGATGTACTTATCATAGTAGGTCTCTAGGGTGGCTTGCGTAAACTGGTCAACGTTTTATCCTTGTTCATAAATTATTCAAATGTGTGACGTAACACTAATGAATGAATGAAAACAGTTTATTGTTCAGCAAAAATTAACACTACGTGCTTAAAAACTAGATACAATAAATGTTGAACAAAGGGCGGCCTTGTCGCTTAAAGCGGTCTCTTCTAGGCAACTCCTTAAACTAAGTAAAATATTAAAATATGAGTGGTGGTGAAAACAATAAATAATATTATATGAAACACTCAAAACATAATTAAATAAATAATAGACTATATACTATACAAGCATAAAATATATTACAATACATTACAGATAAGCAGCACTGTTAGACCTTGGTATTAGTTATGTTGCATCATGCACATTCATTATCTTCTTCAGTCAATCTCTATCCACTGCTGGACGTAGGCCTCCACAAGTACGCGCCACATATCCCGGTCTCCAGTCTTCCTCATCCAGTCCCTGCCAGCGACGTTGCGCTGGCCGTCGGTCCTCCGGGCAGGTGTCCTACGGTACGTTTGCCTAGACGTGGTCTCTACTCCAAGACTCATCTGCTCCATCAGCCATCGGTCCTGCGACAGACGTGACCGGCCTACTGCCATTTCAACTTGCTAATTTTGCGAGCTATGTCGGTTACCTTCGTTTTCTTACAGATGTCCTCATTTCTGATTTTATCCACAAGAGAAACACCTAACGCAGCTCGCTCCATAGCCCGTTAAGCGATTTAAAATTTGTGGACCAGTCTCACTGTCAGTGTCCGTGTCTCGGCACCGTATGTCATGTTGGGTAGGACGCACTGCTCGAAGACTTTCGTCTTCAAGCATTGCGGAACGGTCGACGGGAAGACCTGTCGAAGCTTACCGAATGCTGCCCAGCCTAACTAGATCCTCCTATTAGTTCATTCATCATAGGTAGTAAAAAATGTATTCACAGTATAACAGCACCTTAAGACGCGTATTGTCGCTCGCATGCAACCGCACCTTAAGGCAACACCGGCCGTCATTCCGCGCACAGCGGGGGCCCATTGTACAGTCCTTATAAATGGAACCAACTCTCAGAATGTTTAATATTATAATTTGATATTTTTAAACGGATAAAGATATTAAAAGTCACGCTTAAGGGTGTTTATTTAACACTCTTTTTATTAAAGTGAACGAATGAGATGTACCTTATTTTTTTTTCATGTAACGTGATTGGGTTTTGAGATCAATGCACTGTTTGGTTAACAAGTTAATTTGCTTGTGAGTGGTTTAAACGGTTTGTTGGTTTTGAGTTTCTTTTACGTTCTAAATTTGAATAAAGTAGGCTAGATTCTCAGACGAAATAAAAGCATAGAGAACTGAACAATTTTTAACCGACTTCAAAAAGGAGTAGGTTCCCAATTCGTCTGTATGTTTTTGTATGTTGGTTACTCGATTTCTCCGTCAATTGTGAACCGATTTTCAAAAAAAAATCCTTGTAATCGAAAGGATATGCTTTTATTTATTTATTGCTTGAGTTCGGCAGACAGGCAGACGGCTCACCTCCTGGAAAGCGTTTACCATCGCCTATGGAAATTTTTAACACCAAAGGCGCTAACAATGTGCTGCCGCTCTCTAAAGGGAGACTGGAGCCTGGCACTAATGCCGGAACACAACTCAAGGTTGTTATGGCGGTATACTCTAGACTGCTCCCAAATTAGGTCCTATAGTCACCGTGTCAGTATCATTTATATAGTCTATTCCGGTTGGTTTCTTTTTAATAGATTCAATGTACAGTTAGAATTTTATAATAATATTATAGATTAGATTATGGAGGGGAGAGGTAAGGAGTATCGTCTTATATGGAGGGAGGTTGAAAAAGTGTGCAATATGCTGAAAACAGAGCTTCAAATACCAATCACAATAGCGCTGGCGTACGAATAACTACGACATGAATTAAACATTGTTGAAGTACCATAAAATGAATAAAATACCAGTATAGAAAACCTCAACTACTTACGTAGTATGTGTAGTAGTAGTAGTAGTAGTAGTAGTAGTAAGGTTGCCTGGAAGAGATTGCTTTAAGCAATAAGGCTGCCCATTGTACTACTACCTTCTAATTTTAAGATGGGCAAATGTATTACTGTTTTAAGTTGGTGTACAATAAAGAGTATTGTTGTTGTTGTTGTAGTATAAAATAATTAATAAATAAAATGCTGTGAGAAAACGTTTAGAGATATTTAATTGTTATAAATTTTTAATAATAAAAAACAAAGCGGAAATATTTCGGTCCTTATTCATTTTTCTATCTCACTCTAATTACTACCGCAGCGCCACCCCTATTATTCGCATCGACGAACACATTTTCAACGCAGAGATTTTATATTTTATATGTTTACGGCTTGGCAACGGGCCTTTAAGCCAGGCGCAGTTGTATTATAGGCTACAATCGATGCCATTCAACGGAGTTCTTGTGAAAACTCGAAAGGCCTCACTTGGCTATACACTTCACATTTCTCACAAAAACACATAATTACTACTTAAAAACTGTTAATATTCTGCAACTATTGTTCATTTTAGAGTAATATTACACATTTTTAGAAAATAAAACTGCACAGCACAACGTCCCCTTTCAGTTCCCGCCAAAAACTCAACACAGTGATGGTACTCCTTACCATAGATAATACACTATATATAAAATAGTCTCTGGAATAAAATATCAAAATACAATTTACCCTGTCCGAAAGATGGCGCTAGCTTAGTAGTTTCGAATAAATTCTTTAATTCTAATCGGTATTATATACCTATATATAGTGGTATATAGATGGCGCCACAATCGATAATGGACTAAATGGAAACTAGTTATTATTTTTGATGTTCCTGGACCACATGATGGTGCTAGTTTCCATGCATTTTTTTATTTTTCGATTATGTAGGGGAGATTCACTGGGATGCTCCTCACCTCTATCCTCCATAATACAAATAAGAAAGAAAGAAAAAGATTTGTTTATAACTACAGTAAAACTCACTTAAACTATTAAAATAAAATAAAAACAATAAGTAAATGTAGTCCTAAATTGGCCTTAGCTCAGCAAAACTAGCGCTGTCTAAATATTAAAAGAATAAATACATAATACTTACATAAATTGAGATCGGTACCTATTATACATAAAATTTAAAAAGAGCGATATAGAACAACTTAAATAAAAAAATAAAAAACACAGCATTTAACACACAACATAAGTAACACAGTCAGGATATATATACTATTTTATATCTAAGAGACGCGCTGTGTTTGACTATTGTTCTTCAAAACTTGCCTTAACATCACAAAGCAGTTACCTGTCATCCTTCAAGATCATCAAATTACCTAATTGATACAATCTATTTGAAGTCACCATGAATTCCTTCGGGAAATCGCTACCAACAATTAAAGCATGACAATAAATCATTAGTGTCAAAAACAGTTTCGTTCTGAGGCCTTTGGGAACACACGGACAGACGTGCTGACTCATTGCTGAACTAAACAATCCTTTTAATAATGTGAAGTTAGGATCAGTTAAAGAATTAAAGGTTCCGTAGCGGTATTCAGTATTGTTGCCCGCAGCATCGCTCAACCTTAACCTTAGGAGTTCAATATCAAAAGAACTCCGATACATTATAACCGTGCGGGAATGGAGAAAGAATACAATTCCTGCGGCCGGGTGGCCTGTTCAAGAGTATGCCGCCATAACAATCTTGAGTTGTGTTCCGGCATTAGTGGCCAGGTTCCAGTCTCCCTTTAAGGAGAGACAGCAGATTGTTAGCACCTTTAGTGTTACAAATGTCCATAGGCGATGGTAACCGTTTTCCATAAGGTGGGCCGTCTGCCTGTCTGTTGAACTGATGCGATAAAAAAAATACACATGAACATTTATTTCTAACCAGAAGATTATGAAATTTCATTCATCTAATTTGAAAATAACGGATTTTCATACAAACTTTCGTCCCCTTTTCCAGCCCCTTAGGGGTTGAATTTCCAAAAGTCCGTTCATAGTATAGAAAGAATCCGCATGCAAATTTTCAGGGTCTTAGCCCCGGTAGTTTGGACCATACGTTTATTTCATTCAGAATAGAATGGAATATACTTTATTGCATAATATTAAGATACAATTCAAGAAGTATAAGTACAGAAGACAATAGGCGGTCTTATCACTAAAAGCAATTTCTTCCAGACAACCTTAGGATGGATTAGAGAAAAATTGTGTAACATGTGGGTTTTGCAATATAACTAGAATAAATAAAAAATAAAAAAAGTCATTCAGTGAGGTTAAATAATTATAAACTCATAATTCTTAATTAAAATCTTAATTTCATTATACCCATATAAATATCAATTTTAACACGGATTCCCGCTTACATTGCCTAAAACACCGATTCCAGGATTTAAGTATTAAAAACTATATTCTCATTGATAATAAGAAATTTCTAGTCATGTAAGCTAATGACATACTAAAAATATTAATATTATCCATAGAAAAGCCAATGACTGTAAGGTATCCATTTTTTTGCAAAGGAGTGTATATATATGTATAGATTAATAATGATCGTCATCGTCAGCCATTCGCAGTCCACTGCTGGACGTAGACCTCTCTAAGTCAGCGCCACTCATCCCTGTCCTCCGCCTTCCTCATCCAGCGCCTACCCGCGACGTTGCGGAGGACGTCAGTCCATCGGGCTGGAGTGCGTCCGACTACGTTTACCAAGACGCGGTCTCCACTTCAGGACTCGTCTGCTCCATCAGCCATCGGTCCTTCGGCAGACGTGACCGGCCCACTGTTACTTCAACTTGCTAATTTTTAATAATTAATAATAGTAATAACATTACAACAACAACAAGTTAAATATTTACAAAAGTGAGAGATAATATTGGAAATATTTTGAATGTTTGATGTTCATAAGTCAAATCGAAACTGGAGCATCTGTTTCCTATTTTAGTTATCATAAACCTCTCGTGCCATTTGTTCGAAGTGTAAACATGTAATCTGAATAATATGTGTTAAGATATATTGTTACGAGTTGCAGGACCCGAACTAAAATGCCGTTGGAATTATTATAGAATTTACTAGAACCATACAAACACGTATAACACAGGTACAAATATAATTGAACACAACCAGTCCAAACGTAATACACGATTCAGTAACACGCGCAAAGTCCGTCACTAACATCTTGATTTGCTTGTGGCTATCACTAGACTGACTATCTCTCCATTGGGGCATTGCTTTATACTGCACAAATACGATGTCTCTCGGCCACGTGGACTGAATTTCTTAGAATCACACCTGGCTAATGACTACCATAAAAGAGTACAATACATAATGGGCTGTTTTTATAATTACAAATTTTAAACACAAAGTAAACAAAAAAAGTCCAAATGCTGAAGAGGTAATAAAATGCAGATGCTAATTTGTCTTTGTCGGTTGTAACAATATCTTAAATATGTAATATATGAACTGTAATATTTTGCATTAAAATACAAAATAATATACTTCTGATATATTTGTGTCATTCTCTCGTAAGCTACTTTTCTGAAGTTTCATTTCTGCCGTGTGTAACTTGAATATTTTTTTTTAATTTGCCACAATTTTCAGTCTCTACTTTCATTAGCAAGACTACAATATATATTACATATATAATATAGTTGTGGTATTTTACCCTAGCAAACCCTAAAATCTATGAATGCCACTTAACAAAATTCACGGTAAACAAGAACAAACGTCAAATCATTAGCCATCATTAGTTGCGTGATCCGGATCGTTAATCATTAAATCATTATAGTGATATGCCACGTTTTAATGGCCATTATCATTATATGAAGTCATCGTTAGATTGCGGAGGAAATTTGCTTTATCATGCGAGCCGAAAACATTGACTGTGTGGGATTGATGGATGCCTGCAATGCCTTTTTTTTTTTTTTACCAAAGGAAATCCGTTTCAGGATTAAGCCGCGACAGGCACAGAGGCCTGGGGGAATAATTCGCGATCCGTGTGTGGGATTCGCCAGATCGGAGTGGCATTAGCATGGCCAGTCAGAACTGGTGCCATGCTATCGCCACTCATCAATTAGGGATACCCACTAAAACCCCTGGGTGTTCTGTCCTGCGCCTTATGCCAGGGCTACGGGTAAATGGGGAGCCTTCAATACCTGGACTTACGTATTTGGCCGATTTACGTAGTCTTCTCATTATTTTTATATATATAATTCTTCTGTTCATCCTTCTTAATTCTGTATTTAATCTTTTAATATTTAGTTAACGCTATTATGGTTTTTTTTTTCAATTCTTTTTTATTGTTTTTGGTTCACTTCATATCTTTATCTTGTTTGTCTGGGTTCGTGTATGTCACTGCCCTAGCGGAAGATAAGCGCTGATTATATTAACCGGTAGTTTTACTGAGCTAAGGCCAATTTAGGACTACATTTACTTATTGTTTTAATTTTACTGTAATAGTTTAAGTGAGTTTTACTGTAGTTCTAAATAAATCTTTTTCTTTCTTTCTGTTCGCGTGTATGTTACTGAACTCCTTCTAAATGGTTGGACCGACTTTGATAAAAAAATTGTATGTTCAAGTGGATTGAGAATGGTTTATATTCACAATAGGACCCGGTAGGTAGCGCCGCGATCGGGGCTTAGTTTTTTGCTTTCAGAGCAGGAGAACGTCTGCCCGCCCTCTAATCTTCCATAAAAAATTGAATCAACGTGCTTGCTAAACGCAGAACTGACCGAATAATATGTACTATAGGTATACTAATATATTATACTAGGATATGTCCGCAACTTCGTCCACGCTTGACTTGAAATTCTCGCGAGATTCTCAGGATAAAAAGTAGTGCAGATTTTAAGTCTATGAATTTGCTGTCGATCAGCGAAAACCGCATCGAAATTGGCCCAGTAGTTTTTACATGAATCCCGAACAAACAGGCAAATTTTTTAAATCTTATAATATTATAGATTAAGCGTACAAACTCACTGGCGGCTGATTGATATTGAATGATTCAATGTTACGTTTCCATGTATCACTTTCTTTTTAGTTTTTTAAATTTAACTCTTCCTCTGTCATTAGTCAAGACAGAGTTTTTCTTTTTCATATCTGTTTTTTCCTCTATCTCGTCTATCGCTTCTAAGGGGACATGGGGGGGGTGTTCTATATTTATGTAATTTTTTTCTTTTCTTTTAAAAACTAAACTTATTTTGTAATACAATTTTTTACATGCTATTAACTTAAATGTCCTTATAGTAAGGGCGCCCAAGATGCTAAATGTGGAGTTAATAAGTTAAGTTAGAAAGGTTATATGATGTATTGGGACTTTTTTTCGGTTTTGTAATTTCTAACGTAAATTAAATAGACATTTTATGTAATTTTCGTATAATTGTATTTTTTTTGTAATTAATTATTTGAGCCAATTTTTTTATTTTTATATAAATTATTTTTTAGTGGAAACTTGATTGATATGTGTATTAATTTTGTGTTTTATATATTTGAATATTAATTATTGTATGTTTTCCAAACAAATTAAATAAATAAATAAATGCCCTCACTGGTGGGGGGAGCGTGTACAGGTTTAAAAAAAAAGAGTCGCACAGAAATATTCAAGCGCGTCAGATATTCAAAAGGGATGTTAAGTTAACCCTATTCAAAAGACTGACGATTTGGACGCGACCAAAAGTCATGGCCGATTTTTGAAAATGCAAAAATTAACGTTACATTGAAATACTCGAGCGCGTCAGATTAATGTAAGGACGGTTCAGCTTGATGTCCTTGTCATGCTGACCCATAATCTGACAATTATGTGGAGGAATTTCCTTAGTCTTACGGTTTGAAAAAAATTGAAGAATAAAAAATACCCCCACCCTATACGAAGGGTTAATATATGGTGGGGATACATAATAGGGTGCAAGGTTTCTCCCCTTATTAGTATTCTGCCACGCTCGAGTAAATCCTAAAATCCCCGCTTGGCCTATTATTATTGTTACTACTATTATTGTTATTATCTTTCTATGAACTATATATACTACAGTATACATATACATAAAACAGTATATAAATAAATAAGTGTTAAAGCAACACTTATTTATTTATATAATGTTTTTATACTATTTGATTATATGTCACTTACAGGATACACTAATTTATTGTTATAGTAATAATAATCGGCAGACAAACACACATATTGTATATCCCCAAATTAAGCAAGTTACGCTTGTGTTATGGGTAATATACAACGTACCACTCTGGGGCCGATCCCAGACACCCAGACCATAGTAAATAACGGAGAAAATACGTTTTCCGAAATTTACTATACCAGGAATCGAACCCGGAGCCTCTGCGTTGCAGTGAGTTAGGCCGACAACAGCTTAGCCCGCTCAACCACAGAGGCCGTCTATTACCACTCGCATCAGCACCATCAGCTGAATAAAAACATTACGAGGAAATCTGCATATTGTAATAACCGATGTGTGAAACCCGATAATTTGAACTTGATAATCGTAAATGTTACACCGTTTGTTTAGAAAAATAGGCAGATCCGAACCACTGTTGGGTTTAGATCTGCTTATTTTTCTTCTTTCTTCTTATATTTATGGGCCGCTATTATAACAACACAATTAATCCATAAATTGCTTTACAATATGATTTCTAAAAGAGTGCAATTTATGTATTTATTTTTGTTTGTTTTTCATTAATTATTTAACAATGTATATATACGCATCCAGTATTACTTGGGCTGCTTCGTCCAAATTAAAAGTCAGAAGCGAACCATGTACTTTCTGCTACCCAAAATCGGAATGACCAACGTTAAACTAAATCTTAAATGAATGACGTGACAATTTTGAAACATTTTTTGCTAATACCCTCCCATTATTTTAAAGATAAATATCAAAAGACATTATTTCTTTTTAAAAACTTTCCAAATTACGCCATTTTTGTGACATAAAAAATAAGGCATATCGCAGACGAGGTATTTATTATGATAATAATTGTACAGAATGTACATTTGGATCTAGTGGTGGTGGACCAACTACTGTTTTGGTGGTAGTGGTGTTTGTTGGAAAGATTTTTTGGAGTATTTGTTGTAGGAGGTGGAAGTAATACAGCGGGAAAGGAGGACGCGCCAGCGCCGGGGGGCGGATCTCAACCGTCGGCCGCCGTGAACGGGTCTGGGCCCCTGGGGAAGAGTTAGAGACAAATTTAAAGTCTTATCATCATTACGAAGGTAATAATATTTTTTCACTTATTATGTTTTTACCTCATTGAATACTGTTTGCCACAAATCCATTATTAGAGATAGATAAATATGAAGAAAATATTTTTTTAGCTAGACGTGTTGCTGCGGAGTTTCTTACCGCTTCATTGTACAATGTACATAGAGTAGTAGGTAGATATATAATAAAAGTTTTACATAGGTATATAGGACTAGCAAAAAATTTTCGCCAGTGGAATTTGTTTTAAATATAAAACATTTGTATCTGAAAAAATAATAATATTAAAATAGCTTAATTAGGCCGCAGCGTGAGCAAAACGCTGTGTTGAACTACACCTACAATGATATAAATATTACAATATTACCTCACAAACTTCCAATTGTCAGGGTTAGGCTTAACGGAGAAAACAACACACAGTCAAGTGGTAAGCTATTTGCCCATCTGGATGGTTAACATCCTTGGCTTAGAGGGCCGCCATAACAACCTTGATTTGCAATCTGGCTAGGTTCCAGTCTCCCTTTAGAGAGCGGCAGCACATTGGTAGCACCTTTGGTGTTACAAATGTCCATAGGCGACAGTGACTACTTTCCACCAAGTGGCCGCCTGCTTGTCTGCTTAACTTGTCCAATAAAAAAAACAGAGCCACAAGTCACGCAAGTCCAAGTCAGGTTAGGGAATTTCACACAACGGCAACGTAGTTGTGCTGGGTTTCTTGCGATCTTTTCTTTCCCCGTTTGCTCATTATAATTGTAGCTATATACACATTAGTTCAACGTTTGTGACAGTCCTGAGCAATTAATCTCAACATAATCTTATTAATTCATCTAGCTTAAGTTGTCATCTTGAACTCGTTATACAACATTTAATTGCGATTTTAAACCATTTTCGTATACTTAAATGTGACTTATAAATCATATTTAACTTAATTATACTTATTTTATTTGTGTTTTATGTTCACATGAGATAATGTGTCAGTTTCTTGTTATTAGTCATGTTAACTATATGAATTGTTAATGTTAACTAATTAAGATAAGGAATTGGGTTATTTTTTGGATAACTATTATTTATCAAATCTGTTTTGAGGGTTCCGCTGCCTTGTTGGGATAAACAGAACTCTTGCGAAATCATCACGTTACTTTCTCTGTATGTTGTTAGGATTTGTAATAAATTGATTACATTTATATAGTTTCGTCATTCGTCCATAGATGGCGTTGACCAATATTGTACTGTGCTATGGTTTGATTTACAAGATGGTTAATATTGCATGTTAATCGCATGATTAATGCTCCGCGTCCGATTATAAGCTCCGCGTCCGATTATAAGCCTCGACGAAAGGCTCTCGTGCGACGACCGCGTAACATCCTCATGGACAAGGTCGACGATATCACAAAACGGCTGGCTCGGATCAGCCCGCCCGCGGTTAGGACGGCAGGCTGGCAGGCACCGACAGACAGACACAGACGGCGGCGTCGACGCCGCCAATCACGATCTCTCCACGTCCCCGCGAGGGACGCCAGGAGACACAGCCCCCCCATAGGATAGACTAGACGTGTTGCTGGGAAGTTTCTTTCGCCGTTTCTTCTCTCCCAGCCATAACACGTTGCGAAACGACAGTAAGATAGTATAGGCCACCGCGAACCGCCGATTCCGGTCCGCCGGGATCCTTCCTCTCGGGCTTTATATTACCCGTCGCTCGCTCTCAATTAGTGCATTGTGTCGCCTTATGGTGGGCATCATTAGATTCATCCCCCTCTCATGGCAACAGTCCAGCCGAGGTGAAACTCCCTAGGGAGCCCCCTCGAGCAAGTTGCCTCCCGGGCTCGAGCGCCTTCGCTTCGCAAAGGCACTCGCCCCGAAAACCCCGGTAAAGTTGTGAGGTCTTCGGACCAACAACATAAAGTCAAGTCCAATAAAAAAAAAGATTAATGCTTGGTTTGAAAAA
Source organism: Dendrolimus houi (assembly GCA_039645545.1). NCBI lineage: Eukaryota > Metazoa > Arthropoda > Insecta > Lepidoptera > Lasiocampidae > Dendrolimus > Dendrolimus houi. Next base: position 13,863,711 of record CM077139.1, read on the forward strand.
TCAGTGCAGTGTTTCTGTTTAGTGGTTAGTGTATGAACATATGTATTTTTGATTAATCCCTCCAATCGCTTATTTTATGAGAACTTTTGTTTTTCTTTTGTATAATATTAATAATAAAAGGCCAAAAACCTCTCACTGCTGGACTCGAGCCTTCCACTTATGGGGATACTGTCTTGAGATATTGGTTATCTCGATGTGGAGGTTTCATCACGATGTTTTCCATCACAGTTAGCAAGTGGTACTTATACGCAAATTAGGTCAGAAAACTGCAGGAGTGGTGCATACTTTGGCCGAGAATCGAACCCACGCCCTTTGAATTTGGGACGCGAGAGCACTAATCACTGTTAAAATCAAATTTATTTATTTCTATAAATTTTTTTCTATAAACTTATTTCTAGGGATTATACATATTTAAAACTCATAATAATGACACATTTTAATTATAGAAATTAAAATGAAGGTAACAATTTTCTTCGGCGGTTGCTGCACTAGAGTCTGGGTTTTGTAACGCAGCAACCAAAACAATTTTATTATAATTAGATTACACGTAAATATTGTGGAATTGTTATTAATTGTTTTAAAACTATATGAAATATGTGAACTTGTGCGCGTGTGTGTATCTATAGTGTTACAGTAAAATGTGTAACTATTATAAGTTTTAGATATGTATAAGGCCTAGAAATAAGTTTATAGAAATAAATTACTTTGAATTTATTTATTTACCTACTTTGAATACAAAGAAAGCCTTGGTAGCATAGTGGTTAGCGCACTCGCGTCCCAAACTCAAAGGATTTAAATCCTCTTTTCTGATGACGCAAGGGAATGTCTTTTCTTGGGACACCATCCTCGGGCCTGGGAGGAAGGCTGTACGCCGAGGTACGTGTGGGACTCCTGATTGGCCGGATGCCAACCATGGCTTACGAGCGGAGGAACGGGGGATGGTCGACCTTCAGACTACCCATGAAACATATCCTGAGCCCCTCTCCTATGCTCTTGGGTGCCACAGGGAATAAATCATAGGTATTATTATTACATCTATAGTTCACTTAGGATACCGCTCGGAAAGGGTACCCTCTTCACCAAAAGGCGGGGGGGGGGGGGGGGATACACGGGATCTACCGGTCCGAATCCTGGCCTAAGCATGCACCACTGAGGCAGTTTGTGACCCAATGTGCGTACTGTTACAATTACCACGTGCTAATGGTGGAATAGGCTGAGAAATCAGTTTTATACGAATCGTGTCAAAAAGATTGTTAGCAGTTTATACAAACGTATTCATTAAAACGTCATCTTAAACAAACGCTTAACATGACTTATTAGCATATACATGGAACATGTCACTCACTCGAATGATGCCCAGTGAATGAGTGAGGCACTCAGTGAGTGAGTGAGCTGTTAATTGAATCCCTAACAGGGCTGACTGTTTTTACTATCTACATACTATAAGAAAATTTAACAAAATTAGATTAGGCTCCCATTAAGTAAATAACAACAATAAACACTAAAAAAATAAGAAAGAGAACGAGGAAAGGATTAAAAAAGAACAACCATAAACAAAAATAAAATTTAATAATTAAAATAATCGTGTTCGGGGTAGGCTAAATAATAACTTTAACACTACTCATTGACATCTCTGTCTTCCGTGATCACGGCTACTGAAAAGTGACCTATACGTCGGAATTAAAATCAAATTTAATTAGGAGAGGTCAATCCCAACTCTATCATAACTACATGCAATACACAATATCTATCATAATTTGTGTAGCTGGTTTTTCCGGGGAGAAAGAGACAAGTGATCAGTCACAGAGGATTATTCCTTTTACTGACACCAGGCTCTCACCATTTCAGTTTATAAGAAAAATTGTTACTAATTTAATTATTGTTACTGTGAGGGTAGATAAAGAATGTATGTCCTTGAAGACCACGGGCCATTTTTATGGCCCGAACTTTTGGAGGGCTTTCGTGGGGCCATAGTAGAGTTGGGTAGGACATGATTTTAAAATGAGTTTGTAAGAGTAACATGACATTTGGTACTGAACCAGTACAATGTACCACTTCAAGTGAGGCGAGGAGATTTATATGGTTTGTACCGCGGCAGTACATTTGAAGCGATGAGGCCGGTGAGGTGATGAGCGTCATTCTCTCATTAGTCCCGTACAAAACTTCTAGTTCGGAAATGTTCGTTAAGAATCGGATGTGATCTGCCTTGGTCACCTCATTTTACTATCGGTCATACATGTCATGTTGTCCCTCTTTGTCATGTGAATATCCGAAGAGGCGTTATTGTACTGTTGTCCTCGTTTCGTCCTGCCTCTTACATTTGACGCGTGAGTAGTAGCGGGACAAAATTTTTGAAGGAGTACAAATTTAAATTTTGAGCCATATCAGTACAAATCCATTTTGTATGGAACAAATGTACTGCCTCACACGTGTACTACTCATTATTAGGCCATAGGAAGGCCAACACATAGAGGCCTCTAGAAAAGTTTAATCTAAATGTGGCGTGACACGTACCGGCGATTATCCCTGTCTACACCATATAATAAAGCACCCAAGGACAAGCCCCGGCCAGTATAGGACTATTGTGGGAAATGAGGACAAAAGTACCGGGCTATTGGGGTGAACTGCTAGTGGTACTAGGAGTCTGGGAATAGGGGAACTATGCCGTCTGGCCGTCGCAATGTTCGGGGAACATTGAAAAATGGGCAGACGGTGAATGGCCACTCCCTGCATGGGCCCCAAAAAATGCCATAGAAGACAGGGGCAACATAGGTGAGAGTGGCTAAGGGTAAGGCTAAAAATAAAGAATTATTATTATCATTACTCTCAGCAGTTCAACAACCCTGTACAAAAACTTGACGTCTTCACTACTCGTGCCCCGCGGCGATGGTTGCATTAACTCATTTGGAAGAGGTCAAGTGAAATGAGCCCCTCAAATGTGTACTTACAAAGAGATTGGTACGTCTATGGTATCTTTAAGTAGACGATGGTTAAAGAAGTCTTAATTAGTATAATTAGTGGAGATTTAACGTTTTGGATTGGTCAAAGTTCGAAGTTTTTTTGACGGGGTGTTTTTTTTTAATTTTTATTGTGAAGCCAACAAACAGGGCCTCGAGTCTGTAACTCAAATTGGCAATCAAATCGAATTGAAATTGTAATTTCTGACAGATTTGGTAGTCTGTAAACCATCTCGGCCAATATTGAATCAATCTTTATTTGGGCCAATTTTTGAATTTTTTTTGAATTTTTTTGTTGTTGCAGTAGTTCAGCAGACGGGCAGATGGCCCACTTGATGGAAAGCGGTTACTATCGCCTATGAACATTTGCAACACCAAAGGTGCTACAAATGCGCTGCTGCTCTCTTAAGGGAGACTGGAACCTGGCCACTAATGCCGGAACACAACTCAAGATTCTTATGACGACATACTTTAGACCAGGAGTGGTAGCCATCCAGTCGGGTAAATGCCCTACCGCCTAATTAACGTTTAAGCAGCAATTAAACAATCAGTTGTAAGAGAGTTGTGATTCTTTAGGATATTAAATTTTCCCGATTTCCAGAATCAAATTCTTTTTTCTGTAATTGACTAAAGCACCTAATTATCCCGAAGCTAAACTCCAATCTTATTTAAATAAATTAATTAAGAGATTTCACCTCATATCGTGATCGCATACCGGGTACGTGTTTCGTTATGCCACGCCACGGACCTTTGTCACAGCGGAAATAAAATAAACAAGGATTTGATGCTTACGACGAGGCTCTGTCTGTTTGTCTCGATTACATAAGTGAAACTTTTTTAGAACCGTTGTGATTTGAAACACAAACGAAAAAGCGACACTAATAAGATATAGACACATAAATCTATAGGACTAAGCCCGCGAGAGAATGAGATACGACTTTTGAATTGTGCAGCACAGATTCGAGTCAATAAGACCGATGATTAAACATAGGTCCAATTTGGACCGAAATAAAACTGATAGACTGGTAGTAATATTTTTTAGATTAAAACAGTGGAAAATTGAAAGTGATACTTGAGAAGTTTATTTTGAATTATAATATGTTGACCGATGTAGGATAAAGGAATTATATTTATATTAATCAAAATTAGAGAAGCATTATCTGTGAGTATATTCTCTGGAGTCTCACTTCTACTGCGTGTGAACTGAACACACACAATTTTTTTTAAAAGCTTATAACCTTTCAGATTCATATTTTGTTGAAACTATCCCATTTGGGATAAAAAGTATACTATAATATTGTTACGAGTGTGGGACTCGAATTAAAATGCCGCCGGAATTACTATAGAATTTATTAGAACTATACAAACATGTATAACACAGGTACAAATATAACTGGACACAACCAGTAGGAACTGCACGATTTAATAACTCGCGCAAAGTACGCACTATATAGCTTATCGAATGTACACGTCTTGTCGTATCGTAATCGTCGCTTGACTGCCGATCTCTCCGTTCGGGCATTCCTTTATACTCAACTTACAATATGTCTCGACCGGGTAAACAATGATTTCCAAGAATCACACCTGGCCACTGCCTACCATAAAGCATTACAATACACAATAGGCGGCTTTTCTAATTACAAATTTTAAACACAAAGTAAACAAAAGAAGTCCAAATGTGGGCAGGTAATAAACTGTGCTTTATGGCAGGCAGGTGTGCATTCACATTTGTCGGCGTGTTTCGTGGAATTTTGGCTAAGTTGTAACAATATAATTTTTATCTGAAGTAAGAAAATTAATTAATTTACGATAATTATCGATTAAATCCAAAAATCGAGTTTCTTGGTTAATACATTTTTATCCGTGCAGGAACGATGAAAGAATACAAATTCGTGCAGCCTGGCGGCCTGTCGTAAGAGGCGACAAAACAACCTACAGCCAAGTAGTAGGATATTGACCCGTCTGGATGGCTACCACCCCTGGTTTATTGTATGCCGTCATAACAACCTTGAGATGTGTTATTAGTGGCCTGGTAACCGCTTCCCATCAGGCGGACCGTCTGCCTGTCTGCTGAATTCGTGCAATAAAAAAAAACAATTTAGTGCCCTTATATCATTTGCTAAAAAAACTAAAATAACGTATGACTCATACGTTTATACTTAGAAACGAAATTAAAGGAAGAGTTTGACTTTTTGAATCTAAATAAATGGCGTGTTATTTTCTTTTAAATGATATATATTTAAATTTAGGTATAATGAAGATAGTTCATAGTCTGTACATTATATGACTTAAAGGACAGCACTACTACGTCGTCAGGAACAATGAGGTAATACGAACATTGTGACATTTGAAAATTACTGTCAAAAATGTGCAACTTCGACTGCGTTCCAAATGACGCTCGTAACGACCAGGCTCACGACCGCCATTTTTACCCTTCCACTTGCTTACGAGCGTTACAATTAAATCCAAGTGGAACGGATCCGATTATGTGATTATGGAACATTGATGTCATTAACGTCAAAATACATAAGTGTCATTGGTTGATGTATGGTTGATATGAAATTCGCGCCTTTGTCAACGTCTCGATAGAGAGAATTAATGCTGCCTGCCTGTGCTCAACGCCCACTTCGACTCACCTCTTGAGGTTGGTCGTCGTGAGCGTTGCCTGAGTGAACATTATGACATCACTAGTGAAGTTTTCGCGGTGACCATAACGACCGAGGTCACGATGTCGAACAACTGAAGGAGCAGTTTGAGCGTTGTGTGCTACAGGAGGAACGTGCCCTTGATGGGCGTGCAAACGTCAAAAGTAAATGTTTCAACGGGGTTTCAATTACTGTGAAGTTATCTTGCAAGCAAACCAGCATGTCTCCCTTTACTTATTAAAAAAAAACAATAAATACATGTAGGACGGTGCGCGAGCATTCCCCGACCAATTAGTTTATTGGTATACACATGTCCTTCTTGGAACGTGGCGATAACATCGGGGGAAGGCATATCGAGGTGTTCGGCACTGAAAAAAATATATACCAGCCAAGTGCGTGTAAATCTACACACAGCGAAGTTCCGTAGAAGAAACGGAAGTTTATGTTTTTTTTATTAAGCTACGGAACTTAAAGAAAGAATTTAATTAAAATAAATCATATATCAAATTAATTACTACATTAAAAGTAATATAAGTAATATAAGTAATATTAATATTTAAAAAAAAATTACATATCTTTTTGCACTACTGATTTTAATCGAAAACATTTCACTTTATTAAACAGTCTAATCATTACAAAATATGTATTTAAGTAATTATATAAATTATCTTAAAAATACCCATACATTTGTTGTTTCAAAATGATAGATTATCTCCCAATATATTGACCTAGATAAAATAATTCTTGAGAAACATAAGACTTAGAACTACAAGTAGAAGACTGTATGGTGTGCCCAGAGGGTTGGCTACGTTAACTTGCTGGATCGCTATACTAGTCCAATGTCCAAGATAGACGACGTCTGAAGAGTCGATTATGCCTTTTGAAAGCTCTTTCTAGAACCTCGAGACCTCAGAAACCCATGCTCCAAATGTTTCAACAGCAAGCGGTGTCTAACACCAAATTGAAGCTCTTAAGATTAATCCCAGAAGCAGCCAAGCAGCTAGACAGCTCATCTGATGAGAAACGGTCATCGCCACCTATAATGGTTTGCAACGTAAGAGACATTGCTAAGAGAAATTATTTTGATTGCGATTCTTGTTTTTATGCTTCGTAATGATGTAATTTTTGCCGTGACGATATCTTAAGGTAACAGCGGAAGATCAGCGCTCATTTTAACAGGTCAGCGTTGTGCTGAGACATGAGAATAATATGATTGTCTTTCTTTCTTTCTTTCAGAAATTCCCTCCTAGTCATCCAACATTGTATTGTACGCGAAATAAAAGTTCTAAGGAACCTTTGCATAATTAAGCGTGGTATCTCAAAGAAACAAGGGTGAACTTGGCACCGATAACAAATGGTAATTTTGAAAATGATGCCACCAGATCAAACGAATTTTATCACAGAGAAAGCAAGCCCATTCCTGCAGCCGGCTAAGGTTTCGTGAGAAGCGACCGAACAACCCAAAGCTACCACCCCTGGTCTAGGATTGCCCATAATAGTGGTTGAACCGTGCTAGTATCACTATCTTGAATAGCTCTGTATAAGATTTTAAGGTCAGCTCGATTGGCGTGATACAGTCAGCCTTGACGAATCGTGTTTTGTACGATAAGGAGTTCTGTTGGACCACTTGGCCTTCCCCCCTATCCAACCTTCTCTTTTTTTATTGCTAGAGTACAGTAGACAAGCTGATGGCTCAACTGTGATGGAAAGTGGTTATTGTTGCTTATAAATATTTGCAACGGTAAAGGTGCTACCAATGTGCTGCCGGACTTGTAGATGGGGCTGGAACCTGGCCACTAACGCCGGAACACAACTCAAGGTTATTATGGAGGCATACTCTAGATCACGGGTATTTTGTCGCCTCTCACGACAGGCCGCCTGGCCTCAGGAATATATATATATATATATATATATATATATATATATATATATAATTACAGATAATACATATTATCTATCGCATCCCCCGTATTTCAATGCCACATTCCATCATCTCTGTCCCATTCTCCTGTCTGATCCCTCTATCTGATCCCCTATCCTCTTAATCCCATCCCTGTCAACGCGTTGGTTTGGCAATCGCTGTTGAGCTAGACCGTCTGCCTCCTGCCAGGGCCAACGGAAGGGCTAGGCCGTACACCCGTGGCTCTAGCATTAAGGACGAAGGACGGAATTCCGAAGGGTTTAGCGGGTATAGAAAGAAAGACAGAAAAATATTTATTTAGAACTACATACAAACCAAAACATACTTATAAATAAGACAATACAACTGTGAAATGAAGTCCTTAATCGGACTCCACTAGCGCTGGTCTCCCGCTAGGGCCTTTACAGTGACTCACAGATAGACAACACAAAACAAATAAAATATGTCGAGTTCTATTGGAAAAATACTAATGTAAAAATTAATGCTATGAAGCGAATTTATAAACAAGAACATAATAGAATAAAGAAAGCGAAGCTTAAAAACCATAACAATGTCAATTTTAATTTTTTTTTAACGGTTTTAAGCGCAATAATTTATTTGATACTAGCTTCTGCCCGCGACTTCGTCCGCGTGGAATAGTAAAAAAAAAGTAAGTTAAAAAACCCCCGATTTTGAAACATTTTTCATTGGTTCTCCGCTCCTATTGGTCTTAGCGTGATGACATAGCCTATAGCCTTCCTTGATAAATGGGCTATCTAACACTGAAAGAATTTTTAAAATCAGACCAGTACTTCCTGAGACGTAGTTTTATTATGTATACTAGTCGCGAAAACTTAAGAAAATATAATATCATTTTTTTTATATTTTGTCTCTCAGCCAGGTTTGTGTCAAATATGCTCCAAATAGGAAACATCTAAACTCAGAATGATCATGGATAAACAGGTCAAAGAGGCAGTAAAGATTAAAGTAGACCAGGCAGATCCTGTACATGAAACCTATCCCTGTGGTGTGGCAATAGCATTTTGTTTACCTCACACACCGGCTGCTATTTTCCCCTACGCGCAGCTGATGGGTCCAATCGGAGACCGTTAGCTTCGTTGCAAGCCAGATGGTAACCACTTTCCATGAGGTGGATCGTCAGCCTGTCTACGATACTCATGCAATGAGAAGAAGAGTTCTTTAATTGTATGTCTACTAGTAAATTGATGTTTAGAGTAAGAGAGCATACCAAATTAAAGAAGAACAAATTCACTGTGTTAATGCGTAACCTCACTTAAACCACCTTTTAATGAAACGTAGCTATTTCTTGGGCCCCGCTATCGCGGTCGATACCCAATTAATAAAACAGCCCTTAAGGACAATTCATACTTTGACGCGATTAATCGCATGGTATGTCTTACAAATTCAGTTTAAGAGGTACATATGTCATCTACGTGCTAAGTCTATACAATCATTCATTTTTTTGCTTATATAATCGAAAACATTTTTAACAAAATAATTGTTTTAAAATAAACATGTTTTTTTTTTTAAATTCACGATCAATTAAACTGTGATTTATTAATATTCGATTGGCAGCAAATTTTTTTTTTGTTATTAGCAAAATTTTCTATGAATTTTATAATCAGGTTGTATCTTAAAATATATGAATATGAGTTGTTGCAGGGTTTTTTTAATTTCAATGTTACATACCATTACACATATTACACAACATTAACACGCCTGTGCATGCAATCTTAGTACTTACAGTCTATATAATATTATAGCTGCTCTAAGTTTATACAAAACCACGTATTGAAAAAAAGTCTTTTACAGTTGCCTGGAGAGAACTTTGAATTTGGCGCAGACCGTATACTTAGATTTATTTATTTATATTAATCTTTAATAATGTACTTGGTAGCTTAAATAGGTGGAAGGGCTAGGTGGAATGCTCCTCAATCATAGACGGAAGATTTTCCAGTCGAGGCTAGTACCTGGCAACCTAGACTCGACGATCATTGTCCGGAATTTTATAAATAATTATTTATATGCTTTGAAAATTTCTTACTTCAGGTCTTGTAGATTTTTGCACTTCTAACTTTTCACTTTTACTTGTAAATATTTCATACTTGCAGAGAATAGAACTTCATCGCGCCAGCGTTAAGCGCTTCAAATTAATTCGCTGGTATGAGTATAAACTCATACCAGCGAATTAATTTGAAGCGCTTTTTGTGTTTACTTTGAACGTCAGCGATTTTATCTTATAAGTATGCTGCAACTTAACAATACTGACTTTCCTATCCACAAAAGCAAGTCATAAATATAAATATCATATTCTAGAGTGTTCTTGAGAAGCTTTTATACAAAAAAAATCGCTTAAAAAGAATTAGTATCGAACATTTGCGTATAAATCTGTGCAATCCTTAACAAGATTCTTTCTTTTGTTAATGTTTTGTTAAACATCTAAATTTGGTCTTTTGTACAAAAAAAACATGCACCATCTTGTTAAGGGCACCTCATCTTATATATATTTTGACAGGGCAGTAAATCCGCCTTTTTGTGGATCGTAAGATTAATCGACCTATTATTTTTGTAATTTTAATAGACGGAGGTGTTGGTTGTTTGGGGTTCTTTGATTATTTCTGTGAATGTTATCCTATAATACACTTTTTCATGGCTATAGTTGTCTTTCATCTTTTTAAGCATGTGGTGTGCAATTCATGGATCCCGCACAGCTTCACTTATTCGAGTATTTTTATAGTGGACTGTAAGATGTATTCTGGGGGTCTATAAGAGTGAGTATGTATGCCAAATCCTGCACAAAAACCAATCAATCAATAACTCTTTATTGTACACCAATACAAAAAAAGAACATACAGACTAAAAAAACTGCCTCATTTCGCACAAAGGGCGGTCTTATCGCTAAAAAGCGATCTCTTCCAGACAACCCCAGTTATGTTTTTTTTTATGAACAATTAAAAAAACAAATTCATTTATTCATAGCCACAATAGACAAAAATGGAAAAAAAACAATAATTTTATGCAGTCCGTCAGCTATCAAAGTCCCGAACTAGGATTCAACCTGTAAATTACGGTTGACTTTGGCAACTTTCGGTTGCAGCGGAATACAAAATATAATAAAGGCTAAAGTAAACATGGCAAAGTTTTGAAATTCTCAACCCTATACTAGATTACTGTACTAATAGGTTTCAGATGAATAACATCGTAATTATAATTGAGATTATAATTACGATGGTGGTATACTGTAATACTTGCAACAACTGAGAAGGGTTTATGGTAGTAAAAGAAGAACAACTGGTCACAATACTTTATATTCACAGAACGTTAAGGTTTTAACATATTTCAATACGTAGTATCCATAGTAGTTTGTGATATTTCATACACTGACTATTCAAACTCGATAAGCATTTCTAGAACACCTCGACATCCCTCCAATCTTACAGTATATGAAACTTAACATATTGGCACAACCGATAGCGGATTTAAGTCATTCATAAACTATTTTAATTAAAGGATTATGCATGATAAGAATTTAATACATTATTATTGTTTGGATATTTCAGATAATATTTTATATAAGATATTGTGTAAAATATTATACTTAAAGTTTTATATACAATAAAATAAGTCGAACACAGTATAAATCCATCGCGTCTGCCAACATGAAAATAAAATGTAGTGAATACCGTCTATATATACAATTGAGAGGTTTGAATTATAATCTGTACACAATTATCACATTATACAAAGGATAAATATTGTAACAAAATTATTGTAAATTATAGACAACCACTCTATACAAAACAGGCGCTAATTACCGAATTAATAAAAATACAACATAATGATTCAATTAAGGAAATGGCCGATTGTATCGTTCGGAAATAAGAGGGTACATAACAAAAATCAATTATTAACTTTAAAAAGAAACACGACAAGATCAACTATGCTACTCAATAACTGTAACAATACATAGTACAATTTCTTACAAAAAAATGGGGTACTAAACACCAGTAACCTCGAAATCCACCTCTAATGGGGTAGCTAAACAGGTCCTAAGAGTGCACGGCACTAACAAGTCCTTGGGTCCTTGGGACCTTGGGTCTTCGATTTATGGCACACTCACACCAAAGGACAAGCACTGCTTGTATGTAAAGTTAAATGAAATATTGAAAAATAGGATGTCAAACGTTCGGTCTTGGCATGAGAAAACGGAACGTCGGGAGTGACCTCGCATGCGTTGGAGTCAAGCTTCGTCACCACGCAATGTTGGCGAAACCGAATGACAGCGGTTCTTACAAAACTACCCACATTAGTACAAATTGTGAGGATTCAACATGTGGTGACTGTAATGTCGCTGCTGAGTTTAATACGTTATTTGTAATACAATATTGTACTTGTATATAGGTACATTGTAATTAGTTGTGGTCAAGTTGTAGGGTATTTTCCCGTCTGGATGGCTACCTACTTGCCCCTGGTTTAGAGTAAGCCGCCATAACAACCTTGAGTTGTGTTCCGGCGGCATTAGTAGCCAGGTTCCAGTCTCCCTTCAAAAAGCAGCAGCACATTGATAGCTTGGTGTTATAAATGTCCATAGACCATAGTAACCGCTTTCCATCAGGTGGGCCGTTTGCCCGTCTGCCGAACTCATGCTATTAAAAAAAGATGAAGAACAAATTATACAAGTAAATTACGAACTAAATGTATACATAATCGGCAGACGAACACGCATAAATTGTATATCCCCATGCTAATAAAGTTATTCTTGTGTTTCCCAGACACCCAGACCGTAGTAAATAAAACGCGGTAGTAAAGATAGACTAGGATCGACTCCCCCGGCGGAGTCGATAAAGAGCCCCCATTATATAACACTTCAGCCTGTTGGCTTGGTTTATTCAGCCTCTGACAGCTTAATTTGATAGAGTCACTCCCCCCGCAGCGGTCGAGCCGAGGTCGAACCTCACAGGAGGTGCCGCCTCCAGCGCGCTGCTTCCGGGCTGAACGCCTCCGCTCCCATGGAGTCAGGAAGCCCACCACGCCCCGTATCGCTGAAACAGCTGTCTGCGACTATTCAGTTGGACCCTGCAAAGAAAACAAAAGTAAGGTTCTATTCGATTCCAGTAGCGAATACACATATCTTTGAGCATCTGTCACGTGTGTTTAATTTCGCTCCATTGTCCCAAAATGGTGGAATGGTATGGTAACTCTAAAGGCGTGTATGTATAGACCAGTGCTTTGGTCACGTGAGACATATTGTGTGTGCAATTTATATTAATAAAAAAAACTTCGTTTAAAAAAACCGACTTCAAAAATTAAAAAGTTTAAAATAATTTATTTCTAAAGCTAATTTTAATTACAATATCTTATTTTTAATATATATTATCTAAAACAACTTAAAGTCGGTGCTTAGTAATTTTCAAAATATAGTAATTTTATATATAATATATATTAAAATAAGATATTATAATTAAAAATAGCTATAGCTATGCGTAGGTGTAGTGTACAGTGGCCACGAAACGTGCCGCGCGCCTTAAAAAGTATAGCTCCCAAGAAACAGGAACGGAATTTTTCATAAAGAAATGTTCATAAAATGAAAAGTACTGGGACAAACTATGTTAAATTTTTAGGGGACCAAATGGCAACTATTCCGCATCAAACTAAAAAAGAATCACGTAAATCGGATCATAAATCTCAGAGTAATAGGTGTACATACATAAAAAAAAATACCAATCAAGTTGAGAGCCTCCTCCTTTTTGAAGTCGGTTAAAAAGTATGCACATATTAATAATATTATTATTAAGACTATGATTGCTTTTAATGAATAATTTTAGTGTCATTGGAATCGAGCGACACTTTTTTTTATTGCAGGAGCTCAGCAGACAGGCAGACGGCCCACCTGATGGAAAGCGGTTACCATCGCCTGTTAACATTTGCAACACGAAAGGTGCTACAAATGCGCTGCTGCTCTCTTAAGGGAGACTGGAACCTGGTCACTGATGCCGGAACACAACTCAAGGTTGTTATATAATAAATATAATATATAATAAAGTAACATATTAAAACATTGTTATTGCATCCTTCTGTCATCAATAATTAAATTGAAAAAGCGTATATATTTTTAATAAATTACTCGGAGGAACCATTAAAATGTTATCTGTCAAAGTTCGGTTTTTATAAAATGTTTTATTAAATGAACCCGTGTTATTAGACATTTGGAACTTTTAGAATGTGTTTATCAGATTCAGTCGAGTAATTTATGCTTTAAGATGTCGAGGTAATGAGTTGGCTATAATGTTTAGTTGGTTTAATGGTCTTAGATTATTTATCTTTATCACACGAACGGTGTTTTAAATTATAATACACCTTTCTATACATTCCAATTCGCTAGGGACGTTATCTTAGTAATTACAATTTTGTCATGGTTTCCCAAGGTTCCTTATCTATTTCGGCTGAAAGGGAAACCTTAAGGTTTTGTCATGTTGTCCTGCGGCCGGGCGGCCTGTCGTAAGAGGCGACTAAACAACCCACAGCCAGGTGTTTGCTCGAATGGATGGCGACCACCCCTGGTCTAGAGTATGCCGCCATAACAACCTTGTGTTGTGTTCCGGCATCAGTGACCAGGTTCCAGTCTCCTTTAAGAGAGCAGCAGCGGATTTGTAGCACCTTTGGTGTTGCAAATGTCCATAGGCGACGGTAACCACTTACCATCAAGTAGGCCATCTGCCTGTCTGCTGAACTCCTGCAATTAAAAAAAAATTAAAAAAAATGTTCGTCAGTCCATCTTTGTACCTAGGTCGCAATTATTCTCCTTATAATTTATTGGGAGAATGTAAAAAATATCAGTATAGAAACTCTTAAATAGGGTTGCCACCTTTTTTGAAGATAATTATTTTATTGTTTTTAAGCTGTAAACATTTTTAAACTAGCGACAGAGGATTAACAATATATCCTAAAATGATTTAAAAAATTAAACTAAACTATAAAAAAGAAAGCTAAAATTAAAAAATAAAACTATATTTTATAAAACGAGGGCATAATTATAGATAAAATATTGGTCCCAAACCACTGTCACTTGCCGGGAACGTTCCCAAAAGGCTGGCGGCGTTACCAAGTTGAATAGCAACCCTTTGAGCAACATAGACGCCAGCGTAGGCTTGTAAAAATATAATACTTTTTGGAAATTTAGGGGGAAATATAGTACACAGTCATTGATTATTCGTTATATATTTTATTTGTGTCATTATAGAATGCTGGCTACGTTTCGATTTTTTTTCGCGGAGCCCTAAAATACGTAGCCCAAGTTACTTCTTATAACAGTGAGAGTCCCGTCAAAATCGGTCCAGCCGTTTTAGAGATTAACCGGAACATCCAGACAGACAAACAAAAATTTCAAAAATCGATATTTTGGTATATGTGCGGTATAATACTTTCATGTGCATTTAGTAAAAAGCTGTTATTTTTACATTACAAACAGACACTTCAATTTTATTTACCAGTATAGATTAGCATTGCCAGTTTTTGAATAATTTGAGTATCTATTTAATTAACACTCTACGGAAGCCTAATCTAATTTACCACCGCGACGCAACATGTTGTGGCGTGAAGAGAAGAAGCGACGTAAGCAACTCTTCAGCCACATAGTAGCTCTAATAATTTTAGAGTGAATAATAACCATATACAACCATAACATATAACCATAAAAAGAAAATAAAAAAAAATGAAAAGGTTGGGAGTAGGCTAAATTATAACCTTTGACATTACTCATTGACAGTTAACATCTTAATCTTTCCACATTACGCCTACTCAAAAGTGGCCGAAACATATAAATGAAAATCAAATACAATGCCGCGCTGAAGACCGTTAAAACGTATTTTTAATCATTAACTCAAAATACTTACAAAAATTCCACAAACTTTAATACCTATAATATTATTATACAAATAAATAAAATTAATAAAAACAACTTTACCATGTTAGGAGGCGCACACATCATACGAACAAATCTCGAGCCTTAAACTTAGGCTGATTATACGCGAACGACAAAAACGCGTTCGAGACGACATCCGAACGAGACTCTCATAAATAAATACATATTGGGTGTACGCGGTGTATGTTATACACTCTAGCGTTTTAAAATTTATTGTTAATTAACTATACTCGCGACTTCGTCCACGTGGGATTTTTGTACGCAGAACCATAAAAAAGTAAATAAAATTGTGGCGTAAGTAACTCCTTACACCACCTATCTGCCCGTGACAGTTCCGTCAAAATCGGTCCAGCTGTTTCAGAAATTATCCAGAACATCCAAACAGACAGGCAGCCAAGAATTCTAAAATTTGCATTTTCGGTATTTCCTGGTCCGAATTTTCCCCCCTGATTTTTTTCACGTTTTTATTTTGACATTACAAACAGACATTTCAATTTTTTTAATCTGTATAAACTAGAGAAATTCCACTGAAACTTTGCTCGCATAGAGTTTAAACTGTCAGTATGAAAAATCTATCAACCCCTGCCAAGGGTTGCATGGAAGAAATCGCTCTTTAGCGATAAGGCCGCCCGTTGTATCTGTCTAAACTATTTCTTGTATTTTTGAAGTGAAATTTCTTTAGAACCGTTGTGATTTGAAAACCGATGAAACGATAAAGTGACACTAAAAAAAGAGAAACACATAAAATTGAACCTCATTTAATTCGAAATAAAACATTTCTCTTCAAACTCTTTAACCGTTAGTAGTTAGTATTAATTTTAGATTTAAATAAAACCTAAAAGATTTCAAATGAATTTTAGCTCTATCTATATATACTTAAGGCAGATATTCTTTTATACGTATATCAAAGGAAATTGTGCGTAACAGTGTATTAAATTTGAACTTTATCCTGGTGACTTAAAAGTGTAATTTAGATTGAATTTATTGAATTATAATAATTATGTTGACGGATGTAGGCGAAAGGAATTATACTTATACTAATAAAAGTTAGAGAAGAACTATCTGTGAGTATATTCTCTGAAGTTTTTCTTACTTAAGTTAAGGTGTAAAATAAAGATCAATCTATCACTTTTTGTTTATGAGGAGAGATCCTTTTGTGGACATAGCGCTGTATGCAGACTTTTTGCGACGCTAGTGTAGGACTTGCTGGATGGGCTGCCGGATACCCACTAAAACCCCTCGGTGTTTCATGAATACACCAAGGTCACAGGGTTAAGGCGTCTGGCGGTTCCGCGGCTTCGACTGGCCTCTTCTGTCCCAATCATGGATCGAGAGGGGCGCAGATATGAAGTAATGCAATAACATAAATCTGTAATATAATAAATCGGTTGGAAGTGTCGAGTCTGTACAATCAATTTAAAAATGTAAAAAAATTATCAGTCTGTCAGTTTGAACATAATAAATACTGGTTAATAAACAATTCATTTCCTTTAAATTGTATTTGAGAACATTTAATCGTATCTATAAGTTAAATTTTCAAAAATGTTTTGAACGACGTATTACTTATCATACATTTTCCAGTTTACGCTATAAATGTAGAAAGATGAGAATTCATCAATTTACCTTAGTGACAACCAGACCATTTAGCAACAATCTTTACTTCATTAAAGAAATACAAAACGATAAACGCTTACAATTGAGCCACACATTTAAACAAAGCGAACACCGCTCACTCAAAAATGCATGAGACATCAAGAAAAACCCGTGAAACTCAACGTAATGGTCCAAGAACATTTGTACCATTATACCGCTGAATACTTTAAAACGACGCTTTTTTCGCGACAGCCGATTTATGTGCGCTGCCGCGACTTTTTGTCGCGCGTTTGTACACACCCTTAAATAATAATTCTATGTTTAATTTATTACATCATTTGTTAAACGGAACGCATTATGTTATTAATCCGTTTTTGGATTTAATATATGTTATAATAGGTTTTAAATAGGCATGTTACGTTTTGATTAACATTTATATGTTGGTGACATGTTTTTAATTAATCGAATTGTAAGATTTAATATTGTAAATTGTTATTTATATTTACCGGATGAATTTAATGTTTACTACATACAAGGACCTTTTGTTATTGATTGCTTTATAAACAAACAGCTGCTCTGTTGGATATGGAAAACATAATACAAGGTATTTTTCTGAGTTACTTATTATTATATTATGCTGCAGCAGAACCGTAGGTCAGATAGAGTTAGATCTTATAGTTGTATCCGTACGGGAACGGAGAAAGACAAAACAACCCACGGCCAGGTAGCGGGCTATCGACCCGTCTGGTTGGCTACCACCTGGTCTAGAGTTTGTCGCCAACCTTGAGTTGTGTTCGGGCATTATTGGCCAGCTGTCAGTCTCCCATTAGAGAGCGGCAGCACGTTGGTAGCACCTTTGGTGTTGCAAATATCCATAGGCGATGATAGCCGCTTTCTGTCAGGCAGACATGAAAAAAAGGTATGTAAGCCGCGTGCAGAAGGTTTGCCGATGACTACTTACTATTATTGTATATACCCTTTTTTGTCAACCCTACTGACCATCGATGCGTGACATAATGGGGCTATCGGCAAACCTTTTGCTCACAGATAGTACTGGTAAACTTAAATCGGATCAAGCAATATTCGATTTTTTGACAATTGTAAAAAAATCGTTATGTAAACACGTATCCTACACGATCCAGAATACGAATTGGATTCCTGATATGGTAAATTTTGTAAATGAACCAACTATCCGATACCTCCTATAATAAGTCTAGGTCTTTGGGATATATTCTAAATTTGTCCCTATATAGTGTTATTGCGGTACAAATACTTAATAAAAATTAAAATAAAACACGAACTGTCCTGTAAATCAAGCGTGGACTGACGTGATAATAAAAGCCGTCCGTGCCGCGTATTTGGCGGGAAAAACTTACTAAATTAATGAAGTGATTCACACGAACGCTACTTAAGAATTCGCCTCGATTTTTTTATAATTCAGGCTGTTTCTTTATACAGATGATAAATGAGACAAGTGCGTGACAGGCCGTGAATGTCACGTCGAGGTGACAAATGTCAAAGGTGACGGAGATTTTACGGCCTCTGTGGTTGAGCGGACTAAGTCTTTGACGGCTTACCAAACTGCAACGCAGAGGCTCTGGGTTCGATTCCTGGTATGGTAATTATCGAAAATGAATTTCCTCCGTTATTTACTATGGTCTAGGTGTCTGGGATCGGCCCCAGAGTGGTCCGTTGTATATTACCCATAACACATGCGTAACTTGCTTAATTTCGGGATATACAATATGAGTGTTTGTCTGCCGATTATTATTATTATTATTTAATGTAGTTTCAAGTATGTTAAACTATTCCTTAAGTTAGGTTGCCTAGAAGAGTTTGCTTTAAGCGATAAGGCCGCCTATTATTTCTACCATGACAATCTTGTAATTGTTTTTTTTTAAATTGTATATTTGGTGAGCAATAAAGTGTTATCTATCTATCTATTTCTTTTGGGCCAAAGAAATGATAATGATTTGATACATGACTTAAAAAAAGCGTTATATTTTTCGATTACAAAATGGAAAACATCAGCCCTAAATACTATCTGGAAGACGAGGAATCTTAAAAATAAGATCACAAATAAAACTAAGCTATCTTTTACCATAATCGATTTATGCGAATGAATTTCAACAATTTATAATATTGTTACGAGTTACGGGACTCGAATTAAAATGCCGTTTGGAATTACTATAGGATTTATTACAACTATACAAACACGTATAACATAGGTACAAATATAACCGGACGCAATAAGTCCACATGTAATGCACAGTTAAATAACATGCGCAAAGTCCGTCACAATATCGCTTATCGAATGTGCACGTCTAGCTCGTATCGTAATCGTCGCTTGACTGCCTCCCCCTCCGTTCGGGCATTCCTTTTATTCTGTACAAATGCATTACGTCTCGACGCAAAACAATAACTTCTTAGAATTAGTTCGAAACACCTGTCTAATTATGCCTGCGAACGGCCATAAACGAGTACAATAGGCTGCTCTTCACAACAACCAATAAATAAGAAGAAACAAAAGAGGACGATAATAAAAGCGCTTCTATGTAATTATCTCAAACACCGAGCGGATAATAAATTTGCTTTGTTTTCAATTATGCAGTTGGCCCAATTGTAACAATATGAAAACACTTAGGTGGTAGGGCATTTGCCCGACTGGATGGCTACCACCCCAGGTCTAGAGTATGCCGCCATAACAACTTTGAGTTGTGTTCCGGCATCAGTGGCCAGGTTCCAGTTTCTCCTTCAAGGCCGGCAGCACATTGGCAGGACCTCTGGTATTACTAATGTCCATAGGCGACGGTAACCACTTTTCATCACAGTTGGGCCGTCAGCCTAGCTGCTGTGCCTCAGCAATAAAAAAAACTTACATCACAAACAATTCATTCCAAATAACTAAGCTCACTACAATTATAAAAAATATCAAAATTGTAAAAAATAAATCCTAAATTCACTCTCATCTTTTTACAATCTGGGTCCAAGAGTGTGTGAAAGCGTATCCGTCTCCTTTTCGTCATTTGCTTGCGACTCAAAAAAATACTTAATCGCAAATTACTAATACGGAACGGTAAACATATATAATAAAACCAGGGGCCCAATTCTGCTATTACTGTCTCGTCAAAATCGCCGGACACTGGCGTCTCAATCGTAGGTTTGCCTGTTTCGGTACTCTTTTAATTGCAATGGCGCGCCCATGGCACACCACACTTTCTCTATATTACATTTACAAGCTTTAGCTTGTAAATTTAATATAACAAGGTTTACCTTGTGAAATAAATGTTTAAAATTTTGGTAGCTATTCAATGGTCATTTCGGCTAGATACATCTCTGTTAATGGTAATACTTTTTTTTCTACTATCATACCGCCGCGACGATATTAGAAAGGTATTATCGATTTAGTAGAATACGAAATTTTGACCCTATTATGACGATGTTTTTTAAATGAACCTGATAACTTTATTTATTGATTTTATGACTGTAGCCCTATTATTAGTGTAAATCAAACGAAATATTAACAATTCATGAGTTCTCAATCAAAATGACACTGCGGTACAAATCGTTAAAACGGCCAAACGTAGCAACTGGACTGGACCGACCATAATGGCTACGAACATATGGCCGAATATTTTGAAGTCAACCGCTACGGTTCTTAAAACTTTTTTAAAGTGATTATCATGTAATGTGTTTTTTCGTCGACCATCCCGCAATGCCTGAAGACGAAAGTCTTCGAGCAGCGCGGCCTTCTCGTCGTAACGTACGGGGCCGAGACGTGGACACTGACGGTAGGACTGGTCCACAAATTTCAAGTCACTCAACGGGCTGTGGAGCGAGCTATTTTGGGTGTTTCTCATATGGATAGAGATAGAAATGAGGATATCCGTAAGAGGACCAAGGACATGGCTTGCAAAATTAGCAAGTTGAAGGGCTGGTCACATTTGTCGCAGGACCGATGGCTGATGGAGCAGACGAGTCCTGGAGTGGCGACCACGTCTCAGTAAACGTAGTGTCGGATGCCCTCTAGCTCGATGGTCTGACAACCTGCTCAAGGTCGCTGGTAGGCGCTGGATGGGGAAGGCAGAGGACCGTAATGAGTGCCGCCGACTTGGGGAGGCCTACATCCAGCAGTCGACGGTGATAGGCTGACGACATTATCATATAAAGCCGAGGTAGCTTAGTGATTAGCGCACTCGCGTCCGTAACTCAAAAGACGTGGGTTCGAATCCTGACCAGAAAGCATGCACCGCTTATGACCGGTTTATGTATCTTATTATTCACTTACCATACCTTCGATTAAATTTTGACATTACTTGTATGGAGGTTATGTCAAATTTTAACCGATAGTAAGGCAAATGAACGATAAGATATAAGAACCGAATGTTAAATGGTTTTTTGATCTATTGTGCATATTGTTAAAATTACCACGTGCTAAAGAGGCTACCCACAAATTACGTCACACGAATTACATGATTTTTGACCCCTCCCTCGTGCTTGTCACAGCTGGTCATATTCGTGAGACTCCTCTCTCCCTAGTGTGAGATCACATATTTTACATAAAAAATATTAAATTAAATCAGCAGTTCCGTAATAAGTTTTATTTATTTGAATGAATGAATGAATGAATGAATATGCTCTATTGTGTTTTAAAAGATACAGTTAACAGAAATAAAATTTTACTATATAATAGGCGGTCTTATCGCTATTAGTGATTTCTTCCAGACAACCTTTGGATGGACAAAAAATTTGATAAGAACAGAGGTATGTTGCAATATTCTCATTACCGAATCAGTATGTTATAAATATATACATACATGTTATAATATACATACATTAATGAAATATAAAAATTATACTAATATTATATATGTAAATAAAATATTAGGTTGGGGAAAAAGTTTCTTCGCATTTTATATAAAAATTCAAAAGGTTTTTTTATAAAGTTTATTTACATTTGACTAAAGTATGTAGGTGCCATTTTGTTAGATAACTTTTTGCCATCTTGTAGGTAGGGACGTGATCCCATTGCTATAAAAATTTTGGGGCTTCTGATCAAAAAACTGCGACAAGTGGTTTTGGCAGTCCTCTCGTGATGTTAACCTGACACTGCCTAAGGAATTCTGCAGAGACCGAAACAGGTGAAAATCTGAAGGTGCAAGGTCAGGACTATACGGCGGATGCATTAACACCTCCCAGCCAAACTCTCGTAATTTTTGCCGAGTGGCTGAGATGTGTGAGGTCTAGCGTTATCATGGTGAAAAACCACACCCCTTCTGTTGATTAATGATTAATTCCGACCGCTTTCTCTCAACTTTTTGCTTTAATCTCATCAGTTGTTCGCAGTACAGTTCAGAATCGATGGTCCTGCCTGGCAGTAACAGCTCATAATGAATAATGCCCTTCCAATGCCACCATACACACAGCATCACCTTGTTGCGAGTTAACCCGGGTTACGCCACAGTCTGTGAAGCCTGACCGGCCTTTGACCACGATCTTTTTCGCACGTTCTTGTCGTACGTGAACCACTTTTCATCACCAGTTATCAGCTTCTTCAAAAATGGTTCGGTTTCATTACGTCATAATAAAGAATCACAAATGAGTACACGGTTCATTAGGTTTCGTTCAGTGAGCTCATGAGGCACACAAATATCGAGCTTTTTTGTGTACCCAGTTTTTTTCAAATGGGCCAAAACCGTTTTGTGGTCTATTCCCAGTTCTCCAGCTACATCGTAAATATTAATATGCCGATCTTGCTCCACTTTGTCAAAAATGGCATCAATTTTGTCCGTAACAGGGCGACCAGAGCGACGTGCATCTTTGATATCAAAATTTCCGGATTGAAAACGCTTAAACCAAATTTGCGCTACTCTCACAGATACTGCATTAGGTCCATAAACATCACAAAATTTTTTCACGGCTTGTGTTGCATTTTTACCTTTTTTATAGTAAAATTTTAAAATGTATCGAATTTCTTCATTAGATTCACTCATTTTAACAATAAGAAAAACAAATGAAAATCACACATTTTCCTAATTTGATTTTGGAATTGTCTTCTTTAAAATTGAAACTTTTTAATGATACCAAAACCAGCCAGATACAAATAGTATAGCCAAAGAGATCTTATTACAAGTTCATACATACTATATGCGAAAAGACTTTTTCCCCAACCTATTATTATAAAATACACTTACATAAATAAATATTAAACTAGAAAAAGCTGACAATAACTGCTGCTACATCCTTAAATTGAGCTATAATAATCCTTCACAAGTCTATTAAATAGGCAGTGACTTGGCCAGCTTGCTATTGATATTATTTATTATTTCTTAATAATTTAAACATTATATTCATACAGATAGAATTGGAAGTATTTTAAAGTTTTTCGTAAATAGTTCAAACTTTGTGTTTTAAAACTTAATATATTAGATTTTGAAATGTGACGTCACTAAATTTAGGACCCCCCTTCTACCTCTTGTCACACATCGTCGTCGTTTGAGGTTATTTATGGATGGCCCCTAATGATGACGGATTATAGTAAAAATATGAAAAAAAAACATGTGATCTATTCTTTTATAACTTTTGACTAATTTGTATGTCAAAATATGTATGTTCTAAATGATAAATGTGATCTCGATGTGCAGATTTGCTCACCGTCAGCACGTGGTAATTGTAACAATATCCGCGCAGCAATGGACAAAAAATATTAGTTCTGTCAGCCAGGTGGCCTGATCTGGAGTATACCGCTTTAACAATCTTGAGCTGTGTTCCGGCATTGGTGGGCATATTCCAGTCCCTTCGAAGCTGGCAGCACCTTTAAAGTTGCAAATTTACATAGATGACCGTCATTTATTTGAGCAATAAAAAAAATGCAAATTACAGTATCTGACGATGTTTTATCGTCAAAGAGTACTGTATATTCTACTAAGAGAGATATCACGTCAAAGAAAAGGCCAAGACTCTAAGTCTAACGACACATCTGCGGAACATACTGCGCGGAAGGATCGACGCTAATCCGAACTCGATGTAATTTGCGCTGATATGTCACAGGTTACTTTAAAAAATGACAGCGTACTTAGCAGAACTTCCCAATCGGTACGTTCCGCAGGTGTGTCGTTAAGATAAGTATCGAGTTTTTAAATCATTTCTAAAAGTCTCAATTATTTAAATTAAAATCGTTATTTCGTCCCCTATGTTTATACGACGTTCTTCAATCCCCGCTACATGGCTATCAGAATATTTGACTCGCAAATATCGACGTTTTGTTCCCGCTGCCCAACACTAGTAGCGATAGATATCGATGGACTCACATCCTTACGGTTAAGAGCACTTTTATGTGACACTTACGGATGTTACTCACTGACTGCAAAATGTAGAAAATTTTGTATATACCTACTTCGATTATGTATCAGTATTTTTTAAATCAGCCAAGTGCGTATAAGTTGGGTTCCGTAGAGGTATCAAGCATTCTTTTAGTGGTGTCCAAAATCTGGTTAAGAACTGCTTATTGGGAATGCGTGTGTGTAACGTCATAATTCTAAAGAGTCAAGTAGATTTTTCAATATTTGAAAACAACAATTAAAATTATGTCTATGGTGAAATTTTAAAAATAAAATAATATTTTTTTATGTACTGTTAATAGCATTGGCTACTAGTAGCGCCACCTACTCAGTTTGTTGTTAATGACTCCATTTATTATTAAATATTGAAAGTAGTATTTGCTTTATGAATATTTGATAATCATTTATGTATTCATTTATAGTTGAGCCGTTCTAAGAAGCCCCATTTCAAATTTCATGTAAATACTGACGAACTAACTTTGTAACAGTATCAAAATGATAGATAGATAGATAACACTTTATTATACACCAATACAAAAATGAACTTAAAGACTAAAATTATATCTAGTTGTGTACAAAGGACGGTCTTATCGCTAAAAAGCGATCTCTTCCAGACAACCCCAGGAATGAATTGAGATGATAATGGCGATGGTGGTATACGTAACATATAGTACGAACTACTTACATTTTAATAATAAATACATAAATTATATATATATATATATATATATATATATATATTTATATATATATATATATATATATTTTATATATTACATAGATATATACTTAATGTACATACCATACAAATACATATATACAGAATATATAAATATTTATAAATATAAGTATCATATTCCAACGACAGGTAGTATTTTTGATCATGGTTTTAAATATCGCTAGCGATTTTGCTTGTCTGATAGTAACAGGAAGCTTATTCCAAAGCTGTATTATTCCAAAGCTGTATAGCAGGAGTGTTAAGTTTAAGTTTAGTAGAAGGG
This sequence comes from Dendrolimus houi, assembly GCA_039645545.1. NCBI lineage: Eukaryota > Metazoa > Arthropoda > Insecta > Lepidoptera > Lasiocampidae > Dendrolimus > Dendrolimus houi. The sequence continues at coordinate 13,889,089 of CM077139.1, forward strand.
CGTAAAAAGAATTATTTGATCTAAAAGTTGATCGATGTGCAGGAGCGTTCAGTTTAAGTTTAGACGAAGGGCGTGCGAACCGCGTAACATCCTCGCGCATAAAAGAAATTCAAAACGTTGTTTCGGATCAGCCCGTAATTAGGACGGCAGGCTGGCAGGCACCGACAGACAGACACAGACGGCGGCGTCGACGCCGCCAATCACTTGGGACAAATAAAACACTATAGGCGTGTTGCTGGGAAGATGCGAAAAAAGATAAAGGCCGATCCCGGTCCGCGACTATTCTGGCTCTCAATTAGTGAAATCGAATTGGTAACCACTTGAGGCTCGAGCGCCTTCGCTTCGAAAGGCACTCGCCCCGAAACCCCGGTAAAGTTGTGAGGTCTTTCCAATAAAAAAACGAAATTCATAACTTTGTTTAAGGAATTCAGACTTGGGACAAATAAAACACTATGGATCAGTATTCTTGCGAAATCGAATTGGCCAAGTTTTTTTATGAACCATACTTATGTAGGCCAAATATGAATATGCAAAAATTTTGGAGGCGCTCAAGTTTATTAAGTTGTTCTTGGGTTAAATTTAGATAGCTGGCGTCAGCATAATCAAGGATAGGAAGTAATAAGGACTCTGCTAGCTTAATTTTGGTGGTAGTGGACAACAAGTTTCTCAACCACCAAAAACTCAAATCTCTGATCTGGATCAGAGATATAGCCGCCGGCTTAATTCGATGATATGAGGTCGCCAACACAGCTCACTGTCAAATATAACACCAAGGTTTTTTACCTTATCACTAAAAGGAATTATTGTCCCGTCAAACATTACGCTATCTATAGTACTCCAGTCGACCTTATTAAGCATCCGTGAGCGATACCGATGACGATGACTTGAGTTTTTTCAGGGTTCACATGAAGCCCAAAAGACTTGCCCCACTGCAGGATGCGTTCAAAATCTATATTTATAGTTGAAACTGCTTTGTCCAAGGTGGTGACCGGTGATTGTGTATAAATTTGTAAGTCGTCTGCATAGAGGTGATAGGTTGAAGTGAGTTGATTAGAGATGGAGTTAATAAAAACAGCGAACAATAAGGGAGGAAGCACGCCGCCCTGAGGAACACCAGCAGTGAGTTCACACCATGACGAATAATCATCCTCGACGCGAACCCGTTGCCGGCGGCCATACAGGTAACTGTGAAACCAGTCGATTACAGTAGGAAATATGTTAAGAGAGCTTAGGATACCAAGTAATATTTCGAAGTTAACGTTGTTGAAAGCACTACTGAAGTCGAGTAGCGATAGCACAGTCAATAAACCATTTTCCATTCCATAACAGATGTCATCCGTGATTTTGACGAGGGCAGTAGTTGTGCTGTGGCCAGGATGGAAACCAGATTGATAGGGATTAAGGAGAGAATTTCGATTAAGGAAAACACTTAACTGTTGGTGGACTAGGCGTTCAAGGACTTTAGAAAGGAATGGCAGAATAGATATGGGACGGAACTGAGAGAAAGAAACAGGATTAGGTTTTTTAGGAAGAGGAATAATCTGGGCTTCCTTCCAGGTGACTGGAAAGGTACCATAAACCACAGAAGCATTGAATATATGGGTGAGGATAGGGTTGATGACATCCAGTATGGGCAGAATCATGTTGCGACTAATACCATCGCTACCGAAAGCGTTTGAGGTAATGGATTTTACAGCGCTCTTGACATCACTATCAGTAAATCGACTTAATAAGAATGGAGGATAATCGGGTGTTGGCAAGGCGGAAAGAGCATTTAAAGTATTAGACTTAGACACAACGTCAAAGTCAGAAGTAGCTGAGAAATGTCGATTTAAATCGTCAATGTTGAGTTCTTTAGGAATTGGACTATTTCTTTGCTTGCCAACTCCCAGCGATCGTAGAAATTTCCAAACTTTCGCTGGGCTTTGACTTTCGACTGACTCGTGAATGTAACGGCGTTGAGCGTCCCTACACACTCTATTGCAGCGATTACGATAACTTACGAACGCCATTCGGTTGACTTCGGTAGGTTTAACTTTGTATTTGGTTTTAGCCTTGACTTTTTGTGCATCAGTGATTTGATGTCATCGGTGTGCATATGAATCATAAAGCCTCAGTAAAGCAGTATTAAACACATGCAACTTTTCATCAACAGTAGCCGCCTTAGCCACCTCAGACCAGTCGAATTCCCGAGCATCCTTAAGAAGTGCGTCCAGATTCATATCACCAAAATTTCGCTGCAGGATAATTTTGGGTTTGAATTTCGGCGGACGTACATTATAAGAAAGGTAGATCAAATCATGATATGAAAAAGCGTCCGCCGAGCACTGGCCATGTTTGGAGACGTGAGAAGGTGACGAGACCATCATCAAGTCAAGAAGAGAAGGGGTGGAGTTAGGAAAGCGATGCGTTGCACTAAGCGGAAGAATATTGAGATTTAGAGATCGAACTAAAGTTTCTAAGGAAGATGACCGATGATCCCGTTTCAGAAGGCAGGTATTAAAATCGCCCATGATGATGGTATGCGAGTATGAAGTTGAGATATTTTCTAAAAGTGTTTCAAAAGAAAAAAGTAATTGATACGAAGGGAAGAGATATAAAAGACTCCAAGTAGAATTTTGGCATGAGCAAGTTCTACTTCTATGAATAAATGCTCCCCAGCATCAGAAGTGCAGCATCAGTATCAAAATGATTTAATATCAAATCATCTCAAATATCAAACACATGATCAAATATCACACACATAATTTAAAAACGTAACACATGACAATGTTATGCGTCTCAATACTTTTTTCTTAAATGTTAGCGACATGACCAGGAGATTCGTGTATACTTGAAAAATTTAAACATAAATTATTATTAAGTTATGCATATCTTCTATATTTTAGAGATAAAAATGTAACAAAACGTAAAATCTTTATTTTTAAATGATAAATCGTTTTATTTTAATCGATTCGGTAATGTGTGACTTCCTATATCGATTCCAGTTTTTAATTGTATCATCATCGATAGTTCACGTAACTACTAAAGTCAATTTGATAGTTGCCAAATGTGGCTTTATAGAACGACAAAACTTTAATTAATACAGAACATTTCGTCACAATTTAATATGTGTATCTAAATATTAGGTTGGGGAAAAAGTTTCTTCGCATTTTATATAAAAAATCAAAAGGTTTTTTATAAAGTTTATTTACATTTGACTAAAGTATGTAGGTGCCATTTTGTTCGATAACTTTTTGCCATCTTGTAGGTAGGGACGTGATCCCATTGCTATAAAAATTTTGGGGCTTCTGATCAAAAAACTGCAACAAGTGGTTTTGGCAGTCCTCTCGTGATATTAACCTGACACTGCCTAAGGAATTCTGCAGAGACCGAAACAGGTGAAAATCTGAAGGTGCAAGGTCAGGACTATACGGCGGATGCATTAACACCTCCCAGCCAAACTCTCGTGATTTTTGCTGAGTGACTAAAGATGTGTGAACTCTAGCGTTATCATGGTGAAAAACCACACCCCTTCTGTTGATTAATTCCGGCCGCTTTCTCTTAACTTTTTGCTTTAATCTCATCAGTTGTTCGCAGTACAGTTCAGAATCGATGTTCCTGCCTGGCGGTAACAGCTCAGCAATGAATAATGCCCTTCCAATCCCACCATACACACAGCATCACAGCAGTTATCAGCTTCTTCAAAAATGGTTCGGTTTCATTACGTCGTAATAAAGAATCACAAATGAGTACACGGTTCATTAGGTTTCTTTCAGTGAGCTCATGAGGCACCCAAATATCGAGCTTTTTTGTGTACCCAGCTTTTTTCAAATGCGCCAAAACGGTTTTGTGTTCTATTCCCAATTCTCCAGCTACTTCGTAACTTCTAATATGCTGATCTTGCTCCACTTTTTCAAAAATGTCATCAATTTTGTCCGTAACAGGGCGACCAGAGCGACGTGCATCTTTGATATCAAAATTTCCGGATTGAAAACACTCAAACCAAATTTGCGCTACACTCACAGATAGTGCATTAGGTCCATAAACATCACAATTTTTTTTCGCGGCTTGTGTTGCATTTTTACTTTTGTTGTAGTAAAATTTTAAAATGTATCGAATTTCTTCATTAGATTCACTCATTTTAACAATAATAAAAACAAATGAAAATCACACATTTCCCTAATTTGAATTTGGAATTGTCTTCTTTAAAATTGAAACTTTTTAATGATACCAAAACCAGCCAGATACAAATGGTATAGCCAAAGAGATCTTATTACAAGTTCATACATACTATATGCGAAAAGACTTTTTCCCCAACCTATTATTTCCTAGTCTATCAACACTTTACAAATACTGCAAGCCCGCTGTGAATCGGGCATTCTTTATTCTACGTGTTTTGACAACAAAACTTACATTACATTACATAAATTTGTACAAACAAATCCTGCACTAAAAGTATATTATTTTAGAATTTTATCTAATTGTAAAGACTCAATATTCTTTAATACATACAGATATAGTAACTGACAGACGGACATGATGATTTTATACGGGTTCCGTTTTGTTATTGCGAATTATTAAACACAGTGTGCAAGGGCTCTAAGAATGAAAGTGGCCAGATTATACTTTGTCCATGTAAAGGCGGCTACACGCGGGCGATTTGAAAACAATCGCCGAGCACACGTCACTCGCCGCTCGTCGTCTGATTGATGGCGTGGACGACAAGCGATCGGTGTAAAGTCGCTCATAGGAAAACAAAACAATCCATACTCACATATAAATTTATATGGAATTTGTTAACCGATTTAAAAAAAGATGGCTGTTCTCAATTCGTCGTATAATATTTTTTATGCATGTTCAGCCACATTTTTTTCGTTTCTGAAACGATATTGACAAACATTGTTATCTGAAAACATATCCGTAACTTAAAAAAATTAAAGATGAAAATTTCTACCAAAAAGAAACGGACTTCAAGAGTAGGCAACTAAAAAGTCAAATATAAATGTTTTCTACGGCATCTTGAAGTCGATGCATTTTGCAATTTTTTGTTTCACTTTACACCAACTTAAAGGGTAACAATAAAAGAAAAACGACAAAGCACTTAAAATGTCACCTATAAAATCTTTTTGAACAATTAACTTTGTTTTTTCCAACAAAGGTCCTTATTGCACTTTACTCGGCGGATGGGAGCTAGACGAAAAAAAAGTGTTAACCGAAATGAAAAATGCTGACCGCTGTATATTATTATACAATTTCAAACTTTAATGCAATGAAATAAGATCTGGAATACAACAATATTCATCAGTGTATTTATAAGTTTTATGTCTCTTTTTTGTACAAATTGAATTAATGAATTTTGAATAATATTTCAAATGAATGAATATTCTTTATTATTAGAAAAAAAGAAAAAGAAGTAGCCTAAGTTACTCCTTATAACGTCAACTATCTACAAGTGAAAGTCTCGTCAAAATCGATCTAGTTGTTTCAGAGATTAGCCGGAACATCCAGACAGACAAAAACTCTAAAAATCGTGTTTTCGGAATGTCCTGGTTCGAATTATCCCCCCTGGTATTTTTCACATTTTTATTTTGACATTGACACACAGACTATTCAATTTTATTTATCTGCCCGTATCGATGTATAGATACGTTCAATATGTGTGTGCGTGCGGAAACCGTAGGTAAAAAAACCCCGGATATTCTGTACACCCAAAGCCACTGAAAATAATAGTATAATTTTGTTGCCTTCAATTCTTGTGTAAATGTTTGTCGAATAACAATAAATAGAGACTATAATATAGACTCACCCAAAACCCCGTCGACTAAGACCGTCCACCTTGGCTTCAGAAGTAGATATCACACATACACGGAAACTGAAACCCCCTTAACCAATCATTCAAACAGTAAAAATCACTTTTCAGGGCGGCCGCCATTTGGTTTGCTTCAACAACTCATTGCACTCGCCCAAAATCTTATTATTTCTTACATGTCTGTCTTTTCAACACCGCAAACGAATCCGACGACAAAATGGCGACGTCTTCCAAGTTGTAAGGCAAAATTGTAGGAACAAAGATAGATATACATACATACTGTTATACAAAAAGAGAAGGAATTTGTATGTATCGAGAATGTGTATTGTGGTTTGAACAAGAGATGGTGGTACCATGACTTGAAAACTATAGTTCAACATTAAATAATAAATAATTTGTTTTCCACTTCATATTGTTATCAATGTGTAGTCCCAAAAGTGTTGTAGTTTTCGTTTCAAACAGTTTTTCGACCCCGTACTGTACCCTAATATCAAAATCACAATTTGGCCTTCGGTGGAAAATCATTAGTCTTTTCTAGATTTGATTGAAAGACTGAAATGAACGCGTCTATTTTCAGCTTAATACTGATATTAGAGGGATCAACCAAATTGAATCAATTCGATGGTATTCAATGTCATTTAATGATTCAATTTTACGTATATATGGAACACTTTTGCTACATGCAAATTGAAAATCAGAAATGAACCGTCCAAAATCGACTTAATTTCTCCAATCGGTTGAAAGATCATACATTAATCTTACACCCAATTCACCCCGCCATAACAACCCGCAACACTTATACAACCCCCAGGGGACGAGTTAGGACTAACATGGGGTGAGATATGGCGTTATTACTTATGGCCAAGATTAGATTATATGGCAAATTGCAACGGATAGGGTGTAAATAACACAAGGAATTTTTGTGGGGTGAGTAACGACATTGTGTCTATAGTTACCTATCTCAGGGCCTAAAGCGGCCGACTTTGGAGAATCGCTTAGTGAAATTGACATTTGTCTAGATATTAAATCAAAATAGTTCACAGCGGAACTTTTAACGAGTCTGTGAGGATGTTTGGCCCGTCAGATTTGTCTGGCTCATTGTAATATTTTAAAATATTATACTTGATAATATAGATAAAATTCAGCCTTCCTAAAATGACGTAAGTTCCCACATTTCTTTTAAAGTGTCTGTCAAAAGTTATGGCCCACAGAAAGTGTCTGGCAACTGTATATCTTTGTTTATAACAATATCATATATGACATATGTAAAAACTAGCCTTGCTACTTTGACGTAAGTTAGCATGGTTTTTTCCACCTTTGATACCTGCTACCTGAAAACCGGCCCCGTTTTCAGCTTAGCGAGTATCCATTCCTTTCTAAGTTTAAGTTAAAGTACCAATCCTAAAAATTTCATCTTTTCTAAAATTACGTAAGTCTGGGGTGACTGGGATCTCAGTCTATATTACATTATTGCTTATTCTAATTTTACACTTTTTTATTATTTTAATACATTTTTATTGCGTTTTGTTTCATTGTAGTTGTAGTCCATATGTTTTTGATATCTCTAAGCTTTATACAATACAGGGACCATTATGGGAATAATAATTGATATTAATCCAAGTAAGGGTTCTCTATCTATGTACTTATTAGTATATATATTTATTTTTTATTTGCTATATATCCATTCTATTTTACGTTCTTTCTAGATAAGCATTCGTCGGTTACGTATAGCGTCACGCGGTATGCGGCCTACGACTTTCGAAACAGACCGCTTAACAGAAACCAGTGAGTCTTTACCCCTCTTTCTCTACATCCGGTTAAAATTAATAGCCATGCTGTCACGCTCAATTGGGCCACTCTATTATGGGGGTAACCAATTCGACTCCCGATTGTGATAACTTAATTTACTCTATGATTTTCGATCCCCCTTGAGATTTGTCATGGGGTGAAAAATTTTAACCTATTTGGGAATTGGTGAAAGAGAGTTGTGTGTTTTGCATTAAATTTTAGAACAATTTTAAAACTAGCTCTGTCATATGGTATCACTCGTGTTTTACATAAACTATAGGTACTTTGTTTTTAATTATGTCAATTTTTTAAAATAAATCTTTAGTTTAATGGTGTGCTTAGAAGTTTAGATGATTAATTTATTCATTTTCTACTTTAATATCTAACTTTGAATGTTCTTTAAGACATTTGCCCGTCTGGATGGCTGCCACCCGTGGCCTAGAGCATGATGAATGGTCTTTTAAATAAATTTTATACAGAAATATGTTACACAATTACTTTTCGAAGAATTAATGGAGTTGTAGCAAACTGTGCATATTATTATAGTTATAACAATGACATGACGTACTAAAATTTTGTAAAGAAAGAAAGAAAGCATTTTATTCAGGACAAATTATAAAATACAGTATGATTACTAACAAATTTAAAAACTAGAGTAACTGCAACATACCTCCATAAATTCCTTACATACATATAAATCGTGCCAAACGAAATTGCGTTAACTTGAACATGATCAAGTGGTAAATAAACTCGCATTAAGCACTCAGAAGTCTGGAGCTTACCTCGTTCGAAGGATTAGTGTATGTATTCAGCGAGGTAATGCTGCCAGCCTCCTAGGCACACTGCCCAGCAACAGCAGTCTGGTCGGGCTGGACCGTTTCTAGTTTATAGTGTTTTCTTTTCTTTTTAGTGTATATATTTGTTAGGGATTTATTTATAGTACGTATAGTCTTAATAAAAGTATATTGTGTATGTTTTCTGTGTCATATTGGTGTACATTACCAAAATTGAGAATCATATTAAACACGTTACTATATGAATCGTTAACTAGACGGCTGCCAATTATACGAAAAATCGGTGTAAGATGACTAAAAGAAAATTTCAATTCTAACATCATTTGTATACTAAAGTAAAAAGTTCCTTAAAAGCATAAAAGCACATCCATATTGAGAATAATTAAATTGTATAAAGTTCAATCGAAAATAAATCTTATAAAATTATAAATTCAGTTACAAATCAACAATGAAAATATTGATATAAAAATACATAGGCAATATGTACCTACATATAAAAATAAACCTTAACTACAAGTCAATAAAGGTGCAAATCGTGACCAAAAACTTTGAGTATTAAAGATTTTTCACAGTTTTCAGGAGGCTGTATTCTATCTCTTTCTAATATACGTTTGTTTGTATACCCACCCTTGTCTCACATGGCTCTATTGATTTTCTTCGAGATGAGCTATAAAGGTTTTGCATAGTGCATTTTGTTAAGTAACTGTATATTTTATGGATTCTGTTTGCTTCATAACTCAATTAATTTAATTTTAAGTAGTTATGGAAATAATGAAGCGCCTAGATAAAAATTTAAGCCAATGCAACCTGTGTGAATACTTGCTCTATAAATAAATTAGGATTAGGTATTTGTCAGGTGTCAGCCCGCGGCAATTCGAAAACCCTATACTAATATATATATTGACTTGAAATTTCCGCGGGATTCCCGGAAATCAAACTATCGCAGCATTTAAAAAAAGAATGTAAGCTATCGTCTTAGTGGAAACTGTGTCGGAATAAGCTAATTTTTATGCATCCGAACATCTTGAAACCACTCCCGGAAAATTCCCGCGGGATTCCCGGGATAAAAACATCACGCATTTTATTACATTAAATTTGCTATCGATCAGTAAAAACATCTCAATGGAATTCGATTTTTTTTATCTGACCATTTTAAATCATTCCCAGAAAAATTCCCGCGGGTTTCCCAGAATAAAAACTTGTGCAGAGCTTAAGTCTAAGAATTAGCTGTCGATCAGAGAAAAACGCATCGAAACGGCCCTGTAGTTTTTATGTGAATCCCGAACAAACAGACAAGAAATAAAAAAAAATCGTGTTCTCTATCGTTACTACTGGAATACGATTTTTCTCTATCTTAAAAAATCGTATTCCTGTAGTTTTTTTAAATAGCTTTAATGTACAGACACGGCATTTTCAGTTTTTGCTCCCTTAAGCTCCCCCCCTCGAAAAACTTGAAGATCCAGGGCTGGGTGGGATAAAGCAGATTGGATAGGGGGGATAAATTATCGTATGAAATACTATTAGCTCAAGGCTAACGTTTCACGCTGATATTCTGTGGGAGCGTGGTATCTCACCACCGGTATCGAGCCGGCCTTTAGAGCTATAATCAAGATAATAATTCCAGCATGGCTCTACTACGTACAAATGTTAAAAGTTAATCAACACTTTCTAAATTGTCGCCCAAAGGCCATAATACTCTAATAAGGCCCAGATTATCAATTAACTCGACTAACTATAATAAAAATAACAAAGATTTGTTAAACGATAATTCGGTTTTAATTACCACAATCATAGAACCTCTCACAAATTCCTATAAACCAAATAAACTTTGAAAGTAATGAACGCACTGTTGGGGCCAATTAATACGAACGCCAATTATATAGCGATAATAAACATTAAAGTTTAATTGCCTGGTGTGTCTGCCCCTTAATATTCTCCACCCATTTTATAAACTCACACAGAGAAAGGCTTTCGTTGATTGGCCGAATTGTTTGTGTGGGTGCTATATTTGCGCTATGCAGATAGTGAATACAGGACGTTCAATACTCCTATAAGTTATGTTATCATTCCTCAGCTCGTATAAGAGCTTGAGATATAAATATAAAGAAAATCAATTTTTAGTTAGATGTGTTGCTGGGGAGTTTCTTGCCGGTTCTTCTCCATAACAGCAACAACGCGTTGCGAAGCGGTTTACATAGAATAGGAAGTAAATTTAAATTTTAACTCATATGTATGACTTTCAAAAAGTGTTCTCGAGTGGAACTTACTTCGAATAAAAACTTTTGGATTTAAATAAGAAAATAAATTGTTTAAGATATTTATTTAGGCAACTAGAGTTTTCCCCGAGTCGTATTCGGGAAATCATCTCAGAAAAATGTAATAGAGAAGCGGACGGTTAAATCAACTGAGATACTTATCTATATACTTACAGAATATCGCAGCCTCATAGCTTTTGTACGAGCGTACCTACTTATCACGTCATAAGTACTAGAGAAGCGGATGGTTAGATTAGCTGAGATACTTTTCTATATATTTACAGAACGTCGCAGACTCATAGCTTTTGTACGAGCGTACCTACTTATCTCGTCATAAGTAATAGAGAAACGGACGGTTAAATCAACTGAGATACTTATCTATATACTTACAGAATATCGCAGCCTCATAGCTTTTGTACGAGCGTACCTACTTATCACGTCATAAGTACTAGAGAAGCGGATGGTTAGATTAGCTGAGATACTTTTCTATATATTTACAGAACGTCGCAGACTCATAGCTTTTGTACGAGCGTACCTACTTATCTCGTCATAAGTAATAGAGAAACGGACGGTTAAATGAACTGAGATACTTAGCTATATACTTACAGAATATCGCAGCCTCATAGCTTTTGTACGAGCGTACCTACTTATCACGTCATAAGTACTAGAGAAGCGGATGGTTAGATTAGCTGAGATACTTTTCTATATATTTACAGAACGTCGCAGACTCATAGCTTTTGTACGAGCGTACCTACTTATCTCGTCATAAGTAATAGAGAAACGGACGGTTAAATCAACTGAGATACTTATCTATATACTTACAGAATATTGCAGCCTCATAGCTTTTGTACGAGCGTACCTACTTATCACGTCATAAGTACTAGAGAAGCGGATGGTTAGATTAGCTGAGATACTTTTCTATATATTTACAGAACGTCGCAGACTCATAGCTTTTGTACTACTTATCTCGTCATAAGTAATAGAGAAACGGACGGTTAAATGAACTGAGATACTTAGCTATATATTTACAGAATATCGCAGCCTCATAGCTTTTGTACGAGCGTACCTACTTATCACGTCATAACTACTCGAGAAGCGGATGGTTAGATTAGCTGAGATACTTTTCTATATATCTACAGAACGTCGCAGACTCATAGGTTTTGTACGAGCGTACCTACTTATCTCGTCATAAGTAATAGAGAAACGGACGGTTAAATCAACTGAGATACTTTTCTATATACTTACAGAACGTCGCAGCCTCATACCTTTTGTACGAGTGTACCTACTTATGAAGTAATAAGTAGGCAGGTGCAAAAGAACTGAATCAAATAGTGCATAAATAGTCGTTTGAAAAGTAATAAAAATTAAAATATTAATAATTAAAAGATGTTATTTTAACGCTTGTTTTTTATATACTTATTGGAATAATACAATTTATCGTAACAATTAGCAAGGCGGACATGCATCGCTAATTTATTTTTTAAAAATCAAAGAAATGTTACCTGTAAGACGTCTACGTATATATAATTTTTAAGTACGTATGATTCACGTTTTTTATTGAATGTTTAAAATGGAAAACTATAGCATTTACCTAGATTTTTATTAAGTAAAAATATATTTTTGAAAGAAAATAATTATAATTTACATAGGAAATATTAATAGGAAAAATCAATGAACAAAACCAACAGCCTGTATAACATTCAGTAATGATACGTTTAAGTGCACGGGGAATGTTCCACCCCTTAAGGGGTGGGAGTGGGAATGTAAAACAGTGAATGTGTCCTAATGGTTTTATTACAGGGGTTGGGACTTATGTCTTCATGCTTTAGGTATTAATAACATAACATCACGGTTTCTCACGAAAATGGGCATGGCGGAAAAGATTTTTTTACTGCCGTCACCTGGCCAACTCGCAAACGGCCCACCTGATGAAAAGTGGTCATCGCCATCTAAAAACGTTGGCAACACCAGGAGTGCTGCCAATACGATGCTGACCGTGATGGAAATTTTATAACGCCCTTCTTAAATTATCCCACGTCGTAGCGCTGAGGGAAGACCGCGGTGGGTAGTTCCCTCTAGGTTTTTTTTTTGCGTGAGTTCAGCAGACATGCCGACGACCCACCTAATGGAAAGCAGTTACCATCGCCAATGGACATTTGTAACACCACAGGTATACCAATGTGCTGGCGATGGCGATGCTGGCATACTCTAGAAGAGCACAACATCCAGACGGGCAAATACCCTACCACCTGGCTGTGGGTTATTTTGTCGCCTCTTAGATACGCCAGGCCGCCTCGCCGTAGCACTTTGTATTCTTTCTCCGTTTCTACACGGATAGTCCTGGTCATCATTAAACGTGGAATAAACGTTCTAGAGAATCGTTGCGTAGTTTTCCGTGGTATCTCAAGGAAAGGAGGTGGAGCGGGAGCGTGAGCGTACCAGCCTGCTCCGCTCCCGTTAAAGGAGGACGCGTCGACGCCGGACGACTAATGCAGACTTCGGCCTTTGTGAGCGGACGCCATGGTTTGGTTTCCGGGAAAGGGTCTCTAGGCTGTATTCCGCGCGTGGTCACCTTGCCTGCTGTAGGGCGCCCAACGCATTGAGAGTATGAAAATTCCAGGCTCGTGGGCCCCCGGCAACAGACGAGGCCGTTGAGCCAGGATCTGTGGAACCGCTAGGCCATGTACCCGTGGCCCTGGCATAAGACGAAGGAAGGAATACCGAGGCATTTTAGCGGGTATCCGTGACCGTGGTGTGGCAATAGCACTTCTTGCTTGCAATGCTTGTGATTCCCCGTGCGACTGATGGACTTCAATAGAATATCCCCTCGTAAAAAAAATGGTAGCTCAAGGATATGAGGTTGAACATCTCGCCGATGGCGTAAGCTGTGGTGATGAAAATGTGGCCTCGGCACCAGATCATATAGTTCCTTGGAACACTCTCCATTGTACAGACAGTAGAATATCGAATATGATATGATTCAACATTTTCAAAACCACCTGTGGTATGTTACTGGCTAACGCATCTTTGTCTCATTTCTATGAATTTGGAGATCGATGTGTGGTGTTACAAGAATGGATAAGGTAAAAACAATTAAAACGAAGAAGATTAAGCTTAATCATGTGATGAAGAGGGATGAAAGTCACGTGACAAAATAATGTTAAACTGGAAGATTAATAAGTACAACAAAGGTAGACCGAAAAAAGGCGGATGGATTGTGGTGTGATGGAAGACGTATGCCATAACAGAGGAGTCATCATCATCATCCGAGCGTTAAATCCCGCTTGCGTTCAGAGCGTTCACTCTGACGTCCAGGGTCCGCCTTCCTACTTTTTTCTCCACTTTCCCGTCTTGTCACCAATAGTACGCACGTCTTCCTTCACAACGTCAAGCCAGCGTTTCTTGGGCATTCCTCTTCAGCCAAGACCTGGCGGAGGCGGCATGACTAGACATTTGTTCCCTACATAGTTAGCCGGTCTCCGTAAAACTCGGCCGTACCAGCATAACTAACTGTTTTCCAGCTTGTCTGCTATGTCACGGACATGAAGATTGCCGCGGATGAGAGAGTTCCTGACGCGGTCTTTCCGCGTGGCTCCAAATATACATCCGCAACATATTCATCTCCGTGACATGCAGCTCTTGCCTATCTCGCTCAAGTACAGGCCACGCTCCACTGCCATATATATTATATATACCAGAACAGAGGAGTATGGAAGAAAAACACATTGTGCCGACTCCAGATGATTGGAATAAGGTAAACGGAACAGAAGATAATAATAATACGTCAAAGGACACCCAAAAACACAAATGTGAAATCTAGACAAAGTAAAATCTTGATTAATTTATTTGCAATTAATTACAGCACATTCGCGATATTGTTCTATCAGATAAAACCCTCTTAATTAACGCGTTAGCTAACAGTCGCGTAATGGAGAGCAAATAACTCCCCCTTCATCCCCATGCAACCCTCGGTTGAAAGCCCGCCTCCACTATTCGCGAGATAAGTACCACCCTGTTACGTGATGGACAGTCGGGAATATAAATGTTATTACAATTTTTACTTAATAATAAGTATACTTAACCAACAGGGAGGCTTTGCGGCGAAGCCTTAGGTGAGTAGTGACACCTTGGACCTGACTCCGGGGACCAAGGTAAGGCCCCCGCCTCCGTGCTTGCCTTGCCAGCCGGCATTGAGTGCAGATTGTTAGAGCTAAGACTCCAGGGGTAGAAGTGATAAATGGCATAACGTCGGAAGTAGCTTCGATGAACCTGCAGCACACCTCTCTACACCCCTTAGCCACTCACATCCATCCATCCAGCCCCTGTCTTCTATGACATTTTTTGAGGCCCATTCAGGGAGTGGCGCGTCACCATCTGCCCATTTTTCCACGTTCCCCGAAAATTGCGACAGGCAGACGCCATAGTCACCATATTTCCAGACCCCTAGTAATATAATAATATATAATAATAGCAGCCCATAAATGTCCCACTCCTGGGCTCGGGCCTCCCACTATAGGGGAACGGACAGTATACCCACCACGCTTGTCCAAGGCGGATTGGTAGGTTTGACACATCGGTTATCTCGATGTGCAAGTTGCATCACGATGTTTTCCTTCACCGTTATTAGCACATGGTAATTATAACAATATGCACATTAGTTAAGAAAACTGCCTAAGTGGTGCATGCGTTCCGGCCAGGTCGAACCCGCGCCCTTTGAGTTTGGGACGCGTGCGCTAGCCATTACGCCACGACGACTTCTAGTACCACTAGCAATTCATCCCAATAGCCCGGTACTTTTTATTCTCATTTCCCACAATAGTCCTATACTGGCTGGGGCTTGTCCTTGGGTGCAGTATTATATGGTGTAGACAGGGATAATCGCCAGTCAGTGTTAGGCCACATTTAGATTAAATTTGTCGCAGGGGCCTCTACGTGTTGGCCTTCCCATGGCACCAGGCAAGCCCTCCAAAAGTCCAGGCCATTTTTACGACCCGTGGTCTTCAAAGAAATAAGTAATAATACGATGATATTGACTCGTTTATGATTACTATTTCAGGAGCTAAGCGGTGTTTAAGACTTAAGTATTTCAACAGTAACTAAGTATCTCGGTGCATATCTTACGTCTGCACTTACTTTTAGTCAATCGATTATTCATCGTGATCACGTAAGACATCTTTGTCTTACGTGATCACGGCCACTGAAAAGTGGCCGAAACGTCGGAATAATAATAATCAAATCAATTACCGCGCTTAAAACCGTTAAAACGTAGTTTTCTTATGTCATTGTATACAAGTCGCGAAAACTTAATATTAAAATAGAGCAGTTTACAAATGTAACACAATATTTTTTGCCCCCACTGTACATAAGTGGGAGTTATCCCTAAAGTGGATACTTTCAGGAAATGGGATTGTAACGCGGCGGATCTGTCTCCCATCTCTCTCTAACATATATATCTGTCTCGCTCTCTTATTACCGTAATAAATGTATATAGACAACGTAATTGGAACGTAGCTGTGGTAAATACTCCGACGCTAAATAAACTTGTTTTGGTTAATGACAAATGTGTTTTTCCACTAGAACATTCCACGCGTTCTCGTTTGTTCGAAATGCAGGTATGTGTCACGCAGAATATGAAATTCCAATATTTCTGAACATTCAAAAATGTTAACGACTCATTTTCCTGAATTTTCTACTTTATTCTTTGATGTACACAAAATAGTTACAAATAAAACTACAAAATAGAGGTGATCTACAAATGCGAGTTTAATCCTAAAAAGAGCAAATCCAGCAAACCTATAGGTCTAGCGAGAGTGAGAAAATAAGTGGCAGGATTCTGTATACTGAATTTACATCATTTACATAGCAGCTCGCTCTAAAATTTTATACTTACTATATTTTGTATAACGTATCCCATGGGTTAACGAAGTCAAATATCTTGGTGTAACGCTCGATAAAGGCTTGCACTTCCACAAGCACACCAAAGCGGCCAGGAACAGAGCATACTGGACCCTAAGCCGACTCTACCCGTTGATTGGCAAGAAAAGTAAGATGAGCCTTAGAAATAAGGTGACTCTATACAAAACTTGCATCCGCCCCATCATGACCTATGCGAGTGTGGTCTTCGGCCACGCCAGCGATTACAACATCTGGAAATTGCAAAGGATCCAGAACCACTTTTTACGCGCTGCAGCCGACGCCCCGCCATATATGCGGCTCGCCGACCTGCATCGCGACATGGAGCTTCCCTCCATCAAAGACTACATAATCTCCCTTTCGCGCAGATTCTTTGACCTTGGCCCCCGTCACCCGAACCCTCTGGTGACGGAGACGGTCAATGACAAACCCACTCCGAACGCTCCCACGAGTAAACGACGCCCTCGCAATGTACTCATTGACGAGCCGGATGAAATCACCCGAATTCTCGCCATAATGAACCCCCCGAGGCTCAGAATATCAGCCTGGCATAACAGACGCAGACAGAACAGACGCCGGAGAGACCCCGGCTTGAATCGTCTCTCTCAGGGTTAAGAGCCACCAATCGCTCCTCACTCATTACAGACACAAGTAGCCATACAAGATTAGCTTAGGCGTGTTGCTGGAGAGTTTCTTCCGCCGCTTCTTCTCCTCCAGCCATAACACGTTGCGAAGCGGTAGTAACGATAAAATAGGATCGGCTCCGCCGGCGGAGTCGATAGCGAGTCCCCAATAATAATCATTTCAGCCTATTGGCTTAGCTCATTCAACCTTTAACGTCTAACTCCTATGTAGAGTCAATCCCCTGCAGCGGTCGAGCCGAGGTCGAACCTCACAGGAGGTGTCTCCTCGAGCGCGCTGCCTCCGGGCTGAACGCCTCCGCTCCCACGGAGTCGGGAAGCCCCGAAAGTCCGGTATCGCTGAAACAGCCATCTGCGGCAATTCAACTGGATTTATTAAAAAAAAAAAAAAAAAAATTGCCATGCTTGTAAGGGATTTATGGAGATATATTGCAGCATAACATTTTAGTACGTCATGTCAAGCCTAATGGGTCGTTTTCATCGTATTCTTAGGAATATTCAAGAGAACACGGTCAACTTCGGAGCGCTGTAAAACCCAGATATATTAATGAAATTAAACAAATTTTTAATGGAAATTATTTGTTAAAAAACCTTCTATAAGATTGCTCTGATGTCATTTTATTATAAAATGACCAGAAAAAAGTTATAACGCACAAACGAAAATTTCTTCAAAAGTTTTCTGTTATTTTTGTTTATAACTTGTTTATGTTTCATTTTAAGATAAAAAATAATAGAAATAGAGTTGTAAACCATTTAATTTGCTACAAATAATGTTGTGTAAAATTTGCTGTAGGGTTGCTAGTTTACGAGATACAGCGCGAAACTCTTTGTACCCCTTTTCCTAAGATGGCGGCCGGGGTCAAGGGTGGCGACCCCACAAACTTGAATTTAAGCTTATAAAAACCCCGATACACATTAAAACAAAATTTCGTCCTCTGAAAAACGCACGTTAAGGTCTAAATAAGCTTTTTAAATACAAGCTTTTCAGAAATTGGATATCATGTAGTAGCAGAGTGCTACCCAAGACAAGTAAAACGAGCCCAAACACGACGGGTCTACCTTGTTTAGTACAGGAGTTCCTATGGCCACCTTCCGACTCCATCATCAGATCAGCTCTATGGTGCCATATTATTATTGCATTGTCATGCGATATAAATGTTCGTGCAAAATTTCAGCTCAATCGGAAGCTGAGAAGTTGGTCAAATTTAACTTGCAAGATTCCACCCGAACTTACATACACAGGTACATCCATTGCAAGTTATATAAAAGCTTGTAAAAATTTAACTATTCAATAAGGATAAATATAAGGAATTGTATAAAACAAGTTTGCATTGTAGGGGTTAATATTTTACAAAACGAGTTGTATAAGGAAAACGTTAAAAGTATAATAATTTTACCTCTTCCAAATTATTGTGATGTAAGTTAGAAAGACTTCAACTCTCAAGGAAGCAAGACGTGTAAAACGAACATTTGATTTTTAACAGTATTTGTTATTAAATATTAAAAATGAACTTATTTTATGAGTTTTTGTTCATTATCTGTGCATTTTTCATTATTTCTGAGGTTAATGGAGGTAAGTTTTTCTTTTACTTATATCCACAACGGAGGTAAGATGAAAATTTAAAAAAATTCAGTTCACTACTTAAATAGAATTATACACCAACAAAAAAGTAATAAATGTAAATGTAATTCGTAGAAAATGTTTTTTAGTTATTTTTTAATTTTCCATGAAGTTGGTTGTGTTTATATTCATTATTCATACAATTTATCAGTAATGAGTAGATGCTTTGCGCACTAGAAAGCGATGGCTATGTGTGTGTGCGCGCGTGTGCGTGTGCGTGCGTACGCATTATGTATCAATCATTTAGAGACCAATTTCAGCACATTTCCTGTAGCGTCCTTTAACAAACATGTTTTATTACAGATTCAAAAAACCCAAAGGGAAACCTATCCCTTCTACCAAATTTTAATATTTGTGAAACCTACTTTGAAAATAGATGGCAAGTAGAGTACAATTTGGAATTACACGAGCATTATTGGCTTGCTTTATTGGTATTAGAAACTCGTAAGTCATTCAATGCTTTAATTTTACCCATTATCGTAAAAATTGCAATCTTATGTTACAAGATGTCCACCACAGTAGTCATATGAACCATAGTGTATATTAATATGACATAGACAATCGTCATAGATAATACTTTTAGTCGATTTATCAGATGATTCGATTTATAATTAAATTACCATTTTCTACCGGTTAGTTAATTTTATAAGCCCACTAAATTATCGTCTAGATAATTTAGTGCATCAGTAACTCATTATTATAATTTTTTATGATCCTGGCAACACTATGATGTAATTGCTATTTTTAGCAATGATGCAATGTTATTGTTTTGTAGGGTAGCATTTTCGTATAAAAGGCGTAGTGGCGTGTAGACGGTGTTCATTGCTTACTGTGTGAATATTCACATCAAAGGCTGAACAATAAGGGGGAAACCCTGTCCAAATAGTTAATATTTGGTATATTTGGAACTTTCTTACCCAAATCTCTCCTTGCATTTTACACTTATAATATCACAATGTCCTCTCTCTGACACAGTCATTATGAGACAATTATTTTTTAATATAATTTATGACACATTCATTTTTTAGTATTAATGACACACACACATTTTTATTATTAACTAGATG
This sequence comes from Dendrolimus houi, assembly GCA_039645545.1. NCBI lineage: Eukaryota > Metazoa > Arthropoda > Insecta > Lepidoptera > Lasiocampidae > Dendrolimus > Dendrolimus houi. The sequence continues at coordinate 13,908,959 of CM077139.1, forward strand.
TACCCGGCAGACGTTGTCTTGCCCTTAAAAAATAAAAATCTAGAAACCGATTGCAGCGCCATCAACCGGGACCAATTGTTAATCTAAATTCTAAGACACAAACCAGTCCAATCGTGAATTTAAACCATCCCAGGATCCACTTGAACACACACAAAAATAATTTCACCCAAATCCTAGAACTCGATTGCAGCGCCATCTACCTGGTTCAAATTTGAATCTAAACCATCTCGAGACCCACTTGAAGACACAAAAATTATTCAGACAAATGAAAATGAATTTAAATGCAATCACCATTACCGAAATCATATCAAACAAAGGTGCCAAGTTCATAATAATGAATGGCTAGACTTATGTTGTGACTTATATCTTTTTAATTATATTTTTGTTTATTGATGAACTAGCTGACCCGGCAAACTTCGTACCGCCTCAAAAGTATTCTTTTAAATTTAATTTGATTTCTGAACGACTTTTAAATTTAATTGATTTCTAAACGACGGAGACGAACATCAAATGTTTGACAAGTAGGAATAATTTACTAAGGGAAAGCGAATTGTTGTTTCTACTATATTCCAAGCATATTTTTTCATATTTACTCACCATCGAAACCTTCCCTGGACTTCCACAAATAATTCAAAACCAAAATTAGCCAAATCAGTCCAGCCGTTCTCGAGTTTTAGCGAGACTGACGAACAGCAATTGATTTTTATATATAAGACTAGCTGGCCCGGCAAACTTCGTACCGCCTCAGAATCATTTTTTCTCATACTTACTCACCTTTGAAACCTTCCTTGGACTTTCACAAATAATTCAAAACCAAAATTAGCCAAATCAGTCCAGCCGTTTTCGAGTTTTAGCGAGACTAACGAACAGCAATTGATTTTTATATATAAGACTAGCTGACCCGGCAAACTTCGTACCGCCTCAGAATCATTTTTTCTCATACTTAGTCACCTTTGAAACCTTCCTTGGACTTCCACAAATAATTCAAAACCAAAATTAGCCAAATCAGTCCAGCCGTTCTCGAGTTTTAGCGAGACTAACGAACAGCAATTGATTTTTATATATGAGACTAGCTGACCCGGCAAACTTCGTACCGCCTCAGAATCATTTTTTCTCATACTTACTCACCTTTGAAACCTTCCTTGGACTTCCACAAATAATTCAAAACCAAAATTAGCCAAATCAGTCCAGCCGTTCTCGAGTTTTAGCGAGACTAACGAACAGCAATTGATTTTTATATATAAGACTAGCTGACCCGGCAAACTTCGTACCGCCTCAGAATCAATTTTTTTTCATACTTACTCACCTTTGAAACCTTCCTTGGACTTCCACAAATAATTCAAAACCAAAATTAGCCAAATCAGTCCAGCCGTTTTCGAGTTTTAGCGAGACTGATGAACAGCAATTGATTTTTATATATAAGACTAGCTGACCCGGCAAACTTCGTACCGCCTCAGAATCATTTTTTCTCATACTTACTCACCTTTGAAACCTTCCTTGGACTTCCACAAATAATTCAAAACCAAAATTGGCCAAATTAGTCCAGCCGTTCTCGAGTTTTAGCGAGACTAACGAACAGCAATTGATTTTTATATATAAGACTAGCTGACCCGGCAAACTTCGTACCGCCTCAGAATCATTTTTTCTCATACTTACTCACCTTTGAAACCTTCCTTGGACTTCCACAAATAATTCAAAACCAAAATTAGCCAAATCAGTCCACCCGTTCTCGAGTTTTAGCGAGACTAACGAACAGCAATTGATTTTTATATATAAGACTAGCTGACCCGGCAAACTTCGTACCGCCTCAGAATCATTTTTTCTCATACTTACTCACCTTTGAAACCTTCTTTGGACTTCCACAAATAATTCAAAACCAAAATTAGCCAAATCAATCTAGCCGTTCTCGAGTTTTAGCGAGACTAACGATCAACAATTGATTTTTATGTATAAGATATCATATTTTACTCCTTATCATCCTATTCGGGACGAAGATAATTCCAAAAACAGGAACTAGACGATTTCTTCTCAAATACAATCCAGTAGTTTACAATGAAGTCAATTGATAGACTTTATATCATTATACTGTACAAGACGTCATAACCTTCTTGATATTATACGGGAGTAACTAAGTTATGATGTGACAACTGAAACGCCATAATTAGCATATTAATTATCTTTAAAGGGCTACTTAAATTAATTTTTAAGTATATAAATTGACAAAATCAATACAAATTACGATAATTAGGCTTGAATTTGAATAAAATTATTTCTAGTGTATCGGAATTCGAATTTTCAATCTTATATTAATAATTGACTAAGTCTTAGTTGTTTTCTTAAGTTTTTGCGACTAGTACACGAAATAATAACAGTTTTAAACGGGGTATTTTATTTGATTTTTATTCCGACGTTCTGGCCACTTTTCAGTAGCCGTGATCACTAAAGACAAAGATGGCAAGTGTCAATGAGTAATGTTAAAGTTATTGTTGAGCCTACCCCCAACTTGTTCATTTTAATTGTCTGAAAGAGATTAACTGTTATTGTAGAATGTTATTTCAGCTTCCAAAACCGAATTTGTGTGTGAAGGAACCCTGATTTCACAAAAATACGTGATGACAGCAGCGCACTGTGTTACCAACGAAAAATACGCTAACAACAATAATTTGTAAGTATTTTAGCATGTTATACTAATATATAAAGCTGAAGAGTTTGTTTGTTTGCTTGAACGCGCTAATCTCAGGAAATACTGGCCTGATTTGAAAAATTCTTTCAGTGTTAGATAGCCCATTTATCGAGTAAGCCTGTAGGCTATGTATTACTACGCAAAGACCAATAGGAGCGGAGTACCAATGAAGAATGTTTCAAAATCGGGGGGTTTTTAAACTTATTTATTTAACTATTTCACGCGGACGAAGTCGAGGGCAGAAGCTAGTTATAAATATTTGTAACTGATTTAAACGGGGTTGCGGGGTCACCCGGTTGAAAAAACATGCCGTATAATCCAAGAGCTGACTACACCGCTGTTGGAAAACGTCTTACTTGCGATATATTTTCCTATGAGAATTTGTATTTTAATTTTGGAATCTTACCGCATATATTGAAATAAATGCCGGCGCTCGATCGGGTTATGAGTTGCTATTTCATCCTATACGCGTGGAACTGGAAAGCCACCAGAGCGTAAAAGTAATACAGTGTAGAGATGTCTCGAATAGGTGTAGGAGCGAGATGGAATGCTCCTCCGTCTCAAAGGAAGATCTTCCAGCCAGGCTATTGTTATTCCTCGCAAGCCTAGGCCCGCCTGTTATTGTTGGAAATTTGTATATATTCTTTGTATGTGTCGGAAATCGTTTGCAACCTCAATTATTGCACAACGCCATCTATTGGCTTGTAAATGTTCTACTAAAACAGTAATAATATATGCATGAACATAAAACATAAACGCCTTTATGGCGCTTTCTAGTTAATTTATAGAGACACTAGTAATAATATGTTTGAACAATACGCGTAAACGGCAATAAATGCATGGCGCTTTCGACCTTTTGGTCACTAGTCGCTAGTTTCTTAAAGGTAAACTATAGGTAATCGAGTTGTATGAAGTCCACGCGACTGGTATATAATATCAGCTCATAAATGTCCCACTACTGGGCTCGGGCCTCAAATTATAGACACATCGGTTATCTCGATGTGCAGGTTGCATCATGATATTTTTCTTCACCGTTGTTAGCAGGTGGTAATTGTAACAATATGCACATTATATTAGAAAACTGTATAAGTGGTGCAGGCATTTCGGCCAGGAATCGAATTAAGTAACTGACAAATACAAAATCTTGTAGTATATGCGCGGGTAGTTGAGACCACTTCGTACTATATAAGTGCTGGTGAAAGTAGGCACATCGTCAGTTGATACGCGACCGCCAGGGCAATAGTGATTCCTAAAGGTAGGACATTATACTGATGACGTCTTAAGGATAAGAATATGAGAACGGCATACAGTACTTTTGGCAACAAGGGAAAAATCTAAAACATCTTTTACTTTAATATCTACCTTTAGACGTTCCTTACGTTAATTAAGATTTAAACATAATTTAAAATTGTATCTTAGTGAAAAATCTTGAAGTACCAAAATGATCTGCTAAGAAAAAATTAGAGAGAGAAAGAGAGAGATAACACTTTATTGCACACCAAAATATAAAAGTACAAAATCAGACCATATTTACAATATTTTCTAGGCAATACAATAGGCGGCCTTATAGCTCAGAGCGATCTCTTCGAGGCAACCTAAAAGAAAGAAATTTAATGAGTACATATTTTTACAGCTATGTGCGTCTTGGTGAATGGAATACATCAAGCGTTATGGATTGCGTATGGGATGACTGCTCCGAACCTGTCCAAGACATCCCAATTGAAGAGATCATTATCCACGAGGCCTATGATCCTGAAGACAAAAGCCATCTCAACGACATAGCTTTGATTAGGCTTAAAGAAAACGCACAATTCAATGGTAAATAAATAAATCATAAGAAAGTAACTTTGAGCGCGTCCCTTCAGTATCTCACAACGCCTAAAATACTGCGTCTGCCGTTCCACAAGGCGACCGCGGTCGTTATGGTCGTAGCGAAAATGTCACGAATGACGTCGTTCCTCTTGATGCTCATAACGACCACTTTCACAACCGCAATTTTTGTCCTTCCCCTTGCTTACGGGCATTACAATAATAAACTCAAGTGGAACGGATTATTCGACCATCTTGACATGGGTCGTTGTGAGCGCTGCATGATCGAAAATTATGACGTCATTGGTGACGTTTTCGCGGCGACCATATCACTACGTGCAACGGCTAAAGGAAAATTTTGGGCGTTGTGAGGTCACGCGCCAAAAAAGGTAATTTAGTTGGTAGGTCCGAGCATGCCATCGGGAGTTCAAAACTCGCCTACTACTGTCCCCGGGCGATAGGGTGTCCATGATGGATTACACCTCGTAAAAATATTGTTTTTTATTGCAGATTTTGTTAAGCCGCTTTGTATCCCAATAGGTGAGAGATACTTTAACATATCTTTGGAGGAAACTGACTTTCTTATCGGTGGATGGGGTAAGAAGGATTCTGGTAAGTGCCCCTCGATTATTATTTTTATAATTATTTTCTTATATTCTTGGGATAAAAAAACTTCTCTGTCAGCTCCGACGCACGACTGCGGTTAACATCTCAAACATACAAAACATTTGCTCGTGCGCGGGGCAAGAGTGGCGGAATGTGGCCGAATAAGGGCGGTTACAGGGAAAACATACAGACATACATGGTCGACGAACTGAAACATTGTGTGACAAGGGCTGGGAGGGGTCCTAGATTTTGTGACGTCACATTTCAAAATCTAATATTATTACATTTTTAAAACATGAAATTTGAACTATTAAAGAAAAACTTCAAAATACTTCCAACTCTATCTGTATGAGCGTAGTGTTTAAATTATTAAAAAAGATAATTTAAATAGAAATAAAACTAATCACGAAATTAATGTTTTAAATTAATAATTTCTTGATGTAAAATTGTAAAATATGTGATGTCATACAAGGGAGGGAGTAGTCTGACAAATGTGACCAGCTGTGATACGGACGGGGGGGGAGAGGTCAAAAGTCATGAAAATCGTATGAAGTAATTTGTGGATGGCTCCTATTCATCTCTCACGTTGAAGCAAACAATACACATTTATAAAATTTGTTTAAAATCGATTAACCAGTTTTGGAGGTTAGCGTGATCGAACATCGTGATACGGGAAACACACGAACCCACGTACAAGCATGCACGCATATCAAGGTTTAATTAACCTTTGTAACCTTCAATTAATTCATAAACGCAGAAAGCACTCGCAGTGCCTCTTACGAGACTATGTGCAATTCTTGCGTGGAACGTTATTGCTGTAACATATTTGACAGGCGTTCCCGTGCCCACTTCGTTGGGCGTAAGACATTTGTACTTTTTTGTTTTATTAATTTTATTATTAATCATAATTAAATATAGCCTATGTCACTCAGAAATAATGTAGCTTTCTACTGGTGAAAGAATTTTCAAAACCGAACCAAATTCACAAACTTTACCTCTTTATAATGTTATTAGTATTATTAGTATAGATTACATGAAGTGTCAATGTCAACAATTAGATTCGAATTTGCCCCGCTAGATGGTAGATAACTGTTCAAAAAATAGTAGGTACAGTTATGACATCATAACTTGCTATCATTATAAAAAGTGTCTCGGTTGACTTGATTGTCAATTACTACGATAATTGTCCGTACTTTTTGATATAGTCGTTTACAGTTTTTTTTTAGACTTTTGTCTCGTTGCAGGTAACGAGTCAAATATAAAAAGGCGGGGCTATACCATCATATTCAATCACGCAGAATGTTCAGATCTTTATAAAAAAAAAGGTATTAATATCACAGAATCGCAAGTTTGTATTGAAATAACAGAAATTGGAAGCAAAATTTGGTGTCCAATTGGTTCAGGCGGCCCGTTAGTTGGAGTTATCGCAAACGATCATTACGGAGACTCCTGGTTTGTCTATGGCATAGAATCACATTCGACGTGTGTTGACTATACGCCACATTCATACGGCGTGTTTACTAATGTCCGTTCGTATGGTAATTGGATACTTTCAAAATTAAGACCGTGATAGACCTGAATCCTTGACGATGTGCTGGAATAAGGTGTTCAGTTCTTGCAACTCATGAAGGTGAGTGGGTTTTACTTGTACTAAGTCCGCGCAAAACTTAAATACGCTTCGAGTGAAGTTAGTTCCGAAAGGTCCAGTCAAATGTTGACGTGGTTTAAGGTTTAAATCGTCTACTTCTCAAAGAGCAATACAGTTCACTTATAGAGAAAAATACATTATAAGTCTACTAAAAATACATCGAGTATACCTACGTCATACATATAAGCCGACTTATCATACTACTACTATGTATAGTTTAATGAGGTGTAATGTACTACGAATGCGAATGTAGTATGTACATTCGCGGTATGAAAATGTTCGTCGTCTTAAAGTCGACTTTTCCTTGAACGAGTATAAGAAACAATACTGCCAACATTTTTATAAATGTTACGTTTATAAATATAAAAACGTGAAAAAAGAAAATTGCAACGTTGACAATGACAAACGCTGCGATTAACAATAATAAACAAAGAGGATATAATCACTACGGTTAACATAAATATTAAAACCAATAAAAAGGTTTTACATGTCTAAACAATCTTCATAGATAAGAGAGAAGATCAAACAACTTTGACCTAAGTAATTTTAAGCTTTATTGTCAAATAATTAAAGATAATTACTTATGGAACAGTCTGTTCTGTGATTTAATTTGAAAAGGTTACATGTGTTCGCGGAACGTTAAATGAATCAATTTGAAAACTGACAAACATTTTCATACCACGACTGTACATATAACAATTGTGATACAATCGTTTCATTTGTCTATCCGTCTGTCGGATCTTATGTGTTAAATAAGGTTTCCTACATGATTTTAAATCTTGTTTTGAAAATATTTTTTGATGGAGATACTCCTATGTCTAAAGGCATATCATAACACAGCTGAGCACTTTGAAATTTTATACTTCTTGTACCGTATCTAGTTATTACTTACTTATTTCGGTGGCTCAGCGACCCAAAGTGGGTCTTGGCCTCCGAAACGAGATCATGCCACTTTTCTCTGTCCAGCGCAGTTTCTTGCCAATTATTGGCTCGTAGCTCCGACAGGTTAGCCTCCACTCTGTCCTTCCAGAGATATTTGGGACGGCCGACCTGACGCCGACCTACCGGTCATCCCAAATATGCTTTCCTCACGCTGCGATCCTCTCCCATCCGTTCTACGTGACCGAGCCGACGGAGGCTGTAAGCTTTTATTTCTCCTACTATGTTAGGGTCGGCCACCAGATTTTCAATTTCGAGGTTGGTTCGGACTCTACAGCTACCATCCTCTCTCTTTGTTGGACCCAGAATCTTACGGAGAAATTTCCTTTCCGCTACCAAAAGCTGGTTCTCTTCCTCGAGGGTAAGTGCCCAAGCTTCGCACCCATGCATCAGGATGGGCCGTATGACGGTTTTGTAGATCCTGATTTTGGTTTTTCTGTTTAGAAGCCTGGACACTAGTACCTTATGCAGGGCTGCACATTATCAATGCAGTATCTAGTTATTGGTGCTGGTAAAAACAGCTTTCGTTTATTTTTAGGCCGGCTGCTGTATTTGGGTTTTTTATCTTTAATTGTTATTTATTACACCTTACTGTGTGTTGTGCAACATAAATAGCAGGCGAGATCTGGATAGCAACCAAGTGAAGTGAGCGCAAAAATCTCACCACTCAGCTGTGTCTAAGAACCTTATAATTTGAATGACAGGTACGAACTTCAAAAACGCATTTAAGTTTTGCTCGCACTGCATATATGTGCGTGAGACCAAAAACGGGTGTGATTGGACAGCACGCTCGCCACCGGCCGTTCCATCACGAACACGGTACTGGAATGTGACTACTGTAAATTGTTTATTTTATGTGTGTGATGAATACAATTGTTGTTGGTCTTCTTCCTCTTTGGTCTTTAGAGATAGCGAAGAGGTTGGTTGGTGCATTGAGGCAAATTTCGTTGACCCGGCTTCTGCTCAACGGCTTATTATCCGTCGGTGGCGGCGTTTGGAGCCGTTGGAGCCTTCCCGTATAATGGTCTCTCAACGGCTCTCGTTAGCCTGTCTGCAGCGTCCGATGTCCTTCGCGGGCTTTGCATTGCATGCGGACTTCATCTGTAGTTTAGATGGCCATTCATCGGCATTCGTTGGTCATCTTAGGCTTTGGCTGACCATCTGTGGCTTCACGACTTGATCAAGTGAGCGTATGAGATCGAGGGGTATTAGCAGCCAAGTGCGTTGATGGTCCGGTGGCCGCGCGTGTACGGAGGCGATTCCGTTGAGCGACATGTGGACGCCGTTGTCGGCTCGGTCAAACATTCTCCACACTAACATCGCCACAAATTCATCGACACTTCTAAACACGTGTTAAAGCGTGCATAAGAGAAAAAGCCTTGGTCAAAAGATTGGACGATACGCTCGCAACAGTTCGCTCGTCAGATTCTATGCCATCGCTACGGGGAATGACCACCAGATAGCATGCATTGCTATCTGGAGGTCATTCGCCGTAGGTTAGTTCTACTTAAGAATACCGACACAGTCCTAATAAAGCCGCAGATAGAGCACAAGATGCAAATGATGGCCATCAGAAGCCTATGATGTGCCAATTGGAGCCGCTGAAAGGCGATGGCCAAGTTGTTGAAGTCGGTTGAAGAGTTGAAGCCAAGGGGTTACAGCACCCGGAAAAACAAAATACAAGACCTTCGTCAGGCATGCACACTGTCGCATTCCGCACGTACACTTTGAACCACAAGTTATGGAAGGTAGAGAATAAGGAGTACCGTTTATGTGTGAAAAAAGTATCGATCAAAACGCATATAATAAGGGTAGCGTTGCGGTAGCATAGGTGAATTTTAAATGAAGAGCCAAAAGTTATTAGAGTGAGATAGAAAAATAAACAAGGACCGAAAGATTTCCGTTTTGTTTTTTATTATTAATAATTCACAATAAATCAATCACTTACACGCTTTCTGACAGCATTTTAAATTCATATCTTAGTTTTTCGTACGCCAGCGCTATTGTAGGTATTTGAAGCTCTGTTTTTAGCATACTGCTGCACACTTTCAACTTCACCTCCTTTAAGACGATACTCCTTACCTCCCTCCATACCACAAGCAAGCCACCTCGCCTTCGTGAATTGCAAGAACTATAACAGCAATGCCCTTAATGAGTTATTTTTAAATATGCTAAATAAAAGATGTGGTGTTTTGTAACGCGTTTATTTTAACACTGGCATTAAAATATTGTTATTGTATAAAAATAAATAAATTAAAAAATTTGAACGACATTAAAATAGAACTATTCTAAATTTAAACTATATTTGATGGAAGCGCAAGCTTTCCAATATGGCCGCCACGAGACCTATCCGTCGACATAAACAATGTGCCACCATGTAACACGACACTAGCAATCGCGGTTTATTGGTCCAAAAGCAATTTTGTAGCGACATAATAAATCCTAAACCAATAGATTTGTCCTACAAAACGGTGTGGAGCGCTTTCAACTCCATGTTTTAACTTTTATTTAAAATCGACTCTTCAAAATATTTGTATTTTTTTAGTTTAATATTTATATCAGATTTGTATAGAACTCCATAGAAGCAATAAGCTGAGTACAAGTAAACCTTATTTGCTGAAAATGCGGCGTACAAATTCTCAAAATATGTTTTTATCTTTAAGACAGGTACATGTTAGCAATGTAAGTACGTCGCTATTTCTTCAAATAATTTTTTTATTTCTTTCTTTCTTTCTTAGAAGTAATGTCAACTTTTGTACCAATGGTAAAATAAACGAATTAATTGTAATAATACTGTTTTTATTATTTACTAACCTGTTTAAATAGGTAAGTGCCTATTGCATTTATCGCCGGTTCTTACTTACTACTATACTTTTATACTTACTATAATCTTACTATTCAAACGGGTAAAATGAACAGTCGGTAAGATTTAGGAATCAGTCATCATGACCCAGTTACTACATTTTACCGACCGTTCATTTGCCTTACTATCAGTTAAAATTTGACCTAAGCTCCATACAAGTAATATCAAAATTCAACCGATGGTAACAAGCTCGGTACTTTCTAGTTTAATTTGTAGTTTGGCCGTTAGTTTTGCCAGGTGGTACGGTATTTGCTCGTCTGGATGGTTACCACGCCTGGCATTGGCGGCCAGGTTCCAGTTTCCCTTTAGAAAGTGGCAGCGCATTTGTAGCACCTTTGGTGTTACAAATTTCCACAGGCGATGGTAACCGCTGTCCAAAAGTTTTGTTTAGCCTTCAGCACTTACCTAATACTAATATGTATTTTATTAATTAATAATTACAGTGAAGATATTTAGATTATAGTGCAAGCAGTGTGCATCCATAAGTAGATTTTGCATTGCAATTTTAAACCCTATTTATTAGTCTATTATATTGTACTTGAATTAATGTAAAAAGACTGTGCGTGATCCTTAAATATGTAAATAAAATATAAACCCAACATTAGGACGAAAGCAAAAAAGTTTATTCGAAAAATTTATATTAGTTTTAACAATCTCATGCACCTAAAAATATTTTTTTTTAAATAACTGTTGTACAATAATAATTTTGGTAGTGTGTATTTGAAAATAAACTATACTTACTTGTTGTCGGCGCACGTTGTATTTCACTCGTCATAATAATTAAACAATCATTTAATTAGCGTTACTATACAATTTGTAATATTTTTTATTGCTGAAGCACAACAGACAGGCTGACGGCCCAACTGTGATGGAAAGTGGTTACCGTCGCTTATGGATATTAGCAATGCCAGAGGTGCTGCCGGCATTGAAGGAGAAATTGGAACCTGGACACTGATGCCGGTACACACTTCAAAGTCGTTATGGCGGCATACTCTAGATCAGGGTGGTAGCCATCCAGTCGGGCAAATGCCTACCACCGCTGTGGGCTGTTTTGTCGCCTTTTACAACAGGCCGCCCGGCCGCAGGAATTAGTATTCTTTTTCCGTTCCTGCACGGAGAATTACAGGCAGAATTTTAGAAAACCTGTTGGTAGGCTTCTTTAAGAGGTTCTTAAAGAAGCTGTACTTATATACATTATTTTTCAACTTGATGCTATTAAAATAAAATAATAATTTTCAAATATCAGACGTATTAAGGAATGGTCAGGTAAAAAGCATCTCATAAAACGTACATATATAAAGAAGTTAATCAAAGTAGATGAGCCGAAAGTTATTTGTTAGGATCGTCGCAGGTGGAGATCCACAGTCTCTGCCTACCCCCCTAGCAGACGTGATAATACATATGTACGTAATAATTTTCATTGGCGAGAAGCGCGAAAGATACGAAACCAATACAAAATAAAAATACTTGCTCTTTTATTTATCTGCGGCAAAAAGTTCCAATCTCAAAAGCCCAATACGGAACAAGCTCCCACCAATTCTATTCAATATGTTTGCTAACCGTAAAAGAAAATAGTCTACGAAAAAGGGAAAACAATAAAAATTCGATACCACATAAAATTGTGGGGGTTATAAAAATGTAATTTTCTGAAGTATTCTGCCTATTGAGCTTCAGTATCTTATAATCATTTGATGTGCTCAGATTTTAGATTCTTTTATATAAAGACATAGTTCGCACAACAAATAAGTATTGCCATACAGCGCGGCAATGCAGCCAGTCTTCTGGGCACGCTCCCCGTTGGCAGTGATCTCCTGCATAGTGTATTTTAGTTTTGATGTCTTTCGTTATTTAATTTTTATTCATAATACATATATTAATATATATAAATAAAAAATAAACAATTTTATCTTAACTAACCCTAATTTTTTTTATTGCCTCTTCAGGCCAGACGTCTCCCTAACATGGTCAGGGATTATATTTCGGTCTTTTATAATATTAGCTGTTCTTTTCTGATATTCTTACAGTAAGTTGTTTTCACAGGTGTTCTTTTCCGTTTTTGTATATTCTTTATTTACAAGCCCTTATTCTAATCTAATACTATCTTGCTTAGGGTTGCCAACCGTATTATAATATATCCTACTATATTTTAGCCAATTATATATTATAGAAAATTTATATATTACGAAATGTACTTAGTATATTTTCATTTTTTAAATAAAAGCTCGACAATTGAATTAGCGTTCAATTGTAGAGCTTTTCTTAAAAAAATAATAGATCTTTGCTGGCCAACGCAAAAAGCAGTAATAAATACACATGGAAAATGTAATAATAAAACAAATAAAATATATAATAGATAATAAAAAATAAATGTGTGCCCTTTTTTTTCACCTAAATTTCACAAAAGTATCATATTTTTTTTTTTTTATTTTTTTTTTTTATTTATACCTTAAAAACAAAAATACTGTATTTTCTTCAAAAAAGGTGGTAACTCTGATCTTGCTTTAGCGTCCGCGCCACAAACGAAGTCCCACGGAAAATAAATGAACTAAGGCCCATAGCACACGGCGTATTTTAAACGCGCAGTCGACGTGCAGATGACGCACATATACGCGCTTCAAACGAGATTCGAACGAACCTTGTAACCCTAAGCACACGCGGTGATCGTGAAGCAGATACAGCGATACAAACGCGTTGTATTCGCTCGTAGCTTCTATGTTTTGTCCCTCCTCTACCCCTCCTGTTCACACGCGCGTTTGTATCGCGTTTTTCGCGTGTTTATATCTATACAAACGCAAAAATCGGCATCTACGGCGCAGACGACGCGCGTTCCTGAAACACGCGTAGTCTGCGCGTTTTAAATACGCCGTGTGCTAGGGGCCTAAAAGGGGCGGCTCCGCTATTTAATAGAATTTTGTTGGTAACCAGGAAACAAATTTACAGCTTTAATTATGGAATATTTTGTATTTATTATTCAGTAATTACCTACATCGACAAGCAAATAATTACTCTGGCAGGATTAAATACAGCAATTGCAGCGCCGCGTATGTGGGACTTGTTTACTGTCGCGGACTCTAACTTGTACATATTATCTCCTTTGTCCATTTTCTATTTTTGTTACTGTTGGTAAATCAATTAATATTAGCTATATGTGGACACTGGTGGGACTAGCTGCGCAAAATCGCCGGCAGGGGCTGGTTGAGAAGCACGGAAGACCAGGATATGTGGCGCAGACTTGGGAAGACCTAGATTCAGCAGTTCAAATTAATTAGCTGAAAAAGAAGTTATATCCTACAGTAAGTAGTCACTATAATAAGGATACTGACCCTAGGTCGCCATCTTCTATGAATAAAGTGCCATATATTACAATAAAATCTTAAATAGTATTCATACAAAAGAGCAGGCGTCAATATATCTTGGTATTATCTTACTTTCAATAGTTCAATAAAGAAATTACTTTATTTATAGTTTAAACAATAATTAATAGGCAATATGACTAGTTAAAATTGTGACGTCATAGCCTGATATGCCATTATTCTCATACAAAATCAAGGAGTCTGTTAACGCGGCAGCTCAGTATTAGGTACTGAACGCGTATCCAATATGGCGGTGGTAGGGTTGCTGGTATGGAAAGAAGGGAGACTAACCTGCGTGCCTCTGGGCTGCACTAACTATGCGTGCTGATCACCAAGTCGTGAGCCTTGCAGCAAATCTTCTGGCTTGTCTCCTTCTTGCGGCCTTCGATTATTATTGGTACACACACGGCGCGGTATAACTGCACTTATATGCAAGTTGTGGCGGAAAAGATTTGCGGGTTGTCGTACGAGGGTCGACAGCAGACTGACTCGTAAAGACGAGCATTATTAGTACTGCGGTAAGCAGGACAAGGATAGTCGTATGGAACGGAAGATGGCGGCTAGGAAAAGGTGATTGGATAACGCGGTTAGGAAAAGCGGATAGTTGTGGAAATAATTTGATAGTACAGGATTTTAAAATAAGCGGCACAAAGAGAGGCTATGACGTTAAAAAGAGTCTCAGTTGACTGAACTGTCATATATCCAATATTACATTACCTTGCTGTGTTGCCATATTGATCCGCTGTGCTGATCCGTGATGTAGGCGACATTCAAATGACCACTCGTTTGCCGAGTGCTTTCAGAAACCCACGTTCCAAATGTCTCAATAGCAAACAGCACGAACAGTATTTTAAGACACTACTACTCATCGTACCCAAATAGAGTTAATTAATCGTTAACTTTAAATATTAGACACCGCACTTAAAGTGTTTAATGATGAATATTGTTAAAAGTTGGGCCACCTGCATACCTATTGTCACATACTGAGAAAGAAATGCTCCGCATCTCGTTTATTGCCCCTCCCGCATTCGGAGCTTCTTTTTTATTACTTCGTATTTAAATTTGCAATTAGACAATAGCCTATTGTTATTCTTTTCGACTTTGTTGGCCGTTCACAGGAATAGATAACCAGATGTGCAAATTACTATTTCTCGTAAGCTCAGTGCGCGCGGCCGATTTTTTGTACTGTATAGTTAGTATAATAAGACAATGCCCGAATGGAGGGGTGGGGCAGTCAAGCGACGACTACGGTACGAGTAAGACGTTTATGGTACTCTCGATTAGCGATATAGACGACGGAATTTGCGCGTGTTGAATTGCACTGAATCGTGCAGTGTGAACTGGTTGCATCCATATTTATTTTTATTTGTTTTATACGTGTTTGTACAGTTCTAACAAATTGTATAGTAGTTACAACGGCATTTTTAATTCGAGTCCTGTAGCTCGTAACAATATATATTCAAGGAGCAATTAATATATAGTTTTTTGTTTTTTAAAACAAAATAAAACAAAGAATTCAGATAAAAATTATTCAAATTTTTATTGTATTACTAACTGACCAGACAAACTTCCTACCGCCTCAGAATCAATAAATAAAAATATTTAAAATCAAAATTAGCCAAATCAGTCCAGCCGTTTTCGAGTTTTAGCGAGACTATCGAACAGCAATTGATTTTTATATATATGATAAAGAGTAAGGTTTGGCAGGTATAAATGAAAAATAATACCTGATAAATATCCGCCAGGAGACCATGCTAACAGATTTCGATTCTTTCATTAAAATTTTCAATCACTTTTTTCGAAAAATATCTGGTTTATTTCGTTAGCCACTTCACAGATTTTCAGTTTTAAGGTTGCAATAAATTTGATTGGCTCCGTATACCTGTCTTGAACATTGCTCCATAAAAAATAATCCAGTGGTGTCCTATGCACGAACCGGCCACCAGTTAACAGCTGAATTTCGTGAAATTATGCGACCAGAAAATTTGGTTGAAAAAGTGACTGAAAATTTTAATGAAAGAATCGACACGTTAGCATGGTCGTGGTGAACACTTTATAAGATATCATTTTTCATTTATAATTGCCAAACCTTACTCTTTCTAATAAAATAAAAATTTGAATAACTTTCATCTCAATTCTTTGTTTTAAAAAACAAAGTTCTTGTTGAAACACCTTATTATAAATTACTACTTTTCTAGCGTCTTTACTTATCTATAAAATTGGGCCTACTTAAACGCAATTATCCTTGATGAATTCCTATTTTTAACAAAAATTATTGATTAATACATTCTGCGGAACTAGCGGAAATTTATAAATAAACAAAAATTACATTTTTCTTCATACTAAAGTAATAATGATCTTCAACACTCTATACAAACATTTTTTTATAAATTTTGTCCCGGACCAATCTTGCATTTTTCCAGGCATAATTTTTTAAAATTAAAATTTTTATAAACAAAGTGTTCATGTAACTTCATCCCAAAGTTCCATATTTGTGCCTCTTGAGGGCTTCACAAAATTGATTTTGAATCACAAACCGTGGGACCGCAAAAGGGTCCAGAAACAACGCGTTTAAAAACAAGAGCGAAAACAATTGCTTATTTGTTTTACCATTCAAATAAAATAAAACAAAGTGGGGCCGAAGTGTGCCCGAGCAAATTTCAATCTATCGATACGATACGCTGGGCGCGATTTGCTAAAAAAAAAACAATATATACAAAAGACCAAAACCTTTTTTTCTACGGTTTCAATCGAAAGGGCGCTGTAAAGATTAGTACACATTAACGACCTCGCGACCTTATCTAATTTGACAGGTAGTAAATTAAATTATCCGGCTATCACATCGCTGCTTTAATTTGACAATGACACGTGATCTTCTTTTTATTCTCCCTCTTCTGATGCACAAATTTATCAAGGTATTGCTTAGTAAGACTTATTCTAATAACAATACTTTATTAGGTACTAATTAAGCTTCTATATAATAATAATTTTGTCTGTTTTACCATTAAAAAATAATATTTACTTATATATTTATGCAAACAACTTTCTTCCACTTACTTTGCTCTCTATCTAGTAACAACTTTTATATCTATTTGAGTTTCTTATCACTAACATTACTACAATTTTATTTACTTATTTGTTTACTATATGCTACGCTTGTAATATATATATATATAGGGTATAAGCTAGCTCTGTGTCGAGTATCATTTAAAACCATTCAGTAGTTTTCATTTGATGCTCTAAAGACAAAGATGCAAAAATCCTAAAAGTTGCAGTTTTGTATTCTGCTGGTTCGTATCAGTCCTCCTTATTAGTTTCTTATTTTTAAATTAGTTAATTATACAAACTCGACATACTCGTCAATTTTAACGCCCATAGTTCGCGCAATTAGCAGCTAGCCGTCGGACGGAATGCGGGATGTAGGAGCGGCTTTGGAGGCCGAAGAATTTACTTGTTACTTGCGACTTACCACTCTTACACCATTCTCACTCGACTCTCTCGCGCACTTACTTATTCTATGTAGGATTTAATGTATGTAAATAGTTCAATAATAATAATCATACAGTCCATTATATTGCGTTTAATTAAAAAAAAATAAGCAACTGCCACCAATAATTATTATCATAAAAGAACAACTATGACATTTCAAAAATATCCAGAAAGCTGCTACCATACACTAACAAAAATGCCATTTTAATTCAATGAAACTAGCGTACTCTTATGCACACAGCTTAAATGTCAAAATAAACTGGTCGTCTCCTTACGTTGTTTTCTTTTAACAAAAATCTGTTGTTTCGCATAGAATCGATCCGCGGGGAACAATTTTCACTCAAGAGCTGTTTGTATAGATACCATTTCTTATTTATTTTTTTATATTATAAAGAAAGTGTGCGCTTTCTTCTTTGTGTATTTAATCATTTTGTTGGGAATGCAGCCATTGTCTTGAATATTTGTAAAAGCGCAGTTCTTTTGCTATTTTTTGAATGTCTGATATATATAGATGTTTATATATAATATGATAAATTAATATTCCTGTGTCTGCAGTATTTATGTGTCTACTATTAAGAAACCATTGCCTGTTCACAACAACTTAATAGTCAGGGTTACCAACTCCCAAAAATTAAGATTAATTGCAGGGTGGCAAATTAAAGTAGAAAATAATTGGGGCGCCAATTTCGCAAATCTGTCTAAACTCTAGCAACTCCAATATTAGGCCAAGAGTAATTTCGATACTTACTAGTGATTTTTAGTACGACATTAAAACATCTTGATTGACTTTTGCCTCAAATAACTTTTGAATGAGTTCACTTATCAAAAAATATTTCATACTTTTTTTGTAGTGTTCAATTCTCTACAAAAATACTTCAAGATCTTTACAGTACAACGTATTTATTGTTCATTAAATATAATAATCAGAAGAAAAAAACAAGTTTTCATGTGTTATTCTTATCTAATCGAAAAGTGCAATGCGGACACTCTTAATATTAGTATTAAGGGCTTATATTTTATATGGCCCATTTTCGAACTTAACAGAAATTTTTGAGCATGGTTCCGAATAAATATTTTTTGCGGAACCTTAAGTTTATTTGTAGCCTAAGTTACTCCTTATAACATCAGCTATTTGCCAATGAAAGTCCCCTCATAATCAGTTCAGCTGTTTCAGAGATTAGTGGGAATAAACAGACAGACTAACAAAAAATTATAAAAAAATAATTTTGATATAAGTACCATATGTACTTTCATATGCATTTAGTAAAAAGCTGTTATTTTGACATTACAATCAGACACTTCAATTTTATTTATCTGTATAGAGCTATAGACTATACATGTATATTCGGAATATCTATAATATTATAACATTCTAAAGATTGTTTGTTCATTGAAGCTATTAAAAAACAACTGGAATACACTATATAAACGATGGGGAACACGATGCATTTTATAATAAAACTACGGTTTTTAGGCGCGGTAATTTTACATATAATACAGGTCGCGAAAAGTTAAGAAAATATTACGTTGAATTTTTTTAAATTTCTTGTCTGATTGTTCGGGATTAACGTAAAAACTACTTAGCCGATTTTAATGCGGATTTCCCTGATCGACAGCAAATTTTTAGACTTTAAATCTAATTTCGCTTTCGTTGTCACAAAAACTTTGTTGATTGGCGTCAGTCGAAGTTCTACAATTAGGCTGAACTATACGAAGATTTCTAGATCCATGCGGTAGATTATTTTAAAACTTGAATACTTATGATTACTTTACACTAGCTATATACCTACACAAATCCTGGAGAGCTACAATTAGGGAGAAGAAAAAGAACATTACAAATTTTTGGAAAATTTTACGTATTTTTTGTTCGTATCTTATTATGTTCTAGTCTTCAATAGAAATATACACTATTTTATGATATTTGGCAAGGCTGTTAAATTAGAATCCTCTCTCTTCTACAATAATAAATTTTAAGGCTTCTTTTAGAAACTAACAACGTAAAAAGTAAAATATATTATAAGTTTTTTTTTTAGTGGGAGAGTTTGTCTAGTAGGTAATGGTTGCGGTCTACATTAAGTAGCTACTGAATAAAAATGAACAATAGAATCATGTGTTTGTGTTGAAAATCTAATAAATTATTGCCAACTATTTGGTATGTGACTTTTCGAACTGCCACAAGGACTTTCTCGTTTGAAGTCAGGCAAAGACTTGCTCTTTGACTGAAGCTTCTATTAAATGGGTCCAGCTAGAGCTTTATATTACTTATTCATTATTTTAAATCATGAATATTTCTGAGTGGCTAGATAGAAAAATAGAACTAAGTCATATTTAAAAAAATTACTTACGTATAAAAAAAAGGCAATTTACCGCTAAAATTTGACAGCTGCCATTTTACCATCTGGGTGGGCGCGTTCGTTTTACAAATTTTAATCTCAAAATCCCCGCTTATTTAGATAACTAATGAACGCTTTACTCTTACCGTTATACATTTATTAGCAAAAAATGTGTTTGTAACTAATCTTTGTCGCAAAAAATGGTGATTATGTCGTTTGAAGTGCAGGCACAAAAGCAAGAGTTTTTGTTAAGAGGATTAAACTAATTTATGTTATTCCTAGATTTAGAATAACACATAAATTCACTCGATTCTTCACATTCTTTTTTTAAATATGGCTTTCCATGATTTCTGTATCTAGTGGCAAGTAAGGAAATTTCAGCACAGCTATCGGACATGATGTCGGCAACTCAGCATAAAGCTGAGTTGCCGACATCATTTGTTGCAAATGCGGCGTACAACATATTAAATTTAACCATAGAAAGGTATAAATTATTTCTATATCTTTCTATTGTCGCTTTCCTAGCAAATAAATTCTTTCTTTAAGAAAATTTATATTTTAGAATATCTATAATTATATTGTTACGACCGACAAAGACCAACGCACGCCCGCAGTTTATTACCTTTTCGGTATTTGGACTTCTTTTACTTTTACTCACTTTTACTTTTACTTTATGTTTAAAATTTGTAATTAGAAAACAGCCTATTGTGTATTGTACTCGTTTATGGCCGTTTGCAGGCATAATTAGGCAGGTGTGCAGATTACGAATTCTAAGAAGTTCGATCTACGCGGGCGGGCAGCCATATTGTATTGATGCAGTATATAGCAATGGCCCAATGGGGAGATCGGCAGTCTAGCGATGGTCACCAGCGAGACTAGACGTGTGTACATTCGATAAGCTATATAGTGACGAACTTTGCGTGTGTTAATGAATCGTGTATTACGTTTGTACTGGTTGTGTCCAGTTATATTTGTACCTGTGTTATTACGTGTTTGTATAATTCTAATAAATTATATAGTAATTCCAACGGCATTTTAATTCGAGTCCCGTAACTCGTAACAATATAAATAATTTATATTTAAAATAATATAATATAAACTTCAAGTAATAATTTGACTGATGCCAAACGACATAGTTCTGTGATTTTCGAAAAATTAGATTTCGTCTACAGTTGTTATTCTAATTCACTATCGGCTCTCCTATGATACTATATAAAACTTTAAAACCATTCCGAAACTATCTGTCGTCAAATTGAAATAAATAACAACTAAAACCCACCATTATTAGACAAAAAAACGTATGTTCAAGTTATTTTCGCCTCGGTCGTGTTAACGCTTTTTTTCTTAAATAAGCGGTTGACAGAATGATAAGGTTTTGTAATAATTGGGTAAATGAAAGGAACGCGTCTGATGGATCGCGCGGGAAAAGAATTTTGTTGAAAAGGAATCGCTTAATTTCGGAAACATCAGAAAAAGTTTGTCATGTACCTAGGTTTTTTGTTATTATTTTTAAGTTAGCATTCGTGCATTTAAATAATTATGTGTGAAGTAAACGGAAGTCCTTTTTGGTATGAATGTTAGAGGGAACTGATTTCCGATACATAGGCTTAGTAGGTAGGTAAAGATTTATTATTAACTATTTGTCCACAAATAGCTATGTCTGATTAACAGAATATAATCATGCTAATACATTTATTATAATAACTTATGTATTATTGTATATATGACTATGTATATATTTATCTATTTGTATATTTATTACTTAAACTAGTTTGAGTATTTATGTATCTATTGCCTTTTTCCTGCACCACCTATATCGCCTGATTCAAATTGCTTTCATTTAGGTTTCCTGGAAGAGATCGCTTTAAGCGATAAGGCCGCCTATTGTATTGCCTAGAAAATATTGTAAATATGGTCTGTCTTTGTAATTGTATATTTTGGTGTGCACTAAAGTGTTATCTCTCTCTCTTATTCCATGTATTTTTCTTTAATTAAAGATTTTACATTTTTATAAGATCGGACAAAAAAATACAAAAACAAACAATTATAAGTTCCTTTATAAAAGAAACGTCTAAAATAAAACATTCATTAAAAAATATAATATCTTGATTATATCGTTAGTAATATTACGTGAGTCTTGGGTATCATTAGATTGCATAATTTTTGAGTATCTATCGTTAGTCAGATTACATGAGCATTGATGACGAGCTATTAGCTCCCAAACTTGTGAATTATTACTCCCCATCCTCTAATTTTTAAATTAAGTGCAACGTAGAAAATACCTTTGAACAGGATCTGTTAATTAGTTTTTAAAATATGGCGTAGATGTATTTTTCACTAAAGTGCTGTTCTTAAAACTCAATAGCGAAAAAAAAGTGAACATTTGCCACTTCTACAGAACTCTTAACAGTACTTGGAAAGATACGCACTTGGCCAATGTTTTTCGCAGCCAAATAACACTTCTACAGATCCCAACACTACGTACACTCACATGCACTTGGCCGAATTTAATTTATTTTTAAAATAAATGATTATCCAAATGAATGCGGAAAAAACTATGTTAAAAGCATAGAGTGGGTTAATAAAAATAATGTCTTGTAATATCAAAAACAAAAGTGATTGCGTGATTTATTCAATGTGTCGACGAGTTTTCTTTACTTATATTGACTCATTATTTATAATTTAGGGTTGACTGGTGATATTTTTTAAATCATTCAATTATTCATTGTTCCATCCTGATAGATAAGATAGAATATAAGTATAATCACAGTTTTATGGTACAAATATTATAAATATCTTTATAATATTTGTACCATAAAACTGTCACTATAAACGTATTATATAAATTCAGATTTTCTATTTGATTTTTGTTAAATTTAAGGATAAACATTATAACATTGAAATATTAGTAGTTATAATTAAAATTAAAGAAGTAATGAAGTAAGAATAATATGTACCTATATAATATTATTAAAATTGTATGCTGAACCGGCAAAAACGTGATCATCATTAAAATGTCAAAATCTATTTCTATACCTACCATGTTTTTACGCAAGAAATTATTTGATTTAAATTGATCCTGGACCACATACTAACTTAAACAGTTATTGCACTATGTGGTATTCAGAGACCCTTACTCTAAATCAGGATGATGTAATAATGAAAAGAGAGTTTTGACTCTCTTTAAGAAAGTTTTCGAACTTTGACTAGGTCACGCTGGACGTAAGCCTCCCCACGTTTTTTTATATTGCGAAGTTGGTAAACAGACATACAGTCCACTTAATGGAAAGCTGTTACCATTTGAAACACCAAGGGCGAAACCAACTGCAGCCAGTCTTAACGATGGGATAGAAGAAATAGGACAAAGGGGGATGAGACAGAGTCAGATAGTAGGAATGGTGACAGAGAAGGATACGGGAAAAGGGGGAAATGGGCTATCGAAACTCCTACTTATGGTACGAAACACGATTAACTGAAGGCTAATCGTTTAACGCTGATATTCTGTGAGGGAGTGGTGTTACACCGGTCGTGCCAGCCCAGCGAGCTGTAATCAAGATAATAATATCATCATGCACCAGATGTCTTGCTTCTCCATATTTATCATTGCAGGTCACCAGCTCATTGAGCTGTAGGTCGATTGACAGTCAACATAATGAGGACCGAAAAAGATTTCCACTCCAGGACTCGTTTGGTCCATCCGCTGTAACTTGTGAGAGACGGGACCGACTTAGTGTCACTTGAGCTATAGTTTATCCAACACTATAACTTTAATTTTGTGTAATGTCATGGAAGAAGTGCTCTGCTTCTATAGTAATGTCTCTATACGCTGCCAACTGCAATAAGGTGGCGGCCTCTATAAATATCGAGGCCGGCAACGCGGTGACTTCGCTCCTGGTATTGCAAAACTTCATAGGCAACGTTAACCGCTTTCCATCAGGTGGGCCGTCTGCCTTTCTGCTGTACTCCAGCTATAAAAATCCAGTTTGCACATTTTCTTAAAAAGAATGTAAGTCAATGTATCTGTTCATATTTTTATAGTTGAGCATCCCTAATCGAAACATGATCTGAGAGATGGTCCCTAATATAAAGTATTGGCTCCAAATCAACGGTAACGTGCTTACACTAAAATATGATTATAAAAAGGCGATAAACGCGTAACTGCTCCAAATATAAGTGCATTAGTTTATTAGTCAGGCTCATGCGTAGGTACAGTCCTGTAAACAAGTATTGTGGGTTAAATAAGAAAGATAAATAATAATATATTTCTGAAATTTGTCTTTTACGTGTTTCAGTTCTTGAACAAAAATTACCTATAGGTAACATAAGACTTAATTTACAAATTTGTAAAGTAGTAACTGTATATGAGAAACGAGTAAGTGAATGTTTGTAATACGAACTAAAATTAAAAATAATAACTAACTCCCCTTTCACATTTAACAGTCGCTTACATACTGCTATTACACTAGGGCGTGTGCTTGCAATTCTCGGATTTACGAGTTTGCAGATAATTTGAAACGTGTCCTCTTTTAGTGATCGCATACAACATAGTTTTTCATATCATTATCCTTTCAAACGCACGCATCTATTCTATCTATTCTTGAACAAAATTCGTACCCACGACGGTAAATTGCAAGTGTTTCTTCAAATCTTTTATAAACTGTGATCTAGTGTATACCTTCATAGAATTCCGCCACCAGTAATGTTGTTATTATCACTGAATGTTTTGACATTGTTGATTATTAAAACGAATTATTTGATGAACATTTGTAGCATTGCACATAAGAAGGCATAAATCTTCTGTAGACTTTGATTCTTATTTTAAAACACTTAGGCAATATATAAAATCTTGTACAGTCTATCAAATAGTCACCAAAATAAGTCGAATGTTTTATTAACTTTTTTTCAATGGCCAGCTTTTGAAGTAATTTTCAACAGATTTTAATTGAATGAAAAGCTAATTCAATAATTAATTTATAAAATGTTTTAAACCACTTTTCTGACTACTAGTACATCTTTCAACACACGTGGTAAGTGCCGCGAACAACGTTCTGAAACATTTTAGCGAAGCATCAATACACTATTCTAAATTCAAAAACGTAACATTATGTTAGCAATAATGATTGAGTGGATGGCGCGAAACGATCACTCGATGACAGTTTTATAGTCCACCATTTTGTAGTCTATTTGGTAAAAGCATATAAATATTTATTAAAAGCAATAATGCCGGGATGCGATGAATACTGGTGTTTATTTTAGTAGTTAGTTCTATTCTCTGTTTTGATGGAATAGTATTTTGAAAACATTACTCAATAAAATGTATTATGTTTATGATTTTCAAGGAATTTAAATAGTGGAAGATCTTGTCTATTGCCGGGTTTCTATGTCTTGTACCCAGAGTTGGGCAGTATTTTAATTACTTGTAATTAAGATACGTAATTGAAATACAAATACAAAATATGTATTTGTATTTCAATTACATCTTAAAAATGTAATAATACTTATGGCTTCAAAATACATTGGAACATAAATATATTTAGCCATCGTATCGATGAATGAATGAAATGAATACGACGCGTTCGTAAGCAAAATTTTTCCCCCATTGTTTCCTTAGGATACAAAAAAATTCACAGTCAGGTCAAAACTGTACACTTAAAGCTGCAATTTGTTTTTTTTTACTGCGCGGCCATTTTCCTTTGAGTTACGGCCTGTTGAAAATCTAAAGATTTAAATATTTTAATTTTTGTGAGTAGTGTATTTATATAACCTAACACCTAACCGTATTTTGTATTTTATATTTTAAATACAAAACTTAAAAATATTTTGTATTTTAGTAATTAAATTAAACTATACTATAAATAAAGCTATACTTACAAAATATATTTAAATACACAACTTAAAATTACCAATGGACACATATTTTGTATTTCTGTATTTTAAATACACTAGGGGCGTCCCATCTTCCATGGAGATATCTAGCCCATTTGTAAGCTGGTGCCCCGGCGGTGACAAGAGACCGACGGTATTTTAATTAAAGCATGAAAGCATGAACTTATAACTTTGCGACCAGCTCTGCTTGTCATCTCTATTACACTTATGCTTACTCGCCAATACAGGTTCTCATGTATTAGCTTGCAGGAAAATAACGAGAAGTGGTATGGGACAGCGAGTTTGCTGTCAGGAAGGCAGGTAATCTATGTCGAATGTGTCGAAGATGGCATAAATTATTATACTATTGCAAAGTGGAGAGTCTATAAACAAGCAATACCGAATAATAAAATATGTGCGCTTATTTCTTTTAAATTTTTATTTTTGACTGGAAGTTTTGGCGCTGATTCATCGAAGATAGGGGACCCAAGGAGGCGTTTACTAATCTCGCCACTTTCCTAAAAAGCTTGTTGAGGTGGAATGTCACCTCCTAAGGTCCCATCATCAAGATACCATACGTTAAATTTTGAATTTAGTTTCTGTATGATTGGGACATAATTTCGGCCAACAGAGTGCACCTATTGCAAGTGTCATGTGCGAGGCCATCTAGCCCTCCAGCCGAGCAGTGGCTAATCTGTGTCCAATAGTTTGTATAATTTTACAATTTTTCCTAATTTTTGATGTAACTACCTTAGGAGCAGTAACAAATCCTCCCAGGTAGAACCCCGAGGGATCCTTTTTAAAATTGGTGCCGAATATTTTAATTTTGAAATTCTTTGCCAAAATATAGTGTCCAATTGACACTGAATCAAACGACGAATCAGGTTGTAGCTGTTGCATTCAAAACTGAACCTAAAACTTATATGGAACTAAAGTAAAAACTTAAAAATATTTCTAAAATAATAAATCTAACTATATCAACTTCACAAAATAAATAATATTATCGAAGGCACAAGCACTGTAATTGGTGATTGTTTGTCACTGTACCATATTGAATTTATCTTGCTAGGTCTCAAGTAATCGGTTTGAAGAGGTATTGCTTTATGAACGAATAAATTTAAATAGTACCCTCGCCACTTTCCTGCTTGTTGAGGTGGAAGTGGACATAATGCAAATGTGGCAGTGGCACAAATAAGAACCCCGATATAAATTGAATGTTAAAAAATCTTAAAGTAATCGCTTTATAATAGTACCAGTATACGTAGTATCCATAGTAGTTTGTGGTATCAGTTTTCAATAAAATCACTTAGGTACTATTCTCCTGCTATTTTTATTATCAAGAGAAAAATGTTTGATTTCTTGTTGAATAAATTTTATAAACTCGAACCAAATTCGAGCAGAAGTATGGCGTTTGTTGAAAGTTAAAAGTGAAGTATTTTTCAAACATTAAAAATAATTTAAAGTGATATAATAACATTCCAAATGTTTTTTAATCGAGACTTCTAACTAGATAATTAACTTGCCATGAAAATAAACAAGAGAATTCTTTATTTTGACGGTAAGAACCAGTTGTGATAACGTGTTGCAGGTTAATTAGCTTTACACACTATGGTCTCATCAATGGATCTCATAGATTCAAGAAACATTGGCTTCAGGTACAAGTCAGTTACAGAGTTAAGAACTTCGTCAAGAAAAGAGTAATATTGTGTAGTAAAATTAAAATGGACAAAAACTTCAATTACTCATAAGTTAAGAAGTTAAGTAAGTAGTTATTGTCCAAGAATTTTTCCTTGGAAAATAATAATGTATATATGGAAAATAAAATGAAATACAGTACTTACAGTGCCATCTATTACCATTTCAATGAACTATATAGCGTTATCTATTGAAAACTAATTTACATAGTAAGCGACAAATTCGTATACATAGAAAAAGTTTAACATATAGAACATAGATGTCTCTGTATTTTTTACCTATAGCAACATGTTATAATTTTCTTGTTTACTGTAATATTTAATCCAAGACAATAACACCCATACTACCTCCTGCTATTTGAAAAACCAAAATTAAATAGAAATACCAAATCGTAGTACATAAAACTAGTTTAGTTTGTCCATAAAATTATACGTACAGGTAAATACAAAACTTCAATTATTATTACTTACATAAAAACGTTTACACGGTTATTGTTTACATTTAAAACATTAATATTATAGACTTTTATGAATATATCAGGACTATTTGTATTTTTTAAATTAAACTATATACTTCAATGACATGGTTTTTAAAAAATGTCATAATAAAATTAATATTTTTATAAAACCGGAACGTGTCTATCAATGCTGCCAAGAGCAAAAAAAGAAAAATCAGAAATAACTTTGGCCACCATTTTCCCTTTGTAGCTAACCGGTGTCTAAAACACGTGCGTACGATCAAGTTACATGGAAAACTCGTGTAATCGCGTTTGATACCGATATCAAAGTTACTAAAAAAAGTGCCCCATATTACCGTTGTGTAGTGGCAGGTATAAAACAAACACAATGAACACGGAAAAGCTAAAGAAACTTCAATCCCAGGTGCGCATTGGCGGAAAGGGTACACCGAGACGTAAGAAGAAGGTTGTTCATGTTACCGCAGCGACAGATGACAAGAAATTGCAGTCATCGCTCAAAAAGTTGTCTGTAAACACTATCCCGGGAATCGAGGAGGTGAATATGATAAAAGATGACGGCACAGTGATACACTTCAACAATCCTAAAGCGCAAGCCTCGCTCGCGGCAAACACTTTCGCTATCACAGGGCATGGGGAGAACAAGCAGATTGCTGAAATGTTACCGGGAATCCTTAGTCAATTGGGTCCCGAAGGCTTGAATCAACTGAAAAGGCTGGCGTCAAGTGTCGCCGCGCCGAAACCGCTCGACGAAGATGATGAGGTGCCTAACCTAGTTGGAAACTTTGATGAGGCGTCCAAACAAGAGGCCAAGGAGGTGATTACTGACGATAAAGAAAAGGAGAAAGAAAAAGAAAAAGAGAAAGAGCAAAAAGTCGAACCAGAAACCAAAGCAGCAGACAAAAAAACCGACTAAACACACCTAAACAATATATACAACAAAATGGTTTTAGTTTTTAATTTTGCTCACATAATGAAGTGACTAAGGTTTCCAAAGTATCTCAAATATTTATTTAGCTACCTGTGTTTAATGAATATATTTTTTTAAATTTACATTATTTTGCATTTATCCATCTTAGTGTCAGTATGGGGCAAATTTACTTTTTCACTTTAATTTTTGTGTGTCTTTGGAAACCGTTGCATACAGCCATTTCTTAAACCATGCTTAAGTCTCCAACATGCGCTAATACTTATATTTTAGTTTGTAATATAATTCATAATGAGATATGAATATGTCTATTTTCTCAAGAGTATGCGCACATTGGTGTTGGTATAATAAAATTAGTTCACAAATGCATTGTAAGACATCACTAAAACTAGTGTTGTAAAGAGTAGTAAGGTGAGATTGTGATCAAATATCTACTATATTAAAAAAAAACTAGTGCTTGTAACATCACTAATGTGCGAAGTCAAAATAAGCTTATGTGTTGGATCAAACATTGTTGAAACATTGGCAATAATGTGTACTTGATAGTGTTATTTTTGACAAAGAAAAACATGAAATAAATAATTATAAATAAAGGTGTTAGATGAATACCTTATAATATTTTTAAAATGATTATAATGGTCCCCTAAAATTGTTAATTCGTGTCCGATGAAAATATGCTTCTACATTAAAAATCGGAAATATAGACTTATGAAAATCCATTTTATTTAGTCTAAAAGTTAGCTCTTTAGTTTACAGAGCAAACAATGTATAAAAGCTATAAAAATTGGAAAAAACTTAAACGGTTGGAGTTTTGTATGTGAAAAATACATTAAAACTTTAATCTATTATTTGTCTTTTATTTGTATCATTGATTTAGTGTAATGTTTAATAAATGCTGTAGATAAGTAAAATTAAAACAAATCAGGTATAACAGCTGCTTTACTATTTAAACTTCCATCATCTGTATTCTAATCAATAAAGAAATCTTTTACCACAGAAAAAGTATGCTATATACTACTAAAAAAAACACCAGATTTCAAGATAATCATAGAAATTGATTGAGTGTCCCTTGTATATGTAAGTATACCATTTTCTTAGTATAAATAGTCTGGTATTTACTCAAGTCGTGGAAGATGTATTCTCAATTTCATGATAATTGGTTCCTCTCCAAATTGAATAAGTAATACATTTATTTATTTATAGACAACAAATTCCTTTCTAATTATATCACTAAAAATTGATAATTATTATCATATATTTTAACAACCTAAACATCTATGGAATTTAAAACTCCAATGTTAATTTTAAAAATTAGAACATTGAAAAATTTAGTCACAATTACTTTGTTGCTATTAGTGAAACCAGTTTTGTTCAGAATCAAAATATTCTTTAGGGTGTAGCAGTTAAAGTCCAAAATTGTTCGAAAATAGTTAACATCTGTTATGTGACATTCCATTGCATACTGTGACTATAATTGGGAAACTAAAAACCGGACTAGTGCTCGAGCTTGAACTATAAATTAATATCGAAGCATGGTAAATGCGTGGGTTTGTCTGACGATTTAAAAAAAAAGTTTTTATATCTTATTTAGGTCTCGAACATCCGCTTGCCACCACGTCGGCATCCTTTAAGTCCTGTAAGATCGAATAACCAAGTGTTTTCTAAGCCTAAGATTTACTAAGACGTAACTTAGGCGACATGGCCGGATTGTTTCCGCAATCTAGCAGGTTTCTTTAATTTAATTTATATTTTATTTTTGCGGTTAATCTTCTATCAGGGATATGAAGGCAGGTGTTAAGTTTGTATCAATTATCTAAGTAGAAATAAGTAGTTACTTCATTTAAGAACGTGTACATAGGTGTAAGAGGAAAGGAAACACCGGGCAATCTGCCGCGCCATCGTCTCGGGATTTCGTACTTATTAAAATATTTAAGATATATTTATAATAATATTATTTAGGACATTTTCCACAGTCATCGGCGTATGCCTTAGTTGTTTTGTGGTAATTGAACATAGTTAATATATTAATAATATATTATGCTTGAACATTTTTTCGCTTATCATTGCTGTGAATATCTTTATGAGAACGGAACTTGTGGTTATAGCATATTGCCGTATTCTTCATTCATTTAATAATTATTTAAACAAATTTACAAATAGAGATTTCCCACTGGCTACGATACGGGTCAAGTCCTAGTAAGTAGTTCTACTTACATAAAACTTAATTAGGTTCTAAGGTACCCGCGGCTTCGCTCCCGATATATATATCGGGAGCGAAGCCGCGGATAAAAGTTAGTATATATATCTAACTGATGGTGAAAATGGCTTAAAAATGTGTTTAGTGGTTTAGGAAGAGATAGCAGAATTTAGCGTATATACAGACATACACACACGAAAAGTAAAAATTATATACTATGTATTTTAAAGAAGTAATTTAAAAGAGTTTTTTGCTTTCGATATGATATCGATCTTTTCAAAAGTTATATATCGATGTTTTTAAATCATAAAGCGATATTTTATTCATACGTAAAAATAACCGAAATGGACATTTATTTATTTAGTTTTAGGCTAGGCCTTTACGCCAGATCTTAGATTCTAATGTAGTTTCTTCATTTTCTTATGCCTAGCTTATGTGTAGCACAGCTGAACTGTAGGTTATCAACTGGTGCCATTCAACGGAGTTCTTGTGACAACTCAAAAGGCCACATTTGACTATACAGTTCACATTTCTCACAAAACACATAATTACTACTCAAAAACTATCAATATCCTACAACTATTATTTATTTTAGAGTAATTTTACACATTTCTAGAAAATAAAACTGCACAGCACAACATCTCCTTTCAGTTCCCGCCAAAAAATCCCCGAAATGGAAATCATAAGCTAATAATATAAATGATGATACAATATAGTACACCAAAAATCGATATTAAAATGCTGATGCTTTCGAAAGTATATGTATAACTCCTATTAATATTATAAATGCGAAAGTAACTCTGTCTGTCTGTATATCAGTTACGTTTTCACAAAAAAACTATTGGACCGATTTGGCTGAAACTCAGTATATATTTTCGATGCCGAGGATAAACATATATAGAATAGTTTCCGGGATAAAAATATATTTGTCTCTCTGTTTATTATGCTTTTACGGAAAACTATTGGACCGATTTGGCTGAAATTTGGTATATATGTAATTTTAATACCGGTGGACAAAGGATACTTTTCATCCCGGATAATGGGATAAATTTATGTAAAGGTTATACCAGAAACAAAAACTGTCCTGGTTTTTTTTTGTGATTTGCCATTTTCGTCATTTTGTTCATTTTTGTTAATTTTGGCATTTTGATCATTTTTGTCATTTATATAATTTATAGATAAAATTAGAACGGGTTAAAATAGGGGATCAAAGTTTATATGGGAGACCAATTCTTTCTCATGTTTATAGATGTAAAAATTCATTATTTATAAAAAAATTCGATAGTAACTCGGTTTATCTGTCTGTTAAGCTTTCACAGAAAAACTATTAGGACAATTGGATCGGTTTTGCTGTAATTTTGTTCAAATGTAATTGTAATATCGAAAATGGACATGGGTACATTTTATCCCGCAAGATGGAATAGCTTGCGATACAGAAAGAGGTAAATCTTCCAGGAGCAAATAGCACTAACATGAAAATTAAATACAATGTAACCTGTATTAACGCCTGCTCTTTAAACAAGAGATACGCACTAGTATTTGACCCCCGCCGCAGTCGCTGGGTAATCTCTAGTCATCAATAAAATTCACTTTGAAAATGTCGATATTACGTATAATATCGCACCTTTAAACTCCTACTAAATAAAAAAAATTGAGTAATTGGATTTTAATATCTATTGCTTATGGATAAGGTATATAATTGAAGAACTTGTTATTTTTAATTAGGTCTCTATAGTTCTAAGGGTGCGATATATCGATATTTATATTATAGAAAATAAATCATTTAAATAGGCTTCGATTACGCAAATTATAGTGTTCCATAGAGATGACAAAATTCTGCTGTTTTCGTTATTTGGCTATAAAACTTAAAATAAAAAAGTTTAATTGAAAAGACCACATATCTGAAAATACCAATCTATTGAATTTTCATAATACTTTTCAGTCGTATCTTTGACAAGAAAAAACTTGAAACGTAGAGCCAGTACAAATGTAACAGGAAGCATTGAACATCGGTCTAGTTTGTCGAACTTAATTTTCAATATCTGCTTTTACAATATAGCGCTTTCCGATGTGGGTGCGTTAGCTTAATATATCACCAGTGTAAACTCAAACACAGATCAACAGGAATGTAGGTATAATAAAACGTCGTTTATAAAAGACTGTTTTTAAAACATCGTTTAATAAAAGGGTTATATCGTTGAAACTATGGATATCAACTTTGATACAAAGAACGATACCAATATTTTAAAAATCGATTTATCGTCCTGCCTACCAAGTAACAACAAAGTCAAACTGTCAAAAACAGATAAGGAGTTTTTGGCGGGAACTCAAAGGGGACGCTGTGCTCTGCAGTTTTATTTTCTAAAAATATGTAAAATCACTCTAAAATGAACAATAATTGTAGGATTTTGATAGTTTTTGAGTAGTAATTATGTGTTTTTGTGAGAAACGTAAACTGTATAGACAAATGTGGCTTTGCGAGTTTTCACAAGAACTCCGTTGAATGGTGTTAGTTGTAGTCTACAATACAACTGTACTAACTTAGATACGAAGACTTAAACATCAGAATTGCCTGTATGGACTAAAGATTCCTTTGCCTGCCTTTGTGGCGAATTCAACTACTACTACTACTACTACAGATAAAAATAGAAACATTGCATAGGTACATTTTTTATTATTTTATAGCTTTTCTTATAATTAGGACCAGGATATCGTGTATTTTTCTATATTAACATAATGATAGCGAGACCGTGGACCGATGATCTCCCAAAATGTAGAAATACATGCGTAGCTTCGTATTTTTCACGAATAAGAAGTAACAATTCGAACTCCAGCGACGATTATCTCTGTTTCTACTGCCAGACAGAAGACAACTTGTAAGTGTTTGCCTTTAACTGCTATAAGGAATATTATAGACAATATCTAAAAGATAAGGCTGGGTACTAGGTACTGATGTAACATTATTTTCACTTTCCACAGTTGCTTATATGGGGTGTTTGAACCTCACAATGGGTTGGACGCAGCGAGGTTTATCATGCAGAGAATGGCTGCCGAAATATTATTTCCACCACCATCTGCTAACACAGATGAGGAGATACGAGATCGACTGAGGTAGTGCAAGATCGTATTAGTGTTAAAATGATTTTGTTTTTATCTTTAACATGTACCCAAAAATCCTACAAACAGTATGTTGCCATATAAACTTAAAACATTCAATATAGTTTCGTAGTATATTATTTTTAGAAATAAACATTGTTTTTACTGTGAATCTAGCAAACATACTGACAGCAAACACATGGAACTTTGTTTATAGACATATAATGTCTATAGACATTTGCAATACTGATGGCTTAGCCAATGCATTGCAAACCTTTAGGATAAGATAGAGTGATGGAATAAAGAGAATAGAATAGAGGGATTAAACAGGAAGAATAGAAGAGAGGGGAGCACAGGGGAATGGAATAGGAAAGATGGGATACGAGGAGAGAGAAGGGAGCTACTGAAACTCTCACATCATTGAAAATACTTAGAGCCACCTATAGACATTTACAATACCAGTGGCAAAGGTTTAATTTGCAGCCATTAGGATGGAATAGAGAGATGGGTTTAAAGGAATGGTATAGGAGTACCAGACAGGAGGAATGGAATGTAAAGGGATGAGATATGGTAGTGGTGGGCAAATTCGTCATCCAAAAGAGCCAAAAATAAACAATACAAAATGAGTATTTAATTACGATTGAATTAGTTTTAATTTAATTAAACCACAAAATATTATTTAATTTTTCTTTTAAAGTCTCCTTGGACACTAGGTTGTCTGAAAGAGACTGCTATAACTGATAAGGCCGCTCATTGTTGTAATGGAAATGTATTTATGTTAAATTGTCTAGATTAAAGTTATGGTGAACAAAAAAGAGTTTTCATTCATTCATTCATTCAATGAGCCCACTTTTTAAACTTAAGCTTTGCTTTAAATACATGACAGGCAGCAATTGTTTATGAGGACTTATCCATGCTATTGTTGCTTTCTAAAATGTGCCTCTTTTCTGAAAACTTTCATTTCAAATATATTTTTACTTCACTTTTACAAGGCAAGTTTATAAATAATTTTTCCATGCATGCAGTAAACATTTCACTAAAGAGCCGTATCTAGGGAGTTAACTCACGTGCTAGTTTGCTGACCACTGGATAGCATAGGGGGTACGGGAAGTGGACCATCAGAATTCTACTTGTGGTATGAAACACAATAGCTCAAGGTTAACTTTCACCCCCTGATATTCTGTGAGAGTGTAGTACCACACCCATCAAGTCAGCCCTAAGAGCTGTAATCTAGATAGTGGTCCAGCGTGGCTCTACCAATTCATATATTTATTTTAAGAATTATAAATTAATTAGTGATTGCCCGTGCTCATAATTCAACTATAATAATTAATAATTTTACTTGAACAATAAACAAAAGAGTATATATGCATGTGTGTGTCAAATACATGGTAGTGTTTATATTGATTTTTTTTATTGATTATTTTGATTTGATTATTATTATGATATTTTTTATGTATAATTAAAAAAAATATTAGTATTCATCGCTTCTCTATATAAAATATAAGTGTGCGAATTTCATACTCCTCTGTCGCAATTTTCTAAAAAAGGGTTACAAAGTTTTTGCTTTACATATATAGATATATATATATATTTATCTATAAAATATATATATAAGTATATATATATATATATATATAGATATATATATATATATAGATTTTTTGATTACATAATTTCAGGAATGCATTTATCTCGGTAGAAAAGGCATACATAGAGAACTATGATGGGATGATAGCAGAAAGAACTAGCTTGCAATATCAACTGCAGACACTTAACGAAACACAGGTATTTGTGATTATTGTTTAAATTCATAATAGTAAGTCATTGTAGCGTGGTGGTTAAACACCTCTCAGTCCTCTTCCCCAGTATTGGGATGTTTATAGGCTGTTATTATTAATCATTATACTGGGGTAACCAATGGTATAGTTTCCTATTATTACTGTTGGTATTTTTTTTCATTGCATGAGTTCAGCAATCAGGCAGACAACCCACCTGATGGAAGGCCATCCACCCATCGCCTGTGGATGTTTGTAACACCAAAGTTGCTACCAATGTGCTGGCGCTCTCTAAAGGGGAGCTAGAACTTAGCCACTATTGCCGGAATACAACTCAAGGTTGTTATGGCGGTATACTCTAGACTAGGGGTGGTAGCCATTCAGACCGGCAAATACCCTACCACCTAGCTGCGGGTTGTTTTGTCGCCTATTACGACGGGCCGCCCGGTCATGGAAATCATATTCTTTCTCCATTCAGGCATGGATATATAGACATGAAATCAAAATCAAATGTATGTATGACATTCTGAATGTTATTTTTGAGGTTTGTTTTATAAAGATTTATCCTAAGTAAATTCAAGTTTTTATTCAAAATAACTTTCACTGGAAATCATTTTTATAAAGTCACTAGCATCTACCCGCGACTTCGTCTGCATGAATTAGTTTAAAAAAAACCCCAATTTTGAAACATTCTTCATTGGTGCTCCGCTCCTATTGGTCTTAGCGTGAGGATATATAGCCTATAGCCTTCCTCGATAAATGGGCTATCTAACACTAAAAGAATTTTTCAAATCAGACAAATAGTCTCTGAGGATAGCATGTTCAATCAAACAAACAAACTCTTCAGCTTTATATATTAGTATAAGATTTTCTATTATTATTAATTAATATCTTCAAAAATGTGATAAAGCGCGAGTGAAATACATTTAGCGTCTCTTAATACTTTGGGATAAAATTTCAGATCTCCCAAAATTGTGACAATATCCTGTCGCGTTTAAAAGAGATAGACCAACATCTTTCTGGTGGTGCTACAGTGGTTATATCATTAGTGCACAATAACAAACTATTTGTCGCGAATGTTGGTGAAACTAGAGCGCTTTTGTGCAAAACAGACGATAATTCTGTATTGAGAGTAGTTCAGTTGACCGTAGACCACAGTCTTAACAATGAAGATGAACTCTTGAGGCTCGCGCAGTTGGGTTTGGATGTTAACAAGTTAAGGAATGGTGAGTGAATTTTTACTGTTTATGTTGTCTTGCTGCGAACCGATAATAATCTTCTGCAAACACGTGCTTAATTACCCTTGGAATTTAAATTATCTTTAATTCTTTTAATGATTGTGTAGGGTTTCACAGCTTTCCATGGTTTTTTATTGATTTATTTATAATAATACAAGATTGTAATGTATTTATGTCTCGAAATATATTTCTTCACAACTAGTATAATAATTATTACTATAAACACATTAGATCATAAAATATACACGCTTTAAGCGGCACAGGTTGGTCAGAAGAAAAAAAAGATTTGACGCTTAGCGTCGGTTCTGGGTTACTAGTGCAGTCCTTATTGCCTGGCGCCAACAATTGTCTTAATTGTTAACTATTACATGTTTGCATTAATATTTTAAGTAGTGAGATGTAACCGTCTATTGTCTATCGTTAATCCCTTTGTGTTTGCCTTCCGGTAAGACATTATTAAATGTTTCTGTTGTTCATATTTCACTGTAATTTCTTTGATGCCATGTTGTTTCGGATTATTAAGCTTACAAGTTTTAAAATTCCAATTAATGCATATTTATTTGGGGTTCACGTTTGTTTTGCGAATATATAAAGGTCGGCCCGTTGAGACAAATTAGTTGAGTGTCAGTTGCGATCTAGGCGTTAACAAGTATACTTTTGAAACGAGAATCTCACATCGACGGACTTTGCGCGTTTTATGTTATTACGATTACGGTTTGGACTTTTTGTATATAGTTATATTTGTAAGAACTTGTGAGTTATGTGTGAGTGTACTACTAATAGTTTGTAAAATTTCAATGTTCATCTAATTGGAATCCTGCAAACAAGTAACAACAAAGTTGAGCCGTTCTAAGAAGCCCCATTTGAAATTTCATATAAATACTGATGAATAACTTTGTAACAATATCAAAATAATTTATGTCAAGTTAAAATACCATAACAAGCATATTTCTCTAGAAACTTAACACATGACAACATTGTTTGCCAACACTTTCTTTTTTTAAAATATTAGTGATGTGACCAGATGATTGATGTACAATTGAAGTCTATTCATAAATCGCAATTAATCGATTAATTATTAATTATCTTGTTTCTTTATGTCGATTATTCGTGATTGCTTTATAAATCTATTAGAATAGGACATTATTTTGGACGAGCTGCGTTTAATACTTTTTATAATTGTTCTTGTTTAACTTGTAGGTTAATTAACTGGTTTATTTTTGGGTCATTCTCTTCTTTCTTGTTCTTTTTTATTGCTATGTTCAATCATAGCATAAAGGGTAAGTTATTCATATTTTCTACATATTAAAGATACAAAAGGCAATGAAATGTAAAATATATTTTTTAAATAATAAATAGTTTTATTTTAATTGTAGCGATAATGTGTTACTTCTTATATCGATTACAATTTTTAATTGTATCGTAATTGATAGTTCACATAACTACTAAAATCAGTTTGATAGATGCCAAATGTGGCCTTATAGAACAGCCGAACTATAAAAACATAAGTTGCCTGAAAACAACATTATGATTTCTTTAAACCTGATTGATGATGTCTCCACATCCCCAATATATGTATGGTATCCTTGTATTGTAGGTAAAATATTTAATTTCCAGCCCAATACCTAGGCAACCAGACAGGCACAAGATGTCTGGGCAATTATCTAGTGAAAGGCCTATACAAAGCGTTCCCAACAATTAGCGCTGCGTCCACGGAGCCTGTTATAGCCACCCCAGAGATCCATGGACCGATCACACTTGATGATAGCTGCAGGTAAATATTTTTTTTATCGAACTATCAAAAAATGTTTCTGAATTAGTTGTGTCATTTTTTTATGTATGTTCAGCCATAATGTTTTTAATGATTTTTTTGTGCTGGATTAAAAAAAGCTTCAAAATGATCCCATATAAGTTTTATTGCTACTAAACTTTGGGTTCCGAAGATATAGCAGAAAAATAATTAAAAACGGACAGTAATGTGAAGTTTTTGCAGTTTTACAGCTGTAAATTTTTTGTTTCTGAGCTGATTTTGATGATTTTTTTGAGTTGGATTCAGTATAGCTTTAGGATAGTTTTTCCCATACATCTTCAAAGCGCAGCCAGTTTTCAGTTGCGTCTCTTCTTGTAGCATAAACCGATTAAACTGGTTATCATCGGTTAATTTTGAACTGATTCCAAGCCTTGATTGACACACAGACACGTACACATGCACACACGCACACACACTTACATCTTTAAAAACTTTTGCGTAAAAATATTGTCAAATTACATTAAAAATGAAATTTAACCTTTTATAATTTTTCAGATTTTTAATTCTAGTCAGCGCGGGCGTCTACAAACGCATACAAGAAGCAAAAGGCAGCAGCGAACAGACAAACAAACAATTAGCCCAAATAATAGTAGAGAATTTCCGCAAACAGACAGACTTTCGTAAAGTCAGCCAATCGGTTCTCGAAGAGATTGATGAAGAGTTTGTCTCTTATTGCGTTAAAAATAACTTAACACCAAAATCGAATACACACATGTCTTTGCTTATTCGTAACTTTAATTTCTTAGGTCCAATACCCGATAATCAAAGTACTGGCATTGCAAAAAACGCTTCGGTACGATTCAATCCGATAGTGCAGTCCAAATCGAATACGTTGTTAAATGAAATCGATTCGGAGATTTATTCGAATGAGGAAACTAACGATTCGATTGTCGATACGAATAGATCGATTGAGTCGTCGTCGGATATTTATCCGACGGGGCGACAGTACGAACGGGATAGGAAGATCAAGGGATACGTTGATTTTTCGTGTTATTACGAGAACGTTGCCAAAGCTAGGAGGAATGGAACATTGCCTGATTTTATTAAATGATAGTTTACAACTAAAAACTAATTTATATTTTAAATAGCAATACAACTGCGCTTTTCTAATGACTTTATGGCTTCGTAATTTTAATTTTTTAGTCCGGACACCTGATAATTAAAGTACTGGGATCGCAAAAAACGCTTCGGTACGATTCAATCCGATAGTGCAGTACAAATCGAATACGTTGTTAAATGAAATCGATTCGGAGATTTATTCGAATGAGCAAACTAACGATTCGATTAGATCGATTGAGTCGTCGTCGGATATTTATCCGACGGGGCGACAGTACGAGCGGGATTGGAAGATCGAGAGATACGTTGATTTTTCGTGTTTTACGAGAACGTTGCCTGATTCTATTAAATGATATTGACAGTTTAACTAAAAACTAATTTATATTTTAGTAGTAATATAGTCTGCGCTATGCTTTATAGTCGCTCTTAGCAACTAGGCTTTTCTAACAACTAAGGCTTGGTAACAAATAGTCTTAAGTCAAGTATTATTTCATTCATTTAACAGTTCACAAGTTATATTTTTTTTTAAGACTTGAAACTAAAAAGTAAAGAATAAATATTTAACCGCGTTCTTTCTACAACATCTTGAAGTGATCATGGGATCACCTCGGCAGTATATATACTTACGAAGAAAGATAAAAAAATTGAAAATAGCATGCAAGAAAAAAATCGGTTAACAATTTTCGAGGGTTCCTCTCGAATTCCCTGGGATCCACTCATCAGATCCTGACATGGTGACCATGGGGCCGCATCGGGAGTATACACTTACGTATAAAGAAAAAAAAATCGGTACACAATTGACGGAGTAATCGCGAAACACATAAAAAAATAATATACAGACGAATTGTGCACCCCGTTTCGAAGTCGTTGGAAGTCGATTAAGAAGTCAGATTCACCCAAACCATAGATTTTTGAATGACGTAACTGTCAATTTTTTGTGACAGTTCAAAAAGTAAACCCAACAGTTGCTTATAAAGAATCATGGCCCATAAACCTTTAATACAAAACAACTTGTTTGGAAGTTTTTTAAGCGCAGCAAAACAACATTCTTTAAGAATTATAGCTAGAAACTTAGGTACAGCGCTGCCCTCTGTACTTAATGGAGAGAAGTGATAAGGTTTGGTACGTGTTATATTTAAAGTTGAAAATATGCAGTGTAACAGTTGTATTAATTCTTATTAGTAATTGAATATAGTAATTTAACTAAAAATATATTAATTGTTGTGTTTGTAATAATAAATTTTTGATTATTTCTCATGGTTATCTTTTTTCATTGCCCATGATTACTCGTTCATGCCTCTGCTACACTAGGGTTTATGTTAGTAACCAAATGCGACTGATTATCTATATTATATATATCTACATATATATTGATAGCTTCTGCCCGCGTGGAATAGTTAGAAAAAAACCCCGATTTTGAAACATTCTTCATTGGTGCTCCGCTCCTATTGTTCTTAGCGTGATGATATCGAGGGCTTCATAACATATAGGTTTACTAAAAACTGCATATAACAATTTAGAAAGTCTTACCAGTATGCAAGTTGTACCTAAAAAGAAGGGTATGCCAAATTTTAGTCTTATACAATCAACTAGTTTTGTTTTATTCACAATTTCGTCCCTTTTGTAAAACTGCACTTTTGTCTTTACGCCCATTTGTTATGAAGCCTCGATAATTGGGCTATCGAACACTGAAAGAATTTTTCAAATCAGACCAGTAAGTAGTTCCTGAGATTAGCACGTTCAAGCAAACAAACAAAACTCTTCAGCTTTATATATAAGTATAAGAAGTAGAAGATATACATCTATCTATAATTTGCGTGATCCACTCCTATTTAGATGATATATTTTCTATCATATAAAATATCGTTTTTTTTAAATGTATATATACTATATTGTCTCGGTACTTATATTATTATAATTTCATTTTTGTTATTTATATGTATGAACAAAATAACGCTGTATTATTCAAAAACATCGACATTTCACTTTTGAAAAGATAAATTTTTGAATACATAAATTAAAAAAAAAACTTGTTGTCTTGTATGTGTATATACTGATAGTTTCAGGTGGCGTCTGTGAACTAATTCTGGAACAAGTTTTTATTTGTTTTTCCCCCTTTTTTGTGTTTTCTTATCTACCTGGTCATCGCCATCTTAAATCTCGCCTTTCCCACACCTGACTTTGGCAGTATTGGCAGTTCGACCAAGAAGAAGCCTTTTGCCAAAAAACAAGGTGATGTGAAGTGAAACGATCAATATCATATCCAAGGTAAACCAGATTCATAACGATTGAACAAAAATTAATGAATACTAGAAAATGAAACTCGGTATATATATTTTAGTTTAATTGGCAAGAAGTGAAAATAATAGATTTGTAAATAAGTAGCTCATTTATTATAAAATACAAGAAATACACAAATTTGTTTTAGCAAATGCAATATTTAAACGGGCTTGTAATCCAACTTGCTTTCTAATTTCTTGTTATCGGCTACTTTGCGCACTGCTTTCATCAGGTCCTCCTGAAAAAAAAAAATGTTTTTAAAAGCCCAATACGTCTAGCGATCATATCCATATTGAGTTAGAGTGAGTTTGTGGGCTTCTTTAAGAACGTTAAAGAAGCCTACAAACTTACTTACATAGGACACGACTGAATTTTTTTGCCTCCTGGCAATATTCTATCTTATTTGTAGTCAATGTCATTGAATTATAAACGAAACGAATTTATGCATGCCATTTTAATTGTAACGATGATCTAAGGCTGGTGTGCAGACATTTAATTGATATGGTTAAAATAAAATGCATGCCTAAACAACGTTTATTTTATGTCAAACACCGGTTAAATATCTGGAGTAATGAGAGGTAGAGGTTAAATCAGATGGCAGAGAGTAGTATTCACTGTCGAGTGCTGATGTGAACTGAAGCGAACAAATTTATTTAGGAAACTGTAACCTTAATTACAAATATTAACAAGTGGTACAGCCAGTGCAATATATAGCACAGTGTGTGAGCGGGACGGATGATGTGCGAGCGAGATAGAGCAACTATTAATATGTGCACTCCCGCGTTGCGCTAGCCAGTAGTTCGTGGTCCGCTGCGATGACAAGACGTATGCAGCTCCTATGCACATCAGCCTAAGTCTAAAGTCAACTAAATACGGATATAACAATACTAAGTTTGTCACGAGTAGTGATTTTTACAGTTTATTAAGGATATTTAGTGGAATTTGAAGCAAAAATCATTTCGTCGTAATTTGACGATATTTACCAAAGAACCGCCGATATGATATGTTTACAATAGTTTCTTTAGCTCCTTTTAATTATATAATATTTAGTTAGTTATATTATCGTCTGACAAGGTGTATGCAATTTTTTTTATTACACGAGTTCAATAGACACGCAGACGGCCCACCTGATGGAAAGCGGTTACCATCGCCTATGGACATTTGTAACACCGAGGGTGCTACCAATGTGCTGCTGCTTTCTTTAAGGAGACTGGAACCTGGGCACTGATGCCGGAACACAACTCCTTTGGCGGCATACTCTAGATCCGGGGTGGTAGCCATCCAGTCGGGCAAATACCCTACCACCTGGCTGTGGGTTGTTATGACGACAGGCCCTGGCCGCAGAAAATTGTATTCTTTCTCTGTTCCTGCACAGAGAGAACAATATTATACATTAAAGTATGGATATTTAATGAAGTATAAACAAACAATCACCTGTATAATGTACTCCCTTTCGGCTCTGATGGCGAAAAGGCCCGCTTCCGTGCACACGTTCCTAAGATCGGCGCCGTTGAAGGTGTCGGACAATTTGACTACAGCTTCGTAGTCCATCTCGCCATGCTTCGCTATAGGCGCGGCGTGGATCTTCAGGATCTCCAATCTGACATTACGTAGTCATAGAATTTTAGGTAGTCTGTAGTCATTTTGGTCAAAATGGATGATGATATCATCAATCAATCAATATGTGCAAGAATGTAGTTTATGCAGGTGTTATACAATTGTAGATGCACAGTACATTCTACCACATAGTGGTGTACAAAATGAATTGAAAAAAATTAAATTTACATAAATATTCTAATTTAAAAAATAATTTTGGCAATATATAAGCAATCATACACGTTTTCACTATTCCGACGTTTCGGCCACATTTCAGTAGCCGTGGTCACGGATGGTGTGCAAACTTAAGAAAGTATTATAAAAATAAGCTCTAGACCCATCTATTTCTTATGTATTTTGACTCCCTGAATCTGAATCAGTTTGGTGGTTTGAGGCGATGTTAACCGCTTTCCATCCGGCAGGTAGACTATTCGCCTGTCTGCTGAACTCTAGCAATAAAAAAATCACCTGGCCTGCTCGTTGGGTAGCGGGATCTCGATCTTCCTGTCCAGACGACCGGGTCTAAGCAACGCCGGGTCCAGGGTGTCGGGTCTGTTGGTGGCCATGATCATCTTCACCTGTCCCAATGAATCGAACCCGTCCATCTGGTTCAGCAGCTCCATGAGGGTGCGTTGGATCTCCCTGTCTGCGCTGGTGCCCTCGGAGAAACGACGACCGCCTGGAAATTGGGTTTTCGAAAAAAATTCTAA
Source organism: Dendrolimus houi (assembly GCA_039645545.1). Taxonomy (NCBI): domain Eukaryota; kingdom Metazoa; phylum Arthropoda; class Insecta; order Lepidoptera; family Lasiocampidae; genus Dendrolimus; species Dendrolimus houi. Next base: position 13,953,406 of record CM077139.1, read on the forward strand.
TACGGTAGAATCTCTTTAAGCCGAAAACCTCCCAAACTCGAAAAAAAAAACCTGTTCACTTCCCTTCAACCCCCAAAATCTCCGTTGCTCGAAATCTGAACCCTCTATAAGTCGAAATAATTAGTGACTCCTTATAAGCAAATTCAGTACTTATTTTCCCTCTATAACTCGATGTCTACGACACGATGTCAAGATGGCATAAAACCAATATTTAAATGGCAACACTAAAAGGTTGCGCAATTTATATCTTTAGACTGTTAACACCAAAAAGGGTCGCGAAAATTGTATTTATAAGAGTGGCAACACCATATAAAATAAGTCTTCTTGAATATGCATCCGTTTAGACAATTTCTCTAACAACCTAATCCACATATATCTAAATAATCGCTAAACCAACCATAAATTTGACCTCTGTATCTCGAACATAGAAATATTTGATATTACAGCCTTTACAACTCGATTAGTTGAATAAATCTTAACCTCTACAAGTCGAATGTTTCTTTACAAAATTCACTTAAGTCGAAAACTCTAACCAAAATTTTTCCAAATCGACTTTTGACGGCAATCTAACATAAAACATGGAAGGAATATGGAAATACATGATTAATAGCACTAATCCGGGTAACAAAGTAACAGAAATATTCACTAGAAAGGCCTTGTAATAATAGTGATTATCATTGACTGACCAATGGCGTCGATCTCGTCCATGAATATGATGCAGGGTTGGTGGTCACGGGCGTAGTTGAACATCTCTCTGATGAGACGGGCCGATTCACCAATGTACTTGTCCACAATGGCCGAGGAGACCACCTTGAAGGGAAACACTACTTGTACAGCAAGAAAATTGACATTACATCGCTCAGGCAACAATAGCGCACAAGTCAAAAATTGGACATATTACGGCTACTGGAGACGCTATCAGGCAATCTCCGTTGGTATGTTGGTATTCGGCCGAATACCGAATAGTTAAAAGTGGCCGAATAGGCCGAATACCGAATAGTTAAAAGTGGCCGAATAAGCCGAATAGTTTAAAAGTGGCCGAATAGGTTGAATATTGAATATTCATGGCATCTCTAGTACAAACATATGTCCAATTTTTGACTTGTGCGGTATCTTATCTAAACAACGATTAGTATACAAGTAATATCAATTTACTACAAATGGTATGCAAAAGAATGAATAGAAAAAATTAAAAATCGAGCATTAGGCATCCACTGTTTAAATTTGTTGTTAAAATGTGTGTTTAGATGATTGACATAAAACATTTTCTACTGTAATATCTAACTTTATATGTGGCTTTAATTGTCTGAGTTAAACGTCACAGTTAATGAAATTCATTGCAAAAGTCATGTTTGTAATGTACGACAACGATCTTCTACGGAAGAACAATGTATACGTTACGGGCAATTTGATAAATCCGGTCATTATGATTAATGACCGGTCTGTATATATAATAATAATAATATAATAATCGGCAGACAAACACACATATTGTATTCCCCAAATTAATCAAGTTACGCTTGTGTTATGGGTAACTTGATGTACGTTGTAGTACAACGTACTACTCTGGGGCGATCCCAGACACCCAGACCATAGTAAATAACGGAGAAAACACGTTTCCGAAATTTACTATACCAGGAATCGCTCAACCACAGAGGCCGTCAATGGTTAATAATGCCCGTATCAAGTGGGCAATGTAAATAAAATTGCATGATTAATCACTTTTCCCGGTCAGTACGAACAATGACAACCTTATCTTGGGCAATATAAAAAAAAAGCAGATGAACTGTAGTTTTTTGTTTATACAATGAGGTTAGGGTGTTTTGGTGGGTTATAAAAAAATAACCGCGAGGGCTCGAAATTACGAGCTTCGCTCCCGCATTAGCCTTCTAACCTACATAAAAAAAACTGATCAGTTCATAATTTATTATTATATCCTTATATGCAAGTTACTTTTAATCATTGCGAAGGTGGTCTTGAAGATATCGCCGGTGACGACAAGATCTTCTATTGTATATATGATTTGATTTCATTGGTACATGGAATATAGAACATTCATTCAATAAATAAATAAAACTGCCATATAACGATACTTTATCATTAAATGAATCAAACTTACATAAATCTTATGGAAAGGTAACCGATTTTATCACATTGTCCGGCTAGAAGTAGGGAAGTATTCATACCGCCCGGTACAAATGATAAATTCACGATATCTCAAACCACGATTTTTTTAAATGGCCTCTTGGCCGTTTTGCATTATTAATATAAGCCGACCAAAGTAATAAATTTATCAAATTGACCAACGCTCTTGGTCATAATTCATAATGATTTGTCCATATTAATACTGCCCCATTAATCAAATTGCCCATAACATATATATTCCTAAGTCAAATAATGAATTAACAAATAAAGTTGGATTATATAATAAACTAGCTGATACCAGCCCGCTTCGCGTGCCGTAAAATCCGTTCTTAACTGACCTCTACTTGGCGAAAGGAAGGTCCATGTCTCACTATATACGTAGATTTCAATTATATATATATATATATATATATATATATATATATATATATATATATATATATATATATATACATATATATATATATATATATACATTTAGTTTCATATACTCTATTTGTGTTATAGAAAGTACATACACATATTATTAAGTTAAAAAAAACAGAATGGATTTAACTATTCAAACAGTTGCACCTAAAATTAACACTTGTTGAAAATTTATGTCAGCAATACTTAATTAATAAAAAATATGGTTGATAATTAAGAGTGAGTTTTAAAAAGGATTTACATATGCAACAAAAGAATGCCAACATGAATTTAGTGTGATATAATTATGAACATTGTTACAATCAAAGTATATTATTATAATCGAAGATTGAAGGGCACGTGACGGATTACTAATGAAAGCCTGGTGAGTAGAGTGAGTAAAGGGAGTATGAGGTAAAGTGACGAGTGAGCGAAAGGAGCGTGGCAAGTGAGTGAGTGTGACGAGTGAGCAAGTGCAAAATACACTCACTCGTCATGTATTTATTACCTTAAGGAAATTAGCATCCAATTGTGATGCCACAGCCCTGGCCAGCAACGTCTTTCCAGTTCCCGGCGGTCCGTACAGCAAACAGCCTTTGGGTGGAGTGATTCCCACTCTTACAAACAACTCTGGGTTCATCAATGGAAGCTCAATCACCTGCAAACATTACTTTGCAACATTTATATAGTTATTCTTTGGACTGTGTTTTTAACATATTGATGAACAGCCTTCAGGCATAAGCTTATGAAAATGATACAACAGTATGCCTGTCAACATTCAAATTTTAACCTTTCTTTTAAAAATCTTATTATTTTCCTGCATAAAAAGTGTCTTCTAAAGACGTATAAGCAAAACGCAGGGCATATCATTATAGGCTATATACATACACAGTGTCAGAACATTTTATAATTGGCTTAATCAGTTCTGTCATATCAAATACAGTGTGTGTGTTTGTCTGCCGATTTATTTATTTTATTTATATTATTTTATAACTAGCTGATGCCCGCGACTTCGTACGCGTGGTGTGGTTTTTTAACTATCCCACGGGAACTCTTCAATTTTTCGGGATCAAAAGTATCCTATATGTTGACCAGGGATATAAGCTACCACCATACAAAATTTCATTTAAATCGGTCCAGTCGTTTCGGAGAGTAGCCGGTACAAACAGAGAATCAAAAAATTTGAAAAAATCTAAATTAGTTCTATTTCACTTCTTACATCCCCGTGACTCGGTTTTTAGCATTATTTCATTTTACAGAAATTCGACCTCTCCAGTTTTATTATATGTGTAGATTATGCCTTGTGACGTTACACCTATAGGCAATGTATAAAATTTAGTGGCTTAGCAGGCACTGCCAGCAAGGTTGTGCTACCCATCAATATTGATACAAATCGGCTTTTGCAGGTGTCTTATTACCCCTTTGAATTTGAGTGATCTATTGTTCGCGCTAGTCTGTGTTCACGCCGCCGTAACACGTCATAAAACCTTCTTTCTGTGTTGGTATTTTATGCGAATTCTTGGAAGCTATTAAGCTGACCATTTAATAACGATTTCAAGAACCAGTGGGCGGCATGTTGCTAGGAGGCCATGTTTAATTTAAAAATGCATGACGGGTGCCCCAGCCGTGTTCTGACTGCGAACGAGGCGTTACCTAGTGCTCTTTCGGAGCGAGTATCCTATAACGACAAACTCGGCGCCATTTATGTGATAACGATTTCCTGCACGAATACAACAATTTTGATTTTGTTGTATTCAGCTATACTTGTAAGAAGTGTGAATTACGTGTGTGTACTTCTAATAAGATTTATGATAATTCCAACGACATTTTCAAATTTACATCCTACAAATTACAAATTTGTAAGAATTTGTTAAGTAAAATAGTTGACGAACAAGACAAAATTATCTGGCTTCAGTTTTATCACTTGGCTATGGAAATTAAAAATGCACTTTTCACCTCTCTAAGTTGACGGATCTGTTCCTGCAGGCCACCAATAGCAGCATATGTGACATCACCAGGGTCTTCGTGACTCATGTTGTACACTAGAGGATCAACCTGTGATGAAAATTTGGAATTCATAGAGAGATATTTCAGTCCATTTTTATACATCACCACACTTTTTAAATAAAAATTAACATATGTGTATAATTTTATCCCTACAACAACCAAGGTAATTGACATAGCTAGAAAATTAGTAGAGTTTAGTTTAATTTTGGTAGAGCAGAGTTAGAGTGGAGACCACATCTTGGTAAACATGGCGTAGGATATGTTCCAGCTCTTTCTTTTTTTTTTATTGCAGGAGTTCAGCAGACAGGCAGACGGCCCACTTGATGGAAAGCGGTTACCATCGCCTATGGACATTTGCAACACCAAAGGTGCTACAAATGCGCTACTGCTCTCTTAAGGGAGACTGGAACCTGGTCATTAATGGCCGGAACACAACTCAAGGTTGTTATGGCGACATACTTTAGACCAGGGGTGGTAGCCATCCAGTCGGGCAAATACCTGGCAAAGTCCTGTGGACTGACGACCTGCAAATGATCGAATCAAAGGGAAAAGCTGGATAAGGAATATAGGAGAAAGGTATATGAGGCACAGACTTAGAGGATATTTATTGGCTGAAGAAGAATCTTTTTATGTTTTAGTTCATATTGCAATTAAAATATAACTTTATGGTTTTTTTTTGGGTAGTAGCTCTATATTACATACATAAAATTTTTATTAGGTGTTTTATATATATGAAATAAACCTTTAATACTTGTTTCTTATTGAATTCACTACAATTACAATGTAACTAAGTCAATATAGTGTAGACAACTGTACAGCAAAACATAAAGAAAAGTCACAGCCAACCTGATTTGAAGTACCTAATATGTAATGAAAGACATGTAGGCAACCTGACAATATATTTGTTATCGAATTACAGCGATGGTTGCCTACAACGCAATTGCAGCTTGTAGCGCCATCTATTTTGCTAGTAGTAGTAGATGGACATCGTTTATCAGGATAAAACATATCATAAGTGTTGACTTGGGATATAAGCCAGACTATGTGGAGTTTAATCCATATACGTTCATTAGTTTCCAAAAAAGACGCGATCGCAGCGCCATCTGTTTCGCTATTTTCATCTGTCCCACAGAAACAACGTCATTTATCAGGATAAAAATATCGTAAGTTACACCCCGTGTGATATAAGTTCATTCCATTTAAATCCGTTCAGTGGTTTTTACGTGATTTTCTAACAGACAGACAAAAATTCTGAAAAATGCATTTTCTGAATCTCCTGGTTGGAATTATCACCTGGGTTTTTTTTCACATTTTTAAACGCAATGTACTTACTCAAACTATGCACAGATTTCTTATGGTACAGAACGGAAAAATAGTTGTAGCGATACATAATTAAAGAAGTATGAAATTACCTCTCTAGGCAAATGCCTCATAATGGTCAAGGTGGTCATATCCAGTGCCACCCTAGTGCCACCTTTTAGCTTATTTTTGTCCAATTGTCTGCGACAACCAACCACATAGCGAGGACCATTTGTTGCTTTTACAATGACTAGAAAAAGAAATATTAATTTGTTGTGGACAGTAAATATTCAAATTATAAAAGAAAACTGCACTGATATAAGTATACGATTTTAATAGTATTAATATTAATTTAAGTTTATGGCTTGGCAGCTGCGCCTTTTAGCCAGATCTTTAAAAACTTTTTGTTGGAGATTCCAACACAGACTAAGCTAGCTAAGCAAGTTACACACTGCTACGAATATGTGCATGTAAACTTTTTAAAAAGTTGTGTAATTTTTTAATAAGTAGTATTAATTATAATCTAGAAAATCTAAGAATGTAATACAATACGAAAAAATAATTTAAAACTTAAAATTAATGGCATATTTAGTTTTTGACTAATCACTAAGAACTTGTTGAGAAATGTTCAATCCCAAGTTGAGGAATGCTAATGTTGTTACACTGGTAACACCTAAAGTAGTTTCCTATTCCAGAATAAACTTTTTTAGGTGCAGGTCATACATAAGTGGGGTGACGCAGGCATGGCACAAGCGCCGCCCCACTTTCATACAAAACCGATTGCACCCTGCCCATGCACTTTATATATGTCTCTCGCCTTAGCTGTCTTAACATTGAGTGTTCAAGATTCCATCTTCCTGTCTGGTTTAAGAATATGTCATCTAATAGTATCTTAAGTTTTGTGACTAATATACATGATAAAACTAAGTTTAGAGGGTTTTAAGTGTGGTGATTTATTTGATTCTTATTATTCTGATGTTTCAGCCATTTTTCAGTAGCTGTGATCATGGAAGACAAAGACATTAAGTGTCAATGACTATTGTTAAAAGTTTTATTTACCCTACAGCCAACTTGTTCATTTTAATTATTTAGTTTTAATTTTGTTTATGGTTGTTATTTACTCTATGGGGGCCTAAACTAATTTACCACCGCTTCGCAATGTGCTGTGGCTTGAAGCTCTAATAATATTAAAATGGGTGGGAGGAAAAAGAAATTATCAATCAAGTTGGTTTGTGGTCCGGTGCACACAGAAATACCTCATAGTGTCTTGAGGTCTGGCAGTTGTTGGCACAAACCAATTTGATTGATAATTTCTTTTTATTTTTCCTCCCACCTATTTTAATATTATATAAAATTATTAGAGCTACGCATGTTTGCTGAAGAGTTTCTTGCACCGCTTCTTCTCTTCAAGCACAACATGCTGCGAAGAGGTAGTAAATTAGATTAGGCTCCCATAGAGTAAATAATAACAATAAGCAGAATTAAAACTAACAAGACACTTGACGTCTTTGTCTTCCGTGATCACAGCTACTGAAAAGTGGCCATAATGTCGAAATAATAAAAATTAAATAAATTACTGCGCTTAAAACATAGTTTTTTTTATGTCAGCTAATTTTTCAGCATAAGAAAAAATAAATTTACTCACATTTCTCTTCTGTCAGCTGTTTCAGTACTTCACCCACAATCTGACCAACACTCTGTAATGCCTTAAGATCATTCTCACTCTTGTCATACTGTTTTGTTAAATCCTTTAGTTGATCTCTCACTGAAATTAACAATAGTATAAGTTAACCCAAAGCCAGAAGGAAATATTTCCAAAAAGATAATTAATAGCTAACATTAGTATACATATACATATATACATATACATTTACTGCGCCATTTTATCATAAGTGAAATTTGGACCTAAGTATATTTTTTGTTGCAAAAGGTATTATAAACTATTATTTTGTTTGTTCATTTTAGTTATATTAGACTGTATTGAATCAAAAACTGAAAGTCTTAGAACAAAATAATAGTTTATAATACCTTTTGCAACAAAAACTATATTTGGGTGGAAATGTTGCTTACAATAAAATGGCTCAATATTTTGAATTCAGTTTTATTATAAACACATACAAATAAAATTGAAATGAAAATTTATTTAGACATAAATGTGATTTCTAGAATCTTGTCTGCAAGACTTCTCAAAATATTGTCCTGGATAAGCTACTCAGAGCTTATCCAAAGAGCAAAGAGAAGGCTAAACAGAAAACATTAATTATAAACATCAAGTGTTTAAAATTAAATTATAATTATGTTTTATTATAATACCTTACAGGGTTCACAAAATATAAAAGCTAAATAATTAAGCTCAAGTCACATTGAATGAACTAATAGACAGCTAGAAAACAATGATTGTAAGACCTTGTTTACCTCAAAGATTGTTAGAAAAGATTGCTTTAAAAATAAGGCTTGCCTTCGTACCAGTCTATATATAATAATAATCAGCAGATAAACACATATATTGTATATCCCCAAATTAATTCAGTTACGCTTGTGTTATGAGTAATATACAACATAACACTCTGGGGCAACCCCAGACACCCAGACCATATAAATAATGGAGAAAATATGTTTCCGAAATTTACTATACCAGGAAACAAATCCAGAGCCTCCGCATTGCAGTGAGGTAGGCCAGCAACGGCTTAGCCCGCTCAAACACTGAGGCCGTCATATATAAGATTACAAGATGGAGTTTATGTATTTTGGTGTATAATAAAAGGTAAATCTATAGCTATCCGGTGCACAAATTTTAAGTAGCGGGTAGTGGCATGGGGAAGGGAGGCATACTTACCCCTACTACATCCCCTATGGTCCAGAGGTCTTCAGTTTTTTTAATAAACATAACCTCACTTATTTTTTCACTAATATTGTACTCACAAAGTTGAACAATCCTTTTGAAGTCAAAAAGAAACCCAGTAATCAACAGAAAAAGGACCAAAAAACAATATACACTGTTTTTTGGTTCTTTTTCTGTTGATTACTGGGTCAAAAATAGAAAAAAACACAACAGAGCACATCTACATACTCTACCAAAGTAACATGAAAATATTCAAAATAGCAGCCAATAATGATGATATTATAAATCGTGTGTATAAAATAAATAGTAAATGGTCACCAGTTGGTTCTGGTATTCTCCAGCTGCTGTCGCGGCACACTCGCTTTGCTCTTACACTTTGGTCTGAAGCTAACCTAACCTAAATCACTCTTCTAGTCATTGGTCGCGACCTTTCACCACCCATGACAATAATGTTGGTGAAAAAATAGGTGAGGTTGTTTACCAAAAATAAATATTAAAAGTTTTTGTCTAAAGCATTGAGCCTCCTACAAACAAGTAATGGCGATACCATTGTCACATATAGTATTGTAATAAAAATTAATCATTACTCACAAAATAATCAAAACTGTATTTAACAATGGTATCACCATTACTGGTTTGTAGGAGGCTCAATGCTTTAGACAAAAACTTTTCAAGATAATAATCTTTAAGGCTCTTAATGGGGGGTGGCTAATCAGCAGTCTGCTGGACCTTAGCGCTGTAAGATGGTAATCATATATGTTCTAGAATCGAAAATTTTCAATGAAGTCAGACTTCTAGGTGCTAAGGTTGCGGCGTAAGTTCAGACTTGTCCTGCGATTCGGGTTTAGTGATTGCGATAACACTAGATTGGTGTAAGAGGATATTCGCAGAAGCCACGAGTCGTATACTATCGTATTTATGTCTCCGGTAAGTGCGGTTAGTGTATACAGCGTTTTCACGTCAAAAAAAATAAATCGATAACTTACTTTCTTTAAGTCGTGATTCCACTTCCTTGTGTTCCATCAACTTCTTTCTATAGTCCTGGAAGGCTTTTTCTCTCAAAGGATCCATTGTTGAAGTTCCTGCAGGCATTTTGTTATCGTTTTTTTATAAATTACACTATTCAAGTATTCACTAAGAAAATCCAAATCTTAAGAATCACTCAGTTTGACAGCTGCAACTGACAAACGTATGTTTGTATGACAATATATCAATTTGACAGTTTTCTTTTTTAAGAATTAAGCGGTTTGGTAACAAAGACTTTTGCATATATATAAGTTTTATTGACAAAGACTTTTATATTGAGCATTATTCGAAATTCTTTACATCACTTGTTACCCAGCTTTATTAAAATTATATAGGTTTTGAACTAACTCTCAGTGGAACAACTAAAGCATTTAGTCATTCTTTCAGAAGTTTTCAGATAAAACGGAAAACAATGGTGTTATAATGGCAACATCACAAATTATGATTTGATAAAAGCTTAGTGGCGGTAATTTTGAAAATAGTATAGTTTCGGTTGATATTTAATAAAAAGAAGATAATTTGTGGTAGACAAGATATTGAATTAATGCTGTTTTGACTATTAACGAAAAACTTCAAAATATTTCTGACTCTATCTGTATGAGCATGGTGTTTAAATTATCAAAAATAATTTAAATGGAAATAAAACTAAATACGGGACTACTGTTTTAATTTAATAATTTCTTGATGTAAAATTCCAAAATATGTGATGTCTCACACTTGGGAAGGAGGAGTCTCACGAATTTGACCAGCTGTGATAAGGACGGGGGAGGAGTAAAAAAATCACGAAATTCGTGAGCCGTAATTTATGGTTGGCCCGTATTTGTATGTTTAAACTTCAAGTTCATATATTTTTACAGTTTTATGATTGGAAACATTACTCGTTTAAAGGCCGGTTCTTAATATCTTATCGACAGTTCATTTGCCTTACTATTGATTAAAATTTGACATAAGCTCCATATCCAAGCGCCTCACTTGATTTACTGTATTTGTCACTGTATTAGACCAACATTTGATGTATTAATAAATATTATAAACAAGCCATCTGCACATGGCCTGAATGAGGAAAGAAATCAAACACACTGAGTATTTTTTTTCACATTGAAACTGACAACTTACAATACAGATGTTTTGACAGCAGCAACTGCTTATTTTTCCTATAATGTAACATATCAATATTTGGTATATTTAAAAAACTACAACTTACTAAAGAACCTTAGCAAAGGAGTCGCTAGTGGAGGCTCATAAGTTTACCAAATTTAAAAATATAGTTGTTTAAAAAAGTTAGTTATAACTTTTATAAACAAGACCAAAATTTTATCTGTGAACAAGACGCGATTGCTCTGGCTTAAAGGCCTAGTTGCCAAGCCATAAACATTAAAAATGCGCTAGCTGCAATGACGCTAGCAACTCGTCACAGGGCTGGGCGTCAAAATTAAATGTAAAAAATATTAAAACTGCCCATAAAAGTCCCACTGCAGGGCTCAAGCCTCCTACTATAGGGGAACGGACAATATACACGCCAAACGCAAAATAATTATTTTTTATAAATATAGCGTATGTTATTCAGGAATAATGTAGCATTCTACTGGTGAAACAATTTTCAAAATCGGTTCAGTAGTTCAAGAGATTACTTCGTACAAACAAACTTACAAACTTTACCTCTTTCAAATATTGTATAGATAGACTTCTCCAAGATCTCAAACTCTATTTTATAACCATAAAGTATAAAATACAAAATGGAGTGCTTCATTCGACTCGGTAGCAATTTGCAATGAAAAATTTAAAACTTTATTAAATTTTAAACACAGTAGAAATTGAGCTTTTACGACATATTTTATGATGAAAATCTCTGTTTTATGAACCATTTTGTGTAATGAATATCAGCAATTTTAAAATTATGTACTTTCATTCGATTCCTTGGTGGATGTAAGGCGATTTTTAAGGTTTTAAGCCTTGTCTGTTTTATTATATAAACTTTTTACTCACAGATAATGGCACTATATAGGGTAAAATTGGGTATTACCGGCGGCCTAGGGAAAATAATCACAGTTCAACTAATTGTCAATATTTATTTATTATTTTTGCTCATTTTTACCTGATTTGATATAGCAAAAACAGAATTGTTGTATTGATTAGAAAAAATACATAATCTAACTATAAACTAGCACAGCGAAGGAAACTTCACTTATTGTTACGAGTCGCCAGACTCAAATTAAAATGCCGTTGGAATTATTATACAATTTATTAGAACTATACAAACACGTATAACACAGGTACAAATATAACCGAACGCACCCAGTCCAAACGTAATGCCGAAGATCGTAATTCAATATCACGCGTAAAGTCCGTCACTAAATAGATTACCGAATGTACACAAGTCTTGGTTCGCTCGTGGTTATTGCTCGACTGCCGATCTCTCCATTGGGGCATTGCTTTATACTGCACAGATGCAATATGTCTGCCAGACCGTGTGGACCGAATTTCTTAGAATCACACCTGGCTAATGACTACCATCAACGATTACAATACACAATGGGCTGTTTTTCTAATCACACATTTTAAACACAAAGTAAATAAAAGAAGTCCAAATGCCGAAAAGGTAATAAAATGTCTACAGGTATGCAGGTGTGAATTTGTCTTTTGTCAGCGTCAGGTCGTAACATTATATTGAATTCTATAAGTCGTGCGCAGAAGGTTTGCCGATGCCAACCCCTCCCGCCTCTCAGAACCGCGACCTGCGGTCGTCTAGTTCTTAGTACTACTTAGACAAGCCCCGGTCCCAGTCGTAGGAAGCGGGAGGGGCTTCTATCGGTAAACCTTCTGCGCTCGACTTATACCTATAATCCTTTAAGACTATAAATAGAATACTGAGCGTAGGTCATCGAAGTCGATGGGTAAGTTTCCTATAAGGCTGACTATGTTACCTCGCTGGATCGCAATACTGATCCGTTGTCCGAAGTAAGAACTAGCCCCCTGATCTCCTGAAGAGTCAAAAAGTTGGTTTGAAATATCTTTGTACAGATGCTCATGGCCTCAGGACCCCACGGTCCAAGCGTTTCAACAGCAAACAGCACAAACATATAACTCTCACCGAGGGTTGCATATTTGCGCCGCTCGAGTGACTCAGCTGTTTCCGCCCCCAAACCGGCCGACTTAAACGTCTTTGGTAAATGGGATGCGGCCAACGTTAAATAACAGTGATATAAACGGTTTACTCCAGTTACGAGAATAGGAAACGACTGTTAAATTTCACCAGAGCATAATACAAGATACCTAAAATAGATAATGAAAATGATAAAGGAGCGAATTTATATAAATTTTGGCATTAATTTGCTTGAGTTATTTATAAAGCCGCGAAGTTACATTGAGAGTGCAATGTATTAATTCATTTCACAGTTACAATAATCACTTGCAGTTCTAGTCGTCATTGTGACACGTAGCGATATTGTTATTTTAATGGCATTTCTAAAATATCGTGGGTTGATTTTTCACCGGTGAAATGGCATTGATAATATGAAATAATTTCATGGCAGTGATCGATATATCTTTTCATCACTAGTGTCCACATAGGTCGCACTCCTTACCAAAGATTTGCCATGCTGCCAGGGAATTAGAGTCATTCCGTCTGGACGATTACTATCGTCGTGTGCACCGTTCGGCTCTGAAAGACCCGACACGTTAGCGGTGGCAAGCGCCCTCCGTAAGACGTCATTCAAGACGGCGTGGCGTGACCATCTGTCGGCACTACGGCGGCAGAAAAGACCGCGTTATCCTGGACCGACTACCTCTGTCCCACAGACACATCTGTGGGTGCACATATGCGAGATACCAGGCAAAGGTTTACAGCTAAGGATGTATTTTGCTAATTAAACTTTCACTATTCTTCTAACAAAATCACATTAATTGAGATTAATAAGTAAACTAACCTCACATGCCTACATTACATCTATTGTGGCCGACCCATAAGGGCCATTTACATAGAGAGAGTTTATCGCACGTTTTGGGGTGAGAAGTCGTACACTATTGTTGTAAGCAATACTCTTTAAACAATAATCGCATTGATATGTTTACATTCAATCAAAAAGCAATTAATCGCATACGAGAATGTCATACGATAATCGTAAGGTGATTATCACCAAGAGTTTTGCTTACACTACGACACAAATCGCATTAGAGACATTTGCCTACGATTTCTCGATTTGTCTAAATTAGATCTCGTATAATATTTTTTTAAGTTTATGCGAATATCGAATTACATAAGAGAGTAAGCAATTTGAGTGCGAGACTTACCATTCGAGCCCGGTTATTAACATGGTATTTTTCTTCAAAATGACATAAAAATCATATAAAATTGGATCTGCTTACAATATTAAATTCATTGAACTTTATAGAAGTTACGAATGTTTGTGGAACAGTGAGCATAAACATTATAAAAACCGTAATGTTGCACTCAATGCATCATTTTCGTTTTCGTTTAATTAATTACTGTCTTTAGAAGAGCAGAGATAAATAAAACACTCTCGCGCAGTACACTCAAGATTGCGACTGGTGACTAGTTGAACTCGAAATACGATTCATGCTTTAAAATTTTGTTAACACAGAGACGTCGATTCAATGACCAGGCGATTATCGATCTTCCACGTACGATATCGTATGCTTAGTTTTCATTGTCATTTTTTTTCTTGCTTTCGTCAATCGTATGTTCCAGACAAGAAACTCTCTTCCATGTAAATGTACTTAGTTTTGTTTACCTTTGGAAAAATTTAAAAAATCGTTGGCATCAATGCAGGACCTTTTAACCACTATTATTTTTTCGTCCAAAATGACAAAAAAATAATTTCACCAAAAAATTTACTTACAAGGATTTGCTCTAATACCGACGAAATGTTGATTTTAGTGCTAAGTGTTATGATTTTTTTTCTATTACAAAAAATCTTAGGCTATTTTCTGTTTAGGCTCTGACAGCAGTAGTGCTATGATGTAAACTTATTAGATACAGTCTCTCTTTGAAATATAACGTACTAGGTTATTGCACAGAAAATGTTATAAAAGTAAGTCCCTCGGCAGCAATCACTACGCGGTCACGTCTGTACGAAATAACACACGTACTTCCACAATATTATATTTTTCGGAGGGAGACTAATATGGCGTCTTACCAAAATCGACGAAAAATAATAAACATCACGTGAAAATCGTGATGTAGGCTATTTTCTAAACAAAATTTCAAAGGACACTGACGCAAGACGGTTGGCTTGGGCCACAAAGTTTTAAGTCACTCAGCAAGCTATGGAGTGAGCGAGTTTTTGTTAAGCAATTAGTTAAGTAGTTGGTTATCTTGCAAAATTGAGGAGTTAAGTCCTTATCGTTTTATCGTTTAAACAGAAAAATTAAAGCCGGCTCAGCCTTTGATAGCCACTACTTAACCTCACTACAACGCAGAGGCTCCGGGTTCGATCCTGGCATGATAAATTTCCGTTACCATATACTATGGTTTGGGTGTCTGGGATCAGCCCCAGAGTATTCCCTCGTATATTACCCATAACACAAGCGTAATTTGCTTAGCTTGGGGATATACAATGTGTGTGTAAGCCGAATATACCTATACAATAAAGGGCCATTTACACGGTTAGATTCTCGCACGTTTTGGGGCGAAAATTGTATACTATTTTCGTAGGCGATACTCTCTAGACAAAAAAATCTCTCCTACTAGTATATCATACGGTAATAGAGAGGTAATTATCACCAAAAGTTTTATTCACAATACACCAGAAATCGCATTGATATTTGCTTACAATTTCTCGAGTTGTCTAAATTAGAACTCGTATGACATTTTTTCAAGTCCATGCGAGTATCGTACAGATCAGTTTGAACAGATTTGAATGCGAAACTTGCCTTTCGAGCTCGGTTTTCAGCACGGTATTTTGTTTACACAGAGACATCAATGTCCAATGACCAGGCGATTATTGCTCTTCCACGTACGACATCGTTATGTTTATTAGCTTACATGATTTTTTTTTCTAGCTTTCGACAATCGTATCTTGGAGGCAAGAAACTTTATGTATATGGCCCTTAAAAACGATTGTTTCAAAGATTAGTAACAAATATTTTTATACATAATATAAATATTTTTTGTATTATAATAACAGATAATAATTATTAGTCAGTGCTAACTTTAAATGAGCAAGTGTGTGTGCTTGTCTGCTTATGTGTGTAATTGATTTATTATGCCTGTCCATACAATGTCAGAACTTAATCGCAAGTATACTGTTTCTTTTTCTTCAGCCAATCAATGTTCACTGCTGATAGTTGGTCTGCTAAATTCTGCACCACATACTTCAGTCTCCCACCATTCTCATCCAGCCCCTGCCAGCAATCTTACACAGGTCGTCGGTCCATCGACCATCGGTCTCGCGACAGACTCGATTGGCCCACTGCCACTTCAACTTGCTAATTTAATGTAGTTTTTACACCTAATGTATTGTTAAAACTGTTAAATGCTACGGAAGTAGACATCTATAGCACTAATATAAGCCCCAGTGATATTCTATGCTATGTATAAATGAAAAATTTGTGAATGTTATTTCTTGTTAAATAAGGAAAAATACTACTAAGCATTGATGTAACACTTGCTACAACTGAGGAGGGTTTATGGTATGGGTATTATAATTGAAATCAGAAAACGTTACGGCTTAAATACAAGGAATACACTGAACTATCACTGAACAGAAGTTTTTAGAAAACCTCGCCACTAAAACCCTATCACATTGTCTCTCCAACAATTTTACAGTATAAGAAACCTAACCAAATTGGCACAACCGATTGAAGCCACTTATTTTCTTTAAAAAAACCGGACTGCAAAAACAACAATTTAAAAATAATGCACTAAAAAGACCGAAACAAGATTGAGAATAGAAAACGAAATTAAAATTACAAAGTAGACTACTTCGGTTTAACAGACTATATATATTATGAACCCATTAATTTTACTTCGGTTTATACTTTGCAATTGGGTCCCGCCTTTTTGAGTGGTTTGAACAGTATCTTACTACACATGAAGGCATTTTATTAATAGCTACTTTTCACACAAACACGTAAAATTTCGACAACAGTCCGGCGCAGACTAAGCGACTTATTTTCCATGGACGAGCGTTTAAATAAGCTAGTTAAGGACACCTTCTCTAGTACGTAGTACATTAAACGTCATTGGACTTTAAGGCTTGTTTATACGAAGCCATCGCTCACATGCCAGTCTCACTGGTAGCCGGCACTGGCTTGGTACGATTGGCCTTGTGTAAGCAGTTTTTCAAACCAAGCCAGCGCTGGTACGAGAATACAGCGCCCGTCTACTTTTCAAGCCAGTGACCTCCACTCGCATACCCCTTAATCCCCGCGCCAGTCGCTGGCGTATCTCCGTAGGATGCATGTGCGTTTGTTATTTGTTTAGAATTTAACCAACATGTACTCACAAGGATCTTCTAATTTTAGTTGTTTTAGCAATAAAGCAGAAGCTTCAGTTATCGGTCTGTCGTTTAGGCATTTTCTTGTCCAAAGTCATTTTTTTTTCACAATTTCTTACTCCAATATATTAATCAACACTTCTAATAATAGTGCAGAGATGTTCTTAAACATTTCTACTTCAATTTTAGATTCAAAATTTTCCAGTTCATAATTGCAATAGAAAATTCAGTCTGGAAGAACGTGCAGTGAGCGCTGTGCCTAAATACGCGCTTGTCTTTATAAGCTCAATCTGGTGTACTAGTTGGGAACATACTTAAACTCTTATCAAAACAACGAAACTTTTACATGTCAAAGCCTTTCTTGTTCCGATAAAAAAGAAAAAACTTTTAGTTACATGTTTGGAAACTTCGTAAGAAAAAGACTGTTTATTTATTCGAGATAAAAATAAAAACACACAAGATTCCCTTGTTGTATCAATTATGATAATTTTAGGGATGACCCGACTAAGTGGAGGAGTAAGATGGAATGCTCTTTCGTCTCAAAGATCTTCCAGCGAAGGTATTGTTGTTCCTCGCAGGCCTAGGCCTATCCGTTTTTTTTTTTTTATTGGACTTGACTTTATGTTGTTGGTCCGAAGACCTCACAACTTTACCGGGGTTTTCGGGGCGAGTGCCTTTGCGAAGCGAAGGCGCTCGAGCCCGGGAGGCAACTTGCTCGAGGGGGCTCCCTAGGGAGTTTCACCTCGGCTGGACTGTTGCCATGAGAGGGGGATGAATCTAATGATGCCCACCATAAGGCGACACAATGCACTAATTGAGAGCGGGCGACGGGTAATATAAAGCCCGAGAGGAAGGATCCCGGCGGACCGGGATCGGCGGTTCGCGGTGGCCTATACTATCTTACTGCCGTTTCGCAACGTGTTATGGCTGGGAGAGAAGAAACGGCGAAAGAAACTTCCCAGCAACACGCCTAGTCTATCCTATGGGGGGGCTGTGTCTCCTGGCATCCCTCGCGGGGACATGGAGAGATCGTGATTGGCGGCGTCGACGCCGCTGTCTGTCGGTGCCTGCCAGCCTGCCGTCCTAACCGCGGGCGGGCTGATCCGAGCCAGCCGTTTTGTGATATCGTCGACCTTGTCCGTGAGGATGTTACGCGGTCGTCGCACGAGAGCCTTTCGTCGAGGCTTATAATCGGACGCGGACACGACGAGGGGATTTCGATGGTGCGGCGCTAGATCGAAATACTTACGCGAGAGCGACGTAATGTAGTTTTTGATGGAGGGAAGCTCCAGATCGCGGTGGATGTCGATGTTACGCATATAGAGGGAGCACCGACGGCTCTGCGCATGAATTTATTCTGAACGATTTGCAGTTTCTTTAAAAGGGCAGGCTTGGCATGGCCGAATACCACACTCGCGTATGTCATGATCGGGCGGATGCATGTTTTATATAGAGTAAGCTTGTGTCTGAGGACATTTTACTTCGTTTATCTATCATGGGTGCTAGACGACCCATCACAAATCGCGCTCTATTCCGGACTATAGTGATATGCTCGTTGAAGCGCAAGTTCTGATCTAGGGTGACACCCAGGTATTTGGTGTACTTTGCCCAGGGATCTCTTGTTCGTAGAGCGAGATGGCTTTTAAGCGAAGGCAAGCGCGTTTGGGAGAGCGAAGCGTGCCGGGGAAAAGAACATTGCTGCGCTTTTCTCCGGGTTTACCTCTATCCTCCATTTGCGAAACCATTCGCCTAGCTCTGTTACAGCTACCTGTAGCCGGACGCAAGCCATTTGTCGGTTGTGATCTGATGTATAGAGTGCGGTGTCATCCGCGAAGAGGGCCAACTCTACATCTGGAGTTTTGGGATGTCGCTGGTGTACAGCGTGAAGAGTAGTGGAGATAGTGCCGAGCCCTGTGGTACACCGGCTGTGAGTGGGTGAGGGACGAGCGTGTTCCCTCCACTCGAAAACGGAAGCTACGGCCTAGGAGGAAGTCTCGCAAGATGAGCACGAGTCTGTCTGGTACACCGAACTGGTACAGCTTGTAAATCAAACCGTTATGCCAGACCTTGTCGAAGGCCTTAGCTACGTCAAGGAACAGTGCGGCTGTTCCTATAGGGCGACGAGGGCGATGGGCAAAGTGGGATAGTATGTGCTCCGTGATGCGGTGCACCTGTTGGACGCATGAGTGTCTGGCACGGAATCCAAACTGCTCATCGGGTAGTAGATGTTTGCTGATGGCAAAATCTCTTAGTCTAGAGAGGATGACCCTCTCGTAAAGCTTGCTGAGTGTGCTCAGTAGGCTGATTGGGCGGTAGCTGGACGGCTTATTAGCCGGTTTTCCAGGCTTGTGAATACCGATGACGCCTATCCGTTATTGTTCGAAATTTGTATACATTCTTAGTACGTTTCAGGAATCGTTTGCGACCTCAATTATTGTACAGCGCTATCTATTGGTTTGTAAGTGTTCCAACTACATAATAAAATACAGAAGGCAGCACTATTAGACACGTCAAGAATCGTGAGGAAGTTCCCGTCTCTGGAGCCCTAATCACCAATAGTTTAGACCCCAGGCCACGCTGCCCGCGAACTACATTTTATATTTTTTTTTTATAAATTTTGTATTTTCAAAGTTTTTTTATATGTAAGAGGTTCATTGAA
Source organism: Dendrolimus houi (assembly GCA_039645545.1). Classification (NCBI taxonomy): domain Eukaryota; kingdom Metazoa; phylum Arthropoda; class Insecta; order Lepidoptera; family Lasiocampidae; genus Dendrolimus; species Dendrolimus houi. The sequence continues at coordinate 13,973,246 of CM077139.1, forward strand.
ATGTCATTGTCAAGAGTGATATATTGTCAATGTCACTCTCCCAGAGCGTCGTGTCGAAGGAAGCGGGGTGGCCGTAAAAAAGGAAGATAATATATAAATAATAATAACCGCCCATAACGCCCTAGGTTCGAACCTATTTTTAGGGTTGAAAGGTCAGTATACCTACCACGCTTGCTAATACAAATTATATCGATGTGCAAGTTTCATCATCGATGTTGTTTCTTATCGTCAGCACTTGGTAACAGTAACTATATGTAAATTAGGTCAGAAAACTACCTAGGTCTTGCATGCTATCTACTTAAATCCACATTATTTAAAACGTCAGTTTGCTACCTTTCCGTTACTACCATGAAGCATGTATAAAAGCATTTTCTTAAAATGTTTTCAATCTTCACACCGAAAATTTCAGAGTTGGTTCAATAGATGTCACGGTAATAGCCGGTTCTTATATCATACTATTCATTCCATTAAAAAAGTGTTTTACAGCGTGATTTATGACACTTTCTTATATCTTACCAAAAGTTAATTTGCCTTACTATCGGTTAAAATTTGTAATAAGCTATATAGAAGTAATCTCAAAAGTCAACCGTTAGTAAGGCAGGTGAATGAATAGTATTTTTTTAAATCATGGCTGCAATGCCTTTTGTGCATTGTTTTTGCCAATGTGGTGTGTATAGAAAAGCCAGGTGATATTAAATGAATGAATAGTAAGATATAGGTCCAACCATCAAGGTCATAAGCTAGTGGATAGGTAGGTGGCAGGTAAAGGAACTTAGTCCATACAGTCTTGTCTGATGCACGTCGAGCATCAGACAAGTGAAACTTTTTTTGAACGGAGTATTTGTCCAATAGGCCACATTTGCTACAAGGTGCACAGTTTACTCAAAAACATAATTACCAAAAAAATATAAATATCCTATAAAAAAAAATGATTGCTTTAAGCAGGCAAATAAGCAGACGGCCCACTTGATGGAAGGTGGTCACCGTCGCCTATGGACGTTTGTAACACCATGGACATTGCCAACGCATTGCTGGCCTCTAAGAAGTTTTATAACGCCATTGTTCAACAACCCCATATCGTTGCGCAGAGGGAAAACCTCGGCGGGAAGTTTCCTCCAAATCATTGTCATACGCGGAATAAACGTTCTAGAGAACCGTTGCGTAGTTGAGCGTGGGAGCTCCAGGAAACGAGGGGGAAAATCCTGTCGATCGCGAGCGATGCGGTTATAATAATGAGGCGTTGGCACCAGATCAAACAATTCCTCGGAACACTCCCCGTTTTACAGGCGGTAGAATACGCAGAGAGGAGCAAAGTTTCTCCGAAGGCTAAGCCATTGTAACCCGCCTGTAAGTATGGGATCGTGAAGTATATGAACTACGCGACGCTGGCTGGAGACGAGGGGGTCAAGTACTGCTTATCTCAAGCATACCAAGTTTTTTTGAGGCCAGCTTAGCCTTGCCCTTCAGATGACCCCGAAACTGCATGTCGTTCGTTACTTCGACACCAAGGAGCCCAATACTACTCGTTCTACTAATTTTCATTTAAAATTAGACATTTTGTAAGAGTCATCGAAAATTCGCATAATAAATTAATAAATGCACATATCGTAACCACTGAAACAATAGAAAGAATAAAAAATCAATCATTTGACAGCAAAACATTTGGATATATAACCAAGATGACATAAACACTGGGCCCAACAAGGCCCGGTGACCACCAACCCTTCTAGTCACGCCAAGCCTCGTTATTAGAGTCTTTATATCATCTCAATTCTACAAATTTATCAAATCACACAAGGACATTTCTATAAATAAACATTTAACTTACTCAGTTTGAGAGCGCAGCGCCTTGCGAATGGTAGAACAACTGTGTCTGCCTAGTCCTATGCACCGCTTATAAACTATAAATTACTTGAAAGTACCGTCAATTAAATGTTCGCAATCTAAAATGTCCAGCAACTTGTCAGCAAAACATTTAGTAAATATGACGGTATCGTCTTTAATAACTAATCCTTTATTCCCTGTAACAGATCAATAAACATCTGCCTTAAATAGCTATTGTTTCGTGATACCTAATATAATCTATTATGACATTATTATACGAGTAACAACTACAACTGTAGCTTCATAATATCTCCTATAAACATATATTAGCCATTTAGATTGCCAGCAATTTTTAGGAAATAAAACTGTTCAGCATAACGTCACTCTCCAGACTCTGCCAAAAACTCCCTCATGATAAAAATAACCACAAGAACATCTCTATGTTCTTATTTAAATTTATATTTCGTAGCCTAAGTAATATGAAATATATTGAACACTTTTTGGTTGGAATTTCCAACATTATCAAGTGCTTACACTATACTAACTTTTACGATCAAAGTTTGTCGGTTAAAATTTATACTAAGTAGTGAACTATTAAAAGTTCGCGAGCGATAACTTTAAACAGGCCATTATAGTGTGACAATTAGTTCATATTCTTATATCATACTTGAATATATATAGCAGAGTTGCGCAGTGGAAGCGTGCTCGGCCCATAACCTGTGGGACTTGTGTCCCACACAGAGTTGCAGTTTATAAAGCTGTACTAATTTAGGAGAAAAATTATACTTTAGGCTGAGCCAGATGCAATGTATGTATTTTCTAACACGATGACAGGAGGAATAAAAAATAGTTAAAGTCAATAGAATATTTAAATACTATTCTAAAAGTCGCCAGTGCTTTGATAATAAGTAAACGTAGGTTTTAATAGTTTTAACAATCCAAGTACAATTTTAAGTTAATTTAGGTAAGTAAAGTACACTTACTAAATGTAAAGAATGATTAACTAAAAAAATAAATCAAGATTATTACTATAGACACTATATAAAAAGTTATTAACAACACCACTCGTATCGCGGTCGCCATTCTGTTGTGGTTTTATTAAAATTATCAAGTTTTAATTGAATTTTCAAACATTTTTAATTTTATCCAGAGACAATATCGAAATTTTAATTTTGGTGGGAATATGAAAAATGATGTTTGCTGTGTACTTTTATATTTTTTAAATTTACTTGTTTAACAAAATTCATAATAAACGTTGCATATTGTTTAAAAATGACCCATTGTTCTAGGTTATTGTTATTTTAAACAAAAAATGTGTGTTTGTATTTCAAGCTACTTTAAGAACTGTGAACTGTTTTGTTTAGTGTCAGTCAAAGATTCATTTAGCTCAGGCTTTTGCTTTCAAAACACTCAAATTTAAAACTAAATATAATATTCATGGACACGCTGGCTAGATACACAAATCGTGCTCAGCCATATATAAAAAGAAGAATCATAAATCATCAATATGTCAACGTCATAATGTGAAATATTTATATCATTAAATTTTCGTGAAGTTTTATCAAGAATAAGAATTGAAATTTTAGCTTCATGTGCGCTTGCCTCCTCCGATTTTGCGTTTGGTCGGCTTGGATACCCGTATTCATTATATGCCCTTGTATTATTTGTTTGCCTTGCATATTCCCTGTTGTGCTCGAAATCATACCAATTTGGTGTTTTGGCTGGCTCTACTGGAAAGAAAGAGAGACTGATCGATAAAGAAAGCTAATTTTGATTTACCTAAAGGAAAATTTAGAGCTTAGTATTAAAAAAAAACTTTTTGGGTGTGAAGAAATCTATCAGAAGGAGATTATTTTTTATATTAAATTCTGTCACCATTTTAAACATTTGTTGCTGAAATTAATGTAGTAATAGATACGTTGATTTTTTGAAGGAACTGCACATAAATTTTACATGGAGAAAATACACATTTTTCCGAAGATATAAATATTCTTAGCTTCTTATTGACTTAAGTTGGAAAGCTTGGTTGATTTTGACAAAAAATATTTATCGAGTTTTTTTTACAAAAGTTTCGATGGTGAACATTTTTAATACTTAAAGTAATTTTGACAACCTAAAGTGAGTTATAGTAAAATTTATAAATGATAAAAAATATGATAAAAAAAAACTAAAATCTGATTTCAAATGTGTATTATGTCCATTCTTTACCCGTTACTTGTCAGTCCTTTTGTTTCTTGCATACCTTGTTGTGACTGTTGTATGAATTGTTGCGTCCCTGAGGAGAAGAAGGGAAATCGTAAAGGTGAAGATGAATAGAATATAAATATACAGATGTAAAGGAAAAAGTACAAAAACTAGTTTAGTTGTGTTAATGTTTTACCACATTTTTAGAAAAAACTAAGCTCAAAATTTAGAAGACGATTAATTAATCGCGGTACTTAATACATTTTAGAAAATTTCATATTTATTTATGGAACTTTGCTATTTGAAAATCAAGAACGTATTTAATGAACTAGAAACGTGGCTTATATGAACTAAGCTCAAAATTTATTGTTATAAATTTAAGATTCAATATATTGAGCTTAGTTTGTACACTGAGAAAGGTAGAAAAATAGGTTATATAAGAAAGTAATGTGTATTCCAAGTGTAATTTGCGTTGTATGAAAATTTTGTGATATCGTAAAATGTTACTAGTTTTAAAATGTGTTTTGCTGCATTCTGTATATTACCAATTCTAATTTTTCCGCTTGTATTCTGCTTTCCCCTCATTTGTCCTTCGTTGATAGGATGCTGTACACCAAAATCCGACGATGATTGAGGCAAACGCCCTTATTTCCGAGGTGTTTTGAAAAAGTTAAAAAATATTCTAATATTTTATACTAAGTTATGTAAAATTTCGTAACACCGCGATATCATCGTCATTTACTTTACTACTTTTATTAACTGAATGGAAAATTTTAATTCATACGTTTTTGGTCAAGCAAAAACACCTCTCGGTATACTGAGTGTTGAACGCCCTTCAGCCTGATGGACTGCCGACCTACGTAAAGTCGCCAGTGGTAGTATTGAGTAGGACACGATCAAAAAGCGACTTTGTAAGAGTAATGTCGAACTTTTTGCACTAAACCAGTACGATGTACTACTTCAAATGAGAGAATGACACTCACCACCTCAATCCATCCATCCACCGGCCGCCGGTGAGATGGATTGAGGTGGTGAGTGTCATTCTCTCATTTGTACCGTGCTTCACAATTTGTACCTACGCGATAGAATCAAAACTATGCTAATGGTTTTAGTTCGGAAATTTTCGTTAAGAATCGGATGTGATCGGCCTCAATCACTTAATTTTATATCGTATCTGTACAAAGGTATTTTATACGGGACATCACATAGCTCATACGCGTCCTACTCAACATTACGCCGGTAGGTGCTGGATGAGGAAGTCGGAGGACCGGGATATGTGGCTCCGACTTGGGGAGGCCTACATCTAGCAGTATACTGCGATTGGCTGATGACGAAAATTACCTCAAAAGAAATTTATCAACATACCTCGGAAATATCTGATTTATTGTAAACTTTAAAAGTTATCAGAAATAAGAGCGTTTACTTTAATAAACTTCATTTAAATAAAATTCATGTAAACTATAAAATTGTTCTTATTTCGTCAACATTCATAAAAACAACAACAATTTGGATTTGGATTTTTGGTTTGAACAACAACAACAAACTTCCTGGCGAGATCTTTCCTCGCTACTTTCTATGTTTGCTTGTAAGCAAACAGGCAAATGTCATACTGCTAGTTCCTATATCTTGTTAACCGTATGTGTAACGTCGAATTTGTACCGATGCTAAGGCATATGAATGATTAATAAGATCTAGGAACCGGCCGCTAGTGATGGTAAGTTTAACCGTCGGGCCGATGCGCTGTCTACGGTGTACAATATCTGAAATATTTGTTTATATATTATTTGAATACTTCTATATCCTATCTTTTTCGAAAAAGCGCTGTATCTCGAGTCGTCGAGGATTTGGGTGAGTCTATCTAATTAATGTATTTATTCTTGTTATTAGACATTTACACAACAACTGAAGGCAACAAAATTATACTGTTAGCTTTAGCGGCTTTGTGAGTACGGAATATCTGGGGTTTTTTTTACCTGCGGATTCCGAGTACACATATGTATATACACTAATGTATCTATGTATTAACGGCGTTATTTTTTAACGCTGTTTTAAATAAGACGCATTCGGCCACAGCCTGAATCTTTATTTAACACAGAAGCAGATGAAGCGAGAGTTCTTCGTAGTATAAGGTACTATCCCTTTTGAGTAATAGACATGGTTGTATATAAATCGTATTACATTGTCCCTATTGTTCCACCGACCACTCAAGATCTGTGCCGGGAACTATACCATGTTGTAAGATACATACGCATAAATACATACCATGAATAAATCAATTAATAAACGAACACAATTGTCCATAATTTTACTTAGTATTTTTATTTATTTACAAATAAATTTAATTAGATTGCATGAACTCTTTCTTCCGTTTTTTGGGTTTCATCTATCTCAACATTGGCAGCTTCATCAACGCTTATAACGAAGCACTGACAGCATTTCAAACCTAGAAAAGAATTATAGGCACTCGATAAGCTTTCGGTTCCACTTATACCCTCCGCACCACTGCTGCACCAACAAACTAGAAAGCGCCAATGGGATTTTACCTTTAACACACATAGGTAAACAGGCACAAAATAGAGGGAAATAAGCATAATAGACGGGAACAAAATAGAGGGAAATAAGCATAACCGTGGAGCACAAACACAAAAGCACATTAACTATTATTCATTTAAATTTGTTATAATTGAAATCATATATATGTTTTATAAGAAATTTTTTTTAATGATGGCTACAATGCCATTTATGCATTGATTTTGCCAATGTCGTGTGTGTAGAAAAGCCAGGTGATTTAAATAGGAAAAAAGAAGGAAAACTAGTAAATTGGTCGGTAATTTAAAAAAATCTGCCAATATAAAACAATTTTATAAGATAAAAATAAACTTTGTGGTTGACATTTTTGACTTACAATAATGCCTCAGAACATCATTCTTCTTTTTAAATAAAAAATAAAATGTTATACAGTGTTATACACTGTCAAGTGTCAAATTCAGGATGATATATTTTTTGGAGTTTATGGATTGGCAACTAGGCCTATAATCCAGAACTTAGATTACAAACCCAGACCGATAATTTTGACAGCTGAGACTAGGGATGGGGTAATGTATACATTAATATATCTATACGAATATCGATTATTACTCCCATAAAACTTGGAATATTGTGTTATGGTATGTACTTATTACAAAATATGCCATGTAACTGAGCAATGGTATTGTTGGTTCTAGTTTGTAGTTTGAAAGTGGACTTTATTTTCGTTTGATAAGTGAAATGAAGAGTATGACAAATACTGCATAGAAACCAATGGAGTAATAGAGATTACTAACCTTTGATTTCACCTACGATGAAACAGTTATGTAAGCTCTTAGAAACGCACAGCACAAATATGTCTCAGGATATTACTTTTGTTTATGTTTATTATTAACAACATACACAAAAAACGTTAAGTTTTGGGTTTAAAGTTAATATTAATGAAAATATGATTGATTCACCTAAATTGAAAGACAAAAATGTACCGTCTGATAACGTCTAAAATACTTATAGAATTGTGTAGTCTATGGTATAAGATCTCTCTCATGTCGCTTGAGTAAAGATGGCCGAAGAATAAAAGTTTGCTTTCATTATGCGTTATTTAACTTGGTAGCTTAGGGATCGCAAGATATAATAATGTAAAGTTTTCATAATCCCAACGTCTTAAAAGCGAAATGACATTAAAATAATTAATTAATTCAGCCGCCATTTTGCGTTGCGTTTTCACGAGTTATTGAATCCGCCTTGTCCGCGTCGTCTCCTAACTAACTTTTAAACGAATTGTAAACTTTTCACTCGGCATTTGTTTAATAAACTAAGGGATTCCCAAGATTTTACTTATTTGTTTAACAAAATTGTTTACAAGATTGAGTTTGGGAATTGAATTATTCTATTAATAAGCGGTTTTGTTTGAGTTTCAGGGTTCTGGAGAGTTTTGATGTGACGTGCGGTGTACATATAATGTAGTGATCAAAGTTTTTTAACCGACTTCTAAAAGGAGGAGTTTCTCGATTAGACTGTATATTTTTTTATGTTTGTTACGCAATTTCTTCCTCAATTGTGGACCGTTTTTCAAAAAGATTATTTAAACACCTTAGGTGGTCTTATTGTCACTAAGTCAGGATCCGATGAGTGGATCGCAGGAAATCGAGAACAACCCAAAGGGCACGTACAACGAGTTTCATATATTTTTTGTTTCTAAAGCTATTCAAATATTTACGAGCAGTCTATAATGCATCAGTGTTTCAAATTCTTATAAGAAATACACACAAGGAAAAAGTCACACATGTTCATCTAAAGTAAAGAGAGAGAGAGATATAACAATACAACAGGCGGCCTTATCACTCAAAGCGATCTCTTCCAGGAAACCTAAATCCAAGAAATTTGAATCAGGCGATACATCGCCTGATTCAAATTTCAACTTCTTCCTGTAGGTGAAAGAACACCACCTGTAGGTGGTGCAGGAAGACGTCAATAGATACATAAATACTCAAACTAATTTAAGAAATAAATATACAAATACATAGTCATATATATATACAATAATACAATTCAAAATACATAAGTTATTATAATAAATGCATTAGCATGATTGAATTGTGTTAATCAGACTTAGCTATTTATGGATAAATATTGTTTTCTGAGCAAATTTCTAAATGTTGGTAAGGATTTGGCCTCTCTGACAGTAAGAGGCAGCATATTATAAAGTTTGACAGCCTGTACTGTAAAAGATCATAATAGGATGAAGTACCTAAAACATTATTTCAAAAATCTTTGAAATAATAAGCTATGCCCTTTAATGTTTTTGTTTAGTTCTGTTCCGAGAGCAGGATGGCGAATATGAATTACTAACGGGACTAACGGCGCGTTCTGAGACAGCTAATATTTCTCATCCTGCTCACCCGAAACGAAAAACTCGTCCTCACCATCAGACAGACTCCTGTAACCTGCTATTATTGACATCTGCTCGGTGCTCCTCGATAGGCGTTGTCTATACTATTGTTACATACCGTCAAAGATAAGCCGCACAGCCTATTATAAGCGCAGCTTATTGTCCTTTTCTAGTAATCGACGAATCCTTTGTCTTTTGAATTTGTAGTTCAGAAAAACATGCTATTGTCTTTTTACTTGTTTTATAACCATCATTAGCGTCGAACTATAATCCCTATTGTTATTGTATTCGACTTTGTGGACGTTCGCAGGTGTGCAAATTAAAATTCTTAGAAACCTTGTGTGCGCCTTCAATTTCTTTATACTGTGTAGTTAGTATAAGACGAGGCCCGAATGGAGGGGAGGGCAGTTTAGCGAGGACTATGAAGCGAGTAAGACTTTTCCTAGTACTCTCGATTAGCGATATAAACAACGGACTTTGTGCATTCGAATTGTATTGAATAGTGCAGTGTGAACTGGTTGCATCCAGTGTTATTTGTATTTATTTTATACGTGTTTGTACAGTTCTAATAAATTCTATAGTAGTTCCAACGGCATTTTTAATTCGAGTCCTGTAGCTCGTAAGAATATGTAAGTGGTTTGAGTTAGTACAAGGCATTTTAAAAAAATGTGAAAAAAATCAGGGGAGCTAATTCCGACCAGCAGATACCGGAAATTATTGTGTGTCTGTCGTTCTGTTAGAGCATCACGTGAAACTACTGAACGGATTTAAATGAAATTTGAGATAGAGCTAGCTTTTATCTCGAGGCGTAACTTAAGATAGTTTTTATCGATTCCGTGGGATAGACAAAAATTGCGAAAAAGATGGCCCTGCGATCGGACCTTTTTTGTTAACTACTGTTCGTATATGAATGAAACTCGACATATACTGACTTATAATCCGAGTTAGGATACATTTTATCCCGATAAATGACGTCGTTTCCTTAGAATGGAATTAGCAAAATAGATGGCACTGCAATCGCGTTTTTCAATTCACTAACAAACCACCACCTACGTTATCATAAACAACATGTTATTCGTTATATTATTTCAGACCAGGTTGCCTTCGACTCACCTCTATGTTTCGCTGGGCAGTTGTGTCGACTATACAGCCTCAGTTTATTTGTTATTATTATATGTAAAAAACCAAATTAAGTTTTTATGTAAGTAAAATATAGCTTCTGACTACGGTTTGACACGCGGCGTAAACTCTAATTATTAATAAATGCCGGCGATTACAACAATAGACAATACCGTTTTTGCTTTTTATAAGATGTGACCGTGGAGTTGACGCTTTTACCTAAGCTTTTCTACAAATTCGTTTATTATTATTTTCGAACATTACCACGCCATCGCTTAGTAGTAAATTATAAATTAATACTGATAGTTTTTTATTGGTCGATGAAATAGGTATCATGGTAGCAACCACAAACGCAATTAGTCTGGGCATTCCGGTTAACCAGACCACAGTAATAGTGAGTGAAATGTGTCTCTATTCTAATCTGAGTTGCCACAAAAAATAATACGAAATACGTAAATGTGGAGGTGTAATTAGTAAAACTAGTTCATTACGTTAAACAAATCTTTAATCTTCCTTTAATATCTTAGTAATATTTTGTTTAAATAAATTGTATCAACGTATTCGAATAACACATCTTACTTATAACTAATACCATCGTCCTTTATCCAACATCAGCTATCTACCCACTCGCCCATTTCGTTTTCTATTGTTTGTTTTCTTTCATTCGTATGCAAAAACAGTAAAAATATAGATATTTACTAAAGTAAATATTAAAAATAAGACTTTTTTTATTGTATGAGTTCAGCAGACAGGCAGACAGACATTTGCGACACCAAGGGTGCTTACAAATACGTTGCTGCTCTCTTAAGGGAGACTGGTACCTAGTCACTAATGCCGGAACACAAGTCAAGGATGTTATGGCGGCATGCTCTAGACCAGGGGTGGTACTCATCCAGTCGGGCAAATACCCTACCACCTAGCAAAGACTAAAAATTAATTACAAATGTGCGACATCAGTGCTAGAGATAATTATACCCAGAAGGCTGGTTGCATTTACACGATCGATGGCAATACTAATTGGTTGCATGAAGTAATTATAGGCCAACCTTTGGGTCATGGGTGGCATTTTGATGTACTTTTAACATAATATTTTTACAATGTTTGAATGAACATTATGTTTTACAGTGTTTAATTTTCATTGTAGTTTAATTTTACTGATATAAATCAGCGTATTTGTTTTGGCGTTTATTTGTATTTTAAAATACAAAATTAGGAAGTCTGAGGATTTCGGTAAAGATTGAAAGCTGGCAACTTTATAAGCTTACCTTGGCCGGCATGCGGTTGGTCCGATCCGCCTGAATCGGATCTCAGGTTAAACCTTATTTAGATTGATAGCCCATAATCACCTTGGTTAAGTAGCTTATTTCATCTGGATTCTTGTCTATACCGTTTATATTCTCTCAAAGACATTTCACAGCAATAGGGAAGCGAACAGTCAAATACAATACAATACTCTTTATTATACACTAATATTACATAGGAAAAATACACAAAAACTTACTTACTAAAAGTTAGTACAATGAGAGGCCTTATTGCTAAAAGCAATCTCTTCCAGGCAACCTTTGGATGGACAAGATCTAATTACATAGATAGCGTTGGTGTGCAGTTGAAATACATATTAATATAATAATAAAATCATTATAATACATATATTATAGTTATAAAAATATATACGTACACAGACATACAAAACAAACACGTTATACAGTTAAACAATGCTCCTTCACAAGTCTATTAAAGGAATGGATAGATTTAGCAGACCGGACATCTGCCGGCAGAGCATTCCAGAGATGCACAGCTCAGGCTGAACAGAGAACGATCTTGCGTAAATCTCCGTAGTATGTATCGGTGTCCTAAGTCGCAACCTCTGTGTCGTTCTCAAAGACCTGGAATCACTGTGAAAGAGCTGTAAACGTTCTTTAAGATAAGACGGGGTCCTAGGATCAAACAGTACGTTATAAAGAAGAGACAGAACATGAGCATTACGGCGAAGTCGAATTGGCAACCATTTGAGCTTTGTACGAAATTCAGATATGTGATCATATTTGCGTAAGCAAATTATGAATCGTATACATAAATTAGATCAAACTATATACTGTCAAACCAAATTAGATACCTACTTTTTACATCATACAAAACTTCGCAATCTAATATTATTCCGTATGCTTATGCAGAATCTATAGCGTCATAAAATTATATTAATAAATGATGCTAACAGGAGTAAAAAGCGCGTTAATGATTGTTTAGAGAATAATAAAAATCATTTTATCTCTTTTTTAAGTTCATTTTACAATAGAATTTCATTAAGTTTTTGAGACTAGTACACATAATAAAACTACGTATTAACGGTTTTAAGCGCTGTATATTATTTGATTTTATTCCAACGTTTCGGCCACTTTTCAGTAGCCGTGGTCACGGAAGACAAAGATATCAAGTATCAATGAGTAATGTTAAAGTTACTGTTTAGCCTACCCCCAACTTGTTCATTTTATTTATTTTTTAATTTTTGTTTGCGGTTTTATGGAGCCTAATCGAATTTACTATACTGTTGGAATAAAAATCAATCAAAGCCCCCAGCTCGAAACTGGTAAAATGTAGTTTTATTATTTATTGTACGAACTAGATTCCTCCACAGATTAATTATATTGTTACGACCTGTACGCCGATAAAAGTCAAATTCACACCTGCATGCACCTGTAGACATTTTATTACCTTTTCGGCATTTGGACTTCTTTTGTTTACTTTGTGTTTAAAATTTGTGATTAGAAAAACAGCCCATTGTGTATTGTAATCTGTTATGGTAGCCATTAGCCAGGTGTGATTCTAAGAAATTCGGTCCACGCGGTCAGGCAGACATATTGCATCTGTGCAGTATAAAGCAATGCTCCAATCGATGACGCAGTCGAGCGATAACCACGAGCGAAGCAAGACTTGTGTACATTCGGTAATCGGTAGTGACGGACTTTGCGCGTGTATTTGTATTACGATCTTCTGCATTACGTTCGGTTATATTTATACCTGTGTTATACGTGTTTGTATAGTTCTAATTAACTCTATAATAATTTCAACGGTATTTTAATTCGCGTCCTGCAACTTGTAACAATATTATTAGACATAGATGATAATTACAGATATGTGTATACATATTACCAGGCTTTTTTTGTCACTTCTTTTTTGGGGGCACGCTAATTCTCGAAAGTTGTAAGTCTATGATTTTTGTACCCCTCCCCACTTGACCACCACTACCCCTTGCCACTGTGTTTTGAGGAAAAATGGAACTAATTTTTTTTATTGTTTGAAAACATTACAGTATTGGTGAGCGGAGTTCATTTTTTTTGCACTTTTTGGCAACCAAATAATCGCGAAATGCCCGTATAATATTTCGTTATTTCAAATGGAGCTTGTTTGTCAAGGTACGAGTCTATTTCTCCAAACGTAATGTTCTTTTTCAACTTCATTTGGCCATATTTCGGGTATGAGAACATCGCAAGCTTGAATGATATCTTTATCACTCGATTCTAGTAAACGATCTTTCATAGAAGCTGCCAATTGAGAGTGAAATGTCTCTGGATCCTATGGGTTGCTGTATATTTCTTCCGCTTTCGTTGTCTAGCTGCAGTCCAAAAAAATTACAGTTTATTCACCGCTTCCAAAGCGTTTTCATAGTACGTACCGGGTTTAGTTCTTCTTCGTCCAAATATTTGAATCATATTTTCAATTTTCTGATTAGTACTCATTAGGCCTATATCACGATTTTGCAAATCTAAACTCAGGTAACTTAGCTCTTGAAGAGCATCGCACACTTCGTATGAGGCAACGCGGTAACTGTTCAGGAAAGATAGATTAGATTTTGTATTTGGATAAATTTGATCTATTACAAAAAAAATGTAAAGGTTACCAAAATCGACTTTTTTCAGTTTTATGGAAATTTCTCGATATTTTCCAAAGTTCCTTTAAGGGCATTGCGTGCCCCCACAAAAAAAGCTCTGTCATATTACCATGTATTATTTAAATCTGAACGTACTTACAATTTCTAATTATTACGTGTAGGTATCAGAAGCCCAAAGGTTCCGTGGGTTCAGTTAATATGTTCCGTTCCCTGGCCATCAAAACTTTATTATTAAAGGATATAGAGCAAATCCAAGACAGAATTTTCAATTAACTAGGTTACTTACCGGTACATTTCCCATGCGGTAGACCGTACTTATGTACTAGGTAATGTGAAATATATAACGGCCAGTTAGAGATATTTGAGTTGATAAATTTGATCATCTTTCGTATCTTAGTTTAGCTACACACCCGTGGAACGTACTGCGCGGAAAGTTCGACGACTGAAGGATCGCTGCTAATCTGTACGTAGCGGAAATTCTACTGATGTGTCATGGGTTATTTAAAAAAACATTGCGAGCGTATTTAGCCGAACATTCCATGTGTCGTTAGGCTTAGTCTTAGACCGCACCGTGATTAAACGGGAGCGGTTTAGGAATAACACGCACAGCGGTTGGCGTTTTTGTATAATTTTATTTCTTTACCACAATGTATTTCTGGTGAGCAGCATGTGTTGTGGCTTTGGTTTAAAAAATAGAAAACAGTAACGACACCACCGCCATACGAGCTGGGTACGTCCAGTAACAGATGGGTAGATAATGAATATCAAAACCTAACTAACCTATAACTTTTTACTTATATATAGCGAAAAAAATTAAATAAAAATAGTTTCTTATAAAATTTATACATGATATTTCCATTAATTACAAAAAAGTTGATTCAAATACCCAATTATCTATTTATGTATCTGAAGGCTTAGAAAGGCCTTGATCAGAATCTTGTCGTATAAAATAAGCTTTCTACTACGTACACAACAATCATCACACTTGAAATTGTATGATTATATGTAATTACGCCGGTTGATAACTATTTGTCAAAAACTTGGTGCACTGATGAAGTGACGCCTGCTCCCAGAGAAGTCCCCTTTTTAAAATAGCCGCCGCGCTATTTTTGACATTACTCTCCGTTAGAGTGACATTGACAGCATATAAATTTTGACAACAACATTTTGACGAAGCTCGACATAATGTTCATCGGTGTTCAATTTTGGTTTGGCACGGTTTGTGCATCCAGCCAAAGTCACGTGGTAATCGCAATATCTATTGTACCGTAAAACATTTTTACTTTCATCTATATCAAGATAAATAAGGTAAGTAAGGATACAATAAAACCATTATGTTTAAAGATTTAAGTTTGTATATTTGGTACTTCGTATATTCTTTCATTTACATTTGAGTCGATAAGATTTAATAGTAAATCGTATTATTAGACGATTATTATTTTATTAATAATATAATATTTTTTATAAAGAACAATACAAACGTAACGTGTTTTGAAATGTTATATATACTATTACAATAAAAAAATAACGGATAATAGATTACATTATTAAAATATTTATAAGTATAAGTTTAGAACAATTTTATTGAACAAGTTTTCGCTATTTTTTGTTTAAATTATTTAATTATTTTTTAAAATTATTTATTACATCGTTTAGAGTAGCTAGCTACAAGTAAATTTTAATTTATATTTAAAAAGATTTTTCCTAATAAATATTATATTACTTTGTAAAATAATTCAATAGCAATATTAACTTTTTACATACATATTTGGAAACTGTACAAAACCTGTTTATTGGAGAAGTATTTTAAAATTTATAGCATATACATATAAATCTATATTATAAATTATACTATAATATTACTTTAATCTATATACGCCGAATGATTTTTTATATTTATTAGATGATGTAAAATAAATTGAAATTAAACAAATCTAATAGTTTCAATAATGGCAGTGAGTATTTGTCTTTATTTAAAAATGTAAGCTTCTTTTAATATATAACAAGTCGAATAGAACTGTCAAATTTAATAATGCTGAATATTACTAGAATTATTGCGTAGGTCTTAAATATTATTTTAGATAAGAGTCTTATATATATTATAAAAGTAAAAGTCATTCGGCGATTTATATAAATAAGATACAAAGTAGAAACATATCATTCTTACAATATTTGCATTTAAGCAAAATTTCACAAGAATAATGTTTTTTTCTTAATAAAATAGATACGACGCAATCAGCAAGGGCTCTATGCTTAATTTAGACGTTCTATTTTCGAATATATTAAAAAAGTTACTCTGCATTTTAAAAATAAAAAAGGTATTAAGATATCTACTTATATCGATCACACACACATTGGAAGACTATATGAAGATTTTATTCAAAAAAGGAATACACGAAAACAAAATTAAAAGTAAACATAAATATGCTTTTAAAATTCTATTGCTTATGAATTCAGTACGTATAGTATTGTTAGATATAATTTATTAGTATCACTAGAATTATTAATTTACGGCAATGGTGTTGCAGTTTTATTATTTACTTAAATATATACTTTTTGGGATTCCATTTTTAAAATGATTCTGACTATGTCATTGTTGATTTTTAATTTTAATTACTTATTCACGATGTAAGCAAATTACGCTTGTACTATCATTGATAACATGTAAAGGAATGATGCAGGATTTTCTTGATATTTTTTTAATGTTTTAGCTATAAGGCCTTATGAACCAGACTATTCTGGGCCAACTACCCATTCTAACCAGGAACCTCTAAATCATAGTAACGCAAACGGGCCAAGGCGCTGATCACTAGACTAAAGAGGCTGAGTAGATTATCATGTATGAATTGTATGATGCGTCATGTATGTATTACTATGGTAAGTTTTATATGGCTATTTCTGGAATTAGAACTGTGTCGTGTCGTATTATAAAGGCAATAGGTCAGAAACATATACGCATGTACTAATCAGAGCTGTACAGTTTCAGTTTAGTGAATGAACTTAAATATTTAAAAGATTAAGTAATGTGACGTAATCAAAATCATTTTTAACATCCCAAACTATATTAAAATACGTGTTCAAATTTTCACTACAATTCTCAAATTTGCTAGCTTTACACTGATTTAGAATTAAATTGTCGTTGTTGTTTTTTAATTATATTAATAAGTATACAAATTGATATTAATATAGAATATTTACATATCATTTTAGGATCAGAAGACTTCATCATTATTTTTATTATATTAAAAACTAATATCAGTCGCAGGTAGAGTTGACTTAAACTGGAAAAACTAAATAATTAAAAAATACAGTCAAACTGAGAAATAATCTGATATAATCAATATACTTACCTATTACACAATAGTCGTTTAATATTATGAAAATATCGAGTGAGTAAATGGTAATATTTAAGAATGGTAAACGGAAAATAAAATATTTTCCATATTCTCATACAATATATAGACTGTGTAACTATCTTTAACGAACTCTTTTAAAGTCGCTAAAGCAATTGATTTTGAATGATATACCGTCATTGCACATTTAATATTAATTAATAACGACCATAGTCGACCATAGAATATATCCTAATGCAAGCTGTAAAACACTTCTTTAATTATTAATTTTTAAATAGATTGTGATTATTTTAATAGTGAAAAGTATACGTGCGGATATAATATGACGATTTTAAAATGGAAATTAAAAAAAAACAGTAAAATTCTTAATTCAAATTATAACATTGTGGCCAGTACTAAACCTTCTCCACAATAAATACTTTTTGGTGGAGATTCCAACACAATTTGTTTTATTGTATACTAAATGACATAAAGCATTAAACAATGAGTTAGAGTAAGTTTGAAGGTTTTTTAAACAACTATAAAGAAGCCTTAAAACTTACTCTAACTCAATATGAAAAAGACCGTTAAAATATATTTTTACGCTTACAAAATGTAAGTTCTCATATTAAAAATAAAAATTGTAATAACTTTTGTAGTCTCATTATTGCATTTATTATAATTTAATAAACTTTACATTGCATCAACAGTCTATACGTGTATAAAAAGTGTGGAGTTTTCCAGTTTGACTGTATTTTGAACGGGCAATAAGAAAGGAGAGACAGTAAAGCATGAAAATAATAATAATAATAATAACCTTGTTTTAAATTTTCATGAAATATTTAATACGTAGTTATAATAAACATGTATATAGAAAAAAGAATAGTCGCTTTTACCTGGTTTACACATATTAAATAAAATTGTAATTTTAAGTTTTGTTTAAACGATTTAGTTTTTGTTACTTGATCTACGTACGTACATAATACATGTAAACAAGCCATTAGTAACTTAATAGATATTGTGTTACCCTGCTGAAGATTATGTAGGAGCTCCGAATATCCCTGCAGCTATATTTAATATAATTTTTTAAAATGTATGTAGCTAGTATGTACATACATATAATTCAGTTGAGGCGTACTATTCTTTTTTAAATTACAAATTTTAAAAAAGCTGTGAAATATTTAAATATTTTGGAAATTTTTAAATTTAATCTGTTTTTGCATTGTACAGAGAAAATTAATTTACACATTTTCTAATGCAAGGAACTTTTTATAATTATATCATTTACAACTAAACGTATACATATATATTTGGTTAAACTTTTAGCTTCTGGCTACAATATATTAGTATGTTTATACAATCATAAGATTACTTAACAGGAAGTTGGTGTTATCATTCATTTGACGTTTCAAAAAGTAAATTATTCTACTACTGTACATTATTCTTAATAATTAGAACAATATTTACAGAGTATATAAATTATTTTTACAATTAGATTCATTAATAGCGACCAACGCTATGATATTTAACATAAAAACGTAAAACAACAAGAGAATCTGTATTGTATTGACTTATTGAATGACATCTAGCTATTTCTAAATTAAATTTCGAATTCGCCACAAAGGCAGGCAACGGAATCTTAGTCCATACAGCCAATTTGTATTAGCAGCGCTTCGTATAGGCTCCAACTGACGCCATTCAATGGAGTTCTTGTGTAAAAACACCACATAAAGTTCATATTTCTCACAAAAATACATAATTACTACTCAAAAACTATCAATATCCTGCAACTATTGTTCATTTTATAGTAATTTTACACATTTTTATAATATAAAACTGCGCAACACAACGTCCCCTTTCAGCTCCCGTCAAAAACTTTAAACTTCGAATATAGTACACTGAAAACAATAAAAATAATTTCTTCTTGCTTTTATGGTTTGTATACAAGACCTTTAAGACAATTAATAAAATATATTCTCTATTGATTGTAGTTCTAAAAGTAATCAAAATTCATACACCCTTGTCTGATGTAATAATAAATTAATCAGCACTATCTCAAATAAATTGCAAGTGTGACTGACGCCTAAACAACGGAGTTATTATGGCAATTCCACACACACGTTTCACTAAACATTTCACATTTTTACATATAAAAATTATTGCTCAAAAATATCAATATTCCGCAATCACTATTGATTTTAATCAACATTGCACATAAATTTTTGAATATCAAACTATCAGAATTTCTATATGGAAAATAAATTAACGAGAACGAGAATAAAACAATTGAGGAAAAATAAAACGGAAAACATCAAAACTTTCACTAACTTGAAATATACAGTATTTAGCTTATTTACAGTTTTTTTTAAAAGTGCATATTTATTGTGTAAGTGCTCATTTGATAGGCACAGAGGCACAGTCAATTATGTAAATAATTATTACTTATGAGTTATAAACAATATATGACAAGCTTTATTTTTTTACAGAAAATTATAGACATCTTATGAACGCATTTTGAATAATATATATATATATATATATATATATATATATATATAAACATGTATTAATTGTATTTTAATAATGTAGAATATTATGACAACTATTCGTTAAAAATTAAACATTGAAATGTTTTCGATCCTACATAACTAGATGGCGGTACATGTGATTCAGTTTCGCTTTGCGTTTTAATATTTAAACCAGATAATTTAGGAGCAAATCAGTTATAAATTAAAGCCTTGTTATTAATTGTTGACCGTTTGGTCTGACAAATATGTTTTAAGGTAACAGAAGTAAGAAAAAAACTTCAGAACGAGAACGAACTTGTGGCCCCCTCTAGTCTCTAGTAATGTTCGAATTAAATACTTTGTCATTTTGTCCCTCTTCAATGATTTTAAGCATAAACTGGCAATACCGAATGTTGATGAAATTTAAATCTACAAGTTTATAGAAAAAAAACTATTTCATCACACTTGTCTTTCATATTATCTGCTCTTTGTTATAGTTTATATTTTAAAATGATTAATTATAGAAAATACGTTCATAACATTCATTCTTACTTAACAACACCGTTTCTTTACAATAATTCTTTATTGATATCACAATTTACAGATTTAGAATTGTTTACTTGAATAATTTTCACAAAAAAATATTTTTCATAAACGCCATTTCAAAAACAATAGTTCATGTTTCAAGCGCTTCGTAATTCAAACATTATATTATCTACCACAGAGAGAGAATTTATAGAGAATCCATTTGCGTCTACCAAATAAAAATGGAGGGTAATAATAATAGTAGGCAGACAAACATACACATATTGTATATCTCCAAGCTAAGCAAATTTAGCTAATGTTATGGGTAATATACAACGGACCACTTTGGGACCGACCCCAGATACTCAGACCCATAGAAAATAACGAAAGTCCACTCAACAACATATTTTACTATATTTAATACACTTATTACCAATCACGCGGTTTCCTCAGAGCGCTACCATATGGGGTTTTTCAAAAAGTGCGTAAACAGATATTTATTCTAACCGAGGTAGGCTACGCATCGGCTCTTCTTGGCGACCTTCATGGACGAGGGTAGCCACTTACCATCAAATGGTTTGCCAATTTGTCTACAAGCAAACATATCACTTATGTGTGCTTACAGATCCAGTAACAAAGACCACACCTAAATTCGTATAAGACTCAATCAATTTACTCAATTTACTAATAATAATTATATTAGTTTTTTCTTAATTAGCCAAACATATTGGCTAAAGAGTTGATCCTGGTGAGCTGTATTACAGGTTTATTTTTTACACAATATAATTCAGGCACCAGTCTCTTGATGAAGTAAAGAATTATTATTATGAAGAAAAAAAAAATCTGTAGTATTATATCATTTCACGTAGTATCATATTCACTTCAACGACATTCATACATTTATACTTTGAATTCAAATTCAAATTTATACTGTTCAAAATTTGTATATAGTACTAAAATCGGTTCGGTTGCATATATTGAAGACTTAATGTAGTGATAAACATTCGAGCAAGTACCTATGCGTAATTATGGCTGGTCGAACTTTTTTGCCGGTATGTCACTGTGAGTATGTGAACTTACCTACACAAGCGAAAAATATTGTTGAGCTACAAATACACGTACGTAGATGCTCACACCTCTGTTTTTAAGACAACACCAACGCCGCGCTTCACCAAAAAAAAAAAATATATATAGTAGTAAGTATGTGTAATTATGACTTTTTTAAGAGTGTAAAACTAGTATATAACATAGTGAGCGTTAGTTTATTAATGTGTATAAAATCAGTGAAAGTGACCCAGTGTTTAGCTCCGGGCATATTGTGTTCGCCTGGGACTAGGAGTTTTGACAATAAAAAAAAACGGCGCCATAAACCCTCCGCGTGTAGTGTGGTCGAAATAAAGCTCATATAATTATAAAAGTCTACTAATTACTTCAAGAACCTTATACCAGACCAAGGGACAAAGCTAGACATCTAACATCCGCTTTAAACTCTCACCATTACCAAAAGTGTAAAACAAAATCCGATACACAGAGAAAGGCACATATGCTGTCTCTTTCGAACCAATGACAACGCACATAACTTAATTCTATTTTCTCAACTATTTTTTTTACCTATGTATTCCATCTATATATAATACTCCCTCTATGGAAATATACTTCTGTATAAATGTACTTGTATTATGATAACAGTTCAAAAAAATTACAGCTAGACGATTTTTGTGAAAATTCGACTCATAGAAATTGTATTTTACTATAGATTGAAATCGCTCTTAGGCAAATTATAGGTATATTAGCAAAGATTATGAAACAATTCTTTTATTTTATACATACTTGAGCGTATATTATATGCAAGGGATTAAATATACAAAATATCGCTTTAAAGTTCTTAAGCAAGCATAGAATGGAGCCAAACAAGTATGCTAGTCATTAAAAATGTTTTTCATATATTTTCGGGATAATTATTTCGGCAACATTTGAGAAGCCATATTTTATATTAATTATAAAAATAATACTAACTTAGAAACGTCCCACTGCTGGGCTTCAGACTCTTTACTTTAGGTGTATCGATTATCTATATTAGGTGATTATCTATATTGATATTAGGTGTGATTATCGAGTTTTACACACCCGTGATCTTGATGTATACAGTTTTGCCTTCACTGCTAACATACAGAACATATTTATAAAACAAGTTTGTTGAACGAGAAATCCATCCATTATCCATGTGTGAAACCCGTCAATCAACGTTGAACGAACGGATACACCAGCCGTTCCCCTAAAACGAACAGGTACTAACCCAGCAGCGGGACCTTTATGGGATATTTATATACGAATAAAACGTATGGAATATTATTTCAAAGGGTATGGTCATGACGTCAATCCCTGTGACGTTATAAATAAAAAACATTTTGACAAAAATATATGAAAAACATTTTAGATTAAATATTGAAAATTTTATAAGCAACAGTATTAAACCTACTAAATTCCTTCATAATATTGTACAGCAAGAATAAATAAATTATTTCACATTACTATATTAATTTTTCAAATCCTTTAGTGAACTCTGCAGTAATTATTATCAATAAATTATTTATTCTACAATTTATTGTAACTTTTTCTATGTATACGTAGCTACGTAGTTATATTCAAAGATTGAAAAAATAATACAAAATGTCTACATGTGAATATATAATACAATTCCTTTTATTATAACTTATATAATATTATGTAACAAGCTGGCCACTTCACGTTTTAGAATTGTCCAATAAAGATAGATGAAATAGAATAGTAATGATATAGAAACCGATTGTGGTTACAGCGACTTTATCTGGTATACATGAGAGATCGGATTTTATTGTCTTCTCGCTATCATGGCCATAAAAGTGCGATTCGCTGAACAATCACTCAGACTATAGAAGCTGTATTAAAATAGCTACTTATAAAATATATCCGAACTCTTCTCACTTATGGCGTTGAAGGCGTGTTGGTAAGGGATGGGTATACAGCGGTACATTAGTTATTTACAACGTTATTAGACAGATCACTGTCCTGCTTTAATTTAAGTATCAACCATATTAGTTGGCGTCATTTTTTTGTTGTTGTCATTATATAATTAGATTAAAATTACAAATTGGACTTACTTGCCGATTTTCCTCTTTCACTCACACTATAGTATAGTTTATTATTTTATCTGAATAAAAGAGCTGTAAATTAGCTTTTATTTTAACACGGTTTCTATAGCTTTTATAATTCTTTTGGGGATTATATAGTCAAATTATATTGACAATTAGATAAAAAAGAACAAAAGTATAAAACGAATGAACAGATAATTATATAAAAATCTGTCCTAGAGAAGTGACATCTGTCAGACCAGAAAAACACACGCACTATAATTTTTCCATTAAAAACCTATGCGTCTGATAGTCTGATGGCAGTTTGGAGATGTGTTCGTGTAGACTTTAATATCCTGAAAAGATTATTTTACTGTCTCTTATTAAATAATTGATATAAAAATATTTCTCACACATGAAGTGACCGTAAAATTCCTAGAAAGAAGCTTAAAATTATTAACAAGCTCACTTAAGACATTATAAAGGATATGACAGTATGCATTTGAGTGTCGATACAAAATATTTTTGCATAAATAATTTCTCAAACCAAATAATGTTACAATTTTTTTTAGAGTCAAACGTACAATTACATATGTTCAATTCCTATGATAATAACCATTCTATAGATTCCTTATGAAACCATGTCTGTCTATTTAAACAATGTCACAGCTATTTTTATTAAAAGTTCCTGGCTCTGTAGGGATGTTTGGCAAGAAAGGGTACATTTTATAATTATACTGTTACTCGGTGGTGAAGCGAAAGCGACGCTTTCATACATTCAGGTCAGATTAAAAAGATGACAGTGATTTTAAGATTTTTCTTTAATATGTTGATATTTTTTATAATTGTAGTGTTTTAGTTATATAATATATAATATCAGCTCATAAATGTCCCACTGCTGGGCTCGGGCTTCCCATTATAGGGGGAACGGCTTGGCAAGTTTGACACATCGGCTATCTCGATGTGCAGGTTGCATCACGATGTTTTCCTTCACCGTTGTTAGCACGTGGTAATTACATATATACATAATTGTATATGCACATTATATTAGAGAACTATCTAAGTGGTGCATGCGTTCCGGCCAGGATGGAAACCGCGCCCTTTGAGTTCGGGACGCGTGTGCTAGCCATTACGCTACCACGATTTTAGTGCTTTAGTTATTTAGAATGAATTAATCGTGTGGTGTGTTTATAATTTATGAATGTAGTAATGGATAACCTATTTTATTTGTGGTGCTATTTTTAAGATTTCTCGTCTTTCAGATAGAATTTAGGGCTGGTGCTTTCCATATTGTAATAGAAAAATATAACATATCTCAATTTTAACCGCCGACATTACTTTGGCCCAAAAGTTCCCGGCTCCTTTATCAATGTAAATAGACGTTTATCGCTAGATAGGTTTTGAATTAGACTAATGTAAATAGTATTCCTTAATCAGTTTTAATGCAAATCACCATGTGAGGAGATATTCGCTTCCAAAGTTAAAAATATGTCTCCCTTCCTAACTTTTGAACTACTGGGTTTTGAAATGTAAATAATGCATTCAACTAAAATTTTCAATATTTTTTAAAGTGTGGAGTATTTTCGATTAAAACCTTTTTCAGGATTTCGTAATCAAAAAGCAATGGATGTTGAACATCTCTACAAGATATTTTACTGTACGTGGACTTACACACGCGTAGGTCGATTCTGGAAGAAAGGCTGTATAACATCACATTATAACCCAGAAGAGTGGAGTAATAATTTAGAGTGGGTCAAACTTTAAGACACAGTTAATAACAAATAAAATATCTATGCAAACATATTTGTATCGACACCATTTCATACGAAATAACTCAAGCTTGAAGATACCACACTAGAAACAGTAAGAGTTCATTTCAAATTTCGAAGATTCAACGAATATTGTAAAGACCCGGTGCTGCCCTCCGCTGTGCGAGCATAATTCTGTTCGCGACACATCTGTAGCAGCACAGGTAGGCCAAACATCACTTGAACAGTATCCTCCTGAACGCCCTTCTAAAATCCTTATTGAAAATCGTATAAATTACAGGATTTAACACGGAGTTCATATAACCTAACCAGAATGCTATCGCGAACGCACTTGATGGTATCACGCATTCTCTGCAAGCTGCCTTCAATATGTACAAGAAGAAAAATGGCAGCCAACAGGCTATGAAACTCCCCATTATCAAACCGAGGATCAATGTCGCTCGCTTCTCTTTCTTTCTTGCTAACCTCTTCTTTTCTCTCTCAGGATCTCTCGGTTTGTGAGGTTTCGGTAACGCTGGTTCTAATTCAGATTTACTTGGTTGCGATTTCTCTTGTCTTCTATCGGTCTTTTTGAAGATTCGCAGTTTTAGCGGTTTGACACCCCCACAACGGCTGACGACCCCTGAATCTGATGAGGATGGTTCCATCTCGGAGACCATATCAGCGTCGATGGCGACACTCTGTGCTCGACACCTCGCTTGTTGTAGTTGAAGCTCGCCGTTCACGGAGAGTGTCGAACTTCTTAATGGACACGATGCTAATGGGTTTTTTGTTACTTGTGCTGATGTTATTACCTGGGGAGACAAAACATTTATTACTTTTGTAAGAGAGAGACAGTTATGGGATGGAAAGTTTTGAAAATATAAGTGATTAGGCCAATTATTTCGCCTGGTTCGTACTTTTGATTATATGATTGTAATGAAATCGGTCACACCGAGATCTTTTGATCTGTGTCCTCTTAAGGAGGTTGACAGGCCAACGACGTTGTATCGTCACGCAACGACATTGGAGGGACACTACCGCCGCTCTAACACAGACATTATGTCGAAAATCGTCTATCTCATCGC
The DNA here is from genome assembly GCA_039645545.1 of Dendrolimus houi. Lineage (NCBI taxonomy): Eukaryota > Metazoa > Arthropoda > Insecta > Lepidoptera > Lasiocampidae > Dendrolimus > Dendrolimus houi. The sequence continues at coordinate 13,999,490 of CM077139.1, forward strand.
ATGCGGTCATCCAACTCGCACTTGCACCGCCACCGTGAGTAATTTTTTAATCAATATAAAGCGCACATGTGACAAAGACTCGTTTATAGCGCTGTGTGCAATTATTTATTCTTCGACGACTACTGCTAAAAGTCTTCAGGCTTGCTGAATAGGGAGAAGTGAAGTGAAGGGACATTAAGGTTAGCGACTTGATTTTCCATCCCATATAATCGATCAATTGGATGCAACGACTGATCTGATTGTCCTGTCGTTCACTGCTCTTGAATTATATTTATCGAGTCCAGGAGGTAGGGCAATTTAATTTACAACCTCCGCTGGTGTGCTTAGGGTAGGTAGGAAGGCTTCAAAAATTTACCCGTGGCACCACCAATAGGACACTAAGATTTCCACAGAATATGGATTTAAATTTTTCCTAAACTCCTGGAAATTCACAATTATGAATAAACTTTTAAACCCAAAGATCATTAATAAATCAGATCATTAAGAAAATTTAAAAGTACCTTAAGTGTATCCTTTTTTTCGTCCGGCGGCATAGGTGTCATGTCGCCTGCTTCACTAGTGGAAATATCGCTGGCGAGGTCACATGTCACCGTCGGTATCTGCACTTGTGGCGTTTCTATTGTTGATATTTGGGTCTCGCTGGAATTCAAAAATAGGACCCGAATTGTTATTTCTTATGATGCATGTCGTTTAACCACGTGCCATAAGTATAGCTCGGTTTTTTCTAATGTAGTTTGATACTGACTAGTGATTATTACTATAAGCACCATGTAGAATCGTTTATCCGTGCAGGAACGGAGAAAGATTACAATTTCCCACAGCCCATAGGTAGGGTATTTACCCGTCTGGATAGCCACCACCACTGGTCTAGAGTATGCCGCCATTACAACCTTCAGCTGTGTTCCGGCATTAGTGGCCAGATTCCAGTCTCCCTAAGAGAGAGAAGCAGCGCATTTGTAGCACCTTTGTTGTTACAAATAGGCGATGGTAATCGCTTTCCATTAGGTGGTCGGTTTGCCTGTCGGCTGAACTTACGGAATAAAAAAAATAAACACCCTCAAAGACAAATAGTCAGTGTAGGACCGTAGTAGTAAATTTAATCTAGCGAGTCACTAGAACTTCTCAGTCAGTGTAGAACTTCTAATTCTTGCTGAAGTACATTTTACCGGCTGACGATACACCTGATGGAAAGTGGTTACTGTCACCTATGGACATTTACAACACCAAGATGCTACCAATGTACTATCGGATTCAAAGTGGACACTAGAACCTGGCGAATAAAACTCAATGTTGTTATGGCAGCATACACTAGATCAGGGATGCTAGTCATCTAGATGGGCAAATGTCCTACCATCGGGCTGTGGGTTGTTTTGTCGTCAACTATGATAGGCCGCCTGGCTGCAAAAATTAGTACCTTTCGCCATTCCTGCACGGATAAAACTGCAGGAAGAGACTATGGCACCTACCCGTCCCAATGTACAAAAAGAACACGGATAAAATGGGAAGACAGAAAGATGCCACTACTGCGTAGGCCTCAAAAATGTCTTATAAGAACAGCAAGGGATAACATGGATGGGTGACTAGAGATGTTTTGCAGTAGACCTGGGCTACTCCTGAGTTTATGCTTTCAACACTAGATCTTCAATTCTTGTCTTTTGACCTCGAAACCGTAATCATTTAGTGTCTTATGTTACTTACCCATTATTATTAGTACTACTAAGATGCCCCTGTGGCATTGGATGAGTCAAAGGCATCGGTTTTGTGCCCTTGGGTTGATTTGAGAAACTGGTTTGTTGCTCGTTCTGAAACAAAAATATTTTCCCTTTAATAACTCTGAAAGATAGACAAAAATGTCAAATATTTTTTTATAGCTAGAATATATAGAGTATACAGACTGACAGCTGGAAGGTTTTCGTCGCTCTGTGGACGTTTGCAACACCAGAGATATTACCAACGCGCTATCGGCTTTGAAGGAGTTTTATGACACCCTTTAAAAACACTCTATCGTAGCGCTGTGGGAAAACCTTGGCTGAGAGCTAATTTCGAATCTCCACGGTGGGCTTACATTTAAATGGAATATTTGATCTGGGTAATGTCTAAACAAAAATTTACGGGATTTGTGTTCGAACTATTCACACATAAAATGAATGCTTTTGGTAGTTATTATCAACGCGAATGTCAGGCGCCTTCATTATGCAAGTGTCTATCTGTTTTAACAAAACTAAGTTTTAACGGTTTTAAGCGTGGTAATTTATTTGATTTTTATTATTCCGACATTTCGGACACTTTTTAGAAGCCTTGATCACGGAAGACAAAGATGTCAAGTGTCAATGAGTATTAAGTTTTATTTAGCCTAACGCCAACTTGTTCATTGTAATTATTTAGTTTTAGTGTTGTTTATGGTGATAATTTTTACTATATGGGAGTCTAATCTAATTTACCACCGTTTCGCAACATTTTTTGGCTTGAAGAGAAAAAACGGCGCAAGAAACTCTCCGGCAAACATGCCTAGCTCTAATAATTTTATATAATATTAAAATAGGTGGGAGGTAAATTAAAAAGAAATTGTCAATCATGCACCGGAACGCAAACCGACTTGATTGACTTTGATCTAGTTTCTTTTGAAGTGCCACCCTGTCTTCATCTACCTGAACAATATCATCTGCGGGCCTCACCTGTACCTCTGCGGTCAGCACATCCATGACCAGCAGAAACAGGAAAGGACTGAGGGCGGATCCCCGGTGCAAACCTACCTTCACAGAGTTCAATTTTATTTGTATAGATATAGAAGATATAGTACTCACAGGTCTCGGCCTAGGATTTTTCCTGATGCCTCTCCTGGCCCTCGCCTTGGCTGCGAAGTATATCCTGATGTACACAAACACCATTATGCAGGACGGTATGTAGAAACTACCCAGCGCTGAGTATATCACGTAGCCGATATCATCCGACACCTGTGAAAAAAAAACTATTTTTAACCAACTTCAAAAAAGGATGTTCTCAATAGGGTTTTGAATCTTTTTGTTTTTTTGTTATAAATGGAAGGATAATATATAAGTTTTATGACAAAGAAATTTATATTTCTTTTTCCTGTGGTCTTGTATGTTGTATGTAATTTATTTAAAAAATCTATATTTCCAATATTGTATCAAATGTATTATAGTTTTCTTATAGTTGTATAAGCCAAATGCGTAATATTAATTATTTTTTAGTGGAAACTAACTGATAAGTGTATTAATTATGTATTTTATATTGTAAGAATGAAAAGTATTGTATTGTATGTTTCCCAAATAAATTAAATAAATATTTTTTCACTATAATTAAAAAGCAAATTAAAATTAAAATACATACATACGCCGACAGTTTCCGAACAAAGTCGAGTAATTCTTTATGTATATCAGCCATAACTTAGAATAATTACACACGTTGTAATTATTTTAAGAGCCATAACTTTTTTGTTTCTGAACTGATTTTGATAATTATTTTTGTGTTGAATTCACTATAGCATCAGGATAGTTCTATATAAATTTAATTATTATTAGATACGACATACGTAACTTAAATGTACAAAACAAAATTTCTGGCATAAACGAAACTGACTTCAAGAGTAAACTGTCTAAATTGTTTTGATCAATATTAAGTTCAGTTTTGTCAATGTATGGATTAATGTGTTTAGTGTTGTAGATTCGTTAAGAGATGGCGCCACCGTCGTTTTGTATCGCGGTATGGTTTTGGTATCTTGTATTGACTTATCTTATTGGATATTTGATCAATAGAAAATTTTAAGTGATTTCCATTTCAATATGCAAGTGTCAGAGTTTATTATCCCTGTTTAAAGTCAATTGTACAGTGCTAACAGTAACTAAAAAGCAATAAATATCTCTACATCTTAACAGCATTATTAGTTTTGTTTTACGTCACACCGACTTTAAGATGTTGTAGAGTTTTTTTTCTTTTAAATTTTATTTTAGGCAATATTATGGGAAAATCGTGCAAGAAAATCGGCCCGTAACCAATTTTCTACTTCCATCTAAATCCTAAGCCCGATATGAATAATTAAAACATTTAATTTCAAAAATGATTGCTTGCATAAGTGAAGAAGGGTCACGTCCATTCATGTATGATACAAATATTTGAACAGACACAATGGATCCAAAGATTAAAACCTGATGAAAGATGAAATCTTAGGAAAATCAATGTGTGGTTTAAAGATATAAACGTCTGCAGAAAGGCCAATTTTTTGAGGGTAATTCGTAATAATTTTTAATTAAAACTACATTTTAGCCGTTTTATTTTCTATCCGTGCAGAAATGGAGAAGGAATACAATTTCCTGCGGCCGGGTGGCCTGTCGTAAGAGGCCACAAACACCACAGCCAGCTATTAGCGTATTTGCCCGTCTGGATGGCTACCACCCCTGGTTTAGATTATGGCGCCATAACAACCTTGAGTTGTGTACGGCATTAGTGGCCAGGCTGCAACCTCCTTTTATAGAGCAGCAGCGCATTTGTAGCACCTTTGGTGTCGCAACTGTCCACAGGCGATGATAACCGCTTTCCATCCAATCCAATCCAATGTAGAGTGTATCTGTTACATGCTGGTGTTGTGAGGAAGCGCATGTGCAGTGTGTGCCTTATGTCTATACCTATATGTATTATCCTAACTAGTGCCATGTGTGTTCTTTTTTCCTTTCTGTGTCCGGGTTATTAATTTTTAGGCTCTTTGTGTGTCTTGGTTTGTTTGTGAAGTGTGCGTGTAATGCAATGCGGTGGTAGTGCGCGTTGGTTTGAGTATGTGTATAAGTTTTGTTGTTAGTTGTGTGTTTGTGACTTTGTGTGGTGTTATAATTTATTCGGATCGGATGAGTGTTCAATGTATCAATTGAACTTTGTTTATAATTCTCGGACGTAAGATAGTATAATGCCAGAAGCCAAAAAAAATTCGTTTATTTCTAAATATTATGGTCAGGTTGTACCCAATTACCCCAAAACCCATTCCAGCGTTAATTCTCGATTCTTGTTACAATCAAAGAGAAATGTTCCAAAAATTTAAATTGAAAATGGAATAGTGGAAAGGAAATATTCTTCCACTCAATTCGAATATCGAATACAGAATCTATTCAAAACACGCCGAATTCAATTATCAAATGAAAACCGTCACGTATTGTCGGACGATTTTAATAAACGATTCGGAAGGACGAGTGGGGAGCGGCCAGCCTTCTCAAGCGTTCGGCCTAAATCGAATGGAATCGAATGCAGATCTTTTTCGAGCAATTGTCAATAATGCCGTTCGAAAATTGAACTTTTAAAGGCGTAAAATCCGTTCGAAAATTAAATGTTTAAATGTGACTATTGTGTGTTTAGCCAGTATCAAGTATAAAATAGCCATAGTGTCTAGAACTTTTATGACCTAGACTCAGTATTTTACTAAAAGTTTTTAGGGAATATCTAGATAGAATACAATATAAGTTAAGTTTTCTTCATTGTACTATTTTATAATTTAATGTATATTTTATTGTAGTGAATGTAAAACTATAATACTGTAAAAATATAATGGCAAAATAAGAGCAAAGAATTAATGTTCACTATAAAAATAAATGTACAAAAAAATTTAACGAATTCTACAGTCTTTAGACGAAAATAATGTATATAAAATTTTGATATCATTTATAATAGTTTCATTTCGACTTAAAACAAAATTCTAAAAGATATTTCTTTAATAAAGTAATTTTTAAAATACGAAAATGTTTTTCATTTGCGTTCATATTGTTCGTTTTCTAATTTACTTAAGCGGGTGATAGATTTGCGAGTAAGTACGCATATTCGCACGTGTCTCTCCCGTTTTATAGTATAATAAAGCATGCTCTTTTTTTTTTTGATAACGCTGGGTAAATGTTTTTGGACATCATCCTCGAGTCCTTCGGAGGAAGAGCCAGAATGCAGGCATAAGGCCTGCATCGAGGGCGTGTGGGACTCTCAGCGACCGGTTCTCCACGCTCGCTTCTAAAGCGAAACTGTCGCGAGAATCGGCTGCCAAACTACCTACTAAACCTGCGGCCCATGTACAGCGCTTTTACGGGGCGTCACGGGATCTCGTTCAGAATAACTACACCGTGACGCCCCTACGCTTTGTAACTAAATGTCTGCTCCCCTATTTCAAGTTGGGTTGTTGACAGTCAAATTAACTGACATACTATTTATAATTTTACAAAATGCCGTAGCCACCTAGATTTGGTACGAGAGTTGCTACTTATGACGTCATTTCTATAACGAGTCAAATAGCGTATTAAATACTTAAACGATTATTAAAATTATTTCTACAAGAATATTTTAAAGTTATGATGATGACATGGTATTAACGTCCGCTCTTTTGTATGAACATTGTTTCAGAATTAATGGTGATATATTTTTTTTATTGCAGGAGTTCAGCAGACAGGCAGACAGCTCACTTGATGGAAAGCGGTTACCATCGCCTATGGACATTTGCAGCACCAAAGGTGCTACAAACGCTCCTGCTCTCTTAAGTGAGACTCGAACCTGGTCACTAATGCCGGAACACAACTCAAGGTTGTTATGGCGGCATACTCTAGACCAGGGGTGGTAGCCATCCAGTCGGGCAAATGCCCTACCACCAGGTTGTGGGTTGTTTTGTCGCCTCTTACGACAGGCCGCCCGGCCTCAGGAAATTGTATTCTTTCTCCGTTCCTGCACGGATAAAATATATAATATTTTCTTAAGTTTTCGCGACTAGTATACGTAATAAAACTACGTTGTAACGGTTTTAAGCGCGATGATTTATTTAATTTTTATTATTCCGACGCTTCCGCCACTTTTCAGTAGCCGTGATCACGGAAGACAAAGATGTCAAGTGTCATAAGTGTTGTAAAGTTTTATTTAGCCTACCGCCAACTTGTTCATTTTAATTACCTATTTAGTTTTGATTTTGTTTATGGTTATATATAATAATAATTTTATATAATATTAAAATGGGTGGGAGGAAGAATAAAAAGAAATTATCAATCAAGTTGGTTTGTGTTCCGATGCACGCAGAAAGAGCTGCACTTGGTTTTTGCTGGGTTTGGGTCTTAATCGTTTTGATGATCTGATCCCAAACAGGTGGTACTTGCCAACCATCTTCTCTATTGAAATGTAGGTGTTTTTTTTATTTCTATAGCCTCATTATTCTAGGTATGAAACGATTCTCGTTTCCAGGAATAATAACAATCAATTAAATTACCGCGCTAAAAACCGTTAAAACGTAGTTTTATTACATAATTGTGATATATGTCAACTACCCCATTCAATGTTATGTGAAGTCTCATAGCTACCATCGACTGACAATTGATAGAACTCAAAGAGGCCACGTTACGTGCTTCAAGATCATCAAGTCTTGGAGGTCTTCAGTGTCAAAGTATCATTGTCCAAATGACGTGTACACGAGATATGCATTACTCTGAATTGTTCCCAACAATTGACTGTATGAGTTATACGGGACTATTTCTTTGTACAGACAGCAAAATGATATCTTAATTTTTTGACTAACGTCGTTAGTCGTCATGTATATTAAGAAATATAATGATTTTGCATTTTTTTTTATTGTAGGGGTTCAGCAGACAGGCAGACGGCCCACTTGATGGAAAACGGTTACCATCGCCTATGGATATTTGCAACACCAAAGGTGCTACAAATGCGCTGCTGGTCTCTTAGAGGAGACTGAAACCTGGACACTAATGCCGGAACACAACTCAAGGTTGCCATGGCGACATACTTTAGACCAGGGGTGGTAGCCATCCAGTCGAGCAAATGCCCAAGTCGCCTCTTACAACAGGCCGCCCGGCCGCAGGAAATTGTATTCTTTCTCCGTTCCTGCACGTATGAAATCGAAAATCGTAGAATGCCTCCCAAAACAATAGAAGACATTATTCTATCGGGCCGCGAGCAGAACACATCTCATGTAAAAGTGTCTCGTTTGCAAATATAAATTTATATCCTAAACCAGTCTCTCATTCGAAGATAAAGATCCCGGTCAGCTCAGAAACCGCTGGCCGTTACAGTACATTTACATTTAGTCACATACGATTGAAAAAAAAGCTAATTTTGGGAAATTGTGCGCCACATTTTCAGCAAACAAGGTTTGCTTATTGCTGTGCTGGAATCATAGCCGACACAAAGCTAATCTTCAGAGCAGACTTTCGTTTTAGAATTATACCAAAACATTTTTTTAATTATTAATTATATGAAATAGTGATTATCTCCTCACAGAAATACAAATTAAAAGACTAGTGTGTTTAATGTAAATCGAATGCATTTAGCGGCTTGATTAATAATAATAATAATAATAATCGGCAGACAAACACACACATTGTATATCCCCAAGCTAAGCAAGTTACGCTTGTGTTATGGGTAATATACAACGGACTACTCTGGGGCCGATCCCAGACACCCAGACCATAGTAAATAACGGAGAAAATACGTTTCTGAAATTTACCATACCAGGAATCGAACCCGGAGCCTCTGCGTTGCAGTGAGGTAGGTCGGCAACGGCTTAGCCCGCTCAACCACAGAGGCCGTTGATTGATGGCCTATTTACTATATTCGATTTTATCCGTGCAGAAACGGAGAAAGAATACAATTTGCTGCGGCCGGGCGGCCTGTCGTAAGAAGCAACAAAATAACCCACAGCCAGGTGGTAGGGCATTTGCCCGATTGGATGGCGACCACCCCTGGTCTAAAGTATGTCACCATAACAACCTTGAGTTGTATTCCAGCATTAGTGACCAGTCTCCCTTAAGAGAGCAGCAGCGCATTTGTAGCCCCTTTGGTGTTGCAAATGTCCATAGGCGAAGGTAACCGCTTTCCATAAGGTGGGCCGTCTGCCTATCTGCTGAGATTCTGAAATAAAATAAAAAAATCGATTTCCAGTATATTGGTAAAATTGGTCAAATACCTGCTTTTGCCTGAGTGTTGAAAGAATTAGTCCTAGTAACATAGTGAACGACTGAAACATTAATTTAGAGATTTGATATGAATAAAATCTATGTTTTAAACAGCTTAAATGACTTTTCACAGACTTTGGTGAGAAGGGCTACTACAAAATAGTTAAAATAAAAATAATAATATATATGATAATTAATATATATTAAGTATTATTATTAATATATATATATATATATATATATATATATATATATATATATTTATATTTAAAGTCTGTATATATAACATTTGTATATTTATTACTAAAATGTAAGTAGTCGTAGTTTGCGTATACCACCATGAGGATTACCATCTTAATTTGATAAGATAGCGATAAGACCGTCCTTTGTGCATAATTAGGTATAGTTTTAGGCTATAAGTTAATTTTTTGTATTGATATACAATAAATTGTTATCTATCTATCTATCAGAACACGCACTTATATCTGTTCAAAATTATTTAGACTATGTTTAACAGTCGCAAAAGCCCTAGAAAATCGTTAACAGAAAAACTGTATGTATTGCTGGTCTTTACTTCTTGGTTTTTTTGTTACTTTATATAGCGAAATGGTGTAAATAATTTATAAATAAAACGAAGCCACTGAAAAAGAAAACGGAAGAGGAAGTTTTTAATGAACAATGAGGTTATTTCGACATTGGCTAGTAAAATAAGATAAATGTGCGCAGCTCGTCGTGCATATAATATATTATATTCTACGCTGATGGTGTGAGCGATGCTTTGGTCGTTGTAGGTAAAGAAGTTAAAAACTGTTAGTGGTGAAAACTTATAATAAATCACTTTTACATTACATATACGTATGCACTTGGCTGCAACCAAAATGGAAGACGAAAGAAAAAGCAACGGCAGTGTAGCAAGTTTAAAAATAATATTAGCTTACTTATACGAGAAGCTCTCATGGGCATCCAATAGAAGGAAAATTGAAAGTCGTCAGTGTGCAATACAGCTTACAATGGAACGTCACAGAACAGCTGTATTCAGAGGTAGTTTCCGTTATGCAGCATCAAAGTGCTGGAATAAAATTCCTCCACCTATAAGAAACGCCTCATCAGTGCCACTCTTTAGGGTCACACTAAAGAAATTCCTATGTGAACACCAAAACGCACTATGTAACTTAAGGCATCATACAAGTGCTTTATGGCCATGTTACTAATACCTATGATAACATTAACAATGATCTGTTTATTTTAATTGCTTGTTTTGTTGCTCACGTATCTCACTATGTTTATGTATCTATGTAAATATATGTTTATTTTTATTATTTCGATGTAAATTTGTCTAATAACCCGTTTTATTTTTATAATTATTAAACTGAACCGATTTGATATATTATTTGTGTTGTATTGTCCTTCGTGACTCCACCTGCTTGTCCCAGGCGGAAGAACAGCGCTGGCCTTAGTGGCGAGCATTACGCTGAGTCTGGGTCCAAGTTTAGGACTTATATTGAGGAATTTATTTTTTATTTTACTCAGTATTGTTGAAGTGCTTATTTGTCGTAAATAAAATAATTATTTCCTTCTTTCTTTTTTAGCTTATGTTGGTGTTGCCAACAATAAATGCTCGTGTAAAGAAGACTCTTGATATTCGTGTCGGTAACAGTATGTATATCTACTACAGAAATCATCCTATGCAGAAACACCCAATTGAAAACTAGGTATTATCGTGAACATGTTTATATTTTAATTTATATTTATATTTTATTCAGTTTTTTGCTATCCGTACAAGCCAATCCAAACAATGGCCTTTATTTTTGTTGAATAAAGAGCCGTCCGCTCCGTTTATGTTACATTAGTACGATTGTATCTAATAAAGCCTTTTTGCGCTGACCGTACTATTTGCAACAAAAAGGCTATGGACGGACAATTCATATTTTTCTTCATATAAAAAGAACTCGGATCTTTTTCGCTATTGTTATTTTTATTTCACTATAATTACGTTTCTTTTCCTGTTGTTTTGTTTTATTAATTTATTTAAATATAAATAAATCACAGTTTAAAAATCTAATAAAAACATGATTTAATAACAATATGAAGTAAAATGTATTTTTTTTAAATAATATTTCTGCTAATACAAAAAATAAAACTTGAATTTAATCAAATCATATAATAAGTCGTGGTAGCGTAATGGCTAGCGCACGCGTCCAAAATTCAAAGGGCGCGGGTTTGAATCCTGTCCGGAACGCATGCACAGCTTGGCAGTTTTCTGACATAATGTGCGTATTGTTACAATTACTATTTTTTGAGGCAGGGGATATGCATTTCGCACACTACCGGGTCCTTTACTAGGGATTAGACCAAAGCGACGAGAGGTGACACCACGAATGGGCACCAGAGTCAAATCGCTGGCTTGTGTGGAGACTCGAGAACTCAATACTCCACTTAAACCACCCTCCTCCCATGTGCCCCGCGCTTATGGCAGGAAGAGCGTGAGACTTAGAACGTAGTTACGCCCACGCTGATCCTAGCGCATCAGTGCTTGAGAATGCCCCGGGACAGGCAAACTCACTTCGTCAACAGGGGTGAAGACTCCTCTGCTCCCTAGATGCTAGAGGGCCCCTGCAGCGGGGTATAACGGGAGGAGATCTTGCGCATATCTGCGCCTCCGGGACCCTGACTGAGGTCGGTACCCGCGACGCGCATGCGCACCTCTCTCCCTTTCTCGTTCTGTTACAATTACCATGTGCTAACTACGGTGAAAGAAAACATCATGATGAAACCTGCACATCGAGATAACCGACGTAGCAAACCTGCCAAGTCGCTTTGGACAAGTGTGGCGGGTATACTTTCCATTTCCCTATAGTGGGAGGTCTGAGCCCAGCAGTGGGACGTTTATAGGCTGTTATTAGTATTAGTCTTTGCCTAGACTTAAGTTTACATTGAACAATTTCGTTTCTTTTTAAAAGATATTGAAATTTTTAAGAGAAATCAGCTTGTGTTCTGAATTAAAATGAAGCGCCGGCGTAAAGCATAGACAGTGTAAACATAATCAAGCTGAATCTACATAATGCCCAGAATGTTCTCGGATGTATAATGTAGGAGTAGATGTGGCATTGTTTTCTGACAACGTCACACGTTTACAAAGTCATATGATATTTTTTCACGAAACGAATTTAAGATCCATCAAGTAGTTTTCTCTATATTAACTTTGGTTATTCTGTAGAAGGTTTTGCATTATCTAGGATAAAAAAGACCTTCATTTCCGGTCTCTAAAGTAAATATGCCTGTAATAGATTTAAAAATTTCCATAGGAGAAATTAGCACATTAAAATAAACTCGTGAAAGTATTCATGTATAATTTAGTTTATGTTCCAGATCTATTCAAAATATGTTTTTTTAAACACAAGTCTATATAGTTCACTGCATGACAGGTTACTTTTTACACATTAACTATAAATTAATAATTGTATATATTTTGGTTACATCCCAAATTGGAATACTTAAATTGTCATTATAAATGAAACACTTATCCGTTGAAGTTTCACTTCTACTATGTGTCTTAGCACACATTTCGATTTTTCGCAGGTTTACTGCAAATTATGATTTGGTTAGATTAGGTAAATTTTAATTAATAAATTTTTATTTAAAAATATTTTATCAAACAAAAAACTAAATTCGATCCGGAACCCAAAAAATCCATCCATAGTCTACTCCAAAATTATGCCGCCTCTCACCACGTCTAGTCCAAATTTATGCCGCTCCTCCACGCGGCCGTAACGCTTTTCAGTGACAGAAAAATTCTATGACCAGACGGGGTCTTATATAGAAGTTTCACTTCAAAAAACTCAAGAGTATCTGAGCGTACTAACTCTGCTCCATTTACCGCATCCATTCGGTATCAGCACATTCATACGTTCTTGTCGATCTTCGCATTTCTGGATTAATATGAGATTAACAGCTTTGATACACAATATGTTTTGAACGATCAAAACACGAGAAACCGCTCAAATTAATTCCTACAATATGTTGTGTTTGTCATTATTTTGACAAAAGTAATTTGTATTGTAACAAAATAGGACAACATATGTAGACCGAGGCCCGAACTCTCAGAGCGAAGCCGGCTAAGGGAAGCCGATTTTGGGAGAGGAAGCCGATCGCGCCGCAATGCGTTAGGAGAACTTATTAAATAATCGAATTAGTATGAAGAAAGGTGGAGTGGTTTCCAGTGGATACATTGCTATTATCACATTACATTTTGTACATACATTATTACATTACACAGACAAATTTAACAAAAATGCTTCACTTCATTTGACGATTTTGTTCACGTAGACTCCGTCTATACTTTTATTCATCTGAGCAGCACACTGTCTAACGACCCGTCTGGTGGAAAGTGGTTACGAACACTATTTGAAGGTTGACTGAAGAGCTGCCGGTCTCCAAGGAGTTTTGTGTTATCCTTTTGAATATTTTGCAAACATGCAAATTAGTAAGCCTTTTTAGCCTATGTAAATATAAATTTATTTACTTTACTTACAGCGTAATAAAGACTACTAATACCTTTCACTAAAAATACATAGCACTTTTTTCTGTTTTAACCGACTTCACAAGAGCGGAGGTTTTTAATGTATTGTGTAAGTATTTTTTTAAATATGACTTCGCACGGTTTTTGGATCAAGCCAGTGCCATTCACGAATATTTAATCAGAATAATTTTCGAAGAAAAAGGCGGCAGGTAAGAAAATATTTGAAGTAACAGCCCACGCCAGCCGTAGCAAGACTTTTTGGTCTTTTCTTCTCGATGAAGAACGCTGTTCTTGTGGTCACTCCGAAGGTCATATTTTACTTAACAGTTTTATAACTGTCTCCTGGATGGATGGATGGATGGATGAAAATCCATTCTCGCTACATGTCCAAACCACCTTAACATTCCCTTTTTCAACTTTAATTATTATATATTCTTTCAATCCACAACGTTCACTTATCACACTGCTCTTCATCATATCATGCAACTTAACCTCACATATACTTCTCAATGCTCTCATTCGGTTAGCAATAATAATTAATGTTTTAAGCAAGAATTATATGTTTATGTGTAGAATTATTTTTCAATCATGATGACTTTCTATCAAACATCACAAAGGCCACTAAAATGTGACTTGTCAGGGCACTAGTGTTTCCCATATTTCTTTATGGTGCTGAAACGTGGACTATAAGAGAAAGTGAGAGAAAGAAGATAGACGCTTTAGAAATGTAGTATTGGAGACGAATGCTACGTATAGCCTGGACACAGTTCCGAACCAACGTCTCAATCCTCGAAGAACTCGACATAAAACAGTGTCTCTCTTCCATCGTTCAAGGTCGTATTCTCACTTTCTTTGGACATATTACACGACTCGTAGTCCAGGGCAAAATGGAGGGCACGAGGGCGCGCGGTAGATCACCAATGCGCTGGACCGACCAAGTCGTAACCGCACTAAATGGTCCACTCCACGAATGCACGAGGAAAGCTACAGTACGAGAAGAATGGCGACGAATTGTGAAGCTTGCCACCACACCTGTCATGAGGATCACGACCACTCTGCTGAGAGTGTGACGACGGAGAAGAAGAAGAAGAATTATTTTTACACATAAACATACAACGTATAAAACTATTTTTACCCACCCAGTATTTCTTTGTCCGTCTTCGTTTTGTTACTGCTAATGACGACAGAATCAATAGTACGTCTTCCGATGATGAACTATCGTCATAAAACATGGTGACAGTAGTGGTACCGCGTAGACCGTCCAAGCAAATATTTGCACGCTCGAACGCAGAACGCGAACGTGGAACGCTCGAGCGAGTGACCGCTTTCTATATTATTACGAGCTACAGGACTCGAATTAAAATAAATGCCGATGGAATTACTATAGTGTTTATTAGAACTGTACAAACACGTATAAAACAAATACAAATAAAACTGGATGCAACCAGTTCACACTGCACGATTCAATACAATTCGACACGCGCAAAGTCCGTCGTCTATATCGCTAATCGAGAGTACTACAAAACGTCTTACTCGTTTCGTAGTCGTCACTTGACTGCCCCACCCCTCCATTCGGGCATTGTCGTATATTAACTATACAGTACAAAAAAAATCGGCCGTGCGCACTGAGTTTTCGAGAAATAGTTATTTGCACACCTGGTTATCTATTCCTGCGAACGGCCAACAAAATCGAAAACAATAACAATAGGCTTTTGTCTAATTGCAAATTTAAATACGAAGCAATAAAAAACACTCCGAATGCGGGAGGGGCATTAAACGAGATGCGCAGCATTTCTTTGTCGGTATGTGACAATAGGTATGCAGGTGGCCCAGCTTGTAACAATATGATAACACCGTAAAATATCATGATAGAGTAAATGAAATGGCTTTTTGATGTAATAGGGAGTATGCAATATATAGATAACCAAAAAGACCTACTCCGCCAGTAATGAAGATAAAACACAACAAACCACAATGAAATTGAGTAAAAGATACACAATGCCCCGATGGCGGCAGGTTAAGCTAAGCCAACATTATCCATCATAACAAAAGGGATGAATACATATTGTTATAAATTCAATGGCTGAGAACGAACTAAAATAATTTTAATACACCGGAGGATAGGCTGTTTTTATATATATCTGCTGGATGCGGCTTGCAAATCTAAAACTTTTTAAACCGTTAGGGGCCTATAAATTACGTCACATGATTTTCATGATTTTTGACCCCTCTTCCGTCCTTGTGACAGCTGGTCACATTCGTATGGCTCCTCCCTCCCTAGTGTGACATCACATATTTTGCAGTTTTACATCAAGAAATTGTTAAAATAAAACAGCAGTTCCGTAATCGGTTTTATTTACTATACATACTCATACAGATAGAGTTGGAAATATTTTGAAGGTTTTCGTTAATAGTTCGTTTTTGAAAGCTTAAATATATAAGATTTTGAAAGGTGACGTCACGAAATCTAGGATTTCTTCCACCCCTTATCACACAACGTCACACTTCACCGACCCCCTCTCTTAGCCCCCCTTAGTTTACAGTCCGTGAGGAAATGTTAGTCAGCGTTTGAGGCTTGCAAGCGGCGAGAGGGAGTGAGGTCGAAATAGACAAGATTAAGCCTTTTTTACGTTCTCCGACACTGAACACATTCATAATATGATTAAAAATTAAAACTACGTTTTAAATTTAAGCGCCGTATTTTATTTGATTTTTATTATTCCGACGTTTCGGCCACTTTCCAGTAGTCATGATCACGGAAGACAAAGATGTCAAGTGTCAATGTGTATTGTTAAAGTTTTTATTTAGCCTGTGGGTGTATGAATATTGATTTTTATTTACTTGGCTTTAATTGACTTTAGGATGTTGTAGAAAATATTAATTTGTTTGCTTTTTAGTTGGAAGTCGGTTTTGTTTCTGTTAAAAAAATCTACTTTCTAGTTGCTTGAATAGTTGTACTACTGGTAGGGGTATACAATTTTTTTTATCGAAAAATGTAGACACTTAACGCTCTTCAAGAATTTGATTCACTCATCAAATCCTGACTTTAGTGACAATGGGACTACTTCAGGAGTATACACTTTCGAATAAAGAAAAAAATGATAATCAATCATTTTTTTTTAAATTTTGTGGCTTCGCAACTAGGCCTTTCAGGCAGGTCTTATTTATTATATGTATACAGTAAATAGATCAATTAATATAATCGATCAACAATTGAGAAACAGCGCGTTCCATTAGTAGCTCACAACGCCCAAAATGCTCCGTTAGCTGTTCCACAAGGCGTCCGCGGTCGTTATGTTCGTGGCGAAAACGTCACTAATGACGTCATCATTTTCGATCACACAACGACCCATGTCAAGTGGTGGGTCGAGTAACCGTTCGACTTGGGTTTCGATTGTAACGCCGGCAAGCAAGTGGAACGAGAAAAATCGCGGTAGTAAATGTGGTCGTTGTCTAATGGAACGTAGCCAGAGTAATCGCGTAACATAGATACGTAAAAAACATACAATCGAATTGAGAACCTCTTACTTTTGGAAGTCGATTATAAATGTCAAAGTACTTAATGTCCAGTCCATAAACTTTAGGTCTGCGTTGGGCGAGAAGCAATTTTGAGATTAAACATTCGTTAGTGGTCCCAGGTTGCCGGTTTTATATTTATTATTTTTGCATTTATTCTCCAATAATACTCGATATTCCCAAAGGCTTTTTGAATCAGAATTATATAAAGGTGGTGATATAGAGAATCTTAAAGAAGGATGTATTGCCGAAAATAGATGAGATACAGATTCATTTTCGTCTTTCAATTTTAATGGAAATGAAACATTGTCCACTTTAAAAAATAAAGTTATTCCTATTCCAAACCCGTATCTCATCCCCCTATCTCATATCTCATTCTCTGCCTCTCTTTTCTTTCAGCTTCTCCCACTTTTTTTAAATTTATTGTCCAATATGCTTACATTCGTATACATTAAAACACATTCGACTATGCTACAGAAACCTCATAGGTTTATTCGTTCCACAGAGAGTCGTGTAAAAGGTTATGATAAATAGTGCCATTTTAAAAAATGAATCTACACAATATTACCGTTTTATCAAAAACAGGAGCAAGGCGAGGAATTATTAATTATAGCTAAATTATATATATAAATTTAGCTATAATTAACAATTCCCCGCACATACTCCCAACATATACAATCATAACACACATATACACACACACACAAGCAAGCTTGCACACACATTAATCTATACTCACACTCCCATATACATCACTTTAATTCTTACTCATTTAGAAACATTATTAGGAGTTTTTGGCGGGAACTGAAAGGAGATGATGTGCTGTGTAGTTTTATTTTCTAAAATGTGTAAAATTACTCTAAAATGAACAATAGTTGTAGGATATTGACAGTTTTTGAGTAGTAATTACGTGTTTTTGTGAGAAATGTGAACTATATAGTCAAATGTGGCCTTTCGAGTTTTCACAAGAATTTCCGTTGAATGGCGTCGATTGTAGCCTACAATACATCTGCGCCTGGCTTAAAGGCCTAGTTGCCAAGGCATAAACATAAAAAAAAGAAAAGTGAATTTTTAATTTTTTTTATATTAATGTGGTATTAAATATATTAAAAAAAATTGTAGTCAATAGTTAGTATAGTAATTGTTATTATTTTTTTAATGACATTATTTTTGGGTTATTATTATGATATTGTTTGTAGGAAATTTAATTATATTTATTATTCTAATTTTTCTATGCCTAACCGGCCAAACATGGTGCACCTTAACTTTTGTACCATCATGCATATTGTGATATGTAAATACTCATGTAAGAAATAAGTAAACTTTGACTTTGACTAAACAATATTGCAAAATATAGTAATTTTTATGTCTTACTTCGCACCAAGTTAAAGATGTTGTAGAAAATATTGTTACAACCTGAACGCTGACCAAATAAAAATTCACACCTAAATACCTGTAGATTTTTATAACCTCTTCGGCATTTGGACTTCTTTTGTTTGCTTTGTGTTTAAAATTTGTGATTAGAAAAACAGCCCATTGTGTATTGTAATCTTTTATGGTAATCATTAGCCAGGTGTAATTCTAGGAAATGCAGTCCACGTGGCAGAGCAGACATATTGTATTTGTACAGTATAAAGCAATGCCCCAATTGAGAGATGAGGCAGTCGAGCGATAACCACAAGCGGAGCAAGCCTTGTGTACATTCGGTAATCTATTTAGTGACGGACTTTGCGCGTGTTATTGAATCGTAATTTACGTTTGGACTGGTAGTGTTCAGTTATATTTGTGCCTGTGTTATATGTTTTTGTATAGTTCTAATAAACTCTATAATAATTCCAACGGTATTTTAATTTGAGTCCTGAAACTCGTAACAAATGGAAATGTCTACCAGGTATGCAGGTGTGAATTTGTCTTTTGTCGTCGTTCAGGTTGTAACAATATTTATTGTTTGCTTTTAGATTAGATTATATAATATTTTATTGCTCATAAAAATAAACAATTACAAAAACGAAATGCATAGTTACGATACTTCTTGACAAAAGAAGAGGCGGCCTTATCGCTAAAAGCGATCTCTTCCAGGCAACCCTTTTTTTTAACGAGGGGAAGCCCGATTGAGATCCATCAGCCGCGCGTATGAGGAAAGTCGGGGCCGGTGTGTCAGGATTCGCCAGGTCGGGGAGGCACTAGCACCTCTAGACAGAACTAAAGATGCTATTGCCACACCACAGTTAGGGATACCCACTAAAACCCCTCGGTATTCCGTCCTTCGCCCTATTTTAAATTTTTATTGCATGAGTTCAGCAGACAGGCAGACTGCCCACTTTATGGAAAGCGGTTACCATCGCCTATGGACATTTGCAACACCAACGGCTACAAATGCGCTGCTGCTCTCTTAGGGGGTCTAAAACCTGGTCACTAATGCCGGAACACAACTCAAGGTTGTTATGGCGGCATACTCTAGACCAGGGGTGGTAGCCATCCAGTCGGGCAAATACCGTACCACCTGGCTGTGGGTTGTTTTGTCACCTCTTACGACAGGCCGCCCGGCCGCAGGACATTGTATTCTTTCTCCTTTCCTGGATGAATAAAATGCCTTAATGCCAGGGCCACAGTTTTATGGCATAGCCCCTCCGCTGGCCCTGGCAGGCGGTCTTCCAGGCAACCTAGCTTAAAAGAAATTCTAAACTAATCTGGTGATGTAAGGTGGGACAAGAAGAATAGGACTGTATGTACAATTTAAATATATACATACTTATAATAATTTATACATTTAGCTTTTTAGTTACTGTCGAAGTCGGTTTCTTATTTGCAAAAAAAATCTCCAAAACGGAGAAAGAAAATTTATATTCGGTTTTAATGTGTGCCAGACAAGGTACTAAGTTATTCACGCAGCGTCGTTCGCAAGGCGTTCTTATTAAAGCATCGGGTATTCCCCACACGATCCCACCATGTCGTATATTTAAGAGAGCAAAGATACGTACGAGGGCTTTTTAATTGCTTTTTCGAATTAACTCCGGTCTCTTCAGGAACGCTAATTTGTTTTAGATGGCCCGATAATGCTGACTTAGATGAGGTCTAACGTTTTATATGCCGGTGGGTCTTGGGGGAAGTGTTTAGAACGATCGCTTCGTTAAGGCTTAATTGGGTAAATGATATGTTTTATAATCAATGCTATAATTAAGTCCAAATTAGACGTGTTCATTTCTGTCTTTCAATGTGTATGGAATAGAGGTGCGCGCCACGCCGGCGTGGTGGCGCCGTTTTCGTCCAAAGCGCTGCAGCCGTCGCCGCCATTTTGCGTCACGTAACGTAGTAAAGCTATTTTTATATTTATACGCAATTAAAGTATTTATGCATGGCTGAGCTCTCTAAAACCGTTCGTTAAATTATTAGCATGATATAGAACAGATGTATGATACTCTGAAAAGGACAAAGGCAGTGTTCGCATCTTTGAATTCTGCCTGTTTATTCCCGGTTTGCAGCACACTTTTAGGTGCCCGAGTTTTGTTTGTGACTATTTTTCGAAGTAAACATAAATGGAGTAGATTTAAATACAGTAACTTAAAAAAGCCTGGATTTGCCACGCTGCCGGCGCCGCGCCGCCGCCGACTCAAAATCCGCAGCGCGTGAGCACCGTTTTTCAACGCGGGGCACTTGTCTAGTATAAAAATGAGACAAAACAAAATAAAAGTATAAAAACGTCATGAGCTGTTAAAACTACCTTTGCAGTTTTAAGAGCGATAGTTTATTTGAGTTTTATTCCGATGTTTTGGCCATTTTTCAGTAGCCGTGATTACCCAAGACAAAGTTGTGTCAATGAGTAATATGATTTTGATTTTGACAACGAACAAGTTGGGGGTAGGCTAAACAACAACTTTAACATTATTCATTGACACTTCACATATTTCTCTTCCGTGATCATGGTTACTGAAAAGTGGCCGAAACGTCGGAATATAAGTTAAATAAATTGCCGCGCTTAAAACAATCAAAACGTAGTTTTAATTATAGGTAGATGCACCTACATTTACATCTAACTAAACTAAAAAGTAGACTTGTAGATATAGGTATATGTACCAATCTAACTAGACTAAAAAGTAGACTTGTAGATATAGGTATATGTACCAATCTAACTGGACTAAAAAGTAGATTTGTAGATATAGGTATATGTACGAATCTAACTAGACTAAAAAGTAGACTTGTAGATATAGGTATATGCACCATTCTAAACAAATTAAAAAGCGGACTTTTAAGTCTACTTTTTAATATATTTACAAAACATGTACGTTTTCATAAAGTAGGACATTAGGACTTGGGTAACTCCAATAATGTAAATTGAATCCAAAAAGGTACATATGACAAAAAGCCTGGCACTTAGAAAAGGTTATGGAAATTTTCTACCAATATCCGGCGGGTGGGTCCTATGTATTGTAGATAGTTGGTTTAGGGGCGATTGCTTGTGACAGTTTCTTCAGGGTGAAAGGGTAAATTCATTGTGCTGTTGTATGTGAGGGTACTTTCGATTTACATATGGCTGTCAATTGAGATGACCACTTAATTTCTAGGGTACAGTCTATATTCGACTGGTCCCTGGTGGAATAAAACGACTCGTACATTTATAAGATATTACATTTTTGGCCTACCTCCAAAAGGAAATGGTATTTAATTCGATTATTTCTTATATTTGTATGTATGTTACGCGATTTCTCGGTCAATCGTAGACCGATTTACTACATTTTTCTTAATGCGAAAGAGTCCGTATCTGATGAGTGGATTCCAGGGAAATCGAGAGCAACCGTTGATATAGAGCTCCGAGCGCCTACACTGTTCGAAAGGCAATACTTGTATACGCGTGCCAGTAGTACAATTTATTACAATTCACAACAAATTTCGGAAACGTATTTTCTCGGTTATTTACTATGGTCTGGGTGTCTGGGATCGGCTCCAGAATGGTCCGTAGTATATTGCCCATAACACAAGCGTAACTTGCTTAATTTGGGGATATACGGTGCGTGTGTTTGTCTGCCGATTTATTATTTATTACTATTATTATAGACTACTACAGACGCTTGCAATATTCTTTCCAAAGCTATTCAGGTAACTAATAAATACTACTCAGAAAACGCTAATGGTCCACAAAGAGGTACTGTCTGATTAACACAATATAATCATGCTAATACATTTATTATAATAACTTATTTATATTGAAATAGAATTATTGTATATGTGTATATATATGACTATGTATATATGTATGTATTTCTATATTTATTTCTTAAATTAGTTTGAGTATTTATGTATCTATTGCTTTTTTCCTGCACCACCTTCATCGCCTGATTCAAATTTCTTTGGTTTAGGTTGCTTGGAAGAGATCGCTTTGAGCGATATGGCCGCCTGTTGTATTGCCTAGAAAATATTGTAAATATGGTCTCTTTTTGTAATTGTATATTTTAGTGTGCAATAAAGTGTTATCTCTCTCTCCCTCTCAATCTCTAAAATCTAGAAAATATTTTTTAAATAATAACAAAACCAACTTCACACTAAAAAGAGCAAGAAATAAATATTTCATACAACATCAGCAATTTTGTTCTTGGTTTTTATGTTTTACTATAATATTAGTAATATTATATATAATATTATAAGTAGGTATTGTGGGAAACTAAAACGAATTTTAAAAAATAAAACTAAATTATTTATTTATTTTATTTAAGGCACACCAACAGCACACACATTATTATGTTATATTACAAATCTTTTATTATAAAAGTTCTGATGTGTGGACCCATTAAAGGAGTGCACAGCATTTACAATTCAAATGTCAATTTCTAGTAATTTTCAATTAATTAATGTCCACGTTTTACATATGTCAAGTACAAATAAAGTTAAACGTAAATGATTAAACAATGTTGTCAAAATTATTACGATAAAGTGAAGAAAATACGGAAAGAACTAAATTAAAATTAAAAATAAATATATAACTAAGTACTAGTGGAAACATGAACGGCCTATCAATTATTTTATAGTCATAGCTGATGTCAACACCTTATTTTTAAACCAATTATAAGTTGTGTAAAAAATATCGAGATCATCCAATTTTGAGTTTAGACGGTTGCATGTATTATAAACTAATATAACTATTATAACTAATAATTATAAACTAAACCACCTTAAAAATTAAACAACACTACAAAAAACATACTATTAAAATAAACATAATTACAAGTAAAAGGTGTATTCCAGATCGCTGTCAGTGGGTAGTGTTCCCAAAATGTTGGCCGCATTTCCGCGTTGTATGGCAACGCAAATCCGTTGATTAATTGTTCGCTTTTTAGTTTGAAATCGGTTTTGTTGTGAAAGTGGATTACCGTTGCCTGTAGATGTATGCAACACCATAGTCGAAGCCAACGCGCTGCCAGCCTTTAGGATAGAATAGAGAGGTGGGATAGAGGGATGAGACAAGAGGAATGGATTAGAGGGGATGGAATATGGGTTGGGGGAAATGGACCATCTAAACCCTCACTTACCGTACGAAACACGACTAGTTTAAGGCTAACGGTTTCACGCCGATATTCTGAGAGCGCGTGGTATCACACTGATCGACCTGACCCTAAGAGTTATTATCAAGATTATGTTTCCATCATGCAAGCAGCAGTAAGTTATTTAACATAGTAAAGAAATCTCTTTTTTACACTTCGTTTTTTATTGAAGTGAAATTTATTTAGAACCGTTGCGATTTGAAAATCGATGAAACGAAAAAGTGACACTTAAAAGAGATAAAAAGAGAGAGCACATAAAATTCAACCTTATTTATTCGAAATAAAACACATTTCTCTTTACCCGTTAGTATTAATTAATCCATTTAGTGAATTATTATATAATATGTATTGCTTTAAATAGACGTAATATTTACACACACACACACACACACACACACACACACACACACACACACACACACACATATATACATATATACATATATATGTATGTGTGTATAATTACATACATTTTAAAAAATATAGTGTAAATAAAACTTGCCCTAGCTTTTGTGCCACAATTCTCGCTAACCCAAGATTGTCTGGAAGAGTTCGCTGTCAGCGATAAGACCGCCATTTGTTCCTAAATCTAAGCTGTTTTTTTGTATTGTATCATTAATTTTAATGTATACAATAAACTATATTCTATTCTATTAAATTTCAATTTTAATAAAACTTAAAAGATTTCAAATGAATTTTAGCTCTATCTATATATAGTTAGATCAGATATTATTTTATAAGTAGATCAAAGGGAATTGCGCGTAACAGTGCATTGAATTTTGAACTTTATGCTAGAGATTTAAAGTGTAATTTAGATTGATTTTTTGAATTGTAACCTGTTGAAGGACGTAGGCTGAAGGAATTGTATTTTATATTAATAAGAGTTAGAGAAGAATTATCTGTGAATATATTATCTGAAGATTGACTTCTACTGCGTGTGAACTGTACACACACACACACCCACATTTTTTTTATTGCTGTATATTTCCACCCAAAAGTACATAGAAAGGACCTAGAAAATTCTTCATAGACCGACTGTATACAATGCGAATTTATATAGAAATATGTAAATATACCGCCTTTAGTATTTAAATAGTAAATATTACAACCATCTGAATAAAAGCCTGGAACATGTACGCATAAATAAACATTTTAGCGAAATAAATTATTATTAATCCGTGAAAATAGTGATGTGATCATTATGTCGATGAAATTCTTTCGTTATTCAAATTGATAAATTTTTATTCAAACTACCGACTTTAAACTAAAAAAATAATGTATAGTCAAGATGAGCAAGTCCGTCAGTGGGGTTAGTTAGTACACCTCTCATTTTTTACCTTTTTTAAACGGAATTTAAAGTCAACTATAATTCGATCATTGAGTTAATTTGACTTTACTGACCGATCTGTTGTCGTCGTAGCTATTTAAACACTGAAATAACGAGAGATGTACGGAATTCCCCCACTGACAGAATTCCCCATCTTGAATTTTTGGATAAAGTTTTAGTTAAATAGTGTCTTTAGTTGATTAATATACAACATTTTCTACTGAAATATATAACTTCAGGTGTGGTTGAAGTTGTCCAAAAGGTTTAAATAGTGTAATTCATTGCCAAAATCCTGTTTGTAATGTACGAAAATGAACTTCTAAGGAATAACAATGTATACATACCTGATGGATATTATTTAAAAAAAAATTAAGAACAATTAATGCAATACTCTTTACCTAAATGGAGAGTAGTTACATTCATTTTTTTTATTGCATTGAGTTCAGCAGACAGGCAAACGGCCCACTGGTGGAATGCGGTTACTGGTGTTATCCGTGCAGGAACGGAGAAATAGGAGACAAAACCACCCACAGCCCGATTGGTTGGCTACCACCCCTGGTCTAGAGTATACCACCATAAGGGATGGTAACTGCTTTTTTTTACTGCATGAGTTAAGCAGACAGGCAGCCGGCTCACTTTATGGAAAGCGGTTACCATCGCCTATGGAAATTTGCAACACCAAAGGTGCTACAAATGCGCTGCTGCTCTCTTAAGGGAGACTGGAACCTGGTCACTAATGCCGAAACACAACTCAGAGTTGTTATGCCGGCATACTCTAGACCAGGGGTGGTAGCTATCCAGACAGGCAAATACCCCTACCACCTGGCTGTGGATTATTTTGTCGCCACTTACGACAGGCCGCCCAGCCGCAGGATGTTGTATTTTTTCTCCGTTCCTGCACGGACGAATTCATGCCATAAACGCGATTATTATACTCTTTTATGTTTTTCAAAATAAGAGGTTTTAATGAAAACGAAAGAGATGGATTGTATCCCCAGGAAAGATATAAGAGTACTGTAAGAACGTAAGGTGTGTGCGATGGTGGCAGTACCAGAATTGATAGAAACTTTAAAAGAGCAGCAGCGTATTTGTAGCATCTTTGGTGTTGCAAATGTCCATTGGCGATGGTAACCGCTTTCCATCAAGTGGACCGTCCGCCTGTCTGCTGAACTCCTGCAGTAAAAAAACAAAAATTCAAATCGATAATTTTCGATTTATTTACGTATAGTGTCGATGGTTTAATAGTCTGTGCGATACATGGCTTACATAACATCACTATTACGTTACCCACAACAATAAAGTACAAAGATTATGTCATTTGTTTCATGTGGGTTTTACTGTCAAGAAATTTGTAACTTGATAGATGTGTAAACGTTAAAAGTAAAATAAACGCTTGGAAACAGTATGGTAGCTTATAATACATAAAGTACTATATTATTTTTTCTGTAATATTAAATGTTTGAAACGGTCAAGGAAGTTGGTATTTACATTATCTTTTATCTGTAGAAGTAAGTCGTGGTAGCGTAATGGCTAGCACACGCGTCCCAATCTCAAAGAGAGCGGGTTCAAACCTGGCCTGATCGCAATGCACCACTTAGGCAGTTTTGTGACCTAACGTGCATATTATTACAATTACCACGTGCTAATGACGGTGAAACGAACATCGTGATGAAACCGGCACATCGAGATTGGCGATGTGTCAAACCTGCCAAACCGCCTTGGATAAGCGTAGCGGACATACTGTCCATTCCCCTATCGCAGGAAGCCTGAGCCCAGCAGTGGGACGTTACTTTATCTCTAGAAGCAATCTCGAAGGGACACATACATATTCTTTCCTTCTCTTCTGAATTGCTATATTTAATTAAAAAAAACAGAATCAGATACTATATAGAATCGGGGCAAATGACACGATGAAGACTGTACGTAACGTGGGAGCAAAGTATGACAACGAATCTCTGATTCTGAATAATAATAATAAAATATTATACTTTATTGGGTCAAACATAATTCACATTATGTGAGAATACTGGCCCCCAAACTTGGTCGACCTCTATCTTGGGGCCCTCCTTCTATTACTAGTCTGGTATTTTCTTCAGTACAAACATAAATTCTTATGAGAGAACAAGATTTATTTTATTGGTTTTTATCTTGGCATGCTCACAGAGCGAGCTCGTTGACAGTATTGTCGATCCTCGGTTTTGACACTTAACTAAAAAAGTGTGTGCAATTCACACACGGCAGAAATGAAACTTCAGAAAAGTGCCCTCCGACAGAATTAGATAAATATTGAGTATTAGGAGTATTATGATAATAATAAGGTTTATTATTTTTATAATATTATTATCAAGCTCAAAAATTATTTTACATATTCCATGAACTGTCACTTTGAACAAATGACGCGAGAGGCTTATGATAACTAAAATAGGAAACAAATGCTCCTAGTTTCAATTTGATTAGGTTAGGTTTAGATTTGATTAGATTAGATTAGAATTTGAAATTCACTACAGGGCTAAAAAGTTTCACTTCAAAAACGTCTTGGATACAATGTACTTTTATCCAAACTATATAAAGCGTCTTATTAATAACTATAATATCTTATTAATATCTAACGTTTCCTGGAATTGCACGATGGGTTTAACAACATGATATACAATGAATTCAGTACAATTTATCAAACAAAAAAGAATCGACCAAAACTCTCGCCATCACTATTCCAAATAGCGTTGAGTAAAAACCTCATGTAGCAGCGACGTGATGCATGACAACGATTTTTAACGGGTTGCCCCCGAGTTCTGGTAATGTATCAACCATCCTACCGACCTCGGTAGACGTGTGCCGCCCGAAATGTGGCAGATAAGCTCGCTTTGCCCTCAGCCAAGCTGACGAAATAGAAAAGCTCCGGTCAGACTAACAGCAAGAATGAATCATGTTCAACATATCGTCGATTAAGGTTAACTGTTCTGAACGGATAGACGAGCCTTTTCTATCTGCGGCATTTTAATTACAATTTTAAAATAAAAGAACACTTGTGGCATAACTATGCTGCCGCGACATTTTTTGTAAATAATGATGTGTTCTGCAAAGTCGTAGTACATTATTTTATTTTATCATCAATAGTTTTAGCAGCACACGCGATTTAAGATACCTAATTTTTTTACACCTTGGGTGTAAAAATTATTGTAGTATATACAATACTATTGCAGTTTTAGTAAGGATTCCTAATTTTTTTGAAAATATAATATATCCTATGTCAACCGAGGATAGTGTAGCTTGCCAAAACTGGGAGAAATTTTTCAAATCGGTTCAGTAGTTTCGAAGATTACCCCCTACAACGTCATAAACTCACAAACTTTACCTCTTTATAATATTAGTATAGATTTAGTTGAGGGGCGTAAATTGTGGGAGCTAGATACGTATAGAAATTCGAAGCGTTCCTTGAGGTAAAGGAGGATTAGTGGGTAGAAACAATATACTGTAGAGTAGAGTGAGAATATGAGTATTCTGGCGAAAATTGGTAAGTAACCACTTGAGATTTTTAGGGAATTCAGAGACGTGGTCATATTTACGTGACCCAAATATGAACATTATACAGAAGTTTTGACGGCGCTCTAGTTCATTTAGTTGTTCCTGAGCTATGTCCAGATAGCTCGCATTAGCATAATCAAGATCACTCTGTAAGGCAGCCATACTTAACCTTTTTTATATGGGCCGCATAGAGGTATAGACCAAGTTCCACGGGCCGCAACTATATTTTATTTAGGTATTCTTTTACTACTAAAATTTTATACCAGACGGACTGATGGTCCACGTGATGAAAAACGGCTATATCGTCTATGAATATTTGCAGCACCAGAGGCTACCAATGCAAATCCATTATTTTGTACAACTGTGTAATAGGTCAGGAGGGCCACTCACAAATGTCCGGCGGGCCGTAGATTGAGTATCGTGGCTCTGAGGGTGTAGGCGACGCACACACATATATAGATATAAATTATACTTAAGTATATATATTTTGTTAACAATAATAAAATTATGTTTCAATTTTTTTTAAGCGCGTCTTATTATGTATACTAGTCGCGCTAGTTTACAGAAATGTTTGTTATTTTTTAATTAAAATAAGGGCAATACGGACGGGGTGCACCACACGGTGCTATTGGCTCATTTTGAAAATCAGTGTCACGTGAGTCCCCGTAAGAAGCAAACGCAACCGCACTACATCATTACTACGCCGTGTACACACCCCCGAAGCCTGGCAGCCATATTATTTGGTGTTTTATTTAAATACAACCAGTATCCCCTACATTGTCCCTTGGTCCTTCGAGCCGGATCAGCCGAGTTGGCTGCTTTAGGACGCTGGTTGACAGTTTTATTTATAAGTTAAATTCGGTTTCTCTAGGAAAAACTAAGACTTATCATTATGTAAGAAAATCGGGAAGACCTTATTCAAAAGATAGCATTTGGTGTTTTGCTACCCGCTGCCTATTTGAACCAAGCCTTACACCACTCAAACAGCTCTGTGAATCGTAAAACAACGTCTAGTGTCGCAATAGAGTTTATCTCGGTTTCTTTATGTTAATATTTTAAAATAAAAGAGGTGCCACGATACCTGAATGTATCTGAATGTGTAAAGGTTTCGTTTCAGACGAAGGTACGTAGCACACAAATGTAAACTTTAACAAAAATAAAAAAATATGTTAGTTTTCTAGTATGTTTATTTTATTATTCACAATAACGACTGGGAACGTATATAATTATATTTACTATATGATAACAGCCTATATAAGACCCACTGCTGGGCTCGGGCCTACCATTATAGTGGACGAACAGTATACTCGCCACGTTAGTCCAAGGCGGCTTGGCAGGTTTGATACATCAGTTATATCGATTTGCAGGTTTCATCACGATGTTTTCCTTCAGCATTGTTAGCACGTGGTAATAGTAACAATATGCACTGCTTTCCGGTCAGAATTCGAACCTACGCCGTTTGAGTTTAGGATGCGTCCGCTAACCATTAAGCTACTACTACAGAGAACTTACTATCGAGTTATGTCGTTCGTGCTAACATGGGGTATTTTAAAAAGCGCGTCAAAAAATGGTATAAGGAATAATTTCCTAGTTACAAGTAACAAACAAAACCATAGTTAATAACACGGGTTACAAACACACATATTATATATACCCAAATTAAGCAAGTTACGCTTGTGTTATGCTTAATATACAACGGACTACTCTGGGGCCGATGCCAGACACCCAGACCATAGTAAATAACGGCGAAAATTCTTTCCGAAATTTACCATACCAGGAATAGAACCCGGAGCCTCTGCGTTGTAGTGAGGGAAACCGACAAAGGCTTTGCTCGCTCAACCACAGAAGCCGTTAATATTATAAATGGAAAATAATTCTGTATGTAACGCTTTCACAGAAAAAATATTGAAACGTTTTTGCTGTAATTTGGTACATGTAGTTTTGTATTAAGAAAATGGACCTAGGATACTTTCATGGGGCGAATAGCGCCTAGTAAACATTTAAAGCATTGTCACTAATGTGACTGATTGTTTTCTAAATAAACTGTGGTCATTCACGAGGGCTTAAAACCCTGGTGTCGTCCTTTGCTCGAGTCCAGCAACAAATTTCATGTAGACTAGTCTGGAGCATGGCCATAACAATCTTGAGCTATTATATTCTGGCATGAGCAGCCAGATTCGTTCCCCATTCCCAGGAAGGCAACACATCAACTACTTTGGTGTTGCAAATGTCCAGAGGTACGGTAACCACTTTCCATCAAGTGGGCTATTAACCTGTTTGCTCTACTCCAGCAATAACAAAAAACTTGTGTCTGCTCCGAGGCACGACTGGAGTATATTAAAAAACATGTGCACTTGCGCGGCGACAGCGGCGGCCAAATGCGGCCGAATAAGGGCGGTAACAAGAAAAGCATACAGACAGATAACTATTTAGTCAGTAGAAAATACACAAAACACGAACATAATAATTAAAGATTAAAATCACATTAGTAATATAATAATAATAATCGGCAGACAAACACACATATTGTAGTATATATCCCCAATCTAAGCAAGTTACGATTGTGTTATGGGTAATATACAACGTACTACTCTGGGGCCGATCCCAGACACCCAGGCCATAGTAAATAACGGGGAAAATACGTTTCCGAAATTTACTATACCAGGAATCGAACCCGGAGCCTCTGCGTTGCAGTGAGGTAGGCCGGCAATGGCGAATTAATATACGAGCGCCTGACAGAAATATAATAGTACTTTTGCTAAAACTCATTTTGGAAAGCAAGTTTAATGTGGGAGAGGTGCACATTAACATATAGAAACATTTAAATTACTTTAATTATCAAAAACGGCCTGGTCGATTTGAATAATTTTCTTTTCGTTTTATTCGCTTTAATACAGGGGTGGTTTAATAGAAAAAAGTAAGCTTTAGAATTACGCTTGTATTCAGTACTCATAAAATTTCCATACTGGGTGCCTTGTATGAAAATCGGTTCTTAAAGAAGTATAAAGACCAAAGCCTTCTTACCGCGTAAATAAAAAAAATAAAAAATTTAATGTCAAAGTAATTGTCATTTGCAGTGAC
The DNA here is from genome assembly GCA_039645545.1 of Dendrolimus houi. Lineage (NCBI taxonomy): Eukaryota > Metazoa > Arthropoda > Insecta > Lepidoptera > Lasiocampidae > Dendrolimus > Dendrolimus houi. The sequence goes on from CM077139.1 coordinate 14,030,924, forward strand.
AATCAATGCCAAAGGTATTGGAGCCAAAATCAATAAAAGTCAAGGCAATTCGCTTCGTGTCCGCTCTCTGTTCCTGCAAGTTTCCCCTTTTTTCGAATACCCATATCTATACATATAAGAAAACTGTAGAGGTCGAATTTCTGTACAATGCCAAAAAAAGGTTAATAACCGAGTCAGGGGGAAAAAAAGAAATAGAACTAATTTGGATTTTTTTTAAATTTTATGTTTGTTTGATTGTCTGTCTGTTTGTACCGGCTAATCTCCGAAACGACTGGACCGATTTAAATGAAATTTTTGTATGGTGGTAGCTTACATCCCTGGTCAACATATAGGATATTTTTGATCCCGAAAAATTAAAGAGTTCCCGTGTGATAGTTAAAAAACCGCACCACGCGTGTTACGCAAGAACGCCTGTGTTCTTGGAATTGTCTTCGTCCGGAATAGGATAATAAGTATTAAAATATGATTTTTTTCAATAAAAAAAAAATATCATTAAAAAAACATCAATCACAACATTTGTTAGCAATTCATTTGATATGATTTTTTGAGGCCAATTTTGGCAATGGTGACTGCATTTAAACTCATTTTCATTTGTCTGATTTAGGTGAATTATTTTTGTGTGTGTTCAAGTGGGTCCCGGGATGGTTTAGATTCACGATTGGATCTGGTAGGTGGCACCGCTGAACACCTCTTTAACGGTGGGACTGATTTTGTTGAATTTTTTTGTGTTTTTTAAAGTAGATTCGAGAATGGTTTAGATTAACAATTGGCCACGGTTGATGGCGCTGCAATCGGTTTCTAGATTTTCATTTTTTAAGGGCAAGACAACGTCTGCCGGGTACAGCTAGTTTAACATATAAACTGGCTTATCCTTGTTCTGTATTACCAATATCCTAAATCCAACGTGTGTATGTGTTACATCAAGAAAGAAGCCAGACAACGGGCCGGCCTAAGGAAGACGGCCGACGAAACCAAGTAAGTCACATACGAAACCACAATACATCTTTAAAATCCAGCATCTATTACGGTCCACCTACTTCTTGGCCCGAGGAGTAAATTCTAAAAAAAAAACAAAAATTAAATATTACCGCTTGCAATGAAATATTTAGTCGCATAAATAAACCAAACTTTCACTTATATTACAAAACAAACAAACAAATTCCATTACGATTAGGCTGGAACTGTGAATGCTCGAACCGTCTCCACGGCAGGAAATGAAGCCCGTTTCGCAAACAAGCAATATTTCCTGCCTACCCTCTTTTTGACGGGTAACCGGGATGCGCGGAGGGAGTGCTTCCCCTTGAAGTTTAACTGTTGCCTTCTAAATATGTACGAAATTTAGATTCAATTACATTTTAAATCTTCACATACAAAAATTCAGCATTTTTATGCTTGAAGTACAACAGACAGGCTGACGGCCTACCCGATGCAAAGCGCTTACTGTCGCCACCAGTAGACCAGTTACCGACACCAGAGATATCACCAACGTACTGCTGGCCTAATGTGGGAAAATCTTATCTGGGAGATTATTCCAAATTCCAACAGTTCGTAAGACAAACTTCCTCGAGAAACGTTGCGGACATCAGCGAAGTGGCTCAAGGAAATGCGGAAAAACGCCAAGTCGATGGTGAGCGGTGCTGTGGTATAAGAAAGACAAAGGAACATTCTGAACAATTCCTTTGAACACTACTCGTTATACAGTCGATAGAATATGCCGGGAAACGCGAAATCTCTCCGAAGCCCAAGTGAATCGAAACCGTCTATGAGTATGGGATCACCGACAACACAAAGAACTCGACGTTGAATACGGCACAGGAGATGAACAATACTCCAAATGCTTTACAAAGCACGAAGCGTTGTCAGCTTCAGCAGTATGTTTATCAGCAAAATTCGAATCGCAACACACGATCATGTACACTGTAAATATTTCTTAAATCCTTAGTTACTATGGGAATAATGTATAAGCCTGGAACTTGAGAGGCTAAAAGCCGAGTCGATATGCCAGAAAAGACATCATCGCCCGCGACTTGAGCGTACCGACGGTGGAGGAGTTCGTGGCGATGTCGGCGAGTCAGGTTTTCGCACTCGTCGACAATTGCCAGCATACCCACCTGAGTGAGATCGCGCCGCTATATGCAATGCCACCAGAGAAAAAGCACTGACGCTGCCTATGGACTCCCCGTGATCTCATTCGCCGGGATTAGGGCAATGTTTGAAAGATCACGACTTAGCCCCTCAAAGCCGCGAGAAACTTCGCGTCTTTCTGCGTATTCTACCGACTGTGCCATGAGGAGTGTTCCGAGCAATTGTTCAGAATGGAGCCTTCGTCTTTTTTTTTACCATCGCACCGCACGCTATCGTCTGGGCGTTCATCGTCACTTCCTGGAGTCGCTTCGCTCTTGTATCAATATGGGGTTTTTAAAAAAAGGTGTCATAACATTTCTTCGAGGCTGGCAGCGCATTGATGACATCTCTGGTGTTGTAAACGTCCATAGGTGACGTTAACCGCTTTCTATTAGATGGGCCGCTTGTCTGTCTGCTGTACTCCAACTTTAAAAAAAGACAGGCCACCAGATGTCAAAAATGGCTAACTGAACCCCGGGATGGCCACAGGAATTCGAGATTTGCCGACCATGATGATGGAACCAACACGAAACTCGCGATGGCCACCGAAACTTGATTGGCTCCCTAAACAAGTTACCGGGGAGTAGCCTTCCGAGCTGCAGCCAGGGTAAAGAGATAGCGCTCAGCACCCCCTCATCGACTCAACGGTTGAAGGATAACTCGTCACCCTAAATGTTGCAAGTATTTTGAAATTTGGTTAATTTATAGATATATATTATTTGTTTCGTTGTGTGTGTTGCTACAATGATTTTATATATGTATGTGTTATTTAAATTATTGCTTTATTATATTGTTTTTAGTCTGCAATTCATTTACCTTTATCATACTGTATATATTATTGTTGTTATGTATTGTATTGTCCACTTCACTTTTAAGTGTGACTTCACTTTATGGTCTCAAACGGATGAACAGCGCTAGTCCTTGTTGGCTAGCATTATGCTGAAACTGGGCCCAATTTAGGGCTTATTAGGCTTAGGGACCGACAAAGACCAATGCACACCTGCAGTTTATTACCTTTTTGTCAGCCATTTCCTTTGTTTACCTTATATTTAAAATTTGTATTTAGAAAACAGCCTATTGTGTATTGTACTCGTTTATGGCTGTTTGCAGGCATAATTAGGAAGGTGTGCAGATTACGAATTCTAAGAAATTCGATCTACGCGGGTGGGCAGCTGTATTGTATCGGTGCAGTAATGGCCCAATGGGGAGATCGGTAGTCTAGCGATGGTCACAAGCGAGGCAAGACGTGTGTACATTCGATAAGCTATATAGTGACGGACTTTGTGCGTGTTATTGAATCGTGTATTACGTTTGTACTGGTTGTGTCCAGTTATATTTGTACTTGTGTTATACGTGTTTGTATAGTTCTAATAAATTCTATAGTAATTCCAAACTGCATTTTAATTCGAGTCCTGTAACTCGTAACATTATGTATCTATTTCTATTTATATTAACTTATTTATTACCCTAAATAAAATACTTTTCTTTCTTTCTTTCAAATTCACCAAGCGAAGTAGATATATATTTAGTAGGTAGTATGTTTAGATTACTTTCTTTCCGTTCCTTTGAACCATTACCGTATCATTATATTCTTCCACCGATATTCATATTAACAAACATAAGGCTTGCCTAAACATGTTCATTAAATCCATATTGTAATCGCAAACATTATACACACAATGAAAGAATTAACGAGTCCATTCTACTTATACTTCCATCTATGTGTCTGTTACGCTTTAAATTTGGTGAACGAATGAATCTTTATTGGTCTTTATTTGTTATAAATGTAATCTCAGTACCAAAAATAGACATAGGATACTTTACATCCCGAAAAATGGGGTAATTTATTCATTGGGTTAGTCAATTCACATAATAGCAACACGGCGGTGCTGTGTTGGCAGTGCCGTGTACACGAGTGCTTAGCACTTACAAATATGTATTACCTCAACCTTCTCTCAAACTCATTGATCGATGTCATACACAATATTGGCATTATCAAGTTTTTTATTTATTCCAATCTAATAATATTAATAAATTCTAAGCATTCCGTGTCTGTACATTGAAGCTATTTAAAAGAATACAACTGGAATAGACAATATAAACCATAGAGAACATGATGCAATTTCTTTCAGATTTCTTGTCTGTTTGTTCGGGATTTACGTAAAAACTACTGGGCCGAGTAGCGGGGTTTTCGCTGATCGATAGCTAATTCTTAGACTTGAACTCTGCGCTACTTTTTTAAATGTTGCGATACATTGTATCCCGGGAATTTCAAATCAAGCGTGGATGAAGTCGCGGGCATATCCTAGTTATATAAATAATTTCAACGGAACAGCGTTGAGATACAACGGGGAAATGCGGCTAGCATATTAGGATCACTCCTCACTGACAGCGTTAGGAGTAGATTTTCTACCTGTAAATATGTTTACAACACTTTTTGTGATTTCAGATTTTTGCTAGTGTAGTTTATTCTTTAAGGTAGACTAGTTTTTAATGTTTATTCATATAAAGTGTATATTTCAATAACAAGAAAAAAAGATTGAGTATGAATCTTGATTTACTTTTTTAATAAATACAAGAAGACTATTTATTGGCCTCTATTGTTGAGTGGGCTAAGCCTTTGCCGGCTTACCTACCTGCAACGCAGAGGATCCGGGTTCAATTCCTGACATGGTAAATTTCGGAAACAAATTGTCTTCGTTATTCACTATGGTCTAGGTGTCTGGGATCGGCCCCCGCGTAGTCCGTTGTATATTACCCATAACACAAGCGTAACTTGCTTAATTTGGGGATATACAATATGTGTGTTTGGCTACCTTTTTTTTCTCCTAATTATTTAATAAGTATCTTTATTCCAGTGAAAGATTGCACTTACGTAATCTAATATCTTAGAATAGATTACTATTTGTTTTTAATGTCTGTGATCTTAATCATAGATTTACTAAACACTCATTGAGCAATAATGAGTAATACTTATTCATACTTATCAACAAAAGCGAACATAGATCATTGTGTTAGTTGTTTCGTTATACTACGTACAGATTGATTAGTTCTTTGTCTGATTTTGAGTAATATCTTTTATATAAATACAAGTTTTTGTGAAAAAAGTTAACTACACTAATTAAAATTCGTATCACAATGTCACCTGTTTTTTAACCCGTTGAAATATAATTGATATAATATATTTTTTGACTAACTTGATTCAACAGCCAGACCCGAAAGCTCAAGTAAGGTACTTTCTTATATATATAAATCGGCAGTCATTGTGTATGTATAATATTGTTATACAGTTTCAGTTTAGGAGGGAAGGCTAATATGTAAGAAATACCAAACCTAATGAGCGCTATAATGACACAGATTTTATTACCGAAAATATATGAATAAAAATGTTTTGTTAAGTATTAGGCCGCAGTTGTTTATTTGTAAAATGCTGACTGTATATACTTTGTACAGTGTGTATATTCCTAAATTAAGCAAGTTACGCTTGTTATTCATAACAACGACTAACATTATGGCCGATCCCAGATTAGAGTAAGTAAATCAAATCAAATATTTTAATGCATAAAAACATGGGTAGACAAATAGGTGTTGTTATTTTATACTGAGCACATGTTTTGTGCCGGTTGGGCGTACAATTTTTTTAAAACTTATATTATACTAGCTTCTGCCCGCGACTTTGTCCGCTTGGAAAGTTTTTTTAACTATCCCACGGGAACTCTTAAATTTTTCGGAGTCAAAAGTATTCTATATGTTGACCAGGGATATAAGCTTCCACCATACAAAATTTAACTTAAATCGGTCCAGTTGTTTCGGAGATTAGCCGGTACAAACAGATAGAGAAATAAAAAATTTGAAAAAATCTATATTAGTTCTATTTCACTTCTTCTATTACACCTTCTTCGTCTATTACATCCCCCAGACTCGGTTTTTAGCATTTTTTTTCATTGTACAGACATTCGACCTCTACAATTTTATTATATGTATAGATAGGTACATACTTATTTCAATATTTATTTGGTTTTAATTATTATTACTAATGTTTCAATCTTATAATTATGTATAACATTAAATTTAACAAAATACTAAATGATACACAAATTAAATTTAGATATGTTTGTAGTGAATTTTATATGATACAAATATTGTAAAGTTCGTTTACAAAATTTATAACATTCGGAATTCAGACGAATAAAATGAGTAGACCTAGCCCCGTGCTTTCAGAGTGAAGCCGGCTAAAGGAAGCCGATTTTGGAATAGGAAGCCGTTCGCGTCGCGGTGCATTGCGAGAACGTAGAATCAAATAATCGAATTACTACGAATACAGATGGAATAGTTTCCAATGAACAAATTACTAACCACACAAACGTAAACCACGTGTATACTATATAAGTTTACGCACACAAGTTAATAAAAAATGCTTCACTCACTTCATTTTATTTGACGCTTTTATTTAGGTAGGCTCCGTCTATAACTGTGTTCCTTCATCGGAGACTAGAAGTCTAAAGTGGAACGTCTGCGTTCCAGGTACCAAGCAAACAATATCTAAATAGTGACAATATTAAAAATAGCATTTTAGACAGGCAATACAGTAATTTAAAAAAAATATGTAGCTAACAATTACTATCACAATTTCTCTTTATTCCAGATATCAAAGAAGAGTTTGACAAAGAAATGATATTTTTAATTTCATTGTTCACTTTTATTTTACACAAAACTATAGCAGAGACAATAGTATGTGATGGTGTTATATTCCACGATGTATACTTCGATAAACAGGTTATCGTTAAAAACTATGGCCGACCATACAATCTTGTCATGCACAAATTCTCTGGAATCCTATTCTTCAGTCATACAACTCATAATGGCTCACAAATTGATTTTACAATTATGGCTTGTCATCTACAGAAGAAAAACTGTAGAGAAGTGAAAGGAGTACCAGGGGGATATGCTATAGCTTATGATTCTGGCAACGACGATGTATACTTCGGAGGTCATAACGGTATTTATAAATACAATTTCTTAACAAAAACAGCAGAATTCTTCGCAGAAGAAGGAAAATCTATTTGGGGGTTGTTTGTAAAGAAAAAATTTTACTACATCGAGTATCCAACACAGAAACTCATGGTGTATCAAGATGATATGTTCGTTCCAGTTGCAGAAGCGATTAATATAGAAATTGACATTTTTTTTATTTCGAAAAGTAATGACATATATTTCTCTAATAAAACAGCTCTGTTTAAAATCCAAAAGCCTATACGGGAACCTATAGTATTGAATGATGAAATCGTTGTCCGTCAGATAGCTGAAGATAATTATGGTGATGTGTACTTCTGTTCAAGTGACGGTATTTATCTTGAAGATAAACCTTTTCACAGATTAAAGAAGATATCTGATATTGATCAAGCGTTTGGACTAACTTTTGATCAAACGGATCACGTAATATATTCTGATAAAGAAGCTATTTATATGTTGCTGCCTAGCAATTATACTATGTCTTGTTATAACGCTATTATGGCTTATAATGAAGAAAACAAAGAGACTAAAAGTGAAATAGCCCAAATAGAACGTAGCTGACTAAATTAGAAGAAAATCCAAACAACAAAATGACAGTGGTAAATAAATTGAACAAAATATTTAGAATACCCAAACCAGTATCTGATCTGGCGCAAATTGCCTACAAACATTTTCAAACAATTGACTATGACAGAGAAGATTAATCTATTATAATTTTGTTAGAGTTATCTAAAATTCTATTTGAAGGTATGTACAATAAACAACGAACCTTTATAATTGGCTAATTCTTGGAAGGTCATGATTAATATTGATAGCTGCGTGTCGCGGATATGAACAATATGCTGCGATGGAAGTGTAAAGTCACGTAGAAGAACCGTATTAAAAACTGCATCTGCATCCGATTTCTTACTTGTGATATAGAAAACAAATTAAAAGAATGATGATTATACTATTAGCACCACGTTTTACGGAAACCAACTAGATATAAGTTCAACAAATACATTGCTATGTCAGCTCAGCCAGGTCTCAGTATAAGGAGTAGCCTCAAGAATTAATGCTAGTTTGATGCTTAAGCCAAGACTGCGCGAAGTGGAAAAAAAGTAAGAAAGCGGAGCTTAAACTCCAAAACGAGCGTTGTGAACGCTAGCAGGATGTTATTATACCTGAAGTACAGCAGACAGGCTGACGACCTACCTGATGGAAAGCGGCTACCGTCGCCTATGGTTGTTTGCATCACTAGAGATGTCACCAAAGCGCTGCCAGCAAAGAATATTTTTTTAAGACCCGTTTTAAGAACCCCATATCGGAGCGCTATAAGAAAATCCCACTTGATAATTCGTTTCAAATCCCCACGGTGTCCAACAGAAACATTCTTGAGATATGTTGCGTGCATGAGCAAAGCGGCTACTTCTAGCGGTGCGATGATGGAAATAATATAAAGGGACCATTTTGAACATTTTCTCGGAACACTACCCATTGTACTGTCGGTAGAATATGCAGAGAAACACGAGTCCCTCCGAAGGCTAAGCATATGTAGATAGTCTGTGAGTATGATTGAAAGCTAGGATGATGATGACAATAATATATGCCAAAGAATCATTTCGACAAACAAAACTACGAAAGCATAGTTAATAATAAATCATTAGCAGACAGGCCTATAATTTAAACAACATAGTAACACAACGCAGTAGTTATTATCAAAATAACAGCAATTAAGTTTATAAATAATGTTTATTAAAGGAAAACACAATGACAATGTTATAAGACGGATGATATAATAACAACAATCTTCTACCATTGTGATATTTAATCTCAAAGCGCCATCCTTTGATTTAGCTATGAATATTGGTGATACTTAGAAAGTGAACATGTATGTAATATTGTTACTAGCTTTTAGTCGTAATGGAAAGAGAGTGTCTTATTATGTCTGTAAGTGTAAGGCTTGTTCTGTGAATTTTATATTATGTTCTCGTAAATTATTGAGTGTATTTTTATCGTCTCCAAAATGTAAAACAATATATTTGAAGATAAATGTAACGAATTGAAATTGTTATGTAATTTTATTTATCTAACAGATAAAAAAGCGAAAGTGACTATCATGAAATTTTGAAATATATTTATTAGGTTAATAGTTTGAAAAGTACATTATTAAGGCCTACTACAATAGATAATAATACTATGTAAGAAGAACATAAGAATGACAACAATTAGAATCTGGTAAAAATGTAAAGTTCCTAAATCCTACATGTCTCGAGTATGTTATCAGGCAATCATTTGATTTTGCGTTTCTATATGTAGTTATAGTTACAACATCAGTGATGTTTGTTTATAGAGAAACATCACTAGCCTTTCACTGAATATTTTATTAATTAAACATCGACTTAGCCAAATCAGTCAAAACAATTAAAATTGAAAAGAAACTTATTAACACTTAAAATTTTGGATTGATATGGTCTAAATGTATGGTTTAAATTTGAAAATTCTGGTTGAAAGTTTTTGATGTTTTAACTACAAAACGCAAGAGGGGAAACACTTGTGGTTCTATCTCGAACTACAGGATTTAAATCACAAAGGAGCGTAACAATTTGATTTAATATTATCTTCATCTTCTGCTTCTGCCTGATATGTATTTTTCTAAATTACGAACCTTAGTGTTACTAACTTACAAAATTAAATCCATAATAAAATTTTAAAGCGTATTCATAATTGAAACAAATTTATTTTCCAGGAACAAAATTCTTTCGAAAATTATACTGTTACTAATAAAAATAATTTTAATTAGCAGTATTCCAGAAGAACCATGTAACCGAATACAAATAGGTGATATATGGTATGAAAGAGAGATCCGATGGACAGACCTTGGGAGACCCTATAACTTAAATGTGTACAAGGCTGTTAATTTACTATTCTTCAGTTATTCCTTGCCAGAAACATATTCTGATGTAGATTTCCAATTAGCGCTTTATAATATAGATACTAAGGAAAGTCAAACCATTGCTGGTATACGCGGAGGATGTGCTGTAGCTATAGATCAAGCTAACGATGAAATTTATCTAGGAGGTAGTGACGGTATCTACAAGTATAATAGAGATACACGTCTTGCTGATTTTTACAAAGAAAAAGGAAAGAATATCTGGTCATTATTCTTCAAGAAAAACCTTTTTTATATCAGCTATCCAGATCAAAAATTGCATATAGAAGTAGATGGGAGATTTGCAGCTGTTAAAGAATTCCAACATTTCGAAATAGACCATTTCCATGTATCTGATGATAGAGATATTTTCTTTGCTAATAAGACTGGTCTGTACAAATTTCATAATAGTAATAGTAATATTGAAGTTCTCAATGAATTAGTGGTTGTTAGGCAAATAGTTGAAGATAATGACGGCATACTGTATATTGTTACAAGTTTTGGTGTATACGTTGGTGGTAAATATACTGGTCTCAAAAAAATTATGGATTTGAAAAATATATACGGTGTGGCTTTTGATAGGGAAAATAACTTTATTATATCTGATGAGACCAGTATATATTTGTTGCGTTACAGTGAAAGAAGCTGTTTGAATGAAGATCACTGGTGAATTAAATTATGAATATAAAAGTCTTTTATTTGATCGCAACTTTTTATACGAAATTTTATCCTTATAAACCCAAATCAAAGATTTTACCTTACTTATGGTAAGAAGTAATTGTAAAGCGATGATGGAATTATTCTCTTGATCACATCTCGCTGAGCCCGACTCGATCGGTATGTTATTACTCTCTTACAGAATATCGGCGTGAAATAGTTAGCTTTGAGTTTATTGTATTTCGCAAGGCGACTGAGAGTTTCGGTGGCCCAATTTCAGCTCCCCCTATGCCATTTCTCTATCTCGTCTTCTATATCCCATTTTCTCTATGTCATCCTCTCAATTGAGTACCTCTATTTCGTTTCCTGTATCCCTTCCTAGAGGTGGCAAAGTGCCATTTTTTTGGTCAGCGCTGAGGGAATGCATTTGCGCATATCCTCATGGCCCGGGGAGGCCCCCAAGGTGTATGTGGGACTCCCGGCTGCCGGTGTTGCACACAAGCTACATATTGGAGCTTGGAAGCACCGACCGCCAGACTACCCACTAAACCTTCCAGCGTCTCTCCGCATCATGATGAGGCGCCACGGGACCATAACTATGGGTATGACTGCCGTGACACCTCGATGTAAGCCGACAAGGAGGGGTGTCCGTGGGACTAGAACACCCTACGGCACTGGGTGTGACCCGCCGGGAGGGTCGCCTGACCCCCCAGTCCCACCACGTTATCGGGAGGAGGTGAGTAAAGCGCCGCCTGCGAACCCCTGTTTGCCGTCTGCGACAGGGGTCCGCCCACTCATCTACCTCCTTCTGGAACATAACGTTATCGCAGAAGGAGGGTTGTTGAAAACGTTTACATGTGATAGTAGCCACTTGTCGGTGGGTAATCTGTCTGTTTGTCCGCTTCAGGTTAGAAAAAAGGCAAAATTTAGAAAACACATAGTCCAATTTTTCTATACTTTAACATCGTTACTGTATAATTGTTATGGTGTCGGGTCGGAACTATATACAAATGTTAATATATCTAATTGTGCTGATTCTGTACAATATATAGATCGTTTCTCAAATTATATATATCAATAGACGCCGTCTGTCTATATAAGCATAATAAATAAGTTGCTCGTTGTTAGGGCATTGACAGTTAGCCTTAGCAGAGTGCCGTTGTTTACGGGGGTGTCAGTGGAACTTTACCTCTGCTGTACGTAGTGGTGTAGCCTTGCTTCCCTGGGTTGTACCAATCTTGCACAATAGGACGTCATGGTGCAGTAACTCTGTTCTTGATACCGTGGCGTTCTTATAAAGTGTTTCTCTCTTGGGGACGTTGGTAAATTTAGTGGGTAATTCGTCGGCTCTCCCTTCATTGGGTGAGGTACCGTACCATACAAGAATCCCACATGCACACGTACAAGCGACACTAGACGCTGCAGTTGCCCTCCCGCCGTATTCAAGGCTCGCGTGTGTTTGTGTCGCAAGAAAAGACATTCCCCTGCGTTATCAAAAAAATACCGAAGGAGCACGTGTGCATAGGCGACGAAGCTTCTATCTTCGCCACCGGGGCACTGGTGGACCAAACAGCGACCAGTCGAAGCGCAGCATTCTAATTACGTTCCGGCAAAATTTGATCAATGAAATAGTAAAAATTAGAACCATAGTCGCCATGTTGTTTTATTTGAATTAGGGCTGCCAGTTGTAAAAAAGTTATTGCTCGAATGTCAACTAGCAATTCCCTGAATTCCAGCAACTGATATTAAAAATTCTTATTAAATGCTCATGAAACTGCATATTTGTCCTCTTTTCAATTTTCTGGTGATTATACCTATATGCATGTCGTTATAAAAAAGTAACAAATTTACACATTAGGGCGTAATTAAAACATGACGCATTACTGGCGAGAGAGCCCGTGACTCAATCACCATGAGTAGGCACAAAATAAGTTAACGAGTACTTGTACTCTTCATGTGTATTGATTGATAACTGAATTAATTAATATACAAAACTGTTCTCGTGTAGATGTAAATATATCTATTTTCTAATCAATATTAAATATTATATTTACACGTTAATGAGATTGGACAATGGACACATTTAATAGTATAGAACAGCAGTTCTCAATCTTTTTTACTCAGCGATGCACTAACATACTCTTACAAATTTGCGACATCCTTACATAACTCAATGCAAAAATGTTGATAGTTGAAGTGAAATAGGTACAAGTATATTTATTAAATATCATGAATCTATTGGATGTATTTTTTATTGCGTAAGAACATAACACAAAAACATATAAGGTAAAAATAGGAACTTATAATTAGTGTACGATTTGATCTCGATGATTTTTACAAATTTTATCTATGCGAGGACGAACTGTTGACAGGCTCTCATCTCGCTATCCACATCAATTCATTCATTTTCATTCAATTTATCACCAATCAATCAATTCATTTCCATTGCAGAATGGCAACAGTTGTATATTTTCGATTAATTTTTAAGTAATCTCAAATAAACGCAATTATCCCACCGACACAATTCTCCGGCTCACCTTACATATAAATATCGTATTTGTAAATCTCGCAACACCCTTGACAGGTGGTTGCGATACACCAATGTGTCGCAACACGGTGGTTAAGAACCGCTGGTTCGAGTGTTTTTTTATTTATTTAAATAGCCTCAAGCATCACTCTAGTTATGAAACAATTCTCTTTTACGAGGATTTGTGGTTTATTGAATCTGATCACCTCTTCGTCACCCCTGTCCAATATTTAAGACAAAACGATTTAAAACTAATCTTAGTAAGTATTCACCTATAGCTAGAATATCACGTCTGTACAATTCATATGTTGAAAAATCTAAAAACATCGATATATTTAATGATAGTCCTCATACATTCTTCAAAATAATATCACAGATTAAGTTTGTTTAATTAATATTTTATAATATGCAAATCATCCAAATTTAACTGTTCAATTTATATCCCATAAAATATGACATAATGCATGATGTGACCACCTATAATAGGGAGAGTATATTTAACATGAGTATTGTTTAGATTTAAGACGGATGTATATGATGTATCTCCTGTTGATGGTCCATAATAAATAAATAAATGATGGAGTGGTTGGGTTTATCCGGCGTGTGTTCACTGATTGCCGAAATCACGGCTACTGAAAAGTGGCCAAAACGTGAGAAATGTTACAAATAAAATACTCCGCTTAAAACCGCTGAAACGTAGTTTTATTATGGTCAAGATTATACATCAATAAATTGTTGCACGAAACGGGACGTAACATTGTCCAAGTCGCAATACTCATTATTTTTATTCTCCATTTCAACCAAACATGAAAAACAGATTTCATTAAGTATAAATGTATAAAAGCCTGCGGCGTGGATGCATTACGGGCAACCGTTATCAAGATTTGCAATTCTGTTGGCGGCGTTCTGGCAAAGAGGTGTTGAATAACAGTAGGTACTTTTATGACTGAAATACCTGTTGCTTTAAGTTACTACTTATTAAAAAAGGTGGTTTATGGGAATACTTCTTCACGTAACATGCAGGGTTAAGTAGATTTAAAAAAAATTGCTGGAGTACAGCCGGCAGGCTGACAGTCCAACTGTATGGAAAGTGGTTACCGTCGCCCGTGAAGATGTAGCAGCGGGAGGTTTAGGTTAAATGATACTTCAGATGGCAGAGAGTACTATTCACTGTCGAGTGCTGAACTGAAGTGAACTAATCTATTTCGAAAAAGGTAACCTTAAGTACAAATATTAACAAGCCGTACAGCTAGTATAGTATATAGCACAATGTGTGAGCTGGACGGATGATGTGCGAGCGAGATAGAGCAACTATTAATACGTGCGCTCCCGCGTTGCGCAATGCCAGTAGTTCTTTGTCCACTGCGATGATTAGATGTATGCAGCTCCCATTAACATTTGCAACACTAAAGGTGCTGCCGGACACGTAGACGGATCTGGAAGCTGGCCACTAAAAAACTAAACTAAACAAAAAATTTAATGAAGTAGATATTTTCTATCACTCAAAATTAATTTACAAATCAAAGATATTAGAAAAATTAGGATGACATTTTAACTGCTTATCAGGCACCATAAATATCACGCCTTTGAAACGCCTCTATAGTTTTTTTATGTATGTATATGTATTTGTGCATAATATATATGAATATTATATATTATGAATATCTGTATATTATTCTTTTTTAATTACTTATATAATATATACTATATCTGGGGGGGACACTTCAGCAGGCATTATTTCATTATTTTATTAAATACATTTACATTTATATCAGAGCTTGTCTAAACTCTTTATAGCGGTCTTGCTTTTGTACAAAAACATTGTAAAGTGTAAATGTAAAGTATCCAGTAATTGGCAAAAAATATATTACACGGGGAGTTTATTATCTAAGTTATAAATATTATAAGCTGTTGGATGTGTAATAAATAAATAAATACCGGAACACAACTCAAGGTTGTTATGGTGGCGTACTCTAGACCAGGGGTGCTAGCGATACAGACGGGCAATTACCCTACCACCTGGCTGTGGGTTATTTTGTCACCTCTTATGATAAGCCTCCTGGCCGCAGGAAATTGTATTCTTTCTCTATACCTGCACGAAGGAATTCATTCCATAAACGCGATTATTATTTATACTATATATACTTATACTCTGTTACGTTTTTCAAAATAAGAGACTTTAATGAAAAGCAAAGAGATGGATTGTATCCTCGTGAAAGATATAAGAGTACTACTGTAAGAACGTAAGGTGAGTGCGGTGGTGGCAGTACCAGAATTGATAGTAACTTTCTCAAGACAATTTGTGATTGATACTAAAAAATACATATATCTTGTACAACATACCCAAAAAACCGACTGTTTTCAAGTGTTTTCCGAGACATTCGAAGAGTAGAATTAATATAGGCGACAATCGCCTCTTACGACAGGCCGTCCGGCCGCAGGAAATTGTATTATTTCACCGTTATTGCACTGTATTTAAAATGCATTCGACGTATAATATTTTTAACTAGACAAACTATTTAGGTGTGAAAAGAAATATATACGAGAATTTAGTAGCGCACATTATCTAGAGCCACGCGGGCCACTTTTTAAAAGCTCCAGCTGCTAACTCCACCTTATATGTTAAACAAGTTGCAATATTTGTAAAAGGAAATCCCGAATTGTTCCCTAGACATCACGAACTGAGGACACGGCAACTTAGGGTGAAAACAGACAATAGATTACTGTTCCCTGGCTGTGAATTGTCATTACCAAGAAACTCAAATTACACGTCGGTAAAGATTTTTAACAAACTTCGTATAGATTTTAAATCTCTGTCCACGGATATATTCAAACATCTTTGACAACCTTTCATATGATTGACATAAATGTATTTTCTTTTGTTATCTGTTTTATAAACTTAAAGAAAATCTGCACACCCCATAGGCAAAACATTTGAGTCTTGCATCCTTATGTAACCAAATTTATGTATCCTGTTTTAAGCAAATAATTTCCATTTCTTTATTTTCTCGATGACAGTTCTAATTTGATAGTTGTAGTGTTGTGACCAAATAATTAATGACATCGATCGCATATATTTATTATGTTTTGAATAAAGACAAATACAACAAAAACATTCAAATATATTTTTTCAAACTGGGAACACTCAATGGCCAACGCCATTTTGTGTTTGTTTTAATTTGTCACTCGCAACAAGACGGTCGTGCTATATAGTCACTACATTTCTGTTCGCTGAGTTTTTTCACTTTATCCATACGTTACGTTGTGTATTTTGTGTTCCTCCGAGTTGATTGCTGCCCAGCTGTCAATTTTTATATAAATAAATGCAAATGTTAGTTTCTGACGTTTTTGTACTAAGAGTTGTATTTAATCTGTAAAATCAAATGTCATTGTCATTTACGTCAAACAATCATGACAACAGACTGATCATCGAGCTTCTCGCCCCCTTCTAATGGCTGAACCGGACACGGCCACAAGCATTTATAATATATTTGTTTAAATAAATACAAATAAATACTTAAAAATAAACATAATACGAAGATTGTAATTGGTGTTTATAATAATAATAAAAGAACAAGACTATTTTCACACCTTAACTACGCAATAAATCGTCAAGAAATTTTGTATATATCTAATTTGTCAAGGTTTATAGTAGGAACATAAGATTTTTTACCTTTCCTCCAGAAAAAGTATAGTTCCTGAGTGATAGACGAATATAGTAGAAAAGATGGCGCTCCGATCGTGCTTTATTGGCGCCACCGTTGCAATTCAAAAACGACATTGGCAGCGACAATTTTAATGTGTTGCTCTTGTGGTTAGTTCCACCTTCTCTAGATGGTACCTAGCTAGATTCGCTACGGTACGCTAAGGTACCCTACGTCCCTTTCCCATATCCCTGACGATGTGTGTGCAAAATTTAAAAAGTCTCAAATAAACAAACTCACAGACGGATTCGTATTATTAGTTAGATTTCTATAAGACAATGACTGGAGATCTGTACGAAATCGGAAAAGACATAAAGAAAATTAAATGCTAGCTTGCCTAGACTGAAGTCAGTTACTCGGTTCATGTTAGTAATAAGACATTCCCTAGGCAGAATGTTAACATAATGAAAAATTCCTCCTCTTTATTTGTATTTACTTTTACTCTATGTTACGTGATTGCCTCGGGCGACGTATGCACTCCGGAATGTGAGCTTTATTATTATTTAAAATCGGAAGCATGTTTTCATTTAACGATGTAACATTTTTGTGACATGTTCAATTTAAAATATAAACATTGACGATGAATACTTGAACATGAACATATATATTACAGGCGAATACTAATAATGTAATGTAACATTTATGATTCGATTTTAAGCATTTAGTTGATTCCATGCCATATAATTGGGGTTGCCAGATAGTAACTTATCAAATCCGGGACAATTCTAGAAAAACAATGTCGGGCCGTGGCCATAGTAGAAAATATCATATATTTTTTTATTTTCAAAGGATTCATATTTGTATTTGAAAAGAAAAATGCCATTTATTTTCAAATACATACTTTTATTAGATAGGTATGTACTCTGTACTTAGTAGGTAAATAACGCCAGTTATAATTCTAAGATGAAGCACTGTGGTAGTAAATGAACACGTTAAACTATCATAGAATTGAGCACTTAGCTTAAATAAGCAAATTTAAACTTTGGTAGACAATGAATACTAAATTACAAATTAAATAGTAATAAACTGAGGAAAAAAAATCAATAATAATAAGATAATACCATAAAAATCTTAAAACAATAAATTCCAAACTTAAAAAACAATCAGTAAGTGTTTAGAAGCAGAAATTGTTTTGGTCCATTTTGTTAAAAAAAAATTCAGAATCCGGGACAATAAGCGCTAATTACTGGACACGGGACAAGAGGCAAGATTCCGGGGTAATCTCGGATTTCCCGGCGGTCTGGCAAGCCTACATATAATCCATAGTATTGGAACGCACGACATAGCGCCATTTTGTTTTTGATGATATATGTCGTTTGTGGTAATGGAGTTATGTCTAACTAGTCTGTGATTGTCATTTTCAGTGATTTTCTAGTAAATAGATACAGATAGTCATGGGTTGGCCGCCATATTTAATTATTTATTGTTCATTACAAGTCGAGTACCTAAGTACTGTGTTGATTGTGAAGTGATTTGTGATTATTTTCTCTAATTTAGTTAAATTCATGTACACAGTGAGTGTTGTGTTTATGTAGTTTTGTAAAAATATGCTAATTCAATTATTTTTCTCCTATAAAACCTATTAGTTCATATTAAATAATATTTTGGTTCATAAAGTAATAAAGGGCACTTCAATTAATATAAATGTAAAATTCAGCGGTTGTAAAAGTTACATAATTTGAAAAAGAAATCTTGCGTACGCACGCACGCACACCACGCGAATAGCTATATTCGCGTGGTGTGCGTGCGTACGTATCGCTTCGCTGCCGGCACGAGACTCTCTGAGTCTCTATAGATTAATAATATTTATCGATTAGCGCGCTGGAGTCGAAT
This sequence comes from Dendrolimus houi, assembly GCA_039645545.1. Classification (NCBI taxonomy): domain Eukaryota; kingdom Metazoa; phylum Arthropoda; class Insecta; order Lepidoptera; family Lasiocampidae; genus Dendrolimus; species Dendrolimus houi. The sequence goes on from CM077139.1 coordinate 14,049,693, forward strand.
CGATTTAAAAATCGAGGCGCGCGGAGCTGGCTGCGTCACAATTTTTTGGTAAATTATGTGTTATTTTATTTTAGTTTCTTTTATTTATTAATCTCTAAAATTAAAGGGTATGGCGAATATAGGATGGATGTTACCGTATGTGTTCTTTGCTTTATTAAATAAGAAAATATACAATAATAAGCCAATATAAGAGAAAATAATTTTTGTTTTGCAGTTAGCTGACTGAATCCACATCTGTTTTTTAGAAATAAAAACCAAACATACATCATTAAAACGAAGGCATAGAACATTTTGTTCCAAGACGGTCGTCTGATTATGTAATAATCATTACAGGTTGCGCACTATAATGCTTGGTTTTCCTCTCTCACCGATGTAATGCTCGAAACTGTAACATTACAGGTTGCGCACTGTAATGCTCGGTTATTTGCATATTGCTGAGCATTATATCCTTCGCTGATATAATGCTCAGATCTGTAATGTTACATTACAGGCGTTCGGTCACGACGAGGAAGCACCCTAAGGGGACATCAAAGCATACAATGATATTATTCCTTCGACAATTATTTCAATTATTAATGCAGAGAAATAAAATTGAAGTGTCTGTTTGTAATGTCAAAATAAAAAAAAATGATAAAATATGGGGACATAATTCGGACCAGGAGATTCCGAAAATGCATTTTTTAGAATAATTCGCTGTCTATCTGGATGTTCCGGCTAATCCCTGAAACGGCTGGATCGATTTTGACGGGACTGTTACTGGCAGATAGATGTTATAAGGAGTAAGTTAAGCTACTTTTTTTAGGGCCTGCGAAAGAGAGAGAGAGGCTTCAGAGCCTAAATCATCGACGTAAAGTCGCCAGTTTGTCGGTATTCTATAGGATACACTTCGGGGAGTGTGCCACGGAATTACATGAATTGGTTCCTCCCTTACCATTTTACCTCCGGACAAGCAGACGTACGCACTCACGCCACCGATATATGGTGGAATTACCAACAAAGTGGACGAAGCGCTATGCTTCCACTTTTATTATACGCACCGCTGAAGAGTGGATCTCTTTACCGTCGTCTGTTTTTCCTCAAGAATACAATCTAGGTGTCTTCAAGTCTCGCGTGACCAGGTATCTTCTACGTAAGCGTGCTCCACCTTAGACTAGCACCATCTGATATCAGGCGCAATGTCAGTCAAATGTGTATCTATTCATAATAAAAAAAAATGAAACCTGCACATCGAGACAACCGATATGTCAAACCTGCCATGTCGCCTTGGACAAGCGTGGCGGGTATACTGTCCATTCCCCTAAAATGGGAGGCCCGAGCCCAGCAGTGGGACGTTTAGTATTCTATTTTGTCGTGGATATAATCATCTATCTGTTATAATATTCTAGAAACGAATAGACGACGATAATGATTTGTAAACACTATCCTTAATTTTTCAAAACTATTTCATTATTCAAAAGTTACAGGGGGGACTTACTTAAATGAAAAATCGTAAAGTACAGCTATGATTTTGCAAGATCTAGCTATAGAAGATTGTTTAAGTACTGAAAAAATACGCTTCAAACCTGTTACATGTATGGCAGCCACTATTGATTTTTAGTTATTTCGCGATTGTACTATACACCATTCTGTAGCGTCGTATGGACTATACCGTTTTGTCTTTAATCCACATAGACCCAGTAGTTCTTGCAAAAAATAACCGTGACATACGCAGATAGACAGACAAGACAGACAGACGAAAACATACGGGAGTCCCTATATCCTAAAATGTCTATGAAACTAACCCTAGTTTCTTTTTATTATCTAATAAGATATGCCCGTGACTTGTCCACGTTTGTCTTGAAATTCGCAGGATGCAGTACCCCAATATTGAAAGAAGAATGTAAGCGATCGTCTTAGTGGAAACTATGTCAGAATAAGCTAATTTTTATGCATCCGAACAACTTCAAACCGTTCCCAGGAAATTCCCGGGGGATTCCAAGGATAAAAAGTATCACACATTTTATTAAAGAAAATTTCCTATCGATCAGTTTTAAAAACCTCATTGAAATTCGGCATTTTTTTCAATATGGTCACTTCAAATCATTCCCAGAAAATTTTCCGCGGTATTCCTGCGACAAAACTTAAAGCAGATTTTAGGTCTAATAATTAGCTGTCGATCAGTGAAAACCGCATCAAAATCGGCCGAGTAGTTTTTACGTGAATCACGAACAAACAGAGAAACCGACAAACAGATAAAAAATCTAAAAAAAATTGCATCGTGTTCTCCGTCACTTATACAGTCTATTCCGGTTGTTCTTTTTTAAATAGCTTCAATGTACAGACATAACATGTTTAGAATTTTATAATGTGTATTATCTTTCAAATAATTATATATTGTTTTCTATAATAAGTACTGTTGGTCCGAGTTCGTTCAGGTTGGAAGCAACTGGTTGGACATAAATCAAGGGCATAATCGAGTCGGCATGAGCATCGGGACGTGCCAGCCGATGCAGGTAGCCCGCAGCCAATATCTGCTATTGACATCGGATATATGGCAACCATTGCTCATGAAATTTATTATAATAAATTGAACTTGCTTTAAAACAAATCGTTTCGCATAAATCGTTACTCTATATATTTTTAGGGTACTATATAGCCATTGTTGCTTGTCCTTACTTGGTTCGTTTTCTTACTTCATAAGGGGAAATGGAGAAAATAATTTGTAAATGAAACGACGCCATTGAAAGTGAAAACGGGTGACTTAATTCAGTTGCACGGTTGCACGTGCGTCCCTGACGTTCCGGCTGACACAGGTCCTTTCGGGGCATGGCTGCTTCAGGAGGTACCTCTGTCGCCTTGACCGAGAGCCCACGTCAGGGTGCCATTATTGCGACACAGGCGACGAGGATACGGCACTGGACACACTCCAGGATTGTCCTGCATGGACCGAGCAGCGTCGAAACCTCATCGCCTTCACCGGTTTAGACACCTCGCTCCCGGCCGTGGTTCGCACCATGGTCGGGAGTACATCCGGATGGGACGCCGTCCCCTCCTGCTGCGAGGAAGTCATGTTTGTGAAGGTGGAGGCGAAGTGGAAGCCTGAACGGACTTCTTTGCTCCGCTCCCGCCAAAGGAGGACGCGCCGACGCCAGAGGGCGGGATTCGACCTTCGGCCACCGTAAGCGGGCGGCGGGGGTAGGACTCCTTGGGGTATAGGGATTCTCAGTCACCTGCACATGCCGTCAAGATGAGAGCGTGAGTTTTTCGCGCGCGCTCACTTCCCTTTCGGTGGGGCGCGTTACAAACCGCCCCACTCCGGATTAGACCTATGACGACTCCGGGGTATAAAAGAAAGTTCCCCAGAAGTGGATGAGGCCTGTGCGTAAGGCGCAGGATGGAACACCCAGGGGTTTTAGTGGGTATCCCTAATTGGGGAGTGGCAATAGCATGGCACCAGTTCTGACTGGGTATGCTAGTTCCACCTCCCATTTGGAGCATCCCACACACGGGTCGAGAATTATCCCCTCAGGCTTCTGTGCCTGTCGCAGCTTAGTTCTCAAACGGAATTCCCCTGGCCAAAAATGGGGTTGTGCGTGCCCGGGTGCGTAGCACCCGGGCACAAGGACATAAGCGCCAATCAGTTAACTTTAATAAATAAAAGTTATTAAAGAACGTTATGATTTTTGAAGATCTGACTAACGACCCACACCACTGTGTGGCGCCGGTACATCTCCGGGGTTAATTAGTAAATACAAAGGCAGACATGAAGAACACACAAGGATTCCGTGGTTGGCCAAATAGCTAGGGATCCATAGAAATTAAATGCTATGCATTATTGTTGGTTTAAGGGGCTAAAATTGATTTTCTTACCCCGGCGCTTGAAAAAATTACGACTGCTCTGGGTAAAGTATTTATTATTCTGAACATTTAGATGATAGTGACATTGACAAGTATCTGTTATTTACTGATAGACTCTCGCGTAAAGAAGGCGTCTGATATTCACATTGGTAACAGGCACTTTAAAATAAATGGAATCCTTGTGAATCTGTTATGCCTGGCCGTCTGTACGCCTGTCTATCTGTACGCCTATCTATCTGTACGCCCCTCTCTGTACGGTTATCTTTCTGTACACCTATCTCTCTGTACGTCAGTCTATCTGTACGCCTCTCTCTGTACGTTTGTCTTTCTGTACACCTATCTCTCTGTACGTCAGTCTATCTGTACGCCTATCGATCTATACGCCTATCCATCTATACGCCAATCTATCTGTACGCCTATCTCTCTGCAAACCTATCTTTAAGTACGCCTAACTCTCTGTACGCATATCTATGAGTACGCCTATCTCTCTGTACGTCTGTCTATCTGCACGCCTATCCATCTGTGCGCCAATCTATCTGCACGCCTATCTCTCTGTATGCTTATCTATCTGTACGCCGCCTATCTTTCTGTACGTCTGTCTACCCGTACGCCTGTTAGTCTGTCTTTGTATGTCACAGTAGCGGAAACTACTGGGCGTATTATTCTATTATCTACACGCCGCTTTAAATTAGTTTAGTGAATCTACGAAAAAATAAGGATTAGGGCTGGAAACTGGCCGCCATTATGGAAACTCACCCCTAAATAAAACTACACTAAACGTACTTTAGTGGCCGAAACGTCGAAATAAAAATAAAAATCAAGTAAAGTGCCGCGCTTCAAACCGTTTAAACGTTATATTAATTATGTGCATCATTGGCGAAAACTTATGAAAATGCTATCTAAATCTACTTAAAAGTAATTTTTGTTTTAATTTTATGAGAACAGTAGGTAGACTACCTACACAGTGGAAAGTAGTTTCTATTGCCTATTCAAATTTGCAACATCATCTAATTTTTCTCTTTAATTTTGTTGAAAAAATTTCGATTTCGTATTTTAAAAGTTAAAGGGACTTAAAAGACTGGTAGCGGCGCTGCGGTGGCGCGGTCTTGTCTAATTTACACATTTTGGCAGAGCGGCGGTGGCACGGTGTCGGTGTCATATACACACGCTTATTTGTGAATTTGGAATAGCCAAATTAGCTACGGAACCCTAACTAATATAGATAACAACAAGCCATACCCTAACCAATAAAAAGTCCTAATTTTCGTTTGTTTATAATCAACACGAACAGAATCAATTTTATTAAGTACATGTTTCGACCTTACCAGGGTCAGATAATTACGGAACAACTCCTGTTTGTTGGCAAATTAACGAAATCGCATTAATCATAATTAGAGGCGTCCGCATTTTTGCCTTAAATACCCCCCCAAACCGTACCCTAATTAGCATGAGGACGTTGTTGGACATCATCCCTTCTTGGACTTAATTGAATACGGATGCGTGTGACATCCTGAGTGGGTCGGATCAAGAGCTTTTTGACTTGATGTATGGTATTGTTACGAATTACGGGATTCAAATTAAAATTACACAAACTTTACTAGAAGTACACACACGTAATTCATAGTCTTACACACACAACCAAATACAACAATCCAAACGGTAAGGTAGAAGATCGTAATAACGATGTCGATGTTAGTTACATTTCTGTTCTGAATTTACAGTTAGTAAAGCCTTGATCGCACTTGAAGCTCAACAAACTCTGTCTCAATGGGCTGACCTTATATATTCGCAAAATAGAGATGGCCTCCCAATAAACATGGATAGAGCAGTCATTGGAACTCTCAAACTTTTAAGTTTAATCCAAAACAACATTGCTTCTAAGAACTTGCAGCAAAATTTGAATAATAATAGTTTTTGGTGTCTTACTTGAAGGCTGGCAAAAAACATAAAGGTATTAGCGATTGACAATAATAAATGGTTACGTTTCAATTTCACTTAGAAAATTAGCAAGTGCAAATGACAGTAAATAATTTAAAAGAAATATTACACAAAAATCAATTAGTAAAGGTAATAAAACACCTGGTCAGGTACGGATTACAGCTTCTCAGAATTCATAATTCTCAGCAGTACATATCGCACCTTTAGAATTATAGAGACTTGATTAAAAATATGAAGTTATTCAGTTTTATACCTTATTGTTTACGTAATGGATATTTAAATCCAATGACTCAAAATTTTGATTCAGGTCTCTATAATTTTAAGGGTGCTATATGTACAGTTCTACGTACAGCGTTTTGCTGACGCTGTGGCCTACAGTAGGCTACTAATATTACTATCAATAACGCTCACAAATTTTGTAAGCGAGTCGCTACGAGTTGCTATTAAGTTGCTATTAGTCGTAACATACGATTTCAACCACCACTAAGTTGAACCGGCAACTCCGGGGATCAGACTCTAAGCTTAACTACTACATGAACAAATCTCTGCAATTACAAGGTGTTTTTCGTCGCCCTACTATAAGAAAGCACCAGCACTGCAACTACAGCCAGCATCCACCTCTACAAGCAAGTGTACAAACTGTACAATATATGAAACATTTGTTCACTATCCTAATATTTTAACACTAGCGATTTCCCCGCGGCTACATCGCGTGCAAACCCTAGTTAGTGGCTGTATGTTATTTGCATAAAAACTTAACCCTTAATTGGGCCTGGCGAAAGGGAAGCCTCCTTCCTGGGTTTTATAAACCCCTGTGGGGTTTTTAATGGTTAATTAATTAAAATAAAAATATTTTTTTGATTGTTTATTTTTTGTACTTTCTCTAAAATACGCAAATATAAAAGTTGTTATTGTTGTTAGTACACCAAAACTCACTTATGGTCAAAAATATAATATCTTCCAATTTTTTTAAAGTTCGATTATTACACGACGATTGTAAATAAGGGCGAATAAAAAACGTCTGACGATAAAATAACTCAAAGACTACAAATAATAATAATTCAAATAAACTTACGATATTTTTGACGACGTTATGATTTTTTTGTTTTGGATAAATAATAACTTTCAAAATCCGTAACTTATCTGAATTTACAGATAAAAAAATAACTTGCCTTCTGTTTCACACTGTATTGTAAGGTGATTGTACATTATTCCAGCGTTTATATTTTGACATATTGTGGGAAAGCATGAACTTTTGATGGCCCAGAGCTTCGAAAAAGGATGTGGGAGGTATACTCCTTCAGTTCAATTACGGGTTAATTAGATTTTTTTATAAACAGGTACAGATAGGTCTCGACGACTGCCTAGGAAAACATAGAGGTGTGTCGAAGCCAACCTGATTTGAAGTAATACAATGAATGAAATCGTAGGTATTTGTTAGTGAACTAAAAAAATGCGATTACAGCGCCATCTATTTTAAGAATCCATCTATTCCAAGAAAACGACGTTATTTATCGGGATTAAACGTATTCTAAGTTACACACCGGGATATGAACTAGCTCTGTGTCGAGATTCATTTAAATACGTTCAGTAGTTTTTAAGTAATGCTCTAACAGACAGACAGCCAGACAAATAGATAGAGAGACAAAATTTATGAAAATTAGATTTTCGGAATCTCCTGGCCTGAATTATCCCATGCATGAAATGTCAGAACATTTCTTCACAATTTTAAAAGCAGTGTAACTCGAACCATTTGCAGATTTATTATAGTATATAAATAGATAGATAGATAGATGAATGTGAATGTTTAGAAGACTTTCTAGCTTTAACTACGGAACGGATTTTAACGAAATTTAGCATACTTATTATCAAGGATATATAATCTACGCGGGATGGCGGTTATGTGCTCAATAGATGGCCATCCCTTATTCCCCATTTAAGAACTGGTGCCTGGAGAACATAGAATCTTGCACTTAACTCGGAGTCAGCCACCAGCCCACGACAGCACTGGTTTAGGCGGTCTGCCGCTGCTTAACACGTGGCGATACACAAAACTGGCAAGGCCCTTGTACACGAGCCCCGGGGCGCAAGCGATGCAGATACACCGACCACTTAAGTTTATATATTAGATGAGGCAAATGTCCTAGTACCTAACTGGACGCGGAAATCTTCGATAGCTTAATTATGTGTTGTTATAAAGGCGGGTGCGATACAACTTCGCGTGCGTCGCGGTAGCGTGGCGTTTGGCAACGTACTGACTCACGCGCAGAGCGAGCGGCGACAACATGCGGGGGGGTTGCAAGACGCTATAAACCCGAGGCACAATTGCTAACTAGGAAATAGGTGGCGCCAACACAAACATGAATTCAATTCATGTTTAAAAATAAGATGTCATTGAATTCTGTTGTCACCTTTCATTTCTTTGACTTTCAACCACATTAATGCAACTAGGTTGATCCGTCTGATAACATCATTAGCATTAGCTATCTACAATCTATTAATTTATGTTAATACTGTTACAACTTAGGTCCCGATAAAACAATATCCACCTAATTGTAATTCTTTTATGATCGTCTTCTTTTGTTTACTTATTTATTGGCATACGTTTCTAGAGAACAACCTATTGTTTTATTGTACTCGTTTTGGCCGTTTGCGACCGAATCATGGGCCAGGTATTTCGGATTACGTCGACTACAATACGGGCACATTTGTGTTGGTGAGGTATAAAACGACGGCCTGATTAGAAGAGGGGGGCAGTCGAGCGATAACAACGATCTAAGCGTGACGTGTGTACATTAGGGAATCTAATATTGATGGACTTTGCGCGTTTTATTGAATTACGACCCTCTGCATTATGTTTCGATTTATTGTGTTCGGTTATATTTGTACCCGTGTTATACGTGTTTGTATAGTTCTAATAAACTCTATAATAGTTCCAACGGCATTTTAATTCGAGTCACGCAACTCGTAACAATGCATAAATTAGTAGATTCTAATATTATATACTATGGCAAAAAGGTTACTTTTTATCCCAAAAATGCGAAAGTTCAAGCAAGAGAATATTAGATTTACACGGAAACGTTTTAGTCAAAGTCATAAAATTTCCTAAGCTTAATAGAACTGTACACAAACAGACGCGTTCTACGCAGCTTATTACTTAAATATATTTTCTGAGCTAATGTAGAAAAATTGCTCCTATTTATTACTCTGCGTTTACCTGTTAAGGATATAAACAACGTTATTAATCATACTTCAGTTCAATAAAAAAAAGTTAAGAAAGTGTTGCCATTGAAATATCGTTGGTTCAGTGGGACGTTCTAAAAAGGGAGCATTTTTAGGGTTTCGTAGTTTTTATTAATTTTAGCCAAAATTTAAAAAAACTTATGTTTATTTTTATTACCCGAGTTTAATAGTCAGTTAGACAGCGCACCTGATGGAAAGCGGTTACCATCGCCTACGGACATATGTAGGACAAACAAATGATAGTCATCCAAAGGGGCAAATACCCTAACACCTGCCTCTGAGTTGTTTTGTCGTCTCTGGCGACAGGCCGCTTGGCCGCAGGAAATTGTAATCTTTCTCCGTTCCTGCACGGCTATCGTCATATCCGCCTGTCTGCTTATCCTGTCCTTGTATGTGATGTGTGTTTAACAGAAACTGCTAAATCTGTTTGGGCGAAATTTTAAAGGTGTATATTTTTTTATGACTGGAGATAAATATGAAGTAAAATAATTTTTAGCTAACGCGTTGATAGGAAGTTTCTTGCTCTTTCTTCTTCTCCAATAACACGTTCCGAAGCGGTGTACATAGAATAGGAAGAAGACGCAATATTTAACTGTATGTCTTTCGAAATTCATAATGTTCTCCAGTGAAACTTAGTTTCAATAAGAATTGTTGAATACTTCTTCCACAATCTTGCTACGACTGGCGTTTTCTGAGAATCTATAATAGCCGACCAGGTGTTTCATTGCCTTTGTTGTGTAAATTATCTGCAATGATTTCTAATGGTTATCTTAATTATTAACTTTCATTTGCTTGCGCTAATTTTCCAAGTATTAAACTGTAATCATCTATTGCTAATCGGTAATCCCTTTGTGTTAATGGCTGACTGAGTAAGACATTATAAACCGTTCTATTGTACATTCGGGTTACAAGGTATCAGAAGACATTAAAGATTTACAAGTTTGTGAATTCCTTTAAATAGCCTATACATGTTTATTTAGGGGTTCATGTCTATTAAGAGTATATAACCATAAAAGGTCGGCCCAGTGAGACAGAGTTAGTTGAGTTTTAATTGCGATCGAGTGATAATTAACTATTTGAACTTGTTATATTTGGTTGTGTTTGTAAGGACTGTAAATTACGTGTGTGAACTTCTAATAAAGCTTGTGATCTTCCAAAGTATATTCAATTCCAATACCACAATACGTAACAATATTATAAGGTTTTCAAATTGTAGGGACGATTCAAAATCGTTAGTAAGGAAATGTCCCATTCATAACCGGCGTAGGGTGTAATATATTTTATTACATTTTTAATACGAAATACGAGCCGAGTTTTGATCTATTATCACAGTTTTTGTATTTGAACTCAGGAATCCTAATGCGAAACAACAAAACCCATAAATCTAAGTGGAGCCCAACTCTGATACAAAGTGCTCTGTTATTGCCTAACATTTGGTAGTTTTCGCCCCCTCACATCGTTATGCTGTAAAAGAGGGAGGAGGGAGCGGGGTCTTATATTTATTGACTCGAAATAACCAAGTCAACTGCCACTGGACCTTTGTTTTGAAATGACGTTAAAGTCTGATGAACATTTTATTGGTGTAATATCCTGCTGCAGGAAATTCCTGCAGTCGATCGGCCTCTTTTTGCAGGTGCATTGGTTGGCGGACACCCCACTGCTCGGGAGCCTGTTTGACAGTGTGGTAGTGTGGAACTCACCGGTTTTTTGCCGGAATACTCACGAAACTCCTCGGTGTTCCTCCTAATGTCGTGTACCAGGGCCACGAGAACAGGCCGACATCTGCAGCTCCTGCTTGTGAGCTCACCCCTGCCTATAGAGCCTCTCCTTAGTCCAGGAGACAGTGAGTCCCTCTACAACTTTTGAGAGGGGTCTCGGTGACTTGAGTACGGGTGACGGCTTAGTTATTTGAATTGTATACTTAAGTTACGCTATTTTTATTGCTTGAGTTGAGCCTGATGGAAAGTCGTTACCATTGCCTATGAACATCTGTAACACCAAAGGTGCTACTACTCTCTAAAGGGAGACTGGAACCTGGCCACTGATGCCGGAATACAACTTAAGGTTGTTATGGCGGCATACTCTAAATCAGGGTAGCAATCCAGATTGGCAACTTTTCTACCACCTGGCTGTGGGTTATTTTGTCGCTTCGTACGACAGGCCGCTCCAACGCAAGAAATCGAATTTTTTATACCTTTTCATTGTTTAAAAAGAATTTTTTCAATTTGGGTAATACGTCATCGCTTAATGACCCGTTTCTATGTCTTATCAATAATTTGCCTTACTTTCGGTTAAAATTTGACATAAGCTCCTTACAAGTAATGTCAAAATTTAACCGATGTAAGTACGTCGCTATTTCTTCAAATATTTTTTTCTTTATTTCTTTCTTTCCTAAGAGTCAATTTATAGTAAGTATAGGTAGGAACCGGTCATAAGTAAATATTTCTTCAAACAATAACAAGAATTTAGTCGCAGTTTAACTAAATACTTAACTAATAATAAAGCAGACCAGGCTTTAAAATAATTTATACTAATTCAATTTAAATACACCTCTAAGCTGTGTAGAGTAAGTGCGACCGCGTCGCTATCATGCCGCCACCACTGCCCTTCCCTTCGTATTGTTACGACTTAGTCAAAATTCCACGAAGCAAGTCGACAAATGTGAATGCGCACCTGCCCGCATTTGCACTTCTTTTGTTTTCTTTGTGTTTAATATTTGTAATTAGAAAAGCCGCCTATTGCGTATTGTAATCCTCTTCCCTTAGGCAGTGGCCAGGTGTTATTCTAAGAAACCATTGTTTACACAATCGTGACATATTGTAAGCTGAGTATAAAGGGATGCCCGAACGGAGAGATCGGCAGTCAAGCAACGATTACGATCAAAGCAAGAGGTGTACATTCGATAAGCGATGTAGTGACGGACTTTGCGCGTGTTATTTAATTGTGCATTACATAAGGACTTATTGCGGCCGGTTATATTTGTACCTATGTTATACGTGTTTGTATAGTTCTAATAAATTCTATAGTAATTCCAACGGCATTTTAATTCTAGTCCCGCACTCGTAACAGTATGATTATACATAGAAACTTGTATAACATATTTTTTGTTGCAGAGTTGAGCATAAAGGCAGACGGCCCACTTGATAGATAGCGGTTACCATCGCCTATAGACATTTGTAACACTAAAGGTGCTACAAATGTTATGACGATATCATATGCCATAAATGTGATGATATGTAATTGTTATGACGGCATACTCTAGAACAGGAGTGGTAGCCATCCCGTCGGGCAAATACCCTCCCACCTGGCTGTGGGTTGTTTTGTCGCCTCTTATCGCCCGCCCCAACGCAGGAAATTGTATTCTTTCTCCGTTCCTGCACGGATGAAATAGCACCAGGGTGGTTGGGCGGCTGCAGCGCTCTGATGGCGTGGTGGCGGTGTATGCGGTCTATACGAGCGCTTAATAGGGTAGATGACTGTTTCTATAAAAAATCTAAAACAATATTCATATAATAGAGCGGTAAAATAGCTTCTTTAGAACATACCTTTAGAAATATCGCGATAAAAATAATTTTAATTATTGGTTAAACAATAACACATGAGTTACTTGATTCGTTAAACATGTGAAGTCAGAACTTGCTAAACTTAAACAAAATCTAGGAAAATGTGGCCGCTTTTTAATTAGATAGAAAGTGTTTTAGCTGACTTGGCTATCCTGCCTGTGCTGTTGTGTGTTACCCAGCACGCACTTCACCGACTTATTTTGAACTTCATGTGAGAGTCAAATTTAAAAAAAAAGTCAAAGAGCATTACTATCTTAAATTATCCTGATATGTCTATATTTTACATTATATATGTATGTATGTATCTTAAGTGTATCTTATATATAATTTATTGTTAATCTGTTTATGTTATACTAGCTTCTGCCCGCAACTTCGTCCGCGTGGAAAGTTTTTTTAACTATCCCACGGGAACTCTTTAATTTTTCGGGATCAAAGTATCCTATATGTTGACCAGGGATATAAGCTTCCACCATACGAAATTTCATTTTAATCGGTCCAGTCGTTTCGGAGATTAGCCGGTACAAACGGACAGACAAAGAGATAAACAGAGAAACAAAAAATTTGAAAAAATCTAAATTAGTTCTATTTCACTTCTTACATCCCCCTGACTCGGTTTTTAGCATTTTTTTTTCATTGTACAGAAATTCGACCTCTACAGTTTTATTATATGTTACATAGTTAAATCGTAAAATATGTTAGTGTACACAACCCTGCCTTTTGCTTCTCCCCTTCTCGCTAGACTCATAGGTTTGCTGGAAAAAACTCTTTTAGGATTAAGCTCGCCTTTGTACATCACCAGTATTCTATAATTTTGTATGTAACTTTATTATACACAAATAATAAAAATAAAGAATAAAGAGTAATTCGATGACAAAAAATATTTTTGATACATTTGTACGTAAAGAGTATTTTAAATATGTTATATTAAACCTGAATACGTGCAAAAAAGAAATTCAGGTTTTTATGTCAATAAAGCTTTGAAACAGTCGCTCTAAATAAACGAAATTTATACACTACCAGCTTAAAAATCCATTTAAAGCCGAAAAAGCCACGCTAAAACTCACGTTTTGCACAGTGAAGTAAGTATGCAAAAAAATAAATATATATACTTCACGATAATGTATTTATTCTGTTTCCACTACACGAAGTTGTTATATTAATACGTGTTCCAAATAAATGCTCCATTTTCGCGAATTTTCGTTGTAAATACATATATATAGTTTCAAGATTATTGAAGTGAAACTGCTGTATGGAGGGAGGGTTATTAGGATTTATTCTGTCACGAAAAAGCGTTATGGCCACGTGGAGGGGCGGCATAAGTTTAGAGTAGACGTGGTGAGAAGCAGCGTAATGTTAGAGTAGACTATAGATGTGTTTTTTTTTTGGTTCCGGATCGAATTGATTTTTTTTGTTTGATAAAATAAAATATGTTTAAATCAAAAATGCATTCATTAAAATGTACCTAATCTAACCAAATCATAATTTGCAGTAAACCTGCGTAAAATCGAAATGTGTGCTGGGACACAGTAGAAGTGAAACTTCAACGGACAAGTGGAAAAACGAATCGCAACGGACAAGTGGCAAAACGAATCGCAATAAAATTTTAACTTGAAGTTTTACGGGCAGATTGTTAATGTACTTGTCCAATTCGAAAACCTGTCCGTAAAACTTCAAGTTCAAATTTTGTTGCGATTCCTTTTGCCACTTGTCCGTTGCCATTCGTTTTTTTATTATTGTGAAAGTACAGCAGATAGGTAAAAGGACCTGATGGCAACCTGATGGAAAGTTTATTTTTGTGATGATAAACTTGCATTTTAGTTATGTTCCTCGATAACTTAAGCATTACAATAATTTCATTAAAATCAGTTCACCTGTTTTAATTAATAATGACACCCTTCTTCTTCTTTTTTTCACAAGTAACATTGGCTGCATTGTGACGTGGTCAATAGAAGACCAGTCAACTAATATTCTCGAACTAAACTATTAATTATATTCAATAGACTCTCCCAAAGCTCCCAAACCTCCCAAAGTGGTTATCACTTTCCGTCAGGTGGGCCCTCCATCAGTTTACCTGCTTCAGGCAATAAACAATTTAACGGCTATACCAGTTGTTAATTTTTACGTCGTGGTAGTGTAGCGTACGCGTCCCGAACTAAAGGGCGCGGGTTCGATCCTGGCTGGAACGCATGCACCAGTTAGGCAGTTTTCTGATCTAATGTGCATATTGTTACAATTACCACGTGCTAACCGATGTGTCAAACCTACCAAGCCGTCTTGGACAAGCGTGGCGGGTATACTATCCGTCGCCCTATTGTGGAAGGCTCGAGCTCAGCTGCGGGACATTTGTGGGCTGTTATTATATGTTTTTTACCGTTGGAACACACCAGACTGGCTGATAGCTGAGCTGATGGAGTGTGGTTATCGTGGCCTGTGATTATTTGCAACACTAGACGTGTTATACTAATGTATTGCCGGCATCAAAGAAATTTTTTTACATCTTTTTTGAAAAATCCCATAGAGTACTTAATGCAACACCAAAGGTGTTACACATGCGTGCTGCTCTCTTAAACCAGACTGGAATCTTGCCACTAATACTGGAACACAACTCTAGAACAGGAGTGGTAGCCATCCAGATGGGCAGATACCCTACCACCTGGCTGTGGGTTGTTTTGTCGCCTCTTACGACAGGTCGCCCGGCCGGCCGGATATTATATTGTTTCTCCGTTCCTGCAAGGATAGTAATATAAACAGCTCATAACATCCCACTGCTGGGTTCGGGTAACCCCATTTTATGGGGGAAAGGTCAGTATACCGCCACACTTGTCCCTTATGAAAGTTTGCAACACCAGAAGCGTTGTCAACTCGTCGTCATCAACTAAGAAATTTTATACTGCGCTTCTTAAATAACGCCATGTCGTAAGCACAGAGGAAAACCCACCCAAGTAAAATGCACTTGTTACTAAAACAAAAATTCATACATTTTCCTTCTGTTACTTATTTTGGGACGGTGTATAATAATAAGTGGGGTATTTTTGCATAATTTGCATAACACATTTTAAGCGTAAACCACATATAAGTGAAGTGACAGTATCACGCAATTGTCGATTTTTATGAGAAGCTGTATGATGATTGTTACGTCACGTACATGGAATAATTTATTGCTTCATAAAAGCAAAGTTAAAACTGAGTAGTTCATGTATGTGCCAAAATCTCTCAATATAGAAAACAGAAAATCTTCGGAGATGCATCTACGAACATGTTTAGGGTTTTACATATTTTCACGTAGCAGTAGATTTCTGTATATATAGTTTTAAGTTTAATGTTAATTAATTAAGCAATAATAACATCTAGAGTACAACACTCGTCGTCTTATTTTGTACTTCCCTAACGAGCGGTCGAGCCTAGCTCCTGCGGCGATGGAGCCACGGGCTCTTGCCAGTGCTGCGTCACTGACGCACCACACACATAAAAATAAACCCCCACAATAATATCCAGAGCATCTTCGTTCTAAAGAATGAAGAAGTTTTTTTTTATTATTAGTCCGCGTTCGACTGACTTTGCACCTGGTGTCAGGTGAAAATGCAGTCTAGAATGGAGCACGCTTACCTAAAAGATATCTGTACACGGGAGATTTGAGACACCTAAATTGCATGTATCAGGAAAAACGGACTACGTTAAAGAGTTCCACTCCTCAGCTGTACGTATTATATTATAAAAGTGGAAGCATAGCGCTTGGTTAATTTTTCCAATACATATCGGTGGCGTGACCTCGAATGTCTACTTGTCCAGTGGTAAAAAGGTGATGGAGATTTAATTCGTGAAATACGCACAAAACTTTAATACGCCTCATATGAAGTATTTACTTCATGAGTTTACGCTAGTCAAGTAGTGTTAAAGTTTATTACATCTGACATGTGTAGTGGGTGGGAAAGAGACGGCATGCGTTGTCTGGATAGTAGCCGAGCGCGAGCGGAATATTCTCTCAGCTGTTTACGTACCACCCCGTGATCCTTATGCCGTATTCTGTACAATAATGCGTACGAACTTCAAGAACGCATTTTAATTTTGCTCGTACTATATATACACCTTGTATGGCTTACGCTTAAAACTACGGGCAACGTTGTTTTCATGTTGAGGGAAATTCAATTTTTTAGCACTTCTTGTTCCATATTTCATATTTACACACAGACTGTGTGCTGTGTTTACACTGTGCGGTTGTTGAACTTCGCAGCGTTAACGACTTCTCATTGAAACGATGTTGAATTAAAAAAAGTTTTTTGGCAGCAATCATACTGGAGAAATTTAAAGTAGTACGCTTAAATATGAAAACGCCAATGAATTTAGTTGTACGTTTGTTTGTTGTTTTTGCGGTTTTAGAAAATGATATAAAAATCAGATTAGTGTAAGTATCATTTATTTATGAAAAAAATCTTATAGTATAGTCACGATCGTTACCTTCTTTTAATGGATTAGTTAACGATTACTATTTCAAGCTATAGTAATAATGTTTACTTCTGCATGTATATAATATTGTTACGACCTAGCACCGACAAGGACAAATTCACACCTGCATACCTGTAGAAACACATTTTTAGTACCTTTCGGCATTTGGACTTGTTTTATTTACTTGGTGTTTAAAATTTGTGATTAGAAAACAGTCCATTGTGTATTGTAATCTTTTATGGCAGTCGTTAGCCAGGTGAGCGGATTACGATTTCTAGGAAATTGCATCGACGCTTGTCTGGTAGATATATTTGCATTTGTGCAGTATAAATTAATGGCCCGATTGAGGAAGAGGCAGTCGAGCGATAACCACGAGCGAAGCGAGACTTGTGTACATTCGGTAATTTATTTAGTGGTGGATTTTGCGCGTGTTCTTGAATTACGATCTACTGCATTACGTGTGGCCTTGTTGCGTTCGGTTATATTTGTACCTGTGTTATACGTGTTTGTATAGTTCTAATAAACTCTATAATAATTCCAATTTTAATTCGAGTCCTGCAACTAGTAACAATATAATATGTGTATTTATGTAAGTATTTACACACACATATATATATGTATATATATAATGTGTAGTAGTTACATAATTATGTATTATTTTTTATATTTATTAAATTATCTTATTAATTAATAAACTAAATTATTGTACGAGTGCTGGTTTAGCAACTATAGACTTTTGTTGTCCACCCTATACTCCATCCGAAGGTTATCTGGAAGAAATCGCCATGGACGATAAGACCGCCGATTGTACTTGTATATTAATGTTCTTGATTGTATGTAGCATTTTGTACAATAAAGTATATTCTATTCTATTCCTATCAAAAGTCTAAATGCGTTTTTCATGAAACCAATTTTGTTGGTTGCTTCGCCGCAACCAACAAAATTGGTTTCGTGAATTAATTTTACACGGGGAAATGTTTTGTGGCACTATCAGCAACGTGGGGAATTCTCGCGGCCGGTGTGTGAGGCTCGCCCGGTGAAGATGATGCGTTTGTACGACCACGGGGAATACCCACTAAAACCCCACGAGTTCTTCGTTTTGCTCGAGTGTGGGGGTTAAGGAATGTCGCTACATTGAGCGTGAGCCTTACTCTGCAATGCAACCGGTCGACTTAAAATTTTAACCCGATATTCTAAACATGCAAGGCTTATTACATTAACCAAAAAAAACGTTGAATTTTTTCATAATTAAGAATGTGGGGTTGATTAAGTTGAGTGGCGCGTCGATGATGGTTATCCCGTAGGATAGGGTGACGCACCACTGGCGAGAGCCTATCGCTCAATTGCCGATAGGTGAGTACAAAATATGACGACGAGTTGTTGTACTCTTGCAGTATTTTAATTATTTCATTGTTCCTAATTTAACTTAAGACTATATACAGAAACCTTATGGTATACGTGATGTGCACACCAGTATTCTAATCAACATTAAATATTATATTTACACGTTTATGAGATTGGGTATTTTTCACTGATACAGACAGATGCCCAATCTTATCGGCAGCTCTAACAGCGATATCATCTATCTGTATTGACATAGCATCACGTTCATGTATTAAATCATAGTCTTTAACTGTGCTAAATTATACATCAATAAATTGGTGGATGAAACGTGACGCTACAAATAAAAAGATTAAACAATTTCGTAATAACAAAAGTGTGTTTTAAAATTATTTTTGTTTCAAAAGCCCGCCATTTTAATTTTTTACAAAAAAGCACATTGGTTATTGTAATAGCGACACGTCCACAGAATAATAATAATAAAAAAATTTTGCTTTCAGATCATCACATGACCCTAGGTGGTTCTTCCACACACAACCCTTTTTTTGGAAGAGCGAACTTTAGGCGTTAAAATATTTAAAAAATCCAAAAAAATTGAAAATAATAATATTTTTATACTCCTTAAAACAGCAATAATCATATACATAAATTACACAACGATCGCATTTACCTTTCCAAAAAAAAAACACGAAAGTTCTTTAAAAATATGCGCGTCCCATTGGTCTAGTACCTTAAGTCATACACCAAGGAAATTGTTGTTGGCCCAAGTGACACCCAGACTAGACAAAATATTGAAAAGATAGTTTTCGATATTTACCCTGTTTAGAATCGAACCTGGGGCTTTCTAGTTCGCTGTGTCAAACGATAACCGCTTAAACTA
Source organism: Dendrolimus houi (assembly GCA_039645545.1). NCBI lineage: Eukaryota > Metazoa > Arthropoda > Insecta > Lepidoptera > Lasiocampidae > Dendrolimus > Dendrolimus houi. The sequence continues at coordinate 14,068,938 of CM077139.1, forward strand.
CTATACCGCACATTGTCACGAAAATCAATACAATTTCCTAAGGCGAGGCGACAAAACAATCCCGCCAGGTGGTAACGCATTTGTCCGTCTGGATTACTATTACTCCTGTTCTGGAGTATGCCGCCATAACAACCTTGAGTTGTGTTCCGGCATTAGTGGCCAGGTCCAGGTCGCCCTTTAGAGAGCGGTAGCACATTGGTAGCAGCACCTCTGGTGTTACAAACGTCCATAGACGATGGTAACTGCTTTCCATCAGGTGGGCCGCCTGCTTGTCTGCTGCTAAACACATACAATAATAGAAGATATAATTTCATGTCAGCATTTTGTTACATAGATTAAACAATTCTTTAATTACTCTAAATTAATTGTGTTAAAAAGCTTAGGTGTACCTCCGACCTAAAAACATTAACAAAAAAGAAAATGAAAAATTATTTAAATAATCCCTGAGAAGTCTTATGTAAAGACCACATTAAAATGCTAAAACAAGAAAATAGTTGAAAATATGAATATTATTTACACTCGTCCATTCAGTCTGCTTAAAACACTAAAGCGGATGTTTAAGGGCATGTTACATTTATACACAAAAGTCCGCTAATTTTCGCACCCCACAGTTCGTTAGGGTAATAAATCAATCAACAGAGCAAACTAGGCAAAAGTTGGACACTAGGTCTTTTTTTAATTCGTTTTATTGCTGAAGCACAGTAGACAGGCTAACGGCCTAACTGTCATGGAAAGTGGTTACCGTCGCCTATGGACATTAGCAATAAGACAGGTGCTGCCAATGTGCTGCCGGCCTTGAAGGTTTAACTGAAACCTGGCTACTGATGCCGGAACACAATTTAAAATTGTTATAGCGGCATACTCTAGACTAGGGCTGGTAGCCACCCAGTCAGGCAAATGCCCTACCACCTGGCTGTGGATTGTTTTGTCGCCTATTACAACAGAATAAGAAAGTGTATTCTTTTTCCGTTCCTGCATGGATAAGATAATACGTTCATTATTTTAATGGAACGTTTTTTTTTAGTGGAAACTTGATTGATATGAGTATTCATTTTGTGTTTTATATTTAAGATAATAATTATTGTATGTTTCCCAAATAAATTAAATAAATAAATAATTTAAAAAGAAGAAACATTTATATGAAGTCGCTCAGGTTTATATATAAATACTAGCTGACCTGGCAAACTTCGTACCGCCATATTTTCTGAATTCCTTAAAGACTTTGTTTTATGACACAAAAACAAATTCACCAAAATCGGTCCAGGTGATTAGGAGGATTCTAAAACCCGATCTCAGCGCCACCTACCGGTTTTAATTGCGAAACTAAACCATTCGGGAACCCACTCAAACACACAAAAACAAAATCATCAAAATAGCTCCAGGTGATTAGGAGGATTCTAAAACGCGATCTCAGTGCCACCTACCGGTTCCAATTGTGAATCTAAACCACCCAGGGACCCATTCAAACACACAAAACAGATATCATAAAAATCGGTAAAGTCGTTCTCAAGTTATGCTCGTACATATATTTCTATGATTCATTTTTATACATAAGATTAGTACAGATTGTTACAATAACAACGTATAACATAGTCTTACATCTTATTACGTTTTTGCAACTAATACACATAACCTACGTTTTAACCGTTTTAAGCATGGTATTTTATTTAATTTTGATTCCCGCGCTTAGGCCATTTTTCAGTAGCCATGATCACGGAAGACAAAAATGTCAAGTGTCATCGTAGTAATGTTAAAAGTGGCCAGGTTCCAGTCCCCCCTTTAAAGAGCAACAGCACATTGGTATACCACCAATGGTGTTACAAATGTTAAAGGCGACGGTAACCGCTTTCCATGACTTTAAATGACATTTTTAACATTGGAAAACTGAATAATTTCCGCGGTACGTAGATTTTATATACATGAGCGAAAGTGCGAAAAAGTCATAGATTTATTGTCTGGAAAAAATTCTAAGCGGTCAATATTTTCTGCCATAATTCGATCCAATTGACATGATGCGGGTATACCTTATGGTATCGCTAGAAAATAGGAGGGACTTACTAATTGATAGTGTTGTTCTGATGATGATGATGAGAGATGATGAGAGCTGATATGTTCACTTGATTTATTTTACTGTAACCTAACCGTTATGTGTGCACTGAGCCGCGATATTTATTTCACTAACTCGGGCGGGCGGGGGTGCTAGTGATGTTATACGTAGTATTGTGCGTTCGACGTCGCGGTGGCGCAAACACCTTAACAACTACTGTCTATCTCAAATACGACGGAATGGTTGACACATCTTATAGAACGTAACTTGTAGCAATATATTATATTACTTGACCTATGAATTAGATACAAATTTTAATTACAGGCATTGAGAGTAGTGAAAATTGTGCAGTTAGTACGTAACTTTAAAACGTCAGGTAAACAATAAAATGATACGTGAAAATAACGTAAATAAAAAGAAAAACATAGTGAGTTTAATTATAATGTCACTTATAAACAGTAAGATGTACTAATTTATTTCTATATAATTAAAATTTATATATAATTCATAGGTCGAATATAAGATATTGCTATAAGTTACGTTCTATGGGCTGTGTCAGCCAAACCGTCGCATTTGAAATACGAGAGTACATTAGACATTTTTACGATAAGTGTGTACAATCCTTTAATATAATATTCGTGCCATTACCGGGCATCACTAAAAGCTACGCTAATGACAATTTATATTTAGCAAACAGCGTTTGCGTCGCACGCCTTACGCGAGATTACTGTGTACTTGTTTCTCGGGTGTCACTGAGACAAGCGGAGCGCGCGCGGTAACGATTTTTATTACATTGGATGTATCATTGTATATATAATCCTTTCTCTTTTCTTTACGCCTTTAAGTATGAATCGATTGTTATGAATCAACAGGGCAACCCATATATCCCGCGTGAACGAAGTCGCGGATTGACCACTTATCTAAACTAATATGGTATTCACGGCAATTTACTGCGCTGGACTCAATCATATTTAAATAACAGAAGCCAGTTGGTTAGCATTAAAAGTCATTTATCAATTCCGCATAAAATAACTTCTGGAATCCCTCAAGGATCGCATTTAGGACCCTTGTTTTTTTGCAATATTTATAAATGATTTGATCAAGCAGTTATCATCTCCATGCCTTTTATATGCGGATGATCTTAAGATATATCGCACAATTTTAGATGACAAAGACTGTTACAAGATCTTCAAGACGACCTCAGTTGTGTTGAAGAATGGTGTTCTGCTAACCGGATGTATCTCAATATAGAAAAGTGCTCTGTTATTTCTTTCTCGACCAAAACACATAAAGTATATTATTCATACACACTCAGTGGTTTAACTCTTGAAAGAAAAGCTGTTATTAGGGATTTAGGTGTATATTTTGACGAAAAGTTAACTTTTCACTCGCACTATGATTATATTATTACAAAATGTAACCAGCTCGTTGGTTTCATTTCACGCTCAACTAAAGATTTCAAAAACCGACATACAATCATTTACCTCTTCTGTTCTCTCGTTTGAACAATACTGGAAATATGCCTCAATAATCTGGTCTCCCTTCTACGCTGTACATAGCGAGAGAATAGAAAGAGTGCAGAAAAAAATGTTAAATATTCTTTCTTATAGATTCCATCTTGGCCGCGAAAACAGATCTTAGATAAAAAGATTAGTGAAATTTAAAATTGACTCACTCAAATCACGTCGTGAATGCAATGAACTACTCTATTTGTTTAAGCTCCTAAATAATACAATAGACTGTCCAGACATACTTTCCTTTATTAATTTTAACACTAGATACAAAATTCGTAATCCTTCACATAGACTCTAAAGTTCCTTCAAGTTTTTAAAAATAGCACATCGTTTTATAATCCCGTCTCTAAAATGTGCAGGCTATATAGTGAGATTGCAAGTACAAATAGATCCATTAATATTTTTAATTCCTCCTTCTTTAAATTTAAACGTGAAATTCGGGCTATTATTTGCACCAATATTCCTGGCATAAATGCATAATAATTTTGTTACCTAATCCACCGTAAAACTAACATTAATAGTAAGTCATACTAATAATACTAACCCCTAAATATCTGGTCAATATATGGTACATATGTGCTCACATGTATAGAGTTACGGTTTAGACCTAATAATTGATACATAATATGAAATATGTAACTTTTGGTTGTTTCTTGTTTTATGTGCCAAATAAATATTATAAAGAGGAAGGATTTGTATTTTTGTATGTTTGTAACGAATAAACTCAAAAACTACTAGACCAATTTTATAAATTCTTTCACCATTCGAATGTTACATTATCCCTAATTAATATACGCTATATAAAAATTAGGGATCCCTACTAAAACTTCATTAATTCTAAACAAAATACTTGGCGCTGGAATCGCGGTGTACGATTTTTTAAGTGGGCCCCGAGGTATTTTAAATTAACAATTAGACCCGGAAGGTGGCACTGGAATCGGGCTCTAGATTTTTAGTGTTTTCAGAGCAGGACAATGTCTGCCGAGATCGCTAGTATTAAATAATCTACATGATTGATGGGAAAATATGTGTTACATGGATTTAGAAGCTAACTCAAAAACTGTAAATGTGAAACAGGGCTTAAGAAAGTCGAATCAAGAAAAAACAATAAAGGTCCAAACGAAAAATAATTACATTTAAGTAATATTTATGAAAATAAGAAGAAAAGCAAGGTCTGCAAAACTCAGGGGCGAAAATGAAAATAATGAATTTGTAGAAGTATCGTTCAAAAATAACAGTTATAATTCAACACCTAATAGAGTTTTTGTTCTTTAATTATGATTATAATTACATTCTTAGAAAAGCGTTTTCGCCGAATTCTGGACAGACAGAATTTTGAGTTTTTTTTACAGCTGGAGTACAGTTGACAGGCTACGACCCACCTGATAGAGAGCGGTTACCGTCACCAACGCGATGCCGGACTCGAAGGTAAAAACTCCATATTACAAGTACTGTGAAAAAACTTCAGTTGGAAACTAATTCCAAATACTTTCAAGTTTAAAACTCTATTGTACTATATTACTAAACAGGAGACAAATGTCTGAGACCAACCAGCGGTGGTCTCAGACAAACAAAATAAGATGACCGAATGCTGAAGTCTCACAGTGAAGCCGACTTTGGAAAAGGAAGCCGGTGTACCTTTGTGTTATGAATACGAGAATTCAATATTAAGTAATTGAATTTGTATGGATATCGGTGCATTCTATTACCTACACAAACGCCAGCCATATGTCTTATAAGTTTACGCACACAAGTTTAAAAAAAGACCACTTCATATGACGCTTTTGTACAAATAGTGTGCATGTGGTGTGTTTTGTATATGTGGTGGCATATACTCTTTCATTTCAAATTTTTCTAAAATATTTTTAGTAGACATAAACATTATAAGGAAAACTTTATACTTTTATTTAGTGTTTCGATATTCAAGCAGGTGATAAATATGTCTGTGAAAGTTTTGACGCAAGGTCGAAGAAGGTCGACGAGCCTTAATTGCGAAAACTTGCTCGCACGATAATCATCCGCTTTAAGGTAACAAAGAACTCTTATGATCACAATACTCTAATTAGAGTAAGATGTGTAAAATTAGACAATCCTCCTTAGAACAGCTTGCATACGGGCCATTAATCTGAAATAGGGAGGCCCGAGTCGCTGCACAGTGTACGGTTCAACGTATAGCGCTCTAGTGACGCTACGGCTTACTTGGGCTACTTTAATAGGTATAATTGTAAATAACGCTCACAAATATTTTATTTTATTTAGGGCTATCAGGTATATTCATTAAATCTAGATACAAAGGTGTGCAAAGATGAGCTATTGATAAGCCTCCACAGATGAGAGACTAATTAACAATGAGTAATCAATATAAACTTAATAAGTAGGGTTAAAGAATTTGGATGTCTATAATTGTCGAACAAGAAATGGAAATATTGTCCATGTAAATTTTGACTAACTTTGCATTTACGGATGCCAGACTATCTGCAAATAGGTCAATGTCCATATAATCCAACTTGCTCAGTTTGTTAAATGTGTTGACTGATCTGACAAGATATGAGTGGCGTCGTGAAACTGTGCGCATCAAAGGTGAGTGTAATAATTTTCTAGGGCGTACAAGGTTAGGGGGAATACAGAAGTAGTTTCTCGATGAGATTTGCATTTGGACGTAATTTTTACCAAGAAATGTGTATCAGTAATATTTCTTCGACCTTTAAGACGCAGCAGATGAACTAAGCAAGTAACTAAGGTACAGCGCTCAATATACCTTTTGCGGTGAATTTTAAATTTAAAATTGATACATCTCAAGAATCTCTTTTGAATAAGTTCTAATGATTTTGTGATCGAGTTGCTATGAGTTGCTACAAAAAGCCACTAATTGCTATTAGTCGGAACATACGATTTCAACTACCACAAAGTTGAACCGTCAAGTCCGGGCATCAGCATCCAAGTAAAAGCAACAAAGTGTATTTCTTCACCCTCCTCTACAAGAAACACCAGCATTCCAACAACAAACTACTTCCAGCATCCAGCACTACCACCAACTACTGAGCAAGTGTACAGGCTGTTATCATAGAGCGAGTATATAAAAACCCGCTACCCGCTCCGGTCATGACGCAGCGCTACCTAAGCCATTGTCCAAACGGTAATACCCGGTGTCCACATTCAGCGTCGCGTTGCAACCCTCTTTAATTAAACCCTCCTATTTACAGCAAGTGCTGTTTACACTTCACTTCAAAAATATTGTTGCAAGGGGCCTGTAATGTTTAAAGGACAGAATCAACACTTTTAAAATCCTTAATTTTTTTTAATTAAAAGTTTTGTTTCTTTGTTTCGTGCAAGGAAAAAAATCGTGAGATTTGTGAAGAACTTTTTTAGCCAACTTTAAAAAAAAGGATGTTCTAAATTCGTCGTATAAATGTTTTTTTTTAAAATGTGTTTGCGTTTTTTCAAACACAACTTTTTGTTTTTGAACAGATTTTATCATTCTACTTGAATTGGATTCAGTACAGCTTCATGATAGTTTCATATAAATTTTATTATTATATATAATTCTTTGCATTCCGAAGATATAGGAGGGTATTCCCCAATATCAAACAGATAATGTGTAGTGATTGAAATATTGTTAGGTTTGTCATAATCCAAAAACGAGCAGGTACCAAATTATAATCAAGAACGTGCTGGGCTATGACTAGGCAGTGCCGTAAATAGTCTTTTCTGCGCCCTATGCGAGCCTCTATAACTGCGCCCTTATTTTTTAGATATTATAGGTACCTTAGCTAGAGCAATGCTATGTATAGGCCTACTTTATTTCATTCAGGGTGGTAAAATAACGCACAAGGACCTTGGTGTTAGTGGATCATTTATCAAACATTTTGGAAGAAAAATCAATTTTTTAAAGTTTAAAATTTAACACACGTTTTAGATAATACTGGCATGTAGGTACGTTTTTAGTTGGAATCAAGCATTAGGGGCGCAGCAGGAACTTATCAGGAGCAAACCGAAAAAATAATAGACCTGCCTGGTCTGCCTATTCTTGCACCCCCCAGAGTCTACGCCCTGTGCCTGGGCACCGGTGGCACCGCCCCCTATTTACGGCACTGTGACTAGGAAGGTATAGCCACAACGGAACAGCACAAACCTGTGAATTAAGTTATGAGTTCCGTGTTACCTAGCCACCGTTTCCGCATTATTTAATTTTTCGCATTATTCCGCAGTATTTTTAACGTCAAATGAGAGTCTAATTTGCATACAATATTAGAACGGAAAGCGACGTTGTTGAGATTAGTTTTTAACCTACGTCAAAAATGGAGGAGACCCAATTCGTTAGGTAATTTTTTTGTAATAAAGTTAATTTCTTTATTGAAAAAAACCAACAGCGCATATAACAAAATACAAACAAACAAAAAAGTACGTAAGACGTGGGGCTAGTAACAGGTTTTTCTATCAAGTTAAAATACGAACACACGACCGAACATACATACATAATAACAGATACATATGCATACAGCGATATTTGAATAAAATACATTGATAGATACATGTAAAAATATACATAATATACATACAATAACATTTCAATATAAAAAAAAGTTAAGCAAAAACTTTTTAGTGTCTGAACCGATTTTGATCATTATTTATGTTTTGGATTCAGTATAGCTTCAGGATAGTGTTGTATAAATTTTATTGTTATTTTTGAAGAGTGTGCTATGATGACATTAGACGTATTGTAAGGCTTTTGAATAAATATAACTTCGATCTTAAAACTGGCTTTTATTTTTACTTTAGTACTTGTCTCTTTCAGTCGTACAAAATGGTGCCTCCTTTTACTGAATTCAAAACCCGTGTCGTTTTTACATTTTTGAATTCCCACCACTGGGAGCGAGTTTTATACACATCTCTAATTGGTTAGTCGTATCCTTACGTTCTGGCTAACATAGGCATATAGGCATTGATTAACAATAACAAAAGTAGATCATAAGTAATTGATAAATTAAATTTAATGAAATAAATAAGAAAATTGAAGTAGATAATTAAATATAATTTATTTTACGATTAGAAATTATGATTATACATGAATGGTAAACATAGCATAGATCAAAAGAATGTTGTTGCTATGTTTTTTTTAAGGTAGCACTTGTCAAACGTCAAAAGCCAAATGCCAAAAGATTGACCTTGAACGTGACCTACTTATTCTTAGTTTATGAGAATTAGATCTAAATACAAGTTTTAGAAATGAAATGAAATCTAAGAAATGTACAAGCAAATAATTGAGTTGGTAACCCGAGCGTGTGGTAACCAGGATCATGGCATATTTTAAGCAAATATAATATAAATCTATCTACGACTATAAACGTGGTAAGTGCATCCACTACATTTTATACCATATACGTAACTTAAAAGTAAAAAAGAAAAGTTTTGTATAAAAAGAAAAACTATGCTAATCCTCGACATCGAAAATATATATATATACTGAGTTTCAGCCAAATCGATCCAGTAGTTTTCCCGTGAAAACGGAACGGACAGACGGACAGACGGATGGACAGACGGACAGACAGATTTATAATACTAATAGGGATTCCTTCATCTTCAGCACATGGTAATTGTGACAATATGGTCAGAATACTAACAACTTGTCGCATTACAATATACTAGCAGTTCCGGCAGAGGTTGTCCTGTTTTGAAAAATTAAAAATCTAGAACCCGATTTCGGCGCCACCTACCGAATCTAACTGTGAATGTAAACCATCCCAGGACGCACCCAAACACTAACTTTTTACACCTTGGGTTACATTGTTTAAGTTTTAGTAGGGATCCCTAATTTTTTCTAGTGATATATATATATATATTTATATAATTAATCTGGGATAATGTGGCATTATAATGGTGAAAGAATTTTTGAAATAGGACCAGCAGTTTTTCAGTTTATTCATTACAAACATACAAAAATGCAAATCTTACCTTTTATTTAAACCCTTTAAACCCCCCGATTTTGAAACATTCTTCATTGGTGCTCCGCTCCTATTGGTCTTAGCGTGATGATATATAGCCTATAGCCTTTCTCGATAAATGGGCTATCTAACACTGAAAGAATTTGTCAAATCAGACCCGTAGTTCCTGAGATTAGCGCGTTCAATCAAACAAACAAACTCTTCAGCTTTATATATTAGTTATAGATTAATATTAGTATAGATTACATACTAATTGTCGTTAGTCTATGGATTTGCTCACGGGGGATGTTTAACACGTTTGGGGGCCATACGGCCACTTTGGGGAACAGTGACCTATATTCGATGATCCGTATAGAGCCATAATCTAAAAAATCCTAAATCCCCGAAACACGCTTGCCCGATCTTATCCAAAGAACCTTACCTTATGGAATATCTTAAAGGATTCTAAAATCAAATTAGGGAACCCCAATATATGATCGTTTGTTTACAGCGCTACCTTCCTTCTTTTATAAATAAGGATTTTCGAAGAAAAATTGCAGAATATTTACCTTATTTTTAGCTTCCATCTTTATACACATTCCTGAAGAGTTATTTTAAGAATGGCTATTTAAAGATATTTTTTGAAAAACTGTGTCGGCCATTTTACCCTAAAATGTCAAGTATTCGACAGATATGCTTTAGATAGGACAAAGCAGATGGCGCTGTAATTAGTATACTCGTATTTTAATTAGTTACCCATTCGAGGATTTGGATTTAAATAAACAACACCTCTATTAATTTTATTATTTCTGTATACTGTGTAAACTCCATGTAACGACGACTGTGTACGTTCTTTTATCGCTTTATTATCCTTGCCCGTAATAAACTAGACTGTTGGCATCATGCACATCGAAATTTCTAAGAAATTTCGCAGTTTCGAAGTACTTCCTTTCCTCACGAAGATGCCTCGATATCGCACGATATGAATAAAATAAGTAAAAAAATACAACAAAATTACTGGTGCAGCAAAAGACGTCAGACAAAAAAAATAGACTTCTCTCCATTTAACGACAACTCTCTATAACGCCATAAAATGCCCAGTCCCTTCGGTGTCGTTATATAGAGTTTACACTGTATATCTTTATTATTTTATTACTTAAAAAGGCTTTTAACAAATTAGGGTTCATAATGCGTAACGGGAAGATATTTAATTCAATAAAACTGGTACCAAAATAACATTACTTAATAGCTATGTCAGAAGTGTACTGGAATACTGTAGTACAGTATGGCGACCGCATTAATCAACTCGTTCTCTAAGACTCGAACGCGTCCAAAAACGATTCCTATGGCACTACTAACGTATCTTACAGGGAGCGTTTTGGGACATTTTGGAGTTGATTCCCTGGAGAAGAGGCGCGACATTTTAGACCTGATTTTTTATCTCTCTTAAAGGAGACTGGAACCTGGGCACTGATGCCGGAACACAACTCAGGGTTGTTATGGCGGCATACTCTAGACTAGGGGTAGTAGCTTTGGAGATGTCGTTCTCGGAGCCCAGAACGAGATAACTTTCGACGTTTGGTGACGGTTCTATATCACTACGGCCCTTTTGTAACTGCAAATTATTGTCGAGGAAATATTATACTTTCAGAGTAACTAAAGGTTTTGGTCCGGGATATTCAATCGTCGATCGAGAAAGAATTATGCATATAACACGTATTTTCTTAAAATATATTTTTTTGAATTTTTTTATTGCATAATTTCAGCAGAGAGGCAGACAGCCCACCTGATGGTAAGGGGTTATCTATGGACATTTGTGACACCAAAGGTGTTACTAAAGTGCTGCCGGACTCTAAAGGGTGACTGGAGCCTGGCCACTAATGCTGGAACACAACTCAAGGTTGCTATGGCGGCATACTCTAGATTAGGTCTACTACTAGACTAGACTACTAGACTACGTCACTAATATTTAAAGTTGACAGAAATAAGCAGAACTTTGACGACGTAAACAACGTCTTAACTCAAGTATCTAAATGGTTTACTACAAATAATTTATCACTTAATCTGAACAAAACTAAACGTGTTAAGTTTGTGATCCCAAATGTAAAAGAATACAATGTTAATATTATTCTTAACGACACTAGGCTTGACCTTGCTGATTCTACTGTATTCTTAGACATTAACCTAGATCAGAAGCTCCAATGGGGCACTCATAAATCTAGTCTTTCTGGTAAATTTAGTCTGCTGCATACGCAGTCAGAAGATTTCGGCAGTTCACTGATGAAGAGAGCGCCAGATTATTTTAGTTACTTCTGTACTTATTACATAATACACTACATACTACATATATCATGTCCTATGGTATTTTACCTTGGGGCAACACTGCTGACTTGGAGACTATATTTATTAAAAAAAAGAGCCATATGGTCCATTTATAACCTCGTCCCTCGGGTTGTTTCCCAAAGAACGCTTTAAGGAAATCGGGATTACGACGGTCGCCTGCCAATATATTTTTAATAATATAATTTACATTCGTAATAATATGAGTGCCTATAAACAATATAAGGATGTTTACAATTTTAACACCAGGCCTAATAAAGGACTGGTACTGCCATCTTTCAGATTACAAAAAGTACTTTCTCTTTCATGGGGTCTGGTATACGCTTCTTCAATAAAATCCCGAATGAAGTGTTAGATTTGCCTTTCAGTAAATTTAAAGCTAAATTGAAAAGTACCTTGCTTAGAAAGCGATATTACACTATTGAAGAATATTTAAATGACAAAAATGCATTTACATAGCTGCTCGCTCCAGCCTTTTATACTATCTATAACGTTTATATTTTGAATAACATGTAAGGAATCTATAGGGATTTGTCGCAATATGAATTCTTAGTATGTCATTATTGCGGCGTTACAACTCCATTCATTCTTTGAAAAGTAATTGTAATATAACTTCTATATGTATTTAAAAAAAAGAGCCTGAGATAATATATAATTAATTATGATTCATAAAATCTTTTTTAGCTAGACGTGTTGGTGGGGAGTTTCTTGCCGCTTCTTCTGCTTTGAACAGCGATAACATATTACGAAGCGATGTACATAGAATATGAAGTAGATTTAAATTTTGACTTACATGTATGACCTTCAAAAAGTGTTCTCCAGTGGAACTTATATTGAATAATATTTTTTATAATTTTTGAATCACCATCATCAACCACACACACACACACGCACATCTTCATCAATTAACCTGAGCAAGTCTATATGCTAAGGCTTGTAATTAGCAATACTTTTATTTATGTTGATAATATATATCGTTATTTGTCTGTAAGCCTTACTAAAATAAATAAATAAAAAAATATGAATTTGAATTTAGGGGTAGCCATCCAGACGGGTAAACACCACCTGGCTGTGGGTTGTTTTGTCGCCTCTTACGACAGGCCGTCCCAACGCAGGAATTCGTATTCTTTCTCCGTTCTAGCACGGATACATATGTTTTGTTCAAAAGACGGCTCAATAAGTGATTAGCCGAGCGCAACTTTTACACACATGATGAGTTTATGACATACATTTAAATTATACAAACAATTGACGTGTAATAATGTTAACCAATAAATTGGTTTATGATTTAGTTCAAATGGTAGAGGTAATAAAACACCTAGTTGCCAGGGGAGTAGCTACCACTGTATCAACTGTATCAATAATACAGGGTCCCCAGGCTACAGGGGCCTCGAAAGTGTGCAAGCAATAATTCTCAAAATGTTATCCACAATCTTTTGTAGATTAATAACATTTTTGAGAATAACAGCTGTGCCAACAACTATCAGAAACAACTATCAGACTTGTCATTATTGTCTATAGAGGCAGAAAATCTAGAAAAACTGAAATGGTCTTCAGCTATGGGTGATTTGATAAATAAGTTTTCCAAAAACAAAGGCGAGAAAAGTGTGTCTTTGATTTGAAATGTTTGCCTAATTTAGCTCCTAAGAGAATTAAGTACAAGTAATAACTTATAATCAATATATAATTATTTTAATTCAATTCAAGCATTTTTTGTTTCTTTTATAAAAAAAAACCCTTCCTTTGGGCCCCTTAACACATTTTGATGCAGGGCCTGTCTAAGGCAAGGTTCTCCTGGTTGCTTAAGGATTATATGGATTTCTTCTTCTCTGAACTTCAGTTGTGGCATTATTTATACCAGACGGACGTAGTCGCATTCAAGATCAAGTATTATAATATGCCTCCATCCCTCCAGAAAACGATGTGGCAAATTCAATCTTTCATACAAATAAGAATATAAATAATAAACGGGTTATACAAATTCTGGAACGTAATGGCTCCCACGAGCTTGGCTTGGTCTAGTCCGTTACACAGTATAAATAAGGTTAGGTGTTTCACGGATGCGTTTAAAGACGAGCGATCATGCAGAATTTCAGGGTAAGCCTCTCTATTTGAACGGGTTTGTTGCGGATTAAATACTACACACGGCTTGTGTGATTTTTTTTTATATATAGATAAATCTAGTGTTCCATTTCCAATTTTAAATTTTAAAATCCGATGAATTTTGGAAATCATTCTAGCACACTTAGACTTTATTCTCATTATTATCACAATATGAAAGGAAAAAGTACAGAGAAATCTTAATAAGTGATTTTATACATTATTATAAATCCTAAATGTTCAGAAAAAAATTAAAAAATATGACGCTACCGTTATATAAAAACACAACAGTCGCTGGTAAAAAAGTAACTCTGGCAAAGATTCTAAATCCTAGAACTGAACAGAACTCATTTATATCTCGTTTTTCAAAGTAAAAAGCATCGCTTGAACCTTTCAAACCGATTGAAAGTTTAATTTTTAAATGTTTTACTCAAAAACAGTATCAAAACTAAATCTGTAAATTTCTAGAAATTTTAAAAACGTAAGATTGTAATTAATTTATACAGTGACATCTAGTTAACAAAAAGGAAAAGTAAACAGTAGTAGGTTTGTCAAAAAATTATTTAATTTTACGAAGTCTTACAGTCTAATAATATCAGTTAAATTAAAGAAAGTAAGAAATGCTGATTACACTCCACTTCCCAGTATTTTTCTTACAAGCCAGTAATGTTTTGGCAATATAGTTTTATTTGGTAAATATCAAAAACTTGAGTACGCTGTTATAGACATATATACTGTAGCTTGGCCTACTAGTCTGTATTTCAATAATTTCCTCATATATATGTACTGTTTACCCTCCACATGATCTTATGTAAATATTTATGTACTAAGGAAAACTGCTTTGTAAAGGTTTTCAGACGAAATATCATATTTTGCAACCGATTCGCTGAAATATTGATTGCACGTAAACTTGTTACATTCGCGGTTAAATTTTTAAAGTCATAATAACGTACTACATATAAAAAAGAAAACTTCTTCATGACTATTTTAATTTTATGATCTAACTCAATAAAAAATATAGAAACAACATATAGAAAGCGGTAGAGATATACAGAAAACAATTTTTTTTTGATAAAAATCGGTCCAGGTGTTTAGGAGGATCCTAGAACTCGATTCCAGTGCCATCTACCGGTTTTAGTTGTGACTCTAAACCATCCGGAGCCACTCGGACTCAACACACACAAAAAATGTTGTCATCAAGATTGGTGCAGGGAGCAGTTCAGTGACAAATAACTTTATTGTATATTATAAAGATATGAGTATAAAGTAGCACCTTCGCTACATTTAGCTGGCTTAGAAGTCCTGAAGTCTAAGAAGTTTTCTATCTTTTAAGTCTATATACATTTATATAGATATAATACTATTACTCACCAAAATAACAGACACAATATACTAATTACAGTATGTTTAGGAAGAACAATAGGTGGCCTTATCGCTTAGAGTGACCTCTTCCAGGCAACCAAACTTATAGGTATACGCTATATGTGGTGGTATACGCTTCTTCAATAAGATTCCGAATGAAATGTTAGATTTGCTTTTCACTAAATTTAAAATCAAATTAAAAATTATCTTGCTAAAGAAGGGATACTACACTATCGAAGAATACTTAAATGACAAAACTTCATTTACAGCAGAAGCAGCAGCAGCTCTTGGCAGCTCGCTCCAAACTCTTATACTATATTTTGTATAACATTTTTATCTTGTCAAGCATATAACGAATTTATGGAGATACTAGCTGTACCCGGCAGATGCTGTCCTGCCTTTAAAAAATAAAAATCTAGAACCCGATTACAGCGTCATCTACCGGGACCAAATGTTGATCTAAACTCGAATCAACTTGAACAGAGTAGAAAATTATTAAAGTACTTATATCGCTATTAAAAAATAGGGGTTGGTGGTAGAAGAATGAAAATTTAGGGTTTTATATATTTTTCAATGCTAAATCATAATAAAATAAAAATAAGAAATTTTGTAAAATAAATATATATATATATATATATATATATATATATATATATATATATTTAGGGGTGGGTCACCCTTATCATTTAGGGGTATGAAAAATAGATGTTGTCCGATTCTCAGACCTACCCGATATGCACACAAAACTTCATAGAAATCGATTCAGCCGTTTCGGAGGAGTTTGGTAACTAACACAGTGGCCGGAGAATTTTATATATTAAGAAGATGTTTTAGTATAGAATTTTAGTACATCAAGTCATTATTACACTTATACCTATAATAATATATTTATTTCCTTTTATTGTGTCCTTGTCGTACTGAGTATGCACTGTTTGCTACAACTCCAATAATTCTTCGAAAAGTGATAGTGTATAATAAGTGTCGCTTGACTGCCCTGCCCCTCCATTCGGGCATCGTCTTATACTAACTACACAGTACAAAGAAATTGGAGGCGCATACTGAGTTTCTAAGAAATATTAATTTGCACACCTGCGAACGTTCACAAAGTCGAAAACAATAACAATAGGGATTAGTTCGACGCTAATGATGGTTATAAAACAAGTAGAAAAGACATTAGCATGTTATTCTTAACTACAAATTCAAAAGACAAAAAAGTCCCTTAATCCGAGAGGACAATAAGCTGCGCTTACAATAGGCTGTGCGGCTTATCTTTCACGGCATGTAACAATATTGTAAAGTGAGAACGTGAGTATTCCGGCGAAAGCAAATAAGAAGGAATATATTAATAATAATTTTTAAATAATATTGTGTACTAAGGTATATAATTGTTATGTATGTTTTTTTGTCTGCATTTTAGGGTAATATGAAAATGAAGATTAATAGATAAGGTGAGAAATGATTACATAAGGGGATCCTTGAAAGTTGCATCCGTGTGTGAAAAATTGAGAGGAAGAAGACTGAGGTGGTAAGGGCATGTGAGGAGGGATGAAAGTCACCTGACAAAAATAATGGTAAACTGCATGATTGATGGGTACAAATGTAAGGGTAGACCAAACAAGAGATGGATGGATTGTGTGAGGGGTGATATGATGATTTGTGGTGTGACAGAGGATGTATGTCCAAATAGAGGATTATGGAAGGAAACACATATTAAGCCAACCCCAAATAATTGGGAGAAGATGAAAGAAAAGAGAGATGAAAATGAAGATTAAAACAAAGCTAGAGGCAATATTCAAAAATCATTTATAATTACATTAATTACTGACGTGACGGCAACAAAACCACTGTTGACCAATGTACCTAATAGATAAATTTTATTTTTATATGAATAATTCATATACGTTTAATCGGTTTAATTTTAGCTTCATAACAATTTGAAAGACTTCCGTAGATGTAAGCAATATTATTGTCAATACGTACAATACCATCAATATTATTGACAATATAGTAACCATCATATATTCTGTACACAAGTTATATAATATAGCTACAATAACTATAAATCACATGCCACTCAAACCATTATACCTTTACGTGTATACTGTTAGATATCATAATTGACCTAGGCAGTATCTAGGGGTTCATTGGACTATAAGCGCTAAATCAGACCCATTGTGCCTATGTCTTAATGGGTCAGTTTACACTATCAATGTCCCCTGGCAGTGTGATAATCCTTGCCATAATTTAGGGCAAGTGTGGATTTAGTACATTTAGTATGCACTTGTAATTTGTTGGCCATAGTAGTTAGGCGGGTTCAAAGAATTAGTGTAAGTAGTGGTCGAAATTCAACTATAATTATTAATGTTAAGGAACATACTTTAATAATGACAGATTTCGCCAAAGCTACTCTGTTAATTTGACTTTAATAACAAACAAAAGAGTATATATGCGTGTGTGTGTCAAATGCATGGTAGTGTTTGTAATGTTTTTTTTATTGATTTAATGTATTTTTTATGCATAATTTAAAAAAAAATAGCATTCTCTGTATAAACTATAAGTGTGCGAAATTTCATACTCCTCCGTCCGCACAATTTCCGTAAAAAGGGATACAAAGTTTTTGCTTCACGTATTAATATATAGATCTATGAAGATGTGAATGAAGGGGTTATGTAACATCATAAATATATTTTTTATTATTTTTACGTCAAATGAGAGTCTTATTTCCATACAATATTAGAACGGAACGCAACGCTGTTGAGCTTAGTTTTTAACCGATTAAAAAAAAGAAAGATTCTCACAATTCAAGTAAATATTTTTTATGTATGTACAGCGATAACTTTTTTGTTTCTGAGCCAATTTTGATAATTATTTGTGTGTTGGATGGAATCAGTACAGCTTCAGCATAGTTTAGCACACATTTCATTGTTGTGTAGGTTTTCGTAAAATATTTATTTTTTTGTTTTTTAGTTACTCGGTTTTTAGTTTAGTTGATGTCGGTTTCGTTTGTGAGATAATTTTTTACTTTTTTAATTTACTTGTATGAATACAATAACAATGGAATTTACATGAGATCATTTTGAACCATTACTGAATCCAACGCAAAGAGAAACGTCAAAATTTAGAAACAAAAGTTATGGCTGAAAAACCGCAAAAATTATACTTTTTCTGTCTTACCTTAATTAATTCTTTGCTATATCTTCAGAACTCAGTCCAATAGCCATCAAATTTATAAAGAATCATTTTAAAGTTTTTCTAAATCCAATGCAAAAAGAATAAGTAATCACAATCGGTTTAGTAAAAAAGAGTTATGGCTGAATATACAGAAGAAAATTACATGACTAAATACGAGGAGGTTCTCAATAGATTCTCCTCCTTTTTGAACTTGCTTAAAAAAAAACGGAATAGAAATTCAGGCAAACAGAGACATAGGAAAAGCCTAAATGGACTTAATAAATAATTCCTTTATTTCTCTTAAAATATCTAATGTGTTTCTTTAACGCACTTTTGCTTTTAGCTGAACATAGCACTACATTTTAATGTTTCTTTACACCCCCTTAACTTAGGTAATTGGTATTTATGTTACAGTCTGTATCACTTTGTTAGGTTTTCCTAAGGTAAGGTTTATTGGAGGCGCACTCAGAGATCTTTAATGTATAATTAATATTTTCTTAAGTTTTCGCGACTAGTATACATAATAAACGGTTTAACAGAGATCTCAAGTGTCAGTGAGTATTGTTAAGGTTTTATTTAGCCTACCGCCAACTTGTTCATTTTAATTTTGTTTATGGTTAGTATTTACTCTATAGGAGCCTAATCAAGTTTACCACCACTTCGCAACATGTTGTGGCTTGAAGAGAAGAAGCGGCGCAAGAAACTGCTCAGCAAACATGACTAGTTCTAATATTTTATATAATATTAAAATGGATGTGAGGAAAAATAAAAATGAATTATCAATCAAGTTGGTTTGTGTTCCGGTGCACACCGAAAGAGCTCACAGTGTCTTGAGGTCTGGCAGTTGGTTTTTGCTGGGTTTGGGTCTTGATAGTTTTGATGATCGGATCCCAAAAAGGTGGTATGCCGAAAGTGGCCGAAACGTCGGAATAATAAAAATCAAATAAATTACCGCCCTTAAAGCCTTTAATGTATGTAAACTTTAATCTATAATCATATTATATAATTCGAAGCTTTGAACCCGTAAGCGACACTATGGGATATCAAAAATAAAAATCTATCCAAATCCACAACTGAATCATATAAGTTTCAAATAATTTCGGAAAGGAGCGGAGTCTAAAATTTAAAATTTATTTATTAACTTAGAAAAATCGTTATCATTACAGTTGTCCCCAAAATGATAGCGTGATATATATATATATATACATAAGCTCGTGAAGGCTTTATTCATCATAATTCGGCATGGCATGATGTATTAGGGTATATTTATGAAATTCATCTTTTGTGATCTTTATCAATGTGATGTTTCTATTGCTTTAATAACAATCATCTCTCTTGATATTAACACTGATTGTATCTTCTTTCCTACGGCCACCTCGCTTCCTCAGCCACGACGCTCCGCAAGAGTGACATTGACAACATATCACCCTTGACAGTGTGATAGTGACGTTTCAGTGAACCGTCTACATATATATATACATATACATCATATATACATATTCAATCATCAATATTATAAAGAGGTAAGATTTGTATGTTTGTAACGAATAAACTCAAAAACTTTTTTTTAAATTTTTTTATAGCAGGAGTTCAGCAGACAGGCAGACGGCCCACTTGATGGAAAGTGGCTACCGTCGCCTATGGACATTTGCAATACCAAAGGTGCTACAAATGCGCTGCTGCTCTCTTAAAGGAGACTGGTACCTGGTCACTGATGCCGGAACACAGCACAAGGTTGTTATGGCGGCATACTCTAGACCAGGGGTGGTCGCTATCCAGTCGAGCAAATACCCTACCACCTGGCTGTGGGTTGTTAAACTGCTGGGCCGATTTCAAAACTTCTTTCATCATTCCAATGCTGCTTTATCCCTAATTAATATAGGCTATATAAAAATTAGGGATCCCTAATGAAACTTCACCAATGTAACCCATCAATCTAAACAAAATACTTGGCACTGGAATCGGGTTCTACATTTTTTTTTCAGTACAGGACGTCTGATGAGACCCAGTGACATATAATATAGTATGCAGTTTTTTTTAATTTCAAACTCAATTATTTGCTTAAAACATTTTACATAAATTTGAGGTGACAAGAATAAAAGACTCGCATGTTTTGCCTGTGAGGTGTGCAAATTTTACTTAAGATTATTAAGAAGAAATACAAATTATTACAAAATTAACAAAAAAAAAAAATATAATGTCAATCATATGTTATTTGACAAAAAATTACCCTAAAAACGGAGTAAAAACATTTATTCAACAGCCATTTGTGTAGTCTTTGTTTGAATATATTTGTGGGCAGTTTTTTTTTCCTCCGAACGCAGACTAAATAGGTTAGGATTAATTTGACAAACATAGATATTTCAAGTATATATAGAGAAGGGACAGTAAACAGACAGACAGGAGTCGAACGACTCTGCTAAGCAGCAGTGTGTTGTGTATGGCTCCTAGGCTCTGTAGACATCTACCAACTGTATTATTAACATTCAAAACACTGATAATTTTAAATATAGGTTAAGGACATTTTTGAGTGACAAATACACAAAACATTACAGTGTTAATGATTATTTTAATAAGAGACTTTAAATTACTGAGGTAGTACACAATGTATTATTATATAGACTAATGGATTAATTTTGAGTTTGATTACATTTATTTTAAAGGATGACTTAATTAATTTATTATGGTTATTATTCTGAGCTAATTTTTTTTTTTAATATTGATGTACTAAATAGATAATAGACTAAATAGATATGAATTATTAATTATAATAGG
This sequence comes from Dendrolimus houi, assembly GCA_039645545.1. NCBI lineage: Eukaryota > Metazoa > Arthropoda > Insecta > Lepidoptera > Lasiocampidae > Dendrolimus > Dendrolimus houi. The sequence goes on from CM077139.1 coordinate 14,090,168, forward strand.
CACAACATTTTGCACGCCCTAAAGGCAAAAACATGTGAACATATGGAATAATTCTACCATCTTTATTATGTACCATGTTTTATGCAATGAATGACGATTTGGTTTGATTTGACATTTATTTAAAAAAAAAAGCTTCATAAACTACATTCGAAAGTTAACACATACGAAGAAGAAACCAATAATACAACATTTAACAAAGGTGTAATTCAAAGCGGAATTTTTGCGTGTAGACAAGACAGCGGAAACGGAGCTCCCGGAATGTTGATTGCGAGAGCTGGATTCCGCAACTAACACTTCGCAGTTTAATATCACGAGAATAATACGTTTTATATAATAAGTAGAGGTAGAATTTCACAGAGAAATCATTGGGTAGATAATACACCCTAACTAATATTATAGTTACGAGCTACAGGCCTCGGACTTAAAAATGTCGTTGGAACTACTATAGAATTTATTAGAACTGTATAAACACGTATAAAACAAATACAAATAAAACTGGATGCAACCAGTTCACACTGGACGATTCAATGCAAGTCCGTCGTCTATATCGCTAATCGAGAGTCTTACAAAACGTCTTACTCGTTTCCTAGTCGTCGCTTGACTGCCCACCCTTCCGTTCGGGCATTGTCGTATACTAACTACACAGTACAAAAAAAAATTGGCCGCGCGCACTGAGTTTTCGAGAAATAGTAATTTGCACATCTGCAAATGGCTAACAAAGTCGAAAGCAATAACAATAAGGATTAGTTCGACGCTAATGATGGTCATTAAACAAGTAGAAAAATAATAGCATGTTTTTTTAAATTACAATTCAAAGCAAAAAAGAATTCCTAAATCCGGGAAGACAATAAACTGCGCTTACGACAGGCGGCTGAACGTTTATCTTTGACGGCATGTAACATTATTCATATATGCACGTTGAATTAAGGTGTTTTTTTTTTATTTAACAAGGTAACAAAATGATTACAACTTCTTAAATCATACATAGTATAGAAAACCTCTGCGGTTTATATTAGTACTATGGATATCTACACCCGTAGCATGTAACAATTTTAACATTACGTTTGATTTAAAAAGTGCATTTTAAGTTTATTTTTAATATTTATTGATGTAATGCTTTCCCTAAACTCTACAGGTAAGTCATTTAACAGGCGCAGAACTAAATATGCAGTTGTGCGCTTGCCGTACATGTTGTTTGCCCGACTCGTGACGAACCGGTTTTGGGCGATGGCTCGCGTATATACAGAGTGTTCTACTAGTGTTTGTAGGTCTTTTTTAAAAAATTGTTCTGTAAGCATCATTTTCTTAAACTGATTTTCTACGGGTAGAACTTTACAGTGTTTAAAGAGACCTTTTTTCATCGTTACAATATTGTTTTTTTATTGTTGGTGAAACTAATTGTTTAAGTTTTTTTAATTTTAGCTTATAAATTTGTTTAATCTAAGTGCTGTTGGAGTAGCCATGGCTTCAGCACCCTTTGCCTATTAAAGGAATTGTCACTGTCATACGACGAGACGACAGCGGCTTATGGCGTTTTACGTCCCCCTTTTCTTCTTTCTTCTGCCCGATAAAAAGTGTTGTGTAATTTCAATAATTTCATGTTGTGTAATAGAAATAAAAGTTATCTTGAATAATCGCCACAATTTATTGTTCAAAGACATCCTCTCGATCCACAGCAAGTGCTAACCGTACAACCATAGCAGGTTAGGCCATACTGTATGAATGATTCACCTAAGGCATTATAGAGCATTAATTTGGCTTTATGAGGTAATTTTTTTTTAAATAATTATATTAGCTAAAAATTGCCTTAATTTATTGCAGACGTGTTCAATATGCTTGGCCCAGTCCAGGTTATTACCAATAATAAGACCAAGATATGTATGGGTATCTACAACATCTATTTCTGGGCAAGCATATGTCGTGATCGTTTATGCAAGCAGTGATGTTCATGCGCAATTAGGTTTTTTGAAGATGAACATACGTTGTAGGACGATTTTGTACACGTAAAAATTTATACCTAACATTTCCTCAAAATATGTACAATAGACAGATTTATTGTACACTATTACAAAAAAAAACTTATGAACTAGTATTATTTTAATTTTGTACAAGGGGCGGTCTTATCGCTAAAAAGCGGTCTCTTCCAGACAACCCGTGGCAGGAATATTACTGATTAGGAGTGGCGATGCTGGTATACATAATTATTGGTTAACAACGACACACTTTTTTTCTGGATAGAAGGTACCTTGTATCCTTTTCAAAATCCCTGACGACGTGTATGCTAAACTTCGTGACGATCTGTTGCGTCGTTAAGGCGTGAAAACATCACAAAGAAATAAATTAAGAATCGCATTATAATATTTTTATACTGTTTCCAAGCGTTTATTTAATTTTTGATATTTGCACGTCTTGCAAGGCTACGTCCATAAGAGACTCACAACGACCACCTTCACAGTCGCGATATTCCTGTTCCACTTGCTTTCGGACTTTACGATTATAAACTCTAGTGGAACGGATTATGGAGCGTTGATGTCATAAACGATGAAATACACAAATGTCATTGGTTGATTTTAAAATCGCGCCTTTTTCAATGTCAGGAGATAGAGAGAATTAATACTCTGTGGTCAACGCCCACTTCAACCCACCTTTTGACATGGGCCGTTGTGAGCGCTGTGTGATCGAAAATGATGACGTAATTAGTGACGTTTTCGCCACGACCATAACGACCGCGGTCGCCTTGTGGAACGGTAGACGGAGCATTTTGGGCGTTGTGAGATACTAAAGGAACGCTTCCCAAGTAACATATTTCTTGACAGTCAAACCCACATGAAATAAATAAGATAATAGTCGTACTTTATTGTTGTAGGTGACGTAACAGTGATGTTCTGTGAGTCATGTACCTAACGCACAGACTAGTAAACCATCGACACTATACGTAGATAAATCGAAAATAATTGATTAGAAAAAAACTACTTTAATACTTTTTTATTTTATTTTATTAAATAATGGCTTATTTAATATATTGTTACGAGTTGCAGGACTCGAATTAAAATGCCGTTGGGATTATTACAGAGTTTATTAGAACCACACAAAGACGTATAACACAGGTACAAATATAACCGAAGGCAATAAGTCCAAACGTAATGCAGGAGATCGTAATTCAAATACACGCGCCAAGTCACAAAGTACACAAGTCTTGCTTCGCTTGTGGTTATCCCTCGACTAACCCTTCCTCAATCGGGTCATTGCTTTATACTGCACAAATGCAAATATGTCTGCCCGGCAAGCGTCGACGCAATTTCCTAGAAATCGTAATCTGCACACCTGGCTAATGACTGCCATAAACGATTACAATACACATGGGCTGTTTTCTAATCACAAATTTAAAAAAAAAAGTAAACAAAAGAAGCCCAAATGCCGAAAGGTAATAAAATGTGTTTCTACAGGTATGCAGGTGTGAATTTGTCTTTGTCGGCGTCTAGGTCTTAACAATATGAGAAATATGTTCATTGAAATGTGGGTATATTTATTACGCGATCTAGTATTTTTGGTGAAAATATATAGATAAGTTAAATTGATTAAAACTGATTTATGAATAAAGTTGATTTTAGAACAAATCGAGTCGGTAACGCATTAAGACATTACTAATTGATCCATCTTCTAGCTGTCAAAGGTAAAATAAATGCTTAGAAAGGGTATATATAGGATATAACAACAATCTACGTCTTGTAATGTTTTAGTTTCATGCGTAATTTGTTGCTATGGCTCGTTTACTTCTCAAGGTTAGGACCAAATGTAAAAGTATTTATAATGGCAACGCGAGTTAAACGGTGCAGGTCTAATGACGTCATAAGGGCCCTTAGGGCTTTCACAAACGAGCTTTGACACAACCCTCTTACATTGATATACATGGAAAAGATTCCCAATAGGTAATATAGTAACTTGGATGTGTGGAGTCACGCAGAAGGTCCGCGTCAGGAACTCTCGCATCCGCGGAAGTGTTCACTGCCAATGAAAAGAACCATTATGATAAGTTATGGTATTCGCATAATAATTAACTACCCACAAATATTACAATAATATATGGCACTACTTAGAACAAATGTTATTAACAGTAGATCTAAATTTAAAATATCCTTTAAGTAAGGTTGTCAGGAAGACAGCGCTTTAAGAGATTTGACCTCCTCTTGTTTTACTATGAAAGTACATGTTTTTTATAATTGTTTATTTTACCTAAAATTGTTTCTATCGCGGTATTTTAAAATTAAAACTTTGCAATGTATTTGAATACTTATTTTGTTACATTATCGTATAACATATTTTAGAAATATATTCTGAGAAACCTCTGTTAAAATATTAACTGTTTTGGAATGTTTCATACAACGTGTTGTCATCTACCGTATTTTAATTAATAAATACTATAATATTATAAAATTCTAAACATGCCGTGTCAGTACATTGAAGATATTTAATAAAAACAGCTGAAATAGACTATATAAACGAGGGAGAAAACGATACATTTTTTTTTAGATTTCGTGTCTGTTTGTGCGGGATTCACGTAAAAACTACTGGGCCGATTTCGATGCGGTTTTCACTGATCGACAGCAAATTCTTAGACTTAAAATCTTTGCCTGTTTTTAAACCGAGAATCCTACAAAAAAATTTGGGAATAATTTAAAATGGCCAATTTTCGAATTCGAATTCCAGCGCGGTTCTTTTCGCTGATCGATAGCAAATTTTATCTGTGATATTTTTTTATCTCGGAAATCCCGCGCGAGCTTCAAGTCAATGAATGAATGAATAATTTATTGCTAAAATGTATGTACAAAAGATATTACAATATGCGTTGTTTCAATACATTTTGCCCTTATCAGGTGTGCAATGTCCAAATATATGTCAGAATATTAAACTAAATTACATAAATATAAAAATAATAATAATAATAATAATTAGTTAAATATACACAAAATGCAATCTTTTAAGCGGAATGATAAAGTATTCCTTCGTAAAGAAGCATATTACTCAGTTGACGATTATTTTTGTGCTTAAAATTAAAGAAAAACACATCAAACTGTTTTGCTTTTAAGCCATGAGATTACTCAAACAACCATTGCTCAACTTGCACCTGCAAAAAAAATAAAATAAAAGTAAAATTATAAAAAAAAACTACTTTGATGAAATTTAAATATTTTTTTAATATAATAAATATAGTACATTTATAAAAGTTTAATACTTATTTCAGCAAAAACGGTCAATATTTGACGTGTATAGAATAAATTGAAACCGATACAACATTTTTACTTTTTTGTTGCAAAACAAAGAATCCATGTCTGTAACTCAATTGATAAGTCAGCGTGGACAGTCGTGTGATGAATTTTTCCCCTAAGGCCGCATCTTTTTGCTTTTTGTTAAATTTGTATAGGGTGTATAGTTTCCGAGATATTTCGATTGGCCAACTGATCTCTATGCTCAACAAGTCCCTCTCTACCCTTCTACAGCTATAAAAAAAATGGTAATGCAAACGTGAATCGCTTTAGTGTACACCAATGTCCTTCCCTCAGCGGAATAAATGCAAAAATGTCACGGCCGCAGATGATGGTTATGTCGTAACGGATTGTTTGCGATGCGTTTTAGGTTTATTACGTTTTTATTAAATATAGTATAATAATAATATAATCCTTCGCTGTGCAGGCTGTTTGCTTTTGGAACTCTTTACCCGTAGATGTCAGAAAAGCTAAATCACTTGCCATATTTAAAAAATCTGTCAGAAACCATTACCTTAGTTTATAATAAAATATATATTTTTCTATTCTTCTTAACTTAGCTGCTTACTGCCCACGTTGCAGTGTTCTTCCTTTTGTATTTTACTTATTTTTAATTTAATTATAGCTAGACATAATTTGTTAAAAGTATCCTCTCAGTTATGTTGCCTGGAAGAGATCGCTTTAAGCGATAAGGCCGCCTTTTGTTTTGCCGTTAAATAATTGTAATTATTAATTCTGTAATTGTTTATTTGGTGAACAATATCTATTTTATTTTAATAATACGAGGGAGTATGATTCTAAGTAATAGTTTCGCCGCATTAAGTAATAAATAACAGCGCATAAACATCCTACTGCTGAGCTTGGGTCTCCCATTCATATGGGAACAGGCAGTATATCCGCTATGCTTATCCAAAGAGGATTAGCGGGTTTCACACATCGCTTTTCTCGATGTCATCAGCGTCATTGCAGTACATGTAACTACATATTTTTGTGACATTATAAATTACTACTTATGTTTTCGTCTGTGTAGAAACGGAGAAAGAATACATTTTCCTGCCGCCTGGCGGCCTGCCGCAAGGGGCGACAGAACAACCCACAGCCAGGTAGAGTATTTACCCGCCTGGCTGTCTACCACACCTGGTCTAGAGTATGACGTTATATTGAATGGCGTACTCTAGACTGCGGATGGTCGTTGTGTTCCGGCATTAGTGGCCAGGTTCCAGTCTACCTTCAGAGAACAGCAGTGCATTTGTAGCACTTTGACGGCCTCTGTGGTTGAGCGGGCAAGTCTAAGCTGGCCGAACTTGCTGGAACGCAGAGGCTCCAGGTTCGATTCCCGGCATGGTAAATTTCGGAAACGATCTTTCTGTTATTTACTATGGTCTGGGTGTCTGGGATCGGCCCCAGAGTGGCCCGTTGTATATTACCCATAGCACAAGCGTAACTTGCTTAGCTTGGGGATATACAATATGTGTGTTTATCTGCCGATCATTATGCCGATTATCTTTGGTGTTGCAAGTCTCCATATGCGATGGTGACCGCTTTCCATCAGGTGGGCCGTCTGCCTGTCTGCTGAATTAGTGCAATGATGTATTAACAAGTATTAGTCAATGTAACAATTTTGACAAAAAAATGTCCTGCAAGGTCTTCCACTGAAGCCGATGCTGTGCAGGTTTCATCATGATCATGTCCTTTATCAACACCACATGGTAATTATAACAATAGGCTTACTAGATCAGGAAACTACTTAGGCGGTGCATGCTTTCCGGCCAGGATTCTTTGGTTAGTTCTGTCGCCTCTTACGACAGTCTGCCTGGGCGCAGGGGTTAGTATTTCTTCTCCTTTCCTACAAGGATAATGACTCCCCCTATTGAGAACTTCGTTCATTTTTGAAATTGGTTAAAAAAGTCTAAAAAGTTCCAGATGGTATATAATATAATACCAGACTATAAATGTCCCACTGCTAGGCTCGGGCCTCCCATTATAGGGGAACGGACAGTATACCCACGACTCTTGTCTAAGGCGGCTTGGCAGGTTGCACACATCGGTTATTTCGATGTGAAGATTGCATCACGATGTTTTCCTTCACCGTTGTTAACACGTGGTAATTGTAACAATATGCACATTAGATCAGAAAACGGAGTAAGTGGTTCATGCGTTCCGGTCAGGATCGAATCCGCGCCCTCTGAGTTTGGGACGCGTGCGCTAGCCATTACGCTGCCACAACTTTTTTAAATTTCCAAATGATATTAAACAAAATTTTAACCGATGAAGTTGTGGAAATAGCGGTAGTGATTATCTATTTCAAGATAGTCATTCTAACCTTCGGGCACACACAAGATACTTGCACAATGGGGGAGGAAAATCAGCGAAGTGTGTCGGTGGCAAGAGGCATCTCCAGCGCAAGTTTAACGAATAAAGTTCTACCGATGTTAAGGAATTAGTTTCTTCCGTGCTTCGAGTTTCGTTTGCCTTAATATACAAGCGGGAGCGGGAAAAAGTTGTATTATAAATTCATTTACTTTACTGCTGGTTACAATTTGAAAAAGCTCCATACCAGTAATGTAAATGTTTATACCGATCTTAAGATAAAATAATGCTAATCTACACCAACCCACACAAACATACACACACATTGTGTATACGTAACATAAGTAAGTTATACTCGTTTTTATTACAGGCAAAGCTTGGATGCCGGATTAATTCTAACTTTAACTTTTAAGATTTTAATAGATGTAGAGCTTGAAATCCCTCATCTAGACTCTTATCTCTACGTTTTTAAAAACAACAGTTTTCTTATAATCCATTAACACGAATGTGCAGATTCTGTAACGAGATTGTAAGTAACAATAGTTCTGTAGACGTTCTGAATTCCTCACTTGTTAAGTTCAAACGCGAAATTCTTGTTATTATTTGCAGCAAATTTCCTGACGTCATTAACTAATTTTGCTGCTTTTTTTCTTTTAACACTAATAAAACTAACTCCTAACACTTTAAGTATTATTAATTTACACTAACCACTTAACCATTTTTGATGTTATGTTACATTAATGTGCTCACATATTTAGTTACAGCTTAGAGCTTAACTTCCACAAATTTCTGGACAAATACTGACAATTGAAATGAACGTAGAAAATGATGCTTTTTCCTCTAACTACATAGTATTTGTATTGGAAAAAAGAGACGATATAATTCTCTTGGTTTTGATATATAATAAATGTTATGCTCAACAACCGAACAAGCCCGATTTTGACATAGAAAATCTCGTCTCCTAGTGGTGATTTGAAATAAAGTCATTTTTAATGTTTATATTAAATAAATTACAGTAATAAACCACTTATTTAGTATTGGTACTACTTTTTCATAACTATAAAAGGCATAAAATATTATTTAAAACTTGTTTTTCCTTTTTTTACGATGCTCTAAGTGAACATGTGTAAGTTTTTCCTTGTGTGTTTTTCTTATAAGAATTTGAAACAGTTACATTATAGTCTATTTAGAGTTGTATCCTATATATGCATAGATTATCACAGAATCGATTACTTTTTAATTTAAGTAAATTTGTTGGATAGTTTTTGAATTAACTGTGTTTTTGTTGAAATAGGCAAAATTTTGACAGCGCAGCAATTTTGATGACCTAGTGGAAAAAAATAATTTTAAACCTTTCACGCAGAAGAGGTTTTAATTATACCATATTTTTGTATTTTATATTAGCTGTAACTTGTTTTGTGTGTCAAATAAATAATTAAATAAATAAAACTATTTTTGATAACAAAAGATCGTAAGCTAGGTTTTGTTGAATAAACGGTTTCGTTTTTTGCTGCACACCATCAAAGCGGAGCCATGTGATACAGCAAGTCTTCAATCCCACACAAATACATGTTGAGAGAGATAGAATGAGAAAATAACTCTCACAGAATAAACCGGTTAATGTAAGGTTCTATAACACTCTTTGTAAGTTTTACACTAGAAATGAAATAGTTGCCTAAAACTGGCTTTTTTCCCTCGATATATCCACAATCAGATGCAACCCGACTTTAAATGGATGGCTTGTGCTTCATTTTTTTAGTAATGGGTGTGTTCTCCATTGAGAACACTACTCTTCGTTTTATGTAGAACTAAGTCGTCTCTTGTAGCTTTCGAATATCATGCTTCTTCAGCCGAGATGGATATGTACGCTGCATTAACTTGGCTGCCAATTCATTTATGTGCAGAGCCCATCAACATTGGTAGCTTTTTGAGTGTTCACGAATTTCTTCTTTTGCTGTTTTCAACCGGTTAAATTTAACCGGTTTTGTCTGACTACAAGAATCGACCATGACTCTTGTGTATTGCACCATACATTTTGCTCCAGTCCACGTTACACAGCAAGTTATGAAAGGTCAGTATGACGTGGACTAACACTGCATTGTTATTGTTGCATTATACTTATAAGGGATGCTAGTTACCAACATATAAAAAATAACATTTTAAATGTTTCACACTGGTTTAGTTGCTGATTGACACAAATAAGAGCTACGTGTCATGGACATGACGCAGTCTAGAGTTGCGTGTCATGGTGATGACACAATCAAGAGCTACATATCACAAAGATGACACAACCAAAAGCTGCGTACCACGAATATGACACAAGCAAGATCTGCGTGTCACGGAGCTGACACAAGTAAGAGCTTCGTGTCACGGATATGCATATGTTGCGATGGGTGCGTGGAGTCACGGGGTTAGACCGCGTCAGGAAATCCCTTTCAAATTATTTTATAGAGTATTTATATTTATATTATATTTATAGGATTTCAATACACTGCTAGTAAAATAGCGTAGGGTAGGGTAGTACTCCACTCGTACATATAAGAAACAATGGGTATTTTTTATATTTTTGTTTCTAAACAACCTACTTAATTATGTAGGTAAGCCTAAAAAATGACATTTTAATAAAGTTCTCAGACACCTGTGTCAGTTGTTGTGTCTGGGTTTTGGCTGAGTGTTGTCAGAACTTAGAAATAGAATCAATATTATTATTATTAGGTATTAAAAAAACATTGTCATCGGGTATTTTAATATCAATGATCCATACACTTGTAGCGTAAATAATACGGTAGATGACTGTAAAATAAATTGGGATACTTTTTACTATCTTACAAAAAGTGGCGGCTTCATAGATTTTGTACGAGTGTAGAAAGTTATCACATCACAATTTCGTAAAAGTAAAAGGGGTCGAATAGAGTATTAATTTTAATTAAATTTAATTATTGCTTTAGCAGTAATTAAAATTATTTATATTACGATATTTTGAAATTGTATTCTCTTGTAAAGCCTTTTTATATGTAAAAAATGTTATAATTTGCTGCAACATGTCATTGTGTCCTCTATTGATTTATTAATAACAACATTTTAATAACAATTTAGAAATATAAAACGTGATTCATAAAAGCTCTTAAATACTATATATCAATATGGCACCACTATTCACGCTTCTCTAATTTTTTGACAATTAAATATTTATAATAGTCTTTTTTTTCAAATTAATAATTGATAAAAAACAAAAAAAAAACAATTTAGGACTAATTTAATATTTAAAAATATGTTTTCAATGTAAAAAGATAATAAACGAAATAGTACATCTTACCCACGCTAAACAATTTCGTGTAGCTCAAAAATAGCATTTCACGAAACAGTTGATTTAACATTTATTGATATTTAATACATAAACAGACAATTTTCTTATGTATATAACTATTGTCTGTTCTCATCCACTATTACACATTTTTGAAAAATTAAACTACATAGTAAGTCACTTTTCTACTTCCCACCAAAATCTGATTTTATAAAAAATTGCAGACTATCCACTAACCATTTAACAAATAAATAATACAAAAAATAGGCTTTAGGTAAAAGTGACATAAAGCATTTATAAATTTTAAACTATCGTTTGTCAATTAAATTTTCAAAGTAGCAACACTGTCTACAGTATGTTACAATTTTATCAAGAATCAATTTTACTCAAATATCAGTTCTATTTCTTCGTGTTTAGGTCTATTCGAGAGTCAAAGTAAATTTGCTCGAAGCGAGGGTACAATTTTTTCACAGGGGAAAAGTTTTTTAACTCCCAATGGGCATCTATATTTCAGTAGTTATGATGATGTAGTGGGTTCTCAATCGTCTTTAGTTTGAACAGCTTGTGTAGAAAGCTAGTTATAGTTTTAATACTAACATTATATGGATATCAACTAATAGAATATTTTATTTCTCATATTCTGAAAGTACGCTTGGAGTTGCCTGATCACAGGTATGAAAACAGTACTTTTCGTTTCTGAGAAACTATTTTCCCTGCTGTCAAAAATTTAATTTATTTATTTAGGTTTATGGCTTGTCAGCTAGGCTTTTAAGCCAGATCTTAGATTATAATGTAGTTTCTTCATTTTCTTAAGCCTATGTGTAGCACAGCTGAACTGTAGGTTATCAGCTGGTGCCATTCAACGGAGTTCTTGTGACAACTCAAAAGGCCACATTCGACTATACAGTTCACATTTCTCACAAAAACACATAATCACTACTCAAGAACTATCAATATCCTATAACTATTGTTTATTTTAGAGTAATTAAACACATTTTTAGAAAATAAAACTGTACAGCACAACATATCTCCTTTCAGTTCCCGCTAAAAACTCCTGTCAAAAATTTAAAAACTATGTGAACCATAGGTAATACATGCGACTCATTTCCCAACTTTTTTCCAGCCACTGTTAAATCGCGGCATATATCCCAATAAAAAAAATATCAACAATTTTTTAACATAATTTTTTACTTATAAATTACTTTTTACTAAATTATTATATAGTTTACATAAATTGAAGCTAAATATTTATTTATCATTAGTGACAACAAAACACTGGCTGGTAGAATGCTACAGAAAAAGAAATTCACTTGACGTTTCATATGTGATTATTAAATTAGTTCATTAGATTTAGATACCGATTTCATTAGACAAGTAGTTGCTTATTTAACTAATCAGTTTTATTTACTTTCTTCATATTCAAATCGAAAAGCAGAGTGTCAACCTCGGGTGAAAGGCCTATTTATTCATTTATTTTGGGTGCGCCCAACCATCTCATGCCTAAATAGGTCACTTTCACCCTTCGTGTAACAATTTACTATTTAACTGGGGAGTTTCTTGCTGCTTCTTCTCCTTAAACAGCGATAACACGTTGCGAAGCGGTGTATATAGATTTGGAGGTAGACTAAAATTGAAAGTAATATGTACTTATGACTTAAAAAAATGTTTTCCAGTGGAATTTTGTTTGAATGAAAGCTTTCGATCCGTTGAGCAGTGTATGGGGAATAAAAGAGAACTCCTATCGTACACTTTTAATCACACACTATATCTTATTTTACAAAAACAATCAGAAGGATTTTTTGTTTAGATGAGGGCAAGTAGCATGCGCGAGAACTGAGTCATACACTCTCGTTAGAGAGTACTAATGTGCTGTGATCATACACGACGGCGAATATCGTGTGCCCGCGTTGAAGGCGTGTGTCGAACTGTCCCGAACTGTCGTTCGGTTTTTGCTAGTGTTTTCGCGCCAAGAGAATCTGGCGGGACGTTGAGCCCGCGCTGTCATATAACGGCGCGCTATTTTGCATGCTACACAGATTAATATTAGCTTCGCGCTTGCGTGCTTGCTTATAATGTCAACATTAATGTTGCCACACCATTATCTTGGTTTCAACTGTCAATGCTGCTTCGATGGGTGTGATACTACTCACAGAATATATCCTTGAAACGGTTAGTCTTCAGCTAATCGTGTTTCTTTTATCCGTACAAGAACGGAGAGAGAATAAAAACTGGATGGGCACCGCCCCTGGTCTAGAGTATGCCACCATAACATTATTGGCCAGGTTCCAGTCTCGCATTAGAGAGCAACAGCACATTGTTAGCACCTTTGGTGTTACAAATGGTCATAGGCGATGGTAACCGCTTTCCATCAGGTGAGCCGTTTGCCTGTCTGCCGAACTCAAGCAGTAAAAATAAACTCGTGCGATGAGTGACAGTTCTGATAGCCAATTTCCCTCTCCCTCTATCCCATGTCTCCTGGCTGTAATCATAACACATTCTTTTCATCCCATACCTCCTATCCTATCCCCTCCAGCCTATCCTAAAGACTGGCAACGCGTTGACTCCGCCCCTGGAGTTGGTTAAATTAATAGGAGACGCTAGCCACTTTCTATGAACTGGGGTGTCTGCCTGTTTGTGGGAATCACAATAAAAAAACATAATTCATAATCCATAGCCAGGATTGTCTGGAAGAGGTCGCTTTAAAGCTATAAGGCCGCCCATTGTTCTTACTTTTATTGTTTAATGTGACTTCTTTAAATTGTTTATTTGATGTGTATGTGGTGAACAATAAAGTGTATTTCTACTGTATTCTATAATTCAATCAATTTTTTTTCAAAAAATCTATAATCTTAAAAAAATCTGTACATCAAAGCTATTAACGATGCATTTTTTTAGATTTCTTGTCTCTTTGTTCGGGATTTACGTAAAAACTACTGGGCCGATTTCGATGCGGTTTTCGCTAATCGACAGCAAATTTTTAGACTTCAAATCTGCGCTAACTTTTGTCCCGAGAATCCCGCGGGAATTTTTCTGGGAATAGTTTAAAATAGCCAAATTGAAAAAGATATTTTTAATCCTGGGAATCTCGAGGAAATTCTCCCGGGAGCAATTTTTATTTTTTCGGGTGCATAAAAATTAGCTTATTCCGACACAGATTTCACTAAAACCATAGCTTAGATTCTTTTTTAAGCGCTGGGGTACTTTAAGTCCCGGGAATCCCGCGGGGATTTCAAGTCAAGCGTGGACGAAGTCGTTGGCATATCCTAGTTTTTTTTTCTCTATCTTGGCAGTAATAACGAGATAAATAAAGTATGCGTTTAAGACGTCTATCGTAATGTTACAATTTAGGTTCCGACAAAGACAAATTCCACGTACAGTCTGTACAAGCACATTTTATTACCTGTCGGCATTTGAACTAATTGTAATCCCTTTATGATCGTCTTCTTTTTGTTTACTTATTTATTGGCATACGTTTCTAGTATTGTGGAGAACAGCCTATTGTTCTATTATACTCGTTTACAGCCGCTTGCAGGTATCATTAGCCAGGTCTTACGGATTAAGTACAAGCTGATTCTAGGAAATTATGTCGACGATACGATACGCGCACATTTGCATTTGTGCAGTATAAAACGATGGGCTGATTGAGAGAGGGGTCAGTTGAGGGAGAACCAGGATCAAGGCGTGACGTTTGTACATTTGGGAATCTAATAGTGACGGACTTTGCGCGTTTTATTGAATTACGACCTTCTGCATTACATTTGGATTTGTTGTGTTCGGTTATATTTGTACCTATGTTATACCTGTTTGTATAGTTCTAATGAACTCTATAATAATTCCAATGGCATTTTAATTCGAGTCCCGCAACTCGTGACAGTAATAAGTATATGAAGTCTGTCTTCCGTGATAAGGGTTACTGTAACGTCAAAATAAAAATCAAATACAAAGCGGCGTTTAAAGCCGTTAAAATGAAATTGTAATTATGTGTACTAGTCGCGAATACTGAGCAAACATTAAACGTGTAAATAGAAAATTGACAAAATCTCAGAAGAGTTGGAATAAAATGTCGCTGATCTGTTTGTAATGCGGCCACCGGTGGCCCCCACCTGTTCTGGCTTCCATCCAAGGTGGATGGAAATTGAATTTTAAAGTTCTGTGTGTCACTCGTGTAATGGCATGTTTTGGCACACGTCGATATGATCGATTAAAATTTAATAAAAGGTGCACAACAACTTTATTTGCAAGTAGCATATTTATGATGTCCATCAAAATATATAATAACTTGCCAATAGAAATAAAGACATACCGCGAATTTGACACATATATATTTAAGTTATCTACATTTTAGGGATGTCTCGACTAGGTGTAGGAGCGAGATATTTCTGCGAGACTGTCATGGCTCAAAAGGAGGTCGCGGAACGAGAAAGGAAGAGAAGTGCGCACGCGCCACGCGGGTACCGACGTCAGTCGGGGTCCCGGAGGCGCAGATATGCGCAAAATCTCCTCCCGTAATACCGCTGCAGGGCCTTCTAACCTCTAGGGAGCAGAGGATTCTCCACACCTGTTGACGAAGTGAGTTTGCCTGTCCCGGGGCATTTTCAAGCACTGATGCGCTAGGATCAGCGTGGGCGTAACTACGATCTAAGTATCACGCTTTTCCTGCCATAAGCGCGGGGCACATGGGAGGAGGGTGGTTTTAGTGGAGTATTGAGTTTTCGAGTCTCCACACAAGCCGGCGATTTGACTCTGGTGCCCATTCGTGGTGTCACCTCTCGTCGCTTTGGTCTTAGCCCTAGTAAAGGACCCGGTAGTGTGAGAAACGCATTTTGCCCGCTTAAATTGCTCCCTTTTGGGAGCGAGATAGAATGCTTCTCCTTTCTTAAACGAAGATCTTCCAGCGAGAAAATGTTATTCCTCGCATGCCTAGGCCGATCAGTTATTGTTCGAAATTTGTATATTTGTTTATTTTTATATTATATATTTGTATATGTTTGCGACCTCAATTATTGTACAGCGCCATCTATTGGCTTGTAAGTGTTCCACTACACACTCAAAGGACAAAGACATTCGATTCAAGGCAGGGATTTTTAGATAATAATAATAGATAATTCAATGACTAAAATAACAAAGGTTATATAATAATTAAAGATATATTAATACAAAACATGTAGGAAAACCATAGGACAAATAAACGACATACGTATAATAATTTGAAATTTGACATTCTGAGATTTAAAATCTACTACGTATAATAACTCAATACATACATACATACATATAACCCAATGACAGCAACACGTCTAGCTAACAACGGTTTTATTTCATATTTGTCTATCTCCAGTTTTTTTACAAGGTATTAGTAGAAGTAAATATATTAGTATATAGTGTGTGTGTTTGTCTACCGATTATTATAAAACATATTATTTACTAGCTTCTGGCCGCGACTTTGTCCGCGTGGAAAGTTTTTTTAACTATCCCACGGGAACTCTTCAATTTTTCGGGATCAAAAGTATCCTATATGTTGACCAGAGATATAAACTACCACCATACAAAACTTCATTTAAATCGGTCCAGTCGTTTCGTAGATTAGCCGGTACAAACAGACAAACAAACAGACAAACAAACAGAGAAACAAAAAATTTGAAAAAATCTAAATTAGTTCTATTTCACTTCTTACATCACCCTAACTGATGAAAAAAAATGCTAAAAACCGTTAGCATTTTTTTCATTGTACAGAAATTTGACCTCTACAATTTTGTTACATGTATATATAGATAATAATCGGTTCAGTGAAAAATTATTTAATTGATAGTGAAAACCGCTTAAAATCCGTTGCGTGGTTTAAAAAGAGTTAGCGGATATACAGACAGACAAACGCACAAAGCGACTTTGCTTTGTACTATGTAAAGAAGATAATATAACAATAGAATGAAAGTGCATTTAAACAAACATGTGAACAAAACTTTATTCAATGCTAGACAGAATTTAGCTTACAATCTTAAAGAGAAACCAACTTTATTTGCAAATTAATAAGGTATAAAATGCTCTGATAGAAAATTAGTTTGATATCCGACATGAAACAATAAATAAGTTGAAACAAAGCCAAACAAGTTGTTACGGGCAGAGAGCAACAGTGTACACTGCCCTAATGTATTTATTATAATGTATATTATAAACATACTCGCTTTTGCAGTCGGCTGTGCTTGCGTTTAAAAATGTTATGGCAGACGGCCCACCCGATGGAAAGCGGTTATCATCGCCTATGAACATTTGTAACACCAAAGGTGCTACAAATGCGCTGCTGCTCTCTAAAGGGAGAATGGAACCCGGCCAGTAATGCAGGAACACAACTCAAGGTTGTTATGGCGGCATACACTAGACCAGGAGTGGTAGCTATTCAGACGGCTAAATATCCTACCACCTTGCTGTGGATTATTTCGTCGTCTCTTACGACAAGCCGTATCAATTTCTATTGTTCTATTTTTATTTCACACTTTTCTATTTTGGCAAATAAAATCAAACTACGACTTCAAAAATAACTAGAAATAAAAATAATATATTTTCTACATCTTGAATTCGACGCGAAGTATGTTGGTACAACATAAAATTTTCTATATTTTGCAAAATTGTTGTTGTTCTAGCTTTTTAGTTACGTAAATACTTGGATAGGTTTAGAAAAAATGGAATAAACGTGACTATAATATTGGAATTTTGCTCTCGATTTCCCTTGGATTCACTCATCAGATCCTGACTTGATAACAATTGCAACACCTCAGGAATATATTCTTTAGAAAAACAACTTTAAAATCAGTCTACAATTGACGTAAAAGTCGCAAACATGCAAAATAATACATTTGAGATTCTCCTCCTTTTTGAAATTGTTTGACAAATTGAGAAATACACCACAACTCTTCATAACATCCTCCATGTACTTGCCTAAAAACTTCGTAAATTTCATCTGTTTTATAGAATCAGAAATATATTAAAATTGTAACAGGCGTGGTCAACATTTGGCGCGCGTCCAAAGGGCCACAGGTGTCCGATTTTTATTAAAAACCCATCCCAATATTTATGTACATAATTTTTTGGTTTAATGAAGAGTAAATTTAGAACTCGATGCAGGTGTCGCGAACGGTGGGACCTTACTTATTTTAGGAATCATCAAAATCTCTTCTTTATTTTTATGGTCTGAGTTTCTTCCATGTTAAGCCCCCTGCTCCACCAGCGTTAGTATTAATGACTTAGACCAAATGCTTTTTTTATTTGAAAAAAAAAACGGTATTGTACGTACAGATTTTGGTATTATGAATCTTATACATATGTAGTTTTGATTAATACAACACCAACATAATTTGCCACATATTGAATAATTGATAATATACTAGCTATCGTAAGTAAAAACAAAAGAGAGAGAAAAAAGGTACAATAACTAAAAAGAAGAAGAAAAAGAAGAGAAGAAGAAAGGGAGACCTCACCAGAATGCAGAGCCGGTGCCAAGATCACACCGATTGCCTGCGACCAGCCCCAAGGAGGATGCTAATTGTTGAAAATACTTGATATTGTTACGAGTTTGCGGGACTCAAATTAAAATGCCGTTAGAATTATTATACGTGTTTGTATAGTTTATTAGAACTATACAAACACGTATAACGCAGGTACAAATATAACCGAACGCAACAAATCCAAACGTAATGCAGAAGGTAATAATTCAATAAAACGCGCAGTCCGTCAATATTAGATTCCCGAATGTACACACGTCATGCCTAGATCGTAGTTATAGCTCAACTGACCTCCTATTTCAATCAGTCCATCGTTTTATACTTCACAAATGCATTAGCTTATACTTATAATCCGCAACACGTGGCTAATGATGCTCCTGAGCGGCCGTAGACGAGTACAATAGGACAATAGGCTGTTCTCCACAATAAGTAAAAACGTATGCCAATAAACGTATGCCAATAAAAATAATGAACAAAAGAAGACGATCATAAAAGGATTACAATTAGTTCAAATGCCGACAGGTAATAAAATGTGCTTTTACAGATCTGTAGGTGGAATTTGTCTTTATCGGAGTCTAAGTTGTAACAATATAATGGTTTATTTGTTTTTCAAATATTCAAGGATTATTTGTTTATAATTGCTGGCCCTAGTTGCCGCATGTCTATTAAGTAAAAATTGTGACTATATGAATATAGTATATATATATAAAGCGGAGGTCGTTTGCCGGCGTTTCTTCGGCAAAGTCGCAAACAATCGGCGGGGGGGAGGGGGCAACGCGTCCTGGTAGGAACCCTGTAACACAATTGATTAATTATAGATGTACAGTCGTATCTATTATGCCACAAATCATAAAGAAACAACGCAGCAAGTTGCACACTTCTGTGCTCGACTTTAATGAAATTGTATTTATCAAGGAGATTTTTGTAGGACTCAGTGTAACATAATATATGTAATACGACATATTTATAGCGTTAAAAATAACACATTTAACCAATAGCTATACATTAGTGTAGCTATAAAATAGTGAAAAACACTCAAAGGAGTCTCTAGGCATATTTTGACAAAAACTAAAATGGTGGTGTTAGATTTATGAAAAATCAATTAAGTATCCTTGTCAGGAATCGAGTAGACTGATTTTTAACAAATGAACACATCCTGTATTATTATACCAAATTATAGTGCAGCCTGTCTGAATCAATTTCTGTGAAGGAATGTCAAGGGAAAGGGGTGTTTTTGAACAAAATGTTCTATTTTTTTATAACACGTCCTATATTTTTAACATTATTCCAGAAGAGGCCCCACTTTGGCTACGTTCCACTTGCTTGCCCGTGTCACAATCGTAAACTCAAGTGAAACGGTTATTTGGGTGGTCGCCATGTAGAACGGCAGACGGAGCATTTTGGGGGTTGTGAGATACTAAAGGAACGCATCCGTTTTAAGTGTCATTTGAAAAATGACATTTTTCTAGACAGTTTAGATTTCTATTTGGAGCTAGACAACTTAAGCGATTTTATGCTAAATAAATCTATTATATAGTAATATCATATGCCCGCGACTTCGTCCACGTTTGACTTGCAATTCACGCGGGATTCCCGGGATACAAAATAACATAGCATTTGAAAAAGAATGTAAGCTATCGTTTTAGTGCAAATAGTGCTGGAATAGGCAAATTTTTATTCATCCGAACAACTTCAAACCGCTCCCGGGATAAATCCCGCGGGATTCCCGGATTAAAAGATATCACGCAATTTTTACATTAAATTTGCTATCGATCCGTAAAAAAATCACATTGGAATTGTTTTTTTTTAAATGTGGCTATTTTAAATCATTCACAGAAAAATTACCGCGAGATTCCCGGGATAAAAAGTAGCGCAGAGTTTAAGTCTAAAAATTTGCTGTCGTTCAACGAAAACCGCATCGAAATCGGCCCAGTAGTTTTTACGTGAATCTCGAAGAAACAGAAAAAGATCTAAACAAAATTGCGTCGTGTTCTCCATCGTTTATATTGTTACATGCCGTCAAAGATAATCGCACAGCTGGCTGTCGTAAGCGCAGTTTATTGTCTTCCCGGATTTAGGAATTCTTTTGTGTATTGAATTGTAATTAAGAAAAACATGATATTGTTTTTCTACTTGTTTTATATCCATCATTAGTGTCGAACTAATCCTTATTGTTATTGTTTTCGACATTGTTAGCCGTTCGCAGGTGTGCAAATTACTATTTCTCGGAAACTGATTGCGCGCGGCCCATTTTTTGTACTGTGTAGTTGATATAAGACAATGCCCGAATGGAGGGGTTGGCAGTCAAGCGACAACTACGAAACGAGTAAGACGTTTTCTAGTACTCTCGATTAGCGATATAGACGACGGACTTTGCGCGTGTCGAATTGTATTGAATCGTGTAGTGTGAACTGGTTGCATCCAGCTTTATTTGTATTTGTTTTATACGTGTTTGTACAGTTCTAATAAATTGTATAGTAGTCCCAACGGCATTTTTAATTCGAGTCCTGTAGTTCGTAACAATATAATCTATTCCAGTTGTTTTTTTTCCAAATATCTTTAATGTACAGACCCGGCGAAATCTAAATAAATGTTTAGAATTTTTTGATATAATAAATATTTTTTGAAGATGTCGTATCTGTAACTCGCTTGAAGTTACCTGAGCACAGGGATGAAAACAGTATTTTTCGTCCCTCGGAAACGATTTTCCCTACTGTCAAAATATTTTAAATAGGCGAGCCATGTCCGAACTTTTCATACAGCCACTATTAAATTGCCTTAAAAAAATTTAAAGAAACACATACTTTTATACTCATAATTTACTTTGCCATAGATTATTATTTAATTTACATAAATAATAATAACGCCCTTCACACGGATGAATACACAAAATTTAATGTATTCATCATTTTAATTTTCAAACCGCATTCATTATCTAATAATTAGGTACGGTTATTCGTGTATATTTACATTGGGTTTCAATAGAGTTGGTTATTAAAGAAATTCAGTGAATTTTAAGATTTATTTTGGATTAAAAGGTACGAATAAGCAAATATAATGTATGGATTTAATCCAAACAGATTGGGGTCACATATAATTCGCTTCTTTTAGATCACCGTAGTAGCCATTTTGCAAAAACCTTATGAAATCATCAAAATCAAAACTAATAAAATCATATCAAATCAAATCAAATAATTATTTATTGCATAAAATATAGTACGTAAAAAAATGGTGGAAATATTGTGCTTGTTTGAGTAGGTCCCTAGATAGTTTGGATTTACGATCAGAACCGGTAGGTAGCGCTTCTAAGGCAAGCTAATTCCAGAAAATCAAGTTTATTCATTTATGTTCATCAGCAATCGACGACAAACATTGTTTGTGCTTGTTTGAGTGGGTCCATGGATAGTTTGGATTTACGATTAGAACCGTTAGGTAGCGCTTCTAAGGCAAGCTAATTCCAGAAAATCATGTTTATTCATTTATATTCATCAGCAATTGACGACAAACATTGTTTGTGCTTGTTTGAGTGGGTCCATGGATAGTTTGGATTTAAGATTAGAACCGGTAGGTAGCGCTTCTAAGGCAAGCTAATTCCAGAAAATCAAGTTTATTCATTTATATTCATCAGCAATCGACGACAAACATTGTTTGTGCTTGTTTGAGTGGGTCCATGGATAGTTTGGATTTACGATTAGAACCGGTAGGTAGCGCTTCTAAGGCAAGCTAATTCCAGAAAATCATGTTTATTCATTTATATTCATCAGCAATTGACGACAAACATTGTTTGTGCTTGTTTGAGTGGGTCCATGGATAGTTTGGATTTAAGATTAGAACCGGTAGGTAGCGCTTCTAAGGCAAGCTAATTCCAGAAAATCATGTTTATTCATTTATATTCATCAGCAATTGACGACAAACATTGTTTGTGCTTGTTTGAGTGGGTCCAAGGATAGTTTGGATTTACGATTAGAACCGTTAGGTAGCGCTTCTAAGGCAAGCTAATTCCAGAAAATCATGTTTATTCATTTATACTCATCAGCAATTGACGAAAAACATTATTTGTGCTTGTTTGAGTGGGTCCATGGATAGTTTGGATTTAAGATTAGAACCGGTAGGTAGCGCTTCTAAGGCAAGCTAATTCCAGAAAATCAAGTTTATTCATTTATATTCATCAGCAATCGACGACAAACATTGTTTGTGCTTGTTTGAGTGGGTCCATGGATAGTTTGGATTTACGATTAGAACCGGTAGGTAGCGCTTCTAAGGCAAGCTAATTCCAGAAAATCATGTTTATTCATTTTTGTTCATCAGCAATCAACGAAAAACATTGTTTGTGCTTGTTTGAGTGGGTCCAAGGATAGTTTGGATTTACGATTAGAGCCGGTAGATAGCGCTTCTAAGGTAAACTAATTCCAGAATTTCAAGTTTATTCATTTATACTCATCAGCAATTGACGAAAAACATTATTTGTGCTTATTTGAGTGGTTTCCTGGATAATTAGGACTTGCAATTAGAACCGGTAGGTGGCGCTGCGATTTGATTCCAGGATTTTATATTTTCAAGGCAGGACAACTCGACGGACGGACGGACGGACGGACTCGTTAGTTATATACAAATCGTTTTTTATTCGAAGAACATTTTGGTACAAAACACAATTTTCGTAATCAATTACATAATTTAATTATGTTTAAATATTTCAGTCAATTTAAGGAGCATCTAAAGTTAGATATTTAAGTAGGAAATATTACAAATTAACCATCTAAACATATAATTTGACTAAAACATTATTTGGTGCAGAAACGGAGAAGGAATACAATTTCCTGCGGGCGGGCGGCCTGTCGTATGAGAGACGACAAAACAACCCACAACCAGGTGGTAGGGAATTTACCCGTCTGGATGGCTAGCACCCCTGGTCTAGAGTATGCAGCCATAACAACCTTGAGTTTTGTATTCCGGCGGCATTAGTGGCCAGGTTCCAATCTACCTTTAAAGACCGGCAGCACATTAGTAGCACCTTTGGTGTCACAAATGTCCATAGACGATGGTAACCGCTTTCCATCAGGTGGCCGGCTGCCTGTCTGCTGAACTCGTGCAATAAAAAAATATATCTTTTTAAGAAAAAACATGCTACAGGTATCTTTTTCTCTCGATCGACGATTGAATTTCTCGGACAAAAACTTTTAGTTACTCTGAAAGTAGAAATATTTTACTTTCAACAAAAATCACCGGCCATTCCCTTTGGCATCCTTTGACTAAACCTTTTGAAGGTATAAAAGGGCTAGAGTGACGTAAAACCGCCATCAAACGTCGAAGTTATCTCGTACTGGGCTCCAAGAACGGCATACTTCCCGAAGTTAACGAGTTAGGAATATTTACATAGAGATGTTTACACCTCACATTTATTGTGCGTGTAATGAGAAGGGGTGAAAATCGTGTAGCAAGAGTGTTCAACTGGAAGCTTTATGTATATGTTATCGTATCGTGAGAACCGTTTACAACACATTTAGTGAAATTGTAAACTGTCGATAGACAGAAAAATGTGTAATAATTAAATAACCGCATGCAGCTGTCAATTTAGAATAATACTAGCCTTTGCCCACGGTTTCGCACGCAGTGATGTAAATTTTATAAAACGAGTTATCCTCTAAGAAACGTACTTTTTCCGGGATAAAAAGTAGCCTATGTGCTTTTCAAAACTATAATCTATCTCCGTGCCAAAATTTTAATGAACTTCAGACCGTCTAATTGTGAACAAATAGACTAAGAAGTAAAGATTATTATAATTTGTTGTTGGCGACTTGTAAATCTACTCCTGATTGGTCATGTTATAGTTGGTACGTATTTGTGTTCACAGTTATGCAGTAATATTTTAATTGCTAATAACATGATAGGTAAATATAACAACATAAAAACTAGTGTCTCAAAATAACCTAGTGTTTTCCTGGTCTAATATATTTACAATCTAAAATCAATTCGTTTTTAAAGTTTTTGTAAGTTATACATACTTTATGCACATTTATAATATACACACTATTCTATATATTTGTACAATAGTTTATGTAAAACTGCGAAATGGTTATTTGTTGCCAGTAATTACTATAGAAAATTTGAAGGATACTATTTACCTTATAAAATGTACATAATTGTCCGAAGTATACCTGAAACAAATAAATGTTATTTTTATTGATTTTATCATCTCTATAGAAATTTAAAACACACAGCTGTATCGCAGTCTTATTGGTTTATAAATAAAAATATCGTTAGTTCCGCCCGTTTGTCGGTTATTGGCGGTTCGCATGACAAGCTACCACTTCAACACTTTTTATTAATAATAAATCAACAATATTCAAATATTCTACATATTCAATGGACACATATTTGTGGCGTTCGATCTCGAGACTCCAGGGCTAGGACAATGGAGTCCTAATAGGGTTGCCACCTCCTTTTGAAGAAAATATAATATATTTGTTTTAGGATTTTGGAAAATTTAGAGAAAAATAATTTTCTTTGTTTATTTTATTCATTTCATTATTTAATTTATCAGTTTCATCGAGATCTCGTTTGATAGAAAGCGCGCGTGTTCAAAATGCTCTCCAGTACTTGGGGTAACGCCATGGATGGGTCGCCATTCAGGGCGACATGCGGTCAGCGTTTTGGGCACGTTCCCAACCAACTAGTATTTGGGACCTATATGTTATGGAGTAGACTATATAAACGATGGAGAACAATTTCTATTTTTTTAGATTTCTTTTCTGTTTGTCGTTTTGTCTGTTTATTTGTTTGTTCCGGATTCACGTAAAAGCTACTGGGCCGATTTTGATGCGCTTTTCCCTGATCGTCAGTTAATTCTTTGACTTAAACTCTGCGGTACTTTTTATCCCAGGAATCCTGCGGGAATTCTCCCGGGAGCGGTTTGAAGTTGTTCGGATGCATAAAATTAGCTTATTCCGACAGTTTCCAATAAAACGATAGCTTACATTTTTTTTAAATTCTGCGATACTTTGTGTGCTGGGAATGCCGCGGGAATTTCAACTCAAGCATGGACGAAAGCGCGGGCATATCCTAGTATAAACTATAAAACTCGTTTCTCTCTTTCTCTTTTAGTCCAAATGAAATTGTATCCACGTTCAGTGTGCTTAGTGCGAGTGTTTTTACTACTCGATCACGTCCAAGTTAACGCAATTTTGTGTTAGCAATGTGTGAACGGAAACATAAATCGTGCATCTCCAAGGTCTTCTTTCACGTTATCTACAATGAGGAGGTTGGAGCCTCGAGGTTTTACCTATCTACCCCGGCTGCAACTCAGTGGGAAACTACCTACCGGTAACTGGGTTTGGAGCTGCTGGAGTCTTCTCCGCATGGCGATGGCTTCGCAGCAGCTCTCGTTGGCCAATCTGCGGCATTCGGTGGCCTTCGTGGGCTTTCCGCTGACTATTTCCGCGGCTTAGTTGGCCATAACATAATTTGTGCAGTATAAAATTTCGTTAACTTGAACGTGATGGAGTAGTAGTAAAACTCGCACTAAGCACTCCAAATAGATCTTTACAAGCTATAATTTGGCGTACTATTACGATTTCGTTATCTTCAGTGCAGGAATTTGTAATTATGTATATTTTTTTATTAAATTATTTTTTCTGCAAGTTTTTAACAAATGTGTGTAACAATTTTAACTAAAAATAATGTATGTGTGTGTACAGTTCACATACAGTAGAAGTGAAACTTCAGAGAATATACTCGCAGATAATTCTTCTTTAACTTTTATAAATAAATTACACTTTATAATAATTATTATTTTATAAATTACACTTTAAATCACTACTATAAAGTTCAAAATTCAATGGTCTGTTACGCACAATTTCCTTTGATCTACGTTTAAAAGAATATCTGGTTTAATTATAGGTATATACTGCAGCTAAAATTCTATTGAAATCTTTTAAGTTTTATTTCAATTGAAAATTAATACTAACGGAAACGGATAAAGAGACATGTGTTTTATTTCGAAATTTTGCGTTTATCTCTTTTTAGTGTCACTTTTAGTTTCATCGATTTTCAAATCGCAACGATTCTAAAGTTTCAAACGATTCAAAATCACAAAGAAATTACAAGATCCTGCATTGACGACGACAATTGCTGTTTTTTTTTGTCAAAATCAGCCGATTCGATTCCTGACTACGGAAATTGATTTTTTACAAATGCAATGATTTTACTTTAGTTTTAACCTAAAGTGGCTCCTAGACTCTTGAGTATTCTTCGCTATATCCTGTAGTTTCAGATCTGACCATAGATGTTCATTCAAAAAATTCAACAAGTATATACAAGTAACATGTAGTGACGTCGATACACCTTTATTCAAACAGTTAAGTTGTCGTAGTAGGTGCGAAGTGCGACCTAAGTGACATTTAAGTTACAGCTAAGCGAACGCCATCAATCAAGTCAGGCGGAAGTCAAGTTACCTAAGTTGAACTTCAACTGACCCTATCTCAGATAACTGGCACTTCGCTTAACCAACTAATATTGATCATCCCGTAATATAACTTAATGCCCGTTTTATAGTGATGGTGTTTTGGAGTAGTAAAGTATAGTTTTTGGAGGGAAATGATATTAAATACTAACTGTTGCTCGCAGCTTCGTCCGCGTAGATTAAAAATAGTAATGAGCATACTTTATGCACTTATTTAATCTGTTAGGGGTTGAATTACCTTAATTACAAAAAATTGAATTACGATGAAACTCGCGTGACGAAAATAATGTTAAATTGCACGATGGGTACAAATGTAAAGGTAGACCAGAAAAGAGATGGATGGATTGATTGAAGAGTGACATTTTTTTTGCAGAAGTTCAGCAGACAGGCAGACGGCCCACTTAATGGACAGCGGTTACCATCGCCTATGGACATTTGCAACATTGAAGGTGCTACAAATGCGCTGCTGCACTCTTAAGGGAGACTGAAACCTAGTTACTAATGCTGTAACACAACTCAAGAATGTTATGGCGGTATACTCTAGATCAGGGTTGGTAGCCATCCAGTCGGGCAAATACCCCACCAAATGGCAATGACATGATGATTTGTGGTGTGACAGAGGACGTATGTTAGAATAGAGGAGTATGGAATGAAAAGACACATTGTGCCTACCCCAAATAATTGGGAGGAGGTGAAAGAATGAAGAGCGGGATTGTATTACGAAAGATGCCAAATACACATGTACATATATTTCTAACCAGGAGATAATAAATTGTGTGTCTGTGTGTGCAGTTCACACGCAGTAGAAGTGAAACTTCAGAGAAAATATTTACAGATAATTCTTCTCTAACATTTATTAATATAAATACAATTTCTTTAGCCAACGTCCGTCAACATATTATAATTCTATTACCTTTTCGGCATTTGGACTTCTTTTGTTTACATGTTTAAAATTTGAATTAGAAAACAGCCAATTGTGTATTGCACTCATTTATGGCCGTTTGCAGGCATAATTAGGCAGGTGTTCAGATTACGAATTCTAAGAAATTCGGGCAGCCATATAATATCGGTGTAGTATACAGCAATGGCCCAATGGGGAGATCGGAGTCAAGCGATGGTCACAAGCGAGACAAGACGTGTGTACATTTGATAAGCTATATAGTGACGGACTTTGTGCGTGCTATTGAATCGTGTATTACGTTTGTATTGGTTGTGTCTAGCTATATTTATACCTGTGTTATACGTGTTTGTATAGTTCTAATAAATTCTATAGTAATTCCAAACGGCATTTTAATTAGAGTCCCGCATTCGTAACAATATTGTTACAACCTAATCGCCGACAAAGGCAAATTCCACGTACAGATTTGTAGAAGCACTTTTATTACCCGTCGGCATTTGAACTAATAACTAATAACATTGGAATTATTGTAATTATTTTATGATCGTCTTCTTTTGTTTACTTATTTATTAGCATGTTTCCTAGAGAACAGCCTATTGTTGTATTGTAATCATTAGCCAGGTGTTACGGATTTTAAAGTACAAGCTAATTCTAGGAAATTCGGTCCACGTGGCCGCGCAGGCACATTGCACTTGAGCAGGATAAATCAATGGCCTGATGGAGGGAGGAAGGTAGTCGAGCGAGAACCACGATCAAAGCGAGACGTATGTACTACAATCGGGAATCTAATAGTGATGGACTTTGCGCGTTTTATTGAATTATGACCTTCTGCATTATGTTTGGACTTGTTGTGTTCGGTTATATTTGTACCTGTGTTATACGTGTTTGTATAGTTCTAATAAACTCTATATTCTGTAATAATTCCAACGGCATTTTAATTCGAATCCCGTAACTCGTAACAATATTAAATTCAGCAACTAAATATCACCTCACGACCTGGACGCTGCTTAAAGTAAACCAAACTGAACTTAACTCAAACTGAACTAACTTCCATGTTACTTGATTGATGATAACAATAACTTTAATTAAACGCAGCGATAACTTAATTTATTAACGACCTGACACTTGCGGTGTGGGCAGAGCGTTTCACACTATTATTTACTTATACGTATTGTCTATATTACGTACATAAAGTAAATTTTAAAGCAAACATGTATAATGTAAAATGAAAGGAGAGATTTGGGTAAGAAAGTACCAAATATACCAAATATTAACTATTTGGACAGGGCTTCCCCTTTATTGTTCAGCCTTTGATGTGAATATTCACACAGCACAGTAAGCAATGAACACTGTTTTTTTTTTTTATTGGACTTGACTTTATGTTGTTGGTCCGAAGACCTCACAACTTTACCGGGGTTTTCGGAGCGAGTGCCTTTGCGAAGCGAAGGCGCTCGAGCCCGGGGGCAACTTGCTCGAGGGGCTCCCTAGGGAGTTTCACCTCGGCTGGACTGTTGCCATGAGAGGGGGATGAATCTAATGATGCCCACCATAGGGCGACAGAATGCACTAATTGAGAGCGGGCGACGGGTAATATAAAGCCAGAGAGGAAGGATCCCAGCGGACCGGGGTCAGCGGTTCGCGGTGGCCTATGCTATCTTACTGCCGTTTCGCAACGTGTTATGGCTGGGAGAGAAGAAACGGCGAAAGAAACTTCACAGCAACACGCCTAGTCTATTCTATGGGGGGGCTATGTCTCCTGGCGTCCCTCGCGGGGACGTGGAGAGATCGTGATTGGCGGCGTCGACGCCACCGTCTGTGTCTGTCTGTCGGTGCCTGCCAGCCTGCCGTCTTAACCGCGGGCGGGCTGATCCGGGCCAGCCGTTTTGTGATAACGTCGACCTTGTCCGTGAGGATGTTACGCGGTCGTCGCACGAGAGCCTTTCGTCGAGGCTTATAATCGGACGCGGACACGACGAGGGGATTTCGATGGTGCGGCGCTAGATCGAAATACTTACGGGAGAGCGACGTAATGTAGTGTTTGATGGAGGGAAGCTCCAGATCGCGGTGGATGTCGACGTTACGCATATAGAGGTGAGCACCGACGGCTCTGCGCATGAATTTATTCTGAACGATTTGCAGTTTCTTTAAAAGGGCAGGCTTGGCATGGCCGAATACCACACTCTCGTATGTCATGATCGGGCGAAATGAATACCGTCTACACGCCACTACGCCTTTTATACGAAAATGCTACAAAACAATAACATTGCATCATTTCCAAAAATAGCAATTACATCACAGTGTTGCCAGGATCATAAAAACAATTATAATAATTAGTTACTGATGCACTAAATTATCTAGATGATAATTTAATGGGCTTATAAAATTAACTAACCTGTAGAAAATGGTCATTTAATTATAAATCGAATTATCTGATAAATCGACTAAAAGTATTATCTATGACGATTGTCTATGTCATATTAATATACACTATGGTTCTCATGACTACTGTGGTGGACATCTTGTAACAATAAAGAACAGACATATAATTAGAAACTTAGACAAAATCGGCTAAGTGCGTGTAAACATTATATCAAAACAGATAACCAAAACGCTGGCCATATTACCTCGTCGGATGGCAACGCTTAGAGAACTTGACAGTATTATTACGACTTTAAGAGGTAAATATCTCGGTGCCTATTGACACCTTCAATTTTTTCAAAATTACTAACTTCGTAGTTCAACAGTTAGAGGGTAACACAAAAATCTTTATGACAAAACATCTTTCGTAAACGCAAAGTGTAAATTCGTTCGTTAACCTCTTTCGAAATCGGTTAAGAGGTTATGGTTACAAAAGCAAATAATTTTCACACCCCTTGAATGGTGCTGACATAAGCACTTCACGCTTGCAGTAGGGGGAGTATGATTCATACGACTCCATGGACACTACATAATAGATAAGATTGGAGAATTCTCCACCGAGAACTGTATAGACTTAGTGTGCGCAATTAGATACAGTTTGAGTATGTAAATAATTTTTTGTATAGTTGTAAAATACAAAATTATCTACATATCTATAAAGAGTTACTGGAATATATTTTTTTAAGACGAAGAACGACTTGGAGGACTGGACTGGTCTTTAAGATGGGCGTCATAAAATTACTTAGTTTCCAGCAACTCGTTGCCGAAACTCCTAGAGATTTTTTTATTTTTTATTATTATTAACTACTCTACGGACTCGAGCTCCGTACCCTTTTTTAGAACTTAATTTCTATGAAAGTCTTTAGGTTTATACCCGCTTATTGTTTATTTTGTTATTGTGTGTGATATTAATTTAGTGATTTTTATTTTGTAGTGTACCTTTCTATTTTTAATACTGAACTTATACTAACGTAGAGTGTATCTGTTACATGCTGGTGTTGTGAGGAAGTGCATGTGGAGTGTGTGCCTTATGTCTATACCTATATATATCTAAACTAGTGCCATTTGTGTTGTTTTTTCTTTCTGTGCCTAGATTATTAATTTTTAGGCTCTTTGTATGTCTTGGTTGGTTTGTAAAGTGTGCGTGTAATGCAATGCGGTGGTAGTGCGCGTTGGTGTGAGTATGTGTGAGTTTTATTGTTGGTTGTGTGTTTGTGACTTTGTGTGGTGTTATAATTTATTGTTTAATTGTTTAACTCCTAGCGTTGGAAACGTCCATTAGGCGACGGTGACCACTTTCCGTCAAGCCGTATGCTTGTATTCGAGCTTTTGGGAATAAAAAATTAATAATAATTTGTTATATTCATCTATAACGCCTCTTAAATTCAACATGAAAGTTTGCAAGAAAACTGTCATTTTCAAACTAAGAATTTCGAAATTTTACATGCTTACTTCTGTAGAAATAAATGTACGTATGTATCGGCGTTAAGTTTAACCCCTAAGGGGGCGTTAAACTGCCTTTTAACTTTTTTTGACTACTCTAACTATGATTACTTTTAATTTACTCAAGCGAAGCCGCGGGCAACAGCAATATTTTTTTTAAAGGCAGCTACTGGTATTCGTCTTCCAGGTGCTGGAACAATATTCCGCCACCAATAAGAACCGTTCAAGGTGCACATATTTTAAATATCAAACTGAAAGCGTTCCTGTACGAACACCAAAGGTAGCACAAGCAGATCTCGTACTTGATACAAGCTCCTTTTAGTAAGCCTGGTGGAGTCTTTTCATAATTATAGTTCTATTTAATGTCATTTCTTTTTGTACATGACGTACCTATTGTTACAAGCTACAGTACTTGAATTAAAAAAATGCCATTGGAACTACTATAGAATTTATTAGAACTGTACAAACACGTATAAAACAAATACAAATAAAACTGGATGCAACCAGTTCACACTGCACAATTCAATGCAAGTCCGTCATCTATATCGGTAATTGAGAGTACTAGAAAACGTCTTACTCGCTTCGTAGTCGTCGCTTGACTGCCCACCCCTCCATTCGGGCATCATCTTATACTAACTACACAGTACAAAGAATTTGGCCGCGCACACTGAGTTTCTGAGAAATAGTAATTTGCACATCTGCAAACGGCCACAAAGTCGAAAACAATAACAATAGGGATTCGACGCTAATGATGGTTATAAAACAAGTAAAAAGACAATAGCATGTTTTTCTTAATTAAAAATTCATAAGACAAAAGAATTCCTAATCCGGGAAGACAATGAACTGCGCTTATCTTTGACGGCATGTAACACTATTATTATTTATAGAAATAATTATTTTCAAATTTCAATAATTGTTTCGTAACATAATATTATGTACTTATATTAAATTGGTCAAAATATGTATCTTTTGTTTGTTCTTAGTTTGATATTGCTCTAATTATAAATAATATTAAATGCTCATTAGCTATTTTTTTTTCTGTGAAAGTGACGTTACTGTTTGGCACTAACGGAAGACCAGCATTGGTTGTTACCAACCATCATTTGCTGACTTACGGCCTGCTTAGAGTTAGTTAACCTTTGGCCTTTGTTAAACTGCTTATGTATAATTTCCATTTTAAATAACTCCAAATAAACATTATTTTATAATAAATAAAATCTTTCTTCTAATATTACTATGTAACTGTAAATCCTCGAAAATCGTAAAATTATAGCCGTCCTACATAGTCTTGCAGCGCCAAGACGCTAGACATCGTGAGGCGTCTAGTAGTTCACAAGCACCCTTTGGACTCAACATAATTATCACCCGCCTGGGATGAAAACTCTAATATAAAATATTGTAATAATTTTTATTTATACAATGAAAGATATAAACTAGATTATTAATAAATTAGTGTAAAGTATGTAACAAATCGCTGCCAGAGGGAAGCATGCCCAGAAAGCTGGCTGCATTGCCATGCCGTATGGCAATGCTGATTCATTGCGCGAAATACGAACCAGCTTTCTGACACGGGTGGTATCAAAGAGTTTCTTATAAATTTCTTTGAAGAAGCCCTTTGCCGATGGACCCCACGGACCTAAAGTTTCAACTCCAAACGACACAAATATGTAACCCTATTTGCGCCGTTTGAGGTCTTCAGCTGTTGAAGCAGCGTTGCCAGCCCCTGACTTAGTCACTGGAAGATGTGATGCCGCCAGAGTATCAACGCATGTCGCGTCCAACACCAGCGGCCTTCCCATATTTTTATTTTACTTGTTTAATGTATGATTGATGTACAAGAAAGATTTTCATTTCATTTCGTTTAAAGAAAGAAAAAATATATTCGAAGAAATAGCGACGTACTTACATTTCTTAGATGTATCTTAAAAAATAAAAGTATATTTTGAGAATTCGTACGCCGCTTATTCAGCAAACAAGGTTTGCTCTCAACACATTGCTATGCCGGCATAATATCCGACACAACACATATTTTCAGTACAAATCTTCCATTTGGCGTGATAATAAAATACACACATTTCATAAGTGATTAATTCCCACGTGCTTATGAACCTTTGAAATCAGGACCCGATACGGGAAACGGGAAAATAGAAGTCGTATCACAAACTTGCCAAATTTTTGTTTTTGCGCTGCCGCAGTGAATGTGTTGATATAAACAATCCACGTTTAAAATTAAAAGTATAAGAACAGTAGAAATGAATATATTCAAAGGTACTTTATACAAGACGTTGGCCTGGCCCTAAAAAAATAAAAATCCAGAACCCAATTCTAGTGCCACCTACCGGTTCCAATTGTGAATCTGGAATCAATCCAATCACCATCCAGAGACCCAAACACACAAAAATAAAATCATTAAAATCGGTTCAGGAGACTAGGAGGATTCTAGAACCCGATCCCAGCGCCACCTACCGGTTTCAATTGTAACAGAAAGGGTGGAACTTAAAGTATGGAGTATACTATTTGATACCTATCTAACTTAGTTGACAGCAGAACTCATACTAACCGTCCTCTTGGCTTAATTTTTTTTTATAAATTAAAATGAAAGCTATCCTATGTTGGAAGAAATGCAGCAAAATGAAAAAAAAACATCAAAATCGTTTGAGTAGTTTCAGAGTTTATCGCAGTCCGACACTGCGACAGGCAATTTTCATATATACAGATAGAAGATAGGTACGCGTTTGATCATCATCTCGCCCGATGTTGCGAGATATGGTCTTAAATGGAGCACACTTACCTAGAAAGTACTTATTCACATGGATCTTTAAGACACCCAGGTTCGGAGTTCATCGCGTACAAACACTGTGACAGAATTTTTTTATACATACAGATAAACAACGAGAAACACAACTGAACATTTAAAAGTGCGAGATCTAATTTAGAGGCCCCGGTCAACAAAGGCATTTAACAAAATTCCCGCTTGACATTGACACGGCATCCTTTTAACCCGTTTTACGAAGTTTGATCACAATGCGTCCCACCGTTCTTTGTTTCAACCCTCTTCACTCCGCGGACGGGGTAAAAACGAACCCGGCACTGCGAGCTCTCTAATATGCTAATATAAATTATACGATTGAAACTTTTTGCAATTTGATATCTTTTCGGAGGACTTCTTTTACTTGTTTAATTCAAATTCCAGGTAGCTTGACGTTCTCGAGTTACAAACTCGCGTTTCAAAAGAGACGTCGGTTCGAATCCTGGTTGGAAAGCATGCGCCAATTATGCCCGGTTCTTGTATCTTACCGACCGTTTATTTGCCTTACTATCGGTTAAAATTTGACATTAGCTCCACACAAGTAATGTCAAAATCCAACCGATAATAAAGCAAGTGAAGACAGAACAGAACAGACAGAAGTGAAAAACATCGTATTGAAACCTATAAATCGAGATAATTCATTTGTCAAACCTGCCTTGGACAAGCGTGGTGTGTGTACTTTTTTTTAAATAATTAAGTATAATCGCCCCAACAGACTCCTGAATATAGACTCTGGTAAAGACGTTCCCAAGAACCTCGCTAAAACTTAACCAGCGCCCCTTTAGCACGCATTGGATTCTACGACACAGGATCTAGTATACGTGGTTATTATTGTTACGACCTAGTCGCCGACAAAGACAAATTCACACCTGCATACCTGCAGAAACAAATTTTACTACCTTTCGGCATTTGGACTTCTTTTGTTTACATTGTGTTTAAAATTTGTGATTAGAAAACAGCCCATTGTGTATTGTAATCTTTTAAGGCAGTCATTAGCCAGGTGTGCGGATTATGATTTCTAGGAAATTGCGTTGACGCTTGCCGGGCAGACATATTTGTATTTGTGCCGTATAAAGCAATGGCCCGATTGAGGAAGAGGCAGTCGAGTGAAGCAAGAATTTTTTATATTCGGTAATCTATTTAGTGACGGACTTTGTGCGTGTATTTGAATTACGATTATCTGCATTACGTTTGGACTTATTGCGTTCGGTTATATTTGTACCTGTGTTATACGTGTTTGTACAGTTCTGATAAAGTCTATAATAATTCCAACGGCATTTTAATTCGAGTCCTGCAACTCTTAACACTATTATGGGAGCTGCATACGTCTAGTCATCACAGCGGACAACGAACTACTGGCTAGCGCAGCGCGAGAGCGCACATATTAACAGTTGCTCTATCTCGCTCGCACATCATCCATCCCGCTCACACATTGTGCTATATATTGTACTAGCTGTACGGCTTGTTAATATTTGTACTTAAGGTTACCGTTTCCAAAATAAATTAATTCACATGAGCACTCGACAGTGAATACTACTCTCTGCCATCTGAAGTTTCATTTAACCTCTACCTCTCGCTGCTACACTATCAACACTATATCGTTACATGCGCTTCCTTGGTTCACCCCGGATTGGCCAAGGTGAACCACTTCACTGATAGAGTAGTTTCCCAACTGTATCCCCCGAGTGCAGTCGGTTCCCCTGTGATGCTATCACGGGAGAAGATTCTGCGCGTATCTGCGTCACCGGGTGCCAGTCTGACTACGGCGGCCGGATGACGCGGGCGCAGTTCTCTCCCTTACTCGCTCGGCCGCCTCCTTTTGGGTCACTAACTCGCAAAAGGTATAAACCAGGACTTGAAAACGTTATCATCTACCTTTAAAAATATAGATAATTACCGGTATTTTCGAAAAAGATATTGCCATACCGGTATATTTTTTACCGTTACTTGGTAACTTTTATGATTGTAACGTTATAATATAACGTTAAAAATCGTATGTATAACGTTACAAGTATCGGTAATGTTTACGTTATTACAAGCGACGTTGGCATTTTTAAGAATTGGCTTTATTACGACTGCATGTTACCGAAACAATCGACAAACATAACTCTAAATATTATGTGCGCTCTTAGCACAGTGCTGTGAAAAAGAGCGACGATAGTAAAAAACATAGTTATAACGGTAAAATTACCGACAATAACGTTATATTTTTACCGGTAAAATCGCTATAAATAACGGTAAGTTTTATAAAGATATTTATTTTTTACCGTTATCTGAAAAGAGCATAAATAACGATACCACACTTTTACCGATATTTCAAGCCTAAAAACAATATTAACGTTATATTTTTTACCGGTAAAACGGCTGTAAATAACGGTAAGTTTTATAAAGATATTTATTTTTTAACGTTATCTGAAATTAGCATAAATAACGATACCATACTTTTACCGCCTGCCAGTGATCGCCGCTGTGGGGCATGGTCTTGATCACACTCCCTAGCGAATCGATTGGCCAAACAATGGCCCCAAGCTCGAACCTCTGAGGTTCTCATGTAGCGCACTCGAGTAGCGTGTGGAATGCAGCGCGCATGGCGTGTATACTGTTTGTACCCTCTAAAAATCGGGAGGCCCGAGTCCAGCATTGGGACATTTATGAGCTGTTTTTATTATTTTTATATTATTATTAGTGGGCCCGTAGACGTCGTTCTGGCCTGAAATAAAAATCTGGACTCCGATCGTAGCGCCACCTACCGGATCCTATTGTGAATCTAAACGGTTTAAAGACCCATATAAAATTGGCTCGGCGACTAAGAGTAATGGTTACTCTCGGTTTCGCTGGAATCCACTCACCAGATGCTGACTCCGAGGTGGTGCCATAGTCACCAACTATGGCACCACCTCGGAGGTAAGTTCAGTGACAAATATACGTACAGAAGAGTTATTACTTGATCTCACTGACTGACTGACATTTATTAACACACAGCCTAAACAACTGAGGCTAGGATTGTGAAAATTTGTACGCGGGTTCTTAGTATACTGTAGGTGCGCGTAGATCTTTGAAAATTCAACCCCTCATTTTCAAAGTAACAAGAACGAATTATTACGTAGTTGCTTATAGTTAAAATATTTTTCTTTTTGTAACGTTATCTTGCCAAGATTGTAAAGGATTTATGGAGATATATTGCAGCATAACATTTTAGTACGTCATGTCATTATTATAACTTTAATAATATTTTTCATTCCTTTTATTGTGTTTGGGTCTTATTGAGTATGCACTGTTTGCTACAACTCCATTAATTCTTCAAAAAGTAATTCTGTAACATACTTCTGTATAAAATTTATTAAAAAAAGAGAACTTGAGATATACATTGAATAAGAAACTTAAAGAAAAACAATATTTAGCTAGACGTGTTGCTGGGGAGTTTCTTGCCGCTTCTCCTTAACAGCAATAACACGCTGCGAGGCGGTGTACATAGAATAGGAACAAAAATTAAATTTTAACTTATATATATGACCTTTAAAAAGTGTTCTCCAGTGGAACTTATCTTGAATAAAAACTGAATTTGAATTTGGATAAATGTACATATATAGAACTGTAGCGGGTCTCCGACAGGGCTTTCGGTGGAAGCCTGTAGAAGATGCTGGCGGGATATGCCGGTGGAAATAATACACCAGTGATTCTTACGGTTCAAGTTGTTTATTAGAACGCTACTGAGTTATATTTACAATGAAACTACCATTAGCTATATTAAAGCCGTAATCGGTATATCTATACACTTAACTAACGTATAGACTTTGTTCAGACACTACTATACACTTTAACCCGCTGACTATTACGTACGTTTACATACTAACACTACTAATACACACTGTTCATATGCTGACTAAAACGCTGACTGACTCTCTAACTTATACACTCCAACTAACACTTTTAATACACTGACTTTTTATCCGTGCAGGAACGGAGAAAGAATACAATTTCCTGCGTTGGGGCGGCCTGTCGTAAGAGGCGACTAAACTACCCACAGCCAGGTGGTAGGGTATTTGCTCGACTGGATGGCGACCACCCCTGGTCTAGAGTATGCCGCCATAACAACCTTGTGTTGTGTTCCGGCATCAGTGACCAGGTTCCAGTCTCCTTTTAGAGAGCAGCAGCGCATTTGTAGCACCTTCGGTGTTGCAAATGTCCATAGGCGACGGTCACCACTTTCTATCAAGTGGGCCGTCCGCCTGTCTGCTGAACTCCTGCAATAAAAAAATATAACAAAATGACTTGTTTTGGCAGATCACCGTCTACTTATACGAACAAATACATGAAAAAAACTAACATCTTGCGGAAGCTTCCCATGATTTCTCTGGCCTGGACCCAACCGTTCTCGGAAGATGCGAACCCTGACCATGAACTAATAACTTGTTTCCTCACGAAATTAATACAAAGCATGCAGATAAATTACAAAACTATTTTCTAAAATATGTACAATGGCAATGGCAGATGTCAGGATCATCTTTCTTTGACTCAAAGGGACTTACAAAGGACGTTATTTTAAACTATTATCGAAATTCTTAAAAATATAAAACAATGGAGGACATTACGGGGGACATCATAAATATTCCATATCCAAGCATCTGCATTGCATTCGTGGAAAACAACTTTCTAAAAACTGTTTACAAAATATTTTGGCATCGTTAACAGTACATATTTCTCTCATAAAAAATCTTTGACGCCGGCAGCGCGTTGGTGAAATCTCTGGTGTTGCAAACATCCATTATAGGCGATGGTAACCGCTTTCCATGAGGTGGGCCGTCTGCCTGTCTGTTCTACTCCAGCCATAAACAAAAAAACATGCATCGGTATTTTTGGAAATTCAACTCCTAAGGAGGTGAGAAATAAATAAATAAATAAATCGGCAGACAAACACACACACTGTATATCCCCAAATTAAGGAAGTTACGCTTGTGTTATGGGTAATATACAACGGACCACTCTGGGGCCGATCCCAGATACCCAGACCATAGTAATAACGGAGAAAATACGTTTCCGAAATTTACTATACCAGAGCCTCTGCGTTGCAGTCAAGTAAGCCGGCATAAGCTTAGCTCGCTCAACCACAGAGGCCGTCAGAAATGGGATGAAACTTTGCTAAACCTAACTATTTTTAATCTACGCGGCTGAAACCATGGGCAGCGGCTAATATGTATAATCTCTATGATATATATACTTGGCAACTGTCTGCTAAGAAGTATCATGAGCAGCTCAAAAAGACGAATTGTTGTCAAAATTCGATACACTCGTATCTGGGAGGTCTTGGCGTCCTCCAGTAGAGTGGTTAAGGTAACACTTAGAAGGGTCTCTCTGTCCTTTATCGATTCTTCAAGTATTTAACCTGTTAACAAGACGGAAGAGATTGCGTGGAACTTGAAAGGGAGCCCTTGGGTGAGTATAAAAAACTTTTAGGTTGATTTTTTTCGGCGAATGACCAAAGAATGTGAGTGATGAAGTTTTTTGGGGCTAAAGTAAACATGTAACATACATATATTTGTTTTGTGTTTTTATCCTTTTGTTCGGTATTTATTTTGGTACTTTCTAAAATCTAGATGAAGTTAAAACGCAAGTGTAAATGCTTAAACGCATTAGGCGGCTACACGCTGTTTGGTCAGCCTTCCGGTTGAACGGAAGCTACATTTTTTTTAATAATCGGCAGACAACACACACATGGCTAGAGGCGATATCGATTGTCCAGACTTAATTTCAAAAATATATTTACGGGCTAATCAGCGTGGTCTTAGACAGAGAGGATTGCTTCACACACCTTTAGTGACAGAGTATTTTGTTGAAACAGATTGAGCTTCGTAAGATAAAGGCGTTTTGTCTATAGTTAGTCTATAGACAAAACGCCTTTATCTTACGAAGCTCAATCTGTTTAAACAAAATACTAGTAAAATTGAACCTAGACTTATACTGCACTAGCATAAATTCGGTCAAGCGAATACTGGCTCAAGATTTTTTTGGAAAGACAGAAACTTAGTAACTATATTATCATTAGGAATCGTGTATGTATGTATGTATTGTTACCAATGGGTGGAGGCTTTTTATCAGCATTTCTTTTTATATACTACTTTTTTTTACTACAACTTATATGTATTAGTCTGTAAGCCTTTCAAAAATTAAATTAAAAAAAATTGTATGTTCCCAAATTGAACAAGTTATGCTTGTTTTAATCTACAACGGACTACTCTGGGGCCGATCCCAGACACTCAGATCCTAGTATATATCGGAGAAAATTCGTTTCCGAAATTTACGATAGCGAGAATCGAACCCGGAGTTTCTACGTTTTTTTTTTTTAAGGCGGGTGAAATGCATTTCGCACCGGGTCCTTTGCTAGGGATTAGACCGTTGTTGATCATGGAGGCTTTCCACTGAGGCAATCCAAACAATAATCAACCGGCTTGTGTGGAGACTCGACTAATGCCCCACTAAAACCACCCTCCTCCCATGTGCCCCGCGCTTATGGTAGGAAAGGCGTGAGATACAGAACGTAGTTACGCCCACACCGATCCTAGTGCACAAGTGCTTGAGAATGCCCCGGGAGAGGCAAACTCACTTCGCCAACAGGGGTGAAGACTCCTCTGCTCCCTAGATGCTAGAGGGCCCCTGCAGCGGTATTTCAGGGAGGGAGGTCATGCACATACCTGCGCCTCCGGGCTCCGGACTGACGTCGGCGTCCGTGAGACGCATGCGCACTACCATCTCTCTCCCTATCTCGTTCCGCGGCCTCCTTATGAGACACTATCGTCTCGCAGAAATTGGCCGCACCCACCCACCAATCGTCGCTGTGCAGCAGGGCTTGCACCAGATCGCCCAGCGATTCGATCGGTCCTACAAGTGTCTCGAGTTCAAACCTCTGAGGTGCCCATGCTGCGCACTCGACTAGCGTGTGTAATGCCGTGTCTAGCGCGCCACACTGGCGGCATTGGGGTGAAGGCAAGCAGCCCGCAAACTGACACAGATACTTATCGAAGCAACCGTGCCCGGTAAGTATCTGTGTCATTCTGAAGGTCAGGGTCCCGCGTTTCCGCGAGAGCCATTGCAACAGCTGCGGTCGAACCGCTTCCACCGTGTCAATGTCAGCAACAGGGTTTTCCAACTCTACTGACCAAGATTGGATCATGGCCGCGGTTTCCCGCGTCCTGATCACCTGGAGTTCGGCCTGGCCATAGACCAGGCCACGGGCGAGGGAATCCTGTCGGG
This sequence comes from Dendrolimus houi, assembly GCA_039645545.1. NCBI lineage: Eukaryota > Metazoa > Arthropoda > Insecta > Lepidoptera > Lasiocampidae > Dendrolimus > Dendrolimus houi. The sequence goes on from CM077139.1 coordinate 14,131,816, forward strand.
AGCGCCGAACTTTGGCTATTACGTCCGCCTGGAGAGGCCAAAGCGGATCACCTGCCAAGAGTGTCGACGCCGTCCATGACATTGTACGGTATCCTCGGATGGTCCTCACCGCCAGGACCCGTTGTGCGCGGCACAACAAAATCCTATTGTGGCGGTGAAGTGCAGTGGACCATACGGGTGCACCATCCAGGGCCATACTCCTAAGGATGCCCATGTAGAGTTTCCTAGTCGTCCCCCACGTTGGGAAGAAGCCGAGAGAGGGCGCCTGCGGACCTCACAAGCTTGGGAACTAGCTGCTCAAAGTGTGCTTTGAACAGCCATTTCCCATCAAGAATTAGCCCCAGATATTTCATCTGGGGGCCTACACGAATGTCCACCCCTTGGACTGTAACGGACAAGTCCGCGGGGGGAGGGGGGTTTACGAAACCGCTTATAGAACATGATGGCCTCCGTTTTCGCGGGGGAGACCTTCAAGCCCAGCCTACCTATTCTTCGGACCACGATCGCCAACCCGGCGTTGGTGAGGTCCACGGATTCCGCGAATGACGCAGCGCGTGCCGTGAGTAGGGTGTCATCCGCAAAGCAGATTAGCCCTATTCCGGGCAGGACCGGTATCCGAAGGATCCAGTCATAACCGACGTTCCAAAGAACCGGCCCGAGTACCGATCCCTGTGGGACGCCGCACGCGACGCGTCGCCGACCTATCGCGCGATTCTCGGACTCGCCGCCCTCCCAAAGGATGTACCTGTTCTGGAGGTACGCGCCCAACAGCCTCGTGAGGTACGGGGGAACTCCGTGTGCACGAAGCCCCTCCCTGATCGTTTCGTGAGGGAGGCTGTTAAAGGCGTTCGCTATGTCTAGCGAAACCGCCAGGACAGTATCCTTTGCTTGGACTGCGTCGTCCGTTACCGATCGCAATGTCTCGAAGGCGTCCAACGTGGAGCGCCTCCGCCGAAACCCGAACTGCGTCTGTGCTAGCCCCGGCTCCACAGTATCGAGATGCTTAACGAGGCATTCCGCTAAGATCTTCTCGAAGACCTTGGCGACCTCGTTAAGCAACACTATGGGCCTGTAGGCGGACGGATCGTTGGGAGGACGGCCTCCCTTGGGAATCAGGCATAATCAGTCCTCCTTCCATTGCGACGGGAACTGACGTGCGCGAATACAGGCATCGAACAGTTCCCGCAGCTGGCCGCGTAGATGTTTGGCGGCCAGGAAGAGGAGCCGACCCGGAACCCCGTCGGGTCCCGGAGCCGTCTTCCTGCCCCGGAGCCGGTCCAGGGCGACGTCTAACTCTTCCTCGGTGATGGAGTGAGGCTCCACCTCCGAGGTGTCGGGAATGATTGGACCCATATCGGGGGGAGTGAAGATCCCCGGATCCGGGAAGAGCCCATCGATAACCGACCGGAGGACCTCGGGTTCGAGCGTTTCCGTAGCCGTGGAGGTGCAAGGCCGCAACGTGTTGCAGGCCGCACGGTACGGACGCCCCCAAGGGTCCCGGTCCAGTGTCTCGAGGAGCTCCTCCCGAGCCCGGGCTTTCGCTCGCAGAATTGCTATCGAAAGGGCCTTTCTGGCCTCTCTGAACTCCCCCACGAGTCCATTCTCCTCAACATAGTCTGGAAGACGACGCGCTCTGCTGCGTTTGAGCCTGTGGCTGATTCTGCGGACTGCCCTCTGCAGTTCAGCCAGCTCCTCAGTCCACCAGTGAACCGATGTACGCGGCGGCGGTCGTTTGGCTCGAGGCATAGCAGCGTCGCAAATCCTTTTGAGGGATTTGCGCATGTGCTCAGCCTGCGCCTCTAGATTTCCCAGGTCAGCTGGATAGGTCCAGCATTCGATGATAGCCCTCTCCTCGGCCTGCTCCGCGTCGAGTTTGGTAAGAGCCCAGCGCGGGAGCCGGGAGGGGCCCTGAACAGGGTTAGCGCTAGGCGAGGGGGAGAGCTCGAATCTGATGTACAGAGTTTCTACGTTGCAGTGAGGTAGGCCGGCAAAGGCTCAGCCCGTTCAACCACAAAGACCGCCTTTTTATTACATTAACATTTTCTAGCAAAAACAAACCGACTTCAAGAGTAACTAAAAGGCTAAAACAGCTCCTAGGTTCTAGGTACCTAGAACCAATTTAGAACTTCATTATTTATTTATTTATATAAGGCACACCGACAGCACACACATTATGTTACATTACAAATCGTTTATTATAAAAGTTCTGATGTGTGGACCCATTAAAGGAGTGCACAGCATTTACAATTCAAATGTCAAATTCTAGTAGTTTAATTAATTAAGGTCATTATTAATTATCTAGTTGTTGTAATGCTGTTGTTGTTATAATAAAAATATCTTAAAATTTATAAGTATATTTTGTAATGCATGTAGTTCAAAATAAATACCTGTTCTTTCTTTCTGTCAAAAAATAAAGTTTACAACAACTCGAAGTCAGCGCGAAGCTGTATTGGATCGAATGCAAAAAGAATTATCAAAAACAATTCAGAAACAAAAAGTTATAGCTGGAAAATCACAAAAATACATATTTTCTGTCTGATTTTAATGACATTTATGCTATAACTTCGGTCCATTACCAATAAAAGTCATACAGAACTTTCTTTAATCTATAGTGAATCCAACACAAAAAATGATTGAAATCGCTTCAGAAACAAAAAAATAAGTTATGGCTGAAACAAAACTTCGATCACTACACATTTTCTATTTGAGTTTGAGCTATTTTCTGCTATATCTTCGGAGTTCAAGACACGATAAAATTTATAATACAGAAACATTTTAAAACTATGCTGAATCCAACGTAAAAAGAATTATCAAAATCGGTTCAGAAACAAAAAAGTTATAACTGGAAAATCATAAAAAATGCACATTTTCTGTCTGATTTTAATAACATTTATGCTATAACTTCGGTCCATTACGAATAAAATTCATACAAAACTATTTTTAATCTATACTGAATCCAAAAAAAAATATTGGAATCGCTTCAGAAACAATAAAATAAGTTATGGGTGAAACAAAACTTCGATCACTACACATTTTCTATTTGAGTTAAAGCTATTTTCTGCTATATCTTCGGAGTTCAAGATCCGATAGAATTTATAATATGGAAAAATTTTAAGACTATGCTGAATACAACGCAAAAAGAATTGTCAAAAATCAGAAACAAAAATATGTCTATATTTTACATTCCTATTTTCGTTCTGCTCCACTTACATCGCCAGATTAGTTAAGAATTTATTTTAAACTAGGTGGCCTGGAAGAGATCGCTTTTAGCGATAAGACCGCCTGTTGTTTTGCCAAGAAGTATTGTAACTATAATTTTTTTTTGTAATTATTTATTTTGATGAGACAAAGTTTTATCTAATCTAATCTAATGTGGCTGAACATATATACAAAAGTATTTGAAGAAAAGAATTGAGAACCTCCTCAGTTTTTAAATCGATTAAAAATGTAAGTAAAACTCATTTTTACACGCATTATCTTACAGCTGTATTCAAAATTCAAAATAAGTTCCACTGAAGACCACTTTTTGAAGGTCATACATATAAGTTAAAATTTAATTTTACTTCCTAGTTTATGTACACCGCTTCGAAACGTGGTATTGCTGTTAAGGAGAAGAAGCGGCAAGAAACTCCCCAGGGACACGTCTAGCTATAAATTGATTAGCTCATTTTTTTTTATACATTTTATAGAGAAATATGTTACACAATTACTTTTCCGAGAATTAATGGAGTTGTAGCAAACAGTGCATACTCAGTAAGACAAAGACACAATAATAGGAAAGAATTTTTGTTGAATATTTGTAGAACTTCTAAATCTCTTCTTCGCAAAGCTCCCACACACTCATCAGCGTGTTCTAGTTGTTCTTTCTCCGTCCACACAGTTAGACAATGGAATGCCCTGCCACATACGATCCGAGTTAGATCATCGGAGAGCAGTTTCAAAAAAAGTTAAAGAGCACTATCTATCTTAAATTATTCTTATGTCTATATTTTACCTTATATATGTATGTATCTTAAGAGTATCATGTATATAATTTATTTTTGTTAATCTGTTTATATTATATGTTACATAGTTAAATCGTAAAATATGTTAGTGTACACAACCCTGCCTTTTGCTTCTCCCCTTATCGCTAGACTCATAGGTTTGCTGGAAGAAAACTCTTTTAGGGTGAAGCTCGCCTTTGTACATCACCACTGTTCTATAATTTTGGATGTAACTTTTTGTGTATAATAAAGAAAAATATTATTATATAATATTTTTCTTTATTATACACAAAAATATTATTGTATAATAATGACATGACGTACTAAAATTTTATACTGCAACATATCTCCATAATTTTTTACATGCTTGGCAAGATAAAAACGTTATATAAAATATAGTATAAGAGGTTGGAGCGAGCTGCTATGTAAATGAAGTTTTTGTCATTTAAGTAATCTTCAATAGTGTAGTATGTAGTGTATAGTAGTAGAATCGGCGCGGTCACTCGAAGTGCAGAGGCCCATCGCGCGCCGGTCAACAGAACGGTGCGACTGATATTTAACTGTGTGATTCCGGGTTTTTCCGGTATTCCCTTCTCTCTCTCTCTTCTTTCACCTTCTCCCAATTATTTGGGGTCGGGACAATACGTCATTTCCTTTCACACTCCTCTTGTGGAGCGCTGTAGCCCACGGATAATATACCGATTCGATAATTATGGACTGTATTGGGAGATATGAACTAGATCCTTGCACTAGATAGGCAGAATCTCCACCAACCTTGAGATCCGCCCTCTCCTGGTTTGGTTCAGGTTGCACACCGGAACAGCGCACTAAATTTCACTTTGGAGCTAACAATCTGTACAAAGTCTAAGTACGGTAAACGTTCTTGGCGCGGCCAGTAATCACAAAGACTTGAGAGGATCTTATCCAAGAAAATGACAAGCGCACGGCGCGGTATTTCTCGTTAAACGTTGACAGCGAATTAATGTCCAAAATGGCTGCCCTTACCCTGCTGTGCATTGGCTGTCGCCTCACACAGAAAGAGGGTAGACAGCAAAATTGATGGAGCGATGTTCTACCTACTTTATACAAGGCAAGGACCGAACACCTCTATTATGACATGCATCCTCTGTCACACTACAAATCATCACACGATTCTTCCATCTCTTCCGGTGTTTCTTTCATTGGCTTATAACCAGGTAGCGGGAAATGGTTATCGGTGCATAGGTTGGGGCAAACGCTGTCGAGATGGCCTCGTCTATTGGCGTGATTCCGGCTGTTCCAATACAGTTAGTTGCAGAGTGTACTCTATGATACGCGGGCTGTCGGACGGTTGACCGGACTCCGGCTAGCCGCAAGTGTGTTGAGAAGGAGAGTAATAGATAATAAAAATGCTTAACTAGGATTTTTTATGCAAAGTCAAACAGTGTACACAGAGTTTGAAGTAATGTTACATTTATTTACTTGCATAGTTGTTGTCATGTTTCTTTTTAAGGTTAATAATAAATTTTATGTACCTTCCTATTTCTAAAGGATACAATCGGTCATTTCCTTAATTGAGTAATAATGTTATATTTTTATTTAATCTGTGATTAGCACCTGTTTTGTATAGAGTAGTGTCTATAATTTACCATAATGTTAGGAGCTACAGGATTCGAATTAAAAATGCCGTTGGAACTACTATAATAGAATTTATTATATCTGTACAAACACGTATAAAACAAATACAAATAAGACTGGATGCAACCAGTTCACAGTGCACGATTCAATGCAATTCGACACGCGTAAAGTCCGTCGTCTATGTCGCTAATCGAGAGTACTACAAACGCCCTACTCGTCTCGTAGTCGTCGCTTGACTGCAGACCCCTCCATTCGGGCATCGCCTTATACTAACTACACAGTACAAAAAAAGGGCCGCGCGCACTGAGTTTCCAGGAAATAGTAATTTGCACATCTGCGAACGGCTAACAAAGTCGAAAACAATAACAATAAGGATTAGTTCGACGCTAATGATGGTTATAAAACAAGTAGAAAGACAATAGTATGTTTTTCTTAATTACAAATTCAAAACACAAAAGAATTACTAAATCCGGGAAGACAATAAACTGCGCTTACAATAGGCAGCTGTGCGCTTATCTTTGACGGCATGTAACAATAATTTTATGTAACAATATTTATCCCTAATATGATATAGTAATTGTGTAGATTACAATTCAAAATCTCTCAATTGAATATAGACGCTATTCACTACATTTTATTTTCAAGTTGGCAGATGCGATAGATTTTTTTACTGTGTTTTATTTATTTTATTACACGTAAGTCTTTAAATATAATAATCTGATATAAAATATTATCTAAAATTTCCAAACAATAATGCATTAAATTCTTGTCATTCATAACCCTTGTAATTAAAATAGTTTATCGATGACTTCAATCCACCGTCGGTTGTAACAATTTGCTGAATTTCTTTTGCTGTAAGATTGTTGGAAGGATGGCGAGGTGTTCTGAAAATGTTTGTCGAATGTGTAGAGTGAGTAGACGAAATGTGCTTAAACTGTAAGTTTCTCTGCTTATAAGTATTGTGACCAGTTGCTGTTCTTTTATTACCATAAACCCTTCTGAGTTGTTGCAAGTATTGCGTACAGTCAGCAGACATAACTTTTTGCCTATGTTTGACTTTGAAAAAGTTATACATCTCTTTGACTTTCATGACGATCCGTTTAAATGTTGAATAGTTATGTACAATAAAGGAGACGGATACGCTTTCATACATTCTTGGGACCAGGTTGTAGAAAAATGAGAATGATTTAAGATTTTTGTTTATTATATTTTTTTTATTAATTAAATGAAACAAACTCTACGGACTTCAAGTTCCGTACCCTTTTTAGAGTTTTCATTTTGGTTAAGTTTTGAGAATTTACACGCTTACTTATCTATTTGTTAGTATGTGTGACATTTATTGGATGTTTTTATTTTATTAATAAATTTATTATTATGTTATGTTTATTATATTGACATATTTTATTATTGTAGTGGGTTTAGTTATTTTGAATGAATTAATCGCGTGGTGTAAGTGTTTCAATATTATTAATTGTTGAAATTCATTCACATAAATCGATTTTTACATTATTTTTTATTTTTAAGATTTCTCGTCTTTCAGATAGAATTTAGGACTAGTCCTAAATTCTATCTGTTTTCCATTTTGTAATACAAAAACATAATACTTTTTGAAGCCATATCTCAACTCATTACATTTCTTTAGCTTTAAAGTTCCTGTCTGCTTTAAGATTAATTTCGCATATAAATTAGTATACGAATTTAATGCAAGGAAATCTATGGGGCTGCCTTAGTTGTAAAACACGAGCCAAGTAATACTTATATAAATTATTACAATTATATACAACATATTTATATAATATCACATCACATGTGCGTCTGTACTTCAAAATAATTGTATACTAGAACAATTGGCTTGTTATTTATGATATTACCAAAACTAGGGAATATGTTACACCGAAGCGTAATTATGAATATTGTTTTCGAATGTCGTATTGTGTCGTGCCCATATTGGTTTGCCCGTTAATTATTCAAATTTCGAATTCTATTTTGAATTAAGTACGTATAATATTTGTGCAGATTGTTTTTGTTTTATGTGTTTTGGATGTTAATTTAATTGTGATTAAATGAAACGACGTGAACTATCGTATTAAAAAGTACTTATTTTATAGTAGCAGTAGCAGTCCCGGCAGACGTTGTCCTGCCCTGAAAATATAAAATGTAGAACCCGATTCTAGTGCCACCTACCTGTTCCAATTGTGAATCTAAACTATCCGGGGATCCACTTAAACACACAAAAACAAAATCATCAAAACCGGTCCAGGAGATTAGGACGATTCTAGAACCTGATCCCAGCCCCACCTACCAGTTTCAATTGTGAAAGAAAGGGTGGGACTTAAAGTATTGTGCCATCTATTTGATGCTTATGTAACTCGGTTGACAGCAGAACTCACACTAAACGACCTCTCGCCTTAAAAAAATTTGATTATAAATTAAAATAACAACTATCCTATGTCCTAAGTTGGAACAAATCCAGCAAAATGTAAAAAAAACATCAAAATCGGTTGAGTAGTTTTGGAGTTCATCGCGTTCCGATACTGTGACAGATAATTTTTATATATACAGATAGAATATAGATACGCGTTTGAACATCATCTCGCCCGATGTTGCGAGATATGGTCTTAAATATAGCTCGCTTATCTAGAAAGTACCTATTCACATGGGTCTTTAAGACACCCAGGTTATAGGTATCGGGAAAAGTATACCCCGGCAATGAGTTTCACTCTTTCACTGCGCGGTGCATATGATGTTTTAAGTATTTAATCGGAATGTAAGGTAGCTTTGCGTTGAGGTTTATTTAAACCTGTTCAGTAATTTTCACGTGATGCTGTAACTGACAGAACTGACGGACAGCCAAAAATTCTAAAAGTTGCATTTCCAAAATCTGCTGGACCAAATTAACCGCCTGACTTTTCTTGTTTTTTAATTTATTATAGAAAGGAGATTTATTTAAATATATCGTAATTAATAGTAAACAAGCTATTATTATTTTTGCTATTAAAACATTAAGACTATTAAGGAGTCATACTTTTGAATATTATTTTTATTCATTATGATGTGCTATCATTCATTAATAAAGATAAATAAATATACGCTACGTTTGTAACTATCCAATATTCAGCAATAATACTAATAAAATATATAACTTCCTATTAATAACCACCTACTACACTAGGATCAAGAACAAATTCAAAATCGCAAAGTAGGCATTCTCTTAAATTCTTTTAAAAATTCCACTCAGCAAGTCACGTATAGAGTAGAAATAGAATTAAAGGTATCCGTAAAATGTATTAGGGAATCGATTCACATAGATTAAGCATTCATAAAGCGTGCGTCTCAACAATTTTGACAATTGTTTTGAGTTTTATTTCGGTGAAATGTCTCATTTGATTTCTTTAAAGAGTTAAAAGATATATTTCTTATGGGTTAAACAAAAATACTTTAAGTTTTCTTCCTCTTCCACTATCTATTCCATTGTGTTGTCGGTTCTGATCTTGGGTTATTGGGTTTTTCTAAGGTCTCTCTGAGTGTTCGACCACCAGGTTAATGACAGGCACCCTCTACCTTGCTTTTGTTCTGGTATGTTTTTTAAATTATTACGCCACCAGACTGCGCTAGGATGACTAAACGCGCTGCAGAACCTTCTTACTCAGTGAAAAGAATTTGAAATAGAGGCTTTATTAAAGCAGTTTGTACCACGTGATCTTTGCATAGTCTTTTGACATGCCTTTACCAACAAAGGCAGTTTACAATGATTTTATCTACGACTCAAGTGACTTTGAAGCTACCTCATACATAATCATTCGGAATTTTATTTTAACTGGTTACGAGTTCCGCCCATCTCAGCATGTTCATTTTGTAAAATACATTAAAAATACCTACACAGTGTGAATAATAACTACAAAGATATTGAAATAAAACATGTTTGTGATTATTTTGATTCACTGATTTGTTTCCATTCAAAACCAGCATTTATTTTCTTGAATCGCATTTGCCGACATATTGTGTTCGTAAAAACATGAAGACTGTATCAAAATAAAATATGATAGAGAGTGGTTTTATCTTATGTTATTTTTAAAAAATCGTAGCTTATCTTTTTGGTCAGCTGTAAAAATTTTCAATACACTGGCTGACTTTTGATTTTTTCACAGTAGAGTTATTTGAAACGTAATTTTAAATAGCTCCCCAAGGTTCCACCGCCTAAAAGTCCCTTACAATTTCAAAACGTCCCAAAATCAATCACTCCTTGTCAACTTTAACAAACGGTGTCTCAACTCCATTTTATCAAAGTCAATCTTTAGATTTTGTTTCAACTCCACGTCGAGTTGAAACTTAGTAAAACATTTCACGTAACACCCCCAACTTTTGGACAAAATCACACGAACTATAATAAATCAATTCTTATCAGTTCGCTACGGTGTAACAAAACACAGAGTCAAGTAAGCGTTCTTGAACACGTACAGGCAATTAAGCATAGAACCGCGTTCGCGACGGTGTGAGTAATGACTGCGAATGTTGCACGTTTAAGAAATTATTCTACGTCTTGTTACTACTGTTGTTGAGGAATATGAATTATGGTTGGCTTTAAAGCTTGATTAAATCAGACGTTTTACTGCGTACAATAATTAAATTAATATTTCAGATGGTTATATAAAAAAAATACTAAATTTATTTAGAAATAATAACAATCTATAGCTATTAAGATAAACGCGCAGGGGGGCTTTGTGGCGAAGCCTTAGGTGAGTAGCGACAACTTGTACTTGACTCCAGGGGCCAAGGCAAGGCCCCCCGCCTCCGTGCTTGCCTTAGCCAGCCGGCACGGAGTGGAGGTCACTAAAGCTAAGATTCAAGCTCCAGAGGTGGAAGTGATAAATGGCATAACGTCGGAAGTAGCTTCGTGAACCTGCAGCCCACCTCTCGACACCCATGTTGGCCCTGTCTTCTATGGCATTTTTTGGGGCCTATGCAGAAAGTGGCAAGTCACCGTCTGCCCATTTTTTCAAATTGCAAAATATTGATTGAAATGAAACTTCCTTAGAATCGTTGTGATTTGAAACTCGATGAAGCGAAAAGGCGACACTAAAAAGAGATAATAAATACATAAATTTATAAAATTAAGTTTGCGAGAGAATGAGATACGAGTTTTAGATTGTGCAGCACAGATTAGATAGTCAATAACATCGATGATTAAACATAGGTCCAAATTGGAACGAAATAAAACTGATAATATGTTATTAAATTATGTAACAAAAATAGCCAGCGTAAGCCGGTCTCAAGACTTTTAGAAAAAGGTAGAAGATTCTGGAAAGAAAAGACAAGGACAGATACATGTTAGAAAGGGATAGACGATGAACGAAAGTTCTAGAATAAAAAGTTCGGGAAGGAAAAGACAGAGAAAGATAGATGTTAGAAAGGGATAGATGTATAAACGAAATTATGGGTGCCAGAAAATTCTTCCGGGTATATAAGCAGCGTAAGGCGCGCCTACCGGGCAGTTTAGAGTTGAGTTCACGGTTCAAGACAGTGAAGCGACACGAAAGAGTTGGAAGAAGAGTTTAATAGAAGACAATGACGAGCTTAGTGGTGAATTTAGTGAAAAGTGTAGTGGACAGTTTAGTGAAGGAGGAGTTTCGCGTAGTTTAAAAGAAGGTCCAGAGGCGAGCTACGCGCGGTAAATTCTGTGGTGAACACTTCAGCAGCAGAAGGTGTGTCTACGCAATATCGGCGACGGTATTGTGAGTGGGACACCTTATCGTCGGAACAGTGCATCGTTAGTCGTGTGTATAGGGGCAACCCTGTGGAGATGTGTTACGTGCGGTTGTGTAAGTCAATAAAAGCGTTTATTTAAAAACTGGTGATTCCTTCCAATCCTAAGTGCGTACCCCGCTCGCACGTAACAATATTATTTGTGAAAACCTGTCATTGGCTATCTCTTGTTAATTGTATTTATTTATTGAGCTGTAAGTTTTCCACAAATACATACACACACCGGCACAATTAGTGCAACAGATTTTTTTTTATGAAATTGGTACTTATATTACTAAACTAACTAAGTTAAAACTAAATAAACATCTCTTATTGTGGTACAAATACTTAAGACCCAAAGGTCAAACACAAAAACGGAAGATAAAGTGTTCAAGTTACATACATTCCATCAGTACATTATTTGTTCATGTATTTTTTTACTATATAAGATTTTGTTGTGGGTATGTTAGATTTGACAGTCTTTTGTATTTTAACAAATAAATTATTTTTATTGCTCTCCTACTGTAGACTGTTCGGATACTAAATACCTCAATTTGGTAGACATTAAAAATAATCCAATAGCAAAAAATAAACTTTTTAATAATAGAAACGTAAAAATTAGACAACCTTTCATATAGCAATCCATGTTTGCGAATCAAAACATATAAACATATTGTTCCAACATTTGTAGTCTTCTCCTGTAGACATATAAAACTTTTTTGTATCTGACCCATTTGTGGAGTCTAAAGTAACTTTTAATGAAATAAACAAAATATAATAAAGAGCACTTTTTTCTAATTTCATGTTAACTTAGAAAAATAAGATTATTAACATGGCAAACCTTACATAATTGAAAATAAATAAAAGTCTATGATCGCGTGTTTTCTCCCTGTGCTTTGACTACAGTCTCCATCCGCCTAAGCATACTGCGGATAATGTTGATCAAGAAGAAATGCAATGAAAAAAAATCCTGTCAGCTTTCGCCGTTTTTCAAATGAGACCTAAATAAGAAAATATAACTATATAATCAGACTGTAGTTTGTATTATATTACATTATTTGGGTTTTTTCTAGTGTACCGCTAATTTTGCATATGTGTGTATTATGGTTATAGAAGGACATATTATGTTCGTTTCGCCACACTCCTAGTTGACGGGGTGAGTCGCATCCCGCCTTATTGCATTCCACGAGAAACGATCCGTACATTTTCCAGTTATTTAGAAAATGTTTAGTTTAAACGTTTTCCTGTACTCTAAAATATCCATCCATTTTAGTAAAATCTAAAACTTTAGATAGATAACACTTTACTGCTCATCAAATATACAATTTCAAAAATACACAATTACAATATGTTTGTACTATTTAGTTCGCGACGTTTAATCTTAATTAAATTCAGGGACATCTAATTAAAGTAGAAAATGTATACTTTATCCCAAACCATATTTACTTGTTTTATAATGCTTTTAATAATTGACTAATATAAAAGAATACAATGAAAAAACTAAACTAAGTTATAAATAAATTAATCAATATAGATAAATAAAATTGAAGTGTCTGTTTGTAATTTCAACATAACAGCGTTTTATTAAATACATATGAAAGTATATACGGTACATACATAAAAAAAACAATAAAAAAATTGTCCGGCCGTCTGTCTGGATGTTCCAGCTAATCTCTGAAACGGCTGGATCGATTTTGACGGGACTTTCACTGGCACATAGCTGATATTATAAGGACTAACTTGGCTACTTTTTCCTTTCGTATACAAATATACATAAGAAACAGCGCATTATAAATATAATACTCTTAACAATTTTCCAAAATGCCCAAGTACATATAACATAAATTATAATTTATGTTTCACATTTATAATATACATATTCTATAAATCACAACAAATTAATAGCGTCCAGGTATTAAGGCCTTTGTAACGTACATAAAACACTAAAACTCGAGGATCTCAATAGCCTGGTATTTAGAAGCCTACGAATTCGCTAAAATATTACACGAGAAACACATTTTCGGTTATGAAAAGCTTTTTAAGGGATTTCGCTTTATGCCCATCTAAAAAAATTAAAAATTCTGTGTATTTTCTTCGGTTTTCGTAATTTGTACAAGTGTACAGCAACATTCAAATAAAGTAAGCACTTTTTATAGAGACATGATCATTTCCAAAGTGAATGTGTATTTCGTTTTGTAGTGTAGTAGTATTGTAGTTGTAAGTGTATTTTGTAGTAGCTGATCTGAAATTTGTCTATAGTCGTTTTGAGATTTTGTGAAAAGTTACTGGACACGTGTAAACAAAGTAAAAATGATATCAAATTTCAACAATATATATCCAGCAATCGGATTGTTGAATATGTTAAGTTTAATAAGAAACTATTTTCTTCGCTACCATTATAAAGTGAAATCAAATTATTTTGTTTGTCTCTATTCACAGTGCCAAAAAGACGCCGATAGCTTCGTAGCATAATGTGTGAGAAATTATCATAGTGGTGTGACGTCACCATTATATACTTATATAATATAAAAAAAATATAATAAAAATAAATCGGCAGACAAGCACACACACTGTATATCCCATAACACAAGCAAGTTATGCTTGTGTTATGGGTAATATACAACGGACCATTCTGGGGCCGATACCAGACACCCAGACCATAGTAAATAACGGAGAAAATAAGTTTCCGAAATTTACTATATCAGGAATCGAACCCGGAGCCTCTGCGTTGCAGTGAGGTAAGCCGGCAAAGGCTTAACCCGCTCAACCACAGAGGCCGTCATATATATTAGGGTGGGTTAAAAAAATCATTTTTTTACAAGTGACATGAAAAAATGGGTTTCTAGACACCTTAAAAAAAATCTCACCAAATATGACCTCTTAATTTTAATAGGAAGATCCTCTGCATAGCATTTTTTTATTTTTTAATCGTTGCATACCTAGAATGATGCGTGAGGCTATTGAAATCAAAAAACAACCAAATTTCAATAGAGAAGATGGTTGGCAAGTAGCACCTGTTTGTGATTATCAAGACTATTGGGACCCAAACCCAGCAAAAACCAGCTGCCAGACTTCAGGACACTGATCTCTTTCTGCGTGCACCAGCACACAAACCAACTTGATTGATTTTTTTTATATTTCCTCCCACATTTTAATATTATATAATATTAGAGCTAGGCATGTTTGCTGAAGAGTTTCTTGAGTCGCTTCTTCGCTTCAAGCCGCAACATGTTGCGAAGCGGTGGTAAATTAGATTAAGCTCCCATAGAGTAAATAATAACCATAAACAACAACATTGGTCAACATTGGTTTTGTTGTCGTCAAGTCAATAATGAATATAACTATTATATAATTATTTAAAATATTTTGGAATTTTGCCTCTAGCTTTGTTTTAATCTTTATTTTCATCTCTCTTTTCTTTCATCTTCTCCCAATTATTTAGGGTCGGCTTAAAGTGTTTCCTTCCCCACTCCTCTATTCTGACATACATCCTGTCACACCACAAAGCATCATGTCATCCTTCAAACAATCCATCCATCTCTTTCAATTATTAGAGCTAGGCATGTTTGCTGAAGAGTTTCTTGCGCCGCTTCTTCTCTTGAAGCCATAACATGTTGCGGAGCGGTGGTAAATTAGATTAGGCTCCCATAGAGTAAATAATAACCATAAAGAAAAACAAAACTAAATAATTAAAATGAACAAGTTGGCGGTAGTCTAAATGAAATTTTAACAATACTCATTGACACTTGACATCTTTGTCTTACGTGATCACGGCTACTGAAAAGTGGCCCAAACGTCGGAATAATAAAAATCAAATAAATTACCGCGCTTAAAACCGTAACCATGCCCATTAATCAGGCACGTGGGTGCTCAAGCTCACATTCGCACCTAAATTACCCAACATTTCTTTTCTACTAAATTGACATAGTCCATTGTTATCACAAACCAACGCCGCCGCAATAACTTCATCTACATTATAGATTTTATATTGTGAGCCCGGCAAGTCTGCCGATATTTTTATAATACGCTGCGAGATCAAATAATAAATACATTGGTAGTCAAAACAACAGGCCATCGTAATATACTGCTAACTCACAATCAGCCGGTTAAAAGCTAACTGAATAACTCAACAAGTACCGACAGACATTCAAACGTTGAACCGGGTAAATTGATTCCAAAGTAAGCGAAGGTACCGTCCGCAGAAAAGTTTGGGTATTTTTTTTGTTCTCAAAAATAAGTGTTAGAATATTGTGCTGTTGTTGTTAGTTGTTGGATTACTGAGTAGATAAAATTATAGGGTAGTTTGTATTAATTATGATAGACTAGCCGAGTTGCTGGGGAGTTTCTTTCACAGACATAACACGCTGCGAAACGACGGTAAGATAGTGTAGGTCACTTTGGGCACCGGGATCCTTCCCCTCGGGCCTCATATCACACATCGCCCGTCATTAATTAGCCCATTGTTGTCGACCTTTGGCTTGCATCATTAGATTCAATTCCCTCTCATAGTAATAGTCCAGCTGAGTTGATGTTCCTAGGAGCTCCCTCAAGCAGTTTACCCCGGGTTCGAGCGCCTTTTCGCGAAAGCAGTTACCCGAAAACTCCTGGTAAAGTTGTATTATTATTCTCGGACTAACAACATAAAATCAACTCCTAATAAAAAAGACGACATGTTTGACATCAATTTTGATCAGATACAGATACATTCTCACTCCGACTTTAGTTAGATGCAGAGTCTCACTTCGGCTTCGGTTCGATGCACATGTCATATGGTGTGCTCTAAGGTGATTAATTATTGTCCGAGAATCATGATCTATAATTAAATGTACTTAATTATTAGATCGGCATTCCAGTACAAGAACTACGCTTAGAATAAATATGGTTTATAAACGAATAATATGTGTACCAATTTCAGAATTAAACAGAATAATTTCAACCTGATTAATCAGTCAATATTTTTACTCATTAATCGAATGATTTTGTTTTAAATTTGGACATGTTATACTGTATACTACCGTTTGCAGGTAAACAGATAGTAGGTGTTTCAACTGATGTTAATTCGTAACCGCTGTTTATATACTTCCGAATTTTAATATGTGATATATTAGAATATTTCATAACTCAATTTTAAATAATAATTTCTTAAGTTTTCGCGACATGTATACATAATAAAACTACGTTTTAACGGTTTTAAGCGCGGTAATTTATTTATCGTCGGAATAACAAAAATCAAATAGTAATTCAATTTTAAATGTTGATATATTTCATTAGATTGAATGGAATAACATAAAAAATATTGTCTTTAAAAATATAGTCATTTATTTATAAATTTATCTTCCATAATTATGTAGATGCAAAATTTACGTATGTTGTTGTTTAACTAAATAAATAAAAGAAATCATTTAATTTTCTGACTGTACGCGGACTCGGCTGACGAAATGAAAAGTGATGCAAAAGTACATTTTCAGGCGTCCCTTTTGTTAGACGAGGACAGCGAATCTTTATCATACAGTTTGATATACGTCAGAGCGAGAAGAAGAATCGCAATCAATACGGGTAGCGAATGAAAGAGCTCCAATTTCTTAAATCTTGCTAATTAATTTTGTATCATATTACACTAGGATAAAGTTGAAATTTCTATAACTATACTTGAAATAAAATAAATAGAATGCACCCAAATCCGCATACAGATAGAAATAATATTTTATATTAAATAGCGTATTATAAAAAAAAAAAATTTTTAATTTTCTTTTTAAGGTTTCCGAAGGTATTTTAGCAATAATTGTGCCCTTGTGTAATCGCCATTTCCGTTTATCTGTGTATGTCAGTAATTTTTCTAGAAACCATTGAGTCCATGTGGTTTAAAGGGCCCAAAAAATATAGTCAGTTACGATATGGCTTAATTTTTTTAAAACTAAAACATAACCTACTACAATAAAAATCAAAAATCAATATTTAACCGACTTCTTTCTACAATGTCTTGAAGTTGGTGTCAAGTATAACATAAAAGTTAGTATATTTTGTAAATATGTTTTTGTTCTTTTATGTTTTACTTGGTGCCAACTTTAAGATGTTGTAGAAAGAAGTTAAATGTTTATTTTTTGGTTTTATTGTGAATTCATTTTTTTATGTAAAATAATAACTTTGTTTATAAGACGGTTTGGTAAGTATTGAGCATGCCTTTGTAGGACAAAATATACTTATTGGTTATCTATTTACCGGCGTTTAATACATACGTTGGCGAACTTGTAAAGCATCCTGACATCATCTGATATGCCAGGATACTATTACATACACCAATCTCGTGCAAGTTATTAACAAACTCTCGACTTCGTTATGTACTGTTAGGATAGTAACTCGTGGTTGAGACCTTTTGTAGTGAAACACACTTTTGTAACTAAAGGTTTGGTACGGATGTGTTGCCGCGACAGTGGGCAAATCGACTGTCTTCGATTAATAGACTATTACACGAGAAGTGAAAATGACCCATTTAGGCATGAGATGGGCTAATATTTCGAGTGCCTAAATAGGCTTTTCGCCCGAGGTTACCACTCTGGTTTTCATTTCGAATATAAAGAAAGTAACAAAAGAAAATTAGTTAAACCAACAACCACTTCTCTAATGAAGTCAGGCGTTAAAGCTTATATCTAAATCTGATGAACTCATAATTTAATACGTCATGTATGAAACGTCAAGTTTTTTTTTTCTGTGGCATTCTACTAGCCAGTGTGTTTTTTCACTGATGATAGTAAATATTTAGCTTTAATTTATTTACCTATATTAAATAATAATTTAATAAAACACTAATTTATAAGTATAAAATGATGTTACAAAATAAATTGTTCATAGTTTTTAATTACAATTTATGCCGCCATTTAAGAGTGACTGTAAAGGAAGTTGGGACATGAATCTCATGTATTATCAATGGTTCGCATAGTTTTTAATTGAAGTGAAACTTCTTTATGGGGTTGGAAAAAAATTTAGTGTAACATTTTTTCGTTACGCGTCACATTTTTCCGTTACGCGCCATCTTTTTCTTATCCCTGCCACGCGTGATTCGAAGTATACTTTCTCCAGCGGAGTAGGGATTGGTAAATGTCTCCAATGTATTTTGCGGCCCGTTTTGAGTAGTTACATTTTTGAAATCCAGGTGGCGATTGCATCGACTTCCATAAGAGCCCATGACCCGCTTTGAGTTTCCAGAATTACCTCGAATTGGTGAAAAATTGAGACGTAAAGCAGCAGGTCACGCAGCAGAAAATAATATCAGTCGAATGGCTGTACCAATTGTACAAAGATCCTCTACAATTCCGCTCAATAATAACAAAACTATAGTTGTTAAACGTACTCATATTCCGTTAGTTTGTGCTTGTGCTACTACCATTCATAAATCACAAGGTAGCACATTTCCGGAAATTGTTTATGAATATGAGAAACATCACAGCTAATCCTTGTTATATGTTGCTTTATCCCGGGTAACGAGTATTGAAGGATTGTATATAACTACTCTCAATAATTGTAATGAAATAATTGTAGAATTTGTATTTATGTCTATGATAATAAAAGCCTTTTATTAAACTTTATCTAATTTAACTTTATTTAACCAATTTCTGTAAAGTTGCATATAGTAAATTATTTTTTGAAAAATAACGTCATAAAGAAGTTTCACTTCTTACGAGTGTACGCTAGTACACGCACACAAAAAATTTTTTTTTTTTTGACAGCAAGGTAAATCATTTCCCAGAGACAAGAAGTACTGTTTTCATCCATGTCGCCAGGCAACTCCAAAAGTACTTTCAGATTATGAGGAATGAAAATTAATTTACAATTGCATGAAGTGACATAGACTGTGCAATTAAATAACAGTACGCATTCCACCAAAACGTGATATACGTCTTCTACCACCTGACACTATGCAATTGGGTGATTCTGTTCTTCTCATTAAGGTTTGTAGCAACGCCAATGTCCTTGACGATTCATCGGTACAGATATTTCGGGCGTTCTATAGACGCGGTCGTATTCCAGTTGAATGATTATTTTATTGCGAATAAAATAAAGCAGAATTTAAAAAATCAATAAGACCAAATTATTTATCTCTCTTTTATAAAGACGTAGATATATTTTAATCTTATTTGATAAAAATTGAAGGAGTAAAATTATTTCATATCAATAATTCGGATGTGATTTGATGAATATTTTCCTTAACTTAAAATAACTACATAAAAATTACGAAAAAACTACGTTACGAATCATATCGTGAAGACTTACGGTAAGTTTTTGGTAAATAATTGATTGCTAAATACCAACGAAAAGTTGTTTCGTTTGCACCCCATTTCAGTCTTTTGCGGTAAGAGGAGCCTTAAAAATGCGACACTGTTTAGTGGTATGTGTCCGGAGCGAAGTCAAAAAGCTATTTTAGTCACTATTTCAGACCTAAAAAATAATAACCCCGCAGTAAGCACTTCCGTTCGATGGGCCATCTGTCTGTTTGCGAGCTTCGCAATAATAATAAAGAAATATAATCTACTTTATTTATGTTAGTAATTAATTGAATTGACAAAGTAAAAGATAATTGCAGTGACAGTCCAATCTGAATCTACCAAACGGCCATTAATCAAGCTAAATAATAAAATGCAAATATTAAAAAAGGCAACCCACACCCATTATTAAGTCTGGCAACAATGAAAAATGGTTCCACAAAATTAAAAATGTCAAAATGAGAACTGACGTGTCGCGGCGGGCGTTCCGCGGACGGACGACGGCGCGCCACATGTTTGTAAATTTTGTATTTACATTATTGCATCTCAGACGGACGGCTTTTGGGTAAATATTATATTTTTATATCTTATAATGCCCCCTACTTCATCTGCGTTAGTGTTACTGGCTGTGGCCAAATACGAGTTACTTATAACGTTAACAAATAAGACCGGTAATGATTAGCTACAGTTTTACACAACTAATAATTCCTACCGACGTACATACCTACGCAGTAGACCATTTCTATTAGTGTACGACAGTGTAGGAATCGTGAAAGCAGAACATAGTTAAACATGCATAGCAATCAACACTGCTATTTCAGCTTACGAATAAAATTCAATATAGATAGATAGATAACACTTTATAGTACATCATTACAGAAAACCTTATAGCCTAAAAATATTCTAAATGTGCACAATGGGCGGTCTTATCGCTAAGAAGCGATCTCTTACAGACAACCCGTGACAGGAATAAAACAGATTATATTGGTCAAAGGTGGTATACATAAATATTAGAGGATATGCAGTTACTTACATAGATTTTATTCATTTATAAACATATAAGTATGTAAAATATTATATAATTAAAATTATACTTAATAGACATATATAAATACACCTACTGATATTACATGCATAAATATATACACATAGATTATTTACGTGTCGGAAACCGGTCTGCTCTTTTCTGCGCGAACGAAAACAACCGATTGGAATTATAAGTTTTGTAAAACTGTACATTAGGTATATATGAGTTATCTGTCAATATTTAACGTCATTAACAATATCGGATCTCAAATTACGCATTCAACCCATCTGCATCATACAGCATGCATTGCGTGACACAGTCACTAATGCTAAAATTATTCTAGGTAAATGCAACACACACAATACAAACTGAAACATAATAGACAGAAATCATATACAAAAGTTGTATGCCGCAATTTGTGAAATGAGGTTAGTACTCAATACTCAGTACTCCTAAATTACACATTAATTCAATTATACAATACATTTAAAATTTTGAAGTAGGTATTTACTGGACTGTGCCTCCGTCCATATAATATAGCTTACTGCATTCACAAGTCAAAGAGACGTTGAGCTCTACTGTTTTTAACGTTCTGAAAAAAATACATTTAAGTTTTAATGTGTACTATATTCGATTAAAACCTTTTGATTTTGCATGTATTTTATATATATATATATATATATATATATATATATATATATATATATATATATATATATATATATATATATATATTAAATCATATATCATATGATTTAATATTAATTTTATGGTAAAGTTTGGAAATAATAAGAATCTGTGAAATTTTATGCTGTTTTTTTTCTCTGTACAACATGTTTTGTAAAGACCGGCAACGCAAAGCATTACAGACGCCAATAGTGTTGTCTATAAGGAGGTTCCACCAGGAGGTCTGTATCTGTGATTGCTCACAGCAGACCCTAAAATCATATTGTATATGTATATGTTTTTCTAACTACGAGAACTTCAAAAAGAAGTCCGTCTGAACAAACTTATAATGTTCAGCAGCCCTGTCCTAAAAATATGACGGCAGAGGTCACCTACGGTTGGTCCAAGTAATTTATATAGAAATATCCTTTTTCTGCTCCATAAACCGAATTACATTGTTTTAGCGGACGGTTTTCTTGTTTTTGTTTAAAAGAGTTCATTGTTTGAGAAGAATTTTGTTTCAATGTATGAAAGGTGGATTGTTTTTGATTTGTTTATGTCGGTATTAAATAAACAAATTGTCTGAGTATTTATAGTTTAGTTAGTTAGTTTTTGAAATTAATCTGTCTATATTTTTGGAGGGGATTTTAGCGAAGATGTTAGTACAGTCATACAATAAATAAAATTATAAGTAAGTACTATAATTAAAACTAAGTTAAAAATTACAAATATACAAACCTAATTAAAATGATAGTCTTAAAATAAACTATATATATATATATATATATATATATATATATATATATATATATAAAATAAAAATAATGCATATATATAAAAAATCTCCTAACAATTATATTACATATATATGTTAGTTCATGGTCTTTTAAAAGACTGAAGTTACATCTTGTTTGCTAGATGTCGCTAGTATCGATTCTTTGCAATTTCACGTACACATATGTACATTATTTATTCTTACGAGATAAACTGTTGAGCACAATTTTAGGTAAATCAAGTATTTAGATTTTTTATTTAAAATATTTTCTACTTCATTATCTTGCTTCAGATGTATCTAAAATTGACTGAGATATTTAAACATAATTAAATTGTGTAATTGATTGTAAAATCGCGTGTACAGTGTACCAAAATTATCTTCTAAGGAAACACAATATATACCTAACTGTATGTTATATAGTTACAGTGTTGAAATATTCAAATAGTTCCCGTTTATAAGTTCTTGTATGAATTGTAATTTTTATGTTAATTTATATTTTTACCTTCAAATTGCATTATAAAAGATATTTAATACAGCTACAGAAAGAAGACCCTAGATATATCTAAAAACAGATTTTTATTTTTCTTAATAGTTTATCTCTTAATATCATCATTATAAGGACCGTATACTTTTTTTTGTTAATTTAATTATGATGTCTTTTATAGTTTATTTGACGTCCGTCTGTATAAATAATACATATCATTTTACTTACCTGGAGGCAGGAATTAATGTAATTTGTAATTAGTTTTATATCCATGATTTGTATGTTCATTGTTTAAGTAATACTTAAGAAATCTTATAGTTGTTTACAGTTTCTAGAATAAATTCACTAACATTTATTTATAGTTATTTTATTTATTATTTCGTTGTTTTGTTAGGGTATATTATTGTATAATTCTTATATATATTTTGTTTATTAATGTGATGGTTCAAAGTTACCTACATACTTGGGGTCTTAGGACATAATGAGGTTATGGAGGTGGGCACTGAAAACCAGTGCTGTGTCGGAACATGTTTCTGTACAGCAAGAGACTGAGTCCCAACCTCATTTCATATATTGCGGCTTTCTTTTATTGTTATTTTCTTATTAGTTTGTATTGTGTGAGTCGCAATTTGAAATAAATATTTTCTTTCTTTCTTTATGTCGTTTAAGCACTGGCAACACATCCTTATATTTGACCTCTTGTTCTCATGAAAAGTGCTCTACAATTGTAATCCATGAAATATTCATTACAGTAAGTTATTTCGTTGTGCAAGCTTGTTTTATTAAGGCTCTTAATGTCGCAAAAGGTCGAAAATGGGGCGCAAACGAAAAAACTTTTCGTTGATAATTACTAATCAATGATTTACCAATAAATCTTCATGATATCCGTAACAAACTTTTTTCGTAATCTTTTTATAGTTACTTTTAGTTAAGGAAAAATTTCACCAAATCACCTCCAAATTATTAACATGAAACAATTTTACTTTATAATTTTTTATCAAAATAGGATGAAAACATTATCGAAAAGATAGATAAATAATTTGATTTTATAATTTTTTAGATTTTTCTATATTTTATTCACAATAACATAATAATGCATCTGAAACACGTCTATGAAATCCACGCTATCGCCCGAAAAACTAGTACCGAAAAATCCTTAAGGACGTTGGCGTTGCTACAAACCTTAAAACTGCAACATACAGGTAAGGCGATACTTCACTCTAGAACAGCTGCTGATGCTGTATAAAGCACAAATACGAGCATGTATGGAGTACTCTTCTCACGTTTGGAATGGCTCAACCAAGTATCAACTCAAACCTCTAGAGTCGATTGAGAGAGCCAGGAGGGTTGCTGGCAACGACCAGCTATTCGATGACAAAATTCAAAATCTCGAACATCGATGCAGGGTTGCCAGCTTATCGGTTTTCTATAGCATACATTTTGGAGAGTGTGCATTGGATCTTTTCAATCTTATCCCATCGTCTCCCTCCCATCACCAAACAACCAGACGCAATGACATGCGGCACCGCTATATGGTAGACATACCACCTTGTACGAACGAAGCGCTTTGCTTCCACCTTCATTATGCGCACCGCAAAGGAGTGGAACTCACTTCCGGAGTCTTATTTTCCCGGTACATACAACCTGGGTGTCTTCAAGTCCAATGGGGAACAGGTACCTTCTAGGTAAGCGTGCTCCATCTTAGACTATTCTGATAATGGTCAAACGCGAACTTAAACAGTAATAAAAAATATAGGTTGGCAAAAAAAAAAATAGGGGCGCCACTTTCGCACATTTATCTGAACTCTAGCAACACCAACATTATGACAAAAGTAATTTTGGTACTCGCTACTAACTTTTAGTATAACGTCGAACACACTGCAAGTATCAAGTGGGTTTATTTGAGATATACCCAATTTGCCAACATTACCCCTATTATGTTTACTTTAATCATTATGGCTATTGATTTTGTAAGCCAGAGCTTCATTCTTATGTTAATAAAGGCTGGAACTGAAAATCAGCACTGCGTCATCTCTTGTCGCAGCATAACGCTGAGCTCTAGCCTACTTGCCGTAAATGTGGTGTACGTGGTTCTATCTTTTTTAAATGTTGTATTCATGCCATAAATGTACAATGTATTTCTTATTTAATTATATTTTCCTTTCTGTGCGTACATACATTTGTGACAATAAACATATTTTCTTTATTTTCTTTTTCCTTTCTAGTTTTATAACACAATTATTAACCTGCCATGTCTGTAGTTCTTTGATAAATATCAAGTATAATGAAATCCAATTATAATGAAAAGATTTTGGCTTCAAATTCCGCTAAACATCCTTGGTAAACTTTAAAGATCACTGCTTATGCAAAACTTCGTAGTTTTTTATTAAAAATTAAAAAAAAAAAAATAAATATATATATATATTTTTTTTTAATTTTAAATTATATATATATATATATATATATATATATATATATATATATATATATAATTAAAATTGATAACCTAAAAAGTGTTCACATTAAAATAAAGAACTTAAAACAAAACAGCTAAAAAAATACAAATAATTAATAGGTTCCAAATCACCGTCAGTTGAGCTTCTGGAACCCATGGCCACAGAGTTTCGACACCAAAAGCCGCCACTACTGCTATTAATGGATGCATATTTGCGCGTTTTAGGCATATATAACGTTTATAAGGTTGCTATCTCACTCTTCGGTGTAGATGCTCGTCAAAAAAGGTTGCTCTCAATTTCCCTGGAACAAATGATCAGATCCTGACTTGTTGACTATGGGACCATCTCACGAGTATACCCTTCCGGATGAAAAAAAAAAATTGAAAATCGGCCCACAATTGACAGAGTAATCACGTAACATGCATACAAAAAAAAAATTAGGCGCCTGTAGAAAATGCAATACTGGCACGCGTATACAACCTATTTTTTCTAAGAATTTAGGAGCTCGACGTTCTTTAATAAGGGTTATTCTCGATTTCTCTGGAATCCACTCACCAGATCCTGACTTGGTGACTATGCACTACCTCGAGAGTATAGACTTACGAATAAAGAAACAATTTGAAAATCGCTACACTATTGGCAAAGATATCGTGTAACAAAGAAGTCGGTTAACAATTTTCGAGGGTTTCTCTCGATTTCCCTGGGATCCACTCATCAGATCCTGACATGGTGACAATGAGACCAATTCGGGAGTATACCCTTTCGATTAAAAGGAAAATTTTGAAAATGGGTTCTCAATTGACTGAAAAATCGAGTAACGAACATACAAAAAAAAGAAACAGACGAATTGATAACCACCTTCTTTTTGAAGTAGGTTTGTTCGGGATTCACATAAAAACTACTGAGCCTATTTCGATGCGGTTTGCTCTGCTCAACAGCAAATTCTTAGACTTAAAATCAGCGCCATTTTTATCGCGGGAATCCCGCGGGAAAAAATTTGGGAGTGGTTTTTAGTTTTTCTGGCGCATAAAAATTAGCTTATTCCGGCACAGTTATCACAAAAACGAGCTATCGTTACATTCTTTCTTAAATGCTGCGGTACTATGTGACCCGCGAATCCCGCGGGAATATTCAAGTTAAGCGTGGACGAAAAGTCGCAGGCATGCCCATTAATAATATATATATATATATATATATATATATATATATATATATATATATATATATAATGTGTGTATAAAGGTTGCCTGGAAGAGATTGCTTTTAGCAATAAGGCGGCCCATTGTACTACCTTTTAGTAAGTAAGTTTTTTGAGTATTATATATTGTATTGTACTACAATATATAATACTCTTTACACACATGTGTGTGTGTGTGTACCTAACCTGTGTCGGTACACTGGCCCCATCACGTCTTCCAATACCGAGTCCGGGAATGGCAATTCCGCAGCTGTAGCTGAAATCGTTAAACGCCGTAAATATGGAGCCCTAGGAAAGGGTTCTATTTGTGCTGTTTATAACATGCTCCGAAGCGGTAGTAAAGATTGACTAGGATCGGCTCCGCCGGCGGAGTCGTTGACGAGTCCCCAATATATAAACACTTCAGTCTATTGGCTTAGCTCGTTCAGCCTCTCACGGTATAATCCTATAGAGTCAATCCCCCTGCAGCGGTCGAGCCAAGATCGAACCTCACAGGAGGTGACTCATCGAGCGCGCTGCTTCCGGGCTGAACGCCTCCGCCCCCACGGAGTCGGGAAGCCCCCCAAGTCTGTTATCTCTGAAACAGCCATCTGCGGCTATTCAGCTGGATCCTGCTCAAAAAAAAGAGACGGAGGAGCATTCCATCTCGCTCCTACACCTAGTCTGGACATCACTAAACTGGTGACCCCGATGTGATCCACTACAAATTTGTCAGAAACTCTGACACTACTCGTATCAGATGGCGGGTTCGTCTTGCAGCCGAATAAGACGAAACATCAGTGAAGTCCCAGCGAAACAGCATCGTCTTCCATCGTTAGCGTCATACTGGTAACGCAGCCAACCTTCTTGGCACGCTTCCCACTGCCAGTGATCTACTATATAATCTATAACTTTCAATATTAGGATATGTTTATAAATATTTGTAGGAATCTTATTTGTTATTATAAAGTAACCATATGGCGGAAGTAGTCATACAACTGGATGTCTACGTAGAGAGGCATTTATTCAAGCGACGAATATCGGAAATGGAGTAACCGGAAGTTGGAAGTTAACATGGATGGCGGAAGTTGGTTTTATGAAGAAAGCGGAACTGAAGTGGCGCCAAAGCATTATCGGATATTGTCACTACGGCGCGCTACGAGGACCTTAAATACGCGGTGTTGGGCAGAGAGGGGACAGTCTTCAACCGACCAGTCTACAACCAAGTCGTCTTGTGGTCGATAATTACTGCTTGGTAATCACAGTATTCTTCGAGGGCAAATTGCTGCTCGAAGCCTGACAAGCGTGGATGCAACTCTTGGAGTTGTCCTAATATTTTTTGTGTATTATTGTGCTGTATTTAATACTGTAATTGTAATAATTGTAGTGTAATAAACCTTGATTATAATATTTCAGATTATTATTGTGTTATAATCGGTGTCGTGTCTTTCGCACGCCGTGAACCCGACATATTCAAATAAATGATTCATTGTTTTATGCCAAAAACCACTTTTTACGAACCGTCATTTTTAAAACCTAATTTACCAGACTCTACTGGTTAAACCCCAATAATCTTATATTTATCAACTCATATTGGTAAATCGATTTACTGGTAATACCTAAAATTTGCCTATACACAGGTTTTACACCACACCACTTAGGCAGTTTTCTGACCTAATGTGCATATTGTTACAATTACCACGTGCTAACAACGGTGAAGGAAAACATCTTGATGCAACCTGCACACCGAGATAACCGATGTGTCAAACCTGCAAAGCCGCCTTGGACAAGCGTGGCGGGTATACTGTCCGTTCCCCTACAGTGGGAGGCCCGAGCCCAGCAGTGGGACAGTCATGGGCTGTTATTATAATTATTACATAACAAGAAAGAATACTTCTCGCAAGATAAAGTAATACTTACGCAGGCAAAGCCGAGTAGATAGTCAATATCACATAACAATGTGGTATACGTTTAGCGCCAATTCAATAGTTTAACTAAACACAAATAGTTTCCAATGATGGCTTAAGGAAACAATGTACCGTTTAGGGGCTGGTACAAAGCATGTACTTTAGGCGAATAACAAAAAAAAATTGTGTGTGTGCAGTTCGAACGCAGTAAAAGTGAAACTACACAGAATATACTTACAGATAATTTTCTCTAATTTTTATTAATATAAATATTCTTTAGTATACATCCGTCAACATATTATAAATCAAAATAAACTTCTTAAGTATCGCTTTCAATTTTTCACTGTTTAGTCTAAAAAATATTATTTATTATCAGTCTTATTTCGATGCAAATTGGACCTATACTTAATCATGGGTTTTATCGACTCTCCCATTCTAATCTGTACTACACAATACATAAAACGCATATCTAATTCTCTCGCAGGCTTAGACCTATAGATTTGTGTTTATCTCTTTTTAGTGTCGCTTTGTGTTTTGTTTCATCGAGTTTCAAATCATAATGGTTCTAAAGGCGTTTCCGCTCAAAAGTATCTCAAAATCACTTGATTTAATTGTCAGCTGCTTTGTTGAAGAAATAAATATTGCAAACGCGTCATAGTCCACGAACTATGAAGGATTTTAACCTCTTACAACAGGCCGCCTGGCTGCATGAAATTATATTATTTCTCGGTTTCTGCAAGGATAAAAGTTTTATACACTTTTAGTTAAATAAAAATGTATGGATGTGTATAATTAATTCTTGAATTGTTTCAGTATTTATGTATCTACTGCTTCTTTTTTCTGCACTAACTACATCGCCAGATTAGTGTTACAATATGTCCAACACAGTAGTTATGAGAACCATAGTGTATATTAATATGACATAGACAATATTCATAGATAATACTTTTAGTCGATTTATCAGATGATTCGATTTATAATTAAATTACTATTTTCTACCGGTTAGTTAATTTTATAAGCCCACTAAATTATCATCTAGATAATTTAGTGCATCAGTAACTAATTATTATAATTGTTTTTATGATCCTAGCAAAACTATGATGTTATTGTTCTTTTTAGCAATGACGCAATGTTATTCTTTTGTAGGGTAGGATTTTTCGTATAAAAGGCGTAGTGGCGTTTAGACGGTGTTCATTGCTTACTGTGCTGTGTGAATATTCACATCAAATGCTGAACAATAAGGGGAAACCCTACCCAAATAGTTAATATTTGGCATATTTGGTACTTTTTACCCAAATCTCTCCTTGAATTTTACATTAGCTAAAAAATGCTTTTAATTTAGGTTGCCTGGGGGAAATCTTTTTAACCGATAAGGCCGCCTATTTTGTTGCCTAGAAAATATTGTAAATATGTTTTGTTTATATCTATGTATGTATCTGTCATTCAAGAAGAAACGCTGCCGTGATGAGTCATGTTATGGCGATTGGCGGCACGCAGTATGGGCGTGTTATTTACCTTGCTGCATGACGCAGCAAGGTAAATAACACGCGTCATAGCCTAACACGCGGTTAGAAGGCGGCAGACACACTCGAGCGAAAACGTCGTTGACTATCTTAGATAAATAGATAGATAACACTTTATTATACACTAATTCAAAAATGAACGTAAAGACTAAAATTATATCTAGTTATGTACAAAGGCGGTCTTATCGCTAAAAGCGATCTATTCAGACAACCCGAGTAATTAATTGAGATGATAATGGAGATGGTGGTATACCTAACATATAGTACGTACTTGTTGAACTATCTTGTTCATGTTGCGAATTTTCAGAACAAACGTGGATATAATTGCTTACGCCCGCCAGTCGCTAGTAACTTGAAACACAATCTGTCTTAGAATATTCCCATACAATATCTACTTGAAGTTAATACATGGATATTCCAGTACTTAGAGCATGTTAAGATGCCAGCCGTGCTATCGACAGTAACTTGCTCATAGATAACGTTAACTTACTTAACTCCTTATGCAATCCTGGTAGGAAGGAAGCCTGAATTTTGTGACAACTATCTCGTGAGGAATTAGTATGTATGTCGCAGATTGAGACATAATTGTAAAAGAATTCGTAAAGTAGTATCTGATATGGGAGTTCGGTGTGGCCGTGATAGGTCATATGAAGGTATTTAATAAATTGAAACTGTATTTGCCGTGCTAAGAACATACTGTGACTTTAAATTGTGGGTACTTATGTTTTTATGAAAATACCTGCACTTGATTTTATTAAGTAGTGTTTTAACTTGTTAAAAAGTGGGTTTTTAATAAGCTTTGTAATAAATATCAGTGTACCATATTGCTAAAAGGTGAAGAACATTGTGTTGTTGGTTCGACAATATAAAAGGAGGTGAAATCGCCTAATAGGGGCCATTCTACGTTCGTCGGTTGAAGAGATCGAAAACTCTGTTGGACAAGAAGCACATAATATGTTGTGGTCGATAATTATTGTCTAATACCTGCAGTATTCTTTGAGGGCAAATTGCTGCTCAAAACCTGACAACCGTGGATTATGTGGATTGACTGTGTAGTATTTTGCAATATGTAATATTGTAATTGTAATCGTTCTAGTGTAATAAACTTTGATTCTAATATTTTAGATTATTATTGTGCCATTCCTGGCGTTATTGGCGCTTATCGTTATGTAAAAGTTATTGCAATAATATTAAAAGTTGATTACAAAATATGTTTTTGAGATTTCTCATAAATATATTGATTTACTTTTTTTATATTAGCTTGTCATACAACGTGGAAATGCAGTAATCATTTTGGGAATGCTCCCCACTGACAGTGACATGAAATCCATTTTTATTTGTTATATATTCTTTTAGATGATATAAATAGTTGTAAAAAAATATTTTTAGATATTTCAGCAGAATCTCATATAAGATTGTTTTGATTTGTCATTTTAAATACTGCCTATTAAATTAAACTTATTTTAGAATATTACTACTTACAACATTTTACAAGCTTTTTTTCGCCATTTTATCGCACATGACTTAGATTTTATTTTCATACTAGCTGTGCCCACGGCTTCATCCTGGAATTTTTTCGCGAAACCCTAAAACTTGTAGCCTAAGTTACTCCTTATAACATCTGCTATCTGCCAGTGAATCCCGTCAAAATCGGTCCAGCCGTTTCAGAGAATAGCCGGAGTATCCAGACAGACGGACAATAATTCTAAATATTGCATTTTCGGAATCTCCGGGTCCGTATTATTCCCCGTGATTTTTTTATTTTTTTTTATTTTGACATTACATATAGACACTTCGATTTTATTTATCTGTATAGATTTTCTATACCCTGTAAGATAATGCAAATGACACGAAATTTTGGGTTACAATTTATATTCTAGGTAAGAAAAAAAAATCGCTGACCCGTTTCGAAGTTTGTTCTAGAATAACTGTTAAACATACAGACAATAGTAATTTTTAAGTAAGTGTTATTTATGATCTGGCATTGTATAGAAACCATGGTAGCTAAAGCTGAGGTCCCACGGCCCGTGCCGAGTGTTCCCACGGCGTGAGTCGGCCTGGTGCGGTTCTGCTGCCCGCCCCAATACGCCGCCATGGCAAGTGATACGGAGCGCCTGGTTGCGTGTGCAGCCGTTGTAGTTTTGTTCAGTGGTCAACACTCGACAAACTAAGCAAAAATAAATCGGAAGAAACTACGCTGGTGGATCTCGTCATTCGCCATCGCGCCGCGTCTTTGAACTTACCGCCGCCCGATGGCTCGGAAGGGTGACGTCACGCCACCGCGGGCTTCATCGCATACGAAGGTTCCCACGACCTATCAGCCTGCCCTGGTATAAATCAGGCCTGCAGCTTTAGTGAGTAACGTTCTTGAGTCACAGACTCGCGTAGCAAAAGAGGCGTTAGATCGATTTCTGTCCGAGAAGTATTGTATCAAATACATCGAATGCGCCAATCCGATATGGACAAGCGTGGTGGTGATATAGTCCATCAATCTTATTATAATATTATAATAGTTACTCAGCAAAATGTTCCTAGATATACCCAATTCTTTGCTGAACAAAAGTGATATTATTTCAGCTGGGAAACGCGCGTGTTTGCGTACCTAACCGACAGGTAATGTATGCGCGTATCTTTTCATACGATTTAAAACCTTTCGACTATAACAGATCGAATCGCATCGATCATGTCGCAAGTAAGAATCGAATCCGTACTAATATTATCAATGCGAAACTAACTATGTTTGTGAGGGTATCACGGAAAAACACGATACCGATTTTCTGATCAATTTATTTAGTGAATTAATGAAATGAATTCAATAAATTATTTCATTAATGAAATAATTGATTGAATTGAATTAATCGGTTATAACCGGTTTTAGTCAACAATTTCGTTCAGAGTGTAAACCTTTAAAAAAGCGTTACTTAAACCTGCATTAACCGGTTTATTTCGCACGAATTACTTTCTCTACATGACAACTGTTTCTAACATAAACATTAGCTTGTGTTCGATTGAAAACTGGGCGTACCACATGGCTACGGTTCAAAACCGGTTCATTTAATAAACCTATTTGACGATGTTTTACTACTAAAAACAGTTCGATTGAATTTAAATTTAGAACTAACCGAAAAGAAAAGTTTCTATATACTTAAGCTGTAACCGGTTCGAATTCTTTTGCCGGTTTTCAAACCCTGCATATAATCCATTCATCTTATTTGTGGTCTTTTTTATTGCAGGAGTTCAGCAGACGGCCGACTTAATGGAAAGCGGTTACCATCGCCTATGAACCTTTGCAACACCAAAGGTGCTACAAATGCGCTGCTGCTCACTTAAGGGAGACTGGAACATGGCCGCTAATGCCGGAACACAACTCAAGGTTGTTATGGCGACATACTTTAGACCAGGGGTGGGAGCCATCCAGTCGGACAAATGCTCTACCATCTGGCTGTGGGTTGTTTTGTCGCCTCTTACGATAGGCCGCTCGGCCGCAGAAAATTGTATTCTTTCTCCGTTCCTGTACGGATAAAATCTTATCTATCTTTACATTTTACCCATCAATCTTCCAGGGGCCCAATTCTGCTACCTACACTACCGAATAGTAGGTTTGTCTGATTTTGGTATTCTGTTAATTGCACTCTAAATTTATAAGTGAAAACGAGCGAAATAAATGTATAATGTTTTGGTAGCTTTTCAATATCCATTTCGGCTATTTATGCTAATAGTAATCTGAATATTTTTCTACCACTAGCGACTGTATCGAGACGACACTGTGGTTTTATTAGAATAAGAATTCTCGCCACTATCGCAATGGAATAGTACTTTGAATATCTTCACAACGCCAATATATTAAAACAGTGGAATTGAGCCCTGTTTTAACATTCTTTTTCTGCCCGACTACCTCTTTTGCAGAAATGGTATCCCAAGGCGCTAATTTGTACATAAAGATTGATTTTTTTCTGGTTTTTAAATACACTAAAAAATTACTTAACAAGGACATGTGTTTAGGTATCTAAATATATTGTTACGAATTTGTAGGGGATTTGTAAGATGTAAAAATCGAAAATGCAGTCTGAATTATCACAAAGTTTAATAGAAATACACACACATAATTCACAGTTCTTACAATTATAATATTAATATCAGCCCATAAATATCCCACTGCTGGGCTCGGGCCTTCCATTATAGGGAGCATGATTGATTGATTAATTGACACATCAGTTATCTCGATGTGCAGGTTGCATCACGATGTTTTCCTTCGCCGTGGTATTGTAACAATATGCACATTAGATCAGAATACTGGCTAAGTGGTGCATGCGTCCCGGCCAGGATTGAACCCGCGCTCTTTGAGTTTGGAACGTGTGCGCTAGCAATTACGCTACCACGACTTTTTACTTACAAGTATAGCCGAATACAATAAAACCAAAACCTAGGGCAGACAATCGTTATCACAAAAATCGTGCAAAGTTCGTCGTTATAAGATACTCGCTCCGAAAGTGCACTAGGTAACGCCTCATTCGCAGTCAGGACACGACTGGCGCATTTCCCGACTGACCGACCCTCATCAGTAAATTAGACATGGCCTCTTAGCAACATGCCGCCCACTGGTTCTTGAAATCGTTAAATGCTCAACTTATGGCTTCCAAGAATTCGCATGAAATACCAACACAGGAAAGAAGGTTTTATGACGTCTTCGGCGGCCTGAACAAAGTGATTAGCGCGAACAATAGATCACTCAAATTCAAAGGGGTCATAAAACACCTACAAGGGCCGGTTTGGATCAATATGTTTACAGAGTTTTTCTCTAAACCGCCATTTGCAGGAACTGCGTTTGCTACAAGCAGGGCAGAATTGACAAAGTGGTTATGGTACCCTAAAGAAAAGAAAAACACTTATCGTATACTTCTGAATCAGGTAGTAGAGAGTATTTGCCATTCGGTTGTTTGTTTTGTAAGTCATACTCCATTGCCCAAACATAGCACAACTTCTAAACATCCTATCTCCGAATGTGATGCTGTGGGAATTTCAACTTTATGATTCAACATTTTAGGTTAATACTTGAAGAATGTAAACACGGTAAGGTATCTTGGAGATTTTTCAACGGCCGTCCTCTTTGTTTTTTTTTGCAGATTTAGAAAAAAATATATCGTAGATACCTTTCGGTTGATAGGTTGCCAAGAAATGAGTTGTTTGGCTTTGTTTTTCTTGTATTTGTACTATTACTAAGTTAGCTGCTTTTGTGGTTGAATAGCTAGTAGACATTAAACAAGTGTCATTTAAGGACATAGATAACAGCTTATTGGTGAAAATTTAAAGGTGATGTTTTTCTGTAAATTTTTATATACAAAATATTGTTACAATTTGGGCCACCTGCATATCTATAAACAAAGGATCCGTCGGCGTTTGAGCTAATAATATTTATGACCGTCTCATTTTGTTTACTTATTTATTGGTTGTTGTGGAGAGCAGCCTATTGTACTCGTTTATGGCCGTTCGCAGGCATAATTACGCAGGTGTACGGATTACGACTTGCCAGGTAGACATATTGCATTGTGCTGTATAAAACAATGCGCCGAGAGATCGCCAGTCAAGCTATAACCACTAGCGATAGAAGACGTGTTCACATTCCATAATCTATATAGTGACGGACTTTGCGCGTGTTATTGAATCGCGCATTACGTTTGGACTGATTGTGTTCAGTTATATTTGTACCTGTGTTATACGTGTTTGTATACTTCTAATAAATTCTATAGTAATTCCAACGGCATTTTAATTCGAGTCTTCTAACTCTTAACAATGTTAAAGGTGCTATAAATGCGCTGCTGCTCTCTTAAGGGAGACTGTTCGTGCAACCTAGTACATCTTTACATAGATGGTTTGGTGAGGAGGGCACACGCGTCCTAAAACTGAACTGTTTAAACCCCTGAAAAGTTCGGTCATTAGCAAACGTCGCGAGCTATTCAGCACGGATGGGCGGCGCTCTGAGAACGCGAGATCGCTCGGTACAAAATACAAGCTTAAACGTTTTTTTAAATTATAAATTCGAATTAAACTCTACCTTATCTGATGTTATAGTTTTTGCAATTAAGTTTAGGTTTAATTATCTTTATTTCCCCTTAGCGGCCCGCCCCGGCTTCGCACGGTATCTAAAAAAACTACTTTTTTTATAGCCTATGTCAACCGGAGATAGTATAGCTTGCCGACAGCACATAGGAGGAGGGTGGTTTTAGTGGAGTATTGATTAGTCGAGTCTCCACACAAGCCGGTTGATTATTGTTTGGATTGCCTCAGTGGAAAGCCTCCATGATCAACAACGGTCTAATCCCTAGCAAAGGACCCGGTATGTGCGAAATGACAATCAAATCTTTCCTCTTTATAATTTTAGTATAGGTAAGAACATGTAGTTTACTTACATTAAGATTTAAAATAATTATTAACTAAACTTATACTAATATATAAAGCTAAAGAGTTTATTTGTTTAATTGAACGCGCTAATCTCAGGAACTACTGTTCTGATTTGAAAAATTCTTTGTGTTAGATAGTCCATTTATCGAAGAAGGCTATAGGCTATATATCATAGCTCCTCTCCAGTGGAGCGAAGCACCAATAAAGATGTATCAAAATCGGGGGAATTTTTTAACTTACTTTTTTTTAAATTATTCCACGCGGATGAAGTCGCGGGTAGAAGCTAGTACAATATAAATCTTAACACTAATGTGGTGCTACAGTCTTCGTTAAATATTGCGGTTTATTATTTTATATTTATTTTAATAAAAGGATTTTTAGTTTAATTATAAAAATTAACACTTTTGTAAGTGGTTTGGTAATTTTTTAAATAATTGCACGCCTTCAAACATGATGTTCTTTTTCCTTCCGTAATTTGTTCGTGGTAGACTTAATTGAAATGTTTTTTCTTCCGGATGTTACATTTATAAGTTTTAGCAGTAAAGGATAGTTTGGAATGTATATTTTTATTAGTTATCTTTTGTATTAGTGAAATATTTAATAAGTTAGTTTTAGAGTATAAATGTTTAGTTGGAGTATGATAATCTAAATGGTATAACGTTTTGACCATTTTATTTTGTGTAATCTGTAATAGTTTTAAGTTTGTTTTAATTCACAAAGACTAGTAGATAACTAGCGCAATGTGCATGTACACGTTCATCTTCTTAAAACAGTAAACAGTGACTCTGTTTACTGTTTTTCCTATACTGTAGATGTTGATGTTGAGTGGTGCATATAAATTAATACAAGTTTACTGGTGTGATCAAGAAGAGAGCTTCAACAGGGACCTCTACACTTCCAAAGTCGTTAAAATGGTAACCGTTATGTGTAGTTTTTGAGATTGGGATTATTTTCGTTTAAATGTTTTGTTTATAGTACAATACAATACAATACAATACTCTTTATTCTTCTTCTTCTTCTTCAGCCAATCTCAGTCCACTGCTGGACGTAGGCCTCCCCAAGTACGCGCCACATATCCCGATCTCCCGTCTTCCTCATCCAGTCCCTGCCGGCGGTCTTACGCAGATCGTCAGTCCACCGGGCTGGCGGGCGTCCTTCACTACGTTTGCCGAGACGTGCTCTCCACTCTAGGACTTGTTTGCTCCATCGGCCGTCGGTCCTGCGACAGACGTGACCGGCCCACTGCCACTTCAACTTGCTAATTTTGCGAGCTATGTCGGTTACCTTCGTTCTCTTACGGATGTCCTCATTTCTGATTTTATCCATAAGAGAAACACCTAACATAGCTCGTTCCATAGCCCGTTGAGTGACTTTGAATTTGTGGACCAGTCCCACGGTCAGTGCCCATGTCTCGGCACCGTATGTCATGATGGGTAGGACGCACTGCTCGAAGACTTTCGTCTTCAAGCATTGCGGAATGGTCGACGAGAAGACCTGTCGAAATTTACCGAATGCTGCCCAGCCTAACTGGATCCTCCTATTGGCTTCCTTCTCGAAGCCGTGTCTGCCTACCTGGATCTTTTGTCCAAGGTAGACATATTCCTGCACAACCTCAAGAGGGGAACCATCGATGTTTACCGGCCTCGGCATGACATGTTCGTTGAACATGACTTTCGTCTTGTCCAAATTCATGCCGAGACCGACCCGTCGGGAGGATTCATTTAGGCTGTTCAGCATGTCGGCAAGTTCCTCCAACGTCTCTGCGAAGACGACAATATCGTCAGCGAAACGGAGGTGAGAGATGCGCTTGCCGTTAATGTTGATGCCCCGTTCATTCCATTCCAGAGTTTTGAAGACATCCTCCATCGCGTTGGTGAACAGTTTCGGGGATATGACATCACCCTGTCTCACCCCGCGACGTAGAGGTATAGGCTTTGCCCTCCGGTTCTGGATCTGAACGGTCATCGTTGCGGCGTCATACAGACATCTCAACACCTCGATGTATCGCCAATCGATACGGCATCTCTGCAGAGACTCCAAAACAGCCCAAGTTTCAATAGAGTCGAAGGCTTTCTCGTAGTCCACAAATGCCATACACAGCGGCTGATTATACTCCTCACTCTTCTGTATAATCTGCCGAATAGTATGGATGTGGTCTACAGTGCTGTAGCCTTTTCGAAACCCAGCCTGTTCTGGAGGTTGGAACTCGTCGAGTCTTCTGGCGAGACGATTCGTGACGACCCTCGAAAACAACTTGTAGACGTGGCTCAAGAGTGAGATGGGCCTATAGTTCTTCAAGAGGGTCTTGTCACCCTTCTTAAAGAACAAGACCACCACACTCTCGGTCCACGCCTTTGGCACAGTGCCCCGGAGGATAACGGTATTAAAGAGTTCTGCTAAAGCCTTTAAGATTGGGATCCCTCCTACTTTGAGGAGCTCAGTTGTAATACCGTCGTCCCCCGGAGCCCTGCCATTCTTAAGTTGCCCGAGTGCCGTCCTAATTTCGCCATTGTCGACCTCCGGGATATCTTTCGTATAGTCGCGCGTGAGTGGTGCACGTGGATCATTAGCGCCTTGAACCGTAGGTCTTTCCGCCTGCGAAGAATTCAATTGACTGTAGAACCGTTCTACCTCCACCAGGATCTCAGAGTGAGACTTAAGCTCTCTGCCATCTATTGTCCTCACTTTTGCAAGATGGCTTCTCCCCAATGGTTTTAAGAAAACTTTGGACCCCCTATTCTGCTCTATAGCAGCTTGAATGGCTCGCGTATTTGAACAGCGGAGGTTCCGTCTTACAAGTTTTCTTATCCGTTTGGAGAGGGCCCTATGCTCCGGTGAGGCAAAAAGAGTAGGTGGCATCTCACGTCTCATCCTCATGAGATCCAAGGTTTCAGTGGAAAGTTCAGACCGTTTGTTTCTTCGATAAGGCGGAAAGTGCCTTCGGCGCAGTACTCGCAATGTTTTCACCACGTTGTCGGTTACCTCGTCAACATCGCCAGTGGTTTCCAGCGATTCGAACCGATTTTGTAGTTCCAACTGGAACTGTTCGGACCCTAAGATAGTCTGGGGTGGCGTAGGTCGGAGATTAGACTTTATCAAGCGGAGTCTTTCAGCACTGAAGTCTATATTTAGCGTGCCTCGTATAAGTCGGTGGTCCCTGCCGGTATTAAACCTGTTGACCACTGAGACATCTCTAAATATATGCTTCTTGTCCGCCACGA
The DNA here is from genome assembly GCA_039645545.1 of Dendrolimus houi. NCBI lineage: Eukaryota > Metazoa > Arthropoda > Insecta > Lepidoptera > Lasiocampidae > Dendrolimus > Dendrolimus houi. The sequence goes on from CM077139.1 coordinate 14,171,051, forward strand.
TAAAGTCTATCTCGTTTCTTGTCACAGTATCGGGGCTCTGCCAGGTCCACCTCCTTTGGAGCTTCTTCTTGTAGATCGAATTCATCAAGAAGAGCCCCTGCATTTCGAGGAAGTTGACCAGCATTTGCCCCCTGTGATTTCGGCTCCCCAAGCCATAAGGTCCGATTCTCGGTTCGTCGCATTCTTGTACTCCCACTTTGGCGTTGAAGTCCCCCCCCAACAACGTTGTAGTGTGCGGAGGTCGTGCCACTCTTTATTGTACACCAACATTACATAGAAAAATACACAATAAACTTACTTACTAAAAGTAAGTACAATGGGCGGGCTTATTGCTAAAAGCAATCTTTTCCAGGCAACCTTTGGATGGACAAGATCTAATTGCATAAATAGCGTTGGCGTGCAGTTGAAATACTGATACTATTGGTACTGTAACAAAATGTCAAAAACATGGATGTTTGTAACCTCTAAGAATTGCATCATAATTAGTGAATTCTCTTGTGCTACGTTTGATTTTTATTTTTTCTTATAATCGCTGTAACTGTTTCATATTTATAAGTGAATTTTAAAAGTATTTTTTTTATTGTAAAATTTTATATATGACTTATTATTTGGTTAGAAATAAAAAAAGGTACAACGATTAAAAGTTTATTTTCTAAAAAGAATTATATTTTACTAGCTGACCCGGCGAACTTCATACCAACATATTTTCTGAATTCCTAAAAGATTTTGTTTCATGACACAAAAACAAAATCACCAAAATCGCTCCAGGTGATTACCAGGATTCTAGAACCCGAACTCAGCGCCACCTACCGGTTCTAATTGTGAATCTAAACTATCCGGGAACCCACTCAAACACACTAAAACAAAATCGCTGCAGGTGATTAGAAGGACTCTAGAACCCGATCTCAGCGCCACCTACCGGTTCTAATTGTGAATCTAAACCATCCGGGGACGCATTCAAACACACAAAACAAATATCATCTGTCAGCCTTTAACTTGAACACGAGCAACACCCGTTGAACTTGTTGAAACAAAGTTCAAAATAATAAACAGGGTAAATTACGACAAAACTAATTGCATTTTGAAAGGGATTGTTCTCGAGAGTTAAATTTCATTTGTTATCGCTAACGTTTCGGATATACGATTTGAAACACCCGGCTTCCTTAGTTTCAATATTTTACTGAGAGTAGTAGTTTCTTAAGGTTCCGTAGTTATTATAGCAACAATAGAACCCTGATTTTTTGTCTGTTCATACGTCTGTCCATTTGGTTTTGTAAGTCATAGTTACTTCTAGAGACGCCACGAATAGTGGTTTAGCCGAATACCGAATATTCGACTGTTCGGCTAACGAATGTTATGTATCATGCTCGCTCTCTAAGATGAGCAAGACGGTGTATGTAATGGGCCCTTTAATCTACAATAGACTACCACTCAAAATAAAAGAATCAGGAAGTCTCGGTTCTTTTAACAAAAGATTAAAAAGTTATCGAACAGACGCCCTGCTCAATAGAGGATTTTTTTATATAAATACGATTTAATGATATTTTGTATGTATTTTTTTTATGACAATTGTAATGTAATTGAAATGAGGTGTGCATATAATTTTATATAATTGTACTAAATAAAATACTTATGACTTAAGATACGAGTAATTCGCGCGTAGCAGGTTAGTATGGAAGTAATAATTTGTGAAGTAAATACTTCACAAATTACTATTAAGAAAATACTTACGTTCTCGCGTATGATAGGTATCTACATATTAAAACAATGTCTTTTAAAGGTTTTAAGCGCGATTTTAAATGATCTTTTCTTTGATTCTGACGTTTTAAAATCTGACCGAAACGTAATATACAAATCGGAATTAGTTAAAATCGCATTTAACACTGTTAAAACGTAGTTTACCTATCAATTTTTGATGGAAATATTTATACAATTTTGAGCAATATGTGCGTTTAGTTATGGACAATTTGGTATTCGGCATTCTGCTGATTACCGAATAGCAGACGAATATTTGTGACATCTCTAGACTTATTTCTTTCGAAATCTCTCCATGAATTTGCTGCGGTGGATGTATGAAGTCACGCGGAAGGACTGCGTCAGGAACCGTGGGTTTTTTATTGCATGAGTTCAGCAGACAGGTAGACGGCTCACCTTCTGGAAAGCGGTTACTGTCGGCTATGGACATTTGTAACATCAAAGGTGTTACCAATGTCCTGCCGCTCTTTAAAGAGAGACAAGACATCTAGAGAGGAGGGTAGAGTAATTTTCAGGTCCGTGACATAGCAGACAAACTGCTTAGGTAAACCTGCCAGTTATGTAGGAAAAAAATTTATGGCCATGCCGTTTCCACCAGGTCCCGGTCGAAGTGGTACGCCCAAGAAATGCTGGCCTATGTCGTAAGAGATGATATGAGGTATATGAGGTACACATGTACCTCTATGGTCTCACAATTAGTGTGTGAGCTGGAGAAGAAAAAGTAGGAAAGCGGACCCCGGGCTTCGAGGCAGAAGCTCCGAATGCAACCGGGATTTAACGCCAGGGCGATGATGATTTATTTCTCTCAAAAATTACTAATATGTGAATGAAATTTATAGGGCACTAGCGGGCCTGACAGACGCTCTCCTGTCTAAAAAAATCTAGAACTTCAGAAAAATTTCAGCTAAATCGTACGTTCTTGTGGTTTAGAAGAAGTTCAGCAACACTTTAATAAATTTGTGTTTACGATTTCGTAGTCAACAGACACACACATGCTGCATTTTTATAAAATGCAGTAGAAAGGGTATCCATTTATCCGTATGTTTCTTTTATACAATTGACAAAACTCAAGAATGTTTATAACCACAATATAATTTCAAATTTTATCTCTTCATCTGACATAAAGAAGATGAATTTCTATAATATTATCGCACATTAAACTCGGTGAGATATTTAGCCCATCGCGTAATTTCCATGTTTAAACTCAAACATGGCGTCGTTTCCTGTAATTACAACTGTAATATTACGCAATGCTTCGGCAAAGATTTAAATGTAACACAGACGACGAACTTTGCGGGCCACTTCGCGCGTCACTCGACCTTAGTACAGACTAATATCAATTGACATGAAATTGTTTAATTAATAGTTGCTTGTCGTAACTGTGTGAAATTTTTGTATATTGAGAGCAAAGAAATAAATTTTCTCTTTAATTTAAACACAAATTATAAGCTAGTACAATGAAGAAATTTATAAATAATCTAATGCAATATCTCTTCAGGTGATCAGAAGGCTGGTGCTTACCTCGGGCAACGGATCATTATGTCGATCCAGCGAGGAAACGTAGCCAGCCTTCTGGGCACCGTACCCATAGAAGACAGTGATCTAGGCTCAGTATTCTACTTATAGTATTGAGGGACTATGAGTAGAATACAATGCAAATAAGTTAAGTTTTCTTCAGAAATATATAAATTAAAATAAATAAACCAGCAGACAAACACACACGTTGTATTTCCCCAAATTAAGCAAGTTACGCTTGTGTTATGGGTAATATACAACGGACCATTCTGGGGCCGATCCTAAACACCCAGATCATAGTAAATAACGGAAAAAATACGTTTCCGAAATTTACTATACCAGGAATCGAACCCGGAGCCTCTGCGTTGCAGTGAGGTAAGCCGGCAAAGGCTTAGCCCGCTGAACCATCCAACCACTCCTGGTCCAGAGTATGCCGCAATAACAATCTTGAGTTGGATTTGCCATTAGTGGCCAGGCTCCAATCTCCCTCCCTTTGGACAGCAGCAGCACATTGATAGAGCCTTTGGTGTGACAAATGTCCATAGGCGATGGTAACCGCTTTCCATTAGGTGAGCCGTCTGCTTGTCTGTTGAACTCAAGCAATAAAAAAGAGCGTCGTGTGATTCCGCTCTTATGAGACTGTTTTAATAAGTTTATTTAGCGCCTGTTGTAGTTTTAATAAATAATTATATTGTTTGCCATGAGGGAATTTCAATTTATTTCATGTAAGGGGACATATTTTTTTAGTCGAATACCTTCTAAGAACATTTTCTTTTTCAATACAATTCCGAATGAAGTGTTAGATCTGCCCTTCAATAAATTTAAAGATAATTTTGCGCGATATTTGATATATCTGCTTCTTGTTAGAAATAAATGCACACAGCATTTTTGGAAATTCTAGGTGGTGAAAAAGGGGCTACCTTTTGACTTTCTTTGACTAAAAAACTACGACCATTTATAATCTACGCGAACGAAGCCGTGGGTAATAGCTAGTATGTTATAATGTATACAACCTCACGAAAAGATTAGCAGCTGCTACCTGTTACTAAAGCAAAGAGTTTGTCGTAATTTTGAACTAGGTAATCCCCAATTTTTCACTGAAAGTAAAACCCGTTACCGTAAACCAACTGAGATAGGGAAATTACCTCGTTCCATTTTAAAAAAAACTTTTCAATCGAAACTCCGCTGGTAACCGCTAAACCCAGCACTTAAACCCTCCCCGGCTTCCCCCCATTTTTGCCTTTAACCAAAGCGCGAGACAAATTTAAGCATGGTAATTTTTCAACGATCGATAATGTTTTGGATATGGCGTTTTGTATCTAATATCATGGGATTTTTTATTTCCTGAAGCAAGCAAACAGGCTAGACGTCCCACTTGATGGAAGATGATTACCGTCACCTATGGACGTTTGCAACACCATGGGCATTGCCAACGCGTTGCCGGCCTCTAAGAAATTTTATAACGCCCTTCTTAAGCGACCCCATGTCGTAGCGTAGAGGTAAAACCTCCACGGGAAATTCCCTCATGATCATTATTGTACGCGGAATAAATGAGGCGTTGGCACCAGATCAAACAGTTCGACGGAACACTCTCCGTTGTACAGGCAGTAGAATATGCAGAGGGACGCAAAGTCTCTCCGAAGGCTAAGCGATTCTAAACCGCCTGTTAGCATGGGATCTTCGACTATACGAATGGCGCGACGCTGGATGGAGTCGAGAGGGTCAGTGTGGTAAGCGGGTGCTACAGCCCATAAGTATGGGCAGTATTCCATATGCGGCCTAATTATTAGAACATTTGTCTCATATAGGCTCTGTGGCGGATTAATGTATTTTAATAAAAAAAAATGAATTAAAACAGCAATTTTATCTTAAATTTTACACTATATATTTTATTTATGTAAGTACACGCAATTTTCTAAAATTGTATTTGTTTCTAACTAAAAATCTTTGTATTTTTTGTGTGTGCCTCTATATATGACAGTAAATGTTTTTCTTTCTTGTGTTCGAATTTACGTGCTTCATTTTGGTAGTTAGGTGTTAGAGTATATATATAGTCTGGTTGGCCACCATCCTTGGTATAGAGCATGCCGCCATAACAACCTTGAGTTGTGTTGCAGAATCAGAGGTAGTTCCAGTCCTTTCTTCGAGACTAGTGGCATATTAGTAGTACCTTTGGTGTTGCCAATGTCAACCGCTTTTCACTAGGTGCATCATGGTGGGTAGCCTGTTTGCTGTACTACAGTAAAAAACAAAAATCAATAAAGTTTTTTTGTATACACCCAAATCACCACCAGTGCAACAGACAGACTGACGACCCACCTGATAGCAAGCAGTTACCATCGCCTATGGAAATTTGCAACACCAATGCTGCACATCTCTTGCCAGCCACGAAGTTGTGACAAGAACTAGGCTATTGATGCCGCAACACAACTCAAGTTTGTTATGGTGGAATACTGTAGTCACCCAAGCGGGCAAATGCTCTACCACATGCCAAATATTTGATAAAAAGAAAACAATATATTTACATGTGTGTATAACAAATAATATTAAAATACCGCATCCAAAATAAAAATATTTGTTTCCAATATCCTTGGAAAACTCTTCAGTAATTTGTCAATAAATTTCGCAACACCTGCTACGCAATCTGTACATGTCAAAAAACGTGTAGATGCGTATAGAGTACAACGAGACATAGACGCGTTGCGTTTGTTCTTATTGTACTCTCTTAAAAGATGTTTTCTTATTACGAGGCAAACAGGCAGACATCCCATGTAATGGAAAGTGGTTATCATTGCCTATAGACGGTTCCAACATATTAGATAGATAGATGACACTTTATTATACACCAGTATCAAAATGAACTTAAAGACTAAAATTATATCTAGTTATGTGCAAAGGGTGGTCTTATTGCTAAAAAGCGATCTCTTTCAGACAATCCCAGGAATGAATTGAGATGATAAGATGGCGATGGTGGTATATATGACATATAGAATGAATTGACTTTTTTATAAATACAACTAATTATAGGATTTATTTTAGTTTTTATTTTACACTTAAATTTAATTTAAAATTAAATTACGACAAGAAATAAAGAACATATAGTTAGTATTTATTTGGTCTTATTTGATTAAACTTCATATTTATGTTGTTTTGTGTTATTAAAGATTATATATCACAAAAACATAAATTACATACATATATATATATATATATATATATATATATATATATATATATATATATATATATATATATATATATATATATATATAATACCAAAGGGCTGGCAACGCGGGAATGCAGCCAGCGTTTTGAGAAGCTCGCAGCTCGCAGCGATCTGGACTACATCTTTTACATATAAATATGTATATAATAGTATTTAATTTCTCCTCTTTTTTTGTAGTGTTATTTATTTATAACTTAGTTTATTTTATGTATTCAATTGTAAATCCTTTAAAAGGTAAAATTATATTTATTAGTTAAATATATATATATATATATATAATATATATATATATATATATATATATATATATATATATATATATATTTAAGTTGCATCAATAACTGAAAAATTGAGAGGAAGAAGATTAAGTTGGTATGGCATATAATGAGGAGGGATGAAAGTCACGTTACAAAAGAATGTTAAACTTTAAGATAGATGGGTACAAATGTAAAGGTAGACCGAAAAAAGATGGATGGATTGTGTGAAGGATGATATGATGATATGTGGTGTGACAGAAGATGACAAGTAAGCTGAGTGTAGAAGGAAATAAGCATATTGTGCCGGCTTAAATAATTGGGATATGGTGAAAGAAAAGAAAAGAGATATATATATTAAAACAACCACTCACGCTTTGTTACGAAGAAAAAACGGATACAAATTATAGCTGAAGTATTTACGCATAGATAAGTATGCAAATGATATAAGAGATTTATTCTACATATTTACGAAGCCTGTAAACATTATTCGAAAGTTTAAAATTACGCGCCATACAATGGAACGTGCGGAAAAATAGATACTCTCACCTAAGTAACTACTGCACGCTGTGAAGTAAAATAGGCACTTGAATAAACTTAATTAAATAAATATAAAAATAAGTATTTAAATAACAATAAACTTTTCGTCTCTTTGATGTGTACATCAGTTTCTTAATCAATACGTATTGTAGGGGATGATTAGTTGAGTGGTGCGTCGATGATGGTTACCCGTTGGTGATGCACCACTGGCGAAAGCCCATGGGTCAACCGCCCGAGAGGGGAATACAGAATAAGAAGACGAGTTTTTGTACTCTTGCAGTATATTCATTTCTTCATTGTTCCTAATTTAACTTAGACTATAAATACAGAAACCTTATCGTTTACGTGATGTGCACACTTTTACTATTCTAATCAATATTAAATATTATATTTACATGTTTATGAGGTTGGGCATCATTACTGATACAGACAGATGCCCAATCTTATCGGCAGCTCTAACACTGATATCTGTTATCTTTGTTTATATAGCATCACGTTCATGCATTGACTGTGGTCTTTAATGTGCTAAATTCTACATCAATAAATTGGTGGATGAAACGTGTTGATATTTATACGTTTATGAGACTGAACATTTTTGATGATATAGGCAAATGCCCAATCCTATCGGCAGCTCTAACACTGATATCTGTTATCTTTGTTTATATAGCATCACGTTCATGTATTAACCAGTCTTGAACTATGCTAAATTCTACATCAATAAATTGGTGAATGAAACGTGGCGCAACATCAAGTGTGGTTTTGACAGGTGTGGTTAATTTTTAACGATTTTAAAAACATTTTTATAAAATGGAGTGTTTTAATACTAAATGTATTAAATTGTATAAAACCAATACTTGTAAGGTATAACAATTATGATCTACGAGAACTTTGCCGACAAACCGCAATGCAAACAAAGAAGATTTGTGTAAAAATATTTTCACTTTTGGAAAATAAGTAAATTAAAAAATAACAATGCGTAGACAGACGTATATTTGTGGCTTCTGGTGTCTTAACTCCAGGGCCATGGGGTCCAGAAGCCCGCCGCCTTTATCGACACCTATCTACATGGTTGATAGACGTTTCAAGCGACCAAAAGGCCGGCTTGTATTTTGGGCAATGCATAAGCGTTGCCATACAAAGTGGTAATGCGGTCAGTGTTTTGGAAACGTTCCTAACTGACGTTTATTTGGGACCCATTTATAATTTGTAATTTTCTTTCTTTGTAAACAAAGCCATATTGTTACGAGTCGCGAGACTAGAATTAAAATGCCGTTAGAATTATTATAGAGTTTATTAGAACTATACAAACACGTATAGCACAGGTACAAATATAACCGAACACAACAAGTCCAAACGTAATGCAGAAGGTCGTAATTCCATAAAATGCGAAAAGTCCGTTACTTATTAGATTTTCGATTATAGTACACACGTCTCGCTTTGCTCCTGGTTCTCGCTCGACTGCCTGCTCCGTTAATCGGGCAATATGTCCGCCTGGCAGCGTGGACCGAATTTCCTAGAATCGTAATCCGCACACCTGGCTAATTATGCCTGCAAGCTGCCATAAACGAATATAATAGGCTGTTCTCCACAACAACCAATAAATAAGTGAACAAAAGAAGACAATCATAAAGGGATTACAATTAGTTCAAATGCTTACGGGTTTTGTTTTTATAGATATGCAGGTGGATTTTGTTTTCGTCGGTTTGTAACAATATTATTAGTATAGGTATAATTTAGTTTGAATTTTTTTGTGAGTGTAAATGATAATTGTAAATCTATACAGATAAATAAAATTCAAGTGTCTGTTTGTAATGTCAAAATAACAGCTTTTTACTAAATACATATACGGGAAGTATATACGGTACTTACATCAAAAAATATTTTTTTAAATTATTGTATGTCTGTCCGAAACCGATTTTGACAGGACTTTCACTGGTAGATAGCTGATGTTATAAGGAGTAACTTAAGCTACTTTTTTAAGGTTAGAAAGCGCGGGCACAACTAGTACGTAATAAAAATAAATATACCATATTTTCACCCGTTTTAAACAAAAAATATCTTATTAATATGATAATAAGACACCATTGAAACTCTTAAGCAACGTATGAAATCATACTTTAAAATACACAGCGCTGCGAATATAATGATTAATTAGCCCCGCGCAAACACATAAATCATTGGAACTGTAACAATTATTTTGATATACACCGTGTTTATATAAGAAAGTATAAATAACTCAATTTGCAATGGAATATTCCTAAAGCGTACACAGTCTTGCCTGCTTTTGATGGCATAAGCTGATTTTTGACGATTCATTTCTGTTTTTCAATTAGGATATTTTTGTTATTGTATGCTATTATATATATATATATATATATATATATATATATATATATATATATATATATATATATATATATATATATATATCATCACATTTTAATTTACACAAAACTTATTACAATATATTCTAAAATTATATTAAAAAATAAACTATAAAAAAGAAACCTAAAATTAAATGCTCGAACTAAATAAAAAAGAGGGCATCATTATAGATAAAATATTGGTTCCAATCCACTGTCACCGGGAACGTTCCCAAAAGATTTGCGGCGTTACTACATTGATAGCGATGCTTAACCTTTGAGAAAAATAGATGCCAGCCTTTTGGTCGTGTGAGAGGTATATATATTAATGGTGATTGTTTTTTCGACAATTTTATTAGGATTTTTTTTGGTTTTTGTAATTTTGAAAAATTGATGTATATGTTGGAACGGGGGGTTTTTTTGTATTTGTTGGAAAAACAATTCCCTAAAAGTTACAGCCCTTAATATTAATCTTAAGTACTTTCCCTGAGCGTGAAATGATTTTCCATATAAAATACACGTAAATCAAGATTTTATTTTTATGTATTATGTAACTTAGCCACAGTCCATTGCGGCGAAACTGTAACTCTTACTGGTGAGTTGGTACACGTCACTGAAGTTGGTTTTCACCGAAATTTTTTGTATTTTTGCTGTCATCTCCAAAGCCGACTTTACGAAATAAATGCAAATAGCAAATTTGTTGGAAATTTAATTTCTTACAAAAAATGTTGCATAGATCTAATTGCAAAATCAATATTTTCTGAGATATTGAACTTTAACTCATCAGTGGTATAAAACGTTTATGGGATTATTTCCCGACATATACAACAAACACATTATATATAGATGTCGGCTCAGCGCGACACGAATAACACAATAATAATAATCTGAAATATTATAATCAAAGTTTATGACACTGAATTATTACAATTACAATATTAAATACAGCACAATAATACACAGAAATATTAGGACAACTCCAAGAGTTGCGTCCGCGCTTGTCAGGTGTCGAGCAGCAATTTGCCCTCAAAGAATACTGCGATTATCGGACCGTAATTATTGACCACAACATATTACGTGCTCCTTGTCCTCGCTGTCTTCAATCGCCGAATGTCGAATGTGGAATGTCCCGTTTAGGCGATTTCACCTCCTTTTATACCGTCGAACCAACAACACAGCGATTTAAAATCAACTGCAGGTACTTTATATATATATATATATATATATATATATATATATATATATATATATATATATATTATACATATATACATATGTACTAGCTGACCCGGCAAACTTCGTACCGCCTCAGAATAAATAAATAAAAACGTTGATTTCTGAACGACGGGCCGAACATCAAATGTTTGACAGGTAGGAATAGTTTCTAACGTAAAGCGAAATTGTTGTCTTTACTATATTCCAACCATTTTTTTCATATTTACCCACCTTTTAAGCCTTCCTTGGACTTCCACAAATAATTCAAAACCAAAATTAGCCAAATCAATCCAGCCCTTCTCGAGTTTTAGCGAGACTAACGAACAGCAATTGATTTTTATATATAAGACGTATGTATGTAAATGTTATGTACTAACAGTTATACTTCTGTACTTCGTATATTTATATGAATATTATGTATTATTAATATAATCTATCCTTAATATGTGTATATGCACTTATTCATTTTTTATAAATATGCGGGTGATAATAAATTATTGTAAAATGCAAGGAGAGATTTGGGTAAGAAAGTACCAAGTATACCAAATATTAACTATTTGGACAGGGTTTCCCCTTATTGTTCAGCCTTTGATGTGAATATTCACACAGCACAGTAAGCGATGAACACCGTCTACACGCCACTACGCCTTTTATACGAAAATGCTACCCTACAAAACAATAACATTGCATCATTGCTAAAATAGCAATTACATCATAGTGTTGCCAGGATCATAAAAACAATTATAATAATTAGTTACTGATGCACTAAATTATACAAAATTAACTAACCGGTAGAAAATGGTAATTTAACTATAAATCGAATCGTCTGATAAATTGACTAAAAATATTATCTATGACGATTGTCATCTTGTAACATTATTTTGGAAAACAAATTAAATTGGAAAAAATATGAATTGAATGTGGTAATTTACGAGTGAGACAGCTAACTCTATTTAGGTACTCATAAATACAACTCTCCCCATCAGAGCCCAATAATAGCAATGTAATATATAAAAAAAACATCCCGATGAAACCTATGAAATATCAACACCGGAAACGGTTACCGTTCCGTCGTTGAGCACCGGAAGTGGGTCCGCAAAGGCGACGGCGTCCGTAATGGCCGGCGGTCACCGTCACTCGCCGCATTTCCGGTGGGTGGCGCGAGTATGCCGACACTTGTGGATTATTACACTCAATACTATTGTCGTTTGCAAATAACGCAAAGAACTGCCGCAATCGTAACTAAATATAGAAAGTACTGGTTGTGCCCGCGACGTCGTCCGCGTGGAATTTGTTTTCAAAACCCCCCGTTTTGAAACATTCTTCATTGGTGCTCCGCTGCTATTGGTCTTGGTGTCATGATATAGCCTATAGCTTTCCTCGATAAATGGGCTATATAACACTGAAAGAATTTTTCAAATCAGACTAGTAGTTCCTGAGATTAGCGCGTTCAATCAAACAAACAAACTCTTCAGCTTTATATATTAGTATAAGATACAGGCTAACATTGTTGTTGTTCCATCTCTCCCCTTATTTATAGATACATGCGTGCAGATTTCTAACTTTTTTAAAGTGAAAGTTCTTTAGAATTGTTGTGATTTGACACTAGATGAAACGAAAAAGCGAGACTAAAAAGAGACAAACACATAAGTCTATAGGACTAAGCCTCCGAGAGAATGAGATAGAATACATTATATTTAATCATTTAAACAGTATGCTCATACACATAGAGTTGAAAAAGTCCATTTGTTCGGGATTCACGTAAAAAGTACTCGGCGAATGTTGATCCAGTTTTCACTGATCGACAGTAAATTCTTAGAATTAAAATCTGAGCTAGTTTTTATACTGGGAATCCCGCGGGAATTTTTCTGGGCATGTTTTAAAATAACCAGATTTAAAAAAGACGATTTTTTGTTTTATTTTTTTCCGGTGCATAAAAATTAGCTTATTCCGACATAGTTTTAACTAAAATGATAACTTAAATTCTCACACACACACACACACACACACAAACACGCACGCACGCACTCATAGGTTGATTGTTGAATAATTCCATTATATTTAAATTCTTTTAATAAAATTGTGTTGGGTGCCACGATACAGACCTAGAGTCTAGTGTAGCAACCGCCGCCAAATTTTTAAATTTTAATTCAAAATGAGTTATTATCATAAGTTTTAGATATTATTTTATAAGGCCTAGAAATAAGTTTATATAAATAAATGAATTTGAATTTTTAAATGCTGCGGCACTTTTTGTCGCGGGAATCCCGCGGAAATTTAAAATCAAGCGTGGAAGAAGTCGCGGGCATATCCTCGTATATTATATGCACCTAACATATTTTATCATAAATGGTTAAACGTCAAAAAGCGCGACTAAGCTATGTGGCGCCATCTAACTAAAAGCTTCTCAGACGAAATTCTTATTACTGGTATTCAACTTTTGTGACACAGGCAACAATTGTCACCCAAAGTTGCAATGTAATAAAACTGACGCTTATAAAGGTTTATTCTAAAAAATGTTTAATACAGGCAACATAGCAAAAATAAACGAAACCAAAGGTTGAAATTAGAACGTAACAAAAGAAAGAGAAAAAATTAACACCTGCCAGTATTATTTCTGATAAAGTACAAACCGGAGCCTCAGAGCATTATTCAATCGGCTTCGTTCACAAAGGAACAAAAAAACTCAAACGTAGATTAATATAAAAAAAAGAAAAAAGATTTTTCCTCGAGCGTCCTTAGCGTTTACATTGAAATTTACACTTCGATATTTTTTTATCTGTGCAAAGAATTAATTTAAGATTGGTAGCATTGAGTGTTTTAACGAAAAACCTGACGGGGAAAATATTCCATTTTTTAAATCGACTCTTGTTCATCGATTGAAGAAATATTAGGTTTACTTCTGTGAGTGTTAGAATTTTTTTAAAAGTGAACGTAGTTGTAGAACATTGTTTTTATTATCTGTGCAAATAATGATTTTAAGATTGGGAAGAAGTTTTTGGCGGGAACTGAAAGGAGATGTTGTGCTGTGCAGTTTTATTTCCTGAAAACGTGTATAATTTCTCTAAAATGAACAGTAGTTGTAGGATATTGATAGTTTTTGAGTAGTAGTTATGTGTTTTTATGAGAAATGTGAACTGTATAGACGAATGTGGCCTTTCGTGTTGTCACAAGAACTCCGTTGAATGGCATCAGTTGATAACCTACAGTTCAACTGAGCTATACATAGGCTTAAGAAAATGAAGAAACTATATTGTAATCTAAGATCTGGCTTAAAGGCCTAGCTGCCAAGACATAAACTTAAATAAAAAATATAAGATTAGGAACATTCAGCGTGAACAACCAAACCAATGAACATATTCCTTTTTTAAATCGGCGCTTGCTCGTTGATTACTGAAGTGCTAGGTTTATTTATATTAATATAGTTTAGGATGAAATCAGGATGGTATATTAAAAAAATAAAGCATACAAACAAACAAATATCTTTGTTTGTTTGTATGCTTTATTAATTGATACTGTTACAGCATCGGTGGTCAGGTTCCAGTTTCTCCTTCGAGGCCGGCAATACATTAGCAGCACCTCTGGTATTGCTAATGTCCATAGGCGACGGTAACCACTTTCTATCACAGTTGGGCCGTCAGCCTGTCTACTGTGTTCAGCAATAAAAAACTGTATAAGAATACGATGTAAAGATTAGAAAAAAATAAAGATAAATATAAAACGAGACCAAGAATACAAAAATATAAAAAATAAAAAAAAACGCAATAAGCCCGGAAATATTAGGTTCGTCTGAAGAGAGGAGTAAAAAAAAACAAACAAAGGTATATTGGGTTCAGTTAAATACTCTATTTTAATCAACTATTTAAGCGATCTCAACTCTTGGGCCAAAGTTAAATTGTTTCCAAATTGAATTACCCAAAAAATTAAAGGACCCGACGTTCTGTCAGTTTCCAAAGTCGAAACTTCGTCTGAGTAAAGCAAAACTGGGACAGTAATTGGCTAAATGAAATTTAAATTAAAAATAGCGTCGTAATTATTTTATATTTAATAATAAATTGCTTGTTTTATGATTAAGTAGCCACAAAGACGTGATAGCGTAGTGGCTAGCATACGCATGCCAAATTCAAAGGGCTCGAGTTCAAACGCTATCCGGAAAGCATGCATCGTTTAGACAGTTTTCTGACCTACTGTGCATATTATTACAATTACCACAGGCTAACGGTTAAGGAAACCATCGCGATGAAACCTGCACTTTGCTATAACCGATGTGTCAAACCTACTAATCCGCCTTGGACAGTCGTAACGGG
This sequence comes from Dendrolimus houi, assembly GCA_039645545.1. Lineage (NCBI taxonomy): Eukaryota > Metazoa > Arthropoda > Insecta > Lepidoptera > Lasiocampidae > Dendrolimus > Dendrolimus houi. The sequence continues at coordinate 14,186,226 of CM077139.1, forward strand.
TATAATGTCCATTCTCCCTTTAAAAATAGGAGGCCCAAGCCCCAGCAGTGGGACTTTTATGGGCTGTTATTATTATGTATATTTTTTATTTTATTGCATGAGTTCAGCAGATGACTAACCTGATGAAAACCAATGTGCTACTGCATTCTAAAGGGAGACTGGAACCTGGCCACTAATGACAGAACACAACTCAAGGTTTTTATGGCGACATACTTTGGACCAGGTGTGGTAGTCATCCAGACGAACAACACCCTACCACCTGGCTGTGGGTTATTTTGTCGCCTCTTACGACAGGCCGCTCGGCTGCAGGAAATTGTATTCTTTCTTGGTTCATGTACGGATAAAAATTATATAAGTATATACGGATAATAACTAGCACTTGCCACACGGCTTCGTTCACGAAAACTATTTTATTATACATATTTATTTAATTTCAAGTGGTTTACATTTTTCCTTAAATATATATTTTAAAAAAATGCACAATTATTATTATTTGTATGTCCTGAAGACCACGGGTAATAAAAATGATCCGGACTTTTGGAGGACTTGCTTGAGGCCATAGGAAGGCGAACACATAGAGGCCCCTTGATAAATTTATTGTAAATGTGGCGGGACACTGACCAGGGATTATCCCTGTCTTCACCATATAATAATGCACCCAAGGACAAGCCGCGGCCAGTGTAGGACTATTGTGGGAAATGAGGACAAAAAGTACCAGGCATTGGGGTGAACTGTTAGTGGTACTATGGGTCTGGGAATATGGGGACTATGGCGTCTGCCCGTCGCAATGTTCGGGAAACATGGAAACATGGGCTGACGGTGACTCGCCACTCCCTGCATGGCTCCTAAAAATGCCGTACAAGTTAGTGGCTAAGGGGTGTCGAGAGGTAGGCTGCAGGTTCACCGAAGCTACTTCCGAAGTTAGGCCATTTATCACTCCCACCCCTGTAGCTTGAGTCTTAGCTTTGTTGATCACGACTCCGTGCCGGCTGGCTAAGGCAAGCACGGAGGTGGGGACCTTGCCTTGGCCTCTGGAGTCGGTTACGAGGTATCGTTACTCAACTAAGGCTTCGCCACAAAGCTTCCATGCGGGTTTTTTTTATTGTGAAAAATTTAGAGGCGGCAAAAGTGTCTGCAAATACACCTGAACTACTAAAGCCCAAAACAAGCACAACATACAAAATATATTTCAATTCGTTCACTTATATTTAGAAAATATACGAGTAGTAAAACCAACGAGTGCATATAACACGAATAGACAGGATTCTGGAAGAAGAAAGCTTGATAGAAGACTTCTTTTGGTTTTCTTAATCTGTGGTGGGGGTGGCATCTTTCGAGTGTGCCTACGGCGGCAAAACTGCACTTAATTCATGGAAAATAGAACATTTTGTTGAAAAACAACCCACTCCGTTGGTTTTTCTTTTGACATTCCTTCACAGAAATTAATCCTTACAAGCTAAACTATTGTTACATGCCGTCAAAGATAAACGAAAAGCTGCCGGTCGTAAGCGCAGTTTATTGTCTTCCCGGATTTAGGAATTGTTCTGTGTTTTGAATTTGTAATTAAGAAAAACATTCTATTATTTTTCTACTTGTTTTATGACCACCATTAGCGTCGAACTAATCCTTATTGTTATTGTTTTCGACTTTGTTGGCCTTTCGCAGGTGTGTAAATTACTGTTTCTCGGAAACTCAGTGCACGCGACCGATTTTTTTTGTACTGTATAGTTAGTATAAAACAATGCCCGAATGAGGGGTGGGGCAGTCAAGTGACGACTACGATACGAGTAAAACGTTTGTAGTACTCTCGACTATCGATATAGACTACGGACTTTGCGCGTGTTGAATTGCATTGAATCGTGCAGTGTGAACTGGTTGCATCCAGTCTTATTTGTATTTGTTTCATACGTGTTTGTACAGTTCTAATAAATTCTATAGTAGTTCCAACGGCATTTTTAATTCGAGTCCTGTAGCTCGTAACACTATGGATTGGTGTAATGCAGGATGTGTTTTTTTTTTAAATAAGCCGTTTCGATTCCTGACAAGGTAGTAATTGATTTTTCAAAAATATAATGATATCAATTTAGTTTTCGTATACGTCAGTCTCGAGACTCCTTGAGTAATTTTCGCTATTTAACATAGTTTAGGATTTGGCTCTGAAGCCCAATTTGAAAATTCAGCTTGTATATCTCAATTTTGAATTTGTCGGATTTCTCGCCTTCCAAATAGAATTTAGGGCTGATTTTTTGCAATAGAAAAACGTAACGCCTTTTTAAACCATATCTAGACTCATTATATTTCTTTGGCCGAAAAGTCCCCCGTCTCCTTTCATGATGATCTGTTGCGCAGTTAGCACGTGAAGACGACACAAACAAACAAACTCACATTCCAATTTATAATATTAGTTAGGATACACTCTGTATAGGAGATGCTTCCGAGAAAAAGTTAGTAAGTAGCTGCTTATAACGACTCCATAAAACTATCTTCGGGCGGCCATAACACTCCCACTTTATAACTTTGTGCTCAATAAATCATATATGTCGATAAAAAGTATCATCACTATTTAATATAGTGGGTCGACGATTGATGCTCGGATGCTGTATGAATATGAATAGAGTGCATCTTGGTGTTTCCAAATAATTAAGCCGGAAATCCTGTAAATTCTTCAAGTCGTTCTGATTGTACTAAATAAACTATTGTTAGTAAATACATTTTGACGTGGTACAGCCATACTGGAATCTATTGTTACGAGTTGCAGGGCTCGAATTAAAATGCCGTTGGAATTATTATAGAGTTTATTAGAACTATACAAACACATATAACACAGGTACAAATATAACCGAACGCAACAAGTCCAAACGTAATGCAGAAGATCGTAATAAAAGTCCGTCACTAAAAAGATTACCGAATGTAGACAAGTCTTGCTTCGCTCGTGGTTATAGCTCGACTGACTACTCTCTCCATCAAGCCATCGTTTTATACCGCACAACTGCAAATATATCTGCCCAGTAAACGTGACCGAATTTCCAAGAATCGTAACACACCTGGCTAATTATGCCTGCAAGCGGCCGTAAACGAGTACAATAGGCTGTTCTCCACAATAAGTGAAAAAAATAAGACAATCATAAAAGGACTACAATTAGTTCAAATGCCGGCAGGTAATAAAATATGTTTTTACAGATGTGCAGGTGGATTTTGTTTTTGTCAGAACTTAAGTTGTAACACTATTATTAAAGTAGAACCTCTTTAAGTCGAACCTCGATAAGGTGAAAACCTCCCAAACTCGAAAAAAAATGCATTCCCTTCTCTTCAACCCCAACACCTCCGTTGCACGAAATCTGAACCCTCTATAAGTTCAAATAATTAGTGACTATAAGCAAATTTAGTACTTATATTCCCTCTATAACTCGAAAAAGTAAATTGGACCTCTGTATCGATATTTGATTTTACAACCTTTACAACTCGATTATTTGAATAAGTCTTGACCTCTACAAGTCGAATGTCTTCTTACAAAATTCGCTTAAGTCGAAATCCTCCATAAGCCGAAAACTCTATAACTCGAATTTTATGGCGTCTCCCTTTAAGTTTGATTTAAAGAGGTTCTACTGTATTTTATTTTAGTTAATATTGTTATGCATTATTACTTTCTTTGACTTTATACTGTTACGAGTTACAGGACTCGAATTAAAATGCCGTTCGAATAACTATAGAATTTATTAGAACTATACAAACACGTATAACATACGTACAAATATAACTGGACACAATCAGTCCAAACGTAATGCGCGATTCAATAACACGCGCAAAGTCTGTCAATATATAGATTATCGAATGTACACACGTCTTGCCACGCTTGTGGTTATCGCTTGACTGTCGATCTCCCCATTGGGCCATTGCTATACACTGCACCGATACAATATGGCTGCCCGCCCGCGTAGATCGAATTTCTTAGAAATCGTAATCTGCACACCTGCCTAATTATAACTGCAAATGGCCATAAACGAGTACAATAGGCTGCTCTTCACGCTAACCAATAAATAATTAAACAAAAGAAGACAATCATAAAAGAACTACAATGTTCTTAGCTCAAACGGCGCAGGTAATAAATGTGCTTTGTTTACAAATATACAGGTGACCCAAATTGTAACAATATTCAATTTAGGAATCAACGTAGCTTTATATTATTCTACGGTTATTATTCTGAATTAATACATAATTTGTCAACACATAGCTTTTATATTGAAATAAATAAAATGACTTTATAAGCTAATACAATAAAAGTAAGCTAAACAAAGTTATATTGTATACTACCAATAGTCAAGACTACAAGTAGAATACTGAGCGTGGGTTGTCTTCTATTGTTTGTTATATTATTTAAATTTTAACTTATATATATGAACTTCAAAAAGTGTGTAACTTATTTTGAATAAAAACTTTTGAATTTCATATATATTATATTAAATTATAATCAGTGAACACACTCACTGATTGTCGACTTTGTAGACCTTGTGTGTTTCATGTCAGCATTGTGTTCTTTTACCTATGTTTCTATTTTTTTGTTTTTGTGGGAAGTAAATAAATAAAATTAAAAATGTCGATATAGACAACATCGTCCCATCCCTACTTAATATAGTAACCCTGTAAATGCGCTATGAATACAAAGTGACGTTGCACTCCAACTATTGTACGTCAAAGCATTTTTATGATATTTCCCAACTACCACAAAGTTATGTCAAACGTTGCATACAAATAGCGTTTTCAGGCTGCATTGCGTATTTTTCAATACACGTTATGTGTTGAATAAACGTTCAATCAACTTTTGGTCCATTTATTTTTTAGTTTTTTTGACGTTACTTAAATTAGAAAAAACACGTCAACAGCAAAAGGACATTTTTTACAGGTACGCCTTGTAATTGGTAGAAATTTGAATGTACTTGAGCTTATGTCAAATTTTAACCATTAAAAAATCGATCCTAGGACATCCTTTGTCCGGGCTGTGGGTTCGCTCGCGCATTCACCTCCAGGCCGGACAGACGACACAGACGATATGGGTCTCTCCGACTATCTCGAATCTCACCTCGACGTGAGAGTTTCCCCGCCGGTCACCCATACGGCCGTAACATACGGCGGCTGGAGGTCGTCTAATCGTCTTGGACGAGCTTATGTTGCCGCCGCCGGCTCTGGCGAGAGGAGAACGTGGCGGTCTGGTCTCGCTCCGCCGCCTCACTTGCGGACATTACAGTCTCACAAAATGAGGCGGCTGCATTCCACGCGTCAGCGTTCCCAGCCATGGCTTTCACCACGGCCGAAAGGGACAGATCCGCCCCGATGGCCGCGACGCGATCACGCCGCTGCTTATCCCAGGCTGGACACACCTGGAGGGTGTGCAGCGCCGTGTCTTCGTCGCCACCGACGCAGTGCTGGCACCCCGACGTTTGGTCACGACTTATATGACACAGGTACCTCCCGAAGCATCCGTGCTCGGAGAGGAACTGCGTCAGGCGGAACGTCAGGATGCCAAAATATGCAAGCACTCTGACTCGAACCACGAACTTCGAACATATCTGTATTAATGGCAGTCCACTTCGCCACTATAACACTAGTGACATTTTAACCAATGGTAAGGCAGATGAACTATTAGTAAGATTATTGAAGAAGTCTTCTTCCATGATAAGATATATTGACCGGGCATTAATCGACATTTACTGTAAAACTTTTCTGGTTCAAATTTCTTAAAAACGGATACAAGCATATCAGATCAGTTGTAGACCCATGCTGGAGTCGGTATCTTCACTATAGCTCATTGGGCAGACTCAATCGTTGTAACACCACACTCACACAGAATATCACCATGAAACGGTTAGCCTCAAGCTAATCGTGTTTCGTACGATGAGTGAAAGTTCTGATGATCCACTTCCAAATCCCCAAGTCCCATCTACCCTATATCTTAACCCTGTTCTATTCCCCTATCCCATACCATCTATCCCATTCCTCCTGTTTGACCCTTCTTTTTTTATAGTAGTATAGGTTCGCGTTTGACAATCATCACGCCTGATGTGGAGCGAAGATATGGTCTAAGATGGTGCACACTTACTTAGAAGAAACCTATTCACAAGGGACTTGAAGACATCCAAGTTGTAAGTATCGAGAAAGACAGACTCCGGCAATGAGTTCCATTCCTTGGGGCGCACATGATGAAGGTAGACGCAAAGCACTTCGTTCTTGAAGGTGGAATATCCACCATATATCGGTGCCACATGCCGATGAGTCTGGTTGTCTGATGATGGAAGGGACACGGTGAGATCAGCTCAGCTGCACACTCTCCAAAGTATATCCGATAGAAAACAAAAAGCTCACAACTTGGCGTCAATGTTCGAGACCTTGAGTTTCCTCGTCGAAAAGCTGGTCATTGCCAATCGAGCCTCCTGGCTCTCCACTCACTTCTGTTCCATCACCTATATCCCATCCTCTTTTCTTTTTTTCTAGCAGTAAGAAAATGCTTTTGCACATACCCCCGGGTCTCGGAAGAGTCTTTATACTAAAGGTATGTCGGGCTCCCTGGGGCCAGCTCTGCGCGCTATTTCACTGAAGAAGGAGTTGTAAGATGTCGACCGCTGGACTAACCACTAAACCTTCCACTGTCCCTCCGCGTCTTTATGAGGCGCCACGGGATACACCCAACTTCTTGAGTGTGGCTCGCTAGGGAGGTCCTTGACCTCTATCTAGTTCCACTGCATCATCGGGAGGAGGTGTGCGTGGCGATGGCTCCGACTCCCTAGTGATTTACAGCTTCTGCACACCACGACGTAAGGTGTTCACAGAAGAAAGCTATTGCTACCCATCCAGTTTTTCACCCACTACGCTGAGCAGCGAGTATTAGACTATCCTAAAGACTGGCAACGCACTGGCTTCGCCCCTGGTGTTGTAAATGTCTATAGGCGACGGCAACCACTTTCCATTACGTGAGCCATCTACCTGTTTGCCAGCATTGCCATAAAACAGAACCTAAGAGATCTTCGATTCTTGCCAAATAATAGCTCTTTCAATTTTTTTTCTCTTTCAGCTAGTCCCTGTCTACTCCTGGACGTAGGATTCCCTAAGTTTGTGCCACATATCCCGGTTTCTCGTCTTCCTCATCCAACCCCTGCCGGCGACCTTCCGCAGGTCGTCAGTCCACCGGGCTGGAGGGCGTCCTACGCTACATTTGACGAGACGTGGTCTCCACTCCAGAACACGTTTGCTCCATCGGCCATCGGTTAAAGAATCAACAAAAAATCCAGGTAGGCAGGCACAACTTCGAGGAGGAAGCCAGTAGAAGGATCCAGTTAAGCTGGGCAGCGTTTGGTAAGCTTCGACAAGTCTTTTCGTCGACCGTTTCGAAATTTTCTTTTCATCTTCTCCCAACAGATTTGGGATTGGCACAAGATGTCATTTCCTTCCATACTCCTCTATTCTGACATATTTCGTCTGTCACACCAAAAAATATCATATCATTCTTCACACAATACATCCATCTCTTTTTTGGTCTACCTTTACATTTGTAGCCATCAACATTGCAGTTTAACATTCTTTTTGTCACGTGACTTTCATCCCTCCTCATTACATGCCCAATCCATCTCAACCTTCCCTATCTCTATCTTGCCAAAAATAGCTACGGAACTCTTAAAAAGTAAATTCAAAATTAAAATTCAACAAACAGTAAAACATTTCCTTATTTGAATATTAATGAAACAAGACTCATAAAGCTTGAGGTCCGCTACAAAATATCTAATTAGTGATCACCTCTACATCAGGAATGTAATTAATTTCAGCTGAAAACTTGATGTGGTACAAGTCACGAGAAGTGGTGGAAGTGGCAAGCGTATTATTTAATCTTATGCCTTGTTTTTCTTGTGCCCCTGCTACATCTGGGACAATTAGTTAGTGTTAGTGACTGAGTCAAGCAAGTAGCCTAGGGTTTAATGCATTATTTGAGATAAGACATTTTTAATGACGTTAAATATTTACAGATAATTAATGTATATACAGGTTGGCCAAAAAGAGTAGAAAGTAATAGTAACGCAACTCTCACACATTTGTCTGAATTCTAGCATTATGAAAAGAGTAATTTTGGCAGTAAATGTTAGTATTGCGTCGAACACAGTGCAAGTATCACGTTGGTTTATTTACGATATAGGCATTTTGTCAACATAACCTATGATGTTTACTTTAATAATAATGGCTATTGATTTTATAAGTCAGAACTTTATAACACCTTGTAACTGATCAACAAGACAATTATTTGAATAAAAGAAGCTAAACGCCAGTATAAACATGTCATGTCTGCGGTTTTTTGTTAAATACCGTCGAATTATAACAAAATGCATACAAATATACATATATATATATTTGTTTATATATATGTATGTATATTTGTATGCATTTTGTTATGCAAATATGTGTTTTCAAATATATACATATATGTTTAGTTGTGAGTACCTATGTACTTATACCAACTTTAGTACACGTAATCATACCTCTTATTTTACCCTCTCGCTAGATGCTGAAAGAAAACTCTTTTTAGTGTTAAACTCGCCTTTGTATACCATTATTTTGTATTTTTATAATTATGTAACTATTAGTTTGTCTAGAATGAGTAATATAATGAAAATATTTTTAGGTCAAATTCCTTTAGCATCCTTGGCAAACTTTAAAAATCACTGCTCGTGGGAAACTTATTGTTGTTATATTTGTATTTAGGTTATTTTAGGGGATTTTCGACTCGAATCAACGTTAAAATAAAAATGTATAATTATAGTTCATTTCACTTTCTTTGTAATTCACTGACATTGACTACAGATAAGATAGAATATTGCCAGAAAGCAACAAAATTATTTCATGTTTTAGACGTTATGGCCAGGTTATAGACATAGTAGGAAAACAATTACCCGCTTCAACTCAGACCATACCCTAAGATCGAGGACCCTCTGGATGGTTGTACGCAAAAACGTTGCAGCCCACGTTCATTCGGGATAGTAATGGTAGCAGGACGGCATTATACAAAAGCGCACTGTGGTTAAAATTAACGACTTTGAACTCTGTTCATGTTTTAAATGCAAATTCATGATTGCAGACTTTTTCTTACGTTTTACGTAAAACAACAAACAATCTATACGAATATAACAGAAGTGTACATCTGTAAGTCGTCTAGAAGGAAGATGTCGTGGTAGCGTAACGGTAGCGTAAACAAAGGGCGCGGGTTGACGCGCGCATGCACCACTGAAGCAGTTTTCTGACCTAATGTGAAAACAATTATCGTGCGAAAAACTGTGAAGGGGATGAATGCTGCACATTGAGATAACCGATGTTGGATATACTGTCCGTTCCCTATAAAGGGAGGCCTGAGCCCAGCAGTGGGACGTATATAGGTTGTTATTATATTATTATTTATGTACATCTCACATCAGATTTTAAGTGAAAACTGCTGTAATGAGCAGAAAGCTATCGTTTTAAAGATTTTGTCCTTCATTCGGTTTGAAAATTTGTCTCGATTGTAATGAAATTATAGGGATTTTATATTGTTACGACCTACACGCCGACAAAAGTAGATTCACACCTGTATACCATAAAAGCATTTGGACTTCTTTTATTTACTTAGTGTTTAAAATTTGTAATTAGAAAACAGCCCATTGTGTTCTTTTATGGCAGTCAGTAGCCAGGTGTGTCGAACTGATTCTAAGAAATTCGGTCTACGCCATTGGGCAGCCATATTGTATCGGTGCAGTAAAGGCAATGGCCCGATGGAGAGATTGGCAGTCTAGCGATAGCCACAAGTGAAGCAAGACGTTAGTGACAGACTTTGCGTATGTGATTGAATCGTACATTACGTTTGGACTGGTTGTATTCAGTTATATTTGTACCTGTGTTATACGTGTTTGTATAGTTCTAATAAATTGTATAAATAATTTCAACGGAATTTTAATTCGAGTCCTGCAACTCGTAAAAATATTAATGATTTTGGTATAAATATGATATATAAAAAGTTAAAATTCTGCGCAAGTGAAATAGAAGGCACAGGTAGATTTACAACGTTTTCTTAAAAACTAACATATAAAAAAAGTTCGCCTTACAAAAATATCTACCAAAATAAAATATTAAGAATTATTTCAATATTAACTAACTTGGTATTTCACTTAGGTAATAAAAATATATCCCTTAATCTAACCGTCAAATACCCCATTTTCTAATATTATTTTTAGATGTCTTGAGTCTAATAATTATATAATTTTCTTTTCGTACCTTAGGTGAACAAATAAAAGTATAGACTGAGCCTACGTAAACAAAAGAGTCAAACGTAGTGAAGCATTTTATTTTAAATTTGTGTGCGTAAAGTATAGTATACTAGTGGTTTGCCTCTGTGTGGTTAATTGTAATGTATCCATTGAAATACTTTTCCACCTATATCAGTACTAATTCGATTACTTAATACTTGTTTTTCGTAATGCACTGTTGCGCGATGGGCTTCCTATTTCAAAATAGGCTTTCTTTAGCCGGCTTCATTTGAAAAGCTCTGAATTTATTAATTCGGGTGAGTACCCGGCTTAAGAACGAACGATACGACGAGTACCTCCGAGCCGTTACCGTAATAGTTGCACATTACTGTAACCAAAAATTATAGTATGTACCCACTATGATGCTACCATCATATATATATGTGTATTTTATTAATAGCCTATAAATGTCCCACTGCTGGGCTCGGGCCTCCCATTATAAGGGAAACAGACAGTATACTCGCCACGCTTGTCTAAGGCGACTTGGCAGGTTTGACACATCGGTTATCTCGATATGCATTTTGCATCACGATGTTTTCCTTCACCGTTTTTAGCACGTGGTAATTGTAACAATATACACATTAGATCAGAAAACTTACTAAGTGGTGCATGCGTTCTGGCCAGGATCGACCCCGCGCCGTTTGGGTCTAGGACGCGTGCGCTAGCCACGACTTACACCGCCTACTTACGACGCCCCAATCATTAGCGTGTTCAAAACAAAATACCAAGAATCAAAAGACGCTTTGGTGCTTACCTACCCACCTATGGTACCTTTTTTTTATTATGATTACAATTAGTGTAAGTACGTAGCTATTTCTTCAAATAAAGTCTTTTTATTTCTTTTTTTCTTAGAATAAATAGCTCGTTACTGCATGAACACGTTCCGGGTAGATTAATGGCGTGCTCCGCCCGAGTGACGCCGGGTGTGCAATGAATATGTGCCACTTACTTATAAATAGCTACATATATCTACTTAATAGATCATTAAATGAATTGGTTTATTAGAAAGAGACGCAGCTTTGTTCGGGCTTGCGAGTTTTTTTTAACTTACGTTTCTAACGACGAACATTGTAGTTAACTGATCTACGTGATAGAGCCATGTTGAAATCATTATCTTGATTTCCGGCTCGATTGGAGTGATAGATAGATAGATAGATAGATAGATAGATAACACTTTATTGTACACCATTACAGAAAACTTACGAACTAGTATTATTCTAATTGTGTACAAAGGGCGGTCTTATCGCTAAAAAGCGATCTCTTCCAAGGAATATTGCTGATTAGGAATGGCGATGGTGGTATACATAATCATTGTACGATTACTTGCATTACCACGCTCTCACAGAATATCGGTCTGGAACGGAAATGAAATGACAGGAAAAGGAACAAAATCCATACAGCTTAACCACATGTTTCACATGTGTATATAATAAGTGCTTTACTTATTTTTAAATTATGCTGTCACTATTTTCTGATACTTTTTTTCTATGTTATTATTCCTTTCTCGTATACGTTGACTATAATTTGGGTCGCATGACTTTTGTGATTAAGGTGGGCACTGTAGATCAGTGCTGTGTCGGAGTATGTTTCGGCACAGCAAAATACCGAGTGCCAACCTCATTTCGCAAATTGCGGCATACATTTTCATTGTTACCTATGTATTAATAAGTGAAGCAAAAACTTTGTACCCCTTTTTATGAAAATTGCGCGGACGGAGGAGTATGAAATTTCGCACACTTATAGTTTTTAAACTATTAAATCAATAAAAGAACATTACACACACTACCATGTATTTGACACACACATGCATATATACTCTTTTGTTTATTGTTGCCTTGGCGAAATTTGTGATTATAGAAGTGTAGTCTTTGAAAACAAATTATTATGGTCGAATTTTGACAACAGGCGACCACTAGTTGTTATTATTATAAATTATTGTTAAGTGTCGCATGTTTAGAAATAAATATTTTCTTTCTTTGTTTTCTTTCAAACGGTTAGTTAACCTTGAGGTAATTGTGTGTCGTACAATGAGTGAGGAGTTCCACTAGCCACCGCTCTTTTAAAATTACCTACATGAAGGTAAACAGTAGGTTTTTGGGTTGATTCTGGTTGGATGGAGGCTGGAACTGAAAATCAGCGCTGTGTTAGCTTCTAACACAGCATAATGCTGAGTATCCAGCCTCATTGCCATGAATTTTATGTACATACTGTTACGAGCTACATGACTCGAATTAAAAATACCGTTGGAACTACTATAGAATTTATTAGAACTGCACAAACACGTATAAAACAAATACAAATAAATGTATTCGATGTAACGATTCAATGTAATTCGACACGCGTAAAGTCCGTCGTCTATATCGCTAATCGAGAGTACTACAAGCGTCTACTCGTCTCGTAGTCGTCGCTTGACTGCCCACCCCTCCATTCGAGCATTGTCTTATACTAACTACACAGTACAAAGAAAAAATGGGCCGTGCACACTGAATTTCCGAGAAATAGTAATTTTGCACACCTGCGAACGGCTAACAAAGTCGAAAACAATAACAATAAGGATTAGTTCGACACTAATGATCGTTATAAAACAAGTAGAAAAACAATAGCATGTTTTTCTTAATTACAAATTCAAAACACAAAAGAATTCCTTATCGTGGAAGACAATAAACGCGTGCGCTTATCTTTGACGGCATGTAACAATATATTGTCTAGGTGGCGAAGTCCGTAAGTGGGGGAACTCCCTACACCTCTAATTATTTCCGTGTTCGAATAGTTAGGACGACTACAAATCAGTCAGTGAAGCTAAGACACCATTGAATTCTGGCTTCAAATTGTAGTTGGCGTTAAATTTCGTTTAAAAAAGTTAAAAAACGAGCGGTGTATGAACTTACCCCTTTGACGGACTTCGCCATCTTGACTATATTGCCTGAAATATAGATCAGTTTTTTGTTCTAGTGAACAAATAGTTTGCATTTAGACAGTAGTATAATATACCTAAATTAACACTGTCACTTCAAATTATATAAATAATTGAATAAAACATTATTCATTCGTTGGGTAAGCAGTTGAATAAATCATACCTCGCTTTGAAAATGATTTTCGTTCACTCACAATATAAAATATATGGAGTTTCTGTATTTGTTTGATCCTGGTTGATCCGGACGCCGGATAACCGGGTAAATAAATAATAAGCCGGATATGAAATATATACAAAGTGGATAGGGTTGACATTTAAAAAATAAAAATATTCTAGCTTCGTTTCTCAGTGAACTTAGTAAGTTGTTTATGTATTAGAATAACTGAAAAATTTACTACATATCCTATTAATATCATGTACAAGCGAAAAAGACACGGTAGCTTAGTGGTTAACGCACTCGAGTCCTAAACTGAAAAAAGGAATTGTTAAAAATAGGAAATATCAATGGGATAAAGATTGATATACTGACTGACGTAAAATGTTCATTGTTGTGTGTGAGGCGAATAATACGCGTCATCGTCGTGTGCTCGATCCCAAGGCGGACTAACGTTGTAGACGGTTAGATCCATGTTGCGAAGTTTCAGGACGCACGTTCACGTCTAACATACAGACTGAAATGTGTTAATATTTTCGTTAAATTTTCCACGCTCGATAATAAATCAATCTAACATAACCATCCGTCAAGGCAGCATTCCTTTTTATAGATTGACGGGAACCAGAGAAAAATACTTTTTTTTTCTCTCGGAAGAATAATGCCGGGCACAGTAAATTAGTTTTGCGAACACCCCCTGAGGTCCGTCGTGATGGATAGCCCTTCTTTTATTTACCTTCTGACAGATGGGAGAGGATAAATTTATTTTTTTGTCATTATGTAGGTCCATAATTGACTTACTTACCTGCAATCATGGCGTTTATTATTTAACTTTCTGAATCAATTCAAAACGCAATTGTAAAGTTGAAATACGTATATCTTTAGTTCTTACCAAATACCAAAAATACGATATTTTTTATTTGGTCTTCAAAACTCAACACATTCAGAAACATGCTAAGTACATTAATAATATAATAATTTGTACTCTGTAGAATGGGATCTTTTATATGAAGACACGGCGTGCCTTATTATGTATCTATAACACTAAATCATAAAAACTAATACAAATTCTAGTAAGCCGGTGCGCACGTCTGCACTCGGCATAAAATCTTATTATTATAATTATACGAAAAACACGATATAACAAAGAAGAAAAAAATATACTTTTTAAATATTATTGAACGTTCAAACGATTTTGTTTAAAAATAATCTTATTTTGTATTTAAATCAAGTAACAGAATCAAAAAATATGTCTATGTTGTTTTTTACCTATTATATAAATTTAAAAGTTTTTGGAACGAATTTCCTTATCGCGTGTTATATTGGGGATGGGAGCGAGACCGAAAAAAGTTAAATAAGACTTTTTCGACACTTCTTCCTATAGTTACAGCCGTGTATGAACTATATACATCGCCGCACACAGCTCTCCCACGCGTCGAAAGACTCGATGGCTCTTTTCTCTTCGGCTTCCTTCGGTTATATTCGGCTAGTAGCTTCTCCCCGTGACGCGCGCCGTTTGCACAACACTTAGAGCGGCGGTTGTAAGTACATATATAGTTTGACTCGACGAGGGGCGCGTTCCTTCAATGTCTCATAACTCCTAAAATACTCTGTCTGCCGTTTCACATGGCAACCACAGTCGTTATCTAAATATTTCTAAAGAGCCACACGACGATACTATAATATTTTGCTTTGTTGCAACAATTTTAAACATTTGGCAGCTCCTTTTTGACAGGCGTGGTCAGATCGTTTCACTCAATGATCTCTACGTTCATTTCGCTAGTTTTTTTTTTCTATAGAAATTCGTTTGTGCTAGAAAAATATTTTTAGTCTTACTCAGGTGATTGACGGATAAATTCCGTTGTTCGCCTATTTCTCTTTATGTAATAATGAAATTTTCTACCGCTTATTTTTAGGAAAGCCGTCATAATTATTTCTACTATACTGATGGATGATAACATGAGAAGCTCTCCTGGGTATCAAGCCGTAGAATGGTCAATTCTAGGACGTGTGCGATTCAACTCACTTCTGAGCGCCATTATACAGCCGGCTTCAGCGGGAGTTGTCGTTGCGCAGCATCAAGGTGCTGGAATAGTATGCCACCACCTATTCGAAGTTTGCAATATCTTGATGGGTTCAGAACTAAATTGGAGATATTTTTAAAACAGCACCAATGTTCGCAACGCGTCCTAAAACATGATACAAGTGGTATTTAATTTAATTGTAATATATTTTCAGTTTATTTACTTTCAGTCAAAGTTTCTACACTTGTCAGCTCTGGGTGAAATGCTCCAAGAAAGCTTTGAGAACCATTGGGGTGCAATATAATAATGCATATCGTATCCTAATGAAACTGCCTCGATTCTGTAGCGCTTTGGGCATGCTCGGCAAACAGAGGATTGTAGATTTCTTTGCGATAAGGAGGACATGCATAGCGGGGCTCTGGGCTCGCCTCCGTGCTTCGGGCAATGGGATTCTCCGCATGTTTTCAGATGCCCTTGACAACCATATTTTTAGGAGCTGGCATTCTGTGCACCGTAATGTAAATGTTTGATACAAGTTACATATAATGCAATTAATATTATTTGAATTTGAATTTAATTTAATAGTTTTTAATTGTATTTTGTGTTGTGATTTCATATAGGTGTATTTGCCTGAAATAAAGACATTATTATTATATTATTATTATTTTACTTTTTTAAGAACGTATTTATAACACTAATATATTTATTCCCGATCATTAGTTTTCTTATTTCTACCTATTGTATATGTACTATGTAGGTATGTGTGTGTGTATGTTTGTCGCTTTGTCAACAGAGCGAAGCGGTACTTCACACCGGGATAAAGGCTTTTATTATATAAGGCTCAAGTCCGTCTCCATGGGATTGCTCCGTATTGCTCCCATCTCTGGGTTGGGGCACCTCAGTACCAGCTGCTCCCACTTGACTGCTTGCAACGCCGAGCGGTCCGGATTGTCGACGATCCCGAACTTACAGACGGTTTAGAACCTTTAAGTCTCAGAAGAGACGTTGGCGTTCTGAGGAGCTGTTTGGTTTGGTACCTACGTCGCCATTTTACCACCGCACTGCTCGCCGGCGACTAGGAGTTCATCCACTGTACGTGGCGGCGCTCGCTCCTTAATGCCATACGTGAGCAAGCTGTGGAATGAGCTCCCTCCCGCGGTTTTCCCAGAGCACTACAATATGGAGCTCTTCAAAAAGGGCGTAAATAGATATTTAAAGACTCAACGAGGTAGGTAACGCATCGGCTCCCTTAGTGTTGCAGATGTCCATGGGCGACCGTAGCCACTTGGCATCAAGTGGACCCGTCTGCCGTTTGCCTATAAGCAAACATATATATATATGTATGTATGTATATGTATATAGTTCAAGATTCTAGTTTTACGCTTTACAATGATGTAATGTCTGCCGTGACGGTACCTTAAGGGCACAGCGGAAGATCAGCGCTGGTTCTAACCGACCGCCATTATGCCGAGACTGATGATTCTGGGACAAAATTATATTAATCTAGTTTTTAAATTTGTTAGCAATTATACTGTATTTATATGATTTGTCCTGAATACAATTATTTTTTTCTTTCTTTCTGATGGACAGTTGCATTATAATACGTCTATAATGTTATTAATTTCTAAACATGCTGTCTGTACATTGAACTTATTAAAAAAAAACTACTGGAATAGACTATATAAACGATGGAGAACACGATGCATTTTTTTTAAGATTTCTTATCTGTTTGTTCGGGATTTACGTAAAAACTATTGGGTCGATTTCGATGCGGTTTTCGTTGATCGACAGCAAATTCTTAGATTTAAAATCTGCGCTTCATTTTATCCTGGGAATCCCGCGGAATTAATGTCAACTGGTGAAAATATATATGGGTGACATAATATTTTTATTTGGAGTTTTCTTCATATATATATCGAAATTCGATAATAACATCGTCCTTACGTCCACACCTAAGTCAATGTTAAGTTTTAAGAGTAAGCAAGTAACACGCACTGGAACATAATCCTATCTCTATACCGCTATACCTTAGCAATATTCTTTCCACGCACAGGCCTGATATAACACATATGAGTCCATAAATAACCAATTTGATATGAGAAATGAAATAAAACTCGCAAACCGGCTATATTTCAAGCGTCGTCAGTCCCCTGGTGGCCCGCGTGTGTGGATGTACACAACACACATGACACACATATTTATGTGTACATATTTTATAAAGTAACACATACACATTTCCCCAAAAAGCCTTCACTTTTTGTTTCTTTGCAACTGTTTTAATATGAAATGACATAGGCACACATACATAGTAAATAGACCAAATGCATACTGCACGACATGAAAGTTTGAGAGAAAGAGAATCAAATGTATTCAGTGTTAATAGATATAATACGGCACTGTTGGAAAAGAGTGTTTACAAAATGGCACCTGCAATATTTAATAAACTACCAAAACCGTTAAAAACAATACCATTAAATATATCTAAAACCAGACTAAAGAAATTGTTAATAGACAAATCATATTATTCCACAAACGAATTCCTTAATGATTAATTTGAAACATAATATCAATACATAATTAATAATAATGTTTCAATTAAAGATATTAAATAATTGACATACACAGATTGGAATAACAATTTAATTAAAAACAGATATCTATATAATTCATAAATAAAGGTAATGAATATTATCCAGGTTACATAAAAGGTATTTAATAGAATAAATAGGAACTAACTATTTAAATAATGACGATTAAGATCTTGCTTACTTGCACACCAATGAACTGGTAAAATGTACTGAACCATGCACTTCTAGGAATAACACCTATATATAACTACATTTATGCAAGAATAAATATTTCATATCACTCTAGTCTGTAGGTTAAGCGACCCAAAGTAGGACTTTTTGATTGCATGATTTCAGCAGACAGGCAGACGTTTCACCTGATGGAAGTTGGTTACCATTGCCTATAGACATTTGTCACATCAAAGGTGCTTACGAATGTGCTGCCGCTCTCTAAAAGGTAACTGGAACCTGGCCATTAATGCCGGAATAAAACTCAAGGTTGTCATAGTGGCGTAATCTAGATCAGCGGTGGTAGCCATCCAGATGGGCAAATACTCTCCACCTGGCTGTGGGTTGTTTTGTGGCCTCTTATGACAGGCCGCCGGCCGCAGAAAATTGAATTCTTTCTCCGTTCCTGCACGGATAAAATATAGTAACCTTGACCTACTAGAACATGGCACTTCTGCCTGTCAAGCTCAGACTGCCTCCACACTGTCTTTCCAACGTTATATGGGACGGCCGACCAGATGCCGACCTACCGGCGGTCTCAAATATGCTTTCATCACGCTGCGATCTTCTCCCAACCGTTCTATATGACCGACCCAGCGGAGGGGGTGAGTATTTATCTCCTATTATGTTAGACTCTGTCACGAGTTTTGCAACTTCGAGGTTGGTTCAGATCCTCGAGGTACCATCCTCTCTCTTTGTTGGACTCAGAATCTTAAGGAGAACCTTCCCTTTCGCTACTAAAAACTGGTTCTCTTCCTTGAGGGTAAGCGTCCAAGCTTCGCACACGTACATCAGGATGCGCCGGATAACGGTCTTATAGATCCTGAATTTGGTTTTCTTTGTTAGAAGCCGGGTTACCGGTACCTTATGCAGGGCTGCAAAACACCTCAGGGCATTTTGTATATGCAGATGTATTTCAAGCACTTTGGTGTTTGTGTCGGTGGTTGTGTAGCTCAGATATTTAAATTAGGCTACCCCTCTATCTAAACATACATACTATATATTAAACTGTTTTTAATTAAAACTACATATATATAAATAGACTGATATTACCATCTTTTAGATTACTAAAAATACTGTCCTCTTTCTTGGGGGTATACCACGCTTCTTCAATAAGATTCCGAGTGAAATGTTAGATCTGCCTTCCACTAAATTCAAAACCAAATTAAAAAGTATCTTGCTAAAAAGGGATACTACACTAATGTAGAATACTTAAATGACAAAAATTAATTTACATAGCAGCTCGCTCTAACAATTTGTACTATATTTTGTATAACGTTATCTTGCTAAGCTTGTAAGGGATTTATGGAGATATATTGCACCATAAATTTAGAACGTCATGTTATTATTATAACTTCAATAATATTTTTCTTTCCTTTTATCGTATCTTGGTCTTATTGAGTATGCACTGTTTGCTACAACTCCATTAATTCTTCAAAAAGTAATTCTGTAACATACTTCTGTATAAAACTTATTAAAAAAAGACAACTTGAGATATAAATAGAATAAGAATCTAAAAGAAAAACAATTTTTAGCTAGACGTGTTGCTGGGGAGGTTCTTGCCGCTTCTTCTCCTTAACAGTAATAACACGTTGCGAAGCGGTGTACATAGAATAGGAAGTAATATTAAATTTTAACTTATATGTATGACCTTCAAAAAGTGTTTTCCAGTGGAACTTATTTTGAATAAAAAACTTTGAATTTGAATATATATATATAAATATATGTATGCTGCTCCGACCACAACCGGGATTTAACGCTCGGGTGATGATTAATATAAAATACATAAGCAAGTCAATCGATTTATTTCCTATCACCTGTCATCTCAACTGAAATACAATATGTAGATAATTTTATGAATTAGTCCTAAGCGTGTTATTAAAAACTTCCTATGAGTTTTTATTATAATCCTAGAATTATGCTCATAATACCACGTAGTGTAACTAATACAAAAGTTTCTAATTGGGCTTTTTAGATTATATTTCATTTTATCAGCTAAATATTTTTTTGAATTTGCCCCTGTTTCATGATGCCACGACTCACTAGCCAGACTATCAGTTGAACGAAAATCAGCCCTTAAAAAGTATAAAGATAAAAGCGGCCAAAGTCACGGGTTACAACTAGTAATATAGATAACAAGTCGTATAATGCATTATAACAAGAAGATCCTCAAACAAATTGTGAATTCCAACGACGCGGTTACTACATCCAAACAAAAAATTTATGTGGAATAACAAAATAATCTGAAAATAGGGGCGGACGTGATAAACACGAAAATCGGCGAATCGGTTCAGGTGGGCCCCAATACACTTCCAAGATCTCGAAAAGGAACATGCTAACCGAATGATACCTTGGTTGGATTCCATTCGATGTACTCGAAACTCTTACGAACGGAACTCGAAGCTAAATCGAACTTATTATGTTTATATAATATATGTATGCTCGAATCCAAAGTTAAATCTCGGATATTCCGTATACACGAAACCGCTGATGCTAATAGTATGATTTTATTGTGTTAAATGTTTGTTATATTACAATAGTAAATAAAATAGACTATTATACAGAGAAAGCATTTAGGCTCATCCAAAAGTTATATCCAAACACTATGTCCGCCTTTGGCTTCAGAAGTCATCTTGAACATGGAAAACAGCTTAATCAATCACACAACCAAAATCACTGCTGAATGCGGCCGCCATTTAGTTTGTTTCAACAACTCACTGCACTTGCCAAAAATCCATTACTTCTTACATGTCTATTTATTTAACACCGCAAAAAAAATCCGACAACACAATAGCGGCATCCTCGTAAAGTAAACTATAGTTCGGGGGAAAAGAGATAGATATACATTATACATACATACCAGTACACAAAAGAGAAGAAAATATGCATGCATCAATAATGTGTATTGAAGCATGAACAAGAGATAGGGTTACCATGACTCAAAACCATTGTTCAGCATTAAATAATAAACAATATAATTACCTGTCTCGAAGTAGTCTAGTCTTGGCTCGGGCTAAATGGGTTTTTAAAAAACATTAAATACATTTACGACCGAAATGCAGGTCTCTCGTTTAATAATGAATAATCTAAGAGTCAAAAACTAAAGTTAATAAATGCTGACATGCGTCTGTGGGCCTTCCGCTGGAGAAAGCTTGCTCAGCTAGTCGCCCGCAGGCGCATCTTTATTAATCCAATATAGATGGTCGGGAAGAGTTCATAACTAAGTATAAACTAACCGTATATATAATAATCTATGATATTATGTTTGATATTTTTTAAAATAAATCAGATAATTGTGGCTATAAACCCTATACGATTACATGACGGCTTTTCACTGTACCGTTCTAACAAGGAGCTGTCAAGTAGTAAATTACTAATTTCGGGCCGACTAGCCAGTGAGTAAAAGGAGGTTCATGTTACCTACACCTACAATGCTAATATTATAAATAAGAATGTCGGTTCGATTGTGGCGTTTTCACACCTACTACCCAACTGATCATCATGATGACGAGAGAAGCCATCGCGCGGCCTTACGGCTACGAAGATCTGCGCAAGACCGGAACGAGGGTCCGGATTCAGCCCTCGCACCCCGAGAGACGACCAACCAGGCCCGGCACCGGCCGCATCTGCTTCCCGTACAAAGCCGACATGCCCCGGTCTGTAGAGCCAATCCTTATGCCGAAGTTACGAGTTATCAAATTTTGCATATACGTTGCCAAGGGTATAGAAAAGGACATAGCTTATCTTCCATCCAGAAAGAAAGTAGTTTTCAAGAGATCGATGCATATATCCTAAAAGATGGCGCTTCAATTGTGTTTTATTAGCGCCACCCTTGCAATACAGTAACAAATACATCATCATGACAAAGGCGATGACAACACAATTTTAATGTTGCTCTCATGGTTAGCTCCAATTTCACTAGATGGGTTCGGGTGTTATCAATAGGTGTTTTAATTAAAAATTATGTTTAACATGTAGTGGAACACTTACAAGCCAATAGAGGGCGCTGTGCAATAATTGAGGTCGCAAACGTTTCCCGAAACGTACAAAGAATGTATACGAATTTTTAACAGTATAGATGGTACTAGGCTTGCGAAGAACAACACTAGCCTTGCTGGAAGGAAAATCTTCCTTTAAGACGGAGCAGCATCCCATCTCGCTCCTCTAACCTATACGAGGCAATCACCTAAAAACATTTCGAAGAATTAAAACATGCCCGCTTCACGATATATAATACAGTGTAATAAGAGTTTAAAGAGAGTCATCGTAAAGTGGGCATTATATAATCCAATTTGCAGAGCACTAGGTGAGCCAGTTAGGCAGTTAATGATCCAATCTAGTGCGATTGTATGGGCTCTCGATCATGCTTACTCATCTAGTGCACTAGTATGTGCACCAGATTTAGAGCTCTGCAAATTGGGTAATGTAACGCCCGCTTTAACTCGAACCAAAAAAAAATGAAGACCAATAGTAGAGACCATTTGAAATGATTCAAACACAGCGCGGATATTGGTTTATGCAAATACCGTAACGCGTTGAGGGCGGGAAATCGGGGAGCGTTTCATCTTATGCCTTCACACGTGGGGTGACTCTTAATTTTTGCACCTCAACCAATCATTATTTATGGTCTTGACACCTCAAAGGTACGGCCCCATTGAGTGAAGGTTGTCCCTTTGACATAAATCAGTAAGTGAATAAATCAATGGTTTTCCAATAAATATCAAATCACGCTTTTTAGGGTACCGTAGACATTATGTCAAAATCGTAACTATTGTCGGAATCGTATTCGTGAAAAATAATACAATTTCTTGCGGCCATTTCTTTCGTAAGAGGTGACAAAACAACTCCTAGCCAGGTACTAGAGTATTTGCCCGTCTGGATGGCTACCACCCCTGGGCTAGAGTATGCCATAACAACCTTGAATTGTGTTCCGGCATTTTGTTTATCGAAGTCAAAGTAATTTATTTTGTGTATACAGGTTTGGATTTGATGTCCATAATTATAACAACAAGTGGTCGCCTAGTGGTCGAAATTCGACCATAATTAGTTTAAATTATAAGTTTGAACATTATAGGCGATATTGATTGTCCAGACTTAATTTAAAAATATACTTACGGGCTAATCAGCTTGGTCTTAGACAGAGAGGTTTGCTTCATACACCATTAGTGACCACTAATTATAGACAAAACGCCTTTATCTTACGAAGCTCAAACTGTTTCAACAAAATAGTAGTAAAATTGAACATAGACTTATACTGCACCAGCATAAATTCGGTCAAGCGAATACTGGCTCCAGATTTTTTTGGAAAGACAGAAACTTAGTAACTATATTATCATTAGGAATCGTGTATGTATGTATGTGTTGTTACCAATAGGTGGAGGCTTGTTATCAGAATTTATATACTACTTTTTTTTTACTAACAGATATGTATTAGTCTGTAAGCCTTCCTAAAATGAAATAAATAAATAAATAAAATAAATTATTAAGGTTCTGTTGTCAAAGACTATATACATCTATAATCACAGATTTCGCTAAGGCTTACACTGTTAATTTCACTTTAACAATAAACAAAAGAGTATATATGCGTGTGTATTTCAAATATATGGTAGTGTGTGTAATATTTTTTGTTATTGATTTAATGTATTTTTCATGCATGATTAAAAAAAAAATAGCATCCTGCACTACTTCTCTATATACATAGGCGTACAACTTTGCTTCCGCCGTTTTTTCCAAAATTCGCTTTATTGTAAAAAACTGGTTATACATTTATGATTGAAAGTATTGTCCATCGCTGGCCACTACTTTCTCCCATCTTTCGGGCAGCATACGAATCCCGCGTTGAAAAAGCTGGTGATCTTTTGAAGCGATCCACGAATCGATCCAATTTTTTCCTTCTGCATAAGACCGGAAGTGCTGGTCAGTCAGGCCGTGTGCCATTGATCGAAACAAGCGATAGTCCGAGGGAGCAACGTGTGGAGAATGCGGTGGGTGGGGTAAGACTTCCTATTTCAACATTTCCAAGTATGTCTTGACCACTTTCGCAACATGGGGTCGAGCATTGTCATGCTGTAAAATCACTTTATCACGTGTAGAATGCAAGGAGAGATTTGGGTAAGAAAGTACCAAATATTAACAATTTGGACAGGGTTTCCCCTTTATTGTTCAGCCTTTGATGTGAATATTCACACAGCACAGTAAGCAATGAACACCGTCTACACGCCACTATGCCTTTTATACGAAAATGCTACCCTACAAAACAATAACATTGCATCATTGCTAAAAATAGCAATTACATCATAGTGTTGCCAGGATCATAAAAACAATTATAATAATTAGTTACTGATGCACTAAATTATCTAGATGATAATTTAGTGGGCTTATAAAATTAACTAACCGGTAGAAAATGATAATTTAGTTATAAATCGAATCATCTGATAAATCGACTAAAAGTATTGTCTATGACGATTGTCTATGTCATATTAATATACACTATGGTTCTCATGACTACTGTGGTGGAGATCTTGTAACGCATGTCTCTCGTTGTATTGCGACCGTTTGGCTTTCAATGCTCGGCTCAAACGCATTAATTGCGTTCGATAAGTGACGCCTGTGATTGTTTCAGTCGGTTTTAACAACTCATAATACACTACGCCGAGCTGGTCCCACCAAATACTGAGCATGACCTTGGAACCGTGAATATTCGGTTTGGCCGTCGACGTGGAAGCATGGCCAGGATATCCCTATGATTTTCTGCGCTTGGGATTATCGTAATGAACCCATTTTTCGTCCCCAGTCACAATGCGATGCAGAGATCCCTTCCATCTTTGCCTTGCAAGCAGCTGTTCACAAGCAAACAAACGCCGTTCAACATCTCTCGGCTTCAACTCGTCCCTTGTTTCTGAATCATTCCCATGACTTTTAGGCGTTTTGATGAACTATGAGTGCGCTAAATTTCATACTCCTTCGTCCGCGCAATTTTCGTAAAAAGGGGTGCAAAGTTTTGCTTCACTTATTAATATAATGATGATTTAGGTATCACTGTATTCTACCACATATGTAGCTTACAAAAGAATTGAATTTAAAACTACTAATGTCTAAATACAATTTATAGTAATAATGAATTTTTAATAATCATATTTGGGTCAGTAAGATACTCATGTATCATGTAATATGCTTTATTTATTAATTTTACATGCCGTCAAGGATAAACGCAGCTCCCTGTCGTAAGCGCAGTTTATTGTCTTCCCGGATTTAGGAATTCTTTTATGTTTAGAATTTGTAGTTAAGAAAAATATGCTATTGTTTTAGCGTCGAACTAATTCTTATTGTTATTGTTTTCGACTTGTTGGCCGTTCGCAGGAATAGATAACCAGGTGTGCAAATTACTATTTCTCAGAAACTCAGTGCGCGCGGCCATTTTTTTGTACTGTGTAGTTAGTATAAGACAATGCCCGAATGGAGGGGTGGGCAGTCAAGCGACGACTACGATACGAGAAAGACATTTGTAGTACTCTCGATTAGCGATATAGACGACGGACTTTGCGCGTGTCGAATTACATAGAATCGTGAAGTGTGAACTGGTTGCATCCAGTTTTATTTGTATTTGTTTTATACGCGTTTGTAAAGTTCTAATAAATTCTATAGTAGTTCCAACGGCATTTTTAATTCAAGTCCTGTAGCTCCTAACATTAATAATTGTCGTAATTTTATTTTATAGCTTTTTATTATGAGGTCCTTAATTTTTAGTGGTAGTTTATTGTAAATTTTAGTCGCCATACAGAATACACTGTTTTGAAATAAAGTGGCATTACTGGCCAGGCTCCTGTTTGCCTTTAGAAAGCGGCAGAACATTCGTAGCACCTTTGCTGTTACAAATGTCCATAGGCGACGGTAACCGCTTTCCACCAGGCGGGCCGCCTGCCTGTCAGCTGAACTCATGCAATAAAAAGAAAAGTAAATTAGTTAAAATAATTGATCTTCAAAACATGTGGTAATGTGCGAGCGATAGAACATTCAGGTAACTGAAAGATGATGATAGATAGATAGATAGATAGACACTTTATTATACACCAATACAAAAATGAACTTAAAGACTAAAATTATATCTAGTTGTGTACAAAGGGTGGTCTTATTGCTAAAAAGCGATCTCTTTAAGACAACCCCAGGAATGAATTGAGATGATAATGGCGATGGTGGTATACGTAACATATAGTACGAACTACTTACATTTTAATAATAAATACATAAATGATATATATATATATATATATATATATATATATATACATAGATATTTTATATATTACATAGATATGTACTTAATATACATACCATACAAATACATATCTACAGAATATATAAATATTTATAAATGAATTTATATAATAACCTAACGAGATTTTAGATAGATTTTTTATTGCATGAGTTCAGCAGACAGGCAGGTGGCTCACCTAATGGTAAGTGGTTATCATCGCCTATGGACATTGGCAACACCAAATGCCTTACTAATGCGCTGCTGCTCGCTTGAGGGAGTCTGGAACCTGGCCACTAATGCCGGAATACAACTCAAGGTTGTTATGGCGGCATACTCTAAACCAGGGGTGGTAGACATCCAGATAGGCAGATACCCTACCACCTGGCTTTGGGTTGTTTTGTCGCCTCTTAAGACAGACCGCTCGGCCGCAGGAAATTGTATTATTTCTCCGTTCCTGCACGAACCAAAAATACATACAAAACACAATAAAACTAATAATAATTACTTAGTTTTAGTTTCGTTAAAGGTTTCTCCTTTGTATTAGTATAAATCAATTTTATATATTTCACTAACAAACAAATGTACAAATTTTTATCAACTAATTTACTATAGTAGTTGTAAAGAAGCGCTTTAACGTTGCTACTTAAATATCAACCCACTTTTTGAGTAAAGTACCATTAAACTTAGACAATTGGATTTCATTAGGTCCCAACTTTGGTACTGAAAGTTGTATTGCTCTTAGCGCAAGTCGGTTAAGTGGTCATTTAAAAGTTTTAAAAACATCTCCTTGAGAGCATCTCTTGGATGAGGCGTGCGCAGAATAATAAATTACTATTTATTATGGCCTTAGTAGCTGTTTGTATAAAGCTTACATGTATAGGTATACGTACCATCACGCCTGTTTCCCCTGGAGGTAGGCCGAGACGATAGATATCCACTTGTTACTAATTCTAAATTAAATTTGACAATACATAATATATACTTTGACAAACTTTATTATTCTAATATTTCATTTTGACATTTTTGACATTGTATTCTATTCTATTAACTCTACAATTAACATATTTACATATCCATAATCCTACTAATATTATAAATGCGAAAGTAACTCTGTCTGTCTGTCTGTTTCGTTTTCATGGAAAAACTACTGGACCGATTTGGCTGAAACTCGGTATATGTATATTTTCGATGCCGAGGATGAACATAGGCTACTTTTTATCCCGAAACATTTTTCGGGATAAAAATATATTTGTTTTTCTGTTTGTTATCCTTTTATGGAAAGACCATTAGACCGATTTTAATACTGAGGGTGGCTAAGGGCTACTTTTCATCCCGGATAATGGGATAGATTTATGTAAAGGTTATCCCGGAAACTAGGATAGGTTTTGTGATTTTGTCCATTTCATTTCGCCCACTCAGTTCACTCGGGGTCCACTCGGGGTCCGTTCACTCGGGGTCCACTCGGGGTCCACTCGGTGCACTCAGTCCACTTGGTCCACTTGGCCCATGTTGTCCATGTTGCATATTTTGTCAAGTTTTGTCATTTATGTAGTTTACAGATAGACGGGGGATGGTATAGTTTGCGATGTAAAATTAAGTGAATCTTCTGGGGGTAAATACTGCAGTTAGTTCCTGCATGGATGAAAATATATTTTCTTTATAATTTATATTTAATTTTAGATTTGTTAGATTTTTCCTTTTGTTTATTTTTTCCCTTTTTAATTTAGATCATATTAACTTTCTTTATCTTTGTATAAGAACTGTTCAGTAGCTATTCATTTATGTGTTTCAATGTGGTCAAATTTAATGGGAAGGTGTGACACCTTCCCATTAAAATTCGGCCTCAGGGCCGAAGACACAAGAATATTCTTAGTTTTGTCTTAGTCACTAACATATTTATGCTGAACTACATCTAATTTTTTTGTTATGCTACCTAGGTGTTTTTTTTACTGAAAATAAAGTCTATTATTATAAATATAATACACAAATACATTTGTGGTTGTATTCTGTTGTGTCATATAAATAAATCATAGTAAGAAGCTGCGTCCGTCAGAAAAGTAAAAGAAGCACTCGAGATTATTGCTCGAAAAAGTCAAATTACAAGCAAAGTCGCAAAAGTTGTCTATTTAATGTAATTACAGCGATTTGTTCGGGTATAGAAAGATTAAGTTTCTTAAGTCGCTTGTAAGTAGGGTGGATGCTTGTACACATTACGGCGGACAGGCCCAATATCTTGAACCTAAATTATCTTGTTAAAAGATTTAAATCTTTTAACAAGATAATATTGTTAGGAGTTACGGGACTCGACTTAAAATGCCGTTGAAATTATTATAGAGTTTATTAGAACCACACAAACACGTATAAGATAGGTACACATATAACCGGACACAACAAATCCAAACATACATAATGCAGAAGGACATAATTCAATAAAACGCGCAAAGTCCGTCACTATTAGATTCCCGAATGTACACACGTCACGCCTTGATCGTGGTTCTCGCTCAACTGTCCCTCTCTCCATCAGCCCGTCGTTTTATACTTCACCAATGCGAATGTGCCCGCCCGGCAACTTCCACCCAATTTCCTAGTAATCGTAATCCGCACACCTGACTAATGATGCCTGCAAGCGGCCATAAACGAGTACAGAAGGCTGTTCTCCACAATAACTACAAACTTATGCCAATAAATAAGTGAACAAAAGAAGACGATCATAAAAGGATTAAAATTAGTTCAAATGCCGACAGGTAATAAAATGTGATTTTACAGATTTGTACGTGGAATTTGTCTTTGTCGGGGCCTAGGTTGTAACGACATTTTTATCTATACTACATTGTTTTTTGTTATGTGATAATTTTTTGAATAAAATGTTAGTGGAATTAACTTAATTTGGCATTTGTTCGTCATTAAGTAATGACAACCTAATGCCACTCAAACTACTTTTAGTTTTAGTAGTCAGATATATAAATCTGTAATACAACCGGTCATGTTATACGAATCCGAATTTAGGGCTACTAAAGTGAGAGACCAGTAACGTCTCCACATAGCCGAGATGAGAATGTGAGATGGATGTGTGTACAAGAAAGGACATGATGAGAAATGAGTCTAAGCCTTTGAAAGTTGCACTCGACACTGAAAAATTGAGAAGAAGAAGACCAAGGTAGCACGGGCATGTAATGAGGAATAATGACAAAAACAATATTAAATGGGAAGATTGATAGGTAGAAATTTTTACGTAAGCAAAACATGCATACAAAATTA
Source organism: Dendrolimus houi (assembly GCA_039645545.1). Classification (NCBI taxonomy): domain Eukaryota; kingdom Metazoa; phylum Arthropoda; class Insecta; order Lepidoptera; family Lasiocampidae; genus Dendrolimus; species Dendrolimus houi. Next base: position 14,215,932 of record CM077139.1, read on the forward strand.
GCAAGTGTACTGACGACCTGCGCAAGTCGCTGGTAATCACCGACTTAGGGAGGCCTACGTCCAGCAGTGGACTGTTATTGGCTGACAACGAGAGTTGCAAAATAAAAATTACTGTATTTTGCAAAGTTGATGTTTTTCGTGTTTTACTTGGCACCGACTTCAAGATTTAAAAAATAAATATTTTTTGCTTACTTTTGAAGTCGGTTTCTTTTTTGGTAGAATTTTTTTATTTTTACTTTTAAGTTTCTACAAATAGTATCCAATAACAATGAAATATATATGAAACTATCCTGAAACTCGGAATCCAACGCAAAAAGTATAATCAAAATCGTTTCAGAAACAAGAGTTATGGATGAAAAACACAAAAAATGTATAATTTTCTATCTGATGCTAATAAATTTTTGCTATTTCTTCGGAAGCCAACGGCCAATAATTGAACGTAATAACAACCATGAAAACTAGTTTAGAAACCAAAAGTTTTGGCTGAACATACATATAGGCAAGGTGGCGAAGTCCGTCAATGGGGTTAATTCATACACCACTCGTTTTATAACTTTTTTAAACGGAATTTAACGCCACATACAGTTCGAAGACAGAATTCAGTGGTGTCATAGCTTCACTGACTAATTTGTTGTCTTCGTAATTATTCAAACACGGAAATAATGAGAGGTGTATGGAGTTCCCCCACTGACAAACTTCGCCACCTTGACTATAAATATATATATATACTTAGTCTTGCCATAAATATTGTGACAAAGATTTTTTTTTCTATTGCAAAGAACATTTATAAGTTTTAGTGTGTTAGTTTAATACATAAATATAAAACAATTTAAAATATAAAAAGCTTATTCGAAGTGGTCTCTATTGGCTGCGATACAGTCCTTTAAACGTTGAGGCCAGTTATCAATAGAAACATGCACTCTTTCCATGGGAAAATCCTTCATTGTCAATCGTATGGATTGTTTTAGGGACTCCAAATTATCATGGCGTTTAGAGCAAGCTGTACTCTCTAAAACTGATCATAAATCATAATCCGGCGAATTAAGATCGGGACTAGACGACGGCCAATCTTCAGCTCTGATGAAGTCCGAAACGTTTGTTTCCAACCAAGACTGCGTGGACCGAGCTTTATGACCCGACGCCGAGTCTTGCTGGAAGGACCATTCTTGGTTATTTAACATGGTGTTGTTAAGGGGCTTAACTACCTTCTCAAGAATGGTATCTTGATACACTTGTGCCAATGTTTTGATACCTTTTTCACAAAAATATGGCTCAGTCACTCCTTCATAGCTAACACCCCACCAAACGATCACTGAAGACGGATAAAGCCCACGTTACACTCTGTCGACTAATTGTGAAGCTTCCTTAGAGCTTTGAGCATAAATACGGTCATTTTGTTTGTTAAAATGTTGCTCAATTGTAAAAAAATTGGTAGACAAAATTTTTCTGTGACCTCCCTTTGCGTACCAAAAATTTTTGTTTCAGTAGTTGTTTTGATTTTACCACTTTATTATTTTTAAAATTATGAGTTAAGAAATGACCAGTGCGTCTCTTATAGGCTGCAAGTCCTAAGTCATCTTTTAAAATACGCGATATGGTTCTAGGTGATACCTTCATCTCCCGAGATAAAAGCTTTTGCTTTCGGACAGGATTTCTTCGAATTCTTTCCCTTACTGCTTTGACCACATTTTTCGTACGTACACTATGTGGACGGCCAGATCTTTTTCTTTCACAAACAGAGGAGGTCTCATTGTACCTATTAATAGCCCGGTACATTTGACTACTAATACCAAGCGTATGGAGAGTTTTAAAAATTGCATTTGGCTATGGAGCCTTTATCGCCCCACTCCATTTTAATATCGCAAATTGTTGTAAAATGTATTGGCGCCAAAATGAGAAAACACAATGAACAATCATATAAAAATGACAGATTCCAAATTCAAATGCAATATTTTGTTTCTTTTTAATTGTAACAGTATTCCAGACTAAGTATATTGCTACGACTCGCAGGACTCGAATTAAAATGCCGTTGGAATTATTATAGAGTTTATTAGAACTATACAATCACGTATAACAGGTAAAAATATAACTGTATACAACCAATCTAAATGTAATGCACGATTCAATAACACGCGCAAAGTCCGTCACTAAATAGATTACCGAATGTACACAAGTCTTGCTTTGTTTGTGGTTATCGCTCGGCTGATCATCTCTCCATTGGGGCATTGCTTTATACGGCACAGATGCAATATGTCTGCCTGACCGCGTGGACCGAATTTCTTAGAATCACACCTGTCTAATGACTACCATAAAAGATTACAATACACAATGGGCTGTTTTTATAATCACAAATTTTAAACACAAAGTAAACAAGAAAAGTCCAAATGCCGAAAGGTAATTAAATGTGCAAAACAGGTATGCAGGTATTTGACTTTGTCGTTCGTAACAATATATATATATTTACACGACGAAAAGAGAACCTCCTCCTTTTTTAAATTCGGTTAAATAAATTAAAAGCATGTGGTCAACGTACTCTTACCATTTAATCTCGGGAACGCGTCCAAAAATTGCTAGCAGATTACGTAATATATATCGTATTACTGCGAAGCAATTAGTACTTTTTTGGCCATTGAACAACTTTTGAAAGTATTAAAGTGCTTCCTAAGCTTATAACATTTAGCAAATAGTATTTATTGAATCATGAAACGTATTCGTAATTTTTGAGACTACTACTACCTACCATACATGTTTGTTTAAATATTGATGGATTACATAGCAACAAACAAGATAGCATTATATGACACTGGAAGTATATAATAGTATACATTTTTCTCAATGCCAGTGTAAATAGCGTGTTAGGGAATAAGTTAGTAGAAATGATAAAAGTAGAATACAAAACATTTGTGACTATAAGATAGAAACAGAAAAATGAGAATTGTTTCTTTCTAGCAACAAATAAATATATATATATATATATATACAATAGATATACATACATTGTAATTTTATCGATGATAGTAAAATGTTGCATAAGTTTAATTTAGCGACCCTGTAATAGAAATAAGAAATACTTATTGTAAACTGCTCGTTATTAAATAATAAAGAAGTGATGGATAAAATATAAAAAAATATATTGGTGGAACTCTTACTCAAGTTAAAAAGAGTTTTGGAGAAATTGCATGCAAATTGCATTTGACGGCCTCTGTGGTTGAGCGGGCTAAGCCTTTGCCGGCCTACCTCACTGCAACGCAGAGGCTCCGGGTTCGATTTCTGGTATGGTAAAGTTCGGTAACGTATTTTCTCCGTTATTTACTATGGTCTGGGTGTCTGAGATCGGCCCCAGAGTAGTCCGTTGTATATTACCCATAACACAAGCGTAACTTGCTTAATTTGGGGATATACAATATGTGTGTTTGTCTGCCGATGATTATTATTATTATTATTATTAGTGAAAATTCTGTATATTTATATATGTTACGGGCTATTTGACAAATCCGGTCACTACGAATAATGACCGGTCTGTATTCATAATGCCCGTATCAAGTGGGAAATATAAATAAAACTGCATGATTAATCACTTTTCCTGGTCAGTATGAATAATGACTACCTTATTTTGGGCAATAAAATAAAACACAGATAAACTGTAGTTTTTTTTATTTATTAAAGTATGGTTATATAGCACTTTTATTTATTATTTGAGGTATGAAGTGAATTTTGGGTGGTCGTTAAAAACTAACCACGAGTCTATATCAAAAACCTATATTTAAAAAAATCGGATGTGTTCATAATAAGTAAAAATGCCATATAACTATACCTCACTCTTATTAAACTAACATCATTCTTAAAGAAAGGTAACCCAATTTATTACATTGTCCGGCTAGAAGTAGGAAAGTATTTATACTGCCCGGTCCAAGTGATAAATTCAAGTTATCTCAAACCATGATTTTTTAAATGGACCACGGGCCGGCGTAAATTATTAATATGGGCCGGCCAAAGTAATTAATTTATCAAATTGACCGACGCTCTTGGTCATTATTCATAATGACCGGTCCATATCAATAATGCCCGATTAATCAAACTGCCCGTAACATATATATAACGGCTTCAAACTCACATTGTTTAAGTGAATGTTTGCGCATTCATTATCTTACTAGGCATTTGCTGATGTATTGTGTTTGCTATTACACGTAAAGACTGTACCTATCAAGATATATGATATTGCTCCCAATAAGCTTAATCATTTTGAAATGGCATTGTACAGTTTGTACATTTATTCTTGCTTGTTGTGGTGGATGCTGACAGTAGTTGGTGGAGTGCTGGTGCTTTCTTGTAGTAGGATGAAGAAAATACACCTTGTTGCTTTGAGGGATTTATTCTCGTAGTACTTGGGCTTGGATGCTGATCCCTGGGTTCAACTTAATGGTAGTTGAAGTCGTATGTTACGACTAATAGCAGCTCGTAGCGACTTGATTGCAACTTGTTAGCAACTCAATCACAAAGTATTTAAGAGCATTATTTATACTAATGTTATAATATTTATATATATTTTGCCAGGTGGTAGGGCATTTGCCCGACTGGATGGCTACCACCCCTGCTCTAGAGTATGCCGCCATAACAACCTTATGTTGTGTTCCGGCATCAGTGACCAGGTTCCAGTCTCCTTTAAGAGAGCAGCAGAGCATTTGTAGCACCTTTGGTGTTGCAAATGTCCATAGGCGACGGTAACCACTTTCCATCGAGTGGGCAGTCTGCCTGTCTGCTGAACTCTTGCAATAAAAAAAATATATTAAAGTAGCCTAAAGTGGGCCGCAGCGTTAGCAAAACGCCGTACGGTGAACCGTACAGGTATAATATTAAGTATTGGGTGTGTGCGTGTTCTACCGTCTGTACAACGGGGAGTGTTCTGAGGAGCTATTTTATTTGGTGCCTAAGTCGTCATTTTATCATTGCTCCACTCACCGGCGATTGGGAGCTCATCCACACTCCCTAGACACCTGGAAGTCCTCCAGGGCACGTGGCGGATACTCCTTCATGCTACATGTGTCCAAGTTATGGAATGAACTCCCTCCCGCGGTTTGCGCTACAATATGGTGCGCTTCAAAAAGGGCGTGAACAGATACTTAAAGTCTCAACGAGGTAGGCAACGCATCGGCTCCCTTAGTGTTGCAGATGTCCGTGGGCGACGGTAGTCACTTACCTCCAGATAGTCCGTTTGCCAGTTTGCCTACAATCAAACATAAAGAACGGTTCATGTAATACTTGTGTGCTATGGTATAACATTTCTTGGATTGCACTTGCTGAGTTCGGAAATCTTTTAGATGTGGCAGGGTCATGCTCGAATCACTATCTTGATGACTTTTGAGATCTTAGAGCCAGCTTGAAGAGTGTGATACCACGCAAACACAGAATATTAGCTTGAAACGATAAACCTTGTGTCGGAATTGGTATTAATATTTCAATTTACCAAGCCAAAACTGGATGGCACTGTACCGTTTTGGAACGCACTATGTTTTAAAGAATTGTGTAATCCAAGTGTTATGTAATTTTATTTAGTAAAGTTCGATTTGATTCCAGTAGCGAATACACGTGTTTTTGAGCATCTGTTACGTTTAATTTCGCTTCACTGTGAGTTGTTAGGACTTTTGTATACCTTGAACTAATCGTGTTCCGTGCGATGAGTAAGATTTCCGATGGCGTACCTCCTCCCATCTATCCAACCTTCCCTATCCCATCCTCCTATTCTAATCCCATACCCCATTTCTCCTCTCTGATCCCTCTATTTCGTCCTCCCATTTAATTCTCTTTGCCCCATCCTGAAGACTGGTGACGGGTCGTTGCAGAAATAAATAAACCCGTTCATTTGTAAAATATGTAATTTTTTTATTACACAGCCTAAGCCTAGCCTAGCCTAAGAAAGAAATTATGCCTAATATATAATTGGATTTAAAAGGATTAAATATATACATTTTAGTTACGACTTTTCTCACGTCAGTTGGCAGTTCTATATATATATATATATATATATATATATATATATATATATATATATTTGAACGCATCCTGCAGTGGGGCAAATCTTTTGGGCTTCATGTGAACCCTGAAAAAACTCAAGTCATCGTCATCGGTAGCTCACGGATGCTTAATAAGGTCGACTGGAGTACTATACCTAGTGTAATGTTTGACGGGACAATCATTCCTTTTAGTGATAAGGTAAAAAAAACCTTGGTGTTATATTTGACAGTGAGCTGTGTTGGCAACCTCATATCACCGAATTAAGCCGGCGGCTATATCTCTCATCCAGATCCCTTAGAAGGTTGAGGAACTTCTTGCCTACTACCACCAAAATTAAGCTAGCAGAGTCCTTATTACTTCCTATCCTTGATTACGCTGACGCCAGCTATCTAAATTTAACCCAAGAACAACTTAATAAACTTGAGCGCCTCCAAAATTTTTGCATATGGTTCATATTTGGCCTACGCAAGTATGACCATGTCTCTGAATTCCGAAAAAAACTCAAGTGGTTGCCAATTCGATTTCGTCGGAATACTCGCATCCTTTCTTTTCTCTATAGTATTTTATTTGTCCCAAGTACTCCTAATTACCGTTAAGGCTATACAGCTTTGGAATAAGCTTCCTGTTACTATCAGACAAGCAAAATCGCTAGCGATATTTAAAACCATGATCAAAAAATACTACCTCTCGTTGGAATATGATACTTAAATTCATTTATAAATATTTATATATTCTGTAGATATGTATTTGTATGGTATGTATATTAAGTATATATCTATGTAATATATAAAATATCTACATATATATATCATTTATGTATTTATTAATAAAATGTAAGTAGTTCGTACTATATGTTACGTATACCACCGTCGCCATTATCATCTCAATTCATTCCTGGGGTTGTCTGGAAGAGATCGCTTTTTAGCGATAAGACCGCCCTTTGTACACAACTAGATATCACTTTAGTCTTTAAATTCATTTTTGTATTGGTGTATAATAAAGTGTTATGTATCTATATGATATATATGATATATGAAATTTGGCTTGCCGGCCAGTAGGCGAGGGTAAGAAGGCTTTGTTTCACCACACTGGCAACGCGTAGGCGTCGCCGATGGTGTTGCAAGGGTCTATAGGCAGCGGTAACTACTTTCCATGAGCTGAACTGTCTACCTGTTGCCTGCCTGGGATATTGTTTATTTATTAATTGAAAAAAACAACAGCGCATATAACAATTATACAAATAAACAAAAAAAGTGCTTAAAATATAGAGCTTAATATAGAACAGGACTTTTCTATTAAATTTAATAGAACAAACTAAATTTTGTGTAAACGTATAATAGCATATGCCCGCGACTTTGTACACATTTGACTTGAAATTCCAGCGGGATTCCCAGGTCACAATATATCGCAGAATTTAAAAAAGAGAATGTGAGCTATGCTATCATTTTAGTGGAAACTGTGCCGAAATAAGCTAATTGTTATACACCCGAACAACTACAAACCGCTTCCGGAAAAATTTACGTGGGGTACCCGTGATAAAAAATATCACATATTTTGTGACATAAAATTTGCTATCGATCAGTGAAAAAGTTGGAATTCGATTTTTTTCAGTTTGGCCATTTTAAATCTAGCGCTAGATAAAATAAATATAAATATATGTAAATCTAGATAAAAAGTAACGCAGATTTTAAGTATAAGAATTTGATGTCGAACAATGAAAATCACATCGAAATCGGCGTCGTAGTTTTACGTGAATCCCGATAAATAGACAAGAAATCTAAAAAATGCCTCGAGTACTCCATCGTTTATATAGTCTATTCCAGTTGTTTGTTTTTTAAATAGCTTCAATGTACAGACATGATATGTTTAGAATTGTATAATATTATAGATTAATAACTGAAATAGGTATATACAATTATACATACATACCAATAGATATACAGTCGACTCTCGATAATTTGAAACTCAAGGGACCAGAAATAAATTTCAAATTATCAAGAGTTCAAAATAACAAGCGTTTACTTATGGAATGTATGGAAAGACATTTGTTCTTTCTTGGATTTATTTTAATAGCACAAATCAAACATTAATTAACATGACTCATTAACGTTTGTAAGAAGAGAACTTACTCATATCTCATTTATTTACAAACGACAGGTATGTGCACGATAAACGCTTCAAATTATAGAGAGTAGGAAAGCCCGGACTTCAAATTATTGCATGTTTTTGAGCAAGATAATATTCCTTCAACTTCAAATTACCGAAGGGACCAATTAACCAATTGATTTTATTCAATTTATCGAGGATTTTTCAAGAGCCCCGATTTTTTTTTTTCAAATTATCGAGAGATTCAAATTAACGAGTGTCAAATTATCGAGAGTAAACTGTATGTTAAAACATACATAAAATTGTTACAGTTAATATCATTTTCTTATGATGTGGTGTAAATTTTGTTGGAATGCACATATTAAGTTTTGAAATCATTACAGCTGAAATCTGAGATGAAATTGCAACAGAATAGAATAGAAAACACTTTATTGCTCACCACATACACATAAAATAAACAACTTACAGTAGCCACATTAAACATTAAAAGTAAGTAGGTGCAATGGGCGGCCTTATCGCTTTAGAGCGATCTCTTCCAGACAACCCGGGCAATATCGCTTCGCTAGTGTTTCGCTTTCGACGCAGTGTAGGGAATCCTTTATCAAAATAGAACAACAGTTGAGGGAGTAATCGATCAATTCCTGAGCTCGTTCCCCCTTAAACAATGGACTGAATTTAAAGGCACTCCAATATAGGGGGTCGTTAAGACCCCCAAAGCAGATAATTTAAACAAAGGCAGTGATTGAGATGCCTTATAATTACGTCTATTCTACTCCTTTGATTTTTATATTAAAATTTTCACTTGAAATTATTTAAATTTCATTCATTAAATTATTTCAAAATCTAAAACAATACACTTAGAGCCCAGCCACGAACTTGGACTTAGCGACACGTAACGTGACAAGCGAGGCGACTAGCGACACGGCGGTGGTTAGCACTGATAGTGACGTCTCGTGGCATGCTTCTACATCTTAATACGTTCTTTTTTGATAGCCTATCGTGTTGCACTTAGCTATCGTTCACAGAGACTAGGTCGTGATCGAGCCGCAAGGATTTATGCCCCTGAACTTTTTAAAAATAATAAATATATCATTTTAAAAGCTAACAAGAATTTTATTAGAAAGCCGACTATTGCTAGCATGCTTGCTTAAAAGTGTTCTGGAACTGGTTTAAAATTAATCGCTTTGATACGTTATAACCGCTTTTAGTCAACCTGCATTAACCGGTTTATTCCGCGAGTAATAGTTTCTTTATATGACAAATGTTTCTAATATAAAAATGTATTTGTGTGCGACTGAAAACTTGCAGTACCGGGATACGTTGCGTAACCGGTTTATTCAATAAAACCTATTTCACGAACTTTTGTTGATAAAAAACCATATAATTGAGGAACACAAACCAACTTGATTGATAATTTCTTTTCTTTTTATTTTACCTCCCACTCATTTTAATATTGTATAAAATTATTAGAGCTAGGCATGTTTGCTAAAGAGTTTCTTGCGCCGTTTCTTCTTTTCAAGCCACAACGTGCTGCGAAATGGTGTTAAATTAGATGAAGTTCCCACGGAGTAAATAATAACCATAAACAAAATTAAAACTAAACAATTGAAACGAACAAGTTGGCGGTAGGTTAAATAAAACTTAAACCAATACTCAGTGACGCTGGACATCTTTGTCTTCCATGATCACGGATACTGAAAAGTGGCCGAAATGTCGGAATAATAAAAATCAAATAAATTATCACGCTTAAAATCGTTAAAACGTAGTTTCATTACACATAATTGAGGTTAAGATTAGAATAAAACCGTAAAGAAAAGCTCCTATGTATTTAGGCTATAACGTTTGGTTGGTTTGGTTTGACTTTTTATCCGGTTTTTAGCACCTGCTTATTCATTACAGAGGGAAAGATTTACCCATGAAACGTGACGTAACAATTAACAAACATTAATTAATACTCACAAACTTATTCATTTTAAGATAATAGCATGGAAGAAGAATACTATCTTTTTCCATGATAATAGGATGTGCGCCCACCTTTACTGTTACGGTCTGAGTGCTATCTATTACACAAAAATAAGAAAGTTTCACCACTAAGTTTTCGTTGTCACATTAAACCTACCTTGTTACAAAGTTTCTTCTATAACATTATGTCTATTAATAGAATAGAAATATTTGGCTCATGTTTTTGTATTAACATATAAAGAGGTAAAGTTTCTTTACAAGTTTCTTTAACGGTCGGTTATCCAAATGTCATGGTCTGTAGAATTCTTATAAATCAAGAATTAAGAATATTAAAATTAATCTATCTACCTTGTAGATGTCTCACATGACCAAAAGACTGTGCAGTATCTCGGTTAATTTATTCAATGAAGTAATGCGGCGGTAGTCTTTCGGGGACTCTTCAACCAGACAGAATTTCAATGTGTATAATGAGGATGTTACGCGGTCGTCGCACGAGAGCCTTACGTCGAGGCTTATAATCCGACGCGGACACGACGAGGGGATTTCGATGGTGCGGCGCTAGATCGAAATACTTACGCGAGAGCGACGTAATGTACTTTTTGATGGAGGGAAGCTCCAGATCGCGGTGGATGTCGACGTTACGCATATAGAGGGGAGCACCGACGGCTCTGCGCATGAATTTATTCTGAACGATTTGCAGTTTCTTTAAAAGGGCAGGCTTGGCATGGCCGAATACCTCACTCGCGTATGTCATGATCGGGCGAAATGAATACCGTCTACACGCCACTACGCCTTTTATACGAAAATGCTACAAAACAATAACATTGCATCATTTCCAAAAATAGCAATTACATCATAGTGTTGCCAGGATCATAAAAACAATTATAATAATTAGTTACTGATGCACTAAATTATCTAGATGGTAATTTAGTGGGCTTATAAAATTAACTAACCGGTAGAAAATGGTAATTTAATTATAAATCGGATCATCTGACAAATAGACTAAAAATATTATCTATGACGATGGTCTATGTCATATTAATATACACTATGGTTCTCATGACTACTGTGGTGGACATCTTGTAACACAATGTATGCAATAAATAATATTCTTTTCTATTCTAAAATTTAACTTAATTGGTTTATAGTTGTGTCGTTTTTAGTATCGCGGCAGAAGGGAGGTTTGCACTGAAAACCAGCACTGTGTTGCATAATCTTCCGGTACAGAAATAACTTTAGTGCAAATTTAATATGCTGAAAGTGCGACTTTCATGGTCTTAAAACCTGTTTTTTCTATGATTTGTAATTAGTCTAAGTATGTTGCTATATCTTAAAATAAAGTATTTTTCTTTTCTTCTTTACAAAAAGAATCTATATTTTTGTTGGAATATATTATATTTAATATATTATATATATAAAAAAAGTAAAACAGTTAAATTATATTTACTCATTGTATATCAAAATATACACATTAATATAACGAGGTAATACTAAAAAAAAATTCCAGCCCTATAACTGTCTAAAATAAAACGAATTTGTAAATTAAAATACATCAAAAAATACTTTATAATAAATGAACATAAAATATATTCATAAAGTTATTAATATATTGCATGGTTTTTCGGTTCCGTAGCAAATTGAGGAAAATAGTCAACGTTTATCTACGCAAGGCTTGAAACCGGTTCAAAATTAACCGGTTTTAATAGGGTTATAACCGGTTTTAGTAAACTATCTCATATGGAGTGTAAATAAACTAAAGAAAGTGTTACATAAACCTAAATTAACACGTTTATGTTGCATGAAGAGGAAGTATCATTCTATCTCTCTCAACATGTATTTGTGTGCGGCTGAAAACTTGCTGTACCACATGGCTGCGCTTTGGCGGTATGCGGCAAGAATCGTTCGAAATCATACGAAACCGGTTTGCTCAACAAACCCTATTCATTTTTATTATTTTATTTATTTGAAAAACCGTTTAATTGAGCCTGAAGTCAGAACAAAACACAAAAAACTTCTTATGTACTTAAGTTATAACCGGTTCGACTTTTTAACCGGGTTTCCTACATTATGCGTTAATTATCAAGTACTTACGCGATTTTTTTGTTTTATATTTAAGCTTTATCAAAACTAGAACATTTCATGAATAAAAAACCTCTTTGTTTATAAATGAAGTGTATGCTCTGAAATTGGGTACGTGCGTGGGCTTTGAAAATGTTAAATTGACTCGCATTCCATTATAGTTCGACTGATGGCAATTTGAACGGCGAAATTTATATACATTTCAACAGGGCTTAAAGGATTTTGCAGTGCAAATTTATATAATGTTAAAAAGGCTCATAATTCATTTATTAATATAAATAAACTAGCAAAATCGCAGCTTCAAAGCGGTAATTACTGAATAAATGAATGAATAAGGCTGATTTCCGACAGACATTCAACCGACGGTTAAAATAAAATAAACACTGTTTAGCCATATAGTTTTAGCGGTTATATTATTTTAACTGTTACATGTCTATGCAAACTAACCTTAGTGAATTATTTGGTCCAGATTTTAATATAAAGTTATTACAACACTAGCTTCTGCCCGCGACTTCGTCCGCGTGTAATTGTTACTTTGCGCTAACGCTAACTTTAACCCGCGACTTTGTTTACGTAGAAGGTGCCCTATCACCCTTCCCCCTCACGACTAGCCGCCGGCCTTGCACATCATAAATGCGCGCGCAGTACTTGATAATTATTTTGCTCCGATGTTATTTTAAAACTGCGATGTCCTAAGATATTCATTGAAATCGAATGATGTAAATGGCAATTTAGTTTTAAATTAAATACTTGTGATGAATAACGTATTTATTTGGTTATGGATTTAAATTTGGTTAGCATAAAAAGGTTATAGTGAGCCAACCTTAAAAGATAGACATATGCTGTCGCGGACTTTTATTTAGAGCTTTTAAAGGGGAACAATTCTGTCATGATTTTGCGAAACTTTAACCGTTTACGCAGCGGAAGCTTTCAAAAGCAAAAAAAATACCCTGATTTTGAAACATTCTTAATTGGTGCTCCGCTTCTATTGGTCGTAGCGTGATGATATATAGCCTATAGCCTTCCTCGATAAATGGGCTATCTAACACTGAACGAATTTTAAAATCAGACCAGTAGTTCCTGAGATTAGCGCGTTCAAGCAAACAAACAAACAAACTCTTCAACTTTATATATTAGTATAGATGAATGAACGATATTCCGCATGTTTCCCTTATTATCTAAGCAAGCGTGCTGCATATTATTCAATCGCACCATAAAATTAATCAATCGCTTTCAATTTCAAAGGAGACGAGGACTTTTGGGCCAAAGTAAATTAATGAGTTGAGATTAAAAAAATCGTTATATTTTTTTATTATAATACAAAATGAAAAACATCACCCCTAAATTATATTTAAAAGACGAGTAATCTTAAAAATAAGGTCAGAAATATTATAAATCATCGTTTACCATAATCCATTTATGTGAATGAATTTCAACAATTAACGATATGAAAACATAATATTTTCTTAAGTTTTCGCGACTAGTATACATAATAAAACTACGTTTTAACAGTTTTTTTTATTATTCTGACGTTTCGGCTATTTTCCAATAGCCGTGATCACGAAAGACAAAGATGTCAAGTGTCAATGTGTATTTTTAAAGTTTTATTTAGCTTACCGCCAACTTGTTCATTTTAATTATTTATTTTAAATTTTGTTTATGGTTATTATTTACTCTATGAGAGCCTAATCTAATTAACATCACTTCGTAACATGTTATGGCTCGAAGAGAAGAAGCGGCGCCAGAAACTCATCAGCAAACATGACTAGCTCTAATAATTTTATATAATATTAAAATGGGTGGCAGGAAAAACAAAAAGAATTTATCAATCAAGTTGGTTAGTGATCCGGTGACTAAAAATTAGCCGAAACGTCGGAATAATAAAAATCAAATAAATTACCGCGCTTAAAACCGTTAAAACATAGTTTTATTATTAGATATTAAAACACTTACACCACATGATTAATTCACCCAAAATAACTGAACCCACTACAATTATAAAAAAAAATATCAACATAGTAAACAGCAAACTTAAAATCGCTCTTATCTTCTAAAAATTTGGGCCCAAGGATGTATGAAAACATATCCGTCTCCTTTTTGTGTCGAACATGTAGTTTTCAAAAAAAACTTTAATTTATTTATTTGTTTATGGCTTGGCAGCTACGCCTTTAACTCAGGCCTTAGATTAGAATATAGGTAGCCTATGTGTATATACTATATAGTATATCTCAACTGAACTATAGGTTATCAACTTACGCTATTCAATGAGTTCTTGCGAGAACTCCAAAAGCCACATTCGACACACATAATTACTACTCAAAAACTATCAACGTCTTACAACGACTGTTCATTTTAGAGTAGTTTTATGCATTTTTAGAAAACAAAATGGCACAGCACATCGCCTACTTTAAATAATCTGTTTTAGTCACTTACCGCTTAATGAACTTCTTAGGCTTACCTGTAAAATAAAACAATACACAGTTCAATAAATATCTTGTCAATATTATAGAATTTTTACTGCTTGAGTACAGCCGGCCTGCCTGATGGAAAGCGGTTACCATCGTCTATGGACATTTGTTACATCAAAGTTGCTACCGATCAGTTGCCGCTCTTTAAAGGAAGACTGGTGGTAGGGCATTTGCCCGACTGGGTGGCTACCACCCCTGGTCTAGAGTACGCCGCCATAACAACCTTGAGTTGTGTTCCGGCATTAGTGGCCAGGTTCCAGTCTCCATTAAGAGAGCAGCAGCGCATTTGTAGCACCTTTGGTGTTGCAAATGTTCATAGGCGATGGTAACCGCTTTCCATCAAGTGGGCCGTCTGCCTGTCCGCTGAACTCGAGCAATAAAAAAAGACTAAATGATGGCCATTAATGCCTGAACACAACTCAAGATTGTTATGGCAGCATACTCTAGACTAGGAGTGGTAGCCACCCAGACGGGCATATACCTTACCGCCTGGCTGTGGGTTGTTTTGTCGCCTCTTAAGGTGCTCTCTCACCGCGAGCATTCGCCTGTAATATAACATTACAGATCTGAGCATTACGTCGGTAAGGGATAAGAACCAAGCATTACAGCACGCAACCTGTAATGATACAATCAGTAATATTTTGATACAACTTGTAACACAACGAACGCTTCGTCTGACATTATGGACTCAACTAAGCTCAAAGTAGAATATTTTTTTTATTATCTAAATTATTTAGGGGCTTTTAGTGATAATGTCACCATACCAGCCCCATCTCACCCTAATCATACAATTACACAAAAAATATATAAACGTTTTCACCATTTAATGTATTGTTACGACTTAGGCAAAATTGAACGAAGCACAACAACAAATGCGAATGAACACCTGCGGTCATAAACCCCAAGTTTTATTACCACCCGCATTTGCACTTCTTTTGTTTTCTTTGTATTTAATATTTGTAATCCGAAAAGCCGCCTATTGTGTATTGTAATCTGTTCCGGTAGACAGAGGCCAGGTGTGATTCTGGGAAATCGGGTGCACGCGATGAGGGAGACATATTGCACTGTATAATATAAAACAATGCCCGAACATAGGGGTGGGGCAGTCAAGCGAGGATTACGATACGAGCGAGACGTACATTCGATAAGCGAAATAGTGACGGACTTTGCGCGTGTTATTTAATCGTGCAGTTTGTAGTGGTTGTATCCAGTTATATTTGTATCTGTTTTATACGTGCTTGTACAGTTCTAATAAATTATATAGTAATTCCAACGGCATTATAATTCGAGTCCTGCACTCGTAACAATATTAAAAGAGCCGCAGCAGACTGTGGCCGCGACAAAATGCTCAGGAAAACACCATCCATCAAATTAATTGCCAGAGCACTCACCAGCCTCTTTCTGACGCCTCTGGCCGAAACACATTTTTTTTAATGTGTTTATTTCAATAAGTCCATACATGTAAGTTGTCGGAGCTTCCCAGAAAGTAATCAGATGATACTTGTGTTGGGAAATCTCGCTCTTCCTCTGTTGCATAAATTTTAAGACTATCAATTCGCTAAATTACAAAGAATACTTTTAAAAATATTTAAAGAAAGAGATAAAGAAAGAAGAAAGACATTCCACTTACAAATGCTGTAGGTCTTCGACTATATTGCATTGCAGACAATTTGGAGTATTGCTCCTTTCCACAAGATTTATTTAGTGGAATGTGACCGAAGCGCCATCTATGAGCTAGGACACAAAGCCGTCTATCATAGCTAGTATTAGCAAACCAGGGAATACGAGGAGGCTCGTTTTGCAAAGTTATATACCATATACCCTGTTCTCTTGACGTAAAAAATCGAATTATAAATGTTTTGTTACAGGCGAATGCTCGTCAGCCAAGGAGGCAGTATTGTAACGTCATACTCAAAATCGATTCATAATGTTATATTACAGGCGAATGCTCGCGGTGAGGGAGCACCTTTACTACAGGCCCTGGCCAAAGGCATCGTCAGTATTTTTTCCGTTCCCTCACAGATATTAATAATATCTAATAAAAACTAGCTTTTACGTCCGATTTTCCTCCCGTTAAAAAAGGATATGTATATCATGAAATGAGCGTGTTTAATTCTTATAAACGTAGTGCTTTTTAATTTTTTTTATTGTTGTATAGGTTCGCGTTTGACCACAATCATGCCCTATATGGAGCGAAGATGTGATCTTAGGATGGAGCACGCTTACCTAGAAGGTACCTATTCACACGGAACTTGAAGGCACCCAGGTTGTAAGTATCGGGAAAGACAGACTCCGGCAATGAGTTCCACTCCTTTGCGGTGCGTATGATGAAGCTAGATACAAAGCGCTTCGTTTTTACAGGTGGAATATCCACCATATATCGATGCCGCATGCCGGTGCGTCTTGTTGTCCAATGATGGAAGGGAGATGGCGGGATCAGATCGAAGAGCTCAGCTGCACACTCTCTAAAGTGAATCCGACAGAAAACCGATCAGCTGGCAACCCTGCGTAATAGTAATTATAAGTTCAAAATGTGTAATAATATTTCTATTTGCTATTAGTATTTCGGAAGCCAAGCGGTGTCTAGGCCATAATGTTTGAAGTGAAACTTCTTTAAAATCGTTGTGATTCGAAACTCGATGAAACGAAAAAAAGCGAAACTAAAAAGAGATATTTAATCATTTAAATACTATTCTCATAAAAATAGAGTTAGAAATATTTTGAAGTTTTGAAGTTCATAAATCAAATTGAAAGTAGAGCATGTTACCTATTTAAGTTATCATAACACAGGTACAAATATAACTGAATAAAACCAGTCCAAACGTAATGCACGATTCAATAACACGCGCAAAGTCCGTCATTAAATAGATTATCGAATGTACACAAGCCTTGCCTCGCGGCTGGTTATAGCTCGATTGACAATCTCTCCATTGAGCCGTTGCTTTATACTGCACCGATACAATAGGGCTGCCCGACCGCGTACGCCGAATTCTTAGAATCAATTCGATACACCTCGTTAATGACTGCCATTAAAGATGAAAATACACAATGGGCTGTTTTTCTAATCACAAATTTTAAACATAAAGTAAACAAAAGAAGTCCAAATGTCAAAAAGGTAATAAAATGTCTACAGGTATGCAAGTGTGAATTTATCTTTTGTCGGCGTTCAGGTTGTAACACTACAATTCCTCGATTTTCTAGATATAAACAAATATAAACGCAACACAACCGGCATTAGATATTTTAAAGTCTTGTAGCAATTTTGTCAATATACATAAATTTTCCAGGAGAGCTTTGTAGCAATTACGTTCTTTACTCTGTCATGAAATATTTTTTTATAGTATTAAAGCCACGTGAAACTAAAGCACCACTACTGACACCATAAACCTTGAACACAGCCTTATTTCCTTAGAAGTAGGTACTTCAGACGCCGTTTTCCTTGTGTCGAGGGTTGTGACATCTTCGAGACTTAGGCTCGTCTTTTCAAAAGTTAATATAACGAACAGTATTACAGAAGACAGTCAAAACAACTGAGACCTTTTTTATTAAATTGAAAAATGTCGCTGCCTTATAGATTGTACGAGCGTAGAAAGCTATGACGTCATACTTGCTAGAATAGTGTATTAATTATTATTGTTTGAACAGTAAACGAAACGATTTTTATCGTGATGTTACAAAAGTATACTATAGCGCGCAACGTTGTCCCATCGGAGCCTCACGGTGGCCCGGCGCATGGCACGGGTGGTACGGTCACCCCCTCCTCTATCCCGCGTCCCCGTAGGAATCGCCGGCCGCCCCGTCGTTTAGTCGACTAAGAATGTCCGTGAGCAATGCTTGTGCGCGCTGCCGCGTTTCCTATATAAAGTATGACGAAAGTAAATGGTTTCAGTTATATTCTCTTTTTTCAATTATGCACACCAAAATACCTCTCTACAATACATTATTTATATCAGCTTATGGACTCGTTTACGTTTGTATTAGTGTAAAACGCGCAACGACTAGAATTTGAATAAACAACTGAGTCATTAACGCAAACAAATACAAAATCGTCCCCAAGCTATTATTAGTATTATGAAATTTCATCGTCCATTCTTTTATACGTAAATGATTATTTTAGGATTTATTGTGACATTGTGTTATCTACGCAATTGCGTGTCAGAACGGGTAATGTAAAGGGTTCCGTACAAATGATGAATAGGAATCGTTTTTTTGTTATTTGTCATAAAACTGTAAAAACAATTAATCAAAATATAAAAAATGTACTAAATAGATCTTACTCAAATTAATGTTTGTTGAAAGTTTTTATTACGCTCTATAACCATATGTAGTGGGACGTTTACAAACCAATAGATGGTGCTGTACAATAATTGAGGTCGCAAACGTTTCCCGACAAATACAAAAATATATAAAAATTTTCAACAATAAAAGATGAGCCTAGGCCTGCAAGGAACAACACTAGCCTCACTGGAAGATCTTCCGTTGAGACGGAGGAGCATTCCATCTCGCTTCTTCTTCCATCCTATACGAGGCACTCCCTTCACATAATTTATTTCCAAGTTTTTACTCATCAAATCAAATGTTAGAATAGATGACAACCACCCCTGGTCCAGAGTGTGCCACCATAATGATCTTTAGTTATGTTCCGATATTAGTGGCCAGGTTCCAGTCTCCCTTAAGAGAGCAGCAGCGCCTTTGTAGTACCTTTGATGTTACAAATGTCCATAGACGATAGTAGCCGCTTTCCAACAGGTGGGCCGTCTATCTGCCTGCTGATCTCATGCAATAAAAAAATACAAGTACATTTTTTAGGACTTTGAAAAATAATAGCTATTACTACTACATTACCTATGTACTGAATTAACTCAATAAAAACTACTATTTATATATTTTTTTATTCTTCCGTGACATGCACGTTGGCAACACTTATTATTATTGTATAGCGGCATTAAATTATAATAAATCTCTGACCCCAATTTTATCTAAAAATACTCATAATTTTTTTTTAGAAAAATGACTGTGACATAGAAATAATAATTTCTGAAGTTTATTTTTTATTTTTTATTGCACGAGTTCAGCAAACAGGCAAACGGCCCACTTGATGGAGAGCGGTTACCATCGCCTATGGACATTTGCAATACCAAAGGTGCTAGAAATGCGCTGCTGCTCTCTTAAGGGAGACTGGAAACCTGGCCACTAATGCCGAAACACAACTCAAGGTTGTTATGTTATGGCGGCATACTCTAGACCGAGGGTGGTAGCCATCCAGTCGGGCAAATGCCCTATCACCCGGCTGTGGGTTGTTTAGTCGCCTCTTACGAGAGGCCGCCCGGCCGCAGGAAATTGTATTCTTTCTCCATTCCTGCACGGATGTAAGTTTTCGCGACTTGTACACATAATAAAATTACGTTTTAACGGTTTTAAGCGTGGTAATTTATTGGATTTTTGTTATACCGACGTAGACATAGAGTTAGATCTCATTCAAAAACTCAATCCAGGGAGTTCTTTAGACTAGACGCGCGGATAGATCTCTCGCTAGACGCGTAGATTTGTTGGAATAAAACTTTTTTAGGGTTAGTCTCGTATTTGTACATCACCACTATTTTATATGTAACATATCGTGTACAATAAATAAAGGAGCTCATAAAAGATCTCGAGATTCTTCCCATCACTATATCTCATCTGTAGATCGTCATATACCAGTGCACACTCGGCAGTAAGATATTATCAAAAAAAGAGTATCTTATCATAAACAATACCAACTCTAGTTATAAGTACTCATAAATCACACACGGTTATGATACGAGTTGATTTAGAAAATTCCTTAATGTGATTTTCTTTTGTGTTGTTTTAGATCTTATTTACTTATGACATACAGTTGAAAATTAGATACGGGTTCCTTTATTTAAAGTCGTTTCTTTTTCTACATTTTTTTTATTGCAAACTACTCTTATTCCTGAAGTAATAAAATGTATATTTTGTAAATTATATAACTAAGGCGTTTTGTTACTTTATCTGAAGCCATAACTGACTGTCTGATTCAGAACAATAATTACAACTACAAATATGCCTCTGAAATGTTTTCACGTGTGTTAGAGAGGGATGTATAAGTCGTGGCCACATCTTAGAATTGATCACTTCATGATGTAGCCGACCATTTCATGAAAAGGTCGTATTTCATGAAATGGGTAATACCCGCTGCCCACACACGGCCGTAGCGGGGGGGCAATGCCCTACCTTGAAAATACCAAAAACTAAGATAAATTATTAAAATTAAATTGTTTCTTCATACTTTTTTGAGATAGGTATCAAAACTTTTCCAAACACAAAAGCGAAGCGACGCTTCCAAAATTCACTTTATATCTCAAATAATAAACAAAAGTGCCTCATATCCATACCGCACCCGACTTTTTGTTCTTATACATAAATACAAATTCCTTCTTTATTTGTATTTTTTATTAAACCTTTCCTATTCAGATATCATTAAATACAATCATTTCATGAAATGGTTAGCCACATCATGAAGTGGTCAATTCGAAGATCTGGCCACGACATATATTATACATTAGTTAAAAAGATGTTAAAATAAAGCCGAAATAAGATTCGTTCATTTCTGTGTTTCAATTTAGATGAATCAACCAGTGTGGTTACCGGGCCACTGTTTATCGGGGGTATCAGTGGAATCACTTCTACTTTACGTAGTGGTACGGCCTTGCTTCCCTGGGCTTAGTAATAAAGGCGCATTAGAACGCCAAAAAGCACTGACTACGACGTATACCCTGTAACGTTCTGACTATGTGCATTCTCTCATCGGAACGCAGCTAGGTTTAGTGGGTAGTTTGTTGGCCTCTTCCTTTAATTGAAGAGACACCGGTTGCCGTGTTAGTTACAAAAGTCCCAAAAGCACGCGTGCTGGCAGCCTTAGGCGCTGCATTTGGACTTCCCCCGTATTCAACCCGTGAGTGTGTCGCAAGAAAGATGGTTACCCTTTTGGATAGAGTGATGTACCACAGGCGAGAGCCCATAGCTCAATGGTCGCGGGAGCTAGGCTCGACCGCGAGGGGACTACGAAACAAGACGATGAGTTGTTGTACTCTTGTAGTATACTGCTTTCTTAATTTATTAGACTATATATATACAAAAAACTTATCTGTTACGTGATGTTGCACATCGATATTCTAATCATTATTAAATGTTATATTGTTATGAGCTACAGGACTCGCATTAAAAAAATGCCGTTGGAACTACTATAGAATTTATTAGAACTGTACAAACACGTATAAAACAAATACAAATAAAACTGGATGCAACCAGTTCACACTGCACGATTCAATACAATTCGACACGCGCAAAGTCCATCGTCTATATCGCTAATCGAGAGTACTACAAACGTCTTACTCGTATCGTAGTCGTCGCTTGACTGCCCCAACCCTCCATTCGGGCATTGTTACTAACTATACAGTACAAAAAAAATCGGCCGCGTGCACTGGGTTTCCGAGAAATAGTAATTTGCACACCTGGTTATGTATTCCTGCGAACGGCCAACAAAGTCGAAAACAATAACAATAGGCTATTGTCTAATTGCAAATTTTAAATACGAAGTAATAAAAAAAAACTCCGAATGCGGGAGGGGCAATAAACAACATGCGAAGCATTTTATTGTCGGTATGTGACAATAGGTATGCAGGTGGC
Organism: Dendrolimus houi; assembly: GCA_039645545.1. Taxonomy (NCBI): domain Eukaryota; kingdom Metazoa; phylum Arthropoda; class Insecta; order Lepidoptera; family Lasiocampidae; genus Dendrolimus; species Dendrolimus houi. The sequence goes on from CM077139.1 coordinate 14,238,248, forward strand.
CCAACTTGTAACAATATTTACACGTTTATTACATAGGATATTTTTGATCACTTGTATTATCTGTATTTACATAGCATCACGATCATGTATTGACCATAGTATTTAACTGTGCTTAATTATATATCAATAAATTGGTGGATGAAATGTGACGTAACATGATCTATATAAACATAAATTTGAATTATTCAATGTCAATGAGAACAGACGCGTCGTCTCAGTTCTGTGCTTTTCAACCAAATTGTTTCAATATGTTTGATCCGTCTAATATAAGCATAGAACCGATTACTCGATCACTGTCATTTAAAAACAAACATACAACACGTATTTTAATTTGTTCTTTTTTTACATCGCTCAATTACTAAAGCTATTTTGCGATGTTAATTGTTTTTCCCAAAATTAGAATTTACCGATTACCACTTTATTCGGTTGGGGTGGCGTATAACTACCCCCCCCCCCGCCAAGAATCAGCTAAATGCTAAATAAGTTAGAGCACTAAAAAGTAAGATTTCAGAAAACAGTTGAGTTATATAATCAGGGTTTGGCTAAGTATGTAGGAGCATTACTTTTAGAAAACCATCAATCAAACGATTATTTTATTGCCTGAAGCAGGAAAACAGGCAGACGGTCCACCTGATGGAAAGTGGTTACCGTCGCGTTTGGGCGTTTGCTACACCAGGGGTGTCGCCAATGCGTTGCCGATCCCTAAGAAATTTTATAACGCCCTTCTTAAAGAACCCCATGTCATAGCGCAAAAGGAAAACCGCGGCGGGAAGTTCCCACCAGATCATTGTTGTACGCGGAATAAATGTTCCAGAGAACCGTTGCGTAGTTGAGGGGGTGCTCAAGGAAATGGGGGTGAACATCCCGTCGCTGGCGAGCGGTGCGGTTATAAAAGTGTCTGGTAATTGTCTTCAGCCAATCGTTGTCCACTACTGGACGTAGACCTCCCCAAGTTTGCGCCACCTATCCCGGTCCTCCGCTATTCTCATCCTGCCCCCGCCGGCAATCTTACGCAGATTGTATGTCCATCGGGCTGGAGGGCGTCCTACACTATGTTTGCCGAGACGCGGTCTCCACTCTAGAACTTGTCAGCTCCATCGACCATCAGTCCTGCTATAATTTTGCGAGCTATGTCGGTAATCTTGGTCCGCGTACGGATAAAATCATTTCTGATTCTATCAATCATAAGAGATACTTTCAACATGGCTCGCTCCGTAGCCCACTGAGCGACCTTCAATTTGTGAATTGGTCACAAAAGTCCGTTAAATAGGATTTGTTGATTAATCCGGTTTTTAACGGTTATTACCGCATAGCTTAAAAACGCAACCATGTGATACAAGTTTTCAGTCGAACACTATAACATGGTTGTGTTAGAAACAGCTGTCGTATAGGGAAACTAATTCTCGCCGAAAAACCGGTTAATGAGGTTTAGACAACACTTATTTAAAGTTTAAATTTCGAACGAAATAGTTGACTAAAACCGGTTATAACTGATTAACAGTGTTCAATTTTAAACTGGTTCCAAGCCTTTTTTATAAATACCCTTAAAGTTCCAGCCAAAAACCCCCTATTTTGATTGACAAATACTTCTAAACCTTTATTATAAAGTTCAAAATTAAATTCCAATAATTTAGCTTGAATTCTACTGTTCGTGAAATAGTTGTAGTTTCGTTAAAACATCTAGACAAATCTAGAGAAACAAAAATTATGTTTATTTTCAAAGGAATTTCAATCAAAATTCCAACTTTATAATGTCAAAAATGAAAATTCTTTAGCAAGGACATAATATTGGGTTCCCGTAACTTTTATTAAAATAAAACTTTGAAAGAGGTCTATCTGCTTAGGGCTGTCTCGTATGTAAGTCTCTCTCTCTCTCTCTTTCTCTTTTCACCTTCTCCCAATTATTCGGGGTCGCTACAAAGTTTTTTCCTTCCATACTCATCTATTCTGCCATATGACTTGTCTGACACAAATCACCATGCCATAATCCATCATTCACATGATCCATCGATCACTTTTTTGGTCTACCTTTATATTAGTCCCCTTGAATCGTCCAGTTTACCCTTATTTTTGTCACGTGACTTTCATCCCTCCTTCTTATATGCCCATACGTACACCCGCCCACCTTGGTCTTCTTCCTTTAAAAAATTTCAGTCAGAGGTGCAACTTTCAAAAATCACATTCTCTCTGATCTCATTTCTTATCCATTCTTGTAACACCACACATGCGTCTCAACATTCTCATCTCAGCTTAGTGAAAACGTTTTTGGTCTATCGCATTAGTGGCCCAACATTCGGACTTGTATAACATGACCGGTCGTATTACAGATTATATTATACATCTGGCCGTTTAGTTTCAGCGTGTCACATTTGTCTAAAATTTATTTTCCAGTACCTATGCTATATTCATAATTATACATAAAAACCTATTCGCCTGTGGCACAAAAACCTTTTGGGTTAATTCGTGGCACAGAGTCGTGTAAGATACATAAAAATTATGATATATGTAAAACTTTGACAATTAATTTACACAATATTATTGCTTTGTCAAATATAGAAACAGAGGCAAAGAATTATTATCATCATGCTGGTATATAATTCTGATATATACTCAATCAGAGTTGATAAGTTAGGCCACCGTGGCTTGTCATGCACGAGAAGCGCCGGCAGAATGTCACAGCATGCTACGCTTAATGACATTATCTGTCGGTCTCTTGTCACCGCCGGGGCACCAGCTATTTTTGAACCAAATGGGCTGTGCCGCGGCGATAGCCAGAGACCAGACGTAATGTTGTCGGTGCCATAGAAGATAGGACTCTACTTGTGTCGATACTTTGGCGACGTCCCATCTTCCAACCACAACCGGGGCTACTGCTGCACACCAAGAGGCCCGGAAATATCTGCCGCTGGGACCGTGGGGGCCTGGAGCTCATCACCTTTATTGAGACCTCTCAACGCGTCTAATTGAGGTCTCGCGTGACCAAAAGGCTGACTTGCCAGCATTGCCATCCAACGCGGAAATGCGCTCCCCGCCGACAGTGATTTGGAGTCAATTTTTTACTCATAGATTTATGTTATTTTCTTGATCAAACATTCTGATGTCGTAGATCTGTATATATGAGCCCGATGGTCTACTATAGGAATTAATATAGAATCTTTTCAGATTATACTTGGTCGATTTGTGGTTATTTTTGGACATTGTTTGCAGGTCCTCTGGGATGATCCTGGTGCCTATCTCCACTTTAGCCATGCTAAATTTATTCTTCATCTTATATCCTTGTCTATGTTACCTATGTCTCATACAAAAATATCTTATATGTTTAAATATATATTTCAAAAGTTGCAGAGTGACTGTCGATCGCGTCGTGGTCCTTAAAAATAATCTTGACAGCCCTACGTATCTGTAACACCGTCCTCCAATCCGTTCGTGTCAATAAAGTATTTTATAACTTCAACTCAACATTTCGTTGTACAATGTTGTCTACAGATCGCCATTCGCCCGACAAACTTACATTCGTGTTGCAACAATTTAAAAGACGCCACTGTAAGTTTGTTGAGCACTCAAGTTTCAAAAGTCCAACGTGTTATTTTTCCAAATACATACTATCTGTAAAAATAACACACTGGACATTTGGAAAACAATATTTTCCAAGTTTGCTACCGTTATAATATATGAAACTAGCTGACCCGGCGGACTTCGTACCGCCATGTTTTCTGAATTCCTAAAAGACTTTGTTTCATGATACAAAAACAATATCACCAAAATTGATCCAGGTGATTAGGAGGATTCTAGAACCCGATCTCAGCGCCACCTACCGGTTCCAAATATGAACACAAACCATCCGGGGACCCATTCAAACATACAAAACAAATCGGTAAAGTCGTTCTCAACTTATGCTCGTACATACATTTCTGCAATTCATTTTTATATATAAGATAATAGTGCAATTGTTTGGAAAATCGTATGTTTGTACCGTATTCAAAGAATCTTCTTACATCCTTACTTCATCTGGGATAATGTTAGTGTTAATGATGCAGGCATAGATATGGGTTTAATGAGTTATTTGTGATGCGATATTCTTATAATAATAATATAAGAATGTCGAATATAATAATCGACAGACAAACACATTTATTGTATTTCCCCAAATTAAACAAGTTAACGCTTTTTTTTATTGCACTAGTTCAGCAGACTGGCAGACGGCCCACCTGATGGAAAACGGTTACCATCGCCTATGGACACTTGCAACACCAAATTGCTACAAATGCGCGGCTGCTCTCTAAAGGGAGACTGGTACCTGGCCACTAATGCCGGAACAAAACTCAAGGTTGTTATAGTCGCATACTCTAGACGAGGGGTGGTAGCCACCCAGACGGCCAAATACCCTCCCATCTGGCTGTAGGTCGTTTTGTCGCCTCTTACGTCAGGCCTTCTTGCTGCAGGAAATATGTTCAGCCATAAAACGCTTGTGTTATGGGTGATATACAACGGACTACTCTGGGGCCGATTCCAAACACCCAAACCATAGGAAATAACGGAGAAAATTCGTTTCTGAAATTTACCCGGCCAGGAATCGAAATCAGAGCCTCTGCATTGCAGAGAGGTGGGCCGGCAAAGGCTTAGCCCGCACAACCACAGAGGCCGTAATTTTCGTAAATTTCCGTTATTAATTGTTAATGACGTTAAACATTGACAGATAACGTATGTATCTATAATTCTATTTACACTAATGTAGCTAATCATTAACTGCGTTAATTTTTGACGCAATATTGGCCACAGTCAATAACACTAACACCATCCCAGATAGAGCAGGGAGATAAGGAAAATAATATATAGTTTCATTTAAACCGATAGTACTTGAAATAAGTAGTTGAATTTTTCAATGATATAATAAAGCATGTAACACGCGCCATAAATGGTCTTTATCGTCGTTAATGTAAGTGCCATTATGGGATAAATCAAAAATGGCGTAGTAGTTTAAAAGTTGGCTTACACCACGTCCAGCCAACTTGGATGGCTTCCAGAGAGCAATTTCGAAATGAACTGAACTTGGGTACAGCTTTATTTCAAGAGCCATTACCTTAACAATGAAGTCATAGCATACCAAGGCCTGGAAATTGGTTACAAGAAAAATATACAGAGAGCCAGATAACTATTTACCCAGCAGAAAATACACATATAAACACAAAAGGCACAAACATATTAATTAAAGATTAAAATCACATCAGTAATATCAGAGCGCCTGGCAGAAATATAAAAGTAGTTTTGCTAAAACTCGTCTTGGTAAGCAAGCTAATATAGGAGAGGTGAACATTAACATGACCTACAGATTAACATTCAAATTACACTATTTAACGGTTTGAATGATTTAAATAAATTTAAGTTTGTTTTGGTTGCTCTTATATAGGGGTGGCTTTAAAGAAAGAAAAAAACAAATTTATGAATTACGTTTTTATTATTTTACTCCTCATAAAATTTCCGGTCTCCTCATATTAAAAAGATTCAAATTCAAATTAATTTTATTGCGATTCTTAAGGAGTGAACTCCAAAAAGAACAGAGGGGTGGGGCAGTCAAGCGAGGATTACGATACGAGCAAGACGTACATTCTTGAAACTAGATTTTTTTACTACAAATACTATTATTAAAACTAGTACTATAAATTATAAATAAATTAATATAAACTATGAAGCAAATCGCTGCCAGACAGGAGCGTTCCCACAAAGCTGGCTGCATTGCCACACTCTATGGTAATGCAATTTTTTTATATTGCTGGAGTACAGCAGACAGGCAGACGGCCCAACCCAATTCGTTGCGCGAAATACGAACCAGCCTTCTGTTCACCGATGGCATCTGTAATAGAAACGGAACGCGCCTGTCAACGTCATTGGCAGAGCAGTTTGACAGGCGCGTCAACCGTGACATACCGGAGCCACTCCGACCCCCTGTTTTGTACGTGGAGCCTCTCGAGCCATATATACTATTAATATTAACAAATTAAGATACCTATATTTTAAAAGTGAAATAAAACCATCGAATACTATTACATATATTTTGGTAACAATAATACAGCATCAAAGAGTTTCTTATGAATTTGTTAATTAATTTAATTTTAAACTAAATAATATATCGAGGACTTCATAACATATAGGCGTATAAAAAACACAATTTTTTTGTTGTTTCCTAAAAACTATGCATGTTACAATTTAGAATGTCCTACCAGTATGCAAGTGTACCTAAATAGAAGGGTAATCCAAATTTCAGCCTTATACAATCAACTAGTTTTGTTTTATTCACAATTTTGTCCCTTGTGTAAAACTGCACCTTTGTCTGTACGTCCATTCGTTATGAAGCCCTCGATATATATAAAGAAATCTTAACTGCTGTGTAAAAATATGCAAAACCTGAAACTATCGTAGATGCATCTCCGAGGGTTTTGTTTCTTTTCTGTAGGTACAAATTATTCCATTTACCTACCTACATGTCGTAACATGTTCCTCATACGAATCTGCGCCAATGACCTCTTCAGGCCCTCAAAATTGAAAAGTATTGAATATAAATTTACTCAAATTATTATAAAAATGCGAAAAAAAGAGATAATAATATTGTTACGAGTGCGGGACTCGAATTAAAATGCCGTTTGAATTAATATAGAATTTATTAGAACTCTACAAGCACGTATAAAACAAGTACAAATATAACTGGACACAACTAGTACAAACTGCACGATTAAATAACACGCGCAAAGTCCGTCACTATATCGCTTTTCGAATGTACGTCTTGCTCGTATCGTAATCCTCGCTTGACTGCATCCCCCTCCGTTCGGGCATTCCTTTATTCTATACAAATACAATAAGCCTCGACGCAAAACAATAACTTCTTAGAATTAGTTCGAAACACCTGTCTAATTATGCCTGCGAACGGCTATAAACGAGTACAATAGGCTGCTCTTCACAACAACCAATAAATAATAAGAAACAAAAGAGGACGATCATAAAAGCGCTTCTACGTAATTATATCACACACCGAGCGGGTAATAAATGTGCATTGTTTTCAATTATGCAGTTGGCCCAATTGTAACACTATATTAAGTTAATGCTTCTTTAAATTCTCTGATTGCGGTGATTAGACCTGAATTGTGAATAAACTTTCCGACGTTAAAAAAATAAGGATTTTTAAAATGCTTTTTCAATGCCTGTTCAGAATGAAAATGCTAATGCAGCCATCGTAATAAAAGCGATCGTCTAATTTTATTGGAACCCCATTGCTAAGGGAAGGGCGCACCCATTGAAAAGGAGTAGCAAAATTAGGTGTAATGCGTCGAGATGTTCTGAGGATTGGACCTCTCTGTATTCGGGAGGCGTGCCGCTGGCGCGAGTACTCTATGCCCTGTTTGGCCGGCGAACTTACTTGTGTACAACTACTTGAGCGAGTATTGTAACTGATTCAATAGGTTGTGTGTGAGTGTGGAAAAAATAATGTGCTTTTGTTCCATTAATACAGTTTTTTTAATTTTATTTTATTTAGTATACTGATAGTTTATAAGTCGTCCATTAACTGTCATTTGGAAACATGCCTAAAAGACTGGCCACATTACCTCGCTGAATCGCAATCCTAATGCGTTGCCCAAGATCATTTGGTTACGTGAGGACATCTGATATTTTTAATATTTTCGTCTGTTTATCTTCACAGACAAGGGAGGATCATTCATTTTGTTCACAGTTTTATTTTAATTAATAAAAAAATTAATAATTAATAAATAAAAATGTGAATTTTCCATTCAAATGTCTGAAATAAACCGCTCATAGCGATAAGATCGCCAATTGTACTATTTTTGTTATATTGTTAATATAGTTTTTTTATGTCTAAGTTATGCTCAATAAAATATAAAAAAAAATTGTGTTTTACCCCTATTATTTGAAAACTTATTCGATAATATTCCTCAAATTTTAAATTTTGGACCCATTTTCTATATTATAAAATATATAAGCAGATTTCAGGTTATATTTTTTTGTTTTCATACACGCAAAGGTATGTGTTCCAAAATCCATACCTACCATTAGATAGTTTCTAATATAATCACGTGTGACACACATACATAAAAATAGGTTACTTTTTTATCTTTGTACATTGTAAACGCCAGTTACGTAATCACATGGCCTAGTATCTAGAAGTAGTCAAGTCTATTCAAACGTAGCACGAGATGGTCTATCGGCAAGCTCAGATTAGTAAGAAATACGTGACGTCAAGTGAATGTGTGCGGAGTGTACGGGTCAATAATGGGCATTGTGCACCTACATTGGGCCAGGACGTGATCCGACATCACTTCACAAAACATGTGACCGAAGGGCAGTGCTGCGAAGTTCGAAATTCGGCTTCTATTCGTGCAGGAACGGAGAAAAAATGTAATTTCCTGCGGTCACGCGGGCTATTATAAGAGGTCTACAGTATGCCACCATAACAACCTTGAGTTGTATTCCGGCATTAGGGGCCAGGTTCGAGTCTCCCTTTAGAGAGTGACAGCACATTGGTAGTAACCTTTTGTGTTACAAATGTCCATAGGCTATGGTAACCGCTTTCCATTAGACGAGCCGTCTGCCTGTCTGCTGAACTCATGCAATAAATAAAAAATCGCTTCTGTAACACTGTAACAGGTAAATGGGGAGCAGACAATGAAATACTTTTATTATTAAAGTGGAAATTGTTACTAACACCCTTATTGCTATGCTATAATGCCAACTTGACAGACTCTGTGGTTGAGTAGGTTTATGCCTTAGTTGGCCTACCTCACTGAAGCGCATAGGCTCCGGGTTTGATTCGTGACATGATAAATTTCGTAAACGAACTTTCCGTTATTTACTATGGATCTGGGTGTCTGACGTCGGCCCCAGAGGGGTCCGTTGTATTTCCTATTGCACAAGCATAACTTACTCACCTTATAGTTGTACAATGTGTGTTTGTCCAAAGTGTGCATGTAAAAGTCCTTAAAATTCAACATACTTAATTAGTTTGTAAGAAATAAGTAACACGAAAAATAGTTTAATTATAATAATGGTATGGTTCTAGAATCCATAGACTAGAAAAAGTACTTTATATAACTTTACAAGACTACGCAGCCTCATAGATTTTGTATGAACCTACATACTATTGACGTCACAAGCTTGATAAAGTAAAATGAACCAAATAGTGCATAATTAAATTTAATTAATTAATTATTTTATTTAGTGTTCTTTCTTTTAAATCTACGTTTTTACTGTATTCTCCTTCCCTGTTTTAGTATAATAACATATAATAATAATCCATAAATGTCCCACTGCTGGACTCGGGCCTTCTATTACAGGGGACGTCCCCCCTGTAATAGAAGGCCCTTTAAGAACATTATACCCGCCACGCTTGTCCAAGGCGGCTTGGCACGTTTCACACATAGGTGTTTCTCGATATGCAGGTTGCATCACAATGTTTTCCTTCACCGCTGTTAGCACGTGGCAATTGTACAAATATGCACATTAGGTCAATAAATTGGCTAAGTGGTGCATGCGTTCCGGCCAGTATCGAACACGGGCTCTTTGAGTTTAGGACGCGTGCTCTAGCCGTTACGTCACCACGACTTTTAGTATTAAAGACTAAATCTCAGTTTCGGCAAAACATTCGGCTTGTTGTGCCGAAGCTGAACCTCTGGTACATCACTAATCCGACAGATCGTTCACGTACTTGGAAACGTATCGTAAGGGGGTACGTGAGTGAAAGGATTCGAGTGATAATGAAAAATGAATTGAGAATCGAAGGTTGATTTGGAAAATGTTCAACAAATTTTATGCTCTTTTGCAAATATAAAGTGTGATTTGATACAGTTTTTTTATTCATACATATTAACTTGTCAAATCTTGTATAAACTACTATTGACATCCTAAAATATATGGCAGCTAATATGTATTTATAGGAGAGGTCTTGAAACCATAGTTGTAGTATCTAATCATAATAATGCCATAATTTAACAGATGATATGAAATTATGTAAATAATTGTATACGGTGTATAACTTTGACAGTTGTGGAAATAAGTAGGTGTATTGTTATGAAGAGCTTGTTCCTGCAAACATTCGCTGTTTAAAGATGGCGGCACTTGAGATATCGATTGCTTACGGCAAGTCAGTTGGTGTTGGCGTAATAATAAAAAAAAACGGTTAGTGTTCGTGGTGAACGATTATTCGATCGCAATTCATGTACCAGTAAAGCTTAAAGTGAAGTGTTAAGTCGATGATTGCAATTGTGTTTAGGGATTTAAAGAGAAATAAACGTGTTGATATCGTGCAATGTAATTTTCTGAAATTCGGCGTCCCACACTACTCTTATTATTGCGGACAGAGAGCACTCACCTGCCACGCACGCCGGAGCACACTTTCTCTCCTCGCCCCGCATACCGCCCATAGCTCGCACAATTAGCAGCTAGGCGTCGGACGGAACGTGGGACATAGAAGCGGCCTTGGAGGCCGGAAAGACTCACTTGCTCACTTGCACATTCGCCTCACATTGCTCACATACAATAGCACCAATACGCACTCTTTGTATTTATTTCTTCTATGTATAGTTTAATTGTAAATAACGTCAATAATAAGTCGTACAGTCCAGTCCACATCGAGTTTTATTTTAAAAGAAGCAACTGTCACCAATACTTATTTAAAAAAGATGTCTAATAATAATTATGAAGTAAAGATAATATGTTGTTGGGAAGTTTGTTGCGTCGCTTCTTCTCCTTTAATAGTAATTAAAATTGCTTTGGAAGCGATGATAGGCGCATGACTTTCAATAAATACATTAATTTTCAGTGGCGATGCTAGAACAAACCTAGACTTCGGCGAGAACAACTTTGCGAGGTGAACAGCTGATCAAAATCGGCCATTTTTATAATTGTATCAAACACAAAAAAGTTTCACATGTCTACAGGAGAAGACTACAAATGTTGAAACAATATGTTTGTATGTTTAGATTCGCAAACATGGATTGCTATATGAAAGGTTGTTTAATTTTTACATGCTTCTATAATTTTTACATGCTTCTATAGTTTATTTTTTTGCCATTGAATTTTTTTTAACTTCTACCAAACTGAAGTGTTCAGTATCCGAACAGTCTACAGTAGAAGACATTTGCCCCTATTCCAGCTACCGCACCTCATCCCTCGTTCTCCTTCTCATTCCTCCTGTCTGATTCCTCTATCACATCCCCATCATCTCTTTACCACATCCTCAAGGCTGTGAACGCGTTGGCTTCGCCCCTGGTGTTGCAAACGTCTATAGCTGACGGTAACAATTTTTCATGAGCCGGGCCCTCTGTCTGTATACCAGCTTCGCAATAAAAAAAGTAAGTCTGTAAACTTAGTCTAACCCATAGGTACCCAAAATGATCCATACGGACCCCTGGGGGTCCATATCGATCTACAAGGGCGTCCACGAGCTGCAAATACGGGTCCGCAATAGTAAATTCTCTTTAACCAAGTCGTGACAATTTTTTTTAAATTTATGTAAATTAAATAATAAAACACAATACGCGTTTTCCTTATAAGCTATATAATTTATATATAACCAACTAGAAACTATATCGAATCTATCGCAAAAATGATTGTCAAAATTAGTACAGAAATAAAATAGTTATGGCTGAATATATATAAAAACAGTCTTTTTTGAAATCGGTTAAAAAGATAGGGAAATTCGTCCATCGAATGCAGTAAAAATTAGTAAGGGTCCCAGAGATAAAATCTTAGTTATTATAATAGTTTGGGAATCATTGGTCTAACCCAATATGAATAAGGCCGTTAGAAACTTTACTATCCTAAAACTTGGTTTAGCGCTAATTCAATGTTTACTGTTTTCATTAAGGCACTAAAACAGCACCCTTACCTTACCCCCCTACTTCCTAAATTATAGGATTAACCAGCTCTAATTTCGTAGGCTTTTTAATACCGCACCCGTATCTTGAAGCTACCTCATTAAGGAGTTTCGGAGGCCGTACCTTTAGAGCGGGCTTTAACGGAATATAACAATTCGGTTTTTCGTTCACAAAGTACTATTGTTAGGTTGATTAATACCTGAAGCTTCCTCTAGAAATTAATTTATAAACATCATTGAGTTATGACGATATGAAATAGGAATTTTGGTAGACGCCTTATTTATTTAGGTCAGTCGCGTGTAAAATATGTTTGGGAGCAATATTGTTTGTGCACGTCTGCATTGTGTATCATATTTCTGTATAAAATTTATTAAAAAAAAAAGCTTCGGTTAATCAATTCTTAGCATTTTAGGGATGACCCGGCTAGGTGGAGCGAGATGGAATGCTCCTCCGTTCCTCGCAGGCCTATTGTTCGAAATTTGTATATATTCTTTCTACGTTTCGGGAATCGTTTACGACCTCAATTATTGTACAGCGCCATCTATTGGCTTGTAAGTGTTCTACTACAGTCAGACGTGCTGCTGGGAAGTTTCTTGTGGCTTAACAGTAATAACACGTTGCGAAGCAGTGTTCATACACTAGGAACTAAAATTAAATTTTAACTTATATGTAAGACCTTCAAAAAGTGTAACTTATTTTGAATAAATCTTTTCAGGAATTTACTAGGCTTATATTAATAATGTTACGAGCTACAGGACTCGAATTAAAAATGACGTTGGAACTACTATAGAATTTATTAGAACTGTACAAACACGTATAAAACAAATACAAATAAAACTGGATGCAACCAGTTCACACTGCACTAATCAATAAAATTCGAACGCGCAAAGTCCGTCGTCTATATCGCTAATCGAGAGTACTAGAGAACGTCTTACTCGTTTCGTAGTCGTCGCTTGACTTCCAGCCGCCCCTCCATTCGGGCATCGTCTTATACTAACTACACAGTACAAAGAAATTGGAGGCGCACACTGAATTTCTAAGAAATATTAATTTGCACACCTGCGAACGTCCACAAAGTCGAAAACAATAACAATAGGGATTAGTTCGACGCTAATGATGGTTATAAAACAAGTAGAAAGATAATAGCATGTTTTTCTTAACTACAAATTCAAAAGACTAAAGAGTTCCTTAATCCGGGAGGACAATAAGCTGCGTTTACAATAGGCTGTTCGGCTTATCTTTGACGGCATGTAACAATATATAAGCCTAGTAATATTGGTATGCAATAGTTATTATAGTAATACTATAATATATCTATTGCATACCAATTCCTTTCCGTGCCGAGTTTCTATCCATCCAAAGGTTGTCTGGGAGTAGTTGGTCCCAGCGATAAGACCGCCCATTGTACTTATCGTTACGATTTTTAACTGTGCAGGAACGGAGAAAGAATACATTTTCCTGCGGCCGGGCGGTCTGTCATAACAGGCGACAAAACAGCTCACAGCCAGGTGGTAGGGCATTTGCCCAACTGGATAGCTACCACCCCTAGTCTAGAGTATGCCGCCATAATAATCTTGATTTGTGTTAGACACAACTTGATTACGATTAGGTTCCAGTCTCCCTTAAGAGAGCAGTAGCGTATTTGTAGCACCTTTGGTGTTGCAAATGTCCATAGATGATGGTAATCGTTTTTCATCAAGTGAGCCGTCTGCCTGTATGCTGAACTCACGGAATTTTTTTTTCAAAAATGAGTTATTTTTATAACATTGTGTGCAATAACACATTCCATTCTATTAGGCATATGTAATTGTTTTATTATGCCCACCCGATGGAAAGTGGTTAACGTCATCTATGGACGTGTGCAACATCAGGGGCGAAGCAAACGCGTTGCCAGCCTTTGGGATGAAATAGGGGCGATGATAGAAAAGGGACAGGATAGATGCTGAGACAGGAAGTATAAAAAAAAAACTATTTATTCGTAGCCACAATGCATAACAATGGAAAATATAATTTTGTGCAGTCCGCCAGCTACCAAAGTCCCGAAACTGGATTCAACCTGTAAATTGCAGTTGAGTTTGGCAACTTTCTGTTGCAGCAGAATACAACATACAATAAATAAAATAGAAAGAAAAGAAAAAGTGACAAAAATTATTTGAAGAAATAGCCACGTACTTACATTGCTAACATGCATCTTAAAAATAAAAATATATTTTGAGTATTTGTACACAGCATTTTCAGCAAACAAGGTTTGCACTCAGCATATTGCTGTGCCGGAATTATATCCGACACAACGCTGATTTTCAGTACAAACATTCCTTTTGGCGTAATACTAAAACGAACCGAATATTTTCTGAATGTAATTTAAAACCTATTTAATCTGTAAATAATAATATTTTTAAAGTTACGGGACTCGAATTAAAATACGGTTTAGAATTACTATAGAATTTATTAGAACTATACAAACACGTATAACACAGGTACAAATGTAAGTGGACACAACCAGTACAAACGTAATATACGATTCAATAACACGCACAAAGTCCGTCACTATTAGCTTATCGAATGTACACACGTCTTGTCTCGTTTGTCACCATCGCTAGACTATCGATCTCCCCATTGGGCTATTGCTGCACCGATACAATATGGCTGTCCGCCCGTGTAGATCGAATTTATTAGAATTCGTAATCTGCACACCTGCCTAATTATGCCTGTAAACGGCCATAAACGAGTACAATCACAATAGGGTGTTTTCTAAATACAAATTTTAAACATAAGGTAAACAGGAAATGGCTGACAAAAAGGTAATAACCTGCAGTTGTGCATTGGTCTTTGTCGGTCGTAACAATATATATATACCTACATAGAATAAACATTTTTTTTTTTTATGAACTTGATGATTTCAATAAAAAATATACCTCATGCTTGTCTGTATTGTAACATGCTTGTATGTATATTGCGCATAACAACGTGTATCGATTCATTTAATTCTAATGGAATATGATCGGATAGAACGATTGTCTACTATTGCCACGTCATTGACATGAGGCAACAATTCTCTTTGGTATATATAACCTATAAATGTTTCATATGATATCTTACTGTAACCTAAGTATTATAAATTGTTATTATATACTTTCCCAAATATAGGCCATATATATTATATAATATAATTTGGTATGTTTATTTCATGTAAATTTATCACGTAATATCTAATATATAAAATTCTCGTGTCACAGTGTTAGTTACCATACTCCTCCGAAACGGCTTGACCGATTTTCATGAAATTTTATATACATACTCAGTAGGTCTGAGAATTGGCTACTATCCATTTTTCATACCCCTAAGTGATAAGGGGTGTCCACCCCTAACATTTTTTTAAAATTATTTAGTCAATTTTTTTTATAATGTTGCATTAAAAAGTACATACAACCCTAAATTTTCACCCTTCTATCACCAACCCCATTTTTTTAATAGCGATATAAGTACTTTAATAATTTTCTACTCTGTTTGTTAAAGTTGATTCGAGTTTAGATTAACATTTGGTCCCGGTAGATGACGCTGTAATCGGGTTCTAGATTTTTATTTTTTAAAGGCAGGACAACGTCTGCCGGGTACAGCTAGTAAAAACATAAAATGCAATTTTCAATATAAGAATAGATAATAGAAAAGCAACATTTTGAAATTTTCAACTCTATGCTAGATTACTGTACTTTTTTTATTTTTTATTGCAGGAGTTCAGCAGACAGACAGACGGCCCACCTGATGGAAAGCGATTACCATCGCCTATGGGTATTTGCAACATCAAAGGTACTACAAATGCGCTGCTGCTTTCTTAGGGGAGACTGGAACCTGGTCACTAATGTCGGAACACAACTCAAGGTAGATATGGCGACATACTTTAGAGCAAGGGTGGTAGACATGCAGTCGGGCAAATGCCCTACCACCTGGCTGTGGGTTGTTTAGTCGCCTCTTACGACAGGCCGCAGGGCAACGCTGGAAATTGTATTCTTTCTCCGTTCCTGCACGGATAAAATCGATCCTATACTAATGGAGTTCAGATAAATAACGAATTAATATACTAAAGTAGATTGATTTTGTGAGATAAAAAGATCAGAAAAGTAGAATAGGATAGTGGGGATCAGGTCGGAAGATGGGATAGTGGATTGGAATAGGAAGGGGAAAGTGCGACATCGAAAATCTCACACGTCGCACGAAACACACTAGCTCAAGGCTAACAGTTTCATCCCGATATTCTGTGAGAGCGTGATATCATATCGATCGAGCAGGCCCTAAGAGCTGTAATTGAGATAAATCATTCCAGCATGGCTCTACTACGTCATACGAATTTTACTTGAGTGTTTTTTAACTTCTACCGCCTTAAATGTTATTCTGATTTTTTTACCTCATATTTAAAAAGTTGTAAGGCACTTTTTAACCAATTGGAAATATTAATACGCGAAGCAAAAACACAGCAAAAACTTTGTACCCCTTTTATGAAAATTGCGCAGACGGAGGAGTATGAAATTTCTTCAAAGTAGTTTATATAGAGAAAGAGTGCAGAATGCAAATACTTTTTTAAAATATGCTTAAAAAAATCCATTAAATCAATAAACAAAACATTACACACACACGCGCATATATACTCTTTTGTTTATTGTTCAAGTCAAATGAACAGTGTAGCCTTGGCGAAATCTGTGATTGTAGAAGTATAGTCTTTGGCATTAATTATTATGGTCGAATTTCGTCCACGGGCGACCACTAGTTTTTTTTATTGCGTGTGTCCAGCAGACAGACAGACAGACAGCCGATCTGAAGCGTTAAAGGCGTTACAGATGCGCTGCAGCTTTCTTAGGGGAGACTGATACCTGGCCTCTAATACCGGAGCACAACTCAAGGTTGTTATGGGAGCATACTCTAGACCAGGTGTGGTAGCCATCTAGATGGGCAAATACCCTCCCATCTGGCTGTAGGTCGTTTTGTCGCCTCTTACGTCAGGCCTTCTTGCTGCAGGAAATATGTTCAGCCATAAAACGCTTGTGTTATGGGTGATATACAACGGACTACTCTGGGTACCCTACCTGGTTTTGGGTTGTTTTTTCGCCTGTTACGACAGGCCGCCAGGTCGCAGGAAATTGTATTCTTTCTCTGTTCCTCCACGGATAAAGCAACGATATAAATAAAGAAAAATTACAACACCTCGTCTGACAGTTCATCTATCACCATTCCTGCAGAACAACGATCCTATACCGTATTTCTTGAAAAAATGACGATTTTATAGGATGTCCGGGTATAATTAAATATTTACGTCCAAATTATAAAATCTCTCTCGCGTCGGAGCTTTAAAACCACAATCAATACCCACCATGTGACGAATGACGTTGAACTATTCCAGTTTAAGAGACGTGATTAAACTAAATTGCCGCTTGTGTTAGGGCTGGCGAGTGAGTGAGTCCTGAGTGCATTTTAGTGTTTAGAACACAGTATAATTGTGGCCCCAGGGCGACCACTCATGGGCGGCTGCTCTAAGTTATAAGCGCGCGTCCGGTTTCCTCCCGTGAATCAGGAATTACTCAAAAGGAAGCGCTGAGAGAGAGAAGGAGAGGATGGTGCAAGCGGCCTTCATCCGCCGTCGAGCTCCCACCTGGTTCGGAGACGCCGTTATTTTGTTTTTTGTATATTGCAGGAGTTCAGCAGACAGGCAGACGACCCACTTGATGAAAAGCAATTACCATCGCCTATGGACATTTGCAATACCAACGGTGCTACAAATGAGCTGCTGCTCGCTTAAGGGAGACTGGAACCTGGTCACTAATGCTGGAACACAACTCAAGGTTGTTATGGCGACATACTTTAGACCAGGGGTGGTAGCCATCCAGTCGGGTAAATGCCTTACCACTTGACGTTATGCGCTGTATCTATTCCTATGATTTCGTAGCAGAGGGCCGCTGTTTACAGGGGTATCAGTGGACCTTTACATCTGCTGTACGTAGTGATGCAGCCCTGCTTCCCTGAGTTTGTGCCAATCTTGCATCTTTAAACGCATTGTACAAACTCGAACCATCTGCACATTTATTATAGCATAGATATTTTGTTAGTAATTCTTGTAAATGTATTAAACCGCGCTCTCCCGTAACTTAGGCCATACCAACTATCTACTTTAAGGAAACTTGTACATCTGAACTACTTGCCATTGTCAATTTCACTTTATTAGTTAGATGAGTACATGTACTTAGAACGCGCTCAAACACGGATGTAATGTACGTCCCGAGGGAGTGTTCTGGGACACATTTAATCGTTTCCCCAAAACATTTAGTTTAAGTGTAACACTAATAACTGAATGTGTTGTATATTGTACTAGTTTCTGTTCGCGATTTCGTCCGCGTGGTTAAAAAAAAGTAATTTATAAAACACCCCCGATTTTGAAACATTCTTCATTGGTGCTCCGCTCCTATTCATCTTAGTGTGATGATATATATACATATTACTACATATATATACATATATATATATTCCTCGATAAATGGGCAATCTAAGACTGAAATAATTTTTCAAATAAGATCAGTAGTTCCTGAAATTAGCGCGTTCAAGCAAACAAACTCTTCAGCTTTATATATTAGTATAAGATTATTTGAATATTAAGTTTTCGCAAATAGTACACATAACATAAATACGTTTTATCGGTTTTAAATCCTGAATTTTAATTGATTTTCATTCCGCCGTTTCGGCCACTTATCAATAGCCGTGATCACGGAAAACAAAGATGTCAAGTGTCAATGAGTAATGTTAAAGTAATCATTTCGTTCATCTCACACTAGTTCATTTTAATTATTTAATTTTATTTTTGTTTATGGATATTATTTAATCTATGGAATCTAATTTAATTTACCAACACTTCGCTACATGTTGTGGTGTGAAGAAAGGAAGCGGCGCAAGAAATGCCGTAAAGAAATGTTGCGGTAGCTTGGTGGTTAGTGCATATGTCCCAAACTCAAATCGTGTGGGTTTGAATCCAGGCCAGAAAGCATGCGTGGTGCATGGCATGCAGTTTTCTGACTTAACGTGCATATTGTTACAATTACCACGTGTTATCGCTGAAAAAAGATATTTCTGTATAAAATTTATTTAAAAAGAAAAGAGAGAAGAAGGAAAGCAATTCTTTAGCTAGACGTTCCTGGGAAGTTTCTTGTCGCTTTTTCTCCTTAACAGCAATAACACGTTGCGAAGCGGTGTACATAGAACAGGAAGTAAATTTAAATTTTAACTTATTTGTATGACCTTCGAAAAGTGTCATTGCACGGAGATAGATTACAATTTCCTGGGGCCGGGTGACCTATCATAAGAGGCGACAAAACAACCCACAGTCAGGTAGGGCATTTGCTCGCTTGGATGGCTACCACCCCTGGTTTAGAGTATGCCGCCATAATAACCTTGAGTTGCGTTCCGGCATTAGCTGCCAGGTTTTAGTTTCCCCTAAGAGAGTAGCAACGCATTTGTAGCACATTTGGTGTGTCCATAGGCGATAGTAATAGCTTTCCACCAAGGTCTGCCTGTTGAATTTTGACATTAGATGTATGAATCTTATGTCAAACTTTAACCAATAGTAACGCAAATGAACGGTCGGTAAGATATAAGAACAGGGCCTAAGTAGCCTGTCTGCCTGTAATAGCCAGTGTCGCCATACAAAAGAGGTATCGTTTGTACAAAAAATGGTTTTTTAGACAAGCAGTTCTTATATAGGATATATGCAGTATAAGGATGGTCACAATTGCAACACTAGGCGTTGTAATAGTACTGTCCTCTTTCTTGGGGGTTGGTATACGCTTCTTCAATAAGATTCTAGGTGAAATGTTAGATCTGCCTTTCACTAAATTTAAAACCAAATTAAAAAGTATCTATCTAAGAATAGTTAAATGACAAAAATTCATTTACATAGCAGCTCGCTCCAACCTCTTAAACCATATTTTGTATAACGTTTTTATTTTGCCAAGCTTGTAAGGAATTTATGGAGATATATTGCAGCATAACATTTTAGTACGTCATGTCATTATTATAACTTTAATAATATTTTTCTTTCCTTTTATTGTGTTTGGGTCTTATTGAGTATGCACTGTTTGCTACAACTCCATTAATTCTTCAAAAAGTAATTCTGTATAAATATAAATAGAATAAGAAATTTAAAGAAAAACAATATTTAGCAAGACGTGTTCCTGGGGAGTTTCTTGCCGCTTCTTCTCCTTAACAACAATAACACGTTGCGAAGCGATGTACATAGAATAGGAAGTAGAATTTAATTTTAACTTATATGTATGACCTTCAAAAAGTGTTCTCCGGTGGAACTTATTTTGAATAAAAAATTTTGAATTTGAATTTAATCAATAGGAGAAATCAAAATATACATGTGTATTCACACCGATAGCTAAAGTGCTTACTTCACGGAAATCCCTCTCCAGCCATTTGGTTATATAAACACAATAACACAAAAACCATAAGATCGACTTTTTTGATTCACCAAACATTCTTATCCTTTAAGCTGGATATTCAGAGAAATATTATTTTACCCGCATCGCTGGCCATGTTGGTTTATCCGCGCCGGACAGACGGATAGGCGTTTATTTCTATCCAATAATACATAAATACTAAGACTTGTCTTACGGTTTCACTCGCGTAAACAACTTGATAAAGATGATGAAAGTTGTAGTAGCTCCGTGGTTGGACTGTATTTTTCTTTGAAACGAAATCTAGTTCGTGTTGTCATGACGTTGTGTTTGCTAATTAATTGCAAGGCCAACACCATAAAAAAATTTCGAGCAAAAAAAAAAATATATTGTTACGAATTTGTGGGAGATATGGATTCAAAAAAGCTGTTGGAATTATCACAAAGTTTATTAGGAGTACACGTACGTAATTCAAAGTTCTTATAAATACAACCGAATAAAACAAGTCGAAACAGTAGAGCTGCAAATCGTAATCACATAAATCGTGCAAAGTCCGTTATTATAAGATACTCGCTCTGAAAGTGTATTATGTAACGCTTCGTTTGCAGTCAGAACACGGCTGACTCCTTCCTCGACTGACCAATTCCATCCATTGGTAAACTAGAAATGGACTCCTAGCAACATGCCCATCATTCTTTTGAATTCTCAATTTATAAGTTTTGAAGCTTCCATGAATTTGCATGAATTTCCATGAATAGGGAGACAGATTGAAAAACAAAAAATAAAATAAAAAGGATATTAAACTATGTAGATATAGCAAACAATACGTCTAGCGATGGTACCAAATAGGTGCAGTTTAGCATATGCCAGGCAACGGGTGCTTGACGCTGGTTTTCAACTGCGCCCTAGGTCAAACGGATATTGTGCACTGCTATTTATTTATATATATAGTGTGAATAACAATAAACTACATACATAGATTTACACATAATACATAGAATTACCATAAACATAAGAATAATTAGTACTAACCGCATTAGAAAAGAATATTGTGGGTATGCTAATAAAATATTCAAGAAGAATGTTATCTATATTATTATAAAGAGGAAATATTTGTAATTTTATATGTTTGTAATGAATAAACTCAAAAACTACTGGACCGATTTCAAAAATTCTTTCATCATTCGAATGCTTTTTTTTTAAGGCGGTGGAAATCATTTCGCACATACCGGGTACTTTGCTAGGGATTAGACCGTTGTTGATCATGGAGGCTTTCCACTAAGGCAATCCAAACAATAATCAACCGGCTTGTGTGGAGACTCGACTAATCAATACCCCACTAAAACCACCCTCCTCCCATGTGCCCCGCGCTTATGGTAGGAAAGGCGTGAGATACAGAACGTAGTTACGCCCACACCGATCCTAGCGCACAAGTGCTTGAGAATGCCCCGGGAGAGGCAAACTCACTTCGTCAACAGGGGTGAAGACTCCTCTGCTCCCTAGATGCTAGAGGGCCCCTGCAGCGGTATTTCAGGGAGGGAGGTCATGCACATACCTGCGTCTCCGGGCTCCCGATCATTCGAATGCTACATTATCCCTGATTAATATAGGCTATATAAAAATTTAGAGATCCCCACTAAAACTTCAATATTGTAACCCATCAATTTAAACAAAATACTGAGCACTAGTAATATATATGGTATATATGATATGCGTAATAAATATTGTTGGCGCGGGCGGGAGCGGGGATAAAAGAGAAGGAAAGGATTTACAAGATAGGTCGCTGCACCAGACACGCTACGAACGATGCAGTCTTCGCAGCTCACTTCTTCCTCCTGACCCTTTCTTCACGTCTTGCGGTTCCTTAGATGAGTGGACCAGCTGGGTACGACACAGTGGGTATCTTCTAGCACGCGGGTTGATATAAGCGGATGCGGCGAAAGAAAAAAAGGAAACAAAGAGGCAGTGACCAAATAGGTCGGCGTTAACACATATTCATAAACAACTTTTGGATGTTTATGGGCTAGTATAGTTTTTTTTTAACAACTCTACGGACTCGAGTTCCGTACCCTTTTACAACTTAATTTCTAAGACAGTTTTTAAAGTTTATACACGCTTATGGGTTATTTTTGTTATTGTGTATGATATTTATTCAATGATATTTGTGTTGTGGTGTACCTTACGAATAACTTATTATATTAATTTATTCTAATTTTAATACTTAACTTATACTAATGTAGAGTGTATCTGTTACATGCTGGTGTTGTGAGGAAGTGCATGTGCAGTGTGTGCTTTATGTCTATACCTATATATATTTTCGTAACTAGTGCCATGTGTGTTGTTTTTTCCTTTC
Organism: Dendrolimus houi; assembly: GCA_039645545.1. Classification (NCBI taxonomy): domain Eukaryota; kingdom Metazoa; phylum Arthropoda; class Insecta; order Lepidoptera; family Lasiocampidae; genus Dendrolimus; species Dendrolimus houi. Next base: position 14,260,915 of record CM077139.1, read on the forward strand.
TGTGTCTGGGTTATTAATTTTAAGGCTCTTTGTGTGTCTTGGTTTGTTTGTGAAGTGTGCGTGTAATGCAATGCGGTTGGTGTGAGTATGAGTGTAAGTTTAGTTGTTAGTTGTGTGTTTGTGACTTTGTGTGGTGTTATAATTTATTGTTTAATTGTTGTTTATGTATAGATTAAATTAGGTTAATAATAAAAATGCGATCAGTTCGCATTTACAGAACTAGATCAAACTCCATTTTAATAATAATAAGTTTTCCGATCACAATTTTTTCATATTATAGTTCTTTTTTTCTAAAATTAATATATTTTGTTACTTCCTCTGTCATCTGTGGAGGTTTATGAATAGCTATTCTTTAGTTATTTATGTAATTTTAGTTTGTATGACTACAACTGTTAGCCCCCCAAATAAAATAATATAATTTAATCATTAAAAAATTATTTTTATGAAAGCCTTCATAGTTGGTGTACAGACACGCACTACGGAACCCTAACAAAAAACTGTCTAAATAAAACAAATAAACAAGGAACAGAAAGTAAACGTTTAGTATTAGTGTTCCACTTAATAGTTGTTTGCTTAGTTAAGTAATTAACTTAAAGACTTTAACAGACCGTGTTTTAATAGTGGACCCTTGTACAAGTAAAAGTACGTGACTGTTCACATCCGTAAAAGCCAATTTGTTTTATTTTCATATACCTACTTATAACGTCGCGTTTTATCGTAGCGTCGTTGCAATTCACTAAACAAAGTAGTCATGGCAACGCGAACGAAGTTTTGTCAGCACGTCGTCACCCAATCGCAGTCCACTGCTCGACGTAGTCTTCCCCAAGTCGGTGCCATTCATCTCTATCCTCCAACTTCCTCATCCAGCACCTAACGGCAACCTTACGCAGGTCGTCACTCCTTCGGCCATCGTTCCTGCGGCAGACGAGACCGGCCCACTGTCACTTCAACTTGATACTTTTGCAATCGGTTACTTTAGTTCTCTTTCGGATGTCCTCATTTATAATTCTATCCATAAGAGAAACACCGAATACACCTCGCTCCATAGCCCATTGAGCGTCTTGGAATTTGTGGACCAATCGTGCCACCAGTGTCCACGTCTCGGGGAGGACGCACTGCTCAAAGACTTTCGCCTTCTAGCATTGCAGGTGGTTCGACGAGAAGACTTGATGAAACTTACCGAATAGCTTAGCTATTATCATCGCTAGCACAATCAGTACTACATCAATACTATATATATATAGGTGTCCCAAAAAGGACGCAAGATTTGAAATTGATGAAAAACACATTTTGTTTTCTTAATAATATATTTGTGTATAAAATCTTGAAATACATAAAATAGGGTTATTTGTGGAATAGTACGTCAGGAAAATGTCCTCCTAGGCTTTGCTGGCACATATGCACTCTTTTGTCAAAATTATCTATGACCATTTTGCATAGATGCGACCGATTTTCTCCGAAGCAGAGTGGAATTTCCTCTTTTAAAGCATGAGTGGTTGTGGGCTTATTGGCATAGACTTTAAATAACCCCATAAAAAGAAGTCTAAAGGCTTTAAATCGCAAGATCTAGGGGGCCAATTCTGATCACCGAAACGAGAGATCACACGACTAGGAAATATTGCATGCAGTAGTTGCATCGTTACTCTGGCTGTGTGGCAAGTGGCCCGTCTTGTTGAAACCACATTGCTTCCACATCGATATCCTCTAATTCGGCTAGAAAAAACCTTGTCATCATGTCGCGATATCGAGCTCCGTTAACAGTAATTGCTTAACCGGCCTCATTTTGAAAAAAATAATAAAAACGCGTTGATCTTTCGTATAACCCGCCATTTTTACAAACCCTAAATATTCAGATGTCAAATAGTTTTTTTTTAGGGTTGCCAGCACTAAAATACAAAAATGGCGGCAAATTGAAATCTTGCGTCCTTTTTGGGACATCCGATATATATATGTTTATCATAGCTGTTCACTGTCATTTGTTTGCGCTAACTTCCTAAGTATTGAAATGTAATCATTTAGTGTTAATGGCTAGTCCTCTTGTGTTTATGGCCGACCTTCGAGTAAGTGTAACGCTAGAGAATACAATCCCGGGATCCCGACCGTTTTCTGACCCCGAAATTACCGGGACTGTACTTGGCTAATCTCGGGATTTTCGGGTTTGCCACAAACAGGTCTAGTTTGCACTTCGTTGTCCGTTGCGAGTTGACAATGACCTTGCCTAGATTATATTAATAGCATTTATTACATATCGACAAAAAAACAAACCTTTGATACACGTACGATACGTACTACATAGGTACAGCTCTAATAATATTTCTAGTAGAACTTAGAAGGGATTTCCCCGCTCGGGATACTTCAATACAATACTCTTAATAAAATTCCCCAACGGGCCAATAGGGGAATCACCCCGTCACCTCATATCACAAAATTCCTCCAACCAGTGTAGAACCTGAACGAGCGGTTTCAGCTGCTGCTTATGTTGGCAATAAACTACGAAGCAGGCTTAGAAGTCAAACCTTGGATGCATTGATGTTTCTACGACTGTATTTTCAAAATTTTAATAAGTCTTTTTGTCTCGTTATTTCTTACTTACAAAGTATAGTGTCTTTGTTTTGTCTTTTTTATTTTCTTACCATATTGTGATTTGTGTCGTGGACTCGTGGAATAAAATTATAAAACATTTTTCTAGAAATTTCTCGTTTTTTTACATTTGAGCCCAATTAGAAACCACATAGTCTAATCCCGGGTTAGCCCCAGGATTCCCGGATTATGCATCAAGAATCCCGTAATCCCGGGATCGAATAACATGCTCGGGATTGTATTTTCTAGTAACGACACACCTGCCGAGGGTATGGCGCCGACACTTCGGCAACTCAATTACCGGTCTTAGTATTCGGTTGGCATGACATACCAAACGCGTCGAACAGTCGGAATTACGCGACGGCGACGTATATGCGATAGAAAATGGTACGGTACAAAACTTTTCCACAAACATCCTATTGCATTACATGCATAAACTTGCTTATGCCTTTAAAATATTATTTTATCAGTGTTAGCAATATGAAGAGATGAAATTGTGTACTTACTTTGTGATCTATTAAAGCATCAAAGCATGTAAGTAAGTACATAAAACGATTCAACTACGTTTACCGAACTGTCGGTCATGTATGTTGATTGCTATTCATAATACATTGAATGCGTTTTCACGTATACAGCAGTAAGACGGAAGGTTCGGCATTAGGCCGAACGCTACGTAATTTCGGCTGATATATTTACAGTATACTTAAAAACACTACGAGCGTATTTAGCCGACCTTTCAGCGCCTTACTTTCGGCAAGTGCGTAGGTAGCCTTTGACATCAAAACTGTTTTATTGTTCATATTTGATGCAAGTTCTTGGAAATAATGTTGTATTGCATTAAAGTTTTACAAGTTATGAGAATTTAAGTAGATATCTTATGCAGGATTATTGGGGGTTTCTGTCTGTTTTACAAATATATAAGGTCGGCCCGGTAAGTCAGAGTTAGTTTTCAACTGCGATCGAGGAGTTATTAAGTGTGCATTCGGATTTAGGATTTGGACTTGTTGTATTTGGTTGTGTTTGTTACGCGTGTGTATTCTAATAAGGTTTGTGATCTTTCCAACGGCATTTAAATTCGATTACCGCAGTATGTAACAATAATAGTATCAACTTATAAACCCACTGCTGGCGTCGGGTTTGTCCATTTGTTGGTTATTGGGACCGTCACAATTCACTAAGTGTAAAGGTTCCTTTTTTAAAAGAGGGAAACTACATCAGCGATTTGTGTTATTCTACCTACATCCTGATAAATTACGACCAAAACACAACTTTGTCAAATCAATGTTCAAAACCGTTTGGTGTTTAATGAATAAGTCATTTAATTTTCATTTACGGTGACATATGAAATTACACATCTGAGGGATGAGTATTGGAAAACGATTAAGCAGATCGAGGTTGGATTAGATCGTAATAAGCTTAATTCGAATAATTATGGCATAACTTTGATTCCAACACGTTCACCTACGTGTAGCGTACGTGTGGTGAAGGAACGGCTTGCTTGTTGACTAGTTTCTAACCGACTTTCAAAAGGAGGTTCTCAATTTAACTGTATGTTTGTCACGCGATATCTCCGTCAATTGTGGACCGATATTCAATTTTTTTTATTTATTTGAAAGAACATACTCTTGAGGTACTCCACTTGTCTCCAAGTGAAGATCTGATGAGTGGGTACCAGGAAATTGAGAGTAACACTCTATACACTCTTCGAAAGGTAATACGTCTATACGCGTGCCAGTAACACATTTTCTACAGGCGCTTAAAATATTATATCTAAACTTATTCATGTGGAACCTTATAAACAACATGTCATCTTATATGTATACACCATGATTTTGAGACAATAAATTATTGATTGATTGGTTGATACAGCAGACAGGTTCACCGGCTAATTGTGATGGAAAATTGAAGGTGCTACCAATGTGCTGCCGGACTCGTAGATTGGATTGGATTGGAGTTGTGTTCCGGCATTAATGACCAGGTTCCAGTCTCCCTTAAGAGAGCAGCAGCGTATTTGTAGCACCTTTGATATTACAAATGTCCATAGGCGATGGTAACCGCTTTCCATCAAGTGGGCCGTCTGCCTGTCTGCTGAACTCCTGCAATAAATAAATAATATATATATATATATATATACATATATATATATATATATATATATATATATATATATATATATATATATATATATATATATATATATATCCACATATTCTCAAAGATTTCTTATTATTGAGGGATCAATTTTAACTGGCAGGTGCGCCGGTTGGATTTGCCGGTAACAAGGTTTTTATGTTTTTGATCCCTGGTATCCCATTGTTGTAACGTATGCCCGGATATGTCATTTTTGTCTTATTTTATTTGTTACTAGCTGTCGTCCACGGCTTCGCTCGCGTAGATTAGAAATAATCATAATTTAAGTAGTTTTTTTTAACAGCCCGTGTGGCCATATGTCCTCCTAACGTAGTCAGGGTCTTTGTTTATCATATTCTATGTCTTTCAAGACCACGGGCCATAAAAATGGACCCGGACTTTTGGAGGGCTTGCGTGGGGCCATGGGAAGCCCAACACGTAGAGGCCCTTTGACAAATTTAATGTAAATGTGGAGTGACACTGACCGGTTTGTAACTGTAACTTGACCGTTACAGTCCAAGCGGTGGATATTCGCGTAGGTCCCCAGATGAAATATCTGGGGCTGATTATCGATGGGAAATGGCTGTTTAAAGCGCACTTTGAGCAGCTAGTTCCCAAGCTCGTGAGGTCCGCAGGCGCCCTCTCTCGGCTCCTTCCCAACATGGGGGGACCGGAGGGGACGACTAGGAAACTCTATATGGCCATCCTTAGGAGTATGGCCCTGTACGGTGCACCCGTATGGTCCGTTGCACTTCACCGCCACAATAGGACTTTGTTGCGCCGCGCACAACGGGTCCTGGCGGTGAGGGCCACCCGAGGATACCTTACAGTGTCGTGGACGGGGTCGACACTCTTGGCGGGCGATCCGCCCTGGCCTCTCCAGGCGGACGTAATTGCCAAAGTTCGGCGCTCCCAACAGGATGCCCTCGCGCGTGGCCAGGTGTACTGCCTGGCCGAGCTGCAGGCGATCAGGACGCGGGAAACCGCGACCATGATCCAATCTTGGTCAGTAGAGTTGGAAAACCTTGTCGCTGGCATTGATACGGTGGAAGCGGTCCGGCCGCAGCTGTTGCGATGACTCTCGCGGAAACGTGGGACTCTAACCTTCAGAATGACGCAGATACTTACTGGGCACGTTTGCTTCGACAAGTATCTGTGCCAGATTGCGGGCTGCTTGCCTTCACCCCAATGCCGCCAGTATGGCCCACAAGACATGGCGTTTCATATGTTAGTCGAGTGCGCAGCATGGGCACCCCATAGGTTTGAACTCGAGACAATAGTAGGTCCGATCGATTCGCTGAGCAGTTTGGTGCAAGCCATGCTGCAAAGCGATGATCATTGGGAGGCTGCGGCCAATTTCTGCGAGACTGTTATGTCTCAAAAGGAGGCCGCGGAACGAGATAGGGAGAGAGGTACAAGTGCGCATGCGTCTCGTGAGCGCCGACGTCAGTCGGGGGCCCGATGCGCATGATCTCCCTCCCTGAAATACTGCTGCTGGGACCCTCTAGCATCTAGAGAGCAGAGGAGTCTTCAACCCTGTTGACGAAGTGAGTTTGCACTGCTTCCCGGAGCATTCTCAAGCACTGATGCGCTAGGATCAGCGTGGGCGTAACTACGTTCTAAGACTCACGCTCTTCCTATCACAGTGCGGGGCACATGGGAGGAGGGTGGTTTTAGTGGGGTATTAGCCCCTGGGCATTTGTCTATCGGTTCGAGTCTCCACACAAGCCGGTCGGCTACTGTTTGGATTGCCATTAGTGGAATGCCTTCATGATCGACAACGGTCTAATCCCTAGCAAAGGACCCGGTATGTGCGAAATGCATTTCCCCGCCTGAAAAAAAAAGAAAAACACACAACACGTGCACTTCCTCACAACACCAGCATCTAACAGATACAATCTACATTAGTACAAGTTCAGTATTAAAATTAGAATAAATTAATATAATAAGTTATTCGTAAGGTACATCATAACACAAACATACACCCAATAAATGTCACACACAATAACAAATAAGCGTGTATAATATTTTTTTAAATAATTTGTAAAAAAGGATACGGAACTAGAGTCCGTAGAGCTGTTAATAAAAAAAAAAATCTATTCTAGCCGTTTCATGTCGATATTCTGTGAGAGTAGGACTTATACAGCAAAACACGTTGTTTTGAAAGAACTTTTTGATTCGAGTTTCAAATAAAACACGAACAAATGAATTGAAAAATATCATACTTTATTATTGTCCAAAATACATTAAGCGTCTTTGTTAAGTCCACTTTACACTGACGGCATGAAATTTCTTACAATGAATTAACACCTTGTTTATTCATTTTTTTAAAAGGCTTTTTAAATGTTAAATCATGATTCTTTATAAGTAATAAAACGGGCGCTTTTATATTGACTCAGGCCTTAGGCTTCAGGGAAGTTTTTTAAGAAAAAATAAACGATATTTTAAAGTGTTGACTTTTTCTAATGTCATTAATTTTTGACTTTAGTGACTGTGAGTAAATGTGTCTTGTTTATATTATTAAAAATTATGCCGTTAATTACTAACTACATCAGTGTATGTACATAAGTTATCTGTCAATGTATGACAGTATTGTGAATGGTAGAGTTGGTACCGGTAGACCACGACGTACACAGCATGATCAAATTACAGAAGTGTCAAAACGAGGTCAGGTACAAAGCATATCAAATAAACGTGCATGTATGAAGAGGTTAATGAAAGTAGATGAAGCGAAAGTTGTTTGTCAGGATCGTCGCAAGTGGAGATCTATAGTCTCTGCCTACCCCCATGGGAAACAGGCGTGATAATATGTATCTGTCAATATTAAACGTCATTAACAATTAATAACAATGTCGCATCACAAATAACGCATTAAGCCAATCGCTACGTCTGCGTGAAACGTCACTAACATTACAATTAGCACAGATGTAGCAAGACCATAACAAACACATACAAACGATTCGGTTTTAAGCGCGGTGATTTCATTGACTTTTATTATTCCGACGTTTCGTAGAGTAAATAGTAAACATAAACAAAATGAAGACTAAATAGTTAAAATGAAGAAGTTGGTGGTAGGCTAAATAAAACTTTGACAATACTCATTGACACTTGACATCTTAGTCTTGCGTCATCACGGCTACTGAAAACTGGCCGAAACGTCGGAATAATAGAAATCAAATAAATTGTCGCGCTTAAAACATACAATTTAAATTATTTTATAGTCACATCGATAGTGAATTATATTTGTGAAGATCAAATAAAAGACAAACATAAGTCAAAATATTTCAAAATAAAACGAACAAAGCGACTGTTCATCTGATATTTTTGATTTTACTGGACTACGTTCACACGGAGACATCAACTTTTAAGCCAGATCTGATGTCAGAATTTTTTTAAGCCAGATGTCAGAAAAGCTAAATCACTTACCATATTTAAATAATCTGTCAAAAACTATTACCTTAGTTTATAACGAAATATCATTCCTTTTTCTTCTTAACTTTGCTGTTTACTGTTCACATTGTACTGCTCTTCCTCTTTATTTTACTTCTTTTAAATTTAATTATTGTTTAGTTTGCATAATGTTTACAATTATTCGCATAATTGATGTTCGAGTGTCACGGCTCTAGCGGTATCGAAGATACGAACTTTTTGGTTGTCTAGCATGTTCTTATCCGTGAAAGTCGTTGGATACTATGAGTCATACATACTACACGCGTGCGCAACTGAACGATAATTCCCGCCAAATCTAATAAAATAATACTACTACAATCTAGAGGTGTTAGCAGCACCCGGTGAGTATTTGCTTATATCTTTAGTGCTAAACCTAGACTTCAAACATCGGCCGAGTCTGAAAAATATTTATAAATAAGAATCGACGTCTCTTCCCATAACATAGCTACCGTCCTTTTGGACATGTATGCTACAATCATAACTAGACATAAGTTGTTAAAAGTATCCTTGGTTTTGTGCGTACGCAATATCCGGGGTTTATTTAACTTCGGATCCAGGCATATACATACCAGTCGGTTTTTTGCGGAAATGCAAAACCGAATGCCGTGTGAACAGAGCATTCGGTTCTGCCGTAAACGACAAAAATACCTGATTCTCCATATAAAAATACTACTAGAAAACTGTTCTATATATATTTAGATAAATATACGAGCTGTACCCGGCAGATGTTGTCCTGCCTTAAAAAATAAAAATCTAGAACCCGATTGCAGCGCCATCTACCGGGTATAAATGTTAATTTAAACTATTCTCGAATCCACTAGAACAAATAAAAAAATTCATCAAAATTGAGCCCACCGTTTAGGAGGAGCTTAGCGACGCCACCTACCGGGTACAATCGTGAATCTAAACTATTCCGGGACCCACTTGAACATATACAAAAATAATTCACCTAAATCCTGGAACCCGATTGTAGCGCCTCTTACCTGGAATAAATTTGAATCTAAACTACCCCGGGACCCTCCTGAACATACACAAAAATAATTCGATTCGATTTTTTCGATTAAGACTTAAGTAGTAGATATATATATATATATATATATATATATATATATATATATATATATATGTATATATATACAATATACTCTCGATAATTTGAAAAATTTGTCTGAAAATACTCGATAAATTTAATAAAATCAATGTTAATTGGTCCCTTCGGTAATTTGAAGTTGAAGGAATATTATCTTGCTCGCAAACATGCGATAATTTGAAGCCCGGGCTTTCCTACTCTCTATAATTTGAAGCGTTTATCATGCACATACCTGTCGTTTGTTTACATATATGAGATATAAGTAAGTTCGCATTCCAGTCTTCTTTCAAACCTTAATGAGTCATGTTAATGTTTGATTTGTGCTATTAAAATGAATCCAAGAAAGAACAAATGTCTTTCCATAAGTTCCATAAGTAAACGCTTGTTATTTTGAACTCTTGACAATTTGAAATTTATCTCTGGTCCCTTGAGTTTCAAATTATCGAGAGTCGACTGTATATATATATATATATATATATATATATCTACTACTTAAGTCTTAATCGAAAAAAAATGTCATTTAAACTATAGATAGAAATTTTGAACAACTTATTTCTTCAAAATCGTTTTTAAAAAATATCCTTTTTAAAATAAATGGTCAGTCGCAATTGGATACTTCCATTTTACGGATCCAACGGTTAAATTTACCCCTTTACTAGTTCTCTATATAATATAGCTCAGTTCGTTAGACGTTCAATGGCATGGGTTCGAATCTAAACGTGTTATGCACCGCTTCAGTGCTTTTCTGCTTTCATGTCATAGTTAGGTGAACTCTCCAAAATATTATACAGAATAAATACACTTTAGGTTTTCGTGTAGTTTTTTTTTACCAAAAGCTGGCAAACCGGTATACGCCCCATCTGATGGAAATTGGTCACGATTGCAACATCAAAGGTGTTGCCGACGCGTTACCCCCATCGGTATAGAAATGAATAAATTAGAATATGATACTTAAATTTATTTATAAATATTTATATATTCTGTAGATATGTATTTGTATGTTATGTATATTAAGTATATATGTGTAATATATAAAATATCTACATATATATATCATTTATGTATTTATTATTAAAATGTAAGTATTTCGTACTATATTTTACGTATACCACCATCGCCATTATCATCTCAATTCATTCCTGGGGTTGTCTGGAAGAGATCGCTTTTTAGCGATAAGACCGCCCTTTGTACACAACTAGATATAATTTTAGTCTTTAAGTTTTTTGTATTGGTGTATAATAAAGTATTATCTATCTAGCTAAATATCTAGTAATAATAATAATAATGTGGCGACTGAGGGTAGAACTTTCTGGCAGCGTAAGGAAAGGAAAGGACAACGACAAATATATTTTAGAAAGGGATAGACGATGAACGAAAGTTCTGGAATAGAAGGTTCGGGAAGGAAAGTGATTAGTTAAAAGAACTGTTGTTTCCCTCCAATCCTAAGTGCGTACCCCCGCTCGCACGTAACAGTTATAATAAGGCCGCAGAGGGGCTTTGTGGCGTCGCCTTAGGTGAGTAGCGACACCTCGGACCTGACTCCGGGGGCCAAGGCAAGGCCCCCGCCTCCGTGCTTGCCTTAGCCAGTTAGCACGGAGTGGAGATCGCTAGAGCTAAGACTCAAGCTCCAGGGGTGGAAGTGATAAATGGCATAACGTCGGTGGTAGCTTCGGTGAACCTGCAGCCCACCTCGCGACAACTCTTAGCCACTTACACCTATGTTGCTCCTGGCCAATCTTGTACGGCATTTTTAGGTGCCCATGCAGTAAATGGCGAATCATCGTCTGCCCATTTTATCCATGTTCCCCGAACATTGCGGCAGGCAGACGCCATAGTCCCTGTTGGCAACACCAACATAGAATAATTTTTATTTTTAAACTTGCAACATTGTAGTTGCATTTTTGTTCTTCTTCCGATTGGGTTGTAGCCGAGGGCAGACGCCTTCGTATAAAAGGTGATTTTATTACAAGTTTTCACCAACTGACAGTGTTTTAACTTCCACTACTACATCGACCTGGGTATCCTAGGCTCATTACCATCAGCGTGCAAAAAATATTAATTATATGTACGACGAGCTGCGCACAGTCCCCATAGTCCCAGATCCCTAGTTACATTAGCAGTTCATCCCAATAGCCCGGTACCTTTTGTTCTCGTTCCCTACAATAGTCCTACAATAGTCCTACACTGACCGGGGCTTGTCCTTGGGTGCATATTTATGTAGCGTAGACAGGGATAAACGCTGGTCAGTGTGATAACACATTTACATTAAATCTGTCAAGGGGCTTCTACGTGTTGGCCTTCCCATAGTCCCACCACGCAAACCCCCCAAAAGTCTGGGACATTTTTATGGCCCGTGGTCTCAAGAGACATACATACATACATACATGATATCACGCCTGTTTCCCATGGGGGTAGGCAGAGACTATGGATCTCCACTTGCGACGATCCTGACAAACAACTTTCGCTTCACCTACTTTCATTAACCTCTTCATCATGCACGTTTATTTGAAATGCTTTTTACCTGACCTCTCTTTAACACTTCTGATATTTGGTCATGGTGTGTTCGTCTCGGTCTACCGGCAACAACCCTACCATTCACAATACTGTCATATACCTGTTTTGTGATTCTACTTTTATCCATTCTCTCTACATGTCCAAACCACCTTAACATACCTTTTTCAACTCTTGTTATTACATCTTCTTTCAATCCAGAACGTTCCCTTATCAAGAGACATACAAATAATAAATTCCTTTTTTTTGTCAAAAATAAACTTCAATACACATTTAATTTTACTATAATAAATCTGTAAATGGTTCGACATTGTACAATGCGTTTAAAAATGTGAAAAAAAAACCAGAGAGGATAATTCGGATAAGGGCATCACGTGAAAACTACTGAGCGGATTTAAATGAAACTGGACATAGAGCTAGCTTATATCCCGAGGCGTAACTAAGGATACTTTTTATCCCAATATATGACGTCGTTTCCGTGGGATAGACGAAAATAGCGAAAAAGATGGTGCTGCGATCGCATCTTCGAAAACTACTGAACGTAAGTATATGAATGAAATTCGACACACTGTTGCTTATAACCCGAGTTAACACCGGATACATTAATTTTATCTCGAAATGAATCGAATGAAGTTGTTTCCTTAGAATAGATGGATTAGAAAAATAGATGGCGCTGCAATCGTGTTTTTCAATTCACTAACAAATACTTACGTTGTCATAAACAAACAATACGCCATTCATTGTATTACTCCAAATCGAGTTGGCTTCGACTCGCCTCTATGTTTTGCTGGGCAATTGTGTAAACTACAATGTACGGACTTTTCTTTATTATTATTATATTTAAAAAACTGAATTAAGTTTTTGTGTAAGTAAAATAAAGCTACCGCCTGCGGTTTGACACGCGGCGCAGCCGCGGGGCAAACTCTGGTTTATTAAATAAATTAAAAATTAAATTGTTAAAAACTAATTACAAGAGTATTTCATCAACGTCATTATTTATAGATTGTTATAATGATTCCAGCATGACTCTACTACATGGTCTGGTCTTATATGATTACATAACCAGCGCTCGTCAAACTTTTAACAACCTCTGCATAATGAGGTGTAATGCTTCTCGCTTCATTACGCATCGCAAAATGTATCTATTAGCAACAAAGTTCTTGTTTTTGGGAACATTTTCGTACAACTTTACTGGAAAAGTTTGCGAATAGTGATGTGACTCGACTAAGTCGTATCGGGTATAAAAAGTAAGGTGACTTGAATTGTTTAGGTAGTTGAGTCAATTTCATTGTAGACTTGGATTTCGGATTTAATTATAATATCAGCTTTAACGAATTATTGCCGGGGTCGGGTCTACTCATTTATAGGGTAACGGAACGTATACCTAAACATACATTTTATGGTACATTTTACTTGGCTAGGTTTGAATCCATTTGACATGCGAATATGAAATGAAAGTGGGTTACCCAGGTGTTTTTAAAGAAAAAGATAGAGATATTTTATGTAATCTTAAAATGAAAGACAAAAAATGTTTTAAATCAAAATAATAATCGACTTTGAAAGTAAAGAGTGCGGCTCTAATCTGCTACTTGATAAATGTTAAATAATTCTAAAATTAGTATCTATCACGATTCTTGTTGCGGACATGATCACCCCCTGACCTCTCCCCCGGAAATTCCGTACCCCCACGCCCCGCTTACCGCGAATATGTAGCTCGCTCCGTTAGCTGCTAAGTGTCTGCATTTTTTTGTAGTACCTTAGTAAGCACGGAGCGAGCCGCCGGCAAGTTCAGTTCAGATCAGTTCTAGTTCGGTCACGTATACACACAAGGAAGACTAAGAAGACCAGGAAGAACAGGAAGCATTCGGAAAACTCTACAGCCATTGGACTCTCAGCGTGACTACGTGGATCTTGTGGACCACCAGTGTATTGTGATTAGTGCCACTCGTATTGATCGGTGTCTATACAATTAGTACTATCTATGTTCAGTGTAACATCCGGGGCTAGTGCTAAGCTGTGTTAGTTAAACTCGAACGTGCCGTTTGATACAGTAGTGCTGAGCGCACCTGTTGCTGTTGTAGCACCTATATAAATAAATACAGTCCACTTACCAAGGGGTGTTTTATTCTCTACGACCCCTGGGTATCGAACAATTCTGTAGTGTATTCTGTAAGAGGCCGCCTATTTTACTATTATGCACGTCTTAGTGCAGTAAAAATATTAATTTATTCATACATCGTCATCAAATTCAAATTCAAAATAAGTTCCACTGGAGAACATCTTTTGTATTTTATAGCATGAGTTCAGCAGACAGGCAGATGGCCCACCTGATGGAAAGTGATTACCATCCTATGGATATTTGCAACACCAAAAGTGCTCAAATGCGCTGCTGCTCTCTTAAGGGTCATACATATAAGTTAAAAATTAATTTTACTTCCTACTCTATGTACACCGTTTCGCAACGTGTTATTGCTGTTAAGGAGAATAAGCGGCAAGAAACTACCCAGCAACACTTCTAACTATAAACTGTTTTTTAAATTCAAACTCTTTTTTTAAATTAATTTTATACAGAAATATATTACACAAACACTTTTCGAAGAATTCATCATCATACAGCATCACATCATTTTATAAATAATCATTTTACATTGTCCCAGGTATGCCAAAATGAATAAACGCACAAGGTATTCTGACGAGGCAAATACAGCCGACGTGCGCTCGGGAATGTTCGTTTGTTCTCGTAACATCGAACTCCGACGCACCGCAGGACCCCGCCCGTAGCCGAGTCCAGGGGCTCGAGCAGTGTCACCAACCCTACTGCTTTAACAGTAGTTTTGCTGTTTTCACATTGATGCCCCTGTTTTCCGTGTCATTCCTAATTTTTACTATTTTTAAATTAGCGTTCAATGCCAGCTATTACACTATTAAAGGAGCATTAACCACTAAATGCGAAATAACCGATTTCTACTCATTTGAAGCCACAGAAAGGCACAAGAAGAAATTTAAGAAAAATATGTATGATTTTAAAAAGGAAAATGAGTCCGAAAATACTGAAGATAAAAGTGGAAAATAATTTTACTTTTATTTTTGTTTTTTATGTTGTGATCAATATTATAATATAACAATGTAAGTCCTGGTAACTACTAAAAGTAGGTTATTGATAATATGTGATATTTCTCATATTATGAGAAAAGTATGAAATCTGCCTTTTTTACTTTACCTACTGTTTTTCTATTGGTGAGTGTTGTTTTTTAGTTTCTTGTAGTTGGCAACACTGGGCTCGAGGGGCAGTCTGTGTGATACCGATAAGCCGTAAGGCCGCGCGCATTTGCTCCCACGGCGCGCGCCATGGAAGCTTTAATATAAAGTAAAACGACGCGACATTGTCTAAGTGTATAACTGTAATGAATAGAATCTAAGGATTATTTTAGACAGCGATTTATAATATAAATTACATGGTGGTTTAATTTTTACCGACCCCCAAAGTATCAACAAATGAGTTATTGGCACCAAACTGATCAGAATTTCTCTCACTATTCACATCCGAAATAGAAAAAGAATATTTTTATTTTATTTTATTGCAGGAGTTCAGCAAACAGGCAGACGGCCCACTTGATGGAAAGTGGTTATTGTCGTCTATGGACATTTGCAACACCGAAGGTGCTACAAATGCGCTGCTGCTCTCTTAAAGGAGACTGGAACCTGGTCACTGGTGCCGGAACACAACACAAGGTTGTTATGGCGGCATACTCCAGACCAGGGATGGTCGCCATCCAGTCGAGTAAATACCCTACCACCTGACTGTGGGTTGTTTAGTCGCCTCTTACGATAGGCCGCCTGGCCGCAGGAAATTGTATTCTTTCTCCGTTCCTGCACGGATAAAAATATATGGACATACCTACAAGTATAGAATTTCTAATTTAGGTGTTACTTCTAAATAATTTTTATTTTCAACAATACATGCCAATTGCAATGAGTTTCAATAATCAGAATACATTTATTTAGGTTTATAAATGTATAAAAACATGATCATGAACAAAAGCACCAAAGCAAAGAGAGTGGCATTATCAAAGTTTTAATTCACCTAATTGGACCATAAGTAATTAAAACTCTAACTTTAAACGTCATTTCCACAAATTAATTTAACACGTTTAGTGCGCCAAGGGATCTTTAAAGATCGCTACCGGATTTTTCATTTAGCCGTCCGAAATTCTGTATTTCACTTCTGTGGAGAGGTGATGATGTATTTATATCTATCTATAAATGAATGAATGAATGAATGAAAACACTTTATTGTTCACCAAAGATTAAAACTACGTTCTTAAAACTAAGTACAGTAAATGTTGAACAAAGGGCGGCGTTATCGCTTAAAGCGATCTCTTCCAGGCAACCCCCTAAACTACGGAAAATATTAAGACAACAGTGGCGGTGAAGACAATAAATAATATGAAACATTCCAAGAATAAGTAAAAAAATAAATAAACTAAATAATAATATACTTCAATACTACATAAAAATAAGATATATCATCTATACATATACATATAATAAAATTGTAGAGGTCAAATTTCTGTACAATGAAAAAAAAATGCTAAAAACCGAGTCAGGGGGATATAAGAAGTGAAATAGAAATTTTTTTTTTTTTTTTAATTTTTTCTTTCTCTTTTTCTCTCTGACTCCGAAACGACTGAACGATTTAAATGAAATTTTGTAGGGTGGTAGCTTATATCCCTGGTCAACATATAGGATACTTCTGATCCTGAAAAATTAAAGAGTTCCCCTGGGATAGTTAAAAAAACTTTCCACTAGCTAGTACTATATATAGAATCAGCAGCATGTTTTCGACTTGCTATTGCCAAAGATATTTAGTAACCATCAGTTTAAAAGACAATATGGATTCAGCTAGTCTAATGTTGAGTGGCAGTGAGTTCCATAAACGGACAGCCTGTACCGTGAAAGAGTTATCAACGAAGGAAAAAGTGTGTACACGTATCATTAAGGAGAGAATATTACTAGAGAGCAAATAACAGGACTGAGAAAGAATACGTATGTGTATAATCAAAGTAACACACCGGTTTCCAGTTTAATTGATTTCGTTGTTTTGTTTTCAAACTTTTTATTGGATTGATTGAATCATATAAAGTTTGGCTAACGAATGTAGATACTTGAATTATTCGTGAACTTGTTACATGGCAATGCTAATACAAATGTCAATGTCATTTTACCAAAACAGTGTCATTGTTAGTGTTATTTTTCTAATTTTTCTCTAACTTATCTTATTTGCTTGTAATCAGTGTATGTCACTAATGGCCCTAGCGGAAGACCAGCGCTGGCTAACTCAACCGGCAATTAGTTGAGCTAGGACCAATTTAGTACTAGATTTGCTTGTTTTTTTTTTAATAATTTAAGCTCTTTTTACATTGCACGTTATTGTAGTTCTAAATAAATCTTTTTTTCTTTCTTTCTAATTATGTTATAGCATTTACGAGCTTGAATGAATAAAACTATTAAAAGTGAATTAGGTACGGAATTTATGGTTATGTATAATTTCTAAATGCGAGTAAAAGCAACAGAATATAAACGCTGAATTAAAGAAAAATAAAATTGGTTACGTAATGAATACATAAATACTCTATGGTATTTCGGAGTTGCCATATTGATATTGTTTAAATTTACCGCGCTTTTTCAGTCTCTACTTTCATTAGCCAAACAATAATTATGCACTGCAGCAATTTTTTAATGTAAGTACTAATATATTTCAAACATCCTAGATACATAGTTTTTTTTAACGCATTGGTAGATATAATAGAATTATGCAGAACAATAGGTGGCCTTATCGCTTAGAGCGATCTCTTCCAGGCAACCTAACTGTTGCGGACAGAGAGCACCCCCCTGACCCGCCCGCCGGAGCACACCTACTCTCCGCGCCCCGCATACCGCCGACGCCCATAGCTGGCGCAATTAGCAAGTAGGCGTCGGACGGGATGCGGGATATAGGGCCAGCCTTGGAGGCAAAATCAAACACTCTTGCTCATTCATTTCGTAATTATTCACAATTTACAATTCTCAACGACGACTGTCTTGCATAATTTGTACTTATTCTATTCATGTAAAAAGTTCAATAATAATAATCATACAGTCCATTACATAGAGTTTAATTTCCAAACAAGAAGCAACTGCCACCAATACTAACTCATAGGATATTCTTAGCTAATTGGCGATGTGGGTGGTGCACAAATTCAGATGTTTATAGATTTTTAAAGTATATATTATTTTTTGAAGATAAATATATACATACATACTTATGACATATATTTTACTGATAAATAATAATTATATAATATAACAGCTAAGGAAAGGTAGTGCTTCCTGAGTAGATTCTTAAACATCAGTAATGTTCTAGCCTCTGACTTTTAAGAGTCAGCGCATTCAAAGTGTGACAAGAATAAAGTGACTTATAAAATGACTCGATTTAGAACGAGTAAAGTCACATCCCTATAGAAGAAGAAACTTGCAAGAAAATGAAAGTTTTTTTGAGAATATCTCGGGGCGAGTAACATTCGTCGGGTATAATTCATATTCTGTTTTTGAGTGTTGAAATAACTGGTTTTCTTAAGAAATTTGTGTTTGAGACAGGTATGAAAAGTTTTAATAATATACAATATCTCAAATAAATGGCTTGTTGTTCTGTAGGTACCCATTACCATCATCACGTTGTAATTGTTACAAGAGCCACATTGGTCTTTTTTACTTAGTATATGCCCGCGACTTTGTTCACGCTTGGCTCGAAATTCCCGGGACGCAAAGTACCGCAGCATTTAAAAAAGGATGCGAGCTATCGTGTTAGTGAAAACTATGTCGGAATAAAGTAGTTTATATGCATCCGAACAACTTCGAACCGCTCTTAGACAAATTCCCGCGGGATTCTCGGGATAAAAATCACACATTTTATTACATAAATTTTGCTATCGATCGGTGAAAGAATAGCAGTTGAAATTCGACTTTTTTTTAATCTGGCCATCTTAAATCGGTTGCAAAAAAATTCCCGCGGGATTCCCAGGATAAAAAGTAGCGCAGTTTTTCATTTTTGGAATTTTGATGTCTATCACCGAAAACCGCATTGATATCGGCCTAGTAGTTTTTAAGTGAATCCCGAACAAACAGACAACAAATCTAAAAAAAAAATTGCTTCGTGTTCTCCATCGTTTATATAGTCTATTCCAGTTTTTGTTTTTAAATAGCTTCAATGTACAGACACGTCATTTTTAGAATTTTATAATATTATAGAATACTACAACTTACAATACTTTAATGACATCTATAAATATATATTAGCTGCCAAACACCACATTGTCATACACTTGTTTTGTTAGCCTCCTTTTATCCATTCTCTCTCTCTCTACATATCCAAACCACCTTAACATTACTGCCTCAAATCTTGTTATACCGTTATATCACGTATTTTCTTTCAATTCACAATGTTACCTTTTTTTTAAGGCTCCGCCTGTTGCGCCTAGTACCGCCTGCATGTGTGCGTGTGAGATTGTCGTATGGTATCGGTACCTCACCCAATGAAGGGAAAGCCGCGAACTACCCGCTAATATTATCTGCATCCCGAAGAGAGAAAACACTTTATAAGAACGCCACGGGATCAAGAACAGAATTACTGCACCATGACGTCCTAGTGTGCAAGATTGGTACAACCCAGGGAAGCAAGGCTGCACCACTACGTACAGCAGAGGTAAAGGTCCACTGACACCCCCGTAAACAGGGGCACTCTGCTAGGGCTAATTATCGGGTCCTTTACTAGGGGTTAGACTAAAGTGGCGAGAGGTGACATCATGAATGGGCACCGGAGTCAATTCGCCGGCTTGTGTGGAGACTCGACTACTCAATACTCCACTAAAACTACCCTCCTCCATGTGCCCCGCGCTTATGGCAGGAAGACCGTGAGACTTAGAATGTAGTTACGCCCACGCTGATCCTAGCGCATCAGTGCTTGAGAATGCCCCGGGACAGGCAAACTCACTTCGTCAACAGAGGTGAAGACTCCTCTGCTCCCTAGATGCTAGAGGGCCCCTGCAGGGGTATAACAGGAGGAGATCTTGCGCATATCTGCGCCTCCGGGACCCCGACTGACGTCGGCACCCGCGAGATGCATGCACACCTCTCTTCCTTTCTCATTCTGCGGCGTCCTTTTGAGACATTACTGCCTCGCAGAATTTGGCCGCACCCACCCAATGATCGTCGCTATGCAGCATGGCTTGCACCAAACTGCCCAGCGAATCGATCGAACCTACGAGGGTCTCGAGTTCATGTCTCTGCGGTGCCCATGCTGCGCACTCGACCAGCGTATGAAACGCAGTGTCTAATGTGCCACATTGGCGACATTGAGGGGAAGGCAGGCAGCCCGCGATATGATTCAGATACTTATCGAAGCACCCATGCCCGGTAAGTATCTGCGTCATCCTGAAGGTCAGGGTCCCGCGTTTCCGCGAGAGTCATCGCAACAGGTGCGGGCGCACTGCCTTCACCGTCTCAATGCCGGCCACAGGAGTTTCCAACTCTCTCGACCAAGTTTGGATCATGGACGCGGTTTACCGTGTCCTGATCGCCTGAAGTTCGGCCTGGCAATAAACCAGGCCACGGGCGAGGGCATCCTGTCGGGAGCGCTGAACTTTGTCAAGTACCTCCGCCTGGAGAGTCACAATGTTACCTTACCAGAATGTTTCTTGTCCCTAATTCCAATCCGCTAATGAAGCATTAACCATGCACGTTGAAAATTAGGTTAATACGCTACAATAGCATACGCTAAAAGCAATTACGGAGTTAAGCTATTGTTTTAAATAACACAATATTAGGTTTATTCATTTAACAAAAAGCGTTAAAGCAATTAACGCGTTCTCGTTGTACGGCTATTGTTCTATTACTGCATTTTGGATAGTAATTTTGAAGATTTCGCGAGTGGTATACATATTTAAAATTAGGTTTTAACGGTTTTAAGCTTTTCAACAACTATAAATAAAAATTAAATAATTGAAATGAACAAAAGAGAAAGAAAGCAAAACTTTATTTGGAGAAATAGCGACGTAATTATATTCTTTATACATTATTATACACAGAGCATAATTTGAGAATTTGTGCGCCGCATTTTCAGCAAACAAGGTTTGCACTCAGCATATTGCTGTGCCGGAATTATATCCGGCACAACGCTGATTTTCAGTGCAAACCTTCCTTTTGGCGTATGGCCAAAACGACCCAATTTTGTTAAATAAAAAGTAATAATAATTAATTAAACTAATTCTACTTATGTAATATGTATATGTAACAAGTTGGGCATAGGATAAATAGTAAATTTAACATTACTCATTGACACTTGACGTCTTTGTCTTCCGTTAGGAGCCGTAAATTACGTCACATGTTAAGAGGGGGGAGTGGGTCGACGAAGTGTGACGTTGTGTGACACAGGGTAGGAGAGGTCCTACATTTCATGACGTCACGTTTCAAAATCTAGTATATTTATGCTTAAAACACGAAATTTGAACTTACTTGGGTCTTGGCCTGCGAAACGAGAGCATACCACTTTTCTCTGTCCTGGGCGGTTTCTTGCCAATTATTGGCTCGCAGCTCCGACAGGTCAGCCTCCACTCTGTCCTTCCAGCGAAATTTGGGACGGCCGACTGGACGCCGACCTACCGGCCGTCCCAAATATGCTTTCCTCTCCCATCCGTTCTACGTGACTGAGCCAGCGGAGGCGGTAAGCTTTTATTTCTCCTATTATGTTAGATTCTCAATTGAGAATCTCGTGGCCAAAATTTGAACTATTACCGAAAAAATTCAAAATATTTGCAACTCTATCCGTATGAGCATAGTGTTTATATTATTAAAAATAATTTAAATGGGAATAAGCGGTTAAATTATTCCTTATGTTAGATTGCCTGGAAGAGATTACTTTAAGCGATAAAGCCGACTACTGTTTTTACCATCACAATATTGTAATCGTGCATTTTTGTAACTGTATATTTGGTGAACAATAAAGTATTATCTATCTATCTACGTAACCGCTGTTTTAATTTAATAATTTCTTGATGACAAATTGCAAAATTTGCGATGTCAGCACAGGGAGGGAGGAAACTCATAATAATAATAAGACAAACACACACTTTATATCCCCAAATTAAGCAAGTTACGTTTGTGTTATGGGTAATATACAACGGACCACTCTGGGGCCGATCCCAGACACCCAGACCATAGTAAATAACTGAGAAAATACGTTTCCGAAATTTATTATACCAGGAATCGAACCCGGAGCCTCTGCGTTGCAGTAAGGTAAGCCGGCAAAGGCTTAGCCCGCTCAACCACAGAGGCCGTCAAATCATGAATGTGACCAGCTGTGACAAGGACGGGGGAGGGGTCAAACATCGTGAAATTCGAGTGACGTAATTTGTGGATGGCCCCTTATCACAGTTAATAAAAAGTAAGTGAAACGTTGGAATAAAAATCGAACATAATTCTTCTTTTAAAACCGCTATAACGTAGTTTTATTTATGCCCTTTGGGCTTCAATTTTTTTTATTCTTTTTTATTGCAGGAGTTCAGCAGACAGGCAGACGGCGGCCCAGTTGATGGAAAGCGGTTACCATCGTCTATGGACATTTGCAACACCAAAGGTGCTACAAATGCGCTGCTACTCTCTTAAGGGAGACTGGAACCTGGCCACTAATGCCGGAACACAATTCAAGGTTGTTATGGCGACATACTTTAGACCAGGGGTGGTAGCCATCCAGTCGGCCGCCGTAACTTTGGGTGGTACTCCGGAATCAGTGGCCAGGTTCCGATTTGCCTTTAGAGAGCGGCAGCACATTGGTAGCACCTCTGGTATTGCTAGTGTCCATAGGCGGCGGTAACCACTTTCCAGCACAGTTGGGCCGTCAGCCTGCCTGCTGTACTCCAGCAATAAAAAAAATATGTGAAATGAATCTCACCTGTTATTAATAAAGTGACTTATTGAGGCTTAAATTTTTTTTATCGCAGTAAAATGTAGAAAAAAGGAGTGCAATCCGTTATTTCGCCAACCAGCGGCTAAATTGCGCGGGAGTTGGAGCGAATCTATTATTTACGATAAGTTCTTACGTTTTGCAATGTAATCTCCAAACTCGTGATTTTTGAGTTATTTCTGAATTATTAAGCGTGCGATGTGTTTTATAAATCTCTTTGATAAAAAAAAATATTTGCTCAAATTGCTCGTATTATATGTTATGAAATGAGGTTTGGTATCGCCAAATAACCTTTTTTCGGCATATACAAACTTTTCTTTTGTTAATCTAAATTCTTGCTTTAAACTGCGTCCCCGTTTCGCACATCACGTTCATTTATTGTCATATCATAAATTAAATGAAATCATCCCCCCGCATATTTAAATAAAATAAATAAATTAATACAACTCAATAATATAATATAAAATATACCACGCCGGAAATACTCTTCAAATTTATATTATATAAATAACTGATCTTCGCCGCCTATTAAATCCTAAATAAATTATAATAACATAAACTAATAAAAGTGAAGAGGATTGAGGAGCAGAGGAGCAGCGACATTTCATGCTCATTAATCAGGTACGTGCGTGCTCTTCTTTCCACTACCCTCTTCAAGATTGTCTTGTAGCCGCAGACGTCCTACCGCCGCGGCGGCCGTTCGCAAATGGTCGGCTAGCGCGCGCTCTCAATCGGCCCGCGCTTACCTCGCCTTACCTCACCGCGACACGTGTAATCGTTCGAATGCGCTTATTATTATTAAACGTTATATTTTGTTTAGCAGCTAAATGTGTGATGTAATATAAAATATTAATCGGTATTTTTATCAAATAAATATGCATTCCTGAACTGCAATTCAAACACACAGCAGTATTTCATTTCCACCTGAAGACCTCCAAAGTCTCATTCTCCTTTTTTTCATTTAAAACAGTTTGCTTATCATCAAACCCAGCGCCGCCGCAACAAGGGTAGACTTTGCTTCAAGCAAATCATTGCTCATCAAAGTTCTACTAGCATTTTATTTCAAGTCAGTCAAATCAATCACCTAGAAAAGCAAATGTTTAATCAATAAAAAATAATCTGATATTTTTGATTTGTTTACAGATTTGAAAGCTTAAACTTAATTCAACGCTCCTATATAAAAGAATGCTGGTTTTTTGATCTAAACCCGACTGAACATTAAAACCATTAAACAAATCCTCTATAAAAAAATAACGTTCTGCACAAGAAAACTTTTAAACCAAGACACAGAATATTAGGACACAGAAAATTCGCTGAGTACAAAGTGCTGAAATACGTACAAGTGCGCAAAGTCAGTGGTACTCACGCATGCCTTACTTGCGTTTGCCCAAACATAGAAAATAATGTACACCACATTTCCACCGTTCCCCTAAAATAGAGTAACTCGAGCACAGCAGTGGGATTTTTATTAGTGTAAATTTTGTATATAGTTTTTTGCATTGTTTGATATCTATAAAGAGTTACTGAAGTTAACGCAATCTTGACTGCGATGCTCTGAGTTTTTGGCTACCACTTAAGAAAAATGTTAGTACATTTTTTTACTCTAAAAAATGAGTAACGTTGGTTAAAGTCAACAATTTTTGAGGAGATAATTATTCTTTTTAATAAAAAACTGTATGTTTTGTTGAAATCTCAATCATTTAGTGAAATATGCCTTTTCGAGCCCTAGAACTTCCTGGTTTGATATCTGTAAATATAACCTATAATTTGGTTGAAGCTATTTTGCTTAAAGGTCATTCTAAAATAAACAAACGATGTAGGCATATTTGCAAATAAGAACAGTATATTTCTTTCCAATATCTTGGTGTGGGTAATCAATATCCTATAATTCATATTAATTACATGAGTATTTTATAGCCTTGTTAAAAATACTTCTTTAATATTTGTGTATATAATTTTAACTAAAATGACTATATCAAGCCTGTTATGGAAAACTTGTTGTTATTATAACACACATCTAAAATTATGAGTATATTTGGCCTACTACTAGGTCACTAATAAAAAAATAAAATACTGGGTTACTAAAAATCTCAGATCTATGAGTAATTATTACAATAGAATAGACAACATTTTATTGTTCACCAAATAAACAATTACAGAATGAATAATTACAATAATTTAACGGCAAAACAAAAGGCGGCCTTATCGCTTAAAGCGATCTCTTCCAGGCAACCTGACTGAGAGGCTACTTTTAACAACTTATGTCTAGGTATAATTAAATTAAAAAGAAGAAAAAATAAAATAGAAAGAACAGTACAATGTAGACAGTCAAGAACAAAGTTAACGAGAACAGAAGAATATGTATTTTATTATGGCAATGGTTTTTGACAGATTTTTTAAATATGGCAAGTGATTTAGCATTTTTGACATCTACGGGTAATTAATATTAGTATTAAAAAATAAATTGCATAGTAGATCCCCTGTAAAATATTATACATGTCGCTTACGATGTTCCTCCATAACAGGCTCGATGAGTGCACGTTTCACTACTGTGTGTTGAGAAAACATTCTGTGAACTCTATGACTAAGATTCGTTCAAGGGAAAATAAATAAAAATGGTATAAATATTGTACAAAGAGCACTCTTACTGTCGATTTAGTTTCCATGATTGGTAGAAAAATAAAGTCTTGTTAACAAAAGGGTCCATCAAATATCAGCCAGACTAGTCACGTGTATTATTCGATTTCAGGGTACCGTTGGTGAATGTGGAGAAATTATTATATGTGAGGGATTTTTATCATAAAACTTTTTTATTGTGAAGATGGAAAATTAGGCAGTCGCAGTAGCAGGCAGTAGACATCTGCAACACTAAGGGAGCCGATGCATTGCCTACCTCGTTGAGACTTTAAGTATCTGTTCACGCCGTTTTCGTAGAGCCTCATATTGTAGCGTTCTGGGAAAACTATTGCGTGTGAACTGTATACACAGATAAAATTTTTGAAATAACACTTCTTCAAAATCGTTATAATTTGATACTCGATGAAACGAAAAAGTGACACTAAAAAGAGAAACACATAAATCTATAGGACTAAGCCTGCGAGAGAATGAGATACGAGTTTTACATTGTACAACCGACGACCAATTATGTTTACGCTTTGGTTCAATTTTGTTAGACAAAATTTTGAGCACAATCAGTGTATTGAAATTGGAAGGACACAAAGGGAACTCACCGGATCTCCTTCAAATGATTATACGGCACTGTTCTTCTATGTTATTATATCCTATGGCCACTATTATTAAGTCTGATAAATATTTACAGTATTTGTAGCACTACACGATTTTACTTAAAGTATTTTGTAATAATTATTTCACTTTATTTCGAGTTACGAACAGAGCACAACGACCGACGATTAAACATAGGTTCAATTTGGACCGAAATAAAACTGATAATATTTTTTAGACTAACAAAGAAAAAAATTTAAAGTGATACTTAAGAAAATTATTTTGAACTAGCTTCTGCCCGCGACTTCGTCCGCGTGGAAAATTTTTATAATTATCCCACGGGAACTCTTTAATTTTTCGAGATCAAAAGTATCCTATATGTTGACCCCCTGGTCAACATATAGGATACTTTTAAAATTTTGTATGGTGGTATCCCTATACCACCATACAAAATTTCATTTAAATCGGTCCCGTCGTTTCGGAGATTAGCCGGTACAAACAGACAGACAAACAGACAAACAGACACACAGACAAACAGAGAAACACAAAATTTTAAGAAAATCTAAATTAGTTCTATTTCACTTCTTACACCCCCCCCTGACTCGGTTTTTAGCATTTTTTTCATTGTACAGAAATTCGACCTCTACAGTTTCATTATATGTATAGATTATAATATGTTGATGGATGTAGGTTAAAGATATTATATTTATACTAGATGATGGCCGCGATTTCGTCCGCGTGGTGCGGTTTTCTTACTATCCCACGGGAACTCTTTAATTTTTCGGGATCAAAAGTATCCTATATGTTGACCAGGGATATAAGCTACCACCATACAAAATTTATTTTAAATCGGTCCAGTGGTTTCGGAGATTACGATACAAACAGACAGTCAAACAGAGAAACATAAATTTAAAAAAAATCTAATTTAGTTCTTTTACACTTCTTACACACCCCTGACTCAGTTTTTAGCATTTTTTTCATTGTACAGAAATCCGACTTCTATAGTTTTATTATATATATGTATAGATTAATAAATGCTAGGGAAGAATTATCTGTGAGTATATTCTCTGAAGTTTCACTTATACTGCGTGTAAATTGCAAACACACACAATTTTTTATTTAGATTTAAACATATATTTACATAATTTACAATTATAAAATTATATATAATCGAATACAATAAAAGCAAACTTATTTGTATCGTATTCTACCCATAGTCTCTCAAGACTATAAATAGAATACTGAGCCTAGATTACCGTCTTCTATGGGTAAGGTGCCCAGAAAGAAGGCTGGCTACGTTTCCTCGCTGGATCGCTATACTGATCCGTTGCCCGAGGTAAGAACAGGCCTTCAGATCACCTGAAGAGTAAATGAGCAGTTTTCATAAATTTTGGTAGAGGCTCGTGGCTTCAAAACCCAACGGTCCAAGGGTGTTGACAACAAACGGCACAAACATATAACTCTCATTGAGGGTTGCATTTTTGCGCCGTTTGAGTGATTCAGCTGTTTCTGCCGCCGAACCGGCTGATCTAGACGTGTTTGATAAATGGGATGCGGCTAACGTGTCTACGCAAGTCGCATCCCACACCAAAGGCTTGCCACGCCGCCAGGGAACTAGAGTCATTCCGTCAGGACGCCTACCATCGTCACGTGGAATACCGTTCGGCTCCAATAAAACCGGCACGTTAGCGGTGGCAAGCGTCCTTCGTAAGACATCATCCAAGGCGGCGTGGCACTGCGGCGGCAAGAAAGACCGTGGTATCCCGTGTTGATTATCTCTGTTCCACAGACGCATGTGAACATTTATACTTGCTCGAAATTGGAGATCATCGTAGTTTATCAGATCAGCAGTATGCTGACCATGGATATCGAAGTAAAAGTTCGGTATTCATTGTCGGCATGCTGGCGATCCACTGTCGACATCGACTGGGTCAGAAGGGCCAGGTAGCTCGAAAGAACCTAAATAATATGAAGAGACTTGTTTTGCCCTGAGACATGACCATAAGTCCATAGGGAGAGAGATACAAGTGCGCATGCGTCTCAGGGGCGCCGACGTCAGTTGGGGGCCCGGAGGAGCAGTTATGCGCATGATCTCCCTCCCTGAAATACCGCTGCAGGGGCCCTCTAGCATCTAGGGAGCAGAGGAGTCTTCACCCCTGTTGACGAAGTGAGTGTGCCTGTCCCGGGACATTCTCAAGCACTGATACGCTAGGATCAGCGTGGGCGTAACTACGTTCTAAGTCTCATGCCTTTCCTACCACAAGCGCGGGGCACATGGGAGGAGGGTGGTTTTAGTGGAGTATTGATTTGGATTGGAAGGTTGGTTCGAGTCTCCACACAAGCCGGTCGATTATTGCCTGGATTGCGCTCAGTGGAAAGCCTCCATGATCGACAACGGTCTGATCCCTAGTAAAGGACCCGGTAGGGGCGAAATGCATTACCCCGCCTGAAAAAAAAAATGACCATATGTCCATAAATTTGGACCACCAAAACCGATCTCGGTGGAGGAGTGCAATAATTTATTGATTCAAAGTTACGTTGCTCACTAGTAAGTGATAATTTTTATTATAAACGTACCCTCAAGAAAATTCATTGAAGTCTTAAAAAAATGGCTGATCAAGAAGTGTTTCTATTCTGTAGATGAATTTCTTAAAAAAGAGCTTGTCGTTATTATCTATATGGAAAATCTTAGTGATCTATTTGTTAATTTTTCTCTTTATATTAAATGTTTATATATTAGCAAAAATTGACATTATTAATTATTTTTATTAGAATATAAATTTAATTTTAATTTTAAATTCATTTTGTATACCACTATGTGGTAGAATTTACTGTGCATCTACAATTGTATAACACCAGTATAAACCACATTATTGCAACAAATAAAGATATTGATTGATTGATTGATTTTATTATTAACTATGGTCTAGGCGTCTGGGACCTCAAATCAAATCATTTATTTGCTCAAAAATATGTAAATATAAACATTAGACAACAATAAGTTACTTTATGTTTTACATGTTTTTGCGCTTTCAAGCATGAAAATGGTAATTAAAAACAGTTTAAAAATCAACATAGTCCAGTACAGCCGTTACTTTTATGTTTATCTATGACTTAATTGTTTTGGCTCAGGGCAGACACCGTATTATTGTAAAATCCGCGCGCAGAAGGTTTGCCGATGACTACTTTACTATTATTGTATATACTTATGTAAAGTATATGCAATAATAAATAAAAGTAATAAATTTATTGCAACAACTATTTATGTAACTTTTTTTGTCAACACTACCACTGACCACCGACGCGTGACATCATAAGGCTATCGGGAAACCTTTTGCGAACGGGTAGTATTGAAGTTTGTCATGCTACATCAAAAATCGTTCTCAGATTAATGGAGTTTAACTGAAAGATCCATAGCAAAACTAAGTTTTAATGGTTTTACAAGGTGGAATTTTTTAATGCCACCTGGAGGGAAATTACTCTAAATAATAGAGATAGCAAATTTTACTCCAAAGAAACATTTCTTTATTTTTGAAAAGAAATAAAACTGCATTCAAAGATTTTCAAAAATTCTCTTGCTTCACCCGGGAATCGAACTGACTAAAATCTGTAAAAATTACACCCTGTAATTTTATTGCATCGATCGTTAGGGTCAATCACAGGGATGAAATCTCTCTAACATACTTGGTAAATTTAATGAAAGGTAAATTTAATTGTATATTGTAATCTTTTATGGCAGTCATTAGCCAGATGTGTCGAACTGATTCTAAGATGATGGATAAATCAGCAGTCTAGCGATAGCCACAAGCGAAGCAAAACGTTAGTGACGATCTTTGCGGCGCGTGTGATTGAATCGTGTATTACGTTTATGTACAGTTATATTTGTACCTATGTTATACGTGGTTGTACAGTTCTAAATAATTCCAACGGCATTTTAATTCGAGTCCTGCACCTCGTAACTATATTACGACGCAAGAAAGACTGCAAATTTCCTCGTTGGTACAACATTGCTCTTATCAAGTTAATTAAGGAAAAACATAAATATTTTATAAAACATAAGATTTATGGCAATTTGTGCGATCTGGCTACATTTCAACTTCTACGAGATCGAGTCAATTTAGTTGAAAAAAAATGTTATAAGATATACATAGACAAAATTGAGTCTTCCATCAATCTCAATCCGAAATTATTTTGGTCATACATTAAAAGTAAGCGAGCTAACTCCAATTATCCTGCGACTATGTCTTATACAAATACAACTTGTGACACGGGTCAAGGAATATGCCAACTTTTTTCCAATTACTTCAAATCTACTTTTCTTAATTCAAGTTACTCGAACACTTCATCAATGGACCCCTGTTCACCTCACTATTCTGAATCCTCATGTGATATAACGTCTATTGAAATCGATCCTGCGATCGTTCGCAAGTATTTGAAATCGCTCGATTTGAACAAATCTGCTGGGCCAGATCATCTCCCAGCACTTTTTATTGTAAAATGTTCTGATCAGTTAACACATCCAATATCCATTCTCTTTCAACGCTCTTTAAGTGAGGGTATCGTACCGTCAGTTTGGAAATCGGCATTTATCTCACCCATCCATAAAAAAGGACCCAAAGATAAAGTAGAAAACTATAGACCAATTTCCAAGCTTTGTTTAATCGCCAAGATCCTTGAACGAATAGTTTACAATCAACTATATAACACTTTCCAACCACATCTCAGCCCTCATCAACACGGTTTCTTAAAAGGTAGAGCAACCGTCACTAATCTTATGCTATTTACCGATTATGTACCTGACAGTATGGACAGTGGTTTACAATGCGATGCTATCTACACAGATTTTAGCAAAGCTTTCGACAGAATCGACCACAAAATATTGCTAATGAAACTTCTCGTATTAGGTATTAGAGGAGACTTATACCGCTGGTTTCCTTCTTATGTTGCCAATAGGTCCCAAGCAGTTGTCCTTTGTGGTTTCACTTCTTCGTGGATTGAGATTTCTTCAGGAGTACCTCAAGGATCGCTTTTGGGCCCCCTGCTATTTGTTCTATTTATTAACGATATTTATACTTGTATGCATCATTCTCAATTTCAGCTATTTGCTGACGATATGAAAATTTACAAATCCATCAATAGTTTAACTGATGCATCACAACTTCAGGATGATATCACACGTGTATCCGATTATTGTAAACGTAATAAATTAGATTTAAATATATCCAAATGTTCAGTAATTACGTTTACTCGAAAAAATACGGCTTTTAATTATCACTATAGTATTAATAATGAGCCACTAGCCAGAGTTACAGTAATACGTGACCTTGGTTTGTACTTAGATAATCGACTTATTTATAATCACCATATTGATCATATTGCCAAAAAAGCTTCATCGTCTTTGGGTTTCCTCATTCGCAACGTTAGCTCGTTTAAGGCAATGAAAACTCTCAAAGTTCTGTATTGTGCTTTCGTCCGCAGTCACCTCGAATATGCTAGTCAAATTTGGAATCCTAACTATGAAATACATTCCACTAGACTAGAAAATATTCAAAAGAAATTTACTAGGTTTATCAATTTTAAATTTAAATTACCACAGAAGTGTTACGTTGAGCGCTGTACTTTATTTCACCTTTTACCTCTTAAAACTAGAAGAAAGATTGCTGATTTACGTTTCTTAGTCAAAATTGCTCAATCTAAAATTGATTGTGCAAATCTCATTGAGAAACTACATTTGTATATTTCCCCTACTAATGTTCGCCCTAGGAAATTATTACACACACCATTGACGCGCACAGTTTACCGACGGAATTCGTTCTGTATCAGAACAGCAAATGAATTTAATAAGTTAAGTAAGTTGGAAGATATAGACTTAGACTTATTTACGAATAGTGTAGCATTGTTTAGCGTGAAGTTGGTCAAGTTCTATTCAAACTCGGATTTATCAGTTTAAGTATCTACCAATGCACATTTTTTATTTTTTTATTGTTTCTTTGTTTAATTCCCTTTTTTTAATTTTTTATTTTACTGTTATCTGTGGAGGCTTATTAATAGCTTTTCTTAATTTAGTTTATTTCTAGTTATTGTTAATGATAGCTGTTAGCCCCCCAAATAAAACAAAATAAAATAAAATAAAATAAAATATTACTCATAACTTGCTTAGCTCAGAGATACACAATGTGTGAGTTTGTATGGCCATTATATTTTACTAGTGATCGCAATTCGACCATAATAATTAATTTAAATTATAAGTTTGAACATTATTAAGGTTCTGTTGTCAAAGACTATATTTCTATAATCACAGATTTCGCCAAGGCTACACTGTTAATTTGACTTTAACAATAAACAAAAGAGTATATATGCGTGTGTGTGTCAAATATATGGTAGTGTGTGTACTGTTTTTTTTATTGATTTAATGTATTTTTATGCATAATTTTAAAAAAAATAGCATTCTGCACTCCTTCTCTATATAAACTATAAGTGTGGGAAATTTCTTAATCCTCCGTCGGCGCAATTTTCGTAGAAACGGGTACAAAGTTTTTGCTGTGTTTTTGCTTAACGTATTAATTATATAGATTTTTTTAATATTCGGAACCTATCCACATGTTGCGCTTCATCTACACGTTTTCTCTTTCTCACCAAATGAATTCGCCGCTCTCAAATCAAAGCTTTCTAAGGGTATGTCCTTTTTTCTTTCTTTCACTCTAGTAATGGTGAAAGGAAATGAAAACCGATATGGCTCTTTGTAGGACTTATTTAACGTGCCCGACCGAAATAGACGGCATGTGCCAATACGACTCGATAGACTTTTGATTTACAGTATAATTTCTTTTCATTAAAATATTGGTCTGCCATTTAATAGTAGTTTCATTGCAAAAGTAATTTGTTCGATTCTATTTTAACAGGGTATGAAAACTGAGGTATTTGACTTGAGAGTATTGCGTTTTTTCTGTGTCTTTATTTCTAGAGTTTTATCACTATACTGATAATGTCGCCTTGTATTCAATCACACAATTATAAACAAACTAGCTGTGCACGCGACGTCGTCCGCGTGGAATTTGTTTTCAAAACCCCCCGATTTTGAAACATTCTTCATTGGTGCCCCGCTCCTATTGGTCTTTGCGTGATGATATATAACCTATAGCCTTCCTCGATAAATGGGCTATCTAACATTGAATTCTTTTTCAAATCAGACCAGTAGTTCCTGAGATTAGCGCGTTCAATCAAACAAACTCTTCAGCTTTATACATTAGTATAAGATATACGGAATTAAAGAGCTTGTATACCTAGAGTGTATGTTTACAAGAGATGGAAAGCATGAGAGTGATAATGAAAGGAGAGTAAAGCAGATAATAAGGTGAATGGCAGAAGAAGCATGAAAGTAGGATATACGCAGTTGAAATGAGAGCTTTGAGAAGTATGTGTAAGGTTAATGTAAATTATATGATAAGAAACAGTGTGATAAGGGGGCGTTCTGGATTGAAAGAAGATGTAGTGACAAGAGTTGAAAAAGGAATGTTAAGGTGTTTTAGGCATGTAGAGAGAATGAATGAAAGCAGAATCACAGAAGAAATATATGACAGCAATGTGAGTGGTAGAATAGCTGCCGGTCAACCACGACGTACCACCGTGATCGAAGTGAAGATATTTTGATGAAAGGTCACGTGAAAAGCATTTTAAATAAGCGTGTATGTATGAAGAGATTCATAAAAGTTGATGAAGCGGTTATTGTTTTTCAGGATCGTAGCAAGTGGAAATCTATCGTGTCTGCCTACCCCTACCCCAATGGGAAACAGGCTTGACAATGTATGTAATTATAAACACTTTATATACAATCACATTCTACACACATTTTCACTATAATTATATATCTATTTTTATATTGTGCGAGTTTGTACGGCATTCTGGCCTGAACCGACGTGGAAGATACGAGAATGCTATTAAATTCTTCTACTTTTTTAGGTTGTTTCCAAGTTGTCTTACCTATATTCTTCGCTGTGGATAAATTCCACCAAAACATGTTGGGCATGTATGAAGTAAATTTGTATAGCACTGTACTATACCAGGTACCATACTATTGTTACAAATTTGTAGGATGTAAATTTTAAAATGCCGTTGGAATTATCACAAAGTTTATTAGAAATACACACACGTAATTCACAGTTCTCACAAATATAGCCGAATAAAACACAACCAAACCATAGGGCAGAAAATCGTTATCACATAATGTCGCAAAGTTCATTGTTACAAAATACTCGCTCCGCGCACTAGGTATCGTCTCATCGCAATCAGAACACGACTGGTGCATTTCCGGACTGACCGATCCTCAACCATTTGCAAATGAGACATAACCTCCTATAAACATGCCGCCCGCTAGTTCTTGAAATCGTTAAATGGTCAGCTTGATGGCTTTCAAGAATTCGCATGAAATACCAACAGAGGAAAGAAGGTTTTATGGCGTCAATATGACATCAAACAGATAAGAAATCTAAAAAAAAATGCATCGTGTTCTCCATCGTCCAAAAATGAAATAATAAAATAATAATAATAATAAATTGAATAATTAAAAAAAACAATTTTTAAAATTATTGTATGACACGTTCATTGTGGACCAAATAAAACGGTTTTAATCATATTTGTCAATCATCCAGCACAAATGCAAATACACGAATTAAAAATTCACAGAACAATTATAACGCACAAAAGAGCAAATCATAAGAAAGTGAAATACGAATGAATATCAAAAAATGAAAGCTCCAAAATTGGGCAACTTCCTTCTTTCTTTAAGCCGCTAAACTTTAGAAAATGGTCCGGAAATTAAAGCTTCCCTAATCCTTTTTCCAGGGCTTTGAAAATTACTTTTTTGTTGGCCGAAAATATCTTATTTCATAATTCACTGACACTCGACATTTCAATGGACGCTACACTCATTATAAAACGTCAAAAGTTTGTCAATGGATGAGCTGGAACTAGATGGAATATTTCCATCCATTACTTAATATATACTTAGCGTAATGGCTACCGCACGCGTCCCAAACTCAAAGGGCGCGGGTTCGATCCTGGTCGGAATGCATGCACCACTTGGTCAGTTTTCTGATCTAATTAAAATTTCCACGTGCTAACAACGGTGAAGGAATATATCGTAATGCAACCTGCACATCGAGATAACCGATGTGTCAAACCTGCCAAGCCGCCTTGGACAAATGTGGCGGGGGTATATAGTCCGTTCCCCGTATAATGGGATGCCCAAGCCCAGCAGTTGGACATTTATGGTCTGATATTATGTATATTATTATATATTTGTATATATTGTTTGCATGGCTAAACGTTTTCAAATGTTTCAGTCTCCCTTTAGAGAGCAGCAGCGCATTTGTAGCACCATTTAGTGTTACAAATGTCCATAGGCGATGGTAATCGCTTTCCATCAAGTGGACGGTGGCCTGTCTGCTGAACTCGTGCAATAATATCTCGATGCAAAAGGTTTCGCCTCACATCAGCACGTGGCAATTGTAACAATATGCAGATTGGGTCATAAAACAGCCCACATGGTGCATGCTTCCAGGCCAGGATTTGGATTGAACCTACGACTCTTGAAACGCAAGTCTGTGAGAAACCTTAACTACTATAGTCCTGTTATATGTCCTGATTTATATATTCATAAACAACTAAGATATACCTGCGACTTCGTCCATGCTTGAATTGAAATTCCCGCGGGATTCCCGGGACACAAAGTTTCCTCATCTATCGTTTTAGTGTAAACTGTGACGGAATAAGCCAATTTTTATGCATCCCAACAACTACAAACCGCTCCCAAAATAATTCCTGCGGAATTCCCAGAGTAAAAAGTAGCGCAGATTTTAAGTCTAAGAATTTGCTGTCGATCAGCTAAAATCGCATCGAAATTGGCCTAGTAGTTTTTACGTGAATTCCGAACAAACAGACAACAAATCTAAAAAAAATTACATCGTATTTTCCATCGTTTATATAGTGTATTCCAGTTATATTTTTTTTAATAGCTTCAATGTACATACACGGCATATCTAGAATGTTGTAATATTATAGATTATATATATATAAATATCTTGAAATATATCTTAGGATTTTTGAAAATAAAATTGCAAAATCACCCTTAAGTTACCGCCAAAAACTCTTAGCTACCAACCCGTCATTTTAAGAACCTCTCTAAACCACATTAAAAGGTTTTCTTCCACCGTAAAAAGCTACAAAGTCACACTACAAAGTTAGCTTAAGTTAAACAAGAAACTTGGAGAGCCGTGTACAGTCGGTGGAATAACTTAAAACTTGGATGTATCGAATTGGTTGCGGCCGGAGTCGGGTAGCAAACAATTACTTGGGCACGTTTAAATGCGGCTATATTGTTATCGTGTTTAGGTCGTAAGTAATAAGAGACAGCGGAAGCGGACGCGATTAAATATAACAGGGTATCCATTAGACGCATGTAAATTTTAATTCTATACCATGCCATTGGTAAATAATTGACATACTTGTAAAGTGTGGTGTTTTGTATTCTACCACCATGATTTTTTTTAATATTTTTAACCTCATCAACACCAAAACTTATGTCACCCTTCTCCAATACTATTACGTTGTCATTACAAGGCTTAATTTTGTATTTAAATTTTGATGAAGCAACCAAAGTTATTCATGTAAATAGCATTAATGACCGGTTCCTAGATTTTTAATTCATTCTTTTGTCTTACCTTCGGTACAATTTTGACATTACTTGTATGGAGCTTATATCAAATTTTATCCGATAGTAAGGCAAATTAACGGTCAGTAAAATACCGGGACCGACCATCAATGTCATCGTATCCTTTCAGTTCTACGCTTTTCAACCAAATTGTTATTAATTTGGTTGATTCGTGTAATATCAGTTTTAGATATTCCATATTCGTATATATCGTATTAGTATTATATGACTAGAGATTCGATGTCCTCTGTGGTTGAGCGGGCTAAAAATTTGCCGGCCTAGCTCACTACAACGCAGAGGCTCCGGGTTTAATTCCTGTTATGGTAAATTTCGGAAATGAATTTTCTGTTATTTTGCTATATTCTGGATATTCTGGATGTCTGGGATTGGCCTAATAGCACTCCATTGTATATTACCCATATCACGAGCCTATTGCGTTTGTCTGCCGATTATTTTTTTATATTGAAACCCGGAAATAGCGAAGGGTTTAATGCATAATTTGAGATGCAATATTGTTATTGATTGTTATTGACGTTAAATATTGACAGATAACGTACTTATCTAATTTAGCCTAACGCGTAATAGAACGCCTTTGGCCACAGTCAATGACTATAACATTATCTCAGATGAAGCCCGAGTATAACAGTAGCTAAAATTGCTTTGAAAACCTTAATAAATTCATAATACAATAAGTTATCTATACCATTCCATTTTCAAAATAAATACATTCATTTTTAATTTTATCGATCTAGTACATATATCGTGTTATAGTTTGTTACAAGATGTCCACCACAGTAGTCATAAGAACCATAGTGTATATTAATATGACATAGACAATCGTCATAGATAATACTTTTAGACGATTTATCAGATGATTCGATTCATAATTAAATTACCATTTTCTACCGGTTAGTTAATTTTATAAGCCCACTAAATTATCGTTTAGATAATTTAGTGCATCAGTAACTAATTACTATATATAATTGTTTTTATGATCCTGGCAACACTATGATGTAATTGCTATTTTTAGCAATGATGCAATGTTATTGTTTTGTAAGGTAGGATTTTTCGTATAAAAGGCGTAGTGGCGTTTAGACTGTGTTCATCGCGTAAGTATTTCGATCTAGCGCCGCACCATCGAAATCGCCTCGTCGTGTCCGCGTCCGATTATAAGCCTCGACGAAAGGCTCTCGTGCGACGACCGCGTAACATCCTCACGGATAAGGTCGACGATATCACAAAACGGCTGGTTCGGATCAGCCCGCCCGTGGTTAGGACGGCAGGCTGGCAGGCACCGACAGACAGACACAGACGGCGGCGTCGACGCCGCCAATCACGATCTCTCCACGTCCCCGCGAGGGACGCCAGGAGACACAGCCCCCCAATAGGATAGACTAGGCGTGTTGCTGGGAAGTTTCTTTCGCCGTTTCTTCTCTCCCAACCATAACACGTTGCGAAACGGCAGTAAGATAGTATAGGCCACCGCGAACCGCCGATCCCGGTCCGCCGGGATCCTTCCTCTCGGGCCTTATATTACCCGTCGCCCGCTCTCAATTAGTGCATTGTGTCGCCCTATGGTGGGCATCATTAGATTCATCCCCCTCTCATGGCAACAGTCCAGCCGAGGTGAAACTCCCTAGGGAGCCCCCTCGAGCAAGTTGCCCCCCGGGCTCGAGCGCCTTCGCTTCGCAAAGGCACTCGCCCCGAAAACCCCGGTAAAGTTGTGAGGTCTTCGGACCAACAACATAAAGTCAAGTCAAATAAAAAAAAAAAAAAACTGTGTTCATTGCTTACTGTGCTGTGTGAATATTCACATCAAAGGCTGAACAATAAGGGGAAACCCTGCCCAAATAGTTAATATTTGGTATATTTGGTACTTTCTTACCCAAATCTCTCCTTGCATTTTACAGGTTATTGAGTAGCATAGTTGTTCTTGTCATGTTTCTTTTTAAAGTTAATAATTGATTTTGTTATATACCCTCTTATTTCTGAACGATACAATCGGCCATTTCCTTAATTGAATCATAATGTAATATTTTTATTAATTCGGTAATTAGCGCCTGTTTTGTATAGAGTAGTTGTCTATAATTTACAATAATTTTGTTGCAATATTTATCCTTTGTATAATGTGATAATTGTGTACAGATTATAATTCAAACCTCTCAATTGTATATAGACGGTATTCAGTACATTTTATTTTCATGTTGGCAGACGTGATAGATTTATACCGTGTTCGACTTATTTTATTGCATATGAAACTTTAAGTATAATATTTTATACAATATCTTATATAAAATATTATCTGAAATATCCAAACAATAATAATATATTAAATTCATGTCATGCATAATCCTTTAATTAAAATAGTTTATGAATGACTTAAATCCGCTATCGGTTGTGCCAATATGCTAAGTTTGATATACTGTAAAATTGGAGGGGTGTC
Source organism: Dendrolimus houi (assembly GCA_039645545.1). Classification (NCBI taxonomy): domain Eukaryota; kingdom Metazoa; phylum Arthropoda; class Insecta; order Lepidoptera; family Lasiocampidae; genus Dendrolimus; species Dendrolimus houi. Next base: position 14,300,045 of record CM077139.1, read on the forward strand.
GAGGTGCTCTAAGAATGCTTGTCGAGTTTGAATAGTCAGTGTATGAAATATCACAAACTACTATGGATACTACGTATTGAAATATGTAAGTATAGTGACCAATTGTTCTTCCTTTACTACCATAAACCCTTCGGAGTTGTTGCAAGTATTACAATCGCTCCTCTCTCAAGACACGTACCACCATTCCGATCGTAACTAGTAGTAACTAGTTACGCACTTTACCGGATAACTATTCATCCGAATCGGATTGTTTCTAGAACCTCCCATAGTGTATTACATTATTAGATTAGATTTCAAGGCGGCCGATTTGATCGGGTAAGGTTAATGTTTTAGGTATTGATCTGTGAAGAGTTTCTATACATACTAACACTCCTATTTCAACTTGCAATGGATTTCAACTTGCGTTTCATCTACTTTCATTAATCTATTCATACATGCATGTTTATTTGAGATGCTTTTTACCTTACCTTTCTTAAACACTTAAGATATTTGGTCATGGAGTGTACGAAGGATTTCTATGTTGTTTTTTTTGTATTGCACGAGTTCAGCAGACAGGCAGACGGCCCACCTGATGGAACACCATTTGCAACACCAAAGGTGCTACAATTGCGCTGTGTTACTATCTCTCTTACTATTGGTTAAAATTTTACAGAAGCTCCATACAAGTGTGAAACGCCGAACTTCAGAAAAACACATTACACGATATCAACACTTTTATTTAATGGTGTTTCTTAGCGTAAGGCCTGAGTGCTCGCTCTATTCGAGCGTGCAGTGTTCATGTCAAACACATGGAAACTCTAGCCGGTGTCGCTAGTAGCGGTAGGCTGGCGCGGCCATACCAGCGGGCGGGCATGTTTGCGTTGAGCGATGCGTTGTATATAGGAACGCTGCACGCTGGGTTCGTCCAGGGCCGAAGGTAACGGCGTTTCCATTCTTTACGGTGAGATAAAGAGAAGGGATAGAGGGATCAGACAGGAGGAATAGGGGATGGGATGGTATTGGAATACGGGGAGGAGATAGGGAAGATGAGACGGTGGAGGAGGAAGTGGGCTATCAGAACTCTCACTCATCGCACGAATAACGATTAATTATCTCGTAGCAGCGAGAGGTAGAGGTTAAATGATACTTCAGATGGCAGAGAGTAGTATTCACAGTCGAGTGCTGATGTGAACTGAAGTGAACAGATTGATTTTGGAAACGGTAACCTCAAGTACAAATATTAACAAGTCGTAATGCTAGTACAATGTATAGCACAGTGTGGGAGCGGCATGGATGATGTACGAGCGAGATAGATAAACTATTAATATGTGCACTCCCGCGTTGCGCTAGCCAGTAGTGCGTTGTCCGCTGCGATGACAAGATGCAGCTCTCATAAACTCAAAGCTAACCGTCTTACGCCGTTTATCTATAATTTTAAGCAACATTAAAACATAATATTTTCTGAAGTTTTCGCGACTAGTATACATAAAAAGCTACCTTTTGACGTTTAAAACATTATTAGAGTTAGGCATGTTGCTGGAGAGTTTCTTGCGCCTATTCTCCTCTTCAAGCCACAACATGTTGCGAAGCGGTGGTAAATTAGATTATAGAAAAAATAATACCCAAAAAAATATTTAATCTAAATAATTAAAACTAGTGGTCGCCCGTGGTCGAAATTCGACCAAAACAATAAGGCTACACTGTTAATTTGACTTTGACAGTAAACAAAAGAGTATATATGCGTGTGTGTGTGTGTCAGATACATGGTAGTGTGTGTTATTTTTTTATTGATTTAATGTATTTTTTAAGGCATAATTTAATTAAAATATTATCATTCTACACGCTTTCCCTATGTAAACAATAAGTGTGCCAAATTTCATACTCCTCCATCCTCGCAATTTTCGTAAAAAGGGGTACAAAGTTTTTGCTGTGTTTTTTCTTCACGTATTAATATATCTATACATATAATAAAATTGTAGAGGTCAAATTTCTGTACAATGAAATAAAATGCTAAAAACTGAGTCAGGGGGTGTAAGAAGTAAAATAGAACTAATTTGTATATTTTTTTAAATTTTTTGATTCTCTGTTTGTCTGTCTGTTTGTACCGGCTAATCTCCGAAACTACTGAATCGATTTGAATGAAATTTTGTATGGTGGTAGCTTATATCCCTGGTCAACATATAGGAAACTTTTGATCCCGAAAAATTAAAGAGTTTCCGTGGGATAGTTAAAAAAACCGCACCACGCGGACGAATTCACGGGCATCAGCTAGTAGATAAATAAATTTGCGGTAGGCTAAATAAAACTTTAACAATACTCATTGACACTTGACATCTTTGTCTTCCGTCATTACAAAAACTGTTAAAACGTAATTTTATTAAACGTTAAACCAAATGAACGGGTAGTAAGATATGGAGCTGGTACGAATAAATAGGCTACAAACCGGACTATAAACTGAGTTATGAATACAGGAGCTGAATGGAGCGGTTCATCGTCCGCAATCAGCGAGCCGGCTGACCGGTTAATGAAGCCCCCGTGATTGAAAACTGAACGCACCAGCGCACTGCCGCCAGTCTACTGCTCACCAGCCGATATCTGCTCGACGGAAATTAGGTTATTGCTACCCTTATTTCAATGGTTAACATTCATATGGGTATTCGTGGTTTAATGGATACTAGTGGTCGCCCATGGTCGAAATTCGTTACCATAATAATTTCTCGACAAAGACTATACTTGTATAATCACAGATTTCGCCAAGGCTACACTGTTAATTTGACTTGAACAATAAACAAAAGAGTATATGTATATGCGTGTGTGAGTCAAATACATGGTAGTGTGTGTAATGTTTTTTTTATTGATTTAATATATTTTTTATGCATAATTAAAAACAAATATTAGTATTCGTCGCTTCTTCTCTATATAAACTATAAGTGTGCGTAATTTCACACTCCTCCGTCCGCGCAATTTTCGTAAAAAGGGGTACAAAGTTTTGCTACCAACCCGCAGCCAGGTGGTGGTGCATTTGTCCGTTACTAGTGACCCAATTCTGTTATTTCAACATATTGAAGTTGCGAAGATATTCAAAGTAAGACTCCATTGCGAGTGTCAAAATTCGTATTCTACTAAATCCACAATATTTTCTCGATATCATCCCAGTGGAATAATAGTAGAAAAATAATATTATTAGCAGATTTTTTTATGATAAATTAGGTGTGCCCGAGATGTCGTCCGCGTGGAGTTTGTTTTCAAAACCCCCCGATTTTGAAACATTCTTCATTGGTGCTCCGCTTCTATTGGTCGTAGCGTGATGATATATAGCCTATGGCCTTCCTCAATAAATGGGCTATCTAACACTGAAAGAATTTTTCAAATCAAACCAGTAGTTCCTGAGATTAGCGCGTTCAATCAAATAAGCAAACAAACAAATAAACTCTTCAGCTTTATATTAAGCTCTACACCCCTGGTCTAGAGTACGCCATCATCACAACTTTGAGTTGTGTTCCGACATCAATGCCCAGGTTCCAGTCTCCCCTTGAAGGCCGGCAGCACATTGGCAGCACCTCCGGTGTTGCTAATGTCCATAGGCAACGGTAACCAGTTTCCATCACAGTTGGGCCGTCAGCCTGTTTGCTGAGCTTCAGCAATATAAAAAAGACATGATGACATAAGTATTCCCTTTTTACCGAAATAACTGAGGTACCCTCATAAACAGTACTAAGTAACCGTTAAAATGTTGCTTTAATTGTAATTTTATTCAAGCACATAACTTTAACTTAAGCATAGCATTTAAGTTCACTTAAGCAACTGTCCCCATACAAACAGATTAAATGACCCATTTGCTAAAACAATGTTATGTATGTGGTTGTCTGAAATCCCCTGTTATTTTAGGTCAAGACAAGCCCTTATCTATTACAGACGTAACAGTATGTAATGGCCCTAAGAGGAGTTTCATTGTCCATAAAATGACATGTTTAAGTGTATCTTGGCCCTAAATGCGGTACGTTTAATTTTACATTCACTAAAGATGTTCCGAATGAAGTGTTTAATTTTTATTTTTATTTATTTAAGCACAAAACAGATTCAAATAATTAAAATTAAACAATAACAACGTAATATACAGTGCCAGATTATAATCCAAAATATGTGTTAATTAGACGAACGACAAAATGGATATGATAAAGAAGTTTTGAAATTATTTACAATTAATACTTACGTTCCGATTAAAAACTAACCTTAAAATTGAAATCTATATATATAAAATCAATTGCTGTTCGTTAGACTCGCTAAAACTCGAGAACGGCTGGACTGATTTGGCTAATTTTGATTTTGAATTATTTGTGGAAGTCCAGGGAAGGCTTAAAAGGTGAGTAAATATGAAAAAAATACTTGGAATATGTATAAATAAAATAAAATAAAAATCTAGGTCCCGATTGCAGCGCCATCTACAAGGGCCAATCGTAGTTTCAAATCGCTGGGAAACCCTTTCAAATAAGCATAAAAAATCGTCAAAATCTTGGAACCCGATTCCAGTGCCACCTACCGGGTCTAATTGTAGATCTAAACTATTCACGAATTCACTTGAACTCACGTAAAAAAAATATCAAAATCGGTTCAACCGTTTAGAAGACGTTCAGTGTGACTATATATACAAATTAATATTAATATAGAAAATCCAGAGCCAGGGTAAGAGTAATTTGACAAATATTACAAATAATAAATAAGTTAATCACCGTCAGTTGGGAACCTAACGTTCCCAAAACGCTGGGCCGCGTTACCACGTTGGATGGCACGCTTATGCGTTGCCCAAAGTAATAGTGTACCTAGTAGTAGACAGTTAGATCAGCCTATTGATGACGCGTGTGAGGTTTCTATCAATCGTGTAGATAGAAAGAAAGAAAGAAAAAAAAATATTTGAAGAAATAGCGACGTACTTACATTGCTGATATGTACCTTAAAAATAATAACATATTTTGAGAATTTGTACGCCGCATTTTCAGCAAATAAGGTTTGCACTCCGCTTATTGCTGTACCGACATATTATCCAACACAACGCTGATTTTCAATACAACCTTCCTTTTGGCGTAATACTAAAACGACCTATCTCGTAAAGGTCGTAAAAGATCTTTACGAGATAGGTCTCGATAAAGGCGGGAAGGCTCTGGGCCCCATGAACCCAGAGTTTCGACACCAGAAGCCACAAATATTATATCTGTTGATACTTATTTAAAAAAATAATTATCTTAAGTTTCCCTGGATAAGTTATTTTTTGCTGCAAACACATTTGTTTTTCATTTACGCGCATTGTTATCAGGACCATGTATGACTAGTATGCAAAATTGCAAACTCGTAAATCTCAAGTATTCTAAAGGAACTGCCAAGTGGTAGGGTATCTGGCCGTCTGGATGGCTACCACCCCTGATCTAGAGTATGCCGCCATAACAACCTTGAGTTGTGTTCCGGCATTAGTGGTCAGGTTCCAGAATCCCTTTAGAGAGCAGCAGCGCATTTGCAGCACCTTTGGTGTTACAAATGTCCATGGGCGATGGTAACCGCTTTCCATCAGATAGGCCGTCTGCCTGTCTGCTGAACTCATGCAATAAAAATTTAAAAGAAGAACGGGTTCTAATCCAGCTTGCAAAATTAGACTCGAAAAAACTAAGAAACATTGCAAGTAAAAGCTTGTTAAAAGAGAAATTCAAATTTAATGGTCCATTAATTAACTCTGAGCGTGACGCTAATACCAAATATTATTGTTGCTTTGTCCTAAACCAATCTATCCCAAAAATTACATTAACCCATTATGTAAGAAAACAGTATAAGCCTAAATTTCTAACTCATATATTATACCATACAATAGAATAGGGTCACCCGACGTTTTGGTATTATGCGGACATGTCCAATATGGACGTAAAATATATATTTTATGGTCCTATATATTTCGATTTAATGTTTACGGCTCAGATATACAAATGATATACACTCCGTACTGTATTTAATTTGCTAGTAGCAAATAAAATACGGTATTTTGACCGGGGACGCTGCGCTGTGGCTCAATTTGATTTAATTATCACAAAAGTCAATCTATTCTCTACATTCGTGTTTTAAGGACACAAATATATGAAAGATACAGTTACTTAAAGAGGATTATCTTAAACTTACATTTTTAAAAACATGCCTTCACTAAATCTTTTTTAGGTTGCTTATAACTAACTACTGGATCTAAATGGATGACACTTCGTAGAATAATGGAATATATATGTGGCTTGCTACCAGGTATTCCGGGGTGCAAATAAATAAATAAACTCCGGTTTTATGTTAACAAATCATTTATTGAATGTATTGAAAATTGAGGTAAAGAAAGTTACAGATAAAATAGTTAATTAATTTAATTAGTTAGCCTCAAAGTTATGATTCACATAAAGATTACATTCTGATCACGACTGACTTTTAAATGCTCTTAACTAGGCTCAGGGAAAGGAAAAGTAGAGACGAAGAGTTGGGGGATGAAATATTGGTAAATGAAAATAAGGGACGAAAGAGAGATTCGTACGGTACAAAATTTTTGTTTAAAGTTAAGCTAGGGTTAAAAAATAAGTTCTTCTAGACTGATAGAATGTAGGAAATGTTATTTAATTGATATTACTTGGCTTTATAATTGTTTGCAAAAGAAGTGTAGAAATTCGGAACTATTAATTGAGAAATAATTGAATGTAGTGTACGAAGCATCCAGTGAACGAATTGTAGGTAATTCTGTGCTTCGTGTTTCAAAACTATATATAATTTTGATACATTTGGGTTTAATTTTTATTTTACAAGTAAACTGCATATAAATTGCGCAAACCCCTTTTCTCAACCCCAAATCACATGCCAAGGAATGGGGATGGTACTACCAGACGCCGTCGTGCGTGGAGTTCAGCTAGGCATAACACTTCCAACTCAGAGTTTTTTTTGTGGTATTGATACACTAGTTCACTGTTTACTGTTTATATTTGGTATTAAGTTCGTTTTGATGTCTATCGAATCCAAAAACGAATATCTAATATTCGTTTTTGGATTTCTGGGAAACGCATACGTTGCAATGGTCGAATCACTACTACCGATTTCTAAGCGCTCAACGCCATCTAGCGTTGGCTTTCCCAAGCCCCTCTATCCGCGACGATGTAATCGAGACAAAAAAGGTGTGCATTTTAAATTAATACATTAACAGACGATGAAGTTGGTACACTTCGAGAGCGGGAATTTAAATCTGGAAAAGTGACGATTATCTTTGGAAATTAATACGTTATAGGCTATAGAACGCTGTAAGCTTTAGTTTAAAAAATTATTATAAAAATAATTTTAATTAATAATCAATTTGCTACTCGACTCTTTTTATTACTACAAACTTATAACATGACAAGTGAGTAATTTAGTCCAAAATCTATGTTACTGTGACGTTTAGCAAGATGATAAAAGGTATCTTAGTTGAGTTGAAGGTCCGCTTCTCTATTATCTAAATAAAAATGTAGATATACATTTAGAAACCTAACATTTAAGTAGTACACCTATCCGCAGAATATGTTTTTTAATAAATCTCTCGTCCTTCTAATGATATTAGTCACCCTACATAGCCCTCTCCCGAGTACTTGCGGTTGTAAATCAAGATTAAGACACTTTGTATGAGATTAACTCATTACAAATAACAAATATACCACATTTACGGGTAGAATTAAATTTTATTTATACTGGGGTAATTTTAACGCCTCGCACATCTGTGTTCTAGCTAGCTTTACTTTAAAATCAAATTTTACCCTGAGTACTCCTTTACTGCTCGGTATTAAAAGTTCCTACTCTCTATTATGATCTATGAAAATAAGGTTAATAAATCTGGCGTCCACATACCATAAATGGTTCCGTAGAGATGAAAGATTACTTTACCGTCATTTGCTTAGAGCACCATCCAAACTAATATTATTAATAGGCAATTTAATTACGTCTCACTTCTTTTAGCCACCCTAGAGCGCTAATAAGACATGTGCATCGGACCAAAGTTGGAGTGAGACTGCAATCGACCATAGTCGGAATGCCATCCCAGTGGATCTCCCCTACATAAAATAAAAATAAAAAAAAATGTGCGGAAACTAGGGCCATCTGTGTGCCATGGAACGTCAAAAATTATAATTAATTTCCATTTAGTTCACCTAACTTCACTTAAGATGGCTCTGTGCAATATCGTTGAAAAAATACATCGCGCTGACGAGATCTTAAGCGCATAAATAAAATCACAAGTTATGGGCATATGTTGTGATTCCGCGTCCGATTATAAGCCTCGACGAAAGGCTCTCGTGCGACGACCGCGTAACATCCTCACGGACAAGGTCGACGATATCACAAAACGGCTGGCTCGGATCAGCCCGCCCGCGGTTAGGACGGCAGGCTGGCAGGCACCGACAGACAGACACAGACGGCGGCGTCGACGCCGCCAATCACGATCTCTCCACGTCCCCGCGAGGGACGCCAGGAGACACAGCCCCCCCATAGGATAGACTAGGCGTGTTGCTGGGAAGTTTCTTTCGATGTTTCTTCTCTCCCAACCATAACACGTTGCGAAACGGCAGTAAGATAGTATAGGCCACCGCGAACCGCCGATCCCGGTCCGCCGGGATCCTTCCTCTCGGGCTTTATATTACCCGTCGCCCCCTCGAGCAAGTTGCCCCCCGGGCTCGAGCGCCTTCGCTTCGCAAAGGCACTCGCCCCAAAAACCCCGGTAAAGTTGTGAGGTCTTCGGACCAACAAAATAAAGTCAAGTCCAATAAAAAAAAATAAAAAAATGTTGTGATTCTCACACTTTTACATGAAGTTTTATGTGAACCATTTTTTTATTTTTGGCATAAATTATAGTGTTATATATAAGTTTTTCAAACTACTAATTTTATTCAGTCAATCCCTTTATACCAATTTAGAACAAGTTATAACTTATTAGTACCATCTAGTGGAATTTACAGAATTATCGATTGTAGCTCCATCTATCGAACAGGGTAAATTATATTTTATTCCAGAGAGGCTCATCTATATATATATATATATATATATATATATATATATATATATATATATATATATATATATATATATATATATAGTGTATTATCTATGGGCAATGCTGTCTCGTCCATTATCTATGGTCTCGTTGTTCGGACACGCTTATATATTATAGCGATGACGAAATGAGCTGAGTGGTGGGGTAATTTAGATGAAAGTACTGTATTCATCCCTCTGATCAGATAACTTCAAGCGTACATACTTTTCGAGTCTCTCTTTTCTTTCACCATATCCCAATTACTTGGGGTTGGCACAATATGTCTTTTTTTCCACACTCCTGTATTCTGACATATATCTTCTGTCACACTACAAATCATCATATCATCCTTCACTCAATCCATCCAGCTCCTTTTTGGACTATCTTTACATTTGTACCCATCCATCTTGTAGTTTAACATTCTTTTTGTCACGTGACTTTCGTCCCTACTCATTATATGCCCACCACCACCTTAAACTTTTTCCTCTCAATTTTCCAGTCACGGGTGCAACTTTCAGAGTTGTACTCATTTCTCACCTTATCCATTCTTATAAAACCACACATCCATCTCAATATTCTCATATCAGCTGAGTGGAGACGTTTGTGGTTTATCACTTTAGTGGCCCAACATTCGTACTTTCCGAGTATGAGAAAGAAAATAATTTAAGTATGATAATATGGGTTCTGACAATGAAATCGCATGGCAAAGGTAAATAAAACCACAAAATCACATTCACAAGTCATACACAAACATAACTGCTACGTCATAAAAAGTAATTACTACATTTAATTACAACGTACAAAACACACCCTTTTATGTGTGTTTTATTCGAATTAGTAAATCCACATCCTGTATGCACAATTTATTAGGGTTCAGTAGTCATGTTGGGGGAAATAGAAATCTTATATATTCGATATGCCCGTCCAGCCGTGTGTCGGATTCTTTATATGTACATACATACATAGTCATTGACGTACATAGATAAATGACTACATAGTAGTGATATAAAATAAATCCCTATTCACTCCAGTTTCAAGAAGCGGAAAGAACTGCGAAATTATCCGTGCAGGAACGGAGAAATAAAACAATTTCCAGCGGCCGCGCGGCCTGTCGTCAGAGGCGATAAAACCCCCCACAGCCAGCCATTTGTCCGTCTGGATGGGTACTACTCCTGGTCTAGAGTATGCCACGATAACAACCTTGGGTTGTGTCCCGGCATTAGTGGCCAGGTTCCAGTCTCCCTTTAGAGAGCAGCAGCGCAATTGTAGCACCTTTGGTATTGCGAGTGTCTATAGGCGCTGGTAATCGTTTTCCGCCAGTGGGCCGTTTGCCTGTCTGCTGAACTCATGCAATAAAAAAATTTCACGAGGGCGATATTGGAATATTTCACGTGGGACGAGCGTTATATTTTATCGACCTTTTCTGTTCAAAGTTCATTTAGTTAGAAAAAAGATAACTAAATGTTTAATCGATTGTTTATCTACTTTGTCCATTTGATATTAGATGGCGCTTTAGTCAAAGCGATAAACAAGACCTGAGTGAATTAAAACTGAATCATATTCTTTAATACGTTGGGCATTCATTTGCTTGAGGATTTGATTTAGGAGGCTAACTCTGTGAAAAGTATCCCTGATACTTGAGATTGTGACAAATTATTTCACTGCACAGTAAATTAAATTTACTTGCAGTTCTGATCACGGCGCAGTAGCACGTCCCGGCTGTCAATTAGTTAATTTATCATATCCTATGCAATTTTTTTAAATATTTTTTTCTAACCTACATGGTGTAAATAAATAGTGTAATAATAGTGACTCATTAAACTTAGTTATTAATAATTATGTCCCCATTATGGAATCATTATGAAGAAATCCCAGAAAAACAAATATTGTATATTATGGTCATAACTTAAGCCAAACGAACCTATAAAAAATAAATAACTAAAATTATTAATATCAAAAAGTAGATTAAGTTGATTCAATGCACTTTTAAATTTGCCAATGAAAAATAAACATTGATAGTCCCAAGCCTGATGAAGTACGAGGGAAAGTCCATTTGAAAAAACTTAGCAACAAAAATCAATGCTAATAAACAGACTCGAGTCACTATTTCACTACTTGTAACTTGTTGATTACTTACACGACTGTAACCCATGAAAATATAAAATAGTATCTAAAATTTCCAAACAATAATGTAATAAATTCTTATCATTCATAACCTATTTAATTAAAACGGTTCATCAATGACTTCAATCCGCTATCGGTTGTGCCAATTTACTAAGTTTCTTATACTGTAAAATTGTTGGGAGGGATGGCGAGGTGTTCTAAAAATATTTATCCAATGTAGAGTCAGTGTATGAAATATTGTTACGTGCGAGCGGGGTTCGCACTTAGGATTGGAAGGAAACACCAGTTTTTAAATAAACGCTTTTATTAACTTACACAGCTGCACGTAATATCTCTCCGCATGGTTGCCCCTAAACGCACGAGTAACGATGCACTGTTCCGACGATAAGGTGTCCCACTCACAATACCGTCGCTGATATTGCGTAGACCATCTCCTGCTACTGCCGTGCTCACCTCCGATATTACCGCGTGTAGCTCTCTTCTGGTTCGTCTCTCGAACTACGCTACAGTCCTCTTTCACTTAACTGTCCACTAAAATTGTCACTGAATCCACCACTTAACTCGTCACTGTCTTCTATTAAACTTTTCTTCCAACTCTTCCGTAACGCACTTGTCGCTTCGATGTCTTGAACTGAACTCAATTCTAAACTGCCCGGTAGGCGCGCCTTACGCTGCTTATATACCTGGAAGAATTTTCTGGAACCCATAATTTCGTTATTCTTTTATTTACTATCTGTCCTTTTCTAAACATCTATCTATCTCTGTCTTTTCCTTCCCGAACTTTATATTCTACAACTTTCGTTTATCGTCTATCCCTTTCGAACATATATCTGTCCTTGTCTTTTCTTTTCTACCTTTTTCTAAAAGTCTTGAGACCGGCTTACGCTGGCGGAAAGTTCTACCCTCGGTCGCCACAATATGTTAAAACCGTAAGATTCTCTGATTATAAATATGTGACCAGCTGCTGTTCTTTTATTACCATAAACCCTTCTGAGTTGTTGCAAGTGTTACAGTTGTATCATTAAGACGCTGCATTTAGTTTAAAAAAATGATTATTCTTTTCTCCAAACTACACATCCGAAATGTTTTCCCACATTCCCGAATTGCGTAATAGGGACAATAAATCGTGAAGGACGCAGGACAAGTTCGTGGCCTGTTTAAGCCCCTGGAACAGCGCCAATTCAGGCGATCCTGATAAAAGATAGCTAAGCATTTATTACATTTGCATACGAAAAGAGTGCTTTCAACGTCCATGTTGATGTAAGAGTTTAGCACAGCCGTTTACGTCGTGGGTTGCGCGCCTTGCGTCTTTTTAACAGACTTAAAAATATGAGGTTCTCAGTACGTCTGTAATTTTTTTACAGACTTCTAAAGTAAAGACAGAAAGAGAGAGAGATAACATTGTATTGTACACCATTACAGAAAACACAGAAAAACTTATTTTATTTTATTTGAGGGGCTAACAGCTATCATTAATAATGTTACGACCTGACGCCGACAGAAGACAAATTCACACCTGCGTACCTGTAGACATTTTATCACCTTTTCGGCATTTGGACTTCTTTTGTTTACTTTGTGATTAGAAAAACAGCCCATTGTGTATTTGTAATCTTTTATGGTATTCATTAGTCAGATGTGATTCTAAGAAATTCGGTCCACGCGATCAGGCAGATATATTGCATATGTGCCGTATAAATCAATGCCCCAATGGAGACATAGGCAGTCGAAATAACCACAAGCGAAGCAAGACTTGTGTACATTCGGTAATCTATTTAGTGACGGACTTTGCGTGTGTTATTGAATCGTGCATTACGTTTGGACTGGTTGTATTCAGTTATATTTGTACATATGTAATACGTGTTTGTATAGTTCTAATAAACTCTACAATAATTCGAACGTCATTTTAATTCGAGTCCTGCAACTCGTAACAATAATAACTAAAATAAGCTAGATTAAGAGAGGCTATTAATAAGCCTCCACACATAACAGTAAAAAAAGGAAATTAAATAAAGAAACAATAAAAATGTTCATAGGTATAAAGTACTTCAGCTGATAAATCCGAGTTTGAATAGAAGTTGACCAACTTTGCGCTAAACAATGTTACACTATTAGTAAATAGGTCTCAGTCTATATCTGCCAACTTACTTAACTTATTAAATTCATTTGCTGTTCTGATACAGAACGAATTACATCGGTAAACTGTGTGAGTCAATGGTGTGTATAATAATTTCCAAGGGCGAACATTAGTAGGGGGAACATACAAATGTAGTTTCTCAATGAGATTTGCACAATCAATTTTAGAACAACAAGAAACAACACACATGGCACTGGTTAAGATAATATATATAGGTATAGACATAAGGCACACACTGCACATGCACTTCCTCACAACACCAGCATGTGACAGATACACTCTACATTAGTATAGGTTTAGTATTAAAATTAGAATAAATTAATACAATAAGTTATTCGTAAGGTACATCACAACACACATATGATTGAATAAATGTCACACACAACAACAAAAATTACCAAGAAGCGTGTATAAATACTTAAAACTTTCTTCAAAATTAAGTTATAAAAAAAGGAACGGAACTAAAGTCCGTAGAATTGTTACAAAAAATATATCAATTTTAGATTGCGCAATTTTAACTAAGAAATGTAAAACAGCAATCTTTCTTCTAGTTTTAAGAGGTAAAAGGTTATATACACCCTAAGAGTAGTAATATATAATTTACAGGCAAGCAAGTACATAAGAAAGCAGTATTTCATAACTATCCCAAAGTAATAATTGAAGCAATAAAACAAATAGCTTAAAAACAATTAAAATTAACACAACGGACGATAAACATTCAAAGTTTTAATTGATGAAACCGAGGAAATTATTTTAATCGTGTATATTAAATTTTAATTATTTCCATCTGTCCTTTGGGTATTAAGTATTAAATCGGACGAGTGCTTGTTAAGCCACGAACAGAGAAGGGTTCTTTGTTTTTCTATTTAACTAGGCAACCTTGAACTAAAAAGCATTTAATATTAATAAAAATTTCTCTGTTTTTCCAGCGATATTTGGGACCGGCTGTCCCAAATATGCTTTCCTTACGCTGCAATCCTCTCCCATCCATTCTACATGACCAAGCCAGCGGAGGCGGTGAGCTTTTATTTCTTCTATTATGTTAGGCTCGGCCACGAGATTCTGAATTTCGACGTTGGTTCGGACCCTCCAGCTACCATCCTCTCTCTTTGTTGGATCCAGAAACATAAGGAGAACCTTCCTTTCTGCTACTAAAAGCTGGTACTCCTTGTCCAAGCTTCGCACCCATACATCAGGATGGGCCGTTTGCCGGTTTTATAGATCCTGAGTTTTCTGTTTAGAAGCCTGGACACCAGTACCTTAAGCAGAAAAACAGAGTGGAGGCTGACCTGTCAGAGCTACGAGCTAATAATTGGCAAGAAATTGCGCAGGCTAGAGAAAAATGGCATGCTCTCTTTTCGGAGGCTAAGACTCACTTTGGGTCGCTGAACCAACGGAGTAAGTAAGTAAGTAAAAATTACTCAACGGGTCTTATCTAATTTTCTTTAAAAGTTCTATAAATTATTGTATAGGTTCGCGTTTGATAGCTATCTCACCTGGGTCCCAATTCTGCTATTAGTATCTCGTCAAAATCGCCGGACACTATCGTCCCTGTTGTCTATAATCTAGACAGAGACAATCTGTCATATTTAATAGCCTTAATAGGTTAGTCTGATTTCGGTATTCTGTTAAGTCCAATAGCGTGCCCGTGACAAGCTACGCTGTCTTTATATAAGTGAAAACTTGCGAAGTGAATGTTTAAACCTTTGACAAATATAATCTGTTTTATTCCTGCTACGGGTTGCCTGGAAGAGATCGCTTCTTTGCGATAAAACCGCCTATTGTGCACATTTAGAATATTTTTAGCCTATAAGTTTTTCTGTGTTATCTGTAATGGTGCACAATAAAGTGTTATCTCTCTCTCTTTCTCTCTCAAGTCAATCCATCAACTACTTATCGAGTTTTGCAGCCACAAACATACACAAGTTGATTTTGTATAGGTATACGCAGATGACCGAACTCAAATTCATAAACTAGTACATAAATAGCAGCATATTTCCTGAACCAAGGCTCCATAAAATAGTTTTATTTCCCTTTTATTTAAAACACTTCATTATACGGAAATCGGAGTAATCAATTGGGTTCGTACTCAATATCAAGACAAGTGAAGTTAATTTATTCATTCACTCCCTGAATGAGTGACATTCGTTTCTCGTGAATTCAGTTCATTTGAACGAATGAACGAACGCAATTGTTAATGAGTTCTGCGGCATGTGTATATATATATATATATTATTAAAGTACTTATATCGCTATTAAAAAATAGGGGTTGGTGGTAGAAGGATGAAAATTTAGGGTTGTATATATTTTTCAATGCTAAATCATAATAAAATATAAATAAGAAATTTTGTAAAAAAAAATAAAAAATATACTTAGGGGTGGGTCGCCCTTATCATTTAGGGATATGATAAATAGATGTTGTCCGATTCTCAGACCTACCCGATATGCACACAAAATTTCATAGAAATCGGTTCAGCCGTTTCGGAAGAGTTTGGTAACTAACACTGTGACAGGAGAATTTTAGAAAATTATTAGATATATTTTTTGGATCATACTTATCAGTTGTAAATTAATAGCCGATTCTTATATCTTACTGACCGTTAATTTGCCTTACTATCGGCTAAAGTTCGACATAAAGCTCCATACAAGTAATGTCAAAATTCACCCGATGGTGAACATAAGAAAAAACTACTGGTTACAATTTCACCAGAATTTAATACAAATAACGTACATTTTCTACCAACAGTCATGCAAAGGAGTAGATAGTAAGATATACATAGAAACTTGACGTTTATGAGGTGGGTGTTGTCTTGCTTTTTGTACGCGACCAATAACTTAAGAAAAAAATTTGAAAATCGCTCAACAATTGACGGAGATATTGTGTAACAAAGAAGTCGGTTAACAATTTTCGAGGGTTACTCTCAATTTCCCTGGGATCCACTCATCCCATCAGTTCCTAACATGGTCACTATGGGACCAATTTGGGAGGACCACCTTTCGACCGTAAATTTTTTTTTTGAAAAACAGTCCTAATTGACGGAGAACCAGACATAAAGAGAAACTATGTTTCCCATCAATTAAATTATTGTTACAACTTAAGTTCCGACGAAAACAAAATCCATCTGCATATCTATCTAGAAACAAATTTTATTACCCGTCGGCATTTGAACTAATTGTAATTCTTTTATGATTGTCTTCTTTTGTTCACTTATTTATTGGTTATTGTGGAGAACAGCCTATTGTACTCGTTTATGGCCACTTGCAGGCATAATTAGCCAGGTGTGCGGATTATGATTCTAGGAAATTCGGTCACGCTGCCGGACGGACATATTGCATTTGTGCAGTTTAAAGCAATGGCCCGACTGAAGGATTAGGTAGTCGAGCGAGAACCACGAGCAAGCAAGACGTGTGTACTACAATCGTGAATCTAATAAATGACGGACTTTGCACGTTTTACTGAGTTACGACTTTCTGCATTACGTTTGGACTTGTTGTGTTCGGTTATATTTGTACCCGTGTTATAAGTGTTTGTATAGTTCTAATAACAAACTCTATAGTAATTCTAACGGCATTTTAATTCGAGTCTCGTGACTCGTAACATTGTCAATATTTAAGAAAAATTCATATTGTATGCAAATAACAATATTTCATAAATTACCTACTAATATGAGCGAGCTACCACTTAAACGGTTCAAACCCTATATGACAACTTTTTTACTTAATAGATTATACTATAGCATAGCCGAATATATTAATGATAATACAATATAATAAGATAATGACATTGAAATTTTCTAATTTAATAATTTAACATGTTTTCAACAATTTTAATAATTCTTTTTTATTTATTTGACATGTATACTTACTGAAATTAATTTGGAAAGATTAGTTGTAAGGTTATATAGCTTCAAGAAATTTTAGTTAATGTAAGTATTTGCACAATCATGTAAATGACAAGACATACTGGAAACTTTATATTATGTATGAATCCGTGCAGGAACGCAGAAAGAATACAATTTCCTGCGGCCGGGAGACCTGTCGTAAGAGGCGACTAAACAACCCACAGCCAGGTGGTAGGGTATTTGCTCGACTGGATGGCGACCACCCTTGGTCTAGAGTATGCCGCCATGACAACTTTGTGTTGTGTTCCGGCATCAGTGACCAGGTTCCAGTCTCCTTTAAGAGAGCAGCAGCGCATTTGTAGCACCTTTCGTGTTGCAAATGTCTATGGGCGACGGTAACCACTTTCCATCAAGTGGGCCGTCTGCCTGTCTGCTGAACTACTGCAATAAAAAAAAAAAAAATGTAGTACCTATTCATGTAACTATGTTTTTGCAAATAAAGATTGATTGATTGAGAAATCGAGTAACTAATATACAAACAAAAACTACAGACGAATTGAGAACCTCCTCCTTTTTGAAGTTGGTTGAAAATAATATAATTCACAAGGTATGGTTAATAAAATTTAATTCATTCACCCATTCGTTCTTTCCATTCGTTCGACCGATAAAAATGTACGATTTTATAGTAGCGAAGATACGGTCGATAAATTTTTATAACAACATGCATATTCTGATGTGAAAATGCGAGTCGGTCGAGCGTGGAAATGCCCTTTATTTTGCGTACAATGTGGTCAATGTAGCTATATGGTGTTCACATGAAGCGACATAAAAAACGTTTGCGTGTTTATTGTGTTAGGTTAAGTGAGTGAGTATTTTTGGATCTATATTGTACGAGTTTCGCTAGGGTATAAATATAGTTTTATAGCGGCCAACAGAACGCCTAAACAATATAATCGTGGCAAGCCGCCTTCGCGTTATTAACCGCTCCTCTTCCATCGACAGTTAAACTCTGGTGCTACTGCCCGCTAGACATGCGCAAATTCATGTCCTGGAGCGGATTGAACATGGAACGAGTCACTTCCCTATCGGAACCATGTCCGGGACACATGTTCGCGGCACTATCGACTAGTTCTATAAGTAGTTCAGAAGTTTGGTTTCGGTTCATGTCTTGCAATCAGCGTCCATAATTAACTAGGTCCCTACAGTTCCTCCATTTACTTGAAACGCATTGCCAAGTAGTCAATGTATACATTCTTAAAATTAAAATCGTCAGTTTATATACCTTCATACTTTACAGGCTCAGAACTATGAACCAAGAGACCAAAGTTAAAATTAAATTTACTAGGGTAATAGAATAAGCTAGTAGTTAAAATCACAGACGATATAAGACGAGCAATGGACGATGGCAAAGTAACTATACACACCTTGCTGGATTTTAGCAATGCTTTCAATACCGAGAATTATGCCATTCTGCTTGGTGTGCTTAGCTCTCTCAACATATCTCCAACAGTGGTTGAGTGGTTTCGTAGTTATATGTCAATACGTATTCTTTGCCGGTGTATGGCTACCGGCAAAGAATACGTATGGACGATTTGTTTTCGTCTTGGTCGTATACATCAGTTGGTGTACCGCAGGGTGCGTTTTTGCTCCTTTACTGTTCGCTATTTTCATTAATACTATTTCCAAACAACTTCAAAGCTCCTACCACCTTTATGCTGATGATCTACAAATTTAAACTCATACTTCCATCGAGGGACTTGATGATGCTAGAGACATAACAAATAAAGATTTGTCACCTATAGTAGTAGTAGTAGTAGCATAATAGTATAACAGAAGACGGAACGTTCCAACTATATTCGTGTTATCGTATTTGCTCGGTTCGGAAGGATTCGGTTGTTGTCGGTCGTACATGTGGCACTATTTCATTTGACACTTCGAATTGGACCAACGTCTTTCCAATGGCGAACATAGTTTCTGGAACTCTTACGATCCGGAACTACACTCTTCTACAGCTAAACACTGCCAGCAGTCTGTTACGGTCAGCTCGCGAGTACAGTCCTCTCGTGATTACTGTGTAACGCTCATAAAATTTTACTCGCAGTGCTTATGTGGTATATTGTGGACTTTTGCAATAGAAAATGCGCTACAATACATTGTTTCATTACACGAACCGGCAACCATACACCCCCAATTCATCTAATTTCGTTTCTGTTGTTGTGCAATGTTTGCTACAACTCCATTAATTCTTCGAAAGTAACTGTATAATACATATAATATATGTATATATTACTTCTAAATCTATGTATACTTTATTATTATTGTTTAACGTTATTATATAATAACGTTAAACAATAATGATAAAGTAAGATAATAACAATGTTCGTGAAGTTCCATATCACACCATCCCAAGTGTATCCGATAGAAAACTGACAGACTTGTTACCTTGCAGCGATGCTCAAGACACAAGCTTAGCATCAAAAAGAATATCATTGCTAATCTACTTCTTAACTTTGTTATCTATCGTCTTTTTTTATATTAAATAGGTTTGGGTTTGACCACGACATCGTCCAATGCCGGACGATGATGAGGTTGAAAAAGGAGCACGCTTACCTAAATAGTACCTATTCACACGAGACTTCAAGATACCCGGATTGTACTTTTCGGGAAACACGGATTCTGGTAGTGCATTCCACAATTCGGCCGTACGTAGAAGGAACGTGGATGCGAAACGTTTAGTACGCACTGGTTGCGTTTCCACCGTGAAACGATGGCGTAGAACAGAGCCCCTTGTGGTCCGAAGATGGAATGGTGTAGGGGGAATCAGGTCGAATAGTCAAAAGTTAAAAGCCTGCAGTGCGTCTTAATGGTACATGGTTATATTCGCACTTATAATATTAGTTTGGATTTAATGTGTAAAGTACCTATATAGTTCCTAAAAGCATTTTTAACACTTTGTGGGAGCTGCATACGTCTAGTCATCGCAGCGGACAACGAACTACTGGCTAGCGCTTTTTTTTATTGGACTTGATTTTATGTTGTTGGTCCGAAGACCTCACAACTTTACCGGGATTCACGGGGCGAGCGCCTCGCATGCGAAGGCGCTCGAGCCCGGAGGGCAACTTGCTCGAGCCTAAGGGGCTTTACCTCGGCTGGACTGTTGCCATGAAAGGGGGATGAATATAACGATGCCGTCCACTGGCTAGTGCAACACGATAGCGCACATATTAATAGTTGCTCTATCTCGCTCGCACATCATCCGTCCCGCTCACAAATTGTACTATGTATTGTATACTAGCTGCACGACTTGTTAATATTTGTACATAAGGTTATAGTTTCCAAAATAAAGTAGTTCACATCAGCACTCTACAGTAAATACTAACTCTGCCATCTGAAGTATTATTTAACCTACCTCTCGCTACAACAACTTAATCATAATCAAAAGTTTCTTTCACCTTTTACCCTAGGTTCATATAAAAAAACAAACAACAAATTGTTCTCCCACAATCTCTGGGACGCAATAATTCATTAGATAAGGGGCAGTAAAATAAAAAGTTTCGTAACGCCAGAAATCACAATCATAATGAAAAAAATTACCAAGTGCGTGTCAATCTACGCACAATGAAGGGTTCCGTAAACGTGTGCACTATTTTTGTCATCTATCTATACATCAGTGGCGTGGACTTCAGATAAACCGATCCCCCATAGCCTACCTTTACGAAACTAATGATATCGACCAAAAGTTCTAAAGCGCCGTGAACTTATTGGCGCTTACGTTTTTTGTTCGTGCATAATTATACTATTACTGTGTTACTATCTCTTACGCTCAGCGACATTTCACACGTATATGGATGAAATAGCAACTCATAACCCGATCGGGTACCGGTTTTTTTTTTCAAAACATATGATAAGATCGCAAAATTAATAATAGAAACTTTAACAAGAAAATACATTGCAAGTGTAAAATGCAAGGAGAGATTTGGGTAAGAAAGTACCAAATATACCAAATATTAACTATTTGGACAGGGTTTCCCTTTATTGTTCAGCCTTTGATGTGAATATTAACACAGTACAGTAAGCAATGAACACCATCTACACGCCACTACGCCTTTTATACAAAAATGCTACCCTAGAAAACTATAACATTGCATCATTGCTTAAAATAGCAATTACATCACAGTGTTGCCAGGATCATAAAAACAATTATAATAATTAGTTACTGATGCACTAAATTATCTAGATGATGATTTGGTGGGCTTATAAATAGTTTGCATCATACCATACTTTTTTCAACTGGCTTACCCTAAACGAATGTTCACTTCGCGCCAGTGCTACCTATATAATTTCTTGACCTCACTGACTGACTAGACTGCCTTGATTGACTGACATATCAATGCACGGCCCAAAGTACCGGGGCTAGGACCGTGATAATTTTCATGCGAGTTATTTCTATAATGTAGGTGCGCACTAAGAAATCATTTTTGAAAATTCAACCCCTAAGAGGATTACAAAACGAGCATGAAAATTTGTATAAAAATTCGGCCGAAAATAAAGGTACACGTATATCAGCGTTTTTTGAAATTCAACCCCTAAGGGTGTGAAAGTTTGCTGAGATTATGACTATTTTTAATCTACCCGAGCTAAACCGCGAGCTTTATTCTACACCAAAGCATAGATACAAATACAAGAGATAGTACAACGGACAGCCTTATCGCTAAAAAGCGATCTCTTCCCAGCAACCCTTTCAATACTGACAGTGGTGCAGTCTATAAATCTATATATTAATACGTGAAGCAAAAACTTTGTAGCCCTTTTTACGAAAACTGTGCGGACGGAGGAGTATAAAATTTCTCTAAAATAGTTTATATAGAGAAGGAGTGCAGAATGCTAATATTTTTTTAAACTATGCATAAAATACATTAAATCAATAAAAAAACATTACACACACTACCATGTATTTGACACACACACACGCATATATACTCTTTTGTTTATTGTTAAAGTCGTATTAACAGCGTAGCCTTAGCGAAATCTGTGATTATAGAAGTTATAGTCTTTGACAACAGAACCGTCATAATGTTCAAACTTATTATTTAAATTAGTTATTATGATCGAATTTCTACCACGGGCGACCACTATTAATAAATAAGGAGGTATACATATATATATATACACACATACGTATATAACAGTCTATATTATAAAATTGTAAAAGTGTAAGTCTTTTGTTGTTTAGATTTTTTGTGTTTGTCTGTTTGTTTGGGTTTCGCGTAAAAACTACTGGGCCGATTTCAATGTAGTTTTCGCTAATCGATAGCAAATATTGACAATGTAATTTCTTTCTTATACAACGTGGACGAAGTTGCGGGCAAATGCTAGTTGTATATAAAAATAAGAACGTACTTATGTCACCAACTCTGATTCAAGCGCGTTTACAAGTTATTGCGCAAGTGTATTCCCTAGAGTTCTTTTTATGTAATAAGCATTTTGTTTTTGGCTACGAAAGCTTACAATTAAATATTATGCTATAAGTAAATTCTTCACAGTACAAACGACTGAAAGCAACCCCATATTAGAACGTGTAAGCAATTGCCCAACATAACCCTAAAACCCAGTCACCCAACTTTTCATCCGAGAGTGTACTTGTAAAAACGTAATTTGTTCCCAAAAGACCCTTTTTATGTTTTCGCCAGTCCCAAAATGAACCTTGAATGTACGTAATAAAGTTCTCAATTCATTACATGAATCCTGAGTTACGTCATTCTGTGTTGCAAGAGTAGGTAGGGGGAAGCGTGTCACTGGGTATCGCAAACTATAGCAAATGTAAGAAGTTTTGTATGAAAGATAATATGTAGGTTTTGAAGTTAGGTGTTGTTAGAATTTTTATGGTTCTGTAGCTATTATGGTAAAACGATTAATAATAATAATAACAACCCATGTTGTTCCTCGCCAATCTTGTACGGCATCTTTAGGGGTCCATGCAGTGAGTGGCCGGTCACCGTCTACCCATTTTATCCATGTTCCCCGAACATTGCAACGGGCAGACACCATAATCCCCATAGTTCTAGATCCCAAGTTCCACTAGCAGTTCATCCCAATAGCCCGTTACCTTTTGTTCTCATTCCGTACAATAGTCCTACACTAACCGGGGCTTGTCCTTGGATGTATTTTTATACAGTTTAGACAGAGATAATCGCCGGTTAGCGTCACGCCACATTTACATCTTTGGTAGGGTATATGTAAATATGGCTTGGCAGCTAGGCCTTTAAGCCAGATCTTAGATTACAATGTAGTTTCTTCATTTCCTTAAGCCTATGTGTAGCACAGCTGAACTGTAGGTTATCAGCTGGTGCCATTCAACGGAGTTCTTGTGACAATTCAAAAGGCCACATTTGGCTATACACTTCACATTTCTCACAAAAACACATAATTACTACTCAAAAACTATCAATATCCTACAACTACTGTTCATTTTAGAGTAATTTTACAAATTTTTAGAAAGTAAAACTGCACAGTACATCTTTTCCTTTCAGTTCCCGCTAAAAACTCCTTTACATCTTTGTCGAAGGCAGTGTTGCCAACCCGAATTTTAGAAAATTATTAGTTTATGTGCCAAATGTTGGTAGAAGTTGGTAGAATGTAAAATGCAAAATTTGTAGATCTACCACCTCAATTTAAAATATTTTTTAAGATTAAAAATGCATGAACTGTTCTTAAAATGTTTATTTTTGGAAAATATACATATTTTTATTGAAAATTTTTAAATATTCTGCGCTAGGCTGCCCGTTGTTTGCTATGAATCTTTTAGTACGCAACAACCCCTCTAGAGTCTCCGTGCAAAATCTATTTCTCTGGAAGGTTTTCGTATTATTAATTGCAGAAAACAATCTCTCAACGTTGGCGATGTCTATCTATGGGCGCGAAATGGCGCGAACGGCGAACTGTTGCTGAAGTTTTTTTTTTGTGGTTTATCATTTATGGCCTGGACTCTATGTATGCTTGACGCATCGTCGCATGGCTCATGCAACACATCGCAACGTTGCTCGTCGATATAAAAATAATCCAAACTGGTGATATATCAAACTAATTTAAAAAATAGGTAGTTTTTAGGTCTAGGGTGGTAGATAGGTAGCCTGAAGTGAAAATTGGTACATCTACCAAAATGTTGGTAGATATGACATCGCTGGTCGAAGGGGTCTTTACATATTGGCCTTACCATGGCCCCAGGCAGGCCCTCCAGAAGTCCGGGTGATTTTGATGGCCCATGGTCTATAGAGACATACAAATAATAATAGTTTCTTTTTCTGCCTTAAATACGAAAGGAAAGCAAAAGATTTTTTTTTGTGTAACTATAAAAATGCTAAAATATTTGTATGACTTAAATTTAAAGTTATTACAAAATATGAAGAAATATAAAGCTAAAAAGCGGGAGACAGAACTCCTGGCCTTCCCCTCTTGTAAAGTAATTAATTAAAGTACTTACAATAATTTGAAAATTTGTTCCATTGTTAAATATTATACATAACTGTGTGAGTGTATGAGCGTATGTGTTATATAAATGTAACTCTGTATGTGTGACTATACATCATTCGATTTCAATGAATATCTTAGAAGATATAGCAGTATTAAAATAACATCATAGCAAAATAATGATTAAGTACTGCGCGAGCATTTATGATGTGCAAGGCCGGCGGGCAGTCATGGGGGGAAGGGCGGTGTGGCACCTTCTACGTAAACAAAGTCGCGGGTTAAAGTTAGCGTTAGCCCAAAGTAACTATTCCACGCGGACGAAGTCGGGGGCAGAAGCTAGTTATAATATATAATACTGCCACTAATAAATTTGTAATTGTTTTTCAGCAATCGATTTTTTAAATGAGGCGCTTTAAAAATCACTACTGTGTTTTTAATGACTTTTTACTTAAGAGGACTGTATAAACTTGGAAAGATCCAAAAATTGTGTCTTCTTCTAACATCTAACATCTTCAATTAAACAGTGAAAAGTTCTGAAATATCCATATAGCAAAAATTTAAAAACACTTTCAACGAGAATTGATTTGAACAAGTTTCATTAAGTAGTTTTTGAGTAATTTGTGGTGACCGAGGGTAAAACTTTCTGGTAGCGTACACTGGTCTCAAGACTTTTAGAAAAAAGTAGAAGATTCTGGGAGGAAAAGACAAAGACAGATAGATGTTTAGAAAGAGACAGACAGTAAATAGAGGAATAACGAACAGAAGATCGACATGATGGGTTTCAGAAGATTCTTCCGGGTATACAAGCAGTGCAAGACGCGCCTATGGAGTAGTTCAGTTGAAGACAGTAAAGCGACAAGTGCGATACGAGAGAGTTGGGAGAAGAGTTAAGTAAAAGACAGTGGCGAGTTTAGTAAGATGTTTAGTGGGAAATTTAGTGGGCAGTTCAGTGAAAGAGTAGCAGGAGGCGGTCTACGCAACATCTGCGACGGTATTGCGAGGGAGACATCTCATCCTCGGGGAAGAGCGTCGTTAGTTGTTCGTGAAGGGGCAACCCTGCAAAGAAAAATCACATACGACTGTGTAAGTCAATAAAAGCATTTACTTTAAAAAAAAACTAGTGTTTACTTGCAATCCTAAGTGCGTAACGCCTTTCCATTTATTACTAAATACTTGCGTGGTCTAACACGTACTTGGCCAACCTTGTCATTAATAACTACGAAACGCTTAAACACATTTAATTGAAAATACCCCATAACTCATAACTAATCTACGGATACTGTTCAAATAAAGTCCTATTTGTTTGATTTTTTCAGAATTTCATACTTATGCCACATCTAGACAATAGTCCCTCTACTTCTAGTACATAAATACGGCAGTCCGCCTTACAAAGAAGACGCCTGAACTACTTGAAAACTGACCGAAGAACTTTGGCTATAGAAAAATCAGGTCTCATTTGAACTTTCCGATGGTCTAACTTTCATATTACCGTTATTTGTTACATTGAATCGGCACCTACAAAAAAGATTTTTATTGACTCTAGTTTGCGGATAACTAGTTTTGATTACGATGTTTTTAGAGTTCCGTAGGCGATATGAAAATTTAAACTTTATAATATCGAACCTGTTATGAAAAAACGTCGTAAGCAACAAACATATCTTTACATAAGCTATTTTACAAATTTGTTTTCATTACATAACTCATAGCTCGTAGATTAAAAAAGTTAGTTACTAAAAAAATACAATTATACGAAGATTACATAAAATGTCTATTTAATTTACATTAGGTCAATATTAAATAAAATCGAAAAAAAGTGTCACAATACTAATAAAATAGAGAAAAAAAAGAAAGTATGAAAAAAAAAGTTTGTCATTATTCAAAAAATTGTAAGTCATTGGATCATTCTAATTTACCTATGACAGGATCAATACTAGTAAATAGTGCATTGAATTGCTGACAAGTGCGGTATAAAACCGTGTTTTTATATAGTTAGTTTTTATAAGTGGTATTGAAAATAGAAGGTATATATACTATAGATATATATATATATATATACATATGTATAAATAAATAAATAAATGATCCGCAGACAAACACACAAATTGTATATCCCCAAATTAAGTAAGTTACGCTTGTGTTATGGGTAATATACAACGTACCACTTTGGGGCCGATCCCAGACACCCAGAACATAATAAATAACGGAGAAAATACGTTTCCAAAATTTACTATACCAGGAATCGAACCCGGAGGCCATATATGTAAATAAATAAATATATATATATATATATATATATATATATATATATATATATATACTAGTTGTCCCCGCCCGCTTCGCTGGGCCAATTTTCAAAGGAAATAAATTAAATTTTATACATCATTTTTTATTTTTTCTTTTTTTGTTAATTTTTTTTTCTGAAATTTAAAATATTTTTCAAAGAAGAGTCAAATTCACTTAAAATAAAATTTATTGATATAATAAATTATTATTATAATAAAAATAAATGTTGATGAACAACAAAACAAAGAATAAATGGAGAAATTAGTCAATAGAAATGGTCCGATTCATGGAGAAATGAGTATTAATCTTCCTCCATCTCACATTCGACGACTCGTCGCTCGTAAGTTGAGTTTGCCGGGACGTAAAACATACTCGTTAACATAACGAAGTTCAAACTAAAAACTCGAAATTCAAACGGCGAGTAATTTTGACCGACATCAAAGCTCCGAGCATACTGGCAGACCACGCGAACCATCAGCACCTTCAAAAGTAAAAAAAAATATTATTATATTAAGTTCCAGATGGCATCTGTAACGCGATATGATATTTGAAAAAGAAATATCATAAAATGTTTTAATGGAAATGGTTAAACGTATAACCACTGCGGACCAATACGGTGAGCAGAGAGTACGTTTAACCACAACCTTTTTTTTTTTACCTGATTATCGAAATTATTATAACATGATCCCCAGAACGATCACGGATACCAAATGAAAAATTGTCGGTAAAGAGTAATTCACGGTACCCGCAAAGCTCCTGAACGTTCCCAGTGAATCTGAAAAAACAATAATCAATAATTTATAAAATAAACAAAAAAGATTTTAAATTCAATTAAAAATTATAAAAAAGACATACTCATAACGACGCCCTTGCCGGAAGAATGGTGGCCGTTGAAAATTCATGAAGTTGATGTTGATAGTAGCGTTGATGACAGATGAATGCTCTAAATGTTTATTTGCTTATTTTTTTTAATAGCAAAAACAATGAACCTAGTAACCATTCCATTTTTTTGTTTATTTATTAACTTCATGTTTATCGTTGCAACGAACATTATAAACGTATAACTAAGTATTAGTAAACGTTATTACTTCTTTATGAACATGTAATGTACATATTCACTCTATCTCATCGAATTAAACGGATTAGTTTGCCAGGCGAATGACATAGATTTATTTAACCTTTTTTTAATTATTAATATTCTTTGTTCTGAAACGGTTCCTTCCGGATGTTGTTGGGAAAAAAGTTGATGTAATTGTTGCCTATATGTGGTCATGTCGGTCTCTAATTTGGTTATGTGAAGATAAGTACGCATGATAAATGTATTCACATCTTTGCTCCATTTCATGCGTACTCGTGATTTCCCAGCCTTGGTGGACACGGGTAAGAAGGAACTTGCTTCCCGTGCAACATTCAAGACTGGTATGGGTGGATCTGGGTTAAAAGAGAGTGTTTGGGGTGACGATGATACGGAAGGTGAAGATGATCTGGAGGGTGTGTACGATACAGTACTTGGGCTATATGGTTCTATTGGAGTGTTTGTTCTGACTGTTAAACTATCACCATCGTCACGGATTTCGGCTGTAGCATCTTTGTCGGTGGGAGCCCGCCTGTTCATCTCCTCACCGCTGACAATTCGCATGCTGAGACACCCAGCGTCAGCTCCAGGTGTGCCCCGGCGATCGCCCCCGGGCAGCGGTCCTATACGTTTACGTTTAGATCGTAGCTCCATTTTTGATGGGTTTCCAGAGCCACGTTAGCCACGCCACTAATTTCTCATTCGTGTGTCCGCCTCCCACGTGATTGGGTTTTCAATCAGGACGTGTGGTTGTATTAGGGGGCTTATTATTATTATTATTATCAATAGCATTATTATCTTCATTATTAATATCATCGTTGTCATTGATATTATTTTCTCTAATTTCTTCATTATTTATATCGTTGTCGTTGACAATATTTTCGTCAATTGCTTCATCGACAAATTATAATAATCAGGGACTCATTTATTATTATTCATCCAAATGACGGATACTTTTATAGAAGAAATAACAGGTATAAAAATAATTAAATAGATAACGATAGACACATTACGTAAATTTACATTTATCGATTCAGTTTTCGTGGTTATGTAGAAGAAATAAATGGTTTTCAAACTTATGGAGGAAGAAATTAGTACGTTTTTATTTTAACGGGAATGCGTTCATGTAATTATCTGTTTGCAGTTGAAAATGCTCCACTTCGTCATTGTTTAAGAATAAACAAAAATCAAGTAATGTCTAAGCAAAGTTCTACCGTCATTTAAATTATTTTTTTCTTCTCAATTTAATCGCATCCATTTTGAATTTATATAAAAAAAATTGATCATTAATATAGATTGTGACGATCTCAAATGCTGCGGATTTTGTTTGTCACTGACCAACTATCAATGATCAATTTCTATCCGACTCAAAATTTACAATATTCTTCGATCAAATCACTTTCTCGAACGAATTCGTAGTTGAAGAGTTACCAATTCTTGCAATCCATAAGATGAAGATGAAGATTAAATATTATGTGTTAATATATTAATAAACTTTTTTTATAAATTAACTACCAAATTTAGAGTCTATAGAGGTTACAGTTTGGAAATAGAAATTTCACATTTTAACACCCACTACCGCAATCTTTTTCGGCGGTGGGCTGTTGTAAAATCCGCTCTTAAATCATTTCTGCATCACATATAGACGACTCTAGCTAAATTTGGAGTCTGTAGGAGCTACGGCTTAAAAATAAAAATTTTCATTGTTAAACCACCCCCGCAACCCCTGTGGGGTGAGCTACCGTAAAATTCGTTCATAGACTATTTCTACATCTCTTACAGAAGATTCCTACCAAATTTAGAATTTATAGGAGCTATAGTTTAAAAACGGGAATTGTTCATTGTTAACGCCCCCGCAATCCCCTTTTGGGGATGAATTTCTTAAAATCCGTTTTTAGTTGACTTCTACACAACGAAAGTAATATTCCTACCAAGTTTCACATTTCTAAGTCTTATAGTTCCCGAGATTTCGTGATGAGTAACTATAGAAATTGGAATACTTCGATTATCATCGAAATTTTTAACGTTTTAGCAGACTTTTTAAAATTTTCTTACATATAAACCTTCTCCAGACAATTCTGAAGACAACAAAAAAAAAATTAACCCAATCGGTCCAGCCGTTCTCAAGTGGTACTCGATCATAGATACGGCATTTTATTTTTATCAAAAATGAGAGTGGGTGTGCAGGGTGCGTGGGAGTTGGTGGGTGGATGCGTGGAAGTTTGTAAGTAGATTCTTAGCTGAATGTAAAAGAACATAATCCGTTTAGTAAACTCCGTTGAAATCCATGAAAACAAAAGAATCAAGAGAAAACGCTTGTCTTTATTCTTATTAGCGGGATAAATGTTCATGAAAGTAAAACAGCAATAAAAAAAATGAAGGAACGTCAGAATTCGAAAAATAAATAGCCACAAACCATCTAGGAAACATTTCGCATAGAATGGTGGTAGTTTCATGTCGATACGATCAGTGGTTTAGGCGTGATTGAGCCTCAAAGGAAGGCCATTTTCATTATATATATATAGATTATACTGAATATAGGGGTAATATTCATAACTTTGTCATTATTGCAGTTATGTACAGATTTTAGAATGAAATAGAATATACTTTATTGCATAACATTAAGATACAATTCAAGAAGTTTAAGTATAGAAAACAATAGGCGGTCTTGTCACTAAAAGCAATTTCTTCCAGACAACCTTAGGATGGATTAGAGAAAAATTGTGTAACATGTGGGATTTTATATTAGTATCTAAATTATATTAGCTGTAGATGATTAATGAACTATTGATTAAAATTTTGTTTTAACAGTTTTAAACGCGGCATTTTACTTTGAGATTTCGGCTACTGAAAATTGGCTAAAACGCCAAAATAAGAATCAAATAAAATGCGACGCTCAAAACAGTAAAAATATATAATATATACATTTACAATTGTACACAAAGATTATATAACAAAGAAACAAATATGTTTGCTGTCTTGTATGAAAATTAATTTCCTTCGTCCTTTTCCGTTTGGAAATTGAAATGTGCCCAGTTATTGCAGTGGAGCGATGTTGGGCGGAGTCACAGATGGCGCCACGCACAATAATGCGATACACGAACGAATTAAAGACAGACAGCGATTGGTGTAAGTCTATATAGCTAAGCGATTTCTTAACGTTTTCTATTAATTAATAAGGTGGCAATCATTAAGAAAGGGGAGGAAGGGGGAACAATGATATAGTTACTCTAACATGGCGATTGTATATAAGGATTGTGACTACTCATAATTACTAAGGAACCCTAAGAAACATACAAACTTACATAGATAGATAGATAGACAGATAACATTTTATTGGTCACCAAAATAATGAACACAAAATACTTATTACCAGTGACGTGCACTTCGTACAACTCGATTCTCCATAGCCTACCTTTAAGAAAGTGGAGACTGAGCTGAAAGACTTGTGCTTTACAAAGCACAAATTAGGCCACATATGGAATACTGCTCACACTTATGGGCTGGAGCACCCGCTTACCAGATCTCGAGTCCATCTAGCGTCGCGCCGTTCGTATAGTCAACGATCCCATCAGTGACGTAGCGTGGGTGATGGCCGCCCGGGGCGGAAGACAATTTTGCCGCCCTTTTATTTAGGTATTTCAATTTAATGTATACTATATCTATACTAATATTATAAAGAGGTAAAGTTTGTGTGTTTGTGACGTTGTAGGGGGTAATCTCTGGGTCTACTGAACCGATTTCGAAAATTATTTTTGTGTTGTCAAGCCCACATATTGAGGACTGTTATAGGATATATAACATCACGCTAGGACCAATAGGAGCGGAGTGGTATTGAAAAATATGCCCCTGCCGCCCCCACTACGTTACACCACTGTATCCCATACTAACACGCTTAGAATCGCTTCATCTTCGGAAAGACTTTGCGTCTCTCTGCGTATTCTACCACCTGTACAACGGAGAGTGCTCTGAGGAACCGTTTGATCTGGTGCCAACGTCTTCCTTTTACAACCGCACCACTCGCCATCGACGGGATGTACACCCCCATTTCTTGGAGCTCCCAAGCTCAAGTACGCAAAGTATCTCTAGAACGTTTATTCCGCGTTCAAAAATGATCTGGAGAGATCCCGCCGATGTTTTCCCACTGCGCTACAGCATGGGGTCGTTTAAGAAGTCATTATAATATTCCTCCTATAATATTCTTCCTGGGCCGTCCGTCTGTTTGCCTGCTTCAGGCTATAAAAAATAATGAAAGTACAAAAGTGCCATATATGGTATTCATTGGCGTTATGCGTTCTGTTCAAACATATCCTAGCCATTACTACTAGCGTCCCTATAAGTTAACTAGCTTCCAAAAGGTCGAAACCTGCTAGTGGGGCCTTAATTTCTACAACAGCGGTGTAGTCGACGCTTGCATCATGGGGCGGGCATGTTCAACCGGTTTACTCTAACCGAATTTCCTCCCAGCACCCAATTTTACAGTATAAGTAACCTAAGTAAATTGGCACAACCGATAGCGGATTAAAGTCATTAATAAACTATTATACGAGTAATTAAATAGATTATAAATGGTTAAATAGATTACGAATGGCAAGAATTGTTACATTATTGTTTGGAAATTTTAGACAATATTTTCTATTCTAATTTTGTTGGAGAGGGAATGAATTATTGAATGAATTAAAGAATTGAAGGTTTTCTGTATTATATGTATTATTGTGAATGACTTTTTTAATGTGACAGATAATATATTTAAATTATTCTAATTCAAACTACAATAAAACCTTTTTTCCGTGAACAAATTCCCCCCAGCAAGAAATTTTTACATATCATTGAAAATATTAATTAAGTTACATCAATTAAAATTAGACTTTAAAGAAATTGAAACGGAAACAAATAAAATAACATCTTCTAACAAATTAATAACAACAAATTTAAAACAAATAATTCACATAGTATAAAAACAAATTCATATGACATAGATAAATAAAAGCAGTGAAATAAAATTAACAAATTAAATCATTAAAATTAACAATCATAATCATAATTAATCCTTAACAAATTAATAGATAAATTAAATGAAATATAAGATATTATATAAAATGTTGTACTTAAAGTTTTACATGTTATAAAACAAATTAAACACAGTAAAAATCTATCGGTTCTGCCAACATCAAAATAAAATGCAGTGAATACAGTATATATTCAATTAAGAGATTTTAAATTATAATCTACACAATTACCATAGCATATTAGAGATAAATATTATTATATATAATTATGGCAAATTATAGAAAACGACTCTATACAAAACAGGCGCTAATCACTGAATAAATAAAAATATAACAAAATTGTTATTAAATTAAGGAAATAGCCGATTGTATCGTTCAGAAATACATGTTGTAAATAAGTTATATCGTTCAAAAATAATAAGAGGGTACTTAAGAAAATTAGTTATTAACCTTACAAGTAACGAAACTAAACGTAATACTTTAACACCTTAAAATGATAAAGATGGCCGCTTGTGCTGCAATTTGAAGCAATTATATTGTTACAACTTAGGCTCCGACAAAACATATTCCACCCCTAATCTGTGAAAGCACATTTTATTACCTGTCGGCATTTGAACTGATTGTAATCCTTTTATGGTCTTCTTCTTTTGTTCACTTAATTATTGGCATACGTTTCTAGTTATTGTGGAGAAGAGCCTATTGTTCTATTGTACTCGTTTACGGCCGCTTGCAGTCTGTAGGTGTTGCGGATTACGATTACAAGCTAAGTCTAGGAATTTGTGTCGATCTTGCCGGGCAGGCACAGTTGCATTTGTGAAGTATAAAAAGACTGCCTGATTGAGAGAGGAGTCAGTTGGGCTACAACTACGATACGGGCGTGACGTCTGTACATTCGGGAATCTAATAGTGACAGACTTTGCGCGTTTTATTGAATTACAACGTTCTGCATTACGTTTGGATTTGTTGTGTTCGGTTATCTTTGTACCTGTATTATACGTGTTTGTATAGTTCTAATAAACTCTATAATAATTCTAACGGCATTATAATTGGAGTCCCGTTAACTTGTATCAATATTTTAACCCAACTTCTTTTCTTTTACATAAGTATTCAGTTATTTAGTGTCAGTGTTTATTTATGACACGATATATAAAAATGGATGTAGATTGCTCACAAAAAAATATTTGTTATTTGAAAGAAATCTAATTGCCAAATTATCCCCGGAAAGAATAATATATTTTCTCTTTAATAGTATGTTTACTAAGCAAAAGAAATATAACGTAAGACGATAAAGACCCCAATTTGAAGCATGAGTTTCAGTGATTAAGCTATTTTTATTTCTGCCCAATCATCACATTATAGTATAGTACAAGGAAGGAAAGAACATTTCGAATGAAGTTTCTCATCGTACTAGCTAGACGAAAATAAGTGTAACCGAAACGAAAACTGCTGCTCGCTGTATATTAATATACAATTTAAAACTTTAATTCAATGTTTTTTTATTTTTACAATGGATCTCCACTTGCTACGATCCTGACAAACATCTTTCGCTTCATCTACTTTCATTAATCTCTTCATAGATACACATTTATTTGAGATGCTTTCTACTTGACCTTTCTTCAAAATATCTTCAATTTGATCATTGTGCTACGAGTTACGGGACTCGAATTAAAATGCCGTTGGAATCATTATAGAGTTTATTAGCACTATACAAACAAGTATAACACAGGTACAAATATAACCGAACACAACAAGTCCAAACGTAATGTAGAAGGTCGTAATTCAATAAAACGCGCAAACTCCGTCACTATTAGATTCCCGATTGTAGTACACACGTCTCGCTTTGATTCTTGCTCGACTGCCTCCTCTCTACATCAAGTCATCGTTTTATACTGCACAAATGCAAATATGTATCCGGCAAGCGTGGACGTAATTTCCTAGAAATCGTAAACCATATACCTGGTTAATTATGCTTGAAAACGGCCATAAACGAGTACAATGGGCTGTTCTCCACAATAACTAATTAATAAGTAAACAAAAGAAGACGATCATAAAAGAATTACAATTAGTTCAAATGCCCAAAAGGTAATAAAATATGTTTTTACAGATACGTAGATGGATTTTGTTTTTGCCGGAACTTAAGTTGTAACAATTATTTACATATTGTCTATAATATTATCTATATATAATACGTGAAGCAAAAACACAGCAAAAATTTTGTACCCTTTTTCAGAAAATTGCGCGTACGGAGGAGTATGAAATTTGGCACACTTATAGTTTATATATAGAAGGAGTGCAGAATGCTAATATTTTTTTTTAAATTATGCATAAAAAATACATTAAATCAATAAAAAAAACATTCCATACACTACCATGTATTTGACACAGAGACGCATATATACTCTTTTGTTTATTGTTAAAGTCAAATTAATAATATAGCTTTGGCGAAATCTGTGATTATAGAAGTATATAACTCTCTATCTCATTCCTTCTGTTTGATCTTTATGTTTTGTCACCATATCCCATCCTAAAAGAAGGCAACGCGTTGACTTCTCTATTGGTGTTGCAAACGTGTACAGGCGAGGGTAACCACTTTTAATGAACTAGGCCATATGTTTGTTTGCCAGCTTCGAAATGAACTCATCGGAAGACAAACACACACATTGTATATCCCCAAGCTAAGCAAATTACGCTTGTGTTATGGGTAATATACAACGGTCCACTATAGGACCGATCCCAGACATCTAGACCCTAATAAATAATGGAAAGTTCGTTTTCGAAATTTACCAGGTGTTACGTTGAGCTTGAAACAAAAAGAAAACAACTAAGCTCAATGAATAACATATATTGTATGAGATAAAAAATGGCTCTCAGGGCGTAGGTTGTATGAGAGAAAGGTTTTGCGCCGGCTTATCTACCACACGATACTCTCCTTAAGCTGCGGTCAGTACACGCACGTAGACACTTGAGGTTCCAGAAAAACACTGTAGTCGGCGGCAGAAAAAACGCTCGTTTATGTAGGACTGCAGGATTCTTCTTAGGGTGTACTTGGTCCCCAATTACGGGGCAAATCAAATGAATATAAACAAATAGATACGATTCTTTATAATAGAACAATGATAGCACTTGTGAGTAAATTATTTAGTTTAGGATTATTGTATCTTAACGTTCTTGCAGAGACAATATTAACGGCTCCGTTTTGAATCCTGCTGTCTCTTTTTGACATCGTATTAGCGGCCCAATGTTGCCGCGACAAATATAAAATACTTTATTTAACCGAACGCTACGTCTGATATTCTCTTACACAATATTGAATATCGAACGATTATTCAATATTGCGGGTAGGTAATTTAGAATTGTCAAAGTCAAATGCGTTTACTGTCTTCTGTAATGACTTAAGACAATTAGGTAGTCAATATAGGCCAGGTGGATGCAGTTTTTACTGACTATAGTAAAGCTTTTGATCACATTGACCACCATTTACTTTTACAGAAATTACTAAAATCTGGAATCCATGGAAACTTGTTTAGATGGTTATCCTCTTATATAGATAAAAGGTCGCAGGCCGTCGTTGTCAACGGATATTCCTCAAGATGGGTAAATATTCCTTCCGGAGTACCCCAGGGATCCCTGCTAGGACCAATTTTATTCACGATTTTTATTAACGACATAAATAACTGTTTTAAATTTTCAAATTTTCTTTTATATGCTGATGACATGAAAATATTTAAATTTATCAACACCATTAATGATTGCTATCTTTTACAGCATGACCTTCATCAATTTGAACAATATTGCACATCAAACAAACTAGATCTCAACATATCTAAGTGCTATAAAATTACCTTTACACGTAAACCAAATTTCATCCAGTATTTCTACACTATTAATAATATAATTCTTACCGAAGTTGATGAGATACATGATCTCGGAGTACTACATGATTCGAAATTACTGTATGATAAACACATAGACCATATAACAAAAAAAGCCAATAAGACATTAGGTTTTGTCATGAGAGTCAGTTCACAATTTAGTAATGTCAAGGTCTTAAAGATTTTGTATTGTTCTTTGGTGCACAGTCTTCTAGAGTACGCTTCACAGGTATGGAATCCAATGTATGATGTGTATGTTAATAGAATCGAATCCATACAACGTAGATTTTTAAGATTTTTAGAGTTTAAATGCAAGGTTAGCGATAATCACTACGAAGCCAGATGTCTCAGACATCATATTTTGCCATTGCACAAAAGGAGACAAATAGCAGATATAGTGATGTTAAGTAAAATTGCACAGTCTAAAATAGACTCGCCTTATTTATTATCTAAAATATGTTTAAAAGTGCCAACAAGACTATTCCGGAATCCAGTACAATTGTTTGTTCCTCGGGTATCTAGTAATTATAGAGCAAATTCTTATTTTAATCGTGTGTCAATTGACTATAATCTTTTAGCTGTTGTACATGATATAGATTTATTTATTAGTAATCCACAAAATCTTAAGACGGTCCTGGTAAAGCATTGGTTTGAATATTAACAAGTTGCATTCAATAGGTCAGTTTTAAAATAATTTATTTTCTTTTTCAATTTCCTCTTTTTAATTTAATTAATAGAATATAAAGTATTTATTAGCAAGCATTATAGCTATCTATATGTGGAAACAATTAAATGGTTATAGATATTTAGTAGTACCTACTTAGTTATAAACTGTTTGTTTTCCGAATAAAATAAAATAAAATAAAATAATGTTTACATTATGTGTTTATACTATTGCAATTAATTTTTATGTTAATGTGGTATTATAATAGTGTAAAGAAAAATCATATAGGTACACGGTGTAACAC
The DNA here is from genome assembly GCA_039645545.1 of Dendrolimus houi. Lineage (NCBI taxonomy): Eukaryota > Metazoa > Arthropoda > Insecta > Lepidoptera > Lasiocampidae > Dendrolimus > Dendrolimus houi. The sequence continues at coordinate 14,337,856 of CM077139.1, forward strand.
AGGCCAGCAATTGAACCCGGAACGTCTACGTTCCAGCGACTTCGGTTAGCTAAGACTTAGCCCACTCAACTACAGAGGCCATCAATACATATATCGTATCGAACGTATACTTGCAGGCAGTTTCCGCATGAGGTGATGCAAACTTGGTTACGTTCAATGCCTCCAAAATCCAGGAGCCTATTCGAATTGACTCCCACTTTCATGGGTATGTCCGTTTCATTGACCGTTACACTTCAGCTTCCGGGCATCTCTTTGACTCCGACACTCAATTTTGGCACGAGCATAGAGTCTTTAGCGCAAGTGGTAGCCAAAAAGCTGGGTGTACAAAACTGAGACAGTACTTCACGTCGGAACAACTGCTGAACATAGACCAAGCATATGTTTGGTCTTGCATTGAGTCTCTTCTCATCTTTGGGACGCCTCAGCGAAATACTAGTTGGAGGCGTTGGAATAAATTCAGAAAAGAGCCAAGAAGCTGGTCGGTAATGACCATCTTTTTTATGCTCAACCTTAGAGTCTAGAGCATAGACGCAAGATCGCAGGGCTATCTGTCTTCTATCGGATACATTTCGGGTATTGTTTCTTAGAACTGCACGAGCTGGTTCCTCCATACCCATTTTACCATCGGACAACCAAACGCACCAGTTTGCGCTACCGTGATATGTTGGAAACACCATCAATTAGAACCAAGCGTTTCGCTTCATCTTTTCTGGTGCGCACTGCAGAAGAGTGGAATAATTTGCTCGAGTCTATTTTGCCTGACAAATACAATCTTAAAGTCTTCAAGAATCTAGAAGTCTTAAGCGTGCTCCATCCTAGACCGCGTTATCACTCAACACCAGTGAGACAGTGGTCAAACGCGAACTTATACAGCCATAAAAAAAGACATATGAAGGTTTTACAGCAGTTTGTAGGTAAAATGAACTCAAATTTTAATCTTGAATAAAATGCGAGTACATTTAAGTAATATACAGCGCAGAGCTCTGGCTTAAGTCGGGTCAGCTCCAGATATTACGGTCGGGATGTGCCCGGCACAATACTTAACACAAATACAAAGTTTGTTGCTTACATGTTAAGTAAGTACACAGTGTATTACGTATATTTTGGTGTAAGCAGGCTAAATAGGTAGTAGGACTTGTTAAATCTACTCTGGAGTATGGAAGCAGAATTTTAGGAAAGACACATTATTCTAATATGTATACAAATTAATCTTAACAAGCTACTCTATGGCTTGGTGTAATAATATAGTATGAGATTTTTCTCAAAATCAACAACTTGTGATTAAACAAAGACAACTTGTGAAAGGCCACATTTGACTACACAGTTCATATTTATCACCAAAACACATACTCAAAACATATTGTTAATTTTAGAGTGATTTTACACATTTTTAGAAAATAAAACTGCACAGTACAACGTTCAGTTCCCGCCAAAATCTATGGGTTGACGACGTTGACGTTTGATGGATTAATTTTTTTGACCATAGAAACCAAAATCATGTATCAATGTGATCGTGGCGTCACAAGCGATAACTATTTGGTCACCATTCCTTAACAGTGTCCGTGCATATCACTCTAATGGTGCTAGCGGAAAATCAGCGCTGCTTAACCCAAAGAGCAACCTGCTAAGCTAACACCAATTTTTTACATTGTTTTTTACTTCTTATAATTTTATTATTATTAAAGAAATTGTTTCATTTAAATTATTTTTTTAAATTTGGAAGCATCACACAACTACATAGCAAAATGACAAAGCTTCCTGGCTTCAATCAAAACCTTTGGATACAATGAGTTTAACTATACACGATATTAGTAAATTATGACATGTCGTATTATACACATTGGTTGTAACGTTGCACTTGCACCATTAAAATAAAAAAAGACATAGCGAATGACAGTACGAATGTGTAGAAAACTATGTCACTGTCAAGATTTAAAAAAAAAGTTGTGACGGCGGTTAAATTTAGCTCGCTCGAAATTTAAAAATATCAGCTGTTTATAATTCTTTTATAGACATTATTCCAGACTATTTAAAACTTCCTTTAACTTTATTAAACTAACTACGTGTTCCCGCTGGGGTGAATTCCTACCCTATCCATAGATGTAATATGTAAATGTTCTACTAGTTAAAACTAAATATTGTTACGAGCTACAGGACTCGAATTAAAAATGCCGTTGGAACTACTATAGAATTTATTAGAACTGTACAAACACGTATAAAACAAATACAAATAAAACTGGATGCAACCAGTTCACACTGCACGATTGAATATAATTCGAACGCGCAAAGTCCGTCGTTTATATCGCTAATCGAGAGTACTAGAAAACGTCTTACTCGCTTCATAGTCGTCGCTTGACTGCCCACCCCTCCATTCTAAGAAAGAAAGCCGTTTCTAAGAAATATTAATTTGCACACCTGCGAACGTCCACAAAGTCGAAAACAATAACAATAAGGATTAGTTCGACGCTAATGATGGTTATAAAACAAGTAGAAAAACAATAGGATGTTTTTCTTAATTGCAAACTCAAAACACAAAGAATTCCCTAATCCGGGAGACAATAGACTGCGCTTACAATAGGCAGCTGTGCGCTTATCTTTGACGGCATGTAACAATATAATTAATTGAGCTGATTTAGTTTTCTAGTGGAGGACACTGTGTCAAACCTAATGCCTGTTCTTCGTCATCTAATTCCAGGACCATGGCTACCCTTACTTTGCCTAAGAAAACCGATCAACATATACCAGACGCGGACAATTAACGAGCTAGCTAATACTAGAGTTGTTGAGCTGCTTGACTTAAAAAGATTCCAAGGCTTCCACAGGCCAGTGTACCCTTTTGTGTATAGAAGTCCACCGGTTGTCACGAAACAGATTAAATACATTATATACTACATAATTCTCTTCTATAATTCATTGACCCACCCAAACCTATTCTGTGGTCAAGGAGGAGCTGACTCTTCCCCCCACATCACAGTACACTAGGTGTTTATTTATCCACACTATGTCTCCTGTTTTTGCTACTGTACTTATATAGGTACTGCACGTTGCATATACTTTAAAAAGCCTTTCATACCTTCCCTTTAATATGAGGGAACCATTTCAAGGGTGAATATTGCAAATCGATACCCCTTATCAGGGCTTCCGATGGTGTTATTCAATTACCCAAACTGGTCCCTAAGTAGGATAAGGGCCGCTTTATACCTTGACCTTTTTAATTTTCCTCTTAAGCCTCTTTATTTGGACCTATAGAACGAACGCTTTCAGGGCATTTTATGAAAAGATTTCTATAGTTGATTGACATTGTAGAGATAAAGGAATTAATCGAAGTACTTATTAGGGTCTTTAGTCATTTTAGATTTTTTTTAATCATATCAAAACCAACTTCGAACTAAAAATCAAAAACTAAACATTGTCTACAACCCCTTGAAGTCGATGTGAAGTAAATTATAAAAAGAAAATAAAAATAATGGAAAATAGAGTAATAATGATTATTTTTTAGTTCGCACCGTCTTCAAAATGTTGTAGACAATATTTATTTTGCTTTTTTGTTACTTTGGAAGTCGGTTTTGTTTTTTTTTATAATTTTCTACTTTTTATTTACGCAAATACTTGAATAACTTTAGAAAAAGAAATATATTAACAAGTTGTACATGCTAATATTCCAGGGTTGCTCTCGATTTCTCTCGTATCCACTACTCAGATTCTGACTTGGTGGCATTGCATCCACCGCAACAGCAAGAAGATACTCTTTCAAATATTTTTTCAAAATTGGTTCACAATTGACTGAGAACTATCATAACAAACATAAATTCGCATTGAGAACTTTCTCTTTTCTAAATACGGTTAATAAAATATTATGATTATTTTTGAACTTTTAACCAATATTATACATGTTTTAAATAGAAAAGTACACATTATAACATCTTCTGCAAATTACCGCCAAAACTCTCGATTAATAATGTCATAAAATATGACGTTGACATGTTGTAAAATGCGTTCGGATACACAGCCGCGACGCTATCCAGCTACCGGAAATATGCGGGTTCGTTACAATAACCGTTCTCGGTTACACGCCGCTCGTTAATAAACACGTGGAAATAAATTATAAATGACTTTTCAGCGCAAAAGCTGTTAACGGTATTGTTTAAATATTGTTACGTGCGAGCGGTACGCACTTGAGATTGGAAGAAAACACCAGTTCTTTTTTTCAACTAAATACTTTTATTGACTTACACAGCTGTACGTGATTCTTCTCTGTAGGGTTGCCCCTTCAAGTACGACTAACGACGCTCTGCCCAGACGATGAGATATTTCACTCGCAATACCGTCGCCGATATTGCGTAAACCACCTCCAGCTACTGCGCTGCTCACCTCCTAATTTACCGCTCTCAGCTTGCTTCTGGATCTCCTCTTAAACTACGCTAAACTCCTTCTTAACTGAACTGCCCACTAAACTCTCCACTTAATTCGTCACTGTCTTCTACTAAACTCGCCTTCCCACTCTCATATCGCACTTGTCGCTTCACTGTCTTCAACTGAACTCCTCCGTAGGCGCGCCTTACGCTGCTTATATACCCGGAAGAATCTTCTGGAACCCATAATTTCGATCTTCTTTTCGTTAGTCTTTTATTTACTGTCTATCTCTTTCTAAACATCTATCTATCTCTGTCTTTTCCTTCCTGAATCTACTATTCTAGAATTTCGATCCTAATTTCGTTATTATTTTGTTCATAATCCATCTCTTTCTAAAATGTATCTGTCCATCTCATTTTCTTTTGGAATTTTCTACATTTTTCTGAAACTCCTTAAACCAACTAAATCGTTCCATTGTCGCTCGCTACTATATGCTTAGACTGGGTTCAATTTTAGGACCTATTTTGCTTCTACTATATAATTTGTTTGTGAGCATTCACGCTTAACTACGCAACAGACCATCGTGAAATTTTGCATACACAAAATATTAATAACTATATGAACGTAAACTCACAACACCTGCACACACTTCATCATTTTATGATAACTCTTTTATAGTGCAAGCTGCCAAGCTTTGGAATGCGCTGCCTCTTACTGTCAGAGTGACTAAAACATCGGCTACATTAAGAACGCACTTGCTAAACACTTTTTCTTAAATAATTGTGCATATAGACTAATAAATCTTATAAATATGTTTGTATGTATTTAATTTACAAAGTAAGTTAAGATGTGTATTTAATTTATAAAATATATAGTTTAAGTATGTTTGTTTAAGATCTACCTAATAATCTACACCACCTATATCCCCAGATTAGGTTAAATTATTCCTTAAGTTAGGTTGCCTGGAAGAGATTGCTTTAAGCGATAAGGCCGCCTATTGTTTCTACCAGGACAATATTGTAATCGTGCATTTTTTAATTGTATATGAAGGGTACAGGCAAAGAACAGGGAATGTCACAAAATTTATTTTTTCTATACTCTATTGAAAGCAAATGTTTGTCTATGGTAGTTTATTTCCCAATCACTAATTTTTATATAAAATTATTTGCTCATAAGTGAACTTAAACATAAAGACTTGATGTGTTTGATGCCATTTTGTACCACAGAAGCACAGGTATTTTACGAACCATTAGAATATGATTCCAAAACTAAAGATGCTGCTGATGACTGAATTGGACATTACTTGTTTATATTTATGTTGTCTTGGCCATTCCTTTTTTTCTGTTCTTCCAAGATTGTTTTATTTAATTGTTGTTAAATTTTAATATTTTTAATCACTAAAAAGTCCATCATAACTACACAGTTGTATTAATTAAATAAACATTTAATTAGTTTTAAGTAAAAGTTACTGCATACGCCGATCTCAATAAAAAATATATACTTCTAAACTTTTAATTGCGTTTTTCTCAAAATCTATTAATTAAGACATTCCCTGTTCTTTGCCTGTACCCTTCATATTTGGTGAGCAATAAACTGTTATAATATTAACTTTCATAAAAATAGCGTGTATCATTATTTGGATAACAATCTCAGTGGCAGAAATAATTTAAAATTATTTATTTTACGCAGAAAATAAATGATTTCGCCTGTCAACATATTTTTTTAAAACGTTACCAGAATTAATGAATCATGAAAAGCTTTCAAAACTTTGGAACGGTCAAGGTCTGACGCCTGGAGTGCCACCCATGAAACAGCAGCTAAAAAACTAAAACTTTCGGTTATTCATATTATAACTAATTTTAACTAATAGTCCGTGAATACCAATTCGTCAGTCTATGCTAACTAATATCCATAATATTATTGTATAGGCTCCTCCTGGGCGTTTTGGGGCTCTTGTAGTAATCAGTGGACTGTTATGATTATATGAGCTTTATTTTCGACCACAGTACAGTTATTATACGCGACAAAGGTAAACGATGTATGGCTTATTGTATGCGTAAACGTCGTCGGACGGTGTAAGGCGGACTGACTGTGATTGCTGTGTTGGCGGCTCCCCCCCTCCTAACAGAGCAGAACCGGTTAAGCTCCAACAATTATAAAATTCTAAACATGCCGTGTCTGTACATTGAAGCTATAAAAAAAAAAATATGATTTGGTTAGGTTAGGTACATTTTAATGAATGCATTTTTTATATAAACATATTTTATTTTATCAAACAAAAAAACTGAATTCGATCTGGAACCAAAAAACGCATATAGTCTACTCTAAAATTATGCCACTCCTCTGCGCGGCAGTAACGCTTTTTCGTTATAGAAAAATCCTACAAACCCCCCCCGTCAATATAGAAGTTTCACTTCAAAAACAACTGGAATAGACTATAATTATAAGCGATGGAGAACACGATGAATTATTTTCAATTTTTTGTTCGGAATTCACGTAAAAACTACAGGTCCGATTTCAATGCGGTTTTCACTGATCGACAGTAAATTCTTAGACATAAAATCTGCGCTACTTTTTATCCTGGGAATCCGAGAGGAATCTATCTGGGAATGGTCTGTAGTTGTTCGGGTGTATATAAATTAACTTATTTCGAACCAGTTTTCACTACAACGATAGCTTACATTCTTTTTTAAATGGTGTGGGACTTTGTGTCCTGGGAATCCCGCGGGAATTTCAAGTCAACTGTAAACGAAGTCGCCGGCATGTTTGTAATAGGTTTTTGAAGTGAAACTTCTTTAGAATTATCGTGATTTGAAACTCGATGAAACGAAAAGCAACACTAAAAAGAGATAAACTCATAAATCTATAGGACTAAGCCTGTGAGAGAATTAGAGACGAGTTTTACATTGTGCAGCACAGGTTAGAGCGACAATAAGACCGATGCTTAAACATAGGTCCTATTTGGACCGAAATAAAACTGATAATAATATTTTTTACACCAAAACAGTGAAAGATTTAAAGTGACACTTAAGAAGTTTATTTTGATTTATAATATTGTTACGAGTTGCAGGATCGAATTAAAATGCCGTTGGAACTACTATAGAATTTATTAGAACTGTAGAAACACGTATAACACAGGTACAAATATAACTGAGCACAACCAGTCCAAACGTAAAGCACGATTCAATAACATGCGTAAAGTCCGTCACTAAATAGTTTACCGAACGTACACAAGTCTTGCTTCGCTCATGGTTATCGCTAGACTGCCTCATCCCTCCATTGGGGCATTGCTTTATATTGTACAAATAGAATATGTCTGCTCGATCGCGTGGACTGGATTTCCTAGAATCACACTTGACTAATGACTACCATAAAAGATTACAATACACAATGGGCTGTTTTTCTAATCACAAATTTTAAACACAAAGTAAACAAAAGAAGTCCAAATGCCGAAAAGATAATAAAATGTCTACAGGTGTGCAGGTGTGAATTTGTCTTTTGTCGGCATCAGGTCGTAACAATATGTTGACGGATGTAGGCTAAAGGAATTATATTTATATTAATAAAAGTTACAGAAGAATTATCTGTGAGTATATTCTTTGAAGTTTCACTTTTTCTGCGTGTGAACTGCACATACACACACAATTTTTTTAGCAGCTAGTTCCGAGCCTTTCCAGCGCGTTCAGCGCTGCATGCGGACTGCCTACTCACACATCGACAGGTTTCAACGTTCGTATCAGAGACTACGCTTCTCAATCATTCAGCGCTGTACGCGGTAGATAGAAGCGTTTCAGCGGATATAACACGCTATGAGAGCCTTTACAAAAGCGGCTGTATGCGGCAGATAGAATCGCAGCTGTATAAGTGTAACCAAAATCATCCAACGAAACGCGAATGGAGCTGAATAAATGTACTTAGTCCCTTAACACGTTCACTGCGGAACAGGGTCTAAGTGGCCCCGAACGTGTCTCACTTGCGGTGTGGCTAAGAAAAACATAGACATCTCTGTAGTGTGGAGAGCACAAGTTCAATTTGTTTCAGTGTAGAAAAAAAGATAAATATATTTTGTGTTATTAAACCAGAGTATATACTATACCTATAAGTCGTAGTAGCGTAATGGCTAGCGCACGCGTCCTAACCACAAAGGGCGCGGGTTCGATCCTGGCCGGAACGCATGCACCAAATAAGCAGTTTTCTGACCTAATGTGCATATTGTTACAATTACCACGTGCTAACAACGGTGAAGGTGCAACCCGCAAGTCGAGATAACGGATGTGTCAAACCTGTCAAGCCGCCTTGAACAAGCGTGGTGAGTATACTGTCCGTTCCTCTACAGTGGGAGGCCCGAGCCCAGCAGTAACACAATTATGGGCTATTATTATAATAAATAATTATATACTACACCTAATTTACCGTGGTATACCTACCTTAATACGGGGTTACCTTGACGTAATACCGCACAAGAAAAAACAAAAAAACCATAAAATAGTAAAATATTTTATATATGATATAAACCAAAAAAGGAGTTTAGTTTTTAATCTGTTACGGGGCTGAATAGGCCTCGTGCCGCAACAATGGTAGTTTTAGTATAATGTCTAAAATACCCCGTACCGCAGGAATGGTAACTACAGATAAATCAGAGCCACTGTGAACGTGTTAAGATAACAAAGCCACGGGCAAAAGTTAGTAATATAATATGTATACAAGCGACTTAAAATTAATTCAAAAACCATGTTCATAAAGTGCCAAAGTGCTGTCGTTATTTATTGCATTAATTATCATATCTACATAATAACTCCCCCTTTCATCAGCTCGTTTATACCCATCGAACCTCTCCTCCTTTAGCTCGATAAGGTTTTAAGTGCACCGTTGAGATTTCAATCGTACAGTCTATTGGTGCTATTCTACCAAATTATGCACCAGGGTGGAATGTTTTTAACCGACTTTCAAAAGGTGGAAGTTCTCAATTCGAATGTATGTTTGTTACGCGATTACTCCGTCAATTGTGGAGCGATTTTCAAAAAAATTCTTCATTCAAAAGTGCATACTCCCGATGTGGTTCCTTTGTTACCAAGTCAGGATCTGATGAATAGATACGAGGAAATTTGAGAGAAACTCTTCTTGAAGAACGCCGAGCGCCTACATTCTTGTAAAGGCAATACACGTATGCGCGCGCCAGTTATACAATTTCTATAGGCGCTTAATAAATTATTCTAAAGCTATGCAACTGAACAGTAGACTAAAAAGCAAAAAAAAAATGAAGTCGGTGCCAAGTAAAACATAAAAAACAACAACTTTTTTGCTTTTTAGGTGGAAGTTGGTTTTGTTTTTGTTTAAAAAAAATATAATGCTCGTCCTTTTAATTTTTTATTGCACGAGTTCAACAGACCGATAGGCAGCACACCTGATGGAAAGCGGTTACCATCGCCTACCATCCATCGACATTTACATCACCAAAGATGCTACAAATGCGCTGTTGCTCTTTAAAGGGAGATTGGAACCTGGCCTTATGAACCTTATATGAAAATAATTTATTGAAACACTTGTCATATATAATTTCCAAGCACGTGGAGAAGCAACAAACAAATATCCTAGCTTTTTTTCACATTTATATTATAAGAGCAAAACGCAAGGTATCTTACGTCTCGTCTATTTTGATTTACTTTGTACAAAAGATAAAAAACAGAAAATGAAATAAAAGAATTGTTGGCATTACAATGCGCATATTTCATGCTTGATTGGTTTACAAGGTCTTATTTGAAGTGCCTCGTATATAAAATACGATAGCAACAAATTGATACAATGGCAAATGCCATAAGAATCTGAGATCGATCCAATAAAGGAATGCGACTGTGAGATTTAGAGAAAATACACACAATTGTTGTCTAGAGAATTCTTTTTCGTTTTTTTATTTCTAACTAGCAATAATGGCAGATGTTGTTCTGCAAAAATAAAAATCTAGAACCTGATTCCAGCGCCATCTACCGAGTCTAATTGTAAATCTAAATCATCCCGGAACCCACTCAAACATACATAAAAATATCATCAAAATCCTGGAACCCGATTATAGAGCCACATACCAGGTCTAATTGTAAATCTACACAATCCCGGGACCCACTCAAACATACATAAAAATTTCATCATATCCTGGAATCCGATTCCAGAGCCACATACCGGGTCTAATTGTAAATCTAAACCATCCCGGGACCCACTCAAATATACTGTTACGAGTTGCAGGACTCGAATTAAATGCTGTTAGAATTACTATAAAATTTATTAGATCTATACAAACACGTATAACACAGGTACAAATATAACTGAACACAATCAGTCCAAATGTAATGCACGATTCAATAACACGCGCAAAGTCCGTCACTAAATAGATTATGGAATGTACACAAGTCTTGCCTCGCGGCTGGTTATCGCTCGATTGACTCACCTCTCCGTTGGGGAAATGTGCGACCGCGTGGACTGAAATTCTAAGAATCACACCTAGCTGATGACTACCATAAAGATTACAATACACAATGGGCTGTTTTTCCAATCACAAATTTTAAACAGAAAGTAAACAAAAGAAGAAGGTCATAAAAGAGTTTCAATGTGCTTTGCTTACAGATATGCAGGTGGCCCAAATTGTAATAATACATAAAAAAATCTTCAAAGTCCTGGAAGCGGAGTCGAGAGCCACATACCGGGTCTAATTGTAAATCTAAACCATCCCGAGAACCACTCAAACACACATACAAATGTCATCAAAATCCTGGAACCGAGCTGTCAATTGCGGAAGAAGGCGGAGATCTAAATATAATTTATTTAACGCCGCAAATACTCAGCCATCGGAAATGGCTACATATTTGCACAAGCTTTAGCGAGACATAGCCAAACGTCTGGTGGATGTCTCAGGTGACCAAAAGACTGGTTTACACCTCGGGCAACGCTGCCATTCGGCGAGGCAATGTGACCAGTCTTTTGGGCACGTTTCCGATTGATAGCGGTCTGGTACTAGATTTTATAGTTTAATTTATTGTATAGTTTAATTTTCTTAGAAAATATGTCTTGTATTAACTCAAAAAAACAAATGTGTATTCTTTTATACTCAGAGTTATTCTGAAATTTGGGGTGTAGACAAATCCAACGAATCAAAGATCGTGGGCTACGGGTTCACTGAAGCTACTTTTGACGTTATGCCATTTATCACTTCCACCTCTGGAGCTTGAGTCTTAGCTCTAGCGATCCACTCCGTGCCGGCTGGCTAAGGCAAGTACGGAGCCAAGCCTTGCCTTAGCCCCTGGAGTTAGGTCCGAGGTGTCGCTACTCACCTAAGGCTTCGTCACAAAGCCCCCCTGCGGGTAATAATAATAACAATTATTATTATTCAAAAACATGTGCACGTGCGCGGCGACAGCGTCCAAATGCAGCCAAATGAAATCGATTGCTCTTCGTTAGTCTCGCTAAAACTCAAAAAGGGGTTAACCGATTTGAATGGGGTTTTTTTTGTTTTGTTCGCTCTAATACAGGATGGGAAGGGATGGTTTAAAAGCCAAAAATACGTAACGCTTTTGAGTTAACGCTGAAAAATTTCACTAGTTATATAATTGCCATACCTTATATGGAAATTGATTCTTAAGCAGTAAGCTCTAAAGCTTCTATAACAATGGAACTTAAAAAAAGAATCACATTTCGAAAGAAACATGTTGAGTGAAAAAGAGAGAGGTATATAAAAAGCGAGAGGCATAATAATATTTTTTCTCACATCATTTAATGCGAACCTTTCGCAATCGCTGCCAGCTTTTGCGAAAATACATTAGGCGGGATGTCTATCACACCGTAGTGTAATGTAAAATTTTATTACCGTACATTTATATGGAAATTTTAGGTTAAATTCGCCATTAGGGACTCGCGGTTTATATGTTTTTCTAGTGTTTCATAAAACATTCCGACCAAATTATGCACTATTGTGTAAACACTCTTGGTAGACCTTTGGCTTTTATTTCAAGACTAGATATGCCCGCCACTTCATTTGAAATGGAATTAGATTTTTGGAACGAAGTTTCTTATCGCAAATCACTCGGCGAATGAGGGCTAGATAAGAAAAATATTATCGAAAGAAGAAATGCCAACCACTATATATTATTATACCAATTTCGAACTTTAATGCAATGAAATAAGATCTAAAATAGTAGTCCTTATTACTATACCATTTCTTCGAAGGTCTCCGATAGCTTCCAATGTCCTTCGATGGCCTTTTTGACCTTCAATGACCTTCGATGCTCTTCAAAACTTTGTTCCAGCCGGGTGTCCCAAAGACACCTCTTAATTTATTTTTTAATCCTTGAGTTCAGCAGGTTAGCTATCGGCCTATCCGATAGATAATTTAAAAATTACAGAAAAAATACAAATTAGGAGTGGCTGCATTACATGTAACTAAATATGTATGAATAAAATTTTTCAAGAAACAGGCGTATGGGGAATTGTCCGGCAAGTTTTGAAAAATTATAATGATGTTCATAAGTGACTTTTTGTTTGTGTCAACTTGCGAGGAGATATTCCCGTCATATCTTGTAAAAAGTGTGCGTTTTCCCTGTTGATATTATAAATTTCACAGCCTAGCCTGTTTTAATAGAAAAAGTAAACGCGTCACTCAATTTGCTCGAGGCGCTGCCATCGCCCCTTCCCTTCTCCGCAGTGTGTCAAATGTGTAAGACGATCTTTTTCATATTTAATAAAGTATTTATATAATTCTTATGATTTCAATAGTGCTTTCCTATAATACTATTCAAGTACAACACTTCCTTCTCTAACTTTTGAGATGTAAGGTAAAAAAATAAGCGGAGTTGAAATTAGAGCTTAAAATATACTTACCTCGTAAAATTGTTAGAATAAAATCTGTTTAATAAAATTAAATAGCAACTATATTTAATATAAATATAAATATGTGAATATGATGGAGATACTCCTCTGGTAATTGAAGTTAAATAAAAAACTAAAAAAGACTAATATCGTGTAATGTCTCGTAACTCAGTTTTGTTAAGACCGGGAAATCCCCTAACGGCTAACGCTGTCAATATTTGAACCGCGCGTTCCGTGTTCTTTTGCATTTGTCTTGACGTTTGGCGTAAGATCGCGAACATGCCCGCGGCCGTTGAAAGCTTGCCTTTCAACCGTTGATCCATCATCTAAGGGCAGTGGACATATTTTGCTGAATGAACGTCGAATCACGCCGCTGGAGGTTTTTATATCAGCCACACGCGCTACGTTATCAGAACCAGGGTGTAAGGCTACTATCCGTCCTAATTTCCACCTTAAAGGTGGAAGGTTATCCTCCTTCAACACGACAAGAGCATCTATCTTCAGAGGACTATTTTCAGTACGCCATTTTGTTCGCAGCTGAAGCTCTGAAATATATTCCTTGCTCCACCTTTTCCAAAAATGTTGCCGAAGCTGCTCGATGCGATGAAATCTATTTAGATAGGTGAAGTTGTTATCCTGGAGGTCCTTGATAGGAAATGAAGTAAGAGGGCGGCCGATTAAAAAATGACCAGGGGTCAAGGGCATCATATCTTCTGGATGAGACGATAGTGGTGTCAGTGGCCGCGAATTCAAGATTGCTTCAATTTGGACTAAAGTAGTATTTAGTTCCTCATAACTCAAATTACAATTTCCCAACACTCTGACTAAATGAAATTTGGTGGATTTCACACCCGCCTCCCAAATGCCACCGAAGTGTGGTGAATAAGCAGGGATAAAATGGAATTCTATGCCTTCATTCGACAGATCACTAGATAAACATTGAGCATTATCCTTGAGAAACTTAGCTAAGTCATTGTATGCTCCTACAAAGGTAGTGCCATTATCGGAGTAAATCTGAGAGGGTTTTCCACGACGAGATATAAACCTACGCAGGGCTAATAAATAATTGTTACTTGTTAAATCTCCCACCAGCTCCAAGTGTATTGCCTTCGTAGCAAAACAAACAAATAAGACGATGTACACCTTTACAATTCTACAGCCTCGTCCTTGACGACTGGCGGAGGAGATCGGACCTGCGTAGTCCACTCCAATGGTTTTAAAGGGATAGCCTCCAGGGGAGAGACGCTGCCGTGGTAAATTACCCATTAGCGGAGCTATAACAGTACCTTTCATTCGCGAGCATTTCACGCAACGCCGATAACACGCTTTAGCTAAATTACGGCCACCTATAGGCCAATAAGTCTCTCTGATTGACGCTAGTAATAATTGGGGACCTGCATGCATAAGTTTAATATGTTCAAGTTCAGATAATAATTTAGAAAATCGATGTGTGGACTGTATTAAAATGGGATGTTTCTTATCATAAACAAAATCAGAATTTCCAAGACGACCACCTACTCGCATAACATTAAATTGATCTAAAAATACATTGAATTTTAATAATGGACTTTTATTAGGTAATTTATTATTATTAATCAAAAGATCATACTCGATAAATGATTCTGCTTGAGATACACGAATTATTACATTTAAAGCATCATCTAACTCGGTGTGAGAAAGATAATTCTCTTTCGGTAATTGTTTCTGACATGCATTTTTGAATCTCAGTACATACGCTACCGCACGTTTAAGGCGATTCAAATTCGAAAACCTCTCAAAATCAATAAATTTTGTAAGTTCAGAAGAGTCTTTGATTGTCACAAGGTAAGATATCTCAGTACGTGTCTCTGGTAATACTTCATTCACTGATAAATTAGAAGGCCAGTTGATGGAAGTTTCCTTTAAAAAGTCTGGTCCCGACCACCACATGTCGAGGGACTCAATGCATTCTACATTTACGCCACGTGAAATGAAATCTGCTGGATTATGTTCTGTGGGAACATGTCGCCAGACGCAATCGCTAGTTTTGTCTAAAATCTCCCCGATACGATTGCGTACAAATGTGTGCAACTTGTTTGGTAACATTTTAAGCCAGCCTAATAAGATTGTGGAGTCAGTCCAGAATATAGTACGTACCGGTTTTATTTTTAACGAATTGATGACCCTTTCGTACAATCGGGTACCTAATAAAGCGCCACATAGCTCAAGTCTTGGAATTGTGAGAGGATTAATAGGAGCGACTCGACTCTTAGCTATTAAAAGTCTAATCATAACATTGCCCTTTGTGTCAATACTACGCACGTACAAGCATGCACCGTATGCCTTTTCGGAGGCGTCTGAAAATATATGAAATTCTAATAGTTCGTATCTATCAAGTACAATACGACGCGGTATGTTTATGTTATTAAGAAGATGTAATTTATTAACTATATTGACCCAAACATCCTCTATAGTTGATGGTATGGGATCATCCCAAGATAATTTATGTAACCATAATTGCTGTAATAACATTTTCATATTGATAACGATGGGAGCAACCATACCTAAGGGATCAAATATTTGAGACATGATAGAAAGCATAGATCGCTTTGTGTTTAATTTTGAAATTAATATGCCAATTGGAAAACACAGTTCATCAGACTCAGCTCGCCATCCTAAACCTAAAGTTTTACTTGGCTCATTGTTGCCAATGTTTAAATCTAATGGTGACTGAGAATTCTCCGATACTAGTGTGGGTTCATTTGATTTCCATTTGCGGAGAAGAAAGTGAGCTGAAGCGAGAGTTGACGTTAATATTTTGCGTAAATTAAGAACTTCATTAATGTTATCTCCTCCACTTAACAGATCATCCACAAAAAAATCGTGCAATATAATTTCGCTAACTCTTTTATCCTGACAGTCTAGACCTAACTGTTTAAGGCATCTGGTTGCGAGGAAAGGCGCACTGGTGGTGCCATACGTAACCGTGTTTAATTGATATGCCATCAGTGGTTTTTTCGGACTATCACGCCAGACTATTTGTTGTAAATATCTGTCATCAGGGTGCACTAATATCTGCCGGTACATTTTTTCAACATCTGCCATTAAGATATATTTATGTAACCGAAATCGTAAAAGGATAGATAAAAGATCGTCTTGAACCGTAGGCCCTACCATCTGTAAACTATTAAAAGTAACTCCGTTAGATGTCTTACTACTTGCATTGAAAACAGCCCTTAACTTAGTAGTAGTACTGTTCATGCGTAAAACACCGTGGTGGGGAATAAAATGCGCATTATCGTTTTGGCTGAGCTTGCACTCGGACATATGCCCTAATGACTCGTATTCCTTCATAAATTTACGGTACATATTACACAGGATTGGCTCACGCAATAATCTACGTTCTAAAGAAAAAAAACACTGGGTAGCCCTATGCAAAGAATTGCCTAATATACTAGGATTTTCCTTCAAAGGAATTTTTACGCAAAACTGACCATTTACTCTCGTTGTATTGTTTATGAAATGTTCTTCACACAATCTATGCTCTGACGAATAGTCAGAACGTTGACTCACTTCTTCGAGGCTCCAAAACCGTGCAAGCTGATTTTGAATACTATCAGTAGAACTAACAGAGTCTGGATTGACTACAGAAAAATGACATTTAATAGATTGTGACAAACCATGGGTTTGTTTGTTTATAATTGGGCCGGAAACTATCCACCCTAACTTAGTTTCGCATAAAATTGGTTTACCGAAACCTAAATTACGTCTGTGCGTTCCTATGACATCCCAGAAAATATCCGCGCCTAGTATCATATCGATTGCTGCAGGCTCGTGAAAACAAGGATCTGCCAATGGCAAATTCGTAGGAATATTAAGTTCACGAAAGTCGACAGAACGGCTCGGTACATTATCTGTTAGGGATGGCAACACGAAACACCTCAAATTAGTCGCAAAGTCTCCGCTAAGCGACATCATAGACACGAAGCACATTTTATTAATGTGTGATGTCACGTTGTTAATGCCTAATATTGATTCATTTATATGACTATACGGCAGGTTAAGTTTCTGATGTAAATCAGACGTCATCAAACAGGAAGTGCTCCCGCTATCAAGGACAGCGCGTGCTATATGCTCACGATTATTTACGTCGTATAACTTAATTAAAACCGTAGATAAGAGAACGTCGACCTGGTGGCCGTCGCAATGCTTACTGGAAGCCGAGACGTTTGCGGCGAGTGCTACGGGATTCGCACCTTCCGTGGAGGGGGATGAACATCTCTTATCAACGTGCGGCTCGCGGTGCATAACTGGTTTTAGTACATTATAATCGGCGACGTGAATAAGGGTATTGTGCCGGCGCTTGCATAACTTACATCCTGATTTTTTACATTTATTCGCATAATGCCCACTATTGAAACAATTAAAACATACTTTATAACCTGGCAATAATTGTAGACGGGTTTCATTAGTAAGTGATAAGAATTGCGGACAGTTAATTAATTTGTGATCGCCACTACAGCTGGGACATGAACTCGTTGATTTGGTTAAATTATTGTTGTTACTTTTTTGAGAACTGTCTACCGATACCATAGCTTTGTGTTTAGATGGTTTAGTGACTGTGTTGTTTTGTTGCGTTGCGGATTGTGATAGTTCAATAGTTTCAAGAAGATCCGTGCGCATTTTAATGAATTGGACAAAATTATGCATTGTTATGTTCAATTCATGGTCTAAACGGCCTTTAAATTCTTCCCATTCGCGATAAGTTTTGGAATCCAGTTTATGTGCCAGTACATAAATGAGAAGTGTGTCCCAGTGCTGGACAGGTTCGCCTAGTGCCTGTAAAGTGCGTATACTTTTCGTAAATTGGTCCATCATTCGTTTTAAATTGTTTGATGACTCTCGTGTGATTTTATCTATGTTAAATATTGCCGAAACGTGATTTTGAATCAAAAGACGCTTATTGTCATACCTGTCGCATAACAGTTTCCAGGCAGTGCTGTAATTTAGTGCACAAAATTGAATGGATTGAATTACCACGGCAGCTGACCCTTCCAACGAAGCCCTAAGGTAATGGAATTTTGTAATGATATCAATGTCCTCATTAGAGTGGATCAAACTGTGAAATGTATCCCTAAACTCCAGCCAATCATCATAGCTACCACTAAACTTTGGAAGCTGAATTGTAGGCAATTTGACGGGTTTATTATGATTGGAACTATGAGAACCACACTCTCTAGGCTGCGCAGATTTATTGTGGTTCTTTACTATCTCCTGTGCTTTGCATATGAGGTCATAATACTGGGACTCAAATTCCTCGCGTTCAGATATTTGTGTCTCCAAGTTTGACATGCACTCTAATTTACTTTGAGTCTCATCATAGAGGGCATACAATGACTCGAGCTTTTGTATTCTTAGCTCTAATTTTAAGATATCATAAGGTGTAATTGATGCTAAATCTAGTGACTGTAGAAATGTCTCAAAAATACCGATACGACCTTTGAAACTATTACGTTTCTTGATAAGGTCTTCGAGCTCCCTTGCCGACGCCATTTCCTGCTTATCACTTCTGGACATTGTGGGAGAAGAATGTGATATCCTGGAACGTAATTAAATTAATATTACAGTATAATTAAATAAGATTTAGCTATGAGTTTACTAATAGATTTACACTTTAAGAGTATTTAAATTTATGCAGGAAAAATATTAAAATAAGAATTATATTATGAGACAATGATAAAATAAGGTGAATTATTGTACAAACAAATTAATTTATTAATTAGACCTACTCGTCGAGTGATAATATGAACAAATTCGGATAAAACTATAAATTGTTGTTAATTAATGTTGCTCTGGTTGCAAACAGTATGATGAACATACAAATTAACTTAAAATTATACAAAATTATAGTTTCAAATAATTAAAACCGTTATTTTGCCCAAAAACAAATAGGTTGAAAATTAATGGTTTTGTATGTACTAACCTTATTTGAAACACAATAATAGCTTTAATATTACCTATGAAGAGTGTTGGGTTAAATTAAACGACAATCTTTAAGATAAAGCAACGTCCAAACCACTTTTTACCACTTCTTGATCTTGTCGCAGATTTCGTTATGCCCTTGATAACTCTCCAATAATTCTTAAACCTTGTTTATCGTCGCTGATCCTCAATCAGTGAGTAATCCGGCTTTGGAGGCCAATGAATATGATGGAGATACTCCTCTGGTAATTGAAGTTAAATAAAAAACTAAAAAAGACTAATATCGTGTAATGTCTCGTAACTCAGTTTTGTTAAGACCGGGAAATCCCCTAACGGCTAACGCTGTCAATATTTGAACCGCGCGTTCCGTGTTCTTTTGCATTTGTCTTGACGTTTGGCGTAAGATCGCGAACAATATGTTTGATTTGAAAATAATAGAGGCTAACCTAAAATTTGCTGTCTTCCGGCGAAGTCATTCTCGTGACAACGTAATATGAAATACATTTAAAATTTTGAAAGTACATTTAAAATCACAGGGATTGGAACTGAAGAAAGTCATAAACAGTTTTTCAAGTTTTTTCGAATAATTGTTTGTTTTTCTTACATAGCAACATGACAAAACCTCTACGGAAGGTTTTTCGCTCGTGGGCGGGCATAGAGAATAGTTTTTGTTTTAACTATTACGACTTGAGTTACAGCACAGTGTAATTAATGTCCTCATTAAAACGTTAAGTCTGAAGGAAGTTTGGGAGAAATTTAATTTCCTAAAGACGATCCCACTTTGATGGCACCAAACTCACTCAAAAAACAGGAACACCATTTGATTACCCTTACTGCTGTTTTCATACAATCCGCAAGCATAGGTACCTGTAACAAACAAACATTTATGTTATAATAATATATTTGTTATTAACCAACTTCAAAGAAGGAGGAGATTTCAATTCGTCGTGTATTTATTTATTTTTTAAGTGAAACTTCTTTAGTATGTTGTGATTTGAAAGTTGATGAAACGAAAAACCGACACTAAGAAGAGTTAAACACATAGATCTATAAGACTAAGCTTGCAAGAGAATGAGATATGAAAATATTTATTTCTTAGGAAACACATACACAATTTGTAGACAGTTGCTGGAATCTTCTTTTAAGCAAAATTAACTTGTATCAGAAGATCCCGCTCTTCCATACCTTAAATATTACCTTGTATTTAATAGTTTAAATATAATGATGATATAATACGTTATATTTAATAACTAGGTTATGCCCGCGACTTCGTCCACGCATGACTTGAAATTCCCGCGGAATTCCCAGGACACAAAGTATCACAAGATTTGAACACGAATATAAGCTATCGTTTTAGTGAAAACTGTATTAAAAAAAAAGCCATTTTTATGCACCTGAACAGCTTCAAAATGAGAGCCCATGTCTCAATCGCCGCGGGAGCTAGGCTCGACCACTTGAGAGGAAAATACAAAATAAGAAAACAAGTGTTGTACTCTAGATGTAATTATTGCTTAATTAAATTAACATTAAACTTAAGACTCTATATACAGATTAACTGTTACGTTATTTTGCCGCCTACAAAAATTAGAACTATAATTTCCTGAGAACAATATTTATTGCTCCACACGTTGTGTCAGGGGCTGTTCAAATGTATTAAAAATATTACGTACGTTCATTTACTTCGCTCTCCACCATTACACAAGTCAAAGCAACACAAGCATTTTTATTTCAAAAATATCCTTATATTTCTTGCAGGCTGTCAAACTTTGGAATATACTGCCTCTTACTGTCAGAGAGGCCAAAAAATTACCAATATTTAGAAATTTGCTCAGAAAACACTATTTGTCCACAAATAGCTATGTCTGATTGACAGAATATAATCATGCTAATACATTATTATTATAATAACTTATGTATTATTGTATATATATGACTATGTAAATATATATATGTATTTTGTTTCATTTAGGTTGCCTGGAAGAAATCGCTTTGAGCGATAAGGCCGCTCTGTTGTATTGCCTAGAAAATATTGTAAATATGGTCTGTTTTTTAATTGTATATTTTGGTGTGCAATAAAGTGTTATCTCTCTCTCTCTCCTTATGTTATTCGCTAACTGTGGCGGTAACACGTGAAAATATGTAAAACGTAGAAAGAAAAGAAAAAAATTATAACTACATACAAAACATACTTATAAATAAGAAAATACGAATTAGAAATGAAGTTCTAAATCGGTCCCAGTTTAGCATGATGCTGATTTTTTTTTTAAGGCGTGGGAAATGCATTTCGCACATACCGGGTCCTTTGCTAGGGATTAGACCGTTGTTGATCATGGAGGCTTTCCACTGAGGCAATCCAAACAATAATCAACTGGCTTGTGTGGAGACTCGACTAATCAATACCCCACTAAAACCACTCTCCTCCCATGTGCCCCGCGCTTATGGTAGGAAAGGCGTGAGATACAGAACGTAGTTACGCCCACACCGATCCTAGCGCACAAGTGCTTGAGAATGCCCCGGGAGAGGCAAACTCACTTCGTCAACAGGGGTGAAGACTCCTCTGCTCTCTAGATGCTAGAGGGCCCCTGCAGCGGTATTTCAGGGAGGGAGGTCATGCGCATACCTGCGCCTCCGGGCTCCCGACTGACGTCGGCGCCCGCGAGACGCATGCGCACTACCATCTCTCTCCCAGCATGATGCTGATTGACTCAACCAGCGCTGATCTTCCGCTAGGGGGCCATTACAGTGACTCACGGATAGACTAAACAAAACAAAGGAAATATGACGAAACATAAACGTGTTCATAGATGCATCTCCGAAGGCTTTCTGTTTTATGTATTGACAAATTTTGGCACATACACAGACTGTTCAGTTTTAACCTTGCTTATTATGTATCAATAAACTATTCCATGTACGTGACGTAACAACTAAAACCCGTTTAAATTAAACTTAGTTTAAACGATCTTTCCAGAAGTATGTTTTTTTTTCTTTATATTCCCTTGCCATAACTGTGATTCGTTTATGATCTGGTATTATTACTGTTTACGTATAAACGACGCTTCGGTTGCCTAAGAATGTTTTATTGCTTATAATAATTCATCCCTGTGTGCGCATATCCGAAGTTAAAAAAAACCCCGGATATTCTGTAAACACGTAACTGCTGCCGCTAATAGTATAATTTTGATGTATTCAGTTGTTGTATAAATGTTTGTAACATAGCAATATAAAAATAGAGAAAGTAGATAGGCTAACCCAAAACCTATGTCCGCCTTTGGCTTCAGAATTTTATATCTTGCACATATCTTGAAATCAGCTCAATCAATCACACATTAAAAATCACTGTCTAGGGCGGCCGCAATTCGTTCTTACATGTCTATTTGTTTAACACCGCAAACGAAATCCAACGACACAATGGCATCATCGTGAAGTAAACCATAGTTGGGAGGACAGAGATAGATAGACATATCAGTATACAAAAGAGAAAGAAATATGCATGCATGATGAAGCTATGTACTGAAGCATGAACAAGAGATAGGGTTACCATGACTCAAAACCATTGTTCAGCATTAAATAATAAACAATCCCTATGAATGATAGTGGGATGAATATACGGAGTAAATGAATTAATAAGTTCGAATGGCCGGTTAAGCCGTATATTGCGTTCAAAACGGGTTATGCGGGCTTTTGATTACAACTTTGCTTGTTACTTCACTCCCACAGTCATAGAGTTGACTGATTAATTTTAAGAATAGGCTACTTAGCACTCGAATCGTCTGAGGCACTTTTGATTAAAAAGTGCCTCAAATTTCAAAAAAGAAGCAGGTTTCAATTCGTCCTGTAAGTATGTTTTTTAAAGTGAAAACTTCTTTAGCTGCGTTGGGCATTTTTTGGTAGGGGAAAATCTTATGGGTTCCCGTCACCAACACGCTCATGATTGGCGCATGTACAGCGGCCGTGTGCTGTGCGCGTTAAAGTTTTTAGGATGGATGAAATCTCATGCGTTCGCGTCACCGACATGTTTATAACAGTATATCTGTAGCTATACAGCTGACGTATTGTGCAACATTAGTGCTGTGTATATCTTATAAGTGAAATTGAATGAATTTAGTGAATAGTTCAATGTGTATACTGTGCATTGTTGATATATTGTTTTAATTCAAACCTTATGAAATTTCTAATTTTAATACTAAAAGGTCTAAGTTTTCACTTCTATCGGCAGTCTCTATAACTGCCAATTTTTTAAATATATTGTTACGAGTTACGGGATTCGAATTAAAATGCCGTTAGAATTACTATAGAGTTTATTAGAACTATACAAACACGTATAACACAGGTACAAATATAACAGAACACAACATGTCCAAACGTAATGCAGAAGGTCGTAATTCAATAAAACGCGCAAAGTCCGTCACTTATTAGATTCCCGATTGTAGTACACACGTCTTACTTCGCTCGTGGTTCGCGCTCGACTGCGTGCTCCCTCAATCGGGCCATTGCTTTACACTGCACAAATGCAATATATCCGCCCAGCAGCGTGGACCGATTTTCCTAGAATCATAATCCGCACACCTGGCTAATTATGCCTGCAAGCGGCCATAAACGAGTACAATAGGCTATTCTCCACAATAACCAATAAATAAGTTAACGAAAGGAGACAATCATAAAAGGATTACAATTAGTTCAAATGCCGACGGGTAATAAAATATGTTTTTATAGATATGCAGGTGGATTTTGTTTTCGTCGGAACTTAAGTTGTAACAATAAATTCATCCTTTTTATTTTCTGAATCAATTTTTGATCATTCTTTTTGCGTTGTGATTCACTACATCTTCAGGATAATTTCATAAATCAAAAATAAAAAAAATCTAACAAGATACATACATACAATATTATAGATATCTTAAATATTAAAATTACTACATACATTGCTAAAACAACAACACATAGACCATACATTAATATTCATGTTTACTTCGCAACGACTTCAAAATTTAAAAGTACAGTCGACTCTCGATAATTTGAAACTCAAGGGACCAGAGATAAATTTCAAATTGTCAAGAGTTCAAAATAACAAGCGTTTACTTATGGAACTTATGAAAAGACATTTGTTCTTTCTTGGATTCATTTTAATAGCACACACAAATCAAACATTAACATGACTCATTTATGTAAATAAACGACATGTATGTGCATAATAAACGCTTCAAATTATAGAGAGTAGGAAAGCCCGGACTTCAAATTATCACATGTTTGTGAGCAAGATAATATTCCTTCAACTTCAAATTACCGAAGGAACCAATTAACCAATTGATTTTATTCAATTTATCGAGTATTTTTCAAGGGACCGGAAAAAATTTCAAATTATCGAGAGATTCAAATTAACGAGTGTCAAATTATCGAAAGTAGACTGTATATATTTTTGAAAAGCCCTATTTAATATTTGAATCGTACACAAATGTAATGAACAAAAAGTCATATATCAGCGAACGTGCACAATGTGATTACTTAATTGCCCAGTTTTTAGATAATTACCCTAGTTTCGGGTAATTCCGCACGCGCGTTAATTTCGCGCTCACGTCGGCCCTTCGTAATTATTTTACGTTGAAATAAAAGTTTTTATTAACATTGATATACAATACTTTATGTTATTTCGTGTTTTTGTGTAGGTACAAATCTATACTAATATTATAAAGAGGAAAGATTTGTATGTGTATAACGAATAATCTCAAAAAGTACTGGACGGATTTCATAAATTCTTTCACTATTATATATAATACTACATTATCCTAGATTAATATAGGCTATATTTATTACTAGAAAAAAATTAGGGATCCCTGCTTAAACTTCAATAATGTAAACCAAGGCTTAAAAAAAATTGCCTTAGGGGGTCCGGGGATAGTTTAGATTCACAATAAGACCCGATAGGTGGCGCTGGAATCGGATTCTAGTTTTTTTTTTCAATTTTTAGGGCAGAACAACGTCTGCCGGAAGCGCTAGTAATATTTATAACAGTTAAATTTTAATTTTGTTTCTGAAATTATAATTAACCCCTACATTCTAATGTATATATACGCGCATGCATGCACTCACGAACACACCCACACATACACACAACACAACACGGTTTATATTTGGGTTGCGCAAATATGACTCTTGGTGGCAGTTGCTTCTCGTTGAGAAATTAAAAACTCGATGTAATGGACTGTATGATTATTATTATTGAATTTTTACTAGAAATGAAATAAGTACAAATTATGCAAGAGAGTCGTCGTTAAAGCAAGAGAGATTGTTGAGTTTTTATGAGAATTGTGATGAGAGAAGAGCAGATGTGCATTATTTTGCCTTCAAGGCTGGCCCTATATCCCGCATCCCGTCCGACGCCTAGTTGCTAATTGCGCTAGCTATTGGCGTCGGCGGTATGCGGGGCGCGGAGAGTAGGTGTGCTCCGGCGGGCGGGTTAGGGGGGTGCTCTCTCTCCGCAACAATGACCATATTTCCAAATATCGCAAGAAGCTTAAATGGTTACTTATTCGCCTTCGCCGGAATGTTCACTTACTCTCTCTTTTGTACAAAATCCTTTTTTGAACCTCTTACCCCTCCGTATTTAAAGGAACGTTTTGATTTCCTATATCTATTTCATTCCCGTTATTTGCACTCTAGTAATAATCTCTCCTTAATGACACCTGTACACACTTCTTCCTTTGTTGATAACTCTTTCACAGTACAGGCTGTCCGTTAATGGAACTCGCTGCCACTCAACATTAGACAAACTAAATCCATATTGTCTTTTAAACTGATGGTTACTAAATATCTTTGATCCTCGCAAGTCGAAAACATGCTGCTGATATATAGTTGATCTTATTTTTGTATAGTATATAAAGTATATTATTACTTATTTATTTAATTACTTGTGGAATGTTATTTATTGTACATATTATTTATTGTTTTCACCGCCACTGTTGTCTTAATACTTTCCTTAATTGAGGGGGTTGCCTTTTTTTTTCAAGGGGAAATCCGTTTGCGGACACCCTGCCGCACGAAGACGACTGCGGGGCAGTGTCGGACTCACCGGTTAGATGGGCAGCCGGTATACCCACTAAAACCCCTCGGTGTCCTTCTATCGCCATATGTCAGAACCCCGGGACGTGCGCGAGCTTTTCGCCGCGACCTCAACTGAAGTGGGCCCACCCCTACGGGCAAGCCTCTACTGCTTCAATCCGTGATTGAGAGAGACGCCGGCGGAACATCGACGCACCCACAACTCAGCGGCTTGGATGCAGGTGACGGCCTATCGTGCGGCGCCGAGTCCTATTGTTGCGTCGGGAGATGAGCGTGGCTGTTCGCTGCCTCTCCCGCTCCGCCGCCTCCTTGGCGGATATAAGAGCCTCGCAGAAGGAGGCAACAGCATCCCAGCCAGGTTGGCCCCCAACCATGGCTTGAACTACGGCTGAGAGCGACAAATCTAATCCAATGGATGCTACAATGGCACGGCGCTTCTCGTCCCAAGCTGAGCAATATTTTCCTTAATTGAGGGGGTTGCCTGGAAGAGATCGCTTAAAGCGCTAAGGCCGCCCTTTGTTCGACATTTACTGGTACTTAGTTTTAAGAACGTAGTTTTAATTTTTGGTGAACAATAAACTGCTTTCATTCATTCATTCATTCACGATATACACACACACACACACACACGCGCGCGCGCGTGCACTCATTTTCAAACACAGACACAAATACTCGTCCCGCGCTGCTAGTCGCGAACGACACCTGGTTTTGTTACCTTTTTGTTATTTTTTATGTTTTTGTTGTATATATACTGTACTCCATTATAATTATCATCACTGTCTTGAAGTGCGAGTTGTCACTACAGCACAGTTTTATATTTTTGCAGGGCAACGACTTGCAGAACAACTCTCGCCCCTTCCTATAATGGGAGGCCCGATCCCAACAGTGGAACGTTTATGGCCTGTTATTATCTTATGTTTGTGTGAATATAAATTAGAATAGTAATTCTTGAATAAAACAGCCTACAGCCAAGAGGTAGGGCAATCCGCCTGAATGGTAACCTCCCCTGGTCTAGAGTATGCCGCCATAACAAACTTGACTTGTGTTCCGGCATTAGTGGCCAGGTTACAGTCACACTTTCTGGCCGGCAGCCTTTTGTCAATAGTAATACTTTCGATGTTGCAAATATCAATAAGCAAAGGTAGTCAACGTGTTTGCTCTACTCCAACAATAAAAAAAATATTCGCAAACTCATTCGAAACAAACACAAAAGCATTCATTTTTATATAGTAGATGAAGTAACATTTTTTTTTTTATATTTAACTATATCTGGATCGGGAATCAAACCAGTAGCTAATGCACCATAAAGCAATCGACTTCAAGAAGGCACAGAGTGTGTGTAATATTGGAGGTCGTTTAACGCAAAGCACGTGGAGAACGCATCCCCTCTTTTATTTCACAAGTCCAGGGCTTAATTCATAAGAGAACAGCGATTTTATACTTGAATATTGGTATGTTCTCAATGTGTATACGTAAGTTGCACCCATTTTACTAAATACAGCTAATTTATTTGGAATCAACTTTCGTTGAAAGTATTTTGGAAGCTACAGATCTTCAATTGTATTTAGAACTAAGACATGCCCGGGACTACGTCTACGCTTGACTTGAAATTCCCACGAAATTCCCGGAATACAAAATACCGCAATTGTTTTAGTGAAAACTGCCTCGGAATAAGCAAATTTTTATGCAACCGAAGAATTAATTACAAACCACTCCCAGGATAAAAAATATCACACATGTTGTTGTATTCGAATTATTTTTTTAATCTAGCCTTTTTAAATAATTCCCAGAAAAATTCCATCGAGATTCCCCGGATAAAAGGTGGAGCAGATTTTAAGTTTAGGGATTTGCTGTCGATCAGTGAAAATCGAATCGAAATAGGCCCAGTAGTTTTTAAGTGAATTCCGAACCAATAGACAAACAGACAAGCAGACACAATAAATAAAATAAAAATTGCACCATGTTCTCCGTCGTTTATATAGTGTACTAGCTGTGCCCGCGACGTCGTACGCGTGGAATTTGTTTTAAAAACCCCCGATTTTGAAACATTCTTCATCGGTACTCTGCTCCTATTGGTCTTAGCGTGATGATATATAGCCTATAAACCTTCCTCGATAAATGGGCTTTCTAGCACTGAAATAATTTTACAAATTTTATTTATTTATTTATTATTAAAAAGTATCCAACAGTATATCCATAAATTTAAGGCCTAAGAAAACACAACAATAAATCTAAACCAAAAACTGGATACTTATAATCTAGAAAAAGAACAGAAAGAAATAGATAGTTACACTATACTAAAATTAAATATTCAATTTATTTAATACTGTGAAAGTTCTGACGG
Source organism: Dendrolimus houi (assembly GCA_039645545.1). Taxonomy (NCBI): domain Eukaryota; kingdom Metazoa; phylum Arthropoda; class Insecta; order Lepidoptera; family Lasiocampidae; genus Dendrolimus; species Dendrolimus houi. The sequence continues at coordinate 14,366,420 of CM077139.1, forward strand.
GAAAACTAAACACAACTAAGTGATTAAGTCTAAATACAAACATTACATTCCTTTTGAATCTTATTAATAAGTTTACTAACAACTGATGACTTAAATATTTGTTTCGAAGAATTAAAAATGTCTATGTCACTAAAATATTTGTTGTAGGTATTTGTACAACGACGCAGATATTTATTTTGTCCGTGGTTGGTTTTGGAAACAGGGGTAGCAAACAGTTTGAGTGAGGAAGAAAAATCATACCAGCAGTTCCTGAGATCAGCGCGTTCAATCAAACAAACAAACTCTTCAGCTTTATATATTAGTACATGATTACAGTGGGCTTTTTTTAAATAATATCAATGTACAGACACAGTATTTTTAGAATTTTAGAATATTATAGATTTTCCGCTTTCAAGTTAAACAAAGGTGGAGTACAATCTTTAGAAGCTAATGCTTTGCCGTCTCTTGAAATAAAATATATCGTTATAATTTTCAGCGCTTACAAAATAATCGCTTGCAACCCACCAGTGGGTTTTGCGACACACAGTTTCGGAAATACCTCACACGACTGCGAAAAACTGCCAACACTCAGTTACATGTACAGCAGCCATTATTAATTTCCAGTTATTTCGTCGTTTTACCATATTATTTTATAGCGACACATATTAGTCTGCACCTTAAGGCAACATTCACAAATCCCATACAGCAAGAATCCAAAATCTAAAAGACGTTTTTACGATGTCTGCACTATACGAGGTGGAAAGACTAGTTTGTTTCGAAGATTTTTTTGATTCCAAGGAAGTTGTTTATACAACAATATAAATAGTTATGTCATATTTATGACTTACCCAAAAAAGAGACAAAACATTTAATTGGTAAATTCCTTAAGTCCCAAAACTACTCAGAAACTGAGAAATTGATAACAGTTGTTGAATGACGATTAGTTTTTACTTACACTTAGAAACGTTGATACTCCCATACCCAGCCACACTTGAAATCATAATTACACACTCACCCACACACACACACGCACGCACGCAAGCACGCACGCACATACACACATACCTCTTTATTTTTCTTTAATTGTAGTGCTCTTTGGTGGCGGTTATTATAGAAATAGTGCTTATTGGGGAGGTGAGGGCCAGGAGTACCATCATACAGGGTTTACCTAGTTTGGGCTCCTGTCTTTCCCATTTTATTAAGTTTCTCAAATTTTGTACTGTATTCATTTTGTTTTCTTTTTAATGGGAAGTAAATAAATAAATTATTATTATTATTATTATTGATATGACCTGAAAACAACTGTGATAGATTAAGAAAGACAGCCAGATGGAGGAACGGATATGACAACATAATAAGATTTTGTTTTGTCAAACTAGCTACATAGCCCTAAAATAAATAAAAATTAGCTGATTCTTATTAATGGATCTTATTGATACTAAAACAATTGTTTACATTAATTTTCAAATGCTGCGGTACTTTGTGCCACAGGGGTTGTTTAAAGTGGTTTATGTGCATAAAGACTATCTAATTTGAATAAAACTTCACTAAAACATTAGTTTACGATATTTTTTAAATGCTGCGGTACTTTGTGTATCGGGAATCTCGCAGGATTTTTCTCGGGTTTGGTACAAATTAGTTAGGTTTTTCTGAGAATCGATAACACGGCTAAAATTGCACGAAAATTGTCCGTGTTACTTTTAGTACGACAGAGCTTGGTGCTACATAACAATTTGCATATCTGACTAATCCGGGACTTTTATAGATCCCGGGATTTTCTAACTTCGAAACGATGTGATTTTAGGATTTGTGTCATATGACAGTTTCTTTATATATTTAGTAGAAAAGTTGTAGTTGTATGTATATTCCTTAATAACATTACTTATCCCGGGTTTTCATCGCAATTTCCAGAGTTCATGTATTACCACACTAAAAAATCTATTGCTCTGCTGGAAATAACTTTTTTTAAATATTGGAAATGTAACCTTAATAATTTGTCACCTGTCCAACGTGGATGAAGACGCGGGCAAATCCTAGTAGATAATATCTTACCAATATTGTTTATTTACGTTTTAATAAAATATTGTTTGTTTAACTAGTCAGGTTATTCGACATGTGAGCTCATCTACGCGGTATAAGCTCGTGAAGGCATTTAGTCATCAGAATTCATGGTGGCATAGCATGAATATGTGGATAGATAGATGAAATTAACATCTTTTATGAACTGCAATAACTTTACATTTCTAATCCAACAAAATAATGTTTCTATTGCGTAAATAACAATTATCACAAACATTAACACTAATTACGTTATTGGTTATAATTCACTTTGATTAAGATGATGGATACAATACTTGCCAAGTTTTACAACAATTCGTTGTAAAACTTGGCACGTTGGCGATCGTTCCTCAAGAAGAAGTGATTTCTCTTCTGTAAATATGGCTGCTTCGCCTTCATGGACACGACGCTTTGCTGGAATCACATTGATAATATATTAGGTTGGGGAAAAAGTTTCTACGCATTTTATATAAAAATTCAAAAGGTTTTTTTATAAAGTTTATTTACATTTGACTAAAGTATCTAGATCCCATTTTTTTGGATAACTTTCTGCCATCTTGTAGGTAGGGACGTGATTCCATTGCTATAAAAATTTTTGGGCTTCTGACCAAAAAACTGCGACAAGTGGTTTTAGCAGTCCTCTCGTGATGTTAACCTGACACTGCCTAAGGAATTCTACAGAGACTGAAACAGGTGAAAATCTGAACGTGCAAGGTCGGGACTATACGGCGGATGCATTAACACCTCCCAGCCAAACTCTCATAATTTTTGCTGAGTGGCTAAAGATGAGTGAGGTCTAGCGTTATCATGGTGAAAAACCACACCCCTTCTGTTGATTAATTCCGGCCGCTTTCTCTCAACTTTTTGCTTTAATCTCATCAGTTGTTCGCAGTACAGTTCAGAATCGATGGTCCTGCCTGGCGGTAACAGCTTATAATGAATAATGCCCTTCCAATCCCACCATACACACAGCATCACCTTGTTGCGAGTTAACCCGGGTTTCGCCACAGTCTGTGAAGCCTGACCGGCCTTTGACCACGATCTTTTTCGCACGTTCTTATCGTACGTGATCCACTTTTTATCACCAATTATCAGCTTCTTCAAAAATGGTTCGGTTTCATTACGTTGTAATAAAGAACCACAAATGAGTACACGGTTCATTAGGTTTCTTTCAGTGAGCTCATGAGGCACCCAATATATCGAGCTTTTTTGTGTACCCAGCTTTTTTCAAATGCGCCAAAACTGTTTTGTGGTCAATTCCCAGTTCTCCAGCTACATCGTAACTACTAATATGCCGATCTTGCTTCACTTTTTCAAAAATGGCATCAAAGGTTGTCCCTAACAGGGCGACCAGAGCGACGTGCATCTTTGATATCAAAATTTCCGGATTGAAAACGCTTAAACCAAATTTGCGCTACTCTCACAGATACTGCATTAGGTCCATAAACATTGCAAATTTTTTTCGCGGCTTGTGTTGTATTTTTACATTTTTTGTAGTAAAATTTTAAAATGTATCGAATATCTTCATTAGATTCACTCATTTTAACAATAAGAAAAACAAATGAAAATCACACATTTTCCTAATTTGAATTTGGAATTGTCTTGTTTAAAATTAAAACTTTTTAATGATACCAAAACCAACCAGAGACAAATGGTATAGCCAAAGAGATCTTACTACAAGTTCATACATACTATAAGCGAAAAGACTTTTTCCCCAACCTATTATAATTCTTGACACTGATATTTCAATGAACCGCTTACAGATAATATATATATTCGAAATGAAAAGTAAAGTGTTTACCTCGGGTGAAAGATCTATTTAAACACTCGGAACTATTGGCGCCCTCGCTAAGCTCGTGTGCCAAACCATTTTCTACTTGGGTAGGTTTCTTTCATCCCTTGTGCAACAATCTACTATTTTGTTGCTTCTTATGATTCCGCCTGTCGCCTATGCCTTATGCTCGTAATAATAAAACACGGAATGCGAGCAAGTATGCTCATAGACTCGACTTAATGCCAAGCTAAAGTTCACGGATCACATTATGTAACATGATGAAATAAAGAATTAGCCTTATGTAAGAGCGTCTGAAGTCATATATGAAGTACGTTATTTAAACAACAAATTTAGTATCTTATAATATTTTGATCTAGCGTCCTTTTTTTCTCCTTTCATGATAATTATTTAATATCCTCATAAATTATTTTATCATCTCGTGGTAACTGTAAGGCGGTGACCAGCTGCAATCGCCCTAGGCTGCGTCCAGCGTGATGCTATACGCGACCGATGTATGCTTATTTGTAAAATACAGTACAGTGTTCTCTTTCAGACGCCTGATCCTTTCGTACGTCGTAAACCGCGTCCGCTGTCATTCTCTAATGCCTTAATCACACGTAACGAGTACAATGGCGAGACAGTAAAATGATAAGCGGTCGAGAGAATTGGGCGGACGAGCAGCTGTTTATACGTATTTTACTTCAATGGCGAGTCAGCTTAGTTTTGATTCACTTCATCACGAAGATGGGTCGTAGAAAAGACAATATATATGGGTTTTCAACCAGATTCTACCTACCACAAATAATTGAGGATTGTGGAATTTAATACACGAAGAAAGTAGATGAAAGAAAGAAGAAAGAAAATATTTTTTTCGTAGTGGATGCACTTACCACACGCTCGGTAGGTAAGTAGGTCAAGTTCAGGGCCAATCTTTTGGCATTTGGCTTTTGACGTTTGACGTATTTTTTTTTAATAGCAGGAGTTCAGCAGACAGGCAGACGGCCCACTTGATGGAAAGTGGTTACCGTCACCTATGGACATTTGCAACACCAAAGGTGCTACAAATGCCCTGCTGCTCTCTTAAAGGAGACTGGAACCTGGTCACTGATGGCGGAACATCACACAAGGTTGTTATGGCAGCATACTCTAGACACCAGGGGTGGTCGCCATCCAGTCGAGCAAATACCTGCCCTACCACCTGGCTGTGGGTTGTTTAGTCGCCTCTTACGACAGTCCGCCCCAACGCAGGAAATTGCATTCTTTCTCCGTTCCTGCACGGATAAAAACAAGACAAGTTTGACAAGTACTACTTTATGAAAAACATAGCAACAACATTCTTTTGATCTATGCTATGTTTATCATTCATGTATAATCATAATTTTTAATCATAAAATAAATTATATTTAATTATCTACTTCAATTTTCTTATTTATTTCATTAAATTTAATTTATCAATTACTTAATGATCTACTTTTGTTACTGTTAATTAATGCCTATATGCCTGTGTTAGCCAGGACGGAAGGATACGACTAACCAATGAGAGATGTGTATAAAACTCGCTTTCATTGGTAGGAATTCAAAAATGTAAACAGATGGGTTTTTAATTCAGTTAAAAAAGTAGACACAATTTTTGTACGACTAAAAGATATTTACAAAAGTAAAAATAAAAGCCAGTTTTAAGATCGAAGTTATATTTATTCAAGAGCCCTTACATCACATCTATAGTTCTTTTGAGTTAAGAATGCAGTGAGTCATCAGTGCAACTGCAGGGTAAAGGTGTATTCACAGTGGTGTTAAAATTCAAACAAATTATATTTTTAAAGATTAAGTTTAATGAATTTAAAAAATACACTTAAAAGTTAAAAATCAAAGTTAAGTCATTTATATTTTAATCACTATCATTAGTATCCTCGTTAGTATTTATAATAAAATAATTTTCTGCAGCGAGTTCCATGACGTCATCTAAATCCTACATGGTATTTTCTTCTTGTAAGACGTGGTCGCAGCATTTTTTCCATCGATCAGCGTACAAATCAGTATAAATCAGTTAACACGATTACAGGACACAACCGTCGCGTTCAAAGCTATGACTTCAACTGGTTACTGTGAACTTGACCTTGTGATTTGAAAAGATTTGATTGGTTAGGGGGCGGGGCTAGGCGGGCGAACAATGATGACTCACCGCATTCTTAACGCGAACGAACTATAATATCATTGCACACTCTTCAATTTCTAAAAAAGCGACACTTAGCAATAATTTATCATAATATAATGATAATAGTAATAAAAATGTATGCCACAATTTTAGAAATGAGGTTGGCACTTAGTTTTTGCTGTGCCGAAACATAGTCCGACACAACACTGGTTTTCAGTGCCCACCTCCTTAATCACAAAAATCAGGCGTCCCACGGTAAAAACAAGTTAGATTAAATTAAATTATAATCAACGTATAGATGAAAGGAATAATAACAAAGAAAAAAAAATAACAGACAACAATAATACCATAATTGAAAAAAAACCTAGATGTGTATGGACGAGAAAATGGATTGTAAGGAAACCTGCTCTTGGTGCAACAAATAGTACTTTTTATGAGTTACACTTCTGTCTGTAAAGAATTTAGGACGCTTCTAAAAATGTTTACAAGATTGATAAAATTGTACTAGTTGTGTCTAAATTCCATTTACAATTATTGGCCGTTTTAAATACAAATTCATAACAGTAGATAGTATTCTTTTTCTAATATAATAGCAGAATAAAGTCCGTTACAAAATGCAAACACCGCTGGCGTGGCGAACGGGTGGCAGGCGAGTGTCAGCCGAGCGGAGTACCGAATCAATGTGTGAGAATAAGGTTAAATTTTCAGTCGTTTCCTATTCTTGTAACTGGAGTGAAAGGTGATATATGTTATATCACTGTTATTTAACCGGTGATCAGTGAAATGTGCCATCACTAATTGCCAGAGAGGATCGACCTGTAATAATTTTTATTGCGTTAACAATACCATAAGCCTAGCAGCACTAGTCACGAACCACTACGTTTATTATCCTTTATTAAGACAGCACGTACGTCACCGTTTGCGCAAGTACATAAATTGAGTGCGAGACTAGCAGAAATGATATATCGTTGACCCAATGAGAGGCACATCTTGATGAATGTGCCTTGTATTTGTCTGGACTCCGCATCATGGATAATATCTTTGTTTTGGATATATATTGCAAGGGTGAGATCATGATATAGTAAAATCCCTATTGTTACTTAACACAGCTTTGTTAGATGTATTTATTCACATGTTATTTGTAACTTATAAACATATTTATTCATAACTATGTTACAATTCAAGATTGTATTATTAAGAATTTGACAATAATTAAGGTCTTTGTTTTTTGACCATGATTTGAATTTTTTTGTTACTTGGCTTTTCGATTATACGATACTACGCCGTAATAAAAAAAAACCTTCAAAAAATATATTCTATGGTCAAAAGATGCTTATAAACTCTACACGTAATAACTTCTTACATAGACTCAAGACATACATAATGATTCTTAAGTGAATTTTTGAATATGGCAAAAGATTTAGCTTTTCTGACATCAGTGGGCAAAGAGTTCCAAAGTAAGACAGCCTGCATGGCGAAGGAGTTGGAATAAAATTTTGAAGAGTTTGCATTATTTGTTACACAAATAGAAATCTTTACCCTTTATAATATTAGTATTGTTACGAGTTAGCGGAACTCGAGTTAAAATGCCGTTAAAATTATTATAGAGTTTATTAGAACTGTACAAACACGTATAACACAGGTACAAATATAAACGAACACAACAAATCCAAACGTAATGCAGAAGGTTGTAATTCAATAAAACACGCAAAGTACGTCACTAGATTAGATTAGATTCCCGAATGTACATACGTCACGGCCGTATCGTAGTTGTAGCGTTGTAGCTCAATTGACCCCCTCTCTCAATCAGGTCATCGTTTTATACTGCACAAATGCAAATGTGCCCGTTATCGTATCGTCGACATTCCTAGAATCAGCTTATACTTAATCCGTAACACCTGGCTAATGATGCCTGCAAGCGGCCGTAAACGAGTACAATAGAAATATAGGCTGTTCTCCACATTACTGGAAACGTATGCCAATAAATAAGTAAACAAAAAGAAGACGATCATCACAGGATTACAATGAGTTCAAATGCCGACAGGTAATAAAAAGTGCTTTTACATACTGTACGTGGAATTTGTCTTTGTCGAAACCTAAGTTGTAACAGTATGGATTATATTTTTTTACTGATAATTTGATAAGTTGTGATGTCACCAAAACCAAATTTCAACCTGTATAAATAATGGGATATCATTTATTATTTTGAAAAAATGTAAGACACCGCAAAATTACTTTGATGGGATGTTTTGAGAAACGCTCATTCATATTATTGAACTCTGTTGCGTCTTGTTTCATCCACCAATTTATTGATGTACATAATAGCACAGCTAAAGACTATGGTTAATACATGCACGTGATGCTTTGTAAATACAGGTAGATGATATCGCTGTTAGAGTTGCCGATAAGATTGGGCATCTGTCTGTATCAGTAAGAATGCCCAATCTCATTAGGATGTAAATATAATATTCAATATTGATAATATTAAATTCAATAAAATAAAATATTGATGTACACATCACGTAAAGGTTAAGATTTCTGTATACATAGTCTAAGTTAAATTAGGAATTAAAATGCCGTTTGGAATTACTATAGAATTTATTAGAACTATACAAACACGAATAACTGGTACAAATATAACTGGATGCAATAAGTCCACATGTAATGCATAATTAAATAACACGCGCAAAGTCCGTTACTATATCGCTTATCGAATGTACACGTCTAGCTCGTATCGTAATACTCGCTTGACTGCTTGCCCCCTCCGTTCGGGCATTCCTTTTATTTTATACAAATACAATATGCCTCGACGCAAAACAACAACTTCTTAGAATTAGTTCGAAACACCTGCCTAATTATGCCTGCGAACAGCCATAAACAAGTACAATAGGCTGCTCTTCACAACAATCAATAAATAAGTAAACAAAAGAGGACGATCATAAAAGCGCTTCTATGTAATCATCTCAAACACCGAGCGGGTAATAAATGTGCTTTGATTTCAATTATACACGTGGCCCAATTGTAACAATATACTGAAAGAGTACACTTATTTTGTACTCGCCTCACGGCGATTGAGTCATGGGCTTACGCCAGTGGTGCGTCACCTTATCCCACGAGGTGGCCATCATCGACGCACCACTCAACTTAATCAACCCTGACAAACTCTTTCAAGATATAGAAGGTATTGTCGAGGGTGGGGCTATAGATATAGGGCACCTTGATTTCAAGTACTTGGAGGGATGGAGGGGGGTGGAGGGGGAGGGTAGGAAAGAATACTTACCCCTTCTGCAATCCCTATGTCAAGAAAATGTATAGTTCTTGAGATATTAATGTTTTTGTAAAAATAACCTCACTTATGATTTTCACTAATACTGCACTTATAGGTCCAAAGATGAAAAATCCAATCAAAATCAAAATAAGTGCCAGAACAGACTGGTCACCATTTATTCATTAATAACTATTTAAATGATGATTAAAAATCGGTTGTGACACTCGCTGATCGCTGCTGTGGCACGCCCTGCTTGTGAGTTTTAGTCTGTGTAATGTTTCCCAGACATAGGGGTTGAAGAAGGGAGAAATAATTAAATTAATTGTTTTTTTATAACCATTCAAACTTCATTTTATATAAAAATATATTAGAACAAAATTTTCATGGCCTAAAGGCCTGCTTGCCAACCATAAACATCATAAAAAGAGTATAAGAATTATCTATGATTTTCATGTGTCTTTTTTTTGCTATTTACGTGAATTGCTTAGATGTGTTTTATTTAATTTTTAAACAATTTTCTTGTGTTTTTGGACTATTTTAAATCTTTTTACGTTAACTATTCGATTTTGATTGAATTTTTCAACTTTGGACATGTGATATAAGTGCAATATTAGGAAAAAACATAAGTGAGGTTATTTTTACAAAAACATTAACATCTTAAGAACTATACATTTTTTTTTACATAGGGATTGCAGAAGGGTTAAGTATTCCTGCCTACCCTCCCCCTCCACTCTCCTCCATTCCTCTAAATACTTGAAATCAAGGTGCCGTATATCTATACCGCACCGCTCGACTAGCCACTTTTTAAGCTGCTAAGGAAAAATATATTTAAACTATCAGAGAATTTGATATTTTATTGTAGTTTCTTGTAAAGGGACCCATATCACCTATGTCATGTGTTAGTTGTTTGATTTCTCAATCGCTTTGGCAGCGTTGTAATGTTACGTCTGTTCCGAGTATGAGTGTATATCGCTATGCTTCATATACACAGAATCATTGGTTGTACGTCGTGAAACACATACGTTGATATAATCTTCGTGTCCAAACATCTTGAAATATTGTTGCCTTTTAAATTTAAATTATGAAGTGGAAATGTATTCTCGCAAGAATCAAACTCGCTGCATTCTAATCAAACAGGTCAGCACTTAGACCATAAAGGCAGTCAAAATTATAGATGACAGAGTGTAAATTCAGCGCCTTTAAAATTTCCAAATTTCGGATGCTTCACAAATCCCTTGATTATGAGATCCGTCACGTAATGGACGATGAGATAACTAGAAAGGAGGGACGAATTATATAAGCACATCTATATGTCATACTGATAAAATCGGCAAAGTGCGTGTCGAGCGATTGCCGGCCTAGCTCACTGGAACACAAAGGTTCGACGTTCTCTTCCTGGCACGGTAAATATGGTAAAATTAACTTCGATTTATTTCCTATGGTCTGGGTGTCTGGGATCAGCCCCAGAGTGATCCATTGTTTACCCATAACACGAGCGTAACCAAACCTCAAGGTTTTTATGGTAGCATACTCTAGACCAATGGCGGTTGCCGTCCAGATGGGCAAATGCCCTACCCCCTGGTTGACGGTTGTTTTGTCGCCTTTTACGAATATGGAAAAAATCAAAACCGCCATAAGCTAAAACGCCTTATACAATAAATTCCTGTATTTCCATCCGACAAATAGCAAAATGGGTTAAGTGGACGGCCGATATCTTTTCACTCCATTAGCTTTATTAACACTCGACACCGATTCCATGCTGAAAACGAAATATTCCCAAAACGAAGGCGAGTAAATCAGTCTATTGGAATATTTTTCTCATATTTCATCGATTACAATATCGAAAGATTATAGAATAGGCTGGTAGAACGCATCGAAGAAGATAGGAGTTTGAAGAAAGCATGTCTTTTCAAGCAGTGCGTTCTACCCATCATAAAGTATGGTGCAGAGTATTAGTATTATTAGTATTAGTAAGCTGAGTGAGTCGGCCACATTTGTCGCAGGACTGATGGTCAATGTAGCGGACGAGTCCTAGAGTGGAGACCGCGTCTCAGCAATCGTAGTGTAAGACTCCCTCCAGCGCGATGGATCAACGATCTAAGACGCCAGAGCAGGCTAGATGATAACAGTGGAGGCCTGCGTTTAGGACAAGTCAAAGGTCTTTTCAAATACAAGTCAAAGCTTTTGTCCTCTAGAAAAGCACCTACATAACTGACGGTAAAAAATAATTTCTCATACTCAGAAGGTATGTTTGAAGTTACCTGACCACAGAGACAGTAACTGAACAGTACTTTTCATTCCTGGAAAACCATTTTCCCTGCCGTCAAAAACTTCAAGAACTATGCGAGACATGTACGAACTTTTATAATGTTAAATCGCGGCATAAAATTGTAATTAAAAAACATCAACAATTTTGTAACATGATTTTATACTTATAATTTACTTTTTACTAAATTATTATTTATTTATATAAATTTGAGCTAAATATTGGCTGGTAGAAAGTCTCAGAAAAATAAATTTACTATATTGATTATCATACGTGACGTATTAAATGAGTCCATGGATTTAACGTATGATTTCATTAGACAAGTTTCTTGTTTAATTAATCAGTTTTTATTTACTCTCCTCATATTCGAAATGAAAAGTAGAGTGTTTACCTCGGGTGAAAGACCTATTTAGGCGGTCGAACTACATATTAGCGCTATCGCTACGCTGGTACGCCAAATCATCTCATGCCTAAATAGAATATTTTTAAAAATGCGACACCTAAAAATAATTAATAATGAAAAATGTGTGACAAGGCCCCCGCCTAAGACTCCAGCTCCAGGGGTGAAAGTGATAAATGGCCTAAGGTCGGAAGTAGCTTCGGTGAATCTGCAGCCCACCCCTCGACACCCCTTAGCCACTCACACCCATCTTGCCCCTCGCGAACCTTGTACGGCACTTTTAGGGGCCCGAACAGAGAGTGGTGAGTCAGCGTCTGCCCATTTTTTTTTTTGGGACGGGCAGACCCTGTATTCCCCATATTCCCAGACCCCTAGTACCACTAGCAGTTCATCCCGATAGCCCGGTAATTTTTGTTCTCATTTCCCACAATAGTCCTACACTGGCCGGGGCTTGTCCTTGGGTGCATTATTATATGGTGTAGACAGGGATAATCGCCGGTCAGTGTAACGCCAAATTTACTTTAAAGTTGTCAAGGGGCTTCTACATGTTGCCCTTCCCATGGCTCCACGCAAGCCCTCCAAAAGTCCGGGCCATTTTTATGGCCCGTGGTCTTCAAAGACGTACATTACTTAGTATTTTGCTGTGCCGAAACATAGTCCGGCACAGCACTGATTTTCAGTGCCCACCTCCTTAATCGCAAAAGTCATGTGACTCACCGTAAAATCAAGCAAAATTAAAATAATAGTCAACGTATACGTAAAAAAAAAAACAAAGAAAAAAAAACAATGATAACATAGGTAATTAATAAAAAAAATAAGTAAACATAAGTACCTAAAAAAATAAACAAACCTAAATAAAGCACTTATTAAGACAAATGTTACATGTGAAACATGTGGTAAAACTGTATCGATTTTGTTCCTTTTCCTGTCATTGTGGCGTTACTGAAAAACAATACACGTGGTGCCAGACATATGTTTTATCTATGGTGCCAGTTGCCACATCCAATAAATGAGTTTTTGGCGGGAACTGAAAGGAGATGTTGTGTTGTGCAGTTTTATTTTCTAAAAATGTGTTTAATTACTCTAAAATAAACAATAGTTGTAGGATATTGATAGTTCTTGAGTAGTGATTGTGTTTTTGTGAGAAATGTGAACTGTATAGTCGAATGTGGCCTTTTGAGCTGTGCTACACAGAGGTTTAAGAAAATGAAGAAACTACATTATGATTATATTAAAGGCCTAGCTGCCAAGCCATAAACCTAAATAAATATATATATATATATATATTCATCCAATAAATAGGTCGCTTTCATCCTTTAATACATAATTATAGTCGTTAGTACATCATTATTTAGATCATAAAATCATAATGATGTTTGTATATATTTTCTATTCAATCATTTAACTGTTTCTTTTTGTGTGTCGCTTTTAGAAATAAATAATTTCTTTATTTCTTAATTACTTTTAATAGGTTAGTTGTTAGTCCAGCCATTGGGACACTTTTTATCATTATACTAAACGTCGAAACCCTTTAGAATTTGTACGAGGATAGCAATTTATGACGTCACGACTTGAACATGTGAAATAGCGTATTAATTATTACTGTTTAAACTGATATTACAATTATTTTTATCATAATATTTTAATGGATGTATTTTAATGCACTAAAATACTTTTAATATCATCATCATCATCATCCAAGCGTTAAATCCCGGTTGCGTTCGGAGTATTCACTCCGACGCCCAGGGTCCGCTTTCCTACTTTTTCTATTCCACTTCGTGCGGTCTTCAGCATTCCCCGTTTTGAGACAATTGGTACGCATGTCATCCTTCACAACGTCAAGCCAACATTTCTTTCTAATATATGACAGATTTAAGTGAAAAAAGTTAGTTTTAAATTATAAGGCATTGATTCAAAATTCAAAAGATTTTATTCAAAATAGTTTCTACTGGAAAACACTTTTGAAGGTCATATATATAAGTTAAGATTTACTTCCTATTCTATGTACACCGCTTCGCAACGTGTTATTGCTGTTAAGGAGGAGGAGAAGCGGCAAGAAACTCTCCAGAAACACGTCTAGGAAACATGTTCTCACCATATAACGAGACCTTGTTATCCAAATCAAATCAAATCAAATCAAAAATTTATTTGTTCAAAACACATTGGCACTTTATTAAATTATATAATGTTGAATGAAACATATGGAAAAAAATTACTGATAAATGTTAAAAATTAATAGTAATAATAATAATAATAACAACATTCAGAAGTCAAGGAAGGTATTTATTTACAACTAGCTGATACCCGCGACTTCGACCGCGTGGTGCTGTTTTTTAACTATCCCACGGGAAGTCTTTAATTTTTCGGGATCAAAAGTATCCTATATGTTGACCAGGGATATAAGCTACCACCATACAAAATTTCATTTAAATCCGTCCAGTCGTTTCGGAGATTAGCCGGTACAAACAGACAGACAAACAGAGAAACATAAAATTTAAAAAAATCTAAATTAGTTCTATTTCACTTCTTACACCCCCATAACTCGGTTTTTATAATTTTTTTTCATTGTACAGAAATTCGACCTCTACAGTTTTATTATATGTATAGATTGAGGAATTCGTCCACCGAGTAAAACATTCTATCTCAGAGCCATTCTTTTAGCTGAAATTTAAATTTATTTATCCTAAACTCTTTTATGTGGATTGGAATTTTATTGTAGATCCATGTTTCATACAAATAAAGATTTTATTTCTTAAAAAAAAAACATAGTCTATTCCAGTAGTTTTTTTTTAAATAGCTTCAATGTACAGTCACGACATTTTTAGAATTTTATAATATTATAAAAAAAATCTATAAAAGCGAGACTGGGCTGGTGGCGCCAACTGTAATTTGAGTGTCTTTACATGGTAATAATACCTTAAAACTAACATTAACAAACATTTAATCAATTCCTCGAATAATATTAAAGGGATTATGGATTCGACGACCGTATTTAAATTAGATGAAAGGATATAATGGCTATCAGTTCGATTCGCGAGAGGGGAAGTTAAAATTCAGAGTTCTCTAATAAGAACGAAAGTGGGGCTACGAAATAAGCGATTTTCTAAAATCACGGAATAAGATGATTTTATCCGTGCAGGAACGGAGAAAGAATACAATTTCCTGCGGTTGGGTGCCGTAAGAAGCGACAAAACAATCATAGCCAGGTGGCAGGGTCCGTTTGTCCGAATAGATGGCTACCACCCTTGGTCTAAAGTATGCCACTATAACAACCTTGATTTGTGTTCCGGCATTAGTGACCAGGTTCAGTTCTCCCTTAAGAGAGCAAGAGCGCATTTGCTGTTGCAAACGCCCATAGACGGTGGTAACCGCTTTCCATGAAGTGGCCCGGCAATAAATAAATAAAAAAATAAACAATAAATAAACAGATGGCTACAGTTTTAAAAAGTCAAACAAAGGTTCTTTCACTTTCCTAGAAGTTATATTGAGTTCACAGTCAAGTCAATTGAAATACTTTTTCATCTAGTATTTTCTTAAGTTATCGCGACTAGTACAAATAATACTACTTTTTAACGGTTTTAAGCGCTAAATTTCGTTTCGTTTTACCCCGATGTTTCGGCCTCTTGTCAGTATCCGTGATCATGGAAGACACGGACGTGCTAGGGAACACACACCAACTTGATTGATTATTTTATCCTTTTATTTTACCTCCCACCCGTTTAAATTTATATAAAATTATTAGAGATAGGTATATTGCTAAAGAGTTTCTTGCACCACTTCTTCTCTTCAAACTACAACATGCTGCGAAGCGGTAGGTAATTCGATTAGGCTCCCATAGAATAAATAACTTCTATAAATTAAAATTAAAATTAAATAATTGAAATGAACAAGTTAGTAGGCTAAAACATTAACTATATAGTATTACTCACTGACACTTCAAATTTTTGTCTTCCGTGATCACGGCTACTGAAAAGTGACCGAAACGTGAGAATTAAAATAAAATAAAATACCGCGCTTAAAACGTATTTTCTCGTCGTCGTCTCTCGTTAAAGAGTATTTTCTCGTCTTCCAATACGCCGAAGTCCATTAGCTCTTTTAACCAACTTCAAAAAAAGAAGAGGTTCTCAATTCGCCTCCATTCTGTCACCCCGGGATGGTTTGCATGTCCCACGCGCTGGCTATGGATGATACGAGAAGTTTTAGTGGGTGTGGTTGTGACAACGCCGACGAGTCTCCATACGTCCTCACCGTGATCCCAGACAGTGATAAGTTCGTAAATGTATTTCTCCTTGTCAAAACAAGCTTGTGTAGACTGTAGCGTTAGCACGATCCGAATCCGCTCTTTGTGTGGCCCAACATGAGAAATAGCACCATCCCCTATCGGAGTTAATAAAAGACCTTAATATTCAGCGAAGGGATGATTTTACGATAAGGTAAGGTCAAGAGGAGTCGTAAAGCGTCACAATTCGGGAAAATGGTGACGGAATGTTTATAGAGTTAGATATATTCTGTAACTCCATAGTTCGTGATGGAAACTGAGTTTTTATGTTTAGAAGTGAGCAAGCTGGCAGATTTTTTTTTGTTTGTTAATGCGGGGGAATCCTTTTGAGCATAACTTCGGACTTCGGGGGAGGATTTTAAAACGAGGTATATCTCGAGCCCCTAAGGACCGGCTCTGCACACATATTCTATCAGGAAGGAGATGTGTGATGCCGGCCGCTGGATTACCTACTAAAGTTATCGCCGACCCTCTGCGTCTTTATAAGGTGCTATGGGATACACCGTAAGTAATTACCCAGAACCCCTCGACGCAATCAGTTATATATGGGATGTCCCTGGGACCCGAACATTCCACTTCACAAGTGTGGCTTCAATCTGGTTCCACTACGTCATGAGAAGGAGGTAAACGTAGCGACGTCTTCGACTCCTTATTAGTTGCCGTCTGTGATGGCAGTCTGTTAGCTCATCCTCTTCACGCCGCCTTCTTCTACGACATACCGTCTTCGCAGGAGGAGGCCATCACTAGTCATCTTCTATCAGTGCGCAGCATTATACCCACTACGCCACGCAGCGAAAGATCACGATCTATGGTGGGTGTGAGTAGCGTTGCCAAGTCCAATTCGTTTTAAATCGGGGCAGGAGTTAAAACAAATCACGATTTAGGGTTATAGAACGGGACAACCAAAAATCGATTTTGTTTTAAATTAAGGTTTAATTACTTAAACCTATTGATTTATCGAGACAATTAGTGTCCCGATCAGGTGCAAATCGGGTCGCTTCCCCAAAACCCTGACAATCGGGACATCCCGCGCAAATCGGGACACCTGGCAACGCTAAGCGGGGAGGTCATCTCTCTGGGGTCCCCGTGCCAGTGTCCCTGGTAGATACTCCATCTGATTGTAAGTAGTTATTGCCATTCACGGACATGTATAATATCAAGAGAATAGAAACACACAAAGTCTACAAAGTCTGCGATCAGTGAACACACGCTGAATAAACCCAACCACTAACATCAGATTCGATAAACCACGAATCCTCGCGAAAGAGAATCGTTTCATACCTAGAATGATGCGTGAGGCTATTGAAATCAAAAAATACCCAAATTTCAATAGAGAAGATCGTTGGCAAGTACCACCTGTTTGGAATCCGATCATCAAAACTATTAAGACCCAAACCCAGCAAAAACCAACTGCTAGACCTCAAGATACTGAGCTATTTCTGCGTATATCGGAACACAAGTTGGTTAACTTGATTAAAAATTTCTTTTATTTTTGCTTCCACCCATTTTAATATTATATAAAATTATTAGAGTTCGTTTGCGCTAAGAATGCAGTGAGTCATCATTGTTCACCGGCCTAGCCCCGACCCCTAACCAATCAAATCTTTTCAAATTATAAGGTCAAGTTCACAGTGACCAGTTGAAGGCATAGTTTCGAACGCGACGGTTGTGTCCTGTAATTGTGTTAACTAATTTATATTTTTAAAAATGATATTCACCGTTTACCTCCGCACCACTGCAAACTGAACCCCATTCAGTTGGTGTGGGTCCAAATAAAAAATTATATTGCTGCCAACAATACATCTTTTAAAATGACTGACGTGAAAAAATATTTTATGACGCAATTTGGTTAGTAGACGCTGATCGATGGAAGAAATGCTGCGACCACGTCTTACAAAAAGAAAATATCATGTGGGATTTAGATGACGTCATGGAACTCGCTGGAGAAAATTATTTTATTATAAATATTAACGAGGAAACTAGTGACAGTGATTAAAATATTAATGACTTTATTTTGATTTTTAAGTGTATTTTTTAAATTCATTAAACTTAATCTTTAAAAATATAATTTGTTTGGATTTTAACACTACTGTGAATACACCTTTACCGTTTAGTTGCACTGATAACTCACAGCATTCTTAACGCGAACGAACTATAGAGCTAGGCATGTTTGCTGAAGAGTTTCTTGCGCCGCTTCTCCTCTTCAAGCCACAACATGTTCCGAAGTGGTGGTAAATTAGAGTAGGCTCCCATAGAGTAAATAATAACCATAAGCAAAAACAAAACTAAATAATAGAAATGAACAAGTTGGCGGTAGGTAAATAAAAAATACTCATTGACACTTGACATCTTTGTCTTCCGTGATCACGGCTACTGAAAAGTGGCCGAAACGTCGGAATAATAAAAATCAAAAAATTACCGTGCTTAAAACCGTTAAAATATAGTTTTATTGTGAATAGATACCTGGCCTATATCCTTGGGATTTTAAGACTTTGTTCGCATTCATGACTTAGTTTCGATGCTAGAATCATTATCTTGATTACAGTCCTTAGGGTCGGGTTGATCGGTGTGTAAATAAGCTTTTAGTTAGCCTTCAGCTAATTATGTTTCGTGCAATGAGTCAGAATTCTAATGGTCCACTTACTCCTCCTCATATTCCTTATCCCATTTCATTCTCTCATTCAATCCCCTCTATCCATCCCATGTCTTTCGCCATATAGCCATAAACTTGAATGAATATGTCATTGATTACCGTCTTTCATTTCGGTTCTGAGGTCTTCCTCTCAAAATGGATATGTGGTGTTACAAGAGTGGAGAAATGAGTACATAAGGGGATTCTTGAAAGTTGCACCCGTGACTGAAAAATTGAGAGGAAGAAGACTAAGGTGGTGTGGGCATATAATGAGGAAGGACGAAAGTCATATGACAGAAGAATGTTAAACTACAAGATGGATGGGTACAAATGTAAAGGTAGACCAAAAAAGAAACGGATGAATTGTGTGAAGGATGATATAATGATTTGTGGTGTGACAGAGGACGTATGTCAGAATAGAGGAATATGGAAGGAACAGACATATTGTGCTGACCCCAAATATAAATTGGGAGTAGGTGAAAGAAAAAAGAGATGCAGGTGAAACCAATAAAAAAGGTTTGAATGTCAGTCAAATGTCATCAATATAGACCCAATGGATTCCAAGTAAAAGAAATCTCTGTTACAACTAACTTCTTTTAATATTCAAAAACAACTTCTCACGAAGAAAAAGTAAACAAACGCGAAAAACAGAACAAACAAGTGCAAGAAACGTTACTCGCAAGTTTTTAATGAAAACCCGTCAAAGGCTGCTTTGAGTGATAACTTTTGTTTTGCACAAAAACTATAGTTTTAATAACAAGTCTGTAGACGAGGATTTTGCGTGAAAACAGAATACAAGGCCTCGAGACACGTACGGCTTGTTAGCAACTACAACAACTGCGGATAAACATTGTAAAACAAGCCCAATTCTTATCTTTAATACATCTCGCTTGTTTGATGTAGGCATTAAGCGATTTTGGTTCATTTATATGTAGTACTAGGTGTTTTCCCGTGGCTTGGCTCGGATTAAAAAGGATATCCATACATATAATAAAATTGTAGAGGTCAAATTTCTGTACAATGAAAAAAAAATGCTAAAAACCGAGCCAGGGGGATGTAAGAAGTGAAATGGAACTAATTTAGAATTTTTAAAATTGTTTCCATGTTTGTCCGTCTGTTTGTACCGGCTAATCTCCGAAACGACTGGACCGATTTAAATGAAATTTTGTATGGTGGTAGCTTATATCTCTGGTCAACATATAGGATACTTTTGATCCCGAAAAATTAAAGATTTCCCGTGGGATAGTTTAAAAATCGCACCACGCGGACGAAGTCGCGGGCATCAGCTATGTATAATAAAACTACGTTTTAGCGGTTTTAAGTGTGGTTTTTTATTTCGGCCACTTTTCAGCAGCCCTGATCACGGCAGACAGAGATGTCAACTGTCAAAGAGCAATGTTCCCTATACATGTCATCTTTACATAGTCACTCCGACATTGGCAAAATCAAGGCAACTTAAAGCGCTGGAGCGATCGCTGAACAAAATAGAAGAGAAAGTTATTGTTTAACCTACCACCAACTATTTAATTTTCATTTTTGTCTATAGTTTTTATGCACTCTAAGGGAGCCATATCTAAATTTAAAACCGCTTCGCAACATGTTGTAGCGTGAAGAGAAGAAGCGGCGCAAGAAACTCTTCAAAAACAGTAGGTGGGAGGTAAATTAAAGAGAAAATTATCAATAAAGTTAGAGTGTGTACCGGTGCAATTAGAAAGAGCTTATAGTGAACACTTTACAGCTCTGTCTTCTGTGATCACGGCTACTGAAATATGGCTGAAACGACGGAATAAACAAATAAAACACCGCGAAAATTAAAGAAAATACTAAAGATGTACGTCATGAAGTGGGGAATATTATTAAAATTTTTAGAAATAGCGAACTTTATTTATGTAGTACCTACATAGTATAGGTTCGCGTTTGACCATGATCTCTCACAATATAGAGCGGAGATATGGTCTATCTAAGATGGAACACGCTTATCTAGATTTTACTTAATTTTTAATTCATAGTACCTAATGACAAATACCCGTCACGCCATCTAGCGAAGGTGGAATACATAAATTTGATTAGAATTATATATAAATTTCTATATTAGCGGTCCCGTCAGACCATGTCCTGCCTTGAAAAAATTAAAATCTAGAATCCGATTCCAGCACCAAGTATTTTGTTTAGAATGACATTTTTAAATTCGTAATATCTTTTGAATAGAATGTGTGATTTGAATAATTCAAACAGTAATCAACAGGTATTGAAACAGTCTTGAATATTAAATGATTTATTTGGATAAGGATTGATACAAAGGTATGGATAACATGGTCTGATTAGAGTCGGCATTTCTATCAACTTTTAAAATGTAAAAAATAGTTATAGTGGCATAACTACAATAGTAGGATATATAGTATCGAGAAGTTTTTTGTAGATAATAATGTGTTCTTTAATATTGTTACGACCGACAAAGACAAATTCACACCTGCATACCTGTTTTGCACATTTTATTACCTTTCGGCATTTGGACTTCTTTTGTTTACTTTGTGATTAGAAAAACAGCCCATTGTGTATTGTAATATTTTATGGTAGTCATTAGCCAGGTTTGATTCTAAGAAGTTCGGCCCACGCGGTCAGGCAGAAATATTGTATCTAGGCAGTATAAAGCAATGCCCCAATGGAGAGATGATGGACAGTCGAGCGATAACCACAAGCGAAGCAAGACTTGTGTACATTTGGTAATCTGTTTAGTGACTTATCGCGTGTTATTGAATCGTGCATTACGTTTGGACTGGTTGTATTCACTAATATTTGTACCTGTGTTATACGTGTTTGTATAGTTCTAATAAATTCTATAATAATTCCAACGGCATTTTAATTCGAGTCCTGCAACTCATAAAAATATTGTAGAACAATTTTTTGTTAATCATTAGTTTACGCAAAGACATTTCATGGCTAATTTTTTTACACCTTGAGTTATATTTTTGAAGTTTTAGAAGGGATCCCTAATTTTTTCTAGTAATAAATATAGCCTATATTACTCGGGGATAACGTAGCATTCGCATGGTGAAAGAATTTTTGAAATGGGTCTCGTAGTTTTTGAGTTTATTCATTACAAACATTTAAATTTCAAGTTTAAAAACCATTTCAATGATTATACTGCAGCTTGTCTACATTATAATTATATCCCCCTTAGTGAAAGAAGGCATTAACTCGACATGACCTTTTTGTACGATATCATAAATTCTATTATCGATTGTCCTGCTCTCACTTCGTCTTTGAATATCAACGTACCACAGCGTTACCCTCGTAATTCTTCCTCACTCAAACTGTTTGCTACCCCTGTTTCCAAAACCAACTACGAACAAAATAAATATATGCGTCGTTGTAGAAATACCTACAACAAATATTTTAGTGACATAAACATTTTTAATTCTTCGAAACAAATATTTAAGTCATCAGTTGTTAGTAAACTTATTAATAAGATTCAAAAGGAATGTAATGTTTGTATTTAGACTTAATCATTTAGTTGTGTTTAGTTATCCCGTCAGAAGTTTCACAGTATTAGATAGATCGAATATTTAATTTTAGTGTAGTGTAACTTTCCATTTGTTTCTGTTCTTTTTCTAGTTTTTTTATTTTTTATATATTTTTATTATATAGAACTATCTGGCTCCCATTTACCCCTAAAATAGTCAGGGACCTTATTTTCTTAAATTGTGCATGTTAATATTTATCAATTCTATACATATACTTATTATATATATATATATATATATATATATATATATATATATATATATACATATATACATACATACATATATACATTATTCTGTAGGTTTGCTTTCTAATATACTGATATATAGCCGACGAGCGTCGGCTGTCTATTGGTTCCGAGGAGGGCGAGACGACGCCCCCCTGGCGCTGTTCCTTTTTATCACTGGTTTTGCGATTTCCAAACAGAAGCGCTCCTTTTTCTAGATTACAAGCATCCAGTTTTTGGTTTGGATTTATTGTTATGTTTTCTTAGGCCTTAAATTTATGGATATACTGTTGGATACTTTTTAATAATAAATAAAAATAAAACAAACATACAAAAATACAAATCTGTCCTCTTTAATCGTAATCTATAATAAATAGAGAAAAACAAAGGAGTCTCGAGACTGATTGTGATAAAAACTAAAGTGTGATCATTAGATTTTTGAAAAATCAATTAGCCTTGTCAGAATAGATACGATTGAATTTGAAAAATAAAAATATACGCTGTATTGTGATACAAATCCATAGAGTAGCGAATTTTATTTGGGTAGCTTCTAAAAAGATGACAGTGCGAAAGGTTACTTCTCTTACCTTGCACTGTGGAAACTGCTCCGGCGGTCTGCTGACCCGCCAGCCCAGGAGCGGCGGTATGCAGACCAGCGCGCTCATCAGCCAGACCGCTGCTATCATCAACGCCGCACGCGCTGGAGTCCGCTTCTTCAGGTAGTCCACTGCCTGTTAAAGAAAGAAACACAAAAATTTTGAATATGTATTTGCAGACGACATTTATATCGTTTATATATTTTATACATATATATCTACCAAACGACTCTTTGACTCTTCAGGTGATCAAAGGGCTGGTCCTTATCTTGGATAACGGGTCAGTTTGGCAATCTAGCGAAGTAAGGTAGCCAGCCTTTTGGAAATCTTACCCATTGACTTCGATGACATTGGCTCAGTATTCTACTTATAGTCTTAAGCGATTATGAATGAATGAATGAATGAAAACTCTTTATTGTTCACGATAACTTAAACCTAGACATTTAATATAAAGACATTTCCATTGGAACAATGGGCGGCCTTATCGCTTATAGCGATCTCTTCCAGGCAACCTGGTGTCAAGGAGACATTACTAGAAAAATTAAATCATATTTGGTGGTTTAATTAAATTAAAACTAATTCAAAATGATTAAAGAAAAAAATCAAAATAATGAAGTAATATAGATATACATGTATTAAAAATTAAATATAGATTATAATAATATAAATTACATATATTTACATGCGAAGAATAATACAATTCCATTTATTGCAAGAATTTTATTTAATGGATGATGGTCAGTGATCAAGTGTTTGGATGTAGACATTGATGTTGCTTGTCTGATTTTCAAGGGAAGGGAGTTCCACAGGGGAACATCCTGCACGGAAAAGAGTTTCCCACAAAGGACGAAGTGTTTTTAGGTATCGTTAGCAGAAGATTTTCATTTGAGCGCAAATTACAGGAATGAGATTGAGAGAGGAAACTTAAAAGTTTCTTTAAATATGGGGGACAGGGATTGAAAGGGATATTGTGCAGAAGCGAGAGTAATTGGCAACCATTTAAGCTTATTACGATATTCGGAGATATGGTCATATTTACGCAACCCAAATATTATATGAACCGGATACAAACATTTTTAAGGCGTTCAAGCTTATCTAGTTATTTAGGTAGAATACAATTATAATAAATTAGTTTATTTTTTTATTGCACGAATTCAGCAGACAGACAGACGAGCCATAATGGATTACTATCGCCTATGGACAGTTAATACCAAAGGTGATAGAAATGTGTTGCCGCTCTCTAAAGGTCTTTAAAGATATTAATTATTAAGAACTGATTAATGTCAGGCTCTGGGCAGTAGCTTTATTTAACACAAAAACTTGATTCGTTTGTTTACATATTGTTACAACTTAAGTTCCGACGAAAACAAAATCCACTTGCATATCTATAAAAACACATTTTATTACCCATCGACATTTGAACTAATTGTAATCCTTTTATGACTGTCTTCTTTTGTTCACTTATTTATTGGTTATTGTGGAGCCTATTGTACTTGTTTATGGCCGCTTGCAGGCATAATTAGCCAGGTGTGCGGATTACGATTGTAGGAAATTAGGTCCACGCTGCCGGGCGGACTATTGCATTTGTGCAGTATAAAGCAATAGCCTGATTGAGGGAGGAGTCAGTCGAGCGAGAACCACGAGCGAAGCGAGGCGTATGTACTACAATTGGGAATCTAATAAGTGACGCATTTTACGCGTGTTATTGAATTACGACTTGTTGTGTTCGGTTATATTTGTACCTGTGTTATACGTGTTTGTATAGTTTTAATAAACTCTATAGTAATTCTTAAGGCATTTTAATTCGAGTCTCGCGACTCGTAACAGTATATTAATAACAAAGAAATTAAGTTCATATAGTATAAATAAGCCCAGCAAGATATAGAGATGAGTCGAAGCCAACCTGATTTCAAGAGTAATATAATGAATAACTTCTTTCCTATGACACTATAGGTATTTGTTAGTGAATTGAAAAAATGCGATTATAGTGCTAAACCGTCGATTCTAAGGAAACGACGTCTTTTATCGGGATAATAGCTATCCTAAGTGTTTATTCTGGTTATAAGCCAGCCTTATGTCGAGTTTCATTGTACTTTTAAGAAAAATGCGAACACAGTGCCATCTTTTTCGATATTGCTATCTATCGCGCGGAAGCGATGCCATTTATCGGGATAATAAGTATCCTAAGTAACGCCCCGAGATATGAGCTAGGTGTGTGTTGAATTTCATTTAAATTTGTTCAGTAGTTTTCACATGATGCTTTAACAGACAGACCGACAAATATTCTAAATATTGTATTTTTTGAATCTCCTGATCCTTACGAAAAAGATCTGGGGTAACCCCCTGAACCGTTTACAGAATTCATTATAGATATACGTAGTCCTAGTATGTTACGTATACCTCTATCACCATTATAATCTAAATTTATTCCTGGGGTTGTCTGGAAGAGATCGCTGTTTAGCGATAAGACCGAACTTCTGGTTAACTATATATATATATATATATATATATATTAGGTTGGGGAAAGTTTCTTCGCATTTTATATAAAAATTCATATGATTTTTTTATAAAGTTTATTTACATTTGACTAAAATATGTAGTTAACCATTTTGTTGGATAACTTTTTGCCATCTTGCAGGTAGGCACGTGATTCCATTGCTATAAAAATTTTGGGGCTTCTGATCGAAAAACTGCGATAAGTGGTTTTGGCAGTCCTCTCGTGATGTTAACCTGATACTGCCTAAGGAATTCTGCAAAGACCGAAACAGGTGAAAATCTGAAGGTGCAAGGTCAGGACTATACGGCGGATGCATTAATACCTTCCAGCCAAACTCTCGTAATTTTTGCTGAGTGGCTAAAGATGTCTGAGGTCTAGCGTTATCGTGGTGAAAAACCACACCCCTTCTGTTGATTAATTCCGGCCGCTTTCTCTCAACTTTTTACTTTAATCTCATCAGTTGTTCGCAGTACAGTTCAGAATCGATGGTCCTGCCTGGCGGTATAAGCTCTTGATGAATAGTGCCCTTCCAATCCCACCATACACACAGCATCACCTTGTTGCGAGTTAACCCGGGTTTCACCACAGTCTGTGAAGCCTGACTGGTCTTTGACAACGATCTTTTTCCCACGTTCTTGTCGTACCTGATCCACTTTTCACCACCAGTTATCAGCTTCTTTAAAAATGGTTCGGTTTCATTACGTCGTAATAAAGAATCACAAATGAGTACACGGTTCATTAGGTTTCTTTCAGTGAGCTCATGAGGCACCCAAATATCGAGCTTTTTGTGTACCTAGCTTTTTTCAAATGCGCCAAAACCGTTTTGTGGTCAATTCCCAGTTCTCCAGCTACATCGTAACTACTAATATGCCGATCTTGCTCCACTTTTTCAAAAATGGCATCTTTTTTCCGTAACAGGGCGACCAGAGCGACGTGCATCTTTGATATCAAAATTTCCGGATTGAAAACGCTTAAACCAAATTTGCGCTACTCTCACAGATACTGCATTAGGTCCATAAACATCACAATTTTTTTTCGCGACTTGTGTTGCATTTTTACCTTTTTTGTAGTAAAATTTTAAAATGTATCGAATTTCTTCAAAGATTCACTCATTTTAACAATAAGAAAAACAAATGAAAATCACACATTTTCCTAATTCGAATTTGGAATTGTCTTCTTTAAAATTAAAATTTTTTTATGATACCAAAACCAGCCAGATACAAATGGTACAGCCAAAGAGATCTTATTACAAGTTCATATATACTATATGCGAAAAGACTTTTTTTTTTCCCCAACCTATTATATAATTCTTCTGTACGTGTGTTGACAGTGAACTCCTCCTAAACGGCTAGACCGACTTTGATGATATTTGTTTTGTGTGTTAGAATGGATCCCCGGATGGTTTAGATTCACAATTGGAACCGGTAGGTGGCGCTGAGATTGGGTTCTAGAGTCCTCCTAATCACCTGGAGCGATTTCGTTTTTGTGTGTTTGAGTGGGTTCCCGGATGGTTTAGACTCACAATTAGTAGGTGGCGCTGAGATCGGGTTTTAGAATTCTCCTAATCACCTAGACCGATTTTGGTGATTTTGTTTTTATGTCATGAAACAGAGTCTTTTAGGAATTCAGAAAATATGGCGGTACGAAGTTCGCCGGGTCAGCTAGTTTACATATAATATATTGACCGCATTCCAAGTGTACAGAAGCGTTTTATTCGACATTTATGCTATAGGAAAATGATCCAGTACTCTAGTGATTCATATTTTGATCTTTGCAAAGAGTTTCACCTCTTGCCACTTATAGACCGACGATATTGCTGATTTTTTACTTCTTCTAAAAATTATCTCCTCCTATATTCAATGTCCAGATCTTCTAAGTAAGGTCCACTTTAATATTCCAGTGAAGTCTATACGATTTAATCAACCCATTAATGTACCTTTAAGCTTTACTAATTAGAAACAAAACTCAATTCTGGTACGAGCAAGTAATTATTTAAATGATGTAAGTAAATACGATAATAGTATTTTTTTTTTTTTGATGAAGAGGTTAATGAAAGTAGGTGAAGCGAAAGTTGTTTGTCAGGATCGTCGCAAGTGGAGATCCATAGTCTCCGCCTACCCCCATGGGAAACAGGCGTGATATTATGTATGTATGTAAATATGATAATATCCAAGCCAAGCGGTATCTAAGCCTTAAATTTTTCAACAGTGACTAAACTTGGTGGCTGTTTACGTCTGCATGTTCATTTTTAAGCAATAGCTTATTCGTGAAAACCAGTCATTGGCTTTCTTTTGTTAATTATAGTTATCTAATCAAATGTATTTAGCTGTAGGTTTTCCATAAATAAATAAATAATTGAATTCTGTAACTTCATTTTGTACTGTTGTACAATAAAAATGTGTAAATCTATCTATCCCTTTACTTATCACATTTTAACACAAGCGAAGCCGCGGGTAAAAATGCTATAATAGTATTTGTATAAACTCTTTAAACAAATTGTGAAAAAACAATCATAAAGGCAATAAATAGAACTGACATCGTCATCCCAAGTATCGTCTTCCATAGATATAATGTAATCATATTCAGGCCACGATAATAACAATATGTCAGTGTTATATTCGGTGTATGTTAAACATATATGTGTATGCAGGACAACAGTGGATTGCGTTTGGCGGGCGCTTTGTCTCCGACAGTTCTTCTGATCGAATGTGATAAAATAGAAAATAACATAACGACACGGATATTGAAATAGAACGGCGGTGGGAACTGGATGTGGCATAACAAGAAATTATAGTCTAAAGGCTGGTTTACATTGATCCAGCGATTGACTTGGGCAGCGGACTGACTTCAAATTATTCAATCGACAGTATTTTTTTAATTTCTTTACTGTACATAAAAAAATATATACAAAATTATAGAATAGTGGTGATGTACAAAGACGGGCTTAACTCTTAAATAGTTTTCTTCCAGCAAACCTTGAGTCTAGCGAGAAGGGAAACAAAAGGCAGGGTTGTGTACACTAAAACATTTTATGATTTAACTATGTAATATATAATATAAACATAATTTATAAAATCTAACTACAGAATTAGAATATAGAAGTCAGCTCTGACTTGGAAGCGCTGTATTGACTCCAAATCAATTTACAGGACAGTATACAGGATAAATACGGTTTATAAAGGACCTTGAACTATTTCATCCCTGTATCCCATCCTAAAGGCTAGATAGGCGTTGGCTTCACCCTCGGTGTTGCAAATGTTTATAGGCGAATAACCACCTTCCATGAGATGGGCCGTATGCTTGTTTGCCAGGTAATCAATAAGTATATCCTCCTTTATTCTCTGATAATAGTTTTATCGTCCTGATTTTGATATAAAATATCATATACTAAAAGATAGAGAAGCACACATATTATATATCCCCAAATTAAGCAAGTTACGCTTGACTTGTGGATAATATACAATTGACTGCTTTGAGGCCGATCCCAGACATGCAGACCATCTATAGAGACAAATAAAATTGAGGTATCTGTTTAGAATATCAAAATAACAGCTTTTTACTAAATGCACATCTATACATTTAATATATAAAGCTGAAGAGTTTGTTTATTTGTTTACTTTAACGCGCTAATCTCAGGAACTACTGGTCTGATTTGAAAAATTCTTTCAACGTTAGATAGCCCATTTATCGAGGAAGGTTATAAGCTATATATCATTACTCTAAGACCAATAGGAGCGGAGTACCAATGAAGAATGTTTCAAAATCGGGATTTTTTTTCCTTTTGAGAGCTTTCGTTGCGTGCGCTGCATAAACGGTTAAAGTTTCGAAAAATTCATGTGTAACAGAATAAAAAGCTTTAAAAGTTATAAAAAAAGTCCGGGACAGCATATATCTATCTTTTAAGGTTGTCTCACTATAACCTTTCTTATGCTAACCAAATTTATTCTAAAATAATGCATTATTTGCGAAGATGTTTTTATAAACATGATATTAATCCTTATCTAAATAAATACGTTATTCATCACAAGTATTTAATTTAAAACAAAATTGCTATTCACATCATTCGATTTCAATGAATATCTTAGGAGATATCGCAGTTTCAAAATAACATCGCAGCAAAATAATGATGAAGTACTGCGCGCGCATTTATTATGTGCAAAGCCGGCGGGCAGTCATGAGGGGGAAGGGCGGTGGGGCACCTTCTACGTAAACAAAGTCGCGGATTAAAGTCAGCGTTAGCCCAAAGTAACTATTCCACGCGGACGAAGTCGCTGGCAAAAGCTAGTGAATTTATATACGGTACTTGTTTCAAAACATAAATTTTTAAATTTTTTATCTGCCTGGATGTTCCTGTTAATCTCTGAAATGGCTGGAGCAATTTTGACGGGACTTTCACTGACAGATAGCTGATGTCATAAGGAGTAATTTAGGTTCCTGTTTTTTTTTAATTCTTTGTTTACGGTTCCGCAAAAAATCCATGCGAACGAAGTCGCGGGCACAGCTAGTAGTAAATAACGGAGAAAATTCGTTTCCAAAAATTACTAACCAGCAATCGAACCCAGACCCACTGCGTTGCAGTGAGGTAGGCCGGCAAGGGCTTAACCACAGAGGCCGTCACATAACTTGTTATCCACAAGCCTTTGGTAGATCGTGACATTTGACATCAGTTACCACATCCAGTACTGCTCTAATTCTTGGTAAGCAAGTGTGCGCGACAGGTCTGAGAGTGGCGCCGCAATAAATCACGCTCACAACAATCGTATGTTGCGGGAATAACTGGGAATAAGCGGGAATGACTGGGAATAACCGGTAATATGGGCCGATGCGTCGGCATAAGGGATGTTATTAGCCATTTTGATAAGTCACTTTCTTTAATAGACGTAGCATATTCCTGAATGTTTTTATTTCATAATTGTTCAGCTATGCAATTCATAAACCTGGCAACTGACATTGTTTTTAATCAAGTTCAAAAAATGATTCTCTCAATTTGACTGTATATTTTTTTGTGTTTCTTAAGCGATTTCTCCGTTAATTGTGGACTGTTTTCAAAACTGTTTCTTTACTCGAAGGAGTATACTCCCGAGGTAAATCGTGGTAGCGTAATGGCTAGCGCACTCCTCTCAAAAATCAAAGGCGTGGGTTCGGATCTTGGCCGGAACGCATGCACCACTTAAGCACTTTTGTGATCTAATGTGCATATTATTGCAATTACCACGTGCTAACAACGGTGAAGGAAAATGTCATGATTAAACCTGTACATTGAGATAACCGATGTGTGAAACCTGGCAAGCTGCCTTGGACAAGCGTGAAGGGTAAACTGTCCGTTCCCTATAGAGGGAGGCCCGAGCCCAGCAGTGGGATTTTTATAGGCCGTTATTACATAAAGTTTTATGTAGCTTACCGCCAACTTGTTATTTTAATTGGTGATCGGCTAAATAAAACTTTAACAATACTCATTGCACTCGACATCTGTTGTCTTCCATGATCACGGCTACTGAAAAGTGGCCGAAACGTCGGAATAATAAAAATCAAATAAATTACCGCGCTTAAAACCGTTAAAACGTAACGTTCTGTGGCCATTTAAGCAAGTTCCACAATAAAGAGAATGCTACAGTTATGAGAAAACGCTGTTGTCGACATTGCAGTAATGTAACGATTAAACATTTTTATAACCCATAAAAATGCCATAAAATGCAAAACTCACTCACGTCATGATGAATGCATACACATGCATCAAATGCACTTCGGTCGTAAATGTTTGCAACATGTTGTAACATATTAAACGCGAAGGCCCAACATGCAGTTTTGAAGCTTTTATCCCATATCCTATAGCAGCCTTTTAATAAAAAATGAAATAACAATACTAAGCAATCGTCAATACAAATAACACTGTTACAATTTGGGCCACCCGCATATCTGTCAACAAAGCACATTTATTACCCGTCGGCGTTTAAGCTAATAACATTGAAACTCTTTTATGACCGTCTTCTTTTGTTTACTTTGTGTTTAAAATTTGTGATTGGAAAAACAGCCCATTGTGTATTGTAATCTTTATGGTGGTCATTAGCCAGGTGTGATTCTTAGAAATTCAGTCCACGCGATCGAGTAGACATATTGTATTTGTACAGTATAAAGCAATGCCCCAACGGAGAGGTGGGGCAGTCTAGCGATAGCCACAAGCGAAGCAAGACGTTAGTGACGGACTTTGCGCTTGTTATTGAATCGTACATTACGTTTGCACTGTTTGTGTTCAGTTATATTTGTTGTGTTATACGTGATTTTATAGTTTTAATAAATTCTATAAATAATTCCAACGGCATTTTAATTCGAGTCCTGCAACTCGTAACAATAAAATCGTTTAAATTATTTATTTGCACAAAACATGGTAACAGTTGGAGAATAAGGGTTGATCTTAAAGTACACCTTGTATTGCCCCATTGGAGCACAAGTGTAGTAGGCAACAAATTATATTTTTTTGTTTGAAGACAACACAGTCCAATACATATTTGCAAAACACACACAATAATGTTACTATGTTATTAGTAATATTTTTTCCTTATGTCTATGTTAGTAATTAATGGCTAGCACTGATTAGGACCAAATTAGTGGGCAGTCAAATTTATCAGCATACCCCTCAGGATACTGCTACCACGCAATTAGTAACGAAGCTGTTTTTTACGCCATAAAGCATCAAAGCCATCTATGTGTACTTCGGCGAACATAGACGACGCACTGCAGAAACGCGGTCGCCTCAACACCAAGGTGACCTTTTTGTTTCAAATGAAGTAATATTATATATAAAACATTATATAAAACATAACATATATATAAAACATTATGTCGAGTGCGGGCGTGCGCATATGCATGCCCGAGCCGGCTAACTAGGTTTGGTGATAGGTCTTATAATTTGCGACGGCCTCTGTGGTTAAGCGGGCTAAGCCTTTGCCGGCCTACCTCACTGCAACGCAGATGCTCCGGGTTCGATTCCTGGTGTAGTAAACTTCGGAAACGTATTTTCTCCGTTATTTACTATGCTCTAGGTGCCTGGGATCGGCTCCAGAGTGGTTGTATATTACCTATAAAACAAGCGTAACTTGCTTAATTTGGGTATATACAATATGTGTGTTTGTCTGCCGATAAAAAAGAATATATATTAAATTTAGTGCTATAGCTAGATAACAAGGCAAGCTGTGTCTTCATAGAAAATAACACATTCTGCAATGTGTTCAATTCTGAAGACAGTAAAAAAAACCAAAAAATAAGCAATTGTTCTTTATATAACGCACGCACAATAATAGACAGACTTAACTCAAAAAAGTTGATTTTTGTGAAATCGTAAAAAACGTTTTGACAATCCGGACTTTCTTACAAAATGTCTTACTATTCAATGAAAATAGCATATTAATAAGAAAATGAATGTATAGTTTGAAGTTTAAAAGGAGTGATAATATACAAATGTTATTTTAGAGAAATTTAGAGAAAAATATTTTGATATACTAAATAGCCTTAATTATCAATCGGTCACAGTTTATGGATATTGTAAATAAAACTACAGATATTCTCACACTAAACAAGCTAATACTATATAATAATAATAATAGCAGCCCATAAATGTCCCACTGCTAGGCTCGGGCCTCCCACTATAGGGGAACGGACAGTATACCCACCACGCTTGTCCAAGGCGGCTTGGCAGGTTTGACACATCGGTTATCTCGATGTGCAGGTTGCATCACGATGTTTTCCTTCACCGTTATTAGTACGTGGTAATTGTAACAATATGCACATTAGGTCAGAAAACTGCCTAAGTGGTGCATGCGTTCCGGTCAGGATCGAACCCGCGCCCTTTGAGCCTGGGACGCGTGCGCTAGCCATTACGCCACCACGACTTCTTAATTAATATATAACTAATATTAATCAGTTAATATAAAAGAAAAACTCAATAAGTTCACTATAACAGTCCTGGACGTATGATGGTTTATGTCACTATCTTGTAATATTCCTTGCCAAAACACATGCGAATGAAAGAGACCGATATATCTATAACTTCGCTTAAAAACAAGATATCGAAGAAAACCTAACATTGGCAGATAGATGCCGTGAAATGAACTCCTTTCTATGCTTAACTCATTTTGGACCGAAACCCTAATCGGTCAGTCTATTATTGAGCGTGCGATAAGTTAAAAATAATATAATAAAAAAGTCAATTAATTCTTAATTTAAATAAATAATATTTAATAACGTAGAAAAAGAAAAATTAAAAAGAAAAAATTAGTTAACTTATATATTATTGTATATATATGACCATGTATATATGTATGTATTTGTATATTCATTTCTTAAATTTGTTTGAGTATTTGTGTATCTATTGCCTTTTTCCTGCACCACCTATATCGCCAGATTCAAATTTCTTTTTTCATTTAGGTTGCCTGGAAGAGCTCGCTATGAGCCATAAGGCCGCCTATTGTATTGCCTAGAAAATATTGTAAATATGGTCTGTTTTTGTAATTGTATATTTTGGTGTACAATAAAGTGTTATCTCTCTCTCTCTCTTTCTAGTTTTTATCAGTTAAATAGACATTAATATTGCAATATTTTTTCTTTCAGAAATGTCTTTATCTTTATTTTAGACAATTCGTCATTTAAATCGTTTCTATCTAGCAACATAGAAATAATACAACGCTTCTAAAATAAAGTCCTGAAAGGCGTTGTAAACACGCCATGGTATGTCTGGGACCTGAAAGTGGAGTTTGTCACCAGTATTATTATAAAGTACGCGGAAGCCCACGAGCATCGGCTACATCATCATCAAGGTCGAGGCGATCCAGCTGCTCAACAACACTGACATAACGAGAAGGCCCAAAAGGACAAAACCGTTTGAACTAGTGCTATAAACAAAACTAAAGTGTAGTGTACTGTGCTAGCTTCAAAGTGTCTTCCCGTTAATAGAGACAATAAGAAAAGTACTAATGGAATACTTTTAGTTAATTTAGATAGATAACATTTTATTGTTCACCAAATACACAATTTCAAAAACACACAATTACAATATTGTCATGGTGGAAACAATAGGCGGCCTTATCGCTTAAAGCTATCTCTTCCAGGCAACCCAACTTAAGGAATAGTTTAACCTAATCTGGCGATGTAGGTGGTCCACATTACTAGGTATATCATAAAGAAACATACTTAAACTAGATATTTTATAAATTAAATACACATACTTACACATACAAACATATTTATAAGATATATATTACTAGCTAGCTGATACCCGCGACTTCGACCGCGTGGTGAGGTTTCTTAATTATCCCACGGGAATTCTTCAATTTTTCGGGATCAAAAGTATCCTATATATTGATCAGAGATATAAGCTACCACCATACAAAATTTCATTTAAATCGGTCCAGTCGTTTCGGAGATTAGCCGGTACAAACAGACAGACAAACAGAGAAACAAAAAAAATTGAAATAAAATCTACATTAGTTCTATTTCACTTCTTACATCCCCCTGACTCGGTTTTTAGCATTTTTTTTTTCATTGTACAGAAATTCGACGTCTACAGTTTTATTATATTATTACGAGCTACAGGACTCGAATTAAAAATGCCGTTGGAACTACTATAGAATTTATTAGAACTGTACAAACACGTATAAAACACAAATAAAACTGGATGCAACCAGTTCACACTGCACGATTCGATGCAATTCGACACGCACAAAGTCCGTCGTCTATATCGCTAATCGAGAGTACTACAAACGTCTTACTCGTCTCGTAGTCGTCGTTTGATTGCCCACCCCTCTTTTAGGCATTGTCTTATATCAACTACACAGTATAAAAAAATTGGCCGCGTGCACTGAGTTTCCGAGAAATAGTAATTTGCACACCTGAGAACGGCTAACAAAGTCGAAAACAATAAAAATAAGGTTTAGTTCGACGCTAATGATGGTTATAAAATAAGTAGAAAAACAATAGAATTCCTAAATCCGGGAATACAATAAACTGCGCTTACGACAGACAGCTGTGCGCTTATCTTTGACGGCATATAACAATATGTATATAGATTTAAATGTACAGACAACTATATTCAAATATTATTGTTGGTAGCGCTTAAACATATGTGTTTTGTAATTTACAGTAAATAACAAAAGAAGAAAGAAAGAAAGAAAAAAACAAGTCTCGCAATGGCATCAAATAGGTGCAGTTCAGCATATGCCAGGCAACATGTGCTTGACGCTGGTTTTCAACTGCACACTAGGACGGACCGATGTTGCACTGTTATATATATATATATATATATATATATATATATATATATATATATATATATATATATATATATATATAGGGTGAATAATAATAAATTACATACATAGATATATATATTCGAGAAAATTGCTATAATATTATATGTTATATTTATATATGAAATGGATTATACATGTTTATAAACAAAATAGTATTGCAGAGGCAGAAAACAAAATTATAATATATAAGAAAGACTGATATTGTTGTTTTCTAGTTTTTATTGCTCATCTAAGAGGTAGTTTTTTAAGTGAGTGAGTAAGGGAGATAGACATTACTATAGTCAGAGAGAGAAGAATACAATATATATATATAGCAGGAACGGAGGAAGAATACAATTTTCTGCGGCCGGGCGGCCTGTTTTACGAGGCGACAAAACAACCCACAGCCAGGTGGTAGGGCATTTGCCCGAATGGATGGCTACCACCCCTGGTCTAAAGTATGTCGCCATAACAACCTTGAGTTATATTCCGGCATTAGTGACCCGGTTCCAGTCTCCCTTAAGAGAGCTGCAGCGCATTTGTAACACCTTTGGTGTTGCAAATGTCCATAGGCGATGGTAACCGCTTTCTATCAAGTGGGCCGTCTGCCTGTCTGCTGAACGCCTGCAATAAAAGAAATAAAAAAATGACCTAAATTTTATCAACATGCCATTTCAAAATTATTCATGGTGTTCAGTGGGAGCAATATCATATTTTGATACACTTGAATATTTTATTGAATATGTTCTGGCAACATTTTTTAAACTTTAAATTAACAAAAAAATAACTGACTTCCAATTAAAAAGCAAAAAATAAATATTTTCTACAATATCTTGAAGTAATTGCATTAGGAAATTTTGCTGTTGCTCTTTATGTTTTACTTAACACCGACCTTAAGATGTAGGTAGATTTTTTTGGCTTTCCAGTTTAAAGCTGCGATTATGTTATAATTTTTTTTATTAATTATATGAACCCAAAGCTTGTAATTTTAACTGTACACAGGATATAAAGTGATCACTTTGAGCAATCTCTCATACCGTATTATCCGCTTATAGGTCAACATTCACATTAACAGCGAGACTGTAATAAAACAACAATATTGTTTACGAGCTGCTATATGCAGTGATATAAATCGGCGGATGCATTCAACGGATCAAGATACTTATTTTAGGAATGGTCCAAGTTATAACTGAGCGCGGATAATGGTTATTTTGTAAATATAGTTTTAAACTCCATCGAACGTCTCTCGATTTAACGACAAAGTAACTTAAGCGTCGAAATCATTTGACTTTAGTTGGTTTAACTTGTTTTCCATACAATGATATACTTTATATAGCATTACACCCACTCTCAATAACGATAAAAAGTATCTTCTATGTTGACAAAATTAGTAAAAGCTGCGCAGCTGTGCACGTTCTTTTATCGATTTATTATCCTATCCGGTAATAAACTCGACTGTCGGCATTATGCATACCGAAATTTCTAAGTACTTCCTTTATTACCAAGTTGCCTCAATATCGCAAGATATGAATAAAAGAAGTAAAAAAATACAACAAAATTACTGGTGCAGCAAAAGACGTCAAACAAAAATAACAGACTTATCTCCATTTAACGACAACTCTATATAACGCCAAAATACATAGTCCCTTCGGTATCGTTATATAGAGTTTACACTGTATAACAGCCCATATAGATCGCACTGCTGGGCTCGGGCCTCCCGCTATAGGGGAACGGACATTACGCCAGGCGCGCTTATCCAAGGCAGCTTGGCAAGTTCAACACATCGGGTATCTCGGTGTGCAAGTTGCAGCACGATTTTTTCGTTTATCGCTTTTATCACGTAGTAGTAGTCACAATATGTACATTAGGTCAGAAACTGCCTAAATGGTGTATGCATTCCAGCCAGAATTCAAACCCGCGCCCTTTGAGTTTGGGACGCGTGTGGTAGCTATTATACTACCACGACTTGTTTTATTTTGTAACGACATTTGCTAGTTACTAGTGTGGTAAGTTGGTTTTTAAAAAAGAGTAGGCCAACGTATGATGCGTAATTTTTAACTTTCAAACCATATATACATGCTTTGTAAATGCATTTTTTCAACAAATGTGTTAAAAAATGTATTATAATTATATGAATCATGAAATTTTCATAATAGTTATGTTGTTAAATATATTTAAACAATGAAGAAATATATATAAATGAAAATAAAAATTAATATTTTTATTTCACAGTGGAATCTTACAGATTTAATGAAACCAATGAATCTGCTAATTCTGCCAAAGCATTTTAATTACTGTTAAAGAAGAAACGGCGCAAAAAGACCTCAGAAATAATATGAATGAATGAATAAATGAATATACTTTATTTTGTATTAAAAGATACAATAACAGAAATATAATTTTACAATACAATAGGTGATCTTATCGCTATTATGTATTTATAACAAAACCTAAAATCTATTTATCTGCCTGCAACTTCGAAATTGATACCCAGATTCAAGTGATAATTTCCATTTATAATACAAATATGAATGCTTTTGGTTTTGTGTGAATGTTTGTTTCAAATAGGCCCCGAAACAGCTCCTTAGATGTCATTTATTTATTTTAAATATATTTTGTCTTTTTTAACAATGTTACATACTTTCTTTTCTTGATATTATTTTCAAATCTTTTACCAAAAGGCACTCTTCAATACGGTCCACTTTTTTTTCACACTTAACATCTTGTGTTCAATCGCTCATAGCGCTCAAAGTTCATAACTTACACTATCGCCTAACGCATTCGTTGGAGATTTGATCGCCCATGAAACCCGAAGTGTCGATTTCAAATTATTACGTATCAATATAGTCTCTACTCAAATCAGACTGATACAGATATACGCACGTGACTTTGCCTTGAATACGTTACGTAAGACATTTGCTGATCGTTATTGGTCTCAGCGTACTTTGACCTGGAAAGTGTGTTAATACTTCATTGATTTTTACTGACATGATAGAGGTATGCTGGAAACAATTTTTCTTGATATTATTTTCAAATATTTTACCAAAAGGCACTCTAAAATACGGTCCAATTATTTTCTCACACTTAACATCTTGTGTTATTCAATCGCTCATATCGCTTAAAGTTCATAACTTACACTATCGCCTAATGCATTCGTCGGAGATTTGACCGCCCATGAAACCCGAAGTGTCGATTTCAAATTATTAAGGATCAATATAGTCTCTACTCAAATCAGACTGATACAGGTATACGCACTTGACTTCGTTTTGAATACGTTACTTAAGAAATTTGCTGATCTTTATTGACCTCAGCGTATTTTGACCTGGAATGTGTGATAATACTTCATTGTTTTTTACTGACATGATAGAGGTATGCTGGAAACGATTTTTCTTGATATTATTTTCAAATATTTTACCAAAAGGCACTCTACAATACGGTCCACATTTTTTCTCACACTTAACATCTTGTGTTATTCAATCGCTTATATCGCTCAAAGTTCATAACTTACACTATCGCCTAATGCATTCGTCGGAGATTTGACCGCCCATGAAACCCGAAGTGTCGATTTCAAATTATTAAGGATCAATATAGTCTCTACTCAAATCAGACTGATACAGGTATACGCACTTGACTTCGTTTTGAATACGTTACTTAAGACATTTGCTGATCTTTATTGACCTCAGCGTATTTTGACCTGGAATGTGTGATAATACTTCATTGTTTTTTACTGACATGATAGAGGTATGCTGGAAACGATTTTTCTTGATATTATTTTCAAATATTTTACCAAAAGGCACTCTACAATACGGTTCACATTTTTTCTCACACTTAACATCTTGTGTTATTCAATCGCTTATATCGCTCAAAGTTCATAACTTACACTATCGCCTAATGCGTTCGTTGGAGATTTGACCGCCCATGAAACCCAAGTGTCGATTACAAATTAGTACATATCAATATAGTCTCTACTCAAATCAGACTGATACAGATATAAGCACGTGGCTTCGCCTTGAATACGTTACGCAAGACATTTGCTGCTCGTTATTGGCCTCAGCGTACTTTGACCTGGAGTGTGTGGTAACACTTCATTGATTTTTACTGAAATGGTAGAGGTACGCTGGAATCCATGTCTCAGGCATACTGGCATGCGGCACCGGTATGTGGTGGTCATACTACCACATAAGGTGGTGGGGGCTCTGGGTTCGATTCCTTGCATGATAAATGAACTTTATGTTAATTACTATGGTCTGAGTTTTTTTATTGCATGACTTCAACAGACAGGCAGACGGCTCACTTGCACATTTGCAACACCAAAGGTGCTACAAATGCGCTGCTGCTTTCTGAAGGGAGACTGTAACCTGGCCACTAATGCCGGACCACAACTCAGGGTTGTTCTGACGGCATACTCTAAGCCAGGCGTGGTAGCCACCTAGCTGTGGGTTGTTTTGTCACCTCTCACGACTCATGTCTGAGGTAGTGTTGTTTGCTGATGACATATCACTTATATTTAAAGTTGATAGAAATAAACAGAACTTTGACGACGTAAACAATGCCTTATCCCAAATATCTAAGTGGTTTACTGTAAACAACTTATTCCTCAATCCGAACAAAACTAAATGTGTTCAGTTTGTTATGCCCAATGTAAAAGAATACGATATTAATATCTCTCTTAACGACACTAGACTTAATCTAGTAGATTCAACTGTATTCTTATGCAATACCTAGATCAGAAGCTCCACTGGGGCGCTCATATATCTAGTCTCTCAGGAAAACTTAGTTCTGCTGCATATGCGGTCAGAAGAGTTAGGCAGTTCACTGACGAAGAGACTGCTAAACTAGTTTATTTTAGTTATTTTCATAGTGTCATGTCCTATGGTATTTTACTTTGGGGCAACGCTGTTGTCTTAGAGACCATATTTGTTTTACAAAAAAGAGCCGTAAGATCAATTTACAACCTCGGCCCTCGGGAGTCTCTTAGAGAATGCTTCAAGGAAATCAATATTATGACGGTCGCCTGCCAAATATATCTTTAATAATATAATCTATATTCGTAATAATTTGAGTGCCTACAAGCAGTATAAGGATGTTCACAATTTCAACACCAGGCATTATAATAGACTGATATTGCCATCTTTTAGATTACAAAAAGTACTGCCCTCTTTCTTGGGGGTTGGTATACGCTTCTTCAATAAGATTCCGAGTGAAATGTTAGTTCTGCCTTTCACGAAATTCAAAACCAAACTAAAAAGTATCTTGCTAAAAAAGGGATACTACACTACTGAAGAATACTTAAATGACAAAAATTCATTTACATAGCAGCTCGCTCTAACATCTTATATACTATATTTTGTATAACGTTATCTTGCTAAGCTTGTAAGGGATTTATGGAGATATATTGCACCATAAATTTAGTACGTCATGTCATTATTATAACTTTAATAATATTTTTCTTTCCTTTTATTGTGTCTTGGTCTTATTGAGTATGCACTGTTTGCTACAACTCCATTAATTCTTCATAAAGTAATTCTGTAACATACTTCTGTATAAAACTTATTAAAAAAAGACAACTTGAGATATAAATAGAATAAGAAACTTAAAGAAAAACAATATTTAGCTAGACGTTTTGCTGGGGAGTTTCTTGCCGCTTCTTCTCCTTAACAGCAATAACACGTTGCGAAGCGGTGTATATAGAATAGGAAGAAAAATTAAGTTTTAACTTATATATATGACCTTCAAAAAGTGTTCTCCAGTGGAACTTATTTTGAATAAAAAAACTTTGAATTTGAATTTGACAGGCCGCCCCAATGCAGGAAATTGTGTTCTTTATCCGTTACTACACGCATAAAAAGAGGATGTAAGTCATATAACACAAAACCTAAAAAGATGATATCAGTAGTCCAGACAGACTTCTTAATGTAACGGACATTACATATGTTAATTTTGAATAATGTTCATTTTATTCATAGTACCACAATTGTATTGTAGAAATTGGTACTAGTCCAAAAATTTATGTTAAGTATTCTAGTTTCCTGCGGTGTTGCTCTCGTATATTATCAACACCCGGAATACTATCCTATAATTTGCGA
Source organism: Dendrolimus houi (assembly GCA_039645545.1). Taxonomy (NCBI): domain Eukaryota; kingdom Metazoa; phylum Arthropoda; class Insecta; order Lepidoptera; family Lasiocampidae; genus Dendrolimus; species Dendrolimus houi. Next base: position 14,408,441 of record CM077139.1, read on the forward strand.
TAGAAAATATACTACTGCATATACGAATCGAGTAGATTAGGATCGTACTTGCAGAAAACTTCACTCGGTAAATTCGAGCATAATAATTCATGTACTGGCAGCAAAAATAAGTTTAAAAATAAATTAATACTAGCAAAAAGCAGTGCTTTTGGAGGGCTAGCAAAGATTTTAACCTAGTAATAATTAATTAATTAGTGAATATTTATTTGTCAACCAAAAAACCAAACCAACCAAAAAATCTTGACCAAAAAAAACCAGCATATTTTTAACTAAAAAACACTCTGTTTACATCGATATTAGTTCTTTAGTTTTCGAACAGATGGCGTTAGTTATAACAGTCCAGTTAATTTTTTTATTCATTATCGTGATGACTGATAGTCATCATGACTGAACAAACAAATAAAATTTCCAAGATTTATTTCTATAAGAACTAATTTAATCTAAACAACAACGCTAATTATAATTTAACAATAGTATTTCTTTTTTAGACTTTTATGATATCATAATATAAGTGTTTATTTTATGTTACTATTATATTTTATTTCTTAGTAAAATTAGGTAAGTGTATAATATTGATATGTACATTTTGTTTATTAAATTATTGTGTACTCGGATGATGAATGCAGATATGATGATGAGAGTAAAGACAAGCAATTGCAGTGCTGGTTCTACGAGTAGGGTGGAAGTAATCGTATTTATCAATTAGTTAAAGTAATGTAACATATTTTAAAAACAAATAACTTCACATATGTTAAAATGAGTTTCGTCCTATTTTTGCATACCCTACATACATGCTCTTGAAGTTGACAAGCATTACAGAACAATATGGCATTAACAAATTTTATAAATGACCAGAAGTACCTACGTTTTTTTTTTATTTCAGGCGTTCAGCAGACAGGCACACTGCACATTTGATGGAAGCGGTTACCATCGCCTATGGACATTTGCAACTCCAAAGGTGCTACAAATACGCTACTGCTCTCTTAAGGGAGACTGGAACCTGGTCACTAATACCGTAACACAACTCAAGGTTGTTATGCCGACATATTTTAGACCAGGGGTGGTAGCTATCCAGTCGGGCAAATGCCATACCACCTGGCTGTGGGTTATTTTGTCGCCTCTTACGACAGGCCGCCCGGCCGCAGGAAATTGTATTCTTTCTCCGTCCCTGCACGTATACATACATACATACTACATAACAAAATTATATGTAGTAGTGACGTATATACAGATACAAATTTTGTTCTCTCAAGGTCATGAAGAAGGAATAAACATTCACAAAATTAATACAAGTATCCAAACAACTTTTAGAAATAATTATGTTATATGAATGTATTGGGTAGGACGTTATGAATGCTCTACAAGACGTAAATATAATGAACAGAGTGCTCCGTATAGGGTGGAGGAGCGAAATGAAATGCTCCTCCGTCTCAAAGGAAGATCTTCCAGCGAGACTATTGTTGTTCCTCGCAGGCCTGGGCCCTTCTATTATTGTTGGAAATTTGTTTATATGCTTTGTACGTTTCTGGAATCATTTAGCGTCCTCAATTATTGCACAGCACCATCTATTGGGTTGTTAGTGTTCCACTACAATAAATTAAAAAAAAAAAAAAAATATTTTATTGATCTAAAGACACATGTTTACATAATAACCGAACAGTTCGTTGCACTGCAAAAGTATAAAACTGTGCTGCAGTGACAACTCCCACCACAAGACAATGAAGTATATTATAGTATATATAGCACACGACACATTGCAAATATAATGAACTTTAAACTAAACAGAAAATAACAAAAAGTAACGAACTCAAGTGTCATTCGCGGCTATGAGCGCACGACGTGTGTTTGTTGAGTGTAAGTGAATGCAAGTGTGTGTAAGTATGTGGTGTGTGTGTGTAAGTATGTGGTGTGTGTGTGTAGCGTATACCTTTAATGTGACTGAGTATTAGTGTGTGTATGTAAAGTAAGGAACATAAATATATATTTTTTTTTTTTTAAATTATAGGTTAACAGTTAAAATGTTTTCCGTTTGTATATAATCGAGTGTACACAGCCAGGTCATAGTTTTGGTTTTACAACAATGAAAGGTAAGGGGAAATAATAAACGTCCTACCTTTATTATTTTTTATTTATACTACAGTTTTATTTTGGTATTGGCTGAGTACATTACAGGTAAATTAGCTTCGAGACGTTTTTGCGTTTGTTGTAGTATTTATATATTTAGAGGACTTCTAAACATGAAATTTAAATTTAAATGAAATTTATGATTAAAAATTATGTTTAATATAAATATTTCTTATTTTATAAAAATATATAAAAAGTATTAGTTTATTTATTTATGTACTGACAGTACACTACTACACACGCAAAAACGTCTCGAAGCTAATTTATCTGTACTTATATTATTTGTATTTTTGGTAATCTATAGGTATACATATACTAAAAGTATCTTTTTTCTACGATCGGCATCATTTAGCCGGCACTATTTTGAAAGTTCGAGACTCCGTCTTTTTATTAATAGTCTAAGGGCGCCTTCACATTAGGTCGCAAGCAGTGCGGCAGCAGCGCGACAAGTTCTTTTTACAACTACAGCTGCTTCATTCCAATAATGGATTCCAACGAGGAAATATTATTGTTGCTTCTGCTGTTTTTGCTTCTCCTTCAGTGCCATAAAGGTTGAGTTCAAAATGAAAAAAGACAATATTGGATTGGTCCTTTGTTTCGAATTCGGCGTGTGAATAGTGATCCTGTTGCTGTAATCATTGGTCCTTGAATCCCACAAAGCAGGACGCAATTGAACTTCAATGATAAATGATTCTGTGACGAATTCGCTCATTGTGCAATAATTGTATGGACGTGCGCTTGCTACACTGGCTCGAAGCCAACTGATCTCACTGATCGCACGTGGCTGCCACGCTGCCGTCCGCTATGACAAAGAGTCAGACACTGTGACGCTTCTGAGCAGCGCGACTGTCGCGCGAGAGTAGCGCTGTTACTGCTGCATTACTTGCGGCTTAGTGTGAAGGAGTACTAAGATTTAAACTTTATTATGATACATTCTCATTCAACTAGAAAGTAGATAACTCAAACTTGAGCTACAAGCTTCCTTTCAACTTTTAATACTTTATCGGACTGGGTGTAGCTCAGCTATCCAAGGATTAAACAGGTAATCCTTTTGGGACCGTTTTGAACTTATCGCGCTTTCCACCAGGGGAATCTGGCGGAGCAACTTAACATAAACTTTATGTTTTTGTTTTAAGTTTTGACTCCTCTCTGTTTCCGGTTAGATGGGCGCAGTATCTTAGTTATACAGTGGAGAAACTCGGTCTGATATGAATTGTTTTTGTTCTTGAAGTAAATATCTATAATATTATAAAATTGTGTCTTTGTTTTTAGATGTTTTATGTTTCTCTGTTTGTTCGGGGTTCACGTAAAAACTACTAGGCCGATTTCGATGCGGTTTTCACTGATCGATTACAAATTCCTGGAAATAAAATCTACAGTATTTTATATTCGGGGAATATCACGGAAATTTTCTTGAAAAAAAAAATCTAATTCCGATGTAATATTTTCACTGCTCGATGGCAAATTCTCTGTATTAAAACCTGTGATAGTTTATAGATAATTGTTTATTGTATACCAAAGCAAAAAACAAACAAAAGTAGACAAAGATGGTACAACGGGCGGCCTTATCGCTAAGAAGCAATCTTTTCCAGGCAACTCTTGGCAGGGATTGATAGATTTTTAATACCGACGGTGGTGCAGTTAACAAATAATGATGAATGATAAATAAACATAGCACATATAAGTACAATATATATATATATATATATAAAATACATATGACAATACAAACATACATATACTTATATAATAGCATTAGGAATTATTATACACAATAAACAAGTGATGCTTCTGAATCTAATTTTTATTGCCTACCTTAGGATTTTTCCCGGGAGCGGCTAAGCTGTTAGTTAGGGCACGTAAAAATTAGCTTATTCCGTCCAACGTAGAAGAAGTCGCGGGCGAATACTAGTTTGAAAATAAAACTAGTTATTTCAGTGGAAGTTTGTATTTAACACGGGGTGTCGGGGTGTTATAGTTTGGTATTAATGTTCTGGGCAACTATTGCGTTATATTGACAGATTTATATCTGAAATTGTTGCCAAAGCAATTTGAATTGCAAAATTTAGGTTATATAAATAATAGGCGTGAATAAATATACCTGTATTGCATAATTATCTTTTTATTTCTTTTGAAGTAAGATCGAACATGTTTGGTTATACAAGTGGCAATCATTGCATTGAATTTTGAACTTTATGGTACTGAGTTAAAGTGTAATTTAGATTTTCAACTATACTACAAATAAAACTATGTGATGGCAATAGTGGCAATCTATAATGTCCGATATTAATCGGTTTATTTCTGAGTTTCAATTTGAATGACGCAATCAAAGTGATCCATTCACGTAAACAAAAAAATTGAGTGTGTGTGTGCAGTTCACACGCAGTAGAAGTGAAACAAACAGCGCGTTCCATTAGTAGCTCACAACGCCCAAAATGCTCCATTAGCCGTTCCACAAGGCGACCGCGGTCGTGGCGAAAACGTCACTAATGACGTCATCATTTTCGATCACACAACGCGCACAACGCCCCATGTCAAGAGGTGGGTCGAATAACTGTTCCACTTGGATTTACGATTGTAACGCCGGCAGGCAAGCGGAACGGGAAAATCGCGGTCTTGAACGTGGGCGTTGTGAGTCTCTAATGGAACGTAGCCAAAGTGTGACAAGGGGTGGGAGGGATTCTAAATTTCGTGACTTCACATCATATATTATATCGTTATAATATATTTCAGCTTTGTTGCGTCACATTTCATACACCAATTTATTGATGTATAATTTAGCACACTTAAAGACTATGGTTAATACATGAAGGTGATGCTTTGTAAATATAGATAGATGATATCGCTGTTAGAGTTTCCGATAAGATTGGGCATCTGTCTGTATCAGTAAAAATGGCCAATCTCATAAACGTGTAAATATAATATTTAATGTTGATTAGAATACTGGTGTGCACATTACGTAATCGCTAAGGTTTCTGTGCAATATAGTCTAAGTTAAATTAGGAACTATTAAAAAAGCAATATACTACAAGAGTACAACAACTCAGCGTCTTATTTTGTACTCCCTTCTCGGGCGATTGAGCCGTAGGCTCTCGCCAGTGGTGCGTCACCCGATACAATGGGGTAACCAACATCGACGCATCAACTTAAACCCTCACAAGCTTTTTGGTTACGCGAATTGATAATGTTTACTAATGAATATATTCCCTTTGATGTAAAACCACAATGATGGAAATATAGCTGCATAGAACACAGGGAAATACAGGCAGTTATATAAAGGAAGGATTGCACAGTACCTTTATGTAGTGAAGCGATGATTTTCTTTTCTTTCTCTTTTCTTAGAAGTTAGCAGGACACACACAAATGTTCAAACTTCACGAATCCAACTAATTTGTTGATATATTAAGTATATGGACGAATATTGTTTACAATATTTAAAACGATGCGTACTGTTATAGATATTCTATGCACCCCATTCGGCCCATCTCAGACCTATTCCGTTTAGTCATCACATTCATATATTTTAGCTTCCCATTTGCCCATCCATCATACATTAGTCTTCATCCAGCCCTCAACTGCGACGGTCGTCTCTTAAATATAATAAATTTGTTTTAATTATCCTTTTTTAAAAAGGGGTTAACCCGGGGCCCCATAACATTTTGGTGGCAGCGTAAAGGGATTTTCAGAAATCCCCGGTACCGTCTCCGCCCTAAGTATACGCGAATCCGACGCGAGTGCCCGTGGTACGTGTAAGTGCCGCGAAGACCAGGATTTCAGTGCATCGAGTTTGGCCCGGCTTGTTTAGAGGCCCACTGCTGCGCACAGCTGGTGCTGTAGCCCGCACCTCGAAGAACAACCATACCCACTGTCACGCATAATCTGGTGCTGTGACCGGTATTGGCCATCCGACGAACGAGAATCCACCATACCCACTGTCACGCATAACCTACTGCTGTGACCGGTATTGGTCATCGGATAAGCGAGCATCCATTATCTATCCGACCGAGCATCGAAACCCGACACGACGACTCACCGCGCAACACCTTATCTACATTCTACCTACCGTGCGAGAATTCCAAGTAATGCTAGCCGTCTTCATTATCACTCTGTCCGTACTCAAGTAAGTGATTCTTAGTCATTGCGATTCTCAAACTTTTATTTACTGCCAATATCATTATAGTTAATCCTACCTTTTATTTTTGTGTGTATCTGCGTTTCATTTCCCATTACCTAACCATTGTTATATTATTCATTTAATTTAGAAAAATAATAAATACTATAAACATGTCCGAAAGTAGAGCCCCAAGTCCGAAATATGGAAAATTAGATATTGCTGTGACAGACACAGATGACGATGCCCTTTGTCCTCCGCCTTCCGGCCCAAGTACAAGGTCACAAAAAAAAAGAGACCTCCTGCTGGAAACGGCAAATATGAGCTCGATCTCTCAACCTTGCTAAAATTTATTAAACCATTCGATGGCTGCAGAGAAACATTAAATTCCTTTTAGTCAACTGCAACAATGCCTATGAATTAGCCTCTGAATCACAAAAGGATACCCTTTTCAAATATATTCTGTGCCAACTACAAGGTAAGGCACAAGTCGCCTGCTCTGTTAAAGAATTTACCAATTGGACACAACTTAAAGAATTTCTTAAAACCCAATTTAGTGAGAGAAAACACTATGCCCATTTGTTGACAGACCTTCAGGAATCTAGACAACGAAACAATGAGACCGTAAGCCAGTATGCGCTTAGAATAGAAACATGCTTATCACAATTACTTACGGAGATATCCATCTCACACGGACATAAGAGCCGTGAAATGATAGGACGCACTGCAGCTATGGAGGAATTAGCCCTTCATCACTTCCAAATGGGGCTGACGCCTCGTATATCTAACATAATTAGATGTAAAACGCCTAAAACGCTTAACGAAGCTGCCAATATGGCCATTTCCGAAGAGAAAATACAGCAATTCCTATATAGACCAAACACTAGCTCACGCCAAGAAAGACCAGATATACCAAGGCCCAATTTCCAACCTCTACGTCGTGACGAAAATCGTCGATATACTCCAAACGCCAATCAACCTAAAACACACTCATATCCTACCCGTTCTAATAATGATATCCCTGTAATATGTAGATATTGCAAATCACCAGGTCATACCCTAGAACAATGCCGCAAACGCGAATATAACAATAATCGCTTTAAATTTAACCAAAACCAACCTGGGACATCACAGCGTGTTCATTTTGTATCCGACACTCCTGAAAACGGATGTGTAGCCGACCCTGCAGAGGGTTACGATACTGTTGATTCAGATGCAAAAAACGAGTAATTGTCTCGTCCCGGTGTCGTGCGGGACAAGAAGATCTAAAAAACGACACTCTAAACCTCATTCCTAAATCCAGACAGTCTCTGTTACATGACAGTCTACCAAAACCCACTGTATCCGCTGTATCCATGAAAAATAAAAATTCGCGACTATCGCTACATGATAGTCTGCCAAACTCCACTGTATCCGCTGTATCCGTGCAAAGTGAAAATTCTCGACTGTCGCTACGTGATAGTCTACTAAAACCCACCATGCAGAAAAAATTCTTGCCGAAGCCCACCGTGTCCAAACAGAACGTACACCTGCAAAATCCTATTAAAACCAACATATTTGAAATTATTAATAACCCTTCAATAATGTTATTACCTCACGTTCTTGTTGAATCCTCTGTATCAGACACTCCTTTATCTTTGCTAGTCGACTCTGGCTCCTCTGTGAGTTTATTAAAATATTCTTGTATGAAAAAACTACCTCAACTTTTCAAAGAAAAAATACAGTTAAAAGGTATTGATTCATCAGAAGAATCCATCAAACCCTTGGCCATTTCCAACTCAAGCTGAAAGTACCTAATTCCAATATATCTCACCAGTTTCATGTTATTGATAAAATTCGCTTGCCCTATGATGGCATCATCGGTTCAGATATGCTCAACACCCACAGCTGCAACATCAACTATACAAAAAATTTACTCCATATTGGCAAATCCTATATAAAGTTACATTTCCACGATCTCGCTTATTTAATACCTCCTAGAACTGAAACCATTATTGAATGTTCTGTCCAAAATCCTAAAATAAAAGAGGGACTCGTCCTCGATCAAAAAGTTTCTGAAACCCTACTAATTGCAAATTGTGTAGTCCGCGTAAAAGAAAACAACAGAATAAATATATCTATAATTAACACTTCTGAAGAACCGGTGACTTTGCAATCTAATCTAAATCTAAAACTCCTTCCAATCGAATCCCTACAATTTGAAGAATATCCCGCTGTTCCTGTAAAACATATATATACTACCACTGATTGTGCCGTGAGAACTGGCGAAGTTTTGAAACAATTACGAGTCTCACACTTAAACCATGAAGAAAGAGAAGCACTTTTTGAACTATGCGCCGAATTTTCAGACATATTCCATCTCCCGGGAGAAAATTTATCTTTTACAAAATCCTTGAAACATGAGATTAAAACAACGACTGAAACTCCGATCCACACAAAACTTACAGATTCCCTGAGATACACAAAGCCGAAGTCCGAAATCAAGTGGATAAAATGCTTAAACAAAATATTATAGAACCTTCCAACTCTCCTTGGTCTTCACCCATATGGGTCGTTCCAAAAAAACTTGATGCTTCCAATACCCAAAAGTGGCGTGTAGTCATTGACTACAGGAAACTTAACGATGTTACAATAGGCGACACTTATCCACTTCCTCAAATCACTGAAATTCTCGATCAACTCGGCAACAGTAAATATTTTTCAACCTTGGACTTAGCATCTGGGTTTCATCAAATTTTATTAAACGAAGCTGATAAAGCCAAAACAGCTTTCAATGTCCCAGAAGGACACTTCCAATTCCTTAGAATGCCATTTGGGCTAAAAATGCTCCTGCTACATTCCAAAGATTAATGAATTCTACCTTATCAGGACTCCAAGGCATCCGCTGTTTCGTATATTTAGACGACATAGTTTGTTACGCATATGATATGCAATCACATATTTCCAATCTCAGGTCCATATTTCAAAGAATCCGAGAACACAATCTAAAACTACAACCGGATAAGTGTGAGTTCCTACGACGAGAAGTCTGTTACCTTGGTCATGTTATTACTGAACAAGGCGTAAAACCAAATCCTGACAAAATTAAATCCGTTACCGATTTTCCAGTTCCAAAATCCCCAAAAGACATCAAGTCATTTTTAGGTCTAGTCTCCTACTATCGTCGTTTTATTCCAGATTTTTCTAAGACCGCCAAGGCTCTAACCACTCTTCTGAAAAAGGAAGTTCCCTTTAAATGGGACAATGAACAGCAGCTTGCCTTCGACATACTGAAACATAACCTAACAACAGCCCCACTACTCATATATCCCGACTTCTCTAAGCCCTTCATCCTTACCTGCGATGCCTCGAATTATGCTGTAGGCGCTGTTCTCTCACAGGGGCCTATTGGTAAAGATCAACCTGTAGCTTTCACGTCACGAACCCTAAATAAAAGTGAATCCAACTACAGCACCACTGAAAAAGAATTATTAGCCATACTCCACGGTTGCAAAACCTTCCGACCTTATCTTTATGGAAATAAATTCCAGATCATAACGGATCACAAACCATTAAAATGGCTTTTTAACCATAAAGATCCCAGTAGTAAACTTCAACGTTGGCGATTGAAACTAGAAGAATACGAATATGAAATCATATATCGTAAGGGTAAACTGAACTCTGCTGCCGACGCTCTGTCTAGGTATCCCGTAAATCCTATATATCCTGAAAATAAAAGTAATTTAAACTCAAATCCTATTAATGATTCTAACCTGAATTCTGACGCTGTGTCCCCATTAGATTCTCTACCTGAAATACCTCAAGAAGTCTTAAATGATGTAATAGAACAGATACTAGTCCAGCAGATAATATAGATTACAATTTTAGCCCTCTGAATCCATTTACTCCGGCTGAAGCTTCATGACAGATCCTTCACTTATATTACCTGAACCACGTCCTGAAACACAACCAAATCCGCAACCTTCAACTAGTTGGCAAGATCCTGAAACACAACCAAATCCGCAACCTTCAACTAGTTGGCAAGATCCTGAAACCTTACCTGCAGCAATAGTCCCACGTTGTAACCCGGAAACTCCTCCTCAGCATCTGAAAACTTACCTTTATCCGATGAAACCTATAATAAATTCCTAAAATCGCCTACGAAATTATATAGCACTCATATAACAGAACACAACCAAGACTTACTAAAAGCAACTCAAAGTTTAGTTATTGTGCCTACCACAATAGACATGGACGAATCCATACCTTATGTCCAGGAAATACTCGACAATTGTCCAAATCCCGAACGCGATGATTTCCTGAAAATGGAAAGGTCCCTACACACATTTTTGCCCCTTAAAAGCGGAAATAAAACTTACCTTTTCTTATTTACAAAAGTCCATCACTTCGACGATCATTCATACTCCGATATATTTAATTGCCTTAAATATTCTCGTGACCAAATTATCATGTTATATCCCACTGTTAACGAAATAGGTATATCAGATTTTAAAAATCCTTTGACAGACATTCCTTTGCAAAAATCTATAATATCTTAGCTTACCTATTTGACAATACCAACATAAATATTCATATCTATCATAACAATATCATATATCCTTCACCTAGCGAAACCTCGAAAATCCTGAAAGAAAATCACGACATCCCCATCGCAGGACACTTAGGATCTGCAAGAATGCTTAGTCGAATCAAAGAAAGATTTTTCTGGAAGAATATGCGTAGTGATATCGAGAACTATGTTAAGAAATGCTCATCGTGCCAAACCAACAAAGCACTCCGTAAAGTAAATAGAGCACCAATGGTTATAACATCCACTTCTACATCCCCATTTGAAAGGTTAGCCTCGACATCGTAGGTCCCCTACCGGAATCCGGCACGGCGAAACTTAAATATATTTTAACTATGCAAGATGACCTTACCAAATTCTCATTAGCTTATCCCCTTCGCAGTAACACAGCAGCAGAAGCGAGCGACTGTCTCCTCCATTTTATATCACTATTCGGAATTCCTAAGCGAATACTTACCGATCAGGGTACCAATTTCACAGCAGAACTATTCAAGAAAACATGCGAATTCTTAAAATCAAGCAGTTGTGGTCATCGCCGTATCATCCACAAACACAGGGTGCGCTGGAAAGATCGCATTCTACTCTTAAAGAGTACCTTAAATCCTATGTTAACGAAAACCAAGATAACTGGCCTCAGTATGTATATACTTCTATGTTGGCATATAACACCGCCATACATACAACCACGCATTATTCTCCATACGAATTACTATTTGGGCATAAGCCTCATATCCCAGATTCAGTATATAAAGATAACTCCAATAATACTACCTATCCTGAATATGTGAAACTCCTACAACACCGCATAAAACATGCGCGTGACAAAGCAATAGAATATATTCATAAATCAAAAATAAATTCCAAAACCTATTACGATTCTCATACCCAACCTATCCAATATAAAGTCGGCGATCACGTCATGTTGAAAAACCATCTTAGACTGCGTAAAGCTCTATCACCTTTATGGAAAGGTCCATATAAGGTGGTAAAAGTCAATGGAAACCATACATTAACCTTATTGATAAATAGACGTCATGTGAAACATCACTATGACGAAGTTAAACATGTTGAAGTTGAAACTTCCACATAAGGGAGTAAATAAATAAAAGTCCAAAACTCAGAAATAAACATTTTATATTACAATTGTAGTGTTAGAATTACAATAAATAGGATAGAATAATATTAACTTAGTATCAAGTAAGAAAATCTATTATAAGAAAGTACTAGTGATTGGTAACTCCGATACCCCTTTTCTTGCAGCGCTCTGGCCCAAGGTCACCAGAAGTATGTCCAACTGATCAGCCTGAGCTCCGGTATATATTTTGATCCAATTGGCGAACTCAAAATTAACACTGGGTACTTGGATATAGTCACTCCATTTGATATTTCCCACATTGGACCCCATATTGAAAACATTAATTCGGTATTGGGTACAACTCGTTTCTTATGTGGTCAAATTGAAATTGAAACTACAAGTAAATTAGAATGCCATAATATATTAGAACCACTGACTATCAGATACCAAGATATGGTCTCTGAGTACTCTTCCATAGCCCATCTCACAAACAGTAATAGGTTGAAACGCGCAGCGTGGATAGGTGGCATAGGCACCCTATCCAAAACTATTTTTGGGACTCTAGATGAGGACGACGCTGTCAAATATGACAACGCCATACAAAGTATACAAAATAATGAAAAAAGCCTGGGTTCATTAATTAAAGAAAACATTTTAGTTACTACTTCAACTTTGTCTAAATTTAACGAAACTTTGCATACAATAAAAACTAATGAAGCCAGACTAAATGAAGGTATCGACAAGCTATCGTTACAATTAAAAACTTGTCTTTCATTTCCGAAGAACTAAAAATAAAAATCAATATTAATCTAATATTAAAAGTTTGGAAACCTCTGTACTCACGTTATCATTCCAATTGGAAGACCTAACAAATGCAATTATGTTTAGTAGTCAAAATATACTGCACCCAGCTTTGTTACCTCCCACACAGTTGTACCAAGAGCTTGTTGATAACTATAGATACTTACCTGCTGATCTGAAATTGCCCGTCACATTGGAATTAAGTTACATTCATATACTAATGAATATATCAAATGTTGTTTGTTATAGTTTGAATAATAAAATTGTTTTTATATTAAGGATACCTTTAGTTTCACCTAAAGAATACAGTTTGTATCATAACATAGCATTGCCAACTCCACATGACATTATGAAACCGAATTCATTTAGTTTTATAATTCCTAGCAGTAAATACATCGCAATGACTAAAGATAAATCAGAATATTGTAAACTTGAATCACTGAAAGAATGCAGAGTGATGAGCGCTCGCGAGTTCATCTGTGACGTCATTACCGTGTACCCTACCAGTGCAAACCCGAGTTGTGAAAGTGAGTTAATCTCTAACGTGATAAGTACATTACCAACGCAGTGTCAAACCGACTTCATTTACGGAGATTTAGATTTATGGAAACCACTTAGCAATAATAATTGATTTATGTACAATCTCAAAACAATAAATTATATATAGAATGCCCGAAAGAGAAAAGTTTAGAATTAAATATTGTCGGAACGGGAATTCTGAATATACCGAATGATTGCTTTGCTTACTGTAAAAGTACTAAATTGATACCAAAATCTAATAGTATAAAAATAAATATTACCGAAACACATTCCGACTTTAGTATAATAGATGACTCTTGCTGTACTTTAGATAAGTTTAAAAATGAAATAAATAATGAACCTCGTATAAAATTGCAAAATATTGACTTAGATATTTTTACACCGGAAACAAAATCAAGATTAAAATCTATGACAGACAAGACAGACGAAATTATTAACCAACATCAAATAATTAAATACGAGACTCATTATTCTATTCTATTAGTTTTAATTTTTGTATTATCTTTCTATTTTTTGTAATTAAGTGTGTTCTATACATTAAATCGCACGACCGTCTCTCCTATAGACTTCCGATATTTTCCCGATCAGCTCCAGTAAATTCCCCAGAACCTCTACACCAAACACCAGATCCCGATACTGTCATCCCTCTTAAAATCAGGAAATCTCAAAATCCAGAAATCATTCCATCGCCTAGCACTAGGAGAAATATATAACTTTTCCTTCTTCTTTTCCTAAACTTCGAAATTTCAACCCTGAAGTTTAGTCTACCCCGGGGAGGTGTTATAGATATTCTATGCACCCCATTCGGCCCATCTCAGACCTATTCCGTTTAGTCATCACATTCATATATTTTAGCTTCCCATTTGCCCATCCATCATACATTAGTCTTCATCCAGCCCTCAACTGCGACGGTCGTCTCTTAAATATAATAAATTTGTTTTAATTATCCTTTTTTAAAAAGGGGTTAACCCGGGGCCCCATAACAGTACGCGTTGCAGTTCGTCAGCAAAGGTAATTTTCTAAGATGACCACTATTGCGATGCAGTTGACGTCGCATGCCATCTCCTTTCTTCCGCTTGCTAAGGTATGTACAGGAAAGGAAAAAAAGATAGGATGTGATTTTACATGATTTGAAGTATTTACCATTCGTTCCATTAAGTAATGAATTTTCAATATAATAATATGATATACGCGCGACCACTTCCGCCCGATCATGACATACGCGAGTGTGGTATTCGGCCATGCCAAGCCTGCCCTTTTAAAGAAACTGCAAATCGTTCAGAACAAATTCATGCGCAGAGCCGTCGGTGCTCCCCTCTATATGCGTAACATCGACATCCACCGCGATCTGGAGCTTCCCTCCATCAAAAACTACATTACGTCGCTCTCGCGTAAGTATTTCGATCTAGCGCCGCACCATCGAAATCCCCTCGTCGTGTCCGCGTCCGATTATAAGCCTCGACGAAAGGCTCTCGTGCGACGACCGCGTAACATCCTCACGGACAAGGTCGACAATATCACAAAACGGCTGGCTCGGATCAGCCCGCCCGCGGTTAGGACGGCAGGCTGGCAGGCACCGACAGACAGACACAGACGGCGGCGTCGACGCCGCCAATCACGATCTCTCCACGTCCCCGCGAGGGACGCCAGGAGACACAGCCCCCATAGGATAGACTAGACGTGTTGCTGGGAAGTTTCTTTCGCCGTTTTTTCTCTCCCAGCCATAACACGTTGCGAAACGGCAGTAAGATAGTATAGGCCACCGCGAACCGCCGATCCCGGTCCGCCGGGATCCTTCCTCTCGGGCTTTATATTACCCGTCGCTCGCTCTCAATTAGTGCATTGTGTCGCCTTATGGTGGGCATCATTAGATTCATCCCCCTCTCATGGCAACAGTCCAGCCGAGGTGAAACTCCTAGGAGCCCCTCGAGCAAGTTGCCTCCCGGGCTCGAGCGCCTTCGCTTCGCAAAGGCACTCGCCCTGAAAAACCCCGGTAAAGTTGTGAGGTCTTCGGACCAACAACATAAAGTCAAGTCCAATAAAAAAAAAAAAAGCGCGACCACTTTTAAACACGAAATTTGAAGTATTAACGAAAATCTTTAAAACATTTCTAACTCTATATGTATGCGCTTAGTGTTTAAATTATTAAATATAACGTATTCTATCTCATTCTCTCGCAGGCGTAGTCCTGTAGATTTATGTGTTTACCTCTTTTTAGTCTTGCGTTTTCCTTTCATCGAGTTTCAAGTCACAACGATTGTAAAGAAGTTTCACTTCAAAAATTGAGTCATTCAATAGCGTTGAATGCCGTCGGGTCTTTTCATTTGTTGCCTGTCAATCGAATAGATTCAATTTAGCGCTTGCCACCGCCAACGTGCCGGCTTTATTGGAGCCGAACGGTATTGCACGTGATGATGGTAGGCGTCCTGGCGGAATGACTCTAATTCCCTGGCGGCGTGGCAAGCCTTTGGTGTGGGATGCGACTTGCGTAGACACGTTGGCCGCATCCCATTTACCAAACACGTCTAGATCGGTCGGTTCGGCGGCGGAAACAGCTGCATCACTCAAATGGCGCAGATATGCAACCTTCAGTGAGAGTTATATGTTTGTGCCGTTTGCTGTCTAGATGCTAGGACCGTGGACTCCTGAGGCCATGAGCTTCTACCAGAATTTATCAAAACGACTCATTGACTCTTCAGGCGATCAGAGGGCTGGTGCCTACCTCGGGCAACGGATCAGTATGGCGATCCAACGAGGAAACGTAGCCAGCCTTCTAGGCGCACTTTACCCATAGAAGACGGTGATCTAGGCTCAGTATTCTACTTAGTCTTGAGGGACTATCGGTAGAATACAATTCAAATAAGTTTTCTTTTATTGAATTCGATTATATGTAATTTTATAATTGTAAATTACGTATATACATTAAAAAAATTGTTTTCATCTAACATCAGCGTTACACTGTGGCTTAACAGGAACGTTACAATTCCCTCCCATCGGGAATCTGATTGGCCCTTCATTCAATTCACTTGAATAACAGTACTTATGTTTTTCGCACAACTTCCGAGGAAGTTATATCAAGTTATCTTAAGTTAGGAATTTGTTCGTTTATAGCGCGCAAGACGAAGTTAAACAATGGTAAGTAAAAGCGAGAAAATCTTTACTATTCACTGTTTATCCTTTAAAGATAATAAATACTTCTAAATAATAATAATAATCCGCAGATAAACACGCAAATTGTGTATCCCCAAGAGTTACCCTTGTGTTATGGGTTACGTCCAACGGAGCACTCTGGAGCTGATCCCAGACACCATAGTACACCACTCACTCACCACATAGACCATAGTAAATAATGGATTTTTTTCCCGAAATTTACCACGCCAGGTATCGAATCCGGGCGTCACAAATTAAAAATAAAATTATAATTAAAAAATCTTGATAACGCAGGTACAAGTTTTGCAATCAATTATCAACTGACGGCCTTTGTGGTTAAGCAGGTTAATTCGTAACCGCCCGAAGGCGCTGCAACGCAAAAGTTCCGGGTTCCATTCTTGGCATGGTAAATTTCGGAAACAAATTTCCTTCGTTATTTATGGTCTGGGTGTCTGGGAGCGGCCCCAGAGTAGTCCGTTGTATATTACCTATAACACAAGCGTAACTTGCTTAATGTGAGAATATACAATATGTGAGCTTTGTCTACCGATTGATATTATTATATAATTATAGTATGTATTAGAGTGTAAGTTAAAATTAAATTAGCTTTTAACTCTTGATTATGATGGAACAGAACAGTTGTTAAAAATAAATATATAACACAATTATGTACATACATACATACATAGATAATATCACGCCTGTTTCCCATGGGAGTAGGCAGAGACTATGTATCTCCACTTGCGACGATCCTTTTTTTTTATCCAGTGGAAATCCGTTTGAGGACTAAGCCGCGACAAGGGCAGAACCTTGAGGGGTAGTTCGCGACCTAGTGTGGGATTCGCCAGATTGGGGGTGGCACTAGCATGCCCAGTCAGAACTGGTGCCATGCTATTACCACTTCCCAGTTAGGGATACCCACTAAAACCCCTGGGTGTTCCGTCTTTCGCCTTATGCCAGGGCTACGGGTATATGACCTAGCCTCTCCGCAGCCCTGGCAGGTGTGAGCCTCACGAAGCTTCTTCCACTACCGAGGGACTACTTTTACCCCCGGCATCTTCAAGCTCTCTTGGCGTGGGGCGGTCTGTAACTCGCCCCACGGGAGGAGAGGTGAGCGCGCGCAGAACACGCCGCGCCCCCATCTCGACGGCATGTGCAGGTGAGTGAGAACCCCTATACCCCAAGAGGCCCCACCCGCGCCGCCTGCTTACGGTGGCCGAAGGTCCTGACTGGCCCTCCGCCGCCGACGCGTCCTCCTTTGGCGGGAGCGGAGCAGTGATGTGCGCTCACGCTCCCACTACTTGCGACGATCCTGACCAAACAACTTTCGCTTCACCTGCTTTCATTAACCTCTTTATACATGCACGTTTATTTGAAATGCTTTTTACCTGACTCTCTAACTACACAATTATGTACATCCCGAAATCTTATTTATCTCATTGACATTGGTATCTTTTTTATACATACAAATTCATAATATCACAAGTCACACATAACACACACACGTACACGTACGCACGCACACGCACACACATACACACACAAACACGCGCGCACTCGCGCGCACTCATAGATATTGCTTTTTAAATGAATGTAACTGTAATAAGTAATTTCACGATCAGAATTGTACTAATCAGGAAGGCAGTCCCTAAGATATATATAGGTCGACCTAGTTTGGGACCAATGAGTTTCAAAAATTGTGAATTATGTTTTACTCAATAAATGATTTTTGATTCATTTGATTTGATTATAATAACTAGCTTTTGCAGGCGGCGTCCGTCGCGTTAAAAAAAATCCGGGATAAAAAGTTGCATAACTGTAGTCCAGGCTATAATCTATGTCTGTACCAAATTGCATCCAGTTCCATTCAGCCGTTCTAGCGTGATGGAACTACAAACATCCATCCAAACTTTCGCATTATAATAACACGCGTCATCACCGTGTGCACAATCTGAAGGCAGACAGTCGTATCTAGAGATGCCTCGAATATAGCTTCTTTTAATGTTCGGCTACTTCTTTAATTATTTGGTATACGGCCGAATACTATATGGTGTTCGAACCAGCCCCATGGCATCTCTAGCTAAAACAGTGTAACTATCAATAATTTGTTATTGAAATATATATATATTTCTGTGCGGTTTTGTCCTCTATTTGAATGAATGAATAAAAACTCTTTATTGTTGTCTTGTTGTATTGTCTTAAATCTAGACAATTGATATGGACACATTTGCATTAGAACAATGGGCGGCCTTATCGCTTATAGCGATCTCTTCCAGGCAACCCGGTGTCTAAGGAGATTTTAAAGGAAATTTCAGTATATGATTTGTGGTGGTGTATTATAAAAATAAAATAAAATATAAATAAACTACTATATACTTATCTACATATAAATACGTGAAGCAAAAACTTTGTACCCATTTTTACGAAAATTGCGCTGACGGAGGAGTATGAAATTTCGCACACTTATAGTTTATATAGAGAAGAAGCGACGAATGCAAATTTTATTAAAAAAATATACTTTAAAAAACATTATACACACTACCATGTATTTGACACACACGCGCATAAATACTCTTTTGTTTATGGTTGTCTTAGCGAAATCTGTGATTACAGAAGTTTATAGTCTTTGATATTAATTATTATCGTCGAATTTCGAGCACGGGCGACCGCCAGCATATTTTTTTTATATCTGGAGTATAGCAGACAGGTTGAAGGGCCACCTGGTGGAAAGCGGTTACCGTCGCCTATAGATGTTTGTAACATTAGAGATGTCACCAACGCGCTGCCAGCCTCGAAGAAATTTTATGACACCCTTTTTGAAAAACTCCATATCGTAGCGCTGTGGGAAAACCTCGGCTGGGAGCTCATTCCAAATCCCCACGGTACGCAAGAGAAACGTTCTATAGAACCGTTGCGTACATGATCAAAGCGGCTCAAGGAAGTGAGGATGAACTCCCAACCGATGGCGAGCGGTGCGATGGTAGAAAGAGGACGAAGGCACCATTCTAAACAGTTCTTCGGAACACTCCCCGCTATACAGTCCGTAGAATACGCAGAGAGAAGCGAAGTCTCTCCTAAGTCCAAGCGTATCTATTCCATCTGTGAGTATGGGATCATCAACAACGCGGACGGCTCGACGTTGAATACTGTCCAGGGGATTAAGTATATACAGATATACATATATAATTAGATATACGACGATATTATAAATTAGATATATCGACATACGACTATTTGTTAATTGCTATTCGTCCTAATACTACACAATATTTGGCCAAATATCGAATAGAAGCCAAATATTCATGGCATCTAACGATATCGAAAATAACATTTTCGATATCATATGTATTTATATCTGAAAAGTGGCCGAAACGTCGGAATGATAAAAATGAAATAAATTACCGCGCTTAAAACCGTTAAAACATAGTTTTATTAGATATCGAAAATGTTTCAGACAAACGAAGACAAAGTTGCAAACGGCTGCCAGCAAATAAATTGAAACAGTGCACTATACTCGTAATTACAGACGGGGCAGTAATTACTAACATTACAACTGAAACCTGAAATTTACTTTAACCGCATAAAATATTTTGCAAACAATGTAACAATAATAATTAAAATGCTTTAGCAATTCATAACAAAATATTTCACATATATTTTGGCTATGAGCCAACTGTTGTAATAGCGTTCCAGTTAAACTAAATATCATGGTTAAAATTATATGTAACTAGAAATATCACCCGAATTGCCAGGTATATTTAGAACCTGCGCAATTTTATATAATTGCCATTAGTGATGTGCCGGGTATCGATATCCGTATCCGCGGATATCTGAGGGAGAAGAAAGATCCTTAACGATATCTGGATCCGTTACATTAATTTCAATACATAGATGAAATTATATACATAAGTAATTAGCTAGCAATGAAACACTATTTAATTCCATTCAGATACCACTGTCAGTGTGGAGATAAGGTGGAGCGCCTCGGTCACCATGGCTTATCTTGTACCAGAAGTGCCGGCAGAATTCCGTGCCATGCGGCACTTAATGACATAATCCGTCGGGCTCTTGTCACCGCCGGGGTACCTGCCGTTCTAGAACCGAACGGCTTGTGCCGCGACGATGGCAAGAGACCTAATGGTATGATATTGGTGCCCTGGAGGATGGGTCGCCCTTTAGTATGGGACGCGTCTTGCGTCGATACTCTGGCGGCGTCCCATCTTTCAGCCACTAGCATGTCTGCTGGTACAGCTGCTGCACAGCAGGAGGCCCTAAAATGCCGCAAATATTCCGCCATCGGAAATGGTTACATATTTGCGGCTTTTGGGGTCGAGACCCTGGGTCCATGGGGGCCTGAGGCGCACAAACTTTATTGAGACATAGCGAAACGCCAGCTAGACGTCTCACGTGACCAAAAGGCTGGTCTGTACCTCGGACAACGCATTAGCGTTGCGATAGAGCGAGGTAATGTGGCCAGTCTTTTGGGCACGTTTCCAACAGACAGCGGTCTGGCACTAGATTTTATAATTTAATTTTAATTTGTATATATACTTATTTATAAGATAGATTATATTATATTATATATTAATTATGCTATTACCACTCAGATTATTTTTGACATACATACATATTATCACACCTGTTTCCCATGGGGGTAGGCAGAGACTATAGATCTCCACTTGCGACGATCCTGACAAACAACTTTCGCTTCCTCTACTTTCATTAACCTCTTCATACATGCACGTTTATTTGATATGCTTTTTACCTGACTTCGTTTTAACACTTCTGTTATTTGATCATGGTGTGTACGTCGTGGTCTACCGGTACTAACTCTACCATTCACAATACTATCATACACTTGTTTTGTGATTCTATTTTCATCCATCCTCTCTACATGCCCAAACCACGTTAATATTCCTTTTTCAACTCTTGTTATTACCTCTTCTTTCAATCTAGAACGTTTATTACACTATTCCCTATCATATCATTCATGCTTACCTAACATATACTTCTCAAAGCTCTCATTTCAACTGCATTTATTCTACTTTCATACTACTTCTGCCACAGCCAACTTTCACTGCCGTACATTAGTGGTGGCACCAACACCCCTTGATGGACAGCCAAGCGTGCCTTTACAGACACTTTCCGGCTGTTCATAAAAGAGTTCAGCCCTCCATTCACCTTATTACCTGCAATTACTCATCTTTCGATGTCACTTTCGTGTTAAACAAATTCTAGATTGTTTTATTTCTTAAAATCAAATATTTCGCACCTTTATATTACAAAAATTTATTGTAGTGAGTCAACAATGCCTCGAAAGAATTAAATAAATTATGCATATTGAGATCTATCATAAATCTTTGGGGTTATGTAGTGGATACACTTACCACATCCATAGTTGTAGATATATCTGTATTTTTTACTTTGCATAATATACCATGATCCTGGTTACCACCGGTTCGGGTTCCCGACTCAATTATTCGCTTATACATGTCTACTAGAACTTTCGCAATAAAACTAGTAATTTATGTAATTCTCTCGTAAACAGAAGTAGATCAATTTCAAGGTCAATCTCTTGGCATTAGATTTTTTCATTTGACTTTTGACAAGTGCTGATTTAAGAAAAACATAACAACATCTTTTGATCTATGCTATGTTTATTATTTATTTATTATATTTAATTTGTCAAATACTAAATCATCTACTTTTGTTATTATTAATTAATGCATGTAAGCTATATAGGCATTAATTAACAATAACAAAGGTAAATCATTTGATGTTGCAAATGTCCACAGGCGAAGGTAACCGCTTTCCATCAAGTGGGCCATCTGCCTGTCTGCTGAACTGATTCAATAAAAAAGGGGCATGTATAGATTGTAATTAATGAATGGCCCCTAAGCTGGCAATCAGGCAAACAGTCCACCTGATGTAAGCGTTGCCAACGCATTGCCGGCCTCGAAGAGTTTCACATTTTCAAGCCACAACATGTTGCGAAACGGTGGTAAATTAGATTAGGCTCTCATAGAGTAAATAATAACCATAAAATAAAAAATTGTGTGTATGTGTGTAGTTCACACGCAGTAGAAGTGAAACTTCAGAGAATATACTCACAAATAATTCTTCTCTAACTTTTATTAATATAAATATAATTCCTTTAGCCTACATCCTTCAACATATTATAATTCAAAATAAACTTCTTAAGTATCACTTTCAATTTTTCCCTGTTTTAGTCTCAAAAGTATTATTTTCAGTTTTATTTCAGTCCAAATTGGACCTACGTTTAATCATCGGTCTTATTGACTCTTTAATCTGTGCTGCACAATCTAAAAGTCGTATCTCATTCTCTCGCAGACTTAGTCCTATGGATTTATATGTTTATCTTTTTTTTAGTGTATCGCTTTTTAATTTCATCGAGTTTCAAATCACAACGATTCTACAGAAATTTAACTTCAATAAAATGAAAACTAAATAATTATAACGAATAAGCTTTAATAATAACTTTATCATTACTCATTAACACTTGATATACACAACAACCGATTTGTCACGATCACTGCTACTGAACAGTGGCCGAATCTCGGAATCAAAATAAAACAAAATGCTGCGCTAAAAACCGGTAAAGCTTAAATTTAATTATTTGTATTAGCCGCGAAAACGTAACAAAATACTATCATCCTGAAGTAAAAAACTCCAACATTCGCTTCGTAAAACAGTAAACAAATTCTTGCTTTCACTAGTGTTTAACCAAGCTTCACTAAAGCGTTATCGATGTTTTCGAAAGTTATCGATGCGAGCGCGATTCGAATGTGTTGTGTTTACTCCGATTCATGCAGACGGAGAGCGAAGCACTCAGCTTGGGAAAATTACGTGATTGAGAGACACTGAGAGACGTTCAAAAATATACGAATCCAGTGACATCACTTGATCATCAACGGCTGTGAGGGAAAATTAAAAATCAATAATTAGATAAGTCCCCAGTGAAAGAACGAACTATTCAAAACGCTTATAATATAAGGTTAGGGAAAAAGTTTCTTCGCATTTTATATAAAAATTCAAAAGGTTTTTTTATAAAGCTTATTTACATTTGACTAAAGTATGTAGGTGCCATTTTGTTGGATAACTTTTTGTCATCTTGTAGGTAGTGACGTGATCCCATTGCTATAAAAATTTTGGGGCTTCTGATCAAGAAACTGCGACAAGTGGTTTTGGCAGTCCTCTCGTGATGTTAACCTGACACTGCCTAAGGAATTCTGCAAAGGCCGAAACAGGTGTAAATCTGAAGGTGCAAGGTCAGGACTATACGGCGGATGCATTAACACCTCCCAGCCAAACTCTCGTAATTTTTGCTGAGTGGCTAAAGATGTGTGAGGTCTAGCGTAATCATGGTGAAAAACCACACCCCTTCTGTTGATTAATTCCGGCCGCTTTCTCTCAACTTTTTGCTTTAATCTCATCAGTTGTTCGTAGTACAGTTCAGAATCGATGGTCCTGCCTGGCGGTAACAGCTCATAATGAATAATGCTCTTCCAATCCCACCATATACACAGCATCACCTTGTTGCGAGTTAACCCGGGTTTCGCCACAGTCTGTGAAGCCTGACCGGCCTTTGACTAAGATCTTTTTCGCACGTTCTTGTCGTACGTGATCCCCTTTTCATCACCAGTTATCAGATTCTTCAAAAATGGTTCGGTTTCATTACGTAGTGATAAAGAATCACAAATGAGTACACGGTTCATTAGGTTTCTTTCAGTGAGCTCATGAGGCACCCAAATATCGAGCTTTTTTGTGTACTCAGCTTTTTTCAAATGCGCCAAAACCGTTTTGTGGTCAATTCCCAGTTCTCCAGCTACATCGTAACTACTAATATGCCGATCTTGCTCCACTTTTTCGAAAATGGCATCAATTTTATCCGTAACAGGGCGACCAGAGCGACTTGCATCTTTGATATCAACATTTCCGGATTGAAAACGTTTAAACCAAATTTGCGCTACTCTCACAGATACTGCATTAGGTCCATAAACATCATAAATTTTTTTCGCGGCTTGTGTTACATTTTTACCTTTTTTGTAGAAAATTTTTAAAATGTATCAAATTTCTTCATAAGATTCACTCATTTTAACAATAAGAAAACAAATGAAAATCACACATTTTCCTAATTTGAATTTGGAATTGTCTTCTTTAAAATTAAAACTTTTTTATGATACCAAAACCAGCCAGATACAAATGGTATAGCCAAAGAGATCTTATTACAAGTTCATACATACTATATGCGAAAAGACTTTTTCCCCAACCTATTAAATAACTTTGCTCTAATTACTTAAGTAATAATGCAATAATTAAAAACCATGATATAAATAAATTCATAGTATGTATTTATTTATAATATATATTGTATGTAGGATTTCAAGAAGATAGCTTCAAATTTATACTATAATAAATTTGTAAACGGTTCGAGTTTGTACAATGCGTTAAAAAATGTAAAAAAAAACAGCTAACAGCAGCAGCTATTTCGGACGAGCAGATTCCGAAAATACAATTTTTAGAATTTTTGTCTGTCTGTTTGTTAGAGTTACGTGAAAACTATTGACCGGATTTAAACGAAACTTGACATAGAGCTAGCTGATATTCCGGGGCGTAAATTAGGACACATTTTATCCCGATAAATAACATTGTCATGGTATAGACGAAAATAGAAAAAAAGATGGCGCTGCGATCGCATCTTTTTTGGAAAGTGCTAAATGTATATGAATAAAACTCGAGTGTAGGCTTATAACGCGAGTTAACATTAATCTTTAAGACGGGACCTCCACAAATTTTTTACCGAACCAAATTTATCACATACGGCTCATTGTGAAGCCCCACAAATTTGTGGTCAAATAGAGATAATTGCAATGAACGTTAAAACTGATGGTTTTTCCCTCTAACTACATAGAATTTGTATTGGAATAAAAGAGACGATATAATTCTCTTGGTTTTGATATATAATTAACTATACCTTTGATGGCAGCTTGTGGAAAAAAATAATATTAAATTTGGCCATTGAAGGAGGTTATGATACATTTTACCCCTATAAATGACATCGTTTCCATAGAATAAACGGCTTATCCAAATAAATGGTGCTACAATCGCGTTTTTTTAATTCACTAAAAAATACCTACGTTGTCATAAACAATATGCCATTCATCGGATTAATTCAAATCAAATTGGCTTCGACTGACCTCTATGTTTGGCTGGGCAGTTATATAGACTATATGGACTTCGTTTCTTTGTTATTATTATATGTAACAAATCGAATTATTTTTTTATGTAATTAAAATAAAGCTAGATACCGCCTAGGGTTAGACACGTGACGTAGCCGCGGGGCAAACTGGTTTTTAAAATAAAATCGAGATATAAAGCAACAGTCCTTACATCTTTTATTTCCTTCATGACATGTCCATAATAAAAGCTGACATTTCACTAGCATAGTTCATGACAATCGCACTTAACAAAACTAGCTACTGGCTTTTCTACATATCTAAAAATAATGTTGAATCTTACATGTATGATATAAGAATTCTTTACAAGTTTCAGTAAAAATTACCCACAACAGCCAGCAGTTTTAAATGACTATAAACCTTTTGCAAACACGCTTTAAATTCTGTCTACTTTCGTATTTATTTTATGTTTTGGGCAATAAAAACAACACAACAATTTAAAACAATTCACATCCAATAAAACTGGGTGTGCCTCCGCTCTATTTTTGCCGTTCCGTCGCATTGCTCCGTTTTTATTCGCGCCGATTGAAATTTGTTTGACGTGCTCTATCTCAACAAGCGACATTAACGCCAGGCGATGTTTTATCGATACTCGCTTATCGAGTACCTACCCACCCATATTCTACTTTCAAAGACAACGTAGCTTCGCTTTTTAAATATGTCTTGGAACGGTTTGTACATTTAGCCAGTGTCAAGTATTTATGTATTCAAGATTAAAAATGTAATTATCTTCAAGCAAGTATGTGAAGTGTAAGCCGGACTCAAGCAACATAACGCAGCTCGAAAGGACACATTTCACTAAACAACTAACATTTTCAACACAAACACATGAAACACTTAATATTGTTTGTATTCAGGATCTCAAGAGTGAAAATATTAGTTCGCATTTTTTTTGGGCTCAATATTTTTTGGAATTGGTAAGTATATAATTTTATTCCTAGGATGTAAAAATTTTAGTTAAACACTAAATTGAAAATGCCCAATTTGCTGAATTTAGCATAATAAATTTAACAAACACAATCTGGATATACTGTATAGTAAGTCCAGAGTGTGTAAGTATAATATTATACTTTTGAAAACAATACTTCAAAATCTCGTCATCGCTTAGCTCTATTACGTGATGTTACAAGAATAGATAATTTGAGAACTGCGTATACAAGGGTTCTTTGAAAATTTCAGCTGTTATTAAAAATTTAAGATAGATAAAATCCAATCAGTCGAATAAAGTATTGTGACAACAATAAACAAATTGTGTGTGTGTGTGCAGTTTATACGCAGTAGAAGTGAAACTTCAGAGAATACACTCACAGATAATTCTTCTCTAACTTTTATCAATACAAATAATTCCTATATACTACAACCGTCAACATATTACTTATAATTCGAAATAAATTTCATAAGTATTGCTTTAAATTTTTCACTGTTTTAGTCTAAAAAGTATTATTATCAGTTTGATTTCGGTCCAAATTGGACCTATGTTAAATCATCGGTCTTATTGACTCTCTAATTTGTGCTGCACAATTTAAAACGCGTATCTCATTCTCACACAGGCCTAGTCCTATAGATTTATATGTTTATCTCTTTTTTGTAGCGCTTTTTTGTTTCTTCGAATTTTAAATCACAATGATTCTAAAGATGTTTCACTTCAAAAATCAAAAAAGAGTTGAATGAATCGTCTAAATAATTACACACATGTCGATTTGTGGTGTGACAGAGGACGTACTACAGAATAGAAGAGTATGTAAGGAAAAGACATATTGAGCCACCTCAAATGATTGGGATTAGGTTAAAGAAAAGAGAGAGAGAGAGAGAGAGAGAGAGAAATAGAGATAACGCAATAAATTAAAGCAAATTAAAGAGACAATAGCCTGCAGAGGCTTATGGAAAAGTTTTTGTTCGAGTGAAAACAAATAATTTATGTTAACAACAAAATTAATAAAACAGTGAACAAGTTTTATAATTTATTGCTTTATTTCTTTCTGTATTTTACAATTAGGAAGTTTATATTGTTAGCGTGTCTCTTGTGATAAATAATTGACGCAAATGCTTATGGTACGATACAATTTTTTTATATTTATAATTATGTGTTTTTGTAACTCGACTTAATTTTACCTAAGCCTATCATGTATAGAATAAATGTGGCATGGCTAAAATGGAGACAGATATACTCTTTCTAAGTATTTATTTTACTTTTGACATGAAATGACATATGGCAACAATCGCGTAACTCAACTGGCAAGTTTTATGGCCAATTACAACCGCACATTACGCAAACGTCTTGGCTCTTTCGATTCCGTAACCTATCAAAAAAGTTACTACGGCTATACGTCTTCGACTGGGTCACATTTGCTCTCCGATGTTTTTAGTCAAAATTAGAGTTCGTGGTCATTCTCTGTGCGAGCGTGGTCTGGATGAGGGTTCATTAGAACACATACTTTTTTCATTGCCCGAATATCTCCATCCCTCTTTATGACATCCTACCGACAGATATCCCGCGTCCCATTAATATTAACTAACTAACTAAATCTGTCCATATTTCCATAACATTTAGTGATAAGTTAGTCTAATATAACCGTTTGTTTGTCCTCAGATTTTCAGAAAATGAGTACCGGTCAAAATTACCCCCCACCCATCTAAGCTTTTAATGTTATTAAATAATCACTTGTCACTCATACTATACTCTGATATTGGCAAAATTGCTGCCAAGTGTGTTGGAGCAATAAACCCAAAAAAAAAGTGAAAGTTACTTTTGACAGCTCGATGGCGGATCAATCAATGTCCTAATGCGCCAGCGACTCGATTTTTATAAAAATCGACTTAATTTTAAATAAGTTTTAATCAATTTATCTTAACTATATATTTTTGCTAGAAATATTATATCGTGTAATATACCCACATTTCAATTTCAGATAAGCCATTTTTGTAATAAAGCAAAATAAATGTAATAATGTAGAGCATTTTTTAAATTGAAATCGATTACTTTCGATTTATTTGAGTTTAGTGTCGATGGTTTAATAGTCTGTGCGTTACATGACTCACAGAACATCACTATTACGTCACCCACAACAATAAAGTACGAGAGGAGTTTTTGGCGGGAACTGAAAGGTGACGTTGTGCTGTGCAGTTTTATTTTCTAAAAATGTGTAAAATAACTCTAAAACGAACAATAGTTGTAGGATATTGATAGTTTTTGAGTACTAATTATGTGTTTTGTGAGAAATGTGAACTGTATAGTCAAATGTGGCCTTTTGAGTTGTCAAAAGAACTCCGTTGAATGGCTTCAGTTGATAATCTACAGTTCAGCTGAGCTATACATAGGCTTAAGAAAATAAAGAAACTATATTGTAATCTAAGATCTGACTCAAAGGCCTAGCTCCAAAGTCATAAACCTAAATAAATAATAATAAAGTACGACAATTATGTCATTTGTTTCATGTGGGTTTTAATGTCAAGAAATATGTATGTTGATAGACATGCAAACGTTAAAAGTAAAATAAACGCTTGGAAACGGTATAGCTGGTGTAACATGTGACATAGTAATGTCACTCAAACTAAAAGGCCGAATATATAAATCTATACTACGACCAGTCATGTTATATGGGTACGAATGTTGGGCCATTAAAGTACTAAGTAGATCAAAAAGGTCTAGACTCAACTAAGAATATAATAGTTTTATAAGAATAGATAAGTTGAGAAATGAGTACACAAGATCTTTGAAAGTTGCACCCGTGACTTAAAATTGAGAGGAAGAAGATTAAGATGAGGAGGGATGAAAGTCACGTAACAAAAAGAATGTTAAAAAGATTGATAGGTACAAATGTAAAGGTAGACCAAAAAAGAGATGGATGGATTGTGTGAAGGATATCATGGTTTGTGGTTTAACAGAGATGTATGTCTGAATAGAAGAGTATATGGAAGTAAAGATATATTGTGCTGACGCCAAATAATTGGTAGTAGTAGCCCAAGATGCTAAATGTGGAGTTACTCCAGCGTCGCGGGGACCTTTTAGATTGTGAAGATTAGATGCTAAAAAGAAAAAAGGTTATATGATATATGCCCTTTCACTGGTGGGGGGAGCGTCTACGTGTGCAGCGGGGAGGTTTTATAAAAAAGAGTCACACAGAAATACTCAAGTGCGTCAGATATCCAAAAAGGATGTTAAGTAAACCCTAAAGGAACTCCTATTCAAAAGACAGACGAAAAAAAAGTCATTGATTTTAGAAAATGCAAAAAAAAGTAAATTGATATACTCGCAGATTAATATACAGACGGTTCAGCTTGATATACCCATAATGATGTGGAGGAATTTCCTTAATCTGACGGTTTGAAAAAAAATTTGAAGAATAAAAAATACCCCTGCCCTATATGAAGGGTTAATATATGGTGGGGATACGTAATAGGGCGCAAGGTTTCTCCCCTTATTATTATTCTGCCACGCTCGAGTAAATCCCAAAATCCCCGCTTGGCCTCTCCTACTATGAGTCGATATGAAAGAAATCATGTGTTTTAAGATACATGAATATTTTTAAATCAATATTTACAAAATTTTGCCTCGTGGCGTAATTTAGTAACATAGGTACACAACCTGCTTCGTAACATAGAACATAGGCATACTATAGATCAGGGCCATCTAGACTGCCAAATTTTGACGTGTATTTGTAGCACCTTTGGTGTTGCAAATGTCCATAGGCGTTGGTAATCGCTTTCCATCAAGTCGACCGTCTGCCTGTCTGCTGAACTCCTGCAATAAAAAAAGCAAGAGTGACGCAATGAGAATGTCTTTTCTTGGGACACCATCCTCGGGCCAGGGGGAAGGCTTTACATCGAGGGATGTGTGGGACTCCTGATCGGCCGGATGCCCACCGTGGCCTCTGATTGGCCGTCAAACTACCCACTAAACCTAACCTGCGCTCCTCTCCTATGCGCTGTTATGGAATGCCACAGGAACTGAACTATAGGTATCATCTAGGCTCTCACTTAAGGCACCCCCGGGGAAGGGTACCCTCTTCACCAATAGAGGAGAATCCACGGGATCCTTTATTCTATTCTGTCCTATCCCGTCTATCCAATTCCTGCTATCTAGTCCCTCTTTTTTTTCCTTAAGCAGACGGCGCACTTGATGGAAAGCGGTCACCATCGCCTATGGACATTTGTAGCAGCAAAGGTGTTGCCGCTCTATAAAGGGAGACTGAAACCTGGCCACTAATGCCGGAACACAACTGAAAGCGTTCCTCTACGAACACCAAAGGAAGCAAGTAGATCTCGCACTTGATACAAACGCCTTTTAGTGAGCATTTTTGTGTCTTTTTCATAGTTATAGTTCTATTTCATTTCTGTTATTTTCTACGTGACGTACCAATTTTAATTTTCTAAAATTATTATTGCAAATTATTTTCACATTTTAATAATCATTTCATAACATATTATGTATTTATATTATATTGTTCCAAATATACATCTTTTGTCTATTATTTGTTTGCTGTTAGGCACAAATATTTATTTTTTTATTAGTTATTTTTCTTCTGTGAAGGTGACGTTACTGCTTGGCACTAACGGAAGACCAGTGATGGTTGTTACTAACCAGCATTTGCTGAGTTAGAGCCTGTTTAGAGTTAGTTAACCTTTTGTTGAACTGTTTATGTATAATTTCCATTTTAAATAAATCTAGATAAACATTATTTTCTTTCTTTTCGAAATTAATGTTTCAAATTTTGGTAGCTTTTTTATCTTTATTTATTAGGGACTTTTGCCACATAGGCATGTCAGTCCCATCATCTCCTAAGCATGCAATAACTTATATATTAAATTTTAAATAATAAACTGGCTAACAAACTAGCCTTCTTTGAGGCTGGCTCTGCCAGGATTTCTATAAAGATACCTACATCAAAACGATTTAGTCCCAACTTCCTCATCAGTTGTTCTCTACCATATTTATTTTTGCTGCATTCCAGTAACAGATGTTGGATATCCTCACGAGTTCCACACAGTAGGCAGTTGGGAGAATCATCTTTGCCCATGAGATGGCCACAACTTCTTGTCGGGAAAATTTTGGTAGCTTATCTGTATTTATTTCGGCGAATACCGTCTGCTATATTTCCTCCTTCTGCCGCACCGATATCGAGAAGATATTGTGAATTTAGTAGAATACGAATTTTTGACACTGTCGCAATGGAATTGTAATTTGAATGTCTTCGCAACGCTAAGCAAGATGTTGAAATAGCAGAATTGGGTCCCTGGTAACCTGGCCGAAATTGTAAACGAACCTTTCACGCACTTAGCCTGGTTATATTATGTAACAATGGGAGTATATGGAACTACTATACCAAACCCAATTGCGGTTAAATATGGATTTAGTACCATATGTTCTTGTTAATGTTTAATTAGTATGAAAGCGTTCCGTAATGGCTTATGAATGAATTATTTGTTACTCTAAGATATCTCTAAGACCCTAATTACACTATTATATATTTATCATACAAATACGATCTCATATCTGTCAAATTCTATGATTATATATTTAAATGATGCTGTTCTTCATTTTTACATATTACACTTACGATCATATAAACGTCATACCTCATCAAGATCACTACTACTACTACTACTACTGAGGAGATACCAAGATTGATAACGATTCAGACTATATATTAATACGTGAAGCAAACTAATTTGTGCCCCTTTTTACGAAAATTGCGCGGACGGAGGAGCATGAAATTTCGCACACTTATAGTTAATATAGAGAAGGAGTGCAGAATGCTAATTTATTTTTTTAAATTAGGCTAATAAATAGATTTAATCAATAAAAAAAACCATTACACACACTACCATGTATTTGACACACACACGCATACATACTCTTTTGTTTATTGTTAAAGTCAAATTAACATTGTAGCAAAATCTATGATTATAGAAGTATAGTGTTTGACAACTGTTCACAACAAAAAAAGGTTTTATTTTATTTTAGTTTGAATTAGAATAATTTAAATATATTATCTGTCATATTAGAAGTCATTCACGATAACACATTATAATACAATTTTTTTCAATAATTCATTCCCTCTCCAACAACAACAATTAGTTATGATCGAATTTCGACCAATGGGCGCCCACTAGTTCTATTAATTGCTTTACAAAAATAAGATAATAACAGTCAAGAAAAAAATTAAAAATATTACGTATTTGGGTTAGATTATTAGAGAGAGGGGTCCAAAAACATTACTCCAATAACTTCTATTGGAAGATAAAAAGTCTAACGAGATATTCCAGTCGACATTATTACATTTTGACGCCATTTTTGATGTTAGACGGATGATATGAACAGAATAGAATATTATACTTTATTGTACAATAAATTTTATGAAACGATACATAAGAACAGCTTAGAATTAAGTACAAATCAAAGCAGCGATCTCTTCCAGCCAACCTTAGGATGGAGAGAGAAAAATGGTTTTTCGGTGGTGTGATTGGACAATGTTAAAAAAAAAAACAACAAATTATATTTTAAAAATTCAATCTAAATTACACGTTAAATCACAAGACTAAAGTTCAAAATTCAATGAACTGTTACGAACAATTTCCTTTGATCTACGTATAGAACAATATCTGTATATAACAGAAACGGGGAAAGAATACAATTTCCTGCGGCCTGGCGGCCTGTCGTAAGTCGTAAGAGGCGACAAAACAACCCACAGCCAGGTAGTAGGGTATCTGCCCGTCTGGATGGCTGCCACCCCTGATGCTAGAGTATGCCGCCATAACAACGTTGAGTTGTGTTCCGGCATTAGTGCCAGATTCCAGACTGCCTCAAAAGAGCAGGAGCCCATTTGTAACGCCTTTGGTGTTGCAAATTTCCATAGGCGATGGTAACCGCTAACTATTAGGTGGGCCGTCTGCCTGTCTGCTGAACTCACACAATAAAAAAATAAAAATATACAGATAGAGCTAAAATTCTTCTGAAATCTTTTAAGTTTTATTTAAACTGAAAATTAGTATTAACGAGTAAAGAGAAATGTTATTTATTTCGCATTCAATAAGGATGAATTTTGTGTGTTTATCTCTTTTTCGTTTCATCGATTTTCGAATCAAAACGATTCTAAAGGAGCTTTACTTCAAGAAAACATGTAAATATTATATACATACATAAAGCATAGCAATATAATGTTACGAGTTACAGGACTCGAATTAAAATGCCTTTGGAATTACTATAGAATTTATTAGAACTATACAAACGCGTATAACACAGGTACAAATATAACTGCATACAACTAGTACAATGCAATACACGATTCAACAACACGCACAAAGTCCGTCGCTATTTAGTTTATCGAATGTACACACGACTTGTCTCGCTTGTGACCATCGCTAGACTGCTGATTTCTCCATTGGGACATTGCTTTATAATGCACCGATGCAATATGTCTACCTGGCAAGCGCGTCGACGCAATTTCCCAGAAAACGTAATCTACACACCTGCGAAATTATTTTCTCTCGTTCTATATAAGCAAATCGTTATTAAGCTAAAAAGAGATGCACCTATTAATTTATTCATATCAGTGTCTCATTTACACTTCAAGGATTTATATGGGCTAAAATAAGACGCACCTAATATTTATAAGGTAACAGAACAGAATTAACAAAATGTAAACTGTTCTAAAGTGTTCTATTAATTACTATTTTTCTCTCGTTCTATCTAAGCAAATCGTTATTAGCTAAAAAGAGATGCACCTATTAATTTATTCATATCTGTGTCTCATTTACACTTCAAGAACTTATACGGGTAAGAACGAGACGCACCTAATAATTAGAAGGTAACAAAATGTAAAGCATTTAAGACGCGCACACATTACGGGACGCGTGCGACGTGTCCGGAAACAATGTGCACGCCAAGAATGGGACGTGGCTTTTGTGTTGCCAACTTTTCTTAGAGAAAACTTGCTATATCAACTCATTAAAGCGTTAGATTGGCGTGAATTTGTAAAAAGGGCCGAAATTAAAGTAATAAGATACTTTTATAATATAAATACAATAAATAAAGCCTAGATACTTTTTAGTTTACTTTATTATAAATACTTGTTTTTGAGGATAATATTCCAATACATTTGGATATATATATATATATATATATATATATATATTGTCCATGCCAGTGACCAAGACCAAAATCAAATGGAAAAGTTTAATTTAAAATTTCTCTTATAACCATTCACAATATTTAGTACTTAAATTATATGTGGACCAATTTAGCAAAATTTCACTCAGTACCAACTGCTCCTAAAACCTGCGACTATCGACCTCGCAGACGCATGCAGATATACATAGACAAAACCTTTTTGTTACGTTAAGATTTCTGCCAGTTAACTTTTAAAGCTTTTCCACATTCTCGCGAGAATGTCCGCGAGATCTTGGAGCTGAGAACGCAAGAAGTTCTCGCGAGAACTCTATGCGAGTGTAGTGTAGGCTTTACCGCAAGCCGCATAAAGAAACTTCGTTCCAATAAAAATTAAATAACAGTATGTTATTTAATAACAGATAATCAATGCTGTTATTTTTAGATAACTGTAACAGGAGTAAAAGATATTTAAATTGACCTGTTATAACTCGCCTCTAGAATGCTCCTTCCTCTCAATGGAAGATCCTCCAGCGAAGCTATTATTGTTCCTCACAGGCCTAGGGCCACTGATTATTGTTGGAAATTTGTATATATTCTTTGTACATTTCGGGTAACGTTTGCGACCTCAATTGGCCATTTATAAGTGTTTCACTACAATATATTTCCCATAACACAAGCGCTAAGTCGTTTAGTTCGGGGAAATGCAATATGTATACAAGTGGTTACCAATTCGTGTTCGCCGGAGTACTCATATTCTTTGTCTTTTGTATAGTATCTTATTAGTCCCGAATCCTCCTCATTATCTTCAAGAACGCTTTGACTTTATTTCGTGCTCCCATAGTTTTGCGGTCTTTCACTAAACTGAAACTAAACACCACTGTATAGTTCAACTTTATACAACAATTCTTTTACCGTCAAGGCTATATATCTTTGAAACACGCTGCCAGTTGCTATCAGACAAGCAAAATCTCTACCGATATTTAAAACAATGATCAGAAAATATTACCAACCTTTGGAGTATGATGATATTTAAATATGTGTACATATTGTTACAACTTAGCACATTTTATTACCTGTCGGAATTTGAACTGATTGTAATCTTTTTATGATCGTCTTCTTTCGTTCAACAACAACAACAGCCTATTGTTCTATTGTACTTGTTTACGGCCGCTTGCAGGCTGCATCAATTACCAAGTGTTAAGGATTACAAATTACAAGCAAATTCTAGGATGTGTCCACGTTGCCGGGCGGGCACAGTTGCATTGGTGACGTATAAAACGACGGCCTGATTGAGAGAGGGGTCAGTTGAGCTACGACTACGATACAGGCGTGATGTATGTACATTCGAGAATCTAATAGTGACGGACTTCACGCGTTTTATTGAATTACGACCTTCTGCATTATGTTTGGATTTGTTGTGTTCGGTTATATTTTTACCTGTGTTATACGTGTTTGTATAGTTCTAATAAACTCTATAATAATTCCAACGGCATTTTAATGCGAGTCCCGCACTCGTAACAATATATATTTATCTATAAAAATTTATATATTTTTGTAGATATGTATTTGTATGTTATGTATATTAAGTATATATCTTTATAATAAATATAAAATATCTGTATATACTGCATTTATATATTTATTATTAGAATGTAAGTAATTGTACTATATATTATGTATACCACCATCGTCATTATAATCTCAATTAATTCTTGGGGTTGTCTGGAAGAGATTGCTTTCTAGCGATAAGACCGCCCTTTGTGCATAATGAGACATACTTTTAGTCTGTAAGTTCTTTTTTTGTATTGGTGTACAATAAAGAGTTATTGATAGATATATTTATGTGTCAATCATTTATATTGTTACATGCCGTCAAAGATAAGCGCTCAGCTGTCTGTTGTAAGCGCAGCTTATTGTCTCACTGCGCCTGAGTAATTCTTTTGTGTTTTGAATTGTAATTAAGAAAAACATGCTATTGTTTTTCTACTTGTTTAATAACCATCATTAGCGTCGAACCAATTAATCCTTATTGTTATTGTTTTCGACTTTGTTAGCCGTTCGCAGGTGTGCAAATTACTATTTCTTGGAAACTCAGTTCGTGCAACCAATTTTTTTGTATTGTGTAGTGAGTATAAGACAATGCCCGAATGGAGGGACAGGCAGTCAAGCGACAACTATGAAACAAGTAAGACGTTTTCGAGTACTCTCGAACGCGTGTCGAATTGTATTGAATCGTGCAGTGTGAACTGGTTGCATCCAGTTTTATTTGTATTTGTTTTATATGTGTTTGTACAGTTCTAATAAATTCTATAGTAGTTCCAACGGCTATTTTAATTCGAGTCCTGTAGCTCGTAACAATATCTTATTCTCCTATAGGAAACGTAGTCTTCAGGACATCTTACCCATAGAAGGTGGTGACCTAGGCTCAGTATTCTACCTATAGGCTTGAGGGGCTATGGGTTGAATATAACAACTGTTAGTTTTCTTTTATTGTATTAGTTTATAAAGACATTGTAATCCCACTCAAAAAAGTGGCCACCGAGCCCAGCAGTGGAATATTTGTATGCTATTATTACATAATAAGGAAAGAACATGTTATATAATACACCTTAATAAAGCATTATAACTTTCTAAAGATAATTAAAACTTCAGTCAAGATTAATTTGCTAAAAATGAACTTTCTTTGTGCCAATTTAATGTTTTCCGAGTATAATTATATTTGAATTTAATTGATCTTGATCAGGTTAGAATATTTTTCTTCTTGAAAAATATGTTTTGAATTAATTGAATTCGTTAACTTTTCGACGCAAAAATTAATTGATATAACACTAATTATATTGATACGTTTTCTTGTATTACTTTATAAAGTTTTCTAGACGTACTATAAATTATGTGTACATATATCTTATCTTGTTATAATTTTAGATATACACTGTGTAATTGGAAAAAAGAGCAAAAAAAAATCGCAGGCTTAATTCGCAGGCTTAGTCCTATAGAATTGTGTGTTTATCACTTTTTAATATCGCTTTTCGTTCTATCGTGTTTAAAATCACGATTCTGAAGGAGTTTCACTTAAAAAAACAACACTTGACAGATCGGCTGTCTCGATATGTACACACACATATATACTTATATACATACATGGAGTATGTAACCATGTATAGAGGAAAATAATATAATCAACAAGAAACGTAGTTACTAGATCCTGTAACTGACGTCGACGATAAAAAAAGAAACACCCTTAAAATAATCTTATAATTTATCTTTTAAAATACCATGATAGAATAATTTTTAATAAACAATAAGCGTATTATAAACAGCGCGTTCAGCTGTTTGACTGTATGACGTCATAAGTAGATACGCCCGTAGAAAATATTATGAGGCTACGAAGTTCTGTAGTTTTATAAATAGTATCTCACTTGATTCAGTCAGTTATTTCTTATACCTTGTTTTCATTTTATTCTTTGGATGTACTTTCCCACGTCTGGTGGGTGGACGACACTTTAAAATTAAACTTATTATTATATACTTCTGTATTATTATCATAGTTCCAAATTTCAATGTATCTCTTTAAAGACCACGGGCCATAAAAATGGTCCGGATATTTGGAGGGCTTGCGTGGGGCCATGGGGAGCCCAACACGTAGAGGCCCCTTGACAAATTTAATCTAAATGTGGATTGATACTGACGGCGATTATCCCTGTCTACATCATGTAATGCACCCAAGGACAAGCCCCGGCCAGTGTAGGACTATTGTGGGAAATGAGAACAAAAAGTACCGGGCTATTGGGTCGAACTGCTAGTGGTACTAGAGGTCTGGGAATATGGGGACTATGGCGTCTGCCCGCTTTATATATTTATTATTATAGTTTTACTAAATTTGTATCTTAGCTCTTATAGATATTTCTACATATCGAGCCTTTACCGCCATTTTGTCGTAAGCGTTGGAATTATTAGAACTATACAAACAAATATAACACGGGTACAAATATAACCGAACACAACAAATCCAAACATAATGCAGAAGGTCATAATTCAATAAAACGTGCAAAGTCTGTCACTATTAGATTCCCGATTGTACATACGTCACGCCTTGATCGTGGATCTCACTCAATTGATTCTTCTCTCTATCGGCCCGTCGTTTTATACTTCACAAATGCGAATATGTGCCTGGCAACGTCCACCCAATTTCCTAGTAATCGTAATCCGCACACCTGGCTAATGATGCCTGAAAGCGGTCATAAACGAGTACAATAGGCTGTTTTCCACAATAACTAGGAACGTATGATAGATAATAAATGAGTGAACAGAAGAAGACGATCATAAAAGGATTACATTTATTTCAAATGCCGACCAGTAATAAAATGTGCTATTACAGATTTGTATGTATTTGTCTTTGTCGGGTCCTAGGTTGTAACAATATTATTGCATGTTATATTTAATTATTATCATTTATAGTATATTATTATACTCCACGCCAACAAATAATCTTTAATAAGTTCTTATCCATCCAAAGGTTGCCTGGTAGAGATTGCTTTAAGGAATAAGGCCGCCCATTGTACTACCTTATAGTTAAGACACTAAAGTGTATTACTTTTCTTATGTTGGCGTACAATAAAGAGTGTTATTGCTGTTGTTGTTGATTTGACTACCCGCTCCCTTATTTTTAATAAGCCCCCGAAGGACATCGTTGCGGTGTGTCGCCGCTTTAAACTTTGTAAGAACAATACTAAGTTTATAATTTCTGCCACCCCCACAGCGGCGTTAACTACGACCTGATAACAGTCGAGCTGCGGTCTGACAGTAAGCGATTTATTAGGCAATTCGCAGTCAAATAAAGTCAGACACTTATCACCTTTAAAAAAAAGCCGAAGCCTACATTTTGTACGAGCATAGCAAGACATGACTAATGTGGCTGTTCTATTTTTTACTTTTTTATATTTAATAGGTTTGTGTTTGACCACGATCACGTCCAATGCTGAACGATGATACGGTCGAAGATGGAGCACGCTTACCTAGATAGTACCTATTCACACAAGACTTAAAGATACCCGAATTGTACTTTTCGCGAAACACGGACTCTGGTAGTGCATTCCACAATTCTGCCGTACGTAGAAGGAACGCGGAGGTGAAACGTTTAGTACGCACTGATAGCGGTTTCATCGTGAAACGATGGCGTAGACCAGAGCTCCTTGTGGTCCGAAGATGGAATGGTGTAGGGGGAATCAGGTCGAACAATTCAACAGCACACTCTCCGAAATGATTCCTATAAAAGACCGATAGACTAGCAACCCGGCATCGATGCTCTAGGCTTTACAGCTTTGTATTGACAAGTTGGTCACTACCAATCAACCTCTTGGCTCTTCTCTCAATAACGAGATATATTCGATAACGGCGTGACTTTTAACGCTTTAAACAAGACGCATTCTGCCACAGTCAATATCTTTAAGATTATCGCAGGTGCAGCCCCACCATTGTATCAAAAAACTTCTGGAATTAATTTTAACTTGTTTTATCTATCTACTCAAATGCAGTGACTATGTATTAAAGTTAATGAAACTTTAAAATTCACCAATAGAACAACTACCTTTTATGAAAATTAATACATCTGATATCATAGTGATGACTATGACATCTTAACTAACTACAACAGCCGAATAAATAAGTTACATCAAACGTATACTTTCATTTCTTGCTAGGTACTACAATAGTTTCATTATTGATATCGCAATAAAAAATACAGGTTTATTTAGCACACTTCTCAACATATATTGTCTGATACTATACATTGGAAGGAGAAGTGATAGTTCGCGAGTTTTTCAAAATCATTTGTTATAAAATAATTCAATATTTCCAAATTCGCTAAGTAACTGAATAAAAACCAATAATATTAAAATGCCGTTAGAATTATTATAGAGTTTATTAGAACTATACAAACATAATGCAGAAGGTCGTAATTGAATAAAACGCGCAAAGTCCGTCACTATTAGATTCCCGAATGTACATACGTCACGCCTGTATCGTAGTCGTGGCTCAACTGACCCCTCTCTCAATCAGGCCGTCGTTTTATACTTCACCAATGCAACTGTGCCCGCCCGGCAACGTGGACACAATTTCCTAGAATTTGCTTGTAATTTGTAATCCTTAACACTTGGTAATTGATGCAGCCTGCAAGCGGCCGTAAACGAGTACAATAGAACAATAGGCTGTTCTCCACAATAATTAGAAACGTATGCCATTAAATAAGTGAACAAAAGAAGACGATGATAAAAAGATTACAACAAGCTCAAATGATGCCGAGAGGTAATGAAATGTGCTTTTACAGATTAGAAGTGGAATTTGTTTTTGTCGAAACCTAAGTTGTAACACTATATTAGCGCGTCCGGCAGATGTTGTCTAGCTTTGAAAAAAATCTAGCACTCGATTCGAGTGCTATCTACCGGATCCAATTGTAAATCTAAGCCATCCCGGGACCCTTTTGAACGCACATTTTTTTAATCAAAATCGATCCAACTGTTTAGGAGGACTTCGGTGACATACACACGAACAGAAGAATTTTATATACGAAGATACGTTACTGTTATCAATTTTATCGGTGTAAGATGAATATTAAATCCCAGGCAAAAAGTGCCTCAAATAAATATATTCTGGCGAGTGATGGTGGAACCACCTAGATGGTTTAAGAACTTTTAGAAAAAGGTAGAAGATTCTGGAAAGAAAAGACAGAGATAGATAGATGTTAGAAAGGGATGGATAGTAACCAAAAGAATAACGAAAAGAAGATCGAAATTATGGGTTCGAGAAGATTCTTCCGGGTATATAAGTAGCGTATGGCGCACGTACCGAGCAGTTGAGTTCAGTTCAAGACAGCGAAGTGACAAAGGCGATACGAAAGAATTGGAAGAGAAGTTTAATAGAAGACAGTGACGAGTTTAGTAGTGAATTTAGTGAAAAGTTTAGTGGACAGTACAGTGAAGGAGGAGTGTAGCGTAGTTTGAGAGAAGATCCAGAAGCCAGCTACACGCGGTAAAATCCGAGGTGAGCACTGCAGTAGCAGGAGATGGTCACGCAATATCGGCGACGGTATTATGAGTGAGACATCTTATCGTCGGGACAGTGCATTGTTAGTTGTGCGTGAAGGATCAAACCTGCGGAGAAGAATCACGTACGGCTGTGTAAGTTAATAAAAGTCTTTAGTGCAAAAAGAACAGGGCTATCGTTTCTATCTACCATAATGGGAAACAGGCTTAACAATGTGTATGTAAGTATTGTATTTACCCGTTGTATAAGAGACACAGCCTTACCTCAACGTGACGTCATTTCAAGTCCCGTCCGAGTAATAAAGAAAAGTTTATGTTTTAACACCACAACCAATTGCTTCTAATACGACAACGTAAGAACCTTTTCGACCATTATTGGAATTAGCTCATTCTTTATGAATGTTGACCGTAATTACATTTTATTTAACCAGAGTTTAGTGGGTGGCGACGCGAAGGAGCTTTTAAAAAACAACAATTGGTTTTGTCAGAGGCGTATAATGAACTGAAGATTACATGACTTTTTTACAGACTATATTGAAACCTTACACTGCTAATTGATCTAAGAGCCTACGTAACTCCAGCAAAGTTTTTTTTTTTTAGGCAAACAGGCAGACGGCCCACCTGATGGAAAGTGTTTACCAACACCAGGGGTGTCACCAACGCATTGCGGACCTCTAAGAAATTTTATAACGACCTCCTTAAAGAACCCCATGTCATAGCGCAAAGGGAAAACCGCGGCGGGAAGTCCCCTCCAGATCATTGTTGTACGCGGAATAAATGTTCTAGAGAACCGTTGCGTAGATGAGGGGGGAGCTCAAGGAAATGGGGGTGAACATCCCGTCGCTGGCGAGCGGTGCGGTTGTAAAAGTGAGGTATTGGCACCAGATCAAACAGTTCCTCGGAACACTCCCCGTTATACAGGCGGTAAAATACGCAGAGGGACGCAAAGTTTTTTTGTTCGTTTGTTTCAAATCTTGCAAGATGATTTAGAACATTTTTAGAGAGCGGTTGCCATCGCCTATAAACACAAGAAGTGCTGCCGGCCTCAAAAGAACCTTATTACGTACCCCAGCCAGGAACTGGGTGGGGATCTCGATGAACTGGACCCTGGCCACTGATGCTTGCGCGGGGTGGATCGATCATCGACTTGTCATTCGCCACACATGCGGCCGCCCGCAGAGTGGTAGGATGGAGAGTGCTGGAGGAGGTGGAGACTCTGTCTGATCACTTGTACATCAGATTCGAGCTCTCCCCTCGCCTAGCGCTAACCCTGTTCAGGGCCCCTCCCGGCTCCCGCGCTGGGCTCTTACCAAGCTCGACGCGGAGCAGGCCGAGGAGAGGGCCATCATCGAATGCTGGACCTATCCAGCCGACCTGGGGAATCTGGAGGCGCAGGCTGAGCACATGCGCAAATCCCTCAAAGGATTTGCGACGCTGCTATGCCTCGAGCCAAACGACCGCCGCCGCGTACATCGGTCCACTGGTGGACTGAGGAGCTGGCTGAACTGCGGAGGGCAGTCCGCAGAATCAGCCACAGGCTCAAACGCAGCAGAGCGCGTCGTCCTCCAGACTATGTTGAGGAGAATGGACTCGTGGGGAGTTCAGAGAGGCCAGAAAGGCCCTTTCGATCGCAATTTTGCGAGCGAAAGCCCGGCTCGGGAGGAGCTCCTCGAGACACTGGACCGGGACCCTGGGGCTCCGTACCGTGCGGCCCGCAACACGTTGCGGCCCTGCACCTCCACGGCTACGGAAACGCTCGAACCCGAGGTCCTCCGGTCGGTTATCGATGGGCTCTTCCCGGATCCGGGATCTTCACTCCCCCGATATGGGTCCAATCATTCCCGACACCTCGGAGGTGGAGCCTCACTCCATCACCGAGGAAGAGTTAGACGTCGCCCTGGACCGGCTCCGGGGCAGGAAGACGGCTCCGGGACCCGACGGGGTTCCGGGTCGGCTCCTCTTCCTGGCTGCCAAACACCTACGCGGCCAGCTGCGGGAACTGTTCGATGCCTGTATTCGCGCAGGCCAGTTCCCGTCGCAATGGAAGGAGGGCCGATTATGCCTGATTCCCAAGGGAGGCCGTCCTCCCAACGATCCGTCCGCCTACAGGCCCATAGTGTTTAACGAGGTCGCCAAGGTCTTCGAGAAGATCTTAGCGGAACGCCTCGTTAAGCATCTCGATACTGTGGAGCCGGGGCTAGCACGGACGCAGTTCGGGTTTCGGCGGAGGCGCTCCACGTTGGACGCCTTCGAGACACTGCGATCTGTAACGGACGACGCAGTCCAAGCAAAGGATACTGTCCTGGCAGTTTCGCCAGACATAGCGAACGCCTTTAACAGCCTCCCACACGAGACGATCAGGAGGGCTTCGTGCACACGGAGTCCCCGTACCTCACGAGGCTGTTGGGCGCGTACCTCCAGGACAGATACATCCTTTGGGAGGGCGGCGAGTCCGAGAATCGCGCGATAGGTCGGCGACGCGTCGCGTGCGGCGTCCCACAGGGATCGGTCCTCGGGCCGGTTCTTTGGAACGTCGGTTATGACTGGATCCTTCGGGTTCCGGTCCTGCCCGGAATAGGGCTAATCTGCTTTGCGGATGACACCCTACTCAC
The DNA here is from genome assembly GCA_039645545.1 of Dendrolimus houi. Classification (NCBI taxonomy): domain Eukaryota; kingdom Metazoa; phylum Arthropoda; class Insecta; order Lepidoptera; family Lasiocampidae; genus Dendrolimus; species Dendrolimus houi. Next base: position 14,452,827 of record CM077139.1, read on the forward strand.
GGCACGCGCTGCGTCATTCGCGGAATCCGTGGACCTTGCCAACGCCGGGCTGGCGATCGTGGTCCGAAGAATAGGTAGGCTGGGCTTGAAGGTCTCCCCCGCGAAAACGGAGGCCATCATGTTCCATAGGCGGTTTCGTAACCCCCCCGCGGACTTGTCCGTTACAGTCCAAGGGGTGGACATTCGTGTAGGCCCCCAGATGAAATATCTGGGGCTAATTCTTGATGGGAAATGGCTGTTCAAAGCGCACTTTGAGCAGCTAGTTCCCAAGCTCGTGAGGTCCGCAGGCGCCTCTCTCGGCTTCTTCCCAACGTGGGGGGACCGGGGGGACGACTAGGAAACTCTACATGGGCATCCTTAGGAGTATGGCCCTGTACGGTGCACCCGTATGGTCCACTGCACTTCACCGCCATAATAGGACTTTGTTGTGCCGCGCACAACGGGTCCTGGCGGTGAGGACCATCCGAGGATACCGTACAGTGTCGTGGACGGCGTCGACACTTTTGGCAGGCGATCCGCCCTGGCCTCTCCAGGCGGACGTGATAGCCAAAGTTCGGCGCTCCCGACAGGATGCCCTCGCCCGTGGCCTGGTCTATGGCCAGGCCGAACTCCAGGTGATCAGGACGCGGGAAACCGCGGCCATGATCAAGCTTGGTCAGTAGAGTTGGAAAACCCTGTTGCTGGCATTGACACGGTGGAGGCGGTTCGACCGCAGCTGTTGCGATGGCTCTCGCGGAAACGCGGGACCCTGACCTTCAGAATGACACAGATACTTACCGGGCACGGCTGCTTCGATAAGTATCTGTGTCAGATTGCGGGCTGCTTGCCTTCACCCCAATGCCGCCAATGTGGCGCGCTAGACACGGCGTTACACACGCTAGTCGAGTGCGCAGCATGGGCACCTCAGAGGTTTGAACTCGAGACACTTGTAGGACCGATCGAATCGCTGGGCGATCTGGTGCAAGCCATGCTGCACAGCGACGATTGGTGGGTGGGTGCGGCCAATTTCTGCGAGGCGGTAGTGTCTCATAAGGAGGCCGCGGAACGAGATAGGAGAGAGATGGTAGTGCGCATGCGTCTCGCGGGCGCCGACGTCAGTTGGGAGCCCGGAGGCGCAGGTATGCGCATGACCTCCCTCCTGAAATACCGCTGCAGGGGCCCTCTAGCATCTAGGGAGCAGAGGAGTCTTCACCCCTGTTGACGAAGTGAATAACATAATGCAAAGTTGTTATGGCGGCATACTCTAAACCAGGGGTGGTAGCCATCCAGTTTTATGTAGAAATCGAGTTTCTTTGTCAATAACATTTAATCGATTTAGTTGCACATATATCATTTGCTAAAAATACTATATTGCCTAATTAATATAACTAGTGTTCGCCGTGGTAGTGAAATTCGATCATAATAATTAATGTCAAAGACTATATACTTCTATAATCACAGATTTCGCTAAGACAACCATAAACAAAAGAGTATATATGCATGTGTGTGTCAAATACATGATAGTGTGTGTAATGTTTGTTTAATTGATCTAATGTATTGTTTATGTATAATTTGTAAAAAATATTAACATTCGTCGCTTCTTCTTTATATAAACTAGGTATAAGTGTGAGAAATTTCATACTCCTCCGTCCGCGCAATTCTCATAAAAAGGGGTACAAACTTTTAGCTTCACGTATTAATATGTAAAGAAGATATAAACAATAAAATCCACATGTTTATACTTAAAAGTGAAATAAAAGCTTAAGTATGGCTTTCTAATCTAAATAAGTATCGCGTTTTTTTTTACTTTTAATTAAAACATTTCGAAAATATTAATTAGCTTTGATATGATGACGATAGTAAATAGCTATGCATTAGACTCACAGAACGGCACTACAATGTGACCCTTGATATGCGTGATAACGACAAAAGTAAGGAGATGCTTGGTACCAGGCGTGGTTGAGGCCATGCTCCGGAGTCACGATTGTTGGTATGCGGTTTCCACCTTCTGCAAGTACGTCATGGCGTAGAACGAGGCCGCAGAGTGATTAAGGACGAACGATGCGCACCACGCGGACCCCGTTTGACCCTCCCCCCTCTATCGATGAAGTAGGCCATCCTGCCAGCAGGGTGTTCTAAGTAGCCATGCGTAGGGGCGTCACGGTGCACTAACTCTCTTCTAGATCCCGTGACGTCCCGTAAAAGCGTAGAAAAAGGGGCGCAGGTTTAGGTTTAGCGGGTAGTTTGTTGGTCGATTACTCGCGACTACTTCTGTTTTGGCGATATGAGCGTGGAGAACCGTCCGCTAAGAGCCCCCACACGCCATTGGGATTACCTTCCACTGTTCCTAAGATTTTCTGTAATGCCATAAAATAAAGAGTTATCTCTCTATCGTTATCATATCATACCCCCTAAAGAAGTACTAAAGAAACAACATCGTAGTGCTATCATAAAAAAAAATATAAACAAAATAAGGTTAAGGTTGTTATGTATATTCCCTTCGAATATACCCTCTGCAAAAGTCATCTAAAATATTCCGCAGTCGAAATTTACCTACAATATTCGTCTATCAATAACCCAAGTCCCAGGAGATAAATTCAATCCAACAACACGCCACCGAGAAATTGTCAAACATATACTTTTGTAAAACAACATGCCTCTACTACGACACGTGTCACATCTGAGAAAAATCAAATGTTCCATTCAAAAGGAATAACACTTTGAGGATGATTTCGTTGCATTTGGTTGAAATAGTGAAATTGTATTTATCATAGATTTTGTATTTTATTTGCAAGTACTAGATAGATAGATATAAGAGTTGTTTACCGACATAATAGACAGAGTACATTAATTACAACATTTTTAGGCAGAACAATAGGCGGCTTTATCGCATAAATTCAGATGTTTATAGAGTTTTAAAATATATATTAATTTTTTAAGATAAATACATACATACGTATGAGATCAATTTTAATGATAAATAGTAACTATATAGATAAATTAGGCATAATTGTTTAAGGAAAGGTAGTGCTTCATCAGTAGATTTAAAAGCCTGTAATGTCCTAACCTCTCTAACTTTAGGAAGCAGCGCATACCGAAGTGCAACAGCCTGCACTGTAAAGGAATTACACGAGTTTACGGTATGTATCAATCAGTGCGCAAATTGAGAGCAGTGGAGAGGCGAGGTAATGAGGACTACTTGGGGTAAATAATATTGTTACGAGTTGCAGGACCGGAATTAAAATACCGTTAGAATTACTATAGAATTTATTAGAACCATACAAACACGGATAACACGGGTACAAATATAACTGAACACCACCAGTCTAAACGTAATGCATGATTCAATAACACGCGCAAAGTCCGTCACCATATAGATTACCGAATATACACACGTCTAGCCTCGCTTGTGGTTATTGCTTGACTACCCTTCCTCAATCGGGCCATTGCTTTATATAGCATAAATTCAAATGTGTCTGCCCACCAAGCATCGACGCAATTTTCCAGAAATCGTAATCCGCACACCTGCCTAATTATGCCTGAAAACGGCCATAAATGAGTACAATAGGCTGCTCTCCACAATAACCAATAAATAAGTAAACAAAAGAAGACAATCATAAAATAACTACAATGTTATTAGCTCAGACGCCGGCGGGTAATAAATATGCTTTATTTACAAATATGAAGGTGGCCCAAATTGTAACAATATGTTGTAAAGGAGAGTGAAAAAGTAGTATTCCGGCGAAAACAGATAGGAAGCCACTTGAGTCTTACGAAATTAGGAAACGTGGCCATATTTTCGCAACCCAAATATGAACCTGATACAGAAATTCTAGGCAAATAAGATGCGGTAAAGCCAAGCTGGTATCACTATATTGATTACAGCTACTAAAGTCTATTTCAAATAGGATGGTGTGGCTGACACAACCATAAAATGTAATTTGTAGCGTCATCGTAAACTTTCCTACGACATTTTTATTTATACAATCGAATACAATGCAGGAAAACTTAACTTATTTGTATTGTATTCTACCCATAGTCTATAGACTATAAGTAGAATACTTCTATGGGTAAGGTGCCCAGAAGGCTGGCTACGTTTCCTCGCTGGATCGCCATACTGTTCCGTTGCCCGAGGTAAGCACCAGCCCTCTGATCACCCGAATAGTCATTGAGTCGTTTCAATAAATTTTGATAGAGGCTCATGGCCTCAGGACCCCACGGTCCAAGCGTCTCGACAGCAAACGGCACAAACATATAACTCTCACTGAGGGTTGCATATTTGCGCCGCTTGAGTGATTCAGCTGTTTCCGCCGCCGAACCGGCAGATCTAGACGTGTTTTGTAAATGCGATGCGGCCAACGTGTCTACGCAAGTCACATCCCATACCAATTTTTATTTTGTTTTTATTGCAAGAATTGGGCAGACGGGCAGTTGACACACCTGATAGAAAGCGGTTACTACCGCCTATGGACATTCGTAACATCAAAGGTGCTACGAATGTGCTGCCACTCTCTTAAGGGAGACTGGAACCTGGACACTAATACCGGAACACAACTCAAGGTTGCTATGGCGATATACTCTAAACAAGGGGTGGTAGCCATCCAGACGGGCAAATACCCTATTACCTGGCTGTTGGTTGTTGTGTCGCCTCCCAGTGGCGTAGCTTGCCTTAGACGGGCCCTGTATCAAAATGTGTTGGAGGGCCCGAAGGACGGGTAATTTTTTTTTCATAAAAGAAACAAAAAGTGCTCGAATTGAATTGAAATAATTATATATCACTTATAAGTTATAACTTAATGCTCCTAGAAGCTAAGTTAGACAAACAATTCAAATCAAAGATACACTTTTCTCGCCTTTTCTTCGCCATGCTTATTTATCAAATCATCGATAGTTGAAAACAACTTCTGGTGGGATAATAAATTCACCATTTGATTAGGGGTGGTTATGGACTGTATTTTAAGTTTGGTTCAATATTGGGAGTAGAAGGAACGCACCGTGTGCTGCTGCTCTTCGTTCTCTTCTTCAGCCCCAGCAACGGGTCCGATGAGTTTTTAATTTATTTATATATTTATATTGTCACTTCGCGAGACGTGCTCACAGTCTTGATTATAGGAGCGGTTTTTTATAACGGCGGAGTGATGAAAATTAAGCGTGTGGTGCGAACGACGTACTGAGACGGAAGGGGGCTTGCGGCTCTTGTCTCGCGTTTTTATTATAATTTTCAAAAAATGGTGGAATTTTCACTTTGATGCGGCGACAATAAGGACGGGTGGGAAGGTTTAGTGGAATGGAAGGAATTAAATAAAAAATGCGAAAGAAAGAAGAAAGAAAAAGATTTATTGACTTAAAAAAGACGACGCTATACATAAAAAACACATAATACATTCACAAAAAAAATGAATGTTAATTACACTAAAACATATATAATAAATAAATAAGGCTTGTGCGTCGAGTTTTTTTAGTCAACGAGGTTGGCAACACAGCATTGTGCTGCATATAATTTAAAAAAAAACCCCGATATAGCGATGATTTTTAGTGCCAACCTCCATACATTTGACCCCATAACATCTCTCTAAATATTGTATATCATTTCATCCGTGCAGGAACGGAAAAAGAATACAATTTCCTGCGGCGGGGCGGCCTGTCGTAAGAAGCGACTAAACAACCCACAGCCAGGTGGTAGAGTCTAAAAATGTCGCCATAGCAACCTTGAGTTGTGTTCCGGCATTAGCGACCAGATTCCAGTCTCCTCTAAGAGAGCAGCAGCGCATTTGTAGCACCTTTGGTGTAGCAACTGTCCATAGGCGACGGTAACCACTTTCCATCAAGTGGGCCGTGTACCTGTCTGCTGAACTGCTGCAATAAAAAAATAATCAAAATATATATATATATATATAAAAGTACTGTGTGCACATAAACTCATACAGCATATACACAAATACATACTGTGATTATATTAGAAAATCAAATATATAATAAAAAAAATATATATATTATATATATAGTGTAATTACAAAAGACTTCATAATTAATTACCAACTTCAGTTTTTCTAGATTTTTTGCCTCTATAGACAATAATGATAAGTCTGATAGCCGTTCTTGTTGGACCATCAGTTATTCTCAAAAATGTTAATCTACAAGATTGTGGATAACATTTTGGGAATTTTAGCTTACACACTTTCGGGCCCTGTATGTAGCCTGGGGCTCCTGGGCTGATACCGCGGTAGCTACGCCCCTGGTCGCCTCTTACGACAGGCCGGCCGACCGCACGAAATTGTATTCTTTCTCCATTCCTGCACGGATCAAGATCGATCAATAACTTTTAATTGTATACAAATGTATTCAATCCCTTTACTATTTAATAATAATCTAATACTTAGAATCTCGATGTTTATTTATCTATTTACGTATTTTCCCCCATACCTATTTGAAATAGACTGTAATGATCTAAGTTTCTAGCGTGTATATTATAGTAAATGCATATTTATTTTTAGTGTGCAAGGTGGAAACTTTCAGCGAGGCAGTAAAGGGAAGTACCTACCTTAACCGTTGCAGCTATACGATAATAGTTTTAGGATACAATCCATAATTTTTCGTGAAATTTTGATCCCTATTCAAAAATTATTTAAAAATGTTAGCAGAGAAATGGCCATTACACACTTGAAATAAGTCACTAAAAACATTTTTTAAGAAATTATTTAGGATACCTCCAAATTATTATTTTTAATTATTATATATTAATTTTCTTGAATTTTTATTTATGGTCATTTAGGCTAAATCGTAACTTTAACATTACTTATTGACACTTGGTATCTTTGTCTTTCGTGATCACGGCTACTGAAATGTGGCCGAAATGTAGAAATAAAAATCAAATAAAATGCTGGCCTCAAAACCGTTAAAACGTAGTTTTAATTATGTCTAATAGTCGCGAAAACTTAAGAGAAATACTGTTCTTGTGCTTTTTGTAATTTCAACTTCAATTTTTATGAAAAATTGATAAATTTCCGAAAGAAATGAATTATTATTAAAAGGCAGCGACGCCGCGATTCGCGACTAGCGAGGACGCTGCCACATGCTACAATGTAATAAAGTGCCTTACACACACGTCAAAGGTTGTTCGTCGAAATGAAACCTCCCTTGGGCCTGAATGGATAACCTCGCGAAAGTATTTCTCGAGCTCTTCAACCCCTCAAGAGATATGTCACTCAATTTCAAAGTTTTTTTGACGTATACCGCCTTTATTTCATATTTTTCACGAAGAGAGGAGGGTTTTTTATTGCGAAGTTGGCAAACGATGACCTTAGGCTGGGCACAAACGGGCCACCGTCCACAGCCAGCCATGACAAGCGACAAGCAGTTGACACGCTTTTTCATAGATTTTATAGGGACTCATCTAATGATAAGTAGTACACGTGTGAACCAGTACATTTGTCCTGTACAAAATACGTTTGTACTGATACGGTTCAAAATTTGAAAATGTAAGACTTCAAAATTTTTGTCGCGCTACTACTCACTCCTCAGACGTAAGAGGAAGGACGGAACGAGGCTTATGTTACAACAGTGTAACAACGCCTCTACGAATATTCATATGAGAAAGAGGGCCAACATGACATGTCATAGTACGACTGCTAGTAATGTGAAGTGACCAATCACTTCCGATTCTGAACGAACATTTCCGAACTAGAAGTTTTGAACAAGACAAATGAGGTAATAACGCTCACCGCCTCACCGGCCTCATCGTTTCAAATGTACTGCCGCGGTACAAATCGTACAAATCTCCTAGCCTCATTTAAAGTGGTACATTGTACTGATTCAGTACAAAATCTCATGTTAATCTTACAAACTCGTTTTATAGTCATGTGCTACCTAATACTAGACTCGTCGCACATGTGTGGCCGGTGGCAACCACGCGCCGTCACTTTTGTTCACGCGTTGGCACGTGGCCGCCATCGGTAGCCGTGGTCAGTAGCTCGTATGCGCGCAGCCTAATGGAAAGTGGTAACCATCACCTATTATAGACTTTAGAAACATCAGGGGCGAAGCCAACGCGTTGCCAGAATTTAAAATAAGGTAGAGGAGATACCTATATTAGGGTAACCCGTATAGGTGGAGAAGCAAGATGGAATGCTTTTTCGCCTCAAATATACATCAAATCTATAGCCCTGCAGGAACGGAGAAAAAATACTAAATTCCTGCGGCCAGGCGGACTGTCGTAAGAGGCGACAAAACATGGCCCATATGGATGGCTACCACCCCTGGTCTAGAGTATGCCGCCATAACAACGTTGACTTGTGTTCCGGCATTAGTGAGTGACCAGGTTCCAGTCTCCCTTTAGAGAACGGCAGCACATTGGCAGCACCTTTGGTGTTACAGATGTCCATAGGCGATGGTAACCGCTTTTCATCAAATGGGCCGTCTTCTTTACTAGCTGACCCGTAGTCACTTCGCTGGGAGTCATTACAAAATACACATGCACCTACGCACACACGCACGTACGCACGCATATCTAGGATTAATTAAGCTTTGTAACCTTGATTAATTCATAAACGCAGAAAACACTCGCAGTGCCTCGTACGAGGATGTGCGCAATTCTTGCATTGAACGTTATTGCTGTAAGATATTTGACAGGCTCCACTTCGCGGGGCGTAAAACATTTTTACTTTTTTAATTTATTAATCACAATCAAATATAGCTTATGTCACTTGGGAATAATGTAGCTTTCTACGGGTGAAAGAATTTTCAAAATCGGTTCAGTAGTTCCGGAGATTACACCGAACATCCAAACTCACAAATTTTACCTCTTTGTAATATTAGTGTGGATATTTAGTCTTGAGCCCGATTTAGTGTCAACTGCCCAACATTCCAAACAAATAAAAACTACCAGCTTTTACTTTATACTTTCACACAAAACGTATTTATAGCTATCTAAAAATATTCTCGCAGAAAAAGGTTTCTGGCATACACGACTCCTCCAACTGTACATTAAACTGCAAAAAGTGTAGCCACGTTCTAAAATTTACCGGAACAGCTTCGGTATTCAAAAATGAATTGCGTCATTTTAGACACAGACCGTTCACGATAACTTGACGCGCAGTGTTACCAACAATCAAACATATTAACACCTAAAGCTTATGTAAAAGCACCTAAAATCGCGTAAATTATTAGAAAACTCCAACAAAAATTAAGAATAATTTACGTTTTGTAATAATCTCTATTTTATAACAAAATATTAAGTGATTTTATTATTTAGAATTTGGTAACCCTGCGCGTCGACGTATCGTGAACGGGAAATATTTATATATTGCGAGGGTTTTCACTTTGACATTGACAGCTGATTTGATTTTTTTTAAATTAAACTTTTATGTCCACACGATCATAGAATTTCGTGGAAAATTATCGGCCAAAATTTTTATTTTATGACTCACATTTGGTTTGTGATATTAAATATGATTTTATTACGAGAGAGCATTGTATAATCTTAGACATGTAAAAAGAGAAGGGAAGTAAGAAGTCGATAGGTGGCGCCGCTGTTGTATCGCACCAGTGTTGTAATAGTAAACATCATTCAAATCAAATCAAATAATTTATTGCATAAAACATGGTTATACAATAGGTCTTGTTATTTTATACAGAGCTTCTTATTATTCGCATACCGTTCGTTACCTTATACAACAATAATATGAATACGATTATGTTCAGATATCTCACAATCTAGTATGTGTGTGTTACAGCAATTTTTCTCAAATACTTATTCTGATTCATTTTTTTTGCAAAATTTCTGCCAAAGTTATCTGACAAGATGTATTATTACGAGTTACGGGACTTGAATTAAAATGCCAGTTGTAATTACTATAGAATTTATTTGAACTATACAAACACGTATAACACAGGTACAAATATAACTGGACACAACCAGTACAAACGTAATTCATAATTCAATAACACGCGCAAAGTCCGTCACTATATAACTTATCGAATGTACACACGTCTTATCTCGCTTGTGACCATCGCTAGACATGCCGATCTCCCCATTGGGCCATTGCTGCACCGATACAATATGGCTGCCCGCCCGCGTTGATCGAATTTCTTAAAATACGTAATCTGCACACCTGCCTAATTATGCCTGCAAACAGCCATAAACGAGTACAATATATAATAGGCTGTTTTCTAAATACAAATTTTAAACATAGCGTAAACAAAGGAAATGGCTGACAAAAAGGTAATAAACTGTAGGTGTGCATTGGTCTTTGTGGGCCGTAACAGTATGTTAAACTAAAGAATCAATGGGCATAAGTTTTTTTTTAAGTGTAAAGGTAGACCAAAAAAGAGTTGAATGTTATTGTGTGAAGGATGACATGTATTGTGACAGGGTTCGTATGCAAAAATAATGAAGTATAGTAGGAGAAGGGATATTGATCCGTACCTAAATGATTGGGATGAGGTGAAAGAAAAAAAGTAACATTTCACTGCAAGAGAAACTCCGTGCAATACTATTTTGAATAATAGTATTTTAAAAGTCACACGTGGCAACACTTTCGGAAACTCGCACAAAGTTGACTCTGGTGCAATGTCGAAATTTTTGTGGGAACTGTAACAGAATTCTTGTAACTTACGATTGTTCAAAGCTTTCAGTTTGGTACTTTTATTACCCTTTCAGTTTTGCGACGTCATTTTCACAGACACGTAACTCTTTTATAAACTCGTTATGACCTTCAGTCTGTATGTCACAGTTATTTTTTTAATTTATTTATGGAAACAACAAATAAAAATTGCAAACAATTGATTTATACGTAGCATTGGAGACCTCGGAATAAATCAAGGGAGCCAATTCAGACCAATAGATTTCGAAAATGCAACTTTTAGAATTTTTCTGCTAGAGCAGGGATTCTCAAACTATTTCGGCCAAGAGACTCCTTTTCCAAAATGAACAGATACCGCCGACCACCATAGCCAAATTACTTTAAAAATCCTATCTCTGGATTTTTCATATTGATACAAAATACTTACCATTTTAAAAACTTTGCGGTTGGTTAAGTGAATAAACTTGACATAATTTTCTTATCAAAACTTAACAAAATTAATAGACATAAAATTCAGTAAATATCGATTGTAAATAACAAATATTAATACAAATTATGTAAAAATACTTAAATAAGTATTTATTTAAAAAAAAAATTATAATCGCAACGTTTCTTATTGACTTGTTTTGTCGTAAGAGGCGACAAAACAACCCACAGCCAGGTGGAAGGGTATCTGCCTGATTGGATGGCTACCACCCCTGGTCTAGAGTATGCCGCCATAACAACTTTGAGTTGTGTTCCGGCATTAGTGACCAGGTTCCAGTCTCCCTTAAGAGAACAGCAGCGCATTTGTAGCACCTTTGATGTTGCAAATGTCCATAGGCGACGGTAACCACTTTCCATTGATTAATTAAATATAAAATATTACTCTCTCTTATAACAAGTTGGTACACTACAACACACATATGATTGAACAAATGTCACACACAAAAACAAAAATTACCAAGAAGCGTGTTTATATCCTTGAAACTTCTTCAAAATTAAGTTATAAACAAGGGCACGGAACACTTGTTCGTAGAATTGTTAAAAAAAAAACACGTTGGTACACGTAACATAACTACATTATCTTGAAAGTTTCGAATAATAACTTGTGTTAATTAATAAGGGTCAATTTATAGATCTCGTCAACCCCAAAATCAGTTTTCGTTTATATCGACCCCTGTGAAACCGATTTCAACTGTATTGTACTCAACTGCTTCTGGTTAGAATTAAAAAGAAAATAAGTTAAAAGTAAGAAGAAAAAGGATATGAAATTTTATATGAAAATCCGTCATTTTCTAAGTAAGAAGCACAAAATGTTATATAGCTACTTCTAGTCAAGAATAAGCGTACACATAGATCGGCGTTTTTGGAAATTCAATCTCTAATGTGGTTAAAGAGGTGTAGGAAATTTGTTCAAAACATGAATAATTTTAATCAACGCGAGCGAAACAGCGGGCAACGAATAACATGTAACATATATGCAAGAAATCACTACTGCAGTCTGTACGTAAACATTGAAGTTATTATGTTAACACCCGACTGTATATATAGCTCCTTGAATATAGGTTAAGGGAAGGTCAAAGTTGAGACGTTATTAATCTAAAGTGAACTAAATCCAGACTTCATCTAGACTGGGTATTAGTTTGCAAGCTTAGTTTAGGTGCAGTATTCTTGTTGGTAGGTCAGTTTAATCCTGCAAGTGGTCATTAATAGTAGAGCAGACGGTGAAGATTGACCTTCACTCATCTAATAATCAGATGAGCCATATGTTTTATCAAATCACATTTATTTTATAAACACGCCTATGATATTGTTACATGCCGTCAAAGATAAGCCGCACAGCTGCCTATTGTAAGCGCAACTTATTATCCTCCCGGGGATTAAGGAATTCATTGTGTTTTGAATTTGCAATTAAGAAAAACATGCTATTGTTCTTCTACTTGTTTTATAACCATCATTAGGGACGAACTAATCGTTATTGTTATTGTTTTGGACTTTATGGACGTTCGCAGGTGTGCAAATTAATATTTCTTAGAAACTCAGTGTGCGCGGCCAATTTCTTTGTACTGTGTAGTTAGTATAAGACGATGCCCGAATAGAGGGGCGGGGCAGTCAAGCGACGACTACGAAACGAGTAAGACGTTCTCGAGTACTCTCGATTAGCGATATAGACGACGGACTTTGCGCGTTCGAATTGTATCGAATCGTGCAGATTCTATAGTAGTTCCAACGGCATTTTTTAATTCGAGTCCTGTAGCTCGTAACAATATAATATTTTCTGAAGTTTTCGCGACTTGTATACATAGTAAAACTACGGTTTGAACGTTGAACACACGCTGGGTAAACCCACCCACATAAATCACAAATCCTCGCGAAAGAGAATCGTTTCATACCTAGAATGATGCGTACGGCTATTGACATCAAAAACACCCAAATTTCAATAGAGAAGATGGTTGGCAAGTACCACCTGTTTGGGACCCGATCATCAAGACTATTAGGACCCAAACCCAGCAAAAACCAACTGCCAGACCTCAAGACACTGAGCTCTTTCTGCGTGTACCGGAACACAAAGCAACTTGATTGATAATTTCTTTTATTTTTCCTTCCACCCATTTTAATATTAGATAAAATTATTAGAGCCAGGCATGTTTACTGAAGAGTTTCTTGCACCGCTTCTTCTCTTCAAGCCATAACATGTGGCGAAGCGGTGGTAAATCAGATTAGGCTCCCATAGAGTAAATAATAACCATAAACAAAATTAAAACTAAATAGTTAAAATGAACAAGTTGGCGGTAGGCTAAATAAAACCTTAACAATACTCGTTGACACTTGACATCTTTGGCTTCCGTGATCACGACTATTGAAAAGTGGCCGAAACATCGAAACGCGGTATCCCGGGATATAAAATATCACAAATTATATTACATTCAATTTGCTATCGATCAGTAAAAAAATCATACTGGAATTAGTTTTTTAATGTGGCCATTTTAATCCATTCCCAGAAAAATTCCCGCGGGATACCCAGAATAAAATAACGCAGTGTAAGAATTAGCTGTCGATCAGCGAAAACGCATCAAAATCGGCCCAGTAGTTTTTACGTGAATCCCGAACAAACAGACAAACGGACTAGAAATCTAAAAAATCCATTGTTTATATAGTCTATAGATACATATAGTATACTTATATATAAATTAAATAATTCAATAAATCACATCAAGAGCATAGTGAATCCAATATAAGTTCATAGTTCTGCCGTCATATCTGCCAGTGCAGAACTTTCAGATGTCTTTAGGTGACTACGAACGTGTGAAATCAGCTTTGTTTGATGATTACTAAGGTATCTCGATTTAGATTTCGAGGAAAGTCTAAAATCTGTTTCAACTAATCGGAGTTGTAATTTGTGGTGAAAAAGGCTAATATGGCATCCTTAACTTCCCGCCGATGTTTTCTTTCTGCACTACAACATTTTTAAGAAGGATGTTAAAAAAAATCTGTTCGTCTGTAGGCGATGGTAACCACTTTCCATTAAGTGGGCTGTCTGCCTGTTTAACTATTTCAGACAAAAAAGTAGAATGAGGAAAAGAAAACTTCTAAGTTTTTTTTTTGGCGGGTACTAAAGAGCGATGTCGTACTGTAGTTTTGTTTTCTAAATATGTGTAATTTTGCTCTAAAATTCATTATAGTTAGATTATACTATTTTTGAGTAAATATTTTGTCAAAAGTGTGAAATGTGTGCCTTTCGAGTTGTAACAAGGACCATGTTTTTTTTAGCGTGAGTCAATAAGTTAGAATTTAGCTGAGCTGGTACTTAAAGCTCAATATATTACACAAGGCTGTATGAACCCATTCCATCTTCGGACCACAAGGCGCTCTGATCTACGCCATCGTTTCACGGTGGAAACGCTACCAGTGCGTACTAAACGTTTCGCCTCCACGTTCCTTCTACGTATGGTAGAATAATTGTGGAATGCACTACCAGAGTCCGTGTTTATCGACAAGTACAATCCGGTTATCTTCAAGTCTCGTGTGAATAGGTATTATCTAGGTAAGCGTGCTCCATCTTCGACCGTATCATCATCCGGCTTTTATACGTGATTATGGTAAAACGCAAACCTATTTAATATAAAAAAAACTTAATTCCTTAGCTTATCTGCCACTGTGGCCAATAAAATAATAACAATCATATAATAAATAGATTAGTTGAGAGTCGAATCAACTGAGATACTTCTTATTCTCTTAGCAATCACAGGAACCTCCTAGATTTTGTATGAGTATAATAAGTTATTAGGCCACAACTTTAAATATTTCACTATATAGTTTAAAAGTTAGAGAGGAGGAGGGGTTCACGATAGTTCAATAATCTCGAAACAGTTTCACTTCGAATTCTTGACACATAGTAGTACCCATATTTAATATGCAGCGTTGGGTGCAGCTCTGCTCTTCATACGTGCCGCTCAGCTTATATTTCGCACAACCCACTATGATTGCATAGTAAATATTATATTTTGGGTGCAAAACCATAATATTGTGGCCACACTAATAACTAGCAAAAAGCGGCGCTTTAGGAGGAGGTCTCGCGAAGTTTTCTATCTAGTGATAATTAATTACTTATTTGTGCTTAACCAAAAAACCTGGAAGGAAGGGAAGTCTGGAAACACCTGTAAATCACTCGCTATTTTGCAATAAATCTTTCACAGTTCATGCAGTTGCCTGTGGAATGCGCTACCTGTGAAAATCAGGCGTGCACAATCTCTACAGGCGTTCAACGGATTCGTAAAGGATTATTACCTCGGGCTCTAAAGTCAATCATAACATCTTCATCTCTCCTGTATTTACGTAATTCTATACATTATTACTATGATTATTATTGATTTATATATATCAATATATATATATATATATATATATATATATATATATTTTGTCCTATATTTGCAATTATATCTATTATACTTGCCATTTCTAAATTTTATATACAACATGGAATTTTTTAATGCCACCTGGAGGGAAAGTACTCTAAATAATAGAGATAGCAAATTTTACTCCAAAGAAACATTTCTTTATTTTTGAAAAGAAATAAAACTGCATTCAAAGATTTTCGAAAATTCTCCTGCTTCACCCGGGAATCGAACCTAATAATAATAAATTCGATAGTAATTCCAACGGCATTTTAATTCGAGTCCTGTAACACGTAACAATATTTAAATTACTCGAATTTAAACTAAAATAAAATAAAACCTTTTGTCGTGAACAAATCCATCCCAGCAAAAATTTTTACATATTATATATATCATTGAAACATAATAATTAAGTTAAATAAATCAAAGCTAAGCGATAGACAATTTCAAACCAAAACAAATAAAATAATACCCTCTGACAAACCTCTGATAAGTGCATTTAACACATTTAAATAAAAACATTGAATAATAGCAAAATATATAAGAATGACCCAAAGTTGAAAACAAGTAACAAATCCATACAACATAAAAGCACTAAATGAAAATAATTAATTTAAATCATTGAAATTAACAATCGCTAATAATTAAATTAACCTTTAATAAGCTAAATGGTAAATCAAATGAAGTAATTATTCAATCATCTAAAGGTAGAACAACGAAATTAAATCTCAACAGTTCTAACGTAAGTGATATTATAAGAAAAAGAGTATGATAAGGAAACATTGTGGATTGAAAGAGAGGTAGTGACACGAGTTGAATTTGAAATGTTAAGGTGTTTTGGGATGTATGGCAATTAGAGAGAATGAATTAAAGCACAATCACAAAAGAAGTATATGATAGAGTCGGTGATGGTCAACGTCGATGTACTCATCATGATCAAATTGAAGATATTTTGAAGAGAGGTCGTGTGAAAAGCACTTTAAATAAGCGTGTATGTATGAAGAGATTAATAAAAGTTGATGAAGCGAAAAGTGTTTGTCAGGATCGTAGTAGGTGGAGATCCGACGTCTCTACCTACCCCATAGGTTGTTGGTGAGATAACTTCGCAATAAAAAATCACCCTTAAAGTTCTTACTAAAAACTTTTAAAATAAATTTAAAACTACCCGCATACTATACAGACCCGCAATCATCATAAGGAATACAAAACTTCAACTAATATGCTAATTAAGTAAGAACACAAAGTAAACTCTCTAAGCCTTCTTACTTAACGTCGACTTAAATGCAGTTATTTCAAACTTTAACCTAAGTATTACGTATGTTCTGAATTTGTATGAAAACAAGAGGACTTTTGGGTCAGAGAAATATAATGAGTTGGGATATGACTTTAAAAGTGTTATATTTTTCTATTACAAAATGAAAAACCCTTAGCCCTAAATTCTCTCTGGAATACGAGAAATCTTAAAAATAAGGTCAAAAATGAAATAACTTATCGATTACAACAATTAATAATATAAAAACACGCCACACGCGTACAATTTATTCAAAATAAAACTTTCTTTTTAATATATATTTTTAACCGACTTCCAAAAGGAGTGGTCCAAGAGCCCGTGTTCGGCTACCTATATGTATTTGACCAGACCTGAGTTTTTGTACATTGAGGCCCCTATACCTTTATTATCTAACTAATGAAGTTTAGTATATAGAATATAAAAAATATTGATTTCTGTAAATTCAGTGATAAAGTAAATCGCAAGTAAATTATACTGATGTAAAACAGCGAACGGAAAACATACATCTGACTGGGTAGTAGCTAAGATTTTATTATTTATTGATGTGTATACGCAATGTAGACGTCTGCCGTGATCAATATAAGTTTTTAAGACTATAATAAATAAAATATATCAACGGCAGATCTGGTCAATTACTTTCAAAAAATTTTTTTTTATAGCGTTTTCAACATTGTCACAAAGCAAAATGCGCCATAGTGGTCTGCCATTCTTATTTTCCGATAATAATAATCGTATATTTTCAAATTTTAAAACGGCAGGCGTGGTCAAATGGATTTAAAATTCGTCAAAAATCGATACCTGTCTTACCTGAGCGCTCGTCGCGTCCACCACTTGGAGCTTAGTGAGTCCCCACTTCATGCATGATTTTGACCGCGGCTATATTTTTTATCCTTTGGTAATATTGCTTTTTTCTAGATGAAAGTTAATTTATCTTCTTTTCTGTATCGCTGATAACGTGTACGCAGTATTTCACGATAATGGGTTGAGTAATAAAAACGTGAAATACAAATATACGTGGTAGAGCCATGCTGGAATCGTTATATAGGTAGAGGGCCGGCTCTATCGGTGTGATACCACGCTCTCGCAGAATATCGGCTTGAAATGGTTAGCATTGATCTAGTCGTGTTTCGTATGATGAGTGAGAGTTCCGATTGACCACTTTCTTGTATCCTTCCTAATCCCATCTCCTCTATCTCATTCTTCCTCTCTGATCCCTCTATCCTGTGTTGGCTGTGACCCTGGTGTTGCAAACGTCTGTAGGTAACGGTAAACAGTTTCCATTGACGGCCGGTTCCTATACCTTGCCGACCGTTGATATACCTTATTATGCCTACGCTCCACATGAGGCTGACGACAACCATGCTCACGACCGCGATTTTTCCCATTCGACTTGCTTGCGGGCGTTGTATGTGTAAGTGGATCTCGGGATGGTTCAGATTCACAATTGGATCCGGTAGGTGGCGCTGCAATCGGGTTCTAGATTTTTATTTTTTCAAAGCAGGACTACTCTGATTTTTAATTACCTGGACTGAAATGACAGTTGCAATCGACCTCTTAATGATTCCTAAATGAGTTATGTGAGTTGAATATAAAATTTCTGAAGAAATTCTATATTTCTCTATTTTAGAGAAATTCTGTAGGTTTCAACTTAATGTGTGTAACTCAGATACAACACAAAATGCTGTCATTGTAGTCCAGGTAATTATAAACCAGAGTATACGTCTTCCAGGCCCACTAATGTTAGTTATAAAATAATATTATGCACCAAAAAAGACGACAGAATGTAATTTACATAATAAAATTTATACAGCCTTAAATAATAGGGACGTATGACAACTCCCCTTACATATAGAAACTACTATAACATAACTCAGTGTTAGGTATATGGAAATAACCCATCCTCTATATGTTTATGAGCCATTCGTCCGTTTGTTTAGGACTGCGGTCGATTCTACTTCGCCATTGAAAACAGATAGCATATTGCCTTTAAATCATGATCGTTTGCCCCATATGGGGTAATAGTATATTGATTTAGAGCAAGCAGATTTAATATTAAATCAATTTTTGCTCAGTAGTCGACTTCTAGAGGATATAAAGAAGGATGTAAGGTGAGAAATAAATGTAGCATGGCTAAAGTTAATTCAAATTCAAAAGTTTTATTCAAAATAAGTTCCACTGGAGAACAGTCTTTGAAGGTCATACATATAAGTTAAAATTCAATTTTACTTCCTAGTCTATGTACGTCGCTTCGCAACGTGTTATTGCTGTCAAGGAGGAAGAAGCGGCAAGAAACGTAACACGTCTAGCTAAAAATTGATTAATTCAATCTTTTTTTTTGTAATTTTTATACAGAAATATGTTACACAATTACTTTTCGAAGAATTAATGGAGTAGCAGCAAACAGTGAAGACGGGTAACCGGTGTGACATGACACAACCTAATGCTACTGACAGACACTATGATGGAATAACAATTCCATTTTTGCCAAAATATCTACAGAATCCTAAATATAACGACTGAGAACTGTCATCATTAACTGTGCGTACCGTACAATGAAGTATCACGTTGTCTGGAGTACATTTCACTGTCATAAATTAATGAACGTGATAGGCTGATTTTATGACAGCTGTCACAGTGATCACTTTAAAGTTACGAAGTGTAATGCCTTATTTACATTACACCCATTTCCATGGCAGTAAGCGAGAAATTGCATATTGTTACAATTACCACGTGCTAATAACGGTGAAGGAAAACATCGTGATGCAACCTGCACATCGAGATAACCGATGTGTCAAACCAGCCAAGCCGCCTTGGACAAGCGTGGCGGGTATATTGTCCGTTCCCCCACAGTGGGAGGCCCGAGCCCAGCAGTGGGACGTTTATGGGCTGCTATTATTTATTATTATTATAAGCAAGAAAATGATGACGGAGACTGGCATCGGAAATATGTAAACACAACATATGTCGAACATCATACTTGCGCCAGAACGCCATATTCGACATATCGTCGGCGAGTGCAGGACCTTGTAACTACGTTTTTTGGTGAAAATATATGTTTTTCATCTTTCGTCCTTCTTTACATAACAAGTCGCTATCCGTATCTGTCTGTATATCCGCTTGGCGTTGGCACCAGATCAAACAATTCCTCGAAACACTCCCCGTTTTACAGGCGGCAGAATACGCAGATGGACGTAAAGTATCTCCGAAAGCTAGGCGGTTCTAAACTGCCTGTCAGTATAGGATCGTCGACGATACGAACGGCGCGATGCTGGATGGAGTCGAGGAGGTCAGTCTGCTAAGCGGGTACCCGGCCCATAGATCTCAGCAGTACTCCATATGCGGTCTAATTAGTACTTTGTAGAGCGCAAGTTGTTGCCGCGGGGTGAACTACTGCGTGGACGGTTTAGCCCACCAAGGTTTTTAGAAGCAAGTTTGGCCTTGTCTTCCAGATGACACTGAAATTGTACGTCGTTCGCTATGTCGACTCCAAGGATCCCAATACTATTAGAGATTGTGATAGGGGGTTCCTTGGAATTGTGACGCGTTGACAAATGAGGTTTTATTAATTGAGGAGCTTATCCTTCTCCCTCTGCCTTTCAGCCTCTCAGAAGGCTATACACTCTCGATGCGCAGCAAGAAGTCCTGACTGATCACGGCCACTCGGTCATGCATCTTGAAGCCTAAGATTTAAAGCTCCACACAAGTAATGTCAAAATTCAACCGAAGATAAAGTAAGTGAATGAATAGTAAGACATAGAAACCGGCCATGAAACAGCAATAATTTCAGAACAAGTACTAAATCTAACAATGTAAAATGCCACTATATTTCATCAAACAGCGACCCAAAGAGCGACCCAAAGAGAAAAATACCAAAACGTTATGTTAAAATTGAAACAAACAGGTCTGTAACAAGTTATATAAAGGTCGACCCCTCTAATTCTGCAGAGTTATTTACTACACACGCATTCTTGGCGTTTTCGCTGTGTGTTTTTGCACGAGAACTGAAAAACGGGGAAAATGTTCGGAAAATATCCATGAAAGGTCAAAAAACGTTACTAATTATATTGACGTGAAGCTAATATTTTTAGCCGATATTATACAGTTAATTTCTGACGTTAAGTTTGAATGAATCAGTCAAAGTGATCTATAAAAACAGAATCTTCTAATAATTTATAAAGTCTTTTTCAACAAATTTGCTCAATAAATGTATTTACGAAGCCTGTATATACTTTTTCCAAAGTTAAAAATTACCCACCATACAATGAAACTTGCGGAAAATAGGTACTGTCACCTAAGTACTTATTTAACCGCAAGCAGTGCGGTAGAATAGCTACTTAGATGAAAAAACATATAAGAATTCCAACAAGGACTTTATCATTACGAAAATAAATAAGCTAAATAGCTGAACCTCCTTCGAAGCGCTTTTGATCAATACATTTATCTCACTTTAATACTATAGAAAAATGAGAGAGAAAGAGCGTACGGGGCGCCTATTCGCAAGTACGCATATTTTCATATTATAAATGTCAAGGATTATTGCGACTTTTTGGACTGTTATGTGTTTGTTTCATTACCTATTATATTATATTGTCGCAAATGTGTTGAAACACGTTGTATGACACACGTGCGGTTGTTGCTTTTTTACCAAATAAAGATTTTTTCTGCAACCCAGTATAGAAATAACAATCATATTTTACATAAACATATTTTTGTTTTTTCCTAGCAATATAAATGGTTCGATATTTTATGTTTTTATTGACTAACATTTTTACTTCTTAGTTCAATATTCAATAACTCCAAATATTGTTGAACTCACTTATGTAAGACTTACATTACACTTACATTGTAAGTTTTGTACCTAACCTACCACCACAAATAAAACACTCAAACGATATATTCACATCTGTAATGCCGCCACGGTAGCCACAAAATGCATTTTTTTGAGCAGGATCCAGCCGAACAGGCGCTGATGGTTGTTTTAGCGATACCCGACTCCAGTGGGAGTAGAGCCGTTAAAGCTTTAAGCGAGGAAATAGCGTGCTCCTCCTGCGAGGTTCGACCGCTGCGGGAGATGACGAGTCTATCGGATTAAAGAAAATGAAATTTTATATAAACATTGATTAAATGTATAAAAGCAAGACTCTGAAACCATACTACGTGCTAATAAGGAACAGCGCCATCTAGTTTTAAATATCGTAATTTTGAATTTATTCTAACAAATGTTGCTCTAGAAAAATTAAGATTTCTTTTAAACCTGGTTGAAGAATTTAATTTTCTTTACTATATAAGAAAGAAAGAAGAAGAAAGAAAATCATTGTTTTATTTAGGACAAATTACATTAAACTAATTGTTACAAAATTGTGAATCTAAACCATCCGGGGGCACACACAAACATACTCAAAAACTTCATCAAAATCGGTCCAACCGTTAAGGAGTTCAATGACACACACGATCACAAGCATTTTTATACATAAATAAACACAGGTATCTATACCTGTGTTTATTTATGTATAAAAATGCTACAGAAGCATACTGCTATAGAAGCAGAACACACAAAATTCACGTTTAACGTGACTTGGCTTCTTTACATATGAAATGTATTCAGAAACGCTTTTACAGCGCCCTTTGCTCAAAAGACTCAATATAAACCCATTAAGGGAAAGTACATTGATTTTTAGATGCATTACTTTTATACAGCGCGGGTTTTATAAAGGCTGTTTAAGACGTTGTATTGCAAACGTAATTTCGAATATTGTACGGTACATTCTCCTGTGATATTAATCTAAGTTTAGTTGGAAGTAACATTTATAAGACAAAGGAAATATTTTAGAATAGAATATACTTATATTGCACACAATGTTACAAAATAAATTCATACGTACAATCGTAATGATAAGTACAATGGGCGGTCTTATCGCTGGGAGCGATTTCTTCTAGACAACCTTTGGATGGACAGAAACTCGGTATGGATGGGGGTAGCTATGCAATATATATAATATATATATACATAAATATAAAGGACAATGTTATATAAATTACAATATAAACACAAATATTTATCTAACGTGGGTGGTGGTGGATGAGTGGGTCCCGGGGTGGTTTAGATTCACAATTAGACCCGGCGGGTGGCGCTGGAATCGGGTTCTAGATTTTCTTTTTTCACGGCAGGATGACGTCTGCCGAGATGTGTTTGAGTGGATCCCGGGGTGGTTTAGATTCACAATTAGACCCGGCGGGTGGCGCTGGAATCGGGTTCTAGATTTTCTTTTTTCACGGCAGGACTACGTCTGCCGAGATGTGTTTGAGTGGATCCCGGGGTGGTTTAGATTCACAATTAGATCCGGCGGGTGGCGCTGGAATCGGGTTCTAGATTTTCTTTTTTCACGGCAGGACTACGTCTGCCGAGATGTGTTTGAGTGGATCCCGGGGTGGTTTAGATTCACAATTAGATCCGGCGGGTGGCGCTGGAATCGGGTTCTAGATTTTCTTTTTTCACGGCAGAACTACGTCTGCCGAGATGTGTTTGAGTGGATCCCGGGGTGGTTTCGATTCACAATTAGATCCGGCGGGTGGCGCTGGAATCGCGTTCTAGATTTTCTTTTTTCACGGCAGGACTACGTCTGCCGAGATGTGTTTGAGTGGGTCCCGGGTTGGTTTAGATTCACAATTAGACCCGGCGGGTGGCGCTGGAATCGGGTTCTAGATTTTCTTTTTTCACGGCAGGACTACGTCTGCCGAGATGTGTTTGAGTGGATCCCGGGGTGGCTTAGATTCACAATTAGACCCGGCAGGTGGCACTGGAATCGGGTTCTAGATTTTATTTTTTCAGGGCAGGACAACGTCTGCCAAGACCGCTAGTAATATAATTACTTGACCTCACTGACTGACATGTTAACGCATAGCCCGAACTACTGAGGCTAAGACCGTGAATTTATGCATACGGATTCTTTTCTATACTGTACGTGCACACTAGGAAAGGATTATTGATAATTCAACCCCTAAGTGGGTGAAAAGGGGGATGAAATTTTATATAAAAATCCGTCATTTTCAAAGTAAGAAGCACGAAAATGTATATACCAGCTTGTGGTTACAAATAAATGGAAACGTGTATCGCCGTTATTGGAATTTCAACCCCTAAGGGGCTGAAAAAGGGGATGATAGTTTGTATGAAAATCCGTCATTTTCAAAGAAGCAGGAAACATTATATACTGCGTTTGGTTACATATAAATGCACACATATATCGGCACTTATGGATATTCACCCGCCAAGAAGGTTAAGGTGTGGAAAGTCAACTTAAACTATGACTATTTATAACCTACGCAGGCGAAGCCGCAGGCAACAGCTGGTTCATTATATATAGCGACCCAGTCAAGTGCTTCTAGAAAACACAGCCTGTACACACAATTATTTATTAACCAAAAAGCCGCTGAAAGCCGAACCACTCCGCAAAAAAATGTACCCCAAGAATATTAATTTCTTTCCTTCACGTAATGCGGATACAAGCAATCCTTTTAGAGAAATGCGGTTTCACATATTGTGGGAGAATTCGTTTGTTTACTCCTTAAGTATTTGGGTTAGCAACAAGACTAGTGAGGTCTTTCTGAAACTTTGGATATTTCTTTGCATTGGTGAAATAGTAGATTGTAATGTGAAGAATTATTTTCCTTTTTATACCTTATCATTCACAAGCGCACTAAGGCCCGATTCTTAACTACCGTTCATTTGGCTTACTATCGGTTAAAATTTGACATAAGCTCCTCATTTATTTTTAAAATTCAACCGATGGTAGGGAAAGTGAATGAATAGTAAGATTTAGGAACCGGCCATAAGTATATACTTATATATATACTAGCGACTTCGTTTCCATGCAAAATTTTTTTCGAGGAAGCCTAATTTAATAGTAACCTTAGTTACCCCTTATAACATCAGCTATTTGCCAGTGAGTCCCGTCAAAATCGGTCCAGCCGTTTCAGAGATTAGCCGGAATATCCAAACAGACAGACAGACAAAAATCTAACAATTGCATTTTCAGAATGTCTTGCTCGGAATTATTCCCATGATTTTTTTTCACATTTTTGTTTTGGCATTACAAACAGACACTTCAATTTTATATAACTGTATAGATTTTGAAATATGACGTCACGAAATGTAGGACCCCCCCCCTGTCTCATGTCACACTTCGTCGAGACACAATAACGTGTGACGTAATTTATGCATGGGCGCCTAATTTTCAACTGTTGTATAAAGAGTATGGGAGCTGCATACATCCAGTAGTCAAAGCGGACAACTGAGCGGTTTTTTTTATTGGACTTGACTTTATGTTGTTGGTCCGAAGACCTCACAATTTAACCGGGGCCTTCGGGGCGAGCTCGAGCCCGGGGGCAACTTGCTCGAGGGAGCTCCCTAGGGGGCTTTACCTCGACTGGACTGTTGCCATGAGAGGGGGATGAATCTAATGATGCGGACCACAGGGCGACACAATGCACTAACTGAAAACGGGTGACGGGTGATGTGAAGCCCGAGGCGAAAGATCCCTGTGGACCGGGATCGGCGGTTCAAGGCGGCCTACACTACCTTACTGCCGTTTCGCAACATGTTATGGCTGGGAGAGAGGAAACGGCGAAAGAAACTTCCCAGCAACGCGCCTAGTCTATCCTATGGGGGAGGGGTGGCTATGTCTCTTGGCGTCCTTTGCAGACGCCAAGACTTGACAAGACTCCCTTGAGTCGCCGCCGTCTGTGTCTGTCTGCTGGTGCCTGCTAGCCTGCCGTCCTAACCACAGGTGAGCTGATCCGGGCCAGCCGTTTTGTAATAACGTCAACCCTGTCCGTGAGGACGTTACGCGGTCGTCGCACGAGAGCCTTTCGACGAGGCTTGTAATCGGACGCGGAGTAGCTAGAGCAACACCAGAGTGCGCATATTAATAGTTGCTCTATCTCGCTCGCACATCATGCGTCCAGCTCACACGTTGTGCTATGTATTGTACCGGCTGTACGACTTGTTAATATTTGTACATAAGGTTACAGTTTCCAAAATAAATCAGTTCATATTAGCACTCGACAGTGAATACTACTCTCTGCCATCTGAAGTATCATTTAACTTCTACCTCTCGCTGCTACAAGAGTATGTATAGAGAGTATATATCTATTAGACATATCGATAGAAGGTCCCCTTGGGAATAGTTTTCCTTGAATAACTGGAATAAGTGTTCGGGAACCTCCGTAACAGACGAGACGTCCCAAACATGTAACTCATTTAGTCGAAACTCAAGCGGTGCGTTCCAGAGAGGACTTGGTATAATATATCGGATTATGGGCCACGAATGGCGTCGGTTGATTCCCTAATTTAATCACGCGTGCGTCTGTGTTTAATCTAATTAGGGGCAGTGTTTCAGCACAATACAATTCGCATATGGTCCAAATTAAGGATTTTAATTTGAATATACAAATGAAGTTCCTCTATTTTGGGGTGATCCATGTGTTTAGTCATTTGATAGAAATTTGTTACCGCACCCACAGTGAGTTAATGCTTCATTAATTTTAAATATCAAATATATCGTTTTTGAGTTTGTTATACTACAATTATACGTTTTGCGTTCACAGATTCCTATGTTGTTATTACGCAATTCACTTATATCTTTCTATAGAATGAAGAAATCAAAGTGATACATCTAAACAGAACATTGAATCATTCAATGTCATTTTATAACATCGTGTCCTTTTGGTTAAAGGCTTAGTTCAGGCCAAATTGAATCAATTTCTCCGTGCAAGAACGGGAAAAGAACACTAATTCCTGCGGCTGGTCATAAAAGGCAATAAAACAACCCACAGCCAGGTGGTGGGGTATTTGCCCGTCTGGATGGCACCCCTAGTCTAGAGCATGCATCCATAACAACTTTGTTCTCAATTTCTCCTTCGAGGCCACCAGAACATTGGTAGCATGGAATTGCTAATGTCCATAGGCGACGGTAACCGCTTTCCATCACAGCTGGATCATCAGCCTGTCTGCTGTGCTTCAGCAATAAAAAAACTTAGAACTTTTAGTATTAAAATTTGAAATTTCATAATGTTTGAATTAAAACACTATTTCAACAATGCACAGTATATACGCATTGAACTTTTCACTAAATTCATTCAATTTTACTTATAAGATATACATAGTCCTAATGTTGCACAATACGTCAGCTGTATAGCTACAGATATACTGCTATAAACATGTCGGTCGAGATTTCATCCATCCAAAAAGCGTCTAACGCGGACAGCACACGGCCGCTGCGCATGCGCCTATCATGAGCATGTCGGTGACGCGACCCTATAAGATTTTCCCCTACCAAAAAGTGCTCAACGCGACTAAAGAAGTTTTCACTTCAAAAATATCATCTAATATCAGTTTTATTTAAAGTTAATTATGGTACGGGTAACGAGAAATGTTATTGTATCAAACCTTGACCTTAAAAAAGTTTGGAAACATGATTTACTAAATCTGAACACGTTTTAAAAAAAATATGTTGACAGGAGAAACGATATATCATCGGCCTAAAATAAAGAATTTTAAATCATTTGTGCCACTAAGATTGTTATCCAATTGAAATATTGTTTCGTAGAAGTTATAAAAGGAAACACGCTATGTTTATGAAAGTTCATAATAAATTTACTATTTTACCTAATATTTTAAAAGTAAAATGATGAGATTTGATTTTACCGCCTGTTCTTTTATGTATATGTGCAGTCGTGGTATGAAAAATTACACCAGTTTTCAGATTGATTCATTTAACATTCCAAAAGTCTCATAACATGTAATATAAAAACTCTCATAATATATTTAACAATTTTAAGATATATTTTATCTCTTACTCTACATAAATTAAGTCTGCCTATTCTCTTTGGTGGTAATCAGTTTTTAAGCTAGCTTTTGGAAGTACAAAGCTTTGCTTTTAATAAATTCTGTTTGTGCTTTAAAAAAAAAGCACATGTTACCTTTTCAAACTAAATCACAGAACACACGGTTCCATAGAAAATTATGTTTAACTCTTGGACAATAAAGTTTAAAATTCTTAGTTCAAGTTGTT
This sequence comes from Dendrolimus houi, assembly GCA_039645545.1. Lineage (NCBI taxonomy): Eukaryota > Metazoa > Arthropoda > Insecta > Lepidoptera > Lasiocampidae > Dendrolimus > Dendrolimus houi. The sequence continues at coordinate 14,480,626 of CM077139.1, forward strand.
TGATTTTCTATCTTGTCTAGTGCCCGGTTTCCGAGGTACTTTTAATTGCAGTTTATCTGTTCGTTAGCGCTATCGCTTCAATAACTGATAAAATTGCGTTTCTGAAGACACCATCGTACGATAGTTAAACTAGGTTCAACTTAACTGACCAATATTAGGCGTTTATCTATTCCATATCTTTTGTTTGATGTAAATAAATATTAGATATTCCATCTTAAATAGATCCATCTAGTGGCGAGTTTTGGGACTAGTTGTAGGTTATCACTTAACCTAAGTTTATCTATTACATAAGTTTATGAAATCAATTGTTATTGAACTCGTAACTGGTAACCACAGAAACCCGGTATAAGAAAATTCTCAAGAGATGTAAAAACTTTTTTATTAGTTTTAATATTTTTAAGAAGCTTAGTAATTATATCCTCTTTGTTTCTGATGATTAAAACTATTGGTCATGCGTCGGTAACCAATTTCCATGGGCTGGATTGTCTGCCTATTTGCTAGCTGGGCAATAAAAAATCAATAATTATTCCCGAAAATAAATAAATATATAATCGGAAGACAAACACACATTGTATATCCCCAAGGTAATCTAGCTACGCTTGTGTTATGGGTAATATACAAAGGACAATTCTGAGGCCATTCCCAGACACCCAGACCATAGTGTTATATTTATTTAGTTGCATAGCTGTTCTTATCGTGTTTCTTTTTAAGGTTAATAATACATTTTATGGAACTTCCTATTTCTAAAGGATACAATCAGCCATTTCCTGAATTGAACAATGTTATATTTTTATTTATTCTGTCATTAGCGCCTATTTTGTATAGAGTAGTTCTTAATTTTACCTAACAATATTTATTCCTAATTTGATATGGTAAAGGTGTAGATTACAATTCAAAATGTCTCAATTGTATACAGACGCTGTTCACTACATTTTATTTTCATGTTGGCAGACGCGATAGATTTTTTTACCTTTGTTCGATTTATTTTAGTACATGTAAAACTTTAAATATAACATTTTATACAATATCTTATATACAATTTCCAAACAATTTAATTAAAATGGTTTATCAATGACTTCAATCTGTTATCGGTTGTCCCAATTTGCTAAGTTTCTTATACTGTAAAATTGTTGGAGGGATGGCGAGGTGTTCTAAAAATGTTTGTCGAATGTGTAGAGTCAGAGGATGAAATGTTTTTAAACCGTGAAGTTCTCTGATTACAAGTATTGTGACCAGTTGCTGTTCTTTTATTACTATAAGCCCTTCTGAGTTGTTGTAAGTATTACAATATATAAATAACGAAAATTTCGATTCCGAAATTTGCTATACCAGGAATCGAACCTGAAGCCTCTGCGCTGTAGTGCGTTAGTCCAGCAATGGCTTAGCCTACTCAACCACAGAGTCCGTCAAAGAGGTTATTTTGACCGCAAAATGTAGGTCAAAAGCAAGTGTCGCCGCGGTAAGTAACCAATACATAATTGAATGACCCCAGTACCTCCATTAGCGAAGCTCCCTAAGGACGAGTCAAGGAAACACGTTCATTTAATAATTAAAACGCTTCCACCCAGATCACTTCAATACAAACTAATCCCGGGAATCCCGTGATTCCGTAATCCCGGGCAACTGAAACGCTCGACAGCAAATCCCTTAATACCGGACGGCTGAATCATCCCGGAGCTACAGGTCCGGAATTTAATACAAACTAGAATGCCTTAGTTGCAGAGTAAAGATTATTGCCGCATGCATTCTATTCTGATGACGTATGTGGGTGGAAACATACGGTCGCAAATGAGTACGAACGTATTATTACATAAAATTTTACTAATGTTTAATGATATTGTCTTAAATTAATTATCTTACGCATAATATATAATTGCAATACATAAAATAAATTGAATAAGGAGTACTTACTATAATCATAATAAGTGAATGTAATTGTTATCATAAGTACTTACTATAAACGGCTTGTAACCATTTTGTGTGCCTTTTAAAATGCTGCAGAAATATTCATTTCTGGAATAAATAGTCTTCGACTTTATTTATTTTAGGAACAACTGACTATTATTTAAAAAATAACTAGTTTATTAAAGAATAACAAAATCTATCATTCTTTGTTACACGGTTCCTCTTTTTCAACTTTTTAGTGTTGTTTGAGCAAATACAGGACCCTAATAATAATCGGCAGACAAACACACACATCATAAATCACCAAGCTAAGCAAATTACGCTTGTTTTATGAGTAATATACATCAGAACACTTTGAGGCTGATATCAGAAACCCAGACTATTGTAAAGGACTACATGTGCGTCTGTCTATCTGTTTTAAATTTCACAGTCCTTTTTCGCAAAATATTACATTATGTGTGATGCTGGTCGCACTTATAGCTATCAAACGCTGTTGGAGGTCTAAACATATAATGCAATGTATCACCTTATATTGTGGGTGGTACTCGTAGTCGATGTAGTTATATAAATTTAACACTATTAGTGGGAGAAGCCTATAATTAATCACTTTAAATAAGAATACATGTTCACTTGGCTAACAAACATAAAGGAATAGAAACAAAAAGCTACGACTGTGTTGCTAGTTCAAAAATTAAAAATACTTTATGTTGGTGTTGCCAACACCTTCTATGTTTAAGTTAATAAGTATTAATTTCCAGGGGCTTAAAAATGTGTTCCTTTATGTAACATTTGAAGTATGAAAGAGAAAATTCTGAGAAAATTAACAGTTTCAAAAATAACTTCAATAATTGGCATGAATTGTATTCGCGGAGTATATTTTGAGATATGAAATGTTTTCGATTTAAAACTTTTTTATCTTCGTATTCAAATGATAAAATCCATGGAATTCTTACCTCTATGAAATCTTAATAATTTGTTGACTACCACTCTCAATTTTATTTTATGATAGCTTTAGGATTGTGGATCTGATTATTTATTAACATTTAATTTTATAAATATTCAAGTTTTGGAAATAACTTCAAAAAACAGACACTCAAACTTCTACTCCAACCTCAGACATAGTGTAGGTTTTGACTGATGGCAAACAATGAAGTTCTTAAGGCAACTTGAAAATCTGTATTATTTGGTTAACAGTTAGAATTTCTATACTAACCCAACAATTCCTTTCCAAAAATAACAAACTACTTTCAACTTTTGTTAATTTTTGCCCAAAATTAAAACTTTTGATAAATAAAAGTGCGAAGCAAAACATTTATAATCACTCTCACCAAAAACATTCAGTCGGAATAAAAAATATTTACAAATCTAGATCTGTTACAAATTCGACTACTTTTACCACAATTACTAGTATACAGTGTCCAACGGTTTATTTTACTTGTGATAGGTCGATCACTGACCAATTAGTAATATTCTAAAGAGTAACCGATTCAATTATAAAAATCGAGTTACTGTTGCGAAGAATACACGTTTAATGGTATGTTTTTATAGCTAATTTGTTTATGTGATTAAAGAAACTTCCAATCATAAAAAAATACAGCTATTAAGTTATATATAGTTATATAACCCAAAATAATGATGGATTGATACCCGTAACGCCATCAAATTAAGATGGTGGAATTAATTCGAGGGTACCACATTTTTTACTGCGATTGTAATTCCATAATATTCTTCTTCCATGGTATTTCGTACTATCTAAACCATAGAACCCACATATTTATACTTAAAAGTGAAATAAAACTAAAGTTACTACTTTCAAATCTAAATAAATAATTTCAATTAAAACATTTTCATTTCAAGACGATTAATTACCTTTAAATTTGGATATGATGACGACAGTTTATAATCTATGCATTACATGACTCACAGAACGGCACTGTCACTTCCCCTAAAACAATGAAGTAAGATAATTGTGACATATGAAAGGTACTGTCAAAAATTCGCAACTTGATGGGCGTGCAAACGTCAAAAGTAAAATAAATAGTTCAACGGGGTGGGTTAAACAATATTGCTGCGTTTGCAACTGTCGCACAGCCGCTACGACTAAACATGTTTGACAAATTCCTCGACCGTGTGTACACTTAAAATGCATTGTCGTCACACCTGTACAACAGAGGCCACCCGAGCATACTTATACACGGAACTATGTAATCATAGCATAATGCTACTTCGTTACGAGCATACTCAGATTACTTCGGCGGAGTAACTTGTAGAATATTCTAGACAGTTCTGGTTTGTTCTGGTACAGTCGCTTCCAGTTATTGTTAAACTTTTAAGCCGTCGGCTATTAGCTAGGTGTTGACGCACACATCTCCGTATGTTCCTTCTCCATCTGAGATAATGTAATAGCTACTACCGTAACTGTGACCGAATGCATCTTAATTATAATAGCGTTAAAAATAACGCCGTTAATTTTTAGTGTATATTTTTGAAGTGAAACTTCTTTAGAATCGTCGTGATTTGAAACTCGTTAATTATATTTATTTATTATTAGTTATTATATTTAATAATTTAAACACTATGCTCATAGAGATAATACTTCAAATTTCGTGTTTTAAAGCTTAAATATATTAAAATGATATAATATATGAAATGTGACGTCACGAAATTTAGAATCCCTTCCACCCCTTCTCACACTTTTTTCATTTCTACCGCGTGTGAACTATACACACAATTTTTTTATAGCATAAGTTCAGCAGACAGGCAAGCGGTCCACGTGGTGGAAAGTGGTTATCATCGCTTATGGACATTTGTAACACCAAAGATACTACCAATGTTCTGCCACTCTTTAAAGGGACAGTGGAACCTGGTCAGTAATGCCGGAACACAACTCAAGCTTTCTATATTGGCATACTCTAGACTTGGGGGAATACCCTACCACCTGACTGTGGATTGTTTTTTCGCCTCTTACATCAAGAAATTGTATTCTTTCTCCGTTCCTGCGGGATACATACATTATCTGTCAATATCTAACGTCAAAAACAATTCATAACAATGTCACATTACAAATAACGTATTAAACTCATCGGCTACATCTACGTGATAGAGTCTTTAACAATAGCATTATCCCAGATGGAGCAGGGACATTTAGAATAACAAGTTGAGAACGTGCGTACGCTCGAAAACTTTCGTCTTCAAGCAGTGGACAATGATTATCTAAAGAAAAAAAAATACTATAACAACTAAAGTGTTCTGAGACGACGAAATCCCTGTAATCCTTAAGCAACCAGGTGTTTTTTACCTTTGCTATTTAAATTAATATCTATAACCCTCTTTATGGTTGTCTTAATTGTTCACTGTCACTCGTTTGCTTTAATTCTCTAAGTATTGAAAAGTAACCGTCTATTGTCAATCGTTAATACGTTTCTGTTACGGCCGACCTTCGAATAAGACATCACAAGTGTTTCAGATTTACAAGTTATAAATTATAATGAATGTCTTTCCACTGGGTTTCCCTGTCTATTTTGTTAATATATAAGGTCGGCCCGTTGAAACAGAGTTAGTTGAGTTTCAGCTGCAGTCGATAATTTAACTAAGTATACATTTGGGACAAGAATCTCACATCAACAGACGTTGCGTGTTTTATGTTATTCTTCTATTTATTCTAATCTTCTGCTTTACGGGTTGGACTTCTTGTATCTGGTTGTGTTTGTAAAAACAATGAATTAAAAGTGTGTGTACTTTTAATCATTTCCACGGAATTTTAAATTGGTATCCCGTAAATTCGTATCAATATAGATGTAAATCAGGCTATAAGAGAACACAAAATTGCAAAACTCCACCTTAAACCGTACAAGGGCTTTATAAATCCTTACGGTACCAAATAAAAGGGCATATTTATCAAAATACGATTGTAACAAACACAACGCGAGCCCACAACACAAGGCATGATTGATTGAATCAAACATGCCGTTTATTATATTTTATGATAGGTACATGTTGACTGCGAAAAGGGTTTTGCGATTTGCTTTTCCGTTGTAGTTCAATACTTACAGAAGAAATGAAGGGCGAATGTTCATATTTATCAAATCAAATCAGATTTATTTATTTGTAGAAGATACGGAGATACACTAAAATCTAGCTATAACGTCTAGAACATGAACGATGTTTTGCTTACTGGCAATATTCGTTTTTATCTGTAGTCAGTGTCAGTTAATTGTAAATAAAGTGATTTTATTTATGTTTTTCTAATTTTGATGTTAAATCAATTTTACAATCCATTAAAATAACAGCACTAATTTTCATACCAGCAGTGATTTTTAAAATTTACCAAGGATGTCTACTGTTATTAAAACAAAAATATTTTCGTCATAATTGGATGATATTTACCAAAAAACTGTCAATATTAGAGGTCTGTAATGGTTCGTTTCGCTTTGATTAATCGATATAATGCTCACTAATTATCAAAAGGTGCTAAAGATCTTGCTTCCGAAATTGTAGCCATTATTACTAAAGTAAACATCATAGGTTATAAACAAAATACTGTTACAAGTTGGGCCAAATACAAGGGATGCACATCTGCCTGCCATAAAACCTGGTTCATTGCTCTTCCTCTATTCGGAGTTTCTTTTGTTTAGACAATAGTCTATTGTTATTGATCTTGTTTATGGCCGTTCGCAGACATAATCCTGCAGGCGTGCAGAATTATGTTTTCTGGGAATAGCGTCGATGGTGGCGCGGGTGTAATTCGTGGAAATCATTGTTTACACGGTCCTAAGCTGAGTATAAAGGGGTGTCCGAACGGAGAGATGGGCAGTCAAACGACGACTACGATACGAGTAAGACGTTTGTAGTACTCTCGATTAGCAATATAGATGAAGGACTTTGCGCGTGTGAAATTGCATTGAATCGTGCAGTGTGAACTGGTTGCATCCAGTTTTATTTGTATTTGTTTTATACGTGTTTGTACAGTTCTAATAAACTCTATAGTAATTCCAATGGCATTTATTTTAATTCGAGTCCTTTAGCTCGTAACAATACGTATATCGTAAATAAAGCAACTTGATACTTGCACGATGTTTGATGTAATACCAAAAATCACTAGTAAGTATCATAATTACTCTTGACATAATACTGGAGTTGCTAGAGTTTAGACAAATTTGCGAAAGTGGCGCCCCTATTAATTTCTACTCTAGTTGGCCAGTCTGTAAGTTAGCTTTCAAACGATGCCAATGTGCGGTCAGCCGCAATACTTGCTCTATCAATATACCTCAGTCCAGAATGCAGTTGCGGACAACAGTACCCACAGGCAGCGGTTAATCGGCCAGAAATTGTTTGCTAGGTTGCCCATTGTCCATCAACAAAATTGAACTGTTTGTCTGTTATTTCAAGATAAATGTTAAAATTGATGTGAAACCTATATATCTATATGAAGCTTAATCTATTCCAGGCCGGTCTTAACCATATTGAACGCCGAGGCGCGAAAAACAACCAGCGACCAGTAACAAGAAATAAAATTAGTATAATGTTATAGTTAGTAAAGGACATCACCCAGTTTGTTAGGAAAGTTGGATTTCGTATAAAATTGACCGAGCCTTTATGATGTTTTCATTATTTTGTATAAAATTAAATAATTATCATATTTTTTATGTTTGTTTGTAGGCAAACTTGCAAGCGAGTCCACTTTTTTTGTAGCGTGCAATCACAAGCGCTTGCAAATTAAAAATGCCGCCCTCGCGGTTAGCCGCTAGTGTGTATATGGCCTTATTCCTATTTTCCTTTTTAATGTTTGCTTGTAGGCAAACTGGCAACGGGTCCACTTTTTTCTTATAATCGGCAAACAAACACACATATTGTATATCCCCAAGCTAAGCAAGTTACGCTAGGGTTGTGTATGAGTATTAGTGGGTATCCCTATGTGACGTGGCAATAGCATGTTTAGTTCTGGGTAGAGGTGCCCGTGCCACCCCGACTTGGAGAATCCCGCACACCGGCCACGATTTTCCCCCTATGCGCGGCTGACGGAACCCAATCGGGTTGCCCTTCGAAAAAAAAGTGTTATGTATTGGTGATATACAACGGTCTACTTTGGGGCCGATCCCAGCACTTGGCAGTAAGTGGTTACCGTCGCCCATGGACATCTGCAGCACCAAGAGAGCCGTTGCGTTGCCTACCTCGTTGGTCTTTAAATATCTGACAGCCTTTTTGACTAGCTCCTTATTGTAGCGCTGTGGGAAAACCGCGGGAGTTCAATCCACAGCTTGCTCACATATGGCATGAAGTCTGCACGTGCGTCAGCACCTATCATATGAAGTATATAGTATATAGCGTATAGTACGAAGTCATCCACTGCACATGGCGCACGTGCAGTGGATGACTTCCAGGCGTCGAGGAAGTGTAGAGGAACTCCCAATCGCCGGCGAATGGTGCGATAGTAACATGGCGACGTAGGCATCAAATCAAAAATAACTCATCAGAACTGAACACGCTTAGAGCGCCAACATCTCTTCTCAAGCTTAAGGTTCTAGACCGTCTGTGAGGTCGGATTCTTCCACCTTATAAAGCGATATACAAACAAAATATACTTCAGCGTACCTATTACAACAGAAATAGAAACAAGAACGACTTTCACGGTTAAATTGTATTGAGCAAAAGCCCTGAAGTAATCTGGCGCACTGGGTCTGGCTAGGGCCTGTCAAATACATGCTAAATAGGGCCAATAAAGCATTCCCTTTGCTTTGCACCATATATAACTTGCAAGCTAAACGGTCTTTAAGACATGCCCCATGTTATAAGTTGACAGCGATTTTGATTATTCAGATATTGAAGTGAAACTTCTTTAGAATCATTGTGATTTGAAACTCAATGAAATGAAAGAAGCGACTCTAAAAAGGGATATGTAATCATTTAAACACTATGCTCATAAAGATAGAGTTGGAAATATTTTGAAGTTCATAAATCAAATTGAAAGTAGAGCATTTGTTTCTTATTTTTTTATTGAAAGTGAAAACATATTATTTGAATAATATGTGTCATAATATATATACAATATGCGAAATGTAATATTTTGCATTAAAATATAAAATAGTGCTTAAGCCTGGTAAAAATATTACAAAAATAATAAACCTTATAATTATCCTGATACTCCTTATGTTTTTTATTTATCTCATTCTCTCGTAGGCTATTTTGTGAAATTTCACTTCTGCCGTATGTGAATTGCACACACACAATTCTTTTATAAAAGTATAAGTTCCCGTTTGACAATAATCTCATCCGATGTTGAGCGAAGATATGGTCTAATATGGACCATGTTTACTTAGAAGGTAATTCACATGGGACATGAAGACACCCAGGTTGTAAGTATCGGAGAAGACAGACTCAGGCCATGGATGAGTGTAGCAGTAATAGGTTTGTTCGGGCTATTGCTAGCCTAGTGGGCTGTATGAATAGGTAGGCTCCTTGCTTGTCGGTATTCGTGTGTCCCTAGCAACCTGTACAGAACAAAGTAGAACGACTCACCAAGGCTGTGCAGTCGAGGGTCCTTTGCCGGCTGGCCTGGTCTCACACCATAAAGAACACGCACACGTCACGTTTATCACCGGTCCTTTGTTATCATCGTGGTTGTCTACCGAAATTATGTACTGCCGCCGTAATTAGACACATGTCTGATCAAATGTCTTATTAACTCCGCCGAAGTGATATGTACGTCTTTCCTCATTCAAGGCCGCGGGAGGACAGGGGCGGCGGCGCGAGCGCCGCCTTGTTATATCGATACTACCAAGTCCGAGTACAATGTTGCATGAACAAGGTTACTTGACAGTAAATCAACTAGGATGCTTTCTTTCATCTCAGAAAACCTTGCAATCTTCTATATTTTGTAAGAGCGTACCAAGTTATTCAGTTATAACTTCAACTAGTCAAATGGAGTTTTAATTTATGTTTAACCAGTAATTAAAATTATCTTTTATTATATTTAAAAGTAAGACTTTTATGCCTGCTCTTTTATATGAGCAATCTCTTAGAATGTATTGTGAAATACATTATATAATATATCAGCTACACAATTACATGCCACATCGTATAAGTTTCACATACAATCTTTTTTGCTAGGTGTAATCCGCAAAAAATACTACTATCCGGAGATATTACTATCCGGAGATTGCAGTAGAATAAACTATCAACTAAACTACCCCAGTGTTTAATTGATAGTTTAGTAGTTTAGTCTGTATCCATTTGCGGCAATGAGGAGAATGGGGACTTGAGGTTTTACCTCCTTGCCCCGGCTGTAACTCGGTGGACAGTCTTCTTAATATCGCGATGGCTTCTCAACAGCTCTTGTTGGCTAATTTGCAGCTTTTGAGGGTCTTCTTGAGCTTTGTATTGGCTACTTCTGCGGCTTGATGTTAGGTGGCCATCTACGGCTTCTGGTGGTCTGGTAGCGGCTTTGTGGGTTTTACAACCTCACTACATCGCCCTGGTTCGGTGAACGTACAAGATATCTAGGAGTCCGCAGTCAGGCACGTTGCTGATCTGGTGGCTCTGCGTGTAATGGTATTCTATTGCATTGTTGTAATATGAGGGTATCGAAAATCGAAGATACGTTCTATAAAGTTTCGCAGACAACCTCATTTAACTTGGACCACACATAGCGTACCTTGAACGGGTTTTAGGTACGCGTGCCACGAGATGCGGTTAATACATTAGGTATAGTGCACAAAGTACACAAGGAATAGTTGCTAACGAGTTATTCTCACAAAGGGGATAGAGAATTATATTATTATCTGGCCAGTGTTGCCATGTTGTTTGTATTGTTAAACTTTATAATGACCGTAATAACAGAGTAGAAATTTTTTATTTAAAAGTAATTAAATCTATTTTAAGTATTCCGAGATTAATTGTTAGCGCACTTAAATTCATGCGAGCTGCATACGTCTAGTCATCGCAGTGGACAACGAAGTACTAGCTAGCGCAATCGATCGTTAATCTTCAACAACGCCGTTGTTTATAGCGACAACGACGTGTTGGTGAGGGGGTGTCGAGCCTGAGCTCTTTACCCCGGCTGAAGCTCGGAGGGCGACTACCCTCCGGTATCGTGGTATGGGAGCCGCCGTAGTGTCGGCGGCTCGCTTTGGCCAATCAGCGGCTTTCGTTGGCCTTCGCGGGCTTTGCGTTGGCTACGTCGGCGGCTTGGTTGGCCGATCGTGGCTTTCGATGGCCATCCCGGGCTTCGGTTGGCCGTCTGTGGCATCTGATGGCCTATCTGCGGCGTTAGGGGCTTAAATCGCGACCTCGAAAACTTCGCCCTACTCCCGGCGAATGAGGTCACGAGGGGTCGATAGCCAGGCACGTTTCCGACCTCCGTCTGGAGGCCGCGCATGTAGCGGGGCGATCCCGTTCAGGTGGGTGTGGCGGCAGTTGTCAGCGCGGTCGAACAACCGACGCGCCGACATCGCCACGAACTCCTCCACCGTCGGGACGCCCAAGTCGCGGGTGATGACGTCATTCCTGACGTATCGACCCGCATCCGTGCACATTCGCAAGGCGAAGTTTTGCTGCGTCTGCAGCTGCTTTTTACTATATGCCGAACACAACGCGTACCATGCCGGAGCTGCATATGTGAGCCTCGAGCGGAGATAGGTCTTGTAGACCCCGATCTTCGTCCTCAAGGGCAATCTGGAGGCGAGGACAGGTCGGAGCTGGGCTCTGGCGGCGCGTGCATCGTTCACGGCCTTCTCCACTTGGAGCCTCATGCTCAACGACCTGTCTATATGTACCCCGAGGTATTTGACCGAGGTCTGCCACTCGATCTCCTGACCTCGAAGCTGGAGCTGCTTCGGCATGATATTCCGGCGTGGGATTAGTAGCGCGGCAGTCTTCCCCACGTTGACCGCCATGCGCCACCTGTCTAACCACGCCGGTACGATGTCGAGCATGCGCTGCATTCGGCGGGCCGCTTGTTCGGTATTCATCGAGGTCGCGATGAAGGCGCTGTCGTCCGCGTACAACGCCAGCGTTATATCCGAATCCCCGGGTCGTAACGAGCCCTCTAGGGTCGGGATGTCGTCTGTATACAGACCATATAACGCTGGCGATAGACAGCTGCCTTGGGGAACACCGGCAGAGATTGTACGCTTTTGCGATAAAGTCGTTTGCTCAACCGAAACTTAAAAGTCCCGGCCGTGTAGAAACGATGCTACTAGTTTAACTATAGCGGGCGGTGTAGTAGTGTTTAGTAGTTTGTAGATTAGACCGTCGTGCCACACTCTGTCGAAGGCCTTCTCGACGTCGAGGAACACCGCGACGGAGATTTTGCCTTCGTTCGTGGCCGTGGTGAGGTGGTGTATTATGCGCACAAGCTGGAGCGTGGTCGAGTGGCTGCTGCGGAATCCGAATTGTTCCGCGCGTGGCTCTATATGTGGAGCCAGGCGCCGCAGCAGCAATCGCTCAAACAGCTTGGCGATGTGTGGCAGTAGTGTTACCGGCCGGTAACTTGCGGGCAGGCGCCGATCCTTGCCCTGTTTCGGGAGCATAACGACTTTCCCTGTCTTCCAGGCGTCGGGAAAATGACTGGTCCTGAGGATTCCGTTGAAAAGGCGCGCGAGCGCCGCGAAGCCTCTTCTCGGCAGGAACCTCAGGGCGTCCGTAGGTATCCCGTCGCAACCCGGCGCTTTCCGTCTGGGGAGACGTAGCGCCGCCTTTCGGACTTCGGCCGGGGAGATATACGCCTCCCCGCCGAGCGGCTCGTGTGGGCGCGACAGGAACTCGGTGGCTGTCGTTACGACGCACTGGTGGTGTTCCTTATATCTTCCGACGCCGCCGCTGGGACTGGGTGTGGCTGGAATTGCTCTTCCAGATGGTCGGCGAATATTTCAGCACGATCCATTGGGGCAAAACGCCTCTGGCCCTGGGAATCCAGCAGCGGGTACGTCGGTGTTGGCGTCCTTTGTAGAGCTCGGTTGAGTGAGTGCAAGTCCGTGGCGTGTTCGGACGCCCGGTCGATCACACTCTCCCAGGTCTCCCCTCGCCATGTCTTCACGGCCTCTGAGACCCGAGCTGTTAAGGCGTTCAGCCTAGTCTTAAGCACCGGACATCTGGTTCTGGCCCACAAGCGCCGGAGTGCGCGCTTGTGGCTGATGTCCTGGCTAAGCCGGGCTGGGAGCTCTGGACGTCTGCTCCGCGGTGTGGACATCGTGGTTGTCGCGGCCCTGGCGGCCTCGATCCGCTCCATTATGAGCCTAGTGGCTCGCTCGACCTCCTCTGGAGCGGAGAGTCCGCCTAGGGGGATGATTTCCTCCATATAGTTTGCGTATGCTGCCCAATCCGTTCTTGCACGGCAAGAATCGGTAGGTGCTGCGTATCTAAATCATACAGCACCTCTGCGTGAATTGGGCAGCTTATATTACGGTGTAATACGATGTCCAACACATCCGCACTATGGCGTGTGTTATTTGGGATATGGGTAGGTGCACCCGGTCCGAGCACCGTGAGGCCGATGCGGTCGGCGTCCTGCATCAGCCTCCCGCCCGTCGGGTTAATGACCCTCGACCCCCATGCATGATGTTTCGCGTTCAAATCCGCCATCAATACAGTGGGGGTCGTTCCACTAAATAGACACTCTAAATCAGTGCGGTGCCATCGGGGGCCTGGCGGTCTGTAGCCGGCGAAAATTTTCGCCTCCCTACCCGCGGCCTTTATAAGTACCCCGATGGTGCGGAGTTCATGGTATTCGAGGTGCGGTAACTCATCATGTACGATGTCTCGCCTCACTAGGACCGCCGTGCCCCTATACGGCTGGCCCCGCGGCGAGACTTCGTCACGCCTGTACACGATGTAGTTAGGCACCTTAAGTTTGCTGGTCGGCCGGAGTTTTGTCTCGCCCAGGAGGATAATATGTATATCCTGCGACTGGGCGAGAATGCGCAGCTGGGCCTCTTTCCCCGCCACTCCTCCGGGGTTCCAATATAGTAGCCGTAAATGCCCCGAGTTTGTACTAACCATTATGGTTGCGCGGTTACTCGGGGCAGGTTACGCATAGCCGCCACCTTGAGATCTCCCCCGGCGGCTATGGTGGTGATCAGGTCCGTCAGGGCCCCACAGAACACCTCCATGCGGTCCAGTCGCTGGAGGATGATCTGCAGTGGGTCCCCGACGTTGATCCCTCCTACATTTGATATGGCATCTGTTGTTGTTTTAATAGTAGGTGCGGCAGGAGTGGCGGTGCGCCTTTGCCTGCTGCGCGGTTGTCTTTGCGGCATTGGTGGTGGTTGTGGTGATTGTGCCACCGGTGTGGCTACCTCCGGCCGACCTGCCCGTTGCCTTTTGGCAACCGGGCGAGCACCCGACTCTGGTGGTGGCATTTTTTGCCCGCAGTGCGGGCATGGGGCGGGCGTTTCGGCGGCTCTGGGGCCCTGTGCCGATCTTGGCGGGGCCACCGCTTCTGCCTCAGGCATTCTCGTTTGCGGCAACGCTACTTGGTTAGCTTTCGCGTTTGCCGCGCCTTTTTTGTGTTTCTTACCGCCCCTATGCCTTTTCTTACGTTGAGGGAGGGGGACGGTGCGGTTGGTGGGGGGGTTGGCGGGAGCTGCCAATGTTCCCCCCCTCCCCTTCTTTCATGTGGTATGTTTCCCAGAGTCGGGGCTTGGGGATGCGCTTGCTCTGGTGGGAGTGGGGCCTGCGCTCTGCGGCGCTCGGCCCTTGTAGGCCTGGGCGGACGCTTTTCCGTCCGCCTTTGATGTCTTGGCGGGGGTGGGGGGACTGAGGCCCTCCTCTTTCTTACCTCTTTGAGATATATGGGGCACCTCTTATAACATGCCGCGTGAGCCCGCCCGCAGTTTGATCATGTAGGCTTGTCTTGCCGCGGGCGGGGGCATTCGCTGGAGAGGTGCTCCTCCGTGCACCTCACGCATTTAGGCGCCCTGTGGCAGTTGTTTGAGGAGTAGCCGAAGCGTTGGCATCGATGGCATTGTGCCACCCCGCTCACCCCCCGCCATCCCTCTATCACTACCCCCGGCATGTAGAGAAATTCTGTACGTGAGTACAGCCGGGAGAGCGCCTCTTGGTTTTGGTGTTTGAGAGTGGCGTGGAACAGGCACCCGGGCCTGCCACCCACTCCTGGGATGTGTTTGACGTACATTACGTCGTGGCCTCACTCTTCGAGGGCCTTTTTAATTTCCTCCGGATCTGTGTCCGGAGGTAGGCCCCTAATGGCCACCTTGGTTGGCTTTTCGGAGGCCACACTGTAGCAGAACCACTGGATTTGTGGGTCCGCCTGTGTGGCCTCTACTAGATATTTTTGTACAGCCCTATACTCCTCAGGGCTGGCCGGCATAAAACGCACCCCCTTTCCAAAAGGGCGCGCGCTGGGAGCATGACCTAGTATTTTGTGCAAAATTTTGAAGTGTTTTGTCCAGTCTGGCATTAGATCTACAGTTATGGGCGGGTAGCCCTTGGGTTTGGTTGGACCCGCACTCGTGTGCGGCGCGACGCCGGCCTGTACCGGCGTGGAGGTCGCCGTCGGTCCGGTCTGAGTCCGACTCGTACTCGGCCGCGGACTCGTACATAGCCGCGGAGTCGGACTCGCAAGCGGCGTCGCGGCAGCTTCGGCGAAAGTATTAACTTTATTAGGCCTACTCCTACCTTTATTTTCGGTTCGGGTGCTCCCTGCGGCGGCGGTGACGTCACTCATTGTGACGTCACGTTTGGGGTTGGCGGCGGCGGTCCCGGCGTTGGCGAGGCTCTCCAGCTCCACGTACGACGTGGAGCGCGAAGGTGTGGTGTCCGCCGACGTTACGGAGCTTTCGCTGCCGCTTTCTTCTCCCTCGGTGTCCTCCGAGGTGGCGAAAGTGGAGGCCATCTCCTCTCCGCCGCCCTCGTCTGGGTCGCTAGCCGACGGCGTGCTCGCCGTGTCGGTCTTCTTCCGGGGTCGTTCTTCCTCGTCTGAGGACGACCTCCGGCTCTTCCCTCCGACCTGGCGTAGCTAGCGCAATGCGGGAGCGCAAGTATTAATAGTTGCTCTACCTCGCTCGCACATCATCCATCTCGCTCACACATTGCGCTATATATTGTAATAGCTGTACAACTTGTTAATATTTTTACTTAAGGTTACCGTTTCCAAAATAATTTGTTCACCAAAGTTCACTTCAGTTCACATCAGCACTCGACAATGAATACTACTCTCTGCCATCTGAAGTATCATTTAACCTCTACCTCTCGCTGCTACAAATTCAAAGGGCGCGGGTTCGAACGAATCCCGGCCAGCAAGCGATTTTCTAATTCAATGTGCAAATTGTTACAGATATCACGTGAAGGCAAATATCATGATGAAAGTGCACCTATAAATTTCCAATGTTTCACACTTGTCAGTCCGCCTTGGACAAGCGTGACGGGTATAATCTCCGTTCCCCTATACATGGGAGGCCCGAGCTCAGCAGTGCACCAAAATTGCGAAACCATTCTTGTGGAGAATGCGTTTCTTTGCATATTCTACCGACTGTACAATGGGGAGTGTTACGACTTCCCGTCACATTCCCGGAAAGCATTCCTTTCCCGGCAACATTTCCTCTTCCACCTTCATTCGGCCGGTTCCAACCAGAGGGCACTGCGCACACACATGCGTCTCATTGGCCGAGCCGAATCTTCAATGGCTGCCTAAGTAACTTCGCGACGCCACGCTCACCGGTAAATAGTCCAAAAACGTGGGAAAAGTATTGTGCCCCAAAACCGTTCCTTGAAGTGCCCACTATGTCCCGGATACCTGGTGTAGTGTTTGTGCAAAACCAGGACGCCCAAATCCGGTCAAAATCCTGCATCAGTCCTTACATGGTTCCAGTGATGGTGAGCATTCATCTTTATACTTGGTTCACTAGGATTTGCGAGGCGGCATCAGGTTTGATAGAGACACAGAGTTAGCTCCGGCTAAGTAGCCATTCATATGTTATCGGGAAGTGTTCCTAGGAACTATTCAGAATGGTGACTTTGTCTTGATGTTCATCCCCACTTCGTTGAGCCGCTTCGCTCTTGTACACAATGGGTCTCTAGAAAATTTCTTTTGCATGCTGTGAGTAGTTGAATGATGATTGAAATGAGCTTCCATTTGTGATTTTCCCACAACGTCACAATACAGGGTCTTTTGAAAAGCATGTCATAAAACTTCTTCAAGACCGGCAGCACGTTGGTGACGTCTGTGGTTTTGCAGACGTCCATAGGCGACGATAAACACTTTCCATCAGGCGCGCCGTCTGCCTGGCTGTTGTACTACAGCTATAAAAATAACCGTTATAGTGCTATCATAGTGATGTAGTGGAACACTTACAAGCGCTGTACAATAATTGAAGTCGCAAACGATTCCCGACACGTACAAAGATACAAATTTCCAACAATAAAAGATGGGCCTAGGCCTGCGAGGAACAACAATAGTCTCGATGGAAGATCATCCTATGATAAGAGCATTCCATCTCTCTCCTCCACCCTTTATGGGCACTCTCTTCTGTGCTGTAATGACGCCAGAAAACGATTATTCCTACATATTTGTGATGGTAAGGTTGGTAGATAGGTAGGATGGTAAGGTTGGTGGAATGGTAGGGTAGATTACTTAAAATAATTATTGTTTTCAAACTAAATACGATGATAGCCATTTTTGTCTTTTACTTTTAAAAAATCTAGTCTAGGTTTTACACAACTTATACTTTAGATTGGCAGTTTTCATTTGCGCAGAAATGCTCAGACCGATATCCGACGTGTAAATAATCCTTATTGAACTTTATTCGCAAGCGGAAATGGCAGAGTGCAGCTTGCTATGCATTCTTAGCTCTGATCCGTTTACACGAGCTACTAAAATTGATTTATAGTGCAGGTACCATCGGGAGGAATAATTAGTTGTGTATACTGTATTAAAATAAAAACTGGGATTACTTATGAAAAAATGTATAATAGAGATTCTAGGACTGGCAACACTATGTCCGGATAATGAGGTATAACTGCCTTTGTCTAGTACATCTGATCTGGACGTAATCTAATTTACCGGCAGACTTAACTTATTTTGCCACCTTGTTACGTTTCGTTCCAGTAAATAATCTAATTAAGTCTAACTTTAATTATTTCTCTGGACTTTTCATTAAACAAACACGGTTCTTTTTCTATTACTGGAGTACATCAGACAGGCAGACGGCCCAACTGTGATGGACAATGTTTATCATCTATGAACATTTGCAACACTAAAGGTGCTACCAATGCGCTGATGCTCTCTTAAGGGAGACCAGAATCTGGCCACTAATGCCGCCGGGACACAACTCAAGGTTTTTATGGCGGCATGCTCAAGACCAGCGGTGGTAGCCCTTCGTGCAGGAAGGGAAAAAATACAATTTCCTGCGGCCGGGCGGCCTGTCGTAAGAGGCAATAAAATAACCAACAGCCAGGTGGTAGAGCATTTGCCCGACTGGATACCTACCACCCCTGGTCTAGAATATGCCGTCATAACAACTTTGAGTTGTGTTTCGGCATCAGTGGCCAGGTTCCAGTTTCCCCTTCAAGGCCGGCAGCACATAGGCCACCAGTTTCCATCACAGTTGGACCGCCAGCCTGCTGTGCTTCAACAATAAAAAAAGCCATCCATATGGGCAAATGCCCTACCAACTGAGTATTGGTAGTTTTGTCGCGTCTTACGACAGGCCGTCTGGCTGGAGGAATTAGTATGTTTTATCAGTTCCTGCACGGATACTGAATACCATAATGTCACATCAGGTACAGGGAATAATTAATTACTACATAATTAGCAAGGTTGAAACTGAAAAGTCCATGTACGTGCCAAAATCTGTCAATTTTCGTTTATTGCCTGAAACAAGCAAACAGGCAGATGGCCCACCTGATGGAAAGTGGTTACCGTTGCCTATGGACGTTTACAACAGCAGAGGTGTAACGCCCTTGTCATAAAGAACCCCATGTCATAGCGCAAACGGAAAACCGCGGCGGAAAGTTCCCTCCAGACCATTGTTTTACGCTGAATAAATATTCTAGAGAACCGTTGCGTAGTTGAGTTGCTCAAGGAAATGGGGGTGAATATCAAATCGATCAAAAAGTTCCTCGGAACACTCCCCGTTATACAGGCGGTAAAATAGGCAGAAGGACGCAAAGTCTCTCCGAAGGCTAAGCGATCAATACAGAAAACAGACAAAACCTTCGAAGATGCATCTACTCACATATTTTTTGGTTTTACATATTTTCACGTAGCACTTAAGATTTCTGTATACCTATATATAGTATTTTGTTTAATGTTAAATTAATTAAGCAACAAATACATCTAGAGTACACTCGTCGTCTTATTTTGTACTCTCCTCTCCACTCGAGCGGTCGAGCCTAGCTCTCGCGGCGATGGAGCTCTCGCCAGTGGTGCCTCACCCCATTCAAAGGAGTAGCTATCATCGACGCCCTAAACAACATTACTTTCAATCTCCACACATTATATATACAGTTTTAAATCGGCAGACATACAGACACATTTTTTTGTACTTATATGCACTGTGTACTCTTGTCGTCATTATTTATAAACTCAACCACTATTCGCAACCTTACACCAAACGTCAAGACAAAAGCGAAAGGACACGGAACGCGCTGTTCAAATAATAACAGCGTTAACCGTTAGGGAATTTCCCTATCTTAGCTTAACTCAATTACGAGCAGGGCTTGAAATACCGGCAATAATTTCAGATAACGGTAGCAAATAAATATTAGTATAAAACTTACCGTTATTTCTAGCCATTATACCGGTATCAAATATAATGTTAATACTAGTTTTATCGGCAATTTTACCGTCATAACTGTTTTGTTACCATCGTCGCTCTCTTTCACTCGCAAAGATTGTCAAACAGCACTGTGCTAAAAGCGTGCCTAGTATTTACGAGTTGTGTTTGTCGATTGTTTCGGTAACATGCATTCTTAATAACGCCTATTCTTAGTCGCTTGAAATAACGTAAAAATTACCGATACGTACAACGTTATACATACGGTTTTTACCGTTATATTATAACGTTAAAATCATAAAAGTTACCAAGTATATTGTTTTCTAAAACGAAGGGAGTTAAATTTACTATTTTCCTAATATTACAACAGCTGGCACGTTTTAAAATGTCTAGAAATTAATCTGCCCGACTGCCGGACGTTTCCGGCCAAATAACTTCTTTCAACTAAGCTCCGCTGATGTTTGGTCTAAGTCACAAACTTTGTACTATGTATGATAGAGAAAAATATTACGAATTAAAATCAGCGCAATAAAAAAACACAAAATCTCCTAAAACTCCATCAAAGTGCTGCTTTGTTAGTCTCGCCTTATTCGCTATTGCGGCGAGTGATGGTGGAACAATCTAATTGGTTTAAGAAGTTTTAGAAAATGCAGTAGATTCTGGAAGAAAAAGACAAGCACAGATACATTTTAGAAAGGGATAGATGATGAAACAAAATTCTAAAATAGAAGGTTCAGGAAGGAAAAGACAGAGATAGATTAGATGTTTAGAAAGGGATAGCTAGTAAATAAAACTATAACGAAAAGAAGATCAAAATTATGGGTTTCAGAAGATTCTTCCGGGTATATAAGCAGCGTAAGGCGCGCCTACCGGGGAGTTCAGTTTTAGACAGCGAAACGACAAGTGCGATACGAAAGAGTTGGAAGAGAAGTCAGTGATGAGTTTAGTGGTGAATTTAGTGAAAAGTTTAGTGGGCAGTTCAGTGAAGGAGGAGTGTAGTGTAGTTGAAGAGGAAATCCAGAAGCGAGCTACACACGGTAAATTTGGAGGTGAGCACTACAGTAGCATCTTATCGCCGGGACAGCGCGTTTTTTAGTTGTGGGTGTAGGGGCAATCCTGCAGAGAAGGACCACGTACGGCTGTGTAAGTTAACAAAAGCGTTTAGTTAAAAAACTGGTGTTTCCTTCCAATCCCAAGTGCGTACCTCCGCTCGCAGGTAACACTATTCATCACTAGTATCGATTATTCTTAATTATATGCACGTAATATGAGCAGAAACTTGTTTAGTTTAGTAGTTATTTAGTTGATACGCTTTTTAAATATGAAAATGAAAATTAAGAATTTTATTTTTGATTCATAATACACATAAGTTTTAAACTAACACAATAAACAAATTTAACTTGTATTCTAATTATAATTGTAGCGATTCGGGATCAGCAGTGGACGAGTGTGTGAATTACAACTAATGAGCACTATGAAATGTATAAAGGCATTTAATAAATTTAATGGTACACAATTGACGACAGACATGACGCGACAAAAGAATACACGAGAAAAACGTGGTGTCAAGTTACACGACCTTATTTTAACAATAATCTCATAAGACTATAAGTAAAATATTGAGCTTAGGTTATCGAAGTTAATGGGTAAGGTACCCAGAAGGTTGGCTGAGTAACCTCCCTGGAACGCCATACTGATACATTATCCGAGATAAGAACCAGCCCTCTGATCACTTTAAGAGTCGATTAAGCGTTAAGGTCTTTTTGTAGAAGCTCGGGGCATCAGGACCCCAAGGTCCAAGAGTCTTAACAGTAAACGGCGCATACAAATGTTTTTGATTGATTTAGTCTAAAAGTACATTATAAATAATAACGTCAAAAAGGTAGTGAACTACATAAGCAAAATTTGATTTATTTTTAATTTAAAAAATATATGAAATCAAAATGATTCAAATTAGTTGCCGAAGTTGTGTAAAATGATTGAATTGAATTGATCATTTTACACAATTCTTCACTTGATTATACCTATGTAAAATCTTTCCAACGATTCCCGCTTAATTTTTGTAACTTGTACCATGAACTTAATCCAGGTTCGAACAACTTGCAAGATTGAGAAATGCTCAGCCGTTCATTTTGATGATTTGTCCTTCACTATATTATTCTCATGATTACTTCTTTCTTATGAAATATTTTTTCAACTGACATAGTTTGATAAAAGTTACAACTGGATAGAGAGAATTGTTTTTCATACATACCACACTTACATATACATTTATCACCCATGTTTCCCATGAGGGTAGGCGGAGACGATGAGTCTCCAGTTACGACAATCCTGACACACGACTTTCGTTTCATCTACTTACAGTAACCTCTTCATACTTGCACGTTTATGCAGAGTCTGTGTTTCCCGAAAAGTACAATCTGGGTTCAAGTCTCGTGTGAATAGGTACTATCTAGGTAGAATCTGGTCGGCAATGATCATCTTTTTTATGCTCGACTTCAGAGTCGAGAACATAGACGCAAGGTCGCAAGGCAACTGTCTTCTATCGGATACATTTCGCGGAGTGTTCCTTAGAATTGCACGAGTTGATTCCCCCATCCCCATTTTACCATGGGACAACCAGATGCACCGACTTGCGCCACCATTACATGGTGGAAACACCACCAGTCAGAACCAAGCGTTTCGCTTCATCTTTTCTGGTGCGCACTACCGAAGAGTGGAATAATTTGCCGGAGTCTGTTTTTCCTGACAAATACAATCTTGAAGTCTTCAAGTCACGAGTGAATAGGTATCTTCTAGGTAGGCGTGTTCCATTCTAGACTGCGATATTTTTTTTCAGGCGGGTAAAGCATTTCGCGCTTACCGGGTCCTTTGCTAGGGATTAGACCGTTGTCGATCATGGAGGCTTTCCACTGAGGGCAATCCAAACAATAATCGACCGGCTTGTGTGGAGACTCGAACCAATGGACATATGCCCAAGGGCTAATACCCCACTAAAACCACCCTCCTCCCATGTGCCCTGCGCTTATGGTAGAAAAGGCATGAGACTAAGAACGTAGTTGCGCCCACGCCGATCCTAACCCCGGGAATCAGAGCAAACTCACTTCATCAACAGGGGTGAAGACTCCTCTGTCCCCAAGATTCTAGAGCGCCCCTGTAGCGGTATTTCAGGGGGGGAGATCATGCGCATACCTGCGCCTCCAGGCCCTCGACTGACGTCGGCGCCCGCAATACGTATGTGCACTTGTATCTGTCTCCCTATTTCTAGACTGCGTCATAACTCAACATTCGGTGAGACAGTCGTCAAATCCAAATCTACACATACATAAAAATAAAATTCTTCGACCGCAACATCGTCCGAAATTAGGCGTGGTCGTGATCCAACGCGAACCTATTTATCATAAAAAAAGTTTATTTCAGATACTTTTACCCGACCTTTCTTTAACACTTATGCTATTTCATCGTGGTGTGTAAGTCGCGGTCTACTGGCAGCAACCAGAGCCATGTTGGAATCATTATCTTAATTAAATATCTTAGGACAAATGACAAATTGCATATGACTGACATTAATGTATAGATGTGTATATATATATATATATATATATATATATATATATATATATATATATTGTTACGAGCTACAGGACTCGAATTAAAAATGCCGTTGGAACTACTATAGAATTTATTAGAACTGTACAAACACGTATAAAACAAATACAAATAAAACTGGATGCAACCAGTTCACACTGCACTATTCAATAAAATTCGAACGCGCAAAGTCCGTCGTCTATATCGCTAATCGAGAGTACTAGAGAACGTCTTACTCGTTTCGTAGTCGTTGCTTGACTTCCACCCGCCCCTCCATTCGGGCATCGTCTTATACTAACTACACAGTAGAAAGAAATTGGAGGCGCACACTGAGTTTCTAAGAAATATTAATTTGCGCACCTGCGAACGTCCACAAAGTCGAAAACAATAACAATATGGATTAGTTCGACGCTAATGATGGTTATAAAACAAGTAGAAAAACAATAGCATGTTACAAATTCAAAACACAAAGGATTCCCTAATCCGGGAGGACAATAAGCTGCGCTTACAATAGGCTGTGCGGCTTATCTTTGAGGTCATGTAACAATATATTGTTTTTGTTATTTTTTTAATAATTGTGATAATCTTATGTCTCTAATCTAATGATTTTATAAAGATTGTGATAATGTGTTTTTTGATAAGCCTAAAGAAAATTTGCACGCCGCATAGGCAAAACATGTGAATTTTGTATTCTTACTCGTATGTCACCTCAAATTTATGTACCATGTTTCAAGCAAATAGGGCCGGCTATATCGATGTGATACTACGTTCTCACAGTATATCGGCGTGAAACGATTGGCTGTACGATGAGTGAGAGTTCCGATGGCCCACTAATCGCTCTTATTTGAATAAGGACATATCCTTATTTTAAGGAATACTACACTATCGAAGAATACTTAAATGGCAAAACATCATTTACATAGCAGCTCGCTCCAGCCACTTATACTATATTTTGTATAACGTTTTTATCTTCCAAGCATGTGGGGAATTTATGGAAATGTTGCAGTATAAATTGTTTGTACGTCATGTCATTATTATAAGTATAATAATATTTTTCTTCCCTTTTATTGTGCTCTTGTCTTACTGAGTATGCACTCTTTGCTACAACTCCGTTAATTCTTCGCAAGGTAATTGTGTAACATATTTATGTGTAAAATTTATTTTAAAAAAGTTTGAGTTAAACAATTTTTAACTAGGCGTGTTGCTGGGGAGTTTCTTGCCGCTTCTTCTCCTTAACAGCAACAACACGTTGCGAAGCGGAGTACATAGACTAGGAAGTAAAATTTAATTTTAACTTATTAATGGCCGGTTCCTATATCTTGCCGACTGTTCATTTGCCTTGCTATCGGTGAAAATTAGACATTAACTCCATATAATTAAGGTAACACCCATAAATTAGGTCACATGTTAAGGTGGGAAGGGGGTCACAAAGTGTGACGTTGTGTTACAGGGGGTGGGAGGGATCCTAAATTTCATGACGTCACATTACAAAATCGTTTTTTTTATGTAAGGCTTAAAACACGAAATTTGAACTATTAACGAAAATCTTCAAAACATTTCCAACTCTACCTGTATGAGTATAGTGTTTAAATTTTTTTTTTTTAAATATGTGTGTATGTGCAGTTCACACGCATTAGAAGTGAAACTTCTGAGAATATACTCACAGATAATTCTTCTCAAACTTTTATTTATTTAAATATAATTCCTTTAGCCTACATCCATCAACATATTATAATTCAAAATAAACTTCTTAAAGATCACGTTCAATTTTTCGGTTTGTCTAAAAAATATTATGTACAGTTCTATTGGTGTCCTACTTATTTAAATTGTTAAGAGGAAAATTATTTAACCCAGGAGTGTTAGCTGAAATCAAACTGAGCGTTCCAGCGAATTTTGGGATGAGACGTACTAATGTACGCAGTACCGTACGGCAGAACCAACTTACTTAATAAGGCGCCGATGACACAGGCCTTGCGAACATTGAACAAGATATGTCAACAAATTGACATTTTTATCTGCACTGTGATTGAGTTCACAAGAACTGCGTATTATATAATATGTTATGACGACTGAATATGGTATATATATTTATCTATAATTTACTATGTGTACCACGCTATCGTATTGGTGACAACTGTAATAATAGCGATGTTTGTAAGTTAATAAATAAATAAAATTTCAGTCCAATTGAACCAATGTTTAATCGTCGGTCTTATTGACTCTCTAATCTGTGCAATGTAAAACTCGTATCTCATTCTCTCGCAGGCTTAGTCCTATAGATTTATGTTTATCTCTTTTTCGTTTCATCTCATCGAGTTCCAAATCAGAACGGTCCTAAAGATGTTTCCCTTCAATAATTTTATTGGAAATAAATAAGCTCAACAACGAAGCTGTTGTTTTAATTTAATAATTTCTTGATGTAAAATTGCAAAATATACGATGTCACACTAGGGAGGGATTCTCACGAACGTGACCAGCTGTGACAAAGACGAGGAGGGGTCAAAGAATCATGAAATTCGTGTGACATAATTTGTGAATGGCCCGTAATGTCAAAATTAACTAAAATTAATTAACTAATATATTGAAAAACCGAAACTTGACATAAGAGTGACATGTTTGTAAAAAACATATAAAAAGAACTACATACTAAGAAGGACCGTTAAAAATATCCTCTTATATATATATATATATATATGAGCGCCTCCAAAATGTTTGTATGAGGTTCATATTTGGGTTACGCAAATATGACCACGTCTCTGAGTTTCGTAAAAAACTCAAGTGGTTGCCAATTCGTTTTCGCCGGAATACTCCTATTCTTTCACTCCTTTACAGTGTGTTGTTTATCCCCACAACCCCGTATCATCTCAAAGAACGCTTTGAATTCATCTCTTCATCTCACAATTTACGACCTTCTTCGAATCTTAGACTTAATACTCCCAAACATCATTCATCTTTCTACAACAATCCTTTTACTGTACAGGCTATTCGACTCTGGAATGAGCTACCTGTTACTGTTAGACAAGCTAAATCACTAACAATATTTAAGAACATGACAAAAAAGTACTACCTGCAACATAGTGATGTTTGATATTTTTACGTATATTTCTATATATATATATATATATATATATATATATATATATATATATATATATGTATATATTTATGCATATGATATCAGTAGGTGTAATTATATATGTCTATTAAGTATAATTTTACTCATATAATATTTTACATACTTATATGTTTATAAATGAACAAAATATATGTAAGTAACTGCTTATTTTCTAATATTTATGTATACCACCTTTGACCAATATAATCTGTTTTATTCCTGACACGGGTTGTCTGGAAGAGATCGCTTAATAGCGATAAGAAGACCGCCCATTGTGCACATTTAGAATATTTTTAGGCTATAAGGTTTTCTGTAATGGTGTACAATAAAGTGTTATCTATCTATCTATCTATATATATATATCTATATATATATATATATATATATATATATATATATATATTTCTTCTTCTGTACGTGTGTTGATAGTGAACTCCTCCTAAACGGCTGGACCGATTTTGATGATATTTGTTTTGTGTGATTGAATGGGTCCCCGGGTGGTTTAGATTCACAATTGGAACCGATAGGTGGCGCTGAGATCGGGTTCTAGAATCCTCCTAATCATCTGGACCGATTTTGGTGATTTTGTTTTTGTGTCATGAAACAAAGTCTTTTAGGAATTCAGAAAATATGGCGATACGAAGTTCGCCGGGTCAGCCAGTTATATATATATATATATAAATATATATATATTGTTACGACCAACAAAGACCAATGCACACCTGCAATTTATTACCTTTTCGGCATTTGGACTTCTTTTATTTACCTTATGTTTAAAATTTGTATTTAGAAAACAGCCTATTGCATATTGTACTCGTTTATGGCCATTTGTAGGCACAATTAGGCTAGAATTAGGATTACGAATTCTAAGAGAGTCGATCTACGCGGGCGAGCAGCCATATTGTATCGGTGCAGCAATGGCCTAATGGGGAGATCGGCAGTCTAGCGATGGTCACCAGCGATCAGCGAGACAAGACGTGTGTACATTTGATAAGCTATATAGCGACGGACTTTGTGCGTGTTATTGAATCGTGTATTTGTATTCAATTATATTTGTACCTTTGTTATACGTGTTTGTATAGTTCTAATAAATTCTATAGTAATTCCAACGGCATTTTAATTCGGGTTCCGTAACTCGTAACAAAATAGATATAAATTAAGGAAATATTATCCTCTTATTTTTATTTTTTTCTGTTCCATCTACATCGCCAGATTAGTTAAGAATTTCTTTCAAGAAGTAGTAGTAAGTAAGCCTGTTGTTTTGCCAAAATATTTTTTTCTTTTTTATTGTAGTATAGGTTCGCGTTTGACCAGAATCTCGCTCTATGAAGAGCGAAGATTTGGTCTAGGATGGAGCACGCTTACCTAGAAGGTACCTATTCACACGGGACTTGAAGACACCCAGGTTATAAGTATCGGAAAATACAGACTCCGGCAACGAGTTTCACTCCTTTGCGGTGCGTATGATGAAGCTAGATGCAAAGCGCTTCGCCCTTATAGGTGGAATATCCACCATTATCGGTGCCGCATGCTATCTATTGTTACTATGCACTTTGTTTTTTTCAATTCCTAGTTTAGATTCCTCATGACAAAAAGACTAAGGCATTAATAATACAAATGTCAAGCTTAGCATAAAATTAAAAGAGGAAAGGGCTCAACAAGTACTCTTAATACTTAACAAAACATAAATTTAAGATGCTCATCAATATGAAAGGGGCGTTTCGTAATTTCGTATTCCGTCGGTTTGTTTATCTCAATCTTTGTCTTAAATTAAGGGAAAACAAAATCTCGGCATCAAACAACGTGATACACCGAGAGAATAAATATTATTGTATTTTTTGGGTTACGTTGCTAAATTGTTAACGTAGCAGAGACCTTATAAATCTTTATGTCTGTCCGTTTGTTTATCTGTATGTATAAATATACATAATGGTTGAGCGGATTTAATTATACTGAAAATTCGTAAAGGAATAGAACGAATGTTAATTGTTTATATCGTATAAAACCACCTACTATCTATTTTCCTCTTCTGTACATACCTTAGTAGGCGGAAGAAGGAAGGAAAGAGACGGCATGCGACTTTAATACCATCGCAATATCGTCTTATAAAATTCTCTGTTTTCTAACCAATTACAACGCTTACGCATCGTTTAAATATTGTTTATATTATTGTCGTCTATATTTTTTACATATCATCAAATTAAATTAAATATAGTTGATTTCGTGAAATTTGAATGTTTATCTTGTGTGTGTTTTACTAACTATTAAGAAACAAGAAGAAATCATCGCTTTGCTACATAAAGGTACTGCGCAGTCCTCTTACATAACTGCTTATATTTCCCTGTATTCTATGCAGCTATATTTTACTTCATTGTGGTTTTACGTGTATTTTTACAAGTATTTACACCATATATAGCAAAATATACAATTAAAAATGAAACTATTATATACATATTATTACAAATAAAAAATACTTTCCTGGTTTTTTTTTATCGCAGGAGTTCAGCAGACAGGCAGACGGCCCACTTGATGGAAAGCGGTTACCATCGCCTATAGACATTTGCAACAACACGAAAGGTGCTACAAATGCGCTGCTGCTCTCTGAAGGGAGACTGGAACCTGGTCACTAATGCCGGAACACAACTCAAGGTTGTTATGGCGACATACTTTAGACCTGGGGTGGTAGCCATCCGGTCGGACAAATGCTCTACCACCTGGCTGCCAGATCCTGTAAACGAATGGCATTAACACTAAACGAATAGAATAATAATGGCACTTGTCTACAGGATCAGAGCGTATGACAATGCTAATATACAAAATGCAGTCCAGCCTTTTGGTCGGCTGCTATTATTTCAAGAAAGAGAGAAAGATAAAATCCCAGTGTACAACAACCTTAAATGCTTGATACCTAGCAAAGAGCAACAGCGTATCACGGCTTAGAATATTAAGTAGCTCACATCTCCCTACCGCATTGAAGATACTGATTACGCTAATAAATTATATGTGCACGTGCCTGGAGGGAGGGAGACGAGATATTCTTTTAATTTTTAAGACGAGAGAAAAATATTTAAAGTCCCATTAGGGTTTTCTTAAGTTTTCACGACTAATAAATAATAAAACTACGTTTCAACGGTTTTAAGAGCGGTATTTTATTTGTTTCGACGTTCCGGCCACTTTTCAGTAGCCGCGATAGTAGAAGGCAGAGGTGTCGTGTCAATGAGTAATGTTAAAGTTATCATGTAGCCTACTCTCAACTTGTTCATTTTTATTTAATTGTTATAGCATTTTTATATAACTACCGGGATATATCCGCGACTTTATCCACGCTTGGCTTGAAATTCCCCCGGAATTCCCGGGATACAAATTACCGCACCATTTAAAAAAGAAAAATTTGCTATCGATCAGGGAGAAAATCGCATTGGAATTCGATTTTTTTAAATAATATGGCCATTTTAAATCATTCCCAGAAAAATTCGCGAGATAAAAAGTCACGCAGATTTTAAATCTAAGATTTGCTGTCGATCAGCGAAAACCGCATCGAAATCGGCCCAGTAGTTTTTACGGGAATCCCGAACAAACAAACAAACAGACAAGAAGTCTATTGTTTTTGAAAAATAACTTCAATGTACAGACGGCATGTTTAGAATTTTATAATATTATAGATTTTAATGCACATACTATATAGCTGTTTTTCATAAAAAGAGTTATCTTAGTTACCAATGTTAATATGAGTCTAGTCACTATTTCTAGTGTTATTTGGATACAAATTTTTTGGTGTCGTAAAAATTGTAAAATTATGTCTGACAAATAAGCATATTTCAAAAATTTACATACATACATGGCAGTGGTAAAATTCGGAGACTGTACAGTTTGTACACTTGCTCTTGCGTGTAGTGGTGGATGCTAGCAGTAGTTGGTCGAGTGCTGGTGCTTTCTTGTAGTAGGGTGAACAAAATACACCTTGTTGCTTACAGGGAATTATTCTCGTACTAGTTGAGCTTGGATGCTGATCCCTGGATTCAACTTAGTTGATAGTAATTCGTAGTGGTGTAATAGCAACTCAATCACAAATGTGAGCGTTATAGTAATGTTACGAGTTACAGGACTCGAATTAAAAATGCCATTGGAATTACTATAGAATTTATTAGACCTGTACAAACACGTATAAAACAGGTACAAATATAACTGGATACAACCAGTTCACACTGCACGATTCTATAACATGCGCAAAGTCAGTCACTATATAGCTCATCGAATGTACACACGTCTTACTCGTATCGTAATTGCCGCTTGACTCCCCACCCCTCCGTTCGGGCATTGTTTTATAGTAAACTGTACAATACACAATCGATTGCGTGGGCTGGGTTCCTCCAATAAAATGTAATTTGCACACCTGTGAACGACCAACAAAGTCGAAAACAATAACAATAAGGATTAGTTCGACAGCAATGATGGTCATAAAACAATTAGAAAAACAATATCATGTTTTTCTTAATTACAAATTCTAAACACAAAGTAAACAAAAGAATTCCTAAATCCGGGAAGGTAATAAACTGCGCTTTACGACAGGCAGCTGTGCGTTTATCTTTAACGTCATGTAACAGTAATATCATAATAGTAAAGTAGCCTAAAGTAGGCCACAGTGTCAGCAAAACGCTGCACGTTCAGCCGTACAGAACGGGTTTCATGTCCAATGGCCGGGCGCCGACTCCTTCGGGTGTGATTTGCACATAAGCCTGGGTCATTAAAAGTAATGAAGGGGGGGGGGTCTTACCCCTTCTGCAACTCCTATGTGGCAAATATGTATAGTTCCTGAGATATTAATGTTTTTGTAAATCTACCCTCGTTTCTGTTTTTCACTAATATTGCACTTATATCATAGGTCCAAAGTTGAAAAATCTGAACGAAGGTTATATATAAACCCAACCCACTCCTTCCTTTGTGGACACAACTTTAGTTCAAAACGAGTAATTTTCACAGCACTCGCGACGAGGATCACTGACACACTGGATGGCTAAGGTTGCGAATATTTCCACCAAATACCAAATGCGTCTCCTTTGGTGCGAATTCAACGAACGAACTTGCCGAATGTGTCCGTACACACGGACGCAGCGAATGACTGTCGCCGCAATTTTCTACCCTCACTGGCTCGCGCGACCAAAAAAATACTAATCCAACCCGAAAGAAAACTGTAGCTAATTTAGCAAATACAATTTTAACAATATATATACAATAGTTAAAATAATAAATTACCATATGTATAAGAAACGCAAAGTTCCAATAATTGAGGATGATTGATGAGAGGTGCTGCAGGGTAAAGTTTTTTTGGGTACTGCAGGGCGGGTCAGACAAAGCAGTAATTGTAACTCGGGATCACATTCCTTCATAGAGTGAAGGGAGGTAGTGCCTCTTTCTCGCCTATTAGCCCGTCCAGTCCCACCAGACCACTGTCGCTGGGCATTATCCCTAGAAGGCTCGCAGCATTACCTCGCTGGATACAGAGGTTAATCCTTTGAACGAGGTAAGCTCCAGCCTTCCGGTCTCCTGTTGTATCGAAAAGACGTTTTTTAATATTTTGAAATAATTAGTGGCCACTTGGGAATACAAATTAATACTAAAAGTAATAAAAGTAGGACGGTTTGAACAGACTATATTTTCGTTTCAATTCTGTTTTCTACGGGAGCCTAAAAAAGAATTAAAGTTCAAGAGAGAACATAAGCGAGATAAATTATATATCCGATTCATTCACAAATGGCCTGCAGGGGTCGCCACAATACAGACTATCAAAACCCCATTTTCCAAACTATTTGGGGACGCACAGATAACATCACGGCCTCGCTGTGATGTAGGGTGGACACTTTTACTGTCTAACCAGACAAATTTCGAGAGATTGTTTATATGAGATATCACGCGCTGATATATTGTTGGCTAATTTGCTTTACATTACACGTGTAATTTACATGACGTGGTACAGTCATGCTGAAATTTAAATCTTGGTTACAGGTCTTAGGGCCAGTTCGGTTGGTGTGATGCCACTCTCTCACAGAATATCGGCATGAATTAGTTTTCCTTGAGCTAGTCGTGTTTCGTGCGATGAGTCAGGGTTCTGATAGCCCATTTCTTCACCCTATCCCATCCCTGTATACTGTTACGCGCGAGCGGGGTCGCGCTTAGGATTAGAAGGAAACACCAGTTCTTTTAACTAAATGCTTTTATTGACTTACGCAGCCGCAAGTAATTCTTCTCCGCAGGGTTGACTCTACACGCACTACTAACGACGCACTGTCCCGGCGATAAGATGTCTCACTCACAATACCTTCGCCGATATTGCGTACACCACCTCCTGTTGTTGTGGTGCTCACCTCCGACTTTACCGCGTATAGATCGCTGCTGGATCTTCTCTTAAACTACGCTACACTCCTCCTTCGCTGAACTACCCACTAAAGTTTTCACTAGATTCACCACTAAACTCGTCACTGTCTTCTATTAAACTTCTCTTCCAACTCTTCCGTATCGCACTTGTTGCTTCGCTGTCTTGAACTGAACTCAACTCTAAGCTGCCCGGTAGGCGCGCCTTACGCTGCGTATATACCCGGAAGAATCTTCTGGAACCCATAATTTCGATCTTCTTTTCGTTATTCTTTTATTTACTATCTATCCTTTCTACACATCTCTCTATCTCTGTCTTTTCCTTCCAGAACTTTCGTCCATCGTGTATCGCTTTCTAAAATGTATCTGTCCTTGTCTTTTCCTTCCAGCCTTCTTCCCTTTTTTAAAGTCATGAGACCGACTTACGCTGCCAGAAAGTTCCACCCTCCGTTGCTACAATACCATCCCTCTTGTCTCATCCCCTATAAATAAATTACACTGGTCAACAGTGTCTTTGTTGCCCTGGATATTATAATGCCTTCGAATAATTTTGTCTCAACAATTAATGAAACTGTGAATTATTATGGAATATTAGTTATAGTATTTTTCCATATTTATACAACACTAAAAACCAGTAAGTATGAAATAGAACATTACAATTATCTACATATTAATACGTGAAGCAAAAACTTTGTACCCTTTTTACGAAAATTGCGTGGACGGAGGAGTACGAAGTTTCGTACACTTATAGTTTATATAGAGAAGGAGTGCAGAATGCTAATAGTTTTCTCTAATTATGCATAAAAAGTACGTTAAATCAATAAAAAAAACATTACACACACTACCATGTATTTGACACACACACGTATATATACTCTTTTGTTTATTGTTGCTTTGGCGAAATCTGTGATTATAGAAGTATAAGTCTTTGACATTAATTATTACGGTCGAATTTCGAGCACGGACGGCCTCTAGTCTTATATAAATATACCCACATTTCAATGAACATATAATAAATAAGCCATTTTATAAGCACTTATAATAATCTTTCTTTAAAGCAGAACATTTTTTAAATTCTGATCGATTACTTTCGATTTAGTTGAGTTTAGAGTCTGCGCGTCACTTGACTCACAGAACATCACTATTACGTCACCCACAACAAGAAAGTACGACAATTGTGTCATTTGTTACATGTGGGCTTTACTCTCAAGAAATACGTAACCTGATAGACGTGCAAACATCAAAAGTAATATGAGCGTTTGGAAACAGTATAAGCTTTCCATCCCCTGTATTCCTTTCTAAAGGCTCGCAACACGTTGGTTTCGCACTTGGTGTTGCAAACGTTTATTTATGACGGTAACCAATATCAAGCACGTGGGTGTCAAGTTTTGCAACAAAAAATAAATATCACCTGTATTTCTGCTATCAAAAATCATTCATTCGTTCGTTCTTAGTATTCATTGATTCATTCATTCATTCTTGGTATTATTGTTCCTTTTAAGTCGTGGTAGCGTAAGGATTTGCGCACGCGTCCCAACTCAAAGGACGCGGGTTGGAATTCTGGCCGGAACCCATGCACCACTTAGGCAGTTTACTGACCTAATGTGCATATTGTTACAAATACCACCTGCTAACAACGGTGAAGGAAAACATCGTGATGCAACCTGCACACCGAGATAACCGATATATCATGCCTGCCAAGCGGCCTTGGACAAATGTAGCGGGTATACAGTCCATTCCCGTATAGGGGGAGGCACGAGCTCAGCAGTGAGATGTTCATGATATTTAATAATTTATTTATTTTTTTCATGGGAGAATTTATCCCAATATTCGAATAAGTGGCCACACCGTTAATAGTCTTATCCGTATAAAGGTTGAGTATTAAAATTGTTCAGTAGCAATAAATAATCTATGATATCGTTTAGAATAATAGATTCTAGTCGTTTTTGGGTCTTTTTAAATGATTAACATGGTTTAGGTGGATTCTCGTTATTTTACTATTTGATACGGTTTAGGACCGAAATGTGTCATAGATTAAAAAGTCAATAATGTATTTTGAATTTGATATTGTAATCGATTGGATTTTAGGGTTCCGTAGATAGATAGATAACACTTTATTATACACCAATACAAAAATGAACTTAAAGACTAAAATTATATCTAGTTGTGTACAAAGGGCGGTCTTATCGCTAAAAAGCGATTTCTTTCAGACAACCCCAGGAATGAATTGAGATGATAATGGCGATGGTGGTATACGTAAAATATAGTACGAACTACTTACATTTTAATAATAAATAGATAAATGATATATATATATATATATATATATATAGAATACATAAATATTTATAAATGAATGAAAAAAACGTAATAATATAAACGTAATATCATATCCCAACGACAGGTAGTATTTTTTGATCATGGTTTTAAATATCTAGCGATTTTGCTTGTCTGATAGTAACAGGAAGCTTATTCCAAAGCTGTGTATAGCCTTAACAGTAAAAGAATTGTTGTTCCGTAGTCTTTATTGTAAAAATAACAATCTTTAATGTACATCAAACTACATAAAATTTACGAATTATCTCACCTGACTGAAATCAGTTGGAAACTTTTCGCATCATGTGCTTCACTAAGAAGACTGAAGAATTTCCTACCTACTGCTACTAAGATTATGCTTGCTCAATCCTTGCTTCTCCCCCTACGTGATTATGCTGATGCTTGCTATCTAGACAACACCCAAGAACAAATAGATAAGCTTGAACGCCTTCAAAATATTTGTATCCGGTTCATATAATATTTGGGTTGCGTAAATATGACCATATCTCCGAATATCGTAATAAGCTTAAATGGTTGCCAATTACTCTCGCTTCTGCACAATATCCCTTTCAATCCCTGTCCCCCATATTTAAAGAAACTTTTAAGTTTCCTCTCTCAATCTCATTCCTGTAATTTGCGCTCAAATGAAAATCTTCTGCTAACGATACCTAAAAACACTTTTCGTCCTTTGTGGGAAACTCTTTTGCCGTGCAGGATGTTCCCCTGTGGAACTCCCTCCCCTTGAGAATCAGACAAGCTACATCAATGTCTACATCCAAACACTTGATCACTGACCATCATCCATTAAATAAAATTCTTGCAATAAATGGAATTGTATTATTCCTCGCATGTAAATATATGGAATTTATATTATTATAATCTATATTTAATTATGTATATGTATATCTATATTAGTTTATTATTTTGATTTTTTTCTTTAATCACTTTGAATTAGTTTTAATTTAGTTAAACCACCAAATATTATTTAATTTTTCTTGTAATGTCTCCTTGGACATCGGTTTGCCTGGAAAAGATCGCTATAAGCGATAAGGCCGCCCGTTGTTCTAATGGGAATGTCTTTATATTAAATGTATAGGTTTAAGTTATGGTGAACAATAAAGAGTTTTCATTCAAATTAAAAAAAAGTAACTTTACGTTGAATGAAATCCTTACAACTTTGTAACATATAGTAATCCATATTTTTATCTGTATTAGGTTTAATAAATTCTATATATTGTATACTATGTTTTGATATGCTTAATTTTTGGGATAGGTATATTTTTATTACCAACTAGCGTTTTCCCCAGGGCTGCGCTGCGTGAAAAACCCCTGATAGTGGCAGTAGTTCACTATAATAACCAACCTGATTTTTATAATGTACAAACAAATGGTAGCAAGTTACAAAATAGGAAGTAGTCCGAAAACATAAAAAAGCAAAAAGTACAAAAAATAGACAGAAATTAAGAAAATGGCATGTAAAAAAAAATTGTTAGATAAAGTAGAATTATATAAAATAACTTAAATAGATAAAACAAGGTGCAATAGTAGAAATAAGAATGTATGAATAAGATTGTAGGACCTAACACAGAAACTAGAAAGTAGAAATTAGAAATTTTGTACTAAATTTAAAAGTTTTTGTAACAATTTTGTTTAAAATTAGAAGTAACATGATATGTATTAGTATTAAGTAAACATTGTAAAAATATTTTTGGAAAAATTAAAGAAATACAAAATAAAATAAAAATATAAAAAAACATACAAACCCCCTAAAAGTGATAAGCCAGAGCAATCTCGTACGCTCGGAGAGAGGAATTTTAAAAAAAAGCCAGCCTGATTTGATGTAGATATAATGAATGAAATGTTGTTTATGACAACGTAGGTATTTGTTATTGAATTTAAAAAACGCGATTGCGGAGCCATCTATTTTGCTAATCCGTTTAGCTTAAGAAAACGACGTCCTTTAGCGGGATAAAATATATCCCAAATGTTTACTCGGGTTATAAACCAGCACTGTGTCACATTCGTATACGTTCAGTAGTTTCCAAAAAAGATGCGATCGCAACGCCATCTTTTTCGCTATTTTCGTCTTAGGATAGATGAAGTAACGATGGTAACGATCGTGCTTTAAAGCTTAAATATATTGTTACGAGCTACAGGACTCGAATTAAAATGCCGTTGGAATTACTACAGAATTTATTAGAACTGTACAAGCACGTATAAAACAGGTACATATATAACTGAATAGAACCAATACAAACTGCACGATTAAATAACAAGCGCAAAGTCCGTCACTATATCGCTTATCGAATGTACGTCTTGCTCGTATCGTAATCCTCGCTTGACTGCCTCCCCCTCCGTTCGGGCATTTCTTTTCTATACATTCTATACAAATACAATATGCCTCGACGCAAAAAATAACTTCTTAGAATTAGGTCGAAACACCTGCCTAATTATGCCTGCGAACGGCCATAAACGAGTACAATAGACTGCTCTTCACAACAACCAATAAATAAGTAAACAAAAAGACGACGATCATAAAAGCGCTTCTATGTAATTATCTCAAAC
The DNA here is from genome assembly GCA_039645545.1 of Dendrolimus houi. Taxonomy (NCBI): domain Eukaryota; kingdom Metazoa; phylum Arthropoda; class Insecta; order Lepidoptera; family Lasiocampidae; genus Dendrolimus; species Dendrolimus houi. The sequence goes on from CM077139.1 coordinate 14,518,213, forward strand.
ACCGAGCGGATAATAAATGTGATTTGTTTTCAATAATGCAGGTGGCCCAATTGTAACAATATTATAACGATATAATACATGCAAATTAGAATCCCTCCCATCCCTGGTCACACTTTGTTTCACTTCTACTGCGTATGAACTGCAGACACACACAATTTTTTTTTTCTATGTTTAAATGGATCACTTTAGTTGATACACCCAGATGGAAAGACAGAAATGATTCTTCTAATATGGGCTTAGGTACACTTTCAGTTCTCCACTTTTCAACAAAATTGATTAGCTCGCTTGAAATATTTTTTTATTTATTGCTGAAGCACAGCAGACAGGCTGGCGGCCCAACTATGATGGAAAGTGGTTACCATCGCCTATGGACATTAGCAACACAAGAGTTATTCATGGCGGCATACTCTAGACCAGGGGTGGTAGCCATCCAGTCGAGCAAATGCCCTACCACCTGGCTTTAGGTTGTTTTGTCGCATCTTATGAAAAGCCGCCCCAATGCAGGAATGAGTATTCTTTTCCGTTCCTGCACGGAGAAATAATTGTACATTTTCCTTTATAAAACTTATACGATGGATGCAGTTGAACTGCAAAGTGCTAAATCCTCAGAGAAGGATGTGAGGTATGCACCTTGCACAATTTACAGTATCTTTCGATAGCTTAAATGAGCCAGGCACCAGTATCACACTCACACATCACATTTTTTTATCGCAGTATGTCAGCAGACAGGCAGACTGCCCACTTGATGGAAAGCGGTTACCATCGCCTATAGACTGCTCTCTTAAAGGAGATGGAACCTGGTCACTACTGCCGGAACACAACTCAAGGTTGTTACGGCGACAGACTTTAGACCAGGGGTGGTAGCCATCCGGTCGGACAAATGCCCAACCACCTGACTGTGGGTTGTTTTGTCGCCTCTTACGACAGGCCGCCCCAACGCAGGAAATTGTATTCTTTCTCCGTTCCTGCACGAATGATAATATAATGATTATAAAGTTTTACACAATTCACAGCGCGGTCGATTGATTTTGAGTTCTTATTTAAAGATTTTCAGTAGAAATTTCAGATTTCTGATGCGTGCGTAGCGGGCGAGTTTTGCAACGTCTCTTTTTGGAACAGAAGCGGTTAGAGGGAAGAGATTTTGAGGGGAGAACGAATGAAATGAATGGCACGTACAGTATTATCTTAACAAATAAACTGAATAAATCTTAATTTAAGACGATACTATTCTGATTATAGTCCCACAAGACTAAAATTAGAGTAATAAACCTAAATCCCTCATAACTAATTAGAGAAACACCGCTTTCTAAGCTCCCAACAGATACTCGGATCGTTCCAGGATCCCAAGCAAGTTAAACTGCCAAAACGTTAAAATTAGAGAACGTAAACAGTAATTTAAGTTACACTTAAGTTAATAAACAACTAAGTTAAACTTAATTAAGACGCGTGTCACTCATGCAGGGAGTTATTTGGGGTCCGCCGGACTAACAAAGGAGCTATTCAACCCAGATATGGAATACCTTATCTACTGAAGGCGCCATGACTTGCTCCACTTTTGATGGATTCCATTATGAGTCGGGTCTGTAATTATTTACAAATTTGCAGTTAAAAATGAACCTATTTGACAATGCGCCACAGTTCCAACTATTTATTATTTATTTAACAGTTGGCTGTACCCGGCAGACGTTGTCTTGCCGTTAAAAAATAAAAATCTAGAAATCGATTGCAGCGCCATCAACCGTGATCAATTGTTAATCTAAACCATTCTCGAATCTACTTGAGAAAACACAAAAAAATCATTAAAATCGGTCCCATCGTTAAAGAGGTGTTCAGCGGCGCCACCTACCGGGTCCAATCGTGAATCTAAATCATTCCGGGATCCACTTGAACACACACAAAAATAATTTGACCTAAATCCTGGAACCCGATTGCAGCGCAATCTAATTGGGTCAAATTTGAATTTAAACCATCCCGGGACCCATTTGAACACAAAAAAAAAATTCACCTAAATCAGACAAATGAAAATGAGTTGAAATGCAGTCACCATTGCCGAAATCGGCCTCAAAAGATCATAACAAATGAATGGCTAACAAATGTTGTGACCGATGTTTTTTTAATGACAATTTTTTTATAGATGAATATCATAGTATAATACTTAATATCCTATTCCGGATTAAGACAATTCCAAAGACACAAATATCATAAGAATTGGTCCAGTCTTTCTTGAATTATAAATGATTTAACTAACACGACTTTGCTTTATATATATATATATACACACACACATATATATATATATATATATATATATATATATATATATATATATAATTTGTACAGTCCTATCTTTTTTCAGCTCCACCTACATCGCCAGATTAGTTCAGAATTTCATTTAAGCTAGGTTGCCTGGAAGAAATCGCTTTTAGCGATAAGGCCGCCTATTGTTTTGCCAAGAAGTTTTGTAATTATGCATTTTATTTCTGTATTTGTTTATTTTGATGAACAATAAAGTGTTATGTATCTATCTATCTATATATATTTATCCGTGCGGGAACGGAAAGAATACAATTTCATGCGGCCGTGCGGCCTGTCGTGAGAGGTGACAAATAAACACACAAATAAAATTCTTTCAGTGTTAGATATCCTATTTATCGAGGAAAGTTATAGGTTATATATCATCACGCTAAGACCAATAGGAGCGGAGCACCAATGAAGAATGTTTCAAAATTAGGGGGTTTTGAAAACAAATTCCACGCGGACGACGTCGCGGGCACAGCTCGTAATTTTATATATTTCTCGATAATTAGAATTATTAATATATAGTATTGTCATGTACGATTAGGGTAATAAGCAAAATTAATTACTTGATAGGTATTAGCACGCCAATCTGGCAAGAACGTGTTGTGTACTTTTTTAAATTGTAAAACATGTTTTTAAGCAAATAAAATGAATTTGAATTTGAGAGAACTTAAGACCAGTCTATATTTTACAAATCTTAAAAATAATAATACGAATGGTTCACAGAAAATGTATTTTCGAAGTTTATTAGTTTTGTATATAATAAAAATATTTAATAAATTACCACCATCGATTAAAGAGCTGCCGTTGAAACAATGTTAAAAAAAGCTAAGAATATGGCTACTGGAAAAAATGATATATACTCAATGATTTTCTTAAATATGACAAAGAGATGCTATTTTAATACTATTTTAAATTTTATTTATATTTTTGGCTTTTGACATTTAATTTATTTTGTTTACTTGAAATATTTTTATTTTTATTATATCTGTTTTTTAATATAACGAATCAATTAATTTTATAATATTAGAATTGTTGTGATTTTTTGTTTTTAGATTAACGTGTATGTAAATATTTATATGACCATGTGTAGGTCAAATACAGTAAGGACATTTGGCTTTGGTACCATCGTAGTTATAACTATTACCTTTATTTCTACAAATAAAGTTTCATTTATTCATAAATTAAACTACAGTAAGATAAAGAAACTTGAAATTAAAAATTAGAACTAAATAAAAAAGAGGGCATAATTATGGATAAAATATTGGTTTGGATACAGCTAATATATAATAATATATTAATAATAATAATAATGTTGTTACGAGTTAGCGGGACTCGAATTAAAATGCCGTTAGAATTGTTATAGAGTTTATTAGAACTATACAAACACGTATAACACAGGTACAAATATAACCGAACACAACAAATCCAAGCATAATACAGAAGATTGTAATTCAATAAAACGCGCAAAGTTTGTCACTATTAGATTCCCGAATGTACACACGTCACGCCCGCTTCGTAGCCCGTGCTCAACTGACCCCCTCTCTCAATCAGGCCATCGTTTTATACTGCACAAATGTACTTAATCCGTAACACCTGGCTAATGATGCAGCCTGCAGCAGCCGTAAATGAGTAAAATAGAAGAACAGGCTATTCTCCAAAATACTGGAAACGTATGCCAATAAATAAGTAAACAAAAAAAAGACGATCATAAAAGGAATACAAGTAGTTCAAATGCCGACAGGTAATAAAATTTGCTCTTACAGACTGTACATGGCATTTGTCTGTGTCGAAGTCTAAGTTGTAACACTATAATAGATAGACATATATTAGAGATAATAATACAGATACAGGAAATTGATTTGCATTTCAAATACATTTTGTGTATAAAAATCAATTCCTGTGAATAAAAAGTTATGTATGAAATCCTGTTTGAAATAAAATTCTTTTTCTGTAACACTTTCATAATATCATTGACAAAGTTACTGATATAATGTCTTATTGGGTAGTTAAAACGTCAATATATACTCTTAATATTGCCTGTATTAAAAAAATTCTCATAAAAAAGAAGAAGAAAGTGTCGACATATAACATTAATATCATGTAATGAGCTGAAAAGTAAAAGGGCCAAGTGCGTGTTAGTTCAGGCACGTTGAAGGATTCCGTAAAAATGTTAAACTCACTGTTTTTCTGCATTTATCATTTATATTCTAATTTTTAATTAACTGGACTAAAACGACAACAGCGATTGACTTTTTTATGTTGCAAGTTTAGAGCAGTGTCTTTTTTTTTGAGACAGGGGGTAATACTTTTCGTACACTACCGGGTCCTTTGCTGGGATTAGACCAGATCAATGAGAGTTATCCACTGAAGATGGTGCAGATAACAGAGTCAATTGCCGGTTTGGATGGAGACTCAGCAAGCTACTCCTATTAAAGAGGTAACCGATGGGCTAATACTCCACTAAAAGCTCCTTCCTCCCATGTGCCCCGCGCTCATGGTAGGAATAACGTGAGACTTAGAACGTAGTTACGCCCACAATAATCCTGCGCATCAGTGCTTGAGAATGCCCCGGGAGAGACAAACTCACTTCGTCAACAGGGGTTGGTTTCTCCGCTCCTCAGGTGCTGCAGGACCCCTGCAGCGGAATCATGGGAGGAGATCTTGCGCATATCTGCGTCTCCGGGGCCCCGACTGGCTCATTCATAAGCGAGTTGTGTGAGCAGTTGATTCCCTTCACCACTGTGAGTTGAATCCTATAGAAATTCTACAGGATTCAAATGAGCAGTTGATACAACTCACCACTGTGAGTTGAATCCTATAGAAATTCTACAGGATTCAAATCACACAACTCGTATATGAGTAGTATGGCTCATTCATAAGTGAGTTGTGTGAGCAGTTGATACAACTCACCACTATGAGCTGAATCCTATAGAAATTCTACAGGGCTCACTTCACATAATTCGCATATGAATGAGCCATACTACTATACTTTGCTCCAAGTTTGCAACATAAAAAAGGTCAATGGCAGCTGTCGTTTAAGTCCAGCTAATTAAAAGTCAGAGTATACGAAACGCTTAAAGAGCATTTTTTACAAATCAATATTAGACGAAAGTAAAAACGAACAGACGGACTCACATGAATATTTCAAAGAGTTCCAGTTTCGTTAAAATTGCTATATATGCTTAAAAATATATAAGGAAGATTACTGCGCAATTTTAGCATATTTGAACAGTTTGGGATGGAAACTTTGACTAGACACAAATAATTTCAAAATATTAAAGAACGTCTGGTCGATACAATAGGAGACCGGAAGGCTGGAGCTTACCTTGCTCAAAGAATTAGCCTCTGTATCCAGCGAGGTAATGCTGCCAGCCTTCTAGGCACAATGCCCAGCGACAATGGTCTGGTGGGACTGGACGGGCTATTGTATAAGCCAAAATAATAGGCGAGAAAGAGACACTACGTTCCTTCACTCTATGAACGAATGTGATCCCGAGTTACAATTACTGCTTCGTCTGACCCGCCCTGCAGTACCCAAAAAAACTTTATCCTGCAGCACCTCTCATCAATCATCCTCAATTATTGGAACTTTGCGTTTCTTATATAGTTATTAATTTCAGATATGTCTTCGGTAAAAGAAGTTTTGCGGAACATTTAAAAGAAAATACCTACTAGCAGTCTTATTCATACTGAGTTAGAGGAAGTTTGAACGCTTCTTTAAGGTTGTTAACTCAATATGAATAAGACAGTAGATAGGTCTTTAACGTGGTTTTGACTGCTTTTAATATTTTGTTGCATGTAATAATAGTGTTTGTGTTTGTACTGTATGCCGTTCTACTCATAGAACGGAATCTATACAATATAACCCCAGCATGACTTGTAGCCGCCCTGGTGATTGATTGACAACTGCCGCATTCTTTTTTATTTGGACTTGACTTTATGTTATTGGTCCGAAAACCTCACAACTTTACCGGGGTTTTCGAGACGAGCGCCTTCGCATAGCGAAGAACTGTTGTCATAAGAGGGGGATGAATCTAACGATGCCGACTAGAGGGCGACATAATGTACTAATTAAGAACGGGCGACGGGTAATATAAAGCCCGAGGGGAAGGATCCCGGCGGACCGGGATTGGCGGTTCGAGACGGCCTACACTCTCTTACTGCCGTTTCGCAACGTATTATGGTTGGAGGAGAAAACGGCGAAAGAAACTTCCCAGCAACACGCCTGGTCTATCCTATGGAGGGTCTATGTCTCCTGGCGTCCCTCTCGGGGACGTGGAGAGTTCCTGATTGGCGGCGACTGAGACGCCGCCGTCTGTGTCTGTCTGTCGGTGCCTGCCAGCCTGCCGTCCTGACCGCGGGCGGGCTGATCCGGGCCAGTCGTTTTGTAATAACAACAACCCTGTCCGTGAGGACATTACGTGGACGTCGCAAGAGAGCCTTTCGACGAGGCTTATAATAGGACGCGATAACTGCCGTGTGCGGACCCCACCTACATACACCTTATATATTATGAGCGGAGAGAATTTATTCACAGTCTACCGGCATAATTTAATGGGTGGAGGACCGAGATGGTAGGCTGAATGCTCCTCCGTCTAAACAAAGGGAAGATCTTTTGCCGAGACTACTGTTCTGACTCGAAGGTCTAGTCTGGCCTACATCCGACTACTATTGTTGGAAATTCGTATATATTTACGCATACATACATATACACAATTTCCTACGGCCGGACAGCCTGTCGTAAGATGCGACAAAAACACCCCACAGCCAGGTGGTAGAGTATTTGCCTGCCTGGATGGCTACTACCCCTGGTCTAGCGTATGCCTGTCTGCTGAACTCATGCAATAAAGCTATAAAAATAGATATGTTCTTTGTATGGGTCGGAAATTGTTTGCGTCTTCAATTATTTCCCAGCGCCATCTATTGGCTTGTAAGTGTTCCATTACATAATAATTGGCAAACAAACTTACATATTGTACCTATATGTATATTCCCAAGCTAAGTAAGTTACGGTTGTGTTATGGGCAATATACAAAGGACCACTCTGGGGCCAGTCCAAGTTACACAGACCATAATACCAATAGTTGGTTTACGAAATGTACAATGCCAGGAATCAAACCCGGGACCTCTGTGAATACACTGATTTCTAAAAGAGTCATAACAATATTCCATAAAGACTTTCATTGCTTAACCTATTTTTAATTAAATGAGTTATGCAGTTTTTTGAAATATGAGGTATTTACGATTAAATATATTTTAGGGTTATGTAGACAAATAATATAACAACGGATGCTGGACTCTTCTACAGAATCGTTTATTACGGGGCAATGACACGTACTTAGCCGATTTCTCAGATTTTTAAAACACATAAAATATCTTATCCAAAAGCTATTATACTAATAATTATTCCCTGTCCATGATAATGCGCTGAAAATATTTCAATCTCTATTTTAAATCATAATGGCCTTAAAGTGTTCTAATCATAAGGTCGAAATTCCTTTGAGATAATTGTTGATGGTAATGCCATTTCATGACGTTGGTTCGCGAAATCAATGTGACAGCGGAGTGGCGTGTCACAAACAGCGAGGCACCTACCACTGGTTCTCATAATTTCGAGTTAAGGACCTACCTAAATGGCGTTCGCTATCTCGCTCGCACATGACCACATTTTTAAAGATATAAATTTACAAAATTCACTTACGATAAATCTTACCAATAAAGTCACGAATGTTACACATAAAGGGATTTGGATAACTCTGTATAGTCTAGTGGCGTCATTTTTGTTTTCAGCGGCCAGTAATAATTTTAATGTAATTTTATAGTGCTGTTTTTTTATACATATGATAGGTTTAATTTTTGCCCTAAGTAATGTCGGAGTTGAGATATTTGCATGTGAAGATTCGAAAAATATCGTCAATTTAAGCAGTTTAATTTTATTTTGTATGTCAATAATAGGCTTATTTTGTTAGTTTTATAATATAACGACAATGAGACCGGAAGCGGCTTTTATGGCATACACAAGACTTGCGTGGGTTCTGTCATTCGAGGTCCTGGAGCCCTGACTGACCAGTTCTTTCAAAACAGTCTTGCAGCAAGACTGGCCTCCCAGGAGGTGATATACAGGGACGATGATCCTACTGTGAAAGGAGCGACAACAGGAAGACTTGTCATACGCCTACCAGTTCACTGTGTTACTGGATGTGATGGGCAAACTCTTTGAAAAAGTTATTGCAGACTATTGCAGATTTCCTAGTTTGGTACCTGGCGAATAATTTTAGATGTCAACATGCGCTTGACAAAACTGACGGAGAACACGATATTACAGGGCGAGGTCAATTTGGTAGTGTTTTTTGACATCACTAATGTTCAACACCTTGCCTTGGGATTCCACCAGGGGATCTACCTTCGTCGAATAGGTGAGATATATCTCGATGAAAGAACACGGTTTATGAGAGATGGAATCGACAAGCCATGCCATGCAGTGTCCTACAGGGATCGGTTCTTGGCCCTCTATTATGAAACATCGCATGCAACTGGACGATTAATGGTCCGATCTCCCAGGCGTAAACGTTTGTAACGATGCTTTTCGAAATGTCTAGCGCCATCTATTGAGTACGTGAGCGAAAGCAAATAAGACGTCAATTAATTTAATGGATTTTTTGTCTATGGAATATTTTCAATAGCAAAATAGGAATCGTAGTATTAAAGGAAATAATTATTGGAATATAATTTAGAAATTATCAAAAGAATAACTAGGTAAATTTAAGAATATAGGCTTGTCGTCAAGTAGCGACTCTGAAGGCGAGTAGTCGAGAACTACCTCCCGCCCTTTTTCTTACTAGTGCAGAGTAGTTGTCGTCGCTTTAAATTCCATAATGACATTAAGCCGGTGAAGACTAACCAATGGAAATAACCAGGAACGGCTAGTCGTATAAAGAGCTTGGTAGTCCTAGTGGAGACGAACTACGAAGATTATCCGTCGCCTCACAGGCACAAGAACTCATCGGAAGTTAGCCAAACGAATTAGGCTAATGGCAAAAAGAATTGGTTGCCAGCGTCCGTCGTTTCTGAAGCCGCTAATGTCAGAGTGATAACTGGAGTTATCGAATCTAATTAATGACATAATCAACCACCCTATTGGACTTTTTATAATCCATTCCGTGTGGGATGTGTGAATATAAATAGAAAATTGGGCGTTGATCTGGCCTTTTTCAAATATCAAGCCTTTCCCTCGATACTGCGTGAAACAATTAAGTTATTCGGCCTTCCAAAATGGATGTAGAACGTGTTTCTGGTTTCGGCGGGACAAGGGACGTCCAGGCAGATTGCCCCGGTCCGCCGGCCCATTCTTTTTAACCTCCTAGTGAGGTGCACCCCTACAACATACGTAGCCAGAGCGTGGTTGGCAGGAGTTCCCGACGTGTTTTAAAAACTAATCAAAAATCATCAAAATCGGTTCAGAAACTACAAAGTTATTACTCAACATACACATTAAAAAAAACATTTACACGACGAATTGAGAGCCTCCTCCTTTGTTGAAGTCGGTTAAAAAAATTGGTATTATCATTAGCAGAAACGACGTTAGCGCAAATAAATATTGAAAAGCTACTAAAATTTTAAACATTTATTACGCGAGTTTTTTCTTTTATATATATATATGAACAGTGACGTGCCACGGGCACGCCAGTGGCATTAACAGAATGTCAAAATCAGACAAACTTGCGCTTGAGTCGATAGTGTCCGGCGATTGTGACGAGATAATAATAGCAGGGGGATAAGGGGTCTGCCACTAACATATTGTGGACCCAATCATCAGCTTTACCTGCGCACGGTACTCCTTGCCGTCAGCGAACGAGGCTCTGTCGACCGATCGATGGCGGTACAACCATCGCAAGAAAGCCAGCCTACATAAATCCCCTGGTCGTAGAGGGGCAGCAGCGTCTCCGATGCTTATAAGTTGGCACTGACCCCTAATGAAGAAGCACTATCGTCGACTTGTGGAGACCTATGTCCAGCAGTGGACGGTGATTGGCTGACAACAGTAATAGCAGACTTTAGCCCGTGATGTTTCTTCCCACATTTTCCTAATATTACACCGGGGTGATAAAAAATAGAACGAAACCTATATTAGGGGACGGCATGAATTCAAAATTGTAGACATTGCACTGCCAAACCACGCTACAGAAATTACGACGGTGAATAACTCAGTATTGCTGTCAACTCCGCTAGGCTCCAGCGTAAAAAGCTGTTATCTCATCACGGAGAAAGCAGCTCTTCATTTCTCATATTATAATCAACTGTGGCGTTGCTTAGCGCGGATTTTGTTGCGTTAATTTGAACCGTGTCCTATTAGTTGTTTATGGTCTTCGAATTAATATATCTATCTATCAAAGGTGCTACCAATGTGCTGCCGCTCTCTAAGCAGAGATTGGAATCTGTCCTATAATGCCGGAACACAATACTAGGTTGTTATGGCGGCACACTCTAGACCAGGGACGGTAGCCGCCCAGGCGGACAAATACTCTACCATCCGGTTGTGGTATGTTTTGTTGCCTCTCACGACAGGCCGCCGGGACGTAGAGAATTCTATTCTTTCTCCGTTTCAAGGTTCGAACCCAGGCGATTTAAATGATAAGTCTCTTAACCACTAAGCCTGCTGGACTTATACACATTCCGCAAATACTTCAAAAACAGGATATTATGCTATGAATAACAAAGGCGTTGAAAATTCTGGTATGTGTTGTGTAATAAATTATAATCTTGGTGGAGGTAGTTCAAGAATACATTAGTTGTTGTCTCGCGCTCGTTGTTTTAATCATAACATAACATGGTGACAGCGGTTTTTTAAAGTTATTTGGAGTAAATAATAGTTGATAGGCACTAAACTGTGTTTTAAAAGTAGTTAAAATACACAAGTTATATATAAAATTAATAAGTGTTGTACAATATCAAGTTAAAAGTGAGATTTAACAAAAGTGAATTACAAAGCAACATGGAACACGCGCGACCGCCATCAGAACTTAATATGGACGGTGCTAGCGGGCCCGTCGGCCGGGTCGAGGCGTGGAAGAAATGGAGACAGCAATTCATGCTATTTTTGAAGGCTTCGGGTGTTCATGCGGAGCCTTCGAGCGTACAAGCTAGTCTTTTAGTAAATCTAATCGGCTCGGATGGATTCGATATATATCAAACATTTACATTCGAACGTGAAGCCGACCGTGATGACATTACTGTACTTTTAAAAAAGTATGACAGCTATTTTGGAACAAAATCTAACAAACACTAACAAGGTACAAATTTTTCACCCGTAGTCAAGAGGAAGGTGAATCTATATTACAATACGTCACAGCATTACGTCTTTTAAGTAAGAATTGCGAATTTTCTACATTGGAAGATGATATGATCCGGGATCGGATTGTATGTGGCGTTCGTTATGCAACGGTCAGGGATCGGTTGTTGAGATGTGATGACCTCAATTTGGATAAGGCTATAAAAATTTGCCAAGCAGAGGAGGCTTCTCAAGAGAGTGAACGTCAAATAGTATGTACGAGCAGCAATGCCGCCGGTACATCGCACGTCGATGACGTAAGCGTGCGTCGAGGCGGCCGTGGTGCGTCGCGGGGCCGTGCAACGCGCGCATCTACATCGGCGTCAGCGCTGCGCGGCGCCCGCACAGGGCGTCTGGCGCGTAGCTCCGTCGGTGCGTCGGGGGGTGCTCGGGCGCCCTGTGCGGACTGCGGGTCCGCGCGGTGCTCCGGCGAAGTGAACGAGTGCTTCGCGCGCTACATCAACTGCTACATTTGTGGTAACCGTGGACATTTCGCGCGCATGTGTAAGTCGAATCAATCTTATACTGTTGCTAGCCGTAGTCGGGCTGATCGTGTGTATGAAGTGGAGTGTAATGATATTAATTCCGAATATGAGGACGATACATTCTATATTTCAACTATTTTGAAAGTAGAGAGCCGGCCTAGCAATTGGTTTCAAGAACTTTCATGTGAAAACGGGTCGGAAATTTTCAAATTAGATACGGGAGCCGATTGTAATATAATTTCTTATCGTAGATTTACCGAACTAGGTTTTGATGATTCAATAATTATAAAAAAGCAAATACCATTATTATCGTACACCCAAAATGTTATACCGATTAAAGGAATTTGTACTATGCCATGGTCTTACAAAAATGTTACATACCAATTAAAGTTTGTTATAGCAGATATGGAATGCACAAGTGTGCTGGGACAAAAATCATGCGAATATCTAGGTTTAGTCAAACGTATCTACTCATTAAGTCTCACAAATTATAATGATTTATTTAAAGGCTTAGGATGTTTGCCCGATAAATATCATATAGTCGTTGATCGTACTGTGGCGCCAGTAATTTGTGCGTCGAGAAAAATTCTACATGGAATGCGGGATCGTTTGAAAGAGGAGTTGAAGAAAATGGAACAATTAGGCGTTATTAGGAAAGTATCTCACCCCACTCGGTGGGTTCATCCACTTGTATTAGTCGCAAAAAAGAACAGTGGCATTCGAGTGTGTCTCGATCCTCGTGAATTAAATCGAGCAATACAACGATCTCACTTCCAACTCCCTACGGTCTCCGAATTAGCGTCACGGCTGCACGGTGCACGTTTTACTCAGTCTTAGACGCCAATGCAGGTTTTTGGAATGTGGCTTTAGACGATGAGAGCGCGGACTTATGTACATTTAATACTCCTTACGGCCGGTATCAATTTCTTCGTCTACCTTTCGGGATTAATTGTGCATCGGAAGTATTTCACGGAAAATTATGCCAACTTCTGGAAGACCTGGAAGGGGTAGAAACGTATGTCGATGACATCATAGTGTGGGGTGAGACAAGAGAGATTCATGATAAACGTTTAAAGGCATTATTAGAGCGCGCGAGACAAATTAATTTAAAGTTTAATAAAGAGAAGTGTAAATTTGCAGTTCAAGAAGTGACATATTTAGGGCACGTGTTCGATGCAAAGGGTATGAAACCCGATTATAATAAGGTAAAAGCTATTAAGGAAATGCAACACCCGAAGGATAGAAAGGATTTAGAACGTTTTTTAGGTGCGGTTAATTATTTATCTAAATTCATTCCCAATTATTCTCAAATTGCAATACCATTGACAAGTCTTCTCAGGAAAGATAATTGCTGGCGTTGGGAAGAAAGTGAGATTGAAGCTTTCAAACAATTGAAAGAGGCTGTTAGTAGGGCTGGGGTTTTAACACTGTATGACGCATCTCAGCCTATAGTCATGTCAGTAGACGCATCCCGTGATGCTCTCGGCGCGGTACTCATGCAGGCGGGTCACCCGGTCGAATATGCGTCTCGAACCCTTACGGATACTCAAAAACGATACGCGCAAATTGAGAAAGAAATGTTGGCAATAGTGTTCGCTTGTGAACATTTCCACCAATATATTTATGGTCAAAAGGCGGTAACAGTAGAATCCGATCATAAATCATTGGAAAGCATTTTCAAAAAGCCTCTAATGTCTGTCCCGGCACGCTTGCAGCGGATGTTATTAAAAATTCAAGCATATGATTTAGTAGTTACATATGTACCTGGTAAGCATATGTATATTGCTGACATGCTGTCTCGAGCGCCGCTTCCCGATTTATACAGTGAAGAAGTACATACAAATATTGTTTACCAAATTAAGATGATCGTAGAAAATATTCCAATATCAAACGATAAGTTGTCTATGGTAAAGAAAGAAACTAAATGTGATCCGCAGTTTAACATTTTAATTGATTATTTAAATAAGGGGTGGCCTGATCATAAGTGTCAGGTATCAAATGAAATTAAATCTTATTGGTCAGTTAAAGATGATTTATTTGTAGTTGATGGAGTACTCTTCAAGGATAATTTAGTTCTAATTCCTAAGAAAATGCGAAATGAAATGTTAAAGCTTGTACATGAAGGTCACCTAGGTATAGATCGGTGTAAGCGACGCGCAAGACAGGTGATATTTTGGCCTGGAATGACACGGGACATAGAAATGTATGTAAAACGATGCGTTACGTGTAAGGAACATTCTAACTCACCTAGTAAAGAACCCCTTATGCCTATTCACATCCCCGAATTGCCCTGGCATAAAGTAGGTTCAGACATTTTTGAACTTAAAAATAAACATTTTCTTATACTTGTCGACTACTATTCCAATTTTGTTGAAGTATGCAAATTAAACGATTTGACATCAAATACAGTTATACAGAGAATGAAAGAAATATTTTCCCGTTACGGCATTCCTAGTGAACTCATGACTGATAATGGCACGCAATTTTCTAGTAGGGACTTTAAAAATTTTGCCAAAATTTGGGGATTTAGCCATATAACGTCTTCGCCAAATTATGCTCAGTCTAATGGCAAAAGTGAGCGTGCTGTACAGACCGTCAAAAAATTACTGAAAAAATCAATACAGAGTAATAGTGATTTTAATTTAGCTCTTCTTAATTATAGAAATACTCCCAGAGATGGTTTAAGGTCGCCAGCACAATTATTAATGGGTCGAACATTGCGATGTCAGTTACCAGTACATCCCAACATACTAAAGCCTAAACTAGTCGACCCAGCCGAATATCAGACAATGTTAAAAAGACAAATTAATAGTAAGATAAATTATGATAAACACTGTAAATCTTTGCCAATTTTAAAAGAAGGTGATAATGTTATAATTGTTAATGGAAAAAATAGAAATAAAGGCATAGTAATGGGTCATGCCATAGCTCCTAGGTCATACATTGTCCAAAGTAAATTAGGAAGGCAATACAGGCGCAATCGGCGTCATTTAATTAAATCTGAAAACGATGTCAAATCGCCTTATGACGGCAACAGATACGAGGATGCAGATTGTAATCGTATGAACTTTGAAACTCCTACACAGGAGATGCTAACTGAAAATGAGAAGAACTTAAAATCTGCATCCCCGCTGCCTCAAGTACGACAAGCTAAAAAGATTGCCAAACGGCGTATTGAATATAATTGAATTAAATATTATCAAACTTATCAACTGAGGAAATGAATTTTTTTTTTTTTTTTTTTGCTGTATATGTAACATTATACTATAAAGGTGTGTTTTTTTTTATTGTTTTTTTATATATGTGTGAGGATGGGGCAGCGTGTATTATTAAGGACTATTTGTACTTTTCTATTCAAACATTATTTACTTTTTATACTTTATATTTTAAGGGGGAAATGTTGTGTAATAAATTATAATCTTGGTGGAGGTAGTTCAAGAATACATTAGTTGTTGTCTCGCGCTCGTTGTTTTAATCATAACATAACAGTATGATAGTGGAAAAAATAAGTTTTCCCGTCCATCTATAACCTTCCATCCAATCTTTCCGAATCCAGGATGTAAAAGGTTTACAATATTGATGGTTTCATCGCAATCTTGATAAAGCCTTTGTGACAGCCGACTATTTCGACGAACGTTACTTGTAACGTGATCTCCGCTGTACACTCGTGGACAGCAATATTGGTATATCAATATTTTTCATCACATTTATGATCATTAATTTTCCTATCTATATTTATCTTATATATACTGTTACTTACTATGTATTATTGATTTCAATTCTAGTTTTTTTTATGCTTCCCAATGATGTAATGTTGGCCGTGACGATACCTTTGACAGCCGACTATTTCGACGAACGTTTCTTGTAACGTGATCTCCGCTGTACACTCGTGAACAGCAATATTGGTATATCAATATTTATGATCATTAATTTTCCTATCTATATTTTTCTTATATATACCGTTACTTACTATGCTTTATTGATTTCAATTCTAGTTTTTTTTATGCTTCCCAATGATGTAATTTTACCTCGTGACGATACCTTAAGGGCTCAGCGGAAGATCAGCGCTGGTTTTAACAGACTAGCATTGTGCTGAGACTGATGCCCCTTTTAGGACAAATTTGTTTATTTTTAATTTAGTTTTTTGTGTAATAATTGGTTTAATGTAATTTGTCCTAAATAAAATTATTTTCTTTCTTTCTTCTTTCATATTCACTAACAGTTTTGTGTAATAAACAATATTATTTACTGCTAAACCAAACAACTATTGATGTCGGTAAAACAGCATTTTTCACCGTATTCCGTATTAAAACTGCGTTTTAACACTTTTTTATTTGATTTTTGATCCGAAGTTTCGACCATTTTTCAGAAGCAGTGATCACGGGTGGCGAAGATGCAAGTGTCAATAAGTAATGTTCAAGTTTTATTTAGCCTACCGTCAACTTGTCCATTTTAATTATTTAATTTTTTTGTGGTTATTATTTGCTCTATGGGAACCCGGTCTAAGTTATTACCGCTTCGCATTATGTTGTGGCTTTAAGAGAAGAAGCGGAGCAAAAACTCTTCAGAAAAATGCCTAATAATTTTGTAATATAACATTAAAATGGCTAGGAGGTAAAGTAAAAACAGAATTTTTTGAATCAAGTTGGGTTGATTCCGGTGCACGTAGAAAGAGCTCACAGTGTCTCGAGGTATCACAATTGTGTTTTTGCTGGGTTTGGGTCTCGATAGCTTTGAGGATCGGGTCCCAAATTACGGCTACTGAAAAGTGTCCGAAACGTCGGAATAAACATTCAATAAAACCGTTATAATGTAGTTTTATTGTGTATTAGTCACGAAAACTTAATAAAATACTACGTATTTCGTATTAGTAAAATGCTAGAAAGAAAAAAAATATTTATTTCTAAAAATGCAACATATAAACAATAACACTGAAAATGTGTGCCGCTTCGCGAAATGAAGTTGGCACTTGGTTTTTGCTGTGCCGAAACATAGTCCGGCACAGCACTGATTTAAGTGCCCAACTCCTTAATTACAAAGTCATGCGACCCATGGTAAAAACAAGTTAAATTAAATTAAATTATTATCAACATATAAAAAAAAACTAAAGATGTTATCAATCGTATGAAAATTATTGTATAACAACACCGCCGTTTCCAATTTAATTTATACCTGCCACGGGTTGTTTGTACCCAATCAGAATAGTACTACTAGTCACTAAGGTTTTCTGTAATGGTATACAATAACTAGTGTAAAATGCAAGGAGAGATTTGGGTAAGAAAGTACCAAATATACCAAATATTAACTATTTGGGCAGGGTTTCCCCTCTATTGTTCAGCCTTTGATGTGAATATTCACAACAGCACAGTAAGCAATGAACACCGTCTACACGCCACTACGCGTTTTATACGAAAATGGTACCCTACAAAACAATAACATTTCATCATTGCTAAAAATAGCAATTACATCATCAAAAGTGTTGCCAGGATCATAAAAACAATTATAATAATTAGTTACTAATGCACTAAATTATCTAGTGGGCTTATAAAATTAACTAACCGGTAGAAAATGGTAATTTAATTATAAATCGAATCGTCTGATAAATCGACTAAAACTATTATCTATGACGATTGTCTATGTCATATTAATATACACTATGGTTCTCATGACTACTGTGGTGGAGATCTTGTAACACTAGTTATCTGTCTATGTAACACTGACAATTTTACGGAATAAATGGTATATACTGCTAAACACACAACAACATGATCGTACTATGTATTAAATGTGTTATGTATACCACCATCGCCATTATAATCTCAATTCATTTCTGGCGTTGTCTGGTAGAGATCGCTTTTTAGCGATAAGCTCGCCCGTTGTGCATAGTTAGTTTTAGTCTGTTCATTTTTACGTGTTGGTGTAAAATAAAGAGTTATTGATTAATTGATAGAAAAGTTCATAATTAAAATACAAAAAAAATAAAAACTTTATTCGAAGAAATAGCGACTTAATTACATTCGTTATACATTATTATAAACAGAGCATATTTTGAGAATTTGTACGCCGCATTTTCGGCGAACAAGGCTTGCACTCAGCATACTGCTGTGCCGGAATTATATCCGACACAACGCTGATTTTCAGTGCAAACCTTCCTTTAAGCGTAAGACCAAAACGACCCAAATTTCTTAATTAAATAATGAATAATAATAATAATTTATAAAACTAATTCTACTTACATAATATTTATTAATGTAAAAATAAATAAATACATTTGAATAAAACGAACTGTTGGCGCCACTTATTTCCCAATTACCAATTGTGTCTTGGGTTTATAGCGTCTTGCAACCCCGCATGTTGCCGCCGCTCGCGCTGCGCGTGGCCAGTACGTTGCCAAACGCCACGCTACCGCGACGCACGTAATTAGTGTCGTACCCGCCTTTACAAATACACAAATTAGCTATCGAAGATTTCCGCATCAAGTAGTTAGTTACTAGGACACTCGTCTCAACCTTAAATAAATTTAAGTGGTCAGTGTATTTGCGTCCCTCGCGCCCCGGGGCTCGTTTTGAAGGACTTTGCCACCTGTATCGCCACGTGAGAAAGCAACGGTAGACCGCCTGAACCAGCGCTGTCGTGGGCTGGTGGCTGACTGCGAGGTAAGTGCAAAGTTCTATATTCTCCGGACACCAGTTCTTAATTGGGGAATAAGAGATGGCCATACATTGAACGCATAACCCCCTACCCGCGGAGATTGCGTGATTGCGTCTCCACCAACAATAAACACCTTACTTCTAATATATTTTATTTTTCCACTCTATATACTATATAGGCCGCGCACAAGACTGACTCGCGTTACAAGTTAGTTGTCAGACAGTGATATGTGTATACTGTATACGAGTATAATAGAACAATGTTTTTATTGAAAGTACTCTTACAGAAATGGAGGAAAACTACTAACACACTGTCGTAAGAGACGATGAAACATCCCACAGCCAAGCGGTAAGACATTCGTCTGTCTGTACGGCTACCAACCCTAGTTTAGTTTAGACTATGCTACTATAAGAACCTATTGTGTTTTGGTATCAGTAGCCAGGTTCCAGTCCCGATTTGGAGGCCAACAGCTCATTGGTAGCACGTCTGGTGTTGCAAATATCTATAAGCGACGGTAACCACTTTCCATCAGGAGGCCTTCACCTTGTCTACCGCTGCAATAAAAATAGTGTGATATTTTGTGTATCCTGAACATGTACCTATTTGTTATATATTTTTTATTACACAATTTACATTATAACTGATCTAATGAAATATATACATTAAAATAAAACTAAATTATCTGTAAAATTAAACAACACTAAAAAAACTTAACAATTAAATACAGTTACAACTAAGGCTCCGATAAAGACAAATTCCACGTACAGATCTGTAAAAGCGCATTTTGTTACCTGTCGGCATTTGAACTAATTGTAATCCTTTTATGATCGTCTTCTGTAGTTCACTCGTTTATTGGCATACGTCTCTAGTTATTGTGGAGAACAGCGTATTGTCCTATTTTACTCGCTAACGGCCGCTCAGGAGCATCATTAGCCGCGTGTTGCGGATTATAAGAACAAGCTAATTCTAGGAAATTATGTCGACGTTGCCGGGCGGGCACATTTGCATTTGTGAAGTATAAAACGATGGCCTGATTGAGAGAGGGGGTGAGTTGAGCTAAAATTAAGATCTAGGC
This sequence comes from Dendrolimus houi, assembly GCA_039645545.1. NCBI lineage: Eukaryota > Metazoa > Arthropoda > Insecta > Lepidoptera > Lasiocampidae > Dendrolimus > Dendrolimus houi. The sequence continues at coordinate 14,538,053 of CM077139.1, forward strand.
GTGACGTGTGTATATTCGGGAATCTAATATTGACGGACTTTGCACGTTTTATTGAATTACGACCTTCTGCATTACGCTTGGATTTGTTGCGTTCGGTTATATTTGTACCTCTTTTATACGTGTTTGTATACTTCTAATAAACTCTATAATAATTCTAACGACATTTTAATTCGAGTCTCGGAAACTCGTAACAATACTATTATAAATATATTTACAGGTAAAATGTAGTTCAGATCGCTGTCAGTAGGGAGCGTTTCCAAATTGCTGGCCGCATTTCCATGTTATGTTTTTTTTTCTGAACATTATGTTTCAGTGGATATATTTTAAATATAATAAGATGTGTCTAACTTTCAAACATGTATTTTAAACTTCATTAGCTATTGGCTAATTTAAAGAAAACACAGTCCGGGTGTTTCTAAGACATCATAATTACTTAATGCAATAGCATTTCATCTTAGCTAAATTAATTCTAAAGTAATAACATTTTCTCGTTATCTAAATCCAATGTTTTGACTCTTTTACAGTAAGAAATTTGGCACTTACTCCAATTAAAATGTTTTCTAAAAGCTTTTACAGGTTAAAAGATATCTCCGGATACAAATTTGCTTTAATAATGCCATAGTGCTTGAAAAGTTTACTATAAGTTAGAGAACCAACAAACAAGTTAACTATTTAACTTGCTAAAATTGCAACTTGCAATTGCTTATCCACCCATTTTTTTTTTTTTATAAATGCTCATTGTATACTTTTAACTTGTGTTGAGGGTAACATATAAGGGAAAAATTCTTTAACCGATCGGAGTTCGCCCAGACCAGAGCAAATACAGAAAGTTCATTAAAAAAAAATACCTTACCAAGAATTAAATTCGCCGCGAATGCATTTTAGCTAACACTCAAACTACTACCATAAAATATATAAGTATATGTTAGTGTGTTTAACATTGGTAACTTTTATAATAACTGATGTGAAATACAGACCGGAATAAAAATAAAACGACTAAAACGAGTCATGTTAAAAACCAATACGAAATGTTATCTATATATTAATACGTGAAGCAAAAACACAGCAAAGACTTTGTACCCCTTTTTACGAAAATTGCGCGAATGGAGGAGTATGAAATTTGGCACACTTATTGTTTACATAGAGAAAGAGTGCAGAATGCTAATATTTTTTTTTAAATTATGCATAAAAAATACATTAAATCAATAAAAAAACATTACACTTACTACCATGTATTTGACACACACACGCATATTGTTTATTGTTGTCTTGGCGAAATCTGTGATTATAGAAGTATAGTCTGACAACAGAACTTTATTAATGGAACTTTATAATTCATACTTTTAATTTAAATTAATTATTATGGTTGAATTTCGACCACGGGCGACCACTAGTCAAAAAAATATATCAGAGGACCTTAAGCTTATAGATAATCGTTTAGTGATATTGACATGTGTCTGGATATACTGGAGTGTGTAAGACATTACATAAAATTCCGTTTAATTTGATATTTGTCATATTCATAATACGAATCTGCGAAAATGTTTGCTTTAGGCCTTCAGAGCCTAAAGCAAACATTTCAATATCTTAGGTTGCGAATTTAAATACTTTTGTAATTAACAACTTTGAAAATGAAAATTTATATATTTATCTCACAATTGAATAGTACAGATTACTTATTGAAAGTCGTAAGTTTAGCACCGCTTCCAAAGTAATTTTTTTTGTATAGAAAAGAAGCGGCGCTAACAAACTTCTAGCAACATATTAATATTACTTTATATTACTCAAATTAAAATGCCGTTTGGAATTACTATAGAATTTATTAGAACTATACAACACGCGCAAAGTCCGTCACTATATAGCTTATCGAATGTACACACGTCTTGTCTCGCTTGTGACCATTGCTAGACTGCCGATCTCTCCATTGGGCTATTGCTTTATAATGCACTAATGCAATATGTTTACCTGGCAAGCGCGTTGATGCAATTTCCCAGAAAAAATAATCCGCACACCTGCGTAATTATGCCTGCGAACGGCCATAAACGAGTACAATACACAATAAGCTGTTTTATAATTACAAATTTTAAACATAAGGTAAACAAAAGAAGTCCAAATGCCAAAAGGTAATAAACTGCAGGTGTGCATTGGTCTTTATCGGTCGTAACAATATTATGATTTATAATTTTTACTGTTGAAGAACAACAAACTGCCTGATGCCCATCTGATGAAAAAATTGATTTTGATTTCATGAACATTTCTATATATGAAAATCAATGCTTGTGTCATTCTGTCAGTTTTGTACCCTTTACTTGTAACACAATTATGCTATAAAAATAAAATTTATTATAATTTATGTATTTTTTTTATGTTATGTAATTTTCCGCGTCCAATCACGCACACCACTTGCTGACATAAAGTTTTTTTTAATATTGTTACGAGTTACGGGACTCAAATTAAAATGCCGTTGGAATTATTATAGAGTTTATGAGAACTATACAAACACGTATAACACAGGTACAAATATAACCAAACACGACAAGTCCAAACGTAATGCAGAAGGTCGTAATTCACTAAAACGCGTAAAGTCCGTCACTTATTAGATTCCCGATCGTAGTGCACGCATCTCGCGTCGCTCGTGGTTCTCGCTCGACTAACCCCTCTCTCCATCAAACAATCATTTTATACTGCACAAATGCAAATATGTCTGCCTGGCAAGCATCGACGTAATTTTCTAGAAAGCGTGATGCGCACACCTGGCAAATTATGCCTGCAAACGGCCATAAACGAGTATAATAGGCTGTTCTCTACAATAACCAATATACAAGTAAACAAAAGAAGACGATCATAACAGAATTACAATTAGTTCAAATGCCGACAGGTAATAAAATATGCTTTTATAGATATGCGGGTGGATTTTGTTTTCGTCGGAACTTAGTTGTAACACTATTATAGCTTATTAAGAATCTTTCCGTTTAAACTGATTTGTTAATGAGCGATAATAAGTTACTTTTAGTCAATCAAAATATACTTAATAATTAACACTATTTTCAAAAAACTTGGTTACGACCAATGTTGCGCGTCTGACAATTGTCTGCCAACAAGTAAAATTTCCCGAAAAAATATTGTTGAGATTTGTTGTAGGTAAATTCTGTCAATTTATACCCTCAAATGTAATAATGCGTGAGAGAGATAGCGAATTCCATTTAGGTGGTCCCTTAACAAAGTAATTAAAAAACACAGATCAATTAAGAGCCTTCATAGTTTTCATTTAATTTGACATTTATTTAGAAATCATAAACAGAGACAATCAAATTTCAATGTTGTTTATTGGCACAGAAACGAACCCCTCGTTAACAGAGTTATCAACAGCTTGTATTTAATAATTACACCTTTTGTTTACAAAATAATAATCATGAAGGAAATTGATGGAAAATAATGAACAATTTATTAATTTCAATCACGCCACATTGTTAGAACATCCAACCATCGGTCTAATAAAGTAATATTTTGAAGGGAATTTAGAGTAATAACTCTTGCTCGGGACCGACGTTAGTAATTGATTTCTATTAAATATTTATGAGTTTAATATGGCAATTAACAAATTTCTCCCGCCTTCCATGCTCTAATTGAAATTGCGTTTCAAATATATTAAGATAGTTTTAAATTGCGCGTTTAGTATTTAGTAAAAATTTAGTACCATGTAATAAACAAAGAAGATATTTACTTACATGTATGTTCATAAATTTAATAGATAAAATAAAGTGTTATTTTGCACCTGTCTTCTTATTTAACTACTTAGTGTTATAGTTATTTGGTAGCATAGTTGTTCTTGTCATGTTTCCGTTTGAAGTTAATAATTAATTTTGTTATGTACTCTTATTTTTAAACGATACAATCGGCAATTTCGGTGATTCGCGCTTGTTTTTGTATAGAGTAAGTAGTTCTCTATAATTTAAAATAATTTGATTTAGGAGTGTTTTTCTCTAATATGTAGTGATGTGTACAGATTATAATTCAAAATCTCTCAATTGTATATAGACGGTATTCACTACATTTTGTTTTCATGTTGGCAGACGTGATAGATTTATACTGTGTTCGACTTATTTTATTGCATAACGTTTTATATAATATCTTGTACTGAAATATCCAAACAACGATAATGTATTAAATACTTGTCATTCATAACACTTTAATTAAAATAATTTATGAATGACTTAAATCCGCTATCGGTTGTGCCAATTGCTAAGTTTCATGTATTTTAAAATTGTTAGAGGGATGGCGAGGTGTTCTAAAAATGCTTGTAGAGTGTAAAAAGTCAGTGTATAATATATGTTAAAACCGTAAGATTCTCTGATTACAAAGTATTGTGACCAGTTGCTGTTCTTTTACTACCATAAACCCTTCCGAGTTGTTGCAAGTATTTTTTCTTTAAATCAGATTACAATCCTAAAGTTATATCTATATATATAACTTATATATTGTAATATTAGTTAGTTTCTTAAGTATTTTATTTGTATGTACTAGTTTTATTTTAATTTGTATATATAGTTTATTCAGAGAATACGATTTGTTTTAGGGATTTACTTTTAGAATATTCATAATAAAATAATCAATGAAAATATTTGTAACTAAAATAAGTAGTGGGATAAATATATCTTCATTTTAGCGACGATTCCAAAATGATAACCAAACGTTAAGAATAAGAGTGAAAAACGAAACGAGTGCGTAGAGACCAACTTCAATAGTTTTTATCGTTTGGCTACAAAATTGTATACCATTTAATTAAAAATATGCAGTATCTTCGTTCAAATGATTTTTGTGATGTGATGAATTTAACTATTTAAAATCTGTCGCAAATTGTGTGTATATACATTTACTCTCCGTGAAGAAAGCAGTGGTATAGGTAGTTACACAGGAGGACATGACGATTGTGGGTATAAGGGACTAGCTGTGCCCGCGACGTCGTCCGCGTGGAATTTGTTTACAAAACCCCCGATTTTGAAACATTCTTCATTGGTGCTCCGCTCCTATTGGTCTTAGCGTGATGATTTATAGCCTATAGCCTTCCTCAATAAATGGGCTATCTAACATTGAAAGAATTTTTCAAATCAGACTAGCAGTTCCTGAAATTAGCGCGTTCAATCAAACAAACTCTTCAGCTTTATGTATTAGTATAAAGAATAAGCGTATGTAGAAAATAGCATGTGTCAATTATTTTGTCTGACAGTGTACGTGTATACTTCGATAAATAAAGCATCGGTCGCACTGTGCCGCGGATCAGATGAAGCTGAATTGTTTATGTGCCGGGTATCGCCAACTGCACCCCCGGGGAGGGCCTCAATCCACTTGATCTGCTATTGCCACGTTCTACGTGCATTAAAGTCTTTATTTAACACAAATCATATAGAATTATGTTTATTTGCCAGACGAATAAATAAGGATTTATTGTTAAATAATATAAAAAATACGAAAAATTCTAAAACTATTTTTTTGGGTTCCGTAGATATTTTAGCAAATACAGAACACTTGGGATATCGTCATACCTGTCCGTCTTTGTTTGTGATAATCGTTTTCTCAAAAACTATTAAATATATATATATTTGACTAGGATATGCCCGCGACTTCCTCCACCCTTGACTTGAAATTCCCGCGGGAATCCCAGGACACAAAATACCGCAGCATTTAAAAAATAATGTAAGCTATCGTTTCAGTGAAAACTGTCTGGAATAATATTAAAATTAAATTAATTATACAAAATATACATAACAATTAAAATTAAACTAAGTAACTATACTTACAAAATAACAAACTAGAAGTAAAAAATAGACTTCATTAAGGTCGCTGTCGACGGGGAGCGTGCCCAAAATGCTGGCCGCATTTCTACGTTGGATGGCAATGCTGGTGCGTTGCCCTAGGTGCAAGCCAGCCTTTTGGTCACGCGAGACCTCAATTAGGCGTGTTGAGAGGTTTCGATAGAGGCGATGAGCTCCAGGCTCCCACGGCCCCAGGGTTGCAACCCCGAAAGCCACAAATGTGTACCCGTTTCTCCGTTTCTTCACTCCGCAGTCTCGCTCCGCTGCTATGGACAGGCAGCCTTACCAATGGACACATATTTGCGGCGTTTCAGGGCCTCCTGGTGTGCGGCAGCAGCCCCGGTTGTCACGGCTGTGACTGGGAGATGGGAAGCCGCCAGAGTATCAACACAAGTTGCGCCCCATACTAAGGGGCTCCCATCTTGCATGGCACCAATGACAGTCCGTCTGGTTTCTTGATATTTATTGATTGTTATCTCATGTGTTGTCCAAATGAATAAATAAAGTGGGCTATCGGTACTCTTACACATCGTACGAAACACGATTATTTTTTTTATTACATGAATTCAGGAGACAGGCAGACGGCCCACTTGATGAAAAGCGATTACCATCGCCTATGGACATTTGTAACACCAAATGTACTACCAATGTGCTGCCACTCTCTAAGTGAGACTGGATCTTAGCCACTAGAAACACAACTCAAGGTTGTTATGACGGTATACTCTAGACCAGAAGTGGTTCCCATCCAGACCCTACCATTTGGCTGTGGGTTGTTTTGTTACCTCTTACAACCGGCCGCTCGGCCGCACAAAATTGTATTCTTTCTCCGTTCCTGCACGGATAAAAATTAGTACTAATTTTAGGGTAACCGTTTCACGCCGATATTCTGTGTTTGCGTATTATCACACTGATCTAGCCGGCTCTAAGGACTGTTGTCAAGATTGTGGGATGTCGACCTTCAAAAATTACATTGCACGACATCAACACTTTTATTTCATTTTTAACCTTTAAACACAATTTTATTCATAAACTTTACATTTCACTTTAATCGTGTAATCGTTTCTAACAAACACAAGCCGTTTTTATATTACTGCGCTCAAATCACCACCACCTACCGATTTGCGAAAAATTTCGGTACCTCAAGTGGTACCATCTTTCTTCTTATCCGTGCAGGAACGGAAAAAGAATACAATTTCCTGCGGCCGGGTGGCCTGTCGTAAGAGCTGACGAAACAACCCACAGCCAGGTCGTATCTGCCCGTCTGGATGGCTACCACCCCTGGTCTAAAGGATGTCGCCATAACAACCTTGAGTTGTGTTCCGGCATTAGTGACCAGGTTCTAGTCTCCCTTAAGAGAGCAGCAGCGCATTTGTAGCACCTTTGGTGTTGCAAATGTCCATAGGCGAGGGTAACCGCTTTCCATCAAGTGGGCCGTCTGCCTGTCTGCTGAACTACTGCAATAAATAATATAAAAAAATCTTTAAGCAGCGAATGTTTGCAGGAACAAAGTTTTCATAACAATACAACTACTTATTTTCACAACTGTCAAAGTTATACATCACTAGCGGTCTCGACGGACGATGCCCTGCCCTGAAAAAATAAAAATTTAGAACCCGATTCCAACGCCACCTATGGGGTCTAATTGTAAATCTAAACCATCCACTTAAACGCACATAAAATTTCATCAAAATCGTAGAACCTGATTCCAGCGCCAAGTATTTTGTTTACATTATTGAAGTTTTATTAGGGATCCCTAATTTCCATATAGCCTATTAAGCAGGTAGCATTAACGTAGAATTCGAACGGTGAAAGAATGTTTGAAATCAGTCAAGTAGTTTTTGAGTTTATTCGTTACAAACAAAAATATAAATCTTTCCTCTATAATGTTACAAGTTACGAGACTCCAATTAAAATGCCGTTGGAATGACTATAGAATTTATTAGAACTATACAAAGACGTATAAACACAGGTAGAAATATAACTGGACACAACCAGTACAAACTGCACGATTAAATAACACGCGCAAAGTCCGTCACTATATAGCTTATCGAATGTACACGTGTTGCTCGTATCGTAATCGTCGCTTGACTGCCGGTCGCTCCGATCGGGCTTTCCTTTATACTCAGCTTACAATATGTCACGACCGGGTAAACAATGGTTTCCAAGAATCACATCTATCCACTGCCTACCATAAAGGATTACAATACATAATAGGCGGCTTTTCTAATTACAAATATTAAACACAATTTACTTTGTGTTTAATATATACAAAAGAAGTCCAAATGCGGGTAGATAATTACCCGTGCTTTATGGCCGGCAGGTGTGCATTCACATTTGTCGGCGTGCTTCGTGAAATTTTGGCTAAGTTGTAACACTAATATACGTATAGATATACAATTACTTGCTTACTACTTACAACTTACAAGATAATGATTTCAGCACTGCTCTATCATGTCTAGCAACCTTGCTCAATACTCTAATACCTCTATGGAGCTGTTCGCTATGTGTAGACTGCTAAGAACTTAGCCGATTTATTAACATTTCCTTTTAGAATTAGAAATTAAACCACACTAATAAATTTCCACATTCATAATTACGTCTAAACAATAAAATTCCATTAAGAAACTTCAGACCACAATAGCCGTTATGCGGGCGACTTGGACGATTTCAAGAATGCCTTTATGCCCAACATGCTGGGCTCCGAACTAAGACGTAGTTGAATTGCCTTGCTATAATTAAAACTATACTTCAATTGTTAAATTAGGACTGTACTATGATCAAATAGAAAATATTTTTGAAGACAGGTAAAAAGCACTTACACCTATAAATGTGTTTAAGATTACTGCACTATTTTAGCGAGTTTATTTACTGACAGAATAATGACGGTAGTTTGTATCGATTAGTTCACTACTCGGCTCGTTCCATCATTGCTCGAATATAGAAGCTTGCGTAATCTCAGTCCGGCTTTGGGCCGATGCAGATGTCGTTGTAGCGCTCTAGAGTGGCTAATGTGAGAAGTGAGACATATGAAATGAAATTTAATTACATAAAGAGTACAGGGAACACAAAATATTTTACAATACGATGACAATTTTCTAGGGGCGACCAAAGTTAGCTCTGGTGCCCACCAGAGCTAACTTTGGACGCTCCTATAGGTCCTATAGGACGCACTAGGTCTCAATAGAGCCCGTGTGGCAGGCCACAATTAAAATCGGCTATTATACATTTATGTTTGTCAGCATTTGTTAGCTTAGTATTACGTGCGTATTACGCTTTGCGTGTACGTGCGGCTGCGCCTGTAAGCCCCCTTTAGTCGTGAATAAACGCAAGTACTGTACAGATGTTTCTTGGTTTCTCTGTCTCCAACCACCACCTCATCATCTAAAACCCTACATATGTATGTAATGTATGAAGATATTAATGAAAGTAGATGAAGCGAGAAGCATTCGTTAATCTGGGTATCCACTATGTTCGGTACACCAAATGTACGCGCATCTCCATAAGAAACACACACGAACAGACTGAGCTCCCATTTATATTCGCACAAAAAAAATGAAGTCGTTGAATTTTATAGATAACAGTAATAAATCACAAACAAGTAAAGTTAAACATAAATATTATACATCAGTTAAACAAAATAATAACAACTACATTAAATAAAATTAGGGCAATAAAGATATACAAGTAATAAGTGAATATATATATATATATATATATATATATATATATATGTATATATGTATATCTTATACTAATATAATAATATAAAGCTGAAGAGTTTGTTTGTGTGTTTGATTGAATGCGCTAATCTCAAGAACTACTGATCTGATTTGAAAAATTATTTCAGCGTTAGATAGCCCATTTATCGAGGAAGGCTATAGGCTATAATTTATCATCACGCTAAGACCGATAGGGGCGGAGCACTAATGAAGAATGTTTCAAAATCGGGGGTTTTGAAGACAAATTCCACGCGGACGACGTCGCGGACACAGCTAGTATATATATACATAAACGGTAAACTTGTAGAAATGTAGTAGAATAAAACTATGTAATAGAACTTAAGTTCAAGCAGTGGAAATAGCAATGTTTGTTTCCCCGGGCAATCATATTCACCAGGGACTCAAGTTTTGGCCAATAAAAAGAAACAGTAATCCAATCCTTACAAACAAAGTGATCATAAATAATCGATTATAACAACTAGACTAATATTGTCCTAACCATAAACAAACTCCTTATAATGGTACAGTGACTACTATCGAGCAAAAGCAAAACAACGTCACGGGCTCACATTAACCTAAATGGCTGAAAGAAACGCTCTCCAGCCGTACGTATTGTGGTACAGGTTTTTACGTGATATCCGGAACCGCGTCAATATTTACTCGTTGGCTTTATGATGGGGACGTGTATACACACGGTCGTGGAAGATAGCGAGCTTTATGAGTTTTAGGTAACACATTTAGGATGGGGATTCCGTTGATAAATCCTTTTTACATGGTAGAATCATGCTAGAATCGTAACCTTCTGAATTCCGTAACAAATTCAAGTGGTTAACCCTCCAGACTGTGCGTCTTTGAAATGAGCTACCTATTGCTATAAGACAAGCCAAATTCTTACAGTGTTTAAAAAATCAGGTTCAGAAGCATTACGTCTCTATTGTGTATAATAATTTCTAATACTTTTATATATAGGGAGTCCCGAAATTCAACGTCCAACGACAAGTGGTGGGTTTGTGACAGTATGACACCTTTAAATAAAATATTTTTAAAAATCCATTTGCTTGCCGTTGGACGTTGAACTTCGGGACACCTCTATATGTATGTAGATTTGTATTGTCATATGTATATATACGTGTGTATAAACAATATAAATAAATATATATATATATATATTTTTGTACTTATATGTATTGTGTAAACTTATCATTATTTATAAACTGCACCATCGTTAGTATTACAAATCTATTAATCTATTCGTGCATCTTACAACTTAACAGTGCCTGTAAAAAGTTGGGTAATAGGCTTAGTTTTTAAAGTTTTTGAGACCAGGGAAAATCGTTTGCCAGGGCGAAAAGTACTGTTTTCATCCATGTGATCAGACAACTCCAAACATATTTTCAGAATATTAAAAATGAAAACGTAATTTGTAGCGTGATCGGAAACTTTTCTACGACATAAGTATTTTTTTTTTAATTGCAGGAGTTCATCAAACAGGCAGACGGCCCACTTGATGGAAAGCGGTTACCATCGCCTATGGACATTTGCAAAACCAAAGGTGCTACAAATGTGCTGCTGATCTCTTACGGGAGACTGGAACCTGGTCACTAATGCCGGAACACAACACAAGGTTGTTATGGCGGCATACTCAAGACCGGGGGTGGTCGCCATCCAGTCGAGAAAATACCTTACCACCTGGCTGTGGGTTGTTTTATCGACTTTTACGACAGGCCTTCCGGCCGCACGAAATTGTGTTATTTGTCCGTTCCTGCACAGATAGATATATATTTTTTAATTACTTAAAAATATATTTAATACTTTACTGTTACTTTATTGTTACTGTTTAATAAAAATCTTAGGCTTGGAATCACGGTGTTTTTATCTCTATTTACGTAGTTTCTCCCATACCGTGCTATTTGAAACAGACCTTTAATACTGCATTAAAAAAGTATGTACTTCCTTCGATGATATTGCTCAACTCACAGATTTTAATTTTTACCATGCTCAAAACATTCACTTGTGTATGTACATTCCCTTAGGATATTAACCTAATTTTTCAAGGATGCTCGTGAAACTTAAAGCACGTGTATCTCAAAAGACATGCTATAAAGATTAGGTAAACGGTTGTTACCCCCTACGTTTTGGTATCAATCGGCCATCCGGCTCGAAGGACCACATTTGCGAGGTCAATGGGGCCAAACAAGCAAGTAAGTGCTGTGTCAGGATATACAGTTTTAATGAGGCTCTTATTAAGGTGGACTCCTGGTCCAGGAGAGCTAGTACTAGTAAAAACAACTGTAATAAAAATACAAAACTAAAGGTCCCGGCAGACGTTGTCGTGCCTTGTAAAAATAAAAATCTAGCACCTGATCCCAGCGACACCTAGCGGTTCCAATTGTGAATCTAAATAATCATGGGATCCAATCAATCACACAAAAAATTTAATCAAAATCGGTAAAGTCGTTCTCAAGTTATGCGCATACACATTTATATGATTAATTTTATATATATAGGTAGAAGGTAGATTAACTAATACGCACACCGGCACAATTAGCTGAACGCTAATAAAAACCCGATATCATATCTTAGCGATGTGTGTATAACATAAATGCGGTGTTTAGCAAGATCCCCAGATATGAATCGAATATATAACTAAATAATAAAAGTCTATAATGCTGACCTTAAGCAATTTAGATGAAATGCGAAACGCGTTGCTGGAATCATATGCAGCATGCCAGATTGATGGAAGCTGCACTTGAGCACAGAAAGGAAGTTACGATACTAAACTTTCATATAGTAGTAGGGGAGCCCAAGATGCTAAATGTGGAGTTACTCGAGCGTCGCGGGGACCTTTTGGATTGCGAAGATTAGATGCTAAAAAGAAAAAAGGTTATATGATGTATGTATGCCCTTTCACTGGTGGGGGGAGCGGGTACAGGTTTTCAAAAAAAAAGAGTTGCACAGAAATACTCAAGTGCGTCAAATATTCAAAAGGGATGTTAAGGGAACCCTAAAGGAACTCCTATTCAAAAGACTGACTTTGGACGCGAACAAAAGTCATGGCCGATTTTTGAAAATGCAAAAAAGAAAAACGTAACATTGAAATACTCGAACGCGTCAGATTAATATACAGACGGTTCAGCTTGATGTCCTTGTCGTGCTGACCCATAAATCTGACAATTATGTGGAGGAATTTCCTTAATCTGACGGTTTGAAAAAAAAAATTGAAGTATAAAAAATACGCCCACCCTATGTGAGTTAATATATGGTGGGGGTATATAATAGGGTGCAAGGTTTCTCCCCTTATGTAATTCTTCCACGCACGAGTAAATCCCAAAATCTCCCCTTGGCCTGCCCTACTATAGCAGTTAGGCATAATTTCAAAATATTTCTACTTTACTAAGTTAACATGAAAACTCAAAAAAGCGTACTGTTTATTATATTTCTATTTTAATTAAAAGTTACGACTGCACAATTACCACATTAAGAGATATTAATTTACTTGTAACTTGGTTCTTAATTATTATTATTTTAAGCACAACCTATATTATTCCGTATTCTTTCTTTTTTCCGTACCACTTATTTATTTATATAAAAGAATATACCAAGGCAAAAATTACTAGCTTCTTAAAAACTCTTGACTGTCAGTCCACTGAAGACCTCTTCTATATTCCTAAATGACTATGCTGTTGTCCACTACCAACGTAATTTCCTAATCTCCTCTATGATTCCGTAACACTACTGATACACCATATGGATCTTAACATTCCCTGACTCATTAACTCTCGCTCAATCACACATACTTATTCAGACATCGGTTATGCGAACTTACAGATACACAGACAACACATCACACATAAGCACTTGAAGGGCTCATTTTGAAAATAATTATACTAGTATTTATTTTTTCTCGTAATCAAGCAAATACCAAGGCCAGCGTGTTGATCCTAGTGACCTGTACTACAGGTTTCTTTTTAACCTAATTCAGGCACCAGCCTTTTACTTAATGTTGTTACTAGTTTTAAGTTTCACTGTGTACTTAAAGAGAAAATAAAGAATTATGTTATTTATTTTTTTCTGTTCCACTAATTGTGCCAGAGTGTATATTATATTAAAAAATCGAAACTTGACGTAAGAATGAAATATCTGTAAAAAATTGTAAAAAGAACTACATACTAAGTAGGACCGTATTTTTTTAATCAAACAATCTACGGACTCTAGTTCCGTACCCTTTTTTATAACTTAATTTAGAAAAAGTTTAGAAATTATACACTTATTTGTTATTTCTGTTATTGTGTGTGACATTTATTGAATGTATGTTTGTGTTGTGGTAATTTTAATACTAGACCTATACTAATGTAGAGTGTATCTGTTACATGTTGGTGTTGTGAAGAAGTGCATGTGCAGTGTTTGCCTTATGTCTAAGGTATATATTTTTAAAATATTTTTTATATTACATTATTTATTATGTTTTTTTTTATATTTATTATTATATATAATATGTGTGTTTTTTAATATTTATTTATTACTTAACATATACCTATATATATATTATACTAACTAGTGTCATGTGTGTAGTAGGATCGTTACGAACAGTAATTTTCCAATAAATTGCCATGTATTTCATTGGACAATAAATTGGAAATCAGTCAAGTGCGTGTCGAACTACGCACATTAAAGAGTCCCTGTGGAGGTGGAACACGTTCATCGTATGTTTCATTTAGATACGAAAAGCTTTTGACGTTTGCACGCCTAACAAGTGACACATCTCAAATTGAAACCTCATTGTGCAGGAAACAGAATAGTGACCGTTCTATAAGTCGTCTAATGCACAGACTATAACGCTAACTATCAACAACATACCAGAATTTTTCATTTTGAAATGAAAATATTGTTACGACTTAGCCAAAATTCCACGAAGCAAGCCGACAAATGTGAATGCGCACGTACCGGCCATAAAGCCCAAGTTTATTACCTGCCTGCATTTGCACTTCTTTTCTTTCTTTGTGTTTAATATTTGTAATTAGAAAAGCCACCTATTGTGTATTGTAATCCTCTCTGGTAGGCAGTGGTCAGGTGTGATTCTAAGAAATCATTGTTTACGTGGTCGAGACATATTGTATAAAACAAGTTTAGTATAAAACAATGCCAAAACGGAGGGGTGAGGCAGTCTAGCGAGAACCACGATCAAAGCAAGACGTGTACATTCGATAAGCGATATAGTAACGGAATTCGCGCGTATTATTTAATTGTGCATTACATTTGGACATATTGCATCCGGTTATATTTGGACCTATGTTAAACATGTTTGTATAGTTCTAATAAATTCTATAGTAATTCCAACGGCATTTTAATTCGAGTCCCGCACTCGTAACAATATTTTATCGAAAACAGGCATTTTTTAGATTTAAAGTGGTAGTTTGAAAATGTAGAGAAAATGGACAAAAGTAGAATCACAAAACAAGTGTATAATAATATTGTGAATGGTAGAGTTGCTGCCGGTAGACCAAGACGACACCATGATCAAATATCAGAAGTGTTAAAGAGACGTTAGGTAAAAAACTTCTCAAATAAACGTCCATGTATGAAGAGTATTAATGAAGTAGATGAAGCGAAAGTTGTTTGTCAGGATCGTCTAAGTGGAGATCCATTACCTCTGCCTACCCCCATGGGAAACAGATGTGATATTATGCATGTAAAGTGATTAATTTTATGTTATAAAAAAGTATATAATAAAGTCGATTTTTATTATATATGAAATCGAATTGGATATTACTAATTGATCAATGGCCGACGCGTGTCAAAAGTAAAATAAACGATTGGAAAGTATATACAGGCGGACATTTGCGAGTGGACCTTCAGCCGAAATCATGAAGTATGCTAAATAATGAAAAACATTCAAAGGAGGCCGATTTTGACGAATAACAAAGTGGTATAATTAGATTTATGAAAAATCAATTACCAGAATCGACTAATTTGTAAAAAAGAAACACATCCTATATTATTGTTACGACCTAGGTGCCGACAAAGACAAATTCACACTTGCAGCCCTGTAGAAACACATTTTATTACCTTTTCGGCATTTGGACTTCTTTTGTTTACTTTGTGTTTAAAATTTGTGATTAAAACAGCAGCCCATTGTATATTCTACTCTTTTACGGCCTATTGTTGTATTGTGATCACTGCCAGGTGTATCGGATTTAAAAATACAAACTGATTCTAAGAAATTCGGTCCATGCGGTTGGACAGAGTTGCATCTGTGCAGTATAAAGCAATGCCCCAATGGAAAAATCAACAGTCGAGCGATAACCACGAGCGAAGCAAAACTTGTGTACATTCGGTAATCTATTTAGTGGCGAACTTTGGGCGCGTATTTGAATTACGATCTTCTGCATTATGTTAGGACTTATTACGTTCGGTTATATTTGTACCTGTGTTATACGTATTTGTATAGTTCTAATAAACTCTATAATAATTCCAATGGCATTTTAATTCGAGTCCTGCAACTCGTAACATTATTGTACCAAATAATAGTGTTGCGTGTAAGGATCAATTGTGAGATACTAGTCACATACATATACATAATTAAACTACGTTTTAACGGTTTTGATACATTAAAGTGTTGCACAGTTACAAGCTCTAAGACTTTGTAATGAATATAGTATTTTCTTTGTACTGTGTAATAGAAATGCATAAAACTCTCATATGCATACGAAAGATTACAAACGAACCTCACTTCAGCTTTGGGAGCTTTTGAGACTACGTTACAGAGCGCTGATTTTATCATAATTGTGTACCAACCGGCGAGCAGGTAAAATTGGTTAAACATAAAAAAATATTTTAGTTAAAAAATGAGAAACAGATTATTTTAATTTAAAGAGTTTTACCGCTGAACGGCCGCTAGCTGCTCAATTTAATCTGCGTATGTCTTCAAAATTCGCAATGATGCCTGTTAAGGCCAAAGCCTTATACCGCGTAACTAAAAAAAAACTTGTCATTGACACATTTAGTGTTAAAATGTATTTTTTGGCGTTTCCCGCCTCCCCCTCCCCGCGCCTTCGCTGAGATATAACTTACTTCTGCTGCCCGCTCCCGCAAGTTAAATCATAAAAAATAATAATAAGTGCCTTTTTTCCGTGTTCCAATGCGTCCAGTGTGTTTGTATGTGTTCAATCATCTAGTAAGAAGGAAGAATACGGGTCGTCCAAAGCAAAAGAAATCCAGCACCTACAGTCCACCTCCTGTTATACCAATGTCTAAACTCACACGCCTTTGGGTTTATCATGGTGTCTGGTCCCATATACTCTGCCAGCACAGCGCGCGCAGCCTAACATATGACATGATTCCTAAACGTCGCGTTTATATAATAATTATCATAATTGTCCCCAGCAAGCCCCGCAAAATTTCGGGCCATTTTTATGGCCAGTGTTGTTCAAAGACATAAAAGGTAATAATAATAATAGGCAGACATACACACATATAGTACGTCCCTAAATTAAGCAAGTTACGTTTGTGTTATGAGTATTATACAACGGATTATTCTGAGGCCGATCCCAAACACCCAGACCAGAGTAAATAATGGAGAATTTATTTCCAAAATTTACCATATCACGAATCGAACCTGGAGCCTCTGAGTTGCAGTGAGATAAGCCGGCAAAGGCTTAGCCTACTCAAGCACAGAGGCCATCATTCTAATGGACACTTATGCTTAAAATTTGGCCAATTTAAACAATATTTTTACAAAATATAACCTATATTCTGTATGTACATACATTGTCTTTTCAGACATTTGCAGATACTGTCTTTGCCAGAAATTGTGAAAACTATATCAAAATATGGCATGAGTTGAGATAATGACATATATTTGTGCTGAGTTGTAAAATTTCTTGCAAACACTTGCTAGGTTTAAAAATTACACAGCCGAAAGACCTTAAACCAATAATGATGTTAATTCCTAGCTAAGTAATATTAACATCCGCATCAAACTAACAGCCTCTCAAAAAGTCGTATTATTGCACTTACCCCTTTTACCTTTCAAACGTATACGAACGTCCCAGGAGAGTACACCGAGCTCGAGATTAAACTCAAACTGTATATACCACCACTTTATGTGCATAATGGATAAATACATGAAGACCTATTTCAGTACATTGGGTCATTTAGTTTAGAACACCTCTGCTGGATTTCATACATACGGACCATTACATACATTCTTTTTATTATATAGTCAACTTTTAAGAGATTTTAAGATAAATGAGATAGATCATATAAGATGTGGAAAACTACATTTCACACAACTGACTTGCGTCATATTTTTTTGGCAAAGTGCGTATCTGTCCAGCCGCATTAAAGAGATCAGTAGAGACAACGAACGAATATTAAGATTAAATTGACTAAGTGCCGATCATTGGGTGAGGCGCCAACAACGGTATAGTTTACCCTAAATAAGGGTGTACCGTTTTAATAAAATATATCAGTCGACCTCCCATTTACAATAGGCACGATGCTATACTTCACCTATTAAATACTAATGTCATTGCGGAGCGGGAATATCCGTAAGTAATAAATTTAACGTGCTCAACCAAAAGCGGTTTAACGATTGTTTTGATTGCATAATTATTGCGTCGTAAAGTGTCCTTTAACTCCTCAGCGGAAAACTGGATTAATGTTACAATGTTACTGAGGTTAATGTTTAATTTTCAGGTGATTTACAACAAATATAGGTATTTAATGTCGATGCAGTTCAATGCTTAAGGTACCTGGTACTAAGGTACTATTGTCGGCAGTTCTAGGCTTGTCTCCAAAATTGACTGGTCTTCGCTTCCCCATGCTGTGTTTGATAGTGTGAACATTGAAATCAGTGAAACTGTTAAAAAATGAGGAATTATCATTGACAGAGAACTGTTTTGGCGGCCTCACCTGACTGAAATCAGTCGGAAACTTTTCGCGTCATCTGCTTCACTAAGAAGACTGAAGTAATTCCTACCTACTGCTACTAAGATTATGCTTGCTATCTAGACATCACCAAAGAACAACTAGATAAGCTTGAACGCCTTCAAAATGTCTGTATCCGGTTCATATTTGATTTGCGTAAATATGACCATGTCTCCGAATTTCGTAATAAGCTTAAATGGTTGCCAATTCGCCTTCGCCGGAATGTTCACTTACTCTCACTTCTGCACAATATCCTTTTCAATCCCTGTACTCCCCCATATTTAAAGGAACTTTTTAGTTTCCTCTCTCAATCTCATTCCTGTAATTTGCACTCAAATGAAAATCTTCTGCTAACGATATCTAAACACACTTCATCCTTTGTAGGAAACTCTTTTGCCGTACAGGCTGTTCGCCTGTGGAACTACATCCCCTTGAAATTCAGACAAACTACATCAATTTATACGTTCAAACACTTGATCACTGACTATTATTTGTCCATTAAATAAAATTGTTGCAGTAAATAGAATTGTATTATTCTTCGCATGTAAATATATGTAATTTATATTATTATAATCTATATTTAAAAGTATATCTATATTAGTTTATTATTTTGGTACTTTTTCTTTAATTACGATTAGTTTTAATTTAGTTAAACCGCCAAATATTATTTAATTTTTCTTGTAATGTCTCCTTGGACACCGGGTTGCCTGGAAGAGATCGCTATAACCGATAAGGCCGCCCATTGTTCTAATGGAAATGTCTTTATATTAAATGTCTAGGTTTAAGTTATGGTGAACAATAAAGAGTTTTCATTCATTCATTCATTCACCTGCACAGTGTTACCAGATTGCAGATGCTCACTATTTTTGGAAGAAATACAACCTGAAACCTTGACTTAGGGGAAAAATTGGGGAATAAAATGTTGTCTCTGGAATTTAATAAATTCTAGCGAAACACTACAATACTTCACAAATTTATTTTTTTATCGTCTCACAAAATGCCTCCTACATTTGTATCTTCGAGCGTAGCAAATTATGACGTCATATTAGGTTAACTAGCTATTAACATATAGCTCATTAATTGTTTTTTGGGTATTTCTATTATTATATCTTAAAAGTTTATATAAAACTAAAAGTTAGTTTTAAAAATAAATAAACTAAACTACACTATAAATATAGCTATACTTACAAAATAAGATAGATCTATAAATAAAAAATTGACTCCAAATCGCTGTCGGCGGGGAGCGTGCCCAAAATGCTGGCCGCATTTCCACGTTGGATGGCAACGCTAATTCGTTGACCTAGGTGCAAGCCAGCCTTTTGGTCACGCGAGACCTCAATTAGACGCATTGAGAGGTCTCGATAGAGGTGATGAGCTCCAGGCCCCCACGGCCCCAGGGTCTCGACCCCGAAAGCCACAAATATGTACCCACTACCAATGGACACATCTTAAAAGTAAGATGATAGCTAGATACTTTAAAGCCGGGGGGGGCCTTAAACGCTCGTTCTCGCAGATTCATATTATCAACATGAAACAACTATCAAAATAAAGTGTATCTTTATGCCATCTCTTACACCTTCCAATATATCTAGACACCTGTTAATTTTACTAAGCGATTTTTTAAAAACGGCCATTTTAGGTCAATTGCTCTTTTTTATGAACTTTGTTTCAGAAATCACTGTGAAATATGTGAACTATCTAATTAAAATTATATGTCAGCCTATACTTATAACTTACCACTGTCATACGTACCAATACTGTATTAACCGATTTCGGTCATAAAAACCCATGGATTGTCTCCTAATCAACCGCTATGTGCAGTGAAAATTAAAAACGAATTTCGAACCACTCGAAGCTCAAGCGATTATTACTTTTAAGAACTTCCCTAAATCAGGGTAGTTTAATAAGAAACTTGGAATGCATAACTAGGCCACTCTTTAACCTTGTTCCGGGTGCCTAAATCAGATAATGTGTACGGGTTTTATATGTATGTAATAAATTAAACGCAAACAAAGTATCTCTCCCATAACTTAATAATTCGGAAACCGGCTAAACCCATCCCCCCTTCCCCCAGCCGCACGAATCCCCGCTCAAACGTAATCCGTATACGTCGAAGCCAAATTATTATGATAATAAGGCGGCGCGATCAATTTTACTCAGAATTTTCCCCAAATATCCAATAATGATAAATCTCCACCCTCGTTCATTTGAGGCGTGATTTTTTTAATCTACTACAAATCACAAATTACCTGATTTCTACCGGGTCTCGTAAACATTTTGGTAGAAAAGAAAGCTTAATCGTCATATTTGTCTGTCTGGATATGTCACAGTTATTATTTTATAAATGATTGAATGAATGAATGAAAACTCTTTATCGTTCACCATAAACTTCCACCTAGACAATTAATATGGATACATTTGCATTGGAACAATGAGCAGCCTTATTGCTCACA
The DNA here is from genome assembly GCA_039645545.1 of Dendrolimus houi. Classification (NCBI taxonomy): domain Eukaryota; kingdom Metazoa; phylum Arthropoda; class Insecta; order Lepidoptera; family Lasiocampidae; genus Dendrolimus; species Dendrolimus houi. The sequence continues at coordinate 14,558,966 of CM077139.1, forward strand.
GCGATCTCTTACAAGAAACCCGGTGTCCAAAAAGACATTAAAAGCAAAATTAAACAGTATTTGAAAGTTTACTATACTAAAATATAACTAATATAGTCGTAAGAAAAAAATTACTACTTTTGTATTGTTACAGTGTAGCAGAGAAAGTGACGGCCAGCCTAATGAACACTTATTACCGTCGCCTAGAGAAATTTGCAACACCAAAGGTATACTTAATAAACTTCTTTTTATTGCGAAACTCGCAAACAGGCTGACGGCCCACCTGATGGAAAGGACGGTTTCCGTCGCCAATGGACATTTGCAACACCAGACTTGTTACCAATGCGCTGCCGGCCTCGAACAAAATGATACTGTTACAATTTGGACCACCTGCATATTTGTAAACAAAGCACATTTATTACCTGCCGGCGTTTGAGCTAATAACACTGTAGTTCTTTTATGATTGTCTTCTTTTGTTGACTAATTTATTGGTTATTGTGAATAGCAGCCTATTGTACTCCTTTATGGGCGTCTGCAGGCATAATTAGGCAAGTGTGCAGATTACGATTTCTAAGAAATTCGATCCACGCGGGCGGGCACCCATATTGTATCGGTGCAGTACATGACAAGACGTGTGTACATTCTATAATCTATATAGTGACGGACTTTGCGCGTGTTATTGAATCGCGCATTACGTTTGGACTGATTATGTTCAGTTATATTTGTACCTGTGTTATACGTGTTTGTATAGTTCTAATAAATTCTATAGTAATTCCAACGGCATTTTAATTTGAGTCCTGTAACACGTAACAATACCTTTTTGAAAAATCTCATATGTTAGCGTTGTAAGTGAATCACAGCTAGGAGCTTGTTTTTGGGAGTTTTTGAGATATATGGCATTTTTGAGTAGGTAAACGCTCATTTTAGATTCCTTAGCTAAATGCAAGCAGTCGTTCCTCATCTCTGCGGAATCCATCATAGCTCGTAGGTGACAAACTACACACGAATCTATACATACATACACACTAAACTAACTAGCTCCGTTGGCTCAGCGACCCGAAATGTGTCTTGACCTCCGAGACGATAACACGCCACCTGCTTGTCTTGTGCGATTTCTTGCCAGTTATGGGCTTGAAGGTCACACAGGTCAGCCTCCACTCTGTCCCTCCACCAGTACTTGGGGCGGCCGACCTGGCGTCGCCCACCTGATCGTCCCAAATAGGCCCTCTTCACACTTCGATCCTCCCCCATCCGTTTGTTAGGCTCGGCCACAAGGTTCTCAATTTCGACGTCGGTTCGGACCCTCCAGCTGCCATCGTCTCTCCTTGTTGGTCCCTAAATCTTACGGAGAACCTTTCTTTCAGCCACTAATAGCTGGTTTTCTTCCTTTAGGGTAAGTGTGGACGCATACATACATACAAATAAATGAAATTGAAGTGTCTGTTTGTAATGTCAAAATAACAGCTTTTTACTAAACGTATACTGAATATATGGCACTTATATCAAAAAAACAATTGTTAAGCTAGTATCTATATATATTAATACGTGAAGCAAAAACACAGAAAATATTGTACCCATTTTTACGAAAATTGCGCGGACGGAGGAGTATGAAATTTCGCACACTTATAGTTTATATAGAGAAAAAGCGACGAATATTAATATTTGTTTTTAATTATGCATAAAAAATACATTAAATCAATAAAGAAAAATATTACACACACTACCATATATTTGACACACACACGCATATATACCCTTTTGTTTATTGCTTAAGTCAAATTAACGCCTTGGCAAAATCTGTGATTATAGAAGTTTACTAGTCTTTGACTAGAAAACCTTAATAATGTACAAACTTATAATTTAAATTAATTATTATGGTCGAATTTCGACCACGGGCGCCCGCCCACTAGTCATATAAAAAACCTGGGAAATCCTAAAATATACATACCGAATTCGGATCAAAGTTTCAATAAACATAAATACCAAAACACTTGTCATGTTCGTCTACGAATCTGCGAAAGTGGCCTTTAAGATCTCTGATGCTAAAAACATTTCTCCTAAGGTCGCTGGCTAAAAATGAACGTCTCAACTAAGTAGGTCATAACATAATGTTGTTATATACTCGTATTCCCAACATCTTTCCATTAAGCATTTCGCGAGAAGAATACAAATTCAAATCCTCCCCTCCCCTCAGCTTTTGGGTATTATTAATGAATATTGCATTACGTGAGCTTCGACGAGAAAATCCAAAATGTTTTTGTTGTTGACCAAAATGAAATCTGCTGTCAGTCATGATAACTGGCGCTTCATTGTTATTTAACAAGAATAAGGGTGTGTTTCGACTGATACAGGCGAAGCGGAAAAAGGTTTGTGTAGTGTCATACATCTCTGTTTAGATCAGGCTCGACAAGCCAGTAGTGTAGATAATAAGACTTCTTCTTTCACCCAGAACAGAGCATATAACGGAAAATTCATGTATGAAATTTACCCTGCTGAGAATCGACACTGAGACATCTGTGACCTAGTAAACTAGGCGAGTCGTTAATTTTTTTAATTTCCACTTTTAAGTTACATGTATGTTATTAGCAATAAAATTTATATCGGACCGTTTTGTAACTTTACTGAATCCAACGCAAAAAGATTGAGTGTGTGTACAGTTCACACGCAGCAGAAGTAAAACTTCAGAGAATATACTCACAGATAATTCTTCTCTAACTTTTATTAATATAAATATAATTCCTTTAGCCTACACCTGGTAATATATTATAATTGAAAATATTCAATCTAAGCTACACTTTAAATCTCTAGCATAAAGTTCAAAATTCAATGCACCGTATCGCACAAATTCCATTTATCTACGTATAAAAGAATATCTGCCTTAAATATATACAGATAGAGCTAAAATTAATTTGAAATCTTTTAAGTTTTATTTAAATTGAAAATGAATACTAACGGGTAAAGAGATGTGTATTTTATTTCGAAATAAATAAGGTTGAATTTTTAATCTCTTTTTAATGTCGCTTTTTCGTTTCATCGATTTTTAAATCACAACGATTGAAAAGAAGTTTCACTTCAAAAAGTTATCTCACTGAAAAACTACAAGATTTCTATCCGATTTTTTTGAATTGTCTTCTATATCTTTGGAACCTAAGTCCAATAACAACAGAATTTAGATCGGACCGTTTTAAAGTTTTATTGATTCCAACGCAAAAAATCATCAAAATCGGTTCATAAATCAAAACAATGTTATGGCTCAACATACATAAAAAATACACGATGAATTATTTAGACCCTTTCCAAGCGTTTATGTTACCTTTGACAGCTAGATGACGGATCAGTAATGTCCTATTGCCTTACCGACTCGATTTGTTCTAAAAATCGACTTCATTCATTTGACGTCCTCTATGGTTGAGCGGGCTAAGCCTTTGCCGGCTTACCTCACTGCAACGCAGAGGCTCTGGGTTCGATTCCTGGTACAGTAAATTTCGGAAACGTATTTTCTCAGTTATTTACTATTGTCTGGGTGTCTGGGATCGGACCCAGAATGGTCCGTTGTATATTACTCATAACACAAGCATAACTTGCTTAATTTGGGGATATACAGTGTGTGTGCTTGTCTGCCGATTTATTATTATTTATTTATTATTATTATTCATAAATAAGTTTTAATCAATTTAACTTATCTGTATATCGCAGATTACGATATAATTGTAAAAAATTCGAAAAGTAATATCTGATATGGGAGGTCGGTATGGCCGTGATAAGTCATATGAAGGTATTTAATAGATTGAAACTATGTATTTGCCGTGCTAAGATAATACTGTGGCTTTAAATTGAGGATACTTGTGTTTTTCTCAAAAGTACCTGCCCTTGATTTTATTAAAGTTTAATAAAAACTGGCTTGTATTTATATGATGGGATTTATATTGTTGAGCATTTTATAAATGTTTTTAGGATTTTTAATAACCTTTGTAATGAGTTTCAGTTTACCAGATTATATAAAGGGTGAACGCTGTGTTGTTGGTTCGACAATATAAAAGGAGGTGAAATCGCCTAAACGGGACATTCTACATTCCTCGGTTGAAGAGAGCGAAGGCTCTGTTGGACAAGAGGCGCATAGTATATTGTGGTCGATAATTACTGTTCGATAATCGTAGTATTCTTTAAGGGCAAATTGCTGCTCGACACCTGGCACGCGTGGATGCAACTCTTAGAGTTGTCCTAATATTTCTGTGTATTGTTTTGCTGTATTTAATATTGTAATTGTAATAATTCTAGTGTAATAAATTTTGATTATAATATTTCAGATTATTATTATTGTGTTATTATGAGCGCTGAGACGACATATATATATATATATATATATATATATATATATATATATATATATACTATAAATACTATAGTATGTAATATACCCACAATTCAATTTCAAATAAGCCATTTTTGTAATAAAACAAAACAAATGTAAATAAGAAGAACATTTTTTATTTTCAAATCGATTTATTTACGTACTAGCTTCTGCCCGTGACTTCGTTCGCGGGGCAAAGTTACTTTGGGCTAACGCTAACTGTAACCCGCGACTTTCTTTACGTAGAAGGTGCCCCACCGCCCTTCCCCCCCATGACTGCCCGCCGGCCTTGCACATCATAAATGCGCGCGTAGTACTTAATCATTATTTTGCTGCGATGTTATTTTAAAACTGCGATATCTCCTAAGATATACATTGAAATCGAATGAGGTAAATGGCAATTTTGTTTTAAATTAAATACTTGTGATGAATAACGTATTTATTTGGATAATGATTAATATCATGTTTGCAAAAACATCTTCGCAAATAATGCATTATTTTAGAACAAATTTGGTTAGCATAAAAAAGGTTATAGTAAGACAACCTTAAAAGATAGACATATGCTGCCCCGGACTTTTTTTTAGAATTTTTAAAGGAGTACAATTCTGTCCCACATGATTTTTGCGAAACTTTAACTTTTTACGTAGCGCACGCAGCAGAAGCTCTCAAAAGGGAAAAATACCCTCCGATTTTGAAACATTCTTTATTGGTGCTTTAGTCCTATTGGTCGTAGCGTGATGATATATAGCCTATAGCCTTCCTCGAGAAATGGGCTATCTAACACTGAAAGAATTTTTCAAATCAGACTAAGCAGATCTTGAGATTAGCGCGTTCAAGCAAACAAAGAAACAAACAAGATAAGTATAGATAGTTAGCCCGTTTCATCAGTAGCTCACAACGCCCAAAATACTCCGGTATTCATTCCACAAGGCGACCGCGATCGTTGAGGTTGTGGCGAAAACGTCACTAATGACGTCATCATTTTCGATCACGCAACTTCTACGTTCCACTTGGGTTTACGATTGTAACGTCGGCAAGCAAGTGGAACGAGAAAAATCGCGATCGTGAACTTGGTCATTGTGAGTCTCTAATGGAACGTAGCCTGTGTCGATGGTTTAATAGTCTGTGCGTTACATGACTCGCAGAACATCACTGTTACGTCACCCACAACAATAAATTACGACAATTATGTTATTTGTTTCATGTTGGCCTTACTATCAAGAAATATGTAACTTGATAGACGTGCAAACGTCAAAAGTAAAATAAACGCTTGGAATAAGAACCACCACCTTTTCTTGACATGGGTTAAAAATAAACCGAACTGGTGATAGCAGAGCTTTACGAGTTACGTTTTGTACTAAGCGATTGTCATCCCATAGGATTATTGTCCCATGATTCATAGCATGGCCACCACAACCGACAATGTATCATTTCAACAATAAAAAACAAAAACAGCCCATCGTATCGCGAAGCGTGAAAAATGTCTTTTATTTTCTTTACAACAAAAGAAGATACTTCGCCGTTTTTTTTGTGTCCCGGAAACCCCCGGAGACCCGCGTTCCCGGGACAATGATATACAGCATGTAGTGACACACAATCCTGAATTATACATGGGCAAGCCTCCCTTTACTCTGTATCGTATAGATAAGTGATAGTGAAATAATTTATTTCCCCTTTTTGTCGGGGAATTTTCGCTATTTCGCGCATAACACGTCGCGTGGAAACTATTTTTTATTATACTGCTTTGCATTTGAATTTAAATCAGGCTGTAGATAACTGATACTATCTTGTTACGAGCTACAGGACTCGAATTAAAAATGCCGTTGGAACTACTATAGAATTTATTAGAACTGTACAAACACGTATAAAACAAATACAAATAAAACTGGATGTAACCAATTCACACTGCACGATTCAATACAATTCGACCGTAAAGTCCGTCGTCTATATCGCTAATCGAGAGTACTCGAAAACGTCTTACTCGTTTCGTAGTTGTCGCTTGAGTGACCGCCCCTCCATTCGGGCATCGTCTTATACTAACTACACAGTACAAAGAAATTGGCCGCGCACACTGAGTTTATGAGAAATATTAAGTTGCACACCTGCGAACGGCCACAAAGTCGAAAACAACAACAATAAGGATTAGTTCGACGCTAATGATGGTTATACAACAAGTAAAAAGACAATAGCATGTTTTTCTTAATTACAAATTCAAAAGACAAAAGAATTCCTAATCCGGGAAGACAATGGACTACAACAGGCAGCCGTGCGCTTAGCTTTGACGGCATGTAACAATAATAACCAAGACTTTATTTCCAAAATCTTTTTACAATACAAGTTTTCATGTGCATACTTAAAGCTTGTTAGTGGTTTGTTAGATGTTAGTTGTGATGATAGTGTTAGGTAACATAGTATATGTTTTTAGTCAATTAAGTTAGTATTGTTAGTAATTTTTGGTTAGTCTTGATTTTGAACCCCTCTTCGGGTGAAGGCCTCATCCATCTTCTTCCAGATTTTCTTGTTTTAGGAGGAGTAACTTCGGTTACTTTTATTTAAGAAAAAAAATTAAAACGCAAAAAAAAGTCCATGCCGTCGCCGCTGCTGCACCAGAAGGAAAATTAAATTAAATTCCACGCGGACGAAGTCGCGGGTAACAGTTAGTTAATAAATAAAATACACAAAGTCGAATAATCAGTTTTCTATACACTCCACTATAAATAACATTTATTAAGCGTATTAATATTATATATCACAAACTGGATTATGTTTCAGCTTATGGCCGGTTGTAGAATTGCCCGCACCCAAAATTCGAGTATATGGCGTAAGTACAGGCGAGGCTTACTATCAATTTCAAAAACAAATATTGTTTCTAAGAAATTAATTTCGCTCGTAGGGTTAAGTATTCTCCGATAAGGGTTTATTTATTTATTTAAAGGAACAACAAACAGCTACAATATAACATACGAAATAAAAAGTTGCAATAAGATCAGATAATAATATTGAAGCCAACGATGTTCACATGAAAACATTTCCAAGATTAATAATAATACAGGAGGTCCAAACATATTAACAATAGGTAAAAATAAGGATACAAAAATAATTCACAGAACATATTACAAAAAAAAAGATAAATGTAAAATTATTCATTACTGACAAGAGATGTCAAACAGTTAGAAAAATAAAAGTTATACTAGCTCGAGTGTACTATCAAAATCAGCTAATACAAGCAAAATGGACCTGTCAAATTTAGCAAGAGAACATGCAAAAATATCAACATTTATAAATAGAGTGTTATATGAATCAATCATGCGACATAATCCCGAGTTAGTGCGACATTTGCCTAATGCAAACAGCTTCTTAGATCGGATCTCACGTTGATGGACACTTCTAGGTACGACGTAACATAGTTTATTCACTAAATCAATACAGACCAAATTATTATTCACAATGTTGAACAATGTCACGGCTTGTAAATACTTGGTGCATAGATGAGAAACTCGGGAGATTATATTTAGATAGTAGCTCTTTGTATGGGAGATATGACGTAATTTATAATTTATGGTTCGTAAAAATTTACGTTGCAGTTTCTCAATTGCACCTGTATAAATTTTATAAAAAGGATTCCAGATGGGGACGGAAAATTCGAGTTGCGAACGGACCAGAGTTTTGTATAAATATAAATAGGTGCTGGTTTGTTTAAATTCAGTGGAAGATCTGAGTAGGTAGCCAAACATTTTGAAAGCTTTATTAACAATAATATCAATATGTATATCTAAACATAATTCACTGTCTAGCATAACACCTAGATCCCGCACGACTTCGTTTTAATAAGTGGCATGTTACAAAGGTGATATTGAAAGTTAATTAATTATGTTCTTATTCTTAATGAATGTAATGTATTGGCATTTTGGCAAACTAAGTTGGAGTTTGTTTATAGCACAGTAAATGCTTAATCTATTGAGGTCTTGTTGAAACAGAATGCAATCATCAATACTTTTTATGGATTTATATACTTTGAGATCATCTGCATATAGAAGGTAATTAGTATTCTGAAAACATTAATTAATGACATTAATAAATAATAAAGGACCTAATATGGACCCTTGGGGAATCCCTGAAGTAACATACTCACCATTGGACTAATAGCCATTTACCACTACTTTTTGGGGTCTGTTTGAAATGTAAGACATGAACCAGCATAATAAATTACTGTAGATGCCGTTAAAAGCTCGTTTCTTTAGTAGAAAAAAATAGTCGACTTTGTCGAACGCTTTCTTAAAGTCGCTATAAACTGCATCGACTTACATCTTGTTATCTAGGTTTTCAAAGAGGTAATCTAAAAAAGTAATTAAATTTGAAGTGGTTCGGTAAATTTGAAGTAATTAAATTTGAATCCTTCGTTTTACAAAGTCATGTTGTTGAAGAACAATAAGATATTATGGAAAGCTGGATAAATTTTATTATGCACAAGTCTCTCAAAAAGCTTAGACAAGGTTAAAAGAATGGAAAAAGGATATTGTTCGATATCAAACTTAGGGCCATGTTTGTGTACTGGAGTTATATTGGCACATTTCCAAGAAGATGGGAAATCTCCTTCAGATACGCACTTGTTGTATATAATTTTTAAGGACATAGAGATTCAGCTACTTTCTTTCAAAAATTGGTGGAATACCATCAGGACTGGGTCCTTTTGATGAATCTAGCAATTTTAATTCTTTAAGGATCTGAATTTCGTCAAAAAGAAGTTTGGAGAAGAGAATGTAGTGACCATCAGATTCCAATGATATGTTACAATATTTCCACCACAGTAGTTATGAGAACCATAGTGTATATTAATATGACATAGACAATCGTCACAGATAATACTTTTAGTCGATTTATCAGATGATTCGATTTATAATTAAATTACCATTTTCTACCGGTTAGTTAATTTTATAAGCCCACTAAATTATCGTCTAGATAATTTAGTACATCAGTAACTAATTATTATAATTGTTTTTATGATCCTGGCAACACTATGATGTAATTACTATTTTTAGCAATGATGCAATGTTATTGTTTTGTAGGGTAGGTTTTTTCGTATAAAAAGTGTAGTGGCGTTTAGACTGTGTTCATTGCGTACTGTGCTGTGTGAATATTCACATCAAAGGCTGAACAATAAAAGGGAAACCCTGCCCAAATAGTTAATATTTGGTATATTTGGTACTTTCTTACCCAAACCTCTCCTTGCATTTTACAGGTAGTTTGCATAAGTCCGAGCTTAGAGAACTGAGCTCGAATACAGACTTAAAAAAGTCGGAAAACATATTGCATATAACAGTGGGATCATTAGACCTAACATCTTTGTATTGCATTGTGGCAGGATAACAAGATTTATTTTTGCGGTTAGAGACATAAGTCCAAAAGTGTTTTACGTTACATTTAATATTGCTTTCAATTGAATCTAAGTACTCACTGTAACAAGCCTTGCACTTATCCTTAAAAGTGGCTTTATAATCAGAATAGACTGCGTAATTGGAATTACTCCTAAAGTTCTTCCACTTAATCCAAGCCTTTTGTTTCTTGTTGTGTAAGTTTCTAAGAGTGCATGAAAACCAAATTGGAAATTTCGATGACTTTGGTCTTGCAACAGGTACAAATTTCTTAAGTAATACCATTAATTTCATTGTAAAATACTTCAACAGCATCCTCAGCAGGCAAACTATTTAATAGAACATTCCAGTGTATATCAGATAATTTTTGGTTAATTTGCTCATAGTCACCCTTATGGAATTGAAATTTAAATAATTGCTTTGTGGTCATACTGTTGTCAAGCAAAAGCATGGAAAATAATGCAAGTAATGGAGGATGATAAGCGTCTGGTGGCACGAGTACACCCGCTAGAGCTTGTACTGTACAATTAAAATTAGCAAAGATAAGGTCAAGTACTCTTTCATTATGATTGAATACAGAGTTGTATTGAAACATATTAAGCATATGCATAAAGTTACGAAGTATCATACTGCGAACAGTTAAATCTGTGCATGTGATACCATCTACGCCAAAAGTATCTGAGGTATTATTATTGTAAGACCAGGAAATGTAAGACATGTTATTATCACCAAGGACACAAATACTCAAATTATTTAGGTCATTTACTATGTCTGAAAGAGTGTTAAAATGATGTTCATAATCGTCTGTCTTAGCCTAAGGTGGGATGTATACGGCACTAATTATGTTACGTTTATGTTTGATACTTGCAGGAGTTTCAATGACAAGAATGTTTGATATGTGAGAGAAGTAATAATTTGGGGGAGATAAGATCAATAGGATGCAGGTTTCGCATTAATGCAACTAAGATACCGCCGCCGTCTAATTTATTTGTTGCATCACGATCACAATCCCTTCTAAATACAACGTATCGTTCATCAATAAACTCATTATTACTCATTTCAGGTATTAACCATATTTATGTTAACATAATTACATTGTATGCATGTGAAAAAAATATTAATGTAAAGTGTTCAGCTTTGTTCTAATGCCTCCACAATTTTGATAGTAAATAGATAATTTTTGATCAACATCCATTAGAAACGATTATAAAAATTAAATTCGTATTAACATGTACATACGAAGGGTTGCCTTGGGCAAGTAATAAAGGGTAACTATCTTATTCATATTGGGTTAGAGTAAGTTTGAAGGCTTCTTAAAGAACCCTAAAGAACCCTTCAAACTTTCTACAATTGAATAAGAATAATCAATCAATCATTTATTTGCTCAAAAACATGGTATATATAAGACTATGAATTTAACGTTTAGGATAATTCAATGCTTCTCAAAGAGGTTATTACCAGAAGAACATTAACCAAAGTTTATTTTTTATTTTTGGAGTAGAGTACACCTGATGAAAAGTGGTTAAAATAGAAGAACTGTTAATGAACTGCTGACCACGAAGAGGGGACTGGAACATAGCCACTGAAGTCAGAACACACGATTAATATGGTGGATAGTTCTAGACCAGGGATGGTAGCAAAAATGGCAAATGCCCTAGCAGTTGGCTGTGGATTGTATTGTCGCCTCTTCATGAAGCAAAATATTTTTTTAGATTTTCATTATTTAAGACGAATCACAATTATAAAGATGTATGCTAATTCGTAAAATTATGTTATAATGCTACTAAATTAAAAGTTACTTTTTTGATCATTTTTGGAAAGTAAAACCAACTTAATATGGTTGTCACTAGTTAAGTAAGACTTTGGTGTTACTGTAAATGAGTGATCGACGGTTATAAATATATGCAGTCTTTTTCAACACAGAGTGCTATATGAAAGTAGTTCATACTTAGAGTACATTAATTAATAGAAGTTCATATGACGTATTTTGTAGGTATTTTGATACAGTGTCTATGGTTCTTTTTACTTTTGGTTATCTTAACTTTTACTGCCCCACTGTTCAATTTCGTAATTATAGAGAAAATTTTAATTTTATAACTGAATAAGTATTCTTAATTGTAACTAATTTATAATGTTGTATAACAAATAAATAAAATTGAAGTGTTATTCTATGATTTCATATTTAATAATAATATCTATAAGCCGCGCGCAGTAGTTTTGCGATGACTACTTACTATTATTTTATATACTAATGTAAAGTATATACAATAATAAATTAAAATAATAAATTTATTGCAACAACTATTTATGTAACCCTTTTTATCAACCCTACTGACCTGCCATCCTTCTGCGCACGGGTAGTAAATGAAAACTGCTTTTTTTACGATGCAGACATAAATCGCTAATTTTTTCTGTGAATCTGTCTGAAAGTTGGTCTATAATAGTCTTCGAACCTGCTTGAATTCTAATTTAAATAATAATCTTAAGGATTCAAACAGGAATTTTATTTTAAATTTACGTACGGTTTCCATTCTAGTATTTTACACAATTCAGAAAATACAAATATAAAATATTAGTTCAGCACGAAAATATTAACATGGACAGCTTATCTATATATATTAATACGTGCAGCAAAAATGAAGCTATAGCCGCAGACGTCCGACCACCACGGCGGCCTTTCGCAAATGATCGGCAAGCGTGCACGCCTCGTCGGCCCCCGTGTTTCTCTCTGCGCACACCTCGCCTCACCTCACCTCAGCACGTGTAATCGCGCGAGTGCTCTAATTATTATTATATCTGATATTTCGTTTAGCAGCTAAATGTGTGCTGTATTATAAAATATAAATCGGCATTTTATACAAAATGCTAATATTTTTTTAAATATGCATAAAAAATACATTTAATCAATAAAAAGAAACATTACAGCACTACCATATATTTGACACACACGCGCATATATACTCTTTTATTGTTAAAGTCAAATTAACGGTGTAGCCTTTGCGAAATATATGATTATAGAAATATAGTCTTTGACAACAGAACCTTAATAATGTTCATACTTATAATTTAAATTAATTATGGTTGAATTTCAACTACTAGGCGACCACGAGTAAAAATAAATAATACTTTTGGCAAAAATTCAAAATCAAATAAAACATGCCAACCCTAAACTGGACCTAAAATATTAACCGGGTATTTTAAATTCAATTTCATCCGGACCAGTTGAGTTCGCAAACCTAAATAGGGTTATAGTAAACCGGATAGTTTTTTACGTGACTACGGGCATAAATTCAATTCGAAACTTTTTGCACGAACTTTTTGAGTTAGCGACGGCCTTGGGCTTTGGTGTTTTGAAAGTTACGCTTCGACCTTGTAGGGTAAAAAGAATACATTCATAATAAAATATAAATGCGCAATGTTTTTAGGGTTAAGTAGAAATTTTGGCAAAAAAAAACATATAAAATTATCCTAAGTCACACAGTCATAATATTTTCTTAAGTATTCGCGACTAGTATTCATAATAAAACTACGTTTTAAAATGTAACGGTTTTAGGCGCAGTCATTTATTTGAATTTATTATTCCAACGTTTCGACCACTTTTCAGTAGCTGTGATCCGGTGATCACGGAAGACAAAGATGTCAAGTGCCAATGAGTATTGTTAAAGTTTTATTTAGCCTACCGCCAACTTGTTCATTTTAATTATTTAGTTTTAATTTTGTTTATGGTTATTATTTACTCTATGGTAAATTAGATTAGGCTTCCATAGAGTAAATAATAACCATAAACAAAATTAAGTTTAAGTTGGCGGTTGGCTAAATAAAACTGTAACAATACTCATTGACACTTTACATCTTTGTCTTCCGTGATCACGACTAATAAAAAATAGCTGAAATGTCGGAATAATAAAAATCAAATAAATCACCGCGCTTAAAACCGTTAATACGTAGTTTTATTAAGTACTTATATACTTCAGGTAGCTTAGAGGAACATAAACTACTTTATATTCACGAACAAGCAAAAGCTCTAACCAAATGTAGAGTCCAACTTTAGCCAGGTACGTGAAGTGTTCTACCCATAACATTGAAGGATAAATGGCTATTTGGTTTAAGCGACATTTTGACAACTTTTCAGATGTAGAGTTTGAAACTTAACAAAATACGAGTAATAAGTAAAATGTATCTTTATACAAAATATAAACTACGTATGTATAACAGTAATGTCAATTTAAATATTTAAGATTATTGGTTATGAATAAATACTTGATTAATAATAATAATCGGCAGACAAACACACATATTTTATACCCAAAATTAAGCAAGTTACGCTTGTGTTATGGGTAATATACAATGGTTACTCTGGGGCCGATCCTAGACACCCAGATCATAGTAAATAATGGAGAAAATTCGTGTCCAAAATTTACTATACCAGGATCGAACCCAGAGCCTCTGGGTTGCAGTGAAGTAGGCCGGGAAAGGCTTATCCCGCTCAACCACATGGGCTGTCTATATACTCATTACATCATCACACATATCATATTTTATCCGTGCAGGAATGGAGAAGGATTACTATTTCTTGCGACCAGGCGGCCTATTGTAAGAAGCGACAAAACAACTCACAACCAGATGGTAGGGTACCCGTCTGGATGGCTACCACCCCAGGTCTAGAGTATGCCGCCATAAAAACTTATCCATGTCTATTGAACCCGTGAAATTAAAAAAAGTCAATATAGATCAAGGTTGGAAATAACCTTAATTGTGATTAATGATTTTCAATCTTTATTCTTTAGTACTTTACAATTTTAACAAAAATAGAGATATACTATAAAAGGTAATTAGTAAAGAGAAAGACGTTAAAATACGGCTATGGAATTTAAAACAAGTAGGCTCTCAAACTAGGAACAAGGACTTTCAATGACGGAGTCAATCAAAGGCAGCTTATAAAAGAAATAACATTTCGTTACGTGTTTCATAAAATATCGTTTAAAAGTAAATAGTCACCAGGGTTTTGACCAAGGTTTCTTTTTTTATTATATTTTTTTAAGGGATTTTATCACTCAGTGACAATGGCACCCCCGTAGAGATATACACCAGATAATACAAATAAAACCAAAATCACATTTTTTTTGAAATAATCGGTTAACACATAATACAAGTCTTTTGCTTGCTGAGATAGGGGAGGGAGAGGCCAAGATAGTGTAACAGATAGTTATGTCGTAGCTTCTGTTTATTGTCCGTAGGTTTGCACTCTGGGCACACTCCATCAGCACGTGTAAAACATCGTCTGGTACACCACAGGTTGAACAATTTGGTGACACAGTCAGTCCCATTAAATGCTTGAACTGATTCGATGGAATATACCCAGAACGCATCCTCAACAATGCTGTAATATATCGTCTTGGTCTCTTCCCTTCAGCAAACCACGGGAATTGAAGTGGCTGACCCTGGATTGTACGATATCATATTTCTTTTGTTATTGAACATTATGGAGCTCCGTAGCAGTGATCAAAACTCGGATGTCCATGTAGTAAGTAGTAGTAACAGTCCATAAATGTCTCACTACTGGGTTTGGGCCTCCCATTATAGAGGAATGGACAGTATATCCGCCACGCTTGTCCAAGGTTTGAAACATCGTTTACCTCGATGTGCAGGTTGCATCACGATGTTTTCTTTCGCCCTTGTTAGCACGTGATGATTGTAGCAATATGCACATTAGGTCAGAAATAAGCACATAAGGTCAGGGATATACATAATAAAACTGTATTCGAAGTTGTATCTGAATTTGATATAAAATTTTGAAATATAATTTTGGATAGAGGCGGTGTCTAAAATGCAGTCATTTATGGCCGGTTGCTAGATCTTACTATTCCTTCACTTGTCCTGCCATCGATTGAAATTTGACATAAGATGTATAGAGCTTGTGTCAAATTTTAACCGATAGTAAAGCAAATAAACGGTAAGACATAGGAAAAGATAAATTTAAATTCTTAATGCGACAAGTTATGATAGGCTTTCGTTTCGTCAGAGCTCTCAAGGAATGTTTTAACGACACTATAGTCAAATTGTGTACCTTCTAACTCAATGAGCAATTTTAATCCAAGTTTAACTTTTAATATACTTACTATTGGTTTGATTAAATTGGCGGATTCTACTTTTGGTATCATACACTCTCAGCGCGTTCCATTAGTAGCTTACAACTCCCAAAATGCTACGTTAGCTGCTCCACAAGACGAGCGCGGTCTTTGTGGTCGTAGCGCAAACATTGCTAATGACGTCATAATTTTCGCTCACGCAGCGCTCACAACGACCCTAGTCAAGAGGTGCGTCGAATAACTGTTCCACTTGGGTTTACGATTGTGACGCCGGCAAGCAAGTGGAACGGCAAAAATCGCGGTCATGAACGTGGTCGTTGCGAGCCTCTAATGGAACATAGCCTCTCAAATTATCGTAACATACTCACACCCGCGCACACACACACACACATACGTACACACCCTATTTATTTATTGCACACAACAGAATACAACCATAAATACATCTAAATATTTTTAACACAATTTTAGAATCTAAGTCGTATTCCTAAACCTGTGAATACAGGAAATTTAAAATACAGATATAGCGTTGCGTAAATAATAGTATACCATACAGTAGTTTAGATTCTATGACATATGTTTGTTGATAACAAAATTAATATATGCCAGAGAAATTTGCTGCTGTGTTACCATTGAATATATCTAAAATGGGATAATCAGTGACCAGCTCATTATACAGACGACATATTCTGCTCATTGGGTTATACCTATACTATGTACTAATTACTTCAATATAAATAAAATATCATCTGAATCCTAATATTTTACAGTTTTACTAGTTTATGATTCAGAATTTTCTCTGTATGTAACAAATATGCAATAACAATATGCCTTTAATTACAAGTAATTTCTTGCAATGCTGCAAAGCTTGCAAAGCTGACAATGCTCACTATAACACAGGTTTGATCCTAATGCGGGGTCTTGGCAACCACCTGACTTCACAGCTTGCGTTTCTTTGGACAATTCTGTGTTTTTGTACCTTTTATTTAACACGATTATGTTGTAATGGTTATGAAATAAAGATTTTATTTAATTGCTTTATATTTTTCTCTTATAATTCATAAAAAATCTAATAATATACTTGATGGAAACTATTTGATAATTCGGAATAAATTAGTAGCCGTAATGATTAAACATATATCCATATTAAAAATTTCATATCCATACCACCGTAATTTTAACCCTCATTACAAATCCTTGTCTCAAATATTCATGCTTGCAATGAAGCTTTGTTACTAAGATTTAGACAACCAAGTCAAACTGTTACAATCCAGACGGAATTAGAACTATATATGATCAAAACCTTGCACATACATCGGTCTAAACTATTCTAGGTCAGTACTACCGAATCAATAGTGCAACCGCATCAAAGTTAATAAACCGATTCATATAGACTATAGTCAGAACTATCAAGTTACTCAACTGTGTTGATAACAGCTTGAATAACTTAGTATGCCTTGTACTAAAGTCACAAACTCGTCTGAGTATATCCGTACATATGTACAACTGTCTATCTTAAATACCGTCGTATTTAAGATAGACAAGTCGTGACTTTAAAGTTATAAGTTACATTTATTATTTAATGTTGAACTATGGTTTTCAAGTCATGGTACCGCCATCTTTTGTTCAAACCACAATACATATTCTTGATACATACATATTCCTTCTCTTTTTGTATAATAGTATGTATGTATATCTATCTAGTATATCTCTGTCCCTCCAATTTTGCCTTGGGACATGGAAGACATCGCCATTTTGTCGTCGGATTCGTTTGCGGTGTTAAAATGACAGAAACGTAAGAAATAATGAGATTTTTGGCCAGTGCAATGAGTTGTGAAACTAAATGGCGGCCGCCCTGACAAGTGATTGCTATTGTCTGAATTATTGGTTAAGGGGTATCGATTTCTACTTTAGAAGCCAAAGGCGGATTCTTAGTTGACGAAGGTTGGGGTGAGTCTATTTAATTAAAAGAGGTACAAGTCGGGGGCCCGGAGGTGCAGATATCCGCATGATTTCCCTCCCTGAAATACCGCTGCAGGGGCCTCTAGCATCTAGGGAGCAGAGGAGTCTTCACCCCTGTTGACGAAGTGAGTTTGCTCTGATTTCCGGGGCACTCTCAAGCACTTTTGCGCTAGGATCGGCGTGGGCGTAACTACGTTCTAAGTCTCATGCCTTTCCTACCTTAAGCGCGGGGCACATGGGAGGAGGGTAGTTTTAGTGGGGTATAGCCCTTGGGCATTTGTCCATCGGTTCGAGTCTCCACACAAGTCGGTGGGTTACTGTTTGGATTGCCCTCAGTGGAACACCTCCATGATCGACAACGGTCTACTCCCTAGCAAAGGACCCGGTATGTGCGAAGTGCATTTCCCCGCCTGAAAAAAATAAATAAATAAAGAGTCTATTTAATTCCCCTGAAGGCGCAGGCTGAGCACATGTGCGAATACCTAACAAGGATTTGCGACGCTGCTATGCCTCGAGCCAAACGACCACCGCCGCGTACATCGGTCCACTGGTGGACCAAGGAGCTGGGTGAACTGCGAAAAGCAGTCCGCAGAATCAGACATAGGCACAAACGCAGCAGGGTGCGTAGTCCTTCAGACTATGTTGAGGAGAATGGACTCGTGGGAGAGTTCAGAGAGGCCAAAAAGGCCCTTTCGATTGCAATTTTGTGAGCGAAAGCTCGGTTTCGGGGGGAGCTCCTCGATACACTCGGCCGGAACCCTTGGGCCTTGAGCAGTGCGGCACGCAATACGTTGCGGCCTTGCACTTCCACGGTTGCGAAAACGCTCGAACCCGAGGTCCTCTGGTCGGTTATCGATGGGCTCTTCCCGGATCCGGGGATCTTTATTCCCCTCGACATGGGTCCAATCATTCCCGACACCTCGGAGGTGGAGCCTCACTCCATCACCGAGAAAGAGTTAGACGTCGCCCTGGACCGGCTCCGGGGCAAGAAGATGGCTCCGGGACTCGACGGGGTTCCGGGTCGGCTCCTCTTCCTGGATGCTAAACATCTACGCAGCCAGCTGCGGGATCTGTTCGATGCCTGTATTCGCGCAGGTCAATTTTCGTCGTAATGGAAGGAGGGTCGATTATGCCTAATTCCCAAGGGAGGTCGGCCTCCCAACGATCCGTCCGCCTGTAGGCCCATAGTGTTGCTTGACGAGGTCGCCAAGGTCTTCGAGAAGATCTTAGCGGAACGCCTCGTTAAGCTTCTCAATAGTGAAGAGCCGGGGCTAGTACAGACGCAGTTCGGATTTCGGCGGAGGCGCTCCACGTTGGACGCCTTCAAGACACTGCGGACTGTAACGGACTAAGCCGTCCAAGCAAAGGATACTATCCTGGCTGTGTCGCTCTATATAGCAAACGCCTTTAACAGCCTCCCTCACGAGACGATCAAGGAGGGGGGGCTCCATGCACGCGGAGTTCCCCCGTACACAAAAATGTAGTACTCCAATCAGTTGCTTTTGTTTGTATTTGTGTTTTGTCACAAACAAACCAAGACACACAAAGGAAAAAACAACACACATGGCACTAGTTAAGATAATATATATAGTTATAGATATAAGGCACACGCTGCACATGCACTTCCTCACAACACCAGCATGTAACAGATACATTCTACATTAGTATAAGTTTAGTATTAAAATTAGAATAAATTAATATAATAAGTTATTCGTAAGGTACACCACAACACAAATATTATTGAGTAAATGTCACACACAAAAACAAAAACAACCAAGAAGCGTGTATAAATTCTAAAAATTTTCTTCTAAATTAAATTGTAAAAAAAGGTAAGGAACTCGAGTCCGTAGAGTTGTTAATAAAAATCAATTGCCTTTACAGCAAAATAGCATTTACACGACGGAGTTCCAAATTGTATGACGTTCACAGATTACCCAATTAATATTTAGCCAGTATACAATCACATGAATAAGTGGCAATAATAATCACAAATGCAAACGTCGTGACAGTGGTGCTGTCATCGCAATTACCGGATATTAACAGTTGGATAGTAAAAGGGCTTAAATTGCAATTAGAACAATGTCAACTTTGAATCCTTTATTGAGTTTGGTTT
Organism: Dendrolimus houi; assembly: GCA_039645545.1. Taxonomy (NCBI): domain Eukaryota; kingdom Metazoa; phylum Arthropoda; class Insecta; order Lepidoptera; family Lasiocampidae; genus Dendrolimus; species Dendrolimus houi. The sequence continues at coordinate 14,578,832 of CM077139.1, forward strand.
AAGAAACCCTCAGTTTCATATTACAGTATTATTATTCTGTTTTAGGTTTTGTTATTTAGTTTTAGAATTGGTTTCTTTGTTAATAATATTTTTACTAGCAAAAAGCGGTGCTTTAGGAGGGCTCGTGAATATTCCTATCTAGTAAGAGTCCAGTTTATATCACGCTTGTCTTATTCCTTTTATAATTCTCGACAGATGGCGTTAGGAATACAATATAATTATAATTAATAAAAATTAATCTATCTCCCATTTTGTTTTAATGTATATAAAATAATATTATTATGATAGATAACACATCTAAAAATTACTATGTGAAAGCACAAATCTGAAAGTGTGGTACTTTCTCAGTAAAGTGTACCACAAAAAACATAGATTGTGTGATTATTCTTCTTATATGTGTAAAAATACAGCGAGTTATTTGTAAAATTTCATTGTATTTACAAAAATCTCTTAGCAAGTAACTATAAATTATTCATGTACTTATTTAGAATACACATTTTATTTTAAGTACGTATAAAATTGTTTGATTATTAAATAACTCTGCGAGACAGGCCATGCCTAATACAGAGTTCTTTAGTAGCCATATTACATAGTCCACTCAGAATGTGACAATCAGGAAACTTACCTTAGCACAAACATTTGTTAAAATTTTGTTGTGTAATAAGAAGTTTAATTAAATATTAAGTATATCATTTCAAATTTCAAGAAAAGTAGGCAGAAACAGTGTCTCTAGATTCAAAATGAAAATGAAACCCATATTAATACTCTGACACAATACACTCCTTCGATCCGAATCAACTTTCACTATCATATGAAATATTAAATTAAAATCGATTACACGTTTACACTATAATATATATATATATATATATATATATATATATATATATATTATTTCTACCCTCAGACGAATTAATAAAATTATAGACGGAATGTACTTGAACAAAAGCGTCAAATGCGTCAACTTATGTAGTATGTACGTGCTTTGCATCTATGTGGTTAATAGTAACGTATCCAATGCAAACTATTCTACCTTTATCTATACTGATTGAATATTTAATACTAATTATAGTCCCGTAAAGCACTACGGTATGATCGGCTTTCTATTCCAAAATCAACTTCCTTTAGCCGACTTCACTCTGAGAGCTCGGGGCTTGGTCTATCTATTTTGTTCGTCTTAGCTTAGATATATTAAATTATAGTAAAAATACAACAACTACAACTCACCTGAGTGATGCTCCAGTATCTGTCTAGGGAGATGAGGCAAAGGTTCATGATGGACGCCGTACATAAGAGAACGTCCATCGCTGAATGTATCTCACACCACCAGAACCCAAAAATCCAATATCCCATCAACTCATTCGCGAGTGAAAACGGCATTATCACTAACCCGAGAAAAAAGTCCGACACAGCAAGTGACGCTATAAACCAGTTCTGTATGTTCTTTAACGCCTTCTCTGTCACTATGGCTATAATTACTAACATATTACCCACAACAACCATTATCATTAGCACTGTCACTACAACCGAAGCTATTATTATATGAGCAGGAGAATAACCACTAGGGTACCACGTTTTTAGCACTAGATTTATTGTGGTTTCATTCGAGGAGTTGTATGTAGCATTTGGCATTTGCAGAGCGAAGAATTCTTCTTGGCTCAGATACGTCGGTATGAGGAATGTGGAATTCGAAGCGTTGACATGCGTCGGTAAAGTAGTACGCGGTAATAGAGTTGCGTTAGGTACCATTTTTTTATTGAAATTAATATTTTTCGCGTTTAACCTGTTTTGGCCCCCGACGAATAACCGGTTTTTTTTTTGGAAGGTTTATGTTTCCTATATTCAAATAAATACCCGTTAACCCAAACGTTGTTTTAATTTTTTTATTGGCGATTATTCACACGTTTAAATTGAAAAAATTACTTATATATTAATATTGCTTATGGACGAAAAATTTTATTGGAAAATTTGAAAAATAAGAATTTCTATAGCAAATAAACAATACTTGTACGCAAAGTCACTTTACACGCAAAAAAGCTGACTACTAAGACTATTTAAGCGTTTTCAATTTGAACTATTTTTTATTTATTTTAACATTTTTTTTTTAATCATTATTTTATACAATCTTCATATATAAACATTTTCATCTTAGAACTTCCTTTCTTCTGTCCGAAAATTTCAATCTTTTCGAAAACATTTTTTATGCTATTTTCTTTTTCTTTTATTCAAGGCATTTTTAATATGTTTAACAGCCGTCTGTATACTGAGTTATTGCGTGACTATTTTAATAGTGGTTATTTATTTAATAAGGCATTGTTAGTGAAGTTCGCGTGTTTCAATCCCGATTTAAAAACTGTTATTTGTTCGCATGATGACGATAGATCTGAAACAATAAAATAACACATTATTACGTAAACATTAAGTAATCATTTCTAAAGAAATTTTATTTTGTGTTATACAATGTCATAACATTCTTATGACTAATGGCTTGGCCACACCCTTAGACTTAGCGACAGACAGCGCGACAAGCGCGTAACGGAGATAGGCGCCGAGCGCAGCTACTTGTGGCTTGCTTCTGTGGTGTGACGTAGGTTCATAATAAAACTACATTATGTTGTGCCTTTAATGTTTAATTTTTAGATTGATTAAACCCTAATATTATCTTCAAGCCTACGTTTGTAAATTCTAAAGTAACAATGCGATGACCCGTTCAATAACATAAATTGATTTAGTGCGTTGATTTCAATATATTATTCTATACAAAAACAAAATATGCATTTATATCAACATTTACACAGTGCAACTTCATATATCTTAATACCTTAGTTGTTGTTGTTCGTCGCGTTGCAGTTAACTGTCGCTCATAGCGTGAAGATCGTGGCCAGTCATTGTACTTTATCCTTCACCCACAGCTGAGTAAACCAATTAAATGCGCTTATTGCCAATGTCCACAAAGGACACGTGTAATGTCTAAATAAGAGTTCTCTTCGTAAAAATCGTGCAATGTATGAAGAGACTTGCATTTTAGTTCTTGAGAGTAATTGTATATTCGCAAAGCCTCGATCACACGCAGCGAATAGTCAATGCAATTAGGCAGCCACTATTCGCATCGAATAGATTCATTCGCCGCGAATTGAATTCGCTGCGAGTAGCCATTCCGCTCAGCTTCCATTATACGCAGAATGTTTGTGTAATGTCATGATTCATCTGCAGCCAATTATTTTTTAAGAGTAGTTGAAGCCGCAAAATGTTTTCTGTGTTTAATCCATTTAAGAATCCATTTTCGCTTCTTGTGAATTGTGAGCTTAATGAGCATTTCGTTTGCTAGTTAGCAAGACGTAGTCGGTTTACATGTGCAGAGTTCTGCACATGTAAACCGACTACGTCTGCTTTAGATATGTGCGACGAATGGACGACGTATTTGAGGCATAAACAAACCGTCGAAATTCTCGTGTAGAACTCGCTGTGTGTGCAAGCAGCGAATTGTAGCTGTGAGTATCATTCACAGCAAATATTCGCCATGTGTGACCGGGGTTTAATCTTCCTATTTATTCATGGTAATTAAGTTTAATATATATTAATATAAAAAAGTCGTAGTAGGCTTATGGCTAGGGCCGAATCCTGGCCGGAACGCATGCACCATTTAAGCAGTCTTCTGACCTAATGTGCATATTATTACAATTACCACGTGATAACAACGATGAAGGAAAACATTGTGATGAAACCTGCATCGAGATAACCGATGTGTCAAACCTGCCAAGCCGTCTTGGACAAACGTAGCGGTTATATTGTCTGTTCCTCTATAGTGGGAGGCCCGAGCCCAGCAGTAGGAGGTTTATGGGCTGTTGTTATATTAATAAGTTTAGTATTAACTTAAGTAATTTGTGTCAATCAATCAATAACTCTTTATTGTACACCAACCAACAAAAGAACTTACATACTAAAACTGTCTTAATAATTCATTAAACACAAAGGGTGGTTTTATCGCTAAAAAGCTATCTCTTCCAAACAACCCCAGGAATGAATTGAGATTATAATGACGAGGTTGGTATACATAATACATAGTACAATTTCTTACATTCTAGTAATAAATATATAAATGCAGTATATACAGATTGTCTGCGATAAACAGATTTTTTTCAATAATTACAACCTCATTTCATTACTACATAATATTATTATAAGTCACACATGCCACTCGCCTTACATACATCTAACATAACTATTACATCTAAATTGACACAGACTTTTAAATTTAATATATTAACAAAACACAGATGTTTTGTATAATAAATAGATATATACTCAATATACATAAAATACAAATACATATCTACAAAAATATATAAATGTTTAAAGATATGTGTGTACATATATTTAAATATCATCATATTCCAAGGACAGGCAATATTTTCTGATTGTTGTTTTAAATAGTGGTAGTGATTTTGCTTGTCTGATGGCAACTGGCAACGCGTTCCAAAGCTTTTGTATGTATGATTTTCTCACTAAAAGTCACTTATTCGAAGAAACATTTTCTGGGATCAAAAGTAATCCGTGCTCACAATCAGATATGTTCCATTGTTATACATAAATGCTGGAGAGTAATTAAATAAACAAACCGTGCGAAGCCATCTATGAAATAGAAATGCTTTTATTTTCTTAGGTAAAAATATAAATACTAATTAAGCTATTTTTAATCTTTCAATATTATTGCTGAATGTTTTGATAACTTGTTAATAACTTAAGTGGTTTTGACCTCAATACAAAAAGTACAATTAACAGCGCTGTGCTTTAACTTCAACGATAATGGACTAAGTTTTCTTTTATGTATTTTGTTAGAGTTTACTTAATTTTAAGTACGATATCTTAGTTTAATATTTTAACAAATTAATCTTATAGTATATTGTTACGAGTCATGAGACTCGAATTAAAATGCCGTTAGAATTACTATGGAGTTTATTAGAACTATACAAACACGTATAACACAGGTAGGTACAAATATAACCGAACACAACAAGTGCAAACGTAATGCAGAAGGTAGTAATTCAATAAAACGCGCAAAGTCCGTCACTTATTAGATTCCCGATTTTAGTACACACGTGTCGCTTCGCTTGTGGTTATCGCTCAACTGCCTCTTCCCTCAATCGGGCCATTGCTTTACACTGCACAAATGTAATATGTCCGCCTGGTAGCGTGGACCGAATTTTGTAGAATCGTAATCCGCACACCTGGATAAGTATGCCTGCAAGCGAAAACTAAATAACCGAGTACAATAGGTTGTTCTCCACAATAACCACTAAATAGGTGAACAAAAGAAGACAATCATAAAAGAAAGTTTACAATTAGTTAAAATGCCGACGGGTAATAAAATATGTTTTTATAGATATGCAGGTGGATTTTGTTTTCGTCGGAACTTAAGTTGTAACAATATTAATGTAGTTTGAGGGTGGGTTAAGACGAGAAATTAGACGTGTCATTTCTTAGTAGGGGAGCCCAAGATGCTAAATGTGGAGGTACTTGAGCGTCGCGAAGACCTTTTGGGTTGTGAAGATTAGATGCTAAAAAGAAAAAAAGCTTATATGATGTATGCCCTTTCACTGGTTGGGCGTGTACGAGTTTTCAAAAATGTAAAAAAAAGAATCGCACAGAAATACTCAAGCGCGTCAGATATTAATAATGTATGCGCCCCATGTGTTTCTTATAACGGAGAAATATTAATCTGCTGGTTTGCATGGTGGGGGTGGCCGTACGAAGGGGTCGAAAATGGTAAAACTGACGCGCTTGAGTTTTTTAACGATCGATTTTTTTTGCTAGTCTGATCGGCTGCCCTAAATGCAGAACCCTATATGAAGGGTTCATTTATGGTGGGGGTACATAATAGGGTGCAAGGTTTCGCCCGTTATGTTATTCTGCTACGCTCGAGTAAATCCCAAAATCCCCTATTTGGCATCCCCTACTATGTGTCATTCAATTTCTATAGAATTTAATTTAAAAACGTTTATAAGTAAGTGACTTTTTTAATTGCTTTTTTGTCTTTGTTATTTTTTTTTAGGTTGCTATTTAGCAACTGTGAAAAGTACAGATATGCGAAACAAAACGAAACTGTTAGACATAGTACAAGTAGGAGCAAAGTTAAAATGGAAGTGAGTCACATAGTAAGAGTCAGAGACAATAGATGGAATCAAAGAATCCTGTTCTGGTACCCCAGAGAGCAGAAAAGAGCTCGTGGAAGTCCCATTATAAAATGTAGTGACGATATTGCGCCGGTCGCAGGAAGACTCTGGGGCAAGGAAGGAGACTGTTAGAGTTCACGTGACGCTAAGTCCTGTACCGTCGAAGGATTAATAAACTCGAAGGACTATAAAACTGTAGTGTATATACAGTTTTAATTGAGGAGGGAAGGGTAAAATATGAGAAATATCAAACCCAACGAGCGCTGTAATGACACTGATTTTATAACTGAAAATATAAGATTGTTAAGTATGAGGCCGCAGTTATTTACTTGTAAAGTGCTGACTATTGTACATCCGCGCAAAACACAATTTTACGCCAAAAGATTGAGGAAGGAGGCCTATATCCAGAAATGGAGAAACTTGAAAAAATAAAAATATATTATGTATAATATCACATGTATAATGATCAAGTAATAAAGGCTGTTTTAATATATTTTTTATTTAACAACTTAATCTTAATTTAACTCCCATTTTAATCTTATATTTGAAATATTTTGTTATTCACTAGGGGTCGATTGAATTTATAATTATCATTTTCAATAATTGCATTTTTCTCTTCACTGTCTGCTTTCTCATTCCTTACTCTTCCTTGGTGACTTGGGATCTATACTATTTCAAACATATAGTGATCTGTAAGCATACTTATATTTTTTTGTTTTATTTCCAATATAAGAGTATTTAAATTATTTGTATTCTGTTATGCTGTCAAACATGATTTTGAATCTGTATAAATCATACATTTAAGTCTATAAGAATCGCTGTGAATCAAATCTAAGGTTTTGAGAGTAGCCATTGCTTCACAACTGTAGTTAGGTCATTAACGACCACGATTATACAATAATTATACACATCCTACTCTCTAAATAAGGAAGGATGGATGCCAACCTCAAAACTTAGTTTAAACTAGTTTATACCACATTACGTATTCCAAGCTGTAAAGCACCTGTGTATAGTGACAGTATTTTTGTTATTGGTATAAAAACATACAACATACTTCTTCTCTTTTTTAAAAACAAAACTATGACTGAATCTTAAGATAAATTAAAAACAGTTTTTAATGAAGAAGACATATTATTTAATTAAGGACGACTATTTAAATGACACATTTTGACACTAGACAATATATGTAGACCAACATCTAAGAGGTAGTTTTTTAAGTTCTTGCGAAAAGTGATATAATTGCCTTAAAGACATAAATGTTTACTTAAGTATTTTTGCTTAAATATGTTTTTACGGTTTAGTAAGTTAAAAATAAAAACACGAAGTTCGTCGTCTTTTCGAAACCCTTCAAATTATGAGGTTTCACGCACTTAGCTGATTTACTTAATTTGAAACGTTGGGGTTTCATCACTTTTTAATATTTATTTAGGTTTATGGCTTGGCAGCTAGGCCTTTAAGCCAGATCTTAGATTATAATGTAGTTTCTTCATTTTCTTAAGCCTATCTGTAGCACAGCTGAACTGTAGGGTATCAGCTGGTGCCATTCAACGGAGTTCTTGTGACAACTCAAAAGGCCACGTTTGACTATACAGTTCACATTTCTAACCAAACACATAATTACTATTTTTTTTATTGTAGGAGTTCAGCAGAGAGGCAGACGACCCACTTGATGGAAAGTGGTTACCATCGCCTATGGACATTTGCAACACCAAAGGTGCTACAAATGCGCTGCTGCTCTCTCTTGTTGTAGGATATTGATACTACTCAAAAACTATCAATATCCTACAACTATTGTTCATTTTCAGAGTAATTTACACATTTTTAGAAAATAAAACTACACAGCACAACATCCCCTTTCTGTTCCCGTCAAAAACTCCATCACTTTTCGGTAGCCATGATCGCAGACTGTCTAAATGTCAAAAGTCAAGGAATTTTTAATAAAATTTGACGTTGACATACAGACTGACGAAAGCCCCCAAGCCCTACACCCTAAACTCACTCATAATTGTAATAAACCATTTATCATTCTGTAACATGCTCTTTTTTAAAAACCAGAAGCACCATTAGTGTCCGCTCAGTTAATTTCTATAATAATTACAAAAGTTTCTTTAATTCGTTATCTGTAGAGTGCGTTGTGTATTCATTTAAAAGAAAAATAAATACATTTCAAATTTCGAATTCATTAGTTGGTGGAGTTTTTAGGGGGAATTAAAAGGGAACGTTGTGCTGTGCACTTTTATTTTCTAAAATGTGTAAAATTATTCTAAAATGAACAATAATTGTAGGAATTGATAGTTTTTTGATTAGTAATCATATGTCTTTGTGAGAAATGTGAACTTTGTATTCAAATGTGGCCTTTTGAGTCTTCACAAGAACTCTCTACAGCCAGACTGGAACCTGACCACTAATGCCGGAACACAAGTCAAGGTAGTCATGGCAGCATAATCTCGACCAGGGGTATAGCCATCCAGACATCCAGAGTATTCTTCATCTGTGCATTGGTCGTCGCCTCAAACAAAAAATAGGGTAGAAAGCAAAATTGATGGAGCGATGTTCTACCTACTCTATACTAGGCAATGACCGAACACAGACAGAATCACGAAAATCCTTAAAATATATCAAGCAACAGGGATTAACGCTTCAGGAAAAAGTCGTAAAACTCCAGGTAAACAAACTGAAACTAAAAATAATACAGATAAGATGTTTCATAGCTCATTTTACGACAACGAAATTTTACGAGAACGTTCTCTTTTACACTTCATTTCAAGTAATAAAATATATCCAGAAGTGAACTGAAATAAATGCTTTTGTATAGGGTTCAAAAGTTATTAAAAAATACCGTTTACCCCACGACTATGCCGCGTGAATAACTCTGCGCAGAAGCTACTTATATGAAAATTTAATTAGGTTTTTTATATATGTTATAGTCAAAGGTCGATAAGCAGTCTCTTCCCGGAATGCCTGGTTTATCTTACGTTTGAACAAGGCCCTTCGACGAAACCCGAAATAAATTCCAATTCCAGCCTTTGACTAAAGTATTTTTAGTCAAACCTAGAAGTACCTAACTTTTTAGTCAAGTTTCAAGTTTCGGGCTTTGACTAGTCCATCCTAGAAGCGAATAAGGCATACTCGGTCAACCATCGATTTGTACTGCACTTGTTACATGTTTAATGACTGTATAAATTAGTCTCTCCTAGGTTAGACAAAAATTCGTTAGTCAAAAGTAGAAAAAGACATTTATTTGGACTTTGACTAAGACTTTATGTCAGACATGAGGTTTGAATAGTCAAACTCAGGAGCGCCAGAGTTTCGATGTTTGACTATAACATATTGTTACGAGTTTGCGGGACTCGAATTAAAATGCCGTTAGATAGATAGATAAATCTGTATAGTACACCATTACAGAAAACCTTATAGTCTAAAAATATTCTAAATGTGCACAATGGGCGGTCTTATCGCTATTAAGCGATCTCTTCCAAACAACCCGAGAAGCCGGAAGCCGTTAGAATTATTATAGAGTTTATTAGAACTATACACACACGTATAACACAGGTACAAATATAACCAAACACAACAAATCCAAACGTAATGCAGAAGGTCGTAATTCAATAAAACGCGCAAAGTCCGTCAACATTAGATTCCCGAATGTACACACGTCACGCCTAGATCGTAGTTGTAACTAAACTAACCCCTCTCTCAATCAGGCCATCGTTTTATACTTACAAATGCAAATGTGCCGGCCCGGCAAAGTCGACATAATTTCCTAGAATTAGCTTGTATTTATAAACCGCAACACGTGGCTAATGATGCTCTTGAGCGGCCGTAAACGAGTACAATAGGACAATGGGCTGTTCTCTACAATAACTAGAAACGTATGCCAATAAATAAAGTGAACAAAAGAAGACGATCATAAAAGGATTACAATTAGTTCAAATGTCGACAGGTAATAAAATGTGCTTTTACAGATCTGTACGAGGAGTTTGTCTTTGTCGGAGCCTAAGTTGTAACAATATATATCAAACTTCAATGAATGTAACTAACAGTGAAAATCGCTTAATAATCATAAGTTCATTTTTTTTATTGCTGAAGCACAGCAGACACTAGCAGACGTTAGCAACACCAGAGGTGTTTCCAATGTGCTGCCGGCCTTGAAGGACAAACTGGAACCTGGGCCCTGATGCCGGAACACAATTCAAGGTTATTATGGCGGCATACTCTAGACCAGGGGTGGTAGCCATCCAGTCTGGAAAATGCCCTACCACCTGGCTGTGGGTTGTTTTGTCGCCTCTTATCACAGGCCGCCCCAACGCAGGAAATTGTATTATTTCTTCGCTCCTACACGCAGTACCGTAAATAGCCTTTTATGCGGCCTATGCGAGCATATATAACTGCGCCCTTGTTTTTTTTTGATACTGTTACGAGTTACAGGATTTGAATTAAAATACCGTTGGAATTACTATAGAATTTATTAGAAATATTCAAACACGTATAACACAGGTACAAATATAACTGAACACAATCAGTCCAAACGTAATGCGCGATTCAATAACACGCGCAAAATCCGTCACTATATAGATTATCGAATGTACACGCGTTTTGTCTCGTTAGTGGTTATCGCTTGACTGCCTTCCTCAATCGGGCCTTTGTTTTATATGGCACAAATGCAAATATGTCTGCCCGACAAGCATCGACGCAATTTCCCAGAAATCGTAATCCACACACCTGCCCAATTATGCCGGCCATAAACGAGTATAATAGGCTGCTCTCCACAATAACCAATAAATAAGTAAACAAAAGAAGACAATCATAAAAGAACTACAATGTTATTAGCTCAAACGCCGGCGGGTAATAAATGTGCTTTGTTTACAAATATGCAGGTGGCCCAAATTATTACAATATTATAGGTACTCTAGCTAGAGCAATGTTATGTATAGCCTACTTTATTTCATTCAAGGTGATAAAATACCACAAGCACAAGGACCTTGGTATTGGTAGACCAATTATCTAATATTATGGAAGAAAAATCTACTTTTTTAAAGAACTAGAACACAAATACGTTCATGCGCTGCCAAAAAATGAACGCGATGTTTTGTCTAATTTAACAAACTTTCTTAATTATACTGTCACGTAGGTACGTATGTGTTGGAATCGAGCACTAGGGGCGCAGCGGGAACTTATCAGGAGCAAATCGAAAAAATAATAGTCCTGCTTGGTCTGGCCATTCTTGCGCCCCCCAGAGCCTACGCCCTGTGCCTGGGCACCGGTGGCACCGCCCTATTTACGGCACCGCCTGCACGTATTAACTACAGTACGATTTATCTTACAAAAGGGTCATCACCAGTTCCTAGATATCACAATGAATCTTTTCTTTAATATTTCAAGTCGACAATCGGCCGGTGTAGGGCGCGCAGCCGGGAGATTGAATTAGCTAAACCCGCTACGCTCCCTTATTTATGGGCAGGCTTTAACATAAAAAACGCTTTTAGTTTTCTTCAAGAACAGTTTTATAGCCTATCGATCTATCTTTTTATATAAAATTCTTCAGTGCGTGTCTATGTGACCGAAGTCCTCCTAAACGGCTGGACTGATTTTGATGAAATTTTTTGTGTGTTCAGGTGGATTTCAGAATGTTTTAGATTTACATTTGGACCCGGTAGGTGGCACAGTAATCGGATTCTATTTATTTTTTTTCAGAAGTTCAGCAGACGGCCCACTTGATGGAAAGTGGTTACCATCGCCTTTGGACATTTGCAACACCAAAGGTGCTACAACTACAAATGCGCTGCTACTCTCTTCAGGGAGACTGGAGGTTGTTATGGCGGCATACTCTAGACCAGGGGTGGTAGCCATCCAGTCAGGAAAATGCCCTACCACCTGGCTGTGGGTTGTTTAGTCGCCTCTTACAACAGACCGCCTGGCCGCAGGAAATTGTATTCTTTCTCTGTTCCTGCACGGATAAAAGGGTAGGGCAGGCAACGTCTGCCGAGACAGCTAGTCTAGAATATATAAAATTCTAAACATGTCGTGTATGTACATCAAAGCTATTTAAAAAAAGCAACTGGGATAGACTATATAAACGATAGAGAACATGATGCAGTTGTTTTTAGATTTCTTATGTGTTTGACAATTTGTTTGTTTGATCGGAATTCACGTAAAAACTACTAGGCCGATTTTGATGCGGTTTTCACTGATCGACAGCAAATTTTTAGACTTAAAATCTGGCCTACTTTTTTACTTGGGATTGCCGAGAATTTTTTTGAGAATGATTTAAAAGAGCCACGTTGAAAAAAAGTATTTCGAATACCAATGCGGTTTTTTTACTGATCGATAACAAATTTTATGTTATAAAATGTGTAATATTTTTTATCCCAGGAATCCCGCAGACATTTCCCCGGGACCGGTTTGAAGTTGTTCTAATGCATACAAATTTGCCTATTCGGACACTATTTCCTCTAAAATGATAGCTTAGATTCTTTTTTTAAATGCTACAATATTTTGTGTCCCAGCAATCGCAAATTAAGCGTGGACGAAGTCGCGAGCATATCCTAGTATTGAATAAGATGCGAATGTGGTTTTTTTGTTTGTTACGCTTTTACGCCTTAACTACGAAGCAGATCTAGACGAAATTTTGCATATAAGAATATATAAAAAGACAGGTTCATCCAGAAAAAGGTTCTACTCCCGAGGGATAGACGAATATAGCGAAAAATATGGCACTCTGATTTAGTTCTTTTGGCGCCACCGTTGCACAATTCACTAAAAAATATATCCTGACAGCAACAAGAATGACAGCCACAATTTTAATGTGTTGCTCTTAGTTTCGTTAGTTCCGCCTTCGCTAGATATCGTTACTAATAATTTAATAAAATATTCTAATATATAAAATTCTGGTGGTGTCTGTTACCAAACTCCTCCGAAACAGCTGAACCGATTTGTATGAAATTTTGTATGCATATCGGGTAGGTCTGAGAATCGGCCAACATATATTTTTCAGACCCCTAAATGATAAGGGTGAACCACCCCTAAATATATCTTTTTGTCAAAATTTCTTATTTATATTTTATTATGATTTCGCATTGAAAAATAGATGTATATGACAAAACAACGTTTGCCGGGTCAGCTAGTATTATATATAAATGTAATTAATATCTCCGTGAAACAATCAATGACTAACATTGTACCACCGCATTGCATTACACGCACACTTCACAAACAAACCAAGACACACAAAGAGCCTAAAAATTAATAACCCAAACACAGAAAGAAAAAAACAACACACATGGCACTAGTTAAGATGATATATATAGGTATATACAAAAGGCACACACTGCACATGCACTTCCTCACAACACCAGCATGTAACAGATACACTCTACATTAGTATAAGTTTAGTATTAAAAATTAGAATAAATTAATACAATAAGTTATTCGTAAGGTACATCACAACACACATATGATTGAATAAATGTCACACACAACAACAAAAATTACCAAGAAGCGTGTATAAATACTTAAAACTTTCTTCAAAATTAAGTTATAAAAAAGGGTACGGAACTCCAGTCCGTAGAATAGTTAAAAAAAATTGTATCATTATCCCAGATGTAGCCCGAGCACCAAACACAGTGACTGATAAAGACTTTATTCTATGTGTAACAAGGACATGATATAGGAGAAATCATCAATTAATTTAGTTGACCACTCTCTATTTGGTTACAAAATTTCATACTTACATGAAAATAGTGTTACACCACAAAAATTTATTATATTGTTACGAGTTGCAGGACTCGAATTAAAATGCTGTTGTAATTATTATAGAGTTCATTAGAACTATACAAACACGTATAACACAGGTACAAATATAACTGAACACCAAGTCCAAACGTAATGCAGAAAGTCGTAATTTAATAAACCGCGCAAAGTCAGTCACTAGTACATACCCGATTGTAGTACACATGTCTCGCTCGCTTCGATCGTGGTTCTCGCTCGACTGACCCCTCCTTCAATCAGGCCATCGTTTTATACTGTACAAATGCAATGTGCCCTTATCGTAGTCGACATAATCCAAAACACCTGGCTCAGTCGGCCAACAGTCGACCGTAAGTGGCCATCATTGCGTACAATAAACAATGGACTGTTTTCTAGAAACGTGTGCCAATAAATAAGTAAACAAAAGAAGACGATCATAAAAGAAAGACAATTAGTTCAAATGCCGACGGGTAATAAATGTGCTTTTACAAATCTGTACGTGGAATTTGTCTTTGTCGGCGCTTAGGTTGTAACAATATTTATCGATATTTTGCGTTTTTTTTTCATTTCGAAACCAATGTATTGACGTAACCGTGTGTGAAAAGTGGTTTTATTATACCGTGTAGTAAGTAGGTTGTATTGTGGATAGCGGAAGAATGCTAGATTTTGTAACTAACCGTTTATTCTCACTTTAAGTACTATATTTGTTTACTACAATAACGTTTAACAATAAAACTAAAAGGTATCAGCGAGCGGCACGTGTTATTAACGAGATGCTACGACCAACCAAGCAACGAAACGAAGTAAAGGATTATGACGTCGGCGCAATCGACGCATGCGACGGTCCGTGTTATTAAGCTATCTAATAACTACGCGTTCTCTCGGCGATGCTTGTATGATATATTTTATTTGTAATTTATTTAAAGCGTGTGTTAAATAATTTAGTTTTAAGTTGATTATAAGTTAAGTGTTTGTTAATATATATTTATGGTTAATATGTCAGTCAGTCAGTCAGTACTTATGTAATAGCCCCACATACAGCATACGATATACGGGACACGTGTATCGAGTTCCGGATGTGATACACTATAATATTCATTGATGTAGGTTACGCTCGAGATTTGTAGGATTTTAACGTCGCATCAGAAATGCCTTTATTTTATTCAAATACAAGTTTTCTTACTATGATATTTTATGTTTTTCTATATGGTCTTGAATCTCACGGGAAGTCTTTTCCGGGATAAAAAGGGTATCTTGTAGTGTGATGTCTGTCATGTCTATTTAATAGTGGGAGCTTTCACGTAACTCCTGTAGCTAATTTAACTTCTGAAACCACGAAGGAAGGAACCTACTCGGAAATATATTATAACAAATTTATTATCCCTGAAATTAAAACAATAAAATTATGAACTAAAGCTACCATAACTACCCATGTCTATAAATGACATTTAAAAACTTTGAGCTTTTCTGCCTGTCTGTTAAGCTCGCGCAATAAAAAAATATGTATGTTGTTAAAGGTTTATTTATCGCCGTAACCATTGCAATAATCCAGTTTTTTTTTGTCATTTTTACTATATGAATTAGTTTACATTTTATTTATTACATGTAAGTACCTTAGAAAACATACAAATTCACATATTTATATTTTAAAGTGAGAATAAAAAGCGCAATGACTTCTCGTGTTATTAAACCGCATTATATATTGTGAAAGGCTACTATTGTAGGCGCGCTACTTCATGTCCATCCTGAGGAATGCGGTAGTGCTGTGACCTAATTAATTATGGTAATGTTGATAATAACTACCGATTTAGTCAACAGCTGTCAATTTGGTTTATTGTAACTTAAGGTAATTTTGCAAATTATGAAATAAAATAAATGTGGTAAGTATAATTACTTATTTATTTCTAATAGAGAAAAATATTTTTTAAATTCCAATTCAATCACTATCAGATGAAAAGACAACCGACAGATCAGAGTCGGAATCAATATCTTCGCCGTCGCTGACTTCAAGCGGAGTAGTCATGGTTTATTCACAATGAAATAACACAATAGCTTTAGCGTAAATTTTCGGTATCGATAAGCGCGCGTCACAACCGTCAAGGACAACACTCGACGTCAGACAAATGTGGCGAGGTGGGCGAAGGCGGGGCGAGCTGCCCCCCGCGCGTTGCCTCTGGCCCCGATGGACAAGAACTCGCGAGCCTATAATAGTAGACAAATTATGAAAATCATCTCACTATGTATGTATAGCTAGGATTCTAGAAGAAGAAGCAAAAGCGGTGGATCTCAAAATCAACCGCGAGAAAACAGAATGTCAGCACATGAAGCGATACAAAAATATTTATATGCCACGCCAGAACCTTCATGTTGGAGATGTTATTATATATAGAGAGGTAGCCAAATTTAAACATCTGGGCTGAACAATCACGGACACAAACAAACACCAGAGAGAAGGAAATAGATATACGTATACAAGACGCCCTGAGGTGTTGTGCAGCCCTGCATAAGGTACTGATATCCAGGCTCCTAAAGAGGAAACTCCAAAATCAGGATCTATAAAAGCGTCATACAGCATATTTTGATGTACGGGTGCGAAGCTTGGACGGAGGAGAATCAGCATTTAGTAGCAGAAAGGAAGGTTCTCCGTAAGATTCTGGGTCCAGCAAAGAGAGAGGATGATAGCTGGAGGGTCCGAACTAACCTCGAAATTGAGAATCTTGTGACCGAGTCCAACATAATAGGAGAAATAAAAGCTCACCGTCTCCGCTGGCTCGGTCCCGTAGAACGGATTGGAGAGGATCGCAGCGTGTGGAAAGCATATTTGGGTCAGCCGGTAGCTCGGCGTCCGGTCGGCCGTCCCAAATATCGCTGTAAAGAAGAGTGGAGGCTAACCTGTCGGATCCTCGAGCCGATAATTGGCAAGAAACTATGCAGGACAGGGAAAAATCACAAACACCCACTTTCGGTCGCTTAGCCAACGGAGTAAGAGTAAGTGTCTCACTATGTATTTATTAATATTGTGGCAACCAAGGGTAGAACTTTCCGCCAGCGTAAGCCGGTGTCAAGACTTTTAGAAAAAGGTAGATGATTGTGGAAAGAAGAGAGAAGGACAGATACATGTTGAAAAGGATAGACGATAAACGAAAGTCCTAGAATAGAAAGTTCTGGAGGGAAAAGACAGAGATAGATAGATGTTAGAAAGGGATAGATGTATAAACGAAAGTTCTCAAATAGAAGGTTCGGGAAGAAAAAAACAGAGATAGACAGATGTTTAGAAATGGACAGATACCTAGTGAATAAAAGAATAACGAAATTATGGTTTCCAGAATTTTTTCCGGGTATATAAGCAGCGTAAGGCGCGCCTACCGAGCAGTTTAGAGTTGAGTTCAGTTCAAGACAGTAAAGCGACAAGTGCGATACGAAAGAGTTGGAACAAGAGTTTAATAGAAGACAGTGACGAGTTTAGTGGTGAATTAAGTGAAAAGTGTAGTAGACAGCTTAGTGAAGGAGGAGTTTCGCGTAGTCTTAAAGGACGTCCAGAGGCGAGCTACGCGCGGTAAATTCTATGGTGAATATGCAGCAGCAGAAGGTGTGTCTACGCAATATCGGCGACAGTATTGTGAGTGAGACATCTTATCGTCGGTACAGTGCGTCTTTCGTTGTGTGTGTAGGGGAAACCCTGCAGAGTGGAATCACGCACGGCTATGTAATAAAAGCGTTAGTTAAAAATTGGTGTTTTCTTCCAATCCTAAGTGCGTACCCCGCTCGCACGTAACAATATTCTTAAATATAAAACACAAAATTAATACACGTATCAATCACGTTTGCAGTAAAAAACAACTTATATTGTTACAACCGACAAAGACAAATTCACACCTGCATACCTATTTTGTAGGTTTTATTACTTTTCGGCATTTGGAATGCTTTTGTTTATTTGTGTTTTAAATTTGTGATTAGGAAAACAGCCCATTGTGTATTGTAATCTTTTATGGTAGTCATTAGACAAGTGTGATTCTAAGAAATTCGGTCCGCGTGGTCGGGTAGACATATTGCATTTGTGCAGCATAAAGCAATGCCCCAATGAAGAGATCGTCAGTCGAGCAACAACCACGAGCGAAACAAGACTTGTGTACATTCGGTAATTTATTTAGTGACGGACTTTGCGCGTGTTATTGAATCGTGCATTACGGTTGGACTGGTTGTATTCGGTTATACTTGTACTTGTGTTATACGTGTTTGTATAGTTCTAATAAATTCTATAATAATTCTAACGGCATTTTAACTCGAGTCCGGCCATTTGTAACAATATAATAAAATAAAATAAAAATTGGCTCAAACAATCAATTACAAAAAAAATACAATTATACCAAAATTACATAAAATATCTATTGAATAAAAAGTCACGAAAACACAGTCATATGTTAAAATATAAAAAAATATCCACAATAATTACTAACAAAATAGAGAGAAAAAAAGAAAAGTATTATAAAAAAGTGTAAGTTTATTTGATTATTCTAGATTACAATATTTTTCAATTTGGGTTTTAAATTGATATAGATTACCTATGAAAGGGCAAGCGCAGTATAAAACATTGTTACTAGTCGCGAGGGTAGAATTAAAATGCCGTTAGAATTACTATAGAGTTTATTAGAACTATGCAAACACGTATAACACAGGTACAAATATAACCGAATGCAACAACACCAAACGTAACGCAGTAGATCGTAATTCAATAAAACGTGCAAAGTCCGTCACTAAATAGATTACCGAAAGTACGCAAGTCTTGCTTCGCTCGTGGTTATCGCTCGACTGCCTCTTCCTCAATCGGGCCATTGCTTTATACTGCACAAATGCAAATATGTCTGCCCGGCAAGCGTCGACGCAATTTCCTAGAAATCGTAATCCGCACACCTGGCTAATGACTGCCATAAAAGATTACAATACACAATGGGCTGTTTTCCAATCACAAATTTAAAACACAAAGTAAACAAAAGAATTCCAAATGCCGAAAGGTAATAAAATGTGTTTCTACAGGTATGCAGGTGTGAATTTGTCTTTGTCGGCGACTAGGTCGCAACAATATGTCTTTTGTGTAGTTAGTTTTTATAAGTAGTACTGAAAATAGGAATTAATCACGTAAAATCAAACGTGGCACTTCAGAATTAAATTATTGATAAGTAGTGGGGAATCAAGGCAATTATTCATAATTTTGTAGAGATAAACTTAATCTTTTTAAGTTCTACGAATCGATAGTGGAGTAATGTCAGATGGTGGTTGCTTTAATCTTGTGCATTTGTAATTTAATTGCTTTAAACACTTATTTTGTATTGAGTCGATACTTTTAATATAAATTTTATACTGTGGATTCCAAATTGTGGACGCGTGGAGTACGCGTCCACAATTTGGAATCCACAGTAGTAATATAAATCTAAAATACGAATTGTAAAGTAAAATTAAGTAGAAGCTAACCTAAAGCCTCTTGCAACCCTTAAAACTATGACTCACTATCCAAAATCCTATATAATTATATTTACCGACTGTAATTTCACACGATTGATCTCAATTTCCTTATAAGCATGCAATATACACGCCCAGCTATACACAGCAATCGAGCATTCAGCATTAAACACCCGGATATGAGGCCTGCGTCCGGTTATCCGGGTCGACGTGACATGTATCGATAATGACGTGATAATTCATCGATAACAAAACTGGCTTCGTGTCAGCACTACGGTACAAGTGACGGGAAAATGCATTGGTGATGTTCCATGATGGATTTTCAAGGGCTTGTCATTTTGAGGTTTTTATATAGTTGGACGTACGGCAATTTTGACGTAAAGTGATTTAATTAAAACGACGGTTTTAAGCACGGCAATTTATTTAAATACTAGGATTTGTCCGCGACTTCGTCCACATTTCCCGCGGAATTCTCGAGGCGCACTTAAAAAAGAATGTAAGCTATCGTGTTAGTGAAAATCGTGTCGGAATATGTTAATTTTTATGCACCCGAATAACTTCAACCCGCTACCGGGAAAATTCCCAAAGGTTTTCCGGGATAAGAACTAGCGCAGATTTTAAGTCTAAGAATGTTCTATGGTTCAGCGAAAATTGCATTGAAATCGACCCTGTACTTTTTACGTGAATCCCGAACAAACAGACAAGAAAATCTAAATAAATATGCAACGTGTTCTTTGTCAGTAAGCAGGATTATTCCTATACCACAAAAGAAGCCACAAGTACCAGGACAACAATAAAACCAAACAGTAAAAAGGTAAACAACAAAAATAGTAGGCGTATATATTATTATTAAATTAACGAGATTAACGTACAACCTATATAGCAAAAGAAGCCACAAGTACTAGGGCAACAGAAAGACCAAACAGTAAAAATGTAAACAACAAAAATAGTAGGCGTATATATTAATTATTACATTAACGAGATTAATGTACAACCTATATAGCAAAAGAAGCCACAAGTACCAGGGCAACATAAAAACCAAAGAGTAAAAATTTATGTAGAAGTTTAGCTTTGTGGGGCCAATATATTTCCCAACTAGCCACTGGGCGCTTATTCGATTGATTAATGACCGTGGCGAGGCGGCCTTTCCCATCAAGCTTTATTAGACGCCAACCGAGATTTTGCTACGTAGGCCTAATATACAGGAAATACAATGCTTAGGGAATTTACTAAGTCGATAAATTTTACAAGTGCTTTATAATATCCGGAAATAGCTCTCCATAGACAATGTTTATGTCTATGTGTATATTGTTACAGCTACCACGTGCTAATGGTGAAATTATGCATCGTTCTAAAAAGTGGCACATCGAGATTGTAAAGTTGCAATTGCATCTTTACAAAAAAAAATTGAAATAGTTAGTGACACTACTAATGTCTGTCAAATCATGTCACTGTCAAAAAATTAAAAAAAAAAACGTTGAGATGGCATTTATTCATCGGCCTTTCGTTCGAAATTCAAATATCTAAACTAACGGCTATTCGTAATTTCTCTTACAAATATTATTTATTAAAATTACTACTTGTTCCCGCTGAGGTGAATTTCTTATCTATAGGTTTTATATGTAACTGTTCTACTGTATTTATTATGTATAGCACCAATAATATAGAATAAATTACCTGACAGTATAAAGAGGAAAAATACCATATTATTTAAGAGACACCTAAAGAAATTCTTGATAATGAAATGCTATTATAAAATCGAGGACTATTTAAGTGATAAATTCTGATGATTATTAATGCTTTGGTTGAAATTTAATATTACTATCTAAATTATTTAATCATTCAATTTAGTTCTAATTATAAGATCTGAAAATTGCACGCCTAATAAGGCAAAATGTAATGAGACAATTTCTACAACAACAAAAAAACACCTATGTGTACACATACATTTATAGCAATAAATTATTATTCTATTTTACTATTTAAAATCAAATATAATCATTGGAGCTAAAATAGTTTTCCAAGAGAGGTCATTGTTTCGAACCTAATACCTATTCTTTGTCATCTATGATTCAAGGATTAAAGCTACCCTTACATCGCTGTAAGAAAATCCTGCCAACATATTTCAGGCGCAGACAGATAGATACTGTTTAGCTAATACTCGAGCTGTTAAATTACTAGTACTCCCAAGGCATTTTAAGCCCAATGTACCTCTTTTTAACACATATACCAGTTGTTATGGACACAGATTGAATACATTTATACACTTCATAGTGTTACAAGTTGGGCCACCTGCAATACCTATTGTCACATACAGACAAAGAAATGCTGCGCATCTTGTTTATTATCTCTCCCGCATTCGGAGTTCTTTTTTATTACTTCGTATTTAAAATTTGCAATTAGACAATAGCTTATTGTTGTCGCTTTCGACTTTGTTGGTCGTTCGCAGGAATAGATAACCAGGTGTGCAAATTACTATTTCTCAGAAACTCAGTGCGCGCGGCCGATTTTCTTTTTGGCACTGTAAAGTTAGTATAAAACAATGCCCGAATGAAGGGGTGGGGCAGTCAAGCGACGACTACGATACGAGTAAAACGTTTGTAGTACTCTCGATTAGCGATATAGACGACGGACTTTGCGCGTGTCGAATTACATTGAATCGTGCAGTGTGAACTGGTTGCATCTAGTTTTATTTGTATTTGTTTTATACGTGTTTGTACAGTTCTAATAAATTCTATAGTAGTTCCAACGGCATTTTTAATTCGAGTACTGTAGCTCGTAACAATATCTTATACTAACTTATATATAAAGGTTGCCTGGAAGAGATTGCTTTTAGCAATAAGGCCGCCCATTGTACTACATTTTAGTAAGTAAGTTTATTGTGTATATTTCTATGTAATGTTGGTGTACAATAAAGAGTTTGTTTGATTGAACGCGCTAATCTCAGGAACTACTAGTCTGATTTGAAAAATTCTTTCAGTGTTAGATAGCCCATTTATCGAGGAAGGCTATAGGCTATATATCATCGCGTTAAGACCAATAGGAACGGAGCACCAATGAAGAATGTTTCAAAATCGGGGGTTTTTGAAAACAAATTCCAAATGGACGACGTCGCAGGCACATCTAGTCTTTTTATAATAATTGACGCACTTAACCTATTCTGTGGCCAAGGAGGAGAAGCTGATTTTCGTCTTAACACCACAAGATGATCGATGTATGGAATCAACACATCCGCTCCGGGTGGTGGGTATACGGGTGGGTATATTATTTCCCCACTAAGCCCAGTACTGAGATGTTTGTGGGATAAAAAAAGAAGTCTTGGCTTTTTACTTACAAAATGCAAAAGTTATTCATTAGTCAGATCAAGCGAGATACTTTTTATGATATTACAAAGCGCCGTAGGCTCGTAGATCTTTGTGAGCATAGCAAGTTTTGATGGCATCAAGAGCACTCGTTATTATTTAAAGAGTTATTAAATTCTTACAATGATATTTTAAAAAAAATTAAAATTTATCCGTGCAGGCACGGAGAAAGAATACAATTTCCTGCGGCCAGGCGGCCTGTCGTAAGAGGCGACTAAATAACCCACAGCCAGGTCGTAGGGTATTTGCTCGACTGGATGGCGACCACCCCTGGTCTAGAGTATGCCGCCATAA
Organism: Dendrolimus houi; assembly: GCA_039645545.1. Classification (NCBI taxonomy): domain Eukaryota; kingdom Metazoa; phylum Arthropoda; class Insecta; order Lepidoptera; family Lasiocampidae; genus Dendrolimus; species Dendrolimus houi. The sequence continues at coordinate 14,601,864 of CM077139.1, forward strand.
CAACCTTGAGTTGTGTTCCGGCATCAGTGACCAGGTTCCAGTCTCCTTTAAGAGAGCAGCAGCGCATTTGTAGCACCTTTGGTGTTCCAAATGTCCATAGGTGATGGTAACCACTTTCCATCAAGTGGGCCGTCTGCCTGTCTGCTGAACTCCTACAATAAAAAAATATAAGAAAAATAACGTAGTATTTTCAACACATTGACTCAAAAAAATTGTATTTACGAAGCCTGTATAAACTGTTCAAAAGTTAAAAATTACGCACCATGCAACGGAATACGCGGTAAAATAGGTACCCTCACCTTAGTAACTATTTTACCGCGCGCCGTGCGTAGCTTTTACAGTTTTTTTTATTTTGTTAAATGAAATGATCAAACCTGCCTGGAAGCGCTTTCGATCAATACATTTGTCTCACTCTAATACTATACTATAGTAGTTCTAATTTTCACAACACGCACGTCACGCCATTTGCAAATTACTATTAATTTCTAAAAGTGACCTGACAGCATAATTTCATATTTGCTGTTACAAATCTAATAAAAAAAATTGTTTCGCTACCTGAGTTGTACTGTTTTCTCGCAAATGTGTTGTAAAACGTTGTATGACACACGTGTGGTTGTTGGTTTTTACAAACTCTTGACTAAGATAAGCCCTCGACTTGGTCTCGTTTGTAAAAACCAACTTTCCGCACTAGTATCACAAATAACTATTTTGGGGTCAGCTCTTTGATATGAAAATAATTTTAGAATTTATTGTAGCATATGTCATCTACCAATTACGACGAACTGTGGCGTGAAATCAAACGTTGCAATGAAAATTGTACATCAAAATAACGAATGTATGAAATCCGCCAATCCCCCTTAGATGATAGTGTTAGAAAATGCGGAGGCCCAACTCCAGCAGTGGGAAGTTATTATTTAAAAATCATTTTTTTTGCTCAACTAAATGAATTATAAAGTACCAGGATAACATAAAACTTAAGAGCATTGTATTTCCAACATAATTTCTAACTCACCACTGGCTGCTTATTCAATTGATTAATGACCTGACTGGCCCTTCCCCGTCAAGCTTTATTACCCTCCAATGGACATTTCACTACGTATGGACGAACTGTTTGTTTGCACATTAGCTTTGTAGTCATAATCATTTATTTTAATTAATTATAGATTAAACAGTAACATCTAAGGCTAGTCACAGACAGACAAAGATGTTTAAAACTTGGCATACACTTGATATTTTTGTTACAAGTGTTTAAGTAGAGCCATGGAAGACAATGCTAGTAAATTATAATCGCTCAGTAGTAAATGTAAATCATAATAACACTCTCCCCAATCACCGTGACGCTACCAGTTCTTATTGAAGTGAAACTTCTTTAGAATCGTTGTGATGTGCAACTCGACGAAACGAAAAAGCGACACTAAAAAGATATAAACACATAAATCTATAGGACTAAGCCTGCGAGTGAATGAGATATCAATTTTACATTGTGCAGCACAAATTGAAGAGTCAATAAGACCGATGATTAAACATAAGTCCAAAGTGGACCGAGATAAAACTGATTTGAACTATATTTTTTAGACTAAAATAATGTAAAATTGAAAGTGATACTTAAGAAGTTTATTTTGGATTATAATATATTGATGGATGTAGGCTAAAGGAATTATATTTAAATTAATAAAAGTTAGAGAAGAATTATCTGTGAGTATATTCTCAGAAGTTTCACTTCTAATGCGTGTGAACTGCAAACACACATAATTTTTATTTAAATAATTTATACTCTATACTCATACAGGTAGAGTTGGAAATGTTTAGAAGTGTTTCGTTAATAGTTCAAATTTCGTGTTTAAAACCTTATACAAAAAATAGATTTTGTAATGTGACGTCATGAAATTTAAGATCCTCCCACCACCTATCACAGAGCGTCACATTTCGTCGATCCCCTCTACTAAACGTGTGGCGTAATTTGTGAATGCTCCCTTAGTTATATGGAGTTTATATCTAATTTTCACCGATAGTAACGCACATGAACGGTCGGCAAGATATAAGTACCAGCTATTAATAGAAAGCTACCGATGTTTGCCACATCAGGTGCGTAGCCATCGCGCTGCCAGTCTTTAAGATAGGAGGAGCGACGGTGCGATAGAGGATTAAATTCAATATCAAAACAAGTTCAAGTGAAGAACACTATTTGAAGGTCATACATATAAGTTAAAATTTAATTTTACTTCCTAGGTAAGTAGGACTCCTCCTACTAGGACACTTTTTGCCAACTTAGGTCATCAACGACCACAATATTTACAACATTTTACACTTTTTTTAAACACACACACGTCATAATAGGCTTCTTGATTTATGCAAAATGCAAGGAGAGATTTGGGTAAGAAAGTACCAAATATACCAAATATTAACTATTTGGGCAGGGTTTCCCTTTCTTGTTCAGCCTTTCAGCCTTTGATGTGAATATTCACACAGCACAGTAAGCAATGAACACCGTTTTTTTTTTTTTTTATTGGACTTGACTTTATGTTGTTGGTCCGAAGACCTCACAACTTTACCGGGGTTTTCGGGGCGAGTGCCTTTGCGAAGCGAAGGCGCTCGAGCCCGGGAGGCAACTTGCTCGAGGGGGCTACCCTAGGGAGTTTCACCTCGGCTGGACTGTTGCCATGAGACGGGGATGAATCTAATAATGCCCACCATAAGGCGACACAATGCACTAATTGAGAGCGGGCGACGGGTAATATAAAGCCCGAGAGGAAGGATCCCGGCGGACCGGGATCGGCGGTTCGCGGTGGCCTATGCTATCTTACTGCCGTTTCGCAACGTGTTATGGCTGGGAGAGAAGAAACGGCGAAAGAAACTTCCCAGCAACACGCCTAGTCTATCCTATGGGGGGCCTGTGTCTCCTGGCGTCCCTCGCGGGGACGTGGAGAGATCGTGATTGGCGGCGTCGACGCCGCCGTCTGTGTCTGTCTGTCGGTGCCTGCCAGCCTGCCGTCCTATCCGCGGGTGGGCTGATCCGAGCCAGCCGTTTTGTGATATCGTCGACCTTGTCCATAAGGATGTTACGCGGTCGTCGCACGAGAGCCTTTCGTCGAGGCTTATAATCGGACGCGGACACGACGAGGGGATTTCGATGGTGCGGCGCTAGATCGAAATACTTACGCGAGAGCGACGTAATGTAGTTTTTGATGGAGGAAGCTCCAGATCGCGGTGGATGTCGATGTTACGCATATAGAGGGGAGCACCGACGGCTCTGCGCATGAATTTATTCTGAACGATTTGCAGTTTCTTTAAAAGGGCAGGCTTGGCATGGCCGAATACCACACTCGCGTATGTCATGATCGGGCGGATGCATGTTTTATATAGAGTAAGCTTGTGTCTGAGGGACATTTTGCTTCGTTTATCTATCATGGGTGCTAGACGACCCATCACAAATCGCGCTCTATTCCGGACTATAGTGATATGCTCGTTGAAGCGCAAGTTCTGATCTAGGGTGACACCCAGGTATTTGGTGTACTTTGCCCAGGGGATCTCTTGTTCGTAGAGCGAGATGGCTTTTAAGCGAAGGCAAGCGCGTTTGGGAGAGCGAAGCGTGCCCGGGAAAAGAACATTGCTGCGCTTTTCTCCGGGTTTACCTCTATCCTCCATTTGCGAAACCATTCGCCTAGCTCTGTTACAGCTACCTGTAGCCGGACGCAAGCCATTTGTCGGTTGTGATCTGATGTATAGAGTGCGGTGTCATCCGCGAAGAGGGCCAACTCTACATCTGGAGTTTTTGGGATGTCGCTGGTGTACAGCGTGAAGAGTAGTGGAGATAGTGCCGAGCCCTGTGGTACACCGGCTGTGAGTGGGTGAGGGGACGAGCGTGTTCCCTCCACTCGAAAACGGAAGCTACGGCTCAGGAGGAAGTCTCGCAAGATGAGCACGAGTCTGTCTGGTACACCGAACTGGTACAGCTTGTAAATCAAACCGTTATGCCAGACCTTGTCGAAGGCCTTAGCTACGTCAAGGAACAGTGCGGCTGTTCCTATAGGGCGACGAGGGCGATGGGCAAAGTGGGATAGTATGTGCTCCGTGATGCGGTGCACCTGTTGGACGCATGAGTGTCTGGCACGGAATCCAAACTGCTCATCGGGTAGTAGATGTTTGCTGATGGCAAAATCTCTTAGTCTAGAGAGGATGACCCTCTCGTAAAGCTTGCTGAGTGCGCTCAGTAGGCTGATTGGGCGGTAGCTGGACGGTTTATTAGCCGGTTTTCCAGGCTTGTGAATACCGATGACGTCTGCTTCCTTCCAGATCGCGGGGAAAGAGCAGTTTGTTATGGCGGCATTGAAGATGCTCACTAAGATTATAATCAAGTGGCCGGGGAGGAGTTTTAACACGCGATTGTTAATGCCATCGATCCCTGGGGCCTTTCGTGGTTTTAGGGACTTGATCAGATCTTGCACTTCTTCCACCGTGACTGGGTCGAGTGTGGTTTCCGCTGGTAAGAAGGATCTACGTTCAACCTCGGAGTCCACCTCCGTCAGGTGTGACTGGTCGACGTTTTGTGTAGTGGGGAGCATTGAAGCTCTAGACTCTGAGCAAGGCATTCGGCTTTCTCCTCATCATCGAACGCCTCGGTGTTGTCGGCTCTTTCTAGCGCGGGTATGACAGTGAGGGTATCTGATTTGAGAGCTCTAGCCAGCTTCCAGTACGCCTGGTGAGTTGGTTCGATATCTCTCAAAGTTCTGTCCCAACGTTGTTCCCTGACTTCCCGGATACGTAGTTTGACCTCGCGCTCTAGTTGGCGGAGTCGGACTCTGTTGTCTACGGTGGGATATCTGTCGTGAGCTCTGGAGGCGGCTCTCTTTTCCCTCAGCAGTACCCTCACTTCGTCCGGCAGGCATAAGTGGCGGTCATTCTCCACTGGCACCTGTCTGGACGAGTTCCGCACTGCGGATTGAAGGTGGCTGGTGAGGGCCTCGATCGCCGTCTCCGTGTCTTGGTGGGATTCGATGTGGTCCGGGATGCGGTCCAGGTCTTGTGATTCGGTTGCCTTGAGGAGGTCCCAAGTCTCAACCAGTCCACAGAGGTCCTAGTTTCAGATGTCTGGTCCGTCTGTTGTCCTAATTTGAGGATAACCGGGCGATGGTCCGAGTCTATATCGTCCATCGTTTCGATCGAATGGAACTGAAGAGTTACGCCCCTCAGTAATGCTAGGTCGAGAGTGTTTGGGGTCCCCAGTCGCGGTTGGGGGGTATCGTGTGGGGTCATGGGAGTTATTATATCAAACAAAAGATTGTCTGATATATTTATTAGGGCTCTGCCATTGGAGTTAGTGGTATTGCAATTCCACTGTTCGTGTTTACAATTCAGATCTCCGGCTATTATAACAGCTGGGCCTAAGTTGAATAGGGCTTCTAGGTCTTTCTTAATAAGGGTTTTCTGGCACGCGAGGTATGCTGAGACTATGACTAGAGGTTGGTGGCCAGTCATTGCTAGTCTGCAGGCGGATACCTCCATACCTACTAGTGGTGGGGTGACTAGAGGCATGCAGTGTAGAGATCTTCTGAAATAGATCAGGGTGCCGCCACCACGGCCTATCCTGTCATGTCTCGTGACCCGATAGTTAGAAATCTTTGGATCTCTTTCACTTGGTTTCAGGAAGGTCTCCTGCACTAGTAGTATATCTACTTGATTGGTAACCAGGAAGTCATGGACCAAGTCGCGCTGGTTTCGAAGGCCGTTGGCGTTATAAGTCGCCAGAGTCAATGAGCGTGGTTTATTTCTACCTACATGCGCCATTTGTTACCGGTAACAATAATTTAACTAGGTTGTTTAGTTATAACGACCTAAGTACCTGGAGGAGGTACGCGTGATCCATTTCGATCACGAGTTGATCCCGGAGGGAGGGTTGGTCAGACTCTGCAACTTGTCTTAGTTTTCGAGCCAAGAGTTGGACCTCTGCTAGGTCGAAAGGCAAGTTCTTGGCGAATTTAGTCGCCAAGGCTAAGTCCTCCGCTAAAGAGTGGTGGGGTGACGGCCCAGAAGGTGCTTTTAAATTGGGGGGGGGGGCTGGGGTTGCTTGGGGTAGGCCGGCCAAAATTGGGGCGCGCGTCCTTAGTGGAGGGAACGCTTCCGTCGTGGGAAGACCCGTCCAGTGATTTACCACTGGAGGGGGCCGCCACGAATGCGGGTTTGTTCGGCACTTTTCTAGTGCCTTTTTGAGCGTTGCCCTTTCCGAACTTACGTTTGGGTCGGGGGGCGGCAGGACAGCCTCTGTAGTTAGCGGGGTGACCCGCTTGGCCGCAGAGAATGCAGCTCGGTGGCTCCGGGGAGTCCCGGGTGCGTGTGCACTCCGAGGTCCCGTGGTCGCCCAGGCACTTGACGCACCTGGGACGGGATTGACAATGTAGGGCAGAGTGCCCATAAAGTTGGCAGCGATGACACTGCCGCAGTGTATGTTTTTCGTGTGGGCGTTCCACACGAAGGCCAGAGAGGCCACAGACCTTCTCAAGTTCGAAGATCTTTTTCCCCTCTGGGGAGAGGTCGAGGACAACCAATACTAGGTTTAGAGGAGACTTTGTTGCGTCGCCTCTGTGCATACGGTGCACTTCGTGCACCGGTACATCTTGGGACTTAAGGTCCTCGAGAATGTAGGAACACTCGATTTCCTGTGGGAGTCCGCGGATTACAGCCCGAAGGCGTTTTTCTTCCGGCAGGGCATAAGTATAGTAACCGATTTTACGGTCACATAACAAGGATGTTAGGGAGCGGTGGTCACTTGAAGACGTGACCATAACTTTGATGCCGTGTTGGGTATCACGGGCTTCTTTTATAGAGATTGCCTTACCTGGCAGCTCCTTAGCGAGTTGAAGCCAATGGGCTTTCTCGCGGATGATCAGGGGTGGCGGCGGGCGCTGTGAAGGTGGCCCAGGGCGGCTGGAAGGTGCCGCTGTTGGTTTTGTACCCGCAGTGGGAGCGGGGTTGGGGGGACCTCCCTCTGGGTCTTCCGTTTTTTGGTACGATTGACGGTTATGAAACCGTCATCGTCCTCGTGGTTTAAGGGGATGTTCGCGGGAGGCGCGACATCCATGGGGGTGATTTCATCGGCCGGTGGAAGAGGGGCATCCCTGAGGTATTGCGGACCGTCAGGAGATAATTCGATTTCTCGACGAGAATCGATTACGCGGTGTATGGGCGATCGCGAACGCGATGTCGTCGAACTCGCGGAGCTCGATCGCGGTTGTCCCGACGCGGAACCGCGAGAAAACGAGGCGCGTGATTTTGGTGCCACACGGTGGGCATCGTTGAGCGGGGGTGCGGGCGGCGGGCGCACCGGTAACACGGCGGGTACGGATGCGGGGGTGCGGGGGGCGCGGGCGCTAAGGCAGAGCGCAGGTGGTCAGCGATAAGCGCGGTGGCGGGGGTCGCGGGGGTGCGGTGGTCGCGGCAGATGCGGGTGCGGGGGCCCTTGCACGTGTAAGGGTTTCTCGGAATTAAGTTCCGAGATAACGGACGCCATTGATTGGGACTCCGGAGTCCTCAAAAATTGGTCGAGCGCTTGAGGGAATTGCTGTCGTAAAAACGACAGCAAACCCTCCAACAGCAATGGAGAGAGCTCCACGCCGTCCATTGTCCCTGAGGGGGACGAACGATTTGGTGGAAAAACCACCTGATGACGCACTTTTCACTGCACTGTCACAGAAAAAACACAGATCGACCGGGTGAACGAACGAACACAACGAACACGAATAACGGACAGCCGAGGCGGAGCGGGAGACGTGCGCGCGCGACGAACGACAACGGGCGAATGTGTGAACACCGTCTACACGCCACTACGCCTTTTATACGAAAATGCTACCCTACAAAACAATAACATTGCATCATTGCTATAAATAGCAATTTTTTTTATTAATTTATTCATGACCATAGAATCTATGTCTTTCAGTCGGAAACATGTTTAAAATGAACTTATGCTATGTGTAGCATAGCTGAACTGTAGGTTATCAGCTGGTGCCGTTCAACGGAGTTCTTGTGACAACTCAAAAGGCCACATTTGACTATACAGTTCACATTTCTCACAAAACACATAATCACTACTCAAGAACTATCAATATCCTACAACTATTGTTCATTTCAGAGTAATTTTACACATTTTTAGAAAATAAATTTGCACAGCACAACATCTCCTTTCAGTTCCCGCCAAAAACTCTAAAAATAGCAATTACATCATAGTGTTGCCAGGATCATAAAAACAATTATAATAATTAGTCACTGATGCACTAAGTTATCTAGATGATAATTTAGTGGGCTTATAAAATTAACTAATCGGTAGAAAATGGTAATTAAATCTGATAAATAGACTAAAAATATTATCTATAGCGATTGTCTATGTCATATTAATATACACTATGGTTCTCATGACTACTGTGGTGGACATCTTGTGACATTTAGTATGAGAATACTGCTTTATGACGTCACAATTTTGTCGAGTCAAATGTCCTATTTATTGGTGTATGAACTATAATTAAAATTATAGCTATAATGAAGTGTTGAAAATAAGATGAAATCGCGGTGTTTTAACGCCTTCTCTTTTATATTACAATAATAACTAGTGGTCGCCCGTGGTTGAAATTCGACTACAATAATTTGTTGTCAAAGACACATACACTTCTATAATCACAGATTTCGTCAAGGCAACAATAAACAAAAGAGTATATATGCGTGTGTGTGTCAAATACATGGTAGTGTTTGTAATTTTTTTTATTGTTTTTTTTTAATATTAGCGTTCGTCGCTTCTTCTCTATATAAACTATAAGTGTGCGAAATTTCATACTCCTCCGTCCGCGCAATTTTCGTAAAAAGGGGTACAACGTTTTTGCTTCACGTATTTATATATAGATAATCGGCAGACAAACACGCATATTGTATATCCCCAAATTAAGCAAGTTACGCTTGTGTTATGGGTAATATACAACAGAATTCTCTGGGGCCGATCCCAGACACCCATACCATAGTAAATAAAGAAAATACGCTTCCGAAATTTACTGAGTTGCAGTGAGGTGACCAGGCAAAGGCTTAGCCCGCTCAACCACAGAGGCCTTCGTTTTATACAAATAAATACTAATATAGAATTTATTGTAATGTGTGTCAAATACCCAATTATACAGTAGGTTAACCAGCTGTCTAAATAAGGAAGGATGGATGCAAACTTCAAAACATAGTGTATACATAATTTTCAAAAATTTTAAGATTTTCCGGCGTCCCTCCCCATTCAGATAGTCTTTTAAATTACTAGGAACAATATTTAGCTACCGGTTCTCATTTTTATTGAAAATGTCAATCATCTCAAGAAGGGGCTTCATCTGCGCTAGCGTTAAAGATTTAGGCAGTTTTCCGCAGATATGGCGATGGGTATCTAATGCTTTATTTGAGATACGACAATGTTGATGACGTTAAATATTGACAGATAACATATTGCTACGAGTTGCAGGACTCGAATTAAAATGCCGTTAGAATTGTTATAGAGTTTATTTGAATTATACAAACATGTATAACACAGGTACAAATATAACCGAACACAACATATCCAAACATAATGCAGAAGGTCGTAATTCAATAAAACGTGCAAAGTCCGTCACTATTAGATTCCCGAATGCACACACGTCACGCCTTGGTCGTGGTTCTCGCTTTACTGACCCCTCTCTCCATCAGGCCGTCGTTTTATACGTCACAAATGCAAAATGTGCCCGCCCGACAAGATCGACAGTTTCCTCGAATTAGCTTGTAATCGTAATCTGTAACACCTGGCTAATGATGCTAATGAGCGAGTACAATAGAACAATAGACCGTTCTCCACAATAACTTAGAAACGTATGCCAATAAATAAGTAAACAAAAGAAGACGATCATAAAAGGATTACAATTAGTTCAAATGCCGACAGGTAATAAAATGTGCTTTTACAGATCTGTACGTGGAGTTTGTCTTTGTCGGAGCCTAAGTTGTAACAATATATATCAAACTTCAATGAATGTAACTAACAGTGAAAATCGCTTATACAGACTATACGCAAAATTTGTTTTTGTCGGAGCCTAAGTTGTAACAATATGAATATACACTAATGTTGCTATAAGTTAACGGCGTTATTTTTAACACTTTAAATTAAATCCATTCAGTCATAGTCTAACGGTCTCATTCATATTGAGTTAGAGTAAGTTTGTAGGCTTCCTTAAAGTTCTTAATTTCTTTACTTGTTGATTGTGATTCCTTGGTATATTTCTCCCATGATATTACTTTCATTTTTGATAATATTATTATACACTTGTTATTCTTACAAATAAACTTCAATATATATAAGCATGGTTTTTCTAATTCACTGACTCTGGAAGTCCTTTTCCAGGGATGTCGCACTTACCAGCTTGTTTACGACTGTTTCGATCCAAAAAAATATATCTGCCCTAGTTTCACGTCGAAAAGTACTTCTGAAACTCATTTATTTCTCACGTTTAATTATTCGACGGCCCAGCGAGATGCCGTAGCGAGCCTTTGCAAGTAAAGTTAGCATAAATGTGAATAAGTCGATGACAAATAATCTAATTGTATTTATTGACTACCTTGTGAGCAAAAAATATTACAACAGTAACAATACCTATCGTATGTGTTTCTTTTTTATTAACTTATCTCTATATCCCGCGGGAGCTTCAAAAAAAGATTACTGTTTTAGGTGTTAAAAGTTACCTATTTTCATTTTTGTTCTCGAAAATAAATTTCGACCTATAAAAAAGGAGTAAACAATATTATGAGAAATCAAACTTAATTTCACATTTCAAATTCGTATGGAAAGTACGGGTTTACAGTTAAAACTGTCATTTTTCTCCTCATTTTTGTCATATTTCCCTTTCTATTCTAAATCGAATTGCAATTTAGAAGCTTCTCGAAACGTGCGAGCTTAATTTACTTAATATGAAAATACCTCCCCACAGACGGCATTACCTTTGAAAAGATATCTAAAACTCGGCAATTGGCACTCGATGGCTGGCATCAGACGTCAAATGGCGGATGTCGCCAGCGAGTTCCGCAAATCCACTTGATTGATTCATTCTGAATCTTTTCAACGTAACTGATTGATTGACGCTTATTTCATACAGATCGCTTTTAACTCGGCGAATGAGGTTTTCTTTGCACTTTTTTGCAGGGTACGATCAATACGAGCGTGTAGCGAGGAAGCGATTTCCGTCACTTATTTATAAGTAAAGTCGTTTTTAAATTTAAGTTTCTGCGTTTGTATTTGTCTGTATTTACATATAGGGTGCTGTAAGAAATGTAATAAATTAATTAAGTGTTTGACAGTGTACGTACAATGACAGGTTCCGACAGGTGACAATCATTCCCTGTTTTCGTTATTTGGGTAACGGGCAGTGTTCTTCTTTTTTTCATTTTTTTTTCAAGTTTGCTAGTAGGCAAACTGACAAACGGACCACCTGGAATCTGCCCAGGTCGCCCATGGAAATCTGCAACACTAAAGGAGCCGATGCGTTGCTTACCTCATTGAGACTTTAGGTATCTGCTCACGACCTTTTTGAAGAGCAGTTCATTCCATAACTTGGACACATATGGCATGAAGGAGCGTCCGCCACGTATCGTGGAGGACTTCCAAGTGTCTAGGAAGTGTGGATGAACTCCCAATCGCCGGCGAGTGGTGCGATGATAGAATGGCGACGTAGGCACCAAATCAAACAGCTCATCAGATCACTCCTCGTTGTACAGACGGTAGAATACGCTTAGACCGCCAACGTCTCTTCTATGGCTGAGAGACTCTAAACCGTCTGTAATTTCGGGATCGTCGACAATCCGGACCGCTCGGCACTGCAAGGAGTCAAGTGGGAGCAGCTGGTACTCCACATGGCGACGGACTTGAGCTATATATAATAAGAGCCTATGTCTCGGTGTGAAGTACCGCTTAGCCCTGTTGAGCACCCGAAGCTTTTTTGAAGCGATTTTCGCTTTGCTCTCCAAGTGCCCCTAAATTGCACCTCGCTCGAAATGTCGACGTCCAGGATCCCTAGAGTGTCCGAGATCTTAACGGGGGTGCCCTGGAACTGCGGCGCTAACAAGAATGGGGCTTTTTAGCCGTAAAGTTTAGTTAGCAGCAGTGTTCTAAACAATTTTGATTTTTCAGAATTTTCCACTTCATAGTTCAAAAGTTTGAGAAGGAACACATAATTTACAAGATCGTGAGAGCTAATATTTCGCCATCTATTGACTTAAATAAAAAATTTATTAATGAACATTGCTTTGTTTTGTCAAGTTCTGACTAACATACCACACAACTATGTATGGAATAGATGTATGCAGAGGTGGTATAAAGAGTGGGCGACGTGGGCCATCACCTACGACCTCTCACTTCGAAGACAATACTAGTAAAGAATTTTGTAGCGTTTAAAATGGGCAAAAAATGTATTCGTCGTAAAACAATAATCCTTTTAATACGAAATTTATTTCAGTGTTTGAAGTGTTTTTTTATACCTTATAAAACAATAGATAATCCTTACTCATACCAAATACTTTTTTATTTCATCTAGCGACATTCGCGGTAACTATCTTTGCGTTACGCTCTGGTAATGCAAAAAGATGGATCTGAAAAACAATTAAAACTGAAACCCTCTGGTCACGCAAAATACTTTACTACTTTAGATTCAATACGATTGAAAGAAGTCTCGCGTGACCAAAAGGCTGGCCTGTATTTTGGACAACACATTAGCATTGCCATACAGCCTGGAAATGCAGTGAGCATTATGGGAACACTCCCCACTGACAGTCATTTGGAATCCATTTTTGAAGTGAAACTTCTTTAGAATCGAGAGAATGAGACAGAATACATTATATTTAATCATTTAAGCACTATGCTCATACAGATAGAGTTCGAAATGTTTTGAAGTTTTCGAGCTTCGTGTTTTAGAGCTTAAATATATTATAACGATATAATATATGAAATATGACGTCACGACATTTAGAATCCCTCCGACCCCTTGTCACACTTTGTTTCACTTTTACTGTTTGTGAACTACACACACACGCAATTTTTTTGTTTGTAAATATGTATATAACAGTTTCATTTTTAGGTATATTGTATGGTGTAAATGCTTGTAGAAAACTTTAAAGTATAGATATCGATTTAAGATTAAAAAATATGTTCTAAAAAATAAGACTTTAGATTTAATTGTTTTTGTTAATATTTAGCTAGTTTATATTTGTTATGTACTTTTAATTCCATACCGTTTCTTATTATACCATGTATAATGAAAACAATTTTTCAACACTTAGTTACATATTATGACAGCCATTCCTGATGTTTACTCATTTATAAACTTCATTCATTTATAAACAATATTGTGGCGTTAGACATCACAGACCACATATCATTCTGCTGTCACTTTTTGATGTAATATTATTTAAGAAAATATTTTGAATATTTTTTAACCAAATCTAACAAAAATTCAAATGCCTTTAGATTAGTCTTGAACGATATTATATTTAAAATAACTCCTTAACTTAAGACATAGTTGTGAAGAGTCCCGCGTAATATCGTCATCAAATTTCTTAAAAATCGGGTTATGAGCGAGGCTATATTAGTATTATAAAATGTCACTCTCACATTAATTGATAAATTAAATATTCCACTAGGAGAACACAGAATAAATGTAATATGACGGGTCTTTGAGAAGGAATAAAAACGATTCGTACTGTTACGACCGACAAAGACCAATGCACACCTGCAGTCTATTAACTTTTCGGCATTTGGAATTCTTTTGTTTACATTATGTTTAAAATTTGTAATTAGAAAACAGCCTATTGTGTATTGTATTCGTTTATGGCATGCAGGCATAATTAGGCAGGTGTGCATTACGAATTCTACGAAATTCGATCTCCGTGAGCGGGCAGCCATATTGTATCGGTGCAGTATATAGCAATGGCCCAATGGGGAGATCGGCAGTCTAGCGATGGTCACAAGTGAGACAAGACGTGTGTACTTTCGATAAGCTATATAGTGACGGACTTTGCGCATATTATTGAATCGTGTATTACGTTTGTACTGGTTGTGTCCAGTTATATTTGTACCTGTCTTATACGTGTTTGTATAGTACTAATAAATTCTATAGTAATTCCAACGGCATTTTAATTCGAGTCCCGTAACTCATAATAGTACATTTATAAAATATGTAAGTTTCTCTTCAATATGTACAAAGCAAAAACAATTAGTAATTTAAGTACAATTAGATTAGAGGAATAAGATTTAAATATACATTTTTTGTGACGACTTTGATATATCTTCCTATGTAATGTACCGTCGTCAATCACAATTTATAATATTATAAAATTGTAAGTCTTTTGGTTTTTAGATTTTTGGTGTATTGTTTATTCGGAATTCACCTAAAAACTAGAGAGTCGATTTCGATGCGATTTTCACTAATCGATAGCAAATTCTCGGACTTAAAATTTCCGCCACTTTGTATCCCAGGATTCTTGCGGATTTTGGCCGGGAGTTGTTTCAGGTTGTTAAGACACGTAAAAATTAGCTTATTTCCTCCAACTTGGACAAAATAGCGGATAAATCCTAGTATATTATAATATCTTCTTTAACCGAATGGCTGGTGAACGACAAGGTTGACTAAAAATATACTAGTAGCTATTATTATCTGATTGTCGTAACGAAACAATTGATTCAAATGAGAATATATCGAGTTGCAATAGTAATACTAATTTACTGTCCGATGTTCGCGTAGATTTCAATTAGCACTATTTGCTAGGTGAAATGCAACCGATGCATTTTCACTGCTGTACGGAATTACGTGTCTGGGTTTTTGTTGATTGTTCAAGTTACACGGGAAAATTAACATTTTAAAAACGAACTTTTAGTTCAATTGTTTTAAAAAGAAAAATAAACTATAAATACACCAAACCCATAATTTTGTTTTATTATATCGTAGCTAATATTATAAATGCAAAGGTGGATTTGTTTGTTTGTAACATTTTAACGCCTTAACTACGCAGCAGTTCGTCATAAAATTTTGCATACACGTTGTTATGAGTATAGAAAAAGACATAAGTCACATTTCACCCATAAATAAATACCATTTCAGAAAGATAGACGTATTATAATCGAAACAATGGCACTCCTACCTCGTTTTATGGGCACCACCCATGGAGTTATATGTACTACGTACTATTCTTTGGTACATAGTACATATAACTCAATGGGTGGTGCTATTCAAAACAAAAAAGCTCGAACTTGTTGAAAGCGGGGTACTGCGCGGGGCGAGCATATCATGGACTGACTCATGTATTTGCTGCAGCATTAAAACACTGGTTCTATGGTCCAACCAAACCATTAAAACATGCAGCGCTAGATCGCTCAGAAAGTATAGTTTAAATTCGCGTAAACATGGCCGCAGCGATGAAGCGTCCAGTTACAATGGATAAAATTTAACTAAACTAAGATGTTTTATCGAGAATACAACTTACCGGTGAAAAGCCCTTTGACTTTTATTTAAGTTTCTTGAGTGGTTCAAACAGTAACCTTAGTACACATGAAAGCATTTTTTTAATAGTTACTTTTCACTCAAACACGTAAAGTATCGACAACAGCCCGGCACAGACTAAGCAAGTTCCTGTCCGTGGACCATAACGAGTGTTCGAATAAGCTAGTCACAGATGCCTTCTCTAGTACGTAGTACATTAAACCTCATTGGCACCACGGTTGCAATTCATTAACAAATACATCGCCATGGTAACGACTGTGATAATGCAATTTTAGTGTGTTGCCCTTTGATGATTAGTTCCACTTTTGCTAGATAGCGTTATGCGTATTTTGAATTAGAAACTAAGTCTGACATTTCTAAAGATGTGTGGGGTTTACACTAAATCAAGCGAATCCGCAGGCAAAAGCTAGTATTTTATATACCTTAGAATATTCACGAGAATATTTTGTTTAATAGTGATCTCACGACAAGCTTTTATAACATATAAAATTTTAATTTTAATTTTTTTTTTAAATATATAATTCCCTATTCATGATAACTTGACGGGCAGGCTTACCAAATTTTAATCAAATAAAATCAAATCAAATAATTTATTTGCTCGAAAACATAGTAAATAAATATATTGAATGACAAGGACAAAGTTTTACACATGTTTTTGTCCTTTCAGGCATGCAAATCGTAATTAAAAACACTTTAAAAATCAAACATAGTCCAACCATTATTTTTATATTTATATATGACTAAAATGTTTTGGCTTAAGGCAGAAATCATATTATTGTATTGTTAAGAGTTTGCAGGACTCGAATTAAAATGCCGTTAGAATTATTATAGAGTTTATTAGAATTATACAAACACGTATAACACAGGTGCAAATATAACCGAACGCAACAAATCCAAACGTAATGCAGAAGGTCGTAATTCAATAAAACGCGCGAAGTACGTCAATATTAGATTCCCGAATGTCCACAGGTCACGCCTAGATCGTAGTTGTAGCTCAACTGCCCCCTCTCTCAATCAGACCATCGTTTCATACTTCACAAATGCAAATGTGCCCGTCCGGCAACGTCGACATAATTTCCTAGAATTAGCTCCTGAGCGGCCGTAAACGAGTACGATAGGACAATGGGCTGTTCCACAATAACTAGAAACGTATCCCAATAAATGAGTGAACAAAATAAGACGATCATAAAAGGATTAAAATTAGTTAAAATGCCGACAGGTAATAAAATGTGCTTTTATAGGTCTGTACGTGGAATTTGTCTTTGTCGGAGGCTAAGTTGTAACAGTATTGTAGTTTAAAAATTCATTGTTATTTTATTTAGAAAAATTATAAGCTACTACAATGAAGAAATTTATAAATAATCTAATACAATAAAAGAATACTTAACTTATTTGTATTGTATTCTACCCATAGTCCCTCAAGACTATAAGTAGAATACTGAGCCTAGATCACCGTCTTCTTTGGGTAAGGTGCCCAGAAGGATGGCTACGTTTCCTCGCTGAATCGCCATACTGATCCGTAGCCCGAGGTAAGCACCAGCCTTCTGATTACCTGAAGAGTAAGTGTACCGTACACGGCGGGATCGGTAACCCGACTGCACAAACCCACAAGATAATTTTTGGTACTTAGCTACTAGGTACTTACCTGGTGCTCCAGCCGGCGCTGGTGGGAATAGGAACAAGGGGAACACTAATCCGTCACTATCGTCAAGGACGGCCTCTGTGGTTGAGCGGGCTAAGCCTACGCCGGCTTACCTCACTGCAACGCAGAGGCTCCAGGTTCGATTCCTGGTATAGTAAATTTCGGAAATATATTTTCTCCGTTGTTTACTATGGTCTGGGTGTCTGGGATCGGCCCCAAAATGGTCCGTTGTATTATATTACCCATAACACAAGCGTAACTTGCTTAATTTGGGGATATACAGGTGTGTTTGTCTGCCAATTTTTAAAAAAAAAACTTTGACTCTGGCTTTAGGTATTACTATTCTTTATTGTTGCTAACCCTGCGGGTCAAGTTGTCGTGAATATAATATAAATAATTGTAATTAATGTTTAAAGCTTAGAGACATAATTAGGCACATATTAATATAATTTAGGTTTTTAGATTATATATTACAGTTCTCCTATATAACTGTTACATCCTTCCAGGGATTCCCAAACTATTTTGGGCAAGAGACCCTTTTTCCAAAATGAACTGATACTCAGACCTAAATAGCCAAATTACTTTAAAAATATTTGCGATTGGTTAAGTGAATAAACATGACATCATTTTCATTAAAATTTAACAAAATAAATAAACATAAAATTCAGTAAATATGAAGTGTAATTAAAAATTGTTAATACAAATTACGTAAAAATACTTATGTAGATAATTATTTTTCGAAAAAACAACACATATGTACACATAACCCAACTTATACAGTATTTTTTTTATTGCAGGAGTTCAGCAGAGAGGCAGACGGCCCACTTGATGGATAGCGGTTACCATCGCCTATGGACATTTGCAACACCAAAGGTACTACAAATGCGTTGCTGCTCTGTTAAAGGAGACTGGAACCTGGTCACTGATGCCAGAACACAACACAAGGTTGTTATGGCGGCATACTCTAGACCAGGGGTGGTCGCCATACAGTCGAGCAAATACCCCACCAGCTGGCTGTGGGTTGTTTAGTCGCCTCTTACGACAGACCGCCCGGCCGCAGGAAATTGTATTCTTTCTCCGTTCTCAGTCCGGTCAATTTTTTCGTTTTCTTGCAGCTCACTGCCAGCGGGGCCTAGGGTCCAAACTACTGGTGGTCAGGGCTCCAGAGACAGGAACCTCCTCACAATTCGTGCCGTGTCCAAGAGTGCTGCCTTCTGTATCTGGCCCTTCATCCAGCTTCCCAGCGAAAGTATCTCTAGATGACGGTCGAGGCTTTTCGCTATAAGACCATTGACGGTGACAACTATCGGCACAATGCTCGTTGACTCCAGACGCCACATAGTGGTAACCTCTTGAGCAAGATCTAAGTATTTACTTCGTCAAGCCCCAAAATCAGTTTTCGTTTATGTTGACCCCTGGGAAACCGATTTCGACCCCAGGGGATAGACCACTTTGGGAATCCCTGGCATAGTGAATAATTAAAAAGTTATTTGATTCGTTAGAAATATGACGTCACAAAACAGTACAATCGAGGGCTTCATAACAAATGGGCGTACAGACAAAAGTGCAGTTTTACACAAGGGACAAAATTGTGAATAAAACGATACTAGTTGATTGTATAAGGCTGAAATTTGGATCTATTTAGTAGATACACTCGCATACTGGTAAAACTTTCTAAATTGTAACATGCATAGATTTTAGTAAACAACAAAAAAATGCAATTTTTGCGTATACGCCCATTGGTTATGAAGCCCTCAATATATACAAAAACAAAGAGGTTGTGACGCTTTCTATATTTTATCATCATAAAGTACTTCTATTGATTTTAGAGTCAATTTCCCCATTATTTTTCAAATAGTACAAGCTTAAAGGGTAGCAGAATCGTTAAAAAGGCATGAAATTATTACACAAAAGCGAGGAATAGCTGTTGACTAATTAATAGCGTAGTTCACTTGTTCCTGTTTAATGATGGGCTTGACGTTAGATTTATCGATATGATAAAAATTCGAAATGGGAATTATGTAAGCGTCTATGATTCAATTATCAGTTAGTGTTGTGATCTCGCCCCTAGGAAGAGTGAATCATCAGTCACTGGGTCAGTCACACACTAACGTCATAGTTATAACTCGCCAATGATTGAGGAGCTTAATTAAGAGTTGTTTTTATTTTTTGCAGGAGTTCAGCAGACAGGCAGACGGCCCACTTGATGGAAAGCGGTTACCATCGCCTATGGACATTTGCAACACCAAAGATGCTACAAATGTGCTGCTGCTCTCTTCAGGGAGACTGGAACCTGGTCACTAATGTCGGAACACAACTCAAGGTTGTTATGGCGACATACTTTAGACCAGTGGTGGTAGCCATCCAGTTGGGCAAATACCCTACCACCTGGCTGTGGGTTGTTTTCTCGCCTCTTACGACAGGCAGCCTGGCCGCAGGGAATTGTATTCTTTCCCCGTTCCTGCATGGATAGAAAGTGTACGGCCTGATTGGCAAAGCGTCCGGCAGGGCGGGTTGCGGGCAATAGAGCGCCCAACCGAGTGGCCTCAGTGCACGCTCGGTGTTCATCGTTCATCGTTCAAAAACGTTTAAACCTTTACGCGACGCCCCGTTCGACGCACAAGAGCCCGCTGCAGCCGCCGTACATCTCGGCTGGTACTAGGGACACTCGTTAGCGTTTAGATACATTAAAATTACTATATATATACTATACACGACGCGTCGCTCAAAGCAAACATGCCCGCCGAAGCCGCCGCGCCAGCCGGCCGCCACTAGGGATACCCGCTAGCGTTTCCATGTGTTTAACACAAACGCTGCACGCTCCGCCCTGCTGCACGCTCAGAGCTGACACTCAGGCCATACGCTTACATTTGGAAGTCGTACACTGTACGCGATGTGACGTACACTTTACACCATATCCGTGCATTAGTGCAAGTATGGAATGAACTCGCTCTCGAAGTTTTCCCAAAGTGCTAACAATATGGGACTCTTTAAAATAGGCGTATATAGATACTTAAAGTTTTAATGAAGTAGGCAATGTATCGTTCCCTTAATGTTGCGAATGTCCATGTGCGACAATAACCACTTACTATCAGGTAAACCGTCTGTTGATAGAGAAGCCGATACATGTTATAGTAAGCTCTACTATTTTTACTTTTATATGTAAAAATCGAAAACGAACGGGCGTCAAAATAATATATTATCGTCTAACTTTTTAAATATCATAATAAAAAACCTTTTAAATCTGGAATGTCGGCGACAGAACTGTTACGTCGTGAACTGACTTCAATGACTTTAGGAAAAAAAGTCCGGCATTCGTTACTTTTCAAACAATAAATTAATGCGCATTTGACTCCTTTTACTCGTACCTACATATGACATCAAAGTTGATACGCTGGAATGAAATCTATGAGGTCGCGACGTTCTGTGGGTTTATAAAAAGTACCTCAATTGATTTGAAAGTCTGCTATTGGACTACAAATAAACATAAAAAGAAATAGTTTCACATCTATAGTCATTTTCAGTACCAAAAGCAACAGAAATCAAACCAAAAAAGATAAAAAGCAAATTCTTATGGTAGCTGCGTACGTCTAGTCATCGCAGCGGACAACGAACTACTGATTAGGGCAATGCGGGAGCGCACTATTAATAGTTGCTCATCTCGCTCGCACATCACCCGTCCTGCTCACACCGCGCACACATTTTGCTATATATTGTACTAGCTGTACGACTTGTTAATATTTGTATTTAAGGTTACCGTTTCCAAAATAAATTAGTTCACATCAGCACTCGACAGTGAATACTACTCTTTGTCATCTAAAGTATCGTTTAACCTCTACCTCCCGCTGCTACGTTCTAATGAATGAATGAATGAAATGAAATAGAAAGTAAATTTTAATTATTTGTTCAAACAAAACTATACCTCTGTCGGCAATTCGCTTTATATATTACACGGCTTTTATCTTTGCTAATTGGAAATTTCATAATTAAATTCCGCTTTACACGCCCAATTATTGAGTAACTTTGAGGTTAAAACCTATTGTGCGTAATGATTTTAGTGTTCATAATGTTTGTGAAAAGTTTTTAAGCCAAAATTAAATTTTGTTAATTATAATGACCGCGAGAACTAGGTCGTATTCGTAAAAGCATATATAGTTTAAGCATTTTTTTAAATGTAAAATATGTTGGCAACCTAAATATATGGCTAACGTATGTTTATAGGAGATATTATAAAGCTACAGTTGTAGTTACTTGTATAACAATTTTATAATTTTATTGGTGGCAGTTGCTTTTTTCAAAAATGAAACTCGATATCGCCTAGACTGTATGATTATTACCAAATTATTTACAATTAAATTATACATAGAAGAACTACGTATTGGTGCTATTACGAATGAGCAGTAAGTCCGCGAGAGAGTCGAGTGAGAGTAGTTTAAAAGTGGTGTGTTAATCACTTTTTCCGGCCTCCAAGGCCGCTTATATATCCCATGTTCCGTCGGACGCCTAGCTGCTAATTGTGCGAACTATGGGCATCGGCGGTATTCGGGATGCGGAGAGTAGGTGTGCTCCGCCGGGCGCATCAGGGGGGTGGTCTCTGTCCGCAACAAATTTAATATATTATATTGGATATCACAATTGCTATTTTAAGACAGATATTTATTGATCTGTTACAGTGAATAAAGTATTAGTTAGTAAATAAGATACCGTCATGTTTACTAAATGTTTTGGTGGCATTCGTAACAGATAGTAACAAGTTGCTGGACATTTTAGATTGCAAATATTTAATTGACAGTAGTTTCAAATAATATATAGTATTTAAGCGGTGTGAAGCCAGGCAAACAGTTTTCCTACCATCCGCCAGTCGCTACGATTTTCAGCAAACTGAGTAAGTGACTTTATATTATTGTTACAACCTAAGCGCCGACAAAGACAAATTCCACGTACAGATTTGTAGAAGTACATTTAATACCCGTCGGTATTTGAACTAATAACATTGAAACTATTGTAATTCTTTTATAATCGTCGTCTTTGGTTTGATTATTTATTAGCATACGTTTCTAGAGAACAGCCTATTGTTGTATTGTAATCATTAGCCAGATGTTGCGGATTTTAAAGTACAAGCTGATTCTAGGAAATTCGGTCCACGTGGCCGGGCAGGCACATTGCACTTGTGCGGGAACAAAACGATGGCCTGATTGAGGGAGAGGGGCAGTCGAGCGAGAAACACGATCGAAGAGACGTGTGTACTATAATTGGGATTCTAATAGTGACGGACTTTGCTCGTTTTATTTAATTACGACCTTCTGCATTACGTTTGGACTTGTTGTGTTCGGTTATAATTGTACCTGTGTTATACATGTTTATATAGGTCTAATAAACTCTATAATAATCATTCCAACGGCATTTTAATTCGAGTCCCGTAACTCGTAACATTATTTTAAAATGTTCATGAATTGTCTGTGTGATTTGAAAAGTATATTTAATTTAGGATTAACATGATATAAAGAATTTGAAATAGTGAGTTACTCAAGTTGCGAGGCTTGGGGTAACTAGAAGAGGGGAGCTTGGAGGTCACCGGGTTAGGTTGGGCCTATTCTTTGTGTCATCTTAGTAATATATCTGAATGAGTGTTTATGAAAAGATTGAATAGAGGTATTTTTCTCATGTTACCATGATTACGATGTGTGTGTTTATTGAATTTTTGTGCGAAGTTTTGATTACACATGTACCTATATTGTTATAATCGTCATACAATAAGGCGAAAGGAAATATCTTCTTTCTATAAGCTTACCACCTACAATGTAGGTTTCTTCAAGCCCTGTAACAATAGGTACTTTCTAGATAAGTGTCTTGCTAAATAAAAAGCTGTTATTTTGAAATTACAAACAGAGTCTTCATGTTTTTTTATTTGTATAGATCATAGTCGAATGCGAACCTACATAACTATAAAAAAAGAGTTTGTAGACGAATTATTGGAATGTCAATGTCAAGAGTGATATTTGTCGATGTCACTCTAGCGGAGCGTCGTATCTAAGGAAGCGAGGTTGGCAATATAAGAAAGAAACATAACCTCTTCTTGAATGGTAGCCAGCGCACCAAGTATTCGACGATACGCCATTGCCTTAATCAAAGTTAATTATAATGTAATTAGTGTTAATTTCAATAGTGACAATTGTTATTTACGCAATAGAAATACTTACTATCTTGTTGGATTAAAAAAGTTAAAGTTAAACAGTTATTTTATATATATATATATAAAAATAATAAAAAATAAAAATGTATTTATTTCAATAAGTCCATACATGTAAGTTGCCGGGGCTTCCCAGAAAGTAATCAAATGATACTTGTGTTGGGAAACCTCGCTCTTCCTATGTTGCTTAAATTTTAAGACTATCTATTTACTGAATTACAGAGACTACTTTTATAAATATTAAAGAAAATAAAGAAAGAAATAAATAGATGGGTTTCGAGTGATTGTGTACGCAGTGGGTAAATAGCAAACAGGTGTGAGGTGCGGGTATGCGCGTGTATGTGTGTGTATGCGTG
Organism: Dendrolimus houi; assembly: GCA_039645545.1. Taxonomy (NCBI): domain Eukaryota; kingdom Metazoa; phylum Arthropoda; class Insecta; order Lepidoptera; family Lasiocampidae; genus Dendrolimus; species Dendrolimus houi. Next base: position 14,625,573 of record CM077139.1, read on the forward strand.
TGCGTGTATGCGTGTGCGTGTATGCGTGTGTGTGAGTGAGTGTGTGTGCGTGTGTGCGTGAGTGTATGTGTGTGTGTGTGTGTGTGTGTGTGTGTGTGCGGGTGGTAGTCTGAATGGAACACAAATCCCTACTAATTTATTATGAGTTTTATTGTTTACATTAAGCATGTATCAGTTTCACGCTAATGTAACCAAGATGTCTTCCACTTCATCATAATTAGGGGTAAGGAGCCATTCAGTTAGATTTTTCTTACACTCATATAGTTGCATGGGGTAAATGTTAAGAATGCGATTAATTTTATTATAAACACGGGGGGCTTGAGAAACATTTTGCCGACTAGCAAAGACTGAACGTGCGGAATATGTAGGGGCAACTATATCATAGCGTCTTTTTTTAAGTTTGGCACGATCGAAAGGTAACGCTTTGTGGTATCTAAGTGTCATGTGTAAGATATAGAGTTTCCTGACGGAGAGAAGCTTAGAAATCGCATACAAGGATTCAGTAGAAAATCTATATGGCTTACAATACATAACTTTAATTAAGGATCTTTGCGCCCGTTCTAGGTCTATAAAGTATGACTTAGCTGCAGCTATATATATATATATATATATATATATATATATATATATATATATATATATATATATATATATATATATATATATATATATATATATATATATATATAGCTGACCCGGCCACGCATTGCTGTGGCTCAGTAAAATAAAAAAATATTATAAATTAAAATGAAACCTATCCTACCTTTCAAGTTTGATCAAACGGCACACGGTGTGCAAATTTGATTTAAATCGGTTAAGTAGTTTAGGAGTCCATCGCGGACAAACAACGTGACACGTAATTTATATATATACTTTACTTTCTTAAAGTTTTATTATAAATTCTAATTGCAGTTTCAAGTTAACATTGTGTGCAAACTCATTAAATTGCTTTGTAGAGCTAAGCCGTGGCATTACTTACAGGGCCTTGTGGAAGATCAGCCCTGGTTGTGAAACCATTATGCTAAACATGGGCTTTTTTAGGACAATGTTATGTTACTATCTTGTCTTTCTGTATCTTGTCCTAAGTAAACATCTTTCTTTCTTTCAAAATGGCTTCATACGAATGAAATTTCATTGAAATATGTAGTCTATATAAATTTCAAATTCATTTTATTGCGAACATTAGTAAGATAAAAGGTGTTACGATAAGTCGTTAGTACATCTATATCCTGCCGGTGTCGGTGTGTAATGTTTTATACTTAAATCTACATGACTTTATACATAAACATGTACCTATACACACTTGCTTCTATGTTATTTATTGGTCTAGATTGCTCAATTAATCCAATTTTTCATAATAAAGTTTCAATGTTTTTTGTGTCCACTAATATATAAAACGATTCACAAAAAGTTCTTAAATTACTTTCACGGCAACTAAAGTATGAAAGACATTTTTACATAAAAATACAAACTTGTAGATAATTCTGAGACAATAACATCTAAATATTATGTATCTAAATATTATCGACAAGTTCTACAGTCATTCTTTTGAATCCCATCACTAAAATGTCAATCCAGCTTTAGTTGCTAATTGATGCTGAAACACTTTTTATTCGATCTAAGCGTGAATCGAGCTATGTGTCAATTATACTCATCAGATCGGTTATTCGCTGACTTGTTATCAAACTGTGAGTTTTAATGATAATAGTAAGTAGTAGTAATATATTATTCTACTATACAGACGGACGCACGAACACAACGTTTTCACAAAGGTTCCATTTTTGTCAAAAATTTCACGAAACCCTAAAAGACATCACTCCAATACAGAAAACGAATAACACACACACGCATACGCGCACTCGTACACACGCGCACTCACACACATACGCGCACTCACATAGATACGTGCGCAGACACTACTTTATCCGAACAATAACGAAACTAGGCAAGTAGTGGGATAATCGATACAAACTACCCTCTAATATTATTAATACAGTAATTAAAACACAATACAAAATATCTTTATTAAGACTTTTTTTTAAAAAAAACTAAGTATAAAAACAAGAATGAAATAATAGGTTGGGGAAAAAGTATTTTCACATATAATATGTATGAACTTGTAATAAGATTTCTTTGGCTTTACTATTTGTATCTGGCTGGTTTTGGTATCATTAAAAAGTTCTAATTTTAAAGCAGACAATTCTAACTTCAAATTTGGAAAATGTGTGATTTTCATTTGTTTTTCCTATTTTATTGGTAAAATGAGTGAATCTAATGAAGAAATTCGATACATTTTAAAAATTTACTACAAAAAAGGTAAAAATGCAACACAAGCCGCGAAATAAATTTGTGATGTTTATGGACCTAATGCAGTATCTGTGAGAGTAGCGCAAATTTGGTTTAAGCGTTTTCAATCCGGAAATGTTGATATCAAAGATGCACGTCGCTCTGGTCGTCCTGTTACGGATAAAATTGATGCCATTTTTGGAAAAGTGGAGCAAGATCGGCATATTAGTAGTTACGATGTAGCTGGAGAACTGGAAATTGACCACAAAACAATTTTAGCGCATTCGAAAAAAGCTGGGTACACAAAAAAGCTCGATATTTGGGTGCCTCGTGAGCTCACTGAAAGAAACCTAATGAACCGTGTACTCATTTGTGATTCTTTATTACGACGTAATGAAACCGAACCAATTTTGAAGAAGCTGATAACTGGTGATGAAAAGTGGATCACGTACGACAAGAACGTGCGAAAAAGATCGTAGTCAAACGCCGGTCAGGCTTCACAGACTGTGGTGAAACCCGGGTTAATTCGCAACAAGTTGATGCTGTGTGTATGGTGGGATTGGAAGGGCATTATTCATTATGAGCTGTTACCGCCAGGCAGGACCATCGATTCTGAACTGTACTGCGCACAACTGATGAGATTAAAGCAAAAAGTTGAGAGAAAGCGGCCGGAATTAATCAACAGAAGGGGTGTGGTTTTTCACCATGATAACGCTAGACCTCACACATCTTTAGCCACTCAGCAAAAATTACAAGAGTTTGGCTGGGAGGTGTTAATGCATCCGCCATATAGTCCTAACCTTGCACCTTCCGATTGTCACCTGTTTCGGTCTCTGCAGAATTCCTTAGGCAGTGTCAGGTTAACATCACGAGAGGACTACCAAAACCACTTGTCGCAGTTTTTTGATCAGGAGCCTCAAATTTTTTATAGCAATGGGATCACGTCCCTACATACAAGATGGCAAAAAGTTATCCAACAAAATGGCAACTACATACTTTAGTCAAATGTAAATAAACTTTATAAAAAAACCTTCTGAATTTTAGAGGCTTTCTAGAGGCTAAAAACACTATACAAAATGTTAAGTTGCTTCTGACTCACGAACTAAGTATAATCAACACTCACTCAAATTGCCAGTCTTAAAATTGATTTGCATTTAGTGTGTATGTGATCATGTTAATGTACAAATATATATGTGTGCGTGTGTGTGTTCAACACAAATATAAGTACCGCATTATAAGCACCGCAGTTCACTGTTGGATTCTGCGCGAGCGTAGCAGTTAAATAGCGTATCTAATACTATTTAAACGATAATGAAAATCATGCTTATCGCGGCTAGTATACAGATAAATCAAATTGAAATGTCTGTAATGTCATAATAAAAATGTGAAAGAAATTAGGGGAGATAATTCGGACCAAAAAATTTCGTAAATGTAATTTTTAGAATTATTGTCTCTTTGTCTGTCTGGATGTTCTGATTGGTCTCTGAGTAACAGCTGGACCGATTTTGACGGAACTTTTACTGATATATAGCTGATGTTCCGCTAAAAAATCCCACGCGTACAAAGTCGGGGGCAGAGCTAGATTTAAATTTTTTTAAAATAGCAAGACTTGACGACAGCTCTTTCATATGAACAATGATTTCGAATGTATTAATAATATAATATTAATATATCACTTACCCAATTTCCTATGAGTAAAGTTGCAGAAAAGCTATAGTTATAGGGTAGGGTTCTCGTCTCTGGAGCCTTAATGATTTGTAGGTTGACCCTAGGCCTCAACCTACAAGCTATCATTTGTTCGCAGTTACTCCGCCGGTAGCCCACTACCGTTTAGGATAAATAGGTTATTTTTTTAATCTGTATATATCTTTTTTAATGGGATACAAAGAAAGTTTAGCGAAGAAAATTTTTATAAGTGAACATTTTTTTTAATAAATCTTTTCAAAGTACTCTCCACCAGCCTCTATACAAAGTTTCATACTTCTGAACCAGTTTTCGAAACACTTTTTCGAGTCCACCGCAGATATCTCGTTTACAGCTTGTCGAATGCTGACAGCGCATCTTTCGGCGATGAAAATTGTATCCCTTTGAGCTGATTTTTTATTTTCAGGAATAAAAAGAAGTCACACGGTGCTAGGTCAGGGCTGTAAGTAGGGTAACCCAGGAATTTGAGCAGCGTGCTGTTCAGGAAGTCCCACGTTTTGAGTGCGATATCGGCGGGCGCGTTATCGTGGTGAAACAGTAGCCAGCGGAGCCCTGTGTTTGGTAGATTGTTTCTTATAATAGAGAAAACTTCTGCCAAGCATTTGGTATACTAATACCATTGGGCGTTGATGCTTCTTTGGTTCCGTAAAGAAATTGACACCAAGTAGCCAGTCCAATTGAAAAAACTCGCTATAAAATCTTCCCCCCGCTTCTAGATCACTTCACTTTGGTAAGCGTTGATTCGTTTTGAAATACCCAAACCGTCGACTGGCGCTTCGTTTCTGGATCGTATTGATAAATCCAGGACTCATCACCTGTAATGATGTCTTAAACACGCCGAGACGAGCCTGCTTCAAATTTGTTTATCATATCACGGCACCATTCCACCCGGGCCTGCTTCTGAGCATCGGTGAGGTTGTGCGGCACCCAGCGTGAAACTATCCTCCTCACACGAAGATGCACGTGTAGAATCTCATGAAGGCTTCCCGATTCAATCTGCAGTACGTGTTGAATCTCTTGATACGTAACTCGCCTATTGTCTTGGATTCAATTTTTCACTGTCAGCACTTTTTCTTCCGTAACAGCCGTCAAAAGGCGACCACTTCTTTCTTCATCCCCCAAAGTTAGTCGACCGCGCTTCAATTTATTGTACCAACGATACACGGTTACCTTAGAAGAGCCCTTATCCGTGAATGCCATTTGAAGTCTATCGTACGATTCGTCCGGTTTCAGGTGACATTTGAAATCGTAAAAAATCATAGCGCGAAACTGTTCCCGGCGCAGATCCATTTTTCAATGAGACACGATAATTTAAATTAGCACGCAAACAATGTGGAGGGAAATTTTGAAATTGGGACGTACCTATTTTTATTTATAAATAATCATATTTTCGAAATAGATTATAACTGGCCAGTCTCTCATACATAAAAACTTTTTTCGTAAAACTTTCTGAGTGGCCTGGTAGGATGCCAAGCAACAGATACCAGACGCTGGTTTTCAACTGCACCCTAGGATGGACCGATGTTGCACTGTTATATATATATATATATATATATATATATATATATAGTTTGGAAGAGTAATAAATTATATATATATATACACATAATACATATTTACTATAAATAAAATAATAACTTGGTAACGTAATGGCTATCAAAATAAATATATATTTGAATAATAATATTGTTGTATGCCTATAAAATAAAAATATAATAATTCTTCTTCGTGAATAAATATTGACGGAGTGCCAATAACGATATTTACCAATTTAGAAAAAAAATCTAAAATATAAACAATCTGTCCCACTGACATTTAAATTTCAATTAATCTTAAAATGGAAGCAACACGCGACGCCAAAACAATAACCAAGCGAATCGTTCTATTCGCGTAAAATAAACTTTTTTCATATGGATCTGTGTCGAGCGCCTTCAGGTTTCCATCGCTCCGGTTTATTGGGAGGGATGTTAATCCCTTATTCGGGCTCAAGGATGGAAATATGTGTTGCCAGCTTCGTACATTAAAAAAGCGTTACTAGCGCTATTAATTATTATCGTAATAATGTAACATTATATATTGTAGGGTTTAAGTTTAATATTAGACACCGAGCGACAACTAGTATAAAATAAATGTATCTCCGTCGATCTACATAAGCTGGCAATACTGTATAAGCCTATACATAATAATAATAACCGTGTTGTCTGAAAGAGATCGCTGTAAAGCGATAAAGCCGCCCATTGCTCCTACTTTTACTGTTTAATGTGACTACTGTAAATTGTTTATTTTATGTGTATGTGGTGAACACTAAAAGTGTTTTCTATTCTATTCTAATAATAAATTTTATTGAACTGAAAAATGTTACAAATAGTACTTGCAGTTCGAATAATACTTAACTTGAAGCATACACATAAACTTAAATAACTACATTATAATGACTATAACATAATTACTAGTACCTATTTAAATCAACATTAACAATTTTGAATCAGTTCCTTGTATTGCCCGAGTTGTTTAAAGTGACACTGTCTTCCTAGCTAGGTTATAAAATAACCTGTGTTAAGTCAAGAAAGACAAATAAATTTCTTTTGTTTTTGTTGGCACTGTTGCTTGGTAGTAGACAAATAAAAACCTCAAACAAACGTTGGAGACATCACTTTATAAAAAGGTGGTAAATTGGAATTAGTAGCAATGGTTAAAGTTGGGGTACTTAGAATAGTACCCTGGGCGTTCATTTGACGAAATTGGATTTGGTGTTGGGGTTATTCACTGTTTTACTGACGTACTTTTTTAAGGACCGTGGGCGCTAGGAGGTTAAGGAGAAACAGCATACTAGACTCCGTTAGGATGTTACTATATGAGGGATGACTAGTCATAATGTTAAAGACCATGTTTTATGGTATATATGTAAGTGATGTATATAGTAGGTGATGTGTTTATGTTATGCATGTGTTAGTTTGTAGTACATCTTATTAGAATTTTTATCTATTTATCTTGCGGAAAAATTGTACTGAGTATTTTAGATTTAAATCATTTAAACTTACGTGTAACCGTACATTCAATTTCGATGTTGCGAAGTTTATATGAAATAAAAAGACATACAGTAGAAATTAGAACCTAATCCTTTTGCAAGTCGGTTAAGAAAGTAGAAATACCTCGAGATACTGTCAAAATCTGTGCATCATTTTAGAATTATTAATAATTATCTGTCTGACATTGACTGACTGTTTTGAATATTTTATAGAATGCAAAAAAAAAATTATACTACGTTTATTCATTTCCATATTTTGCAAGGATTAGAAGAATTAAATAATAAGATTCAGATTTAACCTCCTGAATATGAATAGTCGTGGTAGCGTAATGGAAAGCATGCACCATTTAGGGAGTGCTAACAACGGTGAAGGAAAACATCGTGATGAAACCTGCACCTCGAGATAGCCGATGTGGCAAACCCGCTAAGTCGCCTTAGACAAGCGTGGCGGGTATACTCTCCATTCCTCAGTAGTGAAATGTCTGAGCCCAGCGGTAAGACATTTATTGGCTGTCTGTAAAGACCATGGGCCACAAAAATGGCTCGGACTTTTGGAAGGCTTGCGTGGGACCATGGGAAGGCCAATACGTAGAGGCCCCTTGACAAACTTAATGTAAATGTGGCGTGACACTGACCGGCGATTATCCTTGTCTACGCCATATAATAATGCAATCAAAGACAAGCCCCGGTCAGTGCTGGACTGTTGTGGGAAATGAGACCAAAAAGTACTGGGCTATTGGAGTGAAATGCTAGTGGTACTAGGGGTCTGGGAATATGGGGACTATGGCGTCTGCCCGTCGCAATGCTCCACTCTCTACATGAGCCCCTAAAATGTTATCGGCTGTTATTATTCGATCTAAACTCCCAGCGGCAAAGCCGGTATAAAATAAATAAATCTCCGTACAGCTGCGTAGGCTGGCAACACCGTCTGAGGCTGTACATCATTGCGTATCGTTGGATCGGCTCCATGTTATTTATTGCATAGTTAAATGCGGAATGAGATTTGCGCGTTTAGTTCTCTTCGGCCGCTGTAAATTCACAGATTGACGTTTCTTGTTTCCTTGTCTGAATGAGCCGGGGCTTTATTGCCCTGTTTATTTATTTGAATAACTGTATATCAAGGGTATAGTGGTTGTGAGTCGATAGTTTACTTGTATCCTCTTGAATTATACCTACTATTTAAGATTATGTAACTACAGACGGTCACATTCCACTAAATAAATTCTATCATCTTGTGGTAAGGAGCAATACTCCAAAATGTCTGCAATGCAACATAGTGGAAGATGTACAGCATTTGTTAGTGGAATGTGTTCGGACGAGAGACGGCAGGAAGGGGCTGGTGGATGCTCTGGGAATTCATTTTGATAGACGTGGGTGTTTTCCAGAGCATTTTGTCGCGGCCACAGTCTGCTGCGGCTCTTTTAATTTATAAAATAGTGAAACCATTTACATAAATTTGTGTAATTGTATGATTAGGGTAAGATGGGGCTGACATGGTGACATAATCACTAAAAGCCCCAAAATAAATTAGACAATAAAAAACTAGACAGTCACCGTATTTACAACATGTTAGGTACTCCGACTCGAATCGAAATAACGTAAGAGGAGACTAATTTTTTTACCACTTTATATATACACTAGCTTCTGGCCGCAACTTCATCTGCGTGGAATAGTTAAAAGAAGTAAAAAACCCTCCCGATTTTAAAACATTCTTCATTGGTGATCCGCTCCTATTGTTCTTAGCGTGATGATATATAGCCTAATTGTTTTTTAATGTATAAATTGTTTTATTGTATGATGATGATGATACCGGCAATATCAATACTTAATTAGGTGCACAAGTTGTATAATAAGTTGTTTAAGTAATTAAAGATTTTTAACTATCCCACGGGAACTCTTTAATTTTTCGGGATCAAAAGTATCCTATATTTCATTTAGATCGGTCCAGTCGTTTCGGAGATAAGCCGGTACAAACAGACAGACAAACAGAGAAACAAAAAATTTGAAAAAATCTAAATTTCTTTCTATTTCACTTCTTACATCCCCCTGACTCGGTTTTCAGTATTTTTGTTCATTGTACAGAAATTTGACCTCTACAATTTTATTATATGTATGTATATAGATTTAACTTATGTGTGTGTGTGCGTGTTGTGTGTAACTTTTATATACACACTCACACACACACACACGTACCCCTTTAAATTTTAATTTAATTACTTACATAAAATATCCAGAAGTAGTTAGAATTTTTGAAAGTAGATATTGAAGTGAAACTTTAGAAAGAAAGTGATTCTTTAGAATCGTTGTAATTTGAAATTCGATGAAACGAAAAAGTGACACTAAAAAGAGATAAACACATAAATCTACAGGACTAAGCCTGCCAGAGAATGTGATACAAGTTTTACATTGTGCAGCACAGATGAGAGTCAATAAAATCGATGATTAAACATAGGTCCCATTTGGACCGAAATAAGACAGATAATAATATTTATTAGATTAATACAGGGAAATTTTTTAACTGATACTTAAGAAGTTTATTTTGAATCATAATATGTTGACGGATGTAGGTTAAAAGAATTATATTTATAGTGCTACATGCCGTCAAAGATAAGCGCACAGCTGACTGTCGTAAGCGCAGTTCATTGTCTTCCTGCGTCTAGGAATTCTTTTATGTTTTGAATTTGTAATTAAGAAAAACATGCTATTATTTTTCTACTTGTTTTATAACCATCATTAGCGTCGAACTAATCCTTATTGTTATTGTTTTCGACTTTGTGGCCGTTCGCAGGTGTGCAAATTACTATTTCTCGGAAACTCAGTGTGCGCGGCCAGTTTCTTTGTACTGTGTAGTGAGTATAAGACAATGCCCGAATGGAGGGGTGGGCAGTCAAGCGACGACTACGAGACGAGTAAGACGTTTATAGTACTCTCGATTAGCGATATAGACGACGAACTTTGTACGTGTCGAATTGCATTGAATCGTGCAGTGTGAACTGGTTGCATCCAGTTTTATTTGTATTTGTTTTATACGCGTTTCTACAATTCTAATAAATTCTATAGTTGTTCCAAAGGCATTTTTTTTAATTCGAGTCCTGTAGCTCGTAACAATAAAAGCTAGAGAAGAATTATCTGTGAGTATACTTACTAAAGTTTCACTTCCACTGCGTGTGAACTGCACACACACACATAGATTTTTTTCTATATGAACACAAATTTTTACTACATAAGAATTTTCTAACAAAAAAACTGACTTCAAGAGTAACCAAAAAGGAAAATGTATGTTTTGCTTAGCACCAACTTCAAGGTATAATTTTTATTATAACTGGAGTACCGCCGACAGGCAGATGGCCACCTGATGGAAAGCGGTGACCGTCGCCTATGGACGTTTGCAACGCCAACACACTGCCGGCCTCGAAGAAATTTTATGACACTCTTTTTAAAAAACCCTATTCCATAGAGCTCATTCCAAATTCCCACGGTGCACAAGAGGAACGTTCTAGAGAACCGTTGCGTCCAAGAGCGAAGCGGCTCAAAGAAGTGGGGATGAACGCCGAGCCGATGGCGTGCGGTGTAGTGGTAAAAGACAGACGAAAGCAACATTCTGAACAGTTTCTGAACATTATTTTCTATTGTTTAGTTACTCTTCAAGTCGGTTTCTTTTTTACTAGATTTTTTTTATAACAATAAATTTGTATGAATCTATTCTTGGCTGTACTGAATCCATCTCAAAAAGAGTGATCAAAATCGATATAGAAACAAAAAAGGTATAACTCAAAAACCGCAAAAAATCACATCAGATTTTAATGAATTTTCTGCTCTATATCTTCGGAATCCAAAGTCTAATTGTTTCAAAACGATATATAATTTTGATATATTTGGGTTTAATTTTTATCTTACAAGTAAACTGCATATAGATAGATAGATAGATAACACTTTATTGTACACCATTACAGAAAACCTTATAGCCTAAAAATATTCTAAATGTGCACAATGGGCGGTCTTATCGCTAAGAAGCGATCTCTTCCAGACAACCCGTGACAGGAATAAAGCAGATTATATTGGTCAAAGGTGGTATACATAAATATTAGAGGATAAGCAGTTACTCACATATATTTTATTCATTTATAAACATATAAGTATGTAAAAGATTATATAAGTAAAATTATACTTAATAAAAATGAAAGAAAGAATAGGAGTATTCCGGCGAAAACGAATTGACAACCACTTGAGTTTTTACGAAACTCAGAGACGTGGTCTAATTTGCGTAACCCAAATATGAACCTTATACAAAAATTTTGGAGGCTCTCAAGTTTATTAAGTTGCTCTTGAGTCAAATCAATATAGCTGGCGTCAGCATAATCGAGAATGGGGAGTAGTAAGAACTCTGCAAGCTTAACTTTGGTGGCTAAGGGCAGGAAGCTTTTCAACCTCCCGAGGGATTTCGAAGAGAGGAAGAGACGTCGACTCAATTCGGTTATGTGGGGTCGCCAAGATGCATATAAATTGCGCAAACCCCTTTTCTCAACCCCGAATCACATGCCAAGGAATGGGGATGGTACCTACCAGCCGTCGTCGTGCATGGAGTTCAGCTAGGCACAGCATTTCCAACTCACAGGTTTTTTTGTGGTATTAAGACACTGTTCGTTTTGATGATTAGATATTCGTTTCTTGGTTTTTGGGAAACGCATACGTTGCAATGGTCGACTCACTACTGCCCCAGTTTTAACCGCTTAACGCCATCTAGCGTTGGTTTTCCCAAACCCCTCTATCCGCGACGATGTAATCGAGACAAAAAAAGGTGTGTAATTTAAATGAATACATTAAACGAACTATGAAGTTGGTACACTAATACTAATAAAATTTATATGAGACCATTTTGAGATTTTACTGAATCCAGCACAAACAATCATCAAAATCGGTTCAGAAACAGACAAGTTATCGTTACACGGCGAATTGAGAAACGACTAGTTTTTTTGAAGAAGGTTAAAAACAGTATACGCTAGTAACATCTGCGGGATTTTTCATTGCGCGTAGCCTAACACGCAATAGGCTGATTTTTTTTACTTAAGCGACGAAAGATTTGACAAAGTGCGTGAAGAAATTCACCCTTTGCCCTTCTAACCTCCTTCCTCGGATATGGTGCAAAATATAAGCCACAGTATAAAATAAGATTTTTTAAAAAGGTTTTTAAATACAAGCTTTTGAGATCCTGGATATCATTTAGCACCAGAGTGCTAGCCAAGAAAAGTAAAACGAGCCCAAACACGATGGGTCTATCTTCTTTAGTACAGGAGTTCCTATGGCCACCTTCCGATTCCATCATCAGATCAGCCCCATGCTACCATATTATTGCATTGCCACGCGATATACATATGCGAGCAAAATTTCAGCTCAATTGAAAACCGGGAAGTTGATCAAATTTAACTTGCAAGATTCCACCAGAACTTACATACTTAGGTACAACCATGCAAATTAAATAAAAGTATGTAAAAAACTATATTACGTTATATACTCAGGGTCGCATTCTGCTATTACTATCTCGTCAAAATCGTCAGACCCTATCGTTTGTATCGTAGGTTTGCCTGATTTCGGTATTCTGTTAATTCTAATGGCTTGCAAGTGGCACGCTACAGCTTTTTAATATACATTTTGGCTAACGACATTTCTGTTAATGGTATTATCATTTTTTTTATTATTGTATTATTCCGCCGCACCGATATCGAGAAGATATTGTGGATTTAATAGAACGTATACGTTGACTATAATTTGAATTAATATTGCTCGATTTTACCGTGGGTCGTATGACTTTTTATGATTAAGGAGGTGGGCACTGAAAATCAGTGCTGTGTCGGAGTATGTTGCAGCACAGCAAAAACTAAGTGACCACCTCATTTCGCAAATTGCGGCACACATTTTCATTATTATTGTATGCCTCTAGAGACCTACTTGTTATTATTATTAATTCACATATATATTTATTCATTCTATTTTACGTTTTCTTAATACATATATATATATATATATACTAGCTGTACCCGGCAGACGTTGCACTCCTTTTAAAAAATTCAAATCTAAGACGCTCGCGAGAGTAGAAAATTATTAAAATACTAATATCACTATTAAAAAATAGGGGTTGGTGATAGAAGGATGATAATTTAGGTTTGTATGTATTTTTAAATTCAACATTATAAAAAAAATATTGTCCAAAAAATTTAAAAAAAAAATTATCACTTAGGGGTATGAAAAATAGATAGTAGCCGATTCTCAGACCTACTGAATATGCATATAAAATTTCATAAAAATCGGTCAAGCCGTTTCGGAGGAGTATGATAACTAACGAGAATTTTATATATTAGAGAGAGATATATATATATAAAATAGATACATGTTATAAAAAATAAAAAGATGACGTCCGTCGGCAGCGGGGCCTAGGGTCCAAGCTACCGGTGGCTAAGGCTCCAGAGACAGAAACTAATAAGGCGCTGATGACACAGGTCTTGCGAACATTGAACAAGATATGTCAAGAAATTAACATTTTTATTTGCACTGTGACTGAATTCACAAGAACTGCGTATTATATAATATGTTATGACGACTGAATATGTATATATATTTATCTATAATGTACTATGTGTACCACGCTATCGTATTGCTGACAACTGTAATGATAGCGATGTTTGTAAGTTAATAAATAAATATTAATAAATAACTTCCTTACAATGCGTGCTGTGCTCAGGAAAACCGCCTTCTGCATCTGGCCTTTCACCCATTTACCGAGCGAGAGCCTCTCTGGGTGTCGGTTGAGGCTCTTCTCTATTAGACCGTTAACAGACACCACTATTATTATTAAGTGTCGTATTTTTATAAATAAATATTTTCATTGTTTTTTTCTTTCTTTAGAATACGAATTTTTGTGTTCAGAATGGCACCGCCTTACGCGAGGCTAGTCGTATAGAAAGTTCTAGTTCACACAAGTATTCATTCTCTTATGACTTAAACCACTTTATTGGAATGCCAAGGATTCTCTATAAGGTCAAACGTTATTAAAAATGAGAAATATTTCCCGAGATAATATAGCGTCATTGATTCTGATTCAGACAAACGCCTTCGATTATTATTTAATAAACATTTGATTTATTATATTTTTTTTTTTGTCAAAACTTAGGACTCTTTCTGATTTTTCGGTGCTACAGTGGTACGGATTTTTTTTCTTTTAATTTACAGAAATTGTATGCCGCAATTCGAAAATGAGGTTGGCACTCAGCATTTTGCTGTGCCGGATCGTAGTCCCTCACAGCGCTGGTTTTCAGTGCCCACCCCCTCAATCACATAAGGCATGCGACCCGTATTAGACATTAAAAAAAAAAACAACTATACCTATCCTAAGAGAGAGAAAGAAGTAATATATAGTGACAGTAAATATTTACAATTTATTTAAACCTAATACCGATTATATTTATAAATATATATACATATTAACAAAGCTGTATTAATTTAGTTTCTTTGCCTCAACACATTGAGTGTATACATTCACGTTGTGCCACATCACTCAAAGATTTTCCGTCCGGAATCGATCTCGGTATCTGCGGTAGCGAAAATTTATTGAGCGCCTATATTTCTAAGAGCGTTTCGTGATTCACTTGGTGTTGGTGCGGCAGCGACACACATAGAGAATCAGGAAATGTTATGATCCGAGATCGTAGTAAATATATTCTGTTCTTAGAAATCGACAGACAAATACACACGTTGTATATCCCCAAGCTAAACAACTACGCTAGTATGTATATATTAATAACGTATATGTTTGGATATATAATATTAATATATGTTATTGTCTATTTTCTTATTATTTGTCTTAAATATATGTAATTCTGTCATCTCTATGTATCCTACTAATTACATGTATTTGATTTGCACACCACCGTCATACACTTTCGATTGCTTTCACACAATCCACAGCCCGGGTTGTCTATCTATCCACGCTTGTGTTATGAGTAATATACAACATACCAGTCTAGGGCCTGAAGTGGAATACTTACAAGCCAATAGATGGCGCTGTGCAATAATAGAGATCACAAACGTTTCCCGAAACATACAAAGAATATATACAAAGTTCCACAAGCAACAGATGGGCCTAGGCCTGAGAGGAACAACACTAGCATCGCTGGAAGATCTTTTGAGATGGAGGAGCATTCCGTCTCACTCCTCCAACCTATGCCTATATGGGACATCCACTACAGGCCGATCCCAGACACCCAGAACATAGTAAATAACGGAAAGTTCCTTTAGGAAATTTACGATGCCAGGAATCAAACCCGGAGCGTCTGCGTTGCAGTGAGGTCGGCCCGCTAAGGCTTAGCCCACTCAACCGCAAAGGCCGTCAAGTATGGATAGTCTATATAATATGGACAAAAGGACAGACCGAAAAAGTTATAATATACTAGCTGTCCCGGCAGACGTCGTCCTAACTGGAGAAGCTTCAATCGATATGCTGACAGCAGCGCCACCTACCGGGTCCAATTGTAAACCAACTCAGAAACCTTCTTTGGCTCATGCACAACAACTTTGCTAAAGATCATCACATGATCAAATGTATAGTTTACGATTCTATAAAGGACATACAGACAAACATTCATTTTTATATATCAAGATACTTCTATCTTAGCCATTTGCTTACATAAACTTGAAAATTTACATAGCTATAATATTTTCTTGAAAATCTTGATAATAAAATCTTTAAGCTTATTAAAATTCCTAATCTGAAATATTGGGCGTAGATAAGTAGTAATAAATTGTAAGGCTAAGTCAAGCATCACTTTAAACATAAATTTATAAAGTAAATTTTCTAAATATTCTTAAACCAAATTAAGGGGAGAAAACTCAGTGGAAAATATGTCCGTGTTTATAAAGTCGAGTGTCCTAGTAAGTTGATTGAGGCCTTTTGGAAAATCTGTCCGCGTTTCACTTGAGAGGTATATTAACATTTATTTAGAGGGTGAGTGGGGTGAGAGGATTTTATTAGTACAAGACCCAGTTACCCTTTATGCTGAGAGGAGAGGAGAAGTGCAGAGACCAGCATGGTACTGAGTAAAATGTATTTATCAACAGGTGCAGAAGTTTTATCAGTTTTGGGACTTCCACTTAAGCGGAGAGGAGAGGAGATGTGCGAGAGACCAGCGGCGTATCTATTGAGTAAGATGTATTTACCAATAGATTAAATAATTTTATTAGTATTAGGCTCGGTTGCTACTTAAGCGGAGAGAAGGGGAGATCTACAGAGACCAGTGCTGTACTGAGCAACATATTTATACCAATAGATAAAAGGGTTTTATCAGTATTACCCGGTTATCCCTTAAGCGGAGAGGAGAGGAGATTTGCGTAGACGACATACCTAACAACTGACATTGTTTTTAAATTAATATTTGTGCGTCTATTGTCTTACTAGGCATTTGTTAATTTATTCTGCTTGCCAAAACAGGTAAAGATTGCATCAAAATATAATATCGCTGTCATCGCGGTATGTCGTTTCATTGCTTAATTTTTTATTGTATGAGTTCAGCAGACAGGCAGACGGCCTACTTGATGGAAAGCGGTTACTATCGCCTATGGACATTTGCAACACCAAAGATGCTAAAAATGCGCTGAAATTTTTTCTTTGAATTTACTTCTTCGCTTTCAACTTGCATAGCTGAATTGTTTAAACCAGTATTCATTAAAGTTATTTGTGACTAAAGTTATCCAATGAGCTGTTTATAGTCTACTTGTATACATAAAAACTTAATTAAGTTTAATATTTTCTTAAGTTTTATTATGTATACACATAATAAAACTACGTGTTAACTGTTTTAAGCGCGGTAATTTATTTGACTTTTGTTATCCCGACGTTTCGGCCACTTTTCAGCTGCCGAGATCACGGAAGACAAAGATGTCAAGTGTCAACGAGTATTGTTAAAGTTTTATTTATCCTACCTCCAACTTGTTCATTTTAATTATTTAGTTTTAATTTTGTTTGTGATTATTATTTACTCTATGGGAGCCTAATCTAATTTACCACCGCTTCACAATATGTTATGGCTTGAAAAGAAGAAGCAGCGCAAGAAACTCTTCAGCAAACATGCCCAGCTCTAATAATTTTATATAATATTGTTACGAGCAACAGGACTCGAATTAAAAATGCCGTTGGAACTACTATAGAATTTATTAGAACTATACAAACACGTATAACACAGGTACAAATATAACTGAACACAATCAGTTCGACACATAATGCGCGATTCAATAACACGCGCAAAGTCCGTCACTATATAGCTTATCGAATGTACACACCTCTTGTCTCGCTTGTGACCATCGCTAGATTGCCGCATCTCTCGATTGGGCATTACTTTAAACTGTCCAAATGCAATATGTCTGCTCCACCGCGTCGACGCAATTTTCCAAAAATCATAATACGCACACCTGCCTAATTATTCCTGCGAACGGCCATAAACGAGTACAATAGGCTGCTCTCCACAACAACCAATAAATAAGTAAACAAAAGAAGACAGTCATAAATAGTTTCAATATTAATAGCTCGAACGCCGCGGGTAATAAATGTGCTTTGTTTACAAAAAAATGCAGTGGCCCAAATTGTAACAGTATATCACTATTAGAATTAGTGAATAATACATAAAATATTCCCACGATGGTTACAACAATGCCCCTGTGAAATCGACCCCTGACCTTCGGACTCTTTGATCGTCCACGTGCAAGATCCCGAATCACGCCCCGCGTGCACCGGATCGATTCGCTTCTAGGGAGCCCTTGAATGTCACATTGGTTCAACGATTGGACATCAAATCTGTTGCAAGTTTATACCATATTTCCTGAATTCGCTTTGCTGTGTATTGTTCTGTATTAGGGGTGGAGAAACTTTTTATATCAACGTGTCATTCTTTCATGGTGCCATAAGCGTGCTACTTTCCGTGGACTGCAAATTGATTCGTTCAGAAACTCTCCCGACGTTTGTGAATAACCGTACAGAACTCTAAAAATCGCATTCATACTTTACTTTGCTTAATATACCATGATCCTGGTTACCACGCGTTCTCGCTCCCGGCCGTGGCACGCAACATGGTCGGGAGCAATACTGGTTGGGACGCCGTCTCCTCCTTCTGTGAGCTCGTTATGCTTGCAAAGGAGGAGGCGGAGCGGGAACGTGAGCTCACGTCATGGCTCCGCTCCCGCCAAAGGAGAACGCGTCAGCGCGGGTGGGGCCCCTTGGGTTATAGGTGTTCTCATTCACCTGCACTTGCCGTCGAGATGGGGGCGCTGCGTGTTCCCGTGGGGTGAGTTAGAGACCGCCCCACGCCTAGAGAGCTTGAAGATTCCAGGGGATAAAAGTAGTCCCCCGGCAGTGGAAGAGGCCTCGCGAGGCGCACGCCTGCCAGGGCTGCGGAGAGGCTAGCTCATATACCCGTAGCCCTGGCATAAGGCGAAGGACGGAACACCCAGGGGTTTTAGTGGGTATCCCTAACTGCGGAGTGGCAATAGCATGTCACCAGTTCTGACTGGGCATGCTAGTACCACCCCCGATCTGGCGAATCCCACACACGGGTCGCGAATTATCCTCCCAAGGTTCTGCCCTAGTCGCGGCTTAGTCCTCAATCGGATTTCCCCTGGTCAAATGAAAAAAAAAATGGTTACCACGCGTTCGGATTCCCAACTCAATTAATCGCTTTTACGTGTCTATTAGAAACTTTCGCAATAAACCTAGTAATCTATATATTAATACATGAAGCAAAAACTTTGTACCCCTTTTTACAAAAATTGCTCGGACGGAGGAGTATGAAATTGCGCACACTTATAGTTTATATAGAGAAGAAGCGACGAATGCTATTTTTTTTAAACTATGCATAAAAAATACATTAAATCAATAAAAAAACATTACACACACTACCATGTATTTGACACACACACGCATATATACTCTTTTGTTTATTGTTGCCTTGGCGAAATCTGTGATTATAGAACTATAGTCTTTGACAACAAATTGTTATGGTCGAATTTCGAGCATGGGCGACCACTAGTTTACGTTATTTTCTCATAAATAAAAATAGACTAAGTTCAAGGACAATCTTTTGGCATTTGATTTTGATACTTGGAGCCTATCTGGTGGTAGACGGCGTGGGCGACCAGAGATAGGTAGCGACCGGAGTAGTACAGATTTCGTGTATGATTAGCTAAAGGCGCACTAATCATAACACGGTACACCACATCCGTACTACTGTGGGCCCACCTATCTCTGGTAGCCCACGCCGTCTACAACCAGATAGGCTCCAAATGCCAGAAAATTGCCCTTGAACATGACTGACTACTGTTTCGAAGCATTTATTTTACATTTGACGTTTGCACGTCAATCAAGTGACATATTTATTGACAGTAAAGCCCACATGAAACAAATAATGTAATTGTCGTATTTCACTGTAGTAGGTGGCGTTATAGCGATGTTCTATGAGTCATGTAACACACAGA
Organism: Dendrolimus houi; assembly: GCA_039645545.1. Taxonomy (NCBI): domain Eukaryota; kingdom Metazoa; phylum Arthropoda; class Insecta; order Lepidoptera; family Lasiocampidae; genus Dendrolimus; species Dendrolimus houi. The sequence continues at coordinate 14,645,101 of CM077139.1, forward strand.
TTATTAAACCATCGACACTATACGTATTATGCGATTCAGCTTAAGGATCACTTCATCACATTTTCTTTGACTGTCCAAGATAATTACCCCCATGTACGATATCTTACCTAATATATATATATATATATATATATATATATATATATATATATATATTTTATTTATTTTCACTGTGACATTGGCAAAATCAATGCCAAAGGCGTTGGAGCCAACATCAACAAGAATAGAATATAAATTAAAAAATGTTCTGCTTTATCACATTTCCTAATTTTAGTCCAAAATTGGCTTATTTAATATATATAAAATATATTCTTATATATATATAATCTTTTAACCATAAATATATAGGAAAATTTAAATTGATTAAAATTTGTTTATAAATGAAGTCGATTTTTATAACAACTCGAGTCGGTAACGCATTAGGACATTACTAATTGATTCCTCATTGAGTTGTCAAAAGTAAAAAAAATACTTGGAGAGGGTATAACAAAAAAAAATGATGACAGAATTTTTATTTTTCATCCATATAAACCCAGTAAATTTCCTGGAAAAATTATTGTGACATATATACAGATAAACAGACCATGACAATTGTATAAGGTTCCGATTGCATTAAAATAACTATGGTACCATAAAAATGAGGAAAGTTAAATATTCCTCCAATTATAATCAAGTACATAAAATTATATGTGTTAGCATACAAAAATATTAACCCGTTACAAATAACCACACCCTTTATCAACTCAAATAGCACGAAACGAAATAACGTGTTAATTTATATAACAACCGTTAATAAGAGGCACTTGTTTGTAAAGGCATGAATACACTGGGCAACGTATTGCAAAGAGAATATGTTGCGCAATATGTCTGCAAATTCGTGGGATGAAATCGATTGACACGTGCCTTTTCATGCTACATGGTTGTGATCGTAGGTACTCGTATAAGGTATGGTAATTGTCACTGGAATATATCAGTTGTATAATTATAAAACCTAGTAAATGCATTCCAAGAAATTTAATCCATTGCACAAAAAATAATGAAAATTTCAAGATAGTCTTTGTACGTTTTGACAAGCATAATATATTAGCAAATGCTTAGCGAGACAAACAATGCACAGAGATGCCTTTAAAACAATCTCGAATGCTAAGTTTTGAAATTGCTTAGTTGATATATAATACGACACAAATTGTCATTAAACAAAGTCGTATATTTAAATACTCGCCGAGGTAAGGTAAGTTAAGGTATAAGCTTGGTAGAGTCATGCTGGAATCATTATCTTGATTACAGCTCTTAGGGCCGGCTCAATCAGTGTGATATCACGCTTTTATAGAGCATTGGCGTGAACAGGGTAGCCTTGAGCTAATCGTGCTTCGTACGGGGAGTGAAAGATCCGATGGTTTACTTTTCCCTCTCCCTATCATCCCATTCCTCCTGTCTGATCAGTCTATTCCATCCTCTTTATCCGATCCGCTATCCCATCCCATTTAACCCACTCTCCTTTTTGAGAACAGGCCAAAGGTATTGGGGGCGTGTGGATTTATCTCACGCTATCCTAAAGCTGGTAACACGTTGGCTTTACCCTGGTGATGTAAACGACTATAGGCAACGGTAATCACCTTTATTTACGTGGGCTGTCTGCCTGTTCGCCAACTTCGCTACAAAAACATCTTAATATATGTCGCCGATGATACGACTGGCGATGAAATTCATCTCCTAAAGAGGTGACATATTTTAAACTTAGAGCAAAGGGTAAGTGACGTGCATACGCACTTCACTCGGCATAGCAATGACACGAAACATATAAAACACAAACTTGAGAAATCGGGGAGATTGACGCATGTCATGGGACTGCCAATTTACAATAAACTACCGAGCGAGTAGCATAACGGAGTCACCATCCGTCGGCTCATTTAAAACGCGGCTCAGGAAATGGTTAGTCGAGCACACCTTTATAATCATGAGGAGTTTATATCCTATACTATGACATCATTTTAACTTTATTTGTGACTATGAGTAGAAATTTACGTGTAACTTTGTTGTGAATAAAAGATTTCTGATTTCTGTTTCATTAAAATGGTTTCATTAAATACTCATTGGAGTACTGACCAACAAAGCGCCATTTTGACCAAATCTGATTATGGCTTTTGCAGTGAACAAAAAATCATATGGAGAGTCTGATATGTAAATTACTCCATATTCAGACACAGGTTGCCTGGCATTGGTGAACTGCACTTATATGGTACCACCGCGAGACATATTTTTTTGCTATATAAGTACATGGTTTAATACCATTATCATACTATTACGAGTTGCAGGACTCGAATTAAAACGCCGTTGGAATGATTATACCTTTTATTAAAACTATACAAACACGTAAAACACAGATACAAATATGACTGAACACAACCAGTCTAAACGTAAAGCATGATTCAATAACACGCGCAAAGTCCGTCACTAAATAGATTACGAATGTATACAAGTCTTGCTCCGCTTTTGGTTATCGCTCGACTGACGATCTCTCCATTGGGCCATTGCTTCATACTGCACCGATACAATATAGCTGCCCGACCGCGTAGACCGAATTTCTTAGAACCAATTCGACACACCTGGCTAATGGCTGCCATAAAAGATTACAATACATAATGGGCTGTTTTCTAATCACCAATTTTAAACACAAAGTAAACAAGATACGTCCAAATGCCGAAAAGGTAATCAATGTGTTTCTACAGGGCTGCAGGTGTGAATTTGTCTTTGTCGGCACTAGGTCGTAACAATACGTACCGCTGAAGAGTGGAACTCTTTACCGTCGTCTGTTTTTCCTGAAAAATACAATCTAGGTGTCTTCAAATCGTACGTGAACAGGTAACTTCTAGGTAGGCGTGCTCCACCTTAGACTGCATATCTACCTGGCATCAGGCGCAATGTCAGTGAAGCGCGAACCTATTCAATATATAAAAAAAATGTTGTTAAATGTGTCTCGTTATCTATTTAAAGACTAAATAAATATTTTTTCTTTCTTTCTGTATAATTATGTCGCAAGAATCGCGAACCAAATCACGGGAAAAGTCCCCCAGTGTAAACGGGGCTTAACAGTATAACCGTTTTAAATAATGCCTCGTCGCTCGATAGTAATTGAATTAAGGTGAGTGTTTGAATTTTAAAGGTGTTGCGAGTTATTAGACGGGTCTTTGGCGTGGCTTAATGATGGTCAAGGACTGGCGCAAAGTGGGAATTTCTATTCAAGACGAGCCGGGAGTTGAGGTGAAATATTCTCGAGATCATCAACAAATTTGCTATTATTAGCCTAAAATCTTTTACTGTGCATGATGCTGTAAGCTTGTGTATTTCATATTAGAAAGTGGCTGAGGTTCCAGAGATAGGAATCTAATCACAATACGGGCCGTGTGCAACAGGACTATCTTCTGCACCCGACCCTTCACCCAAATACCAAGCAAGAGCCTTTCGAGATGACAATCAAGGCTCTTCGCTATTAGTCCATTCACTGACACCACCATCGGTACTATAATTGTAGAGTCCAGGTTCCACATGGCTTCCTTGTAAGCAAGATCAATATACTCTATTTGCTTTTCTTTCTCGGCATTCACGAGGTTACCATCATGGGGAATCGCAACTCTACAATTATATCATGTTGCGCAGATCGATCAACTATTACAATCTCAGGCTTATAGGCGACAATAGTCCTGCTGTCTGTGATAATTGATCGCGCCCAGTAGAGTAGATATTGTTGTCTAGAACTGGTCCGGCCTTGTATTGGTAACAAGGTAACTCTGACACTACGAGATGAGTCCGTATTTAATTATTATATTATCTATCTACCAGTAGAAATGCAAATTGGGATTTCAGTAATTTTGGATTCGCATTTGAAATCATTTATTCAGTCGCCCGCCATTACCGGCGATTAAATAAAGATTAATGCCCTCCCGGCGCCTGGATTGGCGTATTCCCTAAACTAATTACTTTTAATTACTTAATCAATGTTTTGTTTTTTCCATCGGACAGATGGGGCCCTTGGTAACTGCTGTCAGTCATGGTAAGCGATCGGCTTAGTGATAAATTATTAAGACAGAAACGCGTTTTTTAGGGTTTCATATACAAATACGAAATGCTGCTAGATCAGCAGCAGATACAGCTGAACTACTGAAGCAGTGCAAATATATAACATTCAGTGAGAGTCGCTTGTTGTGAAGACGCTTCAACGGTGGACTCATGGGACTTGAGTAAGTTCTGTTATCATAATAGTAATTCAAATTAAAAACTCATGTGGTTTATGTACCCGTGTCTTAATCAAGAATTGATTAAAACCGTGCAGGAACGGAGAAAGAATAAGATTTCCTGCGGCCGGGTGGCTTGTCGTAAGAGGCGATCAAACCACCTACAGCTAGGTGGTATGGTATTTGCCCATCTGGATGGCTACCCGCCCTGGTCTAGAGTATGCCGCTATAACAACCTTGAGTTGTATTCCGGCATTAGTGGCCAGGTTCCAATCTCGTTTTAGAGAGCGGCAACACAGGTAGCGGTTTTGGTGTTACAAATGTCCATAGGTGAAGATAACCGCTTTCCATCGAGTGGGCCTTATACCTGTCTGCTGAGCTCATACGATAAATAAAAAGAAACCCCGTAGAAATAAATATAATAATACATACCGAGGGTTGAAAATCTATTTGTTTTAAGCGACATTTGGTACTTAAGGATCTAGCTAAATGGAATCCGCTATCTTGCTCAAGTATTCCCACATTGTTGAAGATATAAATTCATAGAATTTACACACGACAAAGGCGTATTACAAAAAACTTAATTTTTAACCTAACTTAAATTTTCGCGACTTGTATACATAATACTACGGCCACCGAAAAGTGGCCGAAACGTCGGAATAACAAAAATCAAATAAATTACCGCGCTTAAAACCGTTAAAACGTAGTTTTATTAAGTTTTTTGTAATTACGAATGTTTCACAATAAAAATTTGTTTCACATTTTGATTCAGACAAGATTTCACACATAAAATTTTTTTTTTTCATAAGAATTATTTTTTATCTATATATTAATACGCGAAGCTTAAAAGCTTTGTACCCCTTTTACGAATATTGCGCGGACGGAGGAGTATGAAATTTCGCACACTTATTGTTTATATAGAGAAAAAGCGATGAATGCTAATTTTTATTTTAAATTATTAATAAAAAAATACATTAAATCAATAAAAAAAACATTACACACACTACCATGTATTTGACACACACACGCATATATACTCTTTTGTTTATTGTTGCCTTGGCGAAATCTGTGATTATAGAAGTATAGTCTTTGACAACAAATTGTTATGGTCGAATTTCGAGCACGGGCGACCACTAGTATATATATAGAAATGTATATAAAATCATAACGATTTTTTGTAGAAACATTCGTAATTTTTGTGGGAAATATTGTGTAATATGGATTTGTCGTAAGTAAATTCTGTGTATGAATATAAATATATTATGTACATATTTCATATCTCTTCAAAAATTTGGTAATGCGTGATGTATGTATGTATGAATGTAAATAAGCACATTGCTAAATTCTCAATGGATTACTAACAGTTTTCGATCAATACAACGTTTTATCCTTTGCATAAAATACATACAACCAAAATCTTAGATACAGTTAAAAAGTTAGCACACACTAAACAAACAATCCTCTTAAGGCTAATACACATTCATAAGTGAAAGCAAGTAAAAAAGCTATATGTGTAGTATAATAAATCTAAAAATTGCTGAAAATGTGGCATACAAAGTTTCAAAACAAGCTTTTTAAGGCAAACTTAAGTACGTCGCTACTTCTTAAAATAAACTTTTTCTTTCTTTCTTTTTCTGTTTCAAATTTTTTATTTTATTTTTTATTGCAGGAGTTCAGCAGACAGGCAGACAGACCACTTGTTGGAAAGCGGTTACCATCGCCTATGGACATTTGCAACACCAAAGATGCTACAAATGCGCTGCTGCTCTCTTAAGGGAGACTGGAACCTGGTCACATGCCGGAACACAACTCATAGTTGTTATGACGGCAGACTTTAGACCAAGGGTGGTAGCCACCCAGTCGGGCAAATGCCCTACCACCTGGATATGGTTTGTTTTGTCGCCTCTTACGACAGGCCACCCCAACGCAGGAAATTGTATTCTTTCTCCGTTCCTGCACGGATCAAATCTGTACAAGAGTCGAGTTTATACAATGATTAATAAAAAAGAGAAAAAGTCAGTCAGACTAATTACAGATACCGTATTACAGCATATTCCAAAAAAACAATTTATAGAATGTTTGTCATTGTGTCTAATAAAGCGTTCCGTGAAAACTATTGAACGGATTTATATACAATTCGATACAGATCTAGCTTGAGTTCCGAATCCATACTAAATATCCCTGTTATAGAATCGTATGAGATTTTTCCAAGCATGTTATGTGTGCTCCGAACAGTAAAAGGATTATAATAAGAAAACCAGTTTATCTAACCCCATCTGATGTTACACTACTTACACGCCAATTTTAAAACTAGACTCACTTCTTAACTCATTCAAATCTGTGTAAATCAGCCTTTACGAGTAAGTCAAAATACCCCTAGCCCCCAGTCCAGACAAGCAAAATCACTCCCCACTTTCAAAAAACTGGTTAGAGAATATTATCTCTCATTTAAAAAAATATTTACTATCAAATTGTAATTATATTAATTTATACTGTTACGAGTTTGCGGGACTCGAGTTAAAATGCCGTTAGAATTATTATAGAGTTTATTAGAACTATACAAACACGTATAACACAGGTACAATTATAAACGAACACAACAAATCCAAACGTAATGCAGAAGGTCGTAATTCAATAAAACGCGCAAAGTCCGTCAATATTAGATTCCCGAATGTATACACGTCACCCCTTGATCGTAGTTGTAGCTCAACTGATTGCCTCTCTCAATCAGGCCATCGTTTTATACTTCAGAAACCTTTCACACAATTTACGGCCCGGGTTGACTGGAAGAGATCGCTCTAAAGCGATAAGGCCGCCCCTTGTTCCTGCCTACGAAATGACTGTAAATGTTTTAATTTATGTGTATATGGTGAACAATAAAGTATTTTCTATCTATCTATCCCCGCAAACGAATAAAATTAATCACAGTGGAAGTTGCTTAAGACTTTTTTGTTGGATGCCCTATTACTTGGGACGATATTTTTTGTCGAAGTAAAATTCCCGAGATCGCGCCGAGGGACTGTTGAACTCACCGGCTACTGCCAGACAGCGTCTCCAAATTGGGTTTTGGAAATTTCGCCAATTCGGTTAACTTATCCTGCCAGCAAAAGAAAGCAACAGGTTTGGGACGGTCTAGCGTTTAAGAAACACGCTCTTCCTATCGCTCCGCTTATGACAAGCGTCCAGCCTAATTTGCGGGAGCCTACCGTTGACGCGGCCCAGATCTGTCAGGGCTAGGGGTCAAATCTCAAGACGGGTATACAACCACAAAACAGGGCTACCAAATAAAATAACACCGAAAACGTCAAGTGCAGATGTTTCATGAAGGATTGTTTATGAAAATGCCTAATAGTGCTTAAATTTCAACAAGCCTTATGTTGGCAATACTGGCTTGATTGTTCTGACTTTGAATATAGAATATTCTTAGAGTTCCATGAACATTTTGGCACAATCTGGTAAAATCATCACCTATTTCACTTGTAGGTTCGTCTGTGTACTGAGTACACCTGATGACTTCAACAAAATTATTCAATTAGAATTATAGAGTTCAAGGACTGTTAATAGTCCATGTGAAATAGTTATTTCACAAACTTAATTTGGGAAAAAGAAATCATGTTTATTGTCGCAGATGGTACAAAATGGGTTCTCAAGTACACACATCATTTGTCAGTTTTTCAACGAGTTAAGAAGAACATCAAAACAAAGAATTGAATTGTGTTTATAATTTTTTAGATTGACGTGCACCCAAATATTTATATGACCAGCTGTAGGTCAAATACAGTGAGATCACTTGACTTTGTTACAATCTTATGTCTAACTAATACCTGTATTTCTACATATAAAGATTCATTCATTCATTCTTTTATTGAAGAAATAATTTAAATTATCAATATAGTCGCGTCCGACAGTCCAATCATCTAATGTATGTGAAAAAGCGAAGGTATGGTGGCAACATTTTGCACTTGCGGTTCGTTTAACGAATTATGAAATTTCAAAAAAAAAATACATTATCAGCATCACGCCAAGTCATTCGAGCTATGTATACATACATTGTACTACTATCAACTACCACCTGTTTGGAATCCGATCATCAAAACTGTTAAGACCCAACCCAATCAAAAACAATTACCAGACCTCAAGACACTATGAGGTCTTTCTGTGTGCACCGGAATACCCCCCAATTTGATTGATTTTCTCTTTTATTTTACCTCTACAAATTTTAGAGCGAGGCATGTTGCTGAAGAGTTTCTTGCACCGCTTCTTCTTTTCAAGCCACAACATGTTGCGAAGCGGTGGTAAATTAGATTAGGCTCCCATAGAGTAAATAAACAAAAAATTTAACTAAATAATTAAAATGAACAAGCTGAAGGTAGTTAATATTATGAACTTTAAAAGTACTCATTGACACTTGACATTGTTTTCCGGTATTACGGCTACTGAAAAGTGACTGACACGTCGAAATATGTAATACTAGCCGTGCCCGCGACGTCGTCTGCGTGGAATTTGTTTTCAAAACCCCCGATTTTGAAACGTTCTTCCTTGGTGCTGCGCTCCTATTGGTCTTAGCGTAATAATATATAACCTATAGCCTTCCTCGATGAATGGGCTATCTAGCACTGAAAAAATTTGTCAAAAAAGACTAGTAGTTCCTGAGATTAGCGCGTTCAATCAAACAAAAACAAACTTTTCAGCTTTATATATTTGGTTTGTTTTACGAAGAGTATAGGCGATCGGCGCTCTCAACAAAGGTTGCTCTCCAACAAGGTTGCTCTCGATTTCTCTGAGATCCACTCATCAGATGCTGATATGAAATATATAATAACAGCCCATAAATGTTTTTGTGCTCGGACCTCACATTATAGGAGAACGGACAGTATGCCCACCACGCTTGTCCAAGGCGGCGTGGCAGGTTTGACACATCGGTTATCTCGATGTGTAGGTTACATCAGGAGGTTTTCCTTCACCGTTATTAGGACGTGGTAATTGTAACATAATCCACATTAGGTCAGAAAACTGCTTAAGTAGTGCATGCGTTCAGGCCAGGTTCGAACCCGCGCCCCTTGAGTTTGGGACACGTGCGCTAGCCATTACGCTACCACGACTTACTTCAGATGCTGACTTTGTGACAATTGGACTACATTAGTATACTTTTTCGATAAAAAAAATTTTGAAAATCAGTTTACAATTGATGGAGAAATCGTGTAACATACATACAAATAAAACATACAGTCGATTTAGAACCTCCTTGCGAAATGCCGCGCTTAAAACGGGTAACTGGTTTTACTTTTAAAAAATGTTCAAAGTTTTCGTGTGCAGCGAGTTAAATAAATAGGTTATGAAATAGCTGATAGGAAAACAATTGGCCAGCATCCCCCCCACGGGTCCTTAATACGAAAATCGGCTTTCCCTTCGGATCCCTTCCGCCAGCCCTACACAATAATTCTTGTAACACAACGGCGGGTCTTCCAATATGTTGCTTTCGGTCCAACGGCCCTTTCTCCCGACCTTTCTAAAACTTTACTCTTCTACTTAAATATCGATTCTCCTTTGTAATATTTTTAGAATAAAATAGAATAGATAACACTTTATTGCTTACCAAATATACAATTACAAAAGTGCATGATTACAATATTATCTTGGTAGAAGCAATAGGCGAACTTATCACCATCTTAGATGTTTAATTTTCAAAAATCCTTTCTTAGTGTGCACCAGCATAGAAGAGAGAGAGAGAGATAACACTTTATTGCACACCAAAATATACAATTACAAAGACAGACCATATTTACAATATTTTATAGGCAATACAGTAGGCGGTCTTATCGCTCAAAGCGATCTCTTTCAGGCAACCTAAATCAGAGACATTTGAATCAGGCGATGTAGGTGGTGCAGGAATAAGGCCATAGATACATAAATACTCAAACTAATTTAAGAAATAAATATACAAATACAGACATATATACATACTCATATATATATACACATATACAATAATATATTTCATAATACATAAGAAAGTACAGTTATAAACTGTCAGAGCCCTAGACGCAGTAGTTTGGGCTATGCGTTGATAATTGTCAGTAAGTGAGGTCAAGTAATTATTGTGAATAAGATCCTTACCTGTCCAAAGGTTGCCTGGAAGAGATTGCTTTAAGCAATAAGGCCGCCCATCGTACTACTTACCTTCTAATTTTAAGATATGAAAATGTGTTACTGTTTTTATGTTGGTGTACAATAAAGTGTATTGTTGTTGTTGTTATTATATATGTATGTTTAGATAACAGAGTAATTATACAAATGTATAAAAATATTTTTATTTAATACTCTTTTACAGTGCAGGCTGTCAAACTGGAATGCCTCTTACTGTCAGAGAGGCCAAAACATTATCTACATTTCTGAACTCCCTTAGAAAGTACTGTCTGTCTTTGAATAAATATGTCTAATATATTAAACATTTATAGGTATATAAAAGCTTGTCACATATAATGTTGACAAATATGTTTATTTAGATTATATATATATATATATATATATATACCTATATATGTTACACACACACATATACACAACACACACTCACACACATACACAACACACACCCACACACATACGATGTACACGCGGGCGCGCGCTCACGCATGTCCTCGCGCTTACTTACTTAGAAATAAACACTCTGTTACCGATTTGTCTTTTTTGTATTTAAAACTACATACTAATGTGAGAGGGCACTGATTCCCGAAACACAGGCTTCATGCCTAGCTCGGAAGTTAAGGACTTCTATAAGTTATTGTATCAGATTTTTGGGCAATAAAGATTTATTATTATTATCTAAAATGGACTTAGATTTAGGGAACTTATCAACCCGTAAGCGTACAGTCCCACTCCGAATGAACACAGACTATACAAACGCTGTTTACAATATTAAATTACTCAAATATTCAAGCCATCAGATGGAGATGGGATCTGGTGGAGACCAATTATACTTGCTAATGCCCAAACAACCCAGTTACGACTTAGGACTCAATTTGATTCATTTCAGAGCAAATCGACGGATGGACATTCTATTGTTATGATATTACATAAAGCTTGTACTTAAGTCTATTGTTGTAAGTATGTAGCATGTAACAATGGTTTATTTCAAGAAATAGTTTAACTAGTGGTTGCCTAGTGGTCGAAATTCGACCATAATTAATTTAAATTATAAGTTTGAACATAATTAATATTATGTTGCCAAAGACTATATATACTTCTATAATCACAGATTTCGCTAAGGCTAACTGTTAATTTGACTTTAACAATAAATAAAAGAGTATATATGCGTGTGTCAGCTCAAGCCGACAAATAACAATAATAATCTGAAATATTATAATCTTAGTTTATTACACTAGAATTATTACAATTACAATATTAAATACAGCCCAATAATACACAGAAATATTAGGACAACTCCAAGAGTTGCATCCACGCTTGTCAGGTGTCGAGCAGCAATTTGGCCTCAAAGAATACTGCGATTATCAAACAGTAATTATCGACCACAATAAAGTATATTATGTGCCTTTGTCCAACAGAGCTTTCGCTCTGTTCAATCAACGAACGTAGAATGTCGGTTTAAGACTGTCAGTGTAGATTGCTGGTTGTAGACTGTCCCATTGAGGTCTGTCCCGTTCGACGGGTCGAACGATAATGAGCCATGCTTTTTTTTTTGGAGCTGGACCCAGCTGAGTAGCCGCAGATGGCTGTTTCAGCGATACCGGACTTTGGGGACTTCCCGACTCCGTGGGAGCGGAGGCGTTCAGCTCGGAAGCAGCACGCTCGAGGAGGCACCTCCTGTGAGGTTCGACCTCGGCTCGACCGCTGCGGGGGATTGACTCTATATAGGATTTAGCCGTAAAAGGCTGAATGAGCTAAGCCAACAGGCTGAAGTGATTATTTGGGGACTCGCTATCGACTCCGCCGGCGGAGCCGATCCTAGTCTATCATTACTATCGCTTCGCAACGTGTTATAGGTGGAGGAGAAGAAGCGGCGGAAGAAACTCTCCAGCAACACGCCTAAGCTAATCTTGTATGGCTACTTGTGTCTGTAATGAGTGGGGTGCAATTGGTGGGTCTTAACCCTGTGAGAGACGATTCGAGCCGGGGGCTCTCCGGCGTCTGTTCTGTCTGCGTCTATTATACCAGGCTGATGTTCTGAGCCTCGGGGGGTTCATTATAGCGAGAAGTCGGGTGATTTCGTCCAGCTCGTCAATGAGTACATTGCGAGGGCGTCGTTTACTCGTCACCAGAGGGTTCGGGTGATGGGGGGCACGGTCAAAGAATCTGCGCGAGAGGAAGATTATGTAGTCTTTGATGGAGGGAAGCTCCAGGTCGCGATGCAGGTCGGCGAGCCGCATATATGGCGGGGCGTCGGCTGCAGCGCATAAAAAGTGGTTCTGGATCTTTTGCAGTTTCCAGATTTTGTAATCGCTGGCGTGGCCGAAGACCACACTCGCATAGGTCATGATGGGACGGATGCAAGTTTTGTATAGAGTCACCTTATTTCTAAGGCTCATCTTACTTTTCTTGCCTATCAACGGATAAAGTCGGCCTAGGGTCCAGTATGCTCTGTTCCCGACGGCTCTGGTGTGCTTGTGGAAGTACAAGCCTTTATCGAGGTAATGAGCCATGCCAGCCGAACCTTCCGCTTTTATAGTCGTGCACAAACAACTGACGTTTCCTTTTTAAATTTTAGCGGTTACGGATTCAGATTTCCGTTTGGATTAAGAACAAAGGTCGAAATAATGTAATTAAGTTTGAGTATCAGATGTTTGTTTAAACACTTACTTTGTTATTGTTCCATGTTTTTACACAATACATTAAAATTTTAAGAAAGTTATAAACAATATAATGTACCAAACATTAGATTAACCTAACACGTGTGTGTGTCAAATACATGGTAGTGTGTGTAATGTTTTTTTTTTATTGATTTAATGTATTTTATATGCATATTTTTTTAAATATTAGCATTCTGAACTCCTTCTCTATATAAACTATAAGTGTGCGAAATTTCATACTCCTCCGTCCGCGCAATTTTCGTAAAAAGGGGTACAAAGTTTATACTTCATGTATTAATATATAGATATTATTTTTAACCTACTTCAAAAAGGAGGAAGTTTTAATTCGACTGTATGTTTTTCATGTTTGTTAAGCAATTTCTCCGTCAATTGTGTATTTTCAAATTTTTTACTAGAAAAAGTATACTACGCCTGATATGGTCCCATTGTCGCCAAGTTAAGATCTAAGAATCATTATCTTGATTACAACGTTTAACTCCGGTTCAGTTGATGAAATACCACGCTCTCACGAGTATCCGTATGAAACGCTTAGCACTAAGGTAGTTGTTTATTATTTAACGCTGAACAATGGTTTTGAGTCATGGTAACCCTATCTCTTGTTCATGCTTCAGTACATATTCTTGATGCATGCACATTTCCTTCTCTTTTGTATACTGACATATATATCTATCTCTGTCCCCCCCAATTATGACTTACTTCATGAAGATGTCGCCATTAAATAATAAATAATAACAGCCCATAACTATCCCACTTGCTGGGCTCGGGCCTCCCACTGTAGGGGAACGGACAGTATACCCGCCACGCTTGTCCAAGGCGGCTTGGCAGGTTTGACACATCAGTTATCTCGATGTGCAGGTTGCATCACGATGCAATCCTTCACCGTTGTTAGCACGTGGTAATTGTAACAATATGCACATTAGGTCGGAAAACTGCCAAGTGGTGCATGCGTTCCGGCCAGGATCGAACCCGCGCCCTTTGAGCTTAGGACGCGTGCGCTAGCCATTACGCTACCACGATGTCGCCATTGTGTGGTCAGATTTCGTTTTGCGGTGTTAAATAAACAGACATGTAAGAAATAATGGATTTTTCGCAAGTGCAGTGAGTTGGTGAAGTTATATTAAAATGGCGGCCGCCCTAGAAATTGCTGAATTTGGTAAAAGTGATTGATTGGCCTGGTTTCAAGATGTGTGCAAGATACATACTTCTGAAGCGAAAGGCGGACATAGTATTTGGACATGAGTTTTGGGTGAGTCTATACTTATATAATAGTCTATTCTATTTATTATTGTTATGTAACAAACATTTACACAACAACTGAAGGCAACAAAATTATACTATTAGCGTCGGCGGTTTCGTGTGTACGGAATATCCGAAGTTTTTTTTACTTCGGATCCCTGAACACATAGTAATCGTGATTCGTGCGATAAAAGAAAGATATAATTTTTTTAAAGAAATAGCGACGAATTTATGTACAATGCTAACCTGTATCTTAAAAATAATGTTACGAGTTGCAGGACTCGAATTAAAATGCGAATTATTACAGAGTTTATTAGAACTATACAAACACGTATAACACAGGTACAAATATAACTGAACACAACCAGTCCAAACTTAATGCAGAAGATCGTAATTCAAATACACCCGTCACTAAATAGATTACCGAATGTAGACAAGTCTTGCTTTGCTTGTGGTTATCGCTTGACTGCCTCATCTCTCAATTAGGGCATTGCTTTATACTGTACGAATACAATATGTCTTCTCGGCCACGTGGACTGAATTTCCTAGAATCACATCTGGCTAATGACTACTATAAAAGATTACAATACACAATGGGCTGTTTTTCTAATCACAAATTTTAAACACAAAGTAAACAAAAGAAGTCCAAATACCGAAAAGGTAATAAAATGTATTTCTACAGGTATGCAGGTGTGAAATTGTCTGTTGTCGGCGTTCAGGTTGTAACAATAAAAACATATTTTGAGAATTTGTACGCCACATTTTCAGCAAACAAGTTTTGCACTCTGCTTATTACTGTGCCAACATAATATCCGACACGACGCTGATTATCAGTGCAAACCTTCCTTTTGGCGTAATACTAAAACGACCCGAATATTTTATGAATTTAATTTAAAATCTATTCAATTGATTGATTGATGAGTGAGAGATTCGATAGCCCACTTCCGGTACTCGTCCCTTTGGGAGCCTCTGTGGTTAAGCGAGCTAAGTCTTTACCGGCCTGCCTCAGTGCAACACAGAGGCTCCGAGTTCAATTCCTGGCTGGCAAATTTAGAAAAAAAACCCGTTATTTGCTATGGTCTCGTACTAGTCCATTATATATTACCCATTACACAAACGTAACTAGATAACTTTGGGATATACAACGTGTGTGGATGTCTGCCGAGTATTTATTTATTTACTTATTATGCTAAGGGCTGACAACGAATTAGTTATCTCCTGGTGTTGTAAACAGTGCCGGTAACCAGTTTCCATCAGATAGGCCGTCTGTCTACTCGCTAGCTAATAGCTAATTCGGCAGCGGAAACAGCTGAATCACTGAAGCGGCGCAAATGTGCAACATTTTTTTTATTTATTTTTTATTGCAGGAGTTCAGCAGACAGGTAGACGGCCCACTTGATGGAAAGTGGTTACCGTCGCCTATGGACATTCAATGAGAGTTACTTCTTTGTGTCGTTTGTTGTGAAGACGCTTCGACTGTGGACTCATGTGGACTCACTCATTAAAACCGTGTGGGACTATCCGTGCAGGAACGGCGAAAGAATACCTGCGGCCGGGCGGCTTGTCGTAAGAGGCGACAAAACAACCCACAGCCAAGTGGTAGTGTATTTGCCCATCTGGCTGGCTACCACCTCTGGTCTAGAGTATGCCGCCATAAAAACCTTGACTTGTGTTCCGCGATTAGTGGCCAGGTTCCAGTCTCTCTTTAGAAAGCAGCAGCGCACTTGTAGCACCTTTGGTGTTGCAAATGTGCAAGTGGGCCGATTCCAACATACCTCTACCGTTTCAGTAAAAATCAATGAAGTGTTACCACACACTCCAGGTCAAAGTACGCTGAGGCCAATAACGATCAGCAAATGTCTTACGTATTCAAGGCGAAGCCACGTGCTTATATCTGTATCAGTCTGATTGGAGTAGAGACTATATTGATCCATAATAATTTGAAATCGACACTTGGGGTTTCATGGGCGGTCAAATCTCCCAACGAATGCATTAGGCGATAGTGTAAGTTATGAACTTTGACCGATATGAACGATTGAATAACACAAGATGTTAAGTGTGAGAAAATAATTGGACCGTATTTTAGAATGCCTTTTGGTAAAATATTTGAAAATAATGTCAAGAAAAGTTGATTCCAGCATACCTCTATCAAGTCAGTAAAAATTAATGAAGTATTACCATACATTCCAGGTCAAAGTACTCTGAGGCCAATAACGATCAGCAAATGTCTTACGTAACGTATTCAAGGCGAAGTCACGTGCGTATATCTGTATTAGTCTGATTTGAGTAAAGACTATATTGATCCGTAACAATTTGAAATTGTCAGTCAAGTGGTGGGGTATTTGCCCATCTGGATGGCCACCACCCCTTGTTTAAAGTATGTCTCCTTAACAACCTTGAATTGTGTTATTAGTGGCCAGGTTCCAGTCTCCCTTTAGAGAGCGGCAGCATATTGGTAGCGCTTTTGGTGTTATAAATGTCCATAGGTGATGGTAACCGCTTTCCATCAGGGCCGTCTGCCTGTCTGCTGAACTCATGCAATAATAAAATAGCTTCAGCAATAGACTGGTGGCACCATCTGTGGTTGAAGAGCATGTTACGAGTTTCGTTTTTCACTAAGTTATTACCATACCGTATCTATAAAATCGTTGTAAGGCCCATCCTGATGTATGGGTGCGAAGCTTGGACGTTCACCTTCAAGGAGGAGAATCAGCTTTTAGTAGCGGAAAGGAAGGTTCTCCGTAAAATTCTGGGCCCAACAAATAGAGAGGATGGTAGCTGGAGGGTCCGAACAAACTCCGCTGGCTCGGTCACGTAGAACGGATGGGAGAGGATCGTAGCTTGAGGAAAGCATATTTGGGACGGCCGGTAGGTCGGCCTCCGGTCGACTGTCCCAAATATCGCTGGAATAACAGAGTGGAGGCTGACCTGTCAGAGCTATGAGCCAATAATTGGCAAGAAACTGCACAGGACAGAGAAAAATGACATGCTCTCGTTTTGGAGGCCAAGACGCACTTAGGGTCGCTGAGCCAACTGAGTAAGTAAATATTGTCATACCGTAATGTTCTTTCCAGCTATTAAGGCAAGACTGTCGTATTTTTGTTGAAATATATTCTGGGTATCCATATAAGACGCGGGCAAATGTCGAAAGGTCTGAGCAAGAACATAAAGTGTCAGTTTTATGTCTAAGTTCAGATCTAAGTGTACATGTTGTGTGGAGCTTTTATTTTAGATTTTTTATATGTTTGTTTGTAAGTGTCAAGTGAATTTGATTGACTCTTGAAGGTTTCGATTACCTAAATGTGTTTTTATTGCATGATTTCTTCCAGCAGGCAGCCGGCCCTCCTGGTGGAAAGTGGTTATCATCGCTCATGGACATTTGTAACACCAAAGGGGCTACCAATGTGTTGCCGCTCTTTAACGGGAGACTGGAATCTGGCCACTAATGCCGGAACTCAAGGTTATTATTGCAGCATACTCTAGACTACGAGTGATAGGCATCCACACTGTCAAGCACCCTACCACCTGACAAAATTACCTAATAAGGGAATCCTATGATCTTCGATTTCTGTCTGTATGTGTGATAATGAGTAAGTAGACCAAGTCCTGAGCTCTCTAGAGCCGGCTACGGGGAGCCGATTGCGCCGCAGTGCTTTGCGACTACTTAATATCAAATAATCGAATTAGTACAGATAAATCTGGGATGGTTTCCAGTGGACACATCACTATTAACCACACAGACGTAAACCATGTGTATACTACATATATTTACGTATTCACCTTTTCTTAAAATACTTAATTTATTTAACGCTTATGTTCGTGTAAGCTCCGTCCATATGACACAAGAGTGCGGCGCTAAAAAACGCCGGCGGTGATGCGCTGCAGGTTATACTACCAAACGCTTGGCAGAAGTTTTCTCTGTTGTGAGCAACAAGCGACCAAACACAAGGCTCTGCGAGCTACTGCTCCACCACGACAACGCGCCGGCCCATACTGCGCTCAAAACGAATGACTTCCTGGACAGCAAGCCGGTCAAATTCCTGGGCCACCCTCCTTACAGGCCTGACCTAGCGCCGTGTGACTTCTTTTTATTCCCGTAAATAAAAAATCAGCACAAAGGCATACAATTTACGTCCCCGGAAGATGCAGTCAGCGTTCGAGCAAGCTGTATGTAAACGAGGTGTCTGCGGCGGATTGGAAAAAGTGATTCGAAAACTAGTTCAGACCCATGAAACTTTGTATAGAGGCTGGTGGAGAGTACTTTGAAAAGATTTAATACAAAGATTTTTTTTATTTTCACAAAACTTTCTGAGTGTTCCCACGTACTTATAACATCATCGCCATTATAATCTCAATTCATTCCTGGAGTTGTCTGGAAGAGATCGCTTTTTAGAGATAAGACCGCCCTTTGTGCATAATTAGATATAGTTTTACCGTCTATTCATATTGAGTTAGAGCAAGTTTCTAGAGCAGTTTAAGAACTTTATAGAAACTCTACAAACTTATTCCAACTCAATATGAAGAAGATCGTTAGTCTGTATGTTAGTTTTTGTATTGGTGTACAATGATGAGTTATCTATCTATCCATTATACAATTTCTTCTCCAATTACTAAATCCACAGCTAATAACAAGAAAAAAGAAATTTGCGTCTTAATTACGACAAATCCATTCGAAAATTCACTCATGTTTAAAAATGAATGAGTCAAAACAAATTTCGCCATGAAAAACCCAGTTAAAAATTACTAAACGGGGACATTTTTTCTTTACAGAACCGTTCAGAGTAAAGCCTCGGCAAACATAAAAAAGCCCGTTGAATATCTTCCGTGAAATTGCAGTCCATTGGGTTAAATAAAGCAAACTTCCGCGAGCTGGAAATTAAAGTTTTTTTTCGGCTCCCACGAGGGTGGTTTTTTATTCCACTTCCTCCCGCATTCTTTGAGTTCTCTGAATTTCAGTCAAGGAGTCACTTATTCACTGACCTAAGCCCATTGGGCTGAGTTGTTCAAATTTCTGTCATACTCTCCTAGGAGATCGGCGTAACATATTGTTGCGAGTTTAGTGGGACTCGAATTAAAATGCCGTTAGAATTACTATAGAGTTCATCATACAAACACGTATAACTCAGCTACAAATATAACCGAACACAACAAATCCAAACGTAATGCAGAATTAAATAAAATGCGCAAAGTTCGTGACTATTAGATTCCCGAATGTACACACGTCACGCCCGTATCGTGGTCGTAACTTAACTGACTCCCTCTCTCCATCAGGCCATCGTTTTATACTCCACAAATGCAAATGTGCCCATATTGTATCGTCGACATAATTTCCTAGACTCAGCTTGTACTTAATCCGTAACACCTGGCTAATGACAATATGCTGTGCTCCACAATAAGTAAACAAAAGAAGACGATCATAAAAGGATTACAAATAGTTCAAATGCCGACAGGTAATAAAATGTGCTTTTACAGATTTGTACGTATCTGTACAAGAATCTATGTCTTTGTCGGCGCCTAGGTTGTAACAATATTCAAAATGGTATGTTATTCACCGAGGGGAGAAAGTGACGCATTATCAACGGAATGCTCGTCTTAATATACACGAGTACCGGAATCAGCGAAATTGTGACTGTCACCTATGAATGTTTTGAATACCATGAGCATTGCCAAGCGGTATCAGTCTCGAAGACATTTTATGACGTTCGAATCCTGTCTGGAAAGCGCGCACCGCGTGGGCAGTTTTCTAACGGAATATATATATTGTTATAATAACTATGTGCTAGCGGTGGAGGAAAACATCGTGATGAAACCTGATTAAGATAACCGATGTGTCCAACCCGCCAAACCGCCTTGGACAAACGCGGCGAACGCTGTCCATTCCCCTGTGAAGTAGGAGGTCCGAGGCCAACAGTGGGACGTGGGACATTTGGAGGGCGTTCGTGAGACCATAAGAAGGTCACAGAGGCCCCTTAACGAAAATGTAAGTGTGACGTGACACTGACCGACGATTATCCCTGTCTAAGCCATATAAAAATGCTTCAAAGGACAAGCCCCAGTCAGTGTAACACTATTATGGAAACTAGAACAAAAGGTACCGGGCTATTGGGATGAACTTTTAGTGGAACTAGGGATCTGTGACTATAGGAACTACGGCGTCTGCCCGTCATAATGTTCGGGGAACGTGCAAAAAATGAGCAGACAGTGACTCGCCACTCCCAGCATGGGCCCCAAAAATGCCGTACAAGATTGGCGACTGGCAGCACGGGTGTGAGTGGCTAAGGGGTGTAAGGGTGGCCTGCAGGTTCACCGAAGCTACTTCCGACGTTATGCCATTTATCACTTCCACCCCTGGAGCTTGAGTCTTAGCTCTAGCGATCTCCACTCCGTGCTGACTGGCTAAGGGAAGCACAGAGACGGGGGCCTTGCCTTGGCCCCCCGAGTCAGGTCCGAGGTGTCGCTACTCACCTAAGAAGCCCCCTTGCGGATTTATTATAATTATTGTAGACAAACATAGCTAAAAGTGAAATAAAAGAAAAAATATGAGTTCTTAAATCTTAATAAATCCCGTGTTATTTGATATATGAAGTATGACATTTGCGGCAGGTGAAATTTATTGTCAAAAATTTACCACTTGATATACGTGCAAAAGTCAGAATTATATAAATAGTTCGACAGAGTGTACTCTGGCCAATATTAAAGTCTCTTCATTTTATTAAAAACACAGAGAATGTAGAAACTAGTAATTCAACCGCATTTTTAATGGCACTTAAATCAACACATCCCAAAAACCTCTCTTAAGAACCATTTAATTATGTTAAAAGGCTTTTTTGCATGTAACATTGAACAAATAGTGGCCGCAACTTGCCTGATTTGCATTTGTTTTATACCCCCCTTTTAAGGGAAGGGAGAAGAATGGGAATTTAATTAGAATCGGTAAAAAAGTTAGGACCGCTCTAACGTGCTGTAACTTTAACGAGGAACGGTTCGTTCATTCAATCATTCGTTCTCAGTCATTAAGTAGGTCGTCGTTCTTTATGATCATAGGTTTTCAAACTTTATTAACCTATTATCCCCATTTCAAATTCAAATTATTTGCGTTAAAATATTATTAGAATAAAACACTTGATTGTATACTAGCAAAAGACCCTGCTTTGTGAAGTTTTTTCTCAGCTTTGTGAAGGCTCGCGAGATTTTTTATCGAAATTTAAAAACTGAAATGAACCCGTAGTTTTGGTTTGACCAAGAACATGTTAAGCGATTTTGTAATATGTAAAGATTTTTTCGATAATAACTCTATATTTTTTTAACGCGAGAAAGTGATAGAAAAGAGATTTCATTTACAAATTCTGTCTATACTATACTATAGGTTAAGCTCTAGGATGGGTACCAGTGTCCCCTCTGGCTGCATCTGTTGTCCTTTTGGGGGCTGTGTATCACTTTGAGAACTTGAGAAATTGACACATGTCTGGATATACTGGTAGTAGTAACATATAGCATACGGCTCCACTTTATTAAGATACTTGTCATATTCGTAATATTTATTATACTGTTGCATTAAAATTCGCATGACGTAGCCTTAATAAATTAAAGCTATATATGTAATGGTTACCACATACCATTACTCTTCTTCACAAAAACGCAATAGAAACGAGCTAAACAGTTATAGACCAATCAGTTTGATGAGTAATATATATAAAGTTTTTTCGAAGATATTGTTAAACAGGTGCACAAAAATTTTAGATGATAACCAACCTCGAGAACAAGCAGGATTTCGCAAAAAATTCTCTACTACTGACCATATGTTCGTTGTTTGCCAATTAATAGAAAAGGTTAAGGAATACCATAAAAACTTGTACATTTGTTTCGTAGACTTTATGAAAGCTTTTGACTCTTTAGAGCATTCTGCTATATTTCAGGCACTATTGGAACAAAGTGTGGATATTAGATACGTAGAAATCATAAAAAGCATTTATTCTAATGTCATGGCTAAAATACATTTAGACAGAGAGGGTACTGAATTTAAAATATCGAGAGGAGTGCGACAAGGAGACCCGATCTCACCTAAAATATTTTCTTCAGTGCTGGAAATGGTTTTTAGGAAACTTAATTGGGACGAGAAAGGTATAAACATTGACGGAGAACATTTAAACCATCTACGATTTGCAGATGACATAGTAATCTGTGCTCAAGACACAAAAACATTACAAGATATGCTCCAAGAATTGGCTGAGGAAGGCAGGAAAGTAGGATTATCAATTAACTATACAAAAACTAAAATAATCACGAACTTTATGGAGGAAAATATTATCATTGATGGAGAAAGAATAGAATATGCAAAAGAGTATATATATATCTGGGACAGTTGGTATCCTTCAAAGATCAGACCGAAAATGAAATTAACAGAAGAATAGCCATATTGTGGAAAAAATATTGGAGTATGAAAGAAATAATGAAAAATAAAGATGTGAACATAAAAATAAAAAGTAAATTATATGATACTGTTATTCTCCCATGCCTCACATACGGAAGCCAGACCTGGGCTTTAAGAAAAAAGGATGAAGAAAAATTGTCAGTACACCAAAGGAAAATGGAAAGAAGTATGTTAGGGATAAAACTACAAGATAAAGTTCACAACAAAATCATAAGAAAAAAGACTAGAATAACAGACGTCATTAAAAGAGTAAGGACTCTGAAATGGAAATGGGCAGAGCACACGAGTAGGCAAGAAGACAATAGACGGACGAAGAAAATCTATGATTGGCTACCCAGAGATGGGAAAAGAGAAAAAGGAAGACCTAGAAAGAGATGGGAAGATGTTTTTGTAAAAATGTGTGGAATGAAATGGCGAAGAACAGCTGGAGATAGAGAAAATTGGAAAGAGTTGGGGGAGGTCTAGGCCGCAGAGGCGACTTCCATTATTTAATGTGTACACTATATACTTATATATCTTAAAAACTAAACTTAATGGTAGAAATAAAGGCTTTTTAATGTAATGGTTTAAGGAATGTAAAGTAATGAGAACAAAGACATCATACTTCGATGCAACAATAATGTAGTTTCACTGCCACGTCATACCAAAATTAGAACGTCTAAACTTTAGATAGTTAGGTACTATTCACATTGGATTCATTGAATGTCAAAAGATATCGCATTCAAGAATGCAGTCAGAAATGTCTCTACATAAGGTTTTCACTTGAATTTAACACAGAAGGGCAGCTCGTCCTTTATATGCGATAGTAAATTCAAAGAATAAAAAGATTCGATTTGGCACGTTGCCACAATGATAGAAAAGGCAAACTTACAACTAAGTTTTATTTGTATATCAAAACAGCTCTTTTTCAAAAATGCGCTTATAAGCCACGCACAAGTTTGCCGATGACTACTTATTATTATTGTATTATATTACTTACTATTATTATATATACTTATGTAAAGTATATACAATAATAAGTTAAAGTAATAAATTTATTGCAACAACTATTTATGTAACCTTTTTGTCAACCCTACTGACCATCGACGCGTGACATCATGAGACTATCGGCAAACCTTCTGCGCACGTGTAGTATAATATAGTATATTTTACGTAAATGATTCTCCAGATGAGCTAATTTACTGACACGCCTGTCAAACCCGATTGTCATATTGATATCGACAGAGGCGTTCTGTTTCATAGTGCCCACCACCACCACCTCTGACGGGCAAATTCCCTACCACCTGGCTGTGGGTTCCTTTGTCGCCTATTACGACAGGCCGCCAGGCCGCAGAAATTGGTATTCTTTCTCCGTTTCTGACACGGATAATATCTCTTATAATCGACACAATGTTAAGTCATTCATACTGCAGCGGGTCGTCAACAAGAAATCATAATAAACAATCAGCTCGAATCCGTTTCAAGATCGGCTCAGTGTAAAATGATTCATTCGCACAAGTGTGCGGTGAACTTTAAAACAACAAACAAAGAAATGGTGCCACAGTTTCTACTATCACCGCACGTGTTTAGTGAAAGTTGATCTTATAAAATTTATTGAAGTGGGGATATATGTAAACAATATTAAGTTTGCCTGATATCGTTTCACTAGAATGGCGCGACTGTGCTCGTGTGGAATACCAAAAGGGATGAAGAAATTTTTATTTTCATGATGTCTCTATTCCATCTGTAATTGGCACGTACATAGAGTCTTTAGCACAAGTGGCGGCCAAAAAGCTGTGTGTACTCGCAAAAGTGAGACAGTACTTGACGTCGGAACAACTGCTGAACTTATACCAAGTACAAGTTCGGTTGTGCATGGAGTACTGTTCTCATCTTTGGGATGGCTCAGCCAAACACCAGTTGGAGACGTTGGAATCAATTAAGGAAAGAGCCAAGAAGCTGGTCGGCGATGATTGTCTTTTTAATGCTCGACCTCAGAGTCTAGAGCATTGACGCCAGGTCGCGGGGTTAACTGTCTTCTATCGGATACATTTCGGGGAGTGTTCTTCAGAATTACACGAGCTGATTCCTCCATCCTCATTTTACCATCAAACAACCAAACGCACCGGATTGAGCCACCGTTACATAGTGGAAACACCACCAGTCAGAACCAAGCGTATCGCTTCATCTTTTCTGGTGTGCACTGCCGAAGACTGGAAAAATATCTTCTAGGTAAGCGTGCTCCATCTTAGACCGCATCATCACTCATCATCAGGGAAACAGTAGTCAAACGCAAAACTATACATCCATAAAAATGGGGTAATAAGCACCACGAACCTCGGAATCCACCTCCAATAGGGCAGCTAGACAGCTCCTGAGAGTGCACGGCACTAACAAGTCCTCGGGTGGCACTTAGGTCTTCGAATTATGGCACCCTGACATCAAAGATCAAGCACGCCTTGTTTATAAAGTTCAATGAGATATTGAAGAATAGGATGTGAAACCTTCACTTGGTCTTAGCACGGAGAAAAGCGAACTGACCTCGCATGCGTTGGAGACTAACTTCGCCACCACGCAATGGTGGCGACACCGAAAGCCACCGGCATTTATAACACTACCCACATGAGTATAAATTGTGAGGATCCAACAAAAAGAAAGGAACAGCAAACAAGCAGACGGCCCACCTGATAGAAAGCGGTTACCATCGCCTATGGGCATTTGCAACACCAAAGGTGCTATGATGCGCTGCTGCTTCTTAGGGGAGACTGGGACTTGGCCACTAATACCGGAATACAACTCAAGTTTGTTATGGCGGCATTTGTTGCAAATGTCCATAGAGGATGGTAGCCGCTTTCCATCAAGTGGACCGTCCGTCTGTCTGCTAAACTCCTGCAATAAAAAAAATACATTTACCAAAAATTCGTAACGTTTCTTACAAATACAAATATCGAATACTACGCGAATATTCGCGAATACGATAATTCATACATCACTACACGAGTATAAATTCAAATGTAAATTTTATTCCTCTAAAATGAACACATAGAGCCATTAAGTAATACCCAACAAAGTGTATTTAGTTCAATTAATCTCATCCATATTTACACATCTAAAGACTAATTTAATCATCAACACACAGATAACTTAAATTTTCTTTGATATATTAATTGTGATTAATACGATTTGATTTGATTATTCAAGTACAGAGGATATAGGTTCGTTATATTAATTACGGGGCTTAATTAAATCAAATTATTATTGCAAAATAAATAATGAACTATATGAGGGTAATATCATTAACTACGATATGCCCGCGACGAAGAAGAAGAAGAAGAAGCTGATAACTGATGATAAAAACCGGGTCACGTACGACAAGAACGTGCGAAAAAGATCGTGGTCCAAGGCTGGTCAGGCTTCACAGACTGTGGCGAAGCCCGGGTTAACTCGCAACAAGGTGATACTGTGTGTATGGTGGGATTAAAAGGGCATTAATCATTATGAGCTGTTACCGCCAGGCAGAACCATCGATTCTGAACTTTACTGCGAACAACTACTGAGATTAAAGCAAAAAGTTGAGAGAATGCGGCCGGAATTAATCAACAGAAGGGGTGTGGTTTTCACCATGATAACGCTAGACCTCACACATCTTTAGCCACTCAGCAAAAATTACGAGAGTTTGGCTGGGAGGTGTTAATGCATCCGCCGTATAGTGCTGACCTTGCACCTTCAGATTATCACCTGTTTCGGTCCCTGCAGAATTCTTTAGGCAGTGTCAGGTTTACATCACGAGAGGACTGCCAAAACCACTTGACGCAGTTTTTTGATCAGAAGTCCCAAAATTTTTATAGCAATGGGATCACGTCCCTACCTACAAGATGGCAAAAAGTTATCCAACAAAATGGCACCTACATACTTTAGTCAAATGTAAATAAACTTTATAAAAAACCTTTTGACTTTTTATATAAAATGCGAAGAAAACTTTTTCCCCAACCTAATAGTTTTAGTGAAAACTGTGTCGGAATAAATTATTTTTATGCACCCGAGCAATTACAAACCGCTCTCAGGAAAATTCTGCGGGATTCCCGGAATAAAAATTAGCGCAGATTTTGAGTCTAATAATTTGCTGTCGGGCAGCGAAAACCTCATCGAAATCAGCCCAGTAGTTTTTAGATGAATTGCATCGTGTCGATCATCGTTTATATAGTCTATACCAGTGTTTTTTTAATAGTTTTAATGTACAGGACACGGCATGTTTAGGATTTTATAATATTATAGATAATTTCTCGTTATAAAAGACTATTTGAGAGTTTTGCGGGTAGTTGTTGGGTGTTATGTTTGTTATGTTAAACATATTTTACAATTTAACCGAAGGCAACAAAACTTAATTCTAAAAAGCACCTAAGTAAATCAAAGAAAGGCATTCAGTAACCTTTACACCTAAGTCTTACATTGTTAGGCTACCGACACACCTGCGGAACGTTCCGCGCAAAAAGTTCGGCGACGGAAGGATCGGCGCTAATATTATGCACGCGGCGAGACGCTGAAAAATTTCCGCTGATGGTTACTCAAAAAACATTGTGGGCGTATTTATGTATGTACCAGCTCTGCCCTCGGTTTCACCCGCGTGTTGATGGAAGATCGTTCTATTTTGGATAATTCACACTATCTATACATATAATAAAACTGTACAGGTCGAATTTCTGTACAATGAAAAAAAATGCTAAAAACCGAGTCAGGGGGATGTAAGAAGTGAAATAGAACTAATTTAGATTTTATTTCAAATTTTTTGTTTCTCTGTCTGATTGTATCGGCTAATCTCCGAAACGACTGGACCGATTTAAATGAAATTTTGTATGGTGGTAGCTTATATCTCTGGTCAACATATAGGATACTTTTGATTCCGAAAAATTAAAGAGTTCGCGTGGGATAGTTAAAAAACCGCAGCACGCGAGCGAAGTCGCGAGCATCAGCTAGTATCTTTATAAATTATAGCCTATGTGTTATTCTGATGTGTAAGCTATATTATTGTAAAGTTTTATCAAAATCCATTCAGTAGTTTTTGCGTGAAAGAGTAGTAATCATACATCCATATATTCTTACAAACTTACGCGTTTATAATATTTATAGAGATAGAGATTGTGTACGTACCTGTAGTGTAGATTTTATTATGCATCTGGAGTTTGCGTCAACAAAGCGCCATGGCAGTCTCGAGTATGTTACAAGTAACGATACATTCCGTCCTTGAAAAGGTTTCTCGTGAATGGGTTATTCAATACAAGTGACGCAGGTTTACCAAAAGGGGAGTAACGTATCCTCTAACACCACGGTACAATGTTTCTTAGTTATAAACTTACTAACGCGGGTATGTAACCTTCCCGGAATGATTGAGTAGGTACATTGCTAAGTATTTTTTTTTATTCCTGGAGTACAGCAGACAGGCTGACGGCCCAAGTGTGATAGAAAGTGGTTACCGTTGCCTATAAACATATGCAACACTAAAGGTGCTACCAATGTGCTGCCGAACTCGTAGATGGGGCTGGAACCCGGCCACTAATGCCGGAACACAACTCAAGGTTGTTATGGCGGCATAATCTAGATCAGGTGTGGTAGCCATCCAGACGGTCAAAAGCCTTACCACCTGGCTGTGGGTTCTTTTGTTGCCTCTTACGACAGGCCGCCCGGCCACAGGAAATTGTATTCTTTCCCCGCTCCTGCACGTATGATAATTGCAATTATTGTTACAAATTTGCCAGATTTTAATATAAAATACAATACAATACTCTATAGTGTACACCAACATTAATAAACACATACACAATAAACTCTTCCAGGCAACCTTTGGATGGACAAAATCTAATTGCATAGATAGCGTCGGCGTGCAGTTGAAATATATATTAATAATATATAATAATAATAATACATATATTATAGTTATAAAAATATATACGTACATAGACATACAAAACAAACAATAAACACGTTATACAGTTAGATAGGGCTCCTTAACAAGTCTGTTAAAGGAATGGATAGATTCATAAAACACTACGTCGAATGTGACTTTTTTTTCAGGAGGGGGAAATGCATTTTGCACATACCGGGTCCTTTGCTAGGGATTAGACCGTTGTCGATCATGGAGGTATTCCACTGAGGGCAATCCAAACAGTAACCGACCGGCTTGTATGGAGACTCGAACCGATGGACAAATGCCCAGGGGCTAATACCCCACTAAAACCACCCTCCTCCCATGTGCCCCACGCTGTGGTAGGAAGAGCGTGAGACTTAGAACGTAGTTACGCCCACGCCGATCCTAGCGCAAAAGTGCCTGAGAGTGCCCCGGGAATCAGAGCAAACTCACTTCGTCAACAGAGGTAAAGACTCTTCTGCTCCCTAGATTATTTATCAACACAAATTAAGTACTATTTAGATAAGACGATTGCAATAGCACGTGTTTGTAATGCAATTTGATGCTTTTCCTTTCGTTAAACTTAACAGGTATGTTAGAGAGATTTATAAAATTATAGGGTGTAATTTTTACAGATTTTGGTCGGTTCGATTCCCGGGTGAAGCAAGAGAATTTTCGAAAATCTGTGAATCCAGTTTTATTTTTTTTTTTAAATAAAGAAATGTTTCTTTGGAGTAAAATTTGCTAACTCTATTATTTAGAGTATTTTCCCTCCAGGTGATTTAAAAAAATTCCACCTTGTATATATATATATATATATACACACACACACACACATACGCACGTAGTATATACAAGAAACGCAACTTTGACCACTGAGACGTCCAGTATTTTAAGTACATAAATTACTTTTCGCGGTGCGCGTAGGCATAGGTTAATAAACCACAGAGCAGCGATAGACTGATGATTATAGCGTTCTTTCCAGGAAGCTATGTCTATCAATGGGCGTCTGATGGCTGAAATGATGATGATGATTAAGATGAAAATATAAGCGAGCAAGCTCGAAAATCTTTCAAGATCCGGGTCTGCAAAATGGAAACGGAATTCAAGAAAAACAGTACTTCTTTAAATCGAAAACAAACTCGCTATGCTACCATTATTCCATTAGCAAATATCCTCTTCTTGAATTTTTAATATCATCCCAGCCATTGAGGACAATGTGACCTCGCTTGCGCAAACACAGCACTCTTCATTTACCCGAGTTGGGACACCGAGATTTATGTGCCTACGACGTTACACAATTCCTTCAGCGTATTGCGTACATTTTATTTCGTATGAAATAAATATTGTATGTGGAACACATGCTGTTTCTTCTTAGTCTTCTTTTTAGGGTTCCTCTTGTATTTTCTGCTTATCTCATATGTATCCATGCAGGAACGGAAAAATAATATCATTTCCTACAGCCGGGCGGCCTATCGTAATAGGCGACAAAACAACCCACAGCCAGGTGGTAGGGAATTTGCCCGCCGGGATGGCTACCACCGCTGGTCTAGAGTATGCCGCCATAATAACTTTGAGTTGTGTTCCGGTATTACTGGCCAGGTTCCAGTCTCCCTTAGAGAGCGGCAGCACGTTGGTTGTACCTTTGGTGTTAGAAATGTCTATAGGCGATGGTAGCCGCTTTACATCAGGTGGACTGTCTCCCTGTCTGCTGAACTCTTGCAATAAAAATAGACAAAATGAATTTTAGTAATAATTACATGCTGCCACATCATGGTGTATTAAAACTGAGAGACAACAATTTTTTTATTCGAAATGAGTTCCATCGAAGAATATTTTTTGAAGGTCATACGTCTCTCTTTTTTTTCACCTTCTCCAAATTATTTAGGGCCGGCACTATATGTCTTTTCCGTCCATACTCTACAATTCTAACATACGTCATCTGTCACACCACAAATCACCATATCGTCCTTCACATAATTCGCCCATTTCTTTTTTCTTGTATTTTGAAGGTCATACATATAAATTAATAATTAAGTCTACTTCCAATTTTACGTACACCGCTTCGCAACGTATTATCGCTGTTTAAGGAGAAGAAAAGACAAGAAACTCCGCAGCAAAGTGGTACGGAAGAATCGACACTTGAAACCGAAATACTACTCTCTCGTACCAAACCGTGAGAAACTGAATTAACCGCTGTTTGAGATAAATATAAATGGGCCGATCCCTCTTAAGTCCCTCGGGTCTGGGGACTGGAGACAATTGGCGGCAATTAATAATATATTGATCCACATACAACTTTTTCGACTAGATTAACTCACAGCTCCAACTACGATTATCCTTAGTATTGCCATATATAATGTTATGTACATAAAAATAATTCTCTTTTCTTTCACCTTTTCCCAATTATTTGGGGTTGGCACAATATGTCTTTTCCTTGCATGCTGTTAACGCCGACCTATGTGGTCACCGGCTTTTTGTTTCATTTTTCTTTCGCCGCATCGGTCACTATATAATGTGACATAGTCTATATCTGACCGCTATTCGCGCCGCTGCT
The DNA here is from genome assembly GCA_039645545.1 of Dendrolimus houi. Lineage (NCBI taxonomy): Eukaryota > Metazoa > Arthropoda > Insecta > Lepidoptera > Lasiocampidae > Dendrolimus > Dendrolimus houi. The sequence goes on from CM077139.1 coordinate 14,676,266, forward strand.
TCGCAAAATTCTCGCCACGTTTTGTATCTTGTGCCGCATTTTACACCCGCTTATATCAACCCGCGTGTTGGAAGTTACCCGCTGTGCTGTACCCAGCTGGTCCACTAGTCGAAGGAACCGCAAGACGTGACGAAAGAATCACGAGGAAGACGTGCCTGCCGCTGTGAAGTCCGCATCGTTCGTAGCGTGTCTGGTGCGGTGACCTATCCTGTAAGTCCTTTCCTTCTCTTTTATCCCCTGCTCCCACCCACGCCAACGCATGCTCCTCTATTCTAGCATACGTCTGCTTTCACATCACATATCGTCATTTCATTTGTCTTAAAACAATCTCTCTGTCTCTTTTTTGGTCTGTGTTTACACTTGTCTTTTATCTATCAATCTTCCAATTAACATTCTTTTATAAGACTTTCATCCCTCCTCATTAAACATTCCTATACCAACTTAGTCTTCTTCCTCTCAATTTTTAAGTCACGGGTGGTAATTTCAAAGATGTATGTACTCATTACTTATTTACGAGTAGAGACGTTTGTAGTCTATCACTTTGGTGGTCTATACATAAAAATAATTATAAACTAGAAATAAACTTATATATACAAATTAAAATTAAACTATAAAATTTAGTAAGAGACCGCTGTCAGTTGGAAACGTGCCCAAATGAGTGGCCACATTACCTCTGAATGGCAACGCTAGCGTTGCCGGAGCTATAAACCAGTCTTTTAAGGTCACGTGAGACATTCATCAGACGTTTGGTTATGTCTCGATAAAACTTATGTGCCTCAGGCCCATGGTCTCAGGGACTCGACCTCAAAAGCCGCAAATATGTAGCCATTTCTGATGGCTGAGTATTTGTGGCATGTTAAGCTTCTTATTGTGCAGCAGCTGTACCAGCAGACTTGTTAGTGGCTGGAAGATAGGACGCTGCAAAGTATCAACCCAAGACGCGTCCCATACTAAGGGGTGACCCATCTTCCAGGGCACCAAGGACTTTCCATCGGGTCTATTGCCATCGTCGCGGCACAAGCCGTTCGGTTCTAGAACGGCAGGTACCCCGGCGGTGACCAGAGCCCGACGGATTGTGTCATTAAGTGTTGCATGACGTGGAATTCTGCCAGCAATTCTGATACAAGATAAACCATGGTAACCGAGGTGCTCCACCTTATCTTCACACCTACAACGGTGTCGGACAACAAAGGCCGTCCCTTGGCGAATGCAGACACTTACCTTAAACGTGATATCATTTAGAAAAGTGCCCAAATACGCGCCGAGGGTAGTGCCTGTAGCCACAAGCCAGACTCCCAACGCAATTATAAACTAATATAATGTAGAAAACTAACTTCGTAAATCTAATTAAAATCCACTTAATTAATAGTTTTCTGACGTAGTACAGCCATGCTGTAATCACGATCTTGGTTACAGCCCTTAGAACCGGCTTGATCGGCGTGATACCACGCTTTTATAGAAAGAATATAGGCATTAAACGATTAGCCTTGAGCTTATCCTATTTCGTACGATGAGTAGGAGTTCCCATTGCCCACTTCCCTATCTCCCTATTCCTTTCACCTTTTTGTTTACGAGGTGTAATCCATCATGGACACCCTTCCGCTCGGGGACAATAGTCGGGTAGTGTTGGACTCCCGATGGCATGCTCGGACCTACCAACCTTTTTAATCTATCTCGACGCCGTATGTCAGGACCTTGGTAACCAAAGACACATCCGATCGTCCTGACGACGACGGCTCATAGAGCCCGTCCTACATAGAGTGGAATGTTAATCCACCACCAGTATCGATAAGTTGTGCATGCGAACTCAGCGCAGTGCCATCTCTAGACCAGTATCCGAACGAAAAATATCCCCACCTTATCGTTCATAGCCACTATTCCATTCACCTGTCCTATCCTCTTCATGTCATTCCATCACTCTGATCCTTCTATCTCATGCTTTATCCCATCTCACTTACATCATACTTTTTTACCAGGGGAAGTCCGTTTGAGGACCATAAGCCACGCGAAGGGGAATAGTCCCGGCCCGTGTGTGGGATTCGCCAGGTCGGGGTGGCACTAGCACCTCTAGATAGAACTAAATATATTATTGCCACTCCACAGTTACCCCTAAAACCCATGACTTAGCGTCTCCGCCCATATCCCACCGTAACGGCTGGCACCGGTCTGTCTTCGCCTCTGGCGTTACAGACATATTATGAGCGACGGTAACCACGTACCATTAGATTTTTCGTCTGCCTGGTTGGCATTTTCCCACAAAAAAAAGATATCCTCACACTATAAGTTATGTGCTAAACACACAGACAGCATATTTCATATTAGTAAATACATAAACTATTATTATGTACACAGTTGGAAATTATAATAAATTGTGCTGTGTTCGCGAAACTTCTGTAATTGGAAGAGTCTTGTTTCTATGTGATTTTCTCTCATTCGGATTAGTTTGCCGAAACAGTCAATAACGTTATATTATTGGGATTTTAAGATAGATAGACAAGCAACCTCTATATATACTTGTTATTATATATCTCTATGTACTTATGATTATTGTTTGTAGTGATTCTATGTATTACATGTGAAGACACTTCGTTAATAATTATACAAATATTGAAATTTCTGGACGTTAATCGGGTTACTGTTTTTGGAGTGGCAATGTAGAGCTGTCAGTTGTCAATGTCACTCTGACACAACACCGGGCGCTAGTGTGCTTCATATTTTATTATGTCATGAAGAACAGAAGGCTACGATTAGTGTCCATTGGTCATAGATAATACACTATATATAAGAGACCATTAGTATTTGAGAAAAGAATCTGTTAAATTGTTAATGCTTGACAATCTTACTTGCACATTATATATCCGGTGGATTGTCATTATTAATTGGATAATTGAATCACTATACGCACTTGCATTATTGTGTTTCGTCATTTAGTTGAATATTAGTGTTTGCATGAACACCATGTTTTGATTCTCCTCTTCCAACTATCCTAAGCCCGTACGTATTCACGAAGTGATAGAGCCTCCTCGTGAGAATATGCATACCCACCAATATCGCCACATTTCGACATATGTATATGTCTCTATACTTGTATTAAAAAGAAGATTTATATTTTTGTATGTTTGTAACGAATAAACTCAAAAACTACTGGACCGATTTCAAAAATGCTTTCACCATTAGAATGCTACATTTCCCAGATTAATATAGGCTATATTTATTACTATAAAAAATTTGGGATCCTACTAAAACTTCAATAATGCAAACAAGGTGTAAAATTAATTGTGTTTGAGTGGGTCCCGGGATGGTTTAGATTCACAATAAGACCTGGGAGGTGGCGCTGGAATTGGGTTCCAGATTTTTATTTTTCAGGGCAGGACAAAGTCTGCTGGAACCAGTAGTATTATATATTCAAATAAATGACAGTCACCCATCCGTTCCAGGATGCTGTTGAAAACCAGCGCCAGACACCCGTTGCTTGGCATTTGCTGAACTGCACCTATTTGGTACCATCGCGAGACGTATTGGTTTGTTATATACTTACAATCTTATATACATCTTTTATCCGTGCAGGAACGGAGAAAGAATACAATTTCCTGCGGCCGGGCGGCCTGTCGTAAGAGGCGCCAAAAAACCCACAGCCAAGTGGTAGGGCATTTGCTTGACCGAATGGCGACCACCCCTGGTCTAGAGTATGCCGCCACAACAACCTTGTGTTGTGTTCCGGTATTAGTGACCAGGTTCCATTCTCCTTTAAGAGAGCAGCATCGCATTTATAGCACCTTTGGTGTTGCAAATGTCCATAGGCGATGATAGCCGCTTTCCACCAAGTAGGCTGTCTGCTGAAAATTTAAAAATTTTAAAAATCATATTGAATGAGAGTAAATTGAACGCTTGAAATATTCTTAAAGAAGCGTTCAAACTTACTCTCATTCAATATGATATTTAATTTTTTTTAATTTTCAGCAATTTGACTATTAGTGTAAAAACCATTTTATAATTATTTTTCAATATATCTCTCGTTGCCCCTTACTGTCATGTCCCTGCTACATTTGGGATAACGTTAGTGCTAGTGACTATAGCCAAATGCATCTAGCGTTAGAAATAACGCCCTTTATAGCTATACGAAAAGCATAATTTTGTACAATAAAATAAGAAAATAAAAAACCCAAAAAATCAAAATTTTAAAAATTTGTCAACTAAAACATATTTAAAACGAGACAGCCTTCTGGTTAAATCAATTTATTGACTTTGTAAGTATTTTAAAATAATTTTTAAAATCTCAAAAAATGTATAGTAATGATGCAAGCCGATACTAATCCCTTGCAGGTGTCTTATTACCTCTTTGAATTTGAGTGATCTATTGTTTGCGCTAAACTCTTTGTTCACGCCGCCGTAAGACGTCATAAAACCTTCTTTCCTCGGTTGGTATTTGATATGAAATCTTGAAGACCATTAAGCTGACCATTTAACGATTTCAGGAATCAGTGGGCGGCATGTTGCTAGGAGACCATGTCTAATTTACAAATGGATGAGGGTCGGTTAGTCGGAAAATGCGCCAGTCGTGTTCTGACTGCGAACGAGGCTTTACCTAGTGTAGTTTCGGAGCGAGTATCTTATAACGACGAACTTTGCGTGATTTTTGTGATAACGATTTTCTACCTTACGGTTTGGTTTTATTGTATTCGGCTATACTTGTAAGAACTGAGAATTACGTGTATGTATTTCTAGTAAATTTTGTGATAATTCCAACATTTTCGAATTGACATCTTACAAATCCCCTACAAATTTGTAACAGTAATTGTAAAAAGATGAAAGTGATTTTAAGATTTGTTATTATTATGTTTATATTTTTTATAATTATAGTGGGTTTAATTATAATGTTTTAAACGTATTCATCGTATTATTTATACAGCCACATAAATCGATAAGTTATATTATTTATAGCCTAATTTTTAAAATTTCTCGACTACGAGGTAGAATTGAGGGCTGGTGTATTCCATTTTGCAATAAAAAAAAACGCCTTTTTAAACCATTTCTCAACTCATTAAATTTCTTAGACCCAAAAGTCCTCGTCTTCTTTCATACGGCCTCTGACGTCCTCTGTCGTTGAGCGGGCTAGGCCTTTGCCGGCCTACCTCACTGCAACGCAAAGACTCCGGATTCGATTCCTGGTATGGTAAATTTCGGAAACGAATTTTTCTCCGTTATTTATTATGTTCTGGGTGTCTGGGATCGGCTCCAGAGTAGTCCGTTGCATATTACCTATAACACAAGCGTAACTTGCTTAATTTGGGAATGTATAATGTGTGTGTTTGTTTGTCGATTGTTATTATAATTATTAACCTTAAGCTATTACATGAATAAAATATTATTACTCCTGTTCATAATACAACGTTTTTCAATGATTCTTTCACGGTTAAGGCTGTCCAACTTTGGAATACATTGCCTGTTGCTGTCAGACAAGCAAAATCTGTAATAACATTTCGTAAGTTTTCTGTAATGGTGTACAATAAATTGTTATCTATCTAAAATATAACATACGTTATTTAAATGTTTATTCTCAAAATATGTCATATGTTACCCTATTCTAAGTATATACAAAGAAGTTTATCATCGTTCAAGCGTTTGATTTTGCTTAAAATCTAGACCAAGTAAATAGATGCTAGATGGAAGTGAGACCCATAAAATCTTCGACCGTATCCCCGGCCAGAAATAAATTGTAGGTCTTTAGCCTAACACAAACAACACACTCCTATCGACAATTCGAAAAGTCACATTTCTTGAAAGTTGTTTTTCTAAACAATTCTTAGTTGAAACAAACACAGAATACATTGTATATGTGAAACAACTTCTACAGTTCTGTGGTCATTTCGGCTAGTAAACGAAACTCTTGTGATATTGCTATGTCAGCATGTCTGTCTATCCATTTCCGACTGATCATATTTTTTTTTATTAACTACTAGCTGATGCCCGCGACTTCTACCGCGTGGTGCGGTTTTTTAACTATCTCACGGGAACTTTTTATTTTTTCGGGATCAAAAGTATCCTATATGTTGACCAGGGATATAAGCTACCACCATACAAAATTTCATTGAAATCGGTCCAGTCGTTTCGGAGATAAGCCGGTACAAACAGACAAACAGAAAAATATAAAAATCTAAATTAGTTCTATTTCACTTCTTACATCCCCCTGACTCGGTTTTTAGCATTTTTTTACATTGTACAGAAATTCGACCTCTACAGTTTTATTATATGTATAGATTAATGAAATACTTCAAGATATTTGGAACTCTATCTGTATGGGCATAATTTTTATATGATTAAAAATTAATTTAAATGCAAATAAAACTAATTACAGAACTGCTGTTTTAATTTTATAATATCTTGATGAAATGAATGAAATTGCAAAATATGTAATGTCACACTAGAGAGGGAGGAGTCTCAGGAATGTGACCAGCTATGACAAGGACGAGGGAGGTGTCAAAAAATCATGTATTCGTGTGACGTTATTTGTGATTGACCCCTTTCCCGCGGGACACTCTTCATCTCTTTTTTTATTGCATGAGCTCAGCAGACAGGCAGACGGCCCACTTGATGGAAAGCGGTAACCCTCGCCTGTGGACATTTGCAACACCAAAGGTGCTACAAATGCGCTGCTGCTCTCTTAGGGGAGACTGGAATCTGGCCACTAATGCCGGAATACAACTCAAGGTTGTTACGGCGGCATACTGTAGACCAGGGGTGGTAGGCATTCAGACGGCAAATACCCATCTGGCTGTGGGTTGTTTTGTCGCCTCTTACGACAGGCCGCCCGGCCGTAGGAAATTATATTCTTTCTCCGTTCCTGCACAGATAAATGTCTGTCTGTCTGTGCGTCTTTTTGACTAATCATCATTGTATATCAGACTAAAAGATAGGTTTTAAACAACTTTAAAAAAGACTTTTCAATTCGTTGTGTAAATACACACATATATATATGTGTGTATGTGTGTGTGTATATATGTGTGTGTGTGTGTGTGTGTGTGTGTGTGTGTTTGTGTGTATATTGTTTCGGAACCAACTTTGATAATTCTTTTTGTGCTGGATTCAGCAAAGCTGCTAAATGGTCTCATAAAATTGTTTTTGGCTTTTGAGTTCCGAGGATATAGCAGAAAATATATTAAAATCAGACAGAAAATGTGTAGTTTGTGTGGTTTTTCAGTTATTTTTTTGTTTCTGAACCGATTTTAGTAATCGTTTTGCGTTGAATTCAGTATAGCTTCAGAATAGTTGCAGCTTGCTTTCGGTGCCAAGTAAAAAAAGGACGACAATTACGCAAAGTATAGCAATCTCTATGTTTTACTTCGCACCGTCTTCTAGATGTGAAAAATATATATTTTTTTTTAAGTTACTCTTAAAATCCGTTTCTGTTTTGCTAGAAAATTATATATTCATATACACCTAGTAGTTTTTGAAAATTACTGCGATATACAAACAGCTGACAGATGACGAACGATGTGGCCGAGATAATTTTTCAAAAGTTCTAATATTATTCCCAAAATATCTACAGTAAAACAGGTAAAATAAACTACCTCGAATTAGCCGCAACACTCGGGAATGTGCCAGTTTATTACACATGTCAATTTCTAAATACCACGACGTTATGTTTATATGAAACTAAAAGCTTTCCAACGACATTTGGTCAAACATTTTGATTTGTACCATCCAATATTTATATCATAAAAAAACCAACTTCAAAAACTAAAAAGTATAAAATAACTTATTTCTAAAGCTATTTTTAATTATAATATCATATTTTTAATATATATATCTAAAACATCTAAACATCTTAGTAAATTCAAAATATAGTAATTTTTATGTTTTACTTCGCACCGATTTCAAGATGTTTTAGATAATATATATTAAAAATAATAGATATTATAATTAAAAATAGCTTTAGAAATAAGTTATTTTATACTTTTTAGTTTCTGAAGTCGGTTTTTTAAACGAAGTTTTTTTTATTTGTTACTTTTTAGTATCTAGCTATGGGTAGGCCTTCGAAAGGTGCCGCGCACCTTATAAAATATAGGTCCCAAGAAACGGGAAAGGAATTTTTGTTAATTGTTCATAAAATGAAACCTACTGGACCAAAATATGTTAAATTTTTACGGCACCAAATGCAACTATTCCGCATCGAACTAAAAAAAATCACGTAAATCGGATAATAAATCTCAGTGTAATCTTTGTACATACATAAAAAAATTAAAACTAAAACATATAATCAAATTGAGAACCTCCTCCTTTTGAAATCGGTTAAAAATGATTTTCATTTAGAACTTAACCAATGCCCCAAAAATGTCTCGTTAGCAAACAAGTGGAGTATCACTTTCACCAATTCAATTTGCAAAACAAATCTTACTTATTTACGGCAGAATATCCATTTTCATTTTCCATCTTTACTGTGCGTGTCTTTATTTGTCATACTCAGAATGCTGACAACTGAGTTCGTCATCAGCCATTTGCAGTCCACTGCTGGACGTGGACCTCCCCAAGACGGCGCCACTCATCCCTGTCCTCCGATTTCCTCAGCCAGCGCCTACCGGCGACCTTGCATAGGTCGTCGTCGGTCCATCGCGCTGGAGGGCGTCCGACACTACGTTTACCGAGACGCGGTCTCCACTCCAGGACTCCTTTGCTCCATCGGTCCTGCGGCAGACGTGACCTAATTTTACGAGCTCCTCATTTCTAATTGTATCCATAAGAGAAACACCCAACATAGCTCGCTCCATGGCCCGTTGAGCAACTTGGAACTTGTGGACCGAACCTGTCTTAGTGTCCATGTCTCGGCCCCGTAGGTCAGGACGGGGAGGACGCACTGCTCGAAGATTTTTGTCTTCGAGCATTGCGGAATGGTCGACGAGAAGACTTGACGAAGCTTACCGAATGCTGCCCAGCCCAACTGAATCCTCCTATTGGCTCCCCCTCGAAGTTGTGCCTGCCGACCTGTATTTTTTGATGATGATGACCACTGGCGCCTGTAGTAAATTACAAGCATTTAAATTAATATTTTCTTAAGTTTTCGCGACTTGTGTACATAATAAAACTACGTTTTAACGATTTTAAGCGCGGTAATCTATTTGTGTTTTGTTATTCCGACGTTTCGGCCACTTTTCAGAGGCCGTGGTCACGAAAGACGAAGATGTCAAGTGACAATGAGTATTTTAAAAATTATTTAGCCTACCGTCAACTTGTTCATTTTAATTATTTAGTTTTAATTTTGTTTATGGTTATTATTTACTCTATGGGAGCCTAATTTAATTTACCACCGGTTCGCAACATGTTGTGGCTTGTAGAGAAACTTTGCATAATTAAGCATGGGAGCTCAAGTAAGTGTTTATAGTACTTATTGGACGTCATGAGTCTACCACCGCTGCTAAAGCAATTTTTGTTAGTGTTCAAAGGAACCGAAAATTGGAAGAGGTATGCGGGACTCCACTTGGTGGGAATATGAAAACGATTATTTTTGGCTACGTATTTATTTCCCCATAAGCTATGCTAGAAGATGGCAAGTGGCTACCGTCGCCCATGAACATCTGCAACACTGGGAGCCGATGCATTGCCTGCCTCGTTAAGACTTTAGATATCTGTTAATACCCTTATTAAAGAGCCTCTTATTTTAGCGCTCTGGGAAAATCGCGGGAGGGAGCTCATTCCATAGCTTGCTCGCGTATGTCATAAAGCAGCGAGCGCCACGTATATTGAATAACTGCCAGGTGTCAAGGAAGTGACACCTGGAAGGAAGGAACACGCTCCCAAAGGGGAGGAAGTTGTAAGGTATAAGAATGGCTACTGGCTTCGAAGGAGGACTGGTCTCTGGTCACTGATTCCAGAACGCACGACAATGTTGTAACGACGACATACTCTAGATCAGGGCTGTTGGCCATCCAGAGGGGCAAATACCCTACCACCTGGCTGTGGGTTATTTTGTCCCCTTTCGCAACAGGCCACCCGGCCGCAAAAATTAGTATTCTTTCTCCATTTCTGCACGTATGTTGTAATCTAATTAAGAATGCAAGAGTAAATAAAAACATACGCATGAAAGCAAATTGCTTTTCAAAAAACACAACGTAATTATGTTTCGCAATTTTCATATTCATATCTCAGGTGGTTTGTTATGATAGATTTATTATACGTCTCGTGGGGTTTCGTTGATTTAAAAATGGCAAACAAGCCTTTGTTGCGTCAGCACGTTTATGGCCCACTGCACTCAAGAGCTTGTGTACAAAAAAATGTAATAATTATAACGACGGATGAAAAATTATTCAAATTCATTTTATTGCTAACTAGGTTATGCCCGCGACTTCATCCACGCTTGACTTAAAATTCCCGCTCGATTCCCGGGACACGAAGTACCGCAGCATTTGAAATAAAATGTAAGCTATTGTTTTAGTAAAAACTGTGACGGAATATGCTCAATTTTTCGAAACTGAACAATTACAAACCGATACCCGGGATGAAAATATCACACATTTTATTATACGTGTATAAAATTTGCTATCGATCACTGAAAAAATCACTTTGGAATTTGATTTTTTTGTAACTGGCCAATTTGTCATTCCCAGAAAAATCCCGCGGTATTCCCAGGATAAAAAGTAGCGCAGATTTGAGTCAAAGAATTTACTGTCGATCAACAGACAACCGACCGAACAAATAAACAAACCGACAAACAAAGAAATTAAAAAAATTGCATCGTGTTCTCCATCGTTTATATAGTGTATTCCAGGTTTTTTTTAATAGCTTCAATGTACAGATACAGCATATTGGCAACACCAAGATAAAATAATTTTATTTTTAAACTTGCAACACTCTTGTAGCTTTTTCTGTCGTCTTCCGTTTGGGTTGTAGCCGAGTGCAGACGCAGTCGCTATGTAAAGTGATTTATTACAACTTCTCATCAACTAACAGTTCTTAACTTCTATACCTACATCGACCAGGGTATCCTAGGCCCACACCATCAGCGTAGAACGCAATACTATATAGGTATATTACATGTGCGACGAGCTGCGCACACGGCATATTTAGAATGTTATAATATTATAGGTATATTAAAAGGTGTTACAATTACGGTCTTATTCATAAAGAGTTAGCGTAAGTTTGAACGCTTGTTTAAGAACCATAAAAAAGCGTTTAAACTTACTCTAATTCTTTATGAATAAGACCATTATAGTCCTTAGTACATCTATATTCTGCGGTACCTGCGGTGTGCGATATTTTATACTTAAATCTAACTAAAGACAATTTAATCTAGTACGTCATGTCAAATTATTAAAGTCAAACAAAATAGATTGAAAGGTATATAACATGATATCAATTAAAATAATGAAAACAAAAAGTCATAATGATAAATACAAAAAATATTTATAGGTGTAGACAAGAACAATCGCCATTCCGTGTCACGCCACATTTAGATTAAATTTGTCAACGGGCCTCTACGTGTTGACTTCCCACGGCCCCACGCAAGCCTTCCATAAGTCTGGACCCTTTTTTATAGCCTGTGGTCTTGAGAAACTCAAAAACAATAATAATACTTGTTATTATATATATATATATATATATATATATATATATATATATATATATATATAAATACTAGCTGACCCGGCGAACTTCGTACGGCCATATTTTTTGAATTCCTAAAAGACTTTTTCATGACATAAAAACAAAATCACCAAAATTGGTCTAGGTGATTAGGAGAATTCTAGAACCCAATCTCAGCGCCACCTACCGGTTCCAATTGTGAATCTAAACCATCCGGGGACCCTAAACAAATATCATCAAAATCGGTCCAGCCGTTTAGGAGGAGTTCACTGTCAACACACGTAAAGAAAACATATATATATATAATCATCTTGAAAAGCTCTCGCTTGGTATATATTTTATAAAATTTATGAGAAAAATGTAAAAAATTTGAATGTAAAATAAACATGTAAAAATACTGTGTGATAATACCAACGTCAAAACAATTAAAATAATTCAAATTTTATCTGTAATGCTGGGACTTCATACGCGTTAGTGTTAAAGAATTAGGTTCTGGCAGAATGCATCTTATTTAAAGCGTTAAAAAATAAGGTGTTATTTTATTAACGGTGGTTAATGCATAGCCACATTAGTGTATATGCATACATTATCTGTCAATAGTTAACGTCATTAACAATGTCTCTTCTCAAATAACGCATTAAAGCCATCGCCATGTCTGCGTGAAGCCGTACACACTTATACAGAATGATTTTTTCAAGTGACTGCTTCAAGGCGAAAAGCGAAAAATACTCAAAAGAGTCTTACGATTTTGACGTAAAGTCAAATCAAATTATTTTTGATAAGGGTAAATGATATTTCAAAAATCTAATAACCTGACGAGTTTTCGTCAAAATCGACCTAGAGACTCTTTGAGATTTGTCGCTATCTAGCATAGTTCAGGATTTAGCCCTTAAGGCCCACTTGGAAATTTCACCTGTATGAATGAATGAATGAATGGAAACACTTTATTGTTCACCAAAAATTAAGACTACATTCTTAAAACTAGCTACAGTAAATGTTGAACAAAGGGCGGCCTTATCGCTTAAAGCGATCTCTTCCAGGTTTGGAGGTCTTCAGGTGGAAATGAAATACTGTTGTGTGTTTGAATTGCAGTTCAGGTATGCATATTTATTTGGCAAAATACCGATTAATATTTTATAATAATATAGACAAAATATAATATTTAATAATAATAAGCGCACTCGAGCGATTACACGTGCCGAGGTGAGGTGAGGCGAGGTATGCGCGGAGGGAAACACGCGGGGCCCGACTAGGAGCGCCGAGCGACGCGCTTGCCGTCATTTACGAACGGCCGCCGTAGTGATCGGACTCTGCGGCTACACAGGCAACCCCCCTTACCAACCACCTGTATATAGACTAATGAAGGTAATCATTGACGGCGTTATTTTTAACGCTATAAGTAAAACACATTTGGACAAAGTCACTAACATTAATTCAGACGGAGCAGGGCCTTAAGGAAAAACAGTGACGGCCTCTGTGGTTGTGCGGGCTGAGTGTTAGCCGGCCGAACTCGCAGAGGCTCTGGGTTCGATTCCTGGCATAGTAAATTTCGAAAACGAACTCTCTGTTATTTACTATGGTCTGGGTGTCTGGGATCGGCCCCAGAGTGGTCCGTTGTATTTCACCCATAACACAATCGTAACTTGCTTAGCTTGGGGATTTACAATCTATGTGTTTGTCTACCGATTATTCTTATAATATCAGCCCATAAATGTCCCACTGCTGGGCTAGGGCCTCCTATTATAGGGGAGGAACAGACAGTATACCCGCCACGCTTCTCCAAAGCGGCAGGTAGTCATGGTAGCGTACGCCAGCCATTACGCTACCATGACTACTCCCGATTATTCTTATTATATTATTATTGTATAATTTTGTAGCGTTATGAAAAAAATACGAATATAATTGAAAGCTGCATTCCAAATACGTTGACGCGTAAAAATAAAGAATTATATAAAATAAATGTTTAAACGATAAAATTAAATTTCGTTTCCAACCGACATAATTGAAAAACAAACAAACAATTCGTAGACACGAGCATGAAAAACGGCTGAACAATTTAGAACAAAGGGCTTATTAAATGTAAACTTTGGGATTTATATATTTCACAATCCTTTCTGTTGTGCCTCTGCTGAAATAGATTTCAGATTTAAATTTTCATAAATCAAATATGATAAATACATATAGATAACCCAGTATTTTGAGAAACAAGTAATCTATAAGTATACTAATATAAAGCTGAAGAGTTTCTTTCTTTGTTTGCTTGAACGCGCTAATCTCAGGAACTACTAGTCTGATTTGAAAAATTCTTTCAGTGTTAGATAGCCCATTTATCAAGAAAGGCTATAGGCTATATATCATCACGTTAAGATCAATGGGAGCGAAGCACCAATGAAGAATGTTTCACCATCGGGGAGTTTTTTTTCCTTTTGAGAGCTTCCGCTGCGTAAACGGTTAAAGTATCGTAAAAATCATGTGTAACAATAAAAATCTTTAAAAGTTGTAAACAAAGTCCGGGACAGCATATGTCCATCTTTTAAGGTTGGCTCACTATAACCTTTCTTATACTAACCAAATTTGATCTAAAATAATGCATTATTTGCGAAGGTGTTTTTATAAACATGATATTAATCCTTATCCAAATAAATACGTTATTCATCACAAGTATTTAATTTAAAACAAAATTGCCATTTACATCATTCGACTTCAATGAATATCTTAGGAGATATCGCAGTTTTAAAATAACATCGCAGCAAAATAATGATTGAGTAGGTATTGCGCGCGCATTTATGATGTGCAAGGCCGGCGGGCAGTCATTAAGATTTAAAAATATTTTCACCTTCTACGTAAACAAATTCGCGGGTTAAAGTTAGCGTTAGCCCAAAGTAACTATTTCACGCGGACAAAGTCGCGGGCAGAAGCTAGTAGATAATAAGATTTTTTTTGTTTCATATAAATGTGGTAGTGATCTAGATCAAATTGAAATTCAAAAGTTTTTATTCAAAATAAGTTCCACTGGAGGACACTTTTTGAAGGTCACTTCCTAGTCTATGTACACCTCTTCGCAACACGTTGTTTCTGTTAAGAGGAAGAAGCGGCAAGAAAGTCCCCAGCAACACGTCTAGCTAAAAATTGATGAACTCAAACTTTTTTTCAAATAAATTTTCTCCATAAATATGTTACAGAATTACCTTTTGAAGAATTAACGGAGTTGTAGCAAAGAGTGCATTCTCAGTAAGACAAAGACACAATAAAAGGAAAGAAAAATATTATTATACTTATAATAATGACATGACGTACTACTAAAATTTTGTACTGTGACACATCTCCATAAACTCCTTACATCAATAGTATTCCCTTTCTTAACACATGAAAGGGGTTATGAGTGCTAAATTTAAAAAAACAAATCTTATATGTATATTATTATAATCGAAAAGCTTGTAAGGATGAATAATTTACTTTTTCATGTTAAAACTAAGGTATTTCATGATAGTTTACAGTAATGTATTGTTACGACTTAGGCTCTGACAAACACAAATTCCACGTACAGATCTGTAAAAGCACATTTTATTACCTGTCGGCATTATAACTAATTGTAATCCTTTTATGTTCGTCTTCTTTAGTTCACTCATTTATGTGGAGAACAGTCTATTGTCTTATTGTACTCGTTTACGGCCGCTCAGGAGCATCATTAGCCACGTGTTGCGGATTATAAGTACAAGCTAATTCTAGGTAATTATGTCGACGATGCCGGGTGGACACATTTGCAAGTGTGAAGTATAAAGCGATGGCCTGATTGAGAGAGGGGGTGAGTTGAGCTATAACTACGACCTAGGCGTGACGTGTGTACATTCGGGAATCTAACATTGACGGAATTTGCGCGTTTTATTGAATTACGACCTTCTGCATTACGTTTGAATTTGTTGTGTTCGATGATATTTGTACCTGTGTTATACGTGTTTGTATTGTGTTATATGCCCGCGACTTCACCCAAGCTGGATTTGCAATTCCCGCGAGATTCCCGGGACACAAAGTACTGCAGCATTTAAGAAATAATGTATCGTCGTTTTAGTGAAAACTGTCGGAAAAAGCTAATATTTAAACACCCGAACAACTACAAACTGCTCCCGGGAAAATCCCGGCAGGATTTCCGGGATAAAAAATATCACATATTTAATTACATACAATTTACTGTCGATCAGTAAAAGAATCACATTGGAATTCGTTTTTCTTTTTAATTTCGCCAATTAAAAATCATTCCCAGAAAAATTCCCGAGATAAAAAGTAGCGCAGATTTTAATTAAGCCTAACAATTTGCTGTCGATCAGAGAAAACCACATCGAAATAGGCCCCGTAGTTTTGACGTGAATCCGTGAATTTGAATGTCATGAAATGATAAAATTCATACAAAGATGCATAACAAACAAACTCACCGTCATATCCAAGTCCAAGTAATAATACAATATTTATATAAAAGTTTAACTAAAAGGCAAGCCTTGTATTATGCTATTATATTACTTTGTAGACTAGGCTATATAGATTATCCTGTATTGAAGTTATTGTTACGAACTACAGTACTCGATTTAAAAATGCCGTTGCAACTACTATAAAATTTATTAGAACTGTACAAACACATATAAAACAAATACAAATAAAACTGGATGCAACCAGTTCACACTGCACTATTCAATGCAATTCGACACGCGTAAAGTCCGTTGTTTATATCGCTAATCGAGAGTACTGCAAACGTCTTACTCGTCTCATAGTCGTCGCTTGACTGCCCACCCGTCCATTCGGGCATTGTCTTATACTCACTACACAGTACAAAGAAAGTGGCCGCGCGCACTGAGTTTCCGAGAAATAATAATTTGCACACCTGCGAACGGCCACAAAGTCGAAAACAATAACAATAAGGATTAGTTCGACGCTAATGATGGTTATAAAACGAATAGAAAAACAATAGCATGTTTTTCTTAATTAGAAATTCAAAACACAAACGATTTCTTAAATCGTTGGAAGACAATGAACTGCGCTTACGGCAGGCAGCTGTGCGCTTATCTTTGACGGCATGTAACGCTATCATAAAATTCATACAAAGATCTATAACAAACAAACTCACCGTTATATCGAAGTCCAAGTAATAATACAATATTTACATAATATGTTAACCAATAAGCAAGCATGGTAATTGGTGGTGCCAAGGGTAAATTTTGAGATCCTTCCCCTATAGCACACCACGTAGCGGTGGTTGTAAATTAATTGAAATGAAATGAAATCTATTAGCTTGTTTTAGTACAGAGTACATACAAAATGGCTAAAATACAGAGAACAGTTACAAATAGCGTCTCAAAGGAAACTGTTTCCCGCGCTAGGTCTCCTTAGAGCCTGTGTGGCGGGCCACAGTAGGATTCGCTTCGGTCATGTGATTCTTAATATTGATGATAGTACATTAATGCAATAATTGTAGCTGGTTCGTGCTTTCACGTAATATTTTGAGTCTCCACTACGAAGCGAAATGGTGATTTTGTGTGAGAAATGAAACGACGCCATTGAATGTTAAAAGGAAAGATTTTTTTCACTTTTTTTGATATATTTGACATGACATTTAATAATAGTAAAGACACAGATACACTTTTGGGTAATTTAAGGTGGCGCCACATATTCGCGTCGGTAACAGCAATGTCTTTTTGTAGTAAAAATTTATATGTATAAATAATATTTTTTATTGTTAAATCAACAATTACAATTCAATATTCAAAGATGTTAGTAATAACAATATGCTTTTGTGTATGTGTGTTTGTGTGCGTGGGGGGTGGGGGCGGGGTTGTATTTATTTATGTTCAAGTATGCATGAGAATGTGTGTGTGTCGCGTAGTAACTATTTTCAAATGAAGTCAGTAAAAGGTGAACTAGCAAATAAATCGTAAAAGTTCTTCAGCATCTTTGAATGGTAGAGAGTGTAAGAACCAATTGAAATAATTGGCCTAAACAGTAATATGTAATTATATTACTTTGTAGACTAGGCTGTATAGAATATCCTGTATTTAAAGGGCCTGAAATTATCATTAAATTAATACAAAGATACAAACAAACTCACCGTCACACCAAAGTCCAGGTAAAGATATATACTTAGATAAAACGTTGAGCAAAAGGCAACCATTGTATGATGTAACATATTACCTTGTAGGCCTTTCCTGTACTTAGAGACCGTAAAATTAGCATAAAAGATGTATAAGGGGTCTAAATTAGTATTAACTAGGCTTTCTGATGAAATATTTTGGGCTAATAGCATTAAGGTTTGCCATTAATCGACCTGACTAACAAAATAACACTCATACATGAGTAAAAAATACTAACAAACTTGAGTATTTATAAGCTATACTGTCAAAGCTAAGTGCGTGTCATTTCAAACACATTAAAGGATTCCTAAAAGGTGATGAAAGTTTACTTTTGTTTTAATTTGGCTTCAGAATTTATGAATAAAATAAAAAAATATCATATATCTAAAAACACTCCTATGTCTCGTGCCTAACCTACTCAGTTTGGCGGTGCGGCGGTGACTCGGTGGCGATGTCGTGTATACACCCGCTAAGCGTAACGACAAACCTGCGGAACGTATCGCGCGGAATGTTCGGTTAAATACGCTAGTAATGTTTTTTGAGCTACCTATGACACATCATCGGTAAATACGCAGTGTTCGTATTAGCGCCTATCCTTCAGTCGCCGAACTTTCCGCGCAGTACCTTCCGCATGTGTCATTACACTGAGCCTTAACGACACACCTGCGGAACGTTCTGCAGTTGAAAGTGCGGCTAAACACGGTCGCAGTGTTTTTTAAATAACCCGTGACACATCAGCAAAATTTCCGCCACATTACGCCGCGTACAGATTAACGCCGATCGTTTAGTCGCCGAACTTTATGCACGTTCCGCAGGTGTGTCGCTATATTAAAAGTACCTTTTTACCAAAAGATGATGGGCGTTTTGGTGCCCATGTTCAATCAAGGTTATTCATCATACGTCGTTAGATAGTATTTTTTCAAGTGAACAAAAAGATGATGATTATGATGACAAAGCTGTATATATTGCCCGTTTTGTAATATACCTTTTAGAAAATACTGGATTTTAACTCAAAATCGTATTAAAAAGAATCATATCACCGGTTCAGTTTTATTAAATACCTACTAAAACAGTCTTGGAAGAGCCATATCTTCGATGGCTAGATTCTACCAACAAGCCAAATTTTCAGAAGAATAAAATAAGAACTTACACCTTTAGAACTTGTCAGACCTTAGGCTTCAATATGTTATCCCACGTTATGATATTTTATATTGTTAAAAATATATTATGTTGTTATAAATAAATTTCAAGACTGACCATTGAACTTGGCTTTCATTTCACATTTATGCTTTTGATGGGATCACTTTTGACCCTGAGTGCAAGCAAGTAGATGACTAGTAACGCAAGAATCTGTTAATTCCTTTCCTCGCTCCTCGGGCATACTGAGACGCTTTATTAATAAATAACAATAGTATTGAATGAATGAATGAAAACTCTTTATTGTTAACCCGGTGTCCAAGGAGACATTACAAGAGAAATTAAATAATATTTGGTGGTTTATCTAAATTAAAACTAATCGTAATAAAAAAAAAAAAAGAAAATAATAAACTAATATAGATATACATAATTAAATATAGATTATAATAATATAAATTACATATATTTACATGCGAAGAATAATACAATTCTATTTACTGCAACAATTTTATTTAATGGACAAATAATGATCAGTGATCAAGTGTTTGGATGTAGACATTGATGTTGCTTGTCCGATTTTCAAGGGGAGGGAGTTCCACGGGGGAACAGCCTGTACGGCAAGAGTTTCCCACAAAGGACGAAGTGTGTTTAGGTATCGTTAGCAGAAGATTTTCATTTGAGCGCAAATTACAGGAATGAGATTGAGAGAGGAAACTAAAAAGTAAAGTATTAATTTATTAATAATAAATAATTCTCATTCTCTACAATACTAGCCGGGGCTTGTCCTTGGGTGTATTATCCTTTAAGACGGAACCACCACAAATTTGTTGCCGAACTGTCACACACGGCTCATTGGGAAGTCCCACAAATTTATGATCAAATACATATAATTGAAATGAACATTGAACTGGTGCTTTATCCCTCTAACTATATAGAATTTGTATTAGAATAAAAGAGACGGTACAATTCTCTTGGTTTTGGAATGTAATAAACGTTACATTTGATGGCAACTTGTGGAAATAAATAATATTAAATTTGTGGCTTGAAGGAGGTATATATGATGTAGACAGGGACTATCGCCGGTTAGTGTCACGACACATTTACATTAAATTTGTCAAAGGACCTCTACGCGTTGGCCTTTTCATGACCCCACGCAGACCCTTCAAAAGTCCGGGCCATTTTCATGGCCCGTGGTCTGTAAAGGCATACATGTTCATAATAATAATACTATTCCAAAATTAAGGACAACATCAGATTGATACACTTTAATAGAAAGTGACAAAAAACACCTATCAAAAATAAATAACTTTCAAGGTAGGATTACTCCGATCGTACAGTAAACCGGTACAAGCGCCATGGTTTTCCTTATTCTGCACAAAATTACCTTTCCAATGATATATAATACATTGCGATTGGTGCCGATGTCATGTTCCACACATCATCCTTTGCTTCGTAACGCAAACAAAACAATTATGCACGTTATTACTATTTGAATTTTACATATATGACTATAAACCTAACATAATGTAATTCCGATTTTATCCATGTGTAGGGAAATGTAGTAATATTTTATAGTACTAAAAAAGCGTTAGCTCGCACAAAAACGATGTCGACCGCTATAAAGTTGATTATTGCTACAGAGTTATTGCACCTTCGTACCATTAGAAGCACGCTACACCACGGACAAGTTGTACGAGGACTTACGCTATGATCAATAGACAGCCTCTCGTAAACTAAAGCTGCTTTCTGATTTGCCGCTGCAGCAAAGACACGGAGTCGGTATTGCCCTGTATCCCTCTCGAACCGATATCGCGAGTACTCATATACCGAGCATACTGATACCGCAACGCTGCTGCTCCAACAAATCAGAAAGCAGGTTAAATGTTCACGTGCCTATTTTATTGGAAAATAAAAGTCCTAAGTTCAAGTATGGACAGCATAAATTGCGTAAAATTTATGTAATACTCTGGTCTGGCTATTAGGGAGTCCTAAACTTTACTTGTTTATCTTACAGTTATACAATGTGTGTGTTGGTCTTCAAGGAAAGATTTTTTTGTGTTTTTTATTAGTTTTCAAAAGACACCGCTTCATGTCAACTTAAGTTTAGAAAGTTACTTTGTTGGGTAACTTTATTTCTATACTCCGCAAGTAGATTTTTTTTCCAACTTTTAAAATTCTTATTTTTATTACGAAATGGTACTAGTTCGTAATAGTAGTTTGTTGCGCCGCTTTTTCTCTTTTAATAATTTCCTATGTATGATTTTGGAGGTTGGCACTGAAAATCAGTGCTACGTTAGACTAAGATTTAGCGTACCAACATATTCAGTGCCAACCTCATTTCACAAATTACGACACAAAATCTTTTTAAATATGGTTTTTATTGTTATATGTATTCTGTTGTTCTGTATATGTTGCATTAGAAAATAAACTTTTTCTTTATTTCTTCCTTTCAATAACAAATATTGCTTTGGAAGCGGTGGTAGACTCATGACTATCAATATGAATATGTAGGATAAAATTTTGAAATAAATACATTCATTTTCATTTAAAAATATTGTCTAGGCATTTGCTCCATTTTTAATTGTTATTTCTTTTTCTTAACTAATACCTGAAAATGTTCGTCACGATCGCTACGAAAAGCGCGTAGTGTGTGTGGCTTTTACGTAATACATTTAATTCCCCATGCACCTCTACAGGCTTGATGGCAGGGAAAGGGGCTAAGCTGACCCCCGTCAAGGGATGAAACCCTCATTTAGGGCTCACGGAAGCCCCGCTCAAGGAAAAAAGCCCGTTAAGGGATTACTGGCAGACGTGTTACCTTGAATTTGGTTTTTCATCGATTGCTTATAACAAATTTACTTCAGATTTAAAAACAAGTGGCCGTGTGCAAGTCCTACTCGTGTATATGAGGTTTCTCTACAATTATATTATTAACAAGCTGTTGCTCGCGCCACCCCCTCGCATAGATTAAAACTAATCAAAGTTTAAGCAAACTGTCATCCTCCCTTTCACCCCCTTAGGGGATGACTTTCCAAAAATGCCGATACACTGGAGCATTTATTTCTAACCACAAGCAGGTATATAGCATTTCGTGCTTGTTACTTTAAAAATGAATGATCTTCATACAAGCTTACATTCTCTTTTGTCACCCCCTTAGAGGTGAAATTTTGAAAAATCCTCTCTTGTGCGCACTTTCAATAAAGAAAAAACCCACAAGCAAATTTTTTACGGTCCTAGATCCAGTAGTTTGGGCTGTGTGATATTTTATTGAGGTAAATTAATTATAATTATACAAATATGTAAGGTATGGATATGAAATCTTGTTCAATTTTGAAAATATATTAAGCATTATTTTGACGGCCTATACGGAATGGGCTAAGTCTTTGCCGGTCTAGGTCACTGGAACGCTGAGGTTCTGGGATCGATTGCTGGCATGGTATATTCTGGAAACGAATTTTCCGTTATTTACTACGGTCTGGGAGTCTGAAATCGGCCCCAGAATGGTCCGTTGTATATCACCCATAACACAAGAAGAACTTGCTTAGTGTAGAAAGAATCGATGTATGTGTGTTTGGGTGCTGATTTTTGAAGTGAAACTTGTTTAGAATCGTTGTGATTTGAATCTCGATGAATAGAAAAACGGCGAGAGTTGAAAATATTTCAAAATTTTGAAGTTCATAAACCAAATGGAAACTAGAGCATTTGTTTCCTATTTTAGTTATCATAAGCCTCTCGTGTCATTTGTTCAAAGTGAAAACATGGAATCTGAATAATATGTGTTGTAATATATCTTAAAAATAATACAATTTTTGCATTAAAATATAAAATAGCTTTTGAGCTTGCTAAAAATATTATAAAAATAATAAACCTTCTAATTATCCTAATACTTAAAATCAAACTAAAAAATAAACTCCTGATACTCTATATTTATCTCATTCTCTCGTAAGCTACTTTTCTGAAGTTTCACTTCTGCCGTGTGTAAATTGCAAACACACAATTTAATTTGTTTCTCGAAATTTTATTATTCGCCCGTTTCCAGTGCATGACCTGGTAGTTTTTGAATTTGAGATTTTTAAAATACGTTTTTATGGTTATATATATGACGGCAGTCAATATTAGAATTTATTATTAAATGTTTAAAATAAGTAATTTTGCATATATGTAACTTTTCGTTTTCTCAAGAATAATATGGACGCTCGTTTAAAAGTCTAAAAATTATAATATTATAAAACTGTAAAGTAAAATTTATTCTTGCATAAACGTAGTTGTATAATAAATAAATATAAATCGGCAGACAAGCACACACACTGTATATCCCCAAATTAAGCAAGTGTTACAAGATGTCCATCACAGTAGTCATGAGAACCATAGTGTATATTAATATGACATAGACAATCGTCATAGATAATATTTTTAGTCTATTTATCAGATGATTCGATTTATAATTAAATTACCATTTTCTACCGGTTAGTTAATTTTATAAGCCCACTAAATTATCATCTAGATAATTAAGTGAATCAGTAACTAATTATTACAATTGTTTTATGATCCTGGCAACACTATGATGTAATTGATATTTTTAGCAATGATGCAATGTTATTGTTTTGTAGGGTAGCATTTTCTTGTAAAAGGCGTAGTGGCGTGTAGACGGTGTTCATTGCTTACTGTGCTGTGTGAATATTCACATCAAAGGCTGAACAAAAAAGGGGAAACCCTGCCCAAATAGTTGATATTTGGTATATTTGGTACTTTCTTACCCAAATCTCTCCTTGCATTTTACACAAGTTACGCTTGTGTTATGGGTAATATACAACGGACCATTCTGGGGCCGATCCCAGACACCCAGACCATAGTAAATAACGGAGAAAATACGTTTCCGAAATTTACTATACCAGGAATCGAACCCGGAGCCTCTGCATTGCAGTGAGGTAAGCCGGCAAAGGCTTAGCCCGCTCAACCACAGTTGTATTCAGGTGTTATTCCTAGAAATACATAGTTTAGTACATTTTACCAGTTTCACTGGTGTGCAAGTAAGCAGGATCTTAATCGTCATTATTTAAGTAGTTAGTTCCTATTTATTCTATTAAGTACCTTTTATGTAACCTGGATAATATTCATTACCTTTATTTATGAATTATATAGATATCTATTTTTAATTAAATTGTTATTCCAATCTGTGTATGTCAATTTTTTAATATCTTTAATTGAAATATTATTATTAATTATGTATTGGTATTATGTTTCAAATTTGTCATTAAGGAATTCGTTTGTGGAATAATATGATTTGTCTATTAACAATTTCTTTAGTCTGGTTTTAAATATATTTAATGGTATTGTTTTTAACGGTTTTGGTAGTTTATTAAATATTGCAGGTGCCATTTCGTAAACACTCTTTTCCAACATTGCCGTATTATATCTATTAACACTGAATACATTTGATTCTCTTTATCTGAAATTTTTAAAAAGTATTTTATTTTTTAGTTTGTTTGTGTTTGTCTGTTTGTTCGGGATTCACGTAAAAACTACTGAGCCGATTTCGATGCGGTTTTCGCTGATCGATAGCAAATTCCCGGACTTAAAATCTGCGTTCGTTTATATCCTGGTAATCTATCGGGACATTTCTTGGGAGCTGTTCAAAGTGGTTCTGTTGAAAAAAAAAATCAGACTCCAATGTAATATTTTCGCTGATTGATAGCAAATTATCTGTCATAAAATCTATGACAGTTTATATACCGGGAATCTTGCGGGATTTTGCCTGGGACACGTATAAATTAGCTTATTCCGTCCAACGGGGACGAAGTCGCGAGCGAATCCTAGTAAATAAATACAAAAAGCTTAATCTACGAAATAAATCTCAAAAGCCGCTTCATTCGCCACCCTACGTATCCATTATAACAATCAATTAATCCTAAATCTGTTGCAAAGGAAAAATCGTATTGTACGGGAAAGCTTGAAAAGCATTTCCTTGTAACAAACCAACAATACATTTTTGTTTCTCTTTCACACGGTAGGGTTACCCACTGCGATCGACAATTTGCCGAACGTTTTACTTTTACTAGGAAAGTAATTTCAGGAATTTATATAACATATAAAACTAGCTGTACCCAGGAGACGTTGTCTTGCCCTTAAAAAATAAAAATCTAGAAACTGATTGCAGCGCCATCAACTGGAACCAATCGTGATTCTAAACCAACCCGGGATCCACTTGAACACACTCAAAAATAATTCACCTAAATCAGACAATTGCAAATGAGTTTAAATGCAGTCACCATTGCCGAAATCGGCTGGGAAAGATCATAAATGAATGGCTAAACTGATGTTGTGACTTTAATACTTATTATCCTATTCCGGATGAAGACAATTCCATAACCACAAAAATCATAAAATGAGTCCAGCCGTTCTTGAGTTATAAATGGTGTAACTAACACGACTTTGTTTTATATATATATATAGGTAAAAATAAATTATATTATTACTGTACATATTATAGTTTGCAAATAAAGAGTTTAAAGTCGTGGGGGTTTATTTTTATGTGTGTGGTGCGTCGATGATGTTACCCCGTTGGATTAGGGATACGCACTACTGGCGAGAGCCCATAGCTCTATCACCGCTGGAGCTTGGCTCAACGGCTGGAGGGAGTACAAAATAAGACGACGTGTGTTGTACTCTCTATGTAATTATTGCTTAATTAATTTAACATTAAACTTAAGACTATATACAGAAATCTTAACTGCTACGTGAAACTATGTAAAACCTAAACATTTTCGTAGATGCATCTTCGAAGGTTTTCTGTTTTCTGTATTGACAGATTTTGCCACGTGCATGGACTACTCAGTTATAATATTGATAAATATTTAGCAATAAATTATTCCATGTACGAGACGTTACAAAAGTTAATAGCATCTATTTTTATTTTCCCGAATTAAATCATAAGTCAAGATATGAAAGCACATCATGGCCATATATTGTAAATGACACGGACACCAATAAAGCTTTATTCATTGTGCCAGGGGGCTTTAAGGTATCTGTCGTAGGTATATTACAATTTCTAATACACCAATTTACAAATTCCTAGAGCTATATTTGCCAAAATAACTAAAATTCAAAAACAAATCTGGTACTTGCAACATTACCTTGCATAATAGGAATTCGTAATCTCAGAATAGGCTTTAAAAAAATAATGATTTACAGTTGTTCAAAAGATATGTCATAATATTTATAATTATCAACAATATAGTCGTAGGTAATCCATCTTGATAATCATTTTTGAGTTTTTTTTAAATCTTAAAAAAATTAAACGACCAAAACTGTGGACTTCTATAAGAAAGCTTTAATATCGTGTATAAATATTATACAGGTGATTAAGAAATTTTTTATTAATTAATAAAAACTGAGTTAGAATTAGGGAATATATTTCCCTAAACCCTGTAAAGTTCTGTATCCTGGCAACACGGAATCCAGTTCGGGCCCTGACAAACAATGGTTAATTCATTCTTTTGTGGCCGTGTCTAATTTGGCGGTACCCTTTCTCTTTGACAGTATAAAAACGTGAAATATCGCGTTCCGGACATTTTTCCAGGCGGATTATGGAAAACTAGAAGCTTCCCTACGGCTTCGTTTACATTAAAGTCTAAGGGCTATAACACACAACATGTTTATTAGGCGCCGTCGACGCGTGACGCACACAACGACGCGCATGTTTTGGCAACCAATTTACATATTATTACATCCATAATGTTCACGCCAAGCGCGATGTTAATACGCGCACAACACTACTGGCCACATGGGTACATCCCTGTCAGCCCGAACCGCGTCTCGCCAGTGACTTAAAAACAACGGCAGAGTGCGCGCACGCCGAGTTACGTGATAACTAAAAAGTAAGTGAAGTGTTAAAATATCAGCTCTGGAGAGAACTAATCAACATCACAATCAGTAAGTCCTCAACTTTTATTCCCATCCTCATATATACAACGTTGGCGAAACCACATAGTTTGTATAAATGCAGACGACGACTTTTTCGCTTGCTGTCGACGCGCTACTAGCGCAGAGTTACATCGAAACAAAGAGCTGGCACAAATACACACGTACAGCGCGTTTTAATCAGATACTTGGCGACAGTATTACGATGGCATCAATCGAGGCAACACTTCTTACGCAGGCCTTAGTAGTTTTGTTAAAAAGGAACGTAAAAATCCCGTCCTCGATGTCGGTCGGTAACACAGCGCAGGCACGTTTCCAGCGCGATACATGGAACGTATGGCTCGTTCGCGCGCGTGCTAGGCGCGTTTTACTTTGCAAGGGGAGTTGCTCGCGCGCGTCTGTAGCGCTATTCTCGTGAGTTTGCAGCAATGCAATCGCAAATAGTTTGCCTAGTTTTTTTAGTAGCGCCAACAGCGCGCAATAGCTAAACGCGCGTCGACGGCACCTTAAAAAAACGTGCTGTGTAAGAGCCCTAACCCATTTGCGGCTATCCCTAAACTACGCCACACGTTTATGGGTTTCCTAAATTTTGTGACGTCACATTTCAAACTCCAATATATTTAAGCTTGAAAACACGAAATTTGAAGATATTTTTTTTATAGCTAGAGTACAGCAGACAGGCTGACGGACCACATGATGGAAAGCGGTTACCGTCGCCTATGGACCTTTGCAACACCAGAGATGTAACCAACGCGCTGCCGGCCTCGAAGAAATTTTATGACACCCTTTTTGAAAAACTCCATATCGTAGTGCTCTGGGAAAACCTCGGATGGGAGCTCATTCCAAATCCCCACGGTACGCAAGAGAAACGTTCTATAGAACCGTTGCGTACATGATCGAAGCGGCTCAAGGAAGTGAGGATGAACTCCCAACCGATGGCGAGCGGTGCGATGGTAGAAAGAGGACGAAGGCACCATTCTAAACAGTTCTTCGGAACACTCCCCGCTATACAGTCCGTAGAATACGCAGAGAGAAGCGAAGTCTCTCCTAAGTCCAAGCGTATCTAGACCATCTGTGAGTATGGGATCATCAACAACGCGAACGGCAAGACGTTGAATACAGTCCAGGGTTAAGTTGATATTTTTAACTCTAACTGTATCGGCATAGTATTTAAATTATTAAAAAATAATTTAAATGGAAATAAAACTAATTATAGAACTGCTGTTTTAATTTAATGACAATAACAAAATTCACCTGCATATCTGAAACAAAGCACATTTATTACCTGCCGGCATTTAAACTGATTCTAACTCTTTTATGACCGTCTTTTTTTGTTTACTTTGTGTTTAAAATTTGTGATTAGAAAACGGCACATTTTTATTGTACTCTTTTATGGCGGTTTGCGGCCAAGTCATTAGCCAGGTGTGGCGGATTAAGCCGACTTAGATACGGGGGCATTGAATTTGTGCAGTATAAAGCGATGACCTGATGGAGGGGGAGTCAGTCGAGCGAGAACCACGAGTGAAGCAAGACGTGTGTACTACAATAGAGAGTCTAAAAAGTGGCGGACTTTGCGCG
Organism: Dendrolimus houi; assembly: GCA_039645545.1. Lineage (NCBI taxonomy): Eukaryota > Metazoa > Arthropoda > Insecta > Lepidoptera > Lasiocampidae > Dendrolimus > Dendrolimus houi. The sequence goes on from CM077139.1 coordinate 14,704,591, forward strand.
TTTTATTAAATTACGACCTTCTGCATTGCGTGTGGATTTGTTGTGTTCGGTTATTTTTGTACCTGTGTTATACGCGTTTGTATAGTTCTAATAAACTCTATAATAATTCCAACGGCATTTTAATTCGAGTCCCGCACTCGTAACAATATAAAATGTCACAGTAGGGAGAGAGGAATCTCACAAATGTGACCGGCTGTGACAAGGACGGGAGAGGGGTCAAAAAATCATGAAATTTGTGTGACATAATTTGTGGATAGCCCGTTTCCCGCGGGAACTTTTTCTTCTCTTTTTTTATTGCATGAGATCAGCAGACAAGCCGACGGCCCGCCTGATGGAAAGCGTTTACCATCGCCTATGGAAATTTGTAAACCAAAGGTGCTGCAATGTGCTGCCGATGTCTAAAGGGAGACTGCTCACTAATTCCGGAACGCAACTGAAGGTTGTTATAGCGGTATACTCTAGAGTCGACCAGGGGTGGTAGCCATCCAGACGGGGAAATACCCTACCACCTGACTGTGGATTGTTTTGTCGCCTCTTACGACAGGCCACCTGGCGGCAGTAAATTGTGTTATTTCTTCGTTCCTGCACCGTTCTAAGTCTTTTGCACAAGAGATCGCCTTGCTGACGATCCAGCGAGGTAACATAGCCAGCCTTCTGGGAACATTAGCCATTGACCTCGAACCTCAGCTAAGCATTCTACTTACAATCTTAAGGTATTATAGGTAGAATATTTTCTACTAGCAGTAAATTAAATTCTTTCTCCGTTCCTGCACGGATAAGTCTTATAAAATTATCTTCATTATCTATACCACATCAAAATACTATACAAGAGTTCCTGTGGCCCCTTTTTCCCCATCGTATACCCGTTGTTGTCATTATTGATACCATGATGATACATTTGTTAATGAATTAGAATGTTGACGCTAATACAACGCGATCGGAGCGCCATCTTTTCTACTATATTCGTCTATCTCTCGGGAACGAGTCCTATGTCCTTTTCTATATCCCAGACAACGTGTTTGCAAAATTTCATGAATATCTATTGCGTAGTTAAGGCATGAAAGCGTTACAAACAAACAAACTCATTCCTGCACTTATTATATGTATTAGTTAGGATTACAGACCGATGCTCCAATTTTAACCGATTTTCAAAATGTTCTCAATTCGTCTTTATGTTCTTTTTTGTATGTGTTACGCGATTTCTTCGTCAATTGTTGTCCGATTTTCATACTCCCGAGGTGGTCCGATTGTCACCAAGTCAGGATCCAATAAGTGGTTCCCAGGGAAATCGAGAGTAATTCGTTTTTAGAGCGCTGAGAGTACACACTATACTACACTCTACGAAAGGTCAACTTGTATACGCGTGTTACAATTTCTACAGGCGCTTAATATATTATTTCTAAAGGTATTCAAGCAATTTAAAAGGAATTATGACCAATTTTTTTTTTCATAATTAAAAAGATTATACTCCCGAAATAGTCCCATTGTCATTAAGTCAGGATCTGATGAGTGGATCCCAGGGAAATCGAGAGCAACCCTCGAATAATATATTCACGTACAATGTGTTTCATATATTTTTTGTTTCTAAAACTGTTCAGATAAGTATTTGCGTAACTAAAGAGTAGAAAATAAATAAATTTTTAACACAAAACAAAAATAACTTTAAAAAAATCTACAACATGTAATTTCGTCCTCGTCATCTAAAACATGCAAAATATTGAATCTTTGCCGTCATTTTATCGTAAGCGACATTTGGACTTAAGTATATTTTTTGCTGCAAGCAGTATTATAAACTATTATTTTGTTTTAAGACTTTCAGTTTTCGTTAGATTAAACTCCACTGAATCAAACAGAGCCTTAAAACAGAATAGTTTAAAATACCTTTTGCAACAAAAAATTACTTAGGTCCAAATGTCGCTTACAATAAAATGGCGGTAAAGGCTTGATATAGTAATATATATTTTGCTCTTCGCTCCGATTTCAAGACGTTGTGGAAAATGTATATTTCTTGCTTTTTAGTTAGTTTTGAATTTGAAAAAATAACAGAAACAACATTTTTGTTATTTTTTATATTTATCTATATATCGAGGGCTTCATAACATACAGGCGTATACGCAAAAAAAAATGTATTTTACTAAAAACTATGCATGTTACAATTTAGAAAGTCTTACCAGTATGCAAGTGTACCTAAAAAGAAGGGTATTCCAAATTTTAGCCTTATACAATCAACTAGTTTTGTTTTATTCACAATTTTGTCTCTTGTGTAAAATTTCACTTTTGTCTGTAAGCCCATTTGTTATGAAGCTCTCGATATATAAAGCAAAGTCGTGTTAGTTACACCATTTTTAACTCAAGACCGGCTGTTTTTTTTTATAATTTTTGTCTTTTTGAAGTTGTCTTCGTCCGGAATAGGATAATAATTATTAAAATGTCATATTTTAATACTTATTATCAATAAAAAATCAATATTCATCAATAAAAGACAATATCATTAAAAAAACATCAGTCACAACATTTGTTAGCCATTCATTTGTTATGATCTTTTGAGGCCGATTTCGGCAATGGTGATTGCATTTAAACTCATTTTCATTTGTCTGGCTTAGGTGAATTATTTTTGTGTTTGTTCAAGTGGGTCCGGGATGGCTTATATTCCAATTTGAACCAGGTAGAGGGCGTTGCAAACGGGTTCCAGGATTTAGGTGAAACAATTTTGTGTGTGTTCAAGTGTCACGTCCGGGGGCCGAGACATGGACACTGATGGCAGGATTGGTCCACAAGTTCCAAGTCGCTCAACGGGCTATGGAGCGAGCTATGTTGGGTGTTTCTCTGATGGATAAAATTAGAAATGAGGATATCCGTAAGAGAACCAGGGTAACCGACATAGCTCGCAAAATTAGCAAGTTGTAGTGGCAGTGGGCCGGTCTGCCGCAGGACCGATGGCCGATGGAGCAGACGAGTCTTGGAGTGGAGACCGCGTCTCGGTAAACGTCGTGTCGGACGCCCTCCAGCCCGATGGACCGACGACCCATGCAAGGTCGCCGGTAGGCGCTGGCTGAGGAAATCGGAGGACAAGGATGAGTGGCGCCGTCTTGGGGAGGCCTACGTCCAGCAGTGGACTGCAAATGGCTGACGACGAAGTGTTCACGTGGATCCCAGGATGGTTTAGATTGGACCCGATAGGTGGCGCCGTTGAACACTTCTTTAATTAACGGTGGGACCGATTTTGATGTTTTTCAAGTAGATGTGAAAATGCTTTAGATTAACAATTGGTCCCGGTTGATGGCGCTGCAATCAGTTTTTATATTTTTATTTTTAAGGGCAAGACAACGTCTGCCGAGTACAGCTAGTATACAGGAGATTACTAAGGATTAATAAAAGTCCACAGAAGCCTGGATAAGGTATTTCTAGTTTAATTTTTAAATGTCAAGGTGTGGTAAGTGGCATATTGTGTTATCAGAGTAACAACGCTCCGGGAGCCCTTGTAATAGCATTATTTTATGCAAATTCTGCTCAGCATTGTTACAATATAAACAAACGGGGCGACGGCTGTTTTAAAAGGTTTTCAGATATATATGAGTCCGTTGCGAACGGAATTATACGCACTTTCTAAAAGGCTGTCTAAGGTTCCGTAGATGTTTTGATAGAAACGGTACCCTTATAAACTCGTCACTTTGATAGCGCGGCGAATTTTTTTTTACATATCTATAATATTATAAAATTCTAAAAATGCTGTAATCGATACGTGCCAGGCATGACCTGCAATATAAATAAAAAAAATTAAGAATAAAATTTAGTAAAGGGAACATATCAATAAATACTTACATCTAATAAACGTAGCATAATAATATACTGTATATAAAATAGATAAGCCACTCTAGAATAAAATATCATTTACCCTGTCCGATAGATGGCGCTATAATCAATATTATATACCACTAGATGACGTTACAATCCATACTTCTATAAATTCCCCTACAAATTCAAAGTTTTTTATTCAAAATAAGTTCCAATGGAGAACACTTTTTGAAGGTCATATATATGTTAAAATTTCATTTTTCTTCCTATTCTATGTACACCGCTTCCCAACGTGTTATTGCCGTTAAGGAGAAGAAGCGGTAAGAAACTCCCCAACAACACGTCTAGCTAAATATTTTTTTCTTTAAGTTTCTTATTCTATTTATATCTCGAGTTTAAAAGTTTTATACAGAAGTATGTTACAGAATGGTACTACAATTAATGGTAATTACATCATGTAATTAGTGAGTTACAATTAGTACCATATTTTCAAACGAATTGCTGTTTTTAATCTACAAAAAAATCGTTTTATTTCGCGAACCTCTTGGTCACCACTCACGTGAGATCCAGCATCTTCTACACACGCCGTGCCTGTACATTGAAGCTATTTAAAAAACCACCTGGATTAAACTATATAAACGATGCAGAACACGAAGTAATTTTTTTACATTTCTTGTCTGTTTGTTCGGGATTCACGTAAAAACTACTCAGCCAATTTCGATGCGGTTTTCACTGATCGACAGCTAATTTTGAGACTCAAGCTCCGTGCTACTTTTTTCCTGGGAATTTTTCTCGGATTGATTTAAAATTGCCAGATTATATAAAAAACGTTTGCTTTGTGTTTAAAATTGGTGGTTAGAAAACAGCCCATTGTGTATTGTAATCTTTTATGGCAGTCATTAGCCAGGTGTGCGGATTATGATTTCTAAGAAATTGCGTCGACGATTGCTGGGCAGACATATTTGCATTTGTGCAATATAAAGCCATGGCCCGATTGAGAAAGAGTCAGTCGAGCGATAACCACAAGCAAAGCAAGACTTGTGTACATTCGGTAATCTATTTAGTGACGGACTTTGCGCGTGTTATTGAATCGTGCATTACGTTTGTACTGGTTGTGTTCAGTTATATTTGTACGTGTTTGTATAGTTCTAATAAATTCGATAATAATTCCAACGGCATTTTAATTCGAGTCCTGCAACTCATAACATTATTTAAAAAATAACTAGAATAGACTATTATAAACGATTGACTACACGATGCAATTTTTTTGATTTTTTGTCTGTTTGTTCGGGATTCACGTAAAAACTACGGAGTTGATTTTCGGTTTTCACTGATCTACAGCAAGTTCTTAGACTTCAAATCTGCGTTAATTTTTATACTGGGAATCCCGCTGGAATATTTCTGGGAATGATTTAAAATGGCCAGATTAAAAAAATCGAATTCCATTATGATTTTTTTACTGGTCGATAGCAAATTTAATGTAAAAAAGGTATGATATTTTTTATGCCGAGAGTCCCGGGTTTGAAGTTGTTCGGGTGCATAAAAATTAGCTTATTCCGACACAGCTTACACTAAAACGATAGAACCATAATAAATCTGTAAATGGTTCAAGTTAGTACATTGCGTTATCAAATGTGAAAAAAGTAAAGAAGGTAATTCGGAATAGGAGATTGCGAAAATCCAACTTTTAGAATATTTGTCTGTCCGGCTGTTAGAGCATCACGTAAAAAGTACTGAATAGATTTAAATGAAACTCGAAACGGAATTAACTTATACCACGGGCCGTAACTTTTAACTTTTTTTAAGATACTTTATGCATCCATTCAAAGTTCAAATTTTTTAGTCTTATTTGTAACGTAAACCCAAAGGAAGTGATCATTAATAACAGAAAAAAGTCAGTCCTTGGAAACCGTACCCGAAAATAAATTTAGGTTGTTCGGAAAAATAACAAAAGAGAAAACGCATCGAAAACACCCATTGTGTATTAGAAACGGTTCAGAGTGAAAAATGACTTCTTAAAAAGCCGAAAAACAGATTAATTCATGTTACGACCATCAATAACGTAATGGCGGAGTCACCAAATAAAAGTATTTCTATCAAACGAGGTGGGGCAATACGTAAAGGAAACATGTGAATTTAGATTTGGTTTATTTATTTGGTTAACATACAATAATTAATAGTCTCAAATATAAACCACAAAATTAATACATATATCAATCAAGCTTCCACTAAAAAATATTTATACAATATAAAAAATTGACTAAAAAATCAACTACAAGTTAAAATTTCAATGATAAGAAAATGACAATTTTTTTATTTAAATTAGGTCAATATTGGAAAAATGTCACGAAAATATAATCCATATATGTCCAAATATAAAAAAATAGATACTAATAAAATAGAAAAATGAAAGTTTGAGAAAAAGTAAGTCATTGCATTATTATAAGAAGTATAAGTAATTGCATTATTTTAATACGTGTAAGCCAATGCATTATTCTAAAAAGTATAGGTTATTGCATTATTCTAAATTACAATATTTTCTAATTTGGGTTCTAAATTGATATAAATTACTTATAATGGATCTACACTAGTAAATAGTGCATTCTATTGCTGAGAAGCGCGGTACTAAAATGTGTGTTTTTATATAATAACTAGGATTCACCCGCGACTTCGTCATCGTCGTTATTGGATAGATTTCCGTGGGATTCCCGAGATCAGAAGTACAGCAGATTTAAAGTCCGGGAATTTACTAACCGTCAACGAAAATCGCATCGAACTAAAAACATCGATCTAAGTCGTCAGTTTTAAAGAAAACTTTACACTTTTTTAGTTCTATTTAAAATTTCATTAACTCTTTCGGACTTCTCGGACAAAAACGAGCGAAGAAAGGCGTTTGAGAGTAATGTCTCTGGATCATATGTACAACGTGCTGCATTTGACAGGCAACACTGGCATAAGCTGAAGGGATTATAAGTAGAATAAAATAATAGGTTGGGGAAAAAGTCTTATCGCATATAGTATGTATCTGGCTGTTTTTGGTATCACTAAAAAGTTTTAATTTTAAAGAAGACAATTCCAAATTCAAATTTGGAAAAAGTGTGATTTTCATTTGTTTTTCTCATTGTTAAAATGAGTGAATCTAATGAAGAAATTTGATACATTTTAAAATTTTACTACAAAAAAGCTAAAAATACAACACAAGCCGCGAAAAAAATTTGTGATGTTTATGGACCTAATGCAGTATCTGTGAGAGTAGCGCAAATTTGGTTTAAGTGTTTTCAATCCGGAAATTTTGATATCAAAAATGCACATCGCTCTGGTCGCCCTGTTACAGACAAAATTGATGCCATTTTTGAAAAAGTGGAGCAAGATCGGCATATTAGTAGTTACGATGTAGCTGGGGAACTAGGAATTGACCACAAAACGGTTTTGGCGCATTTGAAAAAAGCTGGCTACACAAAAAAGCTCGATATTTGGGTGCCTCATGACCTCACTGAAAGAAACCTAATGAACCGTGTACTCATTTGTGATTCTTTATTACGACGTAATGAAACCGAATCATTTTTGAAGAAGCTGATAACTGGTGATGAAAAGTGGATCACGTACGACAAGAACGTGCGAAAAAGATCGTGGTCAAAGGCCGGTCAGGCTTCACAGACTGTAGCGAAACCCGGGTTAACTTGCAACAAGGTGATGCTGTGTGTATGGTGGGATTGGAAGGGCATTATTTAATATGAGCTGTTACCGCCAGGCAGGACTATCGATTCTGAACTGTACTGCGAACAACTGATGAGATTAAAGCAAAAAGTTGAGAGAAAGCGGCGGGAATTAATCAACAGAAGAGGTGTGGTTTTTCACCATGATAACGCTAGACCTCACACATCTTTAGCCACTCAGCAAAAATTACGAGAGTTTGGCTGGGAGGTGTTAATGCATCCGCCGTATAGTCCTGACCTTGCACCTTCAGCTTTTCACCTGTTTCGGTCTCTGCAGAATTCCTTAGGCAGTGTCAGGTTAACATCACGAGAGGACTGCCAAAACCACTTGTCGCAGTTTTTTGATCAGAAGCCCCAAATTTTATATAGCAATGGGATCACGTCCCTACCTACAAGATGGCATAAAGTTATCCAACAAAATGGCACCTACATACTTTAGTCAAATGTAAATAAACTTTATAAAAAAACCTTTTGAATTTTTATATAAAATGCGAAGAAACTTTTTCCACAACCTAATATAAGTCATAAAATAGAAAATCAAGAACATTAATATACAAGTACAATCGGCGGTCTTATAGAAAGGACAACAAAGGTCGGTAGTTGCTAAACCAGCACTCGTGCAATAATTTAGTTTATTAATTATTAAATAATAAGTATAAATAATAAATGCGTTATCATGTATCACAAGTGCCGGCAGAATTCTGCGTCATGCAGCAATGACATAATCGGTGGGGCTCTTGTCACCGCCGGGGTACCTGCCGTTCTAGAACCGAACTGCTTGTGCCGCGACGATGGCGAGAGACCCGATGGAATGTCTTTGGTGCCCTCGAGGATGGGTCGCCCTTTAGTATGGGACGCGTCTTGCGTCGATACTCAGGCGGCGTCCCATCTTTCGGCCACTAGCATATCTGCCGGTACAGCTGCTGCTTGGGGTCGAGACCCTGGGACCATGGGGGCCTGAGGCGCACAAATATTATCGAGACATAGCGAAACGCCTGGTAGACGTCTCACGTGGCCAAAAGACTGGTCTATACCTCGGACCATACAGCGAGGTAGTGTAGCCAGTCTTTTGGGCACGTTTCCAAATGACAGCGGTCTAGCACTAGATTTTATAATTTCATTTTAATTTGTATATATAGTTTTATTTAGTTTAATTCTATAACTAAATGTGAACCAGAATATTAACAATTACCCAAAGGACATAAATAGTAATATGTAAGATATTGTGTTTTTTTTTAAAAATCTATACTTATATGAATTTATAAATCGTATATACCTATAGAATTTTTATTTCATATATTTTATCCACATTTAATAGAGATGCAAATGTAAGACAAGAGCAAATATTTTGAAAAGATTTAGAGAAACAAACCCAACGTTTTCATCAGCGTGGCAAATCGAAAAAAGACATTTTTCTCGGTGACCCAGTCGCCGTGGCAGGACGTGTACAAATGACTCGGGGCATAATGAGGCCCACTTCAGGCCAAATTAATGGCCAACCTGTCTGGACTTATCGAAGAGTTTAATTAAACGAGTATTACGGGCACATTTTGTGATATAACATCGCCAGCTTTTTCATGTTGCCAGCCAAATGACGAAGAAAGAAAGAAAGAAAAGAAAGAAACGTTTATTTGTCAACGGCGACACACACAAAATATATAAGGTTAATAGAGCATCATAAAATTTTAAATGAAGAAATGTATGTCCCTCTTAAATGGGTTACCTCAAGGATGGAAATCATAATGTATAACGCATTTCGTAATGATTTTATTGTTTTAGAAATTTACATCGTTTTGTTTGTTTTTATGCAAAAAAATCGAATTTCAATTCAAAAGACTTTGTTATTTTTTTTTAATATTAATCAGCAGATAACACACACATTGTATATTCGCAAGCTAAGTAGGTTACGCTTGTGTTATGGGTAATATACAACGGACCACTCTGAGGCCGAACCCAGACACCCAGACCACAATAAATGACTGAAAGTTCGTTTACGAAATTTGCCATGCCAAGAATCGAGCCCAGAGCTTGGACAAGAATGTTAGCTATAATTTTAATAACAACTGGGTCGGGATAAGCTAATTTTTATGCACCCGAACAACTCCAAACCGCTCCTGGGATAATTCCCTCGGGATTCCCGGGATAAAAATACCACATATTTTTTTTAATCTATCGATCAGTGAAAAAATTTACATTGGAATTCAATTTTTTTTAAATCTTGTCATTTTAAATAATCCCCAGAAAACTTCCCGTGGGATTCCAAGGATAAAAATTATTCTAAGAATTGGCACTCGATCGGCAAAAACCGCATCAAAATCGGCCCATTAGTTTTTATGTAAATCCCGAACAGACATACACACCGACAAACAGACAAGAAATCTAAAAAAATGCATCGTTTTCTCCATCCTTTATATAGTGTACTCCGTTTTTTTTTAAATAGCTTCAATGTACAGACACGGTATTTTTATAATTTTATAATATTACTAGTTGTTACCCAGGACTTCGTCCGCGTGGAGTTTATTTTAATTTGCCATCCTGTGCGGCGACGGCGGCGGAGAGCGTGTCTCATTTTTTTTCTAAAATAATAGCTATCTGCCAGTGAAAGTCCCATCAAAATCGGTCCAGCCATTACAGAGACCAGCCAGAACTGAAAAGTGGCCGTAACATCGGAATAAAAATCAAATAAACTACCGCGCTTAAAACCGTTAAAACGTAATTTTATTATGTGTAATGGTCGCGAAAACTTAAGAAAATACTAGATACGTATATGTTTCAAATCACTCTATCACGATTAATCTTAATATGTCACTAGAAGAAAACGCCGTCTCAACCGCCCTTCCGTGAAAAGAGCGTGTTGTCAGGACTTTCCGACATCAAACGAAACACAGGTGTCAAATGATATAACGATTGCTCATATCAGTCAAAGGACGTAAAGGACGCCGGAGAATGTCAGAATAATTGGACGAGTCTTGTTTTTTTATAAGGGCTTACACACACGCGTATTCTATGCGGCGTATTTTGAATCCAGACATTTTTATGGCAATACTCATATTTGTCTAATCACAGGGATGAAAATCGTACTTTTAACAATAAAAATAAACAACAATTTTGTAACATTATTTTATACTTACTAGTGGTTGCCCGTGGACTAAATGCGACCATAATAATTAATTTAAATTACAAGTTTGAACATTATTACGGTTCTGTTGTCAAAGACAATACTTCTATAATCACAGATTTCGCCAAGGCAACACTGTTAATTTGACTTTAACAATAAACAAAAGAGTATATATGCGTGTGTGTGTCAAATACATGGTAGTGTCTGTAATGTTTTTTTATTGATTTCATGTATTTTTTAAGCATAAGTTAAAAAAAATATATTTATTCTGCACTCCTTCTCTATAGAAACTATAAGAGTGCGAAATTTCATACTCCTCCGTCCGAGCAATTTTCTTAAAAAGGGGTACAAATTTTTTGCTTCACGTATTAATATATAGATAAATTACTTTTCACTAAATTATCATTTAATTTACATAAATTTGAGCTCAATATTTACAATCATCAGTGACAAAAAAATGTTGGCTCGTAAAATACCACAGAAAAAGAAACATACTTGACGTTTCATATGTGACATGTTAAATGAGTTCATCAGATTTAGATATGGATTTAACGTCTGATTTCATTACAGAAGTAGTTGTTTGTTTAACTAATCCATTTTTATTTACTTTCCTCATATTTGAAATGAAAAACAGACAGTTAACCTCAGGTGAGAAGCCTATTTAGGTACTCGAACTTTTAGTACCCTCGCTACAGTCACATGCATCTCTCGTGTAATAATTTACGATTTCAGACGTGGTAAAGTCATGTTGGTATCATCATCTTGATTATAGCTCTTAAAGGGACCCATTCACGGGCCTGCATTGAGTCCGCCACATAATGCAGGACTGTGAATGTTGTACCAGCCTAAATTGCGTCCTGCAAGCTCCGCCCATTGCATACTGTCCCTTTAGGTGTGATACCATGCTCTCACAGTATATAGTCGTGAAACGGTTAGCCTTCAGCTAATCGTGTTTCGTACAATAAGTAGAGGTTTAGATGGCCCAAATCTCCTTTTTGGATGTTTTCCTTCACCCTTGTTAGCAAGTGGTAATAACAATATGTATATTAGGTCAAAAAATTGCTTAAGTGCTGCGTGATTTCCGGCCAGGATTCGAAACTTGAGCCCTTGAGTTTAGAGTATCCCTTAAAGAGAGTCTCTGAATGGGGGAGACAACCTTGTCCATTTCAACCCCAAGAAGACACAGGTCTGCGTATTCTCTGCCAAAAAAACTCCATTCGAGCAAGCGCTTCAGTTCCAAGGAACTCCCCTTACCACCTCCAATAGTATTGGGATCCTCGGTGTTGACATCGCGAACGATGTACAGTTCAGGAGCCATCTTGAAGGCAAGGCAAAACTTACCTCCAAAAAGCTGGGAGTGTTAAACCATTCCAAGCAGTACTTCACACCGCGGCAACTCCTTGTGCTTTATAAAGCCCAGTTGAGGCCGCATATGGAGTACTGCTCACACCAGCACCTGCCTACCAACTTAATCCCCTGGACTGTATTCAACGTCGAGCTGTTCGCGTTGTTGATGGTCCCACACTCACAGACGGTCTAGTTACGCTTGGCCTTAGGAGAGACTTCGCTTCTCTCTGCGTATTCTACCGACTGTATAACGGGGAGTGTTCCGAAGAACTGTTTAGAATGGTGCCTTCGTCCTCTTTCTACCATCGCACCGCTCGCCATCGGTTGGGAGTTCATCCTCACTTCCTTGAGCCGCTTCGATCATGTACGCAACGGTTCTGTAGAACGTTTCTCTTGCATACCGTGGAGATTTGGAATGAGCTCCCAGGTTTTCCCACAGCGCTACGATATGGAGTTTTTCAAAAAAGTTGTCATAAAATTTCTTCGACGCCAGCAGTGCGTTGGTGTTGCAAACGTCTATAGACGAGGGTAACCGCTTTCCATCAGGTAGGACGTCAGCCTGTCTGCTGTACTCCAGCTATAATAAAAAAAGGACACTTGCACTAACCATTAAGCTACCGCGTCTTAATCTTAGACAACACTTTATTGTTCACCTAAAAAAAGGCAACCTGATCTTAATTAGCTACTTTTTAATTTCGTAAAAATCATGAACATAGCAATTAATAAGGGTTGTCTTTTAACCAAAATGATAACAGAACCTTAAAAATTACGGGTGCGTAGAAGACCTTTGCTCTATTAATATACATACAATAATACGTAGCAAAATAATTACTTCTAAAATATTATCTTAGTGCTAAAATATGACTACTGCCTACCCCTTTTAACTGAAGTTAAGCTCGAAATAGAATTCAATTCAATTGTCCAAACGGTTAACAGTGGAAAGCATTTCTGTCTCCAGATTTTACTAATTTTTGCTGAAATCAAATAAAGTCTAATTGGTCGAAAGCCTGTTTGTAGTAAAAGGGTTCGCTAAAGGAATTCCAAAAGGGCTTTTCAAGTAAGAGCTACTCTTTTAACCTACTTCATAAGGTGGTAATACTCATTTTTACAGTTCTTAGTCATTGGTCTTTATTTATCGCGAAGCTTGCAAACGGCTTAGCTCATGGAAAGTGGTTAACATGGCCTATAGACCTTCACAACTAATGAAAGAAAGAATTTATTTGCTAGGAAAGCGACAGTACAAGGATGTAGACATAAATAATCTGCAGACAAACACACATATTGTATATCGCCAAATTAAGCAAGTCACGCCTGTGTAATGGGTGCAGGAGAATCGCTTACACTGGTACAGCCAGGTTTTACGGAAACCGGCTAGTTACGTGGGGAACAAATATCTAGCCATGCCGCCACCGCCAGGTCCCGGTCGAAAGAGTAAGCCCAAGAAATGCTGGCTTGACGTTGTAAGGGATGACATGCGTACCAATTGTCCCATTACAATCTTCGCGAAGTGGAGAAGAAAAAGTAGGAAAGCGGACCCTGGGCGTCGAACTGATCGCTCCGAACGCAACCGGGATTTAACGCTGGGATGATGATGATGACGCCTGTGTCATGGGTAATAATACAACAGACTACTCTGGGGCCGATCCCAGATATCCAAACTATATTAGAAAGAAAAAAAGAAAAACATTTATTGTCGCTAGTGAATGCACATAAAACTAAAAAAATATACTAAATTAACAAAATATACGTACTCATAAAACATAAATTAGAACTTTATAAAATATACAACCATTTAAAAAAGAAATGTACATAAAACTTACGGCAATAAGGCTGGTAAGTCAGCATTATGCTGTGTCAAGAACTGACACAGCGCTCATTTTCAGTACCAGCCTCCATCAAATCAAAAGTGACCCAAACAAATAACTTCTTATTGCCCTTATAAACAAACAATCATCTCCTATAATCCAGATATTACACTCTTGCATAGTATATAACAGAGAAAAATCGTTTCCCAAATTTGACATACCAGAAATCGAACTCGGAACCTCTGTGTTGCAGTGAGGTAAGCTGTCAAAGTCTTAGCCCGCTCAACCACATGGGCCGTCAAGAAATAATTTACACATTTTCATGAGTAAATACAATATGTTGTACGCCGCATTTCCAACAAATTTGTTAAATCAGCATAAGGCTCTGCTGGAATTTCCTCCAGCACAGTGCTGTTCAGTGCCAACCCCGCCTCATTGATTAATATTTGATTCATCGTGGATAATTAACCTAAATAACATATGCAGTGGCGTGGACATATATACAACTCGATTTCTTACAGCCTACCTTTAAGAAACTAGCGACTAGTGACCAAAAGGTCGAAAGTGCCATGCATTAACTGGCGTTTGCGTGTTCTATTCAAACATATTATTAATAGTTTTGCGCACACGTAAAAAGGCTTTTTAAAACCACTTTTATCATACATCAACATCACTGTCATCGTATTCGGTGCTTTTTTGTATGCTGAGTATGCTGCTTAATTTCTACAAACGCGGTGTAGTCGGCGCTTGCATCATAGGGTATGTTGTTTCAACCGGCTTAAGGCTAACCTAATTTCCACTCTGCAACACTAATATACATACTAAGGTATATAATAGAAAGTAACACAATATACGATTTACAAGGTTTCAAAACGCACAGAAAAATGAACAAAAAGGAATCATTATAATTATATTTTGAAATGCTGAATAATGATATTGTGACGGATACGCGTAACGGGATTTTTTCCCCTTAAGAAAACAGTGCGTAGTCTTTCCCTTAACAATAACACAATATAATGTTCCATATATAAAGTAGCACGAAAGAGCAGGATAGAAATATAGGGACAAACAAATGCTAGAACGAGATAGATATACCCAGGAAGAAACTGGAAGTAAACTCGTAGTAAGTAACAAGGACGGGAATATTTGTTGGACTAGGATAGAAATGTAGTTAAATGACTTAATAGGGTCAATTCTAGAGTGTCGAACGGATATATAAGCGCGACAATCTGCGCACACAGTCAGTCTCGAAAAGAGTTTCGAAGCGAGCGAAGCTCGCAGTAAGGGCAAGACTCGCACGGACTACCGAAGCGAAAGGAGCTACGGAGGGAATTTGGGGCACGAGACGAAGAGGACGGCCCAGTTGAGTGGAAGGGGAGCCTCGGTGGCAAGTACCAGTCTACGCGCTGGGACTGCAGTGGTTCGACGGGCAGATGAAGATGATTGATACGAGTTTCGGAAGCGAGTGAGATGAAACTGCGGCAGGGTCAGTAAAGGTGGCGCTGTGCGAATTACGGCGTGGGTTGCAGACGGGCGTTGTACCTGATAAAGCCAAAAATAATGTGATGTTTCAACATGACGGATGCCCCGTTCATTACCGCATCAGTGTTAGGCAGTGGCTTGACGATGGTTACCGTAACAGGTGGTTAGGGAGCTCTGGCTCTCTCTAGGTGGACGTATTTGCCAAAGTTAGGCGTTCCCGACAGGATGCCCTCGCCCGTGGCCTGGTTTATTGCCAGTCCGAGATTCAGGCGATCAGGACGCGGGAAACCGCGACCATGGTCGAAACTTGGTTGAGAGAGTTGGAAACTTCTGTGGCAGGCATTGAGACGGTGGAGGCGGTGCGCCCGCGCCTGATGCGATGGCTCTCGTGGAAACGCGGGACCCTGACCTTCAGGATGACGCAGATACTTATCGGGCATGGCTGCTTCGATACGTATCTGAATCATATCGCGGGCTGCCTGCCTTCCCCTCAGTGTCGCTAATGTGGCGTATTACACACTGCGTTCATACGCTGGTCGAGTACGCAGCATGGGCACCGCAGAGATATGAACTCGAGATCCTCGTAGGTCCGATCGATTCGCTGAGCAGTTTGGTGCAAGCCATGCTGCATAGCGACGATCATTGGGTGGGTGCGGCCAATTTCTGCGAAGCTGTCATGTCTCAAAAGGAGGCCGCGGAACGAGAACGGGAGAGAGGTGCGCATGTGCTCCGCAGGTACCGACGTCAGTCGGGGTCCCGGAGGTGCAGATAAGCGCAAAATAGGGAGCAGAGGATTCTTCACCCCTGTTGACGAAGTGAGTTTGCCTATCCCAGGGCATTCTCAAGCCCTGGTGCGCTAGGATCAGCGTGGGCGTAACTACGTTCCAAGTCTCGCGCTCTTCCTACCACAGCGTGGGGCACATGAGAGGAAGATGGTTTTAGTGGAGTATTGAGTTCTTCGAGTCTCCACACAAGCCGGCGATTTGACTCTGGTGCGCCATTCGTGGTGACACCTCTCGTCGCTTTGCTCTAATCCCTAGTAAAGGACCCGGTAGTGTGCGAAAAGCATTTCCCTCGCCTCAAAAAAAAAAACAGGGGATAAGAAGAGGTGGACCATCACCATGGCCTGCAAGAAGTCCCGACTTAACTCCACTAGATTTTTATGTCTGGGGTCATATTAAGGACTTGGTTTACATGACCCCAATTACTTCTGTGGAAGAGCTGAGAGAAAAATAATAAACGCAGCTGATCAAATGAGAAACACGTTTTCTTCACGAGTTACTAAAACCGAAGTGCGTAAACGTATTTGTACCTATATTCGGGATAGAGGGGCTCACATTGAGCAAGATGATTCATTTGTTTCATTTACCATCCAAAATAAACTTACACCTTTGAAATATTCGTCATAACTTTATTAAGTTAAGAAAATATACTTATTGGGTAAGATATCGACTGTTATCCATTTTTGGAGAGCTTATTAGATGAGGAAGTTTTATTAGTAACTAGCTGACCCGGCAAACTTCGTACCGCCTACACGCAGTTTCTAAGGGAAAGCGAAATTGTTGTTTTTACTATATTCCAAGCATTTTTTCATATTTACTCACCTTTTAAACCTTCCCTGGACTTCCACAAATACTTCAAAACCAAAACTAGCCAAATCAGTCCAGCCGTTCTCGAGTTTTAGCGAGATTAACGAACAGCAAATATAAGATTTATACGCTTCGAATCAGAGTGTTTTTAAAGCTACATAGCATTTTAACTCAAGTGACGTTAATTTTTTTAAAGAACTGAATAACATTTTTCAAATTCAAATTCAAAGTTTTTTATTCAAAATAAGTTCCACTGGAGAACACTTCTTTCAGGTCATATATATAAGTTAAAATTTAATTTTTCTTCCTATTCTATCTATGTACACCGCTTCGCAACGTGTTATTGCTGTTAAGGAGAAGAAGCGGCAAGAAACTCCCCAACAACACGTCTAGCTAAAAATTGTTTTTCTTTAAGATTCTTATTCTATTTATATCTCAAGTTGTCTTTTTTTAATAAGTTTTATACAGAATTATGTTACAGAATTACTTTTTGAAGAATTAATGGAGTTGTAGCAAACAGTGCATATTCAATAAGACCAAGACACAATAAAAGGAAAGAAAAATATTATTAAAGTTATAATAATGACATGACGTACTAAAATGTTATGCTGCAATATATCTCCATAAATCCCTCACAAGCTTGGCAAGATAACGTTATACAAAATATATTACAAGATGTTAGAGCGAGCTGCTATGTAAATGAATTTTTGTCATTTAAGTATTCTTCAATAGTGTAGTATCCCTTTTTTAGCAAGATACTTTTTAATTTGGTTTTGAATTTAGTGAAAGGCAGATCTAACATTTCACTCGGAATCTTATTGAAGAAGCGTATACCAACCCCCAAGAAAGAGGACAGTACTTTTTGTAATCTAAAAGTTGGCAATATCAGTCTACTACAATGCCTGGTGTTGAAGAATGCTTAAATTAGAATATTAGAATGCTTAATAAGTTTTAGTTATAGCTATTACTTATTAAGCATTCGTGGGTATTTTGTGGGTCATTATGTTTTATTACCAAGTTCTCTCTATCATCGGACAACCAGACTCACCGGCATGCGGCATCGATATATGGTGAATATTCCACCTGTAAGAACGAATTGCTTTGCATCTAGCTTCATCATACGCACCGCAAAGGAGTGGAACTCATTGCCGGAGTCTGTCTTTCCCGATACTTATAACCTGGGTGTCTTCAAGTCCCGTGTGAATAGGTACCTTCTAGGTAAGCGTGCTTCCATCCTAGACCACATCTTCGCTCCACAGAAGATTGTGGCGAGATTGTGGTCAAACGCGAACCTATACTACAATTAAAAAAAATAAAAAAATTGGTTCAATGTTATTCAACGAGCCATTTTTTTTAAATATGCTAAAGGAGCAAAACTGGATATTTATTCAAAAATCAAAAAATTCAGAATAACTTGAAAACCGTTAACTCTCGGCCATACATATAGGGGGTCAAATTTGTTGCATTTGAGCTCCTCCAGCTCGTCCCGACATTTAGCTAACTTCATTTACAAAGACGAAAGTAATGAAAAAACATTTTATAAGCAAAAAGGGCATCAAACAACCAAATTTAGGCTTGATGACGATTAAAAAAACATCCTAACAAAGGAAAATGGCCTTTTTCTCTTAACTAATAAGATTCACAATTAATTAAGGGGGGGTAATCCGGAGATGGCACGTTTAATTTAGCTAATCAATGTTAATTAAGTCCCATGGGATATAATTAAGATAAAGAATGATAACGATTGCACATTAATAGGGCGGTAATTAAAAAAATATATAATTAGGTAGTTCATGAATTATTTACATCATATAGTAATAATATAATGCAATCTTCTTGAGCTATATAGTATTGTTACGAGTTACGGGACTCGAAATAAAATACCGTTGGAATTACAATAGAATTTATTAGAACTATACAAACAAACAAGTATAACATAGGTACAAATATAACCGGACGCAATAAGTCCAAAATTAAATAACACGCGCAAAGTCCGTCACTATATAGCTTATCAAATGTACACACGTCTTGCCCATATCGCAATCGTCGCTTAAATACCTCACCCCTCCGTTCGGGCATTCTTTTATACTAACTATACGATACAACAATCGACCGCGTGGACTGGATCTTCTAAGAACTACACCTGGCTAACGACCTTCATAAAGGATTACAATACACAATAGGCGGCTTTTCTAATTACAAATTTTAAACATAAAGTAAACAAAAGAACTCCAAATGCGGGCAGGTAATAAACTGTGATTTATGGCCGGCAGGTGTGCATTCACTTTTTTCGGCGTGATTCGTGAAATTTTGGCTAAGTCGTAACAATATTAATCATTTTAGTGATTAATCAGAATTTATTATGTTCTATGTAGTTCTGTATAAATATTTTTGCTTCATTTCTTACTTACTTTCTATAAACAAACAGACGAACAGGACTATTTCATAAATATTCCTGTGGTGACACAGATCGTTCTGTCAGTTTTGCGCTCGGGCAACTACGGCGCGCGTTCGGCAGTCTTACCCGAATAGTGCGACAGACCGGTCTTGTCTCGCGGAACACACCAGTCCACACATTGTGACTTAGCGTGTGCAGAATATATATATATATATATATATATATATATATATATATATATATATATATATATATATATATATGTGTGTGTGTGTGTGTGTGTGTATATGTACATTTCTGTGTGTGAACAATATAACCGTGTAAATAGTTAAAACCAAAAAACCTAGTTTGATTTTCTCACACCTCAAGAACACCTTATAAGCAACCTTCTGATTACTTAACCACAACATAATACCACAGCGGTAACACCACAGGAAATACACTACCCTCACATTCTGTTTTTACACAAATAACTACGTAACTCTAAAACCCTCCACGTAATTATGGACCAAAAGTTAGGTTCTTTATTATTATTAAAAAGAGTAGATCAAAAATAGCAACACAAAGTGTAATTAATTTGGCAGTGGGAACCCTATTCGGGTCACGTGCAAGCCTACATGTTCAATTAACGGGCAAATGCAAACCGGAATTGGGAAGATTGCACGATGGACCAGCCCGGGATAGTCTAGCGCTGGGACTAATCATGAATTAAAATTGTATATTTAGAACAGTGTTTCCAGTTTGGGAATTTCTGCCGCCCTTTTGGGGAAACATATTCAAAAAGCGGTGCTTTAGGGGAGGCTCGCGAAGTTTACTACTTAGTAATAATTAATTAATTACTAATTATTTATTTGCGCTTAACCAAAAAAATGCGGCGTATTTTTAATCGACTAAACATGTATGTATATTGTATTGTAATTTTGTAAACATTGATAACAAATGTCATGTCAGTCATATGTCAATTGTCAATCTAAAGTCATAACAGTCGTAGTTAAGGAAATAATAAACACTGGTAATAAATTGTAGTTTAAAATAATAGTTAGATTTAAGTTGTATTTGGACAAGGTGCGGAAGTAAATAGTATATCATTTTGGAACATATTTTACTCTGGTATGATGTATTTCCAAAAGTCAATCTGGATACCTTGATTTAAAAGTTTATGAAACTGCCAGATAATTTGTATAAAAATAATAACACGCCATAACGTCCCATTACTGGACTTAAGTCTGCCCATTTTTTGGAGAGAAATAGACAGTACACCTGCCACGCTTGTCCACGGCAGATTGGCGGGTGTGACACATCGGTTATCTCGATGTGCAGTTTCGACATAGAAACGCTAAACCTTAATTGTAAGCCTATTATTGAAAATAAAAACTTTTAAAGCGCCTTAATTAACTAAATGTCCTAAAAGCAAATACAATTTCTTTTTAATATACACAAACAGCCTGTATGTTCCATATTAGTTCCAATCATCATAAAACTGGCCAAGGTTTCTAAATTGTTCCAATAATGAGTCATAGGAACAGTGGCGTACCTTGCCTTAAACGGGCCCTGTATCAAAACTTGTTGGGGGCCCAAATGAAGGGTAAAGTTTTTTATAAAAGAAGAAAAAAATGCTCGAATTGAATTAAAATAATTATATATTGATTACTATCTGACCCGGAGAACTTCGTATCGCCATATTTTCTGAATTCCTAAAAGACTTTGTTTCATGACATAAAAACAAAATCTCTCCAGGTGATTAGGAGGATTCTAGAACCCGATCTCAGCGCCACCTACCGGCTCCAATTGTGAATCTAAACCATCCGGGGACCCATTCAAACACACAAAACAAATATCACCAAAATCGGTCCAGCCGTTTAGGAGGAATTCACTGTCAACACACGGACAGAAGAATTATATATATATATATATATATATATATATATATATATATATATATATATATATATATATAGGTAAGTTATTACTTATACTTAATGCTCCTAGGAACTAAGTTAGACAAACAATTCAAATCAAAGATACACTTTTCTAGCCTTTTTTTCGGCAAGCTTATTTATCAAATCATCTATAGCTAAAAACGATTTCAGTTTGTCTACATTTTCTGCCTCTATAGAAAATAAAGACAAATCTAATAGCCCTTCCTGTTGGCCCAGCAGTTAGTCTAAAATATGTTATTAATCTGTAAAAATTGTGGAGAAGATTTTAGGAATTTTTGCTTACACATTCGGGGCCCCTGTAGCCTGGGGGTCCCGTATCATTGATACAGCTGATAGGGCGGTAGCTACGCCCCTGCATAGGAATTTCTAATTCGGCCCAAATTGTTTACAAATTGACCCGTTTGATAGGAGATCAGTTAATTGTGATTAAAATTAATCATGTAAATCTTTATTCTTGATCGTTAGGCATAATTCTTATATTTTGTGTCTTTATGGAGTAATTACTCCTAATGAAAAATTTTAAATCAGTCACAATGTCTTTTGAACAGATTAGTCCAAAAAGGAGGTGGTTTTCAATTCGACTGCGATTTTTTTTAAATATTTGTTATGCGATTTGTCTGTCAATTGTGAACCGATATTTTTATTCAAAAGAGTATATGCCTGAAGTGGTACCATTGTCACCAAGTCCGGGTCTGATGAGAGGAACCAAGGGAAATAGGGAGCAATCCTCGAATATTATAGGCACGTACAACGTATTTCATTTTTTTCTAAAGCTATTCAAGTATTTGCGTAACTAAATAGTTGAAAATATAACAAAAAACACATCTGATTTAAAAAGTAACAATATGAAAAAATAATTTTACTCTACAATATCTTGAAGTCAATCTCGAGCAGAACATAAAGTAACACATACACAAGTAATTTACAAAATATAGTAATTTTTATGTTTTACTTGGCACCAACTTCATGATGTAGAAAATATATTTTTTTTACTTTATAAGTTAGTTTTGAAGTCGATTTTGTCTTTTAGTTATTTTTCTTTATAACGTCTGTTTTTTTTATATTTAGATAATTTTAGTATTTATTTTAACATGCTAAGCTTGGAAACCGGTAAAAAAAAGACGAACCGGTTAGACCCTAAGTATATAGGAACTTTTCTTTTCGGTTTTATTCTTATATTATGCTAAATCAACCGAATTTTTGTAACAAAAGTTCGTTAAACAGGTTTGGTTAATAAACCGGTTTTGGACCGTTTTCGCCGCACACCTTCAAAGCGAGCCATGTGGTACAGCAAGTTTTTAGCCGCACACAAATATATTATGATGAGAGAGATAGAATGATACGTTCTCTTTTCACTGAATTAACCAGATAATTCAGATTTATTTCACGCTGTCTCTAAGGTTTTAAAGTTTACACACCAAATGGCATAGTTGCCTGAAACCGGTTAATTTTAAACCGGTTACAAGGCTTGGCTAACATGTGTCCGCATCTCTACCTTCTTCCTACGGTAAAGTAAAAGAATGAAGAATCATTAGAAACATATCTACATTCAAATTGTGCATCATTTAGTATTTTGGTAAATTTAAGGTATTATTAGATTAATTATAAGACTGAAACATTCGTAATAATAATTAAAACCAAATAAATATTGAAATAAGTATGTATATATATATATATATATATGTTTTAAAAAATTGTACTCCTAACCGGTAAAAATAAATCATTTGATTTGATTTGAAAATGAATAGAACACATAATAAATTATTTTATTTTATTTGAAAATGAATAGAACACATATAAACCCGATATGAGTGTATTAGTGAATGAAAACTGTTCTGAAATGGTTTTCTAAAAGCTAAATATAGCTGTAATAGTGTTGCGAACAATCGATAGGACTATTATCTAAAAGGCAATTAGCAAAGTAACTATAGCAGTCCAGCCACAAGTTGCCCATTGCTTCCAATTTCCATACCAAATGAATAGAGCACTTTGACTTTATGCTTTGGTGTCGAGAGAAATTGCACTTTGAAATAGGTGTCAAGAATTCGTAATTAATCTCCAACTGACTTTGGTCTTTCCACTTTCGGAAGTAATGCTTCGACATTAAAACTCTTTGTGGCGCGAGAACGCGGCCAACATTTTGGGAACCTTCCCAACTAACGAAGATTTGAGACCCATTTTGAATTTAAATTCTATCTTTTAATGTTTGTAAATACAAAAAAAAACGTAATATGTGTAATTAAACATAATAATGGCAACATGCACAGCCATGTTGCCCCTGTGTTCTGTGGTATTTTTTAGGGTCCATGCAGGGAGTGACGGGTCACCGTCTGCCCATTTTTCCATGTTCCCCGAACATTGCGACGGGCAGACGCCATAGTTCCCATATTCCCAGACCCCTAGTAACATTAACAATTCACCCCAATAGCCCGGTACTTTTTGTTTTCTTTTCCCACAATAGTCCTATACTGGCCGGGGCTTGTCTTTGGATATATTATTATATGGTGTAGACAGGGATAATCGCCGGTCAGTGTCACGCCAGATTTACATTAAATTTGTCAAGGGGCCTCTACGTGTTGGCCTTCCTATGGCCCCACGCAAGCCCTCCAAAAGTCCGGGCCATTTTTATGGCCTGTGGTTTTCAAAGACATACATTGAAGATAACATTGTTATATATGTCAATTATTATTTATAGCCAGTTTATATATCTTATTATTTATTCTTTTGCCTTACCATCGGTTAAATTTTGACATTACTTGTATGGAGCTTATGTTAAATTTTAACCAACAGTAGAGCAAATGAACGGTAGATAAGATATATAATTGGAAAAAAATACTAATTCCTGCGGCCGGGCGACCTGTCGTAAGAGGCGACAAAACAACCCACAGCCAGATGGTAGGATGGCTACCAGCCTGGTCTAGAGTATGCCGCCATAAAAACTTTGAGTTGTGTTTCGGCATCAGTGGCCAGGTTCCAGTTTCTCCTTCGAAGCCGGCAGCACTTTGGCAACACCTCTGGTATTAGTAATATCCATAGGTGACGATAACCACTTTCCATCACAGCTGGGCCGCCAGCCTGTCTGCTGGTGCTGTGCCTCAGCAATTAAAAAAAAACAGATTATTTATTATTATTTTCCATACATACATACATGGCGGTAGTTAGGAAATGAATGTTCTGAAGGAACCTTTCAGAAATACATAACCTAAGCCGTTGTCCCGTCAATAACCGTTGTTCCTTCTACGTTCGAAATATGAAAACTTGAAGACAAAACTTAAACAGTTCTGACAACAAATATTACGT
The DNA here is from genome assembly GCA_039645545.1 of Dendrolimus houi. Taxonomy (NCBI): domain Eukaryota; kingdom Metazoa; phylum Arthropoda; class Insecta; order Lepidoptera; family Lasiocampidae; genus Dendrolimus; species Dendrolimus houi. The sequence goes on from CM077139.1 coordinate 14,729,081, forward strand.
GTCAGTAACAAGCTGGTTTACCCTAATTTAAGTGTGTTGTACAATTTGCTTTGATGTGTGTGTGTTTATTAAACACAGATATATAATAATACGAAACTCCACCTTGCAGCCTTTATCTAATTCGTATTATCACATTTGGTTCTTAATAGAAAGCGAAAAACATTTCATTTTTAAGTTCTACATAATTATATGATAATATAGAATTCCATCTTATCGCTTTCATTTATTTTTCCTCTAAAATCTTAATTCATTTTATATTTATCACAATTAACTACCTATTTGTAAGTTTATTTTTTGTATTTTATACTTTTTATTGTTATTTAATTTATTTATGACTTTATTTTTTATGTATACTTTATTTAACAATAAAATATACATAATGCTTTTAGTTTTAATTTATCGAAAAATTGCAATCTATACAGTTAAATAAAATTGAAGTGTCTGTTTGTAATGTCAAAATAGCAGCTTCTTACTATATATGTTACTCAATTTCTCCGTCAATTGTAGAACGATTTTATATTTTTTTGTAATCGAACGGTTATACTCCCCAATTGGTCCCATGGTCACCAAGTCAGGATCTGATTAATGTGTCGCAAGTAAATCGAGAGCAACCCTTGTTGAAGAGCATATACATCAAAGATTGAGATTGCAAATTTGTATACGCGTGCCAGTCGTACAATTTCTACAGGTGCTTAATATATTATTTCTAAAGCTAAATATTTGCGCAACTAAACAGTAAAAAATAATATTTGTAACAGAAAAAAAACCGACTTCAGACTGAAAACCAAAAAATAAATATTTAATTGATTTCTTTATACTACCTCTTGACGTCGATGTCAAGTGAAACATAAAAACGAACAACGAGACATTTACAAAATATAGTATTTTGTAAATGTCTCGTTGTTTTTTATGTTTTACTTTGCACCGACTTCAAGATGTTGTAGAAAGAAGTCGGTTAAATATTTATTTTTTGGTTTTTAGTGTGCAGTCGGTATTGGTTTTGTTCATATTGTTTTTATTGTAAAGCCTATTGGAAGTGATATGATATTCTGATACAATCTTTACATGCTTTAGCCAGCACAATATATAAGCAACTCTACCTAGCAAGAATATAAGTACACAATCATTCATTAAAAAAAAACAATGTCAGTTACTAGGTTTTGAAATTGCACAGCTGAACTGAATGATATAAAACGGGAGGCTCGCTCCTAATAAAAAACTTAAAGTCTGTTATCATAAGCTTAATTTAAATTTTGTCCCAGCCACATCCAGTTTCTGTATATCAGTGATCATAAACAGGTACTAGGGTAAACTTCACATTTATGTTCAGATATTCTTACGACCCCCAAAATGTACGAAGTTGAAACAAATGTAGTTTAAACGTTGTACATACATGGAGGTAGATTTAGCAGTACACAGTTATACCGAACTAAGCAAAAGTTAATATATTTCAACTACACCTGTCGTGAAATTTTTAGCTACCCTCATTTTGCGTGCCCGCTGTTGCCTGCGTTTCCTATGAAATATAATGAAGAATTCAACTGAAAAGTTTTCATTTATTTTTTATTGTTTACCCCATTTTACGAAAAAAAGTGCGACATTCCAGGATTTTTTTAAAATTTTATTTTAGGAAGTGCAGCTCTTTTTACATTTTATTTTGTGATAGAAGACATGGTCTTCAAAGTTTTCATTTCCCTAATTTGACAAATTTACTCTCTCTCTTTTCTTTCGCCATATCCCAATTATTTTGGGTCGGCACAATGTGTCTTTTCCTTCCACACTCCTCTACTCTGACATACATCTTCCGTCACACCACATATCATCATATCATCCTTCACACAGTCCATCCATCTTTTTTTGGTCTACCTTTACATTTGTACCCATCTATTTTGAAGTTTAACATTCTTTTTGTCACGTAACTTTCATCCCTCCTCATTATATGTCCATACCAACTTAACTTTCTTCCTCTCAATTTTTCATTCACGGGTGCAACTTTCAAAGATCGCCTTATGTACTCAATTCTCACCTTATCCATTCTTGTGACACCACACATCCATCTCAACATTCTCATATCAGCTGAGTGGAAACGTTTGTGGTTTATCGCTTTAGTGGCCCAACATCCGACCCACATAGTATAAATTGAAATTTTAGTACTTGCCTAGCTAGAATTTTTAAATCCTAGTGAAAAAATTCACTCAAATAAAAATTGTTTAACAATTTTCCCAATTTTTGGAACTATTTTTTGGAGGCAAACAAAATTTGGAGACCCTATATTCGACATTCGAGGTCACACAGATGTCAAACATATTTCTTTTAATTTTGAAGTAAGCAATGTGTTACATTTAATAAAACTACGTTTTGAGCGCGGTAATTTATTTGATTTTTTGTTATCCCGACGTTTCGGCCACTTTTCAGTGATCACGGAACATTAAGATGACTCAAATAAATTACCGCGCTTAAAACCGTTAAAACGTAGTTTCATTATTTATACAAGTAGCTAAAACTTAAGAAAATATTAAGCAATATGTTTTTTAGTCATTACAATTAGATAGAAGTTATGAATAAACAACGTTTTAAATATTTTAAAAAAACACGGTCAATAACAATTGGGCAGTTTTAATTTTTCTTATATAGTAGGTTATAGTCTTTAAAAAGAAGAAAAAACAAGGTTTATTGACTTGATTCATAAAACACAAGATGTCCCTAAATAGGCATTGTACCTAGAATGTTTAGTCAGCGTTTAGTCGGCTCTGTGGTTGAGCGGGCTAAGCCTTTGCCGGCTTACCTCACCGCAACGCAGTTGCTCCGGGTTCGATTCCTGGTATAGTAAATTTCGGAAACGTATTTTCTCCGTTATTTACTATGGTCTGAGTGTCTGGGATTCGCCCCAGAGTGGTACGTTGTATATTACCCATAACACAAGCGTAACTTTCTTAATTTCGGGCTATACAATATGTGTTTGTCTGCCGATTATTATTATTATTAACTGTATTTATTTGTTCTCAAAAATTTATCATTTTTTTTAAATATATGGACATATTTTTATTAAAAAAATAGATAACATTATTCTTTTATAAATAGATATAAAAATACATCAAAAATAAAATACATATTATTATTATTATATTGATATTATTAACTGTATTTATTTGTTCTCAAAAATTTTACATTTTTTTAAAAGATATATAAAGACATTATTTTTATAAAAAAAATAGATAAAATTATTATTTTATAAAAATACATCATAATTAAATTACATATTCAATAAAAAAATATAAAATCTTGCAGCTCACCGCCAGCGGGACCTGGGGTCCAAACTACCGGTGGTTAGGGCTCCAGAGACAGGAACCTCCTCACAATTCGTGCCGTGCCCAAGAGTGCTGCCTTCTGTATCTGGCCTTTCACCCAGCTTCCCAGCGAAAGTCTCTCTAGATGACGGTCGAGGCTTTTCGCTATAAGACCATTGACGGTGACAACTATCGGCACAATGCTCGTTGCGGTATACTGATGTCAAGGAGTATTGCTCGTCGCGCAGATCGATCTATTATCACGATATCAGGCTTATTGGCTACAATAATCCTGTCCGTGATAACTCATCGATCCCAGTAGAGCGTGGCACGACTGTTTTCAAGAACTGGCTCCGGCGAGTACTGGTAATAAGGCACCTCCGTTTCCACAAGACTGTATCGAAGGGCAAGTTGCTGGTGAATAATCCTGACTACGAGGTTATGTCTGTGCAAGTACTCGCCGTTAGAAAGATGTGAACAGCCGGAAACAATATTGATATTATTATTATTATTATATTGATTCAACAACCCAATTGTCGACGAATGTCTTGTTTAGATCTGGCATCAATTGCAGTTTTCAATTGATACTCAGTACATAGGCAACAATAATACGATATTAATGCCAGTACTCCACTTACCAGTATCATCATTGATACCATTGTGCTATCAATTACTCCTTTGTTGAGTGCTTTGTAACTGTATATGGTGTATATAATATGATACATTCGCGTTCCTGACTTGGTATTGAATTCATAATTACCTTAACCTGCTATTAAGATCTTGTTAAATATTTATAACCATAGTGACTTGAAGATTAAGCTACATAATACATATTGTTACGAGCTACAGTACATATTGTTACAGATACAACCAGTACAAACTGCACGATTAAATAACATGCGCAAAGTCCGTCACTATATCGCTTATCGAATGTACGTCTTGCTCGTATCGCAATCCCCGCTTGACTGCCCCACCCCTCACCCCTCACCCTACCGTGATGAGGTAGACATATTGCATGTCTACCCCATCGCGTGCACCCGATTTGCCGGAATCACACCTGGCCGCTGCCTACCGGAACAGATTACAATACATGATAGGCGGCTTTTCTAATTACAAATATTGAGTACAAAAAAAACAAAAGAAGTGCAAATGCGGGCGGTAATAAAACTTAGGGTTTATGACCGCAGGTGTTCATTCGCATTTGTTGGCTAAGTCGTAACATTATTAATGCTTTCACCAAAAAGCAGATCCGACGAGAAACAGCAAATAAACCCAAAGATACAGGTATTAACTACGCAGCCGAAGTTCTTCCTCGCAGACGCGATGTGTGCAGTTAAGGCTCTAAAGAAGTTACTTGCAAATTCAAGTTTTCTCGGAATACATAAATTTATTCAAGTAATTCCGAAAACCTCTTTTTAAGAAAACATTTTTATCCCTACTTAATAGTCTGTGGTCATTTCTTTCAATAATATGTCACTTATCATACATTTTATTTCCGTTTTCTGTATCTCAAATAGTGTATGTTCAATCATTAAATAGCAGTGTAGCAATATAAAGGCTTTTTCTTACTACTTTTCCAAGACCCGATTCATCAATGTGCCATGATTTCAAGCAGGGGTGTCTCAAGATGATAGGCACGGTAGGCAACTGCCTACGGCGGTGAAATTTAGAGGGAGCAAAATGCCTACAAAAACACTTGAACTACTAAAACCCAAAAATAATTAAATGTAAACTTTGTTTTTGAATAAAACAATTTTTCGTTATTATTATGTTGTCTTAACTGAATTATATTTATAACTAGGGTATGCCCGCAAATTCGTTCACGCTTGAATTGAAATTCCCGCGGGCTTCGCGGGACACAAAGTATCGCAGCATTTAAAAAAGAATGTAAACTACCGTATTAGTGAAAACTGTGTCAACCGCTCCCGGGTAAGTTCCCGCGGGATTCCCGAGATAAAAATATCAAACATTTTATTATATTAAATTTGCTATGGATCAGTAAAAAATCACATTGTAATTCGTTTTTTTTTTTATCTGGCCATTTTACATCATTCCCAGAAAAATTCCCGCAGGATTCCCAGGATAAAAAGTAGCCCAGAGTATAAATCTTAGAACTAGCCGTAGATCAGCGAGAACCGCATCGAAATCGGCCGAGTAGTTTTTACGTGAATGCCGAGCAAACAACGAAAAAACGACAAATAGGCAAAAAATCTTTATCTTTATCTTAAAAATTGCATCATGTTCTTCATCGTTTATATAGTTTATTCAAATTGTATTTTTATTTAAATGGCTTCAATGTAAAGATGAGGCATGCTTAGAATTTTATAGGTAATATTATAGATTTTTCTGGTTAACGAAGTGTTCTTAAGCTTCGGTGGTGACGTAAAAAAGCTAGGGCCGGCCCTGTTCCTAAAAATAACCCTCACCATCTATATATAGTTCTATTGGGATTCTTAATGTTGATATGACGGCCAAACTTTGCTCATAAAAGCTTCATGTGTTCCGAGGAATTGTTTGAGGAATTTTACAACCGCTTCGCTCGCCATCGACGGTATCTTCTCTCTTCCTACTTCCTTGAGCTCCCACACTTACCTAACTATGCAACGGTTCTAGAATGCTTATTCCAAGTACAACAATAATCCGGAGCAAACTTACCGGCCGAGATTTTCTCTCAGCGCCATGACATGGGACATTATAAAACTTCTTAGAAGCCAGTAACCATTTTCCATTAGGTAGACCGTCAGACAAAAAAGTACGTAAGTACACTCAGATCTTCAGATCTAAAGAGAAGCCTTCGTGCATCTGTGAACCCAGTAAACCTGAGATCGTCCTGCATATCGTTTTATACTGTGACGTTTAAGTATTTATTCAGAGCATGTTATTTCCTCAGCAATTGCAACTAGAATGCGCTAACGTTATCAGTAATGCCAGTATAAATACAATGGATAAAATATTGATATAAACGAGTTATCATAAATAATCGATTACAACAACTCGTCATATTATCCAATTAGTAATCTAACACTTTTTCGCCAGACAAAGGAATAACATGGCAGCTAGACTAAACACAGACTAACAGTAAGCAACATTAGACAATAATGGGCAAAAAATAACGAGACTAATTCCAGAATTGTCCAGACAATACATAATATGAAATTTGTAACTTTGAGTAACAATTGTAGCAAATAAGGTAGTTAAGGTAAGGTAACGTTAAGGTAGGTATAAGAAACATTGTCACGTGACGGCGGTATGCACCTCTGAGGTAGACCGCAGTGGTATGTGTTACCGCTGCGGACAGACCGGGCATCTGGTGACCGGCCCCTGCACCGCGAAGCCGCACTGTCCTCTGTACGCTGCCGCGGGCAGGCCAGTCGGTCACCAGTTGGGCTCGAAGCCCTGCGGGGCCAAGAAGCCCACCAGGAGGAAGGTCCAGGCCAGCCGTACGGCGCCGGACAAGGCCGCAGCCGCGACGGCTGAACCACAACCAGCCGCCGCGCCCAGCAGCCAGGAGTAACGCCCGTGGCTTTGTTGGCCACGGGCGTTACTCCTGGCGGCAGCGGGCGTCGAGGCCTCGGGGACTTAACAGGCCTTCGCCCGCACCAATGCCGCGGGAGGGCGCGAGAGGCAGCCGCGCGACCCTCTCATAGCCGGGGAAGCTCACCTCCCCAGCTCGCACAGGAGAGGCCGCCCCCACGTTCGCGGGGCGGCCCACCGCCGCCGGGAAGCGGGTAATACCTCGGGTTTAAATACCGCGACCCGGCACCCAGGCGGTAGGAGACTCCCATGGGGTTTTAGTGGGTATACCCGGCGCCGGTCGTACTGATTAACCGGCGTCGGGGTAGCCCCACACACCGGCCGCGACTTCCCCGGCGCGGCTGATGGTGCGGTAATGCATTTCCCCAATTAAAAAAAAAAAGGTATAAGAAATATTGGGAAGAACTCTTCAGACACCCCAGCGCGGGCCTTGCCACTATCGAAGCGGTGAGGCCCGTCCTACAAGACTGGACAAGACGGAGATACGGTACCCTGACGTTTCAGCTGACACAGGTCCTCTCGGGGCATGGCTACTTCGGGAGGTACCTCTGTCACCGTGAGCCAAAGTCAGGGTGCCATCACTGCGACACTGGCGACGAGGATACAGCGCTGCACACACTCCAGGAGTGTCCTGCGTGGACAGAGCAGCACCGAGTCCTCGTCGCCATCACCGGACTTGACCTCTCGCTCGCGGCCGTGGTACTCACCATGGTCGGGAGCGTAACCAGATGGGACGCCGTCTCCTCCTTCTGTGAGCGCGTTATGCTTGCGAAGGAGGAGGCGGAGCGGGAGCGTGAGCGCACGTCACTGCCCTGCTCTCGCCAAAGGAAGACGTGTCGGCGCTGGAGGGCCAGCCAGGACCTTCGGCCACCGTAAGCGGGCGCTCACTCCTCCTCCCGTGGGGCGAGTTATAGACCGCCCCACGCCTAGAGAGCATGATGATGCCGGGGGATGAGTCTCCTGGCAATGGAAGAGGCCTCGTGAGGAGGGCTGCCAGGGCTGCGGAGAGGCTAGTTCATATACCCGAAGCCCTGGCATAAGGCGAAGGACGGAACACCCAGGGGTTTTAGTGGTTATCCCTAACCGGGAAGTGGCAACAGCGTGGCACCAGTTCTGACTGGACATGCTAGTGCCACCCCCGATCTGCCGAATCCTATACTAGGTCGCGAATTATCCCCGCAAGGTTCTGCCCTTGTCGCGGCTTAGTCCTCAATCGGAATTCCCCTGGATAAAAAAAAAGGTAAAGAAACATAACAGAGAGTAAAGATAAATAGTAGTCTTATAGAAAATAAAATAATTAAATTTAATGATTTGGAAATAATAACATATACAATATAGCATATATTATGGCATATGTAGTTACAATATAACATGGTCGTGACCGAAAGTGGAGCATTCTAGCAGTGTGAGTTGGTTTTTAGTCTTTCAGAAAATTTTTTGAAGAATCTAGATGAAAAAGACAAGGACAGATACACCTTAGACAGAAAGAGATGAAGAACAAAAACATAATGAATTGAAGATCGAAATAATGGAATAGAAGATGCAAGAAGGAAAAGACAGAGATAAATATTTTTTTAGAAAGAGATAGACAACAAATAATCTCGATATTTGGGTGCCTTATGAGCTCACTGAAAGAAACCTAATGAACCGTGTACTCATTTGTGATTCTTTATTACGACGTAATGAAACCGAACCATTTTTGAAGAAGTTGATAACTGGTGATGAAAAGTGGATCACGTATGAGAAGAACGTGCGAAAAAGATCGTGGTTAAAGGCAGGTCAGGCTTCACAGACTGTGGCGAAACCCGGGTTAACTCGCAACAAGGTGATGCTGTGTGTATGGTGGGATTTGAAGGGCATTATTCATTATGAGCTGTTACCGCCAGGCAGAACCATCGATTCTGAATTGTACTGAGAACGACTGATGAGATTAAAGCAAAAAGTTGAGAGAAAGCGGCCGGAATTAATCAACAGAAGGGGTGTGGTTTTTCACCATGATAACGCTAGACCTCACACATCTTTAGCCACTCAGTAAAAATTACGAGAGTTTGGCTGGGGGTGTTAATGCGTCCACCGTATAGTCCTGACCTTACACCTTCAGATTTTCACCTGTTTCGGTCTCTGCAGAATTCCTTAGGCAGTGTCGGGTGAACATCACGAGAGGACTGCCAAAACCACTTGTCGCAGTTTTTTGATCAGAAGCCCCAAAATTTTTATAGCAATGGGATCACGTCCCTACCTACAAGATGGTAAAAAGTTATCCAACAAAATGGCACCTACATACTTTAGTCAAATGTAAATAAACTTTATAAAAAAACTTTTTGAATTTTTATATAAAACGAGAAGAAACTTTCCCCAACCTAATATAATGATAAAATTAAAACAGAACAAAGATAACACGCGTCGAAGTATCAACGTATAAATATCCCACATACTACAACTATGATATTATAGATGAAGCCCGAGCATACGAGAAATCCTTCGCATGACCACTTCTATGAACAACGATAGCCAAATACACAAACTCATAATTGCAATACCAAAAACCTATTCCAAAACGGATATCAGTAGCATAACAGGTATTACACAATCAACGGGATAACCGTCTCAGCCCTATTAATGCGGATATCGCCTGATTAATCGAACAAAGGGAACCATTATTGTTATCTATGCTTACATCTAATTACTTGCCTGAACGATCGATGTGCCATGAAAATTTATTGTTCAGTAGAAAACCGATTTGTTTGAATAAGTATTTACATTGTTGAAACGAAACGCGTAATTACTGTTGATTAATTAATTAAATATTTTAATACAAACATGATTAACGAAACGAATTATTGAAATTAAGCTTTATGAGTTATACCCGTGCAGGATACAATTTACTGCGGCCGAGCGTTCTGTCGTAAGAGGCGACAAAACAACCCACAGCCAGGTGGTAGGGTATTTGCCTGTCTGGATGGCAATCATCCCTGGTTTAGAGTATGCCGCCATAACAAGCTTGAGTTTTCTTCCGGCATTAGTGGCCAAGTTCCAGTCTCCCGTAAGAGAGCAGCAGCGCATTTGTGGTACCTTTGGTGTTGCAAATGGCAATAGGTGATGGTAACCGCTTGCCATTAGGTGCACCGTCTGCCTTTCTGCTCAACTTATGCAATAAAAAAACAACAAGTAAAAATATATTGATGCGGTTTTTTAACTATCCCACGGGAACTCTTTAATTATTCGGTATCAAAAGTATCCTATATGTTGACCAGGGATATAAGCTACCACCATACAAAATTTTATTTAAATCGGTCCAGTCGTTTTGGAGATTAGCCGGTACAAACAGACAAACAGCAAACATAAGATTTAAAAAAAAAAATTAGTTCTATTTCACTTCTTACATCCCCCTGACTCGGTTTTTAGCATTTTTTTTTTCATTGTATAGAAATTCGACCTCTACAATTCATATTATTGTATATATATGACTATGTATATATGTATGTATTTGTATATTTATTTCTTAAATTACTTTGAGTATTTATGTATCTATTGCCTTTTTCCTGCACCACCTACAACATCACCTGGTTCGAATTTCTTTGATTTAGTTGCTTGGAAGAGATCGCTCTGAGCGATAAGGCCGCTTATTGTATTGCATAGAAAATATTATAAATATGGTCTGTTTTTGTAATTATATATATTGGTGTGCAATAAAGTGTTATCTCTCTCTGTCTCTCTCTTGTGATGCTAGAGCTTCACCTGCGATTATGTTCTAGTTATTCAATGTGGATAAATGCGTTTTAAGAGTTTAAATATTATTATCAGCTTATACTATTATGGTGTTCAATACGCCTTTTGGATCGACCAATAAAGAGAATCCTACCAATTTTGCCGGGATAAAAATGAATTAATGAATGAATGAAAACTCTTTATTGTTCACCATAACTTAAACCTACACAATTTAATATGAATACATTTCCATTAGAACAATGGGCGGCCTTGTCGCTTATAGCGATCTCTTCCAGGCAACCCGATGTCCAAGGAGACATTACAAGAAAAATTTAATAATATTTGGTGGTTTAACTAAATTAAAACTATAAAGTATCCTGTAACCATCTCTATTTAAAAAGATACATTTATACAGATATTTGTGAATATTAATTAAATTTAAATACTTACCACAAGTCGTAGTAAGTAGCACAAGTGGTAAGTGGTAAGTGGCTAGCGCACAAGTCCCAAGCTCAGAGGGCGCGGGTTTGATCCTGGCCGGATCACATGCACCACTTAGTCACTTTTCTGATCTAATGTGCGTATTTTTACAATTATCACGCGCTAATAGCGGAGAAGGAAAACACCGTGATGAAACCTGCACACCTAGATAACTGATGTGTCAAACCTGTCAAACCGCCTTGGACAAGCGTGGCAGGTATATTCTCCGTTCCCCGTATAATGGGAGGCTCGAGCCCAGCAGTGGGATGTTTATAAGCTGTTGTTATATACATCCAATGCTGCTACACAGATCGCGTTGAAAAACAAAAATCTAGGTCCCGATTGCAACGCCACTTACTGGGTCCAATTGTGTATCTAAACCATCCGAAAACCCATTAAAACACACACAAAAAATTTCATAAAGATCGTTCCAGACGGTTAAAAGTTCAGTAACATACACACTAACATTAGAATTTTATATATATACACATACAAAGCATTACAAAATTAAAACGAAATTTGTTTAGTACATTTCCAATTTAATATGAATTGTAAAGATTAAAGCACTTAGTACTCGTGTAGACCCTCCTCCATTTTCAGTGTTTGTTAAAAGCACACACAAAATACACTCCGTATGCTTAACAAGATTTTTTAACAAGACAAAATAAAAAGAACTCGCCGTTGCGGAGTTTCCACCTCGTGTAAACAAATTCTTACAGAGAATTCAATTTTGTGACAATTTTCTTTGTTAGCTTACATTTTCTTCCAGACGATGCGCCCTACAACACTGTCTGTGGGCTGTGGGTATTTTATAACATTTAATAATAAAACTTTTGTTGTGTAAGTATAATATTCGATGAATTTCTAAATTTTAGATTTAAAAAAAAAAGATTATTATTAGAGGGGGATTTATACAACGAAACACGTAGAACTTTGAAAACTATGTTGGTACCATAGAAGATGGGACGGCCCTTAGTATGGGATGCAACTTGTGTTGATACTTTGGCGGCTTCCCATCTCCCAGTCACAGCCGTGACAGCCGGAGCTGCTGCCGCACACCAGGAGCACCCGAAACGCCGCAAATATGTGTCCATCGGTAATGGGTACATATTTGTGGCTTTCGGGGTTGAAACCCTGGGGCCTTAAGAGCCTGGATCTCATCACCTCTATCGAGACCTCTCAACGCGAGTAATTGAGGTCTCGCGTGACCAAAAGGCTGGCTTGCACCTAGGGCAAAGCATCAGTGGAAATGCGGGCAGCATTTTAGGCACGCTCCCCGCTGACAGCCACCTGGAGTCTATTTTTTACTCATAGTTACTAGTGGTCCGCCCCGACTTCGCACGGGTATCTATCTAAAAAGAACTTTTTTGTTGAGCTTAATCACCTACTAAGTGAAATCAAAATATATACTCTGCCGTATACGGCCCGTACCCCAGTGACGTCTACATTGTATAAGGTGCTGCCTAGCTAGCCGAGCAGGGTGAGCGGCGACCATGTAACGTTTTTTCTAGTAATTACATTTTTAAACTCTTGATATCTTTCGAATGGAATGTCCGAAATGAATAATTCAAAAAGTTATATAAAGGTATTGAAGCAGTTTTGAATATGAAGTAATTTATTTTAATAAAGATGAATACCAATATACAAATAAAGAGCCTTTTCTAGCGGCGGCATTTAAATATGTTTTTTTAAATAAAAGAACACTTATTGTGACATAACTATAATAGTTAGACATATGCTGTCGTGCAACTTTTTGTAAATAATGATGTGCTCTGCAAACTCGTAGAACATTATTTTATTCTATCATCAATAGTTTTCGCAGCGCACGCGATTTTAGGTAATTACATTATTGGAGTTTCAGTAAGGATCTCTAATTTTTTTTTTTTTTTTTTTTTTTTTTTTTTTTTGATAATATAATATAGCTTATATCACCCGAGGATAGCGTAGCTTGCTAACAGTGCAGTTCGCGATCAGCTTCCTTGCGTAGCGGTCACGAATGCGCTCCTCACATCTATCTAATACAATTTTTCGCGCTTTTTTACCTGGAAAAGCGATAAATTGTTAGTTCTGTGTACAGGTGATAGTGTACTAGTGTTTGTTCGTTTAGATTGCGGTGCGGAAAGCAGTTTTGGCCGGTGAGTCCCATTTCTCTCTCCGCTTGCTAGTGTCGTGCGCAAAATCAGTTGCGCGCGCTTTTGTAACGGTTTTTGTGTGTGTAGTGTTTTCGCGCGCCTTTCTGGTCTCCTCTCGGGTCAGGGCCTCCAGTAATGGACGGCCCAGTACCCTGAAGGCCCCAGGAGCCGAGTGTCCCGCGCAAGCGGGATCACAGCGGCTCCAACAATGGATGGGCCATGAAAGAGATAGGGGAGACGCGGGAAAAGAAGTCTTCCTGGTTCGTCGCAGCCGCAGCGCCGCGGAACCTCGTCTCGGGCGCCCGGGTCCAGCCGTTGTCACGGCTACCGGGCTGCCCGCTTCGATAGGGGGTGCATCGGCGGTGGTCGACCTCACCGCCGCCGGGCCCCGCGATAAGGAGAGCGCGACGATGGGGCCGCCTTCGGCCCCGCCGCGCCCAGGGTTCCCGCCATGCGTGCCGCGCGCAAGAGCGCGGCACACACGGCCGTAGGTAGGAGGTGGTGCTCGCCGCGAACTCGGCCGTTCTCATGGCCGTGAGCGCGGCGAACGCCATCGTAGAGAATGTCTACAGGGCGCAAACGCCACCTGCACGGGCTTCACCTGTGCAGGGGCCAAGCGCCTTCGTGGACCACGTAGACATCGCGCCGTCGGGCAGCGTCCCAGATTCGCTGGAGTACGCACTCGACGACGCGATTCGCGTCTTCTGCGGCCCGCACGCCGAGGCGGCTGCATGTGCGCCGACACCGGTTAGTTCGGTGTACACAGCGGCCGGCTCAGCGACAGCGGGGGGCGATGGCCCCACGACGGTGTCGACTAGCGCGCGGGCTTCACCCGTGCCCTCGGCATCGGCTTGCGCACCGGCTTCACCCGTGCGCAGCGTGGGGACGACCGCCCCGCGACACCGGTTGCCGCGCGGGCTTCACCCGCGCCAACGACCGGGGTCGTTGTTAGGATGGTGATATAGGTGCGGTGGCGGCGATGATGTTGTCTTCTTTCCCTACTGGGACTGTCGCCGCCACCGCTTCGTCCAGCTTCGTCCCCGAGTCGAGGCAGCGGTTCTGGGACCGCAGCGCCGACTCGGAAAGCACATCGGGTGCTTCCACGCCGGCGCGGGCGCGATCGCCGCTGCGTCGCACGGGCGACGCGACGGCGAGCGTGCTCGCGGGTGCGGAGGCCTACCTCCGCACCGAAGGGGGGAAAAGGGTCGCAAGGCCAGGAAGGCCACTGCTGCCAAACTGGCCGCGGCTAGCCAGTGCGCCGCGCTGATAGGGGACGTACGTGTGCTCGGCCCTGGGGAGCTCCGCATCAGCGGCGAGCGCCCAGGTCGCCGACATCCTCCAGGTCGCCCAGACGTCGGGCAACCTGAAGGGCGCATACGTGCGCCGACTGAAGGAGGCTGCGACCCGGCTGTCGGACATAGTCGACACGCTGGTGACGCGGAATCCAGAGTCGGAAGCCTGGAGACTCGGCAACGAGAACTCCAGGCTGCGCGCCGAGCTCGGCGCCTTGCGGGAGGAGAACCTCTCCTACCGCAAGGAGTTCGAGCAGATGCGGAAGGCCATGAAGGCCCCCGCTGCGGATGCGGCCCCGGTTCCCGCTGTAACGGCGGAGCCGGGTCCCGTGCCCGCTAAGCGGAAGGCCAAGGCCGCCGCGGCGGAAAAAGTCCCGGCCCCCGAGCCGGTTCATATCTCCGCCGCGGTCCCCAGAACGGTTCCGGCTACCGCCGCTGTGGCGGAGCCGGTTCCTACACCAACCGCTGCGCACACCGGTGTGGATTATGATATGCTCACGCATATCATCGCCCGCACGGTGGGCGCGATGTTGACGCTCGGCTTGCCGGGATTGAGGAGCGGCTGCCGCCCGCGCCAATTCTTCGCCCGCCGCTTGCGGCGGACAGGAAAAAGGCCGCGGAGACACAACCGCTGCCTAAAACGGCGGGAGCTGCCGCCGCCGCCCGCCGGACCCCGGGGGAAGTAATTCCCCCGGTACTGATGGAGGTGGTGGTAGCCCCCGTCGTCGGGGTGGCGGACTCCCCACCGCCACCCCCTCCCCCCAAGAAGAAGGTGAAGAGGGGAGTAAAGCAGAGGGCGAAGAAGCTGCGCCGAGCCGCAGCTCTCGCCGCCGCCTCTGCTCCGGCGCTAAGCCCGGGCCACCGGCCCCAAGCCGGCCCCCAGACTCATGGCTAAACCCGCGGCCGCGACACCGGCCGTCGCGGCACCCCGCCGTCGCGGCACGCGCCGTCGCGGCACCTGCCGTCGCGCCACCATCGGCTGCGGTGGTTCCCTGCCCCCGCCCCCGTTCCGGAGGGGGCGTGGTCCACGGTCGTCCGAAGGAAGAAGGGCAGGGGAGCGGGGCGGAAACGCCCGCCCCCTCCTCGGCGCAAGCACCGGCTTCGCCATCGGGGCGGAAACCGGCGCGCAAGCCACGGGCTACGAAGCCCGTGGTATTTCAGGAGCCGAGATCGGCAGCAATTATCATTAAGTTGCTGCCGGAATCGGCCAAAAACGGTATTGGCTACCGGGAGGTCTTCGCGAAGGCCGCCTCGGTGGTCAATATCACCGAGCTAGGCCTCAGAGAGGGGCTGAAAGTGACGCGGACCGCCCGGGACGCTCGACTCCTGGACTTCCCCAGGACCCGAGAGCGCGACTAGGGCGAACCGCGTCGCCGAGGCCCTTCGAGGGGCGCTCAAGGATGGCCGAAGTCATCCGCCCCGTAAAGCGTGGGGAGCTTTACGTCTCAGGGCTGGATGAGTCGGCCACAGTAGATGGGCTTCGCAGTGCCATCGCCAGCGTGGGCAACTGCCTGCGCGACGATGTTAAGGCGAGGCACATCGGCATAGGACCTGGGGGATGGGCGCATCATACGTGATGTGCCCCGTCTCTGCAGCCAAAGCCATCGCCGAGCGGGGCCACCTTTTGGTGGGCTTCACCTCGGCGAAGGTGGAGGCTCTGGAAGCCCGGCCCATACGTTGTTACCGTTGTTTCAACGTCGGCCACGGCACCCAGACTTGCCCGGACTCGTGCCCGGACCGGACCGGCTTGTGTCTCCGCTGCGGTAAGAGCGGACACAAGCAGCCGGACTGCACAGCCCGCGACCCCACTGCGCCGTCTGCGCGGCGGGGGCAAACGCGCTACCCACCCGACGTTGGCGAGGCACTGCCAGCCCCCATACGTCAAGGGTAAATTCGTCCACCCGAGGGCGAATAAACGACCGGCGAGTGGAAGGGGGGTACCTATGGACACCTAAATGCCCAGTACACCCTTAACACTCTTCCAAGCTAATGTTAACCACTCCCCCGACGCCCAGGACTTGTGCCTGCAGGCGATGGCGGAGTGGCAAGCAAACTTGGCCGTAATAAGCGAACCTTATTACGTACCCCAGCCAGGAACTGGGTGGGGGATCTCGATGATGTGGTGGCCGTGGTCGCCAGAGCCGGATCTGGCACACCGCTCACCAGTCTCGAAAGAGGAAAGGGCTACGCGGTGGCGGAAAGCGGAGGTTACGTCATCATAGGCGTGTACCTCACGCGCAGCCGCCCCTGGCGGAGTACGAGCTCGCCTTGGACTCCATTAGGGCAGCCGTCGGCAGACTAGCGCCGAAGACGATATTCGTCCCAGGCGACTTCAATGCCAAGCACCAATCCTGGGGAAACGCGATTACCGATGTTAGGGGACGGACGGTTGAAGACTGGGCGCTTCAATCCAACCTGTCCATCCTGAACCAGGGGTCGGTCCAGACCTGCGTACGTGCGCGGGGTGGATCGATCATCGACTTGTCATTCGCCACACATGCGGCCGCCCGCAGAGTGGTAGGATGGAGAGTGCTGGAGGAGGTGGAGACTCTGTCTGATCACTTGTACATCAGATTCGAGCTCTCCCTTCGCCTAGCGCTAACCCTGTTCAGGGCCCTCCCGGCTCCCGCGCTGGGCTCTTACCAAGCTCGACGCGGAGCAGGCCGAGGAGAGGGCCATCATCGAATGCTGGACCTATCCAGCCGACCTGGGGAATCTGGAGGCGCAGGCTGAGCACATGCGCAAATCCCTCAAAAGGATTTGCGACGCTGCTATGCCTCGAGCCAAACGACCGCCGCCGCGTACATCGGTCCACTGGTGGACTGAGGAGCTGGCTGAACTGCGGAGGGCAGTCCGCAGAATCAGCCACAGGCTCAAACGCAGCAGAGCGCGTCGTCCTCCAGACTATGTTGAGGAGAATGGACTCGTGGGGAGTTCAGAGAGGCCAGAAAGGCCCTTTCGATCGCAATTTTGCGAGCGAAAGCCCGGGGCTCGGGAGGAGCTCCTCGAGACACTGGACCGGGACCCTTGGGGGCGTCCGTACCGTGCGGCCCGCAACACGTTGCGGCCCTGCACCTCCACGGCTACGGAAACGCTCGAACCCGAGGTCCTCCGGTCGGTTATCGATGGGCTCTTCCCGGATCCGGGGATCTTCACTCCCCCCGATATGGGTCCAATCATTCCCGACACCTCGGAGGTGGAGCCTCACTCCATCACCGAGGAAGAGTTAGACGTCGCCTTGGACCGGCTCCGGGGCAGGAAGACGGCTCCGGGACCCGACGGGGTTCCGGGTCGGCTCCTCTTCCTGGCTGCCAAACACCTACGCGGCCAGCTGCGGGAACTGTTCGATGCCTGTATTCGCGCAGGCCAGTTCCCGTCGCAATGGAAGGAGGGCCGATTATGCCTGATTCCCAAGGGAGGCCGTCCTCCCAACGATCCGTCCGCCTACAGGCCCATAGTGTTGCTTAACGAGGTCGCCAAGGTCTTCGAGAAGATCTTAGCGGAACGCCTCGTTAAGCATCTCGATACTGTGGAGCCGGGGCTAGCACAGACGCAGTTCGGGTTTCGGCGGAGGCGCTCCACGTTGGACGCCTTCGAGACACTGCGATCTGTAACGGACGACGCAGTCCAAGCAAAGGATACTGTCCTGGCAGTTTCGCAGACATAGCGAACGCCTTTAACAGCCTCCCACACGAGACGATCAGGGAGGGGCTTCGTGCACACGGAGTCCCCGTACCTCACGAGGCTGTTGGGCGCGTACCTCCAGGACAGATACATCCTTTGGGAGGGCGGCGAGTCCGAGAATCGCGCGATAGGTCGGCGACGCGTCGCGTGCGGCGTCCCACAGGGATCGGTCCTCGGGCCGGTTCTTTGGAACGTCGGTTATGACTGGATCCTTCGGGTTCCGGTCCTGCCCGGAATAGGGCTAATCTGCTTTGCGGATGACACCCTACTCACGGCACGCGCTGCGTCATTCGCGGAATCCGTGGACCTTGCCAACGCCGGGCTGGCGATCGTGGTCCGAAGAATAGGTAGGCTGGGCTTGAAGGTCTCCCCCGCGAAAACGGAGGCCATCATGTTCCATAGGCGGTTTCGTAACCCCCCCGCGGACTTGTCCGTTACAGTCCAAGGGGTGGACATTCGTCTAGGCCCCCAGATGAAATATCTGGGGCTAATTCTTGATGGGAAATGGCTGTTCAAAGCGCACTTTGAGCAGCTAGTTCCCAAGCTCGTGAGTCCGCAGGCGCCCTCTCGGCTTCTTCCCAACGTGGGGGGACCGGGGGGGACGACTAGGAAACTCTACATGGGCATCCTTAGGAGTATGGCCCTGTACGGTGCACCCGTATGGTCCACTGCACTTCACCGCCATAATAGGACTTTGTTGTGCCGCGCACAACGGGTCCTGGCGGTGAGGACCATCCGAGGATACCGTACAGTGTCGTGGACGGCGTCGACACTCTTGGCAGGCGATCCGCCCTGGCCTCTCCAGGCGGACGTGATAGCCAAAGTTCGGCGCTCCCGACAGGATGCCCTCGCCCGTGGCCTGGTCTATGGCCAGGCCGAACTCCAGGTGATCAGGACGCGGGAAACCGCGGCCATGATCCAAGCTTGGTCAGTAGAGTTGGAAAACCCTGTTGCTGGCATTGACACGGTGGAGGCGGTTCGACCGCAGCTGTTGCGATGGCTCTCGCGGAAACGCGGGACCCTGACCTTCAGAATGACACAGATACTTACCGGGCACGGCTGCTTCGATAAGTATCTGTGTCAGATTGCGGGCTGCTTGCCTTCACCCCAATGCCGCCAATGTGGCGCGCTAGACACGGCGTTACACACGCTAGTCGAGTGCGCAGCATGGGCACCTCAGAGGTTTGAACTCGAGACACTTGTAGGACCGATCGAATCGCTGGGCGATCTGGTGCAAGCCATGCTGCACAGCGACGATTGGTGGGTGGGTGCGGCCAATTTCTGCGAGGCGGTAGTGTCTCATAAGGAGGCCGCGGAACGAGATAGGAGAGAGATGGTAGTGCGCATGCGTCTCGCGGGCGCCGACGTCAGTTGGGAGCCCGGAGGCGCAGGTATGCGCATGACCTCCTCCCTGAAATACCGCTGCAGGGGCCCTCTAGCATCTAGGGAGCAGAGGAGTCTTCACCCCTGTTGACGAAGTGAGTTTGCCTCTCCCGGGGCATTCTCAAGCACTTGTGCGCTAGGATCGGTGTGGGCGTAACTACGTTCTGTATCTCACGCCTTTCCTGCCATAAGCGCGGGGCACATGGGAGGAGGGTGGTTTTAGTGGGGTATTGATTAGTCGAGTCTCCACACAAGCCGGTTGATTATTGTTTGGATTGCCTCAGTGGAAAGCCTCCATGATCAACAACGGTCTAATCCCTAGCAAAGGACCCGGTATGTGCGAAATGCATTTCCCCCGCCTTAAAAAAAAAAAAAAAAAAAAAAAAAAAAAAAAGCTTGCTAACAGTGAAAGAATTTTTCAAATCGATTCAGTAGTTTTGGAGCCTATTAAATGCAAACAAATAAACAATCAAATCTTTCCTCTTTATAATATTAGTATAGATATAGATGATTCTTGAGAGCTACTATGACATCGGCATCTCATCAAAGTCGAAGTGAGAATAATCTTTAAAAATAAAACACTAAAAAGGGCTTAAAGCAAGGCAGTGTGGATCGTAAGTCAAAAGACAGCGAGAGATAAGATTAAAGTGGACCGATGATTGTATCAGACAAAGGAAACAAACTAATCGCTTTTAATTGCGTACACGGATAGCAGTGGGGTAAGCGATAAGTAGCTATTACTTTGGTAACAGTTGCTCAAGTACGAATCTATTTTGTAGGAATCCGGCTCGAAGGACCATATGTAGGGTTATTTTTTGATGATGGTAAGGTGCTTCAATGATTAGTGGACTGGTGTAGTATGATTATATGAGCTTAATTAGAATATTACAAGTATGTGATTAATGATGCGTCGCTGGACGGTGTGTGGCGGACTGCGCCGCTCGTGGCGCTCCCCTCTCTCCCCAACGGAACCAGCTGGCCTTAACAATTTACTTTACAAGCAAAGATTTTCATCAAATAATATTAAGAAAAATATAAAATGCTTTCAAAATTAAATAAAAAATTTAATTTAGAAAAATCAATGACTTACACTTTTTTATACTTTCCTTTTTTTCTCTATTTTGTTAGTAATTAATTATTGTGGTTACTTTTTTATATTTTGATATACGACTGTATTTTCGTGACATTTATTATCTATATTGACCTCATTTAAATAGACATTTTATTTAATTTTCTCATAATATTTTTTTCTTTTAATTGTTTCAGCTATTTTTTTATGTAAATTATTTTTTAGTGGAAACTTGATATATATATATATATATATTAATTTTGTGTTTTAAGAATATCAATTATTGTGTTTCCAAACATTAATGAAATTTTGAAAATTACTTTTATTTCACCCAAATACTTTTTTCCTACCTTAAAAATTGACACGTGTTATTTTTCTCAAAAACAATTGGCAATCCTAAGTTCGCAATATATATATATTAGGTATATATAGGATAGGATAGATATATATAGGAACTACGAAAATGTAACTGTTATTTTGGAATAGTTCTATAACTGATCCATCCGTGCAGGAACGGAGAAAGAATACAATTTCCTGCGACCGGGCGGCCTATCGTAAGAGGCGACTAAACAACCCACAGCCAGGTGGTAGGGTATTTGCTCGACTGGATAGCGACCACCCCTGGTCTAGAGTATGCCGCCATAACAACCTTGTGTTGTGTTCCGGCAGCAGTGACCAGGTTCCAGTCTCCTTTAAGAGAGCAGCAGAGCATTTGTAGCACCTTTGGTTTACAAATGTCCATAGGCGACGGTAATCACTTTCCATCAAGTGGGCCGTCTGCCTGTCTGCTGAACTCCTGCAATAAAAAAAATATATTTGGCAATCCAGATTACATCTCTACTCTGACATTATATTTTTTTTTAAATAGCGTTAATTCAAAAAAGAAGGAGAAATAAAAAACCCGGATTGGACGACATTGTTAAAACTTTTCAACGAGCCATCTCAGCACTAGGTTGCTTAGTTAGTGTATACTTCTTTTATTTAAAATAAAAATAAATTTCAAGACTTTAAGACCTGTACAAGTTGCCAAGTCTTTTCTTGTGTAAAATTTGGCAAAGGAGAGCGGATGTCCTTAACACTTTTTCTGGCGTATTTCGCAAATTCATTCATGGATAATCTATATATTAATATGTGATGCAAAACCTTTGCACCCCTTTTTACGAAAATTGCGCGGACGGACGAGTATGAAATTTCGTACACTTATAATTTATATAGAGGAGAAGCGACGAATGCTAATATTTTTTTAAAATTATGCATATAAAGTACATACAATCAATAAAAAGAATATTACACACACTACCATGTATTTGACACACACACGCATATAATACTCTGTTGTTTATTGTTCAAGTCCAATTAACAGTGTAGCCTAGACAAAATCTTTGATTATAGAAGCATAGTCTTTGACATTAATTATTGTGGTCGAAATTCGACCACGAGCGACCACTAGTAAAGGTGCAAGCTTATAACGTTTAAAATTTCCATCAAATTTCAAGTCTAGATTAGTAGCTTAGTAGCATAGCAGCTAACCCACTCTCGTTTCAAATGAATACCAATCCTGAGCGTGGGTACCAAGCTTGCATAACTTTGCCAGTTTTCTGGCTTAATGTTCATATTGTTACTATTATCACGTGCTGACGATGAAAATACGCAATGTTACCTGCATACATCGCTCGCGACGTGGGTACTATTTACCACTATGAAGAAATTTGAGGCAATGTCGGTTAGTTGAATGGTTGACTGTGCCGGGAACGGCCGCCACACACACCTTCATAGAATTGCCCCACCTTTCACGTTCGGCCTCCAGACCATCAAGGCCTCTGGAGAGCGACCCTTTTTTTTGGCCAGGGGAAATCCGTTTGAGGACTAAGCCGCGACAGTCACAGAAGCCTGGGGGGATGTTCGCGACACGTGTGAGTGTGGGATTCGCCAGATCGGGGGTGGCACTAGCGTGCCCAGTCAGAACTGGTGCCACTAATAATCCACTAAAACCCCTGGGTGTTCCGTCTAGCACCTTATGCCAGGGCTACGGGTATTTGGGCTTCCCGTCTCCGTGTGCCCTGGCAGGCGTGGGCCTCTTCCAATTCCGGGGGACTACCTCTCGGGGACGTCATGGTCACATCCGGCGTGGGGCAGTTTGTAACGCGCCCCACGGGAGGAGAAATAAGCGCGCGCGGAACACTCGCACTCTCATCTCGACGTCATGTGCGGGTGAGTGAGAACCCCTATACCCCAAGGGGCCCCACTCGCGCCACCCGCTTACCCTTTGGCGGGAGCGGAGCAAGGACGTACGCTCACGCTCCCGCTCCGCCTCCTCCTTCGCAAATATAACGTGCTCGTAGAAGGAGAAGACGGCGTCCCATCCGGTGCAGCTCCCGACCATGGTGCGTACCACGACCGGGAGCGAGCTGGAGACCGACCCACCGCAATCTAATACGCTCAGTGGAGACCGATGCAGGGAGGTTGCGAACACTCCAAAGCAGCAAGGAGGCCAACGGAAGCCATTATGGCCAAATAAAACCCGGGATGGCCATTGAATGTAACATACTGGCCGACCAAGCCGCTGATGCAGCCTACGCGAAGGCCAACGGGAGCCAGAAATCAGCCATAGCGAGTTGCTATGTAAGCACCAAGCCTCCAGCTGTTCCCACGGCCACGTCACCGGAGGGTCGTTGCCATTCGAGTTAAAGCCAGGGCAAAGAGTTTCATCTCGACATCCCAACCAACTCCATCTTAAGGAGAATCTCAACACAAGTTTGAGCTATTGAGACCCAACAAACACAGACGTCCGGCGGGCTTAACACATCGGTTATCAAAATATGCAGGTTTCATCGTCTACAGCTCTTGAGATGCAATATATGCCAACTGTTTAACCATATTTTGAACAAATAAATTTGATTTGATTTGAATAATAACACACACTTGTTTTAAGTAGTATAATCGAATTTATTCTAAAAGCGCGCACTATACGATTGTAATAGCCGATAGGTGGCGCTAGTGTTACATTTCTAGTGATGTAATACTAACCAGCTACCAAGGCTTATGTCCTACACGTTTTCTTATATCTAGCTACTTGCTAGATAACGAATAAAGACAAGATTAGTTTTCCAAAACTGAAAACTCTTTTGTAGTATCTTGAAAGTCCTTTTATGTTTTGGAAGTGAAACTTCTTTAGAATCGTTGTGATTTGAAACTCGGTGAAACGAAAAAACGACACTAAAAAGAGATACACACATAAATCTATAGAATTAAGCCTGCGAGAGAATGAGTAGTGTATATTATATTTAATCATTTAAACTCTATTCTTATACAAATAGAGTTGGAAATGTTTTGAAGATTTTCATTAAGACTTCAAATTTTGTGCTTTAAAGCTTATATTATAACGATATAATATCTGAAATGTAACGACATGAAATTCAGAATCCCTCTCTCCTCTTGTCACGCTTTGTTTCACTTCTACTGCGTGTGAACTGCACACATGCAATTTTTTTCTATAACAAGACAACCACACATGACTTTAAAATACAAAATTACTAATTAAAATCCATGTATTTCAGCAGCCATTGTGCTATGCACAGTTTTTTAGGTTCGTTTTTAAATTCTCAAAGTTTAGAAGTACTTGCCAACTAACGGTGAGAGGAACAAAGCTTCTTTTAAATTACTGATAAAGGAGAATATTTAAAAGAAGTCATCATTCACTTGTGAGATTTCAATTTAATATTCATTAAGTATTCTTTTATTCTATTACTTTATTATGTCTCGGGACCGATTTTTCGATCGTCAGATAAAAGTTATTCATCGAATAAAATACAACATGAATAATTTAAAAATTGCAATTACGCGAATAAAATAGTTGAGCTATTTCACTTTTACATTCAGTCTGATTATAATTCGATGAATAACTTAGGTGGTAGAGTATTTGCCCATCTGGATGGCTACCGTCCGTGGTCTAAAGCATGCCGCCATAACAACCTTGATTTGTGTTCCGTATTAGTGGCCAGGTTCCAGTCTTCTTTTAAAGAGCGGCAGCACATTGGTAGCACCTTGGTGTTACAAATGTCCATAGGCAATGGTAATCGCTTTCCACAAGGTCGTCTACGTGTCTCCTGAACTTGTGTAATAAAAAAAACCTTTCTATGATGATTGAAAAGTCGGCCTTAGTTTAATAAAATATTATAAAGTAGTAATATTACAAATTATGAGATGTAAAACATAAATCGGCCATACTTTCTGTTAAAAATGAAAATGTATTTACTGTTTTAAGTATTTTATTGTTCTAATTATATTATTGTTTTAAGTATTTTATTGTTTTTATATTTTAACATACTAAAGGCCTGGCGTTTCTAATTCAAAATAATTATAAAGTAGAAAAAAGAAATGTTTTATGTGTAATTATTGTATTTATGGCCAAACTAGTTATAATCTAAAGAAATGTACTTTTTATATACTTATATAAAATTCCTCTGATCGTATGTATATCACTAAATTTCTCATAAATGGTTGGACCGATTTTAATGAAATTATTTGTGTGTGTGTTCAAATGGGTCCTGGGATAGTTTAGATTCATCACAATTAATCTAGGTAGGTGGCGCTGAAATCCGATTCCAGGATTTTCATGAAATATTTTGTGTATCACAAGTCCCAAAATTGTCACAAGATCTCGTGTTTTAAGATAGAAGAAGTGGAAAGCGGTGTATATATTGAGTTTTGTAGTCTAAATATATATTAAATTTGTATATATATACTTCTTTCACTTATTACCTTATGTATATATTTATTGTACGTTTGGACAAATATAGTTCGTTCAATCGAATGTAATAGAAAAACCAGTTATTAGCCCTATATTTTTAAGTACATTTTTGTTTGTTTGTATTATTGTAATATGCGCTGTTGGTTTTTTCAATAAATATGTATAACTATATGTAACGGGATATTGGCGTTTTAACAACCTTGAGTTGTGTTCCGGCATTAGTGTCCAGGTTCCAGTCTCCCTTGAAAGAGCAGCAGCGCACTAGTAGCACCTTTGGTGTTGCAAATGTCCATAGGCGATGGTAATCGCTTTTCATCAAGTGGGCCGGTCTGCCTGTCTGCTGAATTGTAATAATATAGTGTGTGTTGTATCGGAATGAGCTTCTGATAAAAAAAATACAAATGAAAAATAACAACGATGTATGTTTTGTTGATTTGCAATCTTTATTGTCATGACAAATGTCGAGAAAAAAAACATTTCCCGCAATAATTTATCATATGAAAAAGCAATCATAACCTGCTGAAGCCACACTGATAAGAATCGGCGTTAACATGTACGTGTTTCTGTAATATTCGTGCGAATCAGACACCACGGGGCGCTTGTATCGCGTCATTTGTGGCGCTGTGTTTATGTTTGCAAAAGTGCTCAAGTAGAGGTTTCTTTGGTATTAAAGTTGCTTTCTTCCCAACATCTTCCCAATAATAATAATAATAATCGGCGAACAAACACACATATTGTATGTCCCCAAATTAAGCAAGTTACGCTTGTTTTATGGGTAATATACAACGGACTACTCTGGGGCCGATCCCAGACACCCAGATCATAGTAAATAACGGAGCGTTGCAGTGAGGTAGGCTTGCAAAGGTTTAACCTATTCAACCACAGAAGCCTAGCCTAGAATACACAGCCGACGACAGCATTAGTTAATATTAAAGTAATAATTGTGCGTGTGTTTGTATGTGTGTGTAGTATACAGATAAATCAAAGACATATTATATACACATAGACATAATACGTAAATAACATAGATATTGTGATATTAGAAACAAGGAAGGTTAGACATGAAATCGAAAAATGTGATACATTTATAATTTAAATAGTTAATAAATATAATAATAATAGAATTAAATAAATAAATATTATAATACACATATATAATATAAGGAAAACTGGGAACATGGGTGCAAGATAGATAGCTCCAATTTAATTTAAAAAAAAACACAAGCCGTCATATGTATAAACAAGTTTTGTTTTCTTTTCATAAAAAATACAATTTAACTTTACCAAAAATTCTTTTTAACAAGCCCGACCCCACGCAAGAGTTAATAACTGTGATTATCCCGCCCTGACCTCGACTAACCTTAAAATGTGTTAATCTACTCCATTAGTTAAAAAACAAAGCCATTTTAAACCCCCAAAGGGCTGCCCATAAGTGCGATTAGCCCAATGACCTAGTTTGTGATGACCCCAGTCTTGCCAGTTGCTTGTAATTATCTTAAATTGATCGATTTTTGATTGATTATTTTTGTAATGACAGATATGAATGTACGCCTAGAACAGAGTTTGTAGCGGGAACTTGAGAAGTGAAGTTTATTTAAAAAAAAATACATAACGTCAGTTAAAAGTTAACAATAGTCCTATGACGATATTGACAGATTTTATCAAAGAGTTTTGTATTTGTGTTGAAACCTCAAATTTTTAGAAAAATGTTTCTTCTATTATTATTTATTGTAACTAGTTCTGCACACTGTAGTTTGGTGTCTTTTTATGACTTACTATTTTGTAAGATATTGTAAAACAATATTACAAACATTATTGTTTTAAAAGGGTGACATTTGTTGACACGTTATGCATGTGTGTGTACATTTTTTTCTTAACCCAATATATCAATATACTCTAATTATAACTATTTTAATTTATATGTGTATAAGTTTATTTTTAAACACGTTTAGAAATAAAATGTACCTTATCGCGCTGCAACAAGAACTCCTTTGTTTTTTGTCAGCTGAAGACGTAGAAATTACATTTTTTTAAATTTCACTGTTGATCAGTGATTATACTGCCGTGTCTTTGTCTGCCGATTACGGCATACAAACACCGATACATATATGATATAAGTACCGTATACACTTTCATATGCATTTAGTAAAAAGCTGTTATTTTGACGTTACAAACAGACACTTCAATTTTATTTATTTAGTTCGCGCTAAAACTCGAAAACGTCTGGACTGATTTGGCTAATTTTGGTTTTCAATTATTTGTAGAAGTCCAGGGAAGGTTTAAAAGGTGAGTAAATATGTAAAAAAATTGATTCTGAGGCGGTATGAAGTTTGCCGGGTCAGCTAATAATAGATACAAATATGTAAATGTAATTTAACTTTAATTTCAAGCTTGCAACACCAAGTCCCAACAAATCGCAGGCTCGTAGCTTATCCCGGCCGCTGGTCATTTGTGATGCTCAATCAATCTGGCATGAGATAAAACGCTGTTTGACTTTGTTATCTAAACCTCATTTACTTCCTATAAGTGATTGATGAGTCACCGCTCCTTACACATTAATTTTATGTACTTTATTGATTGTCATCGCTATGGGCTCCGTTAAAGCTTATGTCCTATTCCGAGCAGCTGCAGAAATATAATGAAGCGGACGTCAAAATACTTTTTTATAAACATGCTAGTATTTTTAAAATATTGTTACAACTTAGGCTCCGACAAAGACAAATTCCACGTACAAATCTGTAAAATCACATTTTATTACCTGTCAGCATTTGAACTAATTGTAATCCTTTTATGATCGTCTTCTTTTATTGACTTATTTATTGGCATACGTTTCTAATTATTGTAGATTACAGCCGATTGTTTTATTGTACTCGTTTACGGCCGCTTGCGGCTGCATCATTGGCCAGGTATGCGGATTACGATTACTAGGAAATTATGTCGCCAATACGATACGGACACATTTTCATTTGTGCAATATAAAACGACGGCCTGGTTGAGAGAGGAGTCAGTTGAGCTACAACTACGATACGGGCGTGACGTGTGTAAATTCGGGAATCTAATAGTGCCGGACCTTACGCGTTTTATTGAATTACGATCTTCTGCATTACGTTTGTATTTGTTGTGTTCGTTTATATTTGCACCTTTGTTATACGTGTTTGTATAGTTCTAACAAACTCTATAATAATTCTAACGACATTTTAATTCAAGTCCCGCAAACTCATAACAATATACTAAATAATAACAGTCTATAAACGTCCCACTACTGGGCTCGGGCCTCCCACTATAGGGGAACGGACAGTGTACCCGCCATGCTTGTCCAAGACGGCTTGCCAGGTTTGACACATCGGTTATCTCGATTTGCAGGTTTCCATTCCCTAGGAAATAGCTATGTGTTACGTACATAAAAACTCAATTAGGTTTTTTTATATATAAATAAAACTTCAATGAAAATTTATCTAACCGATGGTGAAAATTGCTTAAGAGTCATTGCTACATTATTGTACACATACAGGATGTTTCAGCAAACGGAACACCTGCTTGAAACCGTTATAGTATACCAGGAATATATCTTAATTAAGATGCATTATAATTTTATTATTTAATAATAACAAAGATACAGGAAGAAGAATAAATAATTTTGGTTGTGCTTCTCCTTAACATTGTACACTACGAATGATTGAACTTTGCATAAAACATTTGGTAAGTTCGTTGTCCTTTAATAATGCTGCCAAATACAGACACGCCGACAAAGCGACCGCGCATCCGGCTTACCAATAGTCGGCGTTTTTTATAAAGTTCAGCTGACAGTTCGTGACCTCAACGATTTGTAAACATCAAAAGTACATCGCTGCTGAAGTTAGTTTTCTTGCGTTTTTCTAGCGCTAGTGTTATGCCCTTTCACCTATTTAAGTAGGTGTTCCGTTTGCTGAAACATCCTGTATATGTTATCTGTCAATATTTAACGTCATTAATAATTAATAACAATATCACATTATAAATAACGCATTAAACTCATCGCTACATCTGCGTGAATAGATCAATAACAATAACATCATCTCCAATGAAAGAGTGCCATAAGCGAAAAGTTCATGAACTAAACTGTCATTTTTACATTTTAAAGTATGTATATTATAATATATTTATTATTAAATAATAACAGCCCATAAATGTCCCACTGCTGGGCTCGGGCCTCCCACTATAAGGGAACGGATAGTATACCCGCAACGCTTGTCCAAGACGGCTTGGCAGGTTTGACACATCTGTTATCTCTTTATCTTAGAACGTGGTAATTGTAACAATATGCACATTAGGTCATAAAACTGCCTCAGTGGTGCATGCGTTCCAGCCAGGATTTGAATCCGCGTCCATTGAGTCTAGGATGCGTGCGCTAGCCATTATGCTACCACGACACACATTGGAATAGAGAGGTGATAATACTGTTACGAGTTTGCAGGTCTTGAATTAAAATGCCGTTAGAATTATTATAGAGTTTATTAGAACTATACAAACACGTATAACACAGGTACAAATATCATCGAACACAATAAATTCAAACGTAATGCAGAAGGTCGTAATTCAATAAAACGCGCAAATTCCGTCAATGTTAGAGTCTCGAATGTACACACATCACGCCTTATTCGTAGTTATAGCTCAACTCACCCCCTCTCTAAATCAGGCCATCGTTTTATACTTCACACATGCAAATGTGCCCGCCCGGCAACGTCGGCATAATTTCCTAGAATTAGCTTGTATTTATAATCCGCAACACGTGGCTAATGATGCTCTTGAGCGGCCGTAAGCGAGTACAATAGGACAATCAGCTGTTCTCCACAATAACTCGAAACGTATGCCAATAAATAAAGTGAACAAAAATAAGACGATCATAAAAGGATTACAATTAGTTCAAATGCAGACAGGTAATAAAATGTGCTTTTACAGATCTGTAGGTGGAATTTATCCTTGTCGGAGCCTAAGTTGTAACAGTACTTTACTCCTTATACTGGCAAACACTAGTACTCAATGAAATTTCGCCTCAGCTTTATTCAGCTCGGATCAATTACCTCGTATTCTGATTATTAACCAACAATAGGCGATGCGTACGCTAACCGCCAGAGTTGAGACATTGTATGAGAAGAAAACACGAGACAATAATATCCGTCAAGGAATGTACAGAATAAATTATTCTAGTGGACCTTCAGGGCCAAATCCTAAATTATACGAAATTGCGAAAAATATTCAAAGGAGTCCCGAGGCTGATTTTGATAAAAATTAATTTGGAACAATTAGATTTTTGAAAAATTTCCCCTACTATAATTCTTTCGGTTTTTTGTAATATTCATCTGGGAAACATGCAATAATGGATACTCTTAAATACAAAATTAATACATATATCAATCCACTAAAATAAGACCGCATAATAAAAAAATTGCCTCAAACACTTACCAGGAAAACAGTACAATTTTAAGAAAAATACATAAAATTTCTATTTAAATGAGGTTAAGATTGAAAAAAAGGGGAAAATAGTCATATGTCAAAATATAAAAAGTAACCATGGTAATTAATTACTAACAAAATAGAGAAATAAGTGTAAAGCATATCATTATTCTAAAAAGTGTAAGTCATTGCATTATTGTAAAAATTATAAGTTATTGCATTATTCTAAAAAGTGTAAGTCATTGCATTATTCTAAACAGTGTAAGTCAATGCATTCTTCTAAAAAGTGTAAGTCATAGCATTATTCTAAAAAGTATAAGTCATTGCATTATTCTAAAAAGTGTAAGTCATTGCATTATTGTAAAAATCATAAGTTATTGCATTATTCTAAAAAGTGTAAGTCATTGCATTATTCTAAAAAGTGTAAGTCGTTGCATTATTCTAAAAAGTATAAGTTATTGCATTATAAATTACAACATATTTAATTTGGGTTTTAAATTGATAAAAATTACCTAACAACGGATCCATATACTATTATTATTTTGATTCGATTTGATTGCTGACTATTATCCTAGTCAGGAATCGAATCGGCTGATTTTGAAAAAAAAACTGTATTATAACGCAAATAGATAAAGTAGCTTATAAAGATAATTTTTTGTGAAGGAATAACAGACGGCAAACAAATGGGAAGTAGAAGGTTATTTAGTAAATCGATTCATATTTTTTATGCCTTGGCCATGTAATGAGGAGGGATAAATGTCACGTGACATAAAGAATGTTAACTTGCAAGATTGATGGCCACAAATGTAAAGGTAGACCAAAAAAGAGATGGATGTATTGTGTGAAGGATTATATCATGATTTGTGGTATGACAGAAGACGTAGAATAGAGGAGTATGGAAGGAAAAGAGATGTTGTGCCGACCACAAATTTATTTTATAGTTATAAAAGTCGAATGATATGCCATCACGAACCACTATTTTATTTATTTTGATGTCTTGTTCGTCACCTCTGTCCGTTTGTTTTTATATTTTATTTGTAATGATAAGTTTGATTATATAAACTAAATAGCTTCTGCCCGCGACTTCGTCCGCGTGGAATAGTTACTTTGGGCTAACCCGCGACTTTGTTTACGTAGAAGGTGAAAATATTTTTAAATCTTAATGACTGCCCGCCGGCCTTGCACATCATAAATGCGCGCGCAAACCTACTCAATCATTATTTTGCTGCGATTTTATTTTGAAACTGCGATATCTCCTAAGATATTCATAGAAATCGAATGATGTAAATGGCAATTTTGTTTTAAATTAAATACTTGTGATGAATAACGTATTTATTTGGATAAGGATTTAAATGAGTAATAATAAATAAATAAATAAATCGGCAGACAAGTACACACACTGTATATCCCCAAATTAAGCAAGTTACGCTTGTGTTATGGGTAATATACAACAGACCATTCTGGGGCCGATCCCAGACACCCAGGCCATAGTAAATAACGGAGAAAATACGTTTCCGAAATTTACTATACCAGGAATCGAACCCGGAGCCTCTGCGTTGCAGTGAGGTAAGCCGGCAAAGGCTTAGCCCGCTCAACCACAGAGGCCGTCAATTAATTAATTAATATCATGTTTATAAAAACACCTTCGCAAATAATGAATTTTTTAGAAATAATTTGGTTAGCATAAAAAGGAAAATAGTGAGCCAACCTGAAAAGATAGACATATGCTGTTGTGAACTTTTTTTTAGAACTTTTAAAGGGGAACAATTTTGTCACACATGATTTTTGCGAAACTTTAACCGATTACGCAGCGCACGCAGTGGAAGCTCTCAAAAGGCAAAAAAAACAAACCCGATTTTGAAACATTCTTCATTGGTGCTCCGCTCCTATTGGTCTTAGCTTGATATATAACCTTCCTCGATAAATGGGCTATCTAACACTGAAAGAATTTTTCAAATCAGACCAGCAGTTTCTGAGATTAGCGCGTTCAAACAAACAAACTCTTCTTTATATATTAGTATAGATAAGATTACAGTTTTAAGCAATATGTAAACATTGTATTTTTATTTTTTATTAAAAGTATCTAGAGTATTTCCATAAATTTACGTCTAATTACATAATAATACGTCTAAACCAAATATAGATACTTATTATCTAGGAAAAAATCAAAAACATAAATAATAAGTTATAGAAAAACTACATCAAAATTAATTAATTAATCTATCTAATACTGTGACACTTCTAACGGGAAAACTAAATACAACTAAATGATTAAATCTAAATATAAACATTACATTCCTGTCGAAGCTTATTAATAACTTTACTAACAACTGATGACTTAAATATTTGTTTCGAAGAATTAAAAATGTCTATGTAACTAAAATATTTGTTGTAGGTATTTGTACAACGACGCAGATAGTCCTTTGTCCGTAGTTAGTTTTGGTAACAGGGACAGCAAACAGTCTGTGTGAGGAAGAATTACGAGGGTAGCGCTGTGGTACGTTGTTATTCAAAGATGAAGTCAGAGCTGGACAATCGACAATAGAATTTATATATTGTATGTAAACACTTTAATTTGCTTCGTAGAGCTAAACCGTGGCATCACTCAAAGGTCCTTGCGGAAGATCAGCGCTGGTTATGAAATCAGTATTATGTTGAGTGTTAAACAACAATTTTAATTATAAAAGAAACGTGCGTAAAATAATGACGTTTTTTTCTTTTTTTTATGTTTATGGCTTGGCAACTAGGCCTTTAAGCCAGGCGCAGTTTTATTGTAGGCTACAATCGACGCCATCCAACGGAGTTCTTGTGAAAACTCGAAAGGCCCCATTTGGCTATACAGTTCACATTTCTCACAAAAACACAACCATTGTTCATTTTAGAGTAATTTTAAACATTTTTAGAAAACAAAACTGCACAGCACAACGTCCCCTATCAGTTCCCGCCAAAAACTCTGACTTTTTCTTAATAAGGAGAAAAAAACAGATAAAAAAACAAAAGAACATTTAGTATATTTGGTGGCCAGTACTGTGCCGCACAAAAAAAAACTATTTGTTGGAGATTCCAACACTGAGCATAGGCCTTTATATGACACCATAATTGATGTTATATTACTTTTTGTATCTTATTCTAAACAAACATTTTTCTTTTCTTCTTCAATTAGTTGGGAGAAGGAAAGAAAGAGAAAGAAGAAGAAAGAAAGAAAGAAAGAAAAGAGAGATTCATAGCCTGTGTCTGACATATTTACTTTAGATATTAGAAGCAAATGTCAGCATCAGCGACGGTAACCATGTTCCAGGGCTAGCTGGGTCTGTCTGTTTAATAGCTTCAAGTATTAAAAAATATATAAGGGTTAAGAACAAGGTTTTGCAATTGAATAGGTTCGCGTTTGACTGTTATTGCTTCTGATGTCAGGTGGAAATGCAGTCTAAGGTGGAGCACGCCTACCTAGAAGATACCTGTTCACGCGTGACTTGAAGACGCCTAGAGTGTAATCTTCAGGAAAAACAGACGACGGTAAAGAGTTCCACTCTTCAGCGATGCGTATGATAAAAGTGAAAGCATAGCGCTTCGTCCACTTTGTTGGTAATTCCACCATATATCGGTGGCGTGAGCGCGTCCGTCTGCTTGTCCGTTGGTAAAATGGTGAGGGAGGAACCAACTCTTGTAATTCCGTGGCACACTCCCCGAAGTGTATCCTACGGAATACCGACAAACTAGTGACTTTACGTCGATGATTTAGGCTCTGAAGCATCGCGTCGTATAGTCGCTTCATTTGGGTATTGATATGTTTGAACAAGATTTTTTTACTGAAGTACAGCGGACAGGTCATTGACCTATCTGATGGAAATTGGTTGCGTCGCTTACGGGCATTTGCAACACCTAAAATCCTGCCAACGTGCTTCAACCTCCAAGGAGGCAGTGTAACCTTGTCGCTAATGCAAAAACTCAAGTCGAAGTTGTTATAAAGGCATACTCCAGACCAGGAATGGTGGCCAACGAGACGGGCAAATGGCTGTGGGTTGTCTAGCGGACTTTTATCTGCTAATATCATTGTAGTGAATTTAGCATTGATATACAAAAAACCGGTTTTTATATATCAATGGAATTTAGCAAGAAACGTTAAAGTTTTAGGTCTAAAAATTACAGAATTCATAGTAATAAAATCCTATAAGAAATCATTATTCATAATTCATAAGTTTTTTAGTTTACCATCTATAGGTACATAGTTCCTTTGCATGTTATTATAAATTTTTTAAATATAAAAATGACAGTTTAGTTCGTGAGCTTTTCGGTTATGACACTCTTTCATTTGAGATAATTTTCACGCAGATGTAGCGATGAGTTTAATTGTTATCAACTGTTAATGACAATAAATATTGACAGATAACATATGTATATAATGTAGCTACGATTTTTAAGCGATTCTCACCATGATTTAGATACATTTTCTGTAATAGAAACGGAACGCGCCAAAAATACCTTGATTGTAGTTTAAAATAAAAACCACTGAAGACTATAAAATATCTTTTATTAAAAATACCACATTTTCATTGAAGGTTATATATAAAAAAACCTTAATTGAATTTTTATGTACGTAACACACAGCTACTACCTAGGGAAGGGAAAACGCTGTTCTGCTAATAAGAAAGCATTGATCTTTTTAAGACAATATTCCATATAACACTATGTATAAAAACACTTATTTTTAACATTTTTTAACTTGACTTTTGTTGATTTTGGCTCCAACGCCTTTGGCATTGATTTTGCCAATGTCGACGTAAATACGAAAAATATACGAAAAATGACAGGTGAACTAATGTAGCAAATTAAGCTCTATAAAAGAAATTTTGACCGGGACATTGTACAGTAAGGTTTTCTGTATACTTGTAAACAGAACAAAACACATAGGTTAGACTAACTACACTATATAGATTATAAATAAATAATAATATAATAAATAAATTATAGATAAATGTTATTAACTGATATAAATTTATATAAAGTATATACATGGTTTTTGTCAGCCAGGGTGAGGAGGAAGTTCAAATTGATAGGGCGAGGAAGCTCTTTATGTAAGACGTCATACAGGGGAGTAATAGTATTTTTAACAATCACACACGCCGCGGGGTCGTTGACAGTATTGACAACCATTGGTTTTGACACTTGACATTTAAATAAAAACGTCTTGGATACAATGTACTTTTATCCAAACTATATAAAGCACCTTTTTAATAGCTATAATATTTTGTTAATTTCTAAAAATATAAAACACGAGATATTTTTATTCTGATAATCGATTAGCGTTCATACGTTATTGCCTTGTTCAAAGAGTAACTTCTTGGAGTTATTTTTGTAACTATTACCTCGAGACGCTTGATTATAGATTCAAGAGCCGATAGTGTATAGGAGGAAATTTTTGTGACTACAAACTGACGTTGTGATGATGTTTTGATGTGTACCGGAAGTGAGTGGGATGGAACTGTTTATAAAACGTATGAAATACGCGTTCATGATTAAAGATTTTTGAAAACAATACTTCGTTGATGTAATTTAAGATAAATAGGTACATAATACTTTATGATATTGTATCTCTACAATAATTTAAATTAGGCTCCTATAAAGTAAACAATTACCATAAACAAAAATTATACATTAAAAAGAATAACAGATAAGAATACACTTTATTGTACACCACATACACATAAAATAAACAATTTACAGTAGTCACATTAAACAGTAAAAGCATCTACGATCTCTGCCAAACAACCCGGGCTATGGATTTCCATTGTTTGGAAGATTCTGAACGAAGAAAATTATGAACGGGAGATTCGCAAGTGTATGACGGTGGTGTGCAAATTAATTACATATATAAATATCACACAATACATATGCCTAAAATGAACAAAAAATAGAGAAGAAACAATAACACATATTAATAATATATATATTTATACATAATATATTAATATTATGGTGGGTATAATGGTGCATGTTTACCAGGGACGGAGAGCATGAAAGTTATATCGAAAGGAGAGTATTGGCAGGTAATAAGGTGAATGGGCGCTGAACTCTTTTATGAACAGCCGGAAAGTGGGTATTAGTACCAACACTAGTGTACGGCAGTGAAAGTTGGGTATGGCAGAAGAAGCATGAAAGTAGGATAAATGCAGTTGAAATGAGAGCTTTGAGAAGTATGTGTAAGGTTAATGTAAATGATATGATAAGAAACAGTGTGATAAGGGGGCGTTCTGGATTGAAAGAAGATGTAGTGACAAGAGTTTGAAAAGGAATGTTAAGGTGGTTTGGGCATGTAGAGAGAATGAATGAAAGCAGAATCACAAAACAAGTATATGATAGCAATGTGACTGGTAGAGTCGGTGCCGGTAGATCGAGACGTACTCACCATGAGCAGATTGAAGATATTTTGAAGAAAGGTCAGATAAAAAGTAGTTTATATAAGCGTGTATGTCTGAAAAGATTAATGAAAGTTGATGAAGCGAAAAGTGTTTGTCAGGATCGTAGCAGGTGGAGATCCATCGTCTCTGCCTACCCCAATGGGAAACAGGCGTGACAATATGTATGTATGTAATATTATATATACTCATATACATAATATTAATATACAAATACACTAATAAGTAAAAGTACATGTAATTGGGTATTAAATATCTATAATAAAGTGAGATAATTCACGTATCAGTTTTTTGAAAATGGCGAGTGAATTTGCCTACCTTACGTTTTCGGGCAATGAATTCCATAGCCGCACAGCCTGCACAGCGAAGGATTTGGTGTAGAAAGTAGAAACGTCTGCTGGTGTTTTTAAGGCAAGATTATGAGAAGAGCGCAAATTAAGGGTGTGAGATGTATGGAGGAATGTATGAAGTTGGGACTAGGATAAATTAAATCTTTAACATTACTCATTCACACTTGACATCCTTATCTTCCGTAATATCGTAAAAATTAAAATCAATTAAATGCGGCACTTAAAACCGTTAAAACGTAATTTTAATCATTGTATAGAACTTCATTCGACGCGCTCTGAGAGTCAGATGTCTTCCATCACCCATGCCCGCGACGCGTTACTCATTCTAATATAATGTACATATGAGTGAATAAATAATCTTGGTTTTCTATAACACCCATTTATTTATAACAGCCCTAATCACACACATATATGTGTATAATTGTATGTCGTTAATAAAATAACAAAAGGGTTTTATTCATAATTGCATTTAGAATGCTATTGTTATGAGCTACAGGACTCGAATTAAAAATGCCGTTGGAACTACTATAGAATTTATTAGAACTGTACAAACACGTATAAAACAAATACAAATAAAACTGGATGCAACCAGTTCACACTGCACGATTCAATACAGTTCGATACGCGCAAAGTCCGTTGTCTATATCGCTAATCGAGAGTACTAGAGAACTTCTTACTCAAGTCGTCGCTTGACTGTCCGCCCCTCCATTCGGGCATCGTCTTATACTAACTACACTGATAAAAGAAATTGGCCGCGCACACTGGGTTTCTAAGAAATACTAATTTACACACCTGCGAACGGCTAACAAAGTCGAAAACAATAACAATAAGGATTAGTTCGACGCTAATGATGGTTATAAAACAAGTAAATTGACAATAGCATGTTTTTCTTAACTACAAATTCAAAAGACAAAGGGTTCGTCAATTACTAGAAAAGGACAATAAGCTACGCTTACAATAGGCTGTGCGGCTTATCTTTGACGGTATGTAACAATATTAAGTATCAATTAATAGGTCTAAGCCGTAACTCTATACTTGTGAGCACATAATGTACCATATATTGACCAGATATTTAGGGATTAGTATTATTAGTATGACTTACTATTAATGTTAGTTTTACGGTGGATTAGGTAACAAAATTATTATGCATTTATGCCAGAAATATTGGTGCAAATAATAGCCCGAATTTCACGTTTAAATTTAAAGAAGGAGGAATTAAAAATATCAATGGATCTATTTGTACTTGCAATCTCACTATATAGCCTGCACATTCTAGTGACGGGATTATTTAAGCTTTAAAACAGAAAATTGCAACTATTAACGAAAAACT
The DNA here is from genome assembly GCA_039645545.1 of Dendrolimus houi. Taxonomy (NCBI): domain Eukaryota; kingdom Metazoa; phylum Arthropoda; class Insecta; order Lepidoptera; family Lasiocampidae; genus Dendrolimus; species Dendrolimus houi. The sequence goes on from CM077139.1 coordinate 14,767,929, forward strand.
TAAAAATATTTCCAACTATAACTGTATGAGCATAGTGTTTGAATTATTAAAAAATAATTTAAATGGAAATAAAACTAATTACGTAACTGCTGTTTTAAATTAATAATTGTTTAATTTAAAATTGCAAAATATGTGACGTCACACTAGGGAGGGAGAGTCTCACGAATGTGGCCAGCTATGACAAGAACGGGGTAGAGGTCAAGAAATCATGAAAATAAAGCGACTGATGTAATAGGTTATCGATTCAGTAAATGTCGGTCCAAACAATGATAAAGACTAACTTATGAAAGTTACCTATCTACTTAACTATACAAATGTAAATCAGGATTTAGTTACGAAATCAATCAGTGACTTATTACATCATCCTCGAGAAACAATATTAAAACGGGAAACAAGATTATAATTCGAGAAATTCACGAGAACAAGTGGTAAATATATCCACAGTTTATTTAAAAAAATCATTGACCTGCCTTTATAGGTACTTATTTGATAAACAAACCTCAGAATAGAATCATCATTGTGTTTTCGAAATACAAAATTGTTTCAGTTTATTTTACATCTATGTAATCTATGAAAATAGAATCACAAAACAAGTGTATGACCGGGACGTATACACCATGATCAAATAGCAGAAATGTTAAAAAGAGGTCAGGTAAAAATATCTTAAATAAATGTGCATGTATGAAGAGGCTAACGAAAGTAGATAAAGCGGAAGTTGAAGACGATTGTCAGGATCGTCGCAAGTGGAGACCCATCGTCTCTACCTACACCCATGGGAAACAGGCGTGTTAATATATGTAATTACAATAGACTACACAAGTTCTATTTTCAGACTATCCTTGTACTATACAGATATACAACGGAGCACTCTGAGGCCTCTCCCAGACAGCCTGACCGTAGTAAAAACGAAAAATTCGTTTACAAAATTTACCATATTAGGAATCAAATCCGAGACTTTGGGGCAAAAGCTTAAGCCATTCAACCATTGACGATTGTCACCATAGACCTTTGTGACGTTCAAAAAAGCCCAGGTAAGGCCGCATATGTAATACTACTCAGTACTCACGCTTGTGGGCTGAGGATAGTGTTCAACAGTACAAAACAGTACCCCTTACAACAGTACAGTATCCATTCAACAGTACAGTACCCCTGGACTGTATTCAGTATCAAGCCGTTCGCGTTGTCGACGATCCTATACTCAGAGACGGTTTAGATACGCTTAGCCTTCAGAGAGACTTCGCGTCTCTGTGTATTCTACCGACTGTACAATGGGGACTGTTCCGAGGAACTGTTCAGAATGGTGCTTACGTCTTCTCTCTACCGCTAGACATCGGCCGGGCATGCATCATCACTTCCTTGAGCTTCCTTCACAGCCTTCCAGCTGAAAGTTATAGGAAAGCTGAGGTTTGGCTTCGATTCTGCGCATGGTGAATTTCGTAAATGGATTTTAGATAGATAGATATATAACACTTTATTGCTCACTACATATACAATTTCAAAAATACACAATTACAATATTGTCATGGTCGAAACAATAGGCGGCCTTATCGCTTAAAGCAATCTCTTTCAGGGAACCTAACTTAAGGAATAGTTTAACCTAATCTGGAGATGTAAGTGGTATAGATTATTAGGCATATCATAAACAAACATACTTAAACTACAATTTTATAAATTAAATACATATTTAAATTACTTTTTTTTCGTAGTTTCTGCCCGCGACTTCGTCCGCGTCGAAAGGTTTTTTTAATTATCCCACGGGAACTCTTTTATTTTTCGGGATCAAAAGTATCCTATATGTTGTTCAGGGATATAAGCTACCACCATACAAAATTTCATTTAAATCGGTCCAGTCGTTTCGGAGATTAGCCGGTACAAACAGAGAAACCAAAAATATGAAAAAATCTAAATTAGTTCTATTTCACTTCTTACATCCCCCTGACTCGGTTTTTAGCATTTTTTTTTCATTGTACTGAAATTCGTCCTCTACAGTTTTATTATATGTATAGATTAAAAAGTATCCTACAGTATTTCCATAAATTTAAGGCCTAACTATACCAAAAATGGATACTTATAATTTAGCAAAAGAACAGAAACAAATAGTAAGTTAAACTATACCAAAAATAATTATTCAATCTATCTAAGACTGTGAAATTTCTGACGGGAAAACTAAACACAACTAAGTGATTAAGTCTAAATACAAACATTACATTCCTTTTGAATCTTATTAATAAGTTTACTAACAACTGATGACTTAAATATTTGTTTCGAAGAATTAAAAATGTCTATGTCACTAAAATATTTGTTGTAGGTATTTGTACAACGACGCAGATAGTACTTTGTTCGTAGTTGGTTTTGGAAACAGGGGTAGCAAACAGTTTGAGTGAGGAAGAATTACGAGAGTAACGCTGTGGTACGTTGTTATTCAAAGACGAAGAAGATTTATAGATTAAATACATACAGACATATATATTAATTAGTCTATAGTATAAGAATTAGGCATAATTATTTATTTGACGGCCTCTGTGGTTGAGCGGGCTAAGCCGTTGCCGGCCTACCTCACTGCAACGCAGAGGCTCCGGGTTCGATTCCTGGTATAGTAAATTTCGGAAACGTATTTTCTCCGCTATTTACTATGGTCTGGGTGTCTGGGATCGGCCCCAGAGTGGTACGTTGTATATTACCCATAACACAAGCGTAACTTGCTTAATTTGGCCATATACAATATGTGTGTTTGTTTAAGAAAAATTAGGATTTTAGTTCTTTACTATCCGGTATTTTTTTAACATGACTTAATACCATAGTAAGCATTTTATTATGTAGACCGTTCATAAAATCCCATATCAGACAATCACAGTTCCACTGACATTTAGTTTTACTATCCTATATGAAAAACTGCTGTATTAACAATAAAAATACACTATTAGTCTCGTAATAAAAATGTCAGAATGAGTGAGTTGTAATACAGTATTGAGTAAAGAATTAAAACAAATTCTTATAAATACACATTATATTCCTATAATGAATCTTTAAAAGTGACTTCATTTAAGATTTATGTAAATTTACGCTTCTATGTTTTTTTCGTGTTGAAATTAATATAAAAATGGTTTCGTATCATTTTGTGCCTAATTAATGCAACTATGAATGACTGAGAAATGTCGTCTCTTGTTTTATTTTTAATCTTAATTTTCATATTTCACTAAAAGGCAGTATGAAAATCTTCTATATCACAATAGACTAGCGGTCCACCCCGGCTTCGTACGGGTATCTAAAAAGAACTTTTTTGTTGAGTTTAATTACCTACTAAGCGAATTCAAAATATTTTCCCTTCCGTACGGCCCGTAGCCCAGTGACGCCTACATCGCATAAGCCTAGCTAGCCGATCAGGGTGCGCGACAACCACGCAACTTTTTTCTAATACTTACATTTTTAAACTCGTGATATGTTTCGAATGGAATGTCCGAATTGAATAATTCGCAAAGTTATATAAGGGTATTGAAGCAGTCTTGAATATGAAGTAATTTATTTTGATAATAATAAATAAGTGGCATAACTATAATAGTTAGACATGTGCTGTCGCGACACTTTTTGTAAATAATGATGTGTTCTGCAAAGTCGTAGTACATTGTTTTATTCTATCATCAATAGTTTTCGCAGCATACGCGATTTTAAGTATTTTTTTTACTCTTTAGGTTACATTATTGGAGTATTAGTAGGGTTCCCTAATTTTTTTAAAAATATAATATAGCTTATGTCACCCTGGGATAGTGTAGCTTGCCAACAGTGAAATAATTTTTCAAATCGGTTCAGTATTTTCGGAGCCTATTCAATGCAAACAAACAATCAAATCTTACCTCTTTATAATATCAGTATAGACGAATATTTTGATGTATAAATATTCAATATACTACTTCTGACAAGGGCGATGGCGATCCAGCGAGGAAACGTAGCCAGCCTTCTACCCATAGAAGACGGTGATCTAGGCTCAGTATTCTACTTATAGCCTTGAGGGACTATTGGTAGAAAACAATATAAATAAGTTAAGTTTTCTTTTATTATAATTATCTGTACTAATATTATAAATAGGAAAGATTTGTATGTTTGTAACGAATAAACTCAAAAACTACTGGACCGATTTCAAAAATTCTTTCACCATTAGAATACTACTTTATCCCTCAGTAATATAGGTTATATGTATTATTAGAAAAAATAGGTATCTCTACTAAAACTTAAATAATGTAAGTCAAGGTGTACAAAAATAGTCATGAAATGTCTTTCATCGCATGCGCTATGAAAACTATCGATGACAGAAGAAAAAAATGTTCTACAATATTAAATAACATATTGTTACAAGTTGCAGGACTCGAATTAAAATGCCGTTGGAATTATTATAGAATTTATTATAGAACTATACAAACACGCATAACACAGGTACAAATATAACTGAACACAACCAGTCTAAACGTAAAGAACGATTCAATAACACGCGCAAAGTCCGTCACTAAATAGATTACCGAATGTACACAAGTCTTACTTTGCTTGTGGTTATCGCTAGACTCCCGATCTCTCCATTAAGGCATTGCTTTATACTGCACAGATGCAATATGTCTGCCCGACCGCGTGGACCGAATTTCCTAGAATTACACCTGGCTAATGACTACCATAAAAGATTACAATACACAATGGGCTGTTTTCTAATTACAAATTTTAAACACAAAGTAAACAAAAGAGGTCCAAATGTGGAAAGGTAATAAAGTGTGTTTTTATGGTATGCAGGTATGAATCTACTTTTGTCGGCGGTCGTAACAATATCATCATCATCATCCGAGCGTTAAATCCCGGTTGCGTTCGAAGCCTTCACTCCGACGCCCAGGGTCCGCTTTCCAACAACAATAACAATATCAATATCTACAAAAACTTTGAGATGCCATATGTCCAGCTATTGTAGTTATGTCACTATAACTATTTTTTACAAAGTTGATGGGAATACCGACCAAAATCAGACCATGTATTTTTTATTTATTTTCTATTGCATGACGGACAATTTTATTTATTATTCAACGGACAGCCAGACGACCTACCAAATATTCGCCATACTTTTCCCATATACGATACTATACTATATACATATCGCGATGGCGGAACGATCTAGTTGGTTTAAGGAGTTTCAGAAAAATATAGAAGACTCCAGAAGAAAAAAACAAGGACAGATACATGAGAGAGATAGACCGCGTAAATAAAAGAATAACGAATAGAAAATCTAAATTATGATTCCAGGAGATTCTTCCGTGTATATAAACAGCGTAAGGCGCGCTTACCGGGGAGTTCAGTTGAAGACAGCAAAGCGACAAGTGTGATACGAGACAGTTGGAAGACAAGTTTAATAGAAGATAGTGGCAAGTTTAGAGAGTTGGAAAAAGAGTTTAGTAGAAGACAGTGACGAGTTTAGTGGGTAGTTGAGTAAAGGAGTTTAGCATAATTTAAAAGGAGATCCAGAAGCGAGCTACGTGCGGTAAATTCGGAGGTAACCACCTCAGCAGCAGGAGGGAGTCTACGCAATATCGGCGACGGTATTGTGAATGAGGCATCTTATCGTCGGGACAATGCGTCGTTAGTTGTGCGTGTAGGGGCAACCCTGCAAAGAAGGATCACGTACGGCTGTGTAGAGGTCAATAAAAGCATTTAGTTAAAAATCTGATGTTTCCTTTCAATCCCAAATAAGAACCCCCCCCGCACGCACGTAACAATATATATATGATACTAATCCTTATCCAAATAAATCGTTTAATATTCAAGACTGTTTCAATACCTGTAGATTGCTTTTGGAATTATTAAAATCGGTCATTCCATTCAAAAGACATTACGAATTTTAAAATGTCAATCGAAACGAAATACTTGGCGCTGCAATCAGCTTCTAGGATTTTGATAAAATTTTATGTGGTTGAGTGGGTCCCGGGATGGTTTAGATTCCCAATTAGGCCCGATAGGTGGCGCTGGAATCGGGTTCTAGATTTTATTTCAGGGCAGGACAACATACCCGCTAGTTAATTTATAAAGTCATTGTAACTATTTTGTTAAAAAACAAATATAACCTATCCATTTATTTTGTATTTTTACACGTTTTCACTACATAACTTTGTAGCGCTTTATAGACCACATCTTCCTATCATATTTCATTTATGCAGATTCAGAAATTTCTGAGAAAAATGACGGTGATTTAGATTGACAGACGGACATCGCAATATCACAAGGGTTCCATTGCCAAAATGACTACTGATCCCTGACAAGAGATAAAAAAATATTAAACTAAAATTCAATGATATATCATGATAATCACGAGATGGCACTTATCTATATATTGTTACATGCCGTCAAAGATAAGCGCACATCTGCCTGTTGTAAGCGCAGTTTATTGTCTTACCGGATTAGGAATTCTTTTGTATTTTGAATTCGTAATTAAGAAAAACATGCTATTGTTTTTCTACTTGTTTTATAACCATCATTAGCGTCGAACTAATCCTTATTGTTATTGTTTTCGACTTTGTGGCCGTTCGCAGGCGTGCAAATTACTATTTCTCGGAAACTCAGTGCGCGCGGCCAATTTCTTTTATCAGTGTAGTTAGTATAAGACGATGCCCGAATGGAGGGGCGGACAGTCAAGCGACGACTACGAAATGAGTAAGAAGTTCTCTAGTACTCTCGATTAGCGATATAGACAACCGACTTTGCGCGTATCGAACTGTATTGAATCGTGCAGTATGAACTGGTTGCATCCAGTTTTATTTGTATTTGTTTTATACGTGTTTGTGCAGGTTTAATAAATTCTATAGTAGTTCCAACTGCATTTTTAATTCGGATCCTGTAGCTCGTAACAATATTAATACGTGAAGCAAAAATTTTGTGCCCCTTTTTACGAAAAATTGCGCGGACGGAGGAGTATGAAATTTCGCACACTTATAGTTCATATAGAGAAAAAGCGACGAATGCTAATTTTTTTTTAATTATGTATAAACAATACATTAAATCACTAAAAAAACATTACACATACTGGCATGTATTTGACATACACACGCATACTCTTTTGTTTATTGTTAAAGGCAAATTAACAGTGTAGCCTTGGCGAAATCTGTGATTATAGAAGTATAGTCTTTGACAACAGAACCTTAATAATGCTCAAACTTGTAATTTAAATTAATTATTATGGTCGAATTTCGACCACGGGCGACCACTAGTAATAATAATAATAAAGATAACACGAAACTCTACTCTCAACTATCTCTTAGAACTTTCTTGCTGCTTCTTCTCCTTAAAACAGAAAGAACACGTTGCTAAGCGGTATACATTTTATCCGTGCAGGAACTGAGAAAGAATACAATTTCCTGCGTTGTGGCGGCCTGACTTAAGAGGCGACAACACAACCCACAGCCAGGTGATAGGGTATTTGCCCGTCTGGATGGCTACCACCCCTGGTCTAAAATATGGCACCATAACAACCTTGAGTTGTGTTCCAGCGTTAGTGGCCAGGTTCCAGTCTCCCTTAAGAGAAGAGCAGCGCAACGCCTTTGGTGTTGCAAATGTCCGTAGGCGATGGCAACCGCTTTCCATCAGGTACGTCTGCCTGTCTACTGGACACATTCAATAAAAAAAACATATATAAAGTGGGAAGTAGACTTATGGCCGGTTCCTAAACCTTTTATTCACATGCCATACAATCGATTGAATTTTCATATTACTTGTATGGAGCTTATGTCAAGTCTTAACCGATAGCAAGGTAAATGAACACGGTCGGTGAGATATAGGAGCCGGCCATTAATAGAATAATTGATATTAAAATCAACTGAAATACTTTTAACATCTTACAAAACGTCTCAGCCTTATAGATTTAGTACGAGCGTACAAACCTATGACATCATAAGTTTGTAGAAGTAGGAGTCAAATAGTCAATTAATTATTAGTTTAAACGTAATTAAAATTACTCTATCTAATTAATCTATCATGACATTTTAAAAATAAAATGAGAAGATATTATTTTCGCGCCTGTTCATTTATATGTAAATGATGTTACAATTTATTGTAACATATGTCCACATCCCTATTAAGTGGAATATTTTCAAAATTATATTCTTTAAAGTGTTAAAGATTTAGGCCGTTTCACGCAGATATGGCGACGAGTTTAATGCGTTATTTGATATGCTCCATTGTTAATGACGTTAAATATTGACAGATAACGTATATATAATTGTATATACACCAATGTGGCTATGCGTTAACGGCGTTATTTTTTAACTCTTTAAATAAGACGCATTCGGCCACAGCCTAAATCTTTACGACTAACGCTGATGAAGCCCCAACATTAAAATATTTAAATATAGTTTAACGATCTTATTCATAGACAGTTAGAGTAAGTTAGAAAGCTTCTTTTTGTTTCTTAAAGAGGCGTTCAAACTTACTTCAACTCTCTATGAATAAGACCGTTAATATTCTACATTTCATTATAACATTCTAGAAGGCTTTCAAATTAATTCAAACACTTCGTCATTAACAACGCAGAAATCAATTTGTCAAATGTCACCTCGTGTCAATATATTGACTTTATCAGATTTTAATCAAGAAATGAAATCACTATGTGTTGGCATTAAAGTAATGGAACATTGTGTGAAAATGTCCTTTAATAATTACAGTTTGTCAACATAAAGCACAATATACCGCAAAGCCCCGCCGACTTATGTCGGCAACTTTTTGTCGGCGGACTAGTTGGCGGCTCCACTCATTGCAAGTCGGCAAACATTGTCAGTGACATGTCGGTGGCTCGAGATGATGAACCAAAAATATAGCATGTCACTATACACGTGTATATAATAAGTGCTCTATGTATTAAGACTAAGACTCACTTCCAATCATTAAAAATTTTAACCTTGCCCTATCTGTATATATACGAGATTGCACAGTACTTTAAAATAAACCCCCATCTATTAAAAATAAAACGGCCACGTCATGAAAATTTGAGAGAAAGAGAATCAAATATGTGTTAATAGATATAATACGGCACTGTTGGAAAAGAATGTTTACGAAATGGCACCTGCAATATTTAATAAACTACCAAAACCTTTAAAAACAATACCATTAAAAATATTTAAAACCAGACTAAAGCAATTGTTAATAGACAAATCCTATTATTCCACAAATGAATTCTTTGATGACAAATTTGAAACATCATATCACTACATAATTAATAATAATATTTTAATTACAGATATTAAAAAATTGACATACACAGATTGGAATAACAATTTAATTAAAAACAGATATCTATATAATTCATAAATAAAGGTAATGAATATTATGAAGGTTACATAAAAGGTACTTAATAGAATAAATAGGAACTAACTATTTAAATAATGACGATTAAGATCCTGCTTACTTGCACACCAGTGAAACTGGTAAAATGTACTGAACCATGTATTTCTAGGAATAACACCTATATATAACTACATTTATGCAAGAATAAATATTTCATTTCATTTCATTTAGTTTTATTTATTTATAGGTACTTGTCTTTATTTTTTTTCTAATGCTATCACTGTTTTCTGTAATTTTTTTCTTTGTTATTATTCCTTTTACGCATACATATATAATTTAATTTCATTTAACTTATTTTTACCGTGGGTCGCATGACTTTTGTAATTAAGGAGGAGGGCAAAATCAGTGCTGTGTCGGACTGTGTATCAGCACAGCAAAAACTGAGTGCCATTGTTATTGTTATTATTATAGATTACTGTTGAGTGTCGCATTTTTAGAAATAAATATTATCTCTCTTTTTTCTATAGCCTGAGTGCCGCCGGGGACGAGCACTTGTACGCAGGCCGCCGACATGCCAGCATGTAGGCGGGCAGCACGCGCGGGCGCATCTTGCCGACATAATTATTTTCATACATGCCGCCGGATTGTGTCGGCGGCCTGTGTTGGGGTGTCGGAGGCTTTGTTGTGTATTGCGCTTTAAATTTACTAATATAGAAATGATGACATATTTTATGAAAACAAATTTTTAATAAACACGTGTACAGCTCGTAGTCTGTTGTTGGGATACTCTTTTAAGCAAATTTCACTTGTTGTTACAGACCCTGCTCTTCCATAACTTAAATATTACGTTTTATTACGGATTTAAAGGTAGATAGAGATAACATTTGATTGATAACCAAAACAACAGACGCAATACATTAATTACGGTATTTTTAGACAGAGCAATAGGTGGCATTATCACTTCAAGGCAACCTAACTTTGGATACTTAAAATTTATATTACTAGCTGCGCTCCGCGGTTTCACCCGCGTGGTGATGGAAAATGTGATAATAATGATCATTCACACTATATCTCTATAAATTATAGCCTATGTGTTATTCTGATGTGTAAGCTGTATTATTATAAAGTTTCATCAAAATCTATTCAGTAGTTTTTGTGTGAAAGAGTAACAAACATTGGAATCTCTCAATAATTTGAAATTTTTCCCGGTCCCTTGAAAATTACTCGATAAATTGAATAAAATCCATATTAATTGGTTACCTCGGTAATTTGAAGGTGAAGGAATAGCACCTTGCCCGCTAACATGCAATAATTTGAAGTCCGGACTTCCCTACTCTCTACAATTTGAAGTGCTACCCTACGCGTTTAAGCCGTCAGAACCGATGTTCAGAACATGTAGCCAGCAACAGTGACGATTTCTTCTCAACTCTCACCACTATCGAAAAGTCACTCAACAAAAAATTAAGGACTTTTTTTCAAAATGAACTTTTATCGATAATTGTACAAATGTTTCAAATAATACATCACTATTGCCTCGCTCACCGTGGTTTATCATGTATCAAAAGTGCCAACAGAATTTTACGTCATGCAACACTTGAAGACATAATCGGTCGGGCTCTTGTAACCACCGGGGTACCTGCGCTTCTAGAACCGAACGGCTTGTGCCGCGATGATGACAAGAGACCCAATGGTATGTCATTGGTGGCCTGGAAGATGGGTCGCCCCTTAGTATAGGACGCGTCTTGCGTCGACACTTTGGCAGCGTTAGCGGCAGCAAGAGGCTATAAAACACCGCAAATACTCAGCCATCAGAAATGGTTACATATTTGTGCCTTTTGGGGTCGAGACCCTGGGACCACGGGCGCTTAAAGCGCATAAGTTTTATCGATACATAGCCAGACGTCCATACCTCGGCAAAAGCATTTGCGTTGCCATTCAGCGAGGCAATGTGGCCATTCTTTTGGGCACGTTTCCAACTGAGAACAGTCTGGTACTAGATTTTATAGTTTAATTTTAATTTGTACATATAGTTCGTTTTTAGTTTATTTTATAACATGTTACATATTTAATCTATAATATTATAAAATTCTATACAGGCCGTGTTCTGAACATTTAAGCTATTTAAAAAACCAACTGGAATAGAGTATATAAACAAAGAGGAACACGATGCATTTTTTTTTTGATTGTTTGTTCGGGATTCGCGTAAAACTACTAGGCCGATTTCAATGCAGTCAACAAATTCTTAGACTTAAAATGTGCGCTACTTTTTATCCTGGGAATTCCGCGGAAAATTTTCTGGGAATTATTTAAAATAGCCAGATTAAAAAAATCGAGTTCCAATGTGTATATTATCTCATAAGCCGCATATAACACAAATTAAGATGAAACTCTTGTTTACTGGATTTTCTCCTCCCGTTATAATCTTCTGTTATTTTGAACTCTTTGCAATTTGAAAATTTTCTCTGGTCCCTTGAGTGTCAAATTATCGAGAGTCGACTGTATAACATTTGCATATCAACACTAACATTATTAAATTACATATTTTGAACGTATATTGTTTGTTAAGTGTTGTTATATGTTGTATAGTCTATATATCCTAGAGATATGACATTGCTATCTTTATTCCAAAAGCAATATTGAAGAAGGTGAAATAAAGTATAAAAAATGTATGTCCATCCAGTTCTTCGAAAGCTTATAATAATACATATTTTAATAAGAAATTAGTGTATTAAGGTCCGTAAAATCATCTCTTAAGGCTCGTAGGAACGCCAACGTCCTTGAAGATTTTTCGGGTGATAACGGGTATTCCATGGACGCGGTCCTTTTTCAGATGAATTATTATCTAATTGTGAATAAAATAGAGTAGTATTTAAAAACATAATAAAACCAAATTGTATTATATTAGATTATTTATAATAATAATAATAATAATAATCGTCAGACAAACACACATCCCCAAATTAAGCAAGTTACTCTTGTGTTATGGGTAATATACAACGGGCCACTCTAGTGCCGATCCCAGACACCCAGACCATAGTAAATAAAGGAGAAAATACGTTTCCGAAATTTACTATACCAGGAATCGAACCCGGAGCCTCTGCGTTGCAGTTAGGTAGGCCGGCATTAGCGCGCTCAACCACAGAGGCCGTCAAATAAATAAATCGTACAATAAATTTCTTCATTGTACTAGCTTATAATTTATGTATATAAATAAATCATTGTTACAATAAATTTAAATTATTTATTGTTTTTTATAAAGAAGTAGAAATTATTTATTCTGTTTTCATAAAAATTCAAGGAGTAAAATAGTTTCACATTAATAATTTGGAGGTGTTTTGGTGATTTTTTATTCTTAAATTAAAACAAGTATAAAAAAATTATATAAAAACCACGTTACGTCTAATATCGTGAAATTATATGATATTTTTTTTGGTAAGTTATTATTCAGAAAATACCAATGAAAAGTTCGTTTCGTTTGCACACCTTTTGATGCAACAAAAGAGGTTAAACGTAAAAACGGATGACTTTAATCTCTTAGCGTAATAAGTTCTACGAAAATTATGACAACAGTCGAGTTAAAAACACTGTGATATCTTGGGAGAAGTAATTTTCTATACATTCCAATTTCCGGTGTATTTGTTTTTATCACTTCTTAATAAAATTGACTTACTTTATATGTATTTTAATATTTTTTGTTGATTTAATAAGTTGTGAAGTCACCAAAACTACACATCTACCTGTGTGATTAATGGGCTATTCTCTTACAAAAGTGTGGGACACCGCAAAATTACTTTGGTCAAATATTTTGCACTAATAACTCTGCACTTGACATATTATCTATAATTCTACAAAAAAAAAGTAAAATGAATGTCTGTGAGTAGATTACAGTCTATTTTTGTTAATGAGTTGATTTTCAACTTTTCATTGCTATTGCCAGAAAGGGCAAAAAACATGTGAAACATAAAATAACATTGTTATCTAATGTTTTTACTAACCATGTTTTTAAGGAAAGCAATGATTTGATTTGATTTGATACGCTCATACACATACGTTATCTGTCAACGTTTAACTTCAATAACAATAATTTTAAATAACGCGTTAAAACCTTCGCTACATCTGCATGACACAATCACTAACAATGACAGTGTCCTAGATGTAGCAGAGACATCATATTTGCAATAAAAAAATAAAGACGAAGTGGGTAGTAAGAAAGAGAGTTATTATTTTTTTTGGCAATCCAGCGAGGATTCGTAGCCAACCTTCAGCTTTACCCATAGAAGACGGTGACCTAGGCTCAGTATTCTACTTATACTTTTGAGGTACTATGGATAGAATACAATACGAATAAGTTAAGTTTTCTTTCAGCGTTAGTTTAATTCATATTTGAAAATAAATACATTTATTTATATTTATCTAAAAATAAATTTAGTTAAATAAAAATACAATAGACTAGAGTCTGTTATCAATATTTTTCAAACATCTTACGTCAAGATACACGTTGTACAATACAGACGGTAGTTCCAGACAATTTATAGTATAATAAATTTGAGATTTATTTTCTAAATCTATGTACTTACGTGAAAAAAATCTCGGCATATAACGAAGCACAGAACAACACAAAACACACACACAGAACACAAAAATACACGGTTATGCCGTAGTAATAGGTATATATGTTATTTTTATATGTTTCTCAGGTTATATACGATTATTACCGGAGCAGGGAGCGTCATACAGCGTCCGTTCTATATGACGCCGCCAAAACGACTGACCATTTCAGAGCGACGGGTTGCCAATGTAAATTGGAAAATATCCTACAGGAAAAATTTCAGGGAAATTACGGATTTTCCGGTGAGTTACTGTAAATGTTCGGATGTGTTTCACACAATATCTTCACTAATATTATGAATGCGAGTGTTCGTTTGTTTGTTACGCATTCACACTTTAATTACTCAACTGTCGTGAAATTTTTTGTACATCTTGTCAGGGGTACAGAAAAGGACATAGAATTAGATACTCAAGCAAAGCTGCGAATAACAGCTAATCTATATAAATAAAAATAAATTGTTGTATGTTTGTCCTCTATAAACCTAAACTACTGAACAGATTGTAAAAAAAACTTTGGTAGGGTTCTCCGAAGATGCCCGTGAGGGTTTTGGACCAAAAAACAGAAGAATAATAATAATAATCGGCAGACAAACACATACATTGTGTATCCCCAAGCTAAGAAATTTACGCTTTGTTATGAGTAATAATAAATAGCGGTAAGTTCGTTTCGGAAATTTACCAGAAAATTACCAGGATTTGCCTTGCCAAGAATCGAACCCGGTTAAAGTTTGCATCGAACTGTTCCATACACTCTCAGCGCGTGCCATTGGTAACTCACAACGCCCAAAATACTCCGTTAGCCGTTCCATAAGGCGACCGCAGTCGTTGTGGTCGTGGCGAAAACGTCACTAATGACGTCATCATTTTCGATCACACAACGCTCACAACGACCCTTGTCAAGCAGTGAGTCGAATAACCATTCCACTTGGGTTCTCGATTGTAACGCCGGCAAGCAAGTGGAACGGGAAAGATCGCGTTCGTGAACATGTTCGTTTTGAGTCTCTAATGGAACGTAGCCACGGACGAACAAACATGACACTTTTTTTATAGCCAAAAGCAGGCAAACAGGCAGACGGTCCACCTGATGGAAAGTGGTTATCGTCGCCTATGGACGTTTGCAACACCAGGGGTGTCACCAACGCGTTGCCAACCTCTAAGAAATTTTATAACGCCCTTCTTAAAGAACCCCATGTCATAGCGCAAAGGGAAAGCCGCGGCGGGAAGTCCCCTCCAGATCATTGTTGTACGCGGAATAAATGTTCTAGAGAACCGTTACGTAGATGAGGGGGGGAGCTCAAGGAAATGGGGGTGATTATCCCGTCGCTGGCGAGCGGTGCGGTTGTAAAAGTAAACACGTAAACACTTTCATAATGATTCTATTTTTTCCACAAGAGACACAAAATGATAGAGTCGTGTAATATTTCTCCTACTTTCCCCAATTGTCTTTGCTGTAGCCACCCCGTTCTGAGAAAATGGCGGGAAGTGGCGCCTGCGTGGACCCCTCCCCTGGCGCCGCGATCCCCTCCTCTGGGCCAGGCGAAAACTTGCCGCCAATCGAAGTAACGAATTAGGTCTGCGAAAATGCATTCCTTTTTCTCCCACTAGAAATGTTTTTTGAAACTTTTTAACCGACATGCGAGTTTGTGGCAATTCATTTTTTTGCTTTTTATTTCAATGATAAATCTTCCGGATTTTCTAATCTGTATTTTAATGAGTACCGTGAAACCTGGCAACTTAAGAATACAATTTCCTGCGTTGGGGCGGCCTGTCGTAAGAGGCGACTAAACAACCCACAGCCAGGTGGTAGGGTATTCGCTCGACTGGATGGCGACCACCCCTGGTCTAGAGTATGCCGCCATAACAACCTTGTGTTGTGTTCCGGCATCAGTGACCAGGTTCCAGTCTCCTTTAAGAGAGCAACAGCGCATTTGTAGCACCTTTGGTGTTGCAAATGTCTATAGGCGACAGTAACCACTTTCCATCAAGTGGGCCGTCTTCGTGTCTGCTGAACTCCTGCAATTAATAAAAAAAATTAACCAATGGTTGTCAATTTTGCCATTATACGTTTTCGTTTGCAATATTACTATTTACCTCTCACAAAATGTCTTTTTGAGGGACATTATATGCTCAAAAAAGTAATTTTATTAGAGGTAATTGTAATCTCGTAAACGAAAGTCGAAGACCTATAATGGCAAAATTGATAACCGTTGGTTAAGTTGCCATATTTCACAGTACATAACATAATGTTTGAGTTTTTGGCGGGAACTGATAGGAGATGTTGTGCTGTACAGTTTTATTTTCTAAAAATGTGTAAAATTACTCTTAAATGAACAATAGTTGTAGGATATTGATAGTTTTTGAGTAGCAATTATGTGTTTTGTGAGAAATGTGAACTGCATAGTCGAATGTGGCCTTTTGAGTTGTCACAAGAACTCCGTTGAATGGCACCAGCTGATAACCTACAGTTCAGCTGTGTTACACATAGGCTTAAGAAAATGAAGAAAGTACATTTTAATCTAAGATCTGGCTTAAATGCCTAGTTGCCAAGCCATAAACCTAACTAAATAATAAATAATAGTAACATAATGCTACATTTATTTAGTTGCATAGTTGTTCTTGTCATGTCTCTTTTTAAGGTTAATAATTAATTTTTTATGTACCCTCTTATTTCTAAACGATACAATCGGCCATTTCCTTAATTGAATCATAATGTTTTAATTTTATTTATTCTGCGATTAGCGCCTGTTTTGTATAGAGTAGTTCTCTATAATTTACCATAATTTTATGTAACAATATTTATCCCTAATATGATGTGGTAATTGTGTAGATTATAATTCAAAATCTCTCAATTGTATATAGACTGTATTCACTACATTTTATTTTCATGTTGGCAGAAGCGATAGATTTTTACTGTCTTCGATTTATTTTATTACATATAAAACTTTTAATATAATATAAAATTTCCAAACAATAATGTATTAAATTCTTGTCATTCATAACCCTTTTAATTAAAATTGTTTATCAAAGACTTCAATCCGCTGTCGGTTGTGCCAATTTGCTAAGTTTCTTATACTGTAAAATTGTTGGAGAGAAAGCGAGGTACTCTAAAAATGTTTATGTAGAATGTATAATGTATGAAATGTATTAAAACAGTAAGGTTCTCTGATCATAAGTATAGTGACCAGTTGCTGTTCTTTTATTACCATAAACCCTTCTGAATTGTTGCAAGTATTGCAATATGATTATGTTAAGCCAAGATTAGACTATTCATTTTTTTCTTTTAATTTGGATAAAAATGAGACAAAAATAAACGTTACAATGTTTTTCATAAGTAATCTTTTTAACTGCTTCAAAAGACAATATTGGCTTTTTAAAATTTAGTTCAGATAAATGAGTACATATATCAAAGATTATATGGTATAGTATGGTATTAAACTTCACGTAAGACACTTTTGGAATGGGAAAAAAGCACTGGACTCGCGTGACCGTCACGCTTAGATACATATATACAGATGTGTGTGTATATACTATATATATATATATATATATATATATATATATATATATATATATATATATATATATATATATATATATATATATATATATATATATATATATATATATATAGTATATACACACACATCTGTATATATGTATACATATTACATAATGGAAGTCGCCTCTGCGACCTAGGCCCTCCCTAACTCTTTCCAATTTTCTCTATCTCCAGCTGTTCTTCTTCATTTCTTTCCGCACATTTTTACGAAAACATCTTCCCATCTCTTTCTAGGTCTTCCCCTTTCTCTTTTCCATCTCTGGGTAGCCAATCATAGATTTTCTTTGACCATCTATTGTCTTCTTGCCTAGTCGTGTGTCCTGCCTATTTCCATTTCAGAGTCCTTACTTTTTTGATGACCTCTGCTATTCTAGTCTTTTTTTATATATACCTATATTTTATTTTTTAGTTTTATTTATCGTTATATATATAATTAGTTGTCTTTATATTTAAAAAATAAAATTTATCTACATAGAAAGGATCTTTTGTAATAATGCATCATGTTCGCCATGTGGAACGGCAGACGGAGCATTTTGGGCGTTGAGAGATACTACAGGAATGTGCCCAATATGCTTCGTAGCTCATTGTCGTTGGTTTAACGTTTGCCATTTCTTCAAATAAATTGATCCCTACAAGTTACACTATAATTTAGTATATTAATAAAGCATGTGATGTCTTTTCCATATGATTTGTCCTGACAAAGGACTTTCATTTCGTCAACATAGCCTCGAACCTCTTTCGAGTGTTTTTGGCTATTTTGTATAGTTTATAATACGGCCCTCAAAGCCCTGAAAAAGCAGACTTATATATATAAAATATCAGACTATACAGTCTGAATATACAGTCTGAATACGGCCCTCAAAGCCCTTGAAAATTCAGACTATATATATAATATATATATATATATATACAGTCTATACAAAAGGGCTGTATTATAAACTATACAAAATAGCCAAAAACGAAAGAGGTTCGAGGCTATGTTGACGAAATGAAAGTCCTTTGTCAGGACAAATCATATGGAAAAGACATCACATGCTTTATTAATATACTAAATTATAGTGTAACTTGTAGGGATCAATTTATTTGAAGAAATGGCAAACGTTAAACCAACGACAATGAGCTACGAAGCATATTGGGCACATTCCTGTAGTATCTCTCAACGCCCAAAATGCTCCGTCTGCCGTTCCACATGGCGAACATGATGCATTATTACAAAAGATCCTTTCTATGTAGATAAATTTTATTTTTTAAATATAAAGACAACTAATTATATATATAACGATAAATAAAACTAAAAAATAAAATATAGGTATATATAAAAAAAGACTAGAATAGCAGAGGTCATCAAAAAAGTAAGGACTCTGAAATGGAAATAGGCAGGACACACGACTAGGCAAGAAGACAATAGATGGTCAAAGAAAATCTATGATTGGCTACCCAGAGATGGGAAAAGAGAAAGGGGAAGACCTAGAAAGAGATGGGAAGATGTTTTCGTAAAAATGTGCGGAAAGAAATGAAGAAGAACAGCTGGAGATAGAGAAAATTGGAAAGAGTTAGGGGAGGCCTAGGTCGCAGAGGCGACTTCCATTATGTAATATGTACATTATATACTTATATATTTTAAAAACTAAACTTAATGGTAGAAATAAAGGCTTTTTTTTTTTTTTTTTTATTGTGTATAATATCATCCGTTTAACCTCAAAAATGGCATCAAAATGCAAGAATTTCGATTGGTTATATCTTGTAAGACTTTTTATCTTCCAATCTAAGTTGGAGTACGGTGTTATGGACCCTTCTCTTTGGTCGCCTTGTTACCCATGATCTATCCCAACTACGTCTTTTATTGTTTCTTCTTTTCGTGATCGTTATTATCTTCTTTTTTAATGCAATTAATAAAATTGCACTCATAGCAAAGGAAAACACGGCTAAATCGTTATCAAACTTGATAAAGTACGACGTTTATATGATCGTAAGTGTAATATGTAAAAATGAACAACAACATCATTTAAATATGATCGTAGAATTTGACCGGCGTAATATGTAAAAATGAATAACAACATCATTTAAATATGATCGTAGAATTTGACAGACGTAATATGTAAAAATGAACAACAACATCATTTATATATGGTCGTAGAATTTCACAGGCGTAATATGTAAAAATGAATAACAACATCATTTAAATATGATAGTAGAATTTGACAGACGTAATATGTAAAAATGAACAACAACATCATTTATATATGGTCGGAATTTCGTAATATGTAAAAATGAATAACAACATCATTTAAATATGATCGTAGAATTTGACCGGCGTAATATGTAAAAATGAATAACAACATCATTTAAATATGATCGTAGAATTTGACAGACGTAATATGTAAAAATGATATATGATCGTAGAATTTCACAGGCGTAATATGTAAAAATGAATAACAACATCATTTAAATATGATCGTAGAATTTGACAGACGTAATATGTAAAAATGAACAACAACATCATTTATATATGGTCGTAGAATTTCACAGGCGTAATATGTAAAAATGAATAACAACATCATTTAAATATGATCGTAGAATTTGACCGGCGTAATATGTAAAAATGAATAACAACATCATTTAAATATGATCATAGAATTTGACAGGCGTAATATGTAAAAATGAACAACAACATCATTTAAATATGATCGTAGAATTTGACAGGCGTAATATGTATAAATGAATAACAACATCATTTAAATATGAGCATAGAATTTAACAGAAGAACTTGCTGTAGATCAGTGAAAACCGAAAATCAACTCAGTAATTTTTACGTGAATCCCAAACAAACAGACAAACAGACAGGAAATTTAAAAAATTGCGTCGTGTAGTCAATCGTTTATATAGTCCATTCTAGTTATTTTTTAAATAGTATTACGAGTTGCAGGACTCGAATTAAAATGCTGTTGGAATTATTATAGAGTTTATTAGAACTATACAAACACGCATAACACAGGTACAAATATAATTGAACACAACCAGTCCAAACGTAATGCACGATTCAATAACACGCGCAAAGTCCGTCACTAAATAGATTACCGAATGTACACAAGTCTTTCTTCGCTTGTGGTTATCGCTAGACTGACTCTTCCTCAATCGGGCCATTGCTTTATATTGAACAAATGCAAATATGTCTGCCCGGCAAGCGACGACGCAATTTCTCAGAAATCACAACCCGCACACCCGGCTAATGACTGCTATAAAAGATTACAATACATAATGTGCTGTTTTCTAATCAACAATTTTAAACACAAAGTAAACAAAAGAAATTTCGAAAGGTAATAAAATGTGCAAAACAGGTATGCAGGTGTGAATTTGTCTTTGTCGGTCGTAACAAACCTGAGATGCCTGAGGGAGCTAACTGTGACATACAGAGACAGAAGTACCGATGGACAGATAAACATGGAGATTTCACAAGAGTTTAATTTTTACTAAAATGGCTACAAAATCCTAGAAATACAACGTTAGATCTATTTTAGCGCACTCGTACACTGTCCGTCCGTATGTGTCGACTACTTAGTGGGGAACGCGCAAAAACATTGAACTAGGGGATTTTGGCCAAACGCGGGCTGCACTTGACTACTTCTCACACCGAAGTAACATAGCCAACATAAAAATGCAGAACAAGATTTTAATTTTTAATGATCGGAATCATTCAAGGGGGTATACTGACAGCCTAAGCACACTGCCCTGCGAGAGCACTGTTGTTTAATTTATATTTTTTTATAGTGTATACTTTTGATAAGTATTTTTATGTATTTGTTTTAGTTTCGTCGTTTATTATTCGTGCAGGAACGGAGAAAGAATACAATTTCCTGTGGCTGGGCAGCCTGTCGTAAGAGGCGACTAAACAATTCACAGCCAGGTGGTAGGGCATTTGTCCGACTGGATGGCTACCACCCCTGGTTTAAAGTATGTCGCCATAGCAACCTTGAGTTGTGTTCCGGCATTAGTGACCAGGTTCCAGTCTCCCTTAAGAGAGCAGCAGCGCATTTGTAGCACCTTTGGTGTTTCAAATCCATAGCCGATGGTAACCACTTTCCATCAAGTGGGCCGTCTGCCTGTCTGCTGAACTCCAACAATAAAAAAAAATAAGGTTTATTTTAATTTGTATATATATATTTTATTTTAAGGATTATGTGTATGATATTTTGAGTTTCTTTCAATTTTTAAACAGGATTGATCGTATTTAACGTATTACATTTACAGTCCTATTTCTTCTTTGTTTTATAAATACTTATGCAAATGAAGAGTATGCTTTATGATATATTTAAAAAGGAAGTATTTATTTATTTATTCAATCATTTATATATCATTGCAATAAAACCAATCCGCCGATTACAAGAGAAATGGATATTTCCTCCGTTCCTTCAAATGTGTAGATGCCTACGGCAGGATGTTTAAATGGGTTGATATTATATTATATGACATATTATAAATGCTAACTACACCACTTCGTTCACGCTTAAATGACTCTTA
This sequence comes from Dendrolimus houi, assembly GCA_039645545.1. Classification (NCBI taxonomy): domain Eukaryota; kingdom Metazoa; phylum Arthropoda; class Insecta; order Lepidoptera; family Lasiocampidae; genus Dendrolimus; species Dendrolimus houi. Next base: position 14,789,911 of record CM077139.1, read on the forward strand.
ATAGTCTCATTTTGGCTAATTTAAAAAATATGTACAACAATACTTCATAATTATGTATTTAAAAGTATATTAACAAAAATTGAATCTATACACCTAAAATTGAATAGTAAAAAAGGATTGGTAGTCTAACTATAGACTTATGCATATGCAATATCAATATCTTCTTTTATTTTATAATCTTATATCTAATTAATCTTGAGTTCAAGAACCGTATTTCGCCTAAAAACATAAAAAAAAGAACTAAAAATAAAACCTTACTTTTATCATGTTAAATAATTTCAAATTGTTTTATGTAACAGACGTTTATAAAGGTTTCGAATACTATGTATAAGTGGATCAGTTGTAAACTGTTTATTTTAGTTATTTCGATAAATAGTTTTTTTTTAAAACTATGGCTCGTGTAGTATTCCATTATTATAAACTACGTTATTGCAAAGTTTTATAAAAAATCGTTCTATAGTTTTCTAACAAACCTTCTCGCTTATAATATTTTTGTAATTAAAAGGAGAAAGCTATTCGCTTCTGTGTGATAGTAGGCCTCTAAGTACAGCACTTCAAATGAAACAGTTTCATGCGTCGAATGAATGCGGGATAGTCGTCTTAACTATGTCTGCAACCGCTTAAACCTTATATGCAACTCATTCCAATACCAGTCTATTATTCATGTATACATTGTTACATTTTGTGTGTTTGAATAAGTCCCCGCATGGTTTAATTTTACTATTGGAATCGATAGGAGGCACTAAAATCAGGTCCCTAGATTTTTATTTTTTCGAGGCAGAACAATGTTTGTCGGGACCGTTAGTAATTATATAATTGCTTAAATTTGAACCTATTTATCATAAAAAAACTAATTTTAAATAATTACTGTGACGTACAAAAACAGGCGTCAATTAAACATAAGAGTTTTATTAATTCCAAAATTGCTAGACTGAAGACAAGTTTAAATACCAAAATCATAGCGTTTAAAGATAATGTAACCTTACTTTAAGCTTAAAAGGTTCTTTAAAGTAAAAATCTGAACACACCATTTGTCTATTTTCTCTAGCAGCAGTGTGTAGGGTGACAAAGTCGCCTTTTGTTATCGCCAGAGGAAAATCTTCTTTCGCAAAGAAAGCACGTTTTCTACGAACCGCTTTATTACACAATTTTTCTAGAGTGCTTTTAAATTATTCACTATATATTTTTCACTACAGTTTATTTAAAATATACGACTAGTTTTTTATTTTTCTTCATATTACAATTTTGCTGTACATTAATTTATTTTACATAATTTACCTACTCTAATAATATACATCTATATATATATAATTCTTCTGTACGTGTGTTGACAGTGAACTCCTAAACGGCGGGGCCGATTTTGATGATATTGCTTTTGTGTGTTTGAAGGGGTCCCCATTCAAACACACAGGGTGGTTTAGATTCATAATTGAAACCGATAGGTGGCAATGAGATCGGGTTCTAGATACCTCCTAATCATTTGGACCGACTTTGGTGATTTTATTTTTGTGTCATGAAACAAAGTCTTTTAGGAATTCAGAAAATATGGCGGCACGAAGTTCGCCGCGTCAGCTAGTATATATATATATATATATACATCTTAATTTTTAAAATATAAAACTACAAGTAGTAAATAGGTCCCGAATCACCGTCAGTTGGGAACGTTCCCAAAACGCTGGCCGCATTACCATGTTGTATGGCAACGCTTACGACTATTATTATTTATCTGATCGTCTTCTCAATCTGAACCCATTTACCAAGCAAGACACTATTTAAAAATTACTAATATCGTTTAAACGACATGGGAATAATAATAATAAACCCGCTTTATGGTGAAGCCATAGGTGAGTAGCGACACCTCGGACCTGACTCCGGGGACCAAGGCAAAGTCGCCACCTCCATGCTTGCCTTAACCAGCCGACACGGAGTGGAGATCGCTAGAGCTAAGACTCAAGCTCCAGAGCTGGAAGTGATAAACCTAGACGTCAGAAGTAGCTTCGGTGGACCTGCACCGACACCCCTTAGCCACTTACACCTATGTTGCCCCTGTTTTCTATGGCATTTTTTGGGGCCCATGCAGGGAGTGGCGCGTCACCGTCTACCCATTTTTCCATGTTCCCCGAACATTGCCACGTGCTGACATCAGAGACCCCATATTCCCAGACCCCTTGTACCACTAGCAGTTCACGCCAATAACCCGGTACTTTTTGTTCTCATTTCCCACAGTAGTCCTATACTGGCCGGGGCTTGTCCTTGGATATATTATTATATGGTGTAGACAGGGATAATCGCCGGTCAGTGTCACGCCACACTTACATTAAATTTGTCAAGGGGCCTCTGCGTGTTGCCCTTCCCATGGCCCTACGGAAGCCCTCCAAAACTCTGGGCTATTTTTATAGCCCGTGGTCTTCAAAGACATATATTATGAAAATTAAATATATATGTGAATAATAAATATATTGTTACGAGTCATGAGACTTGAATTAAAACGCCGTTAGAATTACTATAGAGTTTATTAGTACTATACAAACACGTATAACACAGGTACAAATATAACCGAACACTAAAAGTCCAAACGTAATGCAGAAGGTCGTAACTCAATAAAAGGCGTAAAGTCCGTCACTTATTAGATTCCCGATTGTAATACATACGTCTTGCTTTGCTCGTGGTTCTCGTTCGACTAACTCTTCCTCAATCGGGCCATTGCTTCATACTGCACAAATACAAATATGTCTTCCCGGCAAGCGTCGACGCAATTTCCTAGAAATCGTAATCCGCACACCTGGCCGATTATGCCTGCAAACTGCCATAAACGAGTACAATAGGCTCTTCTCCACAATAACCAATAAATAAGTAAACAAAAGAAGACAATCATAAAAGAATTACAATTCGTTCAAATGTCGACAGGTAATAAAATATATTTTTATAGTTATGCAGGTGGATTTTGTTTTTATCGGAACTGAAGTTGGAACAATATTATTATTAAATAATAATAAATCGGCAGACAAACAACATATTTTATATCCCTAGGGTAAGCAAATTACGCTTGTGTTATAGGTAATAAATATATAACAGACTAGTCTGGTGCCGTCCCAGACACCCAGACCATAGGATATGTCGACTCTCTTGCACAATTACTTTGTCATTCCAATACGTACTTCCTTTATGTATAATTTAATTTATGTAAATAGTTTAATAGTAATCATACATTCCAGACTGAATTGTACTCGATATATACTGGACTGTCCAGTATATATCGAGTTTTATTTTTAAAAGAAGCAACTGCCACCAATAATAATATTACAAGCTAAATTGGGGCCAGCCCGACCAAATCGCTGTCGTAAGGCAATATGTCTAAAAGACTGGCAGAATTAACTCGCTGAATACAGACACTAATTCTCTGGACGAGGTAAGCCCCAGCCTTCCGCTCGCTTATGGCCTCGACCAGCTGTTTTTTAATATGTCTAAATTCAAAATAGTATTTTTTTTTATTGGCCTTGACTTTATGTTGTTGGTCCGAAGACCTCACAACTTAACGGGGTTTTCGGGGCGAGTGTCTTTGCGAAGTGAAGGCGCTCGAGCCCGGGGGGCAACTTGCTCGAGGGGGCTCCCTAGGGAGTTTCACCTCGGCTGGACTGTTGCCATGAGAGGTAGGTGAATCTAATGATGCCCACCATAGGGCGACACAATGCACTAATTGAGAGCGGGCGACGGTTAATATAAAGCCCGAGAGGAAGGATCCCGGCGGACCGGGAGCGGCGGTTCGCGGTGGCCTATGCTATCTTACTGCCGGTTCGCAACGTGTTATGGCTGGGAGAGAAGAAACGGCGAAAGAAACTTCCCAGCAACACGCCTAGTCTATTCTATGGGGGGCTGTGTCTCCTGGCGTCCCTCGCGGGGACGTGGAGAGATCGTGATTGGCGGCGTCGACGCCGCCGTCTGTGTCTGTCTGTCGGTGCCTGCCAGCCTGCCGTCCTAACCGCGGGCGGGCTGATCCAGGCCAGCCGTTTGGTGATATTGTCGACCTTGTCCGTGAGGATGTTACGCGGTCGTCGCACGAGAGCCTTTCGTCGAGGCTTATAATCGGACGCGGACACGACGAGGGATTTCAATGGTGCGGCGCTAGACCGAAATACTTACGCGAGAGCGACGTAGTGTAGTTTTTGATGGAGGGAAGCTCCAGATCGCGGTGGATGTCGATGTTACGCATATAGTGGGGAGCACCAACGGCTCTGCGCATAAATTTATTCTGAACGATTTGCAGTTTCTTTAAAAGGGCAGGTTTGGCATGGCCGAATACCACAATCGCGTATGTCATGATCGGGCGAATACATGTTTTATATAGAGTAAGCTTGTGTCTGAGGGAAATTTTGCTACGTTTGTCTATCATGGGTGCTAGACGACCCATGACAAATCGCGCTCTATTCCGGACTATAGTGATATGCTCGTTAAAGCGCAAGTTCTGATCTAGGGTGACACCCACGTATTTGGTGTACATTGCCCAGGGGATCTCTTGGTCGTAGAGCGAGATGGCTTTTAAGCGAAGGCAAGCGCGTTTGGGAGAGCGAAGCGTGCCCGGGGAAAAGAACATTGCTGCGCTTTTCTCCGGGTTTACCTCTATCCTCCATTTGCGAAACCATTCGCCTAGCTCTGTTACAGCTGCCTGTAGCCGGACGCAAGCCATTTGTCGGTTGTGATCTGATCTATAGAGTGCGGTGTCATCCGCGAAGAGAGCCAACTCTACATCTGTAGTTTTTGGGATGTCGCTGGTATACAGCGTGAAGAGTAGTGGAGACAGGGCCGAGCCCTGTGGTACACCGGCTGTGATTGGGTGAGGGGACGAGCGTGTTCCCTCCACTCGAAAACGGAAGCTACGGCCTAGGAGGAAGTCTCGCAAGATGAGCACGAGTCTGTCTGGCACACCGAACTGGTACAGCTTGTAAATCAAGCCGTTATGCCAGACCTTGTCGAAGGCCTTATTTACGTCTAGGAACAATTCGGCTGTTCCTATAGGGCGGGGTTCAAAACAGTAATATTATGTGTTAGCCTTTTTATAGGCCGGGCGGCCTGTCGTATGTGACGACAAAAATACCTCACAGCCAGGTGGTGGGGCATTTGCCCGTCTAGATGGCTACCACCCCTGGTCTATAGTAGGCCGTCATAACAACCTTGAGTTGTGTTCTAGTCTGCCTCTAGAGAGCGGCAGCACATTGGTAGCACCTATGGTGTTACAAATCTCCATAGGCGATGGTAACCGCCTTTCCATCAGATGGGATGTCTGCCTGTCTCCTGAACTCGTGCAATAAAAAAGCCTGAGGCCTGGCGTCTGACATACTTACGAATAAATGAATTATATATATAAAATTATATACATAAAATTTTCTCTCCATTGAAATTACTATTGTACACGTCTGTGCCTTTATTTCTGCGGCCAACTTAATAATATATGTTTCTTATTAAAAATCCAGTTGGCTTAGACGTCAAATATTTTCTTAAGAAACATTTTTACAGTTGTTTTTCTGAACCTAATTAAATATACAAGAATGGAGACTACGCAGTCGTCTGAGAGCCAGACCAGCGACCTCGAGGTCATGAAGAAAATGGAAGACGAACATTGCAGGCTGCAGAGACAAGTAATATCATAATAATTTATTTAATACACCTAACATTGCCCTCCAAAATTATAAATTAACTAGGATATGCCCGCGACTTCGTCCATGCTTGACTTGAAATTTCCGCGAGATTCTCGGGGCACAAAGTACCGCAGCATTTAAAAAAGAATGTAAGCTATCGTTTCAGTGAAAACTGTGTTGAAATAAGCTAATTTTTATGCACACGAACAACTTCGAACCGCTCCCGGGAAAGTTCCCGTGGGATTTCCGGGATAATAAGTATCACACATTTTATTACTTAAAATTTGCTATCGATCAGTGAAAAATAGCATTGGAATTCCATTTTTTTATTCAATCTGGCTATTTCAAATCATTCCCACAAGAGTCCCAGGATATTTTAAGTCTAAGAATTAGCTGTCGATCAGCGAAAACCGTATCGAAATCGGCCCAGCAGTTTTTACGTGAATCCCGAACCAACAGACTAGAAAAAAAAAATGCATCGTTTGGTCCATCGTTTATATAGTCTATTCCAGTTGGTTTTTCTTTTTGTATTTTTCTATATATATATATATTAAATAATCTATAATATCATAAATTTCTGTTTAGAATGTTATGATATTATAGATTATTTAATATATATATATATACACATATATTATATATATATATATATATATATATATATATATATATATATATATATATATATAATTAATATTAACTTATTCGTATTATATTCTACTTATAGTATTGAGGGACTATGAGTAGAATATAATACGAATAAGTTAAGTTTTCTTAGATTGTATTGTCTATATATAGTATTGCTATGTTAATTTATATTTAAACAATATTTTGTCACAGTTAAGACCGAGCAGCGGGTTCAAGGCAAAAATCTTTTTTTTTTAATTCTCAATGATCCAACTCGATCCGTTGTATAGATTACAGATGGCGCCTCGACCCCGCTCGAGGCACGTGTTCTGCTCTGATTGGTCGCTTGTTAAATTACAATATTCATAACTCTTATTAGGTTGGGACGATTTTGAAGTTATAGAAAGATTTAACAAATCATATTTAATTAAATTAAGAATTTTAAATGTAAATTAATGTAAACAAATAATATTGTGCGCTATACGTGCAAACAACAATCAACCCTGCCCATAGCTTCCTCCGACATATATATACATATATATATATATATATATATATATACATATATTTATGTATATACACATATATATACATATATTTATATATATATATATATATATATATATATATATATATATATATATATATATAATTTTTATTTTTAATAATTATAGTTTTAGATTTTTTAAGACTATTAAACAGCTAGTAGTAAATAGTTGTTACAATTCTACGGATAAGGTATCCAGAAGGCTAGCAATGTTACCTTGCTGGATTACCATACTGATCCATTATCCAATATAGGTGTCTCTGATCATCAGAAGCCTTGATAATTTTTTTTTTGGATTGCTGAAATATAGCACAGGTGAAAAGTAACCCACCGGTGGAAAGTGGTTACCGTCGCCTATGGACAGCCAATCTGATGTCAGCCTCGAAGGGGGGTTGGACCCTGGCCACTAAGCCGGAATACAACTCAAGATTGTTATGATGGCATGCTCTAGAATAAGGACGGTGGCCATCCAGACGGACAAATCTACTACCCGGTAGTGGGTTATGTTCGACATTATACAAAATACTATATGCCGCCGTCCCCAACTCCGCTTATTTGGGGCGCTACATGTGTCGACACTGGCGCCGTAGAAATTTGTAAAAAACTCTTTGTTATGCCAAAGTGATCAGGCTGGCTCATATTTCGCCCAACAAACAAGCATCACCATATAGCTTGTCAATCCAGCCAGCCTTCTGGACCCGCTCCCATCTGGCAGAGTGTCCTAGATGACCTAAGTTGCAATATTCAATTAATTATGAAACACACTTGCTCTCTTGCTACACTGGTTTATTAATTTATGAACTGAACGTCGAATACATACAAAAAAGGTTAATTTAAAATGTATTGCAAACAATATTGTGTTTAATTAGGAGACAGCGCCATCTACTTTATCACTGGTTGAACTACTGAACTTAGTATGACGCTACTCCGTCACAGCGATTTGTTACACAGATTTTAATTCCTTATACTATTTATAACTTAGTTTATTTTTAGTAGTTAATTGTATTTTTAATACCAGTTGTAATAATATAATTTGCTGATATTTTTTTTAGGTACGAATGATACAAACAGATCGATCAAACAGAATAATGGGAATACACCCACAGTTTCGAAGACAAGACCACCTGCTCCGAACCCTCAAGAAAGAGTACATTAACCTTATGAAGGATCTTAAGGTACAGAACAGAGTTTGTTGTGTACAATACGACTTACTTCGTTGGCTCGACGAGCCAAAGTGAGTCTTGGCCTTCAAAACCAGAACACGCCATTTTTGTCTGTTCTTTGCAGTTGCCAATTTTGTTATAGGTCCGAAGCTCACGCAGGTTAACCTCCACTCTGTCGTTCCAGCGGTATTTTGGACGGTCGACCGACCGGATGGTCTGGGTGTGTATGATCGGCCCCAGAGTAGTCGTATTTTGGTCAGCCGACCGACCGGATGGTCTGGGTGTGTATGATCGGCCCAGAATAGTCGTATGTTAGTCAGCCGATCAACAGAATGGTCTGAGAGTCTGGGATCGGCCTCAAAGTGGTCCGTTGTATTGTACACCTTAACACAAATTAACATTTTTACGGACTCTTTTATTGTAAGTGACGTATTAAGAGAAAAAAGATAGTTGTCAATTTAGATCCAAATAAATGTCGGTTATATGGAGACGTGCTTATTATTTCTTTAAAAGATTAATATATTTGAAAATGCGAATAATACCCCAACAATGTATGTACTTGTCCGCCGAATATAATATAAATTTATTGTGATCACAGTGTTAAAATTTGTTTTTGTATTTGCTAAAAATAGTATACCGTGATCGCTTATATTATCATATTACAAGCCAGGCGATTGGTCATGTAGGCGATTTAGCGGACGAGCAGAAAAACAAAAAACATACGGTCACACGGGCGGTCACAAGATTTGTTAAGAAAATATTTCCATACTTGTTTACATGCATAAAGAACTATCACTATCTCTCAACACATAACATTAGAGGAAACTTCTTCAAGACACTAAAGCTGCGTACTCATCAGCGAACTGTAAAACCGCATAGATGCTTTAGTGTGTATGCGTGAAACAATCTTCGCTCATAACGTACAACGAGCCATCTTTGGCCACGTACTCATTAGCGAGGTGTAACTGGATGGATACAGTAACGAGGTTTTAGTGTGTACGTGGCTCGCCAGGGTACTGCGAGCGCCCTTTTTCGAAGAATGTTGCCTTCGACAGTGCCGAGTTGCAGTTGTTACAATTACAAAATGAGTACGGGATTGTCCTCAACCTGCAAGCGCAATGCGTTCCGCTGGCGGCAGGCTTGCGAGCGACGTACACACTATAATTTTTGATTACAATAATTACAACGGCTATCATAACCAGAGAGGCCAAATCCTTATCAACATTAAGAAATTTACACGGAATATACTTTGTCCACATATAGCTATGTCTGATTAACACAATATAATCATGCTAATACATTTATTATAATAACTTATGTATTTTGAAATATTTTTGTATATAATTTATATATATATATATATATATATATATATATATATATATATATATATATATATATATATATATATATATATATGGATTTGTATATTTATTTCATAAATTAGTTTGAGTATTTATGTATCTATGGCCTTATTCCTGCACCACCTACTCGTATATCGCCTGATTCAAATTTCTTTGATTTAGATTGCCTGAAAGAGATCTCTTTGAGCGATAAAGACGCCTGTTGTATTGGTTAGAAAATATGGTCTGTTTTGTAATTGTTATTTTGGTGTGCAATAAATCTCTCTCTCACTGGTGACACATGTTATTGAGAGACGACACTCACTTATCCTCAAATGCACTGTTTCATTGTGCCTTAACCTTTTTCTTGTTTGCTTTTCCAGATAGCAAAATCAGGTGCTCACAAAAAACACGACAAGAAAATGAAGACCGAGCTCAAAAAACAAATTTTATACATAATGCAAACTCAAATATCTTGCGATGGTAGCTACTAACTCTTTCCACCTAAATTCGAAACCACTGCGAAAATTTACGGAATCCAAACCGAATGATTTGAACTTATCTAAATTCATAATGTCTCTACAAAGATTTATCAATAAGACTCATTGAGTCTTCGGGTGTTTAGAGAGCTGGTTCCCACCTTGGACAACGGATCAGTATGGCGATTCTGCCAGCCTTCTAGGAATTTTACTCGTGACCTCGATGATCTAGACTCAGTATTCTATTTATAGTCTAGGGATTACAGATAGAATGCGAGTTAGATTAAAAGATTTTAACATAAATTATAATTTAATTTTACAAATAATATTTCAAAACATTTTGTTTGAGTTTCGTAAATTTTTGCAGTGCTTTTGGATTTAGGCGGTTAGCTATAGACTAAAGAGCGTTCAACGTAGTAAAAATGTATCTTGCGCGTACACACCGGCACGAGCGTACTGAACTACTCGGGTCGGACCGGTATGTACCCAACAACTCATTGACCCCAACAATGTATCGGGAATAAAAGTATCTTATGCTGATGCATGTTACTGGAAGTACAGTCGCGCTATGAAAAGGTTCGTCACCTTAAAGTCGACTTTTGCTTGCAGGTCGACGACGAGTATGAGAAACAATATTGCCAACATTTTAATAAATGTCATGTTTTGCCACGTTTATAAAAGACAGACATTGAGCTTTAAAAATAGTTTTAATCATCAGAAACAAAGAATAAAAAGCTTTTACATCTCTTAACAATCTTCTTAGACAAGATAGAAAATCAAACAACTTTGATCTGAGTAACTTTAAACTTTATTGTCAAACAGTTAAACATAATTTTCTGTGGAACAGTCTGTTCTGTGACTTAGTTTGAAAAGGTAACGTGTGCTCGCGGAACGTCAAATGAATCAATTTGAAAACTGGCGGACCTTTTCATACCACGACTGTACATTTATACTAAAATTATCGTTGCATTCTCAAGGTTGTACATAAGAATACAAATAGATGTATTGTATATTCAATAAAAATCAACCATGTGCGTGTCAGACCACTAGTAAAGAGTTATTTCTTACAAATGACAAACATCCATCGTACCTAACCCTAGTATTATGTTCTACGAGCAAAGCCATGTTGAAAATTTATTTAAAAAAATATTATTATACAGATGGTATGACAATGATGGAACAGCTGGACGAACTCCTACAAAGGAAAAACAGAGAGATACTTCTTCTTCGGAAGAGAACTAACGCAACTAGGGGGCTAGTGAGTGTCAGTTAAACGGCTCTTTTTTAAAATAATTATGGCTTTGTATGACTTGTGTATATAACCACGGACAAGTATGACTGTATATTTAAGTCTTCGAAAATATTCTATAAATCTATAGGGATATGGGCTCATGTTGCAATAAATTATATTATTATTTATAATTTATATTTATTATTATTATATGTATAATATTATAAAAATCTAAACATACCGTGTCTGTACATTGAAGATTTAAAAAAAAAACAATTGCAATTGAGTATATAAACGATAGAGAACACGATGAATGTTTTTTTTTAGATTTCTTGTCTTTCTGTTGGTTTGTCTGTTTGTTCGGTATTTACGTAAAAACTACTGGGCCGATTTCAATGCGGTTTTCGCCGATCGACAGCTAATTCTTAAACTTATCGCTACTTTTTATTATAGAAACCTTATCGTTTACGTGACGTGCACACCAGTATTGTAATCAATATTAAATATTATATTTACATGTTTATGAGATTGGGTATTTTTACTGATACAAACAGATGCCCAATCTTATCGGCAACTCTAACAGCGATATCATCTACCTGTATTTACAAAGCATCACGATCATGTATTAACCACAGTCTTTAGCTGTGATATTATGTACATCAATAAATTGGTGGAAGAAACGTGACACAACAGTCTGCTCCTATATTTCTATTATATTGTTACAATTTAAATTACTATGGAAACAAAATCCACCTGCATATCTATAAAAACGTATTTTATTACCTGTCGGCATTTGAACTAATCGTCATTCTTTTATGATTGTCTTCTTTTGTTTACTTACTTATTGGTTATTGTGGAGAACAGCCTATTGTACTCGTTTATGGCCGTTTGCAGGCATAATTAGCCAGGTGTGCGGATTACGATTTCTAGGAAATTGCGTCGACGCTTGCCGGGCAGACATATTTGCATTTGTGCAGTATAAGGCAATGGCCCGATTGAGGAAGGGTTAGTCGAACGAGAACCACGAGTGAAACAAGACGTATGTACTACAATCGGGAATGTAATAAGTGTCGGACTTTGCGCGTTTTATAGTGTTACGACCTTTGCATTACGTTTGGACTTGTTATGTTCTGTTGTATTTGTACCTGTGTTATACGTGTTTGTATAGTTCTAATAAACTCTATAATAATTCCATCGGCATTTAAATTCGAGTCCTGCAAAACGTAACAATATTTTAATAACATTTTTTATTTATACAGCCAATTCATACAAAGTAATTAATCTAAATAATTGAAATTAAATATTAAAAATAGATCTATAATCCAATTACGGACCCTATTCCAGATTCTTATACTAACATCCTATTGCCAGAGGTTGGGGTCCCCAAAGACTAGTTGCATTTCCTACCTTGATTGAAATTTTTAATACGTTTCCAGCTGAACCAGCGTCGTTGTCAAAGCGAGCAGCGGCTGGTCTCGACTGAAAACAAGCTAGAAGCTGCTAAGTTGAGGTTTAATACAATCCAGTTTGAGAACAGAAAAATCAGGGAGGAGATTGAACACATGCTTAAAGACAGGTACTATAGCGACTGACCTTTTTAGTCGTTACTAGGATATATAACTAGCCTATATAACTAGGATATGCCCGTGACTTCGTTCACGCTTGACTTGATAAATTCTATGGATTCCCGGGACGCAAAGTATCACAGCATTTTAAAAAAGAAGGGTGGAGTATAGTTATATGGCATTTTTAATTTATTATGAGCACATCCGATTTTTAATATAGCTCAGAACGCTATGTGGGGAGCGAAGCGAAGCAGGGCTCCCTCCCACCTTAGGCTTCGTGGTTATTTTTTTATAACCACCCAAAATTCACTTCATTCTCAAATGATAAATAAAAGTGCTATATAACTGTACCCTAACCTCATTTAATAAACAAAAAACTACAGTTTATCTGTGTTTTATTATATTGCCCAAAATTAGATTGTTATTATTCATACTAGCCGGGAAAAGTGACATTGACATTGCCCGTAACATATATAAGTTGTATCTATGGTATCAATCATAATACTTATATGTATACGTATATGTGCCAAAAATCCACTCTTTTTTAACTGAAACGAAATTGACTCCGAGATTTTTGAAATGAAATTGAATGAATACTCTACAAAGAGGTCTAATTAAAATTTTCCGTCAGATCAACAGTTTCCTTACAATCATGCCTCAAATATTAGTATAGTATTACAATTTAATCTTTCAATTTTCTATTTCATGTAAAAGTCAGAGTACCCTGAAAAAAATCGATAAATATTCTTATGGGAAATTAAATGCTCTACAAAAAAGGACTCTTAACATTTTTGACTAAATTGAATCCTTAAAAAATTATTCCATGTTAAAGTTGAAGGAATTTCCTTTAGGAAATTGCAAATAACTTTTGAAGGAGTCAGTTTAGCCAAAAATATGAAGACAAATTTTTTTTTGTTTATTTTTGCGAACCTGACAAATAGGCAGATGGCCCACCAAATGGAAAGTGGTTTCCGTGACCTATACACGTTTGCAAGACCAGTGTCGAACCGGTCTAGGATGGAGCACGCTTACCTGGAAAATGTCAACTCACTCGTGACTTAAAATCTCCTATAAATAGTTTACCAGGGACATAAGGAACACAGTGTATACGACTACAGATGATATATAGCTGCATAATTGTAGGGCATCATTCAACCAAGCCTGGGACAAAATGATGTTAGCTCTGGGCAAAGGGAAGAAGTTCCTGACTGACCTATTCGAGTCTTCCACCCTGGCTTATGACCAGAGAGACGAGTGGGTGACTAAGTTGAGGTCTATTCAGGAGAAGGGCAAAATGGACCAGATGCTGCAAGTTCAAGTATAACCAATTTATATTATGTATATATATATATACATATATATCGTAGTATATTAAGTATATATTGAAAGTCTATATATAGAATAAACATTTATTGTATAAACTGTCACAATCATAAAATTACAAAGGTGTTGGAGTTTTTTGTTGGAACCACAGTTTGTCCTTTCGGACGTACAATGCAGGCGATTGTAATGGTGCCTGGCCATAATTACATTATTTAATCAATAAACAAATTATTAAATTAATATAAAACTTTATCTTTATACATAAAACAATGTCACATTACTATAAATTATATTTTATCGTCAGTTAATCAATTTCAAAATAATACTGTTATTATGTTATTATTATATTATACATTATGTAAGTCGTCATTAATTAAAATATAGTTATTTATGTTCTAGATATTCGTTTACTGTTTATATATTTATTACTAAAATATAAGTACTAGTACTATAATTTGCGTGTACCACCATATTATTATCGTAATTCATTCCTGGGGTTGTCTGGAAGAGATCGGTTTTTAGCGAGAAGACCGCCCTTCGTGTATAATTAGGTATAGTTTGAGTGTGTAAGTGCATTTTTTGTATTGGTGTACAATATAGTGTTATCTATCTATTTATTATCCGAGAATTCTTATACATCTAAGACCTCATACGTACGATGCGGTTAGCCGGATTGCAGCAACCAGAATCACGCAGTCAAGTACCGGCCATAAGAGTGAAGCCTGTTCTTATTTCTTTAAATCTATCGGTTAAATTTTGACATGAGCTCCATACAGATAATGTTAAAATTCAAACAATGGTAAGGCAAGTGAATGAATACTAAGATATAGGAACCGGCCATTAACCGCATATTGCGTGTAGCACCTTCCGGCTGACCGGCAGTGGAACCGCAACTTAACCAACCAATTGCGCGCAGCGTACAAAAATATTTCGTATTTCCTTCGGAGAGACTTCGCGTCCCTCTGTGTATTCTACCGCCTGTATAAGGGGGAATGTTCCGAGGAATTGTTTGATCTGGTGCCAACGCCTCACTTCTACAACCGCACAGCTCGCCAACGACGGGATCTTCACCCCCATTTCTTAGAGCCGCCACGCTCAACTACGCAACGGTTCTCTAGAACATTTATTCCAGGTGCAATGATGATCTGGAGGGAACTTCCTGCTACGGTTTTCCCCTTGCGTTATGGGGTGTTTTAAGAAGGGCATTATAAAATTTCTTAGAGGTCGGCAACGCGTTGGTGACACCCCTAATGTTGCAAAGGTCTATAGGTGACGGTAACCACTTTCCATCAGGTGGGCCGTCTGCCTGTTTGCCTACTTCAGGCAATAAAAAAAAACAAAGAGTTTTACGTGCGAATACATGTTCTTGCTTCCGGGCAACCGGACGACTGACCGTACTGCGTTTAGCCGCATAGTACTTGTGGCCCTAACTATTATAATGTAGTATTGTATTAATCTATGTGTGTATGTGTGTTCCATCTATAACCATATTTTCAAGGAAATGCGTGAACTGCAAAAAGCGTTTGACCACGACACTAAGATATATAACTTCCTTTCGAAAAAAGGAGTGAAAAGAGTGAACAAGAAGCAAGAGAAAAAAGAAGAAGAGCAGAAAAAGAGAGCTGACGAAGAGATAAAAAGAGAATACAATAAACATGTGGAGATATTGGACGAAATTTATGTAAGTAGACTCCTCGTAGTTTCACAGTTCGTTTGACTTATCAAGGCATTAATTAATTTTTTTTAATCAGTATACCAACACACAATGTAATAGGTTGGGGAAAAAGTCTTTTCGCATATAGTATGTATGAACTTGTAATAAGATCTCTTTGGCTATATCATTTGCAGATGGCTGGTTTTGGTATCATTAAAAAGTTTTAATTTTAAAGAAGACAATTCCAAATTCAAATTAGGAAAATGTGTGATTTTCATTTGTTTTTCTTATTGTTAAAATGAGTGAACCTAATGAAGAAATTCGATACATTTTAAAATTTTACTACAAAAAAGGTAAAAATGCAACACAAGCCGCGAAAAAAATTTGTGATGTTTATGGATGTAATGCAGTATCTACTATTTTTATAGTATTAGGATCACGTCCCTATCTACAAGATGGCAAAAAGTTACGCAACAAAATGGCACCTACATAGTTTAGTCAAATGTAAATAAACTTTATAAAAAAACCTTTTGAATTTTTATATAAAATGCGAAGAAACTTTTTCCCCAACCTAATATATTGAATTTAATTATATTAGCGTCTCGATTTATTTATTTTTAATTTTTGAAATACTCGTATTTGTAACACGTATATGTTTATGTATGATAATTAGTTTCCCTATTTATATATATCTTGTATATGTTATGTATCTATTGTGAGTATATGTCGAGCGAGTAATGCACTAGTAAATTTTTTTTTTAATTATTGGCGTTTGATTTTTAATTCATCTCGCGGTGTTTTTTTATCGATTATGTGACTAAATAAAAGAAAATAAATATATGGAATATTAATATGAATATTAAAAGGTTGCTCGAAAGAATCTAAAGTAATGCAGAAGTAAATTTAAAAAAATATGAGCGACCTATTAAAATTGAAATTTTGAACTGAAACTTTCAGAAACTTATTATTTTTTGGTCTATACAATTATATGGTAAATATCGGTTTTTGGCGATTTTTAAAATCTTAAAAAGTTTAGAGCGACTACTAAAAAATTTTTTTTGAGCAGTCCTTTGGAGGGAGTTCTTAAAACATCAAAAACTAACATCTTTTCACTCGAGACTAAGAAAGAAGTCGGTTTTTTTTTGCGCCACCCTAATATATATATCGTTTAAGATTCTAGTATATATTTTACAATGTAACGTCTGCCGTGACATACCTTAAGGGCTCAACAAAAGATCGACGCTAGTTTTGACAGACGAGCATTATGCTAAGACTGATGCCCCTTTTAGGACAAAATTATGTTACTTTAGTTTTTAAATATGTTGTTGTATGTTGGCAGTTTGACTGTATCTAATGTAATTCGTCCTGAATAAAAAAAAATTTTTCTGTATCCTCAAGCTACTTACTGTCTGCCTGCACCTGCAAATTTTCACGATCCTATTTAAGTTTTTCGGCTGCAACAGGAACGAGACAAATGTTACATCAACTGAACAAAAACGACTAAGCTGTATCTGGAATTTGTATTTTTTCAGGAATATACTCAAGATGAAAACATAAATAGCATAATCAGATCTTTCACGAAGAGGGAACATGACAATTTCTCGAAATACAAACTCTTAACAGACATTTGTGCTGAAAATGAGGTTCTGAGCCGAGATCTCAAGCGAGTAATGACCAACATAAGTAAGTTTTATTATGTATCATATAGCTAGATAGATAGATAATTATTTATTGTACATGAAAACATATACAAACAGAAGTTTAAAATGATAAAATATAATACAACGGGTGGCCATATATCTAAGATGCGATCTCTTCCAGGCAGCTCTTGGCAGGGATGACGAATTATAAATAAACATAAACATAGTTCATATAAGTACAAAAATAATATAAATATATATACTTATGTGTATACACATACATATACACAGACGTATATATACATATGACAATACAAACATACATCTATATAAATATATATATTTTTTTATTTGCTGTTCGTTTGTCTCGCTAAAACTCGAGAACGGCTGGACTGATTTGGCTAATTTTGGTTTTGAATTATTTTTGGAAGTCCAGGGAAGGTTTAAAAGGTTATTAAATATGAAAAAATGCTTGGAATATAGTAAAAACAACAATTTCGCTTTCCCTTAGAAACTGCGTGTAGGCGGTACGAAGTTTGCCGGGTCAGCTAGTATACTTATATAATAGGTTTAGGAATCATTATACACAATAGAAAAGAAATGCTTCTGAACCTGATTTTTAAAGCACGGTAACGATTTGGCTTGTCTTATAGCAATAGATAACTCATTCCAGAGACGCACAGCCTGGACGACGAAAGAGTTATTGTAAAAACAGGATGTGTGTGCTGGTGTATTTATTCTGTATTTAGTGCAGGGGCGTAAATTATGGGAACTAGATATATAGAGAAAATCTAAATGTTCCTTGAGGTAACGAGACTATAAATGGCTCCAAGGGTTTTATCCTTTTGACCCTTCTCATTATATCTGTGTGGTCGAGGACCTGGATTCCCTAGACATTCACATGATGATGAGGCCGATGCTCGTGGGCTTCCATGTAATTCCTAATTACGCTGGTGACAAAATCCATTTTCAGGTCTCGCTGGAGGTTTATTGGTATTATTAAATCTATAAAATATTTCTGAATTTATGACTTTCAGTGGATCGTAGAGAATGGAATGAGATGATGGATGCAAAACGTCAAGATAAACTATTAAACATAAAGAAGGAGTTAGATGAAGTTCAGTCTGGAACAGAAATTTTAAGAGCTAATTTAGAGGAGCGTAATCAGCTGGTAGAAGATAACATGGAGAAGATTATTGACATCTTCCAGTAAGTTTTGCAAAGTTTTAAGATTAATCATTTCGGCAGGAGCTGCATCTCAGTGCCAATGGGAAAAAGCGTCTTGTTTATAACATTGAAAATCACGATAATGGTCAGTTGCATTAGTGTATATATACATATGTTATCTGTGAATATTTAACGTCATTAACAATTTATAATAATATCGCCATCGCCACATCTGCATGAAACGGTCATTAATTATAACATTAACCCAGATAGACCAGTAACATAATAATAATCTCGATACATTATAATTAATTCATCATCGCGATGCGGTTTAGCATCGATGACTTTGATTGACGGGTGCTAATACGCGTTTGATGCTAATGACCTATGATAACCGTCCTCTGTCAGACCATCCGTTACATATTGCAAAGTTTAATTAATTACATTGTAACATGATTAGTACAAGCACTCAGAAGCGATTGCCGTAATTACATCACTAATTACATTTAAAATACGAGATCAGTGGGCCCAAAGTGGTCGCTTTCGCAGATTCATATTACGAACCGAATAAGTTCTCGACGTGGTAGAGCCATGCTGGAAACATTACCTTGATTACAGCAGTTAGGGCCGGCTCAGTGTGATACTACGCTCTCGCGTAATACCGGCGTGAAACGATAAGCCTCGGGGTTACGTGTTTCGTGCGATAAGTGAAAGTTCTGATGACCCGCTTAGGGGCCATCCATGAATTACGCCACACGGTTGGGGGTTCGACGAAGTGTATCATTGTGTGACAAGGGGTAGGAGGGGTCCTAAATTTCGCGATGTCACATTTCAAAATTTAATATTGTAGTGGAACACTTACAAGCCAATAGATGCCGCTGTGCAATAATTGAGGTCGGAAACGATTCCCGAAATTTACAAAGAATATATACAAATTTCCAACAATATTAGATGGGCCTAGCCTTGCGAGGCATAACAATAGCTTCGCTGGAAGATCTTCCTTTGAAACGGAGCATTCCATCTCGCTGCTCCAATCAGGGTCATCCCTAACATATATTTAAGCTTTAAGACACCAAATTTGAAATATTAACGAAAAACTTCAAAATATTTCCAACTCTATCTGTATGACCATAGTGTTTAAATTATTAAAAAATAATTTAAATGGAAATAAAACTAATTACGGAACTGCTGTTTTAATTTAATAATTTCTTGATAGAACATTTTAAAATAGGTGACGTCACACTAGGGAGGGAGGAGTCTCACGAATGTAACCAGCTTTATTTTTATTAACTCAGGGAATGTCTTTTCTTGTGACACACACAGGGGTCTTGGATACAGGGGAAGACCAAAAGCGCCGCCTGGTGTCGCGCGCTTCGTGTGCGTGTGGGACTCTTGCACCAAACGGCAAACTTAATCTCCTCCATTAAAGGAGGAGGCCGAACAAACTACCCACTAAACCTCCCTAGGTCCCTATGAGAGCATATATCTAGAATGCCAGGGATGTATAACGTAGCTAAACTCTGACATCCTAGTGCGCCGATGTGGTGCTAAACCCCGGTAAGCAGGGGCGTACCACTTCGTACAATAGAGGCGATTCCACCGATATCACCGTAAACAGTGGCCCTCTACCGTGGATAATGGGAGACCGGATACAAAACGTTGTTTTCGAACCCCCATCCAATTAAATAGACGTCAGTCGAAAACTGAACTCTCCCTCGCTCTCTGGCGACCTCTGTAGGGATATTACGTAAGTACTGACTGACTGACATATTAATCCTAAATATATATCGACAAACACTTAACTTATAATCAACTTAAAACTTAATTATTTAACACACATACACACGTTTAAAATAAATTTCAAATAAAATATATTATACAAGCATCGCCGAGTGAGCGCGTAGTTATTAGATTGCTTAGTAACACGGGCCGTCGCATGCGCCGATTGTGCCGCTCGCCGATACCTTTTAGTTTATTGTAGTAAATAAATACGTATACTTAAAGTGCGAATAAACGGATACACAACGAAACCTACTTACTACACCCCCCCCCCCCCCCTCTAAATCATTAAAATGACTAACAAAAAGGGGTGCCAGTGAGAATCGCTGTGAATTGCTCCCCGACGAGTTTACCGGCCATGAATGTGACCAGCTGTGACAAGGAAGAGGAAGGGGTCAAAAAACTCATGAAATTCGTGTGATGTAATTTGTGGACGACCCCTAACCCTTCGCCATCTCTATCTGTTCCATATCCCATTCTTCCTGTGTGATGCTCTCTAGTGGCATAGCGAGCTTAGGTCGCGCCTGGGGCACAATACCTTTTTAGCCCCCCCTTAATAACGGATTGTAACATATTAACTTGGTGTTCCATACATCTGCGACGGTACTGCATGATGTAAAGCGGCTACCATCGCCTATGGACATTAGTAACATCAAAGGTGCTACGAATGTCCTGCCGGAACACAACTCTAGTTTATTATGGCGGCATACTCTAGACCACGGGTGGTTGTCATCCAAAGGGGCTTATACCCTAGCACCTGGCTGTGGGTTGTTTTGTCGTCTTTTACGACAGGCCGCTTGGCCGCAGGAAATTTAATTCTTTCTCTGTTCCTGCACGAATCCTGTCTGTTTACTAGTTTCGCAATAAAAAAGTATCTAAATAGTGTTATGTGCTATGTCTTACACCACTTACTTATATACACCACATACGTCTTACCCAAACACGTATCAATTTCACTAAGCCACTCTCCAAAAGTGGTCGCTTTGGACCCTCAGAAGGCAGGTAAGATACTGGTCAAACGCAAACTTTTTTTCATTGGAGTAGTAGTAGTAAACAAGTTGACGCTTCAGTAACCGCTGAGTAAAAGTGATGGTAATTGAATCGAATCGATTACCATCGCCTATGGACAATTGCAACGCCAAAGATTCTACCCATATGCCGGCCTCGAAGGGGGAATTTTGAAAATACCGCAGCCATTTTGGCAAAAACTAGACTTACGTTTTCATCAGGGCCGCCCGTCTATATTTGTGAATTTTTTATATCTATTTTATATATTGCCTATCAACTGATGGAAAGTTATCTTCGCCTATGGAGGTATGAAATACCAAGGGCGTTGCCAACGCATTATCAAGTTAGATGTAATTTAAAAAACTAGACAATCCCTATTGGATTTGTTTGGACATTTCTCATACAATTTAAAGTAACAGCATTTAGTTTAAAAGTTGAAATGTGCGCAACAAATTCGCAACACGTAGCAAACGATCCATTTAACCACCTTCTAGTAACTGGTTTTAAAATTGATCGAGCCGAGACTGGACTTTGATTGATACACAGGGTTGCCACGTTACGCTTTAATGTGTAAAAGAAATCAGACTTCGTAGCACATAGCCCAGCTGTGTGCTACGAAGCTACGATGAGTAGCAAGGCTACTTTCTTTTTCTACTTTCGCTTTAATGTGGAAGAGAGATCAGACTTCGTAGCACATAGCTCAGCTGTGAGCTACAAAACTATGATGAGTAGCAAGGGTACTTTTTTTCTACTTTCGCTTTAATGTGCAAGAGAGATCAGACTTCGTAGCACATAGCTCAGCTGTGTGCTACGAAACTACGATGAGTAGCAAGGCTACTTTCCTTTTCTACTTTCGCTTTAATGTGCAAGAGAGATCAGACTTCGTAGCACATAGCTCAGCTGTGAGCTACGAAGCGATGAGTAGCAATTGTCATAGTGACTTCACACGCGCGTTTTGATTTGTTCAGGAATTGTTAGCGTATTTTCGGTACTGTACTCGCCAATCATTCCATATTCATTCCCTATTTAAAATCTCCCCTCCTACTCCATCCCACTCTTAAAAGAGACGTTGCAAAACTCGCCCGCTACGCACGTAAATAATAATAAATCCGGTAATTTTCCCGGGGGTGGTTTAAAATGGGTTAACGTATGCATAAAGATTAGCTGATTTCGATACGACTTATATTAAAACAATATGTCCGACGTAGAGGAAGTAGCGGGCATATTCTTTTTTGACATCTTTTTAATTATAGTGAAAAAAAATAGTTCGTTATAAAACTTATATACGATCTGTCCATTTATTTATTTATTACATATCCAACAGCTTACAATACTGACGGCCTCTGTGGTTGAGCGGGCTAAGCCTTTGCCGGCTTACCTCACTGCAACGCAGAGGCTCCGGGTTCGATTCCTGGTATAGTAAATTTCGGAAACGTATTTTCTCCGTTATTTACTATGGTCTGGGTGTCTGGGATCGGCCCCAGAATGGTCCGTTGTATATTACCCATAACACAAGCGTAACTTGCTTAATTTGGGGATATACAGTGTGTGTGCTTGTCTGCCGAATTATTAATTATTATTATTATTACTTATAGCATAGACAATAAACACTGTTTAATATGACTTTCGCCAATGACTGGATACTTTACACTTTACAATGTTTTAGTACAAAACAAGACCGCTATAAAGAGTTCATGATAACCTTTAATATAAATGTAATTTATTTATTAACATAATGCCTGCTGAAGTGTGCCTATATAGTATGTATTATATCAGGGCTCAAAATACCGGTAAAAGATAAAAGTCGTTATAAAACTTACCGTTATTTCTAGCCATTTTACCGGTAAAAAATATAACGTTAATACTATTTATCGGTAATTGTACCGTTATAACTATATTTTGTTACCATCGTCGCTCTATTTTACTCGCAAAGATTGTCATATAGTACTGTTCTAAGAGCGGGCGTAATATTTAGAGTTGTGTTTGTCGATTGTTTCGGTAACATGCAGTCGTAATAAAAATGGCAACGACGCTTGAAATAACGTAAAACTACCGATACGTATAAAGCTATACATACGATTTTCAACGTATTTTTTTCTTGCAAGGGTTCAGCTGACAGACAGACGGCCCACTTGATGGAAAGCGGTTACCATCGCCTATGGACATTTGCAACATCAAAGGTACTACAAATACGCTGCTTCTCTCTTAAGGGAGACTAGAACCTGGTCACTAATGCCGGAATACAACACAAGGTTGTTATGGCGGCATACGCTAGACCAGGGGTTGTAGCCATCCAGTCGAGCAAATACCCTACCACCTGGCCGTGGGTTGTATTGTCGCCTCTTGCGACAGGCCTCCCGGCCGCAGGAAATTGTATTCTTTCTCCGTTCCTGCACGGATAAAACGGACGTTATATTATAACGTTAAAATTATAAAAGTTACCAAGTCGCGGTAAAAAAATATACCTGTATGGCAGTATCTTTTTCGAAAATATCGGTAATTACCTATATTTTTGATAGTAACTGATAAAGTTTTCAAGCCCTGTATTATATGTAATATATTAATAACTAAAAAAGTAATAAAATACAAATTATATGTACACGATGTATTCATACTAATAGAAAAAGTTTAATATCTATTACAATAAAGTACATATAACCGAATACAATGCAAGAAAACTTATTCGTATTATATTCTACTCATAGTCCCTCAATACTATAAGTAGAAAACTGAGCTCAGATCACAGTCTTCTATGGGTAAGGTGCCCAGAAGGCTGGCTACGTTTCCTCGCTGGATCGCCATACTGATCCGTTGGCCGAGGTAAGCACCAGCCCTCTGATCACCTGAAGAGTCAATGAGATGTACAAATTATATTATGTATATTTATAATATTCACATATATTATGCACAAATACATATTATACATACATGAAAACTATAGAGGCGTTTCAAAGGAGTGTGTGTGGTTTGATATTAATGGCGCCTAATAAACATTTAAAATGTCATACCAATTTCTCTAATATCCTTGATTTAAAAATTAGTTTTGAGATATTTAAAATATCTACTTCATTCAATTTTTTGTTATAAGTCGCGGTAAGACTAGCAAGTACTTCATTTAAGCCATAATTAGTTCTGCTACAGGGCACGTGAAACAATTTTTATTGCAAAAAAATTGATTGAAGACTCCAATTGTATGATAGTTATATCCACAAAATCGCGTGTAAGCCCTGCCAGCCCTGGCCCAATACGCCCCACCTTATTACGCTTAGGTTGGACGTCCTTCCCCTCCCCCCTCCAATCGGGATATATTTGATTTATTTTACAAACCTTTAGCTACCCCCTAGAGATATTATTAGAACGTTTCATACAACTTTGTGTAAAGTTACCAGACCATTTTAAAACTTGAATACTCTGTTGAAACTTTCCGAATTTCTTGATCTAATGGCGGATTTATACAATTTATTGAGTTAAGTTGCTGTTAAACACTAAGTTATATGATAGATTATTAAAGTAAGCAAAATAGGCTTCTGTTGGATAACTTAGTTTGAGCTTTTAGCGCCATTTGCCTAGTATTAAATTATAATTTTAGAAGAAAGTTTATCTATCTATATTTAATATGAAATCGGGCAAGAGGACCGAAAAACTATTAGGCTTGATACACACTATGATGTTTTTAATGGTTCAATCTCGTTCTTGTCGCGTTCCGATCAAATCTCACTGTTGGCCGATTTATATATCTTACTAATCATTCACTTCACTCACTCCATCGGTTGAATTTTGACATTACTTGTATGGAGCTCATATCAGATTTTAATCGATAGTAAGGCAAATGAACGTTCGATAAGATATAGAAACCAGCCATTAGTGTACACTACCGTACCGTGCAGGAACGGAAAAAGAATACTAATTCCTGCGTTGAGGCGGCCTGTCGTAAGAGGCGACAAGGCAACCCACAGCTAGGTAGAAGGGCATTTGCCCGACTGGATGTCTACCACCTCTGGTAATGTGTAGCACAGCTGAACTGTAGGTTATCAGCTGGTGCCATTCAACGGAGTTCTGTGGACCAACTCAATAGGCCACATTTGACTACACAGTTCATATTTCTCACAAAATACATAATTACTACTCAAAACCTATCAATATCCTACAACTACTGTTCATTTTAGAGTAATTTTACACATTTTTAGAAAATAAAACTGCACAGCACAACATCTCCTTTCAGTTCCCGCCAAAAACTCAGTTATTGGATTTGTATCCGATATAAGCATAGATCACCACAGAGTCGATTACTTTTTAAATTAAGTACATTCGTTGGATAGTTTTTGATTTATCTGTATTTTTGTTGAACTATGCAAAAAATTGGAGTTTTTGGTGGAAATTGATAGGGGACGCTGTGCTGTGCAGTTTTATTTTCTAAAAATGTGTAAAATTACTCTAAAAGGAACAATAGTTGTAGGATATTGACAGTTTTTGAGTAGTAATTTGTGTAAAATGCAAGGAGAGATTTGGGTAAGAAAGTACCAAATATACCAAATATCAACTATTTGGGCAGGGTTTCCCCTTTATTGTGCAGCCTTTGATGTGAATATTCACACAGCACAGTAAGCAATGAACACGTTTTTTTTTTTTTTTTTTTTTCTACACGCCACTACGCCTTTTATACGAAAATGCTACCCTACAAAACAATAACATTGCATCATTGCTAAAAATAGCAATTACATCATAGTGTTGCCAGGATCATAAAAACAATTATAATAATTAGTTACTGTGCACTAAAGTATCTAGGTGATAATTTAGTGGGCTTATAAAATTAAGTAACCGGTAGAAAATGGTAATTTAATTATAAATCGAATCATCTGATAAATAGACTAAAAATATTATCTATGACGATTGTCTGTATCATATTAATATACACTATGGTTCTCATGACTACTGTGGTGGACATCTTGTAACATATGTGTTTTTGTGTGAAATGTAAACTGTATTGCCAAATGTGCCCTTTCGAGTTTTCACAAGAACTCCGTTGAATGGCGTCGATTGTAGCCTACATACAGTACAAGCGTGCTTGGCTTAAAGGCCTAGTTACCAAGCCATAAACATAAAAAAGGCAAAAAAAATTGACAGCGCGGCAATTTTCATGGCAGCTTGTGGAAAAAATAACATTAAATTTGGCCCTTGAAAGAGGTTAAGCAAAAAAACGTTTTACATTTCAAAATTTCAGAATGTTAGAGTGCAGCTTGGAGCCGTTCCAATACCTTCTGGGTGACAAAGGGCCGTCACTGCACCAACTGCAGCTATCGCTCCAACTTATCAGCGAGAAGATAAAGGGCCACGTGGAGACTGTTTATTACTATGTAAGTAAAACTGGCTCCAAACGGAACGCATTTAAAGCTTTTATATTTATTTATTTATTATTTACTTAATTAACCAACTCCAAAAAAAGGAGTAGCTTCTCAATTCGTCTTGTAATCTTATATATAACAATCAATTGCTGTTCGTTAGTCTCGCTAAAACTCTAGAACGGCTGGACTGATTTGGCTAATTTTGGTTTTGAATTATTTGTGGAAGAAATCCAGGGAAGGTTTAAAAGGTGAGTAAATATGAAAAAAATGCTTGGAACATAGTAAAAATAACAATTTCGCTGTCCCTTAGAAACTATTCCTACCTGTCAAACATTTGATGTTCGTCCCGTCGTTTAGAAATCAGTTAAATTTAAAATTCGTTCAGAAATCAAATTAAATTAAAAAACATCGACATCTCCCTAAAAAAATTGTTTCCTGTATAATACGCCTTAGATTGGGTCACTGTTGTTCCCCAGTTTTCCTAGCCAAGATCAGGGTTCGTGACCACTCCCTTTGCGAATGTGGATTAGCTGAAGGGACATTGGAGCATATTTTCTTCCATTGCAACAAAATTAAAACCCCGCTCTATGATATCTTACCACGAGATTTCCCCCGCCCTGTCAGTCTAAATTCTATGTTAACCCTAAATGATAATGTTTATGTATATATTTTATATAAATTTTTAATGCTTAATAACATTCGTTTATAGTGTAGATAGTCTAACATATGTTTGTTTTGTCCACAGGATGACAGAAGGTCTTTGGTATCGATTACCGATTAAAGCCTTTTTCCTTTAAATTCTCTTACACCTGTCACTTTACTCTCTATGTGTCATTGGCAAAATCAATGCCTATGCGTTGGCGCCATTTAGAACAAAATAGAATTATTAATTTTTTTTTTGTTTTGAATGTCAAACGTTTGGTGTTCGTCCCGTCGTTCAGAAATCAACGTTTTTTATTTATGTGTTCTGAGGCGGTACGAAGTTTGCCGGGTCAGCTAGTCATTCAATAAATATCTTTATTTGCAAGAATGTAGTTTACAGAGATGTTAAACAATTGTAGATGCACAGTACATTCTACCACATAGTGGTGTACAAAATGAATTTAAAATTAAAATTAAATTTACATCAATATTCGCATACAGGAGAATGTCACCTAAGCTTTATTATTAATTAAAAAATTAAGATATTTATAATTTATGTCCGAAATTATTAACAAATAAATTTCTAAGCTTTCCTATATAAATAACGATAAGTTATAGTGTCGGAATTTTATATTTCCTTAAAAATTTTTTTTTATACAGTCTACTGTTGATAATTTGACACTCGTTAATTTGAATTCCTCGATAATTTGAAAAAAATTCCGGTCCCTTGAAAAATACTCGATAAATTGAATAAAATCAATGTTAATTGGTCCCTTCGGTAATTTGAAGTTGAAGGAATATTATCTTGCTCGCAAACATGGGATAATTTGAAGTTCGGGCTTTCCTACTCTCTATAATTTGAAGCGTTAATCATGCACATACATGTCGTTTGTTTACATAAATGAGATGTGAGGACGTTCGCATTCCAGTCCTCTTTCAAACGTTAATGAGTCATGTGTGCTATTAAAATGAATCCAAGAAAGAACAAATGTCTTTTCATAAGTTCCATAAGTAAACTTGGTGAATATACAGATTGGGCTATTTACTTGGTTTTATTTATGACTGCCCCTCCTATTTTAATGCAAAATATGATGAACTCTTCAAAATTATATTTATAATAAATAATATTCACTACAACATCTTGAATTTGGTGATCAAGATAATAATCCCAGAACGGTTATACCGTTTTATTGTTAGTTGTTTTACTGTACCACTTTTTTTATTATTAAAAAGTATCCATCAGTATATTCATAAATTTAAGGCTTAAGAAAACATAACAACAAATCTAAACCAAAACTGGATACTTCTAATCTAGAAAAAGAACAAAACCAAATATTAAGTTACTCTACACTAATATTAATTATTCAATCTATCTAATACTGTGAAACTTCTGACGGGAAGACTACTTAGTACTTCGATTTTTTTTTTTATAACGTATAATATAATAGATCGCAAATATTGAAATAAAATGACTGTATAATACAGATAGAAGATGAAATATATGGGTTCTTTTTGCCGAAATGCACATGCAACCCTAAAAATGTTGGTTTCAGGAACACGTAGTCCAGAAGAAAAGTGACAAAGCCTACACTTCTCGGCTCAAGAAGTATACCGTGCATTGCGAACCGCCAGAATATTTTACACCCAATCCGATAAACATCATTGTGTCTGCTGATCCTTGTCCAGCGTAAGTACTTTTGAAACAACTAACCGACTCATATGAAGATCCAGCAAGGTACCAGCCTTCTAGGAACCGTAAGGTTAGAATTCTGAGCCTAGTAGGCTCAGTATTCTAAGTATAGTCTTAAGGGATTATGGGAAGAGAAACAGACCTAGGCCTAACCTTCTGTTTTAGGTCGTAGACAGCCTTCTTTATTTTAATTAATTCAAATTTAAAAGATTTTATTCAAAATAAGTTCCAGTGGAGAACAGTTTTTGAAGGTACTACTTACATATAAGTTAAGATTTAATTTTGCTTCCTAGTCTATGTACACCGCTTTGCAACATGTTATTGCTGTTAAGGAGAAGAAGCGGAAATAAACTCCCCAGCAACACGTCTAACTAAAAATTGATTAAATCATTTTTTTTTAATAACTTTATTACAGTAATATGTTACACAATTACTTTTCGAAGAATTAACGGAGTTGTAGCAAACAGTGCATACTTAGGAAGACAAAGACACAATAAAAGAAAAGAAAAATATGATTTTAGTTATAATAATGACATGACGTACTAAAATTTTATACTGCAACATATCTCCATAAATTCATTACATACTTGGCAAGATGAAAACGTTATACAAAATATAGTATAAGAGATTGGAGCGAGCTGCTATGTAAATGAAGTTTTGTCATTAGCTCTGGCTCCTAATCCTCATAAGTAAATGTAAATAATACCGAAAGAACTCCATGCTCCGTTAATATAAATAATTAAATACTAAATCAATCAGTGTTTCTTAGTCGATTTATTAAAAACCGCTGAGCTAGGAAAATGGCATATTGTCCTTCTTGGTTGTAAAACGTAATAAACGAATACAAAAAAACCAATAAAGAAAATTCTTTAAGCTGTACTGTTTAAACGGTATTATATTTCTTCCCGAACCAATGATCAACTCCATTTGAGAGAATTCATTAAAATTGATCCTTTAACATTTGTTACACTTAACAATGGTTAAAATACAATTTATACAATATCTCTCTTTTTATTATTACTAGCTGACCCGGCAAACTTCATACCGCCTCGAAAGTATTCAAAAAAGCAGATGGCACATTTGCTGCGTCAGATCCCTTACATCTAGCTAGAGGAGTCCCTCGAGGATCTATTTTAGGTCCACTATTATTTATTATTTAGACAGCGGATGTTGTCAATTGCATTCAGCATTGTAGGTTTCATATTTATGCTGACGATATTCAACTTTATAAACATTTTATCCCGAGTGGATCATATAAAGCTGTTTGTGATATTAATAGTGACCTAGAAAGACTTGTACAATGGTCTGAAGCCAACTCACTGGTATTAAATCCAATAAAATCAAATTTTATAATACTAGGTAGTCGCCAACAAGTTAGGACAATAAAAAATGGTAGCCCCATAATCAAAATTCAAAATGAATAAATTGAAATGTTTGAAACTCAAAAACTGCTTGACCGATTTTGCTAAAACTTTTCGTTTGTGTTTGCATAGGTCCCTGGATGGCCTAGATTCACATTTGGGCTCGGCAGGTGACGTTGCAATCGGGTTCAAGATTTTTATTTTTTCAGTGCAGGATAACGCCTGCCGGGCGCACTAGTGTATATTAATGTAGGATGATTATGAATCATAAAAGTATCATATATATCATATCCATACTTTATAGTTTATTTGAAAATCGCGCCTGTTTCTACGTATTGTTAGAGAGAATTATTGCTCTGTGGTCAACGCCCACTACGACCCACCTCTTGACATGGGTCGTTATGAGCGTTGCGTGATCGAAAATTATAACGTTAGTTAGTAGTGGTTTTTTTGCGGTGACCATGACGACGGTGGTCGCCATGTGGAATGACTAAAAGAGCATTTTGAGCGATGCGAGCTACAAGAGGAACGCGCCCACAATCTAGGGAAATCGGGCAAATTGACGCACATCATGGTACCATTGGTTAATATAAACTACTACCTACACATGAAAAAGCGAGGGATGAATTACATATGGCGTCATCATAGATTTACGAGGTTTTCAGATAATACCTTTTACTAGGTTAACATTAATGCTACAGTATACTAAGCCCATATAGAGCACAACTATTATTAAGTTACTAATTAAGTACAGTCATAAAGTTTATGTACTCGACGTTACAAGTGCAAACAAAGTCGTGCGCGCAACTATGTAGTCTATCCTAATATAATTCAAGTATTCGTCTGTAGTTACGTCGTCCGTTTTATGTGGTGTAGTAAAGCCACGCTGGAAAGATTATCTTGATTCCAGTTCCTCGGGCCGGCTCGGTCGGTATGATACCATGCTCTCACAGAATATTACCGTGAAACGGTTTACCTTGAACTAGTCGTGTTTCATACGATGAAAGACAGTTCTAATGGCCGACTTCCTCCTCCCTCTATCCCACCTTACTACTTTGTACCCATATCCTATCTAGCTAGAAAACATGCGTTGAAATCAAAGTATAAAAAATGAGAGAATTGTTAAACAAGTTTAATTGTGAGACATTTATAAAAATACTGTATGTATTATGTCGTGCTCAGAAAGTTTGCCGATGATAACCCCTCCCGCTTCCTGCAACCGCGTCCCGTAGTCGTCTAGTTCTAATTACTAGTTAGACAAGCCCCGGTCCCAGTCGTAGGAAGCGGGAGGGGTAATCATCGGCAACCCTTTTGCGCACGACTTATACGGGCTACGGTGCGACACCCGTACAAATAAATGGTGATGAGAGAGAATGATATTGATGGAATGTGGTCATAAATGATATTCACTTGGTTGGCTATAATGAAGTAGGTATGTATATTCAATAAAATGATAATGACAAACTTATTAAACGAATGATAAATGATAATTATTGATATAAAATGATAGAATGATTAGTGTGCAGTACGCGACACGCGAGAGCGACCGAGTGTGTTCACTACTTGATTCGGACTCTGATGTGTTCGATTGATACAAACACTTATAAGTATGGGTTTTTATGTAAAACCCATACATAATGTACGTGGACCGCACACTGTATAATAGGAGGTAAATTTTTAATATATATACTAGCTGACCCGGCGAACTTCTTACCGCCACATTTTCTGAATTCCTAATAGACTTTGTTTCATGACATATAAATAAAATCACCAAAATCGGTCCAGGTAATTAGGAGGATTTTAGAACCCGCTCTCAGCGTCACCTACCGGTTCCAATTGTGAATCTAAAGCATCCGGGGACCCATTCAAACACACAAAACAAATATCATCAAAATCGGTAAAGTCGTTCTCAAGTTATGATCGTACATACATTTCTATGATTCATTTTTATATATCACTAGCTGTCCCGGCAGACGTCGTCCTGCCCGGAAAAGCTACAATCGATATGCCGACAGCAGCGCCACCTACCGGGTTCAATTGTGAACCAACTCAGAAACCTTCTTTGGCTCATGCACAACAACTTTGCTAAAGATCATCACATGATCAAATGTATAGTTTACGATTCTATAAAGGACATACAGACAAACATTCATTGTTATATATTAAAAAGATGTAAGGGATGCTGGTTATATTTCAGATAAAACACCAAAAATATGGCTACCAAGCTTCGGGAGTGTGTACACGGCGTAGTAATTAATGTCTGATGGTTGCGCTCGCTGCTATCGGAGACTCGCGTGGCACTGACTTACAAATATAGACCAATAGCACCGTGTGGCACACCCCTTCCGTGTTGCCCTTATTTTAATTCAAAAATAACAAAATTTTCCGTAGGTTTTCGTAACTAGTATACATAATAAACCACGCTTAAAAACCGTTAAAACATTTTAGTTAGTATTATTATTCTTGACAAAATAGTATATCTATATATATGTGCGTCGCCTACAATATAACATATACATATATACATTTATTATATAACGACATATATATATATATATATATATATATATATATATATATATATATATGTATTATATATATGTATACTAGATGTCCTGTCATACGTTTTCCAGCCCTAAGAAAATAAAACCTAGGGCCCAATGCTAACACCACCTACCGGCTCCAATTGTGAATCTAAACCATCCAGGGACCGACTCAAACACACAAAAAATCATCATCAAAATCGGTAAAGTCGTTCTCAAGTAATGCCTAACTTCACTGACTGATTTGTTGTTATCGAAACTATTCAAACAAATTTAAAAAAATATAAATATATTTATTATATGTTTATAATGGTAACACTGAGTGGAAGGTATAAATGTAATAGTATAAAGGTAGAATATATTAAGATATATACATAAAAATAATAAAAATGTAAAAAATACAAAAAAGTTTGGTACTAGATTTTATAGTTTAATTTTAATTTGTATATATAGTTTATTTTTAGTTAAATTTATAAAAGTAGTTGATTTTTAGTATAAAGTACTACACATAAGCAAGTTGTGGTAGCGTAATTGCTAGCGCACGCGTCCCAGACTCAAAGGGCGCGGGTTCGAACCTGGCCGAAACACATGCACCACTTTGTCAGTTTTCTGACCTAATGTGCATATTGTTACAATTACCACGTGCTAATAGCGGTGAAGGAAAACATCGTGATGCAACATGCACATCGAGATAACCGATGTGTCCAAATGCCAAGCTGCAAAGGACGAGCGTGGCAGGTATACTGTCCTACTGTTCCCCCCTATAATGGGAGGCCCGAGCCCAGCAGTGGGACATTTATGGGCTGTTATTATTGTTACATGCCGTCAAAGATAAGCCGCACAGCCTATTGTAAGCGCAGCTTATTGTCCTCCCGGATTAGGGAATCCTTTGTATTTTGAATTTGTAACATGCTATTGTTTTTCTACTTGTTTTATGACCATCATTAGCGTCGAACTAATCCCTATTGTTATTGTTTTCGACTTTGTGGACGTTCGCAGGTGTGCAAATTAATATTTCTTAGAAACTCAGTGTGCGCCTGCAATTTCTTTGTACTGTGTAGTTAGTATAAGACGATGCCTGAATGGAGGGACGAGGGCAGTCAAGCGACGGCTACGAAACGAGTAAGACGTTTTGTAGTACTCTCGATTAGCGATATAAACGACGGACTTTGCGCGTTCGAATTGTATTGAATCGTGCACTGTGAACTGGTTGCATTCAGTTTTATTTGTTTTTGTTTTATACGTGTTTGTACAGTAGTAATAAATTCTATAGTAGTTCCAACGGCATTTTTAATTCGAGTCCTGTAGCTCGTAACATTATTATAGTAGACACAACTTATTCTTAGCTGTATAAAGTTCCGACAAACTTATAGTCGGAGGGAGTATTTAAAAAACATTCCACCTATCAGTTGCCTCTATCCCTGGCCTTTTATCCTATTCCATCCTGTTTGGCGGCCTCTGTGGTTGAGCGGGCTAAGCCTTTGCCGGCCTAACTCACTGCAGCGCAGGGGCTCTGTATTCGATTCCTGGTATAATAAAGTTTGTAAACTTTCCGTTGTTTACTATGATTTGTGCATCTGGGATCAGCCCTAAACTGGTCATTTATATATTATCTATAACATAAGCGTAACTTGTTTAACTTGAGGATATATGTACATCATGACTGTGTCTTTGTCTGTCCATTTAAAAAGATAGATATAAAAAAAATCGTTTTTAACACACACTTTTGCAGTTGTATAGAAGCCCGCTGGCTGTCAAGAGTCTGCGATGGCCCTGAGATACCGTTCGACAAGAAGAAGACACTGAAAGCTGTCAAGGAACTAGCTGAAGATCCAGCTTACGTCAGAAGCGACCGTATCCATCAGTTGGCTGAATGCAGGGTACCTAGCAGCCGAGCTATTCTTGCTAGGAGATATATGAACTACTAATATATGTACTTTCTCATTGCACCATCATTAAATCACTTCACAGCTATATTTTCATTTTCCGTTGTCCTCTTTGTATAATATAAGCCCGTCCTTACAGTTTTGCTTAAGCTTATACATAAAGTTAAGCGCGCAGTACGATTTAGCACAATGACATAGATGGTCATCAAATATTAGCACTGTTTGATTTTAAGCCGTGTCCCTATTAGACAAACAGTGAGTGGTTAACTATTTGCTTCGAGTTTGCCTCCTTATAACTTTTAATAGTGTCCATACAGCTCGTAATGTACGCAGTTAGCGGCGTTTTGCTTGCCAACTCATTCGGTGAGCGGCCGATTAGCAGCGAACGTACGCGCGGTCGGCGGCGCAGTTCGCTCATATTCAAATTCAAAAGTTTTTATTCAAAATAAGTTCCACTGGAGAACACTTTTTGAAGGTTATACATATAAGTTAAAATTTAATTTTACTTCCTAGTCTATACGCCGCTTCGTTCGTTCGTTCGTCCGCTTCGTTAAGGAGAAGAAACGGCAAGGAACTCTCCAGCAACATGTCTAGCTAAAAACTAATTAACTCAAACTTTTTTTATAAATGTTATCCCTACGCCTCACTACACTGGAGCGCTGC
Source organism: Dendrolimus houi (assembly GCA_039645545.1). Taxonomy (NCBI): domain Eukaryota; kingdom Metazoa; phylum Arthropoda; class Insecta; order Lepidoptera; family Lasiocampidae; genus Dendrolimus; species Dendrolimus houi. The sequence continues at coordinate 14,825,197 of CM077139.1, forward strand.
GCGGCTGACCTAACCGTTTAACTTCCCTCGCAAGAGTTTGCTAGCGCTTCGCGGCTAATACGTTACAGTTCGCTGCTAACTCAACATTGAGTTAGCGACCGATACGCCGCTGAGTCAGCCAGCGACCAGTCAGCCGCTCACTGTTCGTCTAATGAGGACACGGTCTAAATTGTCCCACACAAGTCACCCCTGTCCAATATTTAAGATAAGACGACTTAAGACTAATCTAGGAAAACATTCACCTATAGCTAGAATATCAAGTCTGTACAATTCATAATTAAAATTTAAAAACCCCAATATCATCACAATTATCATCTTAAACTAATATATAAAGTTGAAGAGTTTGTTTGTATGTTTGTTTGTTTGTTTGATTGAACGCGCTTGTCTCAGGAACTACTGGTCCGATTTGAAAAATTCTTTCAGTGTTAGATAGCCCATTTATCGAGGAAGGCTATAGTTTATATATCATCACGCTAAGATCAATAGGAGCGGAGCACCGATGAAGAATGTTTCAAAATCGGGGGATTTTGAAAACAAATTCCAATCTATAAAAAAATGCGATACTAACTTGATCTGTTTGTGTGTTAAGCCTTCACGGAAAATCTACTAGGAGTGTACTGGATCGGTTTGCTATAATTTTGTTTAAATGTAGTTTTAATACCGAAAATGTACATAAATACTTTTCATCCCGGGAGATGGGATAGTTAAGTGAATCTTCCGGGGGCAAATAGAACTAACATAAAAATGTAGTACAATATAATCTTTTTTATGGGTGTTCCGTCCTGCGCCTTATGCCAGGGCTACGGGACAACAGGATTCCCAACTCCGCGTGTCCTGGCAGGCGTGGGTCTCCTTCACTAGGCCTCTTCCAATGCCGGGGCATCTTCTCCCTCGGCGTCTTCCAGGTCTTTTCCAGGCGTGGGGCGGTCTGTAACGCGCCTCACGGGAAGAGATATGAGCGCGTGCGGAACACTCGCGCTCTCATCTCGACGGCATGTGCAGGTGAGTGAGAACCCCTATATCCAAGAGGCCACACCCGCGTCGTCCGCTTACAGCGGCCGAAAGTCGATATCCGACCTCCGGCGCTGGGGCGTCCTCCTTTGGCGGAAGCGGAGCGAGGAGGTCCGCTCACGCTCCCGCTCCGCCTCCACCTTCGCAAACATGACTTGCTCGCAGAAGGAGGAGACGGCGTCTCATCCGGTGCGGTTCCCTACCATGGTGCGTACCACGGCCGGGAGCGAAGTACAATATAACCTGTATTAACGCCTGCTGTTTTAACAAAAGGCATGCACTAGAGTTTGAAAACTCTAGTATTTAATAAAAACCCTCGTACATTCTTCCAAATAATATCCTAGATGCATTAAGTATGTTTAATTATTACTCTCTCATTGTATATATTCTTTTACTAGCTGATGCCCGTGACTTCGTCCGTGTGGTGCGGTTTTTTAACTATCCCACGGGAACTCTTTAATTTTTCGGGATCAAAAGTATCCTATATGTTGACCAGGGATATTAGCTACCACCATACAAAATTTCATTTAAATCGGTTCAGTCGTTTCGGTGATTAGCCGGTACAAACAGACAGACATAAAATTAAAAAAAAATCTAAATTAGTTCTATTTCACTTCTTACATCCCCCTCGGTTTTAGCATTTTTTTTTTCATTGTACAGAAATTCGACCTCTACAGTTTTATTATATGTATAGATTATATTATTAATATATTAATATGTAAAACATCAAAAATTATTATTTGACTGACATTTTATAAAATATGACACAATGCATGATGTGTCCATTAATAATAGGGAGTATATCTACCATGAGCATAGTTTAGACTTAACACAGATGTATGTAGCTCCTGTTGATGGTCCATAATATGTAAATCAATAAGCAAATCAGTGAATGGATGAGTCTAGTATCGACAATCGTAATGTGTGCTTAGCCTTACAGGCTTACGTGTGTAAAACTTACAGGTGTAGGATCAGGGGCCCAGTTCTGCTATTACAGTTTCGTCAAAATCGCCGGACACTATCGTCTCAATAGTAAAATTGTAGGTAGATTTCAACATTCATTGCGACTAATGCCATTCCTGTTAATCGTAATACCAATTATTTTCTACTATTATTCCGCCGCGTCGATATCGAGATGATATTGTGGACTTAGTGGAATACGAACTTTTGATACTAGCAATGAAATCGTTCTTTGAATAACCTCACAACGCCACGATTTTGGAATAACAGAATTGGGCCCCAGGAGTCAATCAGGCACTTTATAATAAATTAAATAATATAATAAATAATTTCTTTTCTAATTCAAAGATTAGTTACAAACTTAGTATTGCAATTACAAAGAAAGAGATACTTGCGGTATTAAAAATATAATAATAATCGGCAGGCAAACACACACACTGTATATCCCCAAGTTAAGCAAGTTACTCTTGTGTTATGGGTAATATACAACAGACCACTTTGGGGCCGATCCCAGACACCCAGGCCATAGTAAATAATGGAGAAAATACGTTTCCGAAATTTACTATACCAGGAATCGAACCCGGAGCCTCTGCGTTGCAGTGAGGTAAGCCGGAAAAGGCTTACCCCGCTCAACCACAGAGGCCGTCTTATAAAATATGTTCTTATTTGTGAATCTACTAAATAAAAAAGTTTCTCCAAATATAGTTTTATTTTATATATAAGCTTTTAACCTATAACATTTTCCGGAAACCTATTGGTTACGTGGAGAAAAATGTCAAGCTATGCCGCCTCCATCAGCTCTCGGAAGAAAGAGTAGGCCCTAGAAGAAGTTCAAGAACTCAAAACTTCAAGGTAAATAACTCTTTTTAAATATATATAACTTTATTGCTGAAAAATACAATAGAAACTTAAAAATAAACTACAAACTATACTATATTAAAAACGAAGATTAAAGAAAAAAGGGAAAAATACCTAAAGAGAAAACATTGGTCCCAAACCACTGTCACTTACCGGGAACGTTCCCAAAAGGCTGGCGGCGTTGCCACGTTGCATAGCAACGCTTAATCTTTGAGCAAAATAGATGCCAGCCTTCTGCTCGCTTGTGACGTCTCCTAAACGTTTGCTCACATCACGGTAGACCTTTAGAGCGTTAGGACTCCACGGACCCAGAGATTCCACCCCAAATGCCGCAAATGTGTAACCATTTCCAATGGCGGCATTTTGCGGCCTCCTGTTCGGCTGCAGCAGAACCGGCGGTAGCGCACATACTTGAGAGATGGGACGCCACCAGAGTATCAACGCAAGTAGCATCCCACACCAAGGGGCGGCCCATCTTCCAGGGAATCAGCGTCACTCATTAATTATTACTAGTAGTCGCCCGTGGTCGAAATCCGACCATAATAATTTGTTGTCTAAGATTATACTTCTACAATCACAGATTTCGCCAAGGCTACACTGTTCATTTGACTTGAACAATAAACAAAAGAGTATATATGCGTGTGTGTGTCAAATGCATGGTAGTGTGTGTAATGTTTTTTATATTGATTTAATGTATTCTTTATGCATAATTTTAAAAAAATATTAGCATTCTTCGCTTCTTCTCTAAATAAACTATAAGTGTGCGAAATTTCATACTCCTCCGTTCGCGCAATTTTCGTAAAAAGGGGTACAAAGTTTTTGCTTCGCGTATTATATATAGATTATACTAGCTGACCCGGCAAACGTTGTTTTGCCATTTAAATTATTTCTAGTAATTTTAAGTAAGTTAAATTATTAAAGTACTAATATTGCTATTAAAAATGGGGATTGATCGTAGAAGGATGAAAATTTGAAGTTGTATGTACTTTTAAATGCTAAATCATAATAAAATATAAATAAGAAATTTTGACAAAAAAAATAAAAGATAATATTTAGGGGTTGGTCACCCTTATCATTTAGGAATATGAAAAATAGATACTGGCCGATTCTCAGATCTACCCGATATGCACACAATTTCATACAAATCGGTTCAGCCGTTTCGGAGGAGTTTGGTAACAAACACCGTGACACGAGAATTTTATATATTAGATTATTATCATCACACTTCACTCTTTCATACCATACACTTGCATGGTTTGGAATGAGCTCTCTCCAGCGATATTAAAACCCCGAAGAGGTAATTGAGATAACCATGAGGTAGGTTAGGTGATTAGGTGGACCTTCTAACTAGTTTACCTACCTGAAATATATACATAAGAAAACTTACAAATATAATTGGTAAACTCAGCAACAAGTTAATGAAACATTGGATTTCGATCCACCAGAAGTTTTGCAAAGGGCAATGTGTTTTCAAAAGTATTTTTCCAAGAATTCACCTCGAAACGACCAATGGTTTATAGTTAAATTTCCAAGTCTGACATCAAATATTCAAGGCCCGTAAAAAGCTTGTAACCTCAAAGCTAATTCCAACCGTATTCTCCTAGTCAGATAAAAGACAAGTGTCCCTGGGGAGTAGACAGAGAAGATAAACGTAGCCACGAAAAGGGAATGGGCAGTTTTTTATTACGCCGATCCACTGGGACTACGTTATTACGTGTAGTTAACGCTTTTGTATAGGCATGTACACGAACATATCCGCTCGAATAATATCCGAAAAATCTAAATGTGTGCTGGGACACATAGCAGAAGTGAAACTTCAGCGGACAAGTGGAAAAACGATAAAACAGAGGTAGTTCGAAATATTGAGACCCAAACAATTGCTCCGTGTTTTTAATGTTTTAAAAAGAAATAAAGTATTAATACTAATAACTTTTAAGTGTATAATAATCAGTACAGTGTATTACATCGAATTAAGTGTTAAAAATCATTATAGACTAAATTTAAACAACTATTTAAAAAATGCCTACGCAAAGGTGTGGTTGCTGTAGTAAATTTATGTTGCCGGCAGAGTGCGTTAAGTGTGCCAAATGCGGATTATCGTATCACAGATTGTGTGTCAGACTTAAAGGAAAAATAGCTTCAACTTGGCGTTGCGCTGTGTGCGAAAAGAGAGAGAACAATAATACTTCATTACAAGACAGATCGATAATTGTACCAAATGTGGAAGAGCAGGAGGACGGTAGCTCGACCGACAACAGCCCAAAACTTCAGATTAAGCTTAGGTGTGACGATTCCAAGGATTATACCATTAGACATGTCATGGAAGAGTTACGAGCAATGCGCATGGACTATTTAGACTTCCATAAAGAAATGTCAGATCTGAAAATTATGTTGCAGTCATACAATACACGCATGGAGGTCTGGAAGCTGGAATGGAAGCTTTGCAGAATCGTGTCATGCAAATGAAGGAACCTATTGATAGGAGGAAGGATAGTTAGGAACCTGTTGATTACGATAGGGTGATAAAACAGCTAAAGGAAGATATTAATGAACAGGAACAAGACAATTTTCAAAATGATTTAGTGATCAGAAATGTTCCCGAAGAAAAGACTGAAAATCCTAAGCAACTGGTGACACCCGGAGCTGCAAAGTTGGGAGTACATATAGAGGAACGGGACATCGCCAGCGTAGAGCAAAGAGGTACGCTTTATGTAAATCCATCTCACTCTCAGGAAGTAATGAAACCACAGCAACCACGGGTCATCATAGTTCGTCTGATGAGACGTGATATAGGAGACGTGGTACTGCGTAATGCATGTGCCCAGCGTACGGCTAACTCCAATGACCTGGGGATATCTGAAAAGTCACATCGCTTCTACTTGAATGAAAGGTTAGCCAGAACAAACAGTCAGTTGTTCCGCTTGGCGCGCGAGGTGGGTCGTCAGAACGGATGCCAGTTCAGTTGGACAAGGCACGGCCGCGTACTCGCAGAGCACAAGCCAGGGGATCCTGTGCTCAGAGTGCGACATGGAAAGGATGTGTTTGACAATATTGGCCACTGTGCTTATACTTTTAAAAAAAATGTTAACTAAAAGCAAAAAGCAAATAGACCATTACGTTGTCATGAAAATTTATTTTTATACATATTTTGATTTATTTATTATTAAGTATTATCTACACTCTTATAAGTCATTTGAAATATATTTATATACTTAAAAACATTGATTATAATACTTTTATCACAATATTAATTATTGTAATAAGTTTATGTATATAATTTCTACATAAGTATACACACACACACACATATATATATATATATATATATATATATATATATATATATATATATATCTCTAATTCATTATTTATAATGATTATTTATTTTCATAAAATATATTACTAGTTACCTCCCCTCAATATTTCTAGGTAAGATTTGTTTTATAGGATAGTTAGTTATTGCTATTCGTTTATAACAACACAACAGTATGTATCTATGTTTTTTTTTAATATTTAAAGGTACGAATAACGTGAAGTAACTCACCTTACGTGGAGGTTATACTTCATGCTTTTTTATATATATTTTACTATTATTAGTTATTATGTTATTAGTTTAGTGCAACTTAAAGTTCATTTCTTATATGTAAATTTCTGTTAATACTTCTGTATGAAGTTAAATCATAATTTTTGTTTGGGTCATTTGTTTTCTTTGGATAAAGGCTGGAACTGAAAATCAGCGGTGCGTCAGCCCATGTCGCAGCATAATGCTGACTTCCAGCCTCATTGACGTGAATGTCATGTACTTACATGTTTTGTGAATTTTTGTGTGTTTTGTTAACTAGAATTGTATATTTTTTATTTATATGTGTACAACATCTTATTACGCGTATTCTGTTTTCTGTGTGTATATACATTTACGACAATAAATCTTTTCTTTCTTTCTACCCATTTTTTTTTTATTGGAATCATACAATAATTATTATAATTCTTAGAATATAATAAATAAACGATACAACACATCAGCTAAGTTTCCACTAAAATTAGTATTAGATATTTGGCTCATACATTTATTAAAAATACAAATAATAACACCTAAGAAGTCTTAAGACAAAGCACAGGCGAACGAGAGATGGTCATAATTAGTTTTATTCAATTTAAAGAAATTGAAAATCTTATTATAAATTCCAATATATCACTAACTAACTTTGATCAAAAAATACTACTTGTCCTTGGAATATGATATTTAAATTTATTTATAAACATTTATATATTTTGTAGATATGTATTTTTATGGTATGTATATTAAGTATATATCTATGTAATATATAAAATTTCTGCATTATATCATGTATGTATTTATTATTAAAATGTAAGTAGTTCGTACTATATGTTACGTATACCACCATCGCCATTATCATCTGAATTCATTCCTGGGGTTGTCTGAAAGAGATCGCTTTTTAGCGATAAGGCCGCCCTTTGTACACAACTAGATATAAATTTAGTCTTTAATTTCATTTTTGTATTGGTGTATAATAAAGTTTTATCTATCTATCTATCTATCTAACTAGAGTTTTCCTTGCACATACGCCGCGGATCAAACGCAATTAAGTACCTCTATTTTACTTGAATCAAAATTTAATTAGGTTTTTATATATCCCCAGCGAAGCCACGGGCCAAAGCTAGTATATATATAAACCTTCCTTGAAAAATTATCTAAATTGTGGTGAAAACCGCATAAAAATCGTTGCGTGATTTATGAGGAATTAGAGGATATACAGACTGACAGACAGACAGGGAAAGCGACTTTCTTTTATACTATGTAAGATACAAGGTATAAGATTTGAGTTAAAACATGTTTTTAAATGATAAGATGTTGATTGTAAGTTTTAGTTACGTTTTCTATGATCGAAGCAGCGGCTGTGCGGCTAATGTATTTCCCAAATTTTTTACGAGTAATATTCGTTAGTTATTGATGGCTTTTGTGGTTCAGTGGGCTAAGTCTTTGCTGGCTTACCACACTGGAGCGCAGAGGCTTTGGGTTCGATTCCTGGTTATTTACTATAGTCTAGGTGTCTAGGATCGGCCCCAGTGTAGTCCGTTATATATTACCCATAACACAAGCGTAACATGTTTAATTTGGGGATATCAATATGTGTGTTTGTCTGCCGATTATTATTATCTAGAGACCACGGGCCATAAAAATGGCCCGGACTTTTGGAGGGTTTGCGTGGAGCCATGGGAAGGCCAACACATAGAGACCCCTTAGACAAATTTAATCTAAATGTGGCGTGACACTGGCCGGAGTTTATCCCTGTCTATTAACCATATTAAAATGCACCCAAGGACAAGCCCCAGTCAGTGTAGGACTGTTGTGGGGAATGAGAAACAAAAAGTACCAGGATATTGGGATGAACTGCTAATGGAACTAGGGATCTGGGACTACGAGGACTATGGTGTCTGCGCGTCGCAATGTTCGGGGAACATGGAAAAATGGGCAGACGGTGACTGCATGGGCCCCCAAAAATGCCGTACAAGATGGGTGAGGGGCCACATGGGTGTCAGTGGCTAAGGGGTGTCGAGAGGTGCAACTACTTGCGACATTATGCAATTTATCACTTCCACCCCTGGAGCTTGAGTCTTAGCTCTAGCGATCTCCACTCCGTGTCAGCTGGCTAAGGCAAGCACGGATGCCAAGGCAAGGTCCCCGGAGTCAGGTCCGAGGTGTCGATACTCACCTAAGGTTTTACCACTTTTTTTTTATTTCAGGAGTTCAGGCAGGCGGCCCACTTGATGGAAAGTGGTTACCGTCGCCTATGGACATTTGCAACACCGAAGGAGCTACAAATGCGCTGCGGCTCTCTTAAACAAGACTGGAACCTGGTCACTGATGCCGGAACACAACACAAGGTTGTTATGGCGGCATACTCTAGACCAGGGGTGGTCGCCATCCAGTCGAGCAAATACACTACCACCTGGCTGTGGGTTGTTTAGTCGCCTCTTACGACATGCCGCCCCAACGCAGGAAATTGTATTCTTTCTCCGTTCCTGCACGGATGAAAAAAGCCACAAAGCCCCCCTGCGGATTATTATTATTATTAAGTAGCAATTGTCATTTCTAATTAACATTATGGTTAATTATTTTTCCATGACTACATCCCGCGACACATACCTAGTTTTTTTATAATATCCGCGAGACAGCCGTGGTGTCCCATCACTACGGTCAAGTAGTGCCGCTATGCGTGCCAACGCCTCGCCTCCAATTTGCTGCAAATTCCACCCCATTTATAATTTATATTTATGACCCCACGCCGGTACGAACGTCGGAATCATCCCTTTCCTCTAAGCTAGGTAATCCTTTACGCAATATATGAAAAAATACATATGTATATTACAACATAAAAGAAATTTAGTATATACAAAAGGTTTTAAGAATTTAAATTATGTTCTGGTGTAGACTTGTTAACTTATTTTGAAATTTAAATCTACTTCCTTGTCTAATGAGTGCTGCGTCACAGCCAGTTTTCTAAGAACGTAAAGAAGATGTACTAGGTAAGCTAAAATTTCTTGTGGCCATTTTCGCACTTCATTTCTTAACTTTTAATAAATAAACTTGACAAGTTAGTTTAATACGCAATACTTATCAATTATACATCTAACTACATTATGTTGGATTTTTTTAATTTATAAGATTATACCTTTTACACTTTTATGAATTATCACCATTGCGATTTTTCATTTATTATATTATAGTTTCATATTGAGTTAGAGTAAGTTTGAAGGCTTCTTTAAGAACCATAAAGAAGCCTTCAAACATACTCTAACTCAGTGGTTCCCAAACTTATTTTGTATACTGCCCACTTTGAGAATAAATTCTTTTTTAGCGCCCCCATTTTTTCGCCTACTTAAAAACCACTATAGCCTCAAATTGAATTAATTGATTATTGTGAGCTATATTAGCGGAGATTAAATATTCATTCTAAACGAGACTTTTACTATAGCCCGCAAGAGTTAAATTGAGACCTAAGCGCAGTAGGTAGTACACAACGGCGCTGAGGTCTTAAGTTAACTCTTACGGGCTACATCTGCCAATGAGAATGATTATTGAAACGCAACTTTATAGTATTCAAACAGAGTATCTTTTATTCAAAATAAAACAAACCTAATCGATTCTTATATAAAACTAATGTGAAGGATGAATCTGATGCTGATTTCATTTATTCAATAAAACAGGACAGATATATGAACTACGCGGAGAGAAATATCGAACCAAGTTTGAGCAATCTCTTAATTAATATTAGTTGATTTTCACAAGTTGTAGTCGAGAGTCGAGAGTTCAGTCGGTGTCTAAGAGTCCTCCTAACTAGATGAAATTATAAATCTCCCCTCTTTCTCAATCTCAATGCAATCTCTCTCCCAAGCCTGCAGCGCCCACAAGGGGGCGTTATCGCCCACTTTGGGAAAGGATCCTCTAACTCATGTGACAAGGGGAAAGAGTCAGCTCCTCCTCCTTGACCACAGAATAGGTTCAGGTCAGTCAATGAAATATACAAGATAATTATGTAGTTTAAAATGTATTTAATCTGTTCCGTTACAACCGGTGGAATTCTATGCACAAAAGGGTACACTGGCCTGTCGAAGCCTTGGAAGCTCTTCGAGTCAAGTAGTTCCACAGCTCTTATATTAGCTAGATCGGTAATTGTCCGCGTCTGGTATATGTTGGCTTGGTTGTGTAGATTTTATTAGGGCAAAGTAAGGATAGCCTTGGTTCTGGAATTAGATGATGAAGAATAGGCATTAGGTCTGACAAAGTGTCCTGCGCTAGAAAACTAAGTCAGCTCAATTAATTATTATATTATAATATTTAGTTTTAACTAGTAGAACAGTTTGTAACGTAATATTACATATATACTAAAAATAATTATCAAAATTTAAAATAAATATAAATATCACATTAAAAATAATAAACAGAAACAGGGCGACCAGAGCGACGTGCATCTTTGATATCAAAATTTCCAGATTGAAAACTCTTAAACCAAATTTGCGCTGCTCTCACAGATACTGCATTAGGTCCATAAACATCACAAATTTTTTTCGCGGCTTGTGTTGCATTTTTACCTTTTTTGTAGTAAAATTTTAAAATGTATCGAAATTCTTCATTAGATTCACTCATTTTAACAATAAGGAAAAGAAATGAAAATCACTCATTTTCCTAATTTGAATTTGGGATTGTCTTCTTTAAATATAAAACTTTTTAATGATACCAAAACCAGCCAGATACAAACATAGCCAAAGAGATCTTATTACAAGTTCATACATACTATATGCGAAAAGACTTTTTCCCGGACCTATTATTACCCGCTACAAGTTACATATTACATCTATGGACAGGAACTCACCCCAGCGGGAACACGTAATTAATTTAATAACTTTTAAGGAAGTTTTGTAACGTATGGAATAATATTTATAGAAGAATTATGATCAGCTGATATTTTTGAATTTAGAACGAGAGGCAAACTTAATCGTCGTCACAGCTTTTTTTTTAAACCCTCTTGACAGTGACGTAGTTTGACTTTAGTATCGTCATTGGCTATGTCTATGTTTCTTTTTAATGGTGCAAGTGCAAGGTTACACTCAATATTAATAAGACCGTCAGAGATTTGTAAATTTTCAACTATATTTAATACTAGCTGATGCCCGAGACTTCATCCGTGTGGTGCGGTTTTTTAACTATCCCGCGGGAACTCTTTAATTTTTCGGGATCTAAAGTATCCTATATGTTGACCAGGGATATAAGCTACCACCATACAAAATTTCATTTAAATCTGTCCAGTCGTTTCGGAGATTAGCCGGTACAAACAGACAAACAGAGAAACATAAGATTTAAAAAAATCCAAATTAGTTCTATTTCACTTCTTACATCCCCCTGGTTCGGTTTTTAGCATTTCTTTTTCATTGTACATCAGAAATTCGACCTCTACAGTTTTATTATATGTAATAATAGATAAGTAGTCTTGGGCTACGAGTATCGTCCTTCCGGTTGCTATTAAGAAAACCAATACCATTTCAAACGGGTGGCAACGCTTTGTCTCAATAACACGAAGCTGTTTGCTTTATATTAGCTTGGAGTACGTTCAAGGGCTGGGTCCATCAAGGTTCACGTGATGAAGAACAAACTTGACCTTTGCGCTAAATTAACTCACCACATTATTTACTGGTGTTTGTAAAGGATACCTGAAACATATGCACCTATTACGCCGCGTAGAATTCTTGCTTATTTATTGCTTGAAGTCGGCACAAAAGCAGAGCTAAAGCCGGATACTCATCAGCGGGCAGTAACTGCCACCGAGCAGATATTACTATATGTATGCAGGAAATGATAGATATATAGCAGGGCCGAACCTAGGGGCTGGACTGTTGTCCAATTCAGAGCTAATCATTAAGGCATCTTTGACCACTGAGTCGTCAAGTCCGTCCAGCACGTCCGTCCAGTGCTTTAAGCGCATAAATTACTTTTCGCGGGGCACGTAGGCATAGGTTAAAAAGCACAGACGCACGCGTGTTCATCACTGGGCGTGTGATGGTTGAAATGATGGTGATTAGCGTAAAAATATAGTGTTACAACTTAGTCAAAATACCACGAAGCACGCCGGCAAAAGTGAAAGCACACCTGCCGGCCATAAAGCACAGTTTATTACAGTTTTATTACCAGCCCGCATTTGGACTTCTTTTGTTTACGATGAGCTATTTATATGTAATTAGAAAAAAACGCCTATTGTGTATTGTAATCCTTTATGATGATCGTTAGCCAGGTGTGGTTCTTGGAAAACTTCAGTCCACGCGGTCGATTGTTGTATTGGTCAGTTTAGTATAAAACAATGACCGAACTGGGAGAGGCAGTCCAGCGAGAACCACGATCAAAACAAGACGTGTACATTCGATAAGATAGTGACGAACTTTGCGCGTGTTATTTAACTGTGCATTACAATTGGACTTATTGCGACCGGTTATAATTATACCTGTTTAATACGTGTTTGTATAGTTCTAATAAATTCTATAGTAATTACAACGGCATTTTAATTCGAGTCCTGTAACTCGTAACAATAGGCAAATGGGGGCGCCATTTATCAGTTTTTACTTACTTTTCACACGAACACGTAAAATATCGACAACAGCCCGGCGTAGACTAAGCGAGTTCTTGTCCATGGATCATAACGAGTATTCAAATAAGCTAGTTGCTGACGCCTTCTCTAGTACGTAGTACATTAAACCTCATTGAATGTACACCAAAGCATAAACAAACAGATATAGAAAAATATAAGCAATATTACAACGTGCGGCCTTATCACTAAGAAACTACTCTTCCAGGTAACCCTTGGCAGGGATTGATAGATTTTTAATACTAACGGTGGTGCAATTAATAAATAATGATGAATGATAAATAAACATAATACATATAAGTACAAAAACAATGTAAATAGTCATAGATAAAGAGGTAAGTAGCTCATGTCAAACCGTAGGAACAAAATAACAGAAATGTAAAGAGAACTTTAAACTCAAAAGACGTGCGAACGCAAACTAGGGCAAATTTTATCTGACAGTTAAACTGCTGAATGGAACTTCTGCATTGTTTCAAAATTTTAACTGAAAACGATATGAGAACTGGCGGGTGAATTTAAACTTGCGCCATGACTTACAACTTATACATAATAGTGGTTATGAGAAACTTTAATTTTATAACATTAAATATGTGTATTTGTGCAGACCGCTAGCCATAAAAATGGCCCGGACTTTTGAAGGGCTCGCGTGGGGCCATGGGACGGCCAGCACGTAGAGGCCCTTGACAAATTTATTCTATAGGTCTTATCCGTGCAGGAACGGAGAAAGAATAAAATTTCCTGCGGCCGGGCGGCCTGTCGTAAGAGGCGACTAAACAACCCACAGCCAGGTGGGAGGGCATTTACTCGACTGGATGGCGACCACCCCTGGTCTAGAGTATGCCGCCATAACAACCTTGTGTTGTGTTCCGGCATCAGTAACCAGGTTCCAGTCTCCTTTAAGAGAGCAGCAGCGCACTTGTAGCACCTTTGGTGTTGCAAATGTTCATAGGCGACGGTAACCACTTTCCATCAAGTGGGCCGTCTGCCTGTCTGCTGAACTCCTGCATAAAAAAAAAGAAAAAAAAAAAGGGTGAATGTAGCGTGACACGGCGGCGATTGTTCCTGTCTACACCACATAAAAATGCACCTCAGGACAAAGCCTGGTAAGTGTAGGACTATTGTAGGGATTCAGAATAATATGTGTAATTATTATGTTCTAGGATTGCAAGATTTACGAATGCCCATAGGCATTAATCCGTGCAGGATCGGAGAAAGAATACAATTTCCTGCGGCCGACCGGCCTGCCGTCAGAGGCGACAAAACAACCCACAGCCAGGTAGGGCATTTGCTCGACTGGATGGCTATCACCCCTGGTCTAAAGTATTGTTACATGCCGTCAAAGATAAGCAACACAGCTGCCTGTCTTAAGCGCAGTTCATTGCCTTCCAACGATTTAGGAATTCTTTTATGTTTTCAATTTGTAATTAAGAAAAACATGCTATTGTTTTTCTACTTGTTTTATAACCATCATTAGCATCGAACTAGTCCTTATTGTTATTGTTTTCGACTTTATGGCCGTTAGCAGGTGTGCAAATTACCATTTCTCGGAAACTCAGTGCGCGCGGCCAATTTCTTTGTACTGTGTAGTGAGTATAAGACAATGCCCGAATGGAGGGGTGGGCAGTCAAGCGACTGCGAGACGAGTAAGACGTTTATAATACTCTCGATTAGCGATATAGACGACGGACTTTACGCGTGTCGAATTGCATTGAATCGTGCAGTGTGAACTAGTTGCATCCAGTTTTATTTTTATTTGTTTTATACGTGTTTGTACAGTTCTAATAAAGTCTATAGTAGTTACAACAGCATTTTTAATTCGAGTCCTGTAGTTCGTAACAGTATGTTGCCATAACAACCTTGAGTTTTGTTTCGGCATTAGTGGACAGGTTCCAGTTTGCCTTCTTAGAGCAGCAGCGCATTTGTAGCACCTTTGGTGTTACAAATGTCTGCCTATCTGCGGAACTCATGCAATGAAAAAAAAACTGACAGTGGATGGCGAAGAATGCGAATATTCCCACAAAACTGTAATTTACCTTATGATGCGAATTCAACTAAGGAACTTGCGAATGTCCATACATGTCAAACTTGACAAGCCGTCTTGAACAAGCGTGGCGGGTATACTGCGCGTTCCCCCTATAATGGGAGGCTCGAGCCCAACAGAGGGACATTTATTGGCTGTTATTATTTTATTATTATTTGATGTCGCATCCCAAATAACGCCTTAAATCTATCGCCACATCTGAGTGACACAGTCAGTAACACTAACACTGTCCGAGATAGAGCAGGAAAGATATTTTCGACTTAAAAACCATAAGGGAAAAATAAATATGATACTTCATCATATCTTTTCCTTGAAAATTAAAAACTTATTTCATTTGAATTTCAGGGACAAAGTTTAAAGCACCTCTGCTTAAATACTTTGTGTTTTTTTCTCTCAAAGAAAAAAGTATTTTCATTAAGTTCTTAAGGACAGGTAACTTTTTTAATAGCGAAATGTTTATACAGACTACAAAACAACACTTGACAAGAAGGACCTTTTCAGCTTTTTTTCTTAATGTTTCATGTAATTTTCCCACGTTCTATGAAAATATGAAAATATTTATTTCTTAAGAAACACATGCATAATTTGTAGACCGTTGCTGGAATCTTCTTTTAAACAAAATTTACTTGTATCAGAAGATACATACCTTCTTCCATACCTTAAATATTACATTGTATTTAAGAGTTTCTAAAATATTTTCATGCTATCGAGTATGTCCTCTACATTGAGACATTGATATTAAAAAAATATTTTATTATGAATTGTATAATTGTATTGAAAGAAAGTTAGTGTACTTAATTTACATTAAGTACAAAACATAATAATCATAGTAAAGTATTTTATTACATTATCATATTGTATTGCTAGAAAAATAGTTACTGCACTTAAATATTTTCATTAAGTACAGAACATAAAATTATAACAGTATTTAATAAAAGAAAATAAGAATGTGTGAGTTTTTGTGTATGTGTGTGAGTGTGTATGTGTGTGTGTGTGTGTACGCATAATTAATAATATAATCAATAAGGAATTTGTAAAAGAGATTTTACTGCGTCGTAGTCAAGTGACATAAGCCATTTTAGCAAAGAGGTTTTACAAGCATGTGTATTCATATGATACATATTTAACACCTGATTAATTTTATTGTACAAATAGCTGGATTGATAAACGTATTGCCGCCTAGCAAAGGAAGTTTTTATAGTTATTAGTTCAAATATTACGTATCGTCCTCTCGTAGTATCAATGTTTGAGTGTAAAGGCTTAGATTTCTGTAATCTTAAAATTACATTTAGAATATAAAGCTTTCTAACACTTAGAACTTTTGAGTACAGGTATATCTATATTTAATAAAACTACGTTAACGGTTTTAAGCACGGTAATTTATTTCATTTTTATTCTTCCGACGTTTCGGCCATTTTTCAGTAGCCGTGATCACGGAAGACAAAGATGTCATATGTCAATGAGTATTGTTGAAGTTTTATTTAACCTACCGCCAACTTGTTCATTTTAATTAGAATAGAACACTTTATTGTTCACCAAATAAACAATTACAGAATGAATAATTAGAATAATTTTACGGCAAAACAAAAGGCGGCCTTATCGCTTAAAGCGATCTCTTCCAGGCAACCTGACTGAGAGGATACTTTTTGCAACGTATGTCCTAGGTTTTGGTGGCGGTTGCTTCTTATTTAGAAATTAAACTCGATATAATTGACTTGTTACGAGCTACAGGACTCGGATTAAAAATGCCGTTGGAACTACTATAGAATTTATTAGAACTATACAAACATGTATAAAACAAATACAAATAAAACTGAATGCAACCAATTCACACTGCACGATTCAATACAATTCGAACGTGCAAAGTCCGTCGTCTTTATCGCTAATCGAGAGTACTAGATAACGTCTTACTCGTTTTGTAGTCGTCGCTTGACTGCCCCCGCCCCTCCATTCGGGCATCGTCTTATACTAACTACACAGTACAAAGAAGTTGGAGGCGCACACTAAGTTTCTAAGAAATATTAATTTGCACACCTGCGAACGTCCACAAAGTTGAGAACAATAACAATAGGGATTAGTTCGACGCTAATGATGGTTATAAAACAAGTAGAAAAACAATAGCATGTTACAAATTCAAAACACAAAGGATTCCCTAATCCGGAAGGATAATAAGCTGCGCTTACAATAGGCTATGCGGCTTATCTTTGACGGCATGTAACAGACTGTGTGATTATTATTAATGAACTTTTTACATGAATCAAAATATACATAGAATAAGTACAATTTATCCAAGAGTCGTCGTTGAGAATTATATTACATTTGTGAATTGTGAAGAATTATGAATGAATGAATCATTTTTGCCTCCAAGGCCGCTCCTGTATCCCGCATCCCGTCCGACGCCTAGTTGCTAATTGCGCCAGCTATGGGCGTCGGCGGTATGCGGGGCGCGGAGAGTAGGTGTGCTCCGGCGGGCGGGTCAGGAGGGTGCTCTCTGTCCGCAACACTAGGTAAAATTGTTTTTTTTTTAACAATTCTACGGACTCGAGTTCCGTACTCTTTTTTACAACTTAATTTCTATGAAAGTTGTCAAAGTTCATACGCGCTTATTGTTTATTTCTGTTACTGTGTGTGACATTAATTTAGTGATTTTTAGAGTTGTAGTGTACCTTAAGAATAACTTTTACAATTATTTTTTCTAATTTTAATACTAACCTTATACTAATGTAGAATGTATCTGTTTCATGCTGGTGTTGTGAGGAAGTGCATGTGCAGTGTGTGCCTTATGTCTATACCTATATATATATATATATATATATATATATATATATATATATATATATATATATATATATATATATATGTACGGTTTAGAATGCGGAATTCGGAAAACGCCAAATGCACACTTACCTTGCTAGCTGTGCTGCGGGAACCCTTCGATCGTGGATTGTAATTCATATTCACTGGCACGATTTCTCGATTGGCTAGATGATTAGCTAATTGTATATTTGAAAACACTTGAAAATGGACGAAAAACAGGAAGGTCGATGCGGCGCGTGCGGTCAGGAAGTTGCACTAACTGTCCTCGTGGGGCAGCATCGGCGTCGATAGCTCACACGGGGTGGCGATGCATTTGTTTTTAAATATACTAAATTGGAAGTTATGAAATACGCGGAAAAATTGATTGTGTTAATATTACGGAACAATATATATATATATATATATCTCTTAACTTAGTGCCATGTGTGTTTATTTTCCTTTTTGTGTCTAGGTGTATTTCAATTAAAATAAGTAAAATAAAAAACGAAGAACAGTACAATGTGGACAGTAAACAGCTAAGTTAAGAAGAATAGAAAGATATATATTTTATTATAAATTATGGCAAGTGATTTTGTTTTTGAGTGATTATTTAGTTTTAATTTTGTTTGTAGTTATTATTTACTCTATAGGAGCCTAATCTAATTTACCACCGCTTCGTAACATGTTGTGGCTTGAAGAGAAGAAACGGCGCAAGAAATTATTCAGCAAACATGCCTAGCTCTAATCATTTTATATAATATTAAAATGGGTGGGAGATAAGAATAAAAAGTAACTGTCAATCAAGTTGGTTTGTGTTCCGGTGCACGCAGAAAGAGCTCACAGTGTCTTGAGGTCTGGTAGTTGGTTTTGCTGGATTTGGGTCGTAATAGTTTCGATGATCGGGTCCCGTAGACCCCAAATAATTGAGAGACTACTACCTCAATTATTTGGGGTCGGCATTGTATTTTTCTTCCATACTCCTCTATTCTGGCATTCTCTACTGTTGTCAAGCCGCAAACCATCATAGTATCCTTCACACGATCCATCCCTCTCTTTTTGATCTACCTTTACATTTTTACCCATCAATCTTGCTGTTTAACATTCTTTTTGTCACACGACTTTCATCCCTCCCCATTACCATGCCCATACCAC
The DNA here is from genome assembly GCA_039645545.1 of Dendrolimus houi. Lineage (NCBI taxonomy): Eukaryota > Metazoa > Arthropoda > Insecta > Lepidoptera > Lasiocampidae > Dendrolimus > Dendrolimus houi. Next base: position 14,844,172 of record CM077139.1, read on the forward strand.
CTTAATTTTCTTCCTGTCAATTTTTCAGTCACGGGTGCAACGTTCAAATATCTCCTTATGTACTCATTTCTTACCTTATCCATTCTTGTAACACCACAAATCCAGCTCAACATTCTCATCTCATTTGTGTAAAGATTAGTTTATACCTAACTAGAGCTTTCCACGAGGCTACGCCGCAAGTCAAACCCTAGTAAATAACTTTATTTTACTGACATAAAAACTTAAATAGGTCTTTTATATCGCGAGCGAAGCTGCAGACAAAAGCTAGTATGTATAAAACTTACTTGAAAAATTATCTAACTGGTGGTGAAAACCGCTTAAAAATCCGTTACTTGGCTTAGGAGGAGTTAGTGGATACACAGACAAACAGACACGAAAAGCGACTTTGTTTTATACTATCTAAAGATATAGTAAATTGTATACTAATACTAACTAATTGTACCGAAATACTCACATTCTTACTCTCCTTTATAACATATTATTTACTCCTAATAGTCCCCTGTACCTTAAGGAACGTTTTAAATTCCTTCTATGCACTGCCGACAATTTGCGCTTTGATACGCATCAAAAACTTATGAGACCTGCACACACTTCATCATATTATGATAATTCTTTTACAGTGCAGGCTGTCAAACTTTGGAATATACTGCCTCTTACTGTCAGAGAGGCCAAATACTTACCAACATTTAGGAATTTACTCAGAAAACACTACTTATCCACAAATAGCTATATCTCATTAACACAATATAATCAAGCTAATACAGTTATTATAATAACTGATGTATTTTAAAATATATTATTGTATACTAGCTTGTACCCGCGACTTCGTCCGCGTGGAATGTTTTTTCAATTATCCCACGGAAACTCTTTAAATTTTCGGAATCAAAAGTATCCTATATGTTGATCAGGGATACAAGCTACCACCATACAAAATTTCATTTAAATCGGTCCAGTCGTGTTGGAGATTAGCCGGTACGAACAGACAGACAAACAGAGAAACATGAAATTTAAAAAAATCTAAATTAGTTCTATTTCACTTCTTACATCCCCCTGACTCGGTTTTTAGTACTTTTTTTTTCATTGTACAGAAATTCGACCTCTACAGTTTTATTATACTTATATTATATGTATAGATTCAATTCTTAAATTAGTTTGAGTATTAATGTATGTATCTATGGCCTTATTGCTGCACCACCTACATCGCTTGATTCAAATTTCTTTAATTTAGGTTACCTGGAAGAGATCGCTTCGAGCGATTAGGTCGCCTATTTTATTACCTAGAAAATATTGTAAATATGATCTGAGTTTGTAATTGTATATTTTGGTGTGCAATAAAGTGTTATAGCTCTCTCTGTCTCTAAATTGTTGACCTTGACTCTCTTCACAAAATTTTATATGGACGTATTGATTCACCCTATTTACTTAACATCAATACCAATTATCGATGTAGAAAACCAGCAGCTTTTTCCCTTCAAGTGCATCGTAATAATACTTCTTATTTCAATCGATTGATTCAAATGTGTCGCCTTATAATGAACACGCCAAATTAATCGTGAACATTAATAATTTTAATTGTAATCAATTTAAATTTATGAATAAATGTAAAAAAGTTCTCTCACACAATCGTTAGTAACATCTACTGTCGATTTTTCACTCACTTTTGTTATATCATTTGTAAAATGAGCTATGAACAACTTTCTTTATAGCAGCCATTTTGTCGTTCGTCTAATTAACACATAGTTTGGATTACAATCTGGCCCTGTATATTACGTTGTTATTGTTTAATTTTAATCTGTTTTGTGCTTAGATAAATTGTTGTGGATAAAGAGGATATCTTTGAACAATAAATAATGGTGATTATTGAAGATACCTTTTATTTTCTTCACGCAACATAAAGAACAATATACAATTTTATACACGGCACTTTACAAGCAGAAGAGCGAGGAGAAGAGGGGGACGTAAAACTTCATAAGACGCTGTCGGCGTATGACAGTGACATTTTATTTAACAGCCAAAGGATGCTGAAGCCAGGGCTACTCCAAAATAAATAAATAAATTTCTTAGGGAATCGAGTATTTACAATGTATTTAAAAAATGAGAAAAATTCCGGAGTCGTAATTCCGACCAGCACATACAAAAAATACAACTTTCAAAATTATAACTCAAAAATCAACTCAAACACATCCTGAGACAGCACTAGTTAAGACTACTCAGAACTTTAGAAACTGAATAATGCCTTCCATATCAAAGGGACTCCCAACTGGATGGTAAATAATATACTTCTAAATGGTATCTCAACGTCTCCAAGGATTATATAGGCTACGAACTAAAGTTAACTCGAGTCAAACCAATTAACCATGCTAAATCATATCTAGAAAAGTTTACTATAGTTAAAAGCAATTATATCATAAATAATCTATCTATATGAAAGAAAGAAAACAAAAATAGAGAGAATGAGAGAGAGATAACACTTTATTGCACACCAAAATATACAATTACAAAAATAGACCATATCTACAATATTTTCTAGGCAATACAATAGGCGGGCTTATCGTTCAAAGCGATCTCTTCCAGGCAACCTAAATGAAAGAAATTGTTATAATAAGCAAGTTTAAAGTAACAAAATAAGAATAAACAAAGGAGGAAATAATGACAGACTATAAACATAAGTCCAAAAAATTGTATCAAGCTCAGCATTATTGTTGGTCTGTTGGAACAACAATAATGCTGAGCTATGGGATTTTTGGCGGGAACTGTAAAATGTTATGCTATGTAGTTTTATTTTCTAAAAATGTGTAAAATTACTCTAAAACGAACAATAGTTGTAGGATATTGATAGTTTTTGAGTAGTAATTATGTGTTTTTGTGAGAAATGTGAACTGTATAGTCAAATGTGGCCTTTTGAGTTGTCACAAGAACTCCGTTGGCTACAGTTGATAACCTACAGCTCAACTAAGCTGTACGTAGGCTTAAGAAAATGAAGAAACTATATTTTAATCTAAGATTTGGCTTAAAGGCCTAAATGCCAAGCCATAGCAACCTAAATAAATAATAATAATGCTGAGCTATATTTTTGCGCCAAAACCAACTGACTTGCCGTAAGCGACCGGTATCTCAAGCGGCGCCATCTCTAAGCGGCGAATGTTTTGCGGGAACATGGTTTCATAACAATATAGGTAAATTAGCCTCGAGATGTTTTTGCATCTGTGGTAGTATTTATATATTTACAGGAATTCTACATTTGAAATTTAAAATTCCTTGTACAATCAACAAAAAGAGGTTCGTTACATTTTGAAGAAAAAAATATATTTACAATCATAAGTCAATGGTGAAAATCAAATAAATAATTATTATTTACATTGCTAATTGTTGTGAGGTCTGATTATTAATTGATTTTATTTGTGGTTTATTCTTGTTATTTATTGTTCAGTGGTATTATTTGTTGCTAATTGTTGTTATTTGATATTAAATTTATTAATTAAAAATGATTCCGATGTTGAAACGTGGTTGAGGTAAGCTCTTGACTTCCCAATCTAAAGAAGTTTTGTATAATTTGTAGAAATATTTCGAAAATGAGTGCAATAGCAATCCGAGCAATATTATGGCTCTCGCTCAATTAATTGCTAAACCAACCGGAATATCATTGACTTGCATCGGACAGGTGCTATCAAAAGGCAAATGTCATTCTTCAGAACACGGACCAACAATTTAGTATTAAAAAGTATGTTTGATATTAATATTTATTATTTTAATGACATTTAATATGATTAGTTTCATATTAAGTACCTGCCTATAAAATGTATAATATTAGTTTATTTATTTATGTGCGGACTGTACACTACTACAAACGCAAAAAGGTCTCGAAGATAATTTACCTGTACAACTACTCGTTTTCACAACTGTCAAAGTTATACATCGTATACAATTATTTACGTAGTTTTAATGTAATCTATTAAATTATGGCAATAGTATATGAGTAATTACTACAACTTTAGTTTCATGGTATCTCCTATAAATAAATATTATATATAGCTGCCATATATTTTAGGATGCCAACACATGATAAGACTAGCCTATCTTCTAGAAGCAAGATACTAAAAATGGTTGCTCAAATTACACTGCAGTGTTGTAAAACGAAAGCTTTAAGAACATTCCACTAAACGCTTCTGACTAAACTCGAGTTAAAGCTGTAAAAACTAAAGATGTCCAACTTGAAACTAAGATAATTTTGTAAAATTTTCAAGCTAATCTAAAGCTTAAAGTTGAACGTTTCTCTTCAAAGAAATGGAAGTTAACTCGTGTTTTAACGATTATTTGAAGCGAGGAAGATCTCTTAGCCACCTTGAATTGCATTTTATATATTTTCAGCGTTTTACTCGCGTCCTTTTAAAAGAACGCTCTTGAAGAAGACGCGGGCGTGACGTAAATTTTATAACAAGACCTACTGTTACCCGCGGCTTAACTCGCGTAGATTAAAAATAATCATAGTGTAAGTAATCAAAAAAGTTACAGGTATTTCGTTTTTTTTATTATTAACAACTCTACGGACCTTTTTTACAACTTAATGTAGAAAAACGTTTTTAAAGTTTATACACGCTTATTTGTTATTGTGTGTGATATTTATTTAGTGTATGTTTGTGTTGTGGTGTACCTTACGAATAACTTATTAAATTAATTTATTCTAATTTGAATACTAAACTTATACTAATCTAGAGTGTATCTGTTACATGCTGGTGTTGTTAGGAAGTGCATGTGCAGTGTGTGCCTTATGCCTTCGATTACTCACCACTTTAGAGGTTGAATTTTCAAAAATGCCTATACACGTGTAAATTTATTTCTAACCAGAAGCAGCTATGTAAAATTACTTTGAAAATGGTTTGCATATAAACTTTCATCCCCTTTTCACCTCCTTAGAGGTTGAATTTTCAAAAATCCTTTCTTAGTGCGCACCTACAGTACAAGAGATCTAGGTCCTAGCTGGGCCTAGGACCTTGACATCACTAACACAACAACACATAACCCAAATAGCACGAGTTCGGATCCTGGCCGGAAGTGTGCATCTCTTATGCTCCTGATGCACCTTACGCGACTTACAACGTTGAAAAAATATATTTTTTTTTATATTCTCCTCCCATGTTTGTCGGGGTATTTTGTGCATGTTCTTGTATTTTTCTTTTATTTTTATTGTCTTTTTCTTTTTTATTGCCTAATTTATTTTTCAATACATACATTTAACTACAATTTTGAAATATAAACATTCTACTGGCTTACTATTCTAATTTATACAATGCTATTTACTTTTAATAATATATGGGAGCTATATACGTCTTGTCATCGCAGCGGACAACGCACTACTGGCTAGCGCAACGCGGAGCACACATATTAATTATTGCTCTATCTCGCTCGCACATCATCCGTCCCGCTCACACACTGTGCTATACATATCTATTACTATTTATCTTATTTGCTAGCTTATCATTTATTTGTTCTGTTGTGCTTTTTCCATATTCTTATGTATCTTTTTATATATTTACTATTTTATTTAAAGACAGTGGTACTGTCGGTAACACCTGCTACACACTTTACATATATTTATTTGCTGACACTAGTCTTATTTTATCTTATTATATTCTATGTATTACTACGTTTGTATTATATAATCTATATTATATAACCAATCCGTACGTTATATATCTCTATTTAAAATAACACAATAACGATACATCTACGTGACACAGTCGCTAACACCAGCATTATCTCAGGTGTAACACAGGCATTATGGCGAGATTTTTTTATATTTTTTTATTGCAGGAGTTCAGCGGACAGGCAGACGGCCCACTTGATGGAACGTGGTTACCGTCGCCTATGGACATTTGCAACACGAAAGATGCTACAAATGCGCTGCTGCTCTTTTAAAGGAGACTGGAACCTGGTCACCGATGCCGGAACACAACACAAGGTTGTTATGGCGGCATACTCTAGACCAGGGGTGGTCGCCATCCAGTCGAGCAAATACCCTACGACCTGGCTGTGGGTTGTTTAGTCACCTCTTACGAGAGGCCGCCCGGCCGCAGGAAATTGTATTCTTTCTCCGTTCCTGCACGGATGAAAAGAGAATAGAGGGAGGGAGAATTTACGAAGAAGGTTTCCTAGTCGTCGCAATCAAACCTAAAGTCTTCGTTAATACCTTAGCGGTTTAGACCATTAATGTATAGACGGAGCCCACGTAAACAAAAACGTCAAATGAAGTAAAGCATCTTTTTTAAATTTGCGTAGCGCGTCTGCATACTCATAACGCACTGCAACGCTGTCAGCATAATTAAGCCGGCTCACTTTTAAAATCCGAATCTCCACCTTTCAATTAATGGTCTTAATGCAAATAATTTTATTCGCATTGAGTCCATTACTTGAATGATAGATGATAAGTTTACACAATGTGTATTGTGTAGGTATATTTATTATGTATCATATATTTATAAACTGCACCTGTCAGTATTAAAAATCTATTAATCCCTGCCAAGGGTTGCCTGGAAGAGGGCGCTTTTTAGCGATAAGGCCATCCATTGTACTGTCTCTTGTATTTTTCTATTTCTGTTTATCTATGCTTTAGTGCACAATTGTTATATTATTCTGAATTCCATTTTAATGAAAATCATATATAAATACAGTATAAGATTTCATTTCAAAGTTAGTAGTACAAAAATCCATAACTTAAAGTAGTTTACATATTGACAAAGAGTACAGACTATTGTTACATAATACAAAATGGCCACAGACAAGTAATAAAATAGTTTTACCAATTAACATTTACAACAATAATAAAATGTTGTCTATCTGTATATCTATCTAATTTTAAGATAGAAATTCGGTACATTAGAAATACTAATACAATTATCAAGTATCGCAGTACTGCGCTACAAATTTAATAATCGCGGTGTAATCCATTCCTGTCAATTAGCGTTGTTGCAGAGAATTTAATACCTCCAGGATCTCTTTTTAGGGCACGCAGTCATTTTCGTAAAAATGTAGTAAGTAAGGTATTTGCCCGTCTGGATGACTACCACCCCTGGCATGGAGTATGTCGCCATAACAACTTTGAGTTGTGTTCCGGCATTGGTAGTCAGGTTCCAGTCTCCCTAGAGACAGCAGCAGCGCATTTGTGACGCCAAGCGATGGTAGCCGCTTTTTTTTTTTTTTTTTTTTTTTTTTTAAGGCGGGGGAAATGCATTTCGCACATACCGGGTCCTTTGCTAGGGATTAGACCGTTGTTGATCATGGAGGCTTTCCACTGAGGCAATCCAAACAATAATCAACCGGCTTGTGTGGAGACTCGACTAATCAATACCCCACTAAAACCACCCTCCTCCCATGTGCCCCGCGCTTATGGCAGGAAAGGCGTGAGATACAGAACGTAGTTACGCCCACACCGATCCTAGCGCACAAGTGCTTGAGAATGCCCCGGGAGAGGCAAACTCACTTCGTCAACAGGGGTGAAGACTCCTCTGCTCCCTAGATGCTAGAGGCCCCTGCAGCGGTATTTCAGGGAGGGAGGTCATGCGCATACCTGCGCCTCCGGGCTCCCAACTGACGTCGGCGCCCGCGAGACGCATGCGCACTACCATCTCTCTCCTATCTCGTTCCGCGGCCTCCTTATGAGACACTACCGTCTCGCAGAAATTGGCCGCACCCACCCACCAATCGTCGCTGTGCAGCATGGCTTGCACCAGATCGCCCAGCGATTCGATCGGTCCTACAAGTGTCTCGAGTTCAAACCTCTGAGGTGCCCATGCTGCGCACTCGACTAGCGTGTGTAACGCCGTGTCCAGCGCGCCACACTGGCGGCATTGGGGTGAAGGCAAGCAGCCCGCAATCTGACACAGATACTTATCGAAGCAACCGTGCCCGGTAAGTATCTGTGTCATTCTGAAGGTCAGGGTCCCGCGTTTCCGCGAGAGCCATCGCAACAGCTGCGGTCGAACCGCCTCCACCGTGTCAATGCCAGCAACAGGGTTTTCCAACTCTACTGACCAAGATTGGATCATGGCTGCGGTTTCCCGCGTCCTGATCACCTGGAGTTCGGCCTGGCCATAGACCAGGCCACGGGCGAGGGCATCCTGTCGGGAGCGCCGAACTTTGGCTATCACGTCCGCCTGGAGAGGCCAGGGCGGATCGCCTGCCAAGAGTGTCGACGCCGTCCACGACACTGTACGGTATCCTCGGATGGTCCTCACCGCCAGGACCCGTTGTGCGCGGCACAACAAAGTCCTATTGTGGCGGTGAAGTGCAGTGGACCATACGGGTGCACCGTACAGGGCCATACTCCTAAGGATGCCCATGTAGAGTTTCCTAGTCGTCCCCCCGGTCCCCCCACGTTGGGAAGAAGCCGAGAGAGGGCGCCTGCGGACCTCACGAGCTTGGGAACTAGCTGCTCAAAGTGCGCTTTGAACAGCCATTTCCCATCAAGAATTAGCCCCAGATATTTCATCTGGGGCCTACACGAATGTCCACCCCTTGGACTGTAACGGACAAGTCCGCGGGGGATTGCGAAACCGCCTATGGAACATGATGGCCTCCGTTTTCGCGGGGAGACCTTCAAGCCCAGCCTACCTATTCTTCGGACCACGATCGCCAGCCCGGCGTTGGCGAGGTCCACGGATTCCGCGAATGACGCAGCGCGTGCCGTGAGTAGGGTGTCATCCGCAAAGCAGATTAGCCCTATTCCGGGCAGGACCGGAACCCGAAGGATCCAGTCATAACCGACGTTCCAAAGAACCGGCCCGAGGACCGATCCCTGTGGTACGCCGCACGCGACGCGTCGCCGACCGCCGAAACCCGAACTGCGTCTGTGCTAGCCCCGGCTCCACAGTATCGAGATGCTTAACGAGGCGTTCCGCTAAGATCTTCTCGAAAACCTTGGCGACCTCGTTAAGCAACACTATGGGCCTGTAGGCGGACGGATCGTTGGGAGGACGGCCTCCCTTGGGAATCAGGCATAATCGGCCCTCCTTCCATTGCGACGGGAACTGACCTGCGCGAATACAGGCATCGAACAGTTCCCGCAGCTGGCCGCGTAGGTGTTTGGCGGCCAGGAAGAGGAGCCGACCCGAAACCCCGTCGGGTCCCGGAGCCGTCTTCCTGCCCCGGAGCCGGTCCAGGGCGACGTCTAACTCTTCCTCGGTGATGGAGTGAGGCTCCACCTCCGAGGTGTCGGGAAATGATTGGACCCATATCGGGGAGTGAAGATCCCCGGATCCGGGAAGAGCCCATCGATAACCGACCGGAGGACCTCGGGTTCGAGCGTTTCCGTAGCCGTGGAGGTGCAGGGCCGCAACGTGTTGCGGGCCGCACGGTACGGACGCCCCAAGGGTCCCGGTCCAGTGTCTCGAGGAGCTCCCGAGCCCGGGCTTTCGCTCGCAGAATTGCGATCGAAAGGGCCTTTCTGGCCTCTCTGAACTCCCCACGAGTCCATTCTCCTCAACATAGTCTGGAGGACGACGCGCTCTGCTGCGTTTGAGCCTGTGGCTGATTCTGCGGACTGCCCTCCGCAGTTCAGCCAGCTCCTCAGTCCACCAGTGGACCGATGTACGCGGCGGCGGTCGTTTGGCTCGAGGCATAGCAGCGTCACAAATCCTTTTGAGGGACTTGCGCATGTGCTCAGCCTGCGCCTCCAGATTCCCCAGGTCGGCTGGATAGGTCCAGCATTCGATGATAGCCCTCTCCTCGGCCTGCTCCGCGTCGAGCTTGGTAAGAGCCCAGCGTGGGAGCCGGGAGGGGCCCTGAACAGGGTTAGCGCTAGGCGAGGGGGAGAGCTCGAATCTGATGTACAAGTGATCAGACAGAGTCTCCACCTCCTCCAGCACTCTCCATCCTACCACTCTGCGGGCGGCCGCATGTGTGGCGAATGACAAGTCGATGATCGATCCACCCCGCGCACGTACGCAGGTCTGGACCGACCCCTGGTTCAGGATGGACAGGTTGGATTGAAGCGCCCAGTCTTCAACCGCCCGTCCCCTAACATCGGTAATCGCGTTCCCCCAGGATTGGTGCTTGGCATTGAAGTCGCCTAGGACGAATATCGTCTTCGGCGCTAGTCTGCCGACGGCTGCCCTAATGGAGTCCAAGGCGAGCTCGTACTCCGCCAGGAGGCGGCTCCGCGTGAGGTACACGCCTATGATGACGTAACCTCCGCTTTCCGCCACCGCGTAGCCCTTTCCTCTTTCGAGACTGGTGAGCGGTGTGCCAGATCCGGCTCTGGCGACCACGGCTACCACATCGTCGAGATCCCCCACCCAGTTCCTGGCTGGGGGTACGTAATAAGGTTCGCTTATTACGGCCAAGTTTGCTTGCCACTCCGCCATCGCCTGCAGGCACAAGTCCTGGGCGTCGGGGGAGTGGTTAACATTAGCTTGGAAGAGTGTTAGGTGTATTGGGCATTTAGGTGTCCATAGGTACCCCCTTTCCACTCGTCGGTCGTTTATTCGCCCTCGGGTGGACGAATTTACCCTTGACATATGGGGGCTGGCAGTGCCTCGCCAACGTCGGGTGGGTAGCGCGTTTGCCCCCCGCCGCGCAGACGGCGCAGTGGGGGTCGCGGGCTGTGCAGTCCGGCTGCTTGTGTCCGCTCTTACCGCAGCGAAGACACAAGCCGGTCCGGTCCGGACACGAGTCCGGGCAAGTCTGGGTGCCGTGGCCGACGTTGAAACAACGGTAACAACGTATGGGCCGGGCTTCCAGAGCCTCCACCTTCGCCGAGGTGAAGCCCACCAAAAGGTGGCCCCGCTCGGCGATGGCTTTGGCTGCAGAGACGGGGCACATCACGTATGATGCGCCCATCCCCCAGGTCCTATGCCGATGTGCCTCGCCTTAACATCGTCGCGCAGGCAGTTGCCCACGCTGGCGATGGCACTGCGAAGCCCATCTACTGTGGCCGACTCATCCAGCCCTGAGACGTAAAGCTCCCCACGCTTTACGGGGCGGATGACTTCGGCCATCCTTGAGCGCCCCTCGAAGGGCCTCGGCGACGCGGTTCGCCCTAGTCGCGCTCTCGGGTCCTGGGGGAAGTCCAGGAGTCGAGCGTCCCGGGCGGTCCGCGTCACTTTCAGCCCCTCTCTGAGGCCTAGCTCGGTGATATTGACCACCGAGGCGGCCTTCGCGAAGACCTCCCGGTAGCCAATACCGTTTTTGGCCGATTCCGGCAGCAACTTAATGATAATTGCTGCCGATCTCGGCTCCTGAAATACCACGGGCTTCGTAGCCCGTGGCTTGCGCGCCGGTTTCCGCCCCGATGGCGAAGCCGGTGCTTGCGCCGAGGAGGGCGGGGCGTTTCCGCCCCGCTCCCCTGCCCTTCTTCCTTCGGACGACCGTGGACCACGCCCCCTCCGGAACGGGGGCGGGGGCAGGGGCCACCGCAGCCGATGGTGGCGCGACGGCAGGTGCCGCGACGGCGCGTGCCGCGACGGCGGGTGCCGCGACGGCCGGTGTCGCGGCCGCGGGTTTAGCCATGAGTCTGGGGCCGGCAGGGGCCGGTGGCCCGGGCTTAGGCGCCGGAGCAGAGGCGGCGGCGAGAGCTGCGGCTCGGCGCAGCTTCTTCGCCCTCTGCTTTACTCCCCCTCTTCACCTTCTTCTTGGGGAGGGGTGGCGGTGGGGAGTCCGCCACCCCGACGACGGGGGCTACCACCACCTCCATCAGTACCGGGGAATTACTTCCCCCGGGGTCCGGCGGGCGGCGGCGGCAGCTCCCGCCGTTTTAGGCAGCGGTTGTGTCTCCGCGGCCTTTTTCCTGTCCGCCGCAAGCGGCGGGCGAAGAATTGGCGCGGGCGGCAGCCGCTCCTCAATCCCGGCAAGCCGAGCGTCAACATCGCGCCCACCGTGCGGGCGATGATATGCGTGAGCATATCATAATCCACACCGGTGTGCGCAGCGGTTGGTGTAGGAACCGGCTCCGCCACAGCGGCGGTAGCCGGAACCGTTCTGGGGACCGCGGCGGATATATGAACCGGCTCGGGGGCCGGGACTTTTTCCGCCGCGGCGGCCTTGGCCTTCCGCTTAGCGGGCACGGGACCCGGCTCCGCCGTTACAGCGGGAACCGGGGCCGCATCCGCAGCGGGGCCTTCATGGCCTTCCGCATCTGCTCGAACTCCTTACGGTAGGAGAGGTTCTCCTCCCGCAAGGCGCCGAGCTCGGCGCGCAGCCTGGAGTTCTCGTTGCCGAGTCTCCAGGCTTCCGACTCTGGATTCCGCGTCACCAGCGTGTCGACTATGTCCGACAGCCGGGTCGCAGCCTCCTTCAGTCGGCGCACGTATGCGCCCTTCAGGTTGCCCGACGTCTGGGCGACCTGGAGGATGTCGGCGACCTGGGCGCTCGCCGCTAGGCGGAGCTCCCAGGGCCGAGCACACGTACGTCCCCTATCAGCGCGGCGCACTGGCTAGCCGCGGCCAGTTTGGCAGCAGTGGCCTTCCTGGCCCTGCGACCCTTTTCCCCCTTCGGTGCGGAGGTAGGCCTCCGCACCCGCGCAGCTTACGCTCGCCGTCGCGTCGCCCGTGCGATGCAGCGGCGATCGCGCCCGCGCCGGCGTGGAAGCACCCGATGTGCTTTCCGAGTCGGCGCTGCGGTCCCAGAACCGCTGCCTCGACTCGGGGACGAAGCTGGACGAAGCGGTGGCGGCGACAGTCCCAGTAGGGAAAGAAGACAACATCATCGCCGCCACCGCACCTATATCACCATCCCTAACAACGACCCCGGTCGTTGGCGCGGGTGAAGCCCGCGCGGCAACCGGTGTCGCGGGGCGGTCGTCCCCACGCTGCGCACGGGTGAAGCCGGTGCGCAAGCCGATGCCGAGGGCACGGGTGAAGCCCGCGCGCTAGTCGACACCGTCGTGGGGCCATCGCCCCCCGCTGTCGCCGAGCCGGCCGCTGTGTAAACCGACCTGACCGGTGTCGGCGCACATGCAGCCGCCTCGGCGTGCGGGCCGCAGAAGACGCGAATCGCGTCGTCGAGTGCGTACTCCAGCGAATCTGGGACGCTGCCCGACGGCGCGATGTCTACGTGGTCCACGAAGGCGCTTGGCCCCTGCACAGGTGAAGCCCGTGCAGGTGGCGTTTGCGCCCTGTAGACATTCTCTACGATGGCGTTCGCCGCGCTCACGGCCATGAGAACGGCCGAGTTCGCGGCGAGCACCACCACCCCTACCTACGGCCGTGTGTGCCGCGCTCTTGCGCGCGGCACGCATGGCGGAACCTAGGCGCGGCGGGGCCGAAGGCGGCCCCATCGTCGCGCTCTCCTTATCGCGGGGCCCGGCGGCGGTGAGGTCGACCACCGCCGATGCACCCCCTATCGAAGCGGGCAGCCCGGTAGCCGTGACAACGGCTGGACCCGGGCGCCCGAGACGAGGTTCCGCGGCGCTGCGGCTGCGACGAACCAGGGAAGACTTATTTTCCCGCGTCTCCCCTATCTCCTTCATGGCCCATCCATTGTTGGAGCCGCTGTGATCCCGCTTGCGCGGGACACTCGGCTCCCTGGGGGCCTTCGGGGTACTTGGGCCGTCCATTACTGGAGGCCCTGACCCGAGAGGAGACCAGAAAGGCGCGCGAAAACACTACACACACAAGAACCGTTACAAAAGCGCGCGCAACTGATTTTGCGCACGACACTAGCAAGCGGAGAGAGAAATGGGACTCACCGGCCAAAACTGCTTTCCGCACCGCAATCCAAACGAACAAACACTAGTACACTATCACCTGTACACAGAACTAACAATTTATCGCTTTTCCAGGTAGAAAAGCGCGAAAAATTGTATTAGATAGATGTGAGGAGCGCATTCGTGACCGCTACGCAAGGAAGCTGATCGCGAACTGCGATGGTAGCCGCTTGCCACAAGGTGGGTCGTTTGTCTGTCTGCTGAACTCATGCAATAAAAAAAAAATACTTATCATCTCTGTTCCTCTTTATAATATATCTTTTTTTTTCAGATATCACTGGGTTTTTGTTTCTCGTTATATTTTTCGGAATTTATCTCCATATGGACAAACCCCTTAATGAGTCATCCATAAATTACGTACATGTTACGGGTGGAGGCGGTCGACGAAGTGTGACCAGGGGTGGGGGGTACCTTAATTTTGTGACGTCACATTTCAAAATCTTATCTTATACTAATATATAAATCTGAAGAGTTTGTTTGTTTGCTTGAACGCGATAATCTCGGGAACTAAGGGTTCGATTTGAAAAAATATTTCAGTGTTAGATAGTCCATTTATCGAGGAAGGCTATAGGCATAATCACGCTAAGACCAATAGGAGCGGAGCACAAATGAAGAATGTTTCAAAATCGTGGGATTTTTTTAACTTACTTTTTTTTTTTTTTTAACTATTCCACGCGGGCGAAGTCGCAGGCAGAAGTTAGTCTCATATATTTAAGCTTTAAAATACGAAATTTGAACTATTAACGAAAGACTTAAAAATATTTCAACTCTATATGTATGACCTTAGTGTTTAAATAAAAAAAAAAAAAAAAATAAAAAAAAAAAAAAAAATTAAATCTAAATAAAACTAATTCCGGAAGTGCTGTTTTAATTTAATAACTTCTTGATGTTAAATTGCAAAATATGTGATGTCACACTAGGGAGGGAGGAGTCTCACGAAAGTTATTAGCTGTGACAAGGACGGGAAGGGGTCAAAAATCATGAAATTCTTGTGACGTAATTGTGGATGGCCCCTTATGCAACACTTATCTAAATCTATCTAGATTACTGGTGAATAATAACATTTAAAAAATCTTGGACTATTTCCGAAATCGGCTTTAACAGCACACTTTGAATAATTATTATACTATATAATAACAGCCCATAAATGTCCCACTGCTGGGCTCGGACCTCCCACTATAGGGGGGACGGACAGCATACCCGCCACGCTTGTCCAAGGCGGCTTGGCAGGTTTGACACAACAGCTATACCTATGTGCAGGTTTCATCACGATGTTTTCCTTCACCGCTGTTTGCACGTGCTAAATGTAAAAATATGCATAATAGGCCAGAAAACCGCCCAAGATTTGAACCCGCGCCCTCTGAGTTTGGGACGCGTGCGCAAGCCATTACGCTACCACGACTTTGAATTATATCTCAGTATAATATATATATATATATATATATATATATATATATATATATATATATATATATATATATATATATATATATATATATATATATATATATATATATCTTACTAGCGGTTCCAGAAGACGTTGTCCTGCCCTGAAAAAATAAAAATCCACGACCCGATCCCAGCGCCACCTGCCGGTTCCAATTGTAAATCTAAACCATTGCATAAACTATTGTCGTAAAAGGCGACAAAACAGTAACCAAATATTAACAAATCGTACTAGTACAATACATAGCACAATGTGTGATCGGGACGGATGATGTGCGAGCGATATAGAGCAACTATTAATATGTGCGCTCCCGCGTTGCGATAGCCAGTAGTTCGTTGTCCGCTGCGGTGACTAGACGTATGCAGCTCCCATACATAAAAATCGAGTAAATAAATTTTAATTAACTTAGTGCATCCGTATCATTTCAAAAAATTGTGTTGCGTAGGTAAAAAATATGCCGTATATCCCAAATATTTTATACTTAAAAGTGAACTAAAAGCAAGAGTATGAATATTTAAAACTAAATAAATGTCGTCTTGTCGTTTTTACTTTTAATTAAAACATTATGGTTTCAAAAGGATTATTTATTAAATTTATACGTGATGACGCTATTTTATATTATATGCATTAGATGACTCGCAGAACAGCACTCATAGATAATACGCTATATATAAAATCGGCACTACTATTATCGCTTGGAACATTGAAGTGTGATAATTATGAAATGTTAAATATTCATATTGTCAAAAATGTGCAACTTGATGGGCGTGCAAAGTCAAAAGTAAAATAAATTGTTGTAAAGGGTATATACTTGACACCTGTCTAAATGGATAAACCATGCGAATTCATATTTGACAAAAACACAAGTAAGTGTCCCAGTTTAAGATTACGACAATGTAAGCTGTAATATCAACTTTTAAGATAATGTCACGTTGTATCTTGACAAGTTTATGCCATTTTTATCGATGTATCCACCAAAAACAGTTTTTGCTTGACGTAAAACAAAGTTGTAAAACGAATGACATTACAGCGCGCTTCTACATACAACCGCCATTTTGTCTTTCATAGCTTTATCAAGATGGCCGCATTCGTTGCTTTAATGTTTCTAAGCTCTTCAAAGGTATTATGAGTATAATAAAGTAAATCTGACCTATTTTATTTGATTACTAATCTATAATATTGTTACAATTGGGCCACCTGCAAATTTGTAAACAAAGCACATTTATTACCCGCCCTCGGTGTTTGAGATAATAAAATTGAAGTGCTTTAGTGACCATCTTCTTTTGTTTACTTTGTGTTTAAAATTTGTGATTGTAAAAATAGCCCATTGTTTATTGTAATCGTTTAGGGCCTATTGTTGTATTGTGATCACTGCCAGGTGTGATTCTTGGAAATTCAGTCCAAGCGGTCGAGTATTGTGTCGAGACATATTGTATTTGACAATATGAAGCAACGCCGGAACGGAGGGGTGCGGCAGTCTAGCGATGGTCACAAGCGAGACAAGACGTGTGTACATTCGATAAGCTATATAGTGACGGACTTTGCGCGTGTTATTGAGTCGTGTATTACGTTTGTACTGGTTGTGTCCAGTTATATTTGTACCTGTGTTATACGTGTTTGTATAGTTCTAATAAATTCTATAGTAATTCCAACGGCATTTTGTTCCGAATCCTGTAACTCGTAACAATATTATAAAATTATAAAAATGTAGTCTTTTGGTTTTTTAGATTTTTTTGGGTTTATTTCGTTCGGAATGTTTTATCCGATCGATAGCAAATTCCCGGGTTTAAATCTGCAGTATTTTATATCTCAGGAATCCACGAGAATTTTCTTGGGAGTGGTTTAAAGTGGTGCGTTTAAGAAAAAACTCGGGTTTCCGATGTAATATTTTCACTGATTTATATATATAATAATAAAATAAAAATAATAATAATAATAGCAAATACTCTGTCATAAAATTTGTGATACTTCATATCCAATCCAGCGGGATTTTTCCCGGGAGTGGTTTCAAGTTGTTACACGTATAAATTAGCTTATTCCGTCCAACGTGGACGAAGTCGCGAGCGAATCCTAGTATAAGTTAAGTTTTCTTCATTGTAGTACTTAATTTATAATTTAGTTACATTTTTGTGTAAATAAATAATTACATCGAAAAAGTACCGAATATTTTTGATCCATGGTAATAATTGCATTCATTCCTTTCATGGTAATTATTTCTATGATGTATATATAATATAAACTATTGCAAATATTTTGGTAATTCTGTATCAGATGTAGTTCTCCCTGAAGTACTATCTTATCAATAAGATATTTTTGAATTTAATGAAGGTCAAATAGCACTAATACCGTGTTTCGCATAGCAGAAAAGACTAAGCGCATCGCCAGGAAATCGGTCCGTCACAACCGAGCGCCAGCGTTGGACTAATTATTATAGACGCAATGAAGTTTAATATTCGTGAATACAGGCAACTACCCGCAATGCATGCATTGGGGTCAATAGAACACAATAACCGTACACATTTACATTTTGATTGCTACGGACAAATGAGCCTGTTTTGTTAAATCAACCGAGGTAATTAACTATTGTGGGTACATTCTCATACATAGCAGCCAGTTACAATTGTGCGGTTGAAAATTGATTACAAATTACCGGCGGAATATACAAGTGCATGCCTTATCAATGATACGGGCCGGGCCAGCCCTAGCTCTTTTGCCGCCGTAAGCAAACTAATAATAATAATAATAAATAATCGCCAGACAAACACACACATTGTATTGTTACAACCCAGGTCCCGACAAAAACAAAACCCACCTGTATATCTAAAACAAAGCACATTTTATTATCTGCCGGCATTTAAACTAACTGTAAATCTCTTATGATCGTCTTCTTTTGTTTACTTTGTGTTTATAATTTGTGATTAAAAAACAACCCATTGTTTTATTGTGCTCTTTTATGGCAGTTTGCGACAGAGTCATTAGCCAGGTGTGGCGGATTAAGCCGACTTAGATACGGAGACATTGCATTTGTGCAGTATAAAACGATGACCTGATGGAGGGGGAAACAGTCGAGCGAGAACCACTAGCGAAGCGAGACGTGTGTACTACAATCGGGAATCTAATAAGTGACGGACTTTGCGCGTTTGATTGAGTTACGACCTTCTGCATTACGTTTGGACTTGTTGTGTTCGGTTATATTTGTACCTGTGTTATACGTGTTTGTATAGTTCTAATAAACTCTATAGTAATTCTAACGATATTTTAATTCGAGTCTCGCGACTCGTAACAGTGTATCCCTAAACAAAGCAAGGTAAGAAGATAAATAAGTACAATAGAAGAAATAAATGATAAATTAATAATTAAGAAAAATAGCAATAGATAAATGTAATAGTATAAGTAAATAGTATTATATAAAGTAAAATAATAAAATCGTAGAATGTTTAGACCACAACATTGTAATTGGAAAATATACATTAGAAAACAAAATTGACAATAAAGAGAAAAAAAAAGAGAATGAAAAGAAAAATAAAAACATAAAAAATACAAGAACAAAAATACCCTGACAAATGTGTGCGTCAGGAGAAGGAGAATATGTGAAAAAAAACACAGACGGTGTGCATCTCGGGATTCCCGACAGAAGTTATAACTTGAACTAATCTAAGTTGAAATATTTAATATTGAAATTGTTTAATTTGTGAAAAGCTTAGATTATTACTTAAAATTTATGTATATAGCGCGTGGGTTAGAGTGAGAGAGGAGGAGCCTGCCTACTGCTGCCGTATGCGTGAGAGAAAGAGAAGCCAGACAGACTGGCGCCGTAACGCGTTACGTAACGAAGCGGTTTACCCTCCCATAAGAAGTTATCACTTCAAAAAAAAGCTAAGCAAGTTACGCTTGTTTTATGGGTGATATACAACAGGCCACTCAGAAGCCGATCCCAGACACCCAGAACATAGTAAATAACAGAAAGTTCGTTTCGAAATTCACCATGCCGGGACTCGAACCCGGAGCTTAAGGAAAACTAGAAGAAGTCTTCTATCTAGCTTCCTTCTCCCAGAACCCTATCTATTCGTGTTGTATGCACTTGTTGGTTTCACTACTCATATATTTTCTAGATTTAAATGAATGAATTGAAATATATTTTTGAGAGAGAGACATAACACTTTATTGTACACCATTAGAAATAAAGAAAAAATATTTATTTAGAACTATATACAAACCAAAACATACTTATAAATTAGACAATACAACTGTGAAATGAAGTTCTAAATCGGTCCTAGCTGAGCATGATGCTGGTTGCCTCAACCAGCGCTGGTCTTCCGCTTGGTGCCAGCGTCGAGGACACGGTGCTGCACACTCTACAGGAGTGTCCAGCCTGGAACGAGGAGAGCCGTGTCCTCGACGCAACCATCGGAGCGGACCTGTCGCTCCCGGCCGTGGTCCAGGCCATGGTCGGGGCCAAACCGGATGGGACGCCGTCGCCTCCTTTTGCGAGGCCGTCATGTCCGCAAAGGAGGCGGCGGAGCGGGAGAGAGAGCGAGCAGTCGTGCTTCTCTCCCGCCGAAATAACCGGTCGCGGCGCCGGAGGAACCAAAACCTCCGGCCGCCATGAACACGCGGCGCGGGTGACGGTCAGGGGAGGCTTTAAGGCCGTCACCCGCATCGAAACCGTCGAGCACGGAGAGGCCTGCCCACTGGGGCGGGCCCACGCCAGCCGGGGTCGCGGAAGAAAAGTTCGCGCACATCCCGTGACCCCGGCACATGGCGTCAGGTGGCACCAAGGGGTTTTAGTGGGTATTCCGGCTCCTCCAGCCGGCGAGCCCCACACTCCCCCGCTGAAGTCTCCCCGGCGGGGGGTCTGCAAATGGATTTCAGCTTAAAAAAAAGGTCTTCCGCTTGGGCCGTTACAATGACTCACGGATAGACAAAACAAACAAAAAACAAAGAGAAAATATGACGAGTACTATTGGAACACAAATTCTAATATAAAAATTAATGCTACGAGGCGAATTTATAAACAATAACATAATAGAATAAAGAACGTAAACGAAGAAACGTAACGAACAGTTCTTGAGTAGCATATTTGTTCTTGTCGTGTTTCTTTTTAAAGTTAATAATTGATTTTTGATATGTACCCTCTTATTTCTGAACGATACAATCGGCCATTTCCTTAATTGAATCATAATGTTATATTTTTATTAATTCGGTAATTAACGCCTGTTTTGTATAGAGTAGTTGTGTGTAATTTACAATAATTTTGTTACAATATTTATCCTTTGTATAATGTGATAATTGTGTACAGATTATAATTCAAACATCTCAATTGTATATAGACGGTATTCACTACATTTTATTTTCATGTTGGCAGACGTGATAGATTTATACTGTTTTCGACTTATTTTATTGCATATAAAATATTAACTGAAATATCCAAACAACGATAATGTATTAAATTCTTGTCATGCATAATCCTTTAATTAAAATAGTTTATGAATGACTTAAATCCGCTATCGGTTGTGCTAATATGCTAAAGTTTCATATACCTACTGTAAAATGTCGAGGTGTTCTAAGAATGTTTGTCGAGTTTGAATAGTCAGTGTATGAAATATCACAAACTACTATGGATACTACGTATTGAAATATGTTAAAACCGTAAGGTTCTGTGAATATAATGTATTGTGACCAATTGTTCTTCTTTTACTACCACAAACCTTATGAGTTACAGTAAACCTTTCTTTAAAAAATATAACATCCTAACTTTACCGTCTTTATATATTTTTGTAAATGCGGTATTCGTCAAGAGTAACCCGAATATTTCCCTAGCTCTCCAATGTAGTTGTTCGGAACAGACGGGATCAGGATAGAGTTTGTATTGGCTTTTCAAGAACGGCCATGATGCCCAAAAGTATCTACTGTATGGCGCCTATTATATTTAATAAACTGCCAGGAATGTTAAGAGTGTAGCCTATTCTTTAAAGTCTCTTAAGAAAATTTTATTGGGAAAAGTTTATTATGCTGTCAATAAATATGAGAATGACAAAGACATGACTAATAATATTTTGTAACTAGATATATAATTTTATTGTAATATTTTATATAATATTGTTACGAGTTGCGGCACTCGAATTAAAATGCCGTTGGAATTATCATAGAGTTTATTAGAACTATACAAACACGTATAACACGGGTACAAATATAACCGAACACATCAAATCCAAACGTAATGCAGAGGGTCGTAATTCAATAAAACTCGCAAAGTCCCTCACTATTAGATTCCCGATTTTACACACGTCACGCCTTGATCGTGGTTCTCGCTCAATTGCCTGCTCTCTCAATCAGCCCGTCGTTTTATACTTCACAAATGCGAATGTCCCCTGCTCGGCAACGTCCACCCAATTTCCTAGTAATCGCAAGCCGCACACCTGGCTAATATGCCTGCAAACGGCCATAAATGAGTACAATAGGCTGTTCTCTATAATACTAGAAACGTATGCCAATAAATAAGTAAACAAAAAGAAGACGATCATAAAAGGATTAGAATTAGTTCAAATGCCGACAGGTAATAAAATGTGCTTTACAGACTGTACGTAGAATTTGCCTTTGTCCAAGTCTAAGTTGTAACAATATATATATTTTTTAAATGTAAATTTAGTTTTTATAATTATGACATGTATTCGGACATTACACGCCTAATAAGGTAAAATGTATTGAAACAACGCATATTGTAACATTTTGTGTACATACATTTTAGCAATAAATGATTCATTCATTCATTAAAAACCATAAAAATATCAATTGTTTATATTATATTATTGTTTATGTTTTTGTCTGACAGTCTGTTTGTTTGTGTCAAATATGCTCCAAATAGGAAAGATTTAATCTGAGAATGATTATAGATAAACAGGTCAAAGAGCCAATAAAAATTAAAGTAGATCAGGCAGATCTTACACATGAAACCAACATCATTATATGGCACTAGTATCATGTACAAGATCCGCCTGACTCACTTGATGATCATATATGTTTTTATTTCATTACAGAAAAACTTATAACCCAAATAAATTAAATATGCACAACGGGCGGTCCTATCGCTAAGAAGCAATCTCTTCCAAACAACCCGTGGCAGGAATAAAACAGATTCAATTTGTCAAAGGTATACGATATGCATTTATTTACATTATATTTTATTCAACAATAAACATACAAGTATATAAAAAATTATATAAGAAAGAATTATACTATGTTACACAATTTTTCTCTAATCCATCCTAAGGTTGTCTGGAAGAAATTGCTTTTAGCGATAAGACCGCCTTCTGTACTTAAACTTCTTGAATTGTATCTTAATGTTATGCAATACAGTATATTCTATTCTATTCTATATATACTTTTATTTATTATATTAATTCATTAACAAATAACATTTGTGTCTGAAATATAAATATGTAGTTATAATTACCATTATAAAAAATTGTAATTTTTGTAAATAAACATTAATAATTTTACAAAAATATGTCGGTATGAAGGCATTTTTATATAATGTTATTATTTAAGCACAAAAATAATCGTCAACTGAGTAATATGCTTCTTTAAAAAGGAATGCTTTAACATTGCGCTTAAAAGATTGCATTTTGTATATATTTAACTTTAGGTAAGCAGGTAGTTTGTTGACAATATCAACAGCCTGATAATTACTAAAACTTAATTGACATGTATATCAGATGGTGTACCACGTAACAGACGGGATAAAGATAGGCTTTGCACGCATCCTTGCAAAACAGCTCTATTACAAAAAAGCGTCGTATGCACGGTACCAAAAATTTACAATAAGATTCCACAAAATATAAAATCATTAAATACAAATTCTATCTAAAAAAATTTGCTTGCTAATAAATGCTATTACACTATAAATGAATACATAAATGATAAATTATAATTTAAACTAACAATGATTATGATATTACCAATTACAAAATTATTTATATTGACTGTTATTATTATTTGACTATGGGACTGTGGACACTATTTATGTTTAATTGAAATTTTGACATATAATATTCTAATTAATTGTATAAATAATGAAATATTGTAATAAATTGTACGAGCTAAATCTGCACGCCAGTCTGGCAAAAACATGCGTACTTAAATATAATTATTGTAACACCTTTTAAACCATGTTTTATGAAAGTAAATAAATTTGAATTGAATTGAATTTGAACATATATTAATATTACATACATAAATATATACATTTATTTATTACGGACCATCAACAGAAGATACATCATATACATCTGCCTTAAATCTAAACAATGTTCATACTAAATATACTACTACATTATGGCTACGTTCCATCAGGGACTCACAATGACCACATTCACGACCGCGATTTTTGATGTTTCACTTGCTTGCCGACTTTACAATCGTAAACCCAAGTGGAACGACTATTCGACCCAACTCTTGACATGAGTCGTTGTGAGCGTTGTGTTATCGTAAATGATGACGTCATTAGTGACGTTTTCGCCACGACCACTACGACCGCCGTCGCCTTGTGGAACGGCTAACGGAGCATTTTGAGCGTTGTGGGCTACTAATGGAATGCCCTGAAAGTCATATTTTATAAAATGTCAATTGAAAAGTTAAATTTAGATGATTTGCATATTATAAACTATTAATTAAACAATAAAATAAAATTTAAAAAATAAAAATAAGCAAAACGTACTTAATCTATCTGGGATATTATTTTGAAGAATGTATGAGGGCTGTCATTAAATACATCGATGTTTTTAGATTTTTCTACATATGAATTGTACAGGCGTGATATTCTAGCTATAGGTGAATATTTTCCATATGTATATACATATATATAAATATACCTAAAAATATCAAACAGCACTATGATGCAGGTAGTACTTTTTTGTCATATTCTTAAATATTGTTGGTGATTTAGCTTGTTAGGGAGCTGTGTTTATTTTTTATTTCTTGGACTTTAGTAGTTCAAGGGTTCTTGCAGACATTTTTGTAAGCATTCACTACCGTAGGCAATTGCCTACCGTCTCGAGCCACCCCTGTACTTAAGATACTTCCTCCGTTCCTGCACGGATAACCCGAATAGTCAATACTGGTTGCCTGGAAGAGATCGCTTTTAGCAATAAGGCCGCCTTTTGTTTTACCAAGTAACTATTGTCTTGTACATTTTTTGTAATTTTTGGTTTGGCGAACAATAAAGTGTTGTCTATGTCTATGTCTATGATATTAGATACCGTTCAAAACAACTGATTTTGTATCCGAATAACATATTATAACAAAGCTACAATATTGAATGACACACTTCACTTGCTCCTGCTCTTATACTACGCTTCGCCGCCGGATCGCGTCGAAATGCCAACGAGACGAGCGCGTTACTCAAATTTCAATGCGTTGCATAAAGCTCTCGTACACTAAAAGCTATGCTATTTCTAATTTAACATCTAACAAAAGATAAGAGCTTATGCCTCTGCTACACCTGGGATAATATTTGTCTTAATGACACTGTCACGCAGATGTAGTCAAGATTTTATTACGTTATTTTTTTATATTGAATAGGTTCGCGTTTCACTGCCATTGCGCCTGATGTCAGGTGGAAATCAGTCTAAGGTGGAGCACACTTACCTAAAAGTGTCCACGCAAGACTTGAAGACATCTAGATTGTATTTTCAGGAAAAACAGACGACGGTAAAGCGTTCCACTCTTCAGCGGTACGTATAATAAAAGTGGAAGCATAATGTTTCGTCCACTTTGTTGGTATTTTCGCCATATATCGGTGGCGTGGCGTGGTGTGCTGGTGGCGTCCGGTGGTAGAATGGTGAGAGAGGTATTAATGCATGCAATTCCGATAGAATACCGACAATCTAGCGACTTATTCACGTATAGCGAAGTTATTTGAAATGGGACTTTTTTATTGATGTTGAACATTGACAGATAACTCATGTCTATATACGTAAGTTAACGCATTATTTTTCAACGCTATGAGTAAGTCGCAGTTACTAACTTATTTAGTTAGTAACTGCGCAGTTACAAATTAATTTAGCCCACCTCTTGGAATGTTGTTTTTTTTTATATTTAAATATTCTTGACTCCTTACTACTTATTATGCAGGATATTTTAGTTTTTATTCTTATCTTTTTTTATGTTTTCTTTTTTATTTGTTTCTTTCTAAATACAGGTTTTAATAAATTTCTATAAATTTATATTATTTATAGTTATACTTGTTATGATACTAAAAAATGCTTCAAACTTAATCTACGACTATTTTTGTTCAACAACAGCTATATTCATAGAAAGTGGTTAGGGCTGTGGGTTGTCTTCTGTCTGTCCATCTTCATTGTGTTCCGTCGCCAGTCAGATTCCAGTCTCCCCTTCGAGTCCATAAGCATATTGGTAGCGTCTTTGATTTTGCAAATGTCCATAGGCCAGTAAAACAGCAATAAAAAAAATACTATTGCATTATGTTATTTTTTTAAATTTTGTAGAGTGATGATAAAACTCCGTTTTAAACTGTTTTAAGCCCGGTATTTTATTAGGTGTACTAGTCGCGAAAACTTAGAAAATACAGACTGTATTTATTTATAGTGAAATAGCCGACTTCCATTAGCACTGCATATAGCTTATGTATAGCATAGCTTTGTGTTATACGAAATCCTAACGGGCCGGAGCTTGCAGTATATTCTCGCTCTTCAATTCCTGCCCTCGTAGCTATGTGAAGGTGCCCGGATACGTCTGTCGCCGTTCCTATACGAATACCACGAGTACTATCTATGTGCGTAACATTGTGAATTTTGACACGTTCAAATACAAGAATCGATTTGAACTCAAGTCTAAAGTCAGATCTTGTTCATTAGATAACATATTGACAAGAATATTTAAGTATATATGTCAGCGTTAAATTGTAAATACCTTTAAATTATAATCTATCTCGCGAGATTGTAAACTGTCGAAATATTGTGAACTAAACATACTACTTACAATTTAACGCATTATTTTTCGGTAGATTATAATCTATCGATGTAAAATTGTCACATTGATTGGTCGGTCTTACAGCAGGTCGTTTTGTGTCCATAGAGTTAGAAATAAAAAAGGTGTCAGTCAAATCTACTAAATGCACTTCAAAATTGTAACATCAATTATGTATTTTTTATTTAGTAGGTAATCAATAATTCTGATATAATGATAATGAATTTAGGTTGGTAATAAAAAAACAATTAACTTAAGTACTTCTCCCTTCTGCAAGCCCCCTATATCTGTAATTTTTGTCTGTCTGTTCGCCTTTCTGTCTGTCTGTCTGTTTGTTACATCGTCACGTGAAAACTACTGAACGGAACTAACTTATATCACCGGGCGTAACTTACTTTTTATCACATTAAATGACGTCGTTTCTCTGGGATAGACGACAATATCGAAAAAATGGCGCTGCGATCGCATATTTTTGGAAACTACTAAACACATACAAATAAAACTTGGCACAGAGGCGGCTTATATCCCGAGGTAACTCTTAGGATACTTTTTATCTCATTAAATGACGTCGCTTCTCTGGGATAGACGAAAATCTTGAAAAAGATGGCGCTGCGATCGCGTCTTTTTGGAAACTACTAAACACATACAAATAAAACTTAACACAGAGGCGGCTTATATCCCTAGGTAACTCTTAGGATACTTTTTATCTCGTTAAATGACGCCGTTTCTCTGGGATAGACGAAAATATTGAAAAAGATGGCGCTGCGATCGCATATTTTTGGAAACTACTAAACACATACAAATAAAACTTGGCACAGAGGCGGCTTATATCCCGAGGTAACTCTTAGGATACTTTTTATCTCATTAAATGACGTCGTTTTTCTGGGATAGACGAAAATCTTGAAAAAGATGGCGCTGCGATCGCGTCTTTTTGGAAACTACTAAACACATACAAATAAAACTTAACACAGAGGCGGCTTATATCCCTAGGTAACTCTTAGGATACTTTTTATCTCGTTAAATGACGCCGTTTCTCTGGGATAGACGAAAATATTGAAAAAGATGGCGCTGCGATCGCATATTTTTGGAAACTACTAAACACATACAAATAAAACTTGCCACAGAGGCGGCTTATATCCCGAGGTAACTCTTAGGATACTTTTTATCCCGATAAATAATGTTGTTTCTATGGAATAGACGGATTAACAAAATCTAATGCTGTCCGTGCAGGAACGGAGAAAGAATACCGTTTCCTGCGGCCGGGCGGCCTGTCGTAAGAGGCGACAAAACAACCAACAACCAGGTGGTCCTGGGCATTTGCCCGACTGGATGGCTACCACCCCCGGTCTAAAGTATGTCGCCATAACAACCTTGAGTTGTGTTCCGACATTTGTGACCAGGTTCCAGTTTTCCTTAAGAGAGCAGCAGCAGCACCTTTGGTGTTGCAAATGTCCATAGGCGATGGTAACCGCTTTCCATCAAGTGGGCCGTCTGCCTGCTTGCTGAATTCCTGCAATTAAAAAAATAGATGGTGCTACAGTTGCGATGCACCATCGCTGTAATTCAATAACAAATACGTTGTCAGGTTGCCCAGATGTCATTCATTGCGTAATAGGTACTTCAAATCAGGTTGGCTGCTACTTTTCCTTGTTTTATTGTGCAGTTGTCTATACTATATTGACTTAGTTTCTTTGTAATTGCAGTGAATTGAACAAGAAACTAAAGTATTGATGGTTTATATAAAGTACCTAATTATTATTTTATGCACGTAACATAAAGCTACTACTACCTAGGGTTTTTCAAGTGGCGCAGCCGCGGGGAAAGCTATATTACGGTAACAAACCTTTCATATATATATAATATTATCTATGAATAAATCTGTAAATGGTTCGAATTTGTACAATGGGTTAAAAATTTGAAAAAAATCAAGGGGGCTAATTCAAATCAGCAGATTGAAGAAATACCATTCTTAGATTTTTTGTCTGTCTGTCTTTCTATCTGTCTGTCTGTTAGAGCATCACGTGAAAACTACTGAACGGATTTAAATTAAACTCAACACAGAGCTAGCTCATATTCCGAGGCGTAACTTAGGAAACTTTTTATCCCCAAAAATGACATCTTTTGCACGGACTAAACGGATTAGCGAATTAGATGGCGCTGCAATCGCGTTTTTTCAATTCACTAACAAATACCTACGTTGTCATAAGCAACATGTTAATAATTGCATTACTTCAAGTCAGGTTGACTTCGCCTCATCTCTACGTTTTGCTGGGCAGTTGTCTAGACTATATAGACTTAGTTTCGAAATGGCTTTGAAGACCACGGGCCATAAAACCCGGGCTTTTGGAGAGCTTGCGTGAGGCCATGGGAAGACCAACATTTACGAGGCCCCTTGACAAATTGAATCTGAATGTGACGTGACACTGACCGTCGATTATACCTGACAACAATATTGTAAGAAATGAGAACAAAAAATACAGGGTTATTGGGGTAAACTGCTAATGGTACTAGGGGTCTGGGAATATGGGGAATATGGGGTCTGCCCGTCCCAAAAAAAAAAAATGGGCAGACGCTGACTCGCCACTCTCTGCACGGGCCCCTAAAAGTGCCGTACAAGGTTCGCGAGGGGCAAGATGGGTGTGAGTGGCTAAGGGGTGTCGAGAGGTGGGCTGCAGGTTCACCGAAGCTACTTCCGACGTTAGGCCATTTATCACTACCACCCCTGGAGCTTGTCCCGAGTCAGTCCCGTTGTCAGTCCTGAAGTGTTCGCTACTCACCAAGGCTTTAGTTTTATTTTCTTTATTATTATTATTATATTGTTACAACTTAGGCTCCGACAAAGACAAATTCCACGTACAGATCTGTAAAAGCACATTTTATTACCTATCGGCATTTGAACTAATTGTAATCCTTTTATGGTCGTCTTCTTTTGTTTTTGTGGAGAACAGCCTATTGTTCTATTGTACTCGTCTACGGCCACTTGCAGGCTCCATCATTAGCCAAGTGTTGCGGATTATAAGTACAAGCTAATTCTAGGAAATTATGTCGACGTTGCCGAGCGGGCACATTTGCATTTGTGCAGTATAAAACGATAACCTGATTGAGAGAGGGGACAGTTGAGCTACAACTACGATCAAGGCGTGACGTGTGTACATTCGGAAATATCATATTGACGGACTTTGTGCGTTTTGTTGAATTACGACCTTCAGCATTACGTTTGGATTTGTGGTGTTCGGTTATATTTGTACCTGTGTTATACATGTTTGTATAGTTCTAATAAACTCTATAATAATTCTAACGGAATTTTAATTCGAGTCCCGCAAACTCGTAGCAATATGTAAAACATCGAATTAAGTTTTTATGTATGTAAAATAAAGCTACTAAGTAATAAATAAATTATGTACAATGTCCTAAAAGAATACGATTGAATATTTTATTTAAGATTTTCTTATAAAAATACAACCCGACGGGTGGTGCCACCTGCGTCACAAATGTGTTACGAGTAACTTTAATATAAAAAAAAGTGAGTGTCAATTCTTACTTCCTCCATGTTCTAGAGCCACAATTCGCAACGCGGCATAGCAATGCGATTTATGCGAATGTTAATAATGATTTAGGGCAAAAACTTGACCCCACTCAGGCCGACGGATGCCTTTAATCCACGACCACCAAATAACCATTACTCTTATCTACGAACTTTCTACTAACTGTTGAATTTGTCGAAATGAAACTATCAAAATTGTTACAAAAGTACTAATCTTAATATGCAATAAACTGCCCTCACATCTTAAAGAAATCAAAATAATTCAATTATTTAGGAGAAAACTCTCAGAATGGTTGCTTAACAGACGCTTTTGCTCTATTACAGAATATTTCAATTCTAAATAGAGTCGAAACAACAATATATATATAATAATAATAAGACTAGATTGAGTCTATAATTTAGATAATTTTGGACTTCAAAATACTTCACTCACTTACATGACTTAATACTTGACATATTCGTATCGACTTTCTATTGTAATTACTTAAATTTAAAAATTGACTAAATTAATTGAATATACTATATAGGTATAATAATCTATATAGTGTAAATAATGTTGCAAATCATTAAATTCTATCTTATTGACAAAAAAAAATTGTATAAAAATGAACGAAAACACACTGTAGTAATTATTTAATCTATGACAATTATTAATTATGTAACAAATGTTATTCTACGCTGCTCTCATCGGGCTAAATATTGTTCGATTCTCTGGAACGGTAAATTTCGGAAAACGAATTTTCTCCGTTATGTACTACGGTCTGGGTGTCTGGGATCGGCCCTAGAGTACTGCGTTGTATAATACCTATAACACAAGCGTAGCTTGCTTAATTTGGGCATATAAAATTTGCAACACTAAATATATAGTCAGATTTTGAGCAATAATCAATTTTTTTTTATTAAAATTGACGTGTTGGTCGTTTCACGTCGAAACGACGAATCGCCCACTGTGCACCGATGTGCTGTCACAAAACGCGCGGCCCTCGGGCCGCCACGACCGGTTTCTCAGACCACTACAAGACACTACGTCTTCACTCGGCGATGCTCGCGTTTATTATTTTAATCTGTATTTTAGATTTGCTTTATATTAATTTTAATTTTTAACATTTTATTTAAATACATGTAATATTACGTTACAATATGCAGATGCACCTCCCTGAAAGTAATCCTGGCGCCGCCCATGAACATAAATAAGGTTTGCGATAATTTTAAACAAAGATTCAGCGTATTTTCTTAAAGTTTTCACATGCGGAAACGCGTTGGGCGGTTTCCGTGC
This sequence comes from Dendrolimus houi, assembly GCA_039645545.1. Taxonomy (NCBI): domain Eukaryota; kingdom Metazoa; phylum Arthropoda; class Insecta; order Lepidoptera; family Lasiocampidae; genus Dendrolimus; species Dendrolimus houi. Next base: position 14,875,121 of record CM077139.1, read on the forward strand.
CGTTTGCCCTACACGGCTCCACAAGAGCACTTACCGCACTAAATCTTTTCGGTACATTAAATAAATTCAACATTTATGTCCCCAAATCCCGTATTACATGAAACACTCAACCTTAATGGCAACATTTAATTTTTTATTACAAGCTTTACAGTACTTCGCTACTATGGTTCGCGTGGGACTAATTTTACGACTACTGGATAGTGCAACACTGTTTAAACGCTTAAATATGTATTGCACTATATGTGACGCTACATGGAGGGAAGTTGAAAAAGTGTCCAGCAGTATGAGCCATGATTTTTTAACTTTCACAGCTGGTCATATTAGTGACACACCTCCTTCCCTAGTGGGATATCACATACATTGATACAATTTTACATCAAGAAATCATTAAATTAGCCTAAGTATATTAGATTTTTAAATGCAACGAAGTTTAGGACCCTTCCCACCTACGTTCCCGACCGCTATTTCTCCCGTTCCACTTGCTTGCGGACGTTACGATCATAAACTCTAGTGGAACGGATTATGGGGCGTTGATGTCATAAACGACGAAATACACAAATGTCATTGGTTTATTTGAAAATCGCGCCTTTCTTAATGTCAGGAGATAGAGAGAATTAATGCTCTGTGGTCAACGCCCACTTCTACCCACCTCTTGACATGGGTCGTTGTGAGCGCTGTGTGATCCATAATGATGACGTCATTAGTGACGTTTTCGCCACGATCACAACGACCGCGGTCGCCTTGTGGAACGCCCTGGGAGCATTTTCGGCGTTGTGAAATACTAAAGGAACGCGTCCAAAATGTCACACTTCGTCGCAATTAACAGTTTTTGGCGGGAACTGAAAAGAGATGTTGAGCTGTACAGTTTTATTTTCTAGAAATGTGTAAAATTACTCTAAAATGAACAATAGTTGCAGGATATTGATAGTTTTTGAGTAGTCATTATATGTTTTGTGAGAAATGTGAACTGTATAGTTGAATGTGGCCTTTTGAGTTGTCACAAGAACTCCGTTGAATGGCACCAGCTGATAACCTACAGTTCAGCTGTGCTACACATAGGCTTAAGAAAATGAAGAAACTACATTGTAAACTAAGATCTGGCTGAAAGGCCTAGCTGCCAAGCCATAAACCTAAATAAATAAATAACTTAAGACGTAATTTATGGATGGCCTCTATGCTGAAAATTGACGTTCAAAAACCTACCAAAATAGTGTTGGCGTACAAAAAACTATGACATTAATTAAAAATTCTTGAAGTGCCATAAAATTAATAAATGCCAGTGTATAGGAAACTTCAACAGTATTTAACGTAGTCTAAAATAATATAGTAAATATAATGCTGTGAGAAAACGTGTAGAGATATTTAATTATTGTAAATTGTTAATAATAAAAAACAAAGTGGCAATCTTTCGGTGCTTGTTTATTTTTCTATCTTACTCTAATTACTTTCGGCGCTTCATTAAAATTTATCTTATGCTACCGCAGCGCCACTTATATTATCCGCGTTTTGGCGGACATTTTTTCAACACAGAAATGGTCCTCCTTACTTCTACCCTCCGAAGTGGCGGTAGAAGCAAATGTTATTTTCTATATAAGATAAACTGGAAAGTGGAGACACAGTCAACACACGACCGCCTGGGCACTAGTAAATAATGGTAAACTAGCGCGACGTCATACAGCCAGAACGGACATTATACCTATTGCTGGCGTCTTAAAGATAGAATGGCATACAGTACATTTTTTTATTGCATAAGTTCAGAAGAAAGGAGACAGCCCACCTGATGAGAAGCGGTTACCATCGCCTATGGACATTGATAACACTAAAGGTGCTACAATGTGCTGCCGCTCTCTAAAGGGAGACTGGAACCTGGGCACTAATGCCGGAACACAATTCAAGGTTGTTATGGTTGGTAGCCATCCAGACGGACAAAAACCGTACCACCTGGCTGTGGGTTGTTTTCTCGCCTCTTAAGACACCAGCCGCAGGAAATTGTATTCTTTCTCCGTTCCTTCACGGACAAAATATACGGTAATATAATTTATACATAATAATAATGTTACGGCCGACAAAGACCAATACACACCTGCAGCTTATTACCTTTTCGGCATTTGGAATTCTTTTGATTACCTTATGTTTAAAATTTGTAATTAGAAAACAGCCTATTGGGTATTGTACTCGTTAATGGCCGTTCGCAGGCATAATTAGGCAGGTGTGCGGATTATGATTTCTGGGAAATTGCGTCGACGCTTGCCAGGTAGACATATTGCGTCGTGCAGTAAATAAAGCAATGCCGCAACGGAGGGGTGCGGCAGTCTAGCGATGGTCACCGGCGAGATAAGACGTGTGTACATTCGATAAGCTATATAGTGACGGGCTTTGCGCGTGTTATTGAATCGTGTATTACGTTTGTACTGGTTGTGTCCAGTTATATTTGTACCTGTGTTATACGTATTTGTATAGTTCTAATAAATTCTATAGTAATTCCAACGGAATTTTAATTCAAGTCCCGCACTCGTAACAATAATAACACATAAGTTATAATTTATAACGATGTTATAAATTATAAAGAAAATGGTCAAAATATGAAGATAACTGACAAATAAGAAACATTGCTACTATGTCATGTCACGATGTTCGACAGCGTCCAATGCGAGCACGTCTGGACGCGGAGATAATAACACGCATCATCGCCGTGTACGAGATCTGAAGACGATGAGACTCGTGCAAACCTTGGTGACGTTTGTGACCGTATTACGAATTCTCAGGACAAACACAGGCGAAGTTACGGGTGGCCGCTTGTTTATTATAGAAGCAAATGGTACCGGCCATGTCCACCAAGTGATAAATCAAAGTGACAAATCTCAGTGAAGGGTGGCGGCTTCAAGGGGCTTACGTTACCAAAATCGACGCTTTGCAAAGATTATACAATCTACAGTAAAGTCTTAGAGATTTTAGTCTCAGCCACTTGAATGAAATATTACTTGTTCCGGGTCAGGACCCAGAAAGAGCTATATTCCAATATTTCAAATATCATTTGGTATCATTGCGAGACATGATTATCGTTCTCTTACGTATTTAATGTCACTGTTGACGATAGAACTCATTGCATGAACGGCCCGCTCGGTGTTGCTTGTAAAATAAATAAATCAGATAATTAAATATAAATAAACAATAATATAAACATATAAAATAAATACACATATATATATAAAATATTTGTTGTGTATTTAGCTGTCTTTTATAAATTAATAAATATATGCAAATTGATTGCCTAGAGTGTAAGCGAATGCACGAACTTCACTCGGGATCGACCCGAGTCAGTTGCCCGCGACCACCGACCGTAATATATGTGCCCTGCATTCGCTTCTCTCAAAACATCAACGGCTAACTTTCAAACCCTTAAAACCTTGTTTAATTTTCTCCTTTGCACCATCGAACGTTATATCCGTTACAGTTACCATAGAAAAATCTTTTTCCATTGTTTACTTTCTTATTTATAAGTAACTAGCGGTCTCGGAAGACGTTGTCCTGCCCTGAAAAAACAGAAATATAGAACCCGATTCCAGCGCCACCTACCGGGTCTAATTTTGAATATAAAACACCCGGGAACCCACTCAAACACACATAAAATGACATCAACGTCGTAGAAGCCGATTCCAGCGCAAATATTATTGAAATTTTAGTAGGGTTCCCTAATTTTTATATAGCCTATATTAATAAGGAATAATATAGCATTCGAATGGTGAAAGAATTTTTGAAATCGGTCTAATAACTTTTGAATTTATACATTACAAACATACAAATCTTTCCTCTTTATAATATTAGTATAGATACGTCTCGCATATAGATATGTGTTCCTTCCCAATAAGTTTTTTCTTTGTTCTACATACAAAACTATTTACTGGATAATTATATAGACACCTACCGTTACCTATGGACACTTACAACACCAGAACTTTAGTTGTCATTCATTACTTTACCATGTAATAATTGCTGAGTATACCATAAATGGGATATTTCGGAAGTTATTCTAGCTTTAGTGAACTGTATCGTGGGAAATGTCTTGAGATCAGCTCTGTCCTGGAACGCTGATGCTCTGTTACGTTCTACGTCACAAAACTAAAACTTTTCACAGCACATAATTCAATACGGGTAATAATCGTCTAATATCTCAGGATAAAAAAGTAAATAAATTTGACGTAGGCAGCTAGCCAATTTTATGGTGCCAACTGGCAGGTATGCCGAACTTGCTCAAGGCGTCAAGGCACCCAAGTAGAGTTGCCGGACATCTGGTTTTCAACCGGACAGTTCGGATTTCTTTATGTTTGTCTGGCCACGAAAATCTTGGTAAACGGGACAATAGACAGTCCGGGTTTCAAGCAAATTCGTTCATTATCTATTGAACTCGAAACAATACTCAAACGTTTTGTTCGACGCTCCACCACCCCGAATTGTGCGTTTTCTTTAATACATATAACTGCTAGTTGCACTGAATCCAAAGATGCCATCTCAAGCAATAAAACTTTATGAAAAACAGTGGCATCGAATAACTAAACTAAATATATAAAAAAGTAGATTGGATTTTAATTTAGCATTCGATGCAAATTTAGTATATAAAATTAAAAAGTTTTCAGTAAATTTATATGTTAATAAATAGAAAATTAAAACTTATCCGGTTTTTTTCGAACGCACCTGGCAGCCCTACACCACACTGCACTGGAAAAGCAGGAGAACTGAGAATATGAATAACATTCTCGTAAAGTTCTCGTGTCGTCGGCTTTTTAGGTGCAGGACAAAGGACCCGAGAACAGGGTGACCAGATTTAGCAGAAATCAGCGATTTTTACAGAATTAGACCCTCATTTTAAGATTTCGCACACTGTAGCCGATGAGAAAAATCCATAATAACTTTTAACATTATGGGAGCGGATAGTCAAACTGAGATAATTTTTTTAAAACTTATAAAAAGTCCTAGTCTCGTAGATTTTGCACGAGCGTACTAAGTTATGACGTTATAAGTAGGTACAAGAAAAATAGACAAATAGCACAATCATATAAAAAAATGAAAAAAAAAAAAAAATATTACTAAAACTAGTGGTCGCCCGTGGTCGAAATTCGACCATAATAATATTTTGTCAAGGACTATACTTCTACAATCACAGATTTCACAAAGGCAACAAACAATAAACAAAAGAGTATATATGCGTGCGTGTGTCAAAGACATGATGCGTTTGGTGTTTTTTTTTTTATTGATTTAATGTATTTTTTATGCATATTTAAAAAAATATTAGCATTCGTCGCTTCTTCTCTATATAAACTATAAATGTGCGAAATTTCATACTCCTCCGTCCGCGCAATTTTCGTAAAAAGGGGTACAAAGTTTTTGCTTCACGTATTAATATATAGATTATTTCTATCATGACATGACATGATAGGTACTTAAATAGATTAGATGATAAGACATTATAATCTAATCTATAAATCTCGCTCTTTTATATGCAACAAAATATTAGATTTTATTGTAACATATCCGTATGCCTATTATTCAAATAACTGTTAAAAGTCACTTTTGAAAAGAACTTTAATAATTTTGCTGGCGTCAAGGCATGTAAATGAGAATTTTAAATATTCGACACTAGTAATTAAGATAGATAGATTACACTTTAATGCACATCAAAATATACAATTATAAAGATAAAACATATTTATAATATTTTCTAGGCAACAATAGGCGGCCTTATCGCTTAGAGCGATCACTGCCAGGTAACCTAAATTGATAATATTTATTAATTAATTACCCACAGGCTTTGTGGCGAAGTCTTAGGTGAGTAGCGACACCTCATACCCGACTCCAGGGGGCCAAAGCAAGGCCCCCACCTCCGGGCTTGCCGTATCCAGCCAGCACGCAGTGAAGGTCGTTAGAGCTAAGACTCGAGCTCCAGGGGTGGAACTGATAAATAGTCTAACGTCGGAAGTAGCTTCAGTGAACCTGTAGCCCACCTCTCTACACCCAGTCTTCTTTGGCATTTTTGGGAACCCATACAGGGAGTGGAGAGTCACCGTCTGCCCATTTTTCCATGTTCCCTGAACATTGCGACGGGCAAACGCCATAGTCCCCATATGCATGCTCTTCGATCTGATCCCGCCATCTCCCTTCCATCATCGGACAACCAGACGCACCGGCATGCGGCACCGTTATATGGTGGATATTCCACCTGTAAAAACGAAGCGCTTTGCATCTAGCTTCATCATACGTACCGGAAAGGAGTGGAACTCATTGCCGGAGTCTGCCTTTCCCAATACTTATAGCCTGGGTGTCTCAAGTTCCGTGTGAATAGGTACCTTCTAGGTAAGCGTGCTCCATCCTAGACCACATCTTCGCTCCACATAGGGTGAGATTGTGGTCAAACGCGAACCTATACTACAATAATAAAAATTAAAAAAAATATTCCCAGTCCCCTAGTACTATAATTTCACCCCAATAGCACGATATGTTTTATTCTCATTCCCGACAGTCTTAAACTTATCGAGGTTTGTCTTTGGGTGCATTATTATATGGTGTAGAGAGGGCAACCGCCGGTCAGTGTCACTACATTTAGATTAAATTTGTCAAGGGGCCTCTACGTGTTGGCCTTCCCATGGCCCCACGCAAGGCCTCCAAAAGTACGGGCCATTTTCATGGCCCATGGTCTTCGAAGACATATATTACTATAATTAATAATAATAGAGTTTAGGGGTTAAGAACAGAAAACAACCATTAAATATATTTATTTTATTTAATACAAGAAAACAATAAATATATTCGAAATGTACCTATAATATACGCATAGTAACTTTTACGTATAACCTCAAAATCAGAAAATATTACAATTATTCAAAAATAGTCGAGTAAATGCAATAGGAATGAAATACTTTTGTTGAACAGTTGAAAATTGTGCTAGAAAACAGGTCACTTTGTCTTAAATCTACATTTCTAACTTACGTCTTCTACAATTATTAGAAATTCAAAAAGATTATTGTTGTTAAATTCCCCATAATAGCAAGCAAAGGTACCGAGTCCATACAGCCTTCTCGGATGTATTTCATTTCCAGTAATCAACCACATTGTAGATCTTTGGCTGACGCTAAACAACGTAGTTCTTGTGGCAGCACGAAAAGACACATTTCACTAAACAGTATATTTTCATTTTTTCAACATAAAAGCATGATTCTGACTTAATACTCATCCCAAATGTATTTCATAAAAAAAAGATTGGGGTCAATGGAGTCTGGAGACCCTGCCGCCATTTTACATTTTATTTTTAACGGAACCATTCATTTCTTTAGTTAAAGGATAAAATTGCAGAGTTTCTAACCAATTATTCAAAGTGTTATTGCAGTAAATTCTTAATAACTACATCAATTTTTTGAAGTCCAGCCGTAAGCCTGTAAGTTTTGCTCGCGTAACCCTCCAAAGTTAAATGTGCATACGACTTATCAACACCGGACTCAGCTGCGAAAGGGTGAGTTCGGTATTGACAAGTTATTGAGTGCGCGTAAGCGCAAATTTACTTGTGTACAACCGGACTTAAGTTTACGCAACTATTAAACAATCAAATTATAAGAAGATAGAGGGCGCCAAAGGTTGTTATTTTGCGTTTTGGTATACACAGAAACACCATTAGACGGTCAATCAACATTATTATTATTATCAAAAACATATAATTTTGCAGAACATAAAAAACCATCTAAAAATATACTTTGTTGGAACTCTTTGCCCACTGACCTCAGAAAAGCTAAATCTTTTGCCATATTTAAAAATTCACTCAATAATCATTATGTTAGTCTTACGCAATAATATATGTGCTAGTTTACAATACTTTAGACTGTAATCTGCTGTCCGTGTATGTCATTTTTATTTATATATATTCATTTTCCTTTTTCTTCGTTGCATAATAATTATAGATAATTTAAGAATTTCCTTTGAGTCAGGTTGCCTGGAAGAGATCGCTTTTAGCGAAAAGCCCGTTTTGTTTTACCAAGCAACTATTGTCTTGTGGTGCATTTTTGTAATTTTTGTTTTGGTGAACAATAAAGTGTCTATGTCTTCGTATAACAAAGGCTACACTATAATAGAGCATAAACTACACCATTCTGGTACCCACAATGTGTCTCATTAATTAATAACCCTACTAATTTATTCAAAACATTAAGAAATCTTATTTTTATTTTATAGCTATACAATGATAAAGTATTATTTGTAAGGCTTTTTAATATCTTGAATAAATAAAAAGGGTGGTAATCACTGCTGCCAATAATAGTATAGTTTACCCCATAAATTAAATAATAAAACTTCAAGAAGCGAAAGAACCATAACCGATGGCGCCATCAATTGGGGAACAACATAATTAAGCGCCGCACACAGGGTTAGATAATGGCTCATTAACTTTAAGTAGACATTATCTCATATACAACTTTCTTAAAGTAGTTCTAGTCATTAGTTTAATACAGTTATTACATTTTGGAAAAGAATTGTAATTTTACTATGGGCTAATAGTCCAAGTGTCCCGGATACACAAGCTCAGGCAGAGTAGAGTTTGTAAAGAAACTCTGTTTACTCTGATCTGGGTGTCACTGGGACGGGCTAAGACTTGTCTTGTTAAATATTAAACATTCAATCTGTATACATATTAATAAGTTTATTTCACGTTGTTTAATAATGATCTGACTTTACAACTGGTGTCAAATTTTGCTATTATTATATTGCTTTTACTTAGAACAAGTAGTTTTGACTTAAGTTTAGAATTAAAGCGTGATTTTCTCGTTGTTCATTTGGTTCTGAAAAAAAAACATCAGTTTTAAACTACCATTAATAAAATTTAAAAATATACACTTACATGGCCTGTTACAGTATTCAGTATTTCCTTTTGGAACTAAGAACTTATTTTACTAGAGTTTACCCCGCGGCTGTGTCACCCTCTAGTGCATGCCTATTGTTTAAAGAGCAGGCGCTAATACAGGTTACATTGTACTAAGTTTTAATTTCATTTTATATCGCATCCCATCTCCCAGCATGAAAAGTACCTATGTCCATTTTCGGTTACAAAGCCTTTGCCAAGCAAGTAAGCCAAGCGGGGATTTTGGGATTTACTCGAGAGTGGCACAATAGAATAAGGGGAGAAACCTTGCACCCTATTATGTACCCCCACCATAATATAACCCTTCATATAGGGTGGGCGTATTTTTTACTCTTCAAATTTTTTTCAAACCGTCAGATTAAGGAAATACCTCCACATAATTGTCAGATTATGTGTCAGCACGACATGGACATCAAGCTGAAGCGTCTGTATATTAATCTGACGCGCTCGAGTATTTCAGTATTATGTTTTTTTTTTCGCATTTTCAAAAATTGGCTATGACTTTTGGTCGCGTCCCAATCCTCAGTCTTTTGAATAGGAAGGAGTTCCTTTAGGGTTTACTTAACATCCCTTTTGAATATCTGACGCGATTCAGTATTTCTGTGCGACTCTTTTTTTTTGAAAACCTGTACACACTCCCCCCACCAGTGAAACATTATATAACCTTCTTTTCTTTTATAACATCTAATCTTCACAATCCAAAAGGTATTTTTTGTTTAAAATACATTTAAACAAAATTACAGCAAAACCGATCCATATTCCTAGTAGTTTTCCGTGAAAGTTTAACGGAAAGACATATCGAGTTACTATCGCATTTTTATAGTCAAAAATTTTGTACTTGAGAAATGGTCGGTCTCATCCAAACTTTCATCCTCTATTTCAAACCGTCCTAGTTTTATTTATCTATGTCTATGAAAACAAAACATAAAACAAAATAAATGACAAAAAGGACCAAAATGACGAAAATGGCAAATCACAAAAAACCTATCCTACTTTTTGATATAACCATTACGTAAATCTATCCCATTATCCGGGATAAAAAGTATTATTATATATATAATAATTAAGTTTCAGCTTAATCGGTCCAGTAGTTTTTCCGTGAAAACGAAACAGACAGACAGAGTTACTTTCGCATTTTAATATTAATAAGGATATATATATATATACCATAGGCTAATCCCGCGGCTATGCCGCGGGTTAACACCTAGTGCGTGCCTCTTGTTTAAAGAGCAGCCGGTACAGGTTACATTGTATTAATTGTTTTATGTATTTGCAACAGCTAGTATATAGTACTAGAATAAATAATAACCATAAACAAAATTAAAACGAAATAAATAAAATGATACAGTTGGCGGTAGGTCAAATAAAACTTTAACAATACTCATTAACACTTGACACCTCTGTCTTCCGTGATCACGGCTACTGAAAAGTGGCCGAAACGCCGGAATAAAAATTCAAAAAATTACCACACTTGAAACCGTTGAAACGTAGTTTTATTACGTACGTACTAGTCGCAAAAACGTAATAAAATATTGATAGCTAGTATATTGAATAAATTGATTGAGTACCAATAATTGGGTGGGGTGCCAAGAATAATATAGTTTACCCTATATGTGTGTTTTTTTTTTATTATTACAGGCAAATAAACTATAGCTTACCATTACTTGGCCTTATCGTCGATAGCTTTGTCCTGGGGGTTGTTCTTCCAGATGTAATAGGCCAGAGAGCTGGCGTAGCCCAACCAAGCCAGGTACGGCAACATCAATAGACCGGCGGTCTTGTCCACAGAGAAGAAGGATATGGTGGTTGCAATGGCCGCCCCGGACAGTACCGAAATCTCTATGAAGGCCTGTGGAACAATTACCTTTTTTACTTGAATTTAATTTATAAATTTATTTTGATTATTACACGCTTGTTTGTTTTTAATATATTGTTAATATGTGTTATAATTGTTTGATGACTTGTTGTATTGAGGTATCCCTTAGTTATCTATCTATACTCATATATAAAAATGTAGAGTTTGTTTGTTTGTTCTCTAGAACGCGCTAATCTCCGGAACTACTGATCTGATTTGAAATTTTTTTCAGTGTTAGATAGCCCATTTATCTTGGAAGGCTATAGGCTATATATCAAAGACCAATAGGAGCGGAGCACCAATAAAGAATGTTTCAAAATCGGGAGTTTTTTTGAGAGCTTCCGCTGCGTGCGCTGCGTAAACGGTTAAAGTTTCGCAAAAATCATGTGTGACAGAATTGTTGCCCTTTAAAAGTTAAAAAAAAAGTCCGTGACACCATATGTCTATATTTTAAGGTTGGCTCATTATAACCTTTTTTGCGAAGGTGTTTTTATAAACATGATATTAATCATTATCCAAATAAATACGTTACTCATCACAAGTATTTAATTTAAAACAAAATTGCCATTTACATCATTCGATTTCAATGAATATCTTAGGAGATATAGCAGTTTTAAAATAACATCGCAGCAAAATAATGATTAAGTACTGCGCGCGCATTTATGATGTGCAAGGCCGGCGGCCAGTCATGAGGGGGAAGAGTGGTGGGGCACCTTCTACGTAAACAAAGTCACGGGTTAAAGTTAGCGTTAGCCCAAACTATTCCACGAGGACGAAGTCGCAGGCAGTAGTTAGCATATTAATACGCGAAGCTAAAAAGCTTTGTACCCCCTATTACGAAAATTGCGCGGACGGAGGAGTGTGAAATTTCGCACACTTATAGTTTATATAGAGACGAAGCGACGAATGCTAATATTTTTTTAAATTATGCATAAAAAAAAGATAAAATCAATTAAAAAAAAATATACACACACTGCCATGTATTTGACACACACACGCATATAATAAAATACTCTTTTGTTTATTGTTAAAGTCAAATTAACAGCGTAGCCTTAGCGAAACCTATGATTATAGAAGTATAATCTTTGACAACAGAACCTGAATAATGCTCAAACTTATAATTGTTATGGCGGCATACTCTAGACCAGGGGTGGTCGCCATCCAGTCGAGCAAATGCCCTCCCACCTGGCTGTGGGTTGTTTAGTCGCCTCTTACGACAGGCCGCCCCAACGCAGGAAATTGTATTCTTTCTCCGTTCCTGCACGGATTCTAACAAAAGCCCGAGAGATGATGTCACTGAGATTTGCAGTCTATCTTATAATACTTATTCTAATGTGTAGTGTTTCTGTTGCAGCAATGTAGTGTAGAGTATTTGTGCAGTGTTTTGCTTACAATTTACCTAATATTGCTTAGCATAAGTTGTATAAATCTAATCTTAGTCCTATTGCCTGATGTGTTGTAGTCTATTTGTGTCTAAGTGTTGGATTTTGTGTGTTGTGTTCTGTTATTAAGTGTGCGTGTAAATAAACGTTTAAATTGCGCGTTGAAGTCTGTTTTGTATTTATTCTGTTGTGATTTGTGTTGATGTTTATTTTGGTTAGGTTTTAATAAAAAAATGATTATTCTTATTATAACAATGATTATTCTTATAATAACAATGATTATTCTTATAATAACAATAATTATTCTTATAATAACAATGATTATTCTTATAATAACAATAATTATTCTTATAATAACAATGATTACTTTTATAATAACATATTTCGATACCTAATGGTTTTTAAAAGATACTGTAGCGCCTCCAGTATGTACCTCGAGGCCAAATTGAACACTTTTTGTGCTATTCAGAGAAGTCGCAGTGCAAATTTCTTGGCCAGGGTTAAGAGGTGTAGAAATAGTATAATTTCGACCATTTGTAGCTGGTACACCAAACAAAAATGTATTGGGACTAACAGTAAGCTGTCAAAAAGTCACCACAGAAACACCTACATTAAAATATCAATACATTGTTATTATAATAAGAAAAGTCACCCAAAAATTGTGAAATAAATAAATTCTTAATCAACAGACAAACACATACATATTACCAAGTTAAACAAGTCACACTTGTGTTAAAGGTAATATACAAGGGACCACTCTGGGGCCGATCCCAGACACCCAGACCATAGTAAATAACGGAAAGTTCGTTTTCCGAAATTTATCATGTCAGGAATTGAACCGATCGCCTCTGCATTGCAGTGAGGTCAGCAAAGGCTTAGCGCGCTCAACCGTAGAGGCCGTCAAATAGATAAGCATAAATAATGTAAATTAATTAGCATAAATATTCAAATTAACTTTCAAAATAAGCTGTACCAAAATACAATTAAATTGTAAATTTATGAATATATTAAAACTCTTTATTATTCACCATAAACTTAAATATAGACAAATAATATGGATACATTTGTATTGGAACAATTGGGCCTTATCGATTTCTTCCAGGCAACCCGTTGTCCCAGGAGACTTTAAATGAATATTTAAACAATATTTGGTGGTGCGACTACTAATAACAACTGATACAATCTTAATCATATCTACTATTAAAATTAAAAAAAAACCTAAACAGTAGTTTTGCTAAAACTCATCTTGGAAAACAAGCTTAATGTAGGAGAGGTGAACATTAACATGACATTCAAAGTAACACTTAAATTAAAAAAATGGCTTGACTCAATTGATATATTTTTTTATTGTTTTGTTTGCTCTAACACAGGGGTGGTTTAAAAGAAAGAAAGAAAACATCAACCACCATTATATAAAAATGGATTCTTAAGGAGTAAACTATATGAAATTAAATTGTAGTGCAACTATCCATTTCCCACTACAATGTGTTACAGAAAGTTACAAAAGTTATTTTTGGCAATTATACTCACCAGTTTATAATCTTTGAGTCCGAAAAATATTGGTGTCCACGCCCAGTTTAGGGCCAACTGACCACCATACAGAGTCAGCGGGAGAACTGCATCTTCTGAAAAAAAAAGCCAAAAACTCACAATTGTCTTACAACTCTCTTATAATGGTATTGGATAAAATCCACTATAGTTAATATATAATCTAATATAATCTATCTCATAAATAAGTTTATATACAAATTAAAATTAAATTATATAATCTAGTACCAGACCGCTGTCAGTTGGAAATATGCCCAAAAGACTGGCCACATTACCTCGCTGTTTGCAACGCTAATGCGTTGTCCAAGATACAGACCAGTCTTTTGGTCATGTGAGACATCTATAGTAAGTTAGAATTAAATTAAAAACTTCAAAGAGCACTAAAGGTAAACAATAGTAGAATACAAATTTAATACTTCGGAAAGTAATTGTATAACAACAACAATTTTTGTATTTATTAAAAAAAATGTTTCTGAGATAGATAAGTATGTAGAAAAAAATTTGCTACACATGTTACTAGGGAGCTTCGTGCCACTACTTCTCCTTAAACAGTGATAACATGTCGCAAAGTGGTATACATAAAATAGGAAATAAATTTAATTTTAACTTATTATACATGTATAACCTTAAAAAGTGTTCTCCAGTGGAACTTATTTTGAATAATCCTTTTGAATTTGAATGTTATTATATTGTATACTAGCGGTCTCGGCAGATGTTGTACTGCCATAAAAAAATCAAAATCTTGAACCCGATCCCAGCGCCACCTGCTGGGTGTGACTGAATCTAAACCACCCGGGACCCACTCAAATACACATGAAATTTCATCAAAATCGTAGAACAGATTGCAGCGCCAAGCGTTGTTTAGATTGATGGGTTACATTATTGAAATTTTAGTAGGGATCCCTAACTTTTATATAAACTATATTAATCATAGATAATGTAGCATTGGATTGGTGAAAGAATTTTTTTAAATTGGTCTAATAGTTTTTGAGTTTAGTCATAACAAACATACAAATCTTTCCTCTTTATAATATTAGTATAGATAAATATTTTATTCTCTTCAGGTGTGTTTAATTATGAGGACCGAGACACTATGAAGTCTAGATCATTCCAATATTTCATATTACGTCTGTTATTCCAGTCTTATCAACAACTCCTATATATAATGATATATTGTAGACAGATAAGCATAAGTGATACTACATGGTATATCTAATCAGATTATGTTACATAGTTTTCTGTATTATAGTCAAGTCAAATAAGCCAAAAAAAAGGGGTAATGATGACAATGTATGTGAGAGACGCCATGGTAGCCGAATGCTACGTAAATATCTTATGGAGGAAGTTTAAACAAAAACTGAATCTGTATGCTAAATCTCCATATGCTATAGTCGACGCATTTTAAACTGAGTCGTCGGGCAATAAATGTCACTGACAGTAGGAATGTGCACGCAATGCAACCCGTTATCGATACTTAGCTACCTGCGCACGCGGGGTCGATGCGTCATCGTGACCTTCATTGGCACTCTGACTCCTGATTGGTCGTTACGAGTTATGAGTAATATGGGGAAGATACCGATGAGGATTTTTGAAGAACTAAGAAATATCCCTAGAAAAGATAAAAACGGCCCTTTTCAGGGCCACATTACGATCTATACAGTTTCTCTATGATTATGTCGAAACAAACATTTTATCTTACAAATTAAAAACTTTTATTTTCGAGAAAAATTATTCCTATTAATACTTAACATAATTTAGCATATAGATCGTACCTATCCCGTTATCGATATGCACCTCTACAATTCTTACGCACATCACTACACCTCTCCATAAGACCTGTAAGTGCGAGCAAGACAGACAGATAAATATGATTTATGACCCGAAGCCTCAGTTCATAATGCATCGACTATAGGTATAATTATTTAGAATAATTGTGTAGTTACTGTGAACTGTATTTAAGCTTAGTTTTAATTATTTTTTTGTATTATATAGTGATGTCATAATAATAGGTGGTTTACAATACTAACTTGGTGGAAAGGTATGTCAAATATTTAAGTATGTGTAAAGCGCATAGGTTTTTTCGGGTCAAGTTGTCACAAGACCATAGAGTTCTTATGTGAATACTAAGACTTATATTAAACATAATACTGTTTATGCTCTATCTCAGAAACGGTTCTTCTTCTTCTTCTTCTTCAGCCAATCTCAGTCCACTGCTGGACGTAGGCCTCCCCAAGTACGCGCCACATATCCCGATCTCCCGTCTTCCTCATCCAGCCCCTGCCGGCGGTCTTACGCAGATCGTCAGTCCACCGGGCTGGCGGGCGTCCTACACTACGTTTGCCGAGACGTGGTCTCCACTCCAGGACTCGTTTGCTCCATCGGCCGTCGGTCCTGCGGCAGACGTGACCAGCCCACTACCACTTCAACTTGCTAATTTTGCGAGCTATGTCGGTTACCTTCGTTCTCTTACGTATGTCCTCATTTCTGATTTTATCCATAAGAGAAACACCTAACATAGCTCGTTCCATAGCCCGTTGAGTGACTTTGAATTTGTGGACCAGTCCCACGGTCAGTGTCCATGTCTCGGCACCGTATGTCATGATGGGTAGGACGCACTGCTCGAAGACTTTCGTCTTCAAGCATTGCGGAATGGTCGACGAGAAGACCTGTCGAAATTTACCGAATGCTGCCCAGCCTAACTGGATCCTCCTATTGGCTTCCCTCTCGAAGCCGTGTCTGCCTACCTGGATCTTTTGTCCAAGGTAGACACATTCCTGCACAACCTCAAGAGGGGAACCATCGATGTTTACCGGCCTCGGCATGACATGTTCGTTGAACATGACTTTCGTCTTGTCCAAATTCATACCGAGACCGACCCGTCGGGAGGATTCATTCAGGCTGTTCAGCATGTCGGCAAGTTCCTCCAACGTCTCTGCGAAGACGACAATATCGTCAGCGAAACGGAGGTGAGAGATGCGCTCGCCGTTAATGTTGATGCCCCGTTCATTCCATTCCAGAGTTTTGAAGACATCCTCCATCGCGTTGGTGAACAGTTTCGGGGATATGACATCACCCTGTCTCACCCCGCGACGTAGAGGTATAGGCTTCGCCCTCCGGTTCTGGATCTGAACGGTCATCGTTGCGGCGTCATACAGACATCTCAACACCTCGATGTATCGCCAATCGATACGGCATCTCTGCAGAGACTCCAGAACAGCCCAAGTTTCAATAGAGTCGAAAGCTTTCTCGTAATCCACAAATGCCATACACAGCGGCTGATTATACTCCTCGGTCTTCTGTATAATCTGCCGAACAGTATGAATGTGGTCTACGGTGCTGTAGCCTTTTCGAAACCCAGCCTGTTCTGGAGGTTGGAACTCGTCGAGTCTTCTGGCGAGACGATTCGTGACGACCCTCGAAAACAACTTGTAGACGTGGCTCAAGAGTGAGATGGGCCTTCAAGAGGGTCTTGTCACCCTTCTTAAAGAACAAGACCACCACACTCTCGATCAACGCCTTTGGCACAGTGCCCCGGAGGATAACGGTATTAAAGAGCTCTGCTAAAGCCTTTAGGATTGGGATCCCTCCTGCTTTCAGGAGCTCAGTTGTAATACCGTCGTCCCCCGGAGCCCTGCCATTCTTAAGTTGCCCGAGTGCCATCCTAATTTCGCCAGTGTCGACCTCCGGGATATCTTCCGTATAGTGGCGCGTGAGTGGTGCACGTGGATCATTAGCGCCTTGAACCGTAGGTCTTTCCGCCTGCGAAGAATACAATTGACCGTAGAACCGTTCCACCCCCACCAGAATCTCAGAGTGAGACTTAAGCTCCCTGCCATCTATTGTCCTCACTTTTGCAAGATGGCTTCTCCCCAATGGTTTTAAGAAAACTTTGGACCCCCTATTCTGCTCTATAGCAGCTTGAATGGCTCGCGTATTTGAGCAGCGGAGGTCCCGTCTTACAAGTTTTCTTATCCGTTTGGAGAGGGCCCTATGCTCCGGTGAGGCAAAAAGAGTAGGTGGCATCTCACGTCTCATCCTCATGAGATCCAAGGTTTCAGTGGAAAGTTCAGACCGTTTGTTTCTTCGATAAGGCGGAAAGTGCCTTCGGCCCAGCACTTGCAATGTTTTCACCACGTTGTCGGTTACCTCGTCAACATCGCCAGTGGTTTCCTGAATAGAAATTGTACTGTACAGAAACGGTTGACTGTATAGAAATTTGGATATTCG
The DNA here is from genome assembly GCA_039645545.1 of Dendrolimus houi. Classification (NCBI taxonomy): domain Eukaryota; kingdom Metazoa; phylum Arthropoda; class Insecta; order Lepidoptera; family Lasiocampidae; genus Dendrolimus; species Dendrolimus houi. Next base: position 14,893,029 of record CM077139.1, read on the forward strand.
ACAATCAAATTGTGCATATTGTTTAAGAATTTATTAAGGTGTGTCAAATATCCAATTGTTTAAAATCAATTGTACAGTTTGTACACTTGCTCTTGCTTGTAGTGGTGGATGATGACAGTAGTTGGTGGAGTGCTGGTGCTATCTTTTAGTAGGGTGAAGAAAATACATCTTATTGCATACAGGGTTCTCGTACTAGTTGAGCTTGGATGCTGATTCCTGTGTTCAACTTAGAGGTGGTTGAAGTCATATGTTACAACTAATAACAAGTCGTAACAACTTGATAGCAAGTCAAAGTATTTGTGAGCATTATTTATATGAATGTTATAATATTAAAGTAGCCTATAGTAGGCCGAAGCGTCAGCAGAATGCTGTATGTTGAACCATATATCTACCTTTGCAGAATTTAATGCTGTATAACTTTTACAATACCTTCGAACATCCTTTAATCCAGCAACATTTAACCGGCATGTGGCCCACCAAACTTTTTTTTTTTTTATTGTAGTATAGGTTCACGTGTGACCACAATCTCGCCCTATGTGGAGCGACAATGTGGTCTAGGATGGAGCACGCTTACCTAGAAGGTACCTATTCACATGGGACTTGAAGACATATTATAGATTCAGTTATGAGTATCAGGAAAGACAGACTCCGGCAATAAGTTCCACTCCTTTGCGGTACATATGATGAAGCTAGCTGCAAAGCGTTTCGTTCTTATAGGTGATATATCCTCCTTGGTGCCGCATGCCGGTGCATCTAGTCGTCTACTGATGGAAAGAAGATGGCAAGCTTTTGTAAGTAGCCCGTTTGACATACTAATAGTTGTAAAATAACATCGGTTAACATCGGTAATGCCTCTAGTGTTGCAAAAGTCCATAGATGATGGTAACCGCTTTCCATCAGGTGGGCCGCAAACCTCTTCACTGTACTCTAATAAAAAACACTGAAATGAAATAATGTTGTGGCCCACAGCACCTTATCTAACATGTGTCTGTGGCCCTTATAAGAAAAAGGTTGAGTGTGGCTGCTATAATGCATAGGCAATGAGATGTATGTACAACAATTAGTGTGTTAACTAATGTACAGAAAAGTAATTAAACCTCTTTATTACTTTTTAATAATACAATTTTAGAGTTGTAACACTATTTCTTTGGAGGTTTATATGTAACCTTTAAGTAACACAAAAAATTGAATTAAAAGTAATTCTTAATATACAAACTCACCATTGAATCCACCACACTCTTCCCAGACCAAATATGAGGCATAGCCCATCCCAGAGTACAATACGGTCCAGGCAGGTCCAAACACCCACTTAGGAGGGGTCCAACTTGGCTTCTTCAGTAAATCATACCAAGATTTCGCATTGTCTTTATCGATTTGCCCAGCAAAATATAAGCCATTAAGCCACCCACCTGCATTAGGTAGGATTATTGAGCCCAGTGCCTGCCAGTTGGCCATTATAAAGTCTCTGCAAAATAAATACAATAAGACATCTCTCATTTCTTTTACCTTCTCTTTCCTGTCCTTCCGTACTCCTCTATTCTGGCATATGTTTTCTGTCCAAGCCCCTAAATTCTTTGAAAAGTAATTGTAATACAACTTCTATACTTATTTTAAAAGATGAGCCCGAGATACATAAATAATTTTGATGAATGTTGCTGGGCAGTTTTTTGCCGCTTCTTGTTCTTTAAACAATGATACCATGTTGCAAAGTGGAGTATGGAAAATAGGAAGTAGATTTAAATTTTGACTTACATATATTTTACATTACATTTCTTTTTTTTTTAAAGACTATAAAGTAATTGTTTCGTTTAAAAAAAAAAGAAAAATGTTAATATATAAGTATTTAAATATGTACTAATATAGTGTAAGAAAGCCCATGAGAACACGCAATGGAATATATAGTGTATATAATAATAATCCGAACGGCGGCGACGCGGCTCGCAACTCGTCAGGTCTCGTTTCTCATGGGGGCGAAAAGCGGCCTGTGGAGAGCCGCTTAGCAACGATGAATGTTAGAGGAGGGATGTACAGTAAAATAGATGAAGTATGTCAGATGATGAATGAAAGAAAAATAGATTTATTATGTGTGAGTGAGACGAAGCGGAAAGGATGTGAAACCACTAAGTACGGTCAGTTTACGGTGTATTGGTCAGGAGTGAAAGCAACAGATAGAGGGAGTCAAGGAGTAGGCCTTATTCTCTCTGAAAGAATGGAAGAATGTGTGAAAGAGCATAAATGTGTTAGCCCAAGACTTGTATGGATTCGACTGAAAGTTGGCTTGACTCGGCTTTTTGTGGTTGGGGCATATGCACCATCAGACATGAGCTCGACTAACTCCTCCCGACAAACCATAGAGGAAAAGGACAAGTTTTGGGAATGTTTGAGAGGTGTGCTGCTTACATGTAAGCAGAACAAAAAATTAATTATGTTAGGTGATTTTAATGGCTGGGTAGGTTTAAAACGAGATGGTTATGAAAGGGTGCTAGGTACATACGGAGATGAAAGAATAAATATGAATGGTAACTGTTTCCTTGAGATATGCTTAGAATGGAATTCGTGCGTGACTAACACAATGTTCTGTCACAAGAATATTCATATGTACACGTGGGAAAATGTGAAAGGGAAAAGTATGATTGATTTTGTAATAGTAGATGAAAGATTGAGGAAAAGCATTCTGGACACTAGATCATATCGGGGTACAGGAATCAATACAGATCACTTCTTAGTAGTATGCCGAATAAAAGATCTTTTCAAAACTTGGAGGCACCAACATTCCGATAAATCTAAATCTAATATACTAGAAAGAATAAAAGTTGAAAAGTTGCAAGAAGAAGAAATAAAAGAAGAGTATAAAGCAAAATTAGAAGAAAAATTTGTTGGGATGAATTATATGTGCGAGATAGAGGAGTTATGGATGTCCTTTAAAACTGAAGTTGTGAGTGTTGCGATTGATGTGTGTGGTGTAACTAAAAGAAAAACGGGTAAATGCGTGAAGAATATTTGGTGGGATAAGGAAGTACAAAGTGTAGTGAATGATAAAAAGAAAGCATGGAAGGATTGGTTAGCTTTAAGAGCTGACCTAAGACTGAAGTATACAAAAAAGGAAGATGTAAATTCGGCAAAAATTTTGTATAAAAGGATGAATGAAATAGTTAAAATAACGGTCAAAAAGAAAAAGAATGAGCAAAAAGATGATTTGGATGAAAGAATCTCTGAAGATTTCCAGAGTAACATTAAATATTTCTGGAAATCTATAAAAAACTAGAGGAAAGGTAGTACAGTCTGAGCTCAATGTAATTAGGGACAAGAATGGAAATATTGTGAAAGAAGAAAAACACATATTGAATCGCTGGAAAGAATATTTTGAAGGTTTGTTTGAAAAAGATATAGCGGATGTGAACAGTATGACTGATGAAAAGGACAATAGAGAAGACAATAGCGATAGTATAGTTATGGATTAAATTGTGAAAGCATTGAATAGTATGAAACTAGGAAAGGCTGCTGGGTATGATAGGATAAACATAGAAATGCTAAAGGCTGGACAAGGTCTGATCGCAAGTCTTTTGTACCACCTTTTTAACATATGCTGGAAGAGGGGCTGTGTACCAAAAGACTGGTGCAAAGCCGTTATTGTACCACTCTACAAAGGAAAAGGGTCACAACAGGATTGTAAAAATTTTCGAGGCATTAGCCTTCTTAGCGTTGTCGGGAAAATATATGCTAAAGTGTTGATTGAACGGGTATTAAAAGTAACAGAAGAGAAAGTATGGGATGTACAAGCGGGTTTTCGAAAGGGAATGGAATGTGTGGACCAAATCTTTACTTTACGATGTATAAATGAAAAGTTTTTGGCCAAAGGTCAAAACGTGTATTGTGCATTTATAGACTTGGAAAAAGCTTATGATAGAATGATAAGAAGTGAACTGTGGTCGGCGCTAGCTAAGTATGGGATAACAGACAACCTAATATGATCACTGAAGTCCCTCTATAGTGATTCCAGTGCTTGTGTTAGGGTCAACGGCACCTACACTGAATGGTTTAGCATTGAAAAGGGTGTTAGACAGGGTTGTGTAGAGTCGCCGTGGTTGTTCAACATATTCTTGGACAGTTGCTTGGACAATTTGAAAGAAAGTGAAAGTGGTTTAAGAATGAATGAGTTACTTATCAAATGTCTACTCTACGCCGATGATCAGGTTATACTTGCGTCATCGGAAACGGAGTTACAGGAGATGGTAACAATTATGAACGAGTCTTTTGAGAGAAAAGGTATGAAAATTAATGTGAATAAGACGAAAGTTATGGTGTTTGAAAGAGATGAAAGAATGACAAGTTGTAATATACAGATAGGAAATCAAAAGTTAGAGCAAGTCAGAGAATTTGTTTACTTAGGCTGCTGCATGCATTTACCAGAGACGGAAAGCATGAAAGGGGTATTGAAAGGAGAGTTATGGCAGGTAATAAGGTGAACGGAGCGCTGAACTCTTTTATGAACAGCCAGAAAGTGTCTGTAAAGGCACCCTTGGCTGTCCATAAAGGGGTGTTGGTGCCAACCCTAATGTATGGCAGTGAAAGTTGGGTATGGCAGAAGAAGCATGAAAGTAGGATAAACGCAGTTGAAATGAGAGCTTTGAGAAGTATATGTGCGGTTAGCTTGAATGATATGATAACAAACAGTGTGATAAGGGAACATTGTGGATTGAAAGAAGATGTAATAACAAGAGTTGAAAAAGGTATGTTAAGGTGGTTTGGGCATGTAGAGAGAATGGATAAAAGTAGAATCACAAAACAGGTGTATGACAGTATTGTGAATGGTAGGGTTGTTGCCGGTAGACCGAGACGAACACACCATGACCAAATATCAGAAGTGTTAAAGAGAGGTCAGGTAAAAAGCATTTCAAATAAACGTGCATGTATGAAGAGGTTAATGAAAGTAGGTGAAGCGAAAGTTGTTTGTCAGGATCGTCGCAAGTGGAGATCCATAGTCTCTGCCTACCCCCATGGGAAACAGGCGTGATATTATGTATGTATGTATATATGACTTTCAAAGTGTTTTCCAATGGAACTTATTTGTTACACTACAAACTATCATATCATTCTTCACTCAATCCATCCATTTCTCTTTTAATCTACCTTAAATTTGTAAGCAATTGATGCTTGATGTTCGAATTTAATATTATTTTAATCATGTGCCTTTCATCGCTCCTCTTTACATGCCCATATCACTTTAAACTTTTCAAATTTTCATTTAGTTAGTAATATATTTTATATTATTAGCTTATTTTTTTCTGACCTTTGTCTTCATTTTTAAATTAACAAAGTGGTTTATTACATTTTTAGATAACAACCATTGAGATTACAGATATAATATATGCTTTCTATAACAAGTGTTATGTTTTATGTGATAGAATGGTTCCCATGGGTTACAGATTAGAATTTAACCTTATTTAATTATAAATTTTAAATAGATATATTATAAATATAGTAGTGTACATTGACAATAATTTGCACACCAATCAGCCAAAACTATGAAAGTAACTCATAGTTTTTTTATGTACCATGTTTTATTAAATAAATAAATTGAACTTTGCACTTTGAAATAGGTTCATGCTTGACCACAATAACTTAATGTTAAGTGTATTTACATTATACTTGAAGGCACCAGGATTGTATTTATTACAAAGTTATTTAAAAATTAAAATTAAGAGTACAATGCCAATGAAACTAGCTCAAGTATCTTATGATGGATTTATAAAATATTACATAATAGTTGAGGATTAATAGTGTATTAATAATTTTAAAACGCTACCTTGCTTCTTCCATTTCTACAAGCAACATACACGACCTCACAACATGCACACAACTTATAAAATATCACCTCAAAAACGTAACCTGATAGCAAACATTACTATAGGTACTAAAATATATTATAACTAAAATTTATGATAAGAAACAATTGAAAATCACGTAATTACCTACTGTTTTAAAAATACAATCCTTATTGATGATGTAATTGTCTTGTAATCTTATTGACTGATAAAATAAAGTAACAATCTCTATTAGCCTTACGATTTTCACTGTTTTCTAATAATTGCAGGAAACGTATCGCCTTGTTAGACATAAGAAAGATAAATTAAAACTTTTACTTACTGTTTGTTTTGTGAAAAATTAAAAAACCGGCCGGTAAAATATTAAATTAGTGAAATTGTGGAAATAAATTTTTTGGAGTGTGACCAAAGAAGCTGTATGTAAGTTTAGTAAATTAAAGCGTTTGCCTCTCCGTTTAAAATGTACTTATGAATCGAGATCTCCTATTTCTTCGGATTATACTTTAATGACGTCACTGTCATGATTGTCAGATGACATTACGTTCCATTCTACGTTATCGATAAAACATTATCTTCAACTTTAGGCTTTCTATTTTTTATCTTTGAAACTTTCGATATTTAATATAATTTTATTTATATAATCGAAACGTAAAAAGTAAAAATTTAATTCATAAGCAGCTTTGGATATTAGTTTTTTCTATCTTATCAATCGTATCGAAACCTAATTTTTTTTTACTATTTAATTTTTGTTTAAATTTTATTTTTCTTTTTGAATATGCCTCTAAATAAATTTTAGATCTACCCAGTAGGTAAATAATAATACCATGAACACTCAAGTTTTATATTACAATAAAGAAATTATTTAAAATAATCTTATAATAACATATTGTTGTTATAAGCCAAATTATTCGTTTTGATAAAATTACGTCTTTCGAATGTCAAAACCAGCTTACGTCATTCATTTATTGTCCTAAAAATAATCTCAAAAACATAAGATAAAATATTTTAATTTTTATTAATCTTTTTAAGACTATAGTCTTTAATTATATAAGATAGCTTTTTTTGTTGTTGTAATATTTTATTTTATTTATTAACAACATATTTTACATTTATTTACACCATACAATTTTTAAAAAACTACTAAATATGTATCTAGATTAGACATATATACACACATTAGACTACATTAATATAATAGGAGACATTAATGTCCTTTTTATTAAATTTATGCGAATTCTATGTGGAACATTAATGAAGTTCAAATGTCTTTGGAAATAGTCATTTTAATTATTTATCTTTGTTGTAACCGTACGTGTAATTTTAACCGCCTGCATCGATTTAACTATATATTTTTCTTTGTATATTTGTTCAATCGTTGAAAAGCTTAAAATGTTTATTTTCTTTTTTTTCTTCGAAACAGTATGCTCCTGAGGTGCTCCCATTGTCACCAAGTCAGGATCTAATGAGTGGATCCCAGGGAAATCGAAAACAACGTGTTCCTCATTTTTTTCTAAAACTGTTCAATCATTTGTGTAACTGAAGAGTAGAAAATATTATTTTTTAACAAAAACAAAACCGACTTCAAAAGTAACCAAAAAGCAAAATAATAAATATTTTCTATAAACATCTTAAAGTCGGTGCCGAGTAAAACATAAAAAAACAACAATTACAAAACAATAATAAATAATAATTTTCAAGTTTTATTTCGCACCGACTTCAAGAGTTGTAGAATATATTAATATTTTGCTCTTTTTGATTACCCTTAAAGTCAGTTTCTTTTTGGTTGAATTATTTTTTTGTGACCTCTGCGTATATTTTTGAAATAAATCACTTTGAATTTGCCTTTTCTGGCCATAAATTTAAAATAGTTTTTTTTTCAGTAACAATCTCAAGACAATGACAACAATGTTCCCAAAATTTAATTGGCCATTAATAGGCGCCCTTAGCGTTCCAAATATTGGCGGGTGGCTAAGCGCTGTTGCCATGATAAATCAGATTAGGTCGCCAGACGGGACGGCCTGGTATCAGCAGCTAATTAAGCCTGTTTGGACTCCGCCGAATTGGATGTTTGGAACTATCTGGATATTTTTATATACGGCTATGGGTTATGCGTCATATTTAATTTATGTGGAATGCAAAGGATTTACTGGTAAGTATTTATAAAATAATAATTTATCTAGGTAAATCCGACCACGCTTCGCCATGGCTCGGACTGATTAAATTAATTTATTTAATAAGAATAATCTGTCCATACTACACACGGGCGCAACCAAGTTTTTATTTCAAAATATAAAACAACAAAAATATGCATAAAATGACACTAATGTTCATGTTAAACCTCCATTTGGGTTGGGGTGGCGGTTTATACACCATTATCTCCGTATGTCGAACTGCTGCCTACCGAAATGTATTTCGTGATTTTCGTCTAGTATTAACTTCAATTTTGTATTTGACTCTTTGGGATAACGAGTTTGCCAACCACTATGTTAGGGCATCACGCGGAAACTACTGAATGGATTTCAATGAAATTGGACACAAAGCTTATATATTCCGGGTCAACACTTCAGATACTTTTTATCCCAATAAATATCATCGTTCCCATGGGATAGAGTAATATATCCGAAAAATATCGGTGCGGTCGCAATTTTTGTTGCCGCCGTTGAAGCACCTGTTCAGTAATGCTCGGAATCCATCTAAGATAATGTTATATTTATTGACTGCTACCGGACGCGTCTTATTTATAGCGTTAAAAATAATGCCGTTAACGAATAGCTACAATAGTGTATATGGGTACATACGTTATCTGTCAATATTTATCGTTATTAACAATTAATAATAATATCGCCTCACAAATATCTGTGATTCTATGCGTGCAGGAACGGAGAAAGAATACTATTTCCTGCGGCCGGGCGGCCTGTCGTAAGAGGCGATCAAACAACCCACAGCCAGGTGGTAGGGCATTTGCCCGACTGGATGGCTACCACCCCTGGTCTAGAGTATGCCGCCATAACAACCTTGAGTATTGTTCCGGCATTAGTGGCCAGGTTCCAGTCTCCCCTAAGAGAGCAGCAGCGCATTTGTAGCACCTTTGGTGTTACAAATGTCCACGATAGTAACCGCTTTCCATCAAGTGGGCCGTATGCCAGTCTGCTGAAACCATGCAATAAAAAAATAACGCATGAAAACACATCGCTATAATTCTACGTTTCACGGTCAATAACTATAACATTATCCCAAATGGAGTAGAAACATAACAAATACGTCATCGTCATGGTAACTCAAATAAAATGACACTGACACTATAGTAAAGCAGGACAAAATGATCGCCTCTTACGACAGGCCGCCCTGCCGCAGGAAGTTGTATTCTTTCTACGTTCCTGCACGGATAGAATATAGTTTATATGACACGAACATGAATGGAGCATACAAAGAAAATGCACTTAATTATAAAAAAAAACAAAAAAAGAATTTCTAACACGAAAACGAACGACGAAAGACGTTAGAGAGTAAACTCTCTGAGCCCAGCCATAAATATGTTATTTTTTTAGGCAAAGCAGCGACGCCGCTATGCCTGTACGGGGTTCAACTACTTCTAAATTGGCTGTGGACACCAGTCTTCTTCGGACTCCATAAAGTTGGGCTGGTAAATATTTTACTCCCTATTTTCACGGTATCTATTTCACACTTTGCGCAAAGTTCAATTATATATTC